>OX422214.1:344478288-349278288 GCA_949130495.1 Sambucus nigra
CGACACATTCCTCCTTTGGAGCACGGACCTGGCTATCTCTTGAATCATTCTATTCTTCCTCTTTACAATTCCATTATGTTGAGGATTACCAATGACGAAAAAATCATGCTTTATGATAATCTCGTCACAAAACTTGTCCACTCCCTGTTTTATAATCTCCGTACCATTATCACTCCTCACAAGAACAATGGAGAAATCATAAAGATTGAAGCAATCGACACTGAGATGCCACAAATTGTGGAGTCTCGGACTTTTCCTTAGGGAATCCTACTACATAATGCCTTGAGAAGTCATAAACAATCACTATGATATAGTTCTTACCACCTATACTCTCCGTACGTATAGGACACACGAAATCCATGTGGATTAAATCGAGGATGCGAGGGGTTGTAATAATACCAAGATTCCTTATGAAATTTTAATTGTTTCCCCTTCTGATGCGTTCCACACCATTGGGTAAGGCTTTCCCAGTGACTATGAACAATAAACTATGTCCTTCTTGACAACACGATCAATTTATCTATGGTTTACATGACCCATTCGTTGATGACAAAGGTCAACTAGGGTTACATTGGCCTTGTGAAAAATAAACAACATAAGAACAAGACCATAATAATTATCGGGAGTCCTCACAACATGCAATAGCCTCTTCCCTTTCTTATCAATCACTTCACACCTCTTTTGAGAGAAATTTACCGCTAGAGTTTTGTCACACAATTGGATTATCCTAATTAAATAAGCCTGGATACCTTCCACATACAACACGTTTTCAATCTTAAGAAACCAAAAACTCTCTATGGTTCCCTTACCCAATATGATAGATTGGCTCCTATCACCAAACGTGAATTTTTCATCCTTTTGATCTTCATGGTGGTAAAAAAAAGACTTCTCACCTGTCAAATGTCTCAATCAACCAATGTCGAATTATCATTGGGACTTACACTGTACATTTCAGGCAGTGTGAACAATCAAATTATACTCCCTCACTATCTTCTCATCTCTAGATCACTCTCGTTTCAATTCTACGTTGTCATTCTCAACATTGCCTTTAACAAAGGGGAACAAAAAACCAAACTTATCCTGAACAACGATGAGTGCAATGGTGATGCACTTAACTAGAGACTTTCTATTGTCAAAGTTCGAGTCACTTTCACTAAAGTAGGCATTGAATCCATTTTTTACCTTTCATCTCTTCTTTAACCGAGTGGGGCACTCAAAATATTGATGTCCCCAAGCTTTTAACCTTTAAAACACTTCCTAATGCTCTCATTATTAAATTGTGATTTTTGATTTCATCTACCAAACTCATTTTCAACTCTATTGACTTTAATGTTCTCAAATTCTTTCTCATGTCTAAACTTTTGGGGATTATACTTGAGATACTTTTTGAATTATTTTGTCAACAAGGCAATCTCCACGGCATTATCATTGGAATCGTCATTCGAGATAAATGGATCACTCTTCTGTGCCTTTAGTGCAATGCCTTTCTCTTTCTTAGGCGATGGACAATATTCTAACACCCTATGATCACCTCGACCTTTATGTTATCTAAGTAGCAACTACTTTTAAGGCTGAGATATGAGGAAATAACCTAGGTGGTAATGACCTTAAGAATTTTCTAACTGCACTCGAGTCTAAAATATTCTCACCTAAATTAATGTGAGAGTTCATAATATAGGAGAGTTTTACATAAACTCATCGAAAGCATTATTTTTAATCATCTTCATCAACTCAAACCAGGTGGATAAAGGTTGGAGCTTCAATACTCGTACAATATCGGTGCCCTTATTAGTGACAAGCAAAATATCCCACGCCTCCTTGGACGTAGTACACTTCAAGATCTGTTAGAATTCTTATTAGGTGACTCCACATAACATAACACTTAACCCCTTAGATTTATAATTAACTAACCTATGGTCATCTTCAAACCAAGTCTCCTTAGGTTTATGCACACTAATATTTCCTATTTTTTGGGGACATTTCCATACCTTAACTACAGTTAACCAAACCCACTTGTCTTGGGATTTTACCAATAATGTCATACATACCTTTCAATATTTGTAGTTTCTACCATCAAACATATGTGGATGCATGATTAACTGACCCTCTATAGAAAAACTCTCGGAATTCATAGTGAATATCAACTATAATATTAGTTTTCAAATGTATGTGGTTAGGGATCGGAGTTAAATAAATTATCCTAATTAAATATCATGTCCTTAAAAAAACAAATTCCTGCTTCAATCAAATCATATTTTCGTTTTACCAAATAAAATTAATTAGTTCAATTTCTCGCTAGTGATGAAATAAATAAATGCAGAAATAAAAAATATGCAACCCCAAGAAAAAATGATACAGAGTGGAAACCCTTGCAAGAATAAATCACTATAGTGCCAAACCCAACAAGTCCACTAGTACCAAATAATTATTTCAGATCTTACAGAGAGACACATACATGACTTACGTACAAGACTACAATAACTGTCACGGAATCCCAACCTTTGCGTTCTTCTCCAACGCCTTTACCTGGGTGTGTGAACCACTCACAAGTATGAACGTGCTATGAACCCACATAACTGCTCGTACTGAGATCTTTAAATGGAAGATTGTAGACTAAAAGCCTATTTGGAAAGCATGGATTCGACACGATCAACACTCTCAAAAGATTTTTCAAAACTTCGAAATGTGGAGCTTCTTCTCTTTACAATCATATTTTGTAACTCTTTACACACATAAATGTTGTTACCCAAACACTACTTTTAATAAAAAATAGGTTCTCGTTCTAACCAGGGCAACCACATTCGAATGAGATCTTCGTACGAGGGATCCTCGTGCAAAGTTGCTTTTTTTATGAGGGGATTTGTAATGCAATCAGTGGTCCTCTTGCAAAGTTAACTTCTCACAATAGTCTCTCGTGCGAAGTTCAACTTCATACGAGGCCATTTGTTTGCTAAATAAGGCTCTCGTGCAAAGTGGTACGAGGGAGTTTTCATTTGTAAGGCAGTTCAAATATCGATTCACTTATAAATAATACAATTTAAAAACAAATTTTTTCTGTTTATACAAATTATTTTCTTTGAAAACAAAATTATAGGAATTACAAAACTAAAAAATCTTACCAAACTTTTGAGCATAATGAAGTTGTCAGGTCCAGTATACAATGTCACTCAGCATCGTCTTTATCTTTAATTCTTCAATTACATCTCAAAAAAATGCCTTGACCTTTTTTCCTGGAATAACACCAAACCCAAAAATACGTGGAGTGTAAAACATGTCCTTATACATAGTTATTTTTTTTTAAAAAATGGATAGTTTTCAAAACATTTTGCAGTGTCATTTTTACACAAGTTGCAAATTTATTTAACATAAATGTATCACTTTATTATATAAAACATTATTTTACATTAAATTAATTTAGAAAAAATGCAAAATAACCAGTAACAAGTTTTAACTTATAGGTCAAAGTCCCTTTTAAATAAACCAGAGTCATTTTAATATAGAACTCTATGTCAATTTATATTAAAAATAGAGTCATTTTAAATAAATTGCATATGTTTTTTAAAAAATTTGCACATGAAGATTCAGTGCAATGCCTACGGTGGACCTATTTGGTGGGAAAAAATCTTTAATGGGCACGGCTATTGACACTCCTATAATTCTTCTAGCACTCCACTTTCAATTACAATGACAATATTATCCCTTTTCGACAATTACTAATTTTTTAACATCTTCTCTTTCTTTTATTTCGGTCAACTAAAAAGAAGCCTAATAGTCATAGTTTTTCACTGTTTTTAGTTTAAATAATTAAGCACGATTGTTTAATTAAATAATATAATTCACACTTTAAACTTATTATTTATTTGATTTACACTAGATTACTTCTTTATTTCTATTTTTTACCAAGAACGAACACGACCTAATTAAAACAAAATAAGAAATCTTATTTTTTTAACCTTATACCAATACGACACGAAATCTTAATTCTTTTTTACCTTATACCAGTATGACACGAGATCTTAATTTTTTTACCCACATAAAAAATAACATTTTGTCACTTTTATTTGGATTGTGTTCATGTTTCGTTAATAAAAATGACGCAACATGACACAATGCAATTCTTTGGGTCGTGTTCATGTCTAGTTAAAAAAAACGAATGTTATTAGCCAAACATGAACACGATCCAAATAAAAGTGACGTATAGGTATAAGGTAAAAAAAAAATTCGTGTCGCATTGGTATAAGGTTAAAAAAATAAGATTTCTTATTGTGTTACATCATGTCGTGTTTTAAAATATAAGAGTGTGAATAGCCGTGTCCTTTCCTTTTTATTAAGTGACAAAAGTGATACTATTCTTTGGGTCGTATTCATGTCTTGTTAAATAAAGAATGTGTTGTGTCATGTTGTGTTGATTTTTTAATAACCAAACATGAATACGATTCAAATAAAAGTGACACTATAAGACATGAAAGGAAATATTTATTTTTTTACCTCTCACGAAGACGACCCAAGTAAGACTAACACAACATAAAATGTTATTTTCTAAACAAAAACGAACACGAGAAAAATAAAAATGACCCACGATATGAAATATGATTTTTTTACTGATCACGAACACGGCACAATTAAAAATAACACAATACAAAATGTTATTTTTTATACTGAAAATGAATCCGACCAAAATAAAAAGGGCATGACATGGCACGCCATGACACGACTTAATAGGTAAAAGAAATAATATTTTAGGTATTGACACGATATAAGATATTTTTATTTGGGTTGATTTCCTATCAAGATAAGATTTCGTACTGTTCTGTGTCCTGTCTCATTTTAATTTGGTTGTGTTCTTGGTTAAAAGTAAAGATTTCGTGTCATGTCATCTCGCGTCACTTGTATTGGTAAAAAAAAGATTTCGTACTCGTGATTGGTAAAAAATAAAAATAAAGAAGTATGATAGTGTAAATAAAATAAATAATAGGCTATCTATTTAATGTCACATGTATATGAATCTTCGGGTTCATATAAATTATAAAAGTAAAATCTCGGACTTCAGGTCCTACATTAAAATAACTCACAAAGTGTGTGGTGAGAATTATGTATAACAATTGAATTTTTTTCATATCATTTGTATATGAGAACTTCTGGTTCTACACAAACAGTTAAACGTCAAATTCAATATTACTAATGTCGAAGGACAATAAATTCTCTACCCATTTGTAAAAAAAAAAATTCAGATTTGATTAGGGGATACAAATATTAGATAATCTTTGAAACAAATGTCAAATAATTTTTAATAACTCCGACCAATAATAATCCATCATCTTTATTTAAAAAATGAAGGGCTTAATTTTTCACATTTTCTACAAATTCTCTATGCATTCTCAGGGCTACAATTAATATGAAATAATTAGAATATGAGAAGGAGTTAAAATTAAATACCATTAAAAGTAATTTAATATTCACATGAAGCGAAAGGTCAAGAGACAAAAATTTAATGGTGAAACTATTAGTATCATAGTTGAAGGGACACTTAACCATTAAAAGGGTATTTAAAAAGACATTTCATTTAATAAAGAAAATGAAAACCCAAGAACTTGAAAAGACATGTTTAAATATCCAACTGATTTTGAAACTAATCCCAATAAAAATGATATATTTGGCGCATACCTATGAACAATCAAAACTTCGAGTTTTAATTTATGGTGCATTTTAGTTGGATCTTCAAGTCCAAACAACCAGAAATAGCATGAGATTGTCCAATGTTATATTTTATATCCCAATTCAAAAAAATATTTTGTGAACTTTTGGTCACAATTTGGAATATGAATCTTCATATCACAAATCAATGATATAATTGGGAGAATCTTGGTCTATAACCTTTCAATTTGACATCAAAACTTCAGGTTTGATTGTGATATATTTTCTTTTGTCACTTTAGGCCCAAATAATTTATGTACTCAACATCCCAAAATTTAAACGGAGAAATTCAATTTCCATATTTGAATAATTATTAGAGAACTTGAGGGTCCAATTATAAATAATGAAACTTTCATATCATGACATTAAATATTTTGAGACTTTAAACAACCGCCCAATTATATTCAAATTTCAAGTTTGATAAGGGGTAGAATTGTTTGGAACTTCAGGTCCAAAAAATATATAATCCTTACGGAACATGTAAAACCCTTATTATATAAGTAATCAGAACTTCATGTTTGATTACAAAATTATTGGAGCTTTGGGTTTAAATTATAAATAATTGTTATTGGACTTTTAGTATCCCTTGCCCTATTAAAAAAATAATCAAAACTTCAGGTTTGATATTGGGGCTTATTTCATTGTCAAGTCCAAAAATTGACCAATAATTGAGAACTTCGGGTCTCAATTTTAAAATAACTTGGGAACTTTTTGTCCCAAATAAAAAAATTTACATGGGAGTTTCTGGTCCCAAATGATTTTTTTTGGGAACTTCGAGTCCTAATAACAAAATATGGAACTAGTTCCAAATATTAATTTCTTGTAATTGGTAAACAAACATAGGAGTCATAGAGGAGTTCTTAAAAATTTATTAGTCGAACTATAAATGGGCAATTTTTTTTTAGTAAAATAAATTGTGGGGTCAATATACAAATGTTGTTACCCAAAAATATAGTGTCAATCTATAAATATGTTAGCTACAAGTCTTATGATATATTTTTTTATGCAACTTAAACATTAGTTTTTTTTTTTTTTTTTTTTATTATTATTATTATTATTATTATTAAGTCCATGTCATAGCAATTTGTCAAATTTGATTACAAAAAAATAATAACAGTTTGTTAAAAGATGTAAATGAATAAAAGTCCAATAATAAATCATTATCACATACAAATCGTGATAACATAAATTGTTTGATTCTATAGATCTAAACATTAAATATATTATAATATGAATATATATCTTACATGCCACATAAGACTTTGATACGGTATAGCAAAAAAACTCATGTCATTCGATAATTGTAAATGAATTGTATTATTTAATTAAATCATTGTGTTTAATTATTTAAAGTAAAAATAGTGAAAAAAATAATAATTATTAGACTTCTTTTTAACATGTAAGTCGACTTTTGATCTTTGAACGAAATAAAAGAAAGAGTAGATGTTCGAAAATTAGTAATTGTCAAAAAGGGTAATGTTGTCATTTAATATAATTATAATTAAATGTGGAGTGGTAGAAGAATTGGGAGGAGTGCCAAAAGACAAGAATTCCAGTGAACATCCACCCAAAAATCAAAAGCCAAAAGTCAAAAGTAAAAAAGTCTATTTATTTAACAAAATACACCAACAATCAAATTAGAATTAGTAGTAGGTTACCTTTTCAACGTGCATATGGAAATGGATGAACAAGGCCAAGTCCATCTTGCGTTATTTATGGAATCACAACAAATTTTCCACAGCATAATATTAACACGATATTACCACCTCATCCGCCAGAGTATCATTCCTACGGGATGAACCCATACAATGGTGTTCAGCATCATTATCTTATGCTTGCAGGTAATGTTGCTACATCATCAAATCACTATAACATGCACATGACACCTTCATTTGGTACCAGAGTTTTCCCTGGCCCATTAAGTCAGGGGCCTCATGACCAGTTACCATTTGCTAGCAGAAGAGGAAGGAACATATCTGGTGGTGTTGGTGTCGATTCGGTGTTGCCTCACAACACTAACCGTATGGTCCATGGAAACCATGTAGGCCAGCCATTTCAGACGGCCGGTACTCCTTGCTTGAACCAGCACTTCACTAGTAATGGCGGTGATATGAGCCCTTTGTCTTGGAATCATCCACCTTTTGTACCCTATCTTCATGGTAATTTCCTTCAGAATTTATTGTTACAGCTTTAATTTTTCCCCATGTGCTAATATCTAGAGTTTTTTGTTTCTCTATTTTTTTCAAGACAAAGATGTTTATATTTTATGTGATGGCAGCTAAAACTTGAGAATTGGAAGTTTCATCCTATCCACATCATTTTTAATTTCATATTAAAAAGTTGGTGGAAGTTGTCCTCTCATCTTTCTTTTTTTTTTGGTGAAATGGAAATTCATTAACTAAAACAGAGAGTTATTACAAAAGTAGCAGCCAACATGAGGCAAACATAAACATAGCAACGTGGCAAAATGCCAACAACAGGGTACATAAGCCCCCGATCAAAACTATTCGGTCGAATCAGAGTCTTCAATCTGGCTCCTATTCTTCTCTTCATCGATGATTTGACGGAGTCAGGTGGATCCTCCAGCGTGTAGAAGTCATCCGCACAGGATTGGGCATACTTGGCAAGCCAGTCAGCACATTGATTTGCTTCTCTCGGTATGAAGCTCACGTCGATACTCAGATCAGTCTTCAAATCTCTACAGTCCAAAATGATGGCAGAGTGTGGGTGATTCGTCCAGTCTCCCTCGTTGATCATATCCACCGCAACTTTACAGTCCGATTCCAGTTTGAGATTGTTCCAGCCTTTGTCTTTAGCGGAAAGCAAGCCGTAGAAAATTCCTTCGAACTCAGCTCTTAGTGGTGCAGCACAAATGATTTTACCAAAGAAACCAGTGATCCACTCTCCTCTCCAATCCCGCACAATTCCTCCAAAGGTACCAGCTTTGGTGTTGATATCCAGCCCGCCATCCGTATTGATTTTCAGCGTACCTGCACAAGGACATTTCCAATTAAACTGAGTATTAGTATTTGGCACACTTTGCTTAATAGGTATATTATAAGCGTCGGAGATCTCACGAGCATAATCAACGCTAAACTTGGTAATCATAATGGCCGAGGTAATTTTTCCTTCGAAAATGCAAAGATTTCTAGCCTTCCATAGGTGCCACACGGTGGATATGAATAAAATATCGCAAGTCTTGCCCAACGCGAGTTTTTGGAACCAATCATCGAAACCCTCAGAATTATCACCCATGGGGATAGACCACTTGTTCATAATGACCCAAGTATCTTTAGCGATGGGGCAATCCCTGAACACATGTTCCATGTCCTCTCTACTTCCACATAGATCACACCCGACCTCACTAGTCATATTCCTAACGAATCTGTGGTGATTAGTTAGAATCTTACCGTGAAAAATAGTCCATAGGAATTTTTTTAATTTTTGGGGTATTTTCTTTTTCCATATGCAATTCCAATTGGAATGTCCAGGGACATTCAGGCTTCTTCCAACAAGTTGAGTGTAACATGACTTAATAGAAAATCGTTGCTATAATTGTTACCCTAGGAATAGATGAAGTAAAGCATTAGAATGCTAGTCATATACCATTCTGACGTATTAGTAGTGACAAATTGTCAAAACTTTAATTTTTGTGAACTAAATTAAAATCTCTCTCTCTCTCTCTCTCTCTCTCTCTCTCTCTCTCTTATTTTTATTTCAGGAAACATCAATGGAGGTGGTATGGAAGCTGCCAATATGGGTATACAGGGATATCAAGTCACAGCTAGCAATAGAAATTCCATTCCTTATTTGCATCCTCCATCCATGCCCCAAAGGCACCCAAATCTTCATCATCCACCGCTACCACCACCTATGCAAGGGGTGCGAGGCCAAAATATCAATTTCCACTCTCAAGTAGCAACATCTTTAAGCAGACTTCCAACAAATAGCACCTCACACACCAGTACAAGTTCATTTCAGCGTGGTATAGAGTTGGGGAACAGATTAGTGGGTCCCTCTCCACAAACAAGCCTACTATTATGCGGGCGTGTTGGAAGGGACGCGATGCTGGAGGCAATTTCAAGGCTCAACAATCTTCCTAACTTGAGAGTTCTGCCGGAAGATGTAATGTTTTTTAAGTTTTAATCCGCTTCCCTTTAGTTTCTGTAGCATCACTCTTTTGCTTTCAAGTCAAGTATATGTTATGTTTTGACTGTGACATCATCAAGTATATGGTAATCTGTCCCTAAATTTTGGCTATCACTTGGTTTGACATATGCAGGGAGTTGTTATGATAGAGGTCTTTGGCTATCATGAAGTATGGGATTCTATGTCTTATGAGGTCACTGTTTTTCTTTCAAGTCAAGTATATGTTATGTTTCACATCAAGTATATGGTAATCTGTCCCTAAATTTTGGCTATCACTTGGTTTGACATATGCAGGGAGTTGTTATGCTAGAGGTCTCTGGTTATCATGAAGTATGGGATGCTATGTCTTATGAGGTCACTGCTTTGCTTTCAAGTCAAGTATATGTTATGTTTTGACTGTGACATCATCGAGTATATGGTAATCTGTTCCTAAATTTTGGCTATCACTTGGTTTGACATATACAGGAAGTTGTTATGCTAGAGGTCTCTGGCTATCATGAAGTATGGGATTCTATGTCTTATGAGGTCACTATTTTGATTTCAAGTCAAGTATATGTTATGTTTTGACAGTGACATCATCAAGTATATGGTAATCTGTTCCTAAATTTTGGCTATCACTTGGTTTGACATATGCAGGGAGTTGTTATGCTAGAGATCTCTGGCTATCATGAAGTATGGGATTCTATGACTTATGAGGTCACTGTTTTGCTTTCAAGTCAAGTATATGTTATGTTTTGACTGTGACATCATCAAGCATATGGTAATCTATCCCTAAATTTTGGGCTATCACTTGGTTTGACATATGCAAGGAGTTGTTATGCTAGAGGTCTATGGCTATCATGAAGTATGGGATTTCGTGTCTTATGAGGTCACTGTTTTGCTTTCAAGTCAAGTATATGTTATGTTTTGACTGTGACATCATCAAGTATATGGTAATCTGTCCCTAAATTTTGGTTATCTCTTGGTTTGACACATGCAGGGAGTTATTATGGTAGAGATGTCTAGCTATCATGAAGTATGGGATTCTATGTGTTATGAGGTCACTGTTTTGCTTTCAAGTCAAGTATATGTTATGTTTTGACTGTGACATCATCAAGTATATGGTAATCTGTCCCTAAATTTTGGTAATCACTTGATTTGACATATGTAGGGAGTTGTCATGCTAGAGGTATCTCGCTATCATGAAGTATGGGTTGCTATGTGTTATGAGGTCACTGCTTTGCTTTCAAGTCAAGTATATGTTATGTTTTGACGGTGACATCATCGAGTATATGGTAATCTGTTCCTAAATTTTGGCTATCACTTGGTTTGACATATGCAGGAAGTTGTTATGCTAGAGGTCTCTGGCTATCATGAATAGGCCTGTAAATTGAGCGCCCGAGGCCCTAGGCCCGCCCGTTCGGCCCGCTATTTTCGGGTCGAGCTTTATTTGAGTTTGAGCCGAGCCGAGCCTGAGCCAAAATTCCAAGCCCGAATGAATTTCGAGCCGAGCTTGAGCCGAACTTCGCCAAGCCCGAATTGGGCCCGAAACCCGAACTTCATATTAATAAATAAATAAATAAATAATTTATATAATATAACATATTTATGTTAATATTGTTCAATTAGGTTTCGTCCTTTTATTTCATTTATTATTTTTTCTAAAAAAAAATCATTTGTCATATTACATTAGATTACATGTGATTTTCAATTTTTTGATTTTATTGTTAATCTCATTATGGGTATTTGATTTAATAATTGATCAAGTCACAATAGACCTTTGTAAGTGATCAAATTATGCTAAATGTCTGAAATTTAATAGGCATTTGTAGTTTTTCACTCTTATTTCCCTTGTTTTAATTTAATACATTTCATAATTATATATTTTATTTCATGAAATATCAATTAGATTTTAATGTATAATTTTGTCCATGATGAAAATACAAGAAAAAAAAATAATTCAAACTTTTTTAATAAAGAAAATGAAATCGGGCCTGCCCGAAATCGGGCCCGAAGCCCGTAATATTTATGAGCCGAGTTCGGGCCTAGGTGGGAAAAATTAATTCGGGCCGAGCTCGGGCTTGAGCATGGGTATGTGAGTTCGGGCCGAGCCTGAGCAGCGCCAAGCCCGGCTCACCCAACCCGATTTACAGCCCTAATCATGAAGTATGGGATTCTATGTCTTATGAGGTCACTGTTTTGCTTTCAAGTCAAGTATATGTTATTTTTTGACCGTGACATCATCAAGTATATGGTAATCTGCCCCTAAATTTTGGCTATCACTTGGTTTGACATATGCAGGGAGTTATTGTGCTAGAGGTCTCTGGCTATCATGAAGTATGGGATTCTATGTCTTATGAGGTCACTATTTTGCGCTCAAGTCAAGTATGTGTTATGTTTTGACTGTGACATCATCAAGTATATGGTAATATGTCCCTAAATTTTGGCTATCACTTGGTTTGACATATGCAGGGAGTTATTATGCTAGAGGTCTCTGGCTATCATGAAGTATGGAATGCTATGTCTTATGAGGTCACTGTTTGGCTTTCAAGTCAAGTATATGTTATGTTTTGACTGTGACATCATCAAGCATATGGTAATCTGTCCCTAAATGTTTCCTATCACTTGGTTTGACATATGCAGAGAGTTGTTATGTAAGAGGTCTCTGGTTATCATGAAGTATGGGATTCTATTTCTTACGAGGTCACTGTTTTGCTTTCAAGTCAAATATATGTTATGTTTTAACTGTGACATCATCAAGTATATGGTAATCTGTCCCTAAATTTTGGCTATCACTTGGTTTGACATCATCAAGTATATCTAAGTTGATCAAACCTGAACTTAACCATGACTCTAATGAGGACTATGACTTGGATAACTTAGATACTCAGATTTCTCTTATGTCTATGCAATTCAAAAAGATTGTAAACTTTAGAAACAAAGTTTCTTCTAAACAAGGGAAACATATTTACTCCAACACTTCTAATAATAGGCCTCATGAGAGAAGACATGACAAAAAAAAGACTGATGATCACAAGAGACCTCAATAAGACCTTAAAAATGTTGAATGTTATAGATGTGGCAAACTAGGACACATGGCTGGTGACTGTAGGGTTAACTTAGGCAAAAACCCCAAACATAATAGGGCTCAACTATGCAAGACTTGGAATGACTCAAGTGACTCAGAAAATGATGAACCTGAGTCATCTAACTCTTTTAACCCTTGCATGTCATTCTTTGCTAAGATAATCTATACTGATGATAAGGAACTTGACTATGATATGATAAATGATGTTGCTTCTACTGATGTGTCTGACTTAATGCTTGAGAGTGATTGTAGTACTGAAAATAGTGTGTGTGTGTGAGTCAAAGTGAACGCCGTATTGATGATGCCAATGTGTGTGTGAGTCCTAAAATTGAATCGATAGGGGACACTGCACACTGCTCACTTAGTGACTCCGACAATGAGGACCTTCCTGACGTTCACACACTTTACACTAAAACACTCAAGAAAAGAGCTAGACTAGAGAAGCTTGTCAAAAATCTTTCCAAGAAACTAGATTCCTTAAACCAAATAGTTAAACAAAATGCTGAAGATTATACATCTCAAAGTTTAACTCATGATGAGGAAATAAAGGCTTTTGAACAAAGAGTGAAAGACTTGGCTTAATCCAGTAATATTTGGAAAATAAGTATAAAGGATCATAATTAGAATTGGAAAAAGGCTTCAACAGTCTTAAAAAAAAATTCAAAATTTGAAAGCAATTCTAATTGTTTTGAAGACTGTGCTGCTGATAGTAAGACCAATTCTGATGACAGATATCGAATAGGTTTTTGCACCAAAAATATTAAGCAAACCAAACCTTTTGAAACCATAAAGTGTTACTGGTGGGAAAAGACCTATCGAAAATTTTCCAGACTTTCAATCTTTGAAATATGATTTTGATAAGAACTAGCAATAGTTTGACATTGGTGAGACAAGTACCTCTAAGCATAATGTTCAACTTGAAGCCAAGTTTGTTTGTCCTCACATTAGAAAGAGTGAGACCTCATTTCAACCTGTTCCCTTTAGAAATAATGCCAAAAGTCACAATTTAGGGAAGCCTATGTTCAACAACTTTCCTAAAGACTTAACTGCAATGAGCAATCTTTATTGCTCCTTCTGTGATGTGTACGTACATTATTTAGATGGTTTCTATTCCAAACATCTGTATCAACCTACATATCCCTCCTTTACCTATTCGAATTTAAACTTTTTTAGGAGAAGCCGTAACAATTATGTCCTTCTTAAACCACCAGATAGAAACTTTAACTATCGAAAGAGAAAGACAAGATCTAATACTAAAATAAAATCTTCAATAAATAATCTTAGAGTATTTTCTCGACCAAATGCTCAAAATGTTTATAAATTTCAAAAACCTGCGCAAAACATGTATAAACAAAAATCTGATGCTCGCAAGTCTTATGAAATACAAACTAATAAGCGCAAATTGAAAACTAGAGCAATTTGGGTAAGAAAGGATGATCTAGTACCCCAGATGACATTTTACATAGTGATAAGTTCTTTGAAAGATGAACACACCACATTTGGATGGTACTTAGACTCTGTATGTTCTAAGCATATAACCGGGGATGATTCCAAACTCTCAAACAAAACTAACTTCTCCAGAGGCAAAGTCCTGTTTGGAAATGGTGTATCAGCCGAGATCGTTGGCAAAGGAACACTCCATGAAGAAGGATTACCTATTCTTGAAGATGTTTTTTTAGTACAAGGTCTTAAGGCTAATCTACTAAGTATTTCACAATTTTATGACTCCAATCATACTGTCACCTTTTCGAAGAACAATTTAAAATTTTTAAATAAAAATGGTGAGTGCATCATTACAGGACTCCGTACTCCAGATAACTGTTACACAGTCAATCCAAGTACAGAGGTATGTAACATTGCCAGAATGGATGACAAAGAATTGTGGCACAACAAAATGGGTCACATAAATTATGACAGCCTTAGTAAATTGTCCTCTCAGGAAATTGTTAGAGGTATTCCTTAAATAAAACCTATTTCAACATAGTCTGTGGTCCTTATCAAGAAGGAAAAATAGTTAAGGCATCTCATAAAATAGTTAAAGACATTCTGTCCTCTAAACCTTTAGAACTCATCCATATGGACTTAATGGGTCCTTCTCGTACTATTAGTCTTTTGGCAACAGTTACATTCTAGTTATGGTTGATGATTACACGAGATTTACTTAGGTTGCCTTTATAAAGCAAAAGTCTCAAACCTTTAGAGCGTTTTTGAAAATCTTACTTCGTATAGAAAATGAAAAGGACTCCCAAGTAGATAGAATCCGGAGTGATAGTGGAGGTGAATTCATCGATTCAGGTGCCATTGAATATTGTGACTATAATGGTTACAAACACGAGTTCAGTGCTCCCAAGACACCCCAACAAAATGGGAAAGTTGAGAGAAAAAATAGAACAATTGAGGAAATGACAAGAGTTTTGATGCATGCCAAAGATTTACCTAAATACTTTTGGGTTGAATCAGTTCGTACTGCATGTCACATTATCAATAGATTCTACCTTAGGAAGAATTCTAAACATACCCCCTATGAACTTTAGTATGGCAAGACACCAAATCTTAAATATCTTAGAACTTTTGGTAGTACATGTTATGTCTGTAAAGACAAAGAACTTTTATCTAAGTTTGAAACAAGAGGAGATAAAGCTATATTTTTGTGTTATTCACCTGACAGTGGAGCCTATCGAATTTATAACTTGCGAACTAAGACCATGATGGAATCCATTAATGTTGTTGTAAATGACACCTCTGTAGAAAGTAAAACTACTAGACCGGCTATTGAAGATGATTATGAAAGCTTTTTAAATTATGACTCTCCTAAAATAATCGAGTCTTTACCAACTGAGACCCCTGAAGTGCCTAACTGGGTTTCCAAAGACAATCCTTTAGATAGTGTAGCTGGTAATCCTACTGAACCTGTTCGTACAATAAAAGGGTTATTAGCAGACGTTGGATTTTTAAAAACAAGACTGATGAGTCTGGGATGATCATTAGAAATAAAGCTAGATTAGTTGCCCAGGGCTACTCTCAAATTGAAGGAATAGAATTCGAGGAAACATTTGCTCCTGTCACTCGCCTCGAATCTGTTCGTTTACTTTTTACCATAGCATGTCACTTACATTTCATGCTTTACCAAATGAATGTAAAGTCTGCCTTCCTTAACGAAATTTTAACTGAGGAGACCTATGTTGAACAACCCAAAGGGTTTATTGACCCTCATCACCCTAATTATGTTTATCATCTTAGGAAAGCTCTTTATGGGTTAAAATAAGCTCCGAGAGCTTGGTATGAGCGTCTATCCACCTTTCTTTTAGATAATGGATTTAGGAGAGGAGGAAATGACCAAACCTTATTTGTCAAACATTTTGACAACAACATTACTATTACTAAAGTGTATGTTGACGATATTATTTTTGGATCCACCTCCCCTTCAGAAGCCAAGTCTTTCTCAAACATTATGCACAAAGAATTCCAAATGTCGCTTATGGGGGAGTTGCATTTTTTCTTAGGTCTTAAAGTTAAACAAAATTTAGAAGGCTTATTTGTTTCGCAATCTAAATATGCTTTAGAGATTGTAAATTTTTTTGGCCTAGATATAACTAAAGAAGTTAGAACGCCTATGAGTACCTCTGTCAAACTCTCCAAAGATGAAAATGGTAAATCCATTGATTCTACTTTATACTGTAGTATGATAGGAAGTTTGCTTTACCTAACTGCCTCTCGCTCTGTTTGTGTGTGCGTCCGTTATCAAAATAATCCTAAAGAGCGCCATTTATTATGCGTAAAAAGAATAATTAAATATATAAAAGGCACTCACAATTTAGGACTTTGATACACTAATGAAACATTGAGCACTATAGTAGGATACACTGACACTGATTGGGCTGGGTGTTTTGACGATAGTAAAATTACTTCAGGAGCATGTTACTACATCGGTAACAACTTGGTAGGTTGGAACAGTAAAAAGCAGAACTGCACTTCATTATACAGTGCAGACCTGAATATATCGTAGCTGGAAGTTGTTGTGCCCAATTATTATGGATGCAACTAATGCTGAGAGATTACAGTATAAATGAAGAAAAACTACATATCTATTGCGATAACTAATGTGCGATCAACATCTCTAAGAATCCAGTTCAACATTCTCGCACTAAACATATTAAAATTCGATATCACTTCGTACGAGAATTAGTTAAAACAAAAGAATTAGAGATTAATTATCTGCCTACTGATCTACAATTGGCTGACTTGTTTAGAAAACCATTCGATTTTAAGCGTTTTGAATCTTTACGCAAATCAATTGGTATGGTTTTGGTTGAATAATTTCTTGCTTAATTTGTATAACTGCCATATTTTCACATGCTTATAATCTATCTCTGTGGATGTAAGGCATGGATGCTAGTATAATGACAAAGAACACCTCTTATATCTATTTTATGCAGGAGATTCGTGTGAATTCTCGTTGTTTATTCAAGTTACTACTTATCTACCTGTTTATAACTCTTTTCTTGATTCTTGCGCCCTTTGTCCATTTGAGCCAAAATGGGGGAGAAATATTTAATCTACTTGGAAACTCTTGTACATTCTCATCTAATGAACTTGATCTTAGGTATCTTATTGCAGATTTTAGTACCTATTTACTACATCAGATTTTGATAGGGTAATGGTTTGTACATAGTTGAGTTATGTAATTTTTACATTTCTAAGAGATTGGGTAGATAGATTGTTTGTATAAGAATAAGATTTTCTTATTTTTTTAGTATCCCTACGAGTACTAGATGACTCAAAGGAGATTTTGTATCATATTTCCAAAGGGGGATATTGAAGCACCCTATATCTTTGACTCATTTGAGTCTACATTATATAGGAGCTCATCTAGTTTGAAAATAGTGACAAAATTGTGTCCATCCCTAGATGAACCAAAAAGCTTCAGAACTTTCAAAGCTTCATTGATATTCCTCTACAAGTTCATGAAGGTATAATACATACACATAACACTAGGACTACATACATGTAGTGTTTTATTCATGTGATGACCTTGTGTGAGTTTAAATCCCCTTAATATGATTTTTAAATAATTTTTCGGATTTATTTAATATTTTAAATATTTTTTGGAAATTAAAATTGGAACTTAATAAAGTTTTTGGGTTGATTTGTAAATATTTCTTATGCCTTAAAACTGTCTTGGGTAGAAACCAAAAGCGGCAGAAAAATTTGTGGGTGAAACTGGAATTTATTAGAAACCAAAAACACGCGTTTGTGAGATAATCCTAAGCCTACACATGTTGCACACACAATGGTTCGATTTGTGTTTCTTATCACTCACATACTTGTTACTTATTTTGGACCCTTGGATCGACTTAATATACGGTTTGCATGTGATTGGGATTAATCCAAGTGAATTGGTTTTAACCAATCAGAGTTGGCTATTGCACTACTTCTTGTGAACCCTTAGATTTGCATCGATTTAACTTCCATTAATCTCAACCCTTGGTTTATGCCATCGTTCCAGATCCTTCTTTGACTAGTATATATAGATGCCATATGGGAGGCATTTAGAGACTTTTGTTACTTCCGCATTTGAGAGAAACAATAGAGAGTAGAGAGATAGAGATAGAGATAGAGATAGAGAGAGAGAGAGAGAGAGAGAGAGAGGATTAGAGAGAGAGAAAGGAAACCCTAATCCAAACTTCGTCAAATCCAAACCAAAAATACTTTTCTGAGAGATTAAACCTGAGTGTTTAGATCATGTTTTGAGAAGTTATCCTCTATTGTTATTGATCATCCTTCCAACTTAGTCACGTTGGTAGAGTTTTCAGTTTCTCTACATAGAAACTTGAGATCTCGTCTCTGTGATAAAAATCACATAGATGTTTACTGTCTTGATTTCTTATTTCGAGAAATCTTATTTGTTGGTTATTTTAAAACTGATTTTACGTTTTCAAACCCTAAACCAATAATATTCTTTTTGATTTCATTTTACCCAAACAATCAGACTTGGATCTAGTTTTGAGATCTTGATTGGGGATTGCACTTTCAGTCTTTAATATTTTCAAAATAAGAAAATGTTAGGATCTCGGATATTTCACAACCAGATCTCCTCTTGATCTGCGGTTGTTTTGAAAGGATTAAAGTCTGATTTAGTTTGAATAAACTGAATTTGGAATATCTTGCATATCTAGTGATTTTATAATTTGATAAATCATTCTGCCTGTATTAAGTGTGAGTGTGTTGCATGCATATGTTAGAGATCACATCACCACTACACTTTCACTCTACCACACTTAAAGTGTTGGTTGAATGATCTTGAACTTGTTTGTGTCGACGTAAAGCTGGAATCGAGTAAAGTTACGAAGCTGGAGAGAACATCAAACAACAACAACCTTCAGAGAAGTCAGATCTAATCCAGAGGAGTTGGTAACGATTCTGAACTTAGTTTAGGTGTGTTTGTGTGGTTTGATTGTTAAATTGCTAATAATTTGTTACTCTGTTTTAGTGGATTTTGTTTTGTGATGTAGAGGTCACCGTGGATGTTTCCCCAATTGGGTGGGGTTTTACCATGTTGAAAATTTCCTTGTGCACTTCCTCGTACTCTCATCACCTTTTTTTAAGTTGAGTTGATTTAATAGTTTAAGTTTTATTTTTCAAAACTAGTTCATTGTAGATCTGAAATAACTCGTTCAAACTATTTTGATAATCATTTTAAACACATCTTGTGTTAAGTTTTGTTTTGAATTAAGAGTTTCTCCAACAAACAGTTCGGAGCCATTTTAACGGTTTAATCATGTACTGAACGTCTTAAGTGGCATTTTTCAGTGACGTCTAATCATGTGGCCCAAGGAGTGAAATACATGCGAAATGATTCCCAGAGCAATGATTAAAATCCCATCGCGTGACCCAATAATTAAGCGCGTGCGAACTTGGGAAATGTGTTTAGTACTTATTTTAATAACACGTGTCAAACAACTTGAAAATAAGGCCGGGACAATCATTGTTTTGGCCGATCACCCCAAACCTTGGGGGAAATTGAAGGGATATTGACCGAATTCGTATCATGTGGATATCGCATGACTTGTCTTGGATGGTCACGATTATATAGGGAAATAAGTGCAAATATTGGAATATCGCGTTGGAAAGATGGAAAACCACCTCTCATAAGGACTTTAAGAATTGTGTATAGGATAAACAGAAAGTGACAAAAATGAGAAAAATACTGCGCATTATAAATAAGGGTGACCTCACTCAATTTAAAGATGATTGTAACCTGCACGTGGTGACTTGTACTTTCAGTTAGCAACCCTTGCACTCCAATCACCATTGTTCTTCATGAGTAATACATTAATCTCCCTCCCTTCCCCGCGGACGTAGGAAAACCTATCTGCTGAACCATGTACATCTCGTGCTCTTTGTTCCTTTTTTGGATTCATAATTTTTTAGGGGTCAATCTCTGATTACTGCCTTTATTGTGGGTCAATATTCCTTACAATAATTAAACAATTTGCACAACCAAATAGGGCTTAAGAGTACACATTGGCATTAGCCTTTACGATTCATTGCTTTTATCGGCTTGGATGTGATGGCATTGTTAACCCTGTAATTTCTCCTTGAGTTGTTTACGTATAATATATTGAGATGCAATTATGCTCGTATTTATTTAACTAAAAGGGGTGGAGTCTTTGGGTTTTGTGTTGATACAAATCAAAGTTGGCATAAATTTTTAAAGACTGACAATTAAAGGTTAAATAAATGGCTATATGGACCAAAGTATAGTAATGGCATGATTTTCTTACTTGTGAACTACTGTGCTTTTCTTGTTGCAATATGCAAGCTGTTTTTACCTTCACATTAGTATTTAGTTACGTAATTGATTGGGTGTACTAGGCTTTGATAGAGGTGAAGTCAGGGTCCCCACTTGTTTATTTAACATTGACCATTGATTTGGGACGATCCAAAAAAGAATAGTGGACTCTTAATTTGGAACAGAGGGAGTATATACCATATATTTAGGGTCTAATTTTTTGTATTAATAATTATAAAGGGATTTATTTTATAATATTTGCGCATGACCTTATCAATTTTGATAAATCTCAGGGTTGACTTTGAAACACCCGAATGGGGTATCTCATATCAAATTATACAAGTAATAGGCATCCACTCTTAGGTGGCGCGTGTAAAATATGAGCCTCGAACCTTTGTCCATGTGTACACTTGGCACACTAATAAGAAGTTTCTCCCTCTTCGTGGATGTAGGTAATTTGTTAAACCACGTAAATCCCATATCCCTCTTTGTGTATGTTTGACTATATTTCTTTTTATTCATTATCATTATTTTTTCTTCTGTGAATGTCCATTTTGTGTGAGTTTGTGCACTTACAATTGACATCGTCTTGGGGAATCGGGTTCCTTTCGATCTCAATAGTTAAAGCCCAATCTTAGAAATTGCCTCACGACTAACGCCCAAGAATACCACCACGGTTCACATGATAGCCAGGGGAATGGATAATTTTCACCCCCGCCTTGATGAATGAGATTCGTTCACTCACAGCATAATAAGAGGAATTGAAGCTCCCATCATAAACCCTTAAGTACCAAGGATATGGACCACACCATTCCATCCATGTTTCCAGGATGATCGAGGTCTGTGAGGAACTCCTTCAAGAACATGAGAGTGTTTCTCGATAGAGGCAATAATATAATGATTGCCTCCAATGCCGACTTAAGATAGTGGATCGTGAGATCCATAGGGAGGAGCGCGAGCATCAGTAGGAGGCTCGTACCCCATAGTCCTTGGGTGAGCAAGATTCACAGTCGAGGGAGGGATATGCATCGCCATGGAAAGAAATCGTCACATGGAAGAGACCCTGACAGGTCGTCAAAGATTGAAAGAAATCACGGAATGAATGAAATACAGAGCTTTATTAACAAGGAGTTATATAGATGGGTAACCAGGCTGGGACTTATACTACAAAGCATCTAACACTGAAAGCTCTAGATAAAATCACCTTTTTGCCTTGCTCTAGAGGAGGCTAACCCTCCTAAGAATTTTGTGGTACCATTATTTAAAGTATATGATGGGAAAATAGACCCAGTTAACCATGTTCGTTGGTACCATCAAGATATGATGCTGTGGAATAACAATGAGCTGTTCGTGTACCTCATTATCACCTTAAAACTTGGGTATGCAACTCAAAAGTGGTTTGAGAATCTCCCTATCGAGTTAGTGCAAAATTTTGGACAATTAGCCGAAGCCTTCACTACGAGGTACATCACTAGTAGCTCGCACCCCAAGAAAATAGATGCCATGAGCACAAGAAGAAATCCTTAGAGAAGCTTAGAGAATATGCTCGGTGCTATTGAGAATTGTATGACGTGGATGATTGTTGCGAATAATTTTTAGTGACATCCTTTAAAATTTTCTTGCCCAATAACACATTATTCTACCAATCATTGAAACAAGGAAGACACTATGATCAATGACCTCATGTCTTGGCTTTAGATGTAATCCAAAATGGAGGATGTGGTTGTCGGCTATGATAAGTCGTGTCCAACCAAAATCAAATGACATTGGAGCCAAAAAAAGTCATGCAAAAAAAAAAGGAGCAAAAAAAGGCTGAATGATGCTCGAAAGAATGAAGACAAATCATATCCGGCCAAGGAATATCAAGCGGTCAACAATGTTTTTAAAAAATCAATCTATAAGATGCTCCCCTAAATAAAGGATAATCATGACTTAAATGCCCACAAAAGATGGATAGTGACCCAGAGAAGAGGAATCATATCATAAGGTGCTCTAAGAATAAGGATCATGACCATGAGACCAAGAATTGCAAAGATTTCAAATATCATCTAGGGGATTTGGCTCAAGATGGAAATCTGGAGGACTACATTGAAAGAAAGACAAACAAAGACAAGGATTCATCCGACCAAATATTGGATAATGTCTTTGACGATGAAGAAAAAGGGCACGTGTTTAGTGTTATTCATGGGGCATCTAATACTAACCATATTAAGGAAATGTAGCATGGATGGAAATGAAGAAGGTAACTATGTTGATGTAATATTTTCAAATTTACATTTACAAGCCTATAATGAAGAAGCACCGCTGATTGAATTAGTTTCACCACACGAACAAATCATATTCATTACGAAATATTTAGTAGGAATAATAATCCTTCATCATGATGCCCTTGTTAGTAAGCTTTGAATAAAAAAATAGGACATTGATAAGATCCTAGTCGACCAAGGGAGTTTTTTTAATTCATGTACCTCAAGTTGTCCAACAAGATTAACTTGCATATGGAATACCTCCAAGGAGGCCACCATACCATTGGTAGGCTTTTCTGAAAAGATAACCATGCCTTTAGGTAAGGTTGTCTTGCCCATCGAAATAGGAGGAATTTATGAACTTGTTAAGTTTTTAATTATATGCATTCAACTTACAATGACATCCTGGGGAGAGGTTGTCAACATGCGATGCAGGTTGTTTCCTCTACTTATCGCCAAAATTTCAAATTCAATGGTCGGGGAATGATGGATATAAGAGCTAATAAAGCCTATGTATGGGAATTATTTATCCCAACAACCATGCCAAAACGAGAGACAGAAAAAAATCAAAAGTGGAGGAAGTCGATATGAAAGGGAACATCCCCTCTAAGTACAAACTAAATCATGGATAACTCAGAATGGAGGAAACTTGGGTTTCCCTTTATTGATCGGGTTGTGGAATATTTGGAGGAGGTAAAATTTTAAGTCGGCTATCTTAAAAAAATGCTACTCATTGGAATCTTGCTAACAACTAGGAAGAAGCAAGCTATAGTTTATTTTTTGACGTACAATAAAGATGCATTCACATGGGACCCATTTGATATGCCATTTATAAACCCTAAGGTCATGTGTCACAAGTTGCATTTGTCTCTTCATATCCCATCATCATGCAAAAATCTCTTCGAACAACGCACGATAAGACCAAAGCACTTGAAGGGGTAGGGAAGCTTGTGGAGGCAAGAACATATAAGAAATTTGATTCCCATATTGGATGTTTAATCCATTCATTGTGAGGAAAGTAATGGGAAATGGAGTGTGTTTACTTCACAAACCTGAACAAGGCTTTCCCCAAAGATAGTTTTCCACTCCCCAATATTGACGAACTCGTAGATGTTATGGAAAGCCATAAGTGAACGAATTTTTAAGATGCCTACTCGTGATATCACAACATCTCATTGTTTAGGTCAAACCTGGAGAAGAACTCTTTTATTACAATACTCGATCTTTGATTTTACATAGTAATGTCTTTTGATTTAAGAATGCAGGGGAAACCTACCAACAACTGGTTACTAAAAGGAATAGTTGGGGAAAACCTTAGAAGTATATATAGACTACATGTTATTTAAAATAAAAATAAAGGATAATCATTTCTCCGACGCATAGATTCCCATAGAAAGTTTGAGTCACTATCGTATAAAGCTCAACATTTCCAAATGCAAATTCCTTGGATATTTGCTAAGCTAGAGAGAAATTGAGGCCAACCCCGGCTGAAGTGATTCTCTGTGAATGATCCAACTTCCGACCACTATATAAGAAGTTTGAAGCTCACTTAAATGCCTTCATACCTTAACCATTTCATATTAAAGTCCTCCAAGAGTTGGTTCCTTTTTTCCAAGTATTGAGGAAAGAAATGGAGGAAACATGAACAATGAATGTATGTCATAATTGGAAGAGATTAAGAGCTACTTGATAGTCCCACATGTCCTCATGATCCACGTAAGAGGAGAAACTCTTTACTTGTATATCTCCTTATTAGATAATAAGGTTAGTTCAGTAGTAGTCCATAAGGGAATAGTGTAAAAAACCCCAATTTGCAATGTTATCAAGACACTGGTTGATACTAAACAAGGTATACTTGCAAGTAATTGCATCATAGAAGATGAAACCATACTTCAAAGGTCACCCCATCAATGTGCTGGTCTTTTCCCCATTATAGTTCATTCCCCTTAAGGATGCCCTATCTAGGTGTATATCTAAATGGCATGTGGAATTAAGATGGTTTAATAACCAGTATTATCCTAGGATAGAGATCAAAGTCAAGATCTGAACAACTGCATGGTCGAGCTTGAACCAAAGGAATCACAACATGAACCCACTGTAGAAGAATGCAAAAATCCCATCAATGAACAAAATAATGAGAAACCATCAAAAGAGGAAAAAAGAGTGGACACTTTTTGTTGAAGACTATTCTAAATTTGAAAGGTCGTGAGTAGGTATCATGCTAATAACTCCCAATAAAGAATTCGCAAATCAAGCCATATGTATTGAATTCAAAGTTTCCAACAACGAGGCAGAGTATGAGACGTTGCTTAGAAGGCTTTAGAAGGATCAACTCTTAAGAACCGATCATCTCAAGGTTTTGTGATTTAATACTTTTCTCCAACAAGATATCCCAAGAATATTACGTAAGGGATAAACGGATGTCGTTCGACCTTGAAAAGGCAAAATAGATGGTTATCCCATTTTAAAGTGTTCACATTTAATAGTTCCCTTAAGAAAATAACAACACAAATTCTCTAGCAAATTTGTTCTCAACTATGGGCACATATCTTCGACAAACAATCCATGTGGGATTCTTAGACCAACCAAGCAAACCAAAGGATAAGGAAGTCATTTTGCTCATGCGAATAAATGATCCCCCAAGTTGTATTGATCCCATTGTCAAGTACTTCATGGATAATGTGTTACTCAATGATGGAAAGGAAGTACACAAGATTAGAGTTAAGGCAACTTGTTTCTATTTGTCTCCAAAAGGAAAGTCATATCAGACACCTTTCACATGCCTCTAGTTCAGATCGTACACCCGAAAAACACATATCAGGTATTATATGATCTCCATAAAGGAATATGTGGCATTAACACTCAAAGAAGATCACTAGCCATTACATCATTATGGACCTTTTGTCACGGTCAATGACACTGATAACAGAAAGTTGTCACGGTCAATGACCATGATAATTCTGGGGGTGACAATGATTCATGTCATCGCCAAGGACCGTGGAAACACCCATTTATCATATTCGTTTTCACCCTTTAAATATCACTATTTACTCAGGGTGATCCAGATATGTCACGGTCAGGACCATCGAAACAACCGTGTGCACATGCATACTTTTTAGCCATGTGCACGGAGAAGGTTCGTGCACACGATTAATTTTGACTGTGCGCATTGACGGATGCAATGTGAAATTTATGCCATGCCATGCGCACAAATACAAATTGAGTTTGTACGCATGATTTATATTCCCCCCCCCAGTAATTCCACGGTCCTTGATCGTGATAACTGGTATTTCTCATGATCAAGAATCATGACAATACTGTAGAAAATGAAAAAAATTACTGGGTAGTAGCTACTGCTCAGCAGTAAACCTGTTTTAAAACAGTCATGTTTTTTCTTAACATTAACACAATCAACAATATAATATGACATAGTAATGAAATCAAAAGCAATAAACACCAACATTATATATCAAACCAAATTAATGTTTCAGGTTAATTACATCAATACATCACATGTTGTTTCATCAAATAAAACATTCTACAAAAAAAACTTAATAAGTCTTGCGGAGAAAACTCAGCCAAACAATGTATGCCCTTAACATGCCGTTAGTATGCTTGACACCGACTTGCTTGTCCAACCACAATACCCTATCCTCTTTCCCCACCATAAACTCCGTGACTCGAACTTAGGACTCAAAATCTTGGAGTGGACGATTGTGCACCAGGGTACCGAGAGAGATGCTCATGTCCTTCACTCCCTTGACAATTGGGACGCCTCCACACATGTCAAGTATATATACTCTCTACCTAAATGGCTCGAATAGAGTCGGGATACTTGATTAGGGAGTAGATTACATGTTGTACGGGGATGATGAGTGGAACGAAATTGGTGAGGGGGATGGAGTAGTGGTCCCCTCACCCACCTTTTCCTTATTCTTTGCCTTTGCTTTGACCTTCCCTATATTCGTGGCGGTGCTTTTGACCCATTAGAACATGTGGTTCATCATTTTTTGGTGACTTTCAAATTTTGAGTATGTTTTTGATTTGTACATCTCAAATTTCGGAGGACAACCCATTGTTATTACAAGCCACTCCCATAAGCTTCAACTTTCTTATTCGGGAGATGACACCCTGAGTACGACTTTTTTTTTAACTTAACCCAACACTTGGCTCAGTGCATTCGACTCAAAGATGCTTTTTCGACATCACTCTGGGTGTTGTGCACCGCGTTTAGCCTCTCCTAAAATAATATAAAACACGTTATTAACTTTGAAAAAAATATTAATAAACAATATGAAATTAGCAATATAATTTCAATTATAACTTACAATGGTACTGGAGATCTGTGGATAAGCATGCTCATCCTTCTTCATCTGAATATTTATATACGAGTCGATCCTATGTGGAATTCCCCCTATCCACTCCCAGACTCTTGTAAAATGCGACCAAATTAAAGAAAAGTGTGACCAAATTAAAGTAATGTGCTTACCACTAAATAAAATATAATTTAAATCAGTTTTCTTACCGTCCTATGCTCCACCTCCACGTAAGATATCAGCCCAGAGTAATGCACATCCACCTTCTTTGACCAGTTAATCCTCCTCAAGCCATGGGAAGATAATCATCTCTCGAATGCCTCGTTATCCATAAACCTCTGTCCGTTAACCAACATGATAGGATCCTTCTCCGGGACGGTATCCCTACGTGCAAGCACAAACTCTCGGTCCTTCCCAAAATAATAGTGATGCATGTTCTTCTTCCATGTCTTACATTGTAAGCCTACACCCGCCAATACACCATCCTACGTTTTCAGGGGTAAAGTTGAATTGTTGTTGCCCAACAAACATTTAATATATGAAAGTTAGTAAATTAACATTTAAAAACATAATAATAAATTCCTCTATGAAATTTAAATATTTAATATAAATATTTAGATTTTCATACCTTTAATCCCCCCTTGACCATATTCAAAACCATGGGCACGATCCTCCAAACTTCGTACTCTGGACCAAATATTGATTTCACCAACTCTAACGACCTCATATTTAGATTAGCCCTCTTTTCAATTACGGTCCTAAACTTTTCGAACTTTAGGGGCTTATTGTTAGACGATCCCTCATCACACCCATTTTTTCTCGGGGTCTGATGGCCTAATAAAGTTATATTTTACAAAAAATAGGCTTTAATAGCATAATATATAAAATAAATCAAATGAAAATACTCAATACATTTTACAACCCAAATAACTCTATTCATGTAAAGTATCGAAAAATTATTTCAAGTTCGGGTTGTCATCCAAAATGGATTGATATTCAGTAGCGGTAACCAGGTCATCCACACTACTAGTTAAGGAGTTTTGGCGTGTGCAAGATGACTGACCACAATTCGTTATTTATATACTCCGAGCAAAACGCTTGCTTGACCTTTTCTCGTGCACAAACAAACGTCTTATCATTCATATGCTGCTTGCTCTTCATCTTGGACAAGTCTACCATTATCAAATTGGTACCGAATCAACTTTACAAATTTTTTTTTCCTCAACTCTTACCCAATCACAATAAAACATAACCTTTTTAATGTACATATAGTCTAATTGAAAAATGTTTTGAATGACCCCATATTAACTCATTTATGCTTCAACGAGGTTTTTATTTTTGGCACTCGACCTGAAATACGTAAGAGCCTTATATGAAATGTCGTTATTTTTCAACCACGTATTTTTCTCGTACAACCTCGACGAGAAAACATAATTGTTCACTCAATACTTCTTATACTCGTATGCTATGAAATTGGGTCTAGTGGTTAGAGGAGCAAGCCTTAAGGAGGCATTGATCATCTTTAACAACTAAAATTATGGATTACATAAGTTAATGTGATAAGTTTTAAAGCTCGAAATTCTTTATCATGTAATAAGGGATGTTTGAACTAATTATTACCTCATTCGATACCCAAAGTTTAAATTCACTGTCTAAATGTGAAGCCATCCTTCATTTTTTGTTTTGCCCAGACGCAATGAATTTTCTACATTGAATGACAAAATTTATCAGGAAGGTGAACAAGTATATAAGATAACAACACAATGTAAAATTACAACATGAACTTAATCTCTCCATTCGTCGACATCTTCATGGGTTTCAAACATATAACAAGTCATTTGGTCATATTGTAAACTTGTCTGTTTAACTCGTTTGCCAATGACTTCAACACCCTCATCGGCAAACTCATCTCCATTATCTACAATGTTAGGGTTGGGAATATATTCCCTAGCGAATACAGATGCTTCCATAGTAATGTATTCATCTGTGATGGATCCTTCAATATACCTTGTATTCTTAACATACTCTGTGAAAACTTTCATCAACCTTTCAAACAGGTTTATCCATCGATATCTTACTGGGCTGCAAAGAAGTGTCTCCTTGAGATGTTGTGATCCAATTTCCTCTCCATAAATAAGACACCTAAAGTAATCGTGGACATTACAGTTCGATAAAGTCCCATAAGCTGGAAAATCATGAATTGCCCAGATCAATATAGCTTTTAACGTGAATTCTTCAGTTTGCTAGAGTCAAATGATTTCACACCCGCTACATATAACTCATTCAATTATTCTACTAATGGTTACAAGTAGACATTCATGTCGTCACTTGGGGCTCTTGGCCTTGGTGTCAACAAAGACAACATCTAAAATTCTAGTATCACGCGCAATGAAGGAGGGGGATTTAGGGGTGGAAAGATTATCGACAATACACTTTGATTGGTGCTAATATTTCCAAATGGATTGAACCTATTTGTTGATATTGTTAAATGAATGTTACGTTGTTCATTGGAAAAATATGGATAATTAAAATTTGTTTTTTTCCAAATGGTTGAGTCCATAGGATGACGCATGAGATTATCCCCTACTTATGCCCTAGTGTGCTAAGTCGTTGCCTCTGCTATCTGCATTATTGTGAAGAATCTCTTCAACCTGGGACTAATGGGGAAATATTCAATACTTTTTTAGTCACTTTTAAAAGTCTGCCACTCTTATCATTAGAACCATGCTTTGGCACATATCGAGATTCCATGCAGACCTGACAATGATCAAGATTTTCGTATATAGTATGCAAACATACTTGCAAGCATGAATTGATTTATACTTCATTCCTAAACCTTTCAAACTATTCTTCATACTAGAATACTTAGAAGCGTATTTTCTTTGGGACCAAACCCTTCATCCAATTTTGAATTCCAGTCACACTATTTCAAGACAAACCAAAACATTGCGACACCCCGCCTAATTAAATACCGAGTGATCAGTCCTTTATTAAATTAAAATCAAAGTGTCCGGTTGGTTCATTATTAACATCACTGTAAAAAAATTCATTATTAATATCCTAATAATTAATTAAGCTAAGTGTCAAAATATTTCCCCAATTAATTATACCCAATTAATATATTACTAAATTCCATGCTTCAAGATATAAGCCATTCCCATTCCACAAGAATAAATACTGAACGTGAATCAAATACTGAAATAAATGAGACTAGATAAAACATTCCAGTTTAAAGTCTAAAACTAATAGAATCATAATACTGAATCCAATTAGGAAAAGAAAAGATAATAAGAAATACAATCACTGAAATAACTAAGCTGGAAACGGGCGGCACATGCCCTAACTGAAATGTCTGAATAAAGAACTGAATGAAAAGAAATAAGCATCTAATATCAATGACCTACAACTTCCACAACAACTATAACTCGTCGAAAAATCCACGCATCTAAGTTTGGTGGTTACTATGTGGATGGACACCTCGTATAATATATATATAGCAAAAGAGAAGATAAATAGCAAGAAACGGTTCAGAGCCCGACGTGTAAAAATATTTGTTTTAGAAAGTATTTAAAACTGCATTATTGCAATTATTATGTGCATATTAGTTCCGAACTCTCACATGAGATCCTCACCCCTTTACTAATGTGCACACCTAGCGTACGTCTACCCTAACCTAGTTATCCATATTATTTCCAACTAGGTCATAGACATAAACCCCTATATATATCTCAAGGGAGTAACCCGTATCGCCCATACAATATGCTAATAATACTCTTTTATGCTAGTCACCCATTTTATATTCACTATTTGATAGAAAATCTTTTATCCACTGGAATTACTTTACTTACCCATACTTATACATTTTTTCTAATGTTACACCTAAGAATCATTCATTCTCAAGTATTTTATATATATATATATATATATATATATATATATATATATATATATATATATATATATATATTGTAAGGACATTTTTCACATGTCCGAAATGTTTCATTTATTTATGTCGTACGCCGCTACATTTGGCACGTCTCCTCACGATCTCACATGACGGCCTCTATCCGAATTCCTGGAATCAAGCATGCATTATCTCCACTAATATGTCCCACATCTGCCTCAATGACTTCACGTTCCAAGATTTTAGGGACTTAATGCAAGTGGTACGCAAGGAAAGTCAAAACAGTGAAAAAAAGGCACAATAGGAGAGTTCAAGGGCATTTTCGTAATTTCACATCCATAGTTCGGAGGTCTGGTCAACTAGAAAGTTGAAGAGCTCGCCGCAACGAAGATACTGGAAAAAACGGCACCTCAATCCGAGCTACGGTGAAGGAGTTATGACCTTTTGAAGATAGAGAAAATTCCTTAAAGAATGCTGTTTTTTTTGTACGCTGGATAGAATTTTAGAGTTTTAAGAACGTGGGACTCTTCATATTTTTTCCTATAAATACCAGCTTCGGGGGAGTTATTTTGCAAGACTTTAGGAGACGAATTTGAGAGTCCAAATACATCTAGTCTTCATATTTTTGAGTCCCAAGACTCATGTTTTGATTCACACATCATTGCCAAACCTTTGTGAATCCTTTTGCAACCCAAGAACACAACTTTGGTTTGTTCAACCCTTGTGGAGGAGACCGTTCTTCTTCTTCATTACAGCCCTACTGGAAAGGGATAATTCCAGCCGCGACTACAGAATCCGATACCCGAGGGTAATTCTTAGTCAACTTGTATTTTCATTGTAATCCGATTGTAAGCCGTTTTCTTACAAATTATAGTGAAAATAAATGGTTTTGCCCCTGAGGGGGATTTTTCCTTAATTGCATGTGTTTTAATGTTCTTGCGTAGATTATCTAGTTATTCAATCACATACTGCTGCATGTTTAGGGTTTGTTTGTGTTAAAAGGGTTTTATATATGGTTTGATCATTTGAACGCGAGCACACACGTTTCTCAAATTGGTATCAGGGCAGGTTACGCTAATTTATCGCGTATTCCTTTTTCCGCAAATTTTTTTTTCTAAGATATCAATTTTCTGAAAAAATTGATTTTTGAAAAAGTGCGTGTTCAAATGGAGAAGTCATATTATAAAATGCCTGTTTTGACGGGACAAATTATGCTTATGGGAAAGCCCGTATGAGGTCGGCTTTAAAAGCCATTGATGAATGTGTCTGGATTTTGGTTGAACGAGGGTGGACTCCTCCCACCGTGACTGTTGATAATGTGACCAACTTGAAACCTGACATTTCTTGGTCTGATGAAGAAATTAAATGGTCATCTTTTAATTCTAAGGGTCTAAGTGCTATTTCTGGGTCTGTCACACCTGATGAGTTCAAACGCATAATGACGTGTACCACGTCAAAAGAGGCATGGGATGTTTTACAACTCACCCATGAAGGAACTAATGCTGTGAAAGAGTCTAAGTTGCAAAACTTGACAACTCAATTTGAAACAATCACCATGAATGATTCTGAATGCTTTGATGAATTTTATGCTAGACTTTCTGACATTGTGAATACTAGTTTTAATCTTGGTGAACAAATTCCGAATGCTAGAGTTGTTAAAAAGATTCTTCGTTCTTTGCCTAAGCGTTTTATCCCTAAAGTCACTGTGCTAAATTCTATGGGTAATTTAAATACGCTAAAATTGGAAGAACTTGTAGGAGATTTGCAAACTTATGAAATTGATATGTTCCCTAAAAATGCTAAATCTAAAGATAAGGGAATTGCTCTTAAAGCCCAAGAGAGAAGGAGTGAGGGGTCAGCTAGAAAGAGGGTAGAGTCATCTAGAAAGAGAGAGACTGACACGTCAGATTCTGAGTGCGATTTTGACTTAGATGATTTGGCTCTTTTCGCAAAAAAATTCAAGAGGATTCTCAAATTTAAGAAAAATGGCAATTTTAAAGATAAAAAGAAATTTGAGAAAAATAAGTTTGAAAAGAAAAATGAAAAAGTTTCCAAAAATCCTCCTCTGAAAGAAAGTGAGAGATGTTTTGAGTGTGATGGCAGGGGTCATAGAGCTTTTGAGTGTGCCAATCGTCTGAATAGAGAGAAAGGGAAAGCTGTTCTTAATGCTACCCTTAGTGACGACAGTGAGGTCGAGACGGTGGATTCTGGAGATGAGTCACCGCATGAGTGTAACTTCACCGCATTCATGGCCAGCCAAGTGAGAACTCCTAGTTCTCCTCACGACGTTGAGGATGATGCTTCACAGGGACACCTCGACAGTGAGAGCGACGTGAGTGAGGGGGAGGATGACACAAGTGAGAGCGAGAGTGATATACAACGCGCCTACGCTGAGTTATATTCTGAGTCTTTTAAAACTAAAAAGCGTAACAAAGCGTTAGTTCTTAAGATCACTTGCCTAGAGGAAGATTTAAAGAAAGCGAGAGAAAGAGAGTTCTCCACCTGCACCGCCCTGAGAGAGAGAGAGTCTACATGTGTCGAGAATGAGAATTTGTTTAGAGAGAGAGAGAGTACTCTAGAGAAAGAGAGAGGGGACTTGATCAAGCAAGTGGCTAGTCTTACGAGTCAGCTCCATTCCTCCGTGGAGACTCGGAAGAAACTTGAAGCCCTTGTTGCCCAGCTGACTCATGATCTTGAGAAAGCACGGGAAGTCAAGGTACAAATCGAGGACAGATCTGGGAAGATGGGAAAGATGCTCCTCGGCCCCGCTTTAGGTTTTGGTGATCGTCAAGGAATTGGATATGATGGTGCCTCCACGTCCCAAATTGCACCTGGACCAGTTCCTGAGTTTACTACAACTCCTTATGGTCACCGTAAAAAACCTCGAAGGAGAGTTCGACCTAGAAAAGAAAACCGAGGTCCGCCTTTGACAGTGCTCTTTTGTACTTATTGAAAAAGAAAAGGCCACCTTAGGGAAACTTGCTATAGCATGGGTCGGACACGACGTACTACTGCTCCACCACGTCATACTGATGAGTTTTCTAGTCTGAGAGAGCGAGTTGAGTTCTTAGCTGCCACGACTCAGAGTTTAATGGAAGAATTCCGACGGATGTCTTTGCCGTTAGTGAATGCTTCTCACATTCCAGCTAAAATCAACAACAACAAAGGCAAACAAAAGGTCACCTCGACTTGGGTACCTAAGAAAGATAAAAAGGCTTTTGTTGTTCATGTTGCTCTCAAAGCACATAATACCTCTCAATGGTATTTTGATAGTGGGTGCTCCAGACACATGACAGGTGATGCCTCATTTTTTACTACTCTTGAGGATTATCAAGATGGCAGAGCCACCTTTGGAGATGGGAGTAAGTCTAGCATTATAGGACGAGGTACTATCGAGTTACCTGGTTTTCCTAAGCTAGAAAATGTTTTGTACGTCAAAGGTTTGAAATCAAACCTTCTAAGCATTAGCCAGCTGTGCGACACTGACCTTGCAGTAAAGTTTGACCGGGACGCGTGTAAAGTCTACAATCAAACCGGTAAACTATTGATGCAAGGGGTGAGGACCGAGGATAATTGCTATGGGACTGAGCCCACATCCTCACTTGTTTGCAACAGCGCCACGATCACTCCTATGGATCTGTGGCACCAACGTCTAGGTCACGTGAACGTTAGAGATCTTAATCGTTTAGCTAAAAAGGACCTAGTACGTGGCTTACCATCTCTTGGAAAGTCAACTTCGACCGTTTGTGGACCCTATCAGTTGGGAAAACAAATTCGTAGTCCTCATAGGAAGTTACATTCCATTACCACCTCTCGTGTTCTGGAGTTGATTCACATGGATCTTATGGGTCCCACTCGTACTGAGAGTCTAGGTGGTAAGAGGTACATCCTCGTGATGGTAGATGATTTCTCCAGATACTCCATTGTAGGTTTTCTGAGAGAGAAATCCGATGCTGTAGATTTCTTAACGACCAAGTGCCGTGTCCTGCAAAATCAACACGGTGTCACTATTAACAGAATACGTAGTGACAACGGCACTGAATTCAAGGAAGTAAAGGTTGATTTGTACTGTGATAGCCTTGGGATCAAACATGAGTTTTCTGCTGTGAGAACTCCTCAGCAAAATGGGATTGTTGAGAGAAAGAATAGAACGATCCAAGAGATGGCTAGATCTATGCTTCTAGGTCGTAAAGTTTCTAGGAGATTTTGGGCAGAAGCAGTGTCTACTGCATGCCACATGGTGAATAGGGTGTATCTGCGTCCACACACACTTCACACTCCTTATGAGTTGTGGACTGGCAAGAAGCCCAACCTGGCATATTTCCGTATCTTTGGGAGTAAATGCTACATCCTACGGGATAAAGAGCAATTAGGAAAGTTTGACTCCCGAAGCGACGAGGGAATATTTCTAGGATATTCATCGAATAGCAGAGCGTACCGGGTTTTTAACCTGAAGAGCTCTAAGATTATGGAATCAATAAACGTCACCGTGCAAGATGACGAACCTCCGACGGTTATTGATCCTAACCTTCAGTGTGAGGATGAGGATTGTTCTGACAGTGATTTACCTGTTCCTCTCTCACACTCTGTGGACCCTACTCCTGTGTTAGGGGACACACCTGCTTGGGTTCGCAAGAGTCATGACCCTTCTGCCATTGTTGGTGATCCCACTCTAGGGGTCAAGACTCGTGCTCAGCTAGAGAACGTTGTTAGCCATCTTTGCTACACGTCCAAAGTCGAGCCCAAGAACCATAAAGAAGCACTCAAGGATGAACACTAGATATCTGCTATGCAGGATGAGTTGCTTCAGTTTAAAAAGAATGATGTCTGGGAACTTGTCCCCCGACCTAGTGAGATTAATGTGATAGGTACCCGGTGGATTTTTAAGAACAAAATGGATGAAAATGGTACCATAATCCGAAATAAGGCTAGGTTGGTCGCTCAAGGCTACACACAGATAGAGGGTGTAGACTTTGGGGAGACATTTGCTCCTGTTGCGAGGCTTGAGTCCGTCCGTCTTCTGCTCGCCATCGCATGTCATCTGCACTTCAAGGTGTATCAGATGGATGTCAAGAGTGCCTTTTTGAATGGCATTCTACAAGAGGAGGTTTATGTGGAACAACCAAAAGGGTTTGAAGACCCTCAGCACCCTGAGCACGTCTACTATCTGAGGAAAGCCTTGTATGGTTTGAAGCAAGCACCCCATGCTTGGTACGAGAGGCTTACTTCTTATCTCTTAGCTCGTGGATTCAAGAGAGGGGGAGTAGATATGACGTTGTTTGTCAGGAGAGATGACGGTGCTATTTTGGTTGCCCAGGTCTATGTGGACGACATATTCTTTGGATCCACATGCTCCCAGCATGCTCACCACTTTGAGGAGGAGATGAAAAGTGAGTTTGAGATGAGCATGGTAGGTGAGCTTACATTCTTCCTTGGTCTCCAGGTTCGTCAGCTAGAGGATGGGATGTTCATCTCCCAATCCAAGTATGCTAGATACCTAGTGAAGAAATTTGGTTTAGACTCCGCTAAGCATGCACGTACACCTATGAGTACCACTACCAAGCTTAGTAAGGACACTTCAGGCAAGGACGTAGAGCAAACCTTATATCGGAGTATGATAGGTAGTCTCCTCTACTTGACTGCCAGTCGTCCCGACATCGCCTTTAGTGTTGGAGTCTGTGCGCGTTATCAGGCATCCCCAAAAGAGTCACATTTACTTGCTCTAAAGCGTATTATTAAATACGTAAGTGGGACTCTCTCATACGGGATTTGGTATTCCTTTGATACCGATGACCTTCTGGCCGCCTACTCGGATGCCGATTGGGCTGGGGATGTAGATGGATGTAGGAGCACTTCTGGTGGGTGTTTCTATTTTGGTTCTGCTCTTGTCTCCTGGCTGAGCAAGAAGCAAAATTCCATCTCTTTGTCCACTGCGGAGGCTGAGTACATAGCCGCCGGGAGTTGTTGCACACAACTCTTGTGGATGAAGCAAATGCTGGAGGATTATGGGATATCACAGGACACCATGACCATTTCCTGTGATAACACGAGCGCGATACACATATCCCGCAATCCAGTTCAGCATTCGCGCACAAAACACATCAGGATACGTGAGCACTTTATTCGTCAGTTAGTTGAAGAGAAAGTCGTATCCCTGAGTTTTGTTCCTACCGACCGTCAGTTAGCCGATATTTTCATGAAACCTTTAGATGCCCTTAGATTTGAGAGTCTTAGGAAATCTTTAGGGATTTGCACAGTTGACTGAGGGGTTGGTCTATGTCTAGAATAGGATGCTTCTTCATGTTCATATCGTATGCTTCCTATTGCTAGTCTGTTTTATATGTACCATTACTTTGTTGTACAACTTTGTTTTATTCTTTTTGCTTTTTATATTTCTTTTGAAAAAAAAAAATACAAAAAGATTTTCCTTTAAGAAATTTTTTGAGAAAAGCACAAAAAGATTTTATTTTTTTTCCAAATTTTTGAAAAAAATCCAAAAAGATTTTTGTATTTTGCTTCTTTTATGGATGAGCATGTAAGATAGCCAAGTCACAACTTCATTCCATTTATCCATGTGACTGTTTGATAGAGATTTGAGAGGCTACACCATTTCATCCATGTGCTTTACATTGATTGGAGTCTTTGAGATGTAATTAGTGATATCTTCCTACATGTTTGACTCCTATATCCTTTATTGCACACATGCACGGCTATATTTGATTATTGCACTTGTCTATCTCATGTTGGCTTGCGTGTTTTCATCTCAATCTTGTCTATACAATGTACAATATGCGATAAAACTTGACAAGATTGGAATGCATGTAAAAACCGTTTTGGTGAGACTGTGTGTTTTTGTATAACGGGGAGGGGCTGCGAAAGGTAATCATCTATCCTTTGCGCAAAAGCCACCGTTAAAAAGGACCTAAAAAATGGAGGAATTTTAATATTCGAGGTCCAAAGAGGTTAAAAGAGCCCGAAAAAATTTAAAGGCAATAAAAAGCAATTCATGCCAAATATGGGCCACTTAGGTTTCACCATCAATTCTCCAAAGTTTGAGAATTTAGAATGCCTCTATTCAATACAATATCTGAGGGAGTTTGGTTGGAGAATCTAAACGGGTTTGCACTTCCTTGAAAGTCCTGAAAAAGCATAAAATCATTTTGGACGTTATTGGTGTGAAAATCATTTTGAGCTTTGATTTGTTGATTTGATTGAGTCAATATCTTATACTGTCACTCTTTTACACCAAAGGAAGCATTTGAGTTCATTCGCTAGGAATATCCAATATTCATCGTGCACATATGTCATGTTTGTATGCATTGATTTTCCTATCGAATTTGATCACACCACTTCATTTACGCTATCATTGACTTGGTTGCTTTCTGTTTATTCATGGTGTGTTTTTATCCTAGTGACACCCCGCACTTGCTTATTTGATTTATTTCTCTAATTTGTCCATTTGGGGACATCATAAAAGGGGGAGAAAGAATTATCATATTATGGGGGAGTTTGAATTCTGGGGGAGTTTTTGAGATGTTGCTTATGTTTTTATCATATATTGATATCCATGTTATCTCATTTCAAACTCGATATGTCACGTGGTATTTGCTTTGTCTCATGTGTGTAGGTATGAAGATTGCAGATCTATCTATTGCACACCCTGATGAGAAAAGTTTTGAGATTCCTGAAGAATTAAAGAACAAACGATGAAGACTATTCATTTGTACCTTTTCCAGTTTTGGGTTCATGGGAGGGTAGATTTGTATAGGCAATTTCATATTTGATAATTCGGATTTTTTATGTATGTACCTGCATAGACATAGGGGGAGATTTGTAAGGATATTTTTCACATGTCCGAAATGTTTCATTTATTTATGTCGTACGCCGCTACATTTGGCACGTCTCCTCACGATCTCACATGACGGCCTCTATCCGAATTCCTGGAATCAAGCATGCATTATCTCCACTAATATGTCCCACATCTACCTCAATGACTTCACGTTCCAAGATTTTAGGGACTTAATGCAAGTGGTACGCAAGGGAAGTCTAAACAGTGAAAAAAGGCACAATAGGAGAGTTCAAGGGCATTTTTGTAATTTCACATCCATAGTTTGGAGGCCTGGTCAACTAGAAAGTTGAATATATCGACGCAACGAAGATACTGGAAAAAACGGCACCTCAATCCGAGCTACGGTGAAGGAGTTATGACCTTTTGAAGATAGAGAAAATTCCTTAAAGAATGCTGTTTTTTTTGTACGCTGGATAGAATTTTAGAGTTTTAAGAACGTGGGACTCTTCATATTTTTTCCTATAAATACCAACTTCGGGGGAGTTGTTTTGCAAGACTTTAGGAGACGAATTTGAGAGTCCAAATACATCTAGTCTTCATATTTTTGAGTCCCAAGACTCATGTTTTGATTCACACATCATTGCCAAACCTTTGTGAATCCTTTTGCAACCCAAGAACACAACTTTGGTTTGTTCAACCCTTGTGGAGGAGACCGTTCTTCTTCTTCATTACAACCCTACTGGAAAGGGATAATTCCAGTCGCGACTACAGAATCCGATACCCGAGGGTAATTCTTAGTCAACTTGTATTTTCATTGTAATCCGATTGTAAGCCGTTTTATTACAAATTATAGTGAAAATAAATGGTTTTGCCCCTGAGGGGGATTTTTCCTTAATTGCATGTGTTTGAATGTTCTTGCATAGATTATCTATTTATTCAATCACATACTGCTGCATGTTTAGGGTTTGTTTGTGTTAAAAGGGTTTTATATATGGTTTGATCATTTGAACGCGAGCACACACGTTTCTCATATATATATATATATATATATAAAACCCGCCCCCCTTAGTTAGGACCACTTGGCGCAATGCATACTCTGCTATCCTGTCCCAGTACACCGCACGCTACATAAAGGATAACTCGTTCAGCATCTCTCACGAACCATAAATCTCATAACACAAATATTGGAGACGAGCATACTCACCAGCCAAATGGGTCACACACATACCTACGCTCCCATTCAACCGTCAAAACTATCCTACATAGCAGATAACACATATCCAAGTTCATATGCTCTGAGTACAAGTCAAATTCCCCCCATTGGGTCACCCAGGTTAAGACTGCCCACTACACGAAGCCTCCTCCCGAAAGCAAGCAGCATAGGTATGCTTATACACACATTTATAATAATCATAACATAATAGGCATTCCCTAAGCCTTATAAAAATTTCGGTATTCACCCAACCCATATTCATATTTTTCTACAGGTAGTACAATTCTCGTTACTACCAATTATGAAATTAACTCACTTATTTCCTCTCTAGAAAGTTTCTAAGGTTATCTCACCTAACAAATCCCTAAGTATAGTCCTACGAATGTTTTTCCAAAATTTTGCTGTAAGCTAATATCTGAAAAGTTGCAGTTTTCCTCATTAAACTAAATATGTAACACAATTTGAGGAAAAATATTAAAATCTGGGTTTTAATGGGAACAGTCATTTGAACCAGAAATGGTTTCGTTCAAATGAGTTTAGCATGCCATTCAAACGACTGTGCATCTCGTTCGAACGAGACATCGTCGTCTCCAACATCTAATACCTGCTGCGTTTCTCCAAAATTTTTCAAACTAAAACCTGTACAAATTTTTGCCCAAACTCCCAGAAATTGTTACCAATCTTTACTATAACATATATGGGAAGTAATTAACTACTTATAATTATAAAATCATTAACAACTTTTGATAATTCCTGAATATCCCCAACTTATGAACTAAACCCTAGTTTCTCAAATTTCCATACAAGATCATAAAATAAATTTCGTCCAGCACCTTTATTCATCAATTTGGGATTTCTAATCTATCTACATGAGGAATTCATCCTAATTCATCTTTCAGATTTTAATTCATACCCTTAAATCTCCAATTTCATCAAGACTCATAAATCAAAGGTGAAAATTATCTACCTACACCAGTATGAACATGTTTAATATTATAAATTGCGAGTATTAAACATTTGCCTTAATTTCGATGGTCTGATCCGCTGATGATATGGGTATGGATGTATTTCTCGTCTCGTGATCTACACTTTGGTATAGTTTTCGGTGTGTGTTCTTGAGTTAGGCACCAAGAACTCTTATGGCTTATTCTTCCTTCCTCTGTGCCTTTCTCTTTTCTCTCATGTAGGTTTAGATCTAATAACTCCCCATTAACCCATGTACCTCCTTATTTAATTTCTTAATTTAAGTCCATAATATCACTCCAAAATTCCAAAGGATAAAAATACCCCTACGGGGTGCCGGTTAGGCCTAAAAATATCCCGAAGTCCAAATAAAATACCCGGCTAGAGTTTTTTGAATATCCCAGCCCTTTCGGACTCAACTTTGCGCTCGAAATTACCATACATGTTACTTAAAAATAATTTACTTCTTTAACCCATTAAATTAGTCCCGACACGACTCATACGCGCGTCCTGACTTAAAATACCAAACTGTCGTATTTTGCATCCCGATAATTTATAAAAATTATAATTCCATATTACATATACCCACAATAATAATCAATGATTTTCATCAATAAGTATTAACCCTTAGAACGTTAGTTAATAATTATTTTAAATTCGAATTAATTAACCATTAAATTTCCCGACCTTTTTAATTTAATTAATTTAACAATAATAATTAATCCCATAATTATTTAATATCATAAAAATGCAGGGTATTACAAACATCTCTTCAAATTATGTAAACCAACCCTAACATGCAAAGTTGTTTAATCATTACCGTAATTGGTATGAAGTTTGGGTCGATTTGACTTTCAAACTTTGGTAGTCATCGTCAAGGTTTATCTCTACGCCATCATGAGCCATAGAACCTCGAACACAAGATTTATTAACTGTCCTATCAGAATCCTCATTGTCTTCCACCACACGAACTCTATAAGAATTTCCGATTAGATCATCTAACATAGTACTCTGTACGAGAGGGTGCTCATGTCCTTCCATCGCTTTCGTACTTGACGGTTGTAGTGGAGGTTTTTTCGGGGATAAAGAGACAATGCATTTTCCCATAAAAACCCACACCCAGTAATCGTAATGCATACCCCATCTAAGAAGATGTAATATAAATTGTTTTCCACTCAAACACTTTTCCATTTCTACAATGTGTGTAAGAACATGAGAAGTCTTTATCATTGAGTCACCTCTTTGTAAATTTGACAAACTCGTTAGGACCTCTACATTACACATTATCTAGTCTATTTATCTCACGCATCCACTATTTGTATATAGGATAACCCATAATAAATTATAGGAATCTTTACCTACCATGTGTGAACAAAAGAGGTGTTTGTATAAGTTAGTTTATCCCCGTGGATAGTTGAATCATTAGTAACATTAACAATGGTTAGACATTATCATGTTAAATTCCTAAGCCACATGCACAGGCCAAATTAGTTTTAATTATACCTTATAACCTAATCAATTTTATTTTACTTTATAACCTAATCGAATCCAATTTTTAAAATCTTGGTTGAAACTCTAAGCCGCATATACATACCAAGTTGGTTTTAGCTATACTTTATAACCTAATTGAATCCGTTGAAACCCTAAGCCGCGTATACATGCCAAAATGGTTTTAATTATACTTTATAACCTAATTGAATCCAATTTTTAAAACCTAGGTAAAAACCCTAATCCGCGCATACATACCAAATTGGAAATTATGGTAGAACTTTCATTATGTCCTTGATTACATTTTTAAATAAACCCACCAATTATTTTTAAGAAAAACACAAAATTTTCACATTAGACAAACAAAATATACATACGAAATTTCCAAAATCCTTGTCATTTTTAACAAACCCACACATATTTTTGTGACCAAAATGACAACAAATAAACACATATATTCAAGTCCAAATAAATATCAAAGTCAAATTGATCAAACCTTCAAACCTAGATGTTGTGTAAGTTATTTTTTAACAATATCAAGTTACACGTGTAGATATAACTAGTTTACAACAAATATATATATATATATATTCAAGCAAAACAAATATCAAAGTCAAATCATTCAAACTTAGGTTTTGCACAAGTTATTTTCTAACAATGTCAAAGTGATACATGTAAATACAACTATTTTACAACGTGCACACGATTAATTGTTTCATGCATATGGCATCTTATCACAGTTAAGGACAGTGACAACATGCGTGTGTGTTTTTGTTAGGGTCCTTGATTGTGATAAACCTGGCTGGATTTTGGTGACATTTTATGTCTTTTGCTTTAGTGAGCATTACAACCAATCAATGAAGGATACTAGTGTCCCTATAAATGCAGATATAAAACCTCAAATATGTACAAAGGTGTAAGAAGTTATCCCCATATTCATAACCCAATCCATTAACCAACCCCTGGTCATTTTTATAGTGGGGACAAGACATCCCTGGGCCATTACCAACAACACCAGGAAACCAAAAGTACTTATTAATCGACACAAACTTTTCACTAAGTAGGTAGAGGATGAACCACTAGAAAACATCAAAGAACCCAACATGTTAAGATTCATTTGGAAAAACATCATTATCTTGTTTGTTATTCAAAGGACCATCATCACAGATAATGTGACCCAATCGATAGACGACCATTCTAGGAATTATATAGAGACCATGGGATATGAATCATTACAACTCGATAGCCTACATGTAGAGTAATGGACACAATAAGGCCTCATATAAAATTTTTATTTAATGGAATACACAAAAGGTTTAAAAATTCTAAGGGCACTTGGGTGGACGCCCTCCCACACGTGTTTTGGCCATATTAGACAACCTTGAGAAGATCGATGAGGGAAACACCATTCAATCTAGCCTATGGTATGAAAGCAGTGATCTCTTTGGAAGTTGTCTTTATAACCATGATGAATTTATTAGTAAACCAAGGAATGGATGGTTTCAGAACCAGGTCGGATATATACCTTGTTAAATAAAAAAGAGAGAAACCACTCATTCGACTAACACCATAGCAATAATAACTCACTAAGTAGTATAATCTCCATTTAAAGCTAAAGGAGTTAAAAAATCGAGGACTTCATTCTAAAAAAAGATAGTTGGTTGTGCGAAGAACCTTTCTTATGAACCTCGGGATATTTCTTCGATGGATAATCATACAAGATGATCAAGGAAGAAGTGTCATCTTGCTCCTTCCTTTCCTGTTGGTGAGGAGGGGAAGGATTCTTGAGAAGGTCGCTAAGCATATTGGGGATGGACCTCTTAGGACCCATGTCTTAAATAGAGGGGGATGTAAGTCGCCAATTAGAAGGTTTAATGTCCAAAAAGTAAAATAAGTAAAAGTTTAGTCTAAGTGAGTTCTAGAGAATCTAAAGCAATGACGTCACTAGATAACGAAACTACAGTAGGTACATGGTCATTTTAGCCTTTAGGAATTTGAAGTTCTTTATCAAAAATCTTGGCAAGGAAGGAAAATGGTAAAGATGTGTAAACGAGCAGAATATTAGGTGATATAAGGTGGCCATTATCTCCAATCTTTATTTGACAAACCATATCTCTTTTAAATGACTGAAATTAACTTTATCGGGTTGTGGTTCTTGCTTTTTATCCTGAGCCTCAAAACAACTAATGTGATTGACAATTGAAAAATTTATGCCCTGATAACTTGATTTATCATATTTAAAAATAGGAAGGAGCAATAACTAAATCTAGGGTTTAGATATATTGTTTAGGTCACCATACCTTTGAGGTTCTTATAGGTGATCCAATATAGGAACATTGTTGATAAAGAAGATGTTCTTGATGATTAACTACCTTTAATCTTTGCTTAAATGTGAAAAATACTTTAGATCTTCTAGTATATTATCCACCCAAAGCAATCAATGTATGTTGGCACTTTAATCGATGAAAACTAGGTGAAATAACAGAAAAATTACTTTCTCCTCACTCCCTCACAAAAATATGAATAGTATTTTTTTCTCTCCCTCTCTAACCCTTAGGAGTTTTCATACTAGTTAAACTCATTTCATATATATATATATATATATATATATATATACATGAAGTGGGCATGGTCCAATCAAGTTTTCTAGGGAGTTTTGGGATTTCTACTTCATCTATTGACTATATTAGGGACCCAAGTAACCTAATTAAGTTGGCTTCCAAACAGAAATATGAAAATCCCAAATTACACCTCGTAATGTATTTCCTTTTATGTTTAATTGTAATTAATTCCATTAAATAATTACAACTTCTCTCTAGTTTAATTATCTCAAAATTACTCGAATAATGTCTCCCTTTTTGGAAAGTTAGATATCACACAACATTATTCCCCTCGTGAAGCATTAAATACTCACTTAGTGAAATTCAATTTGCCGCGAATTAATTTTCACCAATTTCTTAGTTACTGCTTGATCTCAAACTTAACTTATTTGATACTCTACGAGATTATATATTCCACCGTACAGGTAAACTGGTTGAATCAAAACTTTAAGTTTAACAAGGGGGTATTACAATCCAAATATCTACCGGACACAAATTCCTCTGCAATGTGATCTCTGGCATATTCATACAATGATTGTCGAACCTATAAATATTATTGACCCAATAAATTGAATCCCACCCGTATAAAATCAAAGCAATAATTATGTGAATACTCCAATACTCATATCCCTCTGGATTAATAATCTATGCACCATTTCTAAACCGTGAGATTATACAAGTTTAATCTAGTCTACTCCTAGACTCGAATCTCACCCCTGACAATGCTCAATACATTCTTATTGTACTGGTACTATCTTCCTTAAATTATCATACAAGTTCCTAAATCATTAGACAATATTTACTAATGAGTAATATGTTGTATATCATATTTGCTAATGAATAATATTTACTAATGAATAATAAATATTTACATAATTCATATCTCAAATGAGCTTTAACAATATTTACTATTGAATAATAAATATCATAAATAATGATTTTAAAAAAAAACCCCCAACAATCTCCCATTTAGTCTTAAATCCATGTGCTTATACATCTAACAGTTGATTTGTCTACATGATAGTAAATAGTCCTTATTGTAGAAGGATTAACAGGTTGATAACCGATGAAATATTAGTCATAAACTTATTACCTACCTTGTTTGATACCTAGAACTAGTTGATACCTACGCTCAATGTTCTTAGCTCGTTTATGGGCTCTATATGCGATCATCTTTCTATCAACACAATATAGTGTAATGGAGGATTTCACTAAAGGAACCTCACATAAGTCACTTTGGGAGTTCCTAAGCCATATAGACTCTTTAGTTGCTTCTGAATGGGGAACAACTTCGACTTACATGGTTGAGTTAGAAATATATAATTTCTTCACACTCCTTCAACCAACAACTCCAACTCATCGAGTAAACACCTATCAATATGTAGACATCCCAGAATCATTACCTGATTAAAAACCTGAGTCTTATACACAACATAACATACATGAGGATTACCACTCCCAAAGCATAAAGTATATTCCTCATCCTCTCTATATGAATTGGTGTCTTAGGACACTGATCGTTAAATAGAGTGTACGACTGAAAGGAATACATTCTTTCTTAGAATCCTGTACGCTAGAAATTTATGAGCACATCATCGATATCTGTGGCTTGTGATAAGCCTAATTTATCCAATCAAGCACAATGTTGATCAATATGATGTGATTGGCTTGTCGTATGTTTTTCATATCGAGCTACCTGGAAAATCACACGCATATATAAGATAATACACCCATATCGTTCCCAATTAGGAAGATATCATCCACAAGATATGTAAAAAATACCACCACATTTTTGACATGATTCTTCTAATAACAAGTATTATTCAGGCATTCATAAAAATCAAAAGTTTTATTGCCTAATCAAATCGAATGTTCCAAGACCTTGATGTTAGTTTAAGTCCAAAATGGACCTCTTAAGCTGACACACTTTGTTTTCCTGACTTCTTACAATGAATCTTTTGCATTGAACTATGTAGATGCACTCATCAAGAATACACTTCAAGAACACAATCTTGATATTAATATAATCTTAATATACTCTAGAATGGCTAATGACGATAAGGTTCTCTTATAATCAATCGCTTTATTTTTTAGTAAACCTTTTGCACAAAGACTTTCCTTATAGGTTTCCACCTTCCCATCTATCCATGTTTTTCTTCGTACAGATACACTTGCACCTGATGGATTTTATCCCATAAGTAAGTCTATAATCTCCAAACCTGATTCGAATATATCAAATCCATCTTTGTATCAGTAGCTTGCCACAACTAAAACTCCTTATCTTGGAGTGGCTTATTGTAGTCCATGTGATCTAGTTCATGTTCCCTTGGAATCTCACGTAAATGTTCACCCAATATAAGTGAGACGTGTTACCTGATCATCGATAAAACTCCCACTACCATAATGTAATTTATTATCAATATCATGTTGTATTTATTGCTATACGATTAGTCTAGAAATACAAATAGTTTGACGTTCCTTTATAATCTTTTGTAAGACTATCTCACTCTTAGGCGTGTGATTCTTTATGAAATCCCCTTTCAAGAACTGGACATTAATACCATCAATGACCTTATTGTGTTTAGGATTATAAGATAAACCACCATTAGAACCTTTGAGATAACCAACAAAAGACACATTAATTCCCTTGATTCCATCTTCCTTGACCCCTTCCACCGCACATGCACTGAGCACTCCCAAATTCGAACTTGTCCTGGAGTGGGCTTGAGCCCATTTTAAAGTTCCATAGGAGTTGAAGAGGATGATTAACTGGAATATGTTCAGAATATATATATATATCCATATCTAATGTGAAATCCCTAAAATAATGTTGTTGTCTTAAATAACTCAAAATCCATATCTAGTGTAAAACCCCTAAAAGAATATTATTGTGTTAAATAACTCACCATATACCTTACCATATCTAAATAATCATATTCCTTTTATTCGCTACGCCATTCCATAGTGGAATACCTAATGATGACTAATGGAATACAATACCCACCTCCGATAAATGATTCATAAACTCTCATAAGATATACTTATCCCCATGATCAAATTGTATGGTTTGGATCACCTTACCATACCTATGCCCCCCTTTCACTTTGTACACTTTTATCTAATCAAAGTCCTAAAACTTCTGGTGTGTAAGGTAGATATATTCACACCTTGAGTAATCATAATTTAAATTGATGAAGTAGTCATAACTACCTCTGGTTTAGATTGTCATAGGATCACATAAATCCAAATGAACCAATTCTAACACATTTTCAATTCTATAGATTTGGGTTATGAAGGACATCTTAGTCATTTTTATTTTTAAATAATTTTCATGGACTTGAAGTGCTTCCACATACAATAAACTTAATTTTCCATTTTTATAAGATTGAAATGACTTAAGTGCAAGTTTAAAAATTATGTATGCTTCAAATAAGAATGATATATTCTATTTAATAGTTATCCGATACAATTATTCTTTCTAGTATTTATTAGTATTGGTGAGATAAAACTTATAATGTATAAAATATTTTTTGATGTACCAGAATAGCAAAAATATTTCCCAATTATGATGAAAGATATTTATCAAAATAATCTTATATTTGTTCAGAACCAACTTAGAAACTGAAAATAACATTTCTTCTTAAACTAGGTACATAAAAATAATTTTCCAACATTATCTTTTTTTCTCCACCAAAATCTAAAACTAGATGGACTACTGCTAACATTGTTGTCTTATTCTTATTGTCCAATGTTAAGAACATATCTCCTTTAATTAGTCATCATGGAACCTCTACGAAGAGTTGGAGACCTGATTTGTGTATCCAGAATATACACACTAGTTTTTTATAGATCGGGCCACAAATAATCATTCTACTTTTGAAGAGAAGTAACCATTACCTTTTTCTAATATTTATAGAAAAAATGGACACCGTTCTTACCAATAGTCTAAATACTTGTAGTAAAAATACCTACCTTTCGACTTTTACCCTTTCCATGAGAATTATGAACTTTCTTAACCATTACCCGTTGTAGTTGAGACTTAGCTTTCTTCCTCCATTTAGGAAAAAAATACGAGTACTTCTCAATAACTAATACCGTGCCTTGCCTTCCAATGATGTTCACTAGAACCTGAAGCTTCTTAATCAATTCCACCACCGAATTAGTCCAACTATGTAATAGCATAATTCACGTGGAATTGCTTTAAGGATTCAAGTAGCTGTTGGATCACAAAATTAATTCGGATTTACCCATCAATTTCTAATCCAAGGGATACCTAGTTCGCCCATGATTAAAAACATCTTAAGAACATGATCCTTACTAGGGCATCATCAGCCAACATCGGCGTTTAATAACTCCAATTGATCTATTCTTTAAAATTAAATATGTCCATATTGAAGTTTCCCTTTTAGGGGATCGAACATACTTACAATTAATTTCAAAGAATCACCAATTTAATTTTTTTAAAACAATGTGATATCATATTTAATTCCTTCCATCGGGGATGAAAGTCAAGCTAACACGAGGAATTAATCACGTCACCTTTAAAATATTGATGGAATCGTGGGTTAAATGAGTTTATTATCCTCCTCTGTTAGAACAATGTCCAAAGTATGTTTTGAGTCCTTGAAATTTATTCCAATTAAACCTTTTGATTTTTAATACTAAAATAAGTGGGTGAAAAGTTGAGCTCGTTTTACAATATTAGAATCATCATTTATAAAAAAATAAATTAATTTTATGAAAATTAAACTTTTGATTAAATTTTAATATAGATTATCTCTACCGTAATTAGTAAAATCTTGTCGAACATCCTAATTCCTTTGAGAAATAAAATTTCTCTTTGGGAGCTTAAAAAATTCATCATGAAATATGTAAAGATGACATCTTTCAATTATGTTATCTAGACAGTCTGGAAAATCTCTATCCAAAATAATTAAATAATCAACATCCTTTGGTTCCATAATTAATGATAGTGACTATGTTGGGGAGGATATCATTACTTTTGTTTAAGTGTATATCACTAGTCCATTTAATAAAATGATGTCTAATTATCTATCTTGTTTAACTTCCCCGTTAAGGGGATCAAACACTTACATTTAATTTCAAATAACTATCACTTCAGAATTTTAAAATCTCGTGATGTCGTGATTAATTCCCTCAATTTGAAAGGAAAGTCAAGCTACCACGAGAAATTAATCACATCACTTTTTAAAATACTGATGGAGACTGCAAGGTTTATTCTGAAACCCCTCTCCCACTTAATATTTTAAACTTTAGGATAATTTAAAAAAAGATTTAATTATAATTTCCTGAATTATATTAACAATAACACCCCAATTTCTTGGACGAATTAAATTACTATATTTCACTATTTTAATTTTAAAAATAAAAATATTTTTAAGTAAAATAAAAATACATAGACCAAATTTAATTATTACGATAAATTTATTACATGATATAATGCAAATTAGAAAAGAATAAAAAATTTAATTTTTCAGAAAAATCGCTATCTAGGCTGGTCACAATAATCATCCATGTTGTCCATAATATCGTGGGGGTCCTAATTAACCAATTAATTGGAAAAAAATATTATCAACATGAGTAATATGGTAGAATGATAATAATAACACAAGCACATGCAATTATAACTAAAATAAAACACAAATTCATGGTTTGTGGTGTGAAGGTGTGTATACCAATCGAGATGATCACAAATCATTACAATATCATTGCCAACTCTCCTAATTACCTGTTTCTGAAGAATTACCCCGCTTCTTACCAAAGAGAAGCTATTTTTCATTTGAAGGACGACCATTGCACTCACTGGACTTATAAGTTTTTTCCAGAAATCTTCTTGGTGAAGGATTACTACATTCTTAATGTGGTTATTTCTTCAAATATTTTTCTGACTATGAATCAACAAGAGATTTCCATGGAACATGCCTACTTATTGTATACCATTGGATATAATGCCCCATCGTTTGATTTGACGAGCATGATGTTTGATCTTATGATGTTTTATTTGATGGTTGAGATGAAGTCTCATGCATTACCTTTAGGTAATATGATCAGATGCTTGCTTTTGGAGTTTGGGTTGCCCCTTCTTCCGAATTAAGTGATGGAAAAACCTAAGGGAATGATATCAATTCAATTATACCATAGATCGATCACTTAATTGGAAAACTACATCGGATTACTTATTCCACCACATGTTGTGGCTCCTCGTCGTCATGCTCCATAGACCAAACGTACACATTACGTATTATAGAGATTTGTATGGGTTTTTTAACTAGTTGGCCTTATTTCTTCGATGTCAACTTGTACCATCTTTATGTTCTTACTCCTCTCAGTCTTTTGAAGCATATCAACATGATACCAAAGTTCAACTAGATCATGTTAGGGATGCCTTAAATGATGTTGAGATGAGCTTTTGGGATTTTAAGAGCTTCATGGATAATAGAAAGGGATAGGAGATGTTACCTTTATTATAGGTCTTTTGTGCTTTGGGAGTTATGATTTGACTTTAAATGCTTGTATCATGTATTAATCATGTAATTCTTACTTGGTCATTAATATGTATCAAGTTTTAGCATGATTTTATTGTATATCTTTTCTTTGATATATTATGTATCTCCATGTGTAGATGTTGGTATTATATCTTAGGCTTATGTTTCACATGTTTCATATCTAGCCAAGATTATAGTATCAATTTCTCACTCGCAATGGTTCTCTCTCACTTTTTTACGTTAATTAGCATGTTTACTCTAATTAGTTGCTTATATATATATATATATATATATATATATATATTCTTAGTTATTTCATTTCTCTCACTGCATGACAAAAAGGGGGGAAAGTTTGTAGATATGGGAAATACATAGTATTCATCTCGTTGTATTACTAGAAGTGTTTGAATGCTAGTTCATGTTTATTGATAAGAATTGCATAGTTGAGGGGGCGTTGCTTTAGTAATTTGTTGTTCATATTTACACATAGTGATATCCACATGTTTTATTGTATCACTCTATTATTATTATTCTATTTTAACATTACACATTGGTATTTTATGAGTTTTCTAGTTATGGTGTCACGTGCTCCCGAACGTGAGGTAAGGATATGTGTGTATTCACCTAGGGATGAGATAGTGCTTGTTCCTCGGTCTACATTTCTCTCTACGATTGGGTTTTGATTATGACCCTAGAAGTTGTTAAAAACCATATCATGTTTTGTGTGCACCCCCATTTAGCCTAAGCATTTCTCGTGCGAGGTTTTTTTCGTTTGTTCAGAGTCACAAATATGTTCTATGTAAAAACAAACAAAATGGAGTTAGACATTTAGATATTACCTTAAAGTATGTTGCGGCATGCAAATCTTCTATAGTTCCTGGTGTTGGTTTGAGAATGGGGTAAAGAATAGGGTGGGTATTATGCATCCACTTGTTCTTTATGTTTCCTTATCTATATAAGTGTTATTACATTTTACATTATAATTAATTTTAGTATTATTTTAGAAAATGCTCAAAGACCCTAGTTTGACAATCCCATAAAATGTAAAAATATGCTAAGGTATAAATTAGTGTTGGTGAGAGGTTTAAGAAGACTTTTAAGATTCCCTCAAAATCCTTAGTGTACCTTTTTTGGTTGCAAGAAGAAATTTTTTACAAGAGATTTTACGACATTGGTCATGGACTACAATCGGTAGCAGTTGTTCATCGTTCTTTAATGGTTGACACTCTCCTCCGAGGATATAGTATGAAAGAGTTTATAGTCAGTCATAGTGTCGTGTGGTTGTAAGTGTTTGTCTTCTAGTTGTAATATCTTTGCCATAGTGCATTTGTTGTTCTATCGACCCAAGATTTTTCTTATTAGTGGGTTTTTCTTTTATACATCCCGTCTTATCATTGTCTTAACTAAGACGATAAAATTTGGATTCTAAAATATAGTAAAATATATTATCACATAGACTTTTGGATTGTTAACACTTTAGATAATAACAAATTGGTAAACCTTTTTTTTAATTAGATGAATTAATTTTTATTTGGTTAGCTACCGTTGAAAGGCACACTCTCACGAGGGAAAGGACCTGGTGAGTTAGTACCATCTGACAGATTTCTATCTTAGAAGCATCTGACTTGTGAATATGCATAGAGGTATGCCTCTCTTTTGTTGGTCAATATGGATTTTTCGGACAATTTAAACTTTGCTCAGGAGGCTTGGGATTAGAGGATTTCAAAAAATCATGGCTTGAGATAGTTTGATATCTCGTTCGAAGTACGAGAGAAGGTTGGAAGGTGATAAGAGCTATCGGTGCATCTCTATTATAACAACATATCCAGAGATATATTGTCTAGGCTTATGCTCATGTAAGGACATATTTTTATAAATGTCCGTCATAATTAATTATGTCATATACCGGTACAATCGTCGGAGAAGTTCAAGAGCAATCTACATCAATATGGATCCGAATATATCAAGGTTCTTCATCAAAAAGCCTCCACAAAGTTTACTTTGGTAAGGTTATGTTTTAAATACCTTAACTTTGCACTTAGAGCTTTGGGATATTTTTACAAAATATTTTCTAAGTATTGGAGCGGACTTTATTCGTCAAAATTTGAGAATGATTATATTTTATAAGTCCTGTAGCGTTCCTCGATTTTGACGCTCAGGTCGTTCAAGAGAGATCCCATCTCGTTCGAGCGACATTGAGATGTCACGCAGAAGACACGTGTCCTTCGTTCGAGTGAGATACCCTTTTCGTTCTAACGACCGAGGTGGCATGATTTTCTATAAATACTCATTAAATGGTTTTGTTTTCATTAAGAAGTCCCAGCGTTTTGAAAAAAAAACTGCGAATCTGCAGAATTCTTTTGACTTCTTCTTTTAGGGTTTTGATCCCTTTTGTTTTTAATTCACAAAAATTCTGTATGCTTTGGTGAATTGTTTTGGTGTTCAAGAACACACATTACTTTTGTTCATTCTTCGTGAGGAGATCTCTACAACCGACAACTGCGTGCTATTGTGGAGGGATTCCTTGTGAAGATTTTAGACTGCGAGTCTGGACTGTGCGTCCTGGTGGTATAGCTGCGTGCGAACCATTGCTGAGTTATTTCTAGAGGTTGCTTTGGAGGTTTGATGAAGACACCGTGCGTTAATCTTGTGGGCGAAAGCAAAATGGTATGTAAGTCAATGGTCTTGTAAACTTGTCAGAGTTTTAGAAATAAAAGGTTTTGCCCTTCGGGGATTTATCTTGAAATTTTGTGTCGCATGCTATATTTTATTTATGTTTTGACACACGCACACACGTAGTTGCTTGTTTAGGGGATATTTCTAAATAGACTCTAATTAAATAAGGTTTAATTGGAAACTTGCGAATTAATTTAAATTGGTATCACACACCACACTTATTCGTTTTTCAAATTGGTATTAGAGCGGGTTACGCTAATTTATCGCGTGATCCTGATTTTTCAAGGATTTATTTTTTTGATACAATTTGACTTCTCACGTCGTCAAATTAGTATCAGAGCGGGTTACGCTAATTTATCACATGATCCTGATTTTTCAAGGATTTATTTTTTGATACAATTTGACTTCTCACGTCGTCAAATTGGTATCAGAGCAGGTTACGCTAATTTATCGCTTATTCTTATTTTCCGCAAAATTGTGTGATATTGAGTTTTTTGAAAAATTTGATTTTTCAAATTTTGTCACAATTTTCAATGGAGCACTTGTCTAGTTTGATGCCCCCTCCTATTGACACAAGTCAATGTTTTAATTATTTAAATAGTTTGAATTTGACGTTTGCGAAAAGAATTGAAGTTTTGGAAAAAGAAAATTCTCGTTTTAAATTCGCGATGGATCTTTTGCAAACGGTTCAAAATCAAAGAGATTTTTATCGTGAGAAATTTGTTGCCTTAGACCATGACTTTGTTGATTTCAAATTGTCCAAGAAGGAGAGTGATGATAGGGTTCTATTTTTAGAAAAAGAATTAGAGGACCTTAAAAATTCGATGGTTTGTGTTTGTGCTAGAGAGGATAAAAATATTTTAATCAATGAGTTTGTGGCACGTGAAAAGACTCTTAGGGAAAAGTTTGTTTTTATTGAGGGGGAGCGAGATAACCTTCTAGGTTTGATTGATAATTTGAAGAAGGAGTCCCTCAGATTGGAAGAGTCTAATTATTTGCTTGAGTAAAAAATTTTGAAGTTAAAAAATGATTTGACAGAATTGAGTAGGTTTGATAGTGATGGTAATGGCTCATCTTGTTCTCATGCTTCTAGTGCTAAAGCCACAACCATTTTTCATTTTTGAGGGTCAATTAATCTCAAGGACGTTAGAAAAGAACGCACTTTAGGTAACATTCCTCCCGTTTACACATGCTCACATTGTGGTAGGAAAGGTCACCTTAGGCGTTTTTGTTTTGATCTTGGGAAAAGTCCTAGGAAGTTTATGTCTAGTGTTCCCTTGGTTCCTAAATCCCCCACACGATGTTTCACATCTATTTGGGTTAGAAAATCACTTTTAAAGGCACTAAATTTTAGACAAGTTGATTCCCGTTTGCTTGCACATGATTCTTATCTTGTCATATCATATAGATGATTGTGTTTGCATGTTTGTCATACGTTAGTCATGCTTTTTGATATATATTTGCTAGTGTGTCGACATGTACTTTTTATATTAAATTTTTGTTTTTGATAAAATTTTGAAAAATCCAAAAAGATTTTTGTATTTTGTTTTCACTGTTTATGCATAGACACTTAGGATGACTGAGTCACAATATCATTCCATTTTTCTTATGATTATTTGATAGTGTTTTGAGACAACATATCATGTCATCTTTGTTCTTTATAATGTGTGGAGTCATTAAGATGTAATTAAGTGTTACTTCCTACATGTTTGACTCATAATTTCGTTTAATGCACACGTGCACAAATTTGTTTGATTATTGTGCTTGTCTTATCACATGTTGGTTGGGTGTTTCACTTAAATCCTCTCTTTAAAACGAACCAAGCGTGATAAAACTTGATAAGAAAGTTGTGCATGTAAGAACCGTTTGTGAGTTTGTGTGCTTTATTTGAAAATGGGGAAGGGTTGCGAAAGGTTCACATTTAACCTTTGTGAATACTAAGCCACCGTTAAATTGGACTTAAAAAATTGAGGAATTTTAATTACCCGGGGTCCAAAGATCTTTAAAAGATCGCGAAAAAAATTGAAAGGCAATAAAAGAAATTCATGCCAAAAAAGGGCTATTAGGTTTTTGCACCAATTCTCCAATGTTTGAGAATTTAGTTTACCACTAAAAGAAAATATGCATGAGGGAGTTTGGATGGAATTTAAAACGGGTTTGCACGTCCTTGAAAGTCTTGAAAAAGCGTTAAATAGTTACAACATTATTGGTGTGGAAATCACTTTGACTTTGATTTGGTGATTTGCATAAGACGATGTCATCTAAATTCAACAATTTTTACACCTACGAATACTTTTGATGTTCATTCGTTAGGAGTACAAATATAAATCGTGCACATATGATTGATTGAGTTGATTTACCTATCGAATGTGTTCACACTCATTCATTCCATTTCCATGACTTGGTTGTTTTAGTTAAATCCATGGTGTGATTTTTGTATCATTATTTTTATACGAAAAATTTGAAAAATCAAAAATAAGTTTGTGGAATCTTTTGAGATACTCCTTTGCATGTGTAGTTTGATCCATGTTTGCTATGCTTTTGTCGTGACACTCCATGTTCTGATTGTTTCTTCTTATCTGTCTATTTGGGGACATCATAAAATGGGGGAGAAAGAATTATCATGTTATGGGGGAGTTTTTGGATTATGGGGGAGATTTGATTTATTAATGATTTATTATTATATCATTTCAAACTCGATACGTCACGAAGGTTTTTGCTTTATCTCTTGTGTGTAGGTACAAAGATTGAAGATCATTATGTTGCACACCCTAATGAGAAAAGCTTTGAGATTTAACGAAGATTTTTGAAGAAAAGTTTGAGAACTTGCAAATTTTACCTTTTCGGTTTTGAGATTTATGGGAGGGCAGATTTGTATAGGCATTTTGGTATTTGATAATTCAGATGTTTTTATGTATCCGGCATAGACATAGGGGGAGATTTGTAAGGACATATTTTTATAAATGTCCGTCACAATTAATTATATCGTATATCATTACAACCGTCGAAGAAGTTCAAGAGCAATCTACATGAAGATGGATCCGAATATATCAAGGTTCTTCATCAAAAAGCCTCCACAAAGTTTACTTTGGTAAGGTTATGTTTTAAATACCTCAACTTTGCACTTAGAGCTTTGGGATATTTTTATAAAATATTTTCTAAGTGTTGGAGCGGACTTTATTCGTCAAAATTTGAGAATGAGTATATTTTCTAAGTCCTGTAGCATTCCTGGATTTTTGACGCTCAGGTAGTTCAAGCAAGATCCCATCTCGTTCGAGCGACATTGAGATGTCGCGCGATGTCGTTCAAACGACACGTGTCCTTCATTTGAGTGAGATACCCTTTTCAATCTAACGATTGAGGCGATGCGATTTTCTATAAATACTCATTAAATGGTTTCATTTTCATTAAGAAGTCCCAGCATTTTGAAAGACAAAAAACTGCGAATCTGCTGAATTCTTTTGACTTCTTCTTTTAGGGTTTTCATCCCTTTTGTTTTCAATTCACAAAAATCCCATATGCTTTGGTGAATTATTTTGGTGTTTAAGAACACACTTTACTTTTGTTCATTCTTTGTGAGGAGAGCTCTACAACCGACAACTGCGTGCTATTATAAAGGGAGTCCTTATGAAGATTTTAGACTACGTTTCTGGACTACGCGTCCTAGTGGTATAGCTGCGTGAGAACCATTGCCGAATTATTTCTAGCCGTTGCTTTGAAAGTTCAACGAAGACACCGTGCGTTAGTCTTATGGGAGAAAGCAAGATGGTATGTAAGTCAATGGCCTTGTTAACTCGTCAGAGTTTTAGAAATAAAAGGTTTTTCCCTTCGGGGATTTTTCCTAAAATTTTGTGTCGCATGCTATATTTTATTTATGTTTTGACACACGCACACACGTAGTTTCTTTTTTAGGGACTGTTTCTAAATAGACTCTAATTAAATAATGTTTAATTGGAAACTTGTGAATTAACTTAAATCAGTATCACACACCGCATTTATTCATTTACAACTCAAGAGAAGGACTCGTTATTGAGCCTACGTTCAGTTGGGCAGAGCTTCATTTGGAAGTTCCAAATTTCACATGGTGTACGTAGAGGTTTGCTTATGTTTCTCCGAGGAAGCATGTTTTTTGAGGTACGAACTTCACTCGAGGTTTTTCTGACATAACTCGAGATTCAGAGATGCTCGGGGTTGAAGAAATTTAGAAAATATAATTACTATTAGGTTTTGGGGTGCTTTTTAAGGTTGGTAGAAACCCCTATTTATAGGGTCTTATTCGGTCCCTTTAACCATTCGTTTAAAGGAGTCCTTTAACCGTTCAATAGAGAGAATGTCATGTATGGGGTGGATAAAGGGGGTTGGAAGTATGCGAATGGCTATAGGGAGGATAAGAGGGTTTGATAATCATTGCACTAGATCTTTAACCATTCGGTTAAGTATCTTTAACCGTTAAGTTAAAGGGGGGTGAAAGGCCTTTAACCGTTTGGTTAAAAGACCTAACTCAGTTGTTCCTTGCCTTTTGCATGCTTTTAGGAATTCTCACTTTCTCCTTAAAACCTCTTCATGGGGGTAGTTTCAACCCTTTATTTTTTATGGTTTCCAATATTCACCTTCTTAGAATTTATAGGGTGTAAAAGAGGAGAATGACTCAAGCCCTGATTACGAATTAGGGTGTTCACAGAGGTGGTCGACTAAGAGGCATACATGTGGACACTCTTTGTCGAAACTGGGATGGAAAATATGTTTTCCTATTTGAGATGGGTGTAAATGAGGGTGAAAAGTGATTTTGTATACAATTTGGGGGGGGGGGGGGGGGGGGGGGGGGATTGGGATTATTTTTTAAAAATGCCTGGAGGCTTTAACTGTTTAGTTAAATGGGTCATTTAACCTTTTTGTTAAAGTAATCTAAACATTTAACCATTCAGTTAAAGGATTACAACCGTTTAACCATTCGATTAAACTCTTAGAATCGTTTAATCGTCCGGTTAAACGTGTCCCAGCCCAAAAAGTATAAGAATGCCTCCCCTTGAAAAATTTCCCTATCTTTCTCGACTGCAACCTTCTTCTCTATCATTTTCTCCTCTCGAAAATAAGTTTTCCCATCCGTTAAGAGTTTTTCTTTAGATTTTTTTTCGTGTATCTATATATTATTGACCATCTGGAGTTTTTCTTGGATGGAGATGTTGATATTCGTGATATTGGCTTGAACGAGGAGGGATGGGTTGGTATGGAGGGTGGTGTGGGGAAGTTGGACCAGCAGGGGAAGTATAATGCCCCTATGTTTGTCATGGTGCCAATGGGACACCATGGTGTCTCTCCTCATGAGGAATACTGGGAGGGTATGACCTCGATGAGCCCGAAGTGCCAGGGCATGGGTGGCTTATGATTCTATTCTACCCGCGGACGAGGCAGATACTGAGATCATGCTATTGAAAAAGATGCTACTCAAGTCGTTTAATACAGGATTAAACAGTCTAAGTAACTACGGACGGTTTTTTGGAGAAACTCTTTTCTTTAAATGAAACAAGTTAATCACAAGATGTGTTTACTGAAAAATGTACGAGATATGATTAAGATTTTGTAACTAGTTTTGAAAACCAAAACTAAAAATATTAAGTAAACTAAATCAACACAACCACAAGAATGAGATGAGGAGATGTAGAAAGATTAAGGACAAGGCGTTTTTAATGTGGTAAGACCTCACCCAACTGAGGAAACATCCACGGTGACTTCTAAGTCACAAACCAAAAATCCAATAAAACAAGATATACAAGTTACAAACTATATAACACACACACAAAAAAACAACAACCTATATAGCACACATGCACACAAAACAGACCTATACAAGTTTAGAATATGTACCCACTGGTTTGATTCTAGCTTTTCGGTAGATCTGATATTGATGTTGCTTTCTCAGTCTTCTCCACTTTGTTCTAGCTTTACGTCGGCTCTTGAAGTTTCAAGATCTTACAGCCAACACTTCTTGTGTTGTAGTGTGACAAGTGTTTGTGAAATTGTTCTAACGCATGTATCCAGACACGCACTCTTATTTATACAAACAAGTCCTAGAAAATTACAGATCAGATCTAAATGGTGTTGTTTTCAGTTTTTCTCTTCTTTAGAAATAAAAAGACTTTATTTGACCTTTCAAATAATCCCAGAATCCAAGGTTACCTTGATCGAAAGACGATTCAAGATCTTAATCAATTTCAGAGAGTTTTGAAAATATTTTTGAAATTGAAAACCACCAATTGCGATTCCAACTAGGTCAAAAGTCTTGTTTCATAAGAACTAGAAACAAAAACTAGATTTGTTGATTCTTGACTTGATAAAAATATTTACAGAAAAATCTTTAATCAACAAATACGATTTCTCAAGATGAGAAACTAAAATATGCAGATCTAAGTGTAATATGACATGTAATAACCAGATCTACAGTTTCTATGAAAAAGAAATAGAGATCTAACATGAAATATCTAAGTTAGAAGTAAGATCTCGAACTCAGAGGATAAAACTCTCAAACATCTTTCAAATCTCTACCAGAATCACTCTCAAACACTCAGGTATGGTGTTTGGTGTAAACGGTTTAATAAAAATGAGTTACAGTATTCTCTTTGGATTATCTCTTCTTTCCTCTCTCTCTCTCTCTCTCTCTCTCTCTCTCTCTCTATTTGGACGAACTGGCAAAAGTCTTTGAATGCAGAGGCTTGGCATTATTTTATACTGAGAGGCGAAGGTTCAAGAATGACAGATCAAATCTAAGGCTGAGATTTGGTCTAAGGCAATTGACTTTGATCCAACGGTGAAATAAAAGCGGTGGATTAAATGTCCTCTGATTGGTCTAGAAAGGTTACACATGGATTGAGTTTGGACGCATGTAGAGCGTTGATAACAATGATCCAATGGCTGAGATAACACACGAGTTTTGAGTCTTGAAATAAACAGAAATCAAGCCGTAATAACATGGACAAGTGTAGGGCTGAGATGAGCTCTCACACGCGTGTTTTAAAAGTAATTACACACGCGCCCTTAAGTCTCAAGCGCATTCAGATCCTACCCAACCCAACTTTCAGGTATAAGATGGAAATAACAGAAATTCCAAAATGACCCCAAAAGTTTTATAAACCAAGTTTTAATTTTAAAAAAATCATTTAAAAAATATTTAAAATTCCCCCCAAAAATATTAAAATCAATTTAAATGGGATTTAACACACACAACTCACACACAATCAATTAATGAAATATATGAACAATGTATGCAACCCTAGTGTGTGTGATTGAGATTTATACCATCAATTGAATCAAGTGTGACTTAAGAAGAAGATTCTGAGGTTCTTTGGTATCTAGGGAATGGGACTCTAATTTTGTCACAATTTTCAAACTAGATGAGCACTTATACAATGTAGACTCAAGTGAGTCAAGAGTATAAGGTGCTTCAGCTATGAGAGTGTGATCACCATTAGGATATGGGGATAGGCCCTGTGGGTGTTCCACAGGTATGTTTCCCCATTTTTATGCATTTATGTTTCACTATGTCCTAAGTTGTTTTGTGTTTTTAGAAAAATTCCCCATGTTTCAAATACTTGATTCCGTAGGAAAAAATGGGACTATTATTGGTTTGAGGTAAAATGTGATGAATTTATACCTCACATTCCTTTTAAAATAAAAAGCAACTATGGTAAGAAATAACAACAATGATAAGAAATGATGAATGGATAGAAAGTGGTGAAAATATTAATACTGATAAAGAAAAATAAATAAAATGATAAAATAGATAGGATAAAAATAAAAAGAGATTGAACTAACCTAACAAATATAAAAGAAAATATGGTGACAAAGAATAAAAAATAAAAAATAAGAATAAAATAAAGAAAGAAAGGAAACAACTTTAAACAAGGATATAAATCATAATGAGGGTATGATGATGACGGACTACCTGAGCAACTCGCGTGTCATATGTGTACCTTTTAAAAGGCACTAATAATGCATGAAAAATCTCCCGAGGGGACTATTTAAGCTTCCTAGTTAACAGGAACCGAAGATAGGTGACTTAACCATGAACATATAATAATTAAAAAATCGAGAGGGAAAATGTTCCCGGGGGGGTTAGGATTACCTCATGACTGCTTAACCTTCTTAGTTAGCGGTAACCGAAGATAGGTAACTTAAGTGTGAACCTAGGGCAATTCAAACACCGAGAAGGAGAAATTCTTTGGGGGGTTTAGGATTACCTCATAACTGGTAAACATTTTTAGTTAGCGGGAACCGAAGATATGTAGCTAAAATGTGAACGTACGATAATTAAAACACTGAGCGGGAGAAAGCTCTGGGGAGGGGTTAGGAATACCTCATAACTGATTGACGTTTTTTGTTAGAGGGATCGAAAATAGGTAGCTTATGAGTGAACATATGATAGTTAAAACATAAAGAGGGAGAAATATCAGAGGGAGTTTAAGATTAAATCACGGCTGGTTAGCCTTCTTAGTTAGCAGGAACCGAAGATAGGTAGCTTAAGTGTGAACATATGATAATTAAAACACCGAAACAGAGAAATCTCCGGGGGGTTAGGATTGCCTCACTACTGGTTAGACTTGTTATTTAATAGGAACCGAAGATAGGTAGCTTAAGTGTGAACACACTGCAATTAAAACACCAAGAGGGAGAAAGTTGTTTGGGGTTTTAGGATTACCTCACGACTGGTTAACATTCTTAGTTAGTGGGAACTGAAGATAGGTATATTAAGTGTGAACATACGACAATTAAAACACTGAGAGAGAAAGATATGTGGGGTTTATGATTACCTGATGACTGGTTAACCTTTTTAGTTAGCACTTATCGAAGTTAGGTAGCTTAAGTGTGAAAATACGAAAATTAAAACACCAAAAGGGAGAAATGTTTGGGGGTTTTAGGATTACCTCATGACTACTTAAACTTCTTAGTTAGCGGGAACCGAAGATAAGTAACTTATGTATGAACATATGAAAATTTAAAACACCAAAAGGGAGAAATCTTTAAGGGATTTAGGATTACCTCACGACTGGTTAAACTTATTAGTTAGTCAGAACTGAATAGAGGTAGATTAAATGTGAACATATGAAAATTAAAACATCGAGAGGAAGAAAGCTCTGAGGGGTTTAGGATTATTTCATGAATAGTTAACATTCTTAATTAACGATAATGGAAAATAGGTAGATTAAGTATAAACAGGCGATAATTAAAAAACAAAGAGGGGGAAAGATCTTGGGGGTTTAGGATTACCGCACGACTATTTAACCTTATTAGTTAGCGGTAACCAAAGATAGATTGCTTGAGTGTGAACATATGGTAATTAAAACACCGATAGTGAAATATCTTTTACTTTCCATTGATTTATATATATTTGTGATATATCATTTGCATCTAGGTAGGTATGCTTGGGTCAGGGGCTATGTTGCTCCGTTGGAGAGAGTTTGGGTGAAGGTACCTCCATTCTAGCATGCCTTTGTATATGTCGTGTGGTTCAGATTGCTACTGGTTTGTCTCTCTGCAGTGATTTTTAGGAGGAATTAGACGATTTCCATTGCGTTGGGGGAACGTTGGTGAGATACCAGCAACACCATCCACCTTCCCGTAGGGGATATGGCTATAACCGATTTGGATTTTTTTCACTTTCACGTGACTTTCGTTTACGAGAGTTCCCCTGGTGGTGGATCGGATCGTAACCATGACTGCTAAGGCTATATGTTGTTTAGGGGATACAAGTCGTTCGTGCTCGTAGAGAGTTTCTCGATGCTAGTTCTTTGATGGATATGCGGGAGGTTTTGGCACCATAGGGGTTCGAGTGGGATCCATTTATGGTGGTTATCATTTTTAATGAATTTTCCTCAGATTTCAAGCTATGCATATGGGAGGAAGGGCCAGGCGAAGATGTACTAGTCCATATATTTTTTTTTTACATTTGCTACTAATAGTTTCACAGTTTTTTTTGCACTTATGGGAGGTATGTGTTAATCAGTTTAATTCTTTTTGTTTATTTTAGTTAGATGTTGTCTTATGATTTTACTTATGCAACCTCTTAGTTCCTAGTTTTTTGTTTATGTTGCTTCGAGTGCTGGGAGGCCATGGATCCTAGAGATGATGGACATGATTTGTCCTCTCTTTACCCCATATACGCGAGTGAATTAAAAAATGAGTGCGTATATGTCGTTTGAGGCAGCAAGGGGGCTTTTGAACGAGATGATAATAGAGTTGGTAAGTTATTGTGTATATTATATTTTTCATTTTATTTTCTTTGTTTTAATATTTATTCATGCCTCAATTTTTTTCCTTTTCCTTTCCCGATACCTTTGGAGATGACCCACCATGTGTTAGAGGTGGGCGTCATGGCCTGGATGTTATCTGGTCAGAATCTACTCCTAAAGGAGCCTTATAGAGTCTTATTTTATCTGGGGGAGGGAGGTACCCTCTAGTATATATGAGACGTCCCTATACGGGTGCCATTTCCTCCCAATTATCGTATGAGGCATGCTGAGGGGTTGATTGTCGTTGATCATTGGAAGGAGGGTGATGATGATGCCCAATCTGTTTTACAAGAGGCTTTATTAGCATGGTCTGGTATAGTCCGAATGAATGAGGAGCCTGGGGAGGCGGGCAAAGAGAAGGTGGATCCTAAGGGTGGACAAGAGGCGAAGGAGGGTTTGTCAAGTGTTGATGTCGAGATTTAGAGGGTTATTCCAGAGACGTAGACCAAAGGAGGTGGCAACATACTTGAGAGGGATGAGGTAAGGGTGATGAGGCTGGGACCAAAAATTAAGGTTTGGAGAGGTTTTTTTGTGAGGTGCCTATTGATTTTCTTAGGAATGTGAGGGGGTAGTGGGGTCGGGGGAGATAGGGAGGATTTACATCTAGGGCTTGATGTGGAAGGTCCTTCGGAGCATGCTCTTGGAAGTTCTCATCCTGGGGATTTATTGGAGACTTATTCCTTCCTGAGATTTTTTGATTTATTGAGGATTCTCACCCCTTCTTAGCATGGGTCAGGCGGATATAGAGATCTGGCCTATGTAGATAGAGCCAGAAGAGCGAGTTGTGAAGGTGAAGTAAAAGGGTGCAGCATGCGGTTGGGTCCAAGCAAATGAGGTTATCGCTCCTAGTATTTTCTCTTTAGAGTCTAGGATGATGGAGTTAGAGGCGAGAACTCTAGACAGGGTCAATAGGGAGGTGCTTCCTGAGGATTCTCTTTATAAGAAGGTGAACCTCCCCTCTTTACTTGAGGATGTAGAGACTTATCGGCATGGCATAACGACTAGATTTTATATCCCTTCATTTATTATTGCTTTATATCATTCCGTTATCGGGTTCCAGGTGTCTTTTCAAGAGGTTAAATTTTCGACGTCCAACCACGAGAGGGTACTAACCCTTTGGTCTTCGCTATATCAGGAATTAGCCTACTCGATGTAATTTTTTGGTCATATGAAGTCTTTTAAGAAGTGAATCGAGGCTCGGGCGTCCCATTCTCACTCTCATACCCGTGCAGCCACATGTCCTGAGGTGGTTTTATATTCTTGCATGATATCAGTGAACCATCAACTAACCGTCCATATTCTCCCTATTTTGGATCAACCTAGTTCCAGGCTATAGGAGGATATAGATGCACGATATGACCGTGGTTGTGATAATATTAAGAGGACAAAGAAGTCTCGTCATGACTAGTAGGTGTTGGCTAGGTGGAGGGTCTATTTTCACTAATTCATACATTGAACTCCCTTTATTTTATTCTTTCATTGAACTCCCTTTATTTTATTCTTTCATTGACTCACATATATTATTCTTTATTTATTTTTCTAGGGAATTGGAATTTGAGATGTGACTTTTGGGGGTTCAGATTTTTATGACATTATTTTGATTTCACTCATGCATATGCTTTTATACTTTCCATGGAAAAAGATCGTTGCTGATGATGGTATGTTATAACGGGTTCAGATGTTAAATATGCATATGAACAAAGTGAGCCTAAGATATTTTTATTAAATTGTTGGTGACATTTATATTTTTAAACAAAAATAAAAGGGATAAATATACACATGGAAAAAATTCCCCGTCCTTTTGAGACTTTTCTTTTGGAGAGAGGAAATTTTATCTGTTTGATGGATAGTCGTCTATTGTATTGACATTTGAGCATAAAGGAAGGAGGTTGTTAGAGATGTAGACTAAAACCATGCTTTATGTAATAATTTTATTTATGGATTTATTGTTAAAATAAAAATCAATTTTTTCTATTTTAATGAGAATCATGTATGTAGGTAATGTTTGCATTATTTTATATACTGTTAGTGTCTTTTATTATTCTTAGCGGGTGTTCTGTTGTGTAGCACACAAAGGATCTAATCACCACTTCTTATGGAATATAATTTTTATCGTTCATAGTCTTAGATGGACTTGGACACACCACCTGTAGGGATGTGGCATAATATTTTAGTGGGTTTATCATTATTATAGGAAATATTATAGTTTCAACTTATTGTGCTAGTACACTTTGTGTGTATTGAATGGGACCACTTTGAGGTCGTCATTGTCTTTATAGTTATAAAATAAGACAATGTACACATCATGATTATTAGGTTTACTTAAGCCTCTTAATTCGGATATTATTGGTGGACATATGAACTAGTTATTTATTGCTTTGACCTATCTGTTGGGATTCATTATTAGATCCATAACCTTGATAGATTGGATGACGGTGATTAATGTATGGTGAAAGTATTTTATGGATAGAATCCACGTCTTGATATAGAGACTGGTTATACCCCCTAAAGATGGTTATATGTTTTGTATGTGTCAAGCCCTGTAGGTGGATTATGTTAATCTGACACTACAAATAAGTCAAGCTGGACCGCCCAAGGAATTAAAGAAGTTCATCAGATAAATTATCAGTATTTATTTTATTAATGGGTATCTGTAACCTTAAAGTGGGAAGAATTAAGTAATTAATAATAAGGAGCTCGAAATATAATTTTGAGTTAAGGAATGGAGTTACAATTATAATGATGTAGTAGTATTAATTATAATTATTGGACTGGGATTTGAATCCGGGTTGGATTAGGTTTTTTAGGTCCATTATGAGCCACATCCTTATCTCTCCTTAGGATCCATACTATATCCTATATATATGAACCTAAGGCTCATTTTTCCTTAAGCAAGTCGATAATCTTGAGACTTAAAAATCCTAATTCGAATTTCTAAGAGAGAGAGAGGCAACGAAGAGAAAAATTGAGAAAAAAAGTGGCCATGAAGGGAGATCCCACACTCTGCTCGTGACTATTCATATCATGAATATGGTAAAAAATTATGAGGTGCATCGAACCTGCGTTCGAGATCATTCATCATCACGTACTGTTCGTGCTGAGAAGAAATCAAAACAGAAAGATCTCGAAGGTAAACCTTAATTCCTCCTTATAGGGTTTTACGTATGTGAAAGATTTTTTATACAGTTCGATTTATACACATAATCAAGAGATTGTGGGGAATCCTATCTCTTTATTTGTCAACTGGCAAGATCCTTTCGATGTTGTTTTGGGATTATAGTATCTTCCTTTAGATAATATAGGGAGTCGTTTAGGGGAACCCATCACGAGTCTGTCTATCGATGATTTTGTCCCAAGATTGGGATGTTTTATTACTTAGTGTTATTTTATTTGGAAGAAGGGTATGTGGGTAGTGTTCTTTACCTCTAAGATTCTTTGGATGCTTTCTTTTGCAGTATACTCCTTTATGTGTTATTTTTTAAATACATATAACTTTGTAGAGTCTTAAAATGTTTAGGTATCTTTTTATTACTTGACATTTATCTTATTTAGACTGGCCGACTCTTTTTGAGTAAGGTCACAATGACCATATTAAGGATTTCTAAAAAAGGGTTTTTAATGTTTATTTAGACCGGGCCCAAAGTGATAACTCGGGTTACATATGTATCTCCTATTCAAAGACAATGTGTTGTCTGTACTTGAATGTTTGTGATAATAATACAACAGAGAATAGGGTCTATGTAGTTCTTTTGAAAATGAAAAGGTTGGGGGTTCAAAGTTTTTAGTTGAGTTCAAATGAGTGTTTGGTGGATCAAGTGGTTGTGTTGTTATAAGTATGGGAGTGTGTTTGGTTTTGCATAGTTTTCCCTTTCTATTATGACTGATTGTTTTCGTACTAAATTAGTTTCTTCCTTTTTACCATAGGCAGTTTTAAGGAAATAATTTCTTCAATCGTTTAAGATTGAAAGGTTGGGAAAATGTGACATCATCAAGATCACACAAGGTAGTCACCCCGCCGAAGTTTATTTTGGTAATGAGGTAGGATACTCCTCAGTTGGGTGAAGATTTTCCTCTAGGAGTCTAGGAAGGCTTGAAGTTTTCCTTTAGGACTAGTTCCCCCTCTTTTATGTTTGCACTGCAGGTAACCCTGTATGCGATGAGCATCTTTTAATCTCATCTCATCTCTTCGAAGAGAGCTAGTTCAACGTAGAGGGATTGGACCCAGTCAATTTAGGTCACTTGTCTTTAAAGCATGACCCTTAATGAAGGTATATATGGGTAGGACTGCCTTCATGCCATAAATTAATAAGTAGGGGGTGTCCCTATTGAGTTTGGCTTTGTAGTTCCGTAACCCCAAAATATGTATGTGAGTTTTTTTGAATAGTCGTCGTCGGTCTTGATGATCTGGATGATTATGTTCTCGACATATTTGTAAGCGGCTTCGACTGCTCCATTATTTTGAGGGCCATATGGGGAAGACTTATGTCGAGTAATCTCGTACTCGTATAGTAGGTTTGAGGACTCTTTTTCAAAGTGATAATTGTTGTTTGATACTAATTTGTGGTGTACGCTGAAGCGGCATATGATATTTTAACGTATGAATTTGGCCACCTCATTGGCATTTATAATTGATCAATATTACTATTTGACTCATTTACTGAAGTAGTTAATAGCGATTAGGATAAATTTGTGCCCGCTTAAGGCTTTAGGGGTAATTTTCCCTATAATGGCTATCCCCGAGGTAGAAAAAGGCCACGGCGAGGTCGTGCAATAGAGCTCTAGATTAGGTAGATGTTGTCATGGGGCATAAAGTTGGTATTTGAGGCACCTTCGAATATAATCCATGCAATCCTTTTGCATGGTAGTCCGATAATATGATAGTCAGAGTATTTTCATGGAGAGGGCGTGTCCACTAATGTATGTACTATATTCTTCAGTATGGATTTTGTCAATGATCTCAAGCGTCTCATCTTTTGTGATGCACCTTAAGCGTACTATGTCGAACCCTTTTTTGGCCGCCTCATATGATGAATTGGGATGCCAATCTCCTTAGGGTGAATCGATCATTAAGAGAGGAGTCCGGTGTGTAGTGATTGTTATATAGCAAGTTACAGATGTTGTAGTACCATATCGTGGATCCCACTATCGCTTCCTCGATGGCGTCGATCTTAAGTAATAGTAAGGATTGCTCCATTTAGTCACAGTAAACATGATTTTTGTGGTTCCTTCCAGTATATCTATCATAAAGTCTATGGTGGAAAGTGTGTATGTAAAGTTATTTTTGGCCTTGAGGAGAAATTCAAATTCGAGATGCTCGAATTAAGAAGATATCTCTTCTAAGTAGGCATGATAAGGTTGTATATTATTATCCCGATTTATCCATTTGCCTAATATCTGGATGATGACTAGGCTTGAGTCTCCATAGGCTTTCAGTTTGGTTATTCCCATTTTTAAGGCGATTTTGAGACCCCTTATGCAAGCTTCATACTCGTCCATGTTTTTGATGCATTTGTAGATGAGTTTGATAGTTGTGGGGAGTCAATGCGAGTCATGAGATATTAAGATCATTTCAATTCCAAATCCTCTTTTGTTGGATGCCCCATCAAAATTGAGTTCCCAAATTTCTCTATTGTCCAAGACGAAGAGGTTTTTATATGGTAGTTCTGCCTCATTTTCTTCTTCCTCAGTTGATAAAGGTTTCCCTACTAGAAGGTCAAAGATCCCTCTCCCTTTAATGGAATTATGCATGACGTATGTGATTTCAAATTCAAATAACATTGGTATCCATTTGTCCATTCAACTAGAGAGGGGGTTTCTCAAATAGGTATTCAGGGGATCCATCCTAGAGATGAGTCATATATTGAAGGACATCATGTAATGGAAGACTTTACAAGTGATCCATACATGACATACAGAAGCCTTCCCCAAAGAAGTGTTTTTGAGCTCATAGGATACTAGATTTTTTCTGACATAATAGATGACATATTCCTTCTAGGAACTTTCTACGTATTGGGTCAACATGGCTCTAGCAATCATGTCGATTATGGCTATGTATAATAAGAGAGGTTGTCTCGGATGGGGAGGTACTAATACCGGTGGGTGAGTGAGGTACTCTTGTATTTTCTCAAATGATTACTAGCATTGAGCGTTCCACTCTTTGGGTGAGTCTTTCATGAGTATTGAACCATATTATGAATTGTATTTGGACCAATAACCCTCTGAGCTATTTCTCTATTTTAGGGGTGGCATATCCTATATGGCTTCAACTTTGGCCGAGTCTACCTCGATTCCACATTTTCTGACAATGAATCCAAGTAATTTTCCTTTAGTTACTCCGACACACATTTATGAGGATTTAGCCTCATTTTAAAGAGGATTTATATTTGAAACAATTTATGGATTATCGAAATATGTCCTTCGTGGTCATTCGATTTGATGATCATTTTGTCTATGTAGACCTCTACTTCCTTGTGTATGAGATCATGTAGTAGGTTGTGTTTATGTTTGGTAAATTGCACCGACATTCTTGAGTTCGAAGGGTATAACTGTATAATAGTACATTCCTCACGGGGTGATTAATTCATTTGTTTTCTCGATGATCAGGATGCCTTCTTATCTGGTTATAGATTGTGAATCCATCTACAAAGTACTTGAGCACGTTGATGGGCATACTATCTACTAATAAATTGATATGTGGTAGAGGAAAACAATCCTTGGGAGAGGCCCGATTGAGATCTCTATAACTTAATAACCGAACCACTATCAAATGCATCCTAAGCTTATTGCAGTTGACCTTGTAGATTTTCCCATAATCCACGTATAGTCCCTATTCGTAGAGGATCTCCATTTCGAGTTGTAAGGATTTATTTGCTTTATACCACCATGACCCGTAATAGGGTAAGTCCTCCCCTTGGAGACGTAAGTGATCGTTCCAACCATGATTGTAGTCCTTAGGACTAAGGTTTCGAGTTTTGTTGCTTGGGATGTAGCCTAGATCGACTTTCCCTTTGTGTTCCATGGCAGTGATAGATTCTAAGGTTCCTTGTTGACTCTTTTCGAGTTTTAATCCTGGGAGATACCTCATTTTATGGACGATTTGAGCAACTACGTTTTGAATAACCCACTCCTCCTTGATTATGTGAGCGAGTGGAATGACTCGGAATCTATAAGATAGATGTCTCTACTATCATGGTGGGTGTCTTGGGGGGGGGGGGGGGATGGTACTAGTGTTGGTAGATGTGGCCCAACCGTCACCCCTGGATTATGATGAACTCCGTACCTAATGGGAACCTGACTTTCATGTGCAATGATGAGGGTAAATCCCCAAGGGGGTATTCAAGATCTTCCTAGAAAAATAATAAAGCTGGAGGGGATGTTATGTACTTGGAACTATACATTGCATTGGATAGGCCCCACTATGATCATGAAGGTAAAGGCTCTTATAACTTCTCATCGAGTATTATCATAGGACCCGATGGCGCCGTAGAAGATGGCATGAACTCGAAGGCGGTGTATCCTATACCAGTAGTGGTACAAAGGGGAACATATTGATGGTGGACTCGTTGTCTTTCAGTACCAATGGAGCTATCTGCTCGGAGGACTCGTGGTGATACGCAGTGTGGACCGATGATTACAACCTTGCATGGGGAGGTCCTCATCAGAAAAGTTAATATGTTTATGCATGGTAATGGAGTCATTAGTGGTGGACATCTTGATCGGAATCAAGTCTTGAGGCATAAAATCTTGAGACAATAGATGGGCGTGCATTGTCGAAGTTCTCGATATGTAGCTAGAAACTCCCAAAGGGTCATATTAGCTGACGTCTGACAAAGTTGCTCCTGGATTTTGACATTTTATCTAGGAGGATGAATGATAGATCCTTCTACGGGACCTTCCTCTTTCGTAGCAGGGTTTAGAGGTATGGATTGTTATCTTGATCAAGTGAGTTTATTAACCACTTTATCCAGGGAGAGCATGGGTTCTTCCCAGGCTTATTATTTGGACTTTTCTAAACAGAATATAAGCTTAATTAAATACATGGGGATGGATGTAGGATGTGTTGGTTTTGGAACCATCACTTTGGTCCAATAAAGGATGGGGGTTGGTTTTGGGCTTTCAGGATGAAGTAGCTAGGGTATAGGGAGGGTGGTCTAAACAAAATACAATTTTTATTTTTTTTCAAATTAAGTATTAAAATTAAATAGAATAAACCCAAAGAAAAACTTTGCACCAATTTTAAATTGATTATTGTGATAAACGATTTATCAAATTTTATCTTGTCATAAAATATACATCTATGTGTGCAGAAGAATAAAATAAAGAAACACCACAATACACTGATGTACGAGGGGAAACACAATGGAAAAAACCTCGGACGACCTAATCACACAAATTTCACTATGTACAGAACTACAAAGGACGTGACAGATGAATTTTATAACCGATTCGTTGCCCTCGCAAGCCTTGATGACATTGACAAGATGAAGTCTACCCACAAAGATGCCAGAATGCATGAGTCCTCACATGCCTAGGTATCTAATGATAAGGCTTGAAAACCTTCAACAGATATGGAACATGGAGTTCACCATTTCTTCATCGCAACATCACATAACGGATTCCACTTTGTGTAAACAGCAAACTGGACATGAAATCCTTCGACGAAACAATTTTCAACAAGATGAAGATAATAAACTTCTTAATGCCCAAAATTAAGATCTCAAAGTATATATGACAATGAAACTTCGATCTTATATAGTTTGGGTGAAACTAAGGTTTGAGAACTTTTGGATATGTATAGGAAAATGATTTTTGACAAAAGTTTCTCTAAAAACTGATGTCAGGACCCTTTTATATAGAAAACAAAATTTTTAAGGCGGCATATTTTTTGATAAATCACGTTTGAACAAAAATAAAGGTTTGTTCGAATGAAAACACAATCCCGACTGAACCAAACAAAAACTCGTTCGAATGAATAACTTATTTCGTTCAACCCAACTTCGAACCAAGGACTAGTGAATGTGTGTGTGGATTCATATACAAAGTAAATCCATAATCAAAGTTGAAAAAAATTCATGCAGGCATAGTTAAGAATAATATAAGCATTGAAAATCATAAGCAAATGTCCTAGCCACATGAAAAGACGAAATGAAGTGGATTCAAGCACACTGATGTAAAGTGGTGATATTAAAGGATGACGCAGGGATTAAGGAAGAGATCGAGGGTGATGTGGAGGAAGATTATGAGGATGAAATAATGGATGGTTATTATAAGGTCAGTGATACTGATAGGGTAGCTTGTGAGGTGTGAGAGTTAGTGACGAGGATGGAGCGGGTATCCACGGAGATTATTATGGGGTTAGTTAGGATCTCTACTTGAGGTCCCTGTTGGAGATATATAGGATCTCGGTTGGGTGTGGGTTCAGTTTCCAGGAGGTGATGTCATTCTGGTGTTCTTATTACCAAATGCTGGTGGAGACTGTGAGCCTTTTTGGTATAGTGGATGTAGTGATGGAGTTATCCTGGTTATAGTTGTCTTGATATTGTACCCATATAACCATAGTTCCGGAGGGTTCCTTTGATTCCTGTGCAGTGTCACTGAACTTCCTTATTGGAGGTACTATGCCTCCGCCCAAGACTCAACCCATTCCTAGGCCACATGAGGAGATGAGTACCAATGGTGATAGTGGTGGGGAGGAGAAAGAGCGATATAATAAGTCTCATACAATTAGCTGGGATGCTTTATTTTGGCTAAGCAAGGGGCCAGTCCTCGCCACATTTATTCATTCTTTACATTGGACTATGTAAATTGTTGATCTACACATTTGACATTCTGACTTTTTAGGAGATGGATAATATTTGTTTATTTTTCTAATTCATTTTATCTTCCTTGTGAAAATGATTTATGAATTTCAATAGAAAGATTTTTAAAAAAGAGAGAGAAGATAATAAATTGGAATGATGGTGAAAAAAAAGGTGAGTTTGAACAACTTAATTTACTCGATAAATAATATGTTTAAGGACATGTGTACATGGAATGAACGTAAAGAACTTATTACAAGAAGTAAAAGGTGAAACACTTGACAGTTATGCTTATTTTTAAGGGTGTCCCCTCATTTTGATATTTTTCCTTTTAGAGAGGTGGACACGTTTTCTATGTGCTTGATGTTTCTTGATTGTGGAATATAGAGAAGGGAGGCCGTTCTAAGTATGGATGATGTCCTTCTGGGGGTGAAAACGAAGCTTTTGTGTTTAATTGTTATTTTTTAACTTAGTTACGACCCTTGGACCAAATTTAGAGCGTCTATTTGCAAGAAGCTCCTAGTGGGTCTATTGGTTGGTGATTATTATCCCACGAAGGAGGGTGTTTTAAGGAAGAATAAGTGTTTATGTATTCTCAATTTTTCTTTAAATAAGCATGACTATGTGGAGTAAAAAATTCTTCATGGAACCTTTTATTACTTTACTTCAGTCTATTTAATCCGTGTTGTGTCCTTATGAGGAAAGACACCATAACTGTCTAATTAGGGTTCATCTAGGCAGAATGTTTTGCATTTATTTAGATCAGGCATGAAGAGATATCTCGAGTTGCTTACATATCTCTGATTCAAATACAACGATGTGTCCATTTTGTAAAAAAAAAACTAAAGACATTTATATTAGAGAATCAGTTCTACATAATTGTGATTAAATTAAAAGTCGGGGCACATAATTTTTAGATAGTTTCAAGCAAATGTTTGGTGGATCAAATCAAAGGTTTATCGATAAGATAGGAAGGAGTTTGGGTTTATGTGTTTCCCCCTTTTATGGACACAAATTAGGGGAATGATTTCTTCAATAGGTCTAAATTTAAAGGTTGGGAGAATGTTACTCCATCAAGGTCATCTAATGTAGCTGCCTCGTAGGTGTTTATTTTGGTGAATAGGTAAGGTCCTCCCCAACTGGGTGAAAATTTTCCTCCAGGAGTCTAGGTTGGCTTGAGATTTTCTTTAAGGATAAGGTTTCCTTCCTATGTGTTTCTTCCTCTAAACTTGTATTGAATGTGTAGGTGATCCATTGTCGGTATCCTTTAAACATCCTTTACCATCCTCTTATCGAGTATGGTTAGTTCGTCCTATTAGGATTGTACCAAGTCTATTTATTCTACTAGGATTTTGAGCACGGCCCTTAGTTAAGGTATCTCGAGTTTAATGGGTAGGACTATTTCCATGCCATATATCAAGGAAAAAGGTTAGCCCCTATTGAGTTCCTTTATGTAGTGCGGTGTCCCTAGATGGCTTATCGAGTTTGTCCGACCACTCATTGTAAGTCTCTGTAATCTTATTGATGATGCTCTTAACGTTTTTATTGGTGGCCTCGATTTCTCCAATGGTCATAGGTTTGTATGGTGATTAAAATGCCGAGTAATTCCATACTCATGCAATATAATGGAGACTTCCTTTTCAAAGTGGGAATTGTTGTCAAAGACCAATTCACATGGTATACCGAAGCCAAAGATGATGCTTCGACATACGAATTTTTACATGTTCTTGGTATTAATGACTGAATAAGATTCATATTAAACCCATTTGGTGAAATAGTCGATGGCTAATAGGATGAACTCGTGTTCAGTGCTAGCTTTAGGACTTACCTTGCCTATGATATCTCTCCCCTAGGTGGAGAAGGGAAATATTGAGGTCATGCAATAGAAATATTTGGTAGGCAAATTTTCTCGTGGGTTTACTGTTGGAATTTGAGGAATCTCGTGACATAGTTTATGCAATCAGTTTGCATTATCGTCTACTAGTAATCCAGGTGGAGTATTTTTCTGGAGAGGATATATCCGCTCATATATGGGTCACATTCGCTGCCCTGGATTTTATTAATGATTTCAGTCACCTCATCTTCTGTCACACATCTTAGGTGAATCCTGTTGATGATATAACATTTAAATCCCTAAGTATTTCAAGGGTTTTAGCCTCTTGGTCTACCTCATACAGAGGATGAGGTCCCAAGGCCTACCAGAGATATCCAAAAAATGGTTCCAAGTCCTTATTGACCATGGATACCCTCATGAAGGACGCCTGAGAAGAAAAAAAAAATATACCAACAGTCTTGGGGCTACTGGATACTCATTCTTGCATTTGGATATTAAAGTCCAATCTTAGAGACCTCAAAATAAACAACGACAGGCCTTAGAAAAGTCTAACATACCTCTGCCTAACAAAGGATGACCTATGCCTATTTATAATATTCCTTTTAAAGGATAAAATCCCTCTTATGACAAGGAAACAATATAAGACTATCCCAAAGTCACCATAACCACCTCAGGACACCTCAGACGTCAGACAAAGCTCTCACGTCTTCTGTGGCGGTAGGTAAAATTCACAAACATCGTTCTACTGCCGCTACTACTTTCTACCACTAGCGTTGAATGATCATGCTCATATAAACTACCTTACACCACCGTTAATCTTTTTACCAACACTCCATCGTGTTACTATAGCCGTTAGACGTAGAGAAAGCTTTACCCATTCCACTGCAGTCCACTCACACTCTCTCTAAGGGTGTACCTATATATTGAAAACTTGTGAATGGTTGAAGGCCATCTAGAAATCATCTTACAACTACCATAGCAATTAGACAACCTTTATATCCTAGTTAGTTAACCATTTAATAATAGTTAACCCAACGTTATCTATACATTTAAGAAGGATTGGATTTGTTTTATCCTCTCAAACTTCTACATTATGTTGAGTCCTAAACTAGGCTAAGAAACCCCTTGAGGAGTCCAATAGTTACTCCTGATTAGTTATTTGGCTAGTGACAAAAACTTCAGATTCCCTTATCTAAAGCCCAAGAGGTCTTTAACTTATAACACTCTCATTTTTAACCTAGTATATAAAATGATAGTATTCATAGGGGACATAGGGTCCTCAATAAAGGTTTTGACCCACTTTATATTCTTGTATCTCAGTTTGAGACACCTATGTACTACCCAGTCTAAGGTATGGTAAGTGGCATTTATTAGAGTTGAGGTCTATAAAAAGATTTCAAGCTCCACCGACATAAAGACGTATGTGGCCGAGTTTACATCGAGATGCACTACTTTTTAAATGGTGAAGGTGGACCATTAGAAGCCTTTTGGTACTCTTGAGCGTCTACCCATTATCGAGTGGAAGCGAGATAGCATCTTGATGAATTTCATTATGGGGTGTATTCCCGGCCTAGATTTATAGGTTATCCGTGTTCAACTCGGTCTGAACCGAGCATTAGGTGTGAAGTGTAATGAAATAACCTATATAATGTTGGTAGTCTAGTTTTATTTATTAACATTTTGCTTCTTTAGTATGAAATTCCAATGTAAATCAAACTACGTGAGGGACATGTGGTAAGCCTTCCCGGAATCAAAGAAAACAGAGCTACTAACATCAAATAAAAAGGTTACTTACCTGTACAACGCTCTTAAAATACGAAACCGCACCCAACCTGTCGTAACAAAGACGAGGGAATGAGCAATGCCCAGTGGGAAAATACAATAATGCAATATAGAATCGAATGATAGAAAACAGACTCTAACATGTCTTATCTACATGCACATGCAACTACCTTATGTATACACACACATATATATATATAATTCATGCATGAAACCATTTTATTCCAAAAACATCACTTATTCCGATTAATTCACCTTAATCTTGCAAATCACCCCTTTTTACTTGACTTGAGATTTATTTCCCTATTTAAGACACCCAGTTATACACTTTAAACAATACCCCTTGTTGAAGGAAAAAAATTTCTTCACCGAATTTACCCTTTTACTCATACTCAATTTACCTAAATATTTTTCTTGAAAATTACCTTTCAACACATGCATGCACACACCATGTTAAAAAATACTTATTTTTCCTTAAAACCTTTCATAAACACACCCTTGTGTTAATTATGATTTAAACATCATTAGGTTGTTTAATTACCCATTTAATCACTTTATATTGTCATTCCTTCTATTTCATGAACGTTAACGAATTTCTCACATTACTTGCCCATATTATCTTTTAATCGAAACATTTATCAATTTCATTCAAGTTAGGTCATCATTTTCTTATATTCACCACACAACCCATTTTTTTACATGTTCCACTTTTCTTGTTATCTTCTCTCATAATCTTTCAAAATATCTGCATACTTTAACGGGCTCCACACCGTCGACTATTCTCATATGCTCTGGCCAGTGATTTTGGGTCTTTCACCCCAGGGCTCCGGGCCATTCTTAATTATTCCTAGCGTCATCCAATTCCATATTAATGTGTTTTAACATTGATCAAATCATCCCTTTATACCATTTTTATCGGTTGAAGCCAAAATCTGGGCATTTCACCCCAACTTGTGTTATACTTTGAAAGTCACCATTTCTTGTCCTTTTTACACTTGCATTGATTTATTCAAAAATCACGTTCATTTAGGAGACTTTGTGTAACACCCCTTTTTCCAACACTTTTCTTTCATAAATATGTTCCACTTTACATAAAATTATCGTTTTACCCATTTATTTCCAAGCTTGCATTTTCCTCTATTTTCACGAGTGTTATTTTCTCCAAAAACATTATTAAGTTATACATACCAACTTCTCCAATATTTTTAACTCATTGACACTTATTTTAACACAGTGGAGTGGCATGCTTTACAAGTTAAAAATCTTTTCATTTCATTACTTTCTTTCTCTAGGATTAACTCATATAGTCTCAAGGCCATACTCCTATCACTTTTTAACACTTTTTCACACACTTTAAGAGCTGAAATCTCTATTTTATTTATTCCAAGTTAAAACTCAGTAAAATCTCCATTAAATTTTCTTATATGCCTATAATCAAAATACTACAAGTTTATACACATGGGAAGAGGTATTTTAAAAAAATCCAAGAAAATAAGTTTAACACACGACTTATTCAAGAAATTTCATGGCATTTATAACAACATGATTTTCAAGACTAAAGACATTTTTTATCTTCCAAAACTTGAATAAATACCTATCTTTGTAACAATACCAATATGCAATAAACCATTAAAACATTTGTTCCTAAAATATCTTTCACAAAATAATTATTATTTCAACATTTTTATCTAAGTTTTCTTGAACTATGTCATTTTAAACAACATTCTTGAAATCCTTTAGAAACCATTTTATACCACCCATAAGAATTAATTTCTTAAATTATTCATGCATTATTCTCTTAAACCCTACACACAAGACCAAATACTATGGAAATATAACCTTAAACTTAAGATTAAAGTTTTTCCAACCTCAAATAAGCTTCAATAATGGTAGGATGAATGTAGAAGAAAATGACAACCTCCCACCTCCTAAGGTGGCCTTAAAGAGGTTGCCTAGCTCCACCAAGCTTGTTTCCATGGAAGCTCCAAGCAAGAACCCCTTTAAACTCCATTACTTTTACTTCTTCTTCTTAAAATACCCCCAATAACTTCTCCAAAATCTCCGTCTTGCTAAATAAAATGGTGTATGTGGGTTTTATAGGCTAAAATGTAGGGAAACATGAGGTAAATATAGTGGTTAAAGGGTGGTGGGATGGTGGTGCTAAGGTGGTAGGAGGTGGTGGGTGGTGGAGATGCTCTCAAAACTAGAGAGAGGGGAAAATATAATAAAAGTGAGACTCATATGGCTCCAACATTCTTCAACTACCCCAAAACCATTTTGGCCAAAATCCTAAATAACCCCCAAACCTATTCATGAATGGATCTTCTACTGCAGGAACACGACACGTGTATTCATTCAAGGGTCCACTGTTTGATAACATTTTTCAAACTATAAAAATATATATTTGAACGTCTCGTTAGAATCAGAATAGGTCTCGTTCGAATGAGAAATCCTATTTCGTTTGAACCAAGTTGCAACTCGTTTAAACGAGAAAGGCATCTCATTCGATCTGCTTTGAATGAGGTTCTAATAAGGGTTGTCGTTCCTTTGCAGTGGGGTCTCGTTCGATGGTCGTTAGAAGACCGTTCAGACGAGACTCCAATCTCGTTCGAATAACTTCAGATGTCGTTCGAATAACCCTAAATTTTTCCTCATATTATGTTTAAGCCAATTCTTCTTCCAATTAGTTGTATCAGGGCCACTACATTACCCAAACTCGACCCATAATTCATCTTACCGGATCTAGAGCCCAATAAGTTTATACAAGGTCACCAAATCACTCGGAAAATTTTGTCCCAGAAATTATCGATCCACCAATTCCTCGAACTTTTAGGGTTTATTAACTCATATTCTAAGTCATAGAAATCCTTTAAAGTTAAATCATCAAAATCCTCAATTGTTAAGATGTCACCATACGCTCTTCACACAGTGTTGTCACCAAAGAACTTGACATGCGACATACTCTAACGCTCACCATCAGGTTAGACATCAAAGTCACATAACCATCATCGGGTGTCCACTTACTCGATGATCATGATCAATCAAGTCTTAAGAATACCTTGCTAATACCCAAAGCATATCGGCGCCCCAATCGGGTAACGCCCTATAATGATCAACACTCACCCAAGAGAAAAATTACACACAACTATCACCCAATCCATTATCATAAATTGTTGCATCTCCTAGGACCACATATCCCGAGCCTCCCTGAATTCTCGGGTCCTCCTGACCATGTAGATTCACTTAAACTGAATACTAACTCCGCATGGCTAGTTACATAATCGGACGAGCAACACACCAATAAAGTCACAGTCGTGGGATCGACTAACATCTTTCAAAGATTCCTCTGTGAACCCAGGATCACTCTAAGTGTCCAACTATGGAGTATTTTCCCGAGTATCGTACCAATCCACCTAATGAGGCAAAAAAACATTGTATGCCAATTTTTCTCTAGTTTTAACACCTTACGATATCCTTGAATAATAATTCTTCTCTTTACAACTAGAGCCTCCAATCACCATACCGGCCAATTCATAAGGTCGTTAATCCTAAGGAAAAATAATACTACGAGTAAGCCGTGTTGCAGAGCATGCAGCTACACGAACACAAAACTTGTATAATTAAAGGGATATTTCAAACAAGAGCGGCCCAATTTTTGAGCTGCGATGACCAGAACTAATCCATTCGCATTCATACTGAGCCAAGTCGTACTATGACCAAACCGTCAATATGGAACAATATCAAACCACCAAAATAAAAATGACACCATCCTCAACCGTTGGAACCGAAGGAACACAACCCTTGATTTTTGAAACTAAAAGAACACAACGAATTAAAATGAACAAATAATCATTTCGAGGGAATCCCTTCGGCATACAATCGCTTTGGTTTATGAAAGGTGAACATACGCTATACGTTCGGAGTCCACGACTCTTCCCAAGTATTCTCATCAAATCCTAGCATAGCCATGAATCCTAGCTTGAATCACCAACCATGACGAATCGAACCTTGAACCACTCATATCCTCAAGACCAAAGTAGCTAACGAATCTATTACCCCCTGAAAAGTCAAACATTGGACTTCTCTCCTTAAGAATAAGGTTTCCTCCTTTCACCCCTGACAAATTGTCCCACTCTGATCGACGAATGCCAACGCCTATGTTGGGACCAACCTTCTCCATCTCTCTAGTCAATATGATGTAGTGATTAACCTAACTCACTTGGGTTACTGTCTACTTTATCATATCACAATCATAACCTAACGTCTTCTTAGGTAGTACACAACTAGGAAAAATATTCACCTTATTATAACCTCTAATGACACAAGGTCGTCACTACGACTATCTCCAAATTCCACCCAAACTGAATTTATGTGACGACGACATCTATCGACATTAACACTATAAGGATATCAAGTACTATATAGGTTTATGGTTCCTAATCCGTACCAATCCGTAATATTTACCAAGAACTAATCCTTGCTCCCTTCAAGGTCCATTTTAACTTAATCTGTCAGCACAGGTCAATATCTTAATCATGCTTCAATATCCCATCTGGGGCATCATACCCAAGCCCTTATCATGATATAATCAATCTAAATCCTAAATGCATCCTTTAGTACCCATTAAATTAAGCACTGCACTTCATACACTAGTCATTTTATAATAAATGGACATCATGCCCAATCGAGGCACCAACCTTCAATTACCATTAAAAGGTGACTTCACATACTTATATCAAATTAGATGACCTCTCCAAGGACTACACGATTTGACTCCTTAGAATTTGATCAATAACCTGAGATCATTACATGAATACAATCATCATTAGAACACTAGAATTTCATAATACCGAACTTAACAGGTCCTTTAAGGACACCAAGCATACCCCGTGTAAAAGTCCTCGAAACCTAACAAGATTTCATCACCTATAACTCTCCCATCGTAGGTACGCTCTACAAATTTCTTAATATCCACATTATAACTACCAACACTCGTAAAGACACTAGTCTACAAGCCTCTACACACGGCACACTTTAACCAATGAACACCTCAAAGCGTTACAGTAGGTCATCGATCTCTATGCCTAATGAAGCCCCATACAATCTGTCCCACGGACACTCCAAGACCTCCTTAACTCATACTTACACCTAAATCACCTCGCATTCCGTCATCACTTAGGACGCAAGAACATATACGATATTTAAATTAAAATATTATTTCCTTTTTTTAACCCTGGTACAAGTCTAACCTATAAATCTCTCCTCGAGATCCCATAAAGGTCCGAAAACTTCCTTTCAGACGAATGATGCCATGAACTACGTATAAAATCACTGGATGATGCTATTAAGGATTCTGGCAGGATATATGACGTCGTGTACAATCTATAAGCCTCTAAGTCCTCACCACTGATGCCACTAGGGATCCTATTCCTCAAATGTTGCATCATACTCTTTATAACCACACTATGGAAGGGTTCACTCCTACGTCACTTTAACTCATCATTGTTACACATGTAACAAACTCACCACCAATGGCCTGTAACTCTCATCATAGCTCAGGAGATACATATTTCAATCGACAATTACCAAGGCACTTACTTAAAATGATAGTATCCTATCGACCCAGGCTGAGAACACATACTCAAGTAATAATCGACATGGTTATACAGGCCCACCGATGTATAAAATTCTTACGATATGATACTACCCTAAGGATTAAGTCTGGCTACTCACATCATTATTACTAATTACTCGTAAGTACCTAACCAAGGAAATTCATGCGTCCTTATTAAAAACCAATACCGTTCAGACATGGCACCCTAGTCACCTAATCTCCATAGTTGATGCAAAATAACTCTTGTCTCCAATTTGATGGACGTTAATAGAACGCGCACATAGTCAAGGCTTGGCGCAAAAGCACCTCACACTAAAAACCACGGTGTCGCCACTGTTGGCTCGTACATACACTGGTAAATTAGTAACATGTCTAAATCAAAAGCGAGGAAACTACTTATGGAAACTAACTTGGCCACATGCCACAGGGAAATGAATTGCCCATCGTGCTAATCTCCTTAACTCCACCATCAATAACACAAACCAAAATTCTCACCAATCCAGTGTGATCGGCCCCAAACCAACAATGACGTCAAAGATCCACTGCCAAACTCACAACGCCACTCCCAAAAGGAACCTTGAACCTAGAGATCTAATACCATTTGTAATGCTCGACTCGGATATATGGGTTAGCGGTGGTCAACCCGGTCTGACTAAAGCGTTAGGTGTGAAGTGTAATTAAACAACCTATATAATGTTGCTAATATAGTTTTATTTAATCAACATTTCACTTGTTTAGCATGCAATTCCAATTTAAATCAAACTACATGAGGGACCAATCCCTGAAATTCAAGCATACATAACTACTAACGTAAAATAAAAAGGATACTTATCTGTACAACGCTCTCAAAATACGAAACCTCACCCAACCTGCCATAACAAAGACGAGGGAATGAGCCGAATGCCCAGTGAAAAAATACAATAATGAAATATATAATCAAATGGTATAAAAGAGGTTTAACACGTCATATCTACATGTGCATTAAACTACATTATATATATATATATATATATATATATATATATACTTTATGCATGAAACTTTTATTCCAAAAATGTTACTTATATCGATTAATTCTCCTTAATCTTTTAAATATTTTTTACTTGACTTGACATTTATTTCATGATTTAACACACCCATTTAAACACTTTAAACAATACCCCTTGTTTCAGGAAAAACATTTCTTTTTTGAATTTTTTACTCATACCCAATTTACCTTAGTATTTTCTTTAAAAAAATCACCTTTCAACATGCACGCACCGCGTTAGAAAATTCTTTTTTTTTCCTTAAAACTTTTCATAAACACACTTTTGTGTTAATTATGGGTTAAACCTCGTTATGCTGTTTAATTATGCATTTAATCACTACACTTTGCCATTCCTTTTATTTTATAAACATTGGCTAATTTCTCACATTACTTGCCCACATTATCTTTTAACTGAAACATTTATCAATTTCAATCAAGATACGTTGTCTTTTCTTATATTCACCACACAACCTATTTATTGACATGTTACACTTTTCTTATCATCTCTTCTCGAAATCTTCCAAATATTCGCATACTATAACCGGCTCTACACTATCGGCTATGCTACCATATGCTCTGGCCAATGATTTTGGATCTTTCACCCTAGGGCTCCAGACACTTCTTAATTATTACTGGTGTCATCCGAGTCTATATTAATGTGCTTTAACATTTATCAAATGTCCACATTATTCCAATTTTACCGGTCAAATCCAAAATCCGGAGATTTTACCCCAACTTGTGTTACACTTTGAAAATCACCATTTCTTGTCCTTTTTAAACTTGCGTTGATTTCATCCTAAAATCACTTTCATTTAGGATTATTTTTGTAACACACCTTTTTTCAACATTTTTATTTCACAAAAATGCTCCGCTTTGTGTAAAATTACCATTTTACCCACTTATTTCCAAACTTGCATTTCCTCCATTTTCACAAGTCTTATTTTCTCCAAAAATATTACTAAGTTGTACATACCAACTTTTCCAATGTTTTTAACTCATTAACACTTATTTTAACACTTTGGAGTGACATGCTATATAAGTTGGTTCATTACTTTCTTTCTCTAGGAAATCATTGAACATTTGAAGACTACTTTATAGGAAAAACACCATTTCCCTTATTAACCCATGTAGTCTTAAGGCCATACTTTTACCACATTTTAACACTTCATCACACACTTTAAGAGCTAAAATCTCCATTTCCTTTATTCTAAAATAAATCTCATTAAAATCTCCATTAAACTTGTTTATATGCCTATCATCAAAATACTATAAGTTTATACACATGGGAAGAGGGATTTTAAGTCCAAAAGTAAAAAAATACGAGTTTAACACATGACTTACTCAAAAAATTTCATAACATTCGTAACAACAGGCTTTTCAAGACTAAAGACATTTTTTTATCTTTCAAAACATGAATAAATTCCTATCTTTGTGACAATCTCAATTTTAAAGAAAACATTGAAGCACATGTTCCTAAAATATCTTTGATAAGATAATTATTATTTTAACATCTTTATTTCATAAAAATGTTTATCACTAAGTTTTCCTGAAATATGTCATTGTACTCAACATTCTTGAAATCCTTTAGAAGCCCTTTTATATCAACCAAGATACGAGTTTCGTAAATTATTCACGCATTCTACTCTTAAACCATACACATAAGACCAAATACTAGGGAAATAGAGCCTTAAACTTAATACCAAAGCTTTTCCCACGTCAAATAAGATTCAACGATGGTAGGACGAATGTAGAAAAAGATGGCAACCTCCCACCTCTTAAGGTGGCCTATAAGAGGTTGCCTAGCTCCACCAAGCTTATTTGCATGCGTGTCCATCCCTTCGATTTTCCTCCATCTCAGGGTCTGGCGCTTGCGCACACGGTTGGAGAGGGGGAGAAGGTCTCGCATTCCTTTCTAGGAATGCTTCGTCCATCTTCAATGTGGGGTGATGCAAAGAGATAGAGACCCCATCCTATTTTGCACAAAACGAACAAAAGAGTACGTTATTACCTCAAGAGAATGGCATCAAAGACAAATCGATGCTTGCAAAACCAAATAAGATCAGAGGTTTGGGGTAAAGTTATGAAATGGGAAGGTCTTAGGCACGCATCGCGCCCTTTCGATCTCTCATGGGATTATGTTACTATTTTCCTCAATTTCTCCGTGAAATGTGTGCACGTGTATATATAAGTGGTGAACAAAATCGCTCGACTCACATCATGGAAATGACAGAGTGAGGTCATTCATAGGAATGTTCCCAAAATAATAATTAAAAATATGATATGTGCGCTTGTCAAGATATTGACCGTTATGATGAAATGATAACATGTGTTAGATAAGATGCGAATATGGATCACAAATATGCAATATGTAAATAATATACGGATAAAACGAAAAAAGAGGGAAATAGAGATATAAAAATCGAGTCTCGGGTTTTAGCACGAGATGCCTATGTAGCCTATAAAGGCATCAAAGTCCACGTAGTTTGTATACGACACAAGGGTGGGGTTTATCCTATAAGTTCAAATGGGTATTTTTTTATATATGTTTGTAAGAAAAAAAGTGTTTTTAATTTTGAGAAAATATGGTGGAAAATCCCGTTTGAATTTATAGGTGTAAGTGTAACCCTCTTTTTCTTATTTTTGTTTTATAAAAGATAGGTTATGTGAAATATTACTAATAAATGATGGACTATTAATATGTTTATGATCTAAAGTAAAAGCTAAATTAAGAACTTATTCAATTAAAGCGAAAATAAAGAAATTTAAAGAGAGATAAGGATATTTGGACCTTATTTGGAAAGTTGGAGATTGATATTGATTATTTATGAGATTCCTTGTAAGTGGGTAAAGAATGCAGGAGGATTTTATTAAATTTGGTTTGAAAGTGATGGAAATGAAAGGTGGAGAAAGGTTTCAAACAAGTAAACCTCGTTGACTTAAGAAGAATATTGTTGAGATCACTGAAGTTGATGTTTTTGAGGTGCCCTTTGAGCTGAGCTCATGCCCTCCTTATATAGGGGCTGGAGAATACCGCTCGGCATTGCCCTCACCCTACCTATTAGCAGGTAACCTTAGACACACTCCAATAGGTAGGGAAATGGGCATGCCAATTGACAGTCTCGTGCATAATTTCTTGGAAAAATGCTCATAAAATTAAATTCCTAAGTCCAAATCACGCATGGGGCATACCATTGGAAAGGTTATTTAGAGACCTTTAAGAATCCTTTAGGCATATCCTAGTTCCTAAAGTTCATTTTGGGTCAAACGGGGCTCGGAATCACCTATCAATCCTTTGGACAGGAGATCGTCGAACGGCGATGGATCATTCGTCTAAGTCGTAAGTATTAATCATACATGGGGTAGACCATTGGAAAGGTTATGCAAGGCACTTTGATGTTCCAAAGAGCTTCGCTCAATTCAGAGAGTTAAATTTGGTTAAACGAGGCTCAGAAGCACCCGATGATCGTTCGGAGTAAAATATATTAATTTGTTTGAACCATAACGCCGATTCATGCATGAGGCACACTGTTACAAATGGTTTTTAATACCATTCAAAGATTCCTTTTGTCTCATTTGAGCTGAAGAGTTAACTTTGTCCAAATGGAGTTCGGGAGCACCCAGTGGCCTTTGAATAAGTTTTCGAGGGAAAAAAAAATCATTCGTTCGAAAGATTATGCCGTTTTGCACATGGGGTGGACTGGAAAGGGTAATCAGTGCCCTTCAAAGATTCATTGAGTTTTCTCCTAAGGATGAAGTTGATTGGGGTCAAATTGGGTCCCGGGATCCCCCGGTGGCCTCTAGATTGATTTTCAATAGTAAAATGGTTTGTTCGTTTGAATCATTACGTAGATTCACATATGGGACAAACCATTAGAAGGTAGATTTAGAGCCCTTAGAAGATCAATTGATCTTTCTCTCCAATAATGAATTGATCGGAGTTAAATGGGGACCGCCTCTATATCGGTACTCAGTATGACATAAGGTTTGTGGTAAATGGGGAGGTGATAGGGACCTAAAGAGGGACTTAGGTGGGTCCTAGAATGTGGTGTCTATAAATCCCATTGACAGGTGAGTTGGAATAAGTGAAAGACATCGAATAGACACCACATGATGTTTGGAAAAGATGTCGATTCTGAGGACTTAAAGGGATAAGGATGAAAGATTCAGAGGGTTAAGGTAGATTCTGAGGACCTAGAGTAGTGGTGACCAATTGTGAGGGTCGAGGTCAATTATAAGGACCTAAAGTAGGGGTAACCAGTTCTGCGGGTCAAGACCAATTCTGAGGACCTGAAGTTATGGCCACCAATTCTGCGGGTCGAGGTCGATTCTACGGGTCTAAAGTTAGGATGACCAATTATGTGGGTGGAGGTCAATTATGAGGACCTAAAGTTGTGGCAACCAATTCTACTGGTCGAGGTCAATTCTGAGGACTTGAAGTAGTGGTAACCAATTCTGCAGGTTGAGATTAATTCTTCGGACCTAAAGTTATAACGACCAATTTTGAGGAACGAGGTCAATTCTGAGGGCCTAAAGTTCTGACGACCAATTCTACGGGTCGAGGTTAATTCTAGGACCTAAAGTAGTGACTACCAATTCTGCTGGTCGAGGTCAATTCTGAGCACCTAAAGTTGTGGTGACCAATTTTGCAGTCAGAGTTCAATTCTGAGTACCTAAGGTAGGGGCGACCAATTCTGCGGGTCGGGGTCAATTCTGAGGGCCTAAAGTTGAGACGACCAATTCTGCGGGTCAAGGTCAATTCTGAGGACCTGAAGTTGTGGTGACTAATTCTACCAGTCGAGGTCAATTCTACGTACCTAAAATTGTGGCGACCAATTTTGCGGATCGAGGTCAATTATGAGGACCTAAAGTTGTGGCAACCAATTATGAGGGACGAGGTCAATTATGAGGACCTAAAGTTGTATTTTTTGGGGGTTTACTCTCTGGTGAGTCTTAATTTACCCTTTTTTGAGACTCGACTAGGGATTAGGTCCTTTTGAGAGGAGGTATCTTTTTTGAGGGAGCAAAAATTCTTATGATGGAAGTATTGGGAGAAAGAAAATCCATTGGGGAAACAGTATGAATTGAGGTTTTGGGATTTCATTGGGGAATGTGTTTCTTTGAGATGCTACCGGGGAGATATACTCGATTGGCTTATAGATCCACTGGGGAAGTTGGATTTGGAAGTTCTGTTGAGTAAACAGTTGATGACTAGAGGTTTTGGGGTTCCATTGGGAAATGTAATGGACTTCAGTGATGCGGGCGCACCGTTCAATGGTTTAAATTGGGGATAGGAGTGGGGCTTTAATTCGATGAAGGATTTTAACATCTTGAAAAATGGTTTTCTTATGAAGAAATGTTTTGATATTTATTTGGCAATTTTAGGAATTTTCTTAACAATTTTTTGAATTTTCTGGGGGGGGGGGGGGGGGGGGGGGTTGTACGAAATTTTTAGGGGGTGACGACTGACATGTTGTAGGGGTTACTGTTTGGTAATGGCACAGTCTTCTCGGCTACCTTGGGAAGGGGAAGAGGAAGGTGCCGACCGATGGGTGCCAGGGGACTGCCGATCGGCAGGCCCCTTGGCCTCCTATAAAAAGGGGGAAATTCTCCTCATTTTTCACAGCTTCTAGCATTTAGATCTTCTGCCCTTTCTTGCTAAGATCCATTTTCAAGCCTTTTCTTCTCTTCAAGTCTTAAAAAATGGAGAATTTTTTAGGTTACGCGACCTGCGTGGAGTGGTTGGGTGTCGACGATTGGGTGAACCTAGAGTGGCGAGCTAGGGTGCCCCTCACATTGGGTAACGACAATGCCTTCGAGTTGTTTGAGCCAATTGCTAAGGACCGCTTTCTACTGCATAATCCTTCACATCACCAATCGTCTAAGGTGTGTAACCCTGGTGGCTACATATGTGTTAATGACCTTTTGCATTCTTTTCTTTTCTTCTTGTTTCCTTGAGTTGACAAAAGTTTTCTTTGTTGATTTTTTTTTTATTTTGGCAAACTGACATATCTTATACGACCTTTCTCTCCCGAGGGACGATGGGGTTTAAGGATGTGTGGGAGAACCTTCCGGTGGTAGTGGGATGGGAAGTTTCCTCTGCTGGTTTTAGGAGCTTGGCATCTGCTTTGGACTAGATGCCCCGCTCTACGACTGTTTTATGCACACTGTGGGAGAGTTGGTAGGACACTACCTACACCATTCATTTAGGATTCGAGGAGATGATGATGGCTCCCATTGACGTCCAGTAGCTATTGTGGATTAACTGCAAGGGCATGCAGACTGAGGTGGATCGATCTTTGAGGGTGACATCTGAGGCGTTGAGGCGGCATTAGGAGACATGGGGAGGACAGTCTCCGGTGATTCGATCTGCATTTCTTCTTATCGAGAGCTATTTTTTAGCCAGAGGATCGATGAGACAAATGGGCTGTAGGTACGTCAGATGGCCCATTTATGCATTCTTCTTTTTTTGGGGGTTTCTTAATGGCGTCGAATGGCGACGTCATCCACCTATGGTTTTTACCATTTTTAGGGTATTTTCGAATATCCCTCTTTATGACTGGGGGAGCCTGACTTTTGTGACCATTTATTCTTCTCTGTACGCATTCAGTCGGTGCTGCTGGTACACCTTTATGGAGGCCACGTACCTTATGGAGGTAATTCTCATATTTTTATGTATTTTCTTTGCATTTTCCTTTAGTTTTATTCTTTTGTTGATTCTTGTCTTTCTACCGACGTGGTTTTATGAGGTGATCGGGTTCAGTGCTCATTTGATAGGCTTGAATGATGAGGAGGTAGGGGACTTCTGCTATATGTAGCGGTGGCAGAAGTCCAACCGACGGTCCAAGCAGTTTTTTTATATGTTAGCGGTGCATCAGGCCTTGAACACCCTGACGAGCGACTGGGTTATAAAATTTTTCTTTTGAATCCTTTTTTGGCATTTTCCATATTTGTGCAAATTTTGATATTTATTGGAATTGCAGGTGACCTTCTATCCCTGGGGGATGGCGATCCAGTACATGGGGTGACTGGGGTGCATGCACAGATGCGTCGGCTGCTGATACACGAGTTAGGCAATTCTTGGTACTTGGGGGAGAGAGTAGTCAGACAGATTGTGGAGGATGAGGTGGTGGTCCCACTGATGATTCCTCGATGTACATGAGACGAGTGTAGGAGATATCAGAGGAGTCTATGGTGGCGAAGATGGTTGGTGAGCCTTACTCGTCATATACAGATAGGGTGGCGACCTAAAACTACCTCGACTTTGTGACGAGCTGGCTGATGCCGTCATGTATCTATAATGTGGAGAACATGCCTCCACCTCCTACAGCTTCGGGCAAGGGTACAAGTAGGCCAATGGGGTCTGCCCACAATACTGGTGGTGCGTCATTGTCGGCAGCAGTACTGGATGTTCCTTTCATTTAGCTTGCCCCTCCTTCATATAATTTTTGATTGGCTGGAGGGGGATCGCTGCGCATGCCGCATCATCCCAATGTGGTGGATCTGGGGCTGTTAGGGCTGATGGAGGATGTCCTTAAGCCAGAGGAATATCTTCTCTTTATTTGTTTTTTGTCTGTTTTTTCCTTTGCTTTAGACTTACAAATTTGGTTTTTGCTTTTGTTGCTTTGTCGGCAGCATGCCCGAGTGTCGACTACTTGGCTCAGGGACATTCAGGAATGGGTGGCCTCCATGACAGCCTATATCACGGACTCAGTTTCAGCTCCTTCTTGTCTGGTGTTGTCTTCTTCCTCTAGGAAGGGATCAGGATTAGGGAGTGGTGGCTCCATAGCTCGTCGCCAGGGGAAGCACGTTTGTTGCAGGGATAAGGCTCTTAGAGAGAGAGAGATATTGAGATTGGGAGTTTTGGGTTGAGTCCCGCTGTTTTTAATTTCTACTGGTTTTTTCTTTTCTTTATTTTTTCTGAAAAAATTTAATGAAGCAAATGGTAATACATAAAATGAATGAGATTTTTGTTCATTTATATGTGCTTATATGACTTATTCTACACACACTTTTTACTTTATTGCTGAGAGCATAACAATGATGGGATATTTTATTAAATAACTCAAGAGGAGATTTATTTTGAGAAATGATGAGTAAAAATAAATAATATAGGAATAAATAACTCAGGGGGCCTTAAAATAAGAATTTATTTTTTTAGATTTTTTATTTTGACAAAAAAGGAAAGATAATATTTTTCAAAATAAAGGGGGTTGTCGATCGGTATACCCCTTATCCTGCCTATCTGTAGGCGAGTCTAGTCAAATCAACCTAAGACTTTGATTGCGCTTTCAGTAACTTTAAGTACTTGGTTGGGGGGGGGGGGGGGGCAGGCATTTATTCGAGCTTATAAGATTTGTTGTTGTTTAGCCCACATTATCATGTATAAAAGGGGGGGCAATGTGGTGTGATTGTCCACCCATTCACATCTTCTCTTCTTTATTGTTTATTTCTTGCTTTCTGTATTATTAGTTCCCAAATGGCCCTTCCCATGATAAAGATTCTCTTAAAAAGTTGAACGCTCAATGCTAGGAATTATTCGAGAAAATATAAGAGTACCTCACTCACCAACCAATATTAGTACCTACTCGATCGGGACAACCTCTCATACTCTACATGACAATAACCGACACAGATGCAAGAGCCATGTTAGTCCAATAAATAGAAAGTTCTAGAAAGGAATGTGCCATCTACTATGTTAAAAAAATGTTGGTATCCTACGAGATCAAATATGTTGCCTTGGAGAAGACTTATGTATCTCTCATATGGATCAGTCATAAACTCTGCCATTACATGATGTCATTTATTATACGATTCATCTCCGGGATAGGTCCCTTAAAATACCTGTTTGATAAATCCTCTCTGTCTAGCTGAATGGACAAACAACTACTTAGGCTATCCAAATTCGAGATTACATATGTCACGTGGAAATCCACTAAAGGAATATCCATATCTAACCTTCTCACTTGGCAACCCCTAACAAATTAGGATGGAGAAGACAAGGCATAATTTCCCAACGAGGACCTATTCATCTTAGAAGATTGAGAAACTTACAAACTCTCTTTCGTCAGGGCCTCGAAGAAGAGAGAATCTGGCATTAGAATGCTTTTAATATTTCCAAATTCACGTCGGCTCCCCATGATTATCAAACTAACGTACGAATGTACCGATAACATGGCCGAGTATGAGTCTTGCTTTACGGGTCTTAAAATCACTCTCAAGATGGGAATTGCTGAGCTAAAAGCCTACGAAGACTTAAGACTAGTCATCATCCAAATATTAGGTTAATGGAGAATCTGAGATAATAAAGTACAACCTTACAATGCCTACCTAGAATAGGTTGCTTCACGATCAAGCATCTCGAATTTGACTTTTTCCTTAGATTTATAAAAACTTTGCATATACACTCACCAACCTAGCCTACATGATAGATATACTGGAAGGAACCACATATATCACATTTATCGTGACTAGCCTAAGCACCCCTTCCTACTGCCTTGAGATTAATTCCAATGAGGAAATGATCGTAGGACCCACTATATGGTATTACGATATATGTAAGTTGATGAACAAAGACCACTACCCACCAGAATCCTCTTCGAATGATCGACTCACCCTAAGACGATTAGCGACCCAATTCATCATTTCTAGGGGTAAAATCTATAAAATAGGGTTTGACAAAGTACACTTAAGATGCGTTACAGAGGACTAGATAGTAGACATCATGGAAAAAATCCATAACGACAAATGTGACTTGCATATGAGTGAACACACCCTTTCTAGAATAATAATAATCCGGCAGTCATATTACTGAACTACCATGCATTTCATGGATTATGTCAGGAGATGCCTCAAGTTCCAAATTTACACTCCATTAAAACATCTACCTCCCCAAGAGCTCTATTGCATGACAAAAACATGACCTTTCTCCACCTGGGGAAGAAACATCATAAGAAAACTAACCCATAAAGCCTCCGTCGATCACTAGTTCATCCTAGTCGCCATAGACTACTTCACCAAGTGGGTCAAGGCCTAATCTTACACGATTTTGAATGCCAAGAAGGTGGCCAAATTTATATGTTTAAATAGCATATACTTATTAGGCATACCCCATGAATTAGTATCATACAATGGATCTCTCTTTGAGAAAGAGGTCTCAAACCTGCTACACGAGTATGAGATTACTCGATATAAGTCCTCCCCATACAGACCTCAAATCAATGCAGTGGTCGAAGGCACTAACAAAAATATCGAGAACATCATCAATAAGATGACAAAGACCTACAATGATTGGTCAGACAAAGTCTCATATGCCATTTGGGGCTACCTCATCACAGAGCGAAACTCAATAGGGGCCACCCCATACTTATTTCTTTATATAATTGAAGAAGTTCTATCCATAAAACTCGAGATTCTTTAATTAAGTGTTATGATCAAAAGATTAGTGGTCAAAACCGACTGGGTCCAAGCCTTCTATGATGAACTAGATCTTCTCGATGAGAGGAGACTGAATGTCGTTATCATAATCAGGGCTACCAACAACGTATCGCCCAAGCATTTAATAAGAGGGTTAAGAAGCAAAACATATAATAAGGGGACTTAGTTCTAAAATAGAATCTCGTACTTTTTTGGTCTCTTAGAGGAAACTTTTCACCCAATTAGTGATAACCCCACCTCATCACTAAAATAAACTCCTGCGGGAAGCGAGTCACGTTTACCCAATCTTTCAATCTAGATCGATTGAAGAAAATCTTTCCTTAAATCGGCTTAATACAAAAATAATCAGCATAATGGGAAGGGAAATTCATACAAGCCCAAACACATTCATAACCCTACATCAAAACTACCACTTGAGTCACTAACCACTCATTTAAAGTCAGCTAAAAACTTCAGGCCCCTAACTTATCATTTTCAAGAGAACTACATAGACCTTATTCCCCGTTATATTATTATAACCGACATTCAAATACAGACACACCATTGTCTTTAAATTAGAGATACGCAAGCAACTTGAGATATCACTTTAAGTCTATTCTAAAATAAGCACCCCAAAACCTTTTTCACGGGAAAACCCAATTTATGGCCATTGTGACCTTACTTCAAAAGAGTCAGCTCGGTCTAAATAAACCAAACATCAAGTAATAAAATGGTTCCCTGACGCCTTGTATAACTCCGTGGAGTTATATTTATTTAAGAAACAACACACGAAGGATGATATTATGAAATAAGCAATCAAAAGATGTAGGACGGGGATGGCACTACACCACTTACCCATCTTTCAAAGAAATAAACATAAAAAAACACCCTCCTTAAAATACTTCGCATCCAGAGAGAAAATCATTAACAGGAAGACTCGCAAAATAATCCCCACAAATGGCACCCTATATTGACTAAAGGATGACACTCCAATTCCAAAGCAAAATCTAAAGAGCTACCTCATTTTATTCCACAATTAAAAGGTAATTGACCAAGGTTTGAAGGGGCATACCTTTGCCATAGCTCAAATTCATTAAATGCAAGGGGCACATTTCATTAAAAGAAAAATATTCTCAAACTTTCTCATTTAATCCAGATATTATAAGAGAAGGGAAAATTTTCTCCCTCTTTCTCCCATGTGATGAAGTACACGTCAAATAAAAAAGGGACATTAGATTGTTTGACAAAGGAGATAAAAAATTCACATCACATTTAATGAATTAATACAACATATGACCAAAATAAATGGATAAATTTTTTTTAGGTTTCAATGAAGTCTTATAACAATGGTATTATGATCCTTTATCTACTTTTTGAGGCGCATTTATTTCCTTGGTGCATAGGGACTAGTTTAGCTTGAAGGGTGTTTAAAAATATTTTAGTACAATGTTATATGGGAACTTAAGATACAAAAATGAGGATCCTTTTAAATCTACTCTATTGTTATCCAACAATAAATGTTTTTTTACTTTATCGCCACATATTAATGCATTATTTGACATAAAACCCAGTTTCATGATCCCTTTGACATAACTCCCAATTTTCGGACAGAACTCTAACATCGTTAAAAAATTCATAATTTGTAATTAGAGATTAACCTCAATAACATTTTTAGATTAAAAAACCCCTAATTAAAACTCAACCCTTATGACCAAACACCCCTCTTGTTCTAATCTTAGTAACACTATAAATCTAACATTATACTCAACCTCCTCCCTCTCTCAAATCAACCGTAACCATCATAGATAAACTTCGAATCTAATTATTTTCTCTAACTACAAAGATAAAAGTCAAATATTCACGCCTTGACGATCTCAGATATGCGTAACATATATTAAATTCTTTAGACCAATGATAAATAAAAAAAATCCAATGGAAACTTTCTCTCTCAATCATTGGGTTGGTTTCTTTTAATATTGATATGGATATAATATTCAGTCATTGTTATTTTATTTCTCTAGTTCGCTCTCTCATCGATTTCTCTCTTTAATTTGAGTTTTGATATAGTTTTGGGATTTTATTATGGGTTGCAATTTAAATAGGTGCGAGCGGGTGGTGGTGTTTTTGGTGGTGTGAGGTTTATGTTTTGACTTGTAGTGATGGGGCTAGGGTAGTTATAGTTGTTGTGTGGTGTTTGGGTTTGGTGGTTATAAGTGGTTTGGACATATTAAAATGTGATGTTGTGGTAAAGGGTTATTATAATTCAAGGAAATACAATGTTGTTTTGTGTCCTTCTCAATTAGTGTTAAGAGAACAGTTGAAGGTTGTTAGAGTCAGTTAGTTCTTTTACTTGTAAACATGTGGTTGAAATTGGTTAGTGGTTTGTTAAATGATAAGTGGCAGAAGTTAGTTAGGATTTTGTTAGCTATAGAACCATCCCAGCCGTAGATCGTCTTGTAATCTAGTATAAATGTAATCCCATCTCTATAATTGGGGGATTGAATTGTAAATACAAACTGATTGAATCTCAATCATAAAATCTCTTTTAATTATTCTCCTATTTTCTACGTTGTTATCTTAGTTCACACTAAGAATATAACATTTGGTATCAGAGCCGATTCGAACCTGGAAACCGTATAAGAGAATAGCAAAGGGTATTTAATGTAAATATTTTCAACAAGATTTCAAAAATCATACCCAAGAAAATTGAATTAATTGGCAAGAATTTTTATAAAAATTATAACATTATACAAAGAGCTTTATAAAAAAATGTCAATAAATTCAAGCAAGATGTAAACATTTGGATACACTTTTCTAAAAATAGGAAGATGAAGATATATGTTTGATGAATAAAGTAGACTAGACAAAGAACTCATTAATTGAAGAACACGTATCTCATATGGATCTCCAAGAAGAAGAGAGGTGAGAAGAAGATAGATGCTCAAGGGAAGAAATAAATAAAGTTGTCATTGAATAAATTCTCAATTTCATAGATGAAAATGGAGGGTGTAGAATTCTCTTTTATACGACCACCACCTCCTCCACACACCACCATGCCTGCCACCACCACCATCACCACAGCTTCAACCTTTATCACTACCTTTTAATCACACGATAACATCAAAAATTTGTTTCCAAGCTTATTTTGCCTTCATTCGATAGTTTAGGTACTAAGGGATTTTAAAGAATTATAATTGGGTTGGTTCTCGAAGAGTTCAATGGTCTTTTGGGGATGCCAAGAACATGGCATATCCAAAAAGTTTGATTATTTGTAGAATTATTGCAGAGGAAAATCATCTTATAGTTATGAGGATATACAAATTGACATCAATTTGAAGTATAATATGATTCGTTCAATTGGAGATAGTTATTGCTTTATTTTATGGGTTGCAAGATCATAATGTAATCCATTTGTTATAAGAATCGTGGTATTTGATCTGGGTGGAAAAAAACATAATCAAAAGCTTCAATCCTTGAGGACAATGATTGTTTTAAGGGTTGTCATGATTCAAGGCAATACAATGTTGTTTCGTGTACTTCTTAGTTAGTGTTATGAGGTATGTTTAAAGTTGTTAGAGTCGGTTAGTTCTGTTACTCATAAATAGGCTGTTGAAGTTAGTTAGTGGTCTGTTAGATGACACGTGGTAGAAGTTAGTTAGGGGTTTATTAGCCTAAGAAGCATCCCAGATGTAGATCATCTTATTAATCCCACTTGTAATCTAGTATAGATGTAACTCTAACTCTGTAATTGAGGGATTGAAAGATAAATACAAATTGATTGATTCTCAATCATAAACTCTCTCTTAATTCTTTTCCTATTTTCTATGTTGTTATCTTAATTCACACTAAGAATATAACATGGGTTTTATTGGGCTGGAGATGGTCATTTATGGTGGGTTGTGGGTTAAATTGGGTGTTGTTAATGGTGATATTCCTATTAGAGAAAGGGAGGGGGTGTCTGGGTATGATGTTATTTGAGTGTGGAAGAAGAGGGGTGTTTGGATATAAGGGTTGAATTTAAATTATGGTAATTTGTTTCTAAAAATATTATTGGGGGTAATCACTAATTACAATTTTTTTAATGATGTTAGGGTTCTGTCAGAAAATTGGGGGTTATGTCAAAGGAATTATGAAATTGGAGGTTATGTCAAATAACGCATTAACATGTGGGGGTTAAGTAAAAAATAATAAATTTTTTTGATTAAACACCACCATCAAGCTCCACCACAATCAAGTAAAACCAAACTATAGAAACTTTAAGGTGTTCTTTACAAACAAGCATTATTTCAAAGATTTCCCTCAACTACAACTTCAACCAAGTGGTTAACAATTCATATAAAGCACCATATATCTTTGACTTATTTGAGTCTAAATTATATAGGAGCTCATCTAGTTTGGAAATAGTGACAAAATTGTGTCTATCCCTTGTTGAACCAAAAAGCCTCAGAACTTTCAGAGCTTCATTGATAATTCCTCTACATGTTCTTGATGGTATATCACATACACCACACACTAGGACTTCATACATGTAGTCTCTTATTCATGTAATGACCTTATGTGAGTTAAATCCCCTTAATATGATTTTTAAATTTTTTGCGATTTAATTAATATTTTCTAACAATTTTAAAATAATTTTTCAAAATTAAAATTGGAACTTAATAAAGTTCTTGGGTCAATTTTTAAATATATTTTATGCCTTAAATACGTCTTGGGTAGAAACCAAAAGCGGTAGAAACATTTGTGGATGAAATTGGATTTTTTTATAACTTAAAAATACGCATTTGAGAGCTGATATTGAGCCTACACGTGTTGCACACACAACGGGTCGACTTGTGTTTTTTTCACTCATATACCTGTTATTTATTCTGGACCTTTGGATCATCTTAATCTTTGGTTTGCATGTGTTTGTAATCAATCCAAGTGCGTTGGTTTTAACCAATTAGAGTTGGCCTTTGCACCGCTTTCTTTGAACCCTTAGATTTGCATCGTTTTAACTTCCATTAATCTCAGCCCTTGAAATTGAACCATCGTTCCAGATCCTTCAATTGCTAGTATAAATAGATGCCTTGGGTGAGGCAATTAGAGACTTTTGGGATTTCCTCGTTTGAGAGAAAAAAGAGAGAATACAGAGAAGAGAGTGAAAGATTAGAGAGAGAAATAGAAAACCTAATCTAAACTTCTTCAAACCCTAAACCATAAGTACTTTTTTGATAGTTTTAAACCTGAGTGTTTAAGATCGTGTTTTGAGAAGTTATCCTCTCTTGTTATTGATCATCCTTCCAACTTAGTCACATTGGTAGAGTTTTTAGTTTCTCTACATAGAAACTAGAAATCTCGTATCTGTGATACAAATAACATAAATAGTTTACTGTCTTGATTTCTTATTTCGAGAAATCTTATTTGTTGGTTATTTTAAAACTGATTTTATGTTTTCAAAAACTAAACCAACAATTTTCATTCTGATTTCATTTTACTCAAACTATCAGACTAAGATCTAGTTTTGATATCTTGATTGGGGATTGCACTTTCTATATAATAGTTTCAAAATAAGAAAGTGTTAGGATCTTGGATATTTCGAAACAAGATTCCCTCTTGAGTTATTTTGAAAGGTCTAAAAGTCTAATATAGTGTTTACTAAACTGATTTTAGAATATCTTGCATATCTAATGATTTTGTAATTTGTTAAATCATTTTGTTTGTATTAAGTGTGAGTACGTTGCATGCATATGTTAGAGAGCACATCATCACTACACTTTCACTCTACCACACTTAAAGTGTTGTTTATATGATCTTGAACTTGTTTGAGTCGACGTAAAGACTGGAATCAAGTAAAGTTACAATGCTGGAGAGAACATCAACAACAACAACCTTCAGAGAAGTCAGATGTAATCCAGAGGAGTTGGTAACGATTATGAACTTAGTTTAGGTGTGTTTATGTGGTTTGATTGTTAAACAGCTTGTAATTTGTTACTTTGATTTTAGTGGATTTTTATTTTGTGATGTAGAGGTCACTGTGGATGTTTCCCCAATTGGGTGGGATTTTACCACGTTAAAAATTACTTGTGCACTTTCTCATTTTCTCATCACCTTCTTCCTAGCTGTGCTGATTTAATAGCTTATGTTTTGTTTTTCAAAACAGGTTAATACTAGATCTGAAATAACTCGTTTAAACTCATTCAAACTGTTTTGATAATATTTTTAAACACATCTTGTGTTAAGTTTTGTTTTGATTAAAAGAGTTTCTTCAACAAACAGTTCAGAGCCATTTTAACAGTTTAACCATGTATTAAACGTCTTGAGTGGCATTTTTCAATTGGTAATAGAGCTTGACTGTTTTAAAATCTTTTAGATCCTGTGTTTCTAAAATTATTTTTTTCAAAACCAAAGTATGGATGAGAATTTGATAGACTAGGTAACCTCTCCAGACCCCTCTCTTTGATGGAACCAATTTTCCTTACTGGAAGGTAAGGATGATTGATTTTATTCATGGAACTCTGGGAGATGAAGTCTGGGAAGTTATAGAAAATGGCTACACTTTTCCCACTAAACCAGCAGCTGAAGGAAGTCTTGTGAGAATCAGGAAGTTACTAAGTGAATTCACTAAAGATGAGAAACAAATTTCACTATGTAATAATAAAGGCAAGAATGAGATATTTATGTCTATTAATGAACATGAGTTCAAGAGGATGTCATCATGCAAAACTTCTAAGGAAGCATGGGATACTCATGTAACTGCTTATGAGGGTGATACGAGAGTTAAAGCTGCCAAAACTCAAATGCTTATCCAACAGTATAACTCTCTGTTCATGCTGAGACTGAATCCTTTGATGATTTCTACATTAGGTTAACTGACATTGTAACTAAGAAGCATGCAAATGGCAACCTATGATAGAAAAGAGATTGTTTAAAAAATTCTAAGATCACTTCCACAGAAGTTTGATAATAAAAGATATGTCATTGAGGAAATGGATGATCAAAATCTTACCCCAGAACTCCTCAGTAGTAAACTGAGAACTGTGGAAATGGAACTTGAATTCAAGAAACAATTAATCCAGACTAATAAAAAATAGGGTAATTCTAATCTTGTTTTTTCATCTAAGTTGATCAAAACTGACCTTGACTCTGATGAGGACTATGGCTTAGATAACTTGGATAATCAGATTGATCTTATGTCTAAGCAATTAAAAAAGATTATAAACTTTAAAAATAAAGTTGCTTATAGATAAGGGAAACCTAATTACTCTAACACTTCTAATAATAGGCCTCATGAGAGAAGACCTGACAAAAAAAATACTGATGATCATAAGAGACCTTCGAAAGACCTTAAAAATGTTGAATGTTATAGATGTGGAAAATTAGGACATGTGGCTAATGACTGTAGGGTTAACTTGGACAAAAACCCCAAACATAATAGGGCCCAGCTATGCAAGACTTGGAATGACTCAAGAGACTCTGAAAATGATGAACCTGAGTCATCTAACTCTTATGACCCTTGTATGTCAATCTTTGCTAAGAGAATCTACAATTATGATGAGGAAACTGATGATATGATAAATGATGTTTCTTCTACTGATATATCTACCTTAATGCTTGAGAATGATTGTAATACTGAAAATCGTGTGTGTGTGTGAGTCAAAGTGAATGCCTTATTAATGATGTTAATGGGTGTATGAGTCCTAAAATTGAATCGATAGGGGACACAGCACACAACTCACTTAGTGACTCCGATAATGAGGACCTTCCCGACATTCACACACGTTACACTAAAACACTCAAGAGCGCTAGACTAGAGAAGCTTGTCAAAGATCTTTCCAAGAAATTAGAGACCTTAAATCAAATAGTTAAACAAAATTGTGAAGTGTATACATCTCAAAGGTTAACTCATGATGATTAAATAAAGGTTTTTGAACAAAGAGTGAAAGACTTGACTGTTTCCAATAATGTATTGGAAAATAAGTATAAATGATCGTTATTAGAATTGGAACAAACAAAAGAAAAGGCTTCAACAGTCTTAAAAAAATTCTCAAAATTTGAAAGAAATTCCAATTGTTTTGAGGAATGTGTTGCTGATAGCAAGACTAATTCTGACGACAGATATGGAATAGGCTTTTGCACCAAAAATTTCAAGAAAATCAAACCTTTTGGAACCATAAAGTTTGTTACTGGTGGAAAAAGACCTATGGAAATTTGTCCAAACTTTCAATCTTTGAAAAATGATTTTGATGAAAATCAGCAGCAGTTAAACCTTGATGAGATAAGTACCTCTAAGAATAATGTTCAACTTAAAGCCAAGTACGTTTGTCCTCCCAATAGAAAGAGTGAGTCTTCTTTTCAAATTGTTCAATCTAAAAATAATGCCAAAAGTCAAAAGTTAGGGAAACCTATGTTCAACATCTTTCCTAAAGACTTAACTGCTAAGAGCAATCTTTATTGCTCATACTGTGATGTGTACGAACACGCTTTAGATGGTTTCTATTCCAAACGCCTATACCAAACTACCTATCCCTCTTTTACCTATCAGAATTTTAACTATTATAGGATAAGCTGTAATAATTATGTCCTTCCTAAACCACCAGATAGAAACTCAAACTATCGAAAGAGAATGACAAGATCTAATACAAAAAAATAATCGTCAAGAAATAATCCTAGATTCTTTTCTCGCCCAAATGCTCAAAATGTTTATAACAACAATAAAATTGCGCAAAACCTATATAAATAAAAATCTGAAGCTCGCAAGTTTTATCAAATACGAGCTAATAAGCGCAAATTGAAAACCAGGGCTATTTGGGTAAGAACGGATGACCTTGTACCCCAGATGGCATGTAACATAGTGATCAGTGATTTGAAAGCTGAACACACCATGACTGGATGGTAATTAGACTTTGGATGTTCTAAGCATATGATCAGGGATGAATCCAAACTCTCAAACAAAACTAACTTCTCCTGAGGCAAAGTCTTGTTTGGAGATGGTATTTCAGCCCAGATCGTTGGCAAAGGAACACTCCAAGAAGAAGGATTACCAATTCTTAAAGATGTTTTATCAATAAAAGGTCTCAAGGCTAATCTACTAAGTATCTCACAATTTTGTGACTCAGATTATACTGTCACCTTTTCGAAGAACAATTAAAATATTTTAAATGAAAATGGTGAGTGCAAAATTACAGGACTCCGTACTCCAGATAACTGTTACACAATCAATCCAAGTACAGAGGTCTGTAACATAGCCAGAATTGATGACAATGAATTATGGCATAACAGAATGGGTCACATAAATTATGACAGCCTTAGTAAATTATCCTCTCAGGAAATTATTAGAGGTATTCCTAAAATAAAACCTATTTCCAACATTGTATGTGGTCCTTGTAAAGAAGGAACAATAGTTAAGGCATCTCATAAAAGAGTTAAAGACATTCGATCCTCTAAACCTTTAGAACTCATCCATATCGACCTAATGGGTCCTTCTCATACTATTAGTCTTTGTGATAATAGTTACATTCTAGTTATGGCTGATGATTAAATGAGATTTACTTGGGTTGCGTTTCCTAAGTAGAAGTCTGAAACCTTTAGAGCATTTTTTGAAAATCTTGCTTCGTATAGAAAATGAAAAGGACTCCCAAGTAGATAGATTCCAGAGTGATAGAGGAGGTGAATTCATAGATTCTGGTGTCATTGAATATTGTGACTATAATGGTTACAAACACGACTTCAATGCTACCAAAACACCCTAACAAAATGGGATAGTCGAGCATAAAAATAGAACTATTTAGGAAATGACAGGAGTTTTAATACATGCCACAGATTTACCTAAATACTTTTGGGTTGAATCCGTTCGTACCACATGTCACATTATCAATAGAGTCTACCTTATGAAGAATTTGAAACAGACCCTCTATGAACTTTGGTATGGCAAGAGGCCAAATGTTAAATATCTTAGGACATTTGGTAGTACATGTTTTGTCTGTAAAGATAGAGAACATTTATCTAAGTTTGAAATAAGAGGAGATAAAGCTATATTTTTAGGTTATTCACTTAACAGTAGAGCCTACCGAATTTACAACTTGCGTACTAAGACAATGATTGAATCCATTAATGTGATTGTAAATGGCACTTATATAGAAAGTAAAATTACTAGACCAGCTATTGTGGATGAGTCTAAAAGCCTTTTAAATTATAACTCTCTTGAAATAACTGAGTCTTTACTAACTGAGACCCCTGATGTGCCTAACTGGGTTTCTAAAGACCATCCCATAGATAACGTTGTTGGTAATCCTATAGAACCTATTCGTACAAGATCCCAACTTCGCAACATTGCTCATTTTTCATGCTTCGTGTCTCTTATTGAGCCCAAAAATGTAAATGAAGTCTTGAAGGAACTTCTTCAATTTGTCATTCATGATGTTTAGTTTATTATACCCAAGCCTGAAAATAAAAGGATTGTTGGCACACGTTGGATTTTTAAAAACAAGACTGCTGAGTCTATGATGATCATTGAAAATAAAGCTAGATTAGTTGCCTAGGCCTACTCTCAGATTGAAGGAATAGATTTAGAGGAAACGTTTGCTCCTGTTACTCGACTTGAATCTGTTTGTTTACTTCTTGCAATAGCATGTCATTTGTATTTCACACTTTATTAAATGGATGTAAATTATGCCTTCCTTAATGGAAATTTGACTGAGGAGACCTATGTAGAACAACCTAAAGGGTTTATTGACCCTCATCATCCTAATCATGTTTATCATCTGAAGAAAGCTCTTTATGGATTAAAATAAGCTCCTAGAGCATGGTGTGAGCATCTATCCACCTTTTTTTTAGATAATTGATTTAGGAGAGGAGGAAATGACCAAACCTTGTTTGTCAAATATCTTGACAACAACATTACTATTTCTCAAGTATATGTTGACGATATCATTTTTGGATCTACCTCCCCTTCAGAAGCCAAGTCTTTCTCAGACATTATGAACAGAGAATTCCAAATGTCGCTTATGGGGGAGTTACAATTTTTCTTAGGTATTCAAATTAAACAAAACTCAAAAAGGTTTATTTGTTTCGAAGTCTAAATATGCATTAGGTATTGTAAATTTTTTTTGGCCTAGGTACTGCTAAGGACGCTAGAACTCCTATGGGAACCTCTGTCAAACTCTTCAAAGATGAAAATGGTAAATCCATGATTTTACTTTACACCGTAGTATGATAGGAAGTTTTCTCTACCTAACTGCCTCGCTTCGTGATATCATGTACTCTATTTGTGTTTGCGCCCGTTATCAGAATAATCCCAAAGAGAGCCATTTATTATGTGTAAAGAGAATAATTAAATACATAAAACGCACTCACAATTTAGGGTTATGGTACACTAATGACATATCGAGCGCTATAGTTGGATACACTAATGTTGATTGGGCTGTATGTTCCGACGATAGTAAAAGTACTTCTGGCGCATGTTACTACATCAGTAACAACTTGGTTGGTTGGAACATCAAAAAACAGAACTACACTTCATTATCCACTGCAGAATCTGAATATATCACAGCGGGAAGTTATTATGCCCAATTATTATGGCTGCAACTAATGCTGAGAGATTATGGTATAAAAGAAGAAAAAATACATCTCTATTGCGATAACCAAAGTGCGATCAACATCTCTAAAAATCCAGTTCAACATTCTCGCACTAAACATATTAAAATTTGACATGACTTCATACGAGAATTATTTAAATCAAAAGAACTAGAGATTAATTACCTACCTACTGACCTACAATTGGCTGATTTGTTTACAAAACCTTTAGGCTTTAAGCATTTTGAATCTTTATGCAAATCAATTGGCATGGTTTTGGCTGAATAATTCTTTTTGCTTAATTTGTATTACTGCTAGATTTTCACATGCTTATAATAATTTTCTCTGAGGATGTAAGGCATAGATCTTAGTATAATGACAAAGAACACCTCTTATATCTGTTTTATCTAGGAGATTCATGTGAATTCTCATTGTTTATTCAAGTTACTGCTTATCTACCTATTTATAACTCTCTTTATTTGATTCTTGCTGCCCTTCGTCCATTTGAGACAAAATGGGGGAGAAATTTTGAGTCCACTTGGACACTCTTGTACATTCTCATCTACTGAACTTGATCTTAGGTATCTTATTGCAGATTTCAGTACCTCCTTATTGCATCAGATTTTGATAGGGTAATGGTTTGTACATAGTTGAGTTATATAATTTTTTCCATTTCTAGGAGATTGGGTAGATAATTTTTTTTATAGGAATAGGATTGTCTTATTTATTTTTGTATCCCTACGAGTCCTAGATGACTCAAAGGATATTTTGTCTCATATTTCCAAGGGGGAGATTGAATCACCCTATATCTTTAACTAATTTGAGTCTGAATTATATAGGAGCTTGTCTAGTTTGAAAATAGTGACAAAATTGTGTCTATCCCTTATTGAACCAAAAGCCTCAGAACTTTCAAATCTTCATTGATAATTCCTCTATAATTTCTTGAAGGTATATCACATGCACCACACACTAGAACTGCATACATGTAGTGTCCTATTCATGTAATGACCTTGTGTGAGTTAAATCCCCTTAATATGATGTTTAAATATTTTTTGGGATTTAATTAATATTTTCCAAGTATTTTAAAATAATTTTTTTAAATTAAAATTGGAACTTAATAAAGTTATTGGGTCGATTTGCACACACAACGGGTCGACTTGTGTTTCTTATCACTCACATACTTGTTACTTATTATGGACCTTTGGATCATCTTAATCTACGATTTGCATGTGTTTGGAATCAATCCAAGTGCATTGGTTTTAACCAATTAGAGTTGGCCTTTGCACCGCTTTCTGTGAAACCTTATATTTGCATCGCTTTAACTTTCATTAATCTCAGCCCTTGGAATTGAACCATCATTCTAGATCCTTCGATTGCTAGTATAAATAGATGCATTGGGTGAGGCAATTAGAGACTTTTGAGATTTCCTCATCTGAGAGAAAAAAGAGAGAATAAAGAGAAGAAAGAAAGATTAGAGAGAGAGAAATAAAAATAGAAACCCTAATCCAAACTTCATCAAACCCTAAACCATAAATAATTTTCTGAGAGTTTTAAACCAGAGTGTTTAAGATCGTGTTTTGAGAAGTTATCCTCTATTGTTCTTGATCATCCTTCCAACTTAGTCACGTTGGTAGAGTTTTCAATTTCTCTACATAAAAACTTGAGATCTCGTCTCTATGATACGAATCACATAGATAGTTTACTGTCTTGATTTCTTATTTCGAGAAATCTTGTTTGTTGGTTATTTTAAAATTGATTTTATATTTTCAAACATTAAACCAACAATTTTCATTCTGATTTCATTTTACTCAAACTATCAGACTAAGATCTAGTTTTGAGATCTTTATTGCGGATTGCACTTTCTATATAATATATTTAAAACAAGAAAGTGTTAGGCTCTTGGATATTTCGCAACAAGATTACCTCTTGATCTGCGGTTATTTTGAAAGGTCTAAAATTTTGATTTAGTTTTGACTAAACTGATTTTAGAATATCTTGCATATCTAGTGATTCTGTAATTTATTAAATCATTTTGTTTGTATTAATATTGAGTGCGTTGCATGCATATGTTAGAGAGCACATCACCCCTACACTTTCACTCTACCACACTTAAAGTGTTGGTTGTATAATCTTGAACTTGTTTGAGTCGACATAAAGAATGGAATCAAGTAAAGTTACGAAGATGGAGAGAACATCAACAACAACAATCTTCAGAGAAGTCAGATATAATCCAGAGGATTCGGTAACGATTCTGAACTTAGTTTAGGTGTGTTTGTGTGGTTTGATTGTTAAATAACTTGTAATTTATTACTTTGATTTTAGTGGATTTTAGTTTTGTGACATAGACGTCACCGTGGATGTTTTCCCAGTTGGGTGGAGTTTTACCACGTTAAAAATTACTTGCGCACTTCCTCATTTTCTCATCACCTTCTTCCTTGCCGTGCTGATTTAATAGTTTAAGTTTTGTTTTTCAAAACTGGTTAATAATAGATCTGAAATAGATTGTTCAAACTCATTCAAACTGTTTTGATAATATTTTTAAACACATCTTGTGTTAAGTTTTGATTTCATCAAAAGAATTTCATCAACAAATAGTTCGGAGCCATTTTTCAAGTTTAACCTTGTATTAAATGTATTAAGTGGCATTTTTCATCATATACATCAATTGGGAGTTATTCCACAACAACGTTAACATCAAGGACAATTTCAATTTGGGTTTCAACACATCAATCTGAACTTTAAGCAAAAATTCGGTCATGAATTCTACTACAACAACTATATGTTTTTCTATAATTATAAAAAGGACAGAAATCAGCGTTCCAAGAAAGCTACAATCACTACTTCAAATGCATCTAAAAAAAACTTTATATAACACAATGACATGTTATCTTTAAGTATTTTAGTGTCTTGGGTTTAGAAACGAAGTCACATTATCTTGGTCACTTGGTTCAAAATGTATTTGTCTTTGTATTGTAAATGCTAGGAGGGTACATTACCTTGTTGTAATTTCTCGAGAGGATTTTCTCTGAGGTTTCTTGAACACTGAATTGTGGTGTGTCACTGACACAAGGCGAAGAGTAGAGTTATCTTATTTGTGCATGTAAGGTTTTGGATCGGCCGTAAAGAATTAACAATAGTCAAGTTCCTTAAGTGTCATGGTAGGGCATGAATGTTGGTAATGGGTTCTTGTTGAACCACTACAAGAATCCGTAGGGCCATTTTCTCTCATTTACTCTCTTTATATTCATCATTTATGTATATCGTATGTGATGTAGATTATCTTTATCAAATGATAATGTGAATGCACATGTGACAATAAACAAATAATAAATCATTTTAGATTTTTGACGGGAAAAATATTTCAATATAATTAAATAATTTTAAAAAATAAATAAACCTTAATACCAAAATAATGATTTGAGAATGAATATAAAAGCTTGGAATTGATAAATTACAATTATTTCACAAAAAACCCAATTTATTGCACCTTTTCGGAGAATTTTTGGTCAACAATATTGTTGGCATAAACTCTAGACTTGATAGCGTTACCGTCTATCGATTTCATGACATTAAAAATGTATGGTATAACTCATAAAGACACCTTAATATTTATGGTTATTTTTCTAAGTTTCCTATGATATTCGACTGGTTTTATTATATTTCAAAATGGGGTTGTGTAAAAGAAAGTTTTACAATTGCCCAATGTATTTTTATTTTGGCTTATCTCGTTACACACACACAAACAATGCACCTACATGACTACTTCTATAGATTTGAAGACAAAGTTGAATACTTTTGGAAGATTAAAGAATCATTCATCTCAACAACATTCAAAAGAGTTATGGTAGTTTGGTAAAGTCTTTATTTTTCCAGGGGATCACTTTTTAAGAATTTGATTTCCAAATGGTTTAAAATATTTTTGAAGAAAATTTTGGAATTTTTGATGACTCGTTAGAACGAGCTTGCATTGTCATTCGAACAAGATACATGGGGTCGTTAGAATGAGGTTTCCATGATCAAACGAATCTATTTTTTGTCCTTATCTGAAATATTGCTCGATAGGTCGGTGGAAGCTGGTTCAAACGAAAATGAGTATGTCGTTCGAACGAGGCACATTGTCGTTCGAACGAGAGCTCAAAAATTTGTTTTTTAATTAGATCTAATCCAAATCTCTAATGTTTATACTTTTACAACAAACTTCCTTATAAATAGAGATGCGAGAGTAGAGTCTAAAAGGAAGTCTTTGACAAGCTTTTCCACACCCTTTTCGAGTTCTATTTGTGATCAAATTCTTCCAAATACAATTTAAACCCCTTGGAAATTTAGAGATCACTTTATCAAATCAAGAGGAAAAAATTCATATTCAAGAACCATTATAGAGTTTATCTCTGCTATTGATTTGTGGAGAAAAGGCTCTACTACTGAAGAAGAAGGTTGATCCGATTATATGTTTATGTACATGTATGTGTGTGTAGTGTGGTACTTCTACGCATGAGAGAGAACTCAATATTTCACCTATGTACTCATGAGGCCATGAGATCAAAGTCAACATATATATGGTGAAATCTTGAGGTGTAAGTGCAGGAAACCCCTGGATGGAAACAGTTTCTTTTATCTTAATTGGACAATGGGATGTTTAAAGGGGATATTTAAATATTTTAAGGGGTTTGAATAGATGAGTTATTTGAGGTAGGGGTAATTAGATATCTTCTTATAGTGATACGTCATCAAAATATATCATAGGGAAATATGTCAAGGGGACATATCACAAGGGATTTTGCTCCCGAACGACGGTTTTATATTGCATTTACATACTCGTGGAGACATGAGATCAAATTATACATGGTTGGAGATATATAGGGTTAGTATGGATATATGAAGTTATCTTGGGGTGTTAATGCGGGAAGCCGCGTTTGGAGATATTGTGTATATCTGGTGGAAAATAGTGTTTTGTGCGGACATATATGTACATCTTAGAGGAAATATATTGTGGTGACGTACTGCGGTTCAATGTTATAATGACATATCGTGACTAATTTTACCCATGAGTGGGACTTGATATAGGACCTACTAACTTATGTAATGTGACGAGATCATAGCCTATATAGTTTGTTTGGTATGCGAGAAGCCAAGACTTTAGTCATGGAGATTGTACTTAGAAAGTGAGGATGTGCCTATGTTACTAGGGATTTATACCAGATATAGTACCCCAAATCTACTCATGATATTATGTCAGTGCTTTAGGAAATTAATTAATAGATTATTGATAGATATTTTCTAAAAAAATACTTTTTGTGATACTTTTCCTTTGGTGACAAAATGTTCTTAGAAATAAGAGGTGTGAAAGTGGACCGACTTTAAGCTTTGAGCGTGTCAAAGGATTCTGGGACACCCCATTAGGAAGGCTCTTCCTAGGATGCACGTTCGTTACTAAAAAGACAAATCATGTTTGCTTGAATATTTATGTTGTTACGATGGGGATTGCCTTAGTCCATGGTGTAATGACATGTTTAGATAAGGATTTATTATATGAGAGATGATTCCAGAGGAACCTAGGATGTCACAAGATATAAATTCAAACTCCTAGAGGAGCTAGGATAAAGAGTTAAGGTGTGCATGGTGAGTTACTTAATCATCTTTAGATAAGAACTTTGATAAAAAGGAATTTAAATGCATGGATATCGAGCATTTTTTTAGCTTAAATAATGTATTTATTAGAAAAAAATCATATGCCTGGGTAATGAGGTTGTTGATGTAAAAAATTAGATCACTCTAATAATTTAATCACAGATAAATAAATGAGACAAAAGATTTTGAAGTGGTTCAGCCTTATAAGAATGGCCTACGTCCACTGTTGTTTTATTGCTGTTTGTATGGGAATTCTCGATTACAAGTTATCTCAAGAAATTCCGGTCTGGGGTCCCCCTTTCAATGTGGATTGTACAATGTATTTATAGCCTTGAGGCTGTAATGTGAAAGGGTAATACATTAAATGATATGCATATGAAAGGGTAATACATTTAATGCCCTATTTGCGTGCGCATCCAAATGATAAGCATTTAATGAATCAGTTGAACTGTTGGTTATCTAGCTATTAATGCTTTGTTCAAGATGCAGCTCGGACCGCCTGAGTTGCTCGGACCGCCTAAGCTTCTTGGTATTCAAGAGTTCCTCGGAGAGGTTTGTTCCTCGGAGTGTATGAGTTCCTCGGAGCATGTGAGTTCCTCGGGTAAGCAGTGTTCCTCGGGGAGCTAGTCTTCCTCGCTGTAGTTTTGTTCTTCGGAGCGTGGGAGTTCCTCGGAAGTGTTTGTAATTTCCATGTGTCTTCATATGATTGATCCACGTCAGTAGATTAAATTTGGTATCAACAGAAGCCCCCAATGTTTCATAGTTCAAAATTTGAGGAGTATGGAAAATTCTTTCTCGGAATATGGTATCTTTAAATAGTCTTCCTGATTTTCAGGAGCATTTTCCTTGTATTTATTTCTCTTTCCAAATTCGTAGAATCATGCTTTTTTGGACTTTTCTGCATGCTTCGATTCCCGCATTACTTTTCGTCTTTTTAGCCGCTGTTGCCCGCTTTGATTCCCGCGCCTATATTTAATGCCCTTTTAGCCGCGACTTTAAGCTTTGAGCATTAATGTACATTTATACTGTAGATGACAACACATAGCATACCAAGTAATTCAACAATTAGATTCGTTGAATGTAGACATAATGTATAAATGTCTACATACAATGAATCTTTTTATCTCCCATCACTATAAATACATCTATTCCCTTAGCCAAAAGGAGGAGGGAAGAGAACCTAAAAACCCCATACACAAGATACACATCCTTTCTCTCTCTACACCCTATGGTGCTATTGTAAACCCCTCGGAATAAAATAACAGTGGACGTAGGCTTTATTCATAGCCGAACCACTTTAAAAATCTTTGTCTCTTATGTGCTTGATTGGATTGATTTCATCTATTTATCCGTGATCATAAAAATGGGATTCGGTCCAGTTTTTTGCATCAACAGAGGTGTTTTGCATGAGGGTTCTGTTATGATTTTATTTTTAAAACCATAGTTTATGACATATATTATTTATTGATAAATAATTGTCTTAACTCATTTGAAATATGAATCATGATTGTGGGAATGTTTTATATTTGTTTATAAATATATTTTATATGTCGATCAATTATGCGTGGTAGGGATTCTGGTGAGTAGGGTTCGTGTACCTTTATTTTAAGAGAAAATTTTAAGAATAGAATATATGATGCCTCGGTAGCATGTCAAGACACTCGTTCCCTACTACTTCTTGGCCGGGGTCATGACAACATCAAAGACCTTCCCAACTTAACTTTTATGACTTAGATGTCTTGTATTTCTCAAAAAAGTGATTCGATTATTGGGATTTCGTATGATACTTATGAGATTGATGAGATTGATATTCAAATAATTTTTCTTATAATGTATTGATTTGACTCCATAAGCGGTACCACCACCCAATATCATGTTGCAGCCAGAAGCAGAACCCCAATTGAGAAGAGTAGACGATTTTCATGCTCGGGGCTTTGGCTCTGACACATTCGTTGACTAATCTTTATCAGGATTATTTGGAGTAGTTGCATAGAGTTTATTGGAGGTGCAGCTGGAACTATTTTATTGCTTTATTAGTTAGATTTCTCTTTCCATTCCGTCTTATTATTTATGAGACTAGTTTTGAGTTTATTGGGCCTTTCGGTTCCAAAGTTGTTATAAGATTTCAGTTGGATTTATTTATTTAATTATGGAGATATTCGGAGATCACATGTGATGAATTTTGATCGCACTTCGGCGTTTTATCAGTTGAATGTCATTCATAATTGGGTTTGATTAAAATAATTTATCTTGTGGATTAAATTTTTTATGTCTCATATCTGTCACATGCTAAGCGTGATATTTAATTCTTGCGCACCCGACTTAATTTTGGTGGTGGATGATGCCAGAATTTAGCGGGGTGTGACAGATGGTATCAGAGCATGGTCTTAGGTCTCGTAGGTTGTGACTCCAATTAGCTTCCGCGTTATCGATCTTTGATTCCCTTTATTGACTCGTACTCCTTAAGGTAGAGGGTCTAGCATACATGTTAGATGTGTTTCTTGGAGATAGGGAGTTGTGTTTTTAAAGATGTTGTAGGCATTGAGGTTAGAGATAGAGATCTTGATGTGATAATCCTTAACATTTAATTTTGGAGATAAAAATTTTAGAGTTTAATTTTGGAGATGAGGATTTATTTTGGAGAAATCATTGGTATTAATTGTGGGTACCTCTAATATTGACGTAGCAATGTAATTTGACTTGAGGAGTTAAGCATCGTGATGATTGTTGGAGATAAGATCGAGTGACGATCCGAGTAGAGAGCGTGGGATGCCGTTACCTTCTTAGATATTTATATATATAGGAGTTTTATATATATATATATATATATATATATATATATATATATATATATATATATATTGTATTTTATCGTGGGATAACGAACATGTAGAATTAGGTGTATGGGCGCCAAATTATAGTATGGTAAGCTCGTGTGGATTTTAGTTTTTGTGCGCATTTGGGTTTGCTGAATTTCGAGGGCGAAATTCTCTTGCTAGTGGGGAAGTATGTAACACCACGTGTTTTTAGTACTTTATTTAATTAATTAATTGAAATAATTGAGAAAAATAAAATTTTGAATTTTATAATTTTTATTGGTTAAACATGTTGGTTATGATTTTAGAAGAATAAAACTTCAAGCGGAATTGAAATCAGAGTTAAAACGAATTTTTAATTGATGTTTAAAATTTGTACCTTATAAATATTTTCAAGCTGAACTGCCAAAATAACCGGGCGATCGATCGATCGACGCCAGGGGTCGATCGATCAAGCCCAGCAGAATTCTTGCGCAACAGGTGTGTTTTGGATGAATTTGAGTTATATTAAAACTCTTTCACCTTTATATAATTATAGTGACAGGGATAGATTTTAAAACACTCATTTGCGAAAACCCTAAGAGCGGGCTCTCTATCTTTCATCATCTTCTACCTCAAAATCCTAGCCACCATTAAAATTACTTTTCAATATGAGTTCAGAAGGCCAAGACTAATCTGTCCCAAGTTGGTTCAAGAAAGGTTTTTGATCCATTTTTTGAGAGGAACTCATAAATCTAATCAGATTTTTGTCAAACTAATCACATGCAACTTTACCCTATTATTTTCCCTTAGTTATGTGTCTTGATTGTAGCCTCCATTAAACTCATGTATTCTAAAATAAGTTATGAAAATAATTATTGAAGACATAAATTTCGGGACTGTTTTGCATGAAATATGAGGTTACCTAATACTTATAACTTTGTTGTTCTTTGGGTTGTGTTGGTATAGTTGGTTGTGTTATGGTCATGTGCAAGTAGAGGAGTGTGACACCCCGCCTAATTAAATACCGGGTGATCAGTCCTTTATTAAATTATAATCAAGGTGAATGGTCGGTTCATTCTTAGCATCACTGTCGTAAAAAAATAACTTTTCCAATTTAAACACCCTAAATAATTAAGCTAAGTGTCAAAACCATTTTAGACATTACTTTCCAAATTTTATTTTTATAAACCAACATTTAAAACTTTACATAAGTCATAGTTAAAGAATCACACAACAACTATCCTGGAACATATAATCCAAATAATTAAACATTCAACTAATTGATTCCAACATTTAGTACTTAAAGGAAAAACATCCTGACAATAATAAATTCCAAAGTGTAAATGCTGGAAATAAACGAATCACAATATCCAATAAAAACAACTGATTAATGGAAAAGGGCGACACATGCCCAATTGGATAAAATAATGCTAGGAGTGGAATCAAAATATGAGGACGTCTAAGCATGAGGCCTGCAACTCCCACCTAAGCTGCAGCGCGTTCCTTCCAAAGGATCCTATGCAAGACGCCCCTGTGGTTGGGCACCTGTAATATATACATATATACAAGAGAGAAAAGAAATAGGAAACGGATCAGAGCCCGATTGTAAAAACATTTTAAAATTAGTTTAGCAAGTATTTAAAATGTTTACTGGATAATGAAACAACATATTAGTGCAACACTCCCTTGAGAAATTCTCACCTCTCTACTAATGTGCACGCCTATCGCACTAACCTTCCCAACGGTTTAACTTACCTTATCTTAGGTTGCTCGTAAGATTTTAGACTAACACATTCAATTGTTTAAGAGGTTAATTTCATTTAACAACAAAGTTCTCATTTAAACCTTATTTAATACTAAAGTTTCTCAGTAATATATATACTTTTAAAACACTTATTTCCAAGTAAAAATAATCATTCATTTCTTACTTACCATAGACACAGTAGGTAGTCCCCAAATTCCAGATTTAAATATATATATATATATATATATATATATATATATATATATATTAAATACTCATATAATATATATATTCTAACGGCACCCCACATAACAATTATGGTGCGGGCATACTCTGCTATCCTGTCCCCGTATCGCTCGTACTAAGGGAAATACAAGTTCGGAATCACTCTCGAACTGTATTGACACAAAACACATACAATGTTGAGGCGAAGCATAGTTCCAAGTCTCTAAGAGGTTAGCACATACCCTCACGAATCTTAGGACCGTCTGACTATCAATCTGATAGCCTGTACCAAGGATTTCTATCTTCTAGGGTACGAGTCAATATCCCCCATAAAGGTCCCATCGAGATAAGACTGTCCCAGCGCGGTAACCTCAGGGATAGCAAGTAGCGGGGGCATGATTTTTACACGTATATAGTATATGCATAAACACAGTCATATAAATATACTACTATTACCATATCAAGTTTATGTACACTCTCACAACCCATAATCATGATATTTATCCTTATTACTCGTTATTTAGTCATTACGTAGTATTTCCAACTCACTTCTCATCTCTCGAAGTATTTCCTTTACCTAAGTATAATTTCATTAAGCCCTCACTTGCCTTATAATCCAACTCCTAGACGTTTCGATTTTTAATTTTACGCACGTTAGATTTCTTAGGTATGAATATGTCCTCGTTTACCCTTCATTTTTTCCCATTTCATTAAAGTTCCACTTAATGGGGTTACCTTGACCCTATTGGTCCTTTTTATGTTTCCTTATGTCCTAATAACATTAATCAAGATTTATTATGCATTTAATTGGATTAAGTCAACACAAGGAAAAAATCTAGTTTGTCCAAAAGGGGTCGATCGATCGAACAGCCGATCGATCGATGCTCTAGGCTCGATCGATCGATCAAGCAGGTATGGCGGAATCTGCAGAATACTAGTTACGGGATCTATCATCCAAAATCGCCCAAGTCCAAATTTTTAACTCCCAAACTCCCAAAAATTTATACCACAAACATTCATAACCCAAATGAACAATATTCTATGTAAGGCATGCGAGTTTTCATAAAGAATCATGGATTAAAAGGGTCATAATGTGTACAATTCTCATGAACCCTAAAAATTTCTTTAACTTAATTCTTCTCATTCTTTTTCCAGAATTTCTACCTCTAATCAATCATAAATTCATGGTTTAACCTCTTCATGTGAAGGGAATTTCTAGAATAATATTTATATCTCTATAACATGCGATTTCTAATCTCCAACATGGGCTTTCTTTCATAAAAACTCATCCTAATCAACCCTAAACTAATATGAATGAAGCATTAACTGAATTAAGCAGTATAAAAACTTGCCTGGAGATTTTTATTTCTAATTTTTGGATGAAATCAGTGTGGTGGTGATCCTCGCTACGCGATCTATCGTTTGGCGGTGACGACGGTGCAAACGGAGGAGTTTTTGGCCTAGAATTCCTTGGTAAGCTTTCCCTTTCCTTCTCCAATGGCCGTCACTTGTTCTTGGTTGTGTTTACCCTAAAATACAACCCTAAGCATCTAATATAACCTTAGAATTTTCGTGGGTTTTCAGTCTCAATAATGTAAAATGTCCAAAACGTCCTCCCGGAGTGTTAATTAGGCCTAAAAATGCCCCGAGACCCAAACTATACCCCCAGGTACATTATTTTGACTATCTAGACCCTTATGGACACTTTGGTGCGCTCGAAATGACCATACGGGTGACTTAAAATTTATTCACTTTTTTTAATCAACATTTAGTCCCGACACGACACGGGCGCATCCCGACTTAAATTTTCAAAATTGTCACTTCATTTACTCGTGACATTTAATAGAAACAATATTATATTACTTTTCTCATTAGTAATATTCAACAAGTTTCCAATGATTACTAACTCTCGTCACGTTAGTAATTATAAAAATAATTAATTTTCGGATTTATATTAAATTAATAACTCATATTAAATTTAATAAATCCCCAGATTTATAAAGCATAAAAATACGGGGTATTACATACTTCCCCCCTAATAATGGAAATTCGTCCCAAAATTCAGAAAATAAGGCATACCTGATAAGAATAAATCTGGGTATTTCTCGCGCATATCTGCCTCGCGCTCCCAGGTGGATTCCTCTACATTATGATCCTCCCACTGGACCTGTACAAGTGGAACTACCTTCGACTTCAATCTCCTTTCGCTATGGTCTAGGATAGCCACTACTCTCTCCTCGTAAGAGGTGTCAGGATGTAAGTCTATCTCTTCTATCGCGATGTGGGTGTGGGCCATATCCTCCCGGAGGTATCATCTCAACGACGAGATGTGGAATACATCGTGGATGCGATGTAAATGCTCTGGCAGTCCTAATCTGTATGCTACTGGCCCAATCCTCTCGATAATGGGAAATGGTCCCACGTACCTCAGGGCCAATTTCCCTTTCTTCCCGAACCTCATCACTCCTTTCATAGGAGACACACATAGTAATACTTGGTCCCCCACATTAAACTCTCGGAAGAACTGTTTTGCATCGACATAGCTTTTCTGCCTGTCCTGGGCTACCTGAATGTGACTCCTGGTAATCTCAATCCTTGCGGAGGTTTCCTGAATCACCTCTGGTCCGAGCAACTTGTTATTCCCCACTTCTAGCCAACACGCTGGGGAACGAAAGGCCTGCCATACAAAGCCTCGAATGGAGCCATGCCAATCGTGAACTGATAAGAGTTATTATAAGCGAACTCTACCAGTGGAAGATGTGGCTCCTAACCTCCTCCAAAATCAAGGACACACATGCGTTGCATATCCTCTAACATATGATTAGTACGCACTGTTTGTTCATCTGTCCGTGGGTGATAAGCTGAACTCAACCTTAACTTTATACCCATAGCCTCCTAAAAGCTCTCCCAGAAATGCGACACGAAAATCTTGTCTCTGTCTGACACAATATTCAGGGGCACCCCATGTAATCTGACAATTTCAGCAATGAACAACTGATCATACTGACCCGTGGTATAGTCTGTCCGCACCGGTAGAAAATAATCCACCTTGGTCAAACGGTCCACAATCACCCGGATGGAGTCGTGGCCCCGCTGTGATGTAGGCAACCCAGTAATAAAATCCATAGAAATACTCTCCCACTTCCACACGGGTATTTCCAATGGCTGAAGCAACCCTGACGGTTTCTGGTGGTCTACCTTTACCAGCTGGCAGGTAGAACACTTGGACACGAACTCAGCAATATCCTTTTTCAACCCACTCCACCAGTATTGCCGCCTCATATCCTGGTACACTTTATCTCCCCCAGGATGTATCATAAATCGGGACCCGTGAGACTGGGTCATCACTGCATGACGTAAGTTTGCTCCTTCTGGGACCACCAATCTCCCATTAAACCTCAAACCCCCATAATAACTAACAGAATAGGACTCAGCGCCTTCAGCTAAAAGTCGTACAATCTGCTCCCGACACAATGGGTCTGCGGTCTGCGCCTGTATCACCCTCGTAACAATCTCGGGTGTCACTATCATGATAGATATGAAGGAATGGGCTACTGCATCCTGTTGACCCAACTCTTTCCACTTTTCTTTTCAGATGTCCGCTACATCGTCTATCGATCTACGGCTCAATGCATCGGCAACTATGTTGGCCTTCCCCGGATGGTACTGTATGTCGAACTGATAGTCCTTCACGAACTCTAACCACCTGCACTGATGCATATTCGGCTCTCGCTGAGTGAACATGTACTGCAGTGACTTGTGGTCTGTGAACAAGCGAAATTTCTCCCCTAATAAATAGTGCCTCCAAATACTCAATGCAAAAACGACTGCTGCTAACTCTAGGTTGTGTGTGGGGTAATTCTTCTCGTGCAGCTTAAGCTTGCGGGAGGCAAAAGATATAGCCTTCTCCTCCTGCTGAAGTACTCCCCTAAGTCCCCATAAGGAGGCATCAGTGTAAACCAGATACTCCACGCCCGGTTTAGGTAAAGCAAGGACCGGTGCTGATGTAAGCTTGTCTTTCAGCTCATCAAAAGCCAATTGACAAGCATCATCCCAAACATATGGTACCCCCTTGTGAGTCAGGTTCGTCAATGGACCCGCTATTTTGGAGAACCCCCGAATGAATCTCCTGTAGTATCCGGCTAATCCCAAGAAACTATGCACTTTCGTCGGTGTCGTGGGCTGTACCCACTCCCTCACCGATGACACTTTACTCAGGTCAACTGCTATCCCTTATTCAGAAACAACATGTCCTAAGAACTGCACTTCACGTAACCAGAACCCGCACTTCTCGTACTTAGCATACAGCTGATGCTCTCGTAGAGTCTGAAGAACCTGCCTCAAGTGCTCGGCATGCTCCTCCTTGGAGTGTGAATATATCAGGATGTCATCTATGAAGACGATGACAAACTGATCCAAGAACTCTTTGAACACTCAGTTCATCAAGTCCATGAATACGGCTGGACATTGGTGAGTCCAAATGACATCACTCTGAACTCATAGGACCCATATCTCGTCAAGAAAGCAGTCTTTGAAACATCATGCTCCCTAATACGTAGCTGATGGTACCCTGACCTCAGATCTATATTCTAAAAGAAAGTTTCTCCCCTCAGTTGGTCGAACAGATCATCGATTCGAGGTAATGAATACTTGTTCCGTATCGTGACCTTGTTCAGCTCCCGGTAGTCCACACATAGCCTCACTGAACCATCTCTCTTTTTCACAAACAACGCTGGAGCGCCCCAAGGTGAGGTACTCCTACGAATGAAACCCTGGCCTAATAGCTGCTCTATCTGATCTCGTAACTCTCACATCTCCGCCAGAGCCATACGGTATGGGGCACGTGCTATCGGTCGAGTATCCGGTAATAAATCAATGACAAAATCTATCTCTCGACTGGGGGTAGGCCTGGTATCTCCTGAAATACATCAGAATACTCACAAACAACTGGGATCGAGTCTAAGCGAATCACGAACTCCTTAGAGGTATCCTCCTCTATGTAATATAAATGAGCGGTCGAGCCTCCCTCTGGGCGAGGCATCGCCACTACAAACATCTCTTGCCCCAGAATAGCAAAGACAATACTCCCACCGAAACAATTTATCATGGCTCTGTAAGCTGCGAGCCAATCCATACCGATAATAACGTCCTGCTCATGCATATCTAAGACTAACATGTCTGCTAGTAATACCAAGCTACCAATATCTACCCCCACACCCCGGCATATAAAGAAAATTAGTGATCCATTTCCCAGTGGTGAGTCTACACACGTTACAGTGCTCTCTGCTGTGGCTAACAACCCTAAGGCCCTCGCAAAATGGGTAGCTATAAAACAGTGCGTTGCCCCAGTATCAAATAAAACCCAACCTATAGTACCATGGATAGGAAACATACCCTCAATCGCGGGTGGTGCTTGTGGAGCTGCTGCCTGGTGGACGTTATAGACACGTTCGTACTGTAACTGCCCCTGCTGCACTAGAGCGGCTGGAATGGCTGGTAGGCCTGGTACCGGAGCTGGTGCTGGGAGAGCGGCTGGAAAAAGTGGCCTCTGTGGGTCATTACGGGCACCCTGCTGTTGTGGGGCCCTATCACCCTCTGGATAATCCTGGCGCTTATGGCCATTCTTACTGCACACGAAACATCGGCCCCTGAAATTACCTCCCCTCTGACCCTGCTGACCACGGCCCTGTTGGCCGTTACCGCCCCGCCACTGGCCCTGTTGGCCCTGATGAAAATGCTGTTGGCCCTGCTGCTGACCCTACTGCTGGCGGTGTTGGCTTTGCTGGCCCTGCTGATTAGGCTGGCCCTGCCTAAATCCCCCAAATCCCTTCTTAGAATCACCTGATTGGAACCGCTTGGCAGGGTCCCCCTGATGGGAACTCTGCTCATGCTGACGAGTCTGCCCCTGAGATGTCGGTGCTCCGCTAGCACCACTACCCCCTGTCCTGCCCTACTGGTCGGACTCTTTTGCTCGCTTGATTCCCTGCAGATGGAAGCGGTGATCTTGACAGTGTAGTAAGACAACATTGAGTACGTCTGTGTAGGTACTCAGAGACAGATTCCTACGGATCCTCTAAGCTAACCCGTCCATAAACAATAGTATCTTCTTACTCTCAGTGGGTGCCTCATCTGGCACTATAGTGAGAAGTCTTGTGAACTCCTCTTCATACTCAGCAACAGTAGAATTTTCCTGCTTCAAGTTCAGTAACTTCCACCTCATCTCAATTTTCATGGCGGATGGAAAATATTTGCTGTCAAACTGCTCCCAGAATGACTGAATCGGGATAACATCCCTCTCCTCCAAGGTGGTGGTGGACTCCCACCACTGCAAAGCGGCCCCCACTAGCTTGAAGGAAGCCAACAATTGTTTTTTCACGTCTGTGCACTCATACATACGCAGATGCCTCAGTATGTCTTTCTTCCACTGGCTGACAATGATGATATCTGAACTACCCGAGAACTCAGGGGATGCGCCTTCTGAAAGGTATCCCTAACCCACTCCCATGCAGATGTAAGCTGTGCCGGTACTGGCACCACTGTCTGAACTTGGGGTGGAGCCTGCTGTACTACCGCTAGCGCGACATTCACCGCCTGAGCAACGATAGCGGCTACCTCATTTGCATTCAACGTTCTCTGAGCCGGAGCTACTGGCTGCTTGGCTTGGGCACGCCTATCCTTTGGTGCACGTCTCGGAGGCATCTGAAATGTGAAGAAATTTATTAGTCTACAGTTATTACCAAATCTCAAATAGCTGAAGACGTAATCGTAAAAGCAAGAATACAACAATCCTAAAATAGGGCTCTATAACAAGAACGCTAAGCTGAAAGCGAAATAAGCCGTACAGATCCTAAGGACACTAGAACCTGATGCTCTGATACCACCTGTGACACCCCGTCTAATTAAAATCCGGGTGATCAGTCCTTTATTAAATTATAATCAAGGTGAACGGTCGGTTCATTCTTAGCATCACTGTCGTAAAAAAGTAACTTTTCCAATTTAAACACCCTAAATAATTAAGCTAAGTGTCAAAACCATTTTAGACATTACTTTCCAAATTTTATTTTTATAAACCAACATTTAAAACTTTACATAAGTCATAGTTAAAGAATCACACAATAACTATCCTGGAACATATAATCCAAATAATTAAACATTCAACTAATTGATTCCAACATTTAGTACTTAAAGGAAAAACATCCTGACAATAATATATTCCAAAGTGTAAATGCTGGAAATAAACGAATCACAATATCCAATAAAATAACTGATTAATGGAAAAGGGCGACACATTCCCAACTGGATAAAATAATGCTAGGAGTGTAATCAAAATATGAGGTCATCTAAGCAAGATGCCTGCAACTCCCACCTAACCTGCAGCGCGTTCCTTCCAAAGGATCCTATGCAAGACGCCCCTGTGGATGGGCACCTGTAATATATACATATATACAAGAGAGAAAAGAAATAGGAAACGGGTCAGAGCCCGATTGTAAAAACAGTTTAAAATTAGTTTAGAAAGTATTTAAAATGTTTACTGGCTAATGCAACAACATATTAGTGCAGCACTCCCTTGAGAAATTCTCACCTCTCTTCTAATGTGGACGCCTATCGTACAAACCTTCCCAATGGTTTAATTTATCTTATCTTAGGTTACTCGTAAGATTTTAGACTGACACATTCAATTGTTTAAGAGGTTAATTTCATTTAACAACAAAGTTCTCATTTAAACCTTATTTAATACTAAAGTTTCTCAGTAATATATATACTTTTCAAACACTCATTTCCAAGTTGAAATAATCATTCATTTCTTACTTACCATAGACACAGTAGGTAGTCCCCAAATTCCAGATTTAAATATATATATATTAAATACTCATATAATATATATATTCTAACGGCACCCCACATAACAATTATGGTGCGGGCATACTCTGCTATCTTGTCCCCGTATCGCTCGTACTAAAGGAAATACAAGTTCGAAATCACTCTCGAACTGTATTGACACAAAACACATACAATATTGAGGCGAAGCATAGTTCCAAGTCTCTAAGAGGTCAGCACATACCCTCACGTCTCTTAGGACCGTCTGACTATCAATCCGATAGCCTGTACCAAGGATTTCTATCTTCTAGGGTACGAGTCAATATCCCCCCATAAAGGTCCCATCGAGATAAGACTGTCGTAGCGCGGTAACCTCAGGGATAGCAAGTAGCGCGGGCATGATTTTTACACGTATATAGTATATGCATAAACACAGTCATATAAATATACTACTATTACCATATCAAGTTTAGGTACACTCTCACAACCCATAATCATGATATTTATCCTTATTACTCGTTATTTAGTCATCACGTATAACGGTTTGTCTCTTATTCATTTTATTTTTGAGATTTTATTTATTCCAACTCATTTCTCATCTCTCGAAGTATTTCCTTTACCTAAGTACAATTTCGGTAAGCCCTCACTCGCCTTCTAATCCAACTCCTAGACATTTTGATTTTTAAGTCTACGCACGTTAGATTTCTTAGGTATGAATATGTCCCCGTTTACCCTTCATTTTTCCCCATTTCATTAAAGTTCCACTTAATGGGGTTACCTTGACCTTACTGGTCCTTTTTATGTTTCCTTATGTCCTAATAACATTAATCAAGATTTATTATGCATTTAATTGGATTAAGTCAACACAAGGAAAAAATCTAGTTTGTCCAAAACGGGTCAATCGATCGAACGGTCGATCGATCGATGCTCTAGGCTCGATCGATCGATCAAGCAGGTATGGCGGAATCTGCAGAATACCCGTTACGGGATCTCTCATCCAAAATCTTCCAAGTCCAAATTTTTAACTCCTAAACTCCCTGAAGTTTATACCACAAACATTCTAAACCCAAATGAACAATATTCTACGTAAGGCATGCGAGTTTTCATAAAGAATCATGGATTAAAAGGGTCAAAATTTGTACAATTCTCATGAACCCTAAAAATTTCTTTAACTTAATTCTTCTCATTCTTTTTCCAGAATTTCTACTTCTAATCAATCATAAATTCGTGGTTTAACCTCTACGTGTGAAGGGAATTTCCAGAATAATGTTTATATCTCTATAACATGCGATTTCTAATCTCCAACATGGGTTTTCTTTCATAAAAACTCATCCTAATCAACCCTAAACTAATATGAATGAAGCATTAACTAAATTAAGAAAAATAAATACTTGCCTGGGAATTTTTGTTTCTGATTTGTGGATGAAATCAGTGTGGCGGTGATCCTCGCTACGCGATCTATCGTTTGGCGGTGACGGCGGTGCAAACGGAGGAGTTTTTGGCCTAGAACTCATTGGTAAGCTTTCCCTTTCCTTCTCCAATGGACGTCACTTGTTCTTGGTTGTGTTTACCCTATAATAGAACCCTAAGCATCTAATATAACCTTAGAATTTTCGTGGGATTTCAGGCTCAAAAATGTAAAATGCCCAAAACGTCCTCCCGGGGTGTCAATTAGGCCTAAATATGCCCCGAGACCCAAATTAAACTCCCGGGTACATTATTTTGACTATCTCAACCCTTTAGGAAACTTTGGCGCACTCGAAATGACCATACGGGTGACTTATAATTTATTCACTTTTATTAATCAACATTTAGTCCCGACACGACACGGGGGCGTCCCGACTTAAATTTCCAAAATTGTCACTTTATTTACTCGTGACATTTAATAGAACCAATATTATATTACTTTGCTCATTAGTAATATTCAACAAGTTTCCAATGATTACTAACTCTTTTCACGTTAGTAATTATAAAAATAATTAATTTCCGGATTTATATTAAATTAATAACTCACATTAAATTTAATAAATCCCCAGATTTATAAAGCATAAAAATACGGGGTATTACAAGACCTTAGAAAGCGAATTTTGATATTTCATGTGAGAATCCTAGATTAAATTAATTACTTGTGTTGGAAAATAATAACAATGATAGGACTTACATGTAGCTAATATTCTGAGAATCACAATATTATATGTCCTTGATTTTCATTATTTAGATTTAAATTATTTAATTGGGAATTTAGTGTTGTTATGAATGTTGTTATAAATGTTTAATTACGCCACTTTATGGAAGTATTATAATTTTGATATCTCGGAGACGTTGGGTATTGTAGGTAATTGGTTTTCACCCCTTATTATAGTACACTTGTTAGGTATGGGACTCGTAAGTGGGCCTTAGTTACGATTTATGCTAATTAGGTATGGGACTAGTTAGTGTAAGTCTATGCGGGTTATATAATTTGGGGTGGGGGCTGATTTTCTATATTATACCATTGTTACGATAGCCTATGATTGATATCTAGGTGGAGTGAAATTTTTATAGTCATCCTTTACTTAGGATAGGACGAATTTGTGTTTTGGGAACCCTTTGGGACTAAGGGGTATTTTGAGGATCTTTCACATTGCTTTTTAGGGTGGGGGAAATTAATTTGATTAATGAGTAAGAAATTTTGGAATTTATGTCATAGGACTAAAATGGATATTAAATATATTCGCGACATAATGTGTCTAGGGCCGACAATTTAAACGGGTCAGAGGACGATTTATGTCATATCGTGTGTGGAACCTTGTCATATCGCGAGGATCCCAGGATAAAAAAGGATCAGATGACGGACTTGATAAGGGTGTGTGTGTGTGTGTAACCTTGTCATATCGCGAGGATTGCAGGATAAAAATGGATCAGACGGTGAACTTGACAAGGGGACGTGTATCTTGGTAAATTATAATTGTGGTTCTTTTAATGAAATTTAATATGTTTGGGAACGTGGGTTTGTTAAAATAATATTGGTGTGACTTTTTAAAAAAACCTTGTGGGTAGTTATAAATTTACTTTTGGTGATTAATAATCTCGTAATTAAAAGATTCCATTGTTATGGTCGATATATATTGCACTATTGTCTGGGTTCAGGGACCCTAATTGAGAAGAGTTGACGATTTTCATACTTCGAGCTTTGACTTTGACATATGAGTTGACTAATCTTTTTCAGGATTATTTGGAGTAGCTGCATAGAGTTTATTGGAGAAATTTTTGGAGGTACAGCTGGAACTGTTTTATTGCTTTAGTAGTTAGATTTCTCTTTCCATTACCTCGTATTATTTATGAGACTACTTTTGAGTTTATTGGGCCTTTCGGTTCCAAAGTTGTTTTAAGATTTTAGTTGGATTTATTTATTTAAATATGGAGATATTCGGAGATCACATCTGATGGATTTTGATCGCACTTTGGTGTTTTATCAGTCATTCATATTTGGGTTTGATTAAAGTAATGTATCTTGTGGATTAAATTTTTTATGTCTCATATCTGTCATATACTGCTAAGGATGATATTTAATTTACTCGCACCCGGCTTAGTTTTGGTCGTAGCCGATGCCAGAATTTAGCAGGGTGTGACAGTATTTGGAGTAACCTTTCATTAATCAAATTGACTCTTAGTATTAATATAATAATGGAGCACATAATGGAGAGTTATTTAAAATAATTCTAACACTCTCCCACTTGATCCATAATTATCATAAAGTGTGCAATAACTTTTGAGTCATCCTTTAATAATTTTCCATAAACACCTTAATCAAACAAATCATAAATGCGAGTCATGGCAGTTTCATACTACTTCAAGAGTATGATCGCTTCCATGTACCAGAATATTAACAATTCATCCAATAAGGTCTATAAATAAGGTTATTCAATAATGGTCCAATAATGTCTTTTTAAAAGACTATTTCTGTCACATTCTTTCAGTCACATACATGTGTACAATAAAGAAAAATAAATGATTCTGAAACACTGTATGATATCATATGGTAATGTTAAAATAAGCACTAAAAAATCCACCACATCAAGATTCTATTCGTCTGTACTTTAAGACTCGAATCTTAAGCATGCTTCATTAATGTCTTTCATGATAGCCCAATCACGTGGATTTTCCATTTTAACACTTGTACAAATGTGTTAAATGACACTTGTTTCAGAATTTCTTCTTTAAAAGGTATTTACATTTAGCGTGCTTAGTTACTCACATAATATCTAATGTATATTAATAAAGAAGATTGCAATGACAATATCATAATATTTAGCAACAGGGTAATAGTGTCGACAACTCCATGTCCCAAAATTTAAATTATGTTGCCATAATCAATAAGTTGTAGCATCAAAGCATGATACAGATTCATATTTCCATAACAGTCAATGGATTTTGTTGCACTCCTTCATTATATTGGTCATTAAACCAAAATAAACATAAGTAGACAAGAGCGTACTTCATACTTTTCGTAAAACTAGTAAATCTAAATTGTAATAACTGATCGTCCTAAAATGAATAGTCGACATCAATGTGAGCATATAATCTTTAAATATCTCATGACTTTATCCATTACATATGGAAAATTCATGTAATATTTTGTTTCTATACTTTACAATAAATTGAATATATAAACTTACTCCCACTGATCATATGTTGTATAAATTGAATATACAATATAATGGTATTACTTTTAAAAATACCATAGGTGGAAAACTTATTTAAGTTTATACAATAATTTCTTCATAATATGAGTAAAATATCATAAGCGTAATAGTTTTCACATACACTAAATGTAACTCTCATCACAATGAGTTACTCATCTCATAAGAATTTTATGTCCTTAAAATGACGTCCTTGGAAAAGTTGAGAAGGTTCATTTATAACCTTTTTCTCATTACACATAAAACATTTAACTACAATTTAACTTTATTCATTTAGTCACAATTAACATTGTGTTTGATCTCGATGACCTCTTCATACTTAACTTAAATGCAATTCAATGAGATATCGTAGTCCAGTAATTTTCTTTCTTATGATTTGTGAAAACAAAACCAAATATATATTTATCCTTATGTCAAATTCGGTTTCATATAGATACACCACATAATCATTTAGAATAGTAGATTCCATTTAGGGTCTTCTTAATATTATTCTTTATGATTTTATCTACATTTATCTCACAGTGACAACATCATGATTTAGTGGTTGATAATTTATTTGTTCTTTATTGTTTGAACAATCCAATAACTAAAAGAACAATTATTGGTAATGGGATAATTACCTTACCTTCTTTTAAAACCATATTTCATGATTTTCAACGCCCACTAATTTCACCATTCATAATGATTTTGACATTCGATTTTGTTTAATGCAGTAAGTACATATCAATGATGATTATATGATCTATATAGGTCTACTTTAAAGGAATTTTCTCATAATGATTCATAATGAATTTGACATTCGATTTTCTTTAATGCAATAAGTACATGTCAATGATGATTATATGATCTATGTAAGTCCACTTTAAGGAAATTTTCTCATAATGTCCCACTTGGGCGACATAAGTCATTCTTATGTTAGATATTGTAATACCTTAAGGGCATAACTCGACTATCAATATTTCTAAGAGATATTACAAAAATCTCGTCCATAAAAATTATCATAGGGAGTCTAGATTTATTTTGGTACAAGATTAAAGAGTTTCATCAATAATACTACAATTATGATGTGGGATCAAAATAATCTTTAAAAGAAATATATCCAAACTTTATTTTATACAAAACATCAAAGTAATACCATAACCTTTGAGAAGTACTGAAAGATGCTTTAAAAATATGCCTCACAATCAAGTCTAGACAAATATTTTTCAAGAAAATTGGAAGCATTAAAAGTTTATGAAAAAAAAATGGCTTGATTCCACTGGATTAAAAGAGAAGGAATTTTATTTACATACGTTAATATCTCTCTAATACCTAATGTGTATTTTATTTTTCTTATTAGTAACCATTGATTAGCAATTATATGATGCTTCTAGATACTGGAGTATTAAATATACATGATCTATACTTGAATAATGTATATGTTATATAGAGTTCATTCAATTAGTCAAAATCAACTCTCTGTAAGGAACATTCTTCAATATACTCTACAATTATAAGCATCCTATGTTACTTATGCTATCATCTTTACATATGATATTCATGCTCATTATAGTTGGGTCACTGTGGTGACTACCAAATATTTCATAATGTGAATATTACATTAAGTAAAGACATACATACACAAGTAAAAAAAATTATACTTATGTTCATGAAATATCGCATGACCAATGAACTAAATTATTCATGTTTAGGATTCATACACTTGATTGGTGATATCACGATGAAAAAAATAATGATGTCTGCATTTGAGGACCATTATTGCCTTCCCAAAATATATACCACCACTTATTTTTTGCTCAACAATTATAATGGAACCTGTAGGCTACCGAATCACAATAATTGAATAAATAATAATGTGTGAAACATCATAAATCTTAGCATTCAATATGCATGATATTAACGCATCAGTCCGATCTTTATCTTGGAATGGATTACTTTAACGAACATCAATCCTTACATTATATAAATATTATAGATAAGCATACATGTGTGAAATACCCATAATATATGAATAAATTATATAATAGTCTATTTCTTAATTTGAAATTCACGAAAAACAAGACATAATGTGAAAATCAAATAGACAAGGAGTTCACATGAGTTATTATATGAATAATAGTAAATGGAAAACATGAATCATTTATTTTCACTTTATCACTTATATATGAGTAACAAATCATAAATATTGATCCAAATCATTCATCGTCATATTAATGCACAATACGAATATAATCATAACTACCAAACTAGTGACATCTGTAAATATGACTATATAACTTTGATTTCAATTGTTTAATATTCACAAAAATTCCAATATTTTTTTTATTCAAATTTCAGCATGTGTTGCACTTCAATTTAACCTTATAACAAACATTAGGATAATCTGAAATGATTACAAGTATAATATCTTCACATGTAATCTCGGCCTATATTTGGACTTTGATTAAACAAATGAATACCTACTTATGAGTCTCAAAATTGCAAGTCATGCATTTAAATATGCATGCATGCAATGAAATCATAAATCTAGTATCCGCACATATGAATTATAGCTTGCGTTTGACATTTAATTCAACTTAATGAGAGTACAAGCATTAGAATAATCAATAATTCTGATATTCAACTGTATGAATCGTTGGCGTGTGTTTGACACGAGACTCATTAAAATAAGAATATTATAATATTCAACAATATGAATCATTGTCCTGTGTTTAACAGGAGACTCATCAAAATATGAATATTAATAATAACATAATATTCAATAATATGAATTGTTGGGTTTGGCATGAGACTTATCAAAATATGAATATTAATAATAACACGAGTCTATAATCCTACCATATGAAATATGTTGGCCTGTGTTTGGCATGAATATTCAACTAAAATAGGATCACTACAACAAGATTTTATAACAGTTGTAGATAGAGCATACATGAAATATGGGAAAACTTAAATTTTTTAAAAATGAAAAAAATTGAGTTAACATCATAGAACTGTAGAAAATTACTCCAGAATCCCAAAACATTCAACGAAATTCAAAAATAATTTTTCTAGAATGAGATGTTGTCGTAAACATTATTTATGTAAAATCAAATCCCCCAAAAATATTATACTAAAAAACTTAATGTATAATTAAAGGTTCAAATATGGATGCATACACAATAATCTAATATTTATAACTATAGATTAAGACACTTTAATGTCTTCCCCATCTAACATCATATAAATATTAGTGTCGAAACATTAACTATATTAGGACCTTTGACCTACCAAATATAGATTATTTACAATAATCTAATTTATCGAAATGTTATTGTCAAACACATAATCATACATCTAATATTCAAAATTTTCTATTGAACCTTTTGGTCAATACAAATATTTCATAATATGAATATTAAAACAACCATTTAATAAAAATATGTATGTAGTGATTTATACAACAAAATATGGAAAAATAATTTATTTTTCTCTGAATAGAAAATTTTGAGTTATCACTATAATAACATAAATAATCTTCTCAGGATCCCTCTCCAATTTGCGGAATCATAAAATTAAAATTTAAACGAGAGTTATAAGCGTTGACATTATTACCAAAAATGGCAAAATCGTATTTTTAAAGGTCTAAACAATATCAAAATGCAAAACTGGGGTGGGGTCCATTACTCACAATGGATTTTGTTTATTTCGACGTTTTTAGTCAACCATGTGAGTTTCAGAAAATTCCAATTAAGTTTTGACCATTCACATTCCGACTAGTGAGTATGGGTGACAGAAGAAAAATGTCACAAAAAAAAATCTCAGGCACACACAAAAATTGATTTGATGTAGACTCCATTATAGGCAAATACCAATAAAGGAAAATCATGAGATCTTAAACTTTAGCTCTGATACCACAACACCATTATATTAATCATTGATACATTATTGATTAAATTTTTACATACAGTTGTTCTTAATAAAAGGATCTTGGATTTTCATGATTATCACATATAAGCATTATGCAGAACATAAATGATATTAAAATAACATACGTCCATAATTTTCATAAATAGAAAGATTGATGGAGCAGTCAACCTTAACGATGTACGATCGAGCTGAATTTTAGAACGTGGCTTCATCTTTTATATGGCAAGAACGTACTCCAATTTCAATGCATTTCAACGGTTAGATCTCCCAATATGGCCAAAACACTATTTCAAAATTTGTTCTCCTTGAGAATTTAGATTTATCTCATTTTCCTATAATTTCATTATGTTTTCTTTCTAGAGTGTCTGAATGATGGAAATCGGTCACTTATTTACAGGCAGTGACATGACCTAAATATCCAACAGTCACTTAATATCAACCGTCCATAAAGGTAGATGCCCATGAGTCCTTTCGACTCTGGGTATTTGGAGTACCCTGTCATTAACCAAAGTGACTCTTAGTATTAATATAATTATGGAGCACATAATGAAAAATTATTTAAAATAATTCTAACAATCCCTTGTGTTGCACCATAGTTATTTTTCTCTTCATATTATGAGCATTTTGATCAGTAGAGACTGTATTTCGTGTTGTACAACGACTGGCCGAGTCTTGTGACAATTAAGATCGGGGGAATACTGAGATGTGGGAAGTGCCGATGTTGAGTGTCCATTAGAAGGCGTCCAATGGTGACTGCAAAGAAGGTTATAAGTAATGAGGAAGCACGTCAAGACTTGGAGGCATTGATTTTATGAGTAATTCTAAGTCATTCTTGAAAAACGGCCTTTATCATAGTGGACTTGTTTGGCTGGACCATTTAAGATTTTTTCTGTTTTGGATTTTTTTCGTACATCATCGTGTTTTGATTAGCTATTTTATTCTTGTTTATTCTCACCTAGATGTATGCCGAGGTCAAGATTAAAATTAGTAAATTGTTTAACACAACACTTGGTCTAATTGGTGCATATAGAAAATTTGAAAAATTAAAAATTGATGGTTTATAATAGTTTGTATAACCCTTGGGTATAGTAATACTTTCAAATTGGTATCAGAGCGGGTTACACTAATTTGTTGCATTTGATCCCTGTTCTTGTACTCGTTTAGGAGTTAGATGGATTTTAACTAAGAGGATAGTTTTGTTACCCGACCTTTATTATTTGATGGGACTAGGGGTGGAAAAAAAGGTCAATGGGTTGTGTTTTGACACTACACGACACGACATGATAAGAGTCCGGTAGATATGAACAAGACACGACATGATACCATGCCTTTTTTTTTAATCCGAACACGACACGACATGACACTATAAGTAAATACGATTTGATTGAACATGATTAGACCGGATCTGACCCAACAATCCACTTACATTTAATCAAAATTTCCCCAATTAGTGATGAATTAAAAAAATAGTGCGTATAGTGGGTTGATAATGGATTTAAATGGGTCGATAGTTAGTCTAAATAAGGTTTATATCGAGTGCTTAATTGGACTCATATTGGGTCACTATCGTACCCAATTCGGATCAATTTTATGGTAAAAATTGGACACGAACTCGACATGAACCGATGATGGGTTAAAAAATGCATCCCCAAACCTGAAAGGTTGCATCAATTTTGTTTTAATTTTGTTTCATTTCATGTCGTGTTATCATCTTGTTCCAAAATTTCCACCCCTATATGGGATAAACTATCCCTATTGGAAGGCGTGGATGTGATATTTGTTGCAATTGATTATTGAGAACGTTTGGATCTCAGTTGAGTGTGGGTGGACTCCTACCACCGAAGGTGGTGCTTTGAAAGCATTCAACTCTTAAGCAACGGTTGAAAAGAATGCCTCGACTTTTTATTATAAGGGTGTAAATGCTATCTTTTGCATTGTGACTGCCGAAAAGTTTAGAAGAATTGTGGCTTGCGAGAGCGCGAAGAATGCTTAGGATATTTTATGATCCACATATAAGGGTACATATATTGTTAGGGTTTTCAAGTTATAAAATCTGACGACTAAGTTTGAAACGATTAAGATGTTAGAGAAAGACTCTTTTGATGAATTCTATATATGTAAGGTTATCGAATATTATCAATTTCTTATTTAACTTAAGTGATCATATCCCCGAGCCTAGAGTTGTGGAAAAAATCTCAAGGTCATTATCTGAAAGATTTAACGCCAAAGTCACGGTCCTAGATTCCCTGTGTGGTATCGACACTATGAGAGTTCAAGAACTTGTAGGTGATATTTAAACCTATGAGATGAATATGTATCCTCTGAATAAAAATGATGAAAAGAAAGAAAAGGTTGTTAATTTGAAAGCTTGAAAGGACAATATGCCGAATTATAATAATGACGACGAACTTGATGCTGAAGAGATAACTAGGTTTGCTAGGAAGTTCAAGAAGTTTCTAAATCTTAGAGAAGATAATAATTTTAAGAAGAAACGTGAGAAATTTAATTACCATGATAGGAAGAAAGTGGATGTTCCTAATAAGGTGGATAATCGGGACAAGCACTTTGAATGTCAAAGTTTGGGCATTATTCTCAAGTGTGTCTAATTGGACTAAGGAAAGAGGGCAAGAAACTGAAGGTATAAAATACCACCCTTAGTGATAACGAGTCGAAAGATTAATATGATTCTCCCATTGAGCATAACTACATCGCGTTCATGGCTAGTAACGTGGGCTTAGATGAAAAGTATTTCTTCATTGAAGATGATCATTTGCATGATTTTTTTGAGGTTCGATCTTGCGATTACCAAGAGAGAATCGATAAAGAAGTATAAAAAGATGAATAAGGTAAAGAATAAAATGAGGAGGAGGAGGAGGAGGAGGAGGAAAGTGATCTTTAAGTACACTTTTGGGAGTTGTACACTGAGTCATTGGAGTTGAAAAAAATTTGAACTTGCATTTAGAAGATAAGTTGAAGGAACATACCGTAGGTAATGATGATGCTAAATTGGTTGAGGATTTGAGCACATATGAGAAGACTCTTATGGAGAATCTTAACTATGTGAGGGTGAGAGAGATAACCTTCGTAGTTTGATAGAAGCTTTAAAGAAGGAGTTCCTCGAGTTTGAAGATCCTAAGAGTTTACTTAAGTCGAGGATTATGGAGTTAGAGAAGAAGTTGAGAGGCTCGAGTCATGTCAAATTTGATTTGAAGTATTAGACGGAGAAACTATTGGCACCATCAAAGTCAAATATGATAATTATGGAATTGGCTTCGACGATGCAAATACTTTCACTACTAAAACCAATACTAATGTTTTAATAGAGTCAACCATTGCTAGGGACGTTAGAAAATGGCAACCCAAATGTAATATTCCCCGTGTCTGCAATTACACACATTGCGATAGGAAAGGTCACCTTAGGTGTTTCTATTATGATCTTAAAAAAGGTCCTAAAAGTATAAGACTAGTGTCACTAAGGTTCTCCAAACCCTAAATCGTTATGTTACACCCATGTGGGTAAGGAGATACAATTTTATGGCACGTAATGGTAAGCTTGTTGATTATCACATGTTATGACGTGATTCTTCACATGCTATATCTTATGAGTGATTGTGATTGCATGTGTTTTCATGCACTAGATTTTATGCTTCATGTTATATATTTTTGCTAGTTGTATGATGTTTATCTTTTATATCTTGATTTTCCATTTTTAGGTCTTATTGAGAAACATACAACAATATTTTGTTTGTCTATTAAGTTCTTTTGAAAAAATGTTTTAAAACTGAAAAAGATCTTGTTTTATTAATGTGTAGTTTGGTTTTACAAATTTGTGTGGCATATCAGTTTGTTTGAATCTTATCAGCTTCCATGTTTCCATATGTATAGAAAATTTATTATGATTTTAGATGCTTGGATAGTTCTTAATCATGCTTACATGTAGTTGTTTGACCTTGATTTGCTTGATGAATTCACTTTGCATATGCCTTCACACACACTTTGCAAGAGATCTTTGGGATTATAACTTCATATATTCCATGATCTAAGTGAGGTGTTCTCTTATCAATCTTGTCATATACATAATATTTTTTACTATGGGATATTTGTTCATGTAAGAACTATTGTGTGAGTTTGATCTTATTTGATAAAAATATGAGTGTGTAATAGGAAAGGGCTAGGGAAGGAGAAATATCCTTTGCATGAAAGGCCACCATTGCCAAAAGTCTAAAAGAAAAGAGAGGCTAAAGTAAAGAAAATTTCCAAGGCCGAAATTTTGCTTTGATGCTTCAAATTTAGTATCTTAAAAAGAAAAAGTGAGAAAAATAATACATATATATATATAGGGTGTTCAGCTAAACATAAATGGATTTGCACAATGAGTCCTAGTTGAGCTTAAATGTTTGAATTTATTGATCCAAGAATCATCAAGATTTCTAGGCTAGTGTGCATTGTGAATGTTTGTCCTTTATAAGTTCCTTATTTATCACCTGAGGCTAAATCTAAGTTTGATAAGTTAATGAGGTCTTGGACATTTTTGAGTGATTGGGTCATATTTCTTTTATTTTTAGTTCATGCCCCTTCATTATGTACCACTTTTGTTTAAACACGTCGATATTATGCTAGTGTAAAAAACTTTTGTGTTTTGTGTCTTTTTTGTGGTGTTTATACCTATTATATTTATGTGTGTCATTGGTATATGTTCGGCCATATATATATGGTACGTTTCGTTTTGAGTCTCTGCGTTTGCATTTAATCCATGTTTATCATATGCTTAATCTTCGATTCACATTGTCATGTGTTATGATAACATTGGTATCCTTTGTTACTTGCTATCATTAGTATCTCATTTATGCATCAAAATCGGTATATTGCGTTTATTATTTGGATTATGTGTGCTTGCGTTGTCAAGTTGTGTGTCAGTGCATGTTTCACTTCACATCATCGCATGATAGTACTTGCTTTCCTTTATGCTTACATGTGTTACATTTAGGAGGAGTTTTATTATTTTGCACCTTATTCTTTGTATATTACTGAACAAAAAAAAGGGAGAAATGGTATCCAACTCTTTAACCCTATTTTTTTAAATATTGCCAATTGAAATAAAAATAATATTTTTTAAATTAAACACACACATAACTTGTTCACTAAAATCCTTGACGACTAATGCGCCCCCGACAGTTGGGTAAGGGGAGATACATGCAGGATGTCTTCGTGACAGGAAATCTAAAGTGCTTAATCAGACGCTAAGCCACGCATGAGGATGATAAACCATGCAATTCAGTGCATAGTCTGCGTACAAAACTCCTATATGCATCTGTTGATGAAAAAAACTTGAATAGATCTAATTATTCAATCACATATAAATAAGCAAATAAAAGAAACAAGTAAGATTTTAAAAGTGGTTCGACTAAAAGGAAAATCCTACATCAACTTTCTTGTATTGCCTATTTTCACTTGGGTTGTATTTCAGTCCCATTTGCTATAGGGATTACAATATATTTATATCCCACTAGGCGTATCAAGAGTTGGAATGTTAAAGGATGGAATGGATTTATAAATTAAGCATTTACATCAGTACCTATGTTTATAATGCATATGACTGTTGGCGCTTTACTGACCATGTTAGTCTGCCTTCCTGCTGTTGGTGTTGGTCAACATTCCTGGACTTGGTCGAAGATTTACGCCTTGCTAACTAAGACTGGTGACATATTGGATGACATATGCTTATCTATGATTGGTCCATATAAGATTGCAATTTTTGGTATCAACAGAAGCCCCCAATGTTTCATGTTTGATGCTTTTGCTAAAGTATGGAACATTTAGTTCTAACAGTTGCTTGCTGAACCTTTCTGATACTTGGTTGGCTATCAACTTCCCACACTTATAAAATTATTAACTTGGCTGATAATGTATAATATGGATGGCATTTTTGCAGTTGCCCGTAATTAAAACGAATCGTTTTTGGGGCAAATACGTCTTTTTAGCTTAGCCGTCAAAATTTTAATCGTCATTTTCCCTTTAATCATTACTTTCACCGATTTTTGAGGCAATATATAAAGGCAATAAAATCCCAGTTGTCTTCTACCTCAAACTTTTTGATTTTTATTTCTATCTCTTGAGCTTTTCGTACGATCGTTCTTTCTGTCCTTCAGTTCTTGCGAAATCCTTAAGTCTTTGTAAGAATCCTTTTTCTTTCTCCTTTTATTTATCTTTAATCATGGTTTATTCACTAGTTTCTCTAGACGAATTTAGGAACGAATGGAATATTCCTTCCTGGGTGGATTTGAATCTCTTTAGTCCACCTATAGATCTTTTTTCTTTATCCGAGGGCCATTGGTTCCCTTCTCTTTCCATTACTGAATGTGGGTTTACTTTTCCGCCAAACCCCTTTTATCTTGAGTTTTCTCAATATTTTGACGGTGCACCTTCTAGAGTATCCCCTAACACTTAGAGAGTTGTAAATGGGGTTTATAAATTGAATCAGCTCCATGGGACCCATATAGACACCCCAGAGATTATATTTTTTTATATATGGGTCATCAGTGATAACACTTACTATTTAAAAACTAGAGCTATAAATAGGGATTTAGTAGTTAATCTCCCAGACTCCAACAAATACTATTTTGATCATGGAGTGATTGCTAAGAATTGGCAATATGCACCCATAAGAGGGGATGCAGTATACTAGGGGCCCAGATGCCCTCAATATGGCCATAGGATAGGTTGCAACACTATTGTATAGCTTTTCTTGATAATTTCATTGGTTAAAATACTAATTGTATTTATTTTCTCTTGATTGTAGTTGGTCGGAAGAGAAAGTTTCACAAGGAGAGTGACATCAAACTTATCGAGTTGAAATTTATTTGGGGTATTCACCAGAAAATTGGAGAGGAACACATTAGGTCAGCATCATACCTATTGGAGTATAAAAATGCCATTACTTCCTTTGTTGCTCGCCCAATTTATGTTGCTCCCTCCTTGGTGATTGAGCTTGACCAAGACCCAGTCTCAACTTCTTCTGCCAGTGTATCTTGAAGTGGTAAAGCTACTACAGGCCCCTTATCTTCAATTGACTCTGATTTACCTCTTTCCACTGCCACGGTGAAGAGAAAGTTCCCTAACATTATGGGAGATATTACCATTGTTATCTCCATAAAATCTTCTGGTGGTGGGGTCAGTAATAGAGATAAGGCTGGGAAGAAGCCTCCAACTAAGAAGAATGATGAAGCCCAACTCAAGCGCTTGAAGAAGGGTCTTCCTTCTAGGTTGGCTGAAGGAACTACTTCTGGTGTCGACCAATGAGACTTGGTCGATTTTTCTGATACTATCTCTCCAACATTTATTGGCCCTAGTTTGGCCGAGAAATTAATAAAGTAAGGTACTTTTTCAGACCATAGGGGTGCTACTTATGCAATGTCCCATTCCAAATTCTCTAGGAGGGATGCAAAAAGACTTGCTTTGGTAAGAGTTGTTATTTTTTCATATTCACATGTTTGACATCTCTCTTGTACTAACTTGCTCTGATTTCATTTTGAAATTCCTGGTTGATTTCAACCAGATATTGGAGAAGGATGACATCCTTCGTTCTTCTTCAGACAAAGTGGAGGAGGCATTTAAATGCATGAAGAAGGCTGTGCTTGAGTCCTAACAGGCATTGACAAATGAATAGAAGAAATGGGAAACGAAAATAAAGACTGTCGAGAGTGATACTACTGTTGCTTGGGGGCAGGTTGTCGAGCTACAGAAGAGTCTGGCTGCTGAGAAGACCAAGGAGTCTACATTTAACATAAGATAGAAGAAGGCTATCAACGCTTCCTATGCACAGAAGAAGTTCTTTAAGTATGGATGGTCGACAGAATTCATGGAGGTCGACACATTACATGACTCTGAGTTATTCCTCAAGCTTGATCCGGGTTCTCCTCCCAACTTGGATGAGGATATTGAGTATGATGGAGGATCATAGGATTCCACTCTTGTCTTGGACTCTGCCGATCAACAACAAGCAATAATATTTGGGTCATCACTCCTAGGGGTGGCAATTTTGGAAACTACACGATAACACGAAATGAAATTAACATGACTTATCGTGTTTGGATCTGGGTTGTTGGACCCGTTGCCATTTTGTGTCATGTTCGTGTTGAATTTTGTCCACGAAATTGACCCGAATTAGACCCATTAAAGACCTAATAGTTACCCTGTTAATACCTATTATAGACCTGATTAAAAACCTATTATGGATCCATTAATAACCCCATTAAAACCCAATACAAATCTATTAAAAACAAAAGTCTTTTATTAAAAATCCCAACACATAAAATTTAAAGCATTTCAGCTCCCTTCATTATACCACAAAACCAAACATAACAAACCGTAGCTACCCCAAAGCATTTATCCATACAAAATCTGGCGGTTCTTAATATATTTGTTCACCACAAAAAAAATTCGGCGGTTTTTCTTCACCACAAAAAAATCCGGCATCTTTGTTCTGTTTTCGACGGTATGTATTCGTTTCCAATCTCTTTTTTTTTATTCTTTCCTCGTATTAATTTAGTTTTCTGATCTCTTTTTTGTTCTTGTTTTCTGATCTTATTTTTCAATCTCGTATTGATATCATTTTTCGATATCGTTTTCCAATCTCTTTTTTGAATCCGACAACTTTTTTTTGTTTTTTTTCATCAGTTTTGTTCTTTTATTAACAAAAGAAAAAAATCGACAACATTATTTTTTTTTTCAGTTCATTTTTTTTCTTTTATTAACTGTTCTGTTTGTATTTTATTTTTTACAAACATGGTAACATTCTGTGGCTTTAGACGTTTAGGAGGAGACATTTTGAGCTTGTGACTTTAGACGTTTTGAGCTTGTTTGAGTTAACAATTGTATTTTTTTTTTCATTTGGTAGATCTCAAAATTAACCTTGGCTAATGTTAATGAGAAGAAAAGTTCAGAATCATTTGAAGTTGGACGGAAGAAAATGGTGAAATTTTCAGAACCTTTTGAGAACAATTTAAATCAAAATGAGGTAATTATGTATCTATTTTGTTGATTTATTTTGTTTATTATTTTGGATTTTTTCATTTGTTGTAGTTTGTCTTATATATGGTGTTATGATTTCTTTTAGGTTGATAGCGTAGATGATAGTTCTTGCGAAGATGATGGTGATGATGTTGTTGAAGTTAATATGAAATTAGATACGAAAACACAAGGGAATTTAGTCAAGCAATGTAGGGAACGTCGGTCCGAGGTATGGAATTTTTTTGACCTTTTTCTCGTTAATGATGATGGAAAAGAAAGAGCCAAATGTAAAAAATGTTCAAAAATTTAAGTGTGTACTTCTAAGAATGGGACGGGTAGCTTGAGAAAATATATGAAAAATGGTCTAAGAAGGGATAAAAATGATGTATCCCAAATGTTAATGAATCAATCTCGTGGGAATATATCAATGCGCTCTTCTAAATTTGAGCTTGAAAGATTTCGGGAGTTAATTAATGAGGCCATTGTAATGCATGATTTACCATTTTAGTGTGTAGAGTATGAGGGTATTAGAAATATTTTTCATTACTTATATGAGGATGTGATAACTATCTCAAGAAATATCGCAAAGGCCGATGTCTTAAAAATGCATAAAATGGAGAAGAAAAAATTAAATAAAATGCTTGAGTTAGCTCCCAGTAGGGTTTCTTTGACATGCGATTTATGGTCTTCAATTAACACGGATGGATTTGTTTGTGTCACTTCACATTTTACTGATAAATATTGGAAATTGTAAAAAACAATTCTCAATTTTCAAGTGATGCCACCTCCACATAATGGTATTTGCTTAACCAAAAAAATATCCAATTTGTTGTCTGAGTGGGGCATTGAGAAAAAGTTGTTCACTATCACGTTGGACAATTCATCAAGCAATGATACATTTGTTGAATTGCTAAAAAGTCAGTTAAATAATGAAGGCTCACTTTTAAGTAAGGGTGATTATTTTCATATTCAATGTTGTGCTCATGTTTTGAATTTAATTGTTCAAGATGGTTTACAGGCAATAGATGAAGGGGTGGGAAAGATGCAGGAGTGTGTGAAGTATGTAAAAGGCTCACAAGTTAGAAAATCAAAAATTATGGAATGTGTGAAATTTGTTTATTTGGATGCAAAGGGAGGATTGCGTCAAAATGTCCCTAATAGGCGGAATGTAACATATCTAATAATAGATAGTGTTATATTTTATGGTCATGCATTTTTTCGTTTAGCAATAAGTGACTCAAATTTTTTGCATTGTCGAATTGAAACGGAGTGGGGAAAGATTGAGAAATTTTTTAAGTTTTTGGAGGTTTTCTATAAAGTGACTTGCATCTTCTCCGGAAATAAATACCCTATGACGAACTTGTATTTTACTTCCGTTTCCATGGTTGAGTTCACTTCAAGAGAAGAAATGCAAAGTTCAGATGTATTTATGAAGCAAATGGCCAGTAAAATGTATGAGAAATTTTCCAAGTATTGGTCGGATTATAATTTACTTTTCGCAATGGCCGAGATTTTGAATCCTCTTCTCAAATTTCAATATGTTGAGTTCACTTACCGAAAACTTTATGATATCAATAATAATCAAAGTCATCTTGTTAAAGAAAAGTTGTTTAATCTTTTGAGTGAATACATGAGCAACTCTACTATGGGCGAGAACGCCTCTATTACAATAGTAGATGGATGTAAGAAAGTTAATGATAAGAAGACAAATGCTACCGTACTAAGTTGAACCACCAAAAACATGTTCAAGGTACATATACATTGCTGTTTTTTTTATTACACAAGTTGTTATTTTTTATGAAAAAACACGTGGTTTTCTTATTTCTAAAGTTGTTTTTTTAGTAAATTCAAAACATTGCCTTTTCTTTATGTTGAAAAAACATTACTGTTTTTTTATGAAAAAACATGCTTTTTTTTATTACAAAAGTTGCTATTTTTTTAACAAAAAAACATGTTTTTTATTACAGAAGTTGCTGTTTTTTTAAGTAAATGCAAAACATTGCTACTTTTTATGAAAAAACATTGCTATTTTTTTTTTAAAAAAAACATGCTATTTTAATAAAGAAAAAACATGTTGTTTTTTTATTACAAAAGTTGCTGTTTTTTTGTAAATGCAAAAACATTGTTGTTATTTTTATATAAAAAATATTGCAGTTTTTTAATTGTTTTTAGGAGTTCTCATCTTACGAGAGTCGAGCACTTTATTCAATGCAAAAGACATAACTTGAGATATATTTAGATAAACCAAGGAGTGACTTAGCAGAACAATTGGATGGTTTAAGTTTTTGGAGAGGTCATCAATACTGATACCCTGATCTAGCGTATATGGCTCGTGATGTCTTAAGTGTCCCTGTTTCCACAGTTGCATTGGAGTTGGCATTTAGTAGTGGTGGTCGTGTGCTTCATCAATATCGGAGCTCACTTAAGCTTGAAACCGTGGAGGCGCTGATTTGTAATAGAGATTGGCTTTTTGGCATTAAAGGTAAAATTATATTTCTTTAAATAAACGATTTTCACTTAATTATTTTGGATTTTTGTGCTAATAAGTTGATTTGGAGCTTAATTTGCTTGAGCTCACCGAAGACATCATAGAATTGGATAAGAAGGAAAGCAATTCATCAGATACTATCAAGGTTAATACATGCAATTTTTAATACTTAATTAGTTTCACTTGTATTACTAACTTGTTTTATTCTAATAATGATTATATTTTTTCATAGGAATGATATTATGCATGATGATGGAAGAGAGAATGATGCAAGCACTGAGGAGGAGAGTAGTGATCTTTTGAAGACTTTATTTATTGTCATCTTAGCTAAAAACTATTATTTGTGAATTGTAATCTCATTAACAACTTTAAGTATGTTTGAAATTTTTTGGAACTTTTGGTGGTTGAGATTATATAAGTTTTAGTTGTGCTTGCTTATTGTGATGTAATTCCTACTTGTGCATGCTTACTGTATAAATTTTATATAGTATGGAATTTTCGCAAATTGTTGATTTAATATGTAATAAAATAAAGCATTAATTGAAAAAATATGCTACAAATTGTATCGTTCCAATCGTGTCGTGTTGGGTCAAACGTGTCGCGTCAATCGTGTCATGTTAATTGGTTTGAACCATATCAAAATTTTAAATTGTGTCATGACGTGTTAGAAGCAGGTCGTGTTCGGGTTATGAAAAAGTAACACGACGTCGTGTTGTGTCACTAAAAAACATTTCGTGTCATGTCGAGTTGGTCCTGAACCCGGACCAATAACATGATTTTCCGCCCCTAATCACTCCCCCCTTCTTCTGAGCAAGCATTCCACATATCTTTGCCCCTTCTCAGGCTGGGGTCACTTTTGACAGAAAGAAGGTGTAGACTTGCTTTGCGAGCAACTTTTGTTTTTATCTTTATTTTTACTTTCTGCTTCATATCAATGTACTTGTAACTTTATTTCCATTAATGAAAATGAACATTTCTTTGCACTTGTCTTCCTCTGTTTCAAATTTTATATTATGTTGTTGATTGGAGATTTTTCTTACTCTTTATAGTTCATGGATAAACTGAATCAATTCTCCTCTCTGACTCCAAGATACTTATAAGATGTAATGATCTCTTCAAGGCTGGTCATATGACTTTATCCGAGGAAGACATATCCAACTTTCTCGTGGCTGATGTCTCAGATCAGGCTAAAGAAGCTTAGCTATACTTGAAGCGTCTTCTTGATCGAGCGGTAGCCAATAATGATGCATACTTCGAAATGATATAAGAGCTTCAAGAAGCTCACAAGGAGGCTAAATCTCTTTTACACGTCGACTACGAACAGAAGTACAAATATCTGAGTGAAGGCTAGGGTTTTGAGAAGAAGTAGGAAAAGCATGAATCTTTCTTTAGAAGGAAGGAATTTCTGCTTAATTGTGAAATAGAGGAGGCTAGGGCCATCGCCAAGTTATTGGAAGAAGAGAATATCAATTTAAGTGATGAATTGAAATCATTGAAGGCTTCTTCTATATGATGGGGTTTCCTTCTTGGAGACTTAAAATGCCAGACTAAGGGAAGAAGTGGAAGCACGGAAGAAAACTAAGCATGCCACTTCCTCCTGAGAAAAAGTTAAATATGGCGGAGCTACTACAAATGAGGCTAGGACCCAACAAACAATTGTAAACCAGGTTGCAAAATTGAAAGAAAAGAATTTGGCCATTGGTGATATGTCTAAGAAACTCCAGACTCAATCCTAATAACTTTTTACTCAGCCTTCCCAATTGCAAGCTAAAGATGGAGTACTAAAGAAATTACATCATCAGGTTAAGAGATTGACTTTCCAATTTTATAAATAGCCTAAGAAGGTCTGGATGGAGGGATATAATGAGGCCCCTGGTCATTTTGATGAACTATTTAAGCAATCCCAACGTGAAGGTTACAAATGGGACTGGACCAACTGTGTGACAATCATGAAGGTAGAGTAGAACAATAAACTTTGGAACTGGTATGATCCTAGTTTGTTGGATTTTCAAGATCCTCCTTTCAAATTGGACGTTAGTTGGATCCCACGCAACACAATTCCCCAATGCTTGATTTCAAAATACTTAGGGGATTATGTCCTTCATGATGAATTAGAGATCTCTCATCCTCTTCATTTACAAGGGACCCCGAGCAGCAGTAATAGGAGGATGCTTCAAGACTTCAATTTTATCAACTCCCCTTACACATTAGATGACCCTCCAGCGGGCATGGAACCAATGACGAGCTCCTCTAAAGCAAAGGGGAAGCATCCATTATAGTAGTTTTGTTCCTATAATTCAGCTATAAGTGATATCATGTAATAATCAATTAAATGATTGAAATATTTGTTTAACTTATCTTGTCAATCTCTGGATGTGAATGGTGTTGTGCTTCATTAGTTCTATTGACACACTTAGGATTTTACCCAAGTTTAATACCAATTACCAATGAAATTATCATCATAGGTTCTACCAGTATACTTAGATTAAAATCCAAGTTTAATACTAGTTACCCATGTATTTCCATAGGTTCTACTAATGCACCTAAATTTTTAGGTTTTACATTAGTTCCTAATGGTAACCAAGCGTATGTGGAATATGTGTCTACATTCCTTTTTAGGAATCTTCACAACGTCCTTCCTTCATATTGCCCACTTGGATAAAATCTATTATTTTACCCTTAACTGTATTGACCACGTTTCTTGAGGACTTGAGATCCTGTCTTACTTGGGTTTTTATTTGATGCCAATCAACTCTTGCTTGTATCGACCAACTTTTGAATAGTACCAATTAATCAATTGAGCTCCGACCAACTTTATGGTTCTTATTTTGAAGGACCAGTATTTTTGAATAACTTTTGGAAGTTTTTCTGACCAAGTATAGCAACTTTTGAAGAAAGTTCATCAAGTATGTAGTGCATAGAACTAGTACTCCCAAATTTTTTTTTGGAGGAAATCATCATTTATTGATATAGAAATGTCATGATTACAATATGTGTCATTACATTACTGGTAGTACTTTTTAAGATGTTCAACATGCCAAGGATTTTTTAACTCTTCCCCTTCTAGAGTCTCAATTCTGTAGGTACCTGGTCAGACAACTACTGAAATACGATATGGCCCATGCCAATTGGCTTCAAGTTTGTTATTCTTATGGATTACTTTCACGAGCACATAATCTCCTTCCTTCAAATTGGTCAGTTTCATTATTTTTTTATAAAAATGTGTTGTCTTCTGCTGATAAGCATCATTTCTCAAGGCTGCATGATCGCGTACTTCCTCCAGCATATCTAAATCTAATATTCGCATCAAATCACTAAAAGGAAAACTAAAATTTAACACTTTATGAGTGGGCAAACCCAATTCAGCTGGTATCCATGATTCAGTTCCAAATGTCAGTATGTATGGGGATTCTCCTGTAGCAGTCCTCGGAGTTGTTCGGTATGCCCACAAAATGGAGTGTAGTTCATTAATCCAGCTCCCCTTGGAATCGTCAAGTCTTTTATTCAGTCCATTGAGAAGAGTCCTATTTATTACTTCGGTTTGTCCATTTCTTTGAGGATGGGCTAGAGAATAATGAAGCTTTTGAATGCTTGACTGGGCACAATAGGTAGCAAACTCCTCGTTGTCGAACTGTGTGTCATGGTCTGTAATGAAAGCATAAGGAAAACCATATCTACAAATAATATTTTTCCAGATGAACTGGTAAACTTTCTCATAGGGCATGTATATCAATGTTTCATCTTCGACCCATTTGGTGAAGTAGTCCATGGCTATGACCAAGTATTTAAATCTTCCTCGGCTGGTCGATAATGGCCCGACCAAGTCTATCCCCCGTATAGAAAATGGCCAAGGTGAAGTAATTAGAGTCAGATAAGCTTCTGGAGTTCTACGAATGCTAAAATACCTTTGGCACTTGTGACATTTCCTAGCAAAGGTCGTGCAATCTTCTCTCATAGTTGGTCAGTAATATCCCTGTGTATTGATCTACTACAGTAATGATCAACCCGCTATATGAGCTTCACAAAACCCTTCATGGACTTATTCCATCAGGTCTTGAACCTCTGTTGGGTGAACACGGCACTGAAGGCTAGCTTTCAATCCTCTCCTGTATAGTACCCCTTTGCCCAACACGTATCTTGTCTCTTTACACTTTAACTTTTTAGCCTCAATTGAATCTGCTAGCAAGACTCCTTCTTCAATATAAGCTCCGATGGTATTCATCCAAGATGGCTCCATGTCCACTATGATGAAATTAATCATTCGGTCTTCATTAATACTCCTGTTAACTAGGATTTCAATGGGAATTGTTCTTTGGAGCTCAATTCTAGTTGTTGCTACCAGCCGAGCAAGTGCGTTAGCTTGGGCATTCTCTAATCTTGGAATTCTTCTCATCTGAATAACTGTAAACTTTGCTATAACTTCCAATTCTTTGGACAGGTAACTTGTTATTAGTTCTCCCTTGGCTCCATACAAACTCATTATTTGATTTACCACCAATTGAGAATCACTGTGCACCACAACTTGCTCGACGTTCAACGATTAAGCCAAACTTAGGCCCATAATGAGAGCTTCATACTTTTCTCCATTATTTGAGGCCTAAAATTGGAATCATAGTGCATATTCAATGTCTATCCCATTAGGAGTGTTGAGTATTATACCTGCTCCACTTCTGGTTGTACAAGAGGATCCATCAACATATAAGTTCCATACGGGGAGATTATTATCAAACGCTTGGTCTATCAAAATCCCATGATGGAATGTTTTGCTCCTTGCTTCCTCATACTTCATGGACATCTCCTGTTCTATGGTGAAAGATTCTAGTAGGTCGGCAATGATAGCCCTAGTTGGATTATCCTTTCCTAGGTCTTGCTCTGCCTGAATTCCCTGTTACTCGAGAACCTCTGGATAAATGAATTCAATAATGAAATCTGCCGAAACCTTGCCTTTTAAGGAAGACCTTGGTTCATACATAATATCATACTCCCCCAACTCTATTACCTTATACATCAATCTCCCAAACTTCTCCAGTTTATGCAGGGCCTGCCTAAGATGCATATCAATGTACACTATAATTGTATGGGCTTAAAATAGGGCTTTATTCATTTGGATGCCTTAATCAATGCCAATGCTAACTTCTCCAGGCCTGGATATCCAATTTTTGCTCCTCGAAAGGCCTTGCTCGTGCAATAGACTGGCTTTTGAACTCCATTTTCTTCTTGAATCAATGAAGAACTTACAGTTGATTTAGAGACAACTAAGTACAAATACAACCTTTCTCACAAAATTGGTCGGGAGAGCAACGAGGGTGATCCCAAGTACTTTTTTAACTCCAGAAAAGACTTTTCACATTCGTCGTTCCAATCAAAGCTCTTTCGAAGCACTTTAAAGAATGACAGACACTTGTCAGTAGCTCAGGATATAAATTTATTCAAGGCTGCTACTCCCCCAGTTAGCCTTTGTACCTCCTTTTTGCAAGTAGGGGACTGCATTTTAATAAATGCCTTGATTTTGTGTGGATTTTCTTCAATTCCCCTTTGGTTTACTATGTCCCCGAGGAATATTCCTTCATATACACCAAATACGCACTTGGTCGGATTAAGTTTCATCTGATGCTTTTTCAGTTGGTCAAAAGTTCGGCTGAGGCCGGACACTTTTTTTCTCTTCGTTAGCATGTCATCTACGTATACTTCCACATTCTTGCCTATTTTCTCCTCAATGACTTTATTCACCAATATTTGGTACGTAGCTCCTGCATTTTTCAAACCAAATGGCATAACATTATATCAATAATTTCCTCAGGGAGTAATAAAAGAAGTGATTTCCCTATCTTTAGGCTTCATTTTAATCTGGTTATAACTAGAGTAAGCATCTACGAAGCTTAGCAGCTAATGCCCCGACATAGCATCAACGAGTTGATCAATTCGTGGGAAAGGAAAATGGTCCTTTGGACACGCTTTTTTTAAATTCTTGAAATCCACACACATTCTCCACTTGTTATTTTTCTCCTTGACCATAACAACGTTGTCCATCCAATGTGGGTATTTCACATCATTAATGAATGAAGCTTTCTGAAGCTTCTCCAGTTACTCTTGAATATCTTAGTTCTTCTCGGGACTAAATATTCTACACCTTTGCTTCACAGGCTTGACATCTTTATTAACATTGAGCTCATAGCAAACAAAGTTAGGGTTAATCCCAAGCATATCTTCATGACTCCATCCAAATACCTTCTTTATTTGTCTTAACAAAATCACCAACTCCTGTTTAAGAACAAGATCCAATGTTGTTCCTATTTAAGTAGTCTCCTCTGGCTTATTATCATCTAACACAATGCTTTTCGTTGCTTCCACTATTTGTCCTTTCACCAATTTTGTTTCTTCTCTTGGATCTAAGGTTGTAAGGACACAAATTTCCAAATGAGTCCTTTGTAGTTTTGGCTCAATTCTAGACAAAAACGTTTGAGTCATAGGATAGAGTTCAAGTTGATCCATTCAAGCCTATGATGTGTTTGTTAAAGACGTAGCGGTCAAAAGTATAAAGCTTCATCACATTGCCGAGTATGTTTATGCCTCGTTTCTACGTCATCAACATGGTTCCATTTCCCCTAAGGTATGAATGCATTTTGATTATATATATAGGAGCTTGGAACATTTTATATTGGGTGTATATTATTTAAAACTGTTGTTCATTTTTAAGAAAGATTTTAATAAAACTTTAATATAAAGTATATAAAGTTTCTGGGCTAAAAATAGAATATTTCAAACTTTTTGGAAGTTCGTTCGAAGTGTCGTTCGAACGAGTTTCTCATTCGAACAGAATTCTCGTTCGAACGAGTTTTCCAACAAGTTCCCAAACAGGCCAGTGAAATGTCGTTCGAAGTGTCGTTCGAACGAACATTATGTTCAAACGAGATTTCCAACGAGTTCGCACTGGAACTTTGTAGAAGCCTCGTTCAAATGAGACTTCGTTTGAACGAAAAATCTCGTTCGAACGAGTTTTGGTGGGAACAGTTAATTGGCAGTTTTGAGAAGTTTTTCCCACTTTTTCCACTACTTTACCCCACTAACTTTTGACAAAATATCTAAGTGCGGGAACCAACTTTGAATAAATAACTTTTTCATATCCTACAACCTCTAAGAGAGAGTTTAAGAACAAGATTCAAAGGGAAAAAGTTTATTGTTTATGAGTGTCTATGTTTGAAGAAAAATTTATTAAACACTCTTGTTTACACCCAAAATTTGTTTATCCAAGTTCCTTTATATATATATATATATATATATTGCTTGGAGTTTTTGGCACCCGTTTACTCTACTTATTGAAGAGTTTGTTTGGGTTTCCTTTTACATTCCATAAAGAAAAGTATTTATTTTGCTGCGGCATTCTCATGCGGTGAAAGGCACCATGTGTGGTTGACGGTGACCATATAAAGTCCGATCGATGGATTCTAAGACCGCGGTAGAGCTCCGTGGTAATTCTCTAGGAAGAGGTTGGTACAAGATGACGCGTCGAGGCTTGAGAGGGATCAAGTCGAGTGTTGTAGGTCATGTTGATTATATTTTTAAATTTCGTACTTAGTGGATTTGAGGCTAGGGCCATCCGAGATTTTTTCCCGCTGTGGGTTTTTCCTCGTAAATCGCGGCGACGAGAGGGTTTCGTTATCTTTAGTCAGCGGGTGGTCTCCACCAACTCATTTAGTAGATAATTAACGTGTTCCCAAACCGGCCGATAGATGGAGTGAGAATGAGTTCAAACTTTCAAATTTTAATTCCCGAGGTTTAAACACCTTGTTTAGCGCTGTCACACAGGATGCATTCCATCGCATTATGACGTGTGAGACCGCTAAAGAAGCGTGAGATATTTTACAACTCACTTATGAAGGTACAAGTGTCGTAAAAACTTCAAAACTCCAAAACCTAACCACTCAATTTGAAACTATCAAAATGAATGAAAAAGAATCTTTTGATGAATTTTATTCTAGACTTTCAAATATTGTTAATTCATCTTTTAACTTGGGAGAGAAAATACCCGACAACCGAGTAGTAAAGAAAATTTTAAGGTCCCTACCCGATAGATTTATTCCAAAAGTGACCATTTTAAATTCTTTACCAACCTTAGCCTTTAAGAAATTAGACGAGCTCATAGGTGATTTACAAACCTATGAATTCGACATGTTTCCCTTTAAAACCGAAAAGAAAATAAAAAAGGGTGTTGCTTTAAAAGCCCGAAAAGAGGAAAAACAAGTAGTAGAGTGTGAAAGTGATAGTGACTCGGATGGCATGGATATGTTTTCTAGAAAATTTCTTAAATTCAACAAAGATAAATTTAAAAATGATTTTAAGAAATTTGAAAAATCTAGGCATGACAAAGCCGAGAAGATCCCTAAACCTTCTAATGAAAATGTTAATAGGAACGAGTCGGACAAATGTTTTGGTTGTGAAAAGTATGGACAAAGGGCTTTTGAGTGACCCACTAAACTAAGGAGAGAGGGTAAGAAAACGATTTCTTTTAATGCAACCCTTAGTGATAGTGATAATGAGTAGGGACCCGACTCCCCCACTAAGCCCAATTTTGTGGCTTTCATGGCTAGTCATGTGAATGATAGTGAGAACTCATCTATAGATAAAAATTTATCACATGACACTTCCAAGGTCATAGTTTATGATTCCCTTATTTTTGATGATAGTGAGAGTGAGGAAGAAAGAGAGGTGAAAATGAAGATGAGGTTGATGTGAGTGAACTTCAAAATGATTTTCAAGAACTTTATGAAGAATCTATTAAATTAAAAATAACTAATTTGAAGTTAGAAGCGAGTTTAAAAGGGCGTGTCAAGGTCGTTGATGAGACTGCGTTAGTGGAAGACCTTAGGACACGAGAGAGATCTCTTTGAGATAATCTTGAATATGTAGAAGGCGAGAGAGATAGCCTTAGAGGTTTAATGGAATCCTTGAAGAAGGAGCTTCTTGTGTTTGAAGAAAGAAATGTTTTATCAGACTCTAATATTTTAGAATCACAGAATAAATTAAAAGACTCTAAGAAAGTCAAATTTGATTTGGAGTGTCGTTCGGAGAAACTAGATAAAATTTTAGGAACGGTCCAAATTAAAAATTTCACTTGTGGTTTAGGCTTCAATCCTTGTAACAAATCAACTCATAAAGCCAAAACCAACATTTTAGAAGAATCTCCTAGGAAAGCCGTTAGAGATCACTCCTTAGGTAAATATTTTCACCGTGAGTTTAAGTGTTCACATTGTAGTCGAAAAGGTCATCTTAGGAAATTTTGTTTTGATCTTAAACGAGTTCTTAGAAAATCCAAAGGTAAGGCAACGGAGGTAGCCAAGATTCCTACACCCCGAGATTGTCATTCGTCACTAGTTTGGGTTAGGAGATCCGACTTGGTAGCTTTATAAGATAGGGTTTTTCATTCTCATTTACTTTCACATGCTTCCTCCCTTGCAAAATTTAAAGGTTGAATGTGTTAGTTTTATTTGCATACTTTAGCTTGTGTGCATCATGCTATATCATCATGCAATTGCATGCTTGTTTAATCATTTTCTAGTCTATGCTCCCTGCTTAATCACAAGCTAGAATAATGATTTATGTTTATATTTTGTATTATATTTCTTTTGACTTGCATTAAATATAAAATACAAAAAGATTTGTGTTTATCATTTGTGTTTTACCCTTATTAATTCATGCTTAATGAAAAATATAAATGATTTTTGTTTGTCTTTTGAGTATATAATTTTATTTTTGGTTAAAAAAATTTCAAAAAGATTTTTTTGTGTGTATTTTAGTGTGACACATTTTATGTGGCATATTCTTGTGTTTGAATCCCATCTTTTACGCTCCCATGTGGCTAGAACTTTTGGTTTAGATTGTTAATTCTTATTATGTTCTTTACCATTCTTACATGGAGTAGTTGTATTTTGCTTTACTTAAATGGATTCTATTTTTATATGCTTCTATTCACACATGCACGAGCTCATTTGAAATTTTAACTTCATATGTATATTTGAGCTTTGTGAGATGTTCTCCTACCAATCTTGTCATCTACATATTTGTGACCTAGGAGGACTAGTGCATGTCAAAATTCGTTGCACGTGAGATTTGTGTGAAGAAAAATGATAAATATAAATGTGCACGGGGAAGGGCTCCGAAAGGATTTATTTATCCTTTGCGAATAGTAAGTCACCGTTTGTTTGGACCTAAAAGAAATACATAGTCCAAAGGCCTAAAAAGAAAAAATGGCATCAAAAAGAAAAATTGCCAAGGCCTATGTTTAATTGATATATTCATTCAAAAACATATATGCTTATTGAGGGAGATTGGATGGTATATCAACGGTTTTCACAATGTTCGTTTATCCTAGTTACGTTTTGAATGTCATGACTCTATTGGTTTGTAGAATCATCAACATGCTAGGCTTGTATGCATTGTGTATGTTTGTTCATTGATTTCAATTTATATTGTCACATGAGGTTATATTCAAATGTGATGAAGTTTTCAATCAATTGAGAACTCCGCGAACATATTTTAAGTGATTGGATATAAATTTAATCGTTACTAGTTCACACCCCAACACTTTCGTTTCCATATGACACATTTATGCTATAAGAGTGTGGAAGACTCGTATTATATTTTGTGTGTGTCACTTTGGTGTTTATATCTATATATATATGCATGTTCATCTTTGGTATATCTAGTGTGTATATATATATATATATATGATATTTTATTTTGGTTTTTGCCTTGCTTTCTAGTCCATCTATGCTTTAATTCATAATTGGTATCTATCTTGTTGCATTCCTTGTTTGATATCACATGCTTAATTCTTTATGTATCATATTGGTATCATTTTCTTGCATCTAAGTTGGTATAGGTTCTTATTTGTTGGATTAGTTATGATTTTGTTGCCCAAGTGCTTTAATGTTCTCATCACTTTTTGCGCAAATGCATGTTTAGCTTCTTATCCCATTTTATTTTTTCCTTGTTTAGTTTAAGGGTAATATGATGTATTTGGGGGAGATAAGTTAATTTTTTAATTCTTTATCCTTTGTCCATTCCTGAGCAAAAAGGGGGAGAGTGATAGGGATTGTAATCGCATATTAGTTTGGGGGAGATTTAACTTAGGAGGAGTCACTATCTTCTTAGGTAGATCACAGTTGATAAAGGGGAGAATTAATTTAGGGGGAGAACTTTCTTTAATTGCATTAAATATTTTCATATTCCCTATACATTTAATGTGTTTGCTTAAGTGTGCAGGAATTATATTCTAAGTGGCAACTTTCATCGGAAAAGATTTTGATCCTTTGGGTTGTTTGAGTCAAGCATTGTATTTTAATTTTGGGTGGGACTTTTTGTCAGTCTAGTAGAGCTTGACGGCCCTTTAGAATTTTTGTTTGGTTTTTGTCCCGGAATAGCCAAAGAGGGAGATTTGTAAGGAAACAAATTTCCAATTGAGTCCTTTGTAGTTTGGGCTCAATTCCGGACAAAAACGTTTGAGTCATAGGATATAGTACAAGTTGATCCATTCAAGCCTATGATGTGTTTGTTGAAGACGTAGCGACCAAGAGTATAAAGCTTCATCACATTGCCGAGTTTGTTTGTTCCTCGTTTCTATGTCATCAACATGGTTCCATTGCTCCTAAGGTATGAATGCATTTTGATTATATATATAGGAGATTGGATCATTTTATATTGGGTGAATATTATTTAAAACTGTTGTTCATTTTTCAGAAAGATTTTAATAAAACTTTAATATAAAGTATATAAAGTTTATGGGATAAAAATAGAATATTTCAAACTTTCTGGAAGTTCATTCAAAGTGTCGTTCGAACGATTTTCTCATTCGAACAACAATGTCATTCGAACGAGTTTACCAACGAGTTCCCAGACAGACCACTGGAATGGCGTTTGAAGTGTTGTTCGAAAGAACATGATGTTCGAACGAGATTTCTAAGGAGTTCGCACTGGAACTTCGTTAGAAGTCTCGTTCGAACGAGACTTCATTCGAACAAAAAATCTCGTTCGAACGAGTTTTGGTGGGAACAGTTAATTGGCAGTTTTGAGCAGTTTTTCCCAATTTTTTCACTACTTTACCCCACTAACTTTTGACAGAATATCTAAGTGCGGGAACCAACTTTGAAGAACTAACTTTTTCATATCCTACAACCTCTAAGAGAGAGTTTGAGAGCAAGATTCAAAGGTAAAAAGTTGTTTGTTTATACGTGTCTATTTTTGAAGAAAAATTTATTAAACACTCTTGTTTACACCCAAAATTTGCTTATCCAAGTTCCTTTATATATATGTATTGCTTGGAGTTTTTGGCACCGGTTTAATCTACTTATTGAATAGTTCGTTTGGGTTTCCTTCTACATCCCATAAAGAATAAGTACTTGTTTTGCTGCGGCATTCTCATGTGGTGAAAGGCACCATGTATGGTTGATGGTGATCATATAAAGTCCGATCGGTGGATTTCGAGACCGCGGTAGAGCTCCATGGTTATTCGCTAGGAAGAGGTTGATACAAGAAGACGCGTCGGGGCTTGAGAGGGATCGAGTCGAGTGTTGTAAGTCATCTTGCTTGTATTTGTAAATTCCGTACTTAGTGGATTTGAGGCTAGGTCCGTCCGAGATTTTTTCCCGTTATGGGTTTTTCCTCGTACATCGCGGCGTAGTGGTTTCACTGTTTATTTTATCTTGTCCAAACTCACCTAGAACGCATGCTTAGGTAATTTAAGATAAAATTTCGTTTTAATCACTACATGTTTAAATTGATGCTAAATAAATACTGGGTAATGTGTATTTAACTCAAGTCATTAATTTAATTTGTTAAAATTTGTTTTGACCTAATTTGATTCAATGAATAAAATGACTTAGTCAAATTTATAGGACTTGGGTTAATTAAAAAGTTTAAGTGAAATTAAATTGTGTTTGTGTTTCCATCATATTTCACTTGGTTTAAGTTTAATTTAGAAGAAATTAAAATTAGTGTATTTGTTTTATTTGAACCATCATCTCACGCTTTCGTATATCTAAAAGGAAATTATTACTTTTTTTGAAGTAAAAATAATTTTATTAAAAATTGGGGGCTTGTACTTTTCAAAGGTTTCAACCTCAGATTCACTTTTAGTTTCAGAGGTGTCCACTTAATAGGTGGTGTTTTTTCTCTTTATCTCTGTCAGATCTTCTTGCTCGATAAATGAGTAGTAGCGTTCCCTAGCTACTTTATGGTCATCTTTTACTATGCATATCCCAAAGTTGGCCGGGAGCTTCAAATAATGATGGACTATAGACGACACAACTTTGAATTTCTTCAATCATACTCATCCTATGATCATATTGTAGGCAGAATGAACATTTATCAGAACCTCTAATTTGATTGTCCCCAGAGGAAATACCCTTTTTGCCAAAAAAACCGATTAGAGGACTATGATAAGGTTCCAATTGGCTGAGCTTCAAGTCCAGACTATCAAAGGAGGGGTAAAATATGATATCCGTCGAGCCTCCGTTATCAACCAACACTTTGGAAACAATTATATCCTCCCTTCTGACTTTGATTACTAAAGGATCATCATGGGGGTATAGCACCCCTGAAAGGTCATTTTTAGAAAAACCAATCACCAACTTGTCTTTGTTAACCTTCCCAAGTCTATCTTATTCAGTTAGGTTAATCCTCTAAATATAAGAACAATCTTGAGCCTTATTGAGGTAAGCTTTCCTTTCAGCAGTATGATCCCGTCCTCCTTCATCTCCACATGTGATCATTTGATAATAAAAAGATCCAAAAGTGAGCATGAATACCTTGCATTATGGTAGTTTTGGCTTCTTGGGCAGGTCAGGATCATCCTTTTGATCATCTTCATGAGTTCTCTTTTTCTTGTCTCTGGTCTTTCGTGGGGATTTTGACCTTTGTCGAGCTCCACCATTGTTCTGCCAATCAATACACCTGTTTAGATTTCCTCTTCAGATGAGTGATTTAATTTTATTCTGAAGAGAACACATCGATCTATTGTATGTCCGTGATCTCTATGAAATTCACAATATCTGGACCTTTCCCTCTTGGCAGAAGGTGTTCTTAGCTTTTCAAGCCAATGTACATCCTTATAGTGCTTTATCTCCTCCAAAATATGGTGGATGCCCATTGTTAAAGGAGTATAATTATTATAACTTTTGATTGGGTCCATATTCCCTTTTTTCTTTGATTCCCTGTGGTCCGTAGGATCTTTGTGCTCTTTTTTATCAGTTTTACCTTCAACCTTTACTTCTGAGTTTTTCTTGGCTGCCATGGCTTCCTCGGCGTTCATGATTTTGGCTGCTTTTCCCATAAACTTTGTCATCGTCTATGGAGGATATTTAGCAAGTTTGTAGTAGAGCTTCTCAAGGAGTAACCCACTCATAAGGGTTGTAATGGCTATTTTTTCCTCGTAATCAGCGACTTTTAACTTTTTATTATTGAAACGAGTGATGTAATCTCGGGTACTCTCTCCCACCTTTTGCCTTACATTGAGCAAATGAGCTACTCATTTAATTGGTTTAGCTCCAAAGAAGAAGTTACCAATGAATAGCTTGGTAAGTTAATTGAAACTAGAAATTTACCCCTGAAAAATACCATTGTACCAAATCTGAATAGGTCCTATAATTGTCCCTGAGAATGCCCTGCATCTCATTTCGTCGGGGACGACGCATATGTCAGTTGCTGCCTAATACTGCTCTATATGAACGACATGATCAATTTTCCCATCATATTTGGGAGTAACTACAAGAACTTTAAACTTTGAATGCGTGGAAAAATCCACAATAACTTGTACGAAAGGAGATCCCTTCACAAAGCTTATCTGTAAAGGGTTCTTGGCCTTAGACATTTCTCCCAATCTATCTTCTAATCGCTGGATGAAACCCTTCCACACATTGTTACAAGCGTCTGATATGTGTGCTGCATCTCTTTCATTCCGACTAACTATTTCTGCTGAACTCTCCTCCTTTGAATGCTGCTCGGTACGAGCAGTTCGTCGGGCATCTGATTTAGATTCGGTTGAGGCCGCACGTTGATAGGTTGGTCATCGAGTATTTCTCTCCAATGCCCTGGGAACATTTTTATTCCCCCTAGGTCCCAATTGATCAAAGGTATATGCTCGACTTATCCTTTCTAAGGCATTCAATCTTTTAGGAGTAAACAACTGTTCGTCATAGAGCTCCGATGTTCTGAGAGAAGAACTTACTCCTGGGCGATAGGAAGTACCTCTAGTAGTTCTGGATTGGCTATGTCTACTACTTCTTGGAGGCGGTAGTGGCATATTTCCACGAGCAGATAAGGAAGGTGACCTAGATTATAGGGTGTGTGCTAACTGCCTTATGGTATCTAGCATAACCTCTTGTCCTTTGGGTGAGACTAGCCAATATTCCATTCAAATCATTGTTAGTTGGTGGAGCAGAGGGAGTAGGTGAGATGCTATCATTCCTGATACTTGACTTAGGAATATCAGTTACGTTTGATAAATAGATGAGTGAAAACATTTAGAAACACGTTCCCACAGATGGTGCCAATCTGTTGATGCAAAAAATAGAATAAATCTAATTATTCGATCACAGATATATAAGTAAATAAAAGAGACAAGTAAGTTTTTTAAAGTGGTTCGACTGAAAGGAAAAGCCTACGTCCACTGTCTTGTATTTCCTTTTTTTCACTTGGATTGTATTTCGGTACCCTTTGCTGTAGGGATTATAATGTATTTATAGCCCACTAGGGGGATCAAGAGCCGGAATGCTAAAGGATGGAATGTCTTTATAAATTAGGCATTTACATCACATATTTTTCATAATGCATATGACTATTGGCCCTTTACTGACCATGTTGGTCTGTCTTCCTGGTGTTGGTGTTGGTTGGCATTCAGATTGTTGGTTGGCATTCTTAGACTTGGTCAGAGATTTATGCCTTGCTGACTAGGATTGGTGCCATATTGGATAACACATTCTTATCTATGATTGGTCCATGTAAGAGTGTGATTTTTGGTATCAACAATATCCATGTGAAGGTACAAATTGAATAATCCTACTTTGAGAAAGAATTAGAAGGGAAAGCGTTATTGAGAAGGTTGTACAACACTTGAACTACTATTCAACTGTGAATTAATGTATTGCTTCTAGGCGCGAAGTTCCAATTAATGCTAGAAGAAAGCTAAAAACAAATTATGAAGTTCAAACTCATATATGGTTAAGTGACCCAATGCTACATAGATGATGTTAGGTAATATCCAATGGTTTTAATTTTCTATCCTATTTCTTAATGTCTTTCTAGAAAATTTTAATGTGATGCGCCACTTTTTTTAAAATTAGTAGAAAAATCTATAAAATAATATATTAAATAGTATTATTTCTATATATGATTCTATCTTATGGGTCAACACTAATAGAATTTCTAAATAACGTATTGTCCAATTATGTTTTTCCACGAAAAAAAATTCAATTATAAATTTCTACATGTAAAAATCATTTACATATATTTCTATACATTGACCACATCACATAGTGATGAATATAAAATCTTAAAAGAAGTTTTTATTTATTTATATTACACTTTTACAATAATTTTCTTTGATACAATTGGAGATCAGATGACCCTTGAGTAATCTAATCTAAAAACACAAATATGTTGTAAAATAGAGGGAACACACAGAGATAATTTATAGGGAGGGAGTCTTTCATTTCATTGATAATATTGGGTGTAGTTTTTATTGTACAAAGCCATATGAGGATCCTCCTATTTATAGGATATATCGAGGCATCCCAAAAGATAAGAATGTGAGTGGACATCCACCCAAAAGCCAAAAGTCACATTATTTAACACTCCCCCTTGGATGTACACCATATTTACCATTCAATGATTGTTGCCTCATTAAAACCTTACTAAGAAAAAATCCAGTGGGAAAAAACCAAAGTGAAGGAAAAAGAGTACAACTTCTTGTGATCATTGAATTGGTGCTGGAAGAACTTAGTGTTGCGTCGTTAAAACCTTTAATTGGAAAACCCAATGGGAAAAAACCTAATTAAAGGAAAATGAGTACAACGCGCATATGTCCAAAACATCATGTTCTTAGATTCCCCCTTGATCAAATGCTCCCCCTGATTGGATACTCCCCCTGATTATCATATTTCTATGATGATTGAGTCGATGCATATCAGTCTCATATACAACCTTCTGAAATGTTGCTTTAACATGGTGAATAGATTTCGTCCACTGTTACTTCAATTTCATGTTTCTTCATAATATCGACTTCCATAATATTTGGGTGAAGAGAGATGAACATGTCACTTTATCAGATCAATTTTACTTCAATGGCATAACTCTTTTTGAGTTTATGTGTTGCATAAATCTTCTTGAATTCATGAATGTGGAAGAACTGAAATGTGTTAGTATCCACTTTGAGTGTGGGTTATAGAAAGAACCATCTCCTTCTTAAGTATATGTTATTTAAGAAAAGTCATAAGTTCTTTGATTGGTTCCTTTTGAGGATCCCAAAGATAACCTGCATCTATATAACTAACTGGACATAGATGGTTAGATATAAATATCATATGATATGATTGATATTAGTCACATGCTATGCATGTCAATGGTAATGTATTTCTTGCCAAGATATTGATTGCAATTATAATATCCAGTATCATGCATATCATGTATATCAATGTACTAATAACATACATGTATGGAAATTTTAGATTAAATACTATAATAACATGCACATATGGTACTTCTGGACCAAATTTGTAATCGTCATCCTCTTTAGGATGATATGGATAATTTAATATCCAAATACCGGAGACCATGGGTATACTAAAATTATATGCTAAATATATGTTAAAGCATTGTAGGACTTTTCAATCCATTTGACTAATGGATATGAGTTTAACATAAACTATGCTCGATTTGCAGTTCGAGACAATAATTAGTTATCTTAAGGTCATTCCTTTTTGAATTTCTTATTTGCATATTTTGCATTTCAATTGATCACTTAAAGAGAACATCCATTTAAGGATATTTCAGTTGAGCTCTTTAAGAGCATATCCATTATGTATATTTTTTTAATTTCAGTTGAGCTCTTCAGGAGCACATCCATTAAGGATATTTTATAATGGCACATTTGAATATATGCTTGTTTTCATACCCTTATATTGTAAGAGGGTACTTTAGATAAGATGGAGGCATAACCCCATTTGAGTACAGTAATGATAAGTTAACTAGTAGAACCTTGGATTAATTATAGGACATGCAGACACAACTTAGTGAAGATAGACTCAGTTTGATCTCACAAATCTCTCGTGTATAACTCATAAGGTAGTAATGAAATTAGAAGAAACTTAGCTAGAGGGAGAGAGGATTAAGCACCCTAGATACACCTTGGTAGGCAGCCAAACACACCAACCACCCTTAAGAAATCTCTATCAAGTATTAAAGATTACTAATAAATGACAATAGTGGGTGAGTAAACTCTCTGGTTTTTAATAATTCTCTCTCTGATGTATGTTATCTCTAGTAATAACTTTTGAACTTTCAAAAATATCATCCTTTCCTCAGAGGTGTTTGGGGTCCTTAAATAGCCTCCCACACCACCCCCGAGGCAACTCAGCCATTAATGCCTGTGAAAGACACCCCTCATACTTTATGTCACAAACATTAAATACCTGATGCACTAGTTGTTTCCACGTCATAAACATTAAATATCAAGACATGCCTTTTTCCTAACCACTGTGTGTCAGGGGCTGTTATCACAGAGGTGGCTCACCAACTGTTTGACAACCCCAAATACCACGGTGGTTTACTCAAGTGTAGATTTTACATTATCTAGCTGGCTAGTGAAATCACCTACAATATATATGACATTAAGTAAAGGGATGTTTGGCTCATAACTCAACGCCCAATGGAACTCAAAGCTGCTCCGCCCGAGGTTCCACGATAAGGATCCCTAGGTGTTTTACCAGGTGTATCTAAGATGGTCAGGACAAGACCCAACAGTGCCTAACTTCTCAATCCTCCAAACCAAGTCCCTCTGAAATTCCCACAAAGAGGTCGTTCGATAGAGCATGGAAGCTTTCCCAGGACCTGCCAAGCCTCGTTTCTCGCGAGTACCGTTCAACCTCACACAAATTCATCATACTCATTACATATTTACAATCGTTATAGCTCATAATCAATATAAACAAAAGATACAACAAGACTAAATTATCCAATAAGACTAAAGTATGAGTTGCCACACCGGGCTGCCTCGCTTGAGCTGCCACGCTGAACTACCTCGCTTGAGCTGCCATGCTGAACTGCCTCATTTGAGCTGCCACGCTTGAGCTGTCATGCTTGAGCTACCTTAATCCCAAACACTGCTGTTAATGGGAGATTATCCCTAATCTCAGGATTACTTTCAAGGCCCCCATGCATATATAAATATTTACTAAGACGGTTGTGCCTATATCCATTTGAATTAACTACTGTATAATGAACATCTTATTGCATTTGAGTACGTACTCCTTATATTTGCTTTATGCAAAGAAAATCCTTCCAATATTTTTATATGTATTCTTTTTCTAAGTCCCATATATATAAGAAGTTATAATATTCAGGAGTCTCACATAATATATTTTAAAAAACTGCTAAGTTAGTCAGATATCTGAAAGTATTTACGGCCGAAACGGGATGGTATGTTCTTATATAATCAATTTTATTTCTTCAAGAAACCTCGTTCCATAAATCATGCACTTTTGGTGAGTTATAACACTTCACATTCTACCCATTCGTAACCTTCAGGGTTAACATATTTTGGGCTTTCTACTATAAGTCCAAATACACCACGTATATCGAGAGATTCGAATTATGTCATCGTGGAATTTTTATATTTTGGCCAATATAATTTTTGTCGACATTCATTCATAGTACGAAATTTGTAGTATCATTGCCCATTAATTTTCGTGTAGCTACAACATATATAATTATATCATTAATGATCATCTTTGGCGATTACACTTTTCTCTTGTATATGTATAAAACATAGAGATCTCATTTAATATTAGGTACCTTTTCCAACTTCATGGGCTTTATAGTCACTTCAGGGACTTGTGTCCTTTCATAGATAATAACCTCTTTTAGGGTTTTAGAGAAAGTGGGTCTTTTGTTCATAACCTATTTTGGAGCGTTATGTATAACCTAATCTGGAGTATTATTTGGGCATGATTTTATATAACCTCCACTTCTGGGGAGTCAAGTATTTAGGACCTATAGGTTTGCCACGCTTCTGGAGTGCAAAAAATTCATTTGCTGCCGAATTTATTTTATCCTTCCGGGACAACTATTTTGGCAAGTACATTTGCAACTAGTCCATGTGACATTTTGATGCTGCAATATATTTTTTTCACTTCGTTTTCGCATTGAGAGATACAAGGAATTATATGAGACAAAGTGAAAGCATTCCACGATAATTATCATCGTTCTTCAAGAACGAGCATTCAACGATAATTCTCATCGTTCTTCAAGAACGAATCGTTCTTTAAATATAACTTGTACTTCTGTTACGTTCTATCGTACTCCTATCGATGAGAATAGTGTCTCATCGAAATAAAATTGCACATATACCATAAACATTGTATTTATCAATGGTTCAATAGACAGTGAATTATAAGCACCATATATACTGTAGGAGGGTAGTGAGACTGGGGTCTATGAATAAATGGAAAGGGTGAGGCGTGACCCACTCCAATAGACGCTGCCTGCAAGGCCTTCAAGGTCTCCTGGTGCAACTTCTGAAGAAAACTTCTCCTTCTCGTAACATTGGAACTCAAGCTTCAACTCACTCCCTGTAAGAAGATGAACTTTCATAGCAAAAATAGTAATTTTCTCAAGAGAAACACCTGAGAATGATGGCTGTCAGTGGGGAGTGAAGGAACAAGGCACTCAACACTAAGAGAATGAGCAGGGAGAGAATACTAGGTAGGTCTAGTGATATTTTAGCAGAGTAACAGTGCAATTTCTATTGTCTCCCTCTTGACCTTGCCCAGAGGTCTATTTATACTAGGGCGTTAGGGGTGAGTTGGCATTTTTTTGGGCGCCAAAATTGAGAGAGTTGGTGGGGAACAATGTATGAAGTGTACCATTTGTCCCTACCTACAGGCAGCCCTGCCTGTCCCCTCCTGCAGGTGCCACCTGGAGCCGACCAAAATCAAAAAGCACATCTGTCCCCTAATGGAGACAAAATATCAGATTTGGTAGTTATCTTTTGAAACGGTAACTTGTGGTGCAATTTTGCAAATCTTGAGAGAGGAGGCCTTAAGGACCCCTCTCTTATAAAACTATTGTTTTTCTTGTGAGGGACCTCAAGGACCCCCTCTTCTGGAAAAGTCATTTTCTTATAAAGAGTTTATTTCTTGTGAGTAGCCAGCTCTTTGGCTGCTCCCTTCATTTGTGACCAATTGTGAAGCGTGTGTAGTCTTGAGTGACTTCTGGGTCTTCCTACTAGTATTCTCTCAATCCTATAGTGCTAAGTGGTTGAGCTTGCTCAACATACCTGTCCCTCAGGCCCCAAGCCAAAACTCCCAAGAGGTCCCAACTAGCCTACTTGAGCCTTGCTTGCTCAACTGGGAAATCTGTACAAGAAAGCAAAGTGTTAATACTATTGTTCTTTAAAAGAATGACGTTTCATGATGAGGAGTTGCTCGTGGTAGCTACTCCCTCATCCTGGCCTCCCTAGGCGGGTTCCTTCTCGATATGAGCTTCTGTCGGAACCCTTGCAGTGGCACCTCTCGAATGTCATTGTTGCAGTGACCCTTGCAGTGGCGCTGACCCTTGTAGTGGCACTTCTCAATCTTGGACTTCTGCAGTGACCCTTGCGAGGAACCTCTCGAATGTCATTGCCGCAGTAACCCTTGCAGTGGCACTGACCCTTGCCGTGGCACTTCTCAATCTTGGACTTCTGCGGTGACCCTTGCGAGGGACCTCTCGAATGTCATTGTTGCAGTGACCCTTGCAGTGGCGCTGACCCTTGCAGTGGCACTTCTCAATCTTGGACTTCTGTGGTGACTCTTGCGAGGCACCTCGCGAATGTCATTGCTGAAGTGACCCTTGTAGTGGCGCTGACCCTTGCAGTGGCACTTCTCAATCTTGGACTTCGGCGGTGACCCTTGCGAGGCACCCTCGAATGTCATTACTGCAGTGACCCTTGCAGTGGCGCTGACCCTTGCAGTGGCACTTCTCAATCTTGGACTTCTGCGGTGACCCTTACAAGGCACCTCTAGAATGTCATTGCGACAGTGACCCTTGCAGTGGCACTTCTCAATCTTGGACTTCGGCGGTGACCCTTGTGAGGCACCTCTCGAATGTCATTGCTGCAGTGACCCTTGCAGTGGCAATGACCCTTGCAGTGGCACTTCTCAATCTTGGACTTCGGCGGTGACCCTCACGGGCACCTCTCAGATGTCATTAATAAAAAAAGCATTTTTATTTTATTTACTTTTTTTTATTGGTAGACACCCTTCTACATTAGCCCCTCGTGCAAAGATTTTTTGGTTGGGTAGACTAAAAAAACTTTGTACGCCATAAATTTGATTTCAACAGTTATATATATATATATATATATATATATATATTTTGAGGGACCCTAGGATCATTAAGTGCGGTGTCCCTTTATCCGAGGTTTTTAATTAATTTTTTTGAGAACCCACGAGTCAGTGTGGGAACCGTCATCTCATCATTTGGGAAAAAAAGGTCCTCACCTTTTTTGCCTTCCTGCACGTTTTCTCATTTTGATGTAAAAACATAAGACCCTTTTCTTGGGCTCTTTCATCTTCTTAAAAAAAAATAAGACACTTTGGATTTGTAATGAGAGAAAGGAAATTTTAAAAAAAAACACCATAGCCTTCCATCCTTTTTTGCTTTAGCTTTTTTTTCAAACACCATAGCCTCCCATTAATGGATTCTAATCCAACAAATACTTCTTCAAATGTGAACATCCCCAAAGATCCCATGAACTTTGGCTCCATATCCCCTTCGATCCCCCTCCCAACATCTCCGACCGCCGGTATTATTGCTCCGATCGTCGGTGACCTCTGTTTTCATTATACCAGTGGCGTCGACGCCTTGTCCGTGCCACCTGCATTCTTTCTATCTGGCGGTGGTTCAAATTTTGGTTCGAGAACCCTCATGGGTTCCTCGCCATTTCACTCAGTGGACGAGGTATACTTTTTGGGTTCTTCGGAAGCGAGAGGTGTCTCAACTAGTGGTGTTTCGTTGGAAATAGACGGTGTCTCGCCTGTCTCTTTGCTGTCAGCGAGGAGTGTCTCACCCGATCGCGCATGGCTTTGGATATTTCACTTGATATGGCTGTTGATGAGGGCTCAAAATGAGTGGACCCCCATCCGAGGGTCTCTCGCCAGATACCTCGGATTTTTCAAAAAGACTAGTCGGTTTGGGCGGGGGTATCTCGACCTTGGGTATCTCGGCATATGTTGTCGCTGACGGGGGTATCTCGGCCTTGGGTGTCTCGGCATATGTTGGCACTGACGGGGGTATCTCGACCTTGGGTGTCTCGATGCCCATGATTTTTTTGAAGAAGGGTGGGTCTCGTCCCGTGGTTTGCCGCGAGGCGACCCTACATCCGAGGATCCCTCGCCAGTTACCTTGGATTCTTCAAAAGCCCTAGTTACTTTAGGCGGTGGTGTCTCGACGCCTTTGAATTTTTTAGGAATAGGGATCTCGGCCTATGACAGTATGGTGGCCTCTCGTCAGCGACCGGGGGTCTCGTGGCTTGGCATCACGTTACGGGTCCCTCGTCAGAAATTGGGGGTGCCTCGACATCTTGTCATGTCGAGGGTTCCTCGACCCAGGGTGTCTCGACCCCTTGTGATGTTGACGATTTTTTGACTGGTCGTGTTGCATTTGGGGAGATGCGCGATTTGCCATTTGTTTTTAGTGGGGGGTCTCGACCTATTATCACATCGAAGGTTCCACGACCCAGGGTGTCTCGCCAATTGTTAGCGTTATGGGGAGTATGCCACTGAGCAAGGGCTCTTCACATGTTTTTGCGGGGGTTTCCACTTCCACTTCTTTTTTTGCAATAGGGGACACCCAGGGTCCCTCACTCAGAGTCCCCACTAGGATGAGTTCTTTTCTTGAGCCAATGGCTCTTGGTGGTTCATCAGCTACATCATCCTCTTCTCAGGCATGGAAGGACTATATGCACATTCGCCAAGGGCGAAATTTTGGTATTTATCATCGCGCTCCTTTTTTTGGTCCTGCTGACAATTTCATGATTTCACTTTCTGAATTTGGGGAAAATTTTTTTGATGCTATTCTCGAGTGTTCTCATGTGGGGTTAAGTGAGTCTGCTGACCTCCCTACCATTTCTCCGGATTCCGTTCTCTGAGTCCGAGTCGATCGTGGTGACTTTACTTATTCCAATGTTGAAGCTAAATCCCCGGGGGGTCCCACGGAGGAGTGGGCTAGCTGGGTTGATTACATTTTGAGCGTTCCTGATTATGTGGCTATTCTTAGGGAGGTGGGACTTTTTACCGCCGTCAGCAACCTGAAGTCCTGCACCATATCTAAGCATATTTCTTCGCTCAATTTTTTATTGTCTCGGTGGAGTATGGAGTCTCACACATTTGTCACAGGCTGGGGCGAATTTACTGTCACCCTCGATGATGTATGTGAATTGTACGCTCTTCCTTTCTTTGGGCAACAAGTCTTTTTTGATGACTGTGAGGACTCTTTAGAGCAGGAGATGGTGGTGGAGCTACGCTCGGCTCTCAGAGAGTGCTCGAAGTATGTGGCTATAAATATAACTGGTCATTCCAAGCATTCCTTTGCCAAATGGAAAAGATACTGGTTCAGAGATTTTGAGCAGTTGCAGAAGGGGGAGACTTCGTGCGCAACCCCCAGATCCCAGGATGGTCCTAAGCTTCACTCCCCTACACATTTAGCCTCTTTCTTTGTTACATTTATGACTCGGTTCCTTCTTCCAGGTAAGCCCGAAGATTATCCTCGCGAACTTCTTTTTAGGTTGGCCGTACGGTTGTCTCGCGGTAGGTCGATACCTATGGCTGCCTTGACTTTAGGTTCTCTTTACACCTGTATGGACCGAGCACACATAGATGTAGAGAGGTCTTGCGGTCAGTATGATGTTGCTAATCATGAAAACACCACTTTCTCAATGGCCTTTTTATTTGAGCATTTCCCCTACTTTACTTCAGGGGCTCACGCTTGTCATAGCGATGCTGCGAGACTTCTCTGGTGGCATAAGAAAATTCCAAAGAAATCTATGGGAATGTTGATTGACGATATTGAGGAGTTTGAGTTTCGGCCTTATACCAAGCGCCCTGGGGGAACTTTCAGCTGGCTTTCTTTCCCTGGCGATGGCGGGACCTTCTATTGCCCTTCAGCAGTGGGGTCTGTTTCCACCCGTCCTCATATTAATGTGGTGACAATGTTCTTACCGTTCCACCTCCCTTATTGGACTGAGTTAGGTCCGCGTGCTGAATCTTATCATGCCGAGAGGGCAAGACGACAGTTTGGCTATGATCAAGTGCTCACACCCCTCCTCTTTCTACCTACAGCAGTCATTCAGAGGCGTTTTCAGAGGCGTGTGCTAGCTTTACTCTTCAGGGATTATTCCATAGGGTCAGTGGTTTGGGTGGTCTCTATGTGCCTCCCTGCGATTACCGTCCCTCATACACTTCATCTTGGTTCCTTCTTTGGCAGCGACAGGTTCGTCTTATTCAAGAATGTGTAGTTGGCCCCCCTCATGAGACCAACCCCATTAAATACACCAAAGATCAATTTTTGGTTAGGCGGACGCAAAAAGATCCTTGGTTTCTCAGCACCACTTCCACGCCACCCTTGGAGCAGGCCATTCCCATTATAGTGAAGCCTCTAATTGACGAGTCACTTCAGCCTCCGTCGACTGAGCTTCCCCCTGTGAAGTCTAGAAGCCAATAAAAAAACAGAGGGAAAATGAGCACCTCTACTACGAGTAAAAGGAAACACCCTGATGCAGATGTATCTAATTTTGTTCCTGCTACTACCGCTTCTCCTCCTTATTCTCCTGTGAGGACCCGGGCTGCAAAGAAGAAGAAAGGAAATGGCGCTCGCATGGCTGCTTCCTCTACGGTGGATCAAGAGTCCGATACTGGTGATCTTGGGGTGGGGGAGACTTCCCAAGTAGTGAAAGGAAAAGGTTACTCCTCACCGAGCCTTGCTTCCCAGGAGGCGCGGGTCGCGTCTATTCCCATTGCAGAAGGTACTATATCATGACATTCTTTACTTAGTGGAACTAGTTCTCTCGGAGTTTCTTTATCTCCCTCCCCTTCATTGGAAGAGGAACTAGTTGATTATGGAAGCACCCCTTCCTATGACGACCATAGGTCTTCTTCGGGTGATATGGGCGGCCTGGGTTTCCATAGCGAAAGAACTACTGACACTTATTCTTTGTTATCAGTTTCGAGAGAGTCTTCTAGTGATGATGAGGCATCCCATTCTCCTGGGGGAGTTAGCCCCACCCATCTCCCTTATGGCCAGACCACGCGCCCTGCTACTGTAAGCGTTCTTCCTTTACTCATCTATTTTTTTTGCATATGATTTTCTTTCTTCCCACTCATTTTTTATTTGTTAATGAAAGTATTCTGTCATATTTTGCAGGTCATTTCCATAGAGGCAAGCAATTATCCTCTTCCCCCATTGCGACTGACGCCCTTTCAGCGAGAGAGGAACTCCATGCTCATTTCTTCCCGAGGCCTTTTTAGAGAGGTTTGCTATCTCCTTAATTCTTTTACCATCTGATGTAATTTGTTAGTCTTTTAATTACATCTTGGTTGTGTACGCTATCATTTCCCCGGAGCTTTCATCTGTGCACTTTACCGGCACCAGGACCACTTTTGTGGCTTCTCCTTCTCCTCATGTATGCCTCGCTATTCCCAAAACTTTCATTATGCCATTTTCTCTTTACTTCTTCCTTTTATTTACTCGTTTACAATGCGTAGAGGGTTGTTGTCACACCCCAAACCCAATATCCATACTAATCATTTGTTATTAGAATAATTGGATAATAATATCGAGCCCATTGAAAATTTAATTCCTTTATCAATATTTTTTTTTTTTGCATAATGAACATAATATTGTTCTTGTGCCATAACTAAGTCAACACCATAGTCATAATTAGAGATTATACAATACTACGATTAACTATGATCAACTCAATCCATACTAAATCAATATATACAAAGTGTGAGTATATCAAAATCTTCAGTGTGACAACGATAAAATCTCCATACTTAAACCCCCAACTCTTCTAACGGTGCAACTCTCAAAGTTACCGGTCATATGTTATCCTATTTGGCAGCGTACAAACCTGAAATTGTTAAAATATAAACCGTAAGCATTAAGCTTAGTGAGGTACTCCTTCCCTGCAACAGAATAACAATTCTATATCGAATATGTGGATATAAAATCCAAACAATCCTGCCCATTGGCAATAATAAATCATGGATCATAAGATCCAAATAATTCTGCCCATTGGCAATAAAAAATCCTGGATATTTAGATATCCAAACAAATCCTGAATACCGAAGTATTCAAACCAATCCTGGATCATAAGACCCAAATAATTCTGCCCATTGGCAATAACAAATCCTGGATATTTAGATATCCAAACAAATCCTGAATACCGAAGTATTCAAACCAATCCTGGATCATGAGACCCAAACAAATCCTGGATATTTTAATATCCAAACAAATCCTGAATACCGAAGTATTCAAACAAATCCGCTCTTAGAGCTATATTCATATTTATATATGAAACAAATCATAAGTACACTCACCTTGACAGTTTAACTGGCTTTTCCCTTGCCTTTATCCGGTACTTGTTCACTCAGCTCTTCTTCCCTTCCTATCATTCTTAAAATATTAGTATCATCATAAGAATATTAATAGTCCAAAGAATAGCTTCAATCATAACTCAATTCATAAGCATCATATTATTGAATTCAAATCATTCATTAAAATGAAGTCCCATCTAGACTCAGGTTCTGTTATCTAACATATTCAAATTATAGCCCAAACCCTTTTTAATTATTCTTGTTAATCCAATCCTTATTATATCATGTTTCCAAAACAAAAGACGACACATCATTCCGAGTTTCCTAGAGCAAAATAAGCCTATTTCTTCACTATATAGCAAATCTGCCCTATAGGCTCTTTTATCGTTCATTCAACTTCCAAGAATTTCCATAATTTTTATACATCATAAATTTATATGATATTCAACCCAAAATCAGTAAACATATTGAAAAATACAAGATTAAAATTTCATAATTTTTAGAGTTTATTTTCTATGTCAAGCAAAACATCAAACACATGGTAGGCATACTTTCACCCTTAGGGCAGATTTCATACCCGAACTTCAAACTCTCACCAAGGACTCATTTCTTGGTATTTTACCATGATTTTCTGATATGTCATACATATGTAAGTCCAGGTTAATCTCCAATTGGAATCAATCAATTCCAGTAAGTATAGAGAAATATATGGAAGTTTGAATAAACAAGGTTCTTAAACAAAACAATCTCAAGGGTTTACACATTCAAGTTTACTTAAACTTGCATCTATCCATAAGTACATATCAAGACATGGAATTTCAGTAAACAAATGATTATTTCAATCATTTAAATAAGTAATACAAAAAAATAAACAAGATTTATGGATGGAAATACCTTAGGGGCTTTTACGTAATTTTTTTTTATGAATTTTTCTTCAATTTCTCCTCACACTTTCTTCCTAAACTTCAAAACTCTCTTTCCTTAGGTTAAACTCTTCCATGGATGAAATATGCTGAAGGAAGAGCTTAATTAAAGGGTTTTAAGTCGGAATAAGGCCACCCCTTCTTGGTCCAATCAAAATATAACATGTGGCATTACATAAAACAAAATTTCATTTAAGGCTAAATGACTACTTTACCCCCTGTTCGTAAAAGGACAATATCTTCCCACTCGGATGTCCGTTCGATGAACCGTTTCTTTTGTTATAAACCTAACTCATATATATACAAATATCTAGTTTGCACCTCAAGTTCATTTTTATGTCATAAAGGTCAAAACTAGCCTTAAACATGAACATTCCTACCGAAACCCTCAAAATTTTGTATTTGTAACTAATCCGACATTTCATAATTTTTGAAGGTAGGATTAGACTAAAGATAGTAAATTAACATCATATATATATTAATAACACACTAATCATATCACATAAGATAAGCATGATTTAAGCATAATTAATCGTAATTATATTCGGGTTGTCACAGTTGTGTCTTCCGGCGTTGGCACCTCGTCTTCTCTTATTTCAGCGGTGGGCACTTCTGCAGCTGAGGTATGTATTTTTACTTTTGAATATTTGTTTCCTTTCAATAGGAGTCCTAATGGCTTTTGGATTTTCTTCTCAGGGAGGGGCTCCTCCCTTACCTGGCATTATTATCCCGGGTTTATCCTCTTCGGGGAGGATTTTTATCCCTCGGGTCCGCGTATTTATGGACGGTAGACCCTTGGTTCAGGTGATTTCTCGTGGCCCAATATTTACTGTGGCTTCAACCAGTGAGACCACACTTCAGGTCAGGCCCTTCCGTTGAAGCATGGAATCTCTTTTTTCTCGATCATGCGATGAATAACATACTTTCATTCTTTGCAGGCTATCAGCACAGCCCCTACTGCGCCGACCGTCCTCTTCCGCTCTTACCCTTTGGATGGGGCTCAGGTACTCTCTTATTTTCTTAGTTCTATATTTCTTCTCTATCCATCCTGTACTTATCGTAGCCCTCTTTTACTTTGTTGCAGTTATCCTTTGGCGCTGTTTTGAGTGTGGCTCCTGCTAGTGTCTCTTCAGCAGCCCCTATACATGGGCCAGTTTGTCCTGTTATCGGTCCCTTTCAGGTAGCTATCTCTGTGGTGCCTTTTTAGGAGTTTCCCTCTCCCTCTTTTTAGTTGAGGTATTTATCATACATGAGGTAAGTGATTTGTTACCTCTTGTCACTCGCAGCCTCGCCTACTCCTTGCGGCCACCGTCGCTGAGGTTGTTCTTCCGGAAGTGCCTAAGGTTGAGGTAACTTCTTCAGAAGCACTGGTCGCTGAGACAGCCCCTTTAGGAGCATCGACCAGTGTTGCGGCCCCTATGGGATCCCCTGCGCCTCCTTCTTTGATCGTTACGGAGGGCATTATTCAGGTACAGTGCATAAGGGTATCTACTTCACTCATGTCATTCTTATGTCTTTACTATTTTGTTTAAATTGCGCAATCATTCCTATCTTCACCTTTGTTGCATTGTCTCTAGGTGAGCGAGGTCGCTTTGATGACTATGGAGCCTGAGAGTGGGATGGCTGCGAGAGAGGTATTAAATCAGCATACTCCCTCTTTTTACTATTTCCCTTATTTTCTTCTTGCGTATACGGTGCAAGCGTTCTCATTTCACCTTTGTCTTATTATTTCCAGGTGCATGAAAGTACTCCGATGACTGTGGAGTCTGGCAGTGGGGCATCTGCGAGAGAGGTATTAAACTAGCATACCCCCTCTTTTTACTATTCCCCATTTATTTTATTCTTGCGTATGCTGTGCAAGCGTTCCCATTTCACCCTTGTCTCATTGTTTCCAGGTGCATGAGAGTACTCCGATGACTGTGGGGTCTGGCAGTGGGGTGACTGCGAGGGAGGTTTTAAACTATCATACCCCCTCTTTTTACTATTCCCCTATTTTTTTCTTCTTCTTGCTTATGCTGTGCAAGCATTCCCATTTCACCCTTGTCTCATTGTTTCCAGGTGCATGAGAGTACTCCGATGACTGTGGAGTCTGGCAGTGGGGCGACTGCGAGTGAGGTATTAAACTAGCATACCCCCTCTTTTTACTATTCCCCTATTTCTTCTTCTTGTGTATACTATGCAAGCGTTCCCATTTCACCCTTGTCTCATTGTTTCCAGGTGCATGAGAGTACTCCGATGACTATGGATTCTGGCAGTGGGGCAACTACGAGGGAGGTATTAAACTAGCATACCCCCTCTTTTTACTATTCCCCTATTTTTCTTCTTGCGTATGTTGCGCAAGCATTCCCATTTCACCCTTGTCTCATTGTTTCCAGGTGCATGAGGGTACTCCGATGGTTGTGGAGACTGGTAGTGAGATTTATGTGGATAGAGATCATAGTTCTGAGTTCACTCCTTTGGTCGGTGACGCTAATTCTGGTGGACAGTCTTCTTTCCTTCCTTCTGAGGCGGGGTATCGCCACTCCGATGGCGATGATGAAGTAGTGGATGCTGCGACTATTGCGAGTAGGCTATGGCGTGAGGAGTTACCGGGATGATTCAGGGCACCTGAGCTTCAACTTTTGGATCTCATCTTAGAGCACCATCCCGAGACATTCACTTCTCAGAGTATACTTCAGATTGACAGTCTTACGGCCTTCAACCTGAGGGTTCTCGCCAGCCACGTTCACGAGTTCTTGGCTACCTCCCCTGCTAAGCTGGCTAGTTCTTCCATTTTTCTATTCTTGGATGTTCTCCGTGACTTGCAACAGTTCTATAATTTTTGTTTGGATTGGCTTGATGCGGGGTTCACCCTTTTCTGAGTGTTCCTTTTCGAAAGATAGTGAGATTTCACACTTCCCGATAGTCTAGAGTTGAGCAGCGGCAGACTGAGGCTACGAGAATCCGAAATCAGATCGCCCTACTGCAGGTGAAGCTTGCTAGACTTGAGTCTGGCGATGAGGAGGACGAGGATAAATTCATCAGGTTGGAGGAAGAGTTTCTGCGGGAGGCTGGTCCGTCATATTCCGGTGCCATCGCTCGCGATGATTTGTTTTTTGTAGTTTCTACCAGATAGGCTACTTCTTGCTTTGTAGTTCTCAGAATTCTATGTGTACATCACTTATCATTCCTGAATGAGACACTTTGTTTCTTCTGCACTTTCTTTTTCCTTTGTTCTCCCTTTATACTGTGGGTGTTTGTTTTATATGACTTGCTCTAATTTCTGTGAGCATTTAGTCTACTGGTGGCTGCCCCATATATTGTGGGGTATTTGCATTAATATGAAAAGTTATGTATTAACATATTGTATATATTTTTTTGAAAATGCACCTCTTGTAGCTGTGAGGTATTGGCATGCGACTTTCTTGGATTGCCCCTCCTGTCTGTGGGGGTATTCCTGCATATTACTACTTATAGTCATAGAGGCTAGGTTGGAGAGGGGGGTGACCCCTGCCCCTTTCCCGAAAGCCTGATTTTATTAAAAAAACTATTTGAATTAGCTAGCCCCTAGTCTTTGGGGTCCTTGCTCTATATTCTCTTTAAGAGTTTCACTGTTCTTTGTAATATTAAAGAGGAGGAATTTATTCTTCCCTCTATATTTTCTATTAATTTATGTCTGGGGGACTTTGCTCCGTATACTTTCTCTTAGGATGGCTTACCTCCCAAGTGTAGTGAGCAAAGTTCCTGATTTTTTTGTACTCTCTTCTAACTTAATAGGGAGTGTATATATATATATATATATATATATATATATATATATATATAAATGAGTAAGCAAAGCAAACGTCAACAATGATCAAAAGTGTTGCTTGTTCATTTCTTTACTTTTGTGTGCTGTTTACAATGTAGTATTGCTCTAAAAAATTTTTTACAAAAAAAACTTTTCTGGTATAGGAGCAATCCTCAAAATCCATTACAGACATGCAAAACACAAACAAAACTTGTTAGCTGTTACTAAGCATAGTACCTCTTCAACCACTTGCAGTTGATGGACTGGAGGCAATCACTCTCTGGTTCTGATATTTGGCAGTAGCCCGACTTCCCCACTCCTCTGACGACAAAAGGGCCTTCCCAGTTAGGTTTGAATTTTGATGCCAACATGCTACGAATATGGTGAGTTGATGCTCGCAGGACTAAGTCTCCTACTTGGAATTCTCTAGGCTTGACTAAGTTCTCGTAGGCCCTGGATAGTTGCTGAGTGTAGACTTTGAAATTCTCTCTCGCCTTGTCCCTATGCTCGTCCAGCGCCTCCAGATGCACATGCCTTGGGTTTGGGATGAGCCCATTACTAAGAGAAATTCTGGCTGAAGGCACTGCCAGTTCCACTGGTAGGACAACTTCGGTCCCATATACTAGAGAGAAGGGAATGAATCCTGTTGGCTTTCTTTTCGAAGTACGATAGGCCCATAACACCATAGGAAACTTCTCATCCCATGCTCCCGGCATGTCCTTTAGCATTTTCTTTAAAATGTTTATCAGGGTCTTATTGGTAGCCTCCGCCTGGCCATTGCCCTTGGGGTAGGATATGGTTGAGCTATTATGCACAATCTTATACCTGTCTGTGAGGAGGGCAATCTCCTTGCATACAAATTGCTTCCCGTTATTCGTTAGGATCACTTTGGGTATACCAAAACTTCATATGATATACTCATTTATAAACTGGGTTACCACTTGTGCGGTGACTCTCCTTAAAGGAATGGCCTCTGCCCATTTAGTGTACAATTCTGTAGCCACAATGATAAAATCCTTACCGTGTGATGCTGGGGTGATCTTTCCCACCAGGTCGAACGCCCATGTGTGGAAGGGATAAGGAGCTGCCAAGCTTTGTAGACTGACGGAGGGAGCGTGCACCATGTTTCCATACACTTGACATGCTCTACACTTCTTCACATACCCAATGGAGTCAGCCTCCATGGTCGACCAGTAGTATCCCATCGTCATCAGTTGATCATACAGCTTGGCGCCTCCTATGTGGGAGGGATCATGAGCTTCTTTCAACACCTTTTCCACCTCTTCTTTGGCTACGCACCTTAGCACCTTCTCATTGTACCCCTTCCTATATAACTCCACTTTGACGAAGTAGAAACGGGCTATCCTTTTTCTAAGGTAAATTTCATCCGCTCTCTCGGCGGGCAGCTCCCCATTTCCTAGATATGCTAGGTATGGCTGTCTCCAATCTTCGAAGGCTTCCACGAAGTTAGCCTCCATTGGCTGGTTAAAATTAGCTTGCACTTTAGATAAATTTTCTGCAAGGGGGCCGCTTCTATGCTCATGGCGGGCCAATAATACCCGCTTCGCTGCAGTCGTCTGTAAAGGGGAATATTCGTATCCCCGCAGTGCTTCTGGTGCATCTCTATTAACCTTTCCTTAGCTTCTTGCTCCCCTATGCACATTGCCAGAAACCCTCTACGACTCTTAAAGTAGAGAGTTCCTTGGTAATTGGCTAACTCTAATATTTTCATTGTCCCTTCTCTAGTTTCAAGTTGCTTGTCCACCAGACGCCTCCAATCTTCTGGCTCGTCACTTGGGAATAAGGATTTTACAGTAGTGGGTACCGTTCTCCGCCTCACTGTGATGGTTGCTTCTGACCCCTCCATGTCCACCTTTTGTGCTATGGTGGCGAGCGCTTCAGGGTACCTATTCATCGTTCGTGCCCGCCTCTCCATAGTTACTTCTAAGAACTATCCCAGCAGTCTTTGGATGATGTGTCTGTACGGAGCTAAGTTGGCATGTTTAAGGGAAAACTCTCCATTGACATGCCTTACTACCAGATTAGAGTCCCCTCGTATACACAATACCCAGATCCCTCTTCTGAGTGCTTCCAACATCCCTAGAATGAGGGCTTCGTACTCAGGTTCATTATTTGAGCATTTAAAATCTAACTTGAAAGAGAGGGTAATCTTCTCCTTCCCATCTGAAAGTATAACGCCGGCTCCACCTGTTCCTTGAGCATTGGAACCATCAAACTCCATAAACCACTTATTCAGCTCCTCCGCCATGCATGCTTGAAAACTTTCTCCGGGTAGTTCTTCACTAGGTGGTTCAAAAACTCCACTTGGGAAGTGGGCAAGCAGATCTGATACTGCTTGGCTTTTAATGTCTTTAGGCACTACGCATTTTAGATCGTATTCTGACAAGATCAAAACCCACCTTGCTGCTCGTCCCATGAGTATAGTTCGCGCGAGGAGGTACTTGATGGGATCACACTTGGTGACTATGTGAACTGTGAAGGCTAGAAGATAGTGTCTCAACTTCTGGGCTACAAATACCAATGCCAGGCAGTGCCTCTCAACGCTGGTGTATCTCGATTCTGTTCCAAATATTACTCTTGACAGGTAGTAGACCGACTTTTCCACTCCTTTCTCTTGCGCCAAGAGGGCCCCTATCGATCTCTCTGTAGAAGTAAGGTAGACAGCAACGTCGCTCCGGCTTCGGGGGGAATCATCGTGGAAGGAGAGGCTAGGCTTTCTTTAATCTTCTGGAACGTTTTCTCCTGCCTCTCTCCCCAAACCCACTTGGCTTTGTCTTTTAGTAGAGGCACGAACGAATGAGTTACTTCTGCCAGCGCAGGTATAAACCTCCGCAGGTAGGATATCTTTCCCAGGAAGCTCTTGAGTTGCCTCTGACTCTTGGGCAGTCGCATCATCACAATGTCTTTCATCTTCTCTGCATCCACTTGCACCCCTGGTCTATTCACCACAAAGCCTAAAAATTTCCCTGCAGTAACCCCAAAGGCACACTTTGAGGGGTTCATTCTCATCTTATATTGACGACACCTTTCGAATACTCTCCTGAGATCCTGAATATGCTTGCTTTCTTTCTTAGACTTCACCACCAGATCATCCACCTATAATTCTAGTATATCATAAAATAAGTCATGAAAAATTGCCATCATGGTCCCCTGGTATGTGGCCCCAGCATTCTTTAATCCGAAGGGCATGACTGTATAGTGAAAGTTCCCTAACGGTGTGCGAAAGGCAGTCTTCTCCGCATCGGCAGGGTCCATTTTAATCTGGTTATAGCCAGCATACCCATCCACGAAGCTATACATCTCATGTCCCGTTGTGGCGTCCACCAAGATGTCTATGCTAGGTAGTGGGAATTCATCCTTAGGGCACGCCCTGTTCAAGTCACGAAAATCTACACAGATTCTGATTTGGCTCTTATCTTTCTTCGCCACTGGCACTATGCTGGATAGCCATATGGGGTGCTGAATAGGCCTGATGAACCCTGCCGCTAACAACTTCTCCACCTCAGCTTTTATCTTCAAATCAAGGTCTACTTTGTATGTGCGTGTGGCTTGCCTTACCGGAAGGGCATTGGGAAGGATGTTCAATCTATGAGAGCTCACTTCTGCGTCTATTCCTGGCATCTCCGTGTACTTCCAAGCGAATACATCAGTGAACTCCTTAAGTATACCGATGAGCTCCTTCCTCTATATTGGTTCTAGGCACTTGGAGATTAGAATGGGTCTACTCTCACCCTTTTCTGGCCCCAACTTGATTTCCTCTAATTCTTGCAGCTGCTCCCTGGGTCCGTCTTGCATGCACTCTGGAGCTTCTTATGGTTACTCAACATGCTCAATGATATGGGATTCATCAACGATAAAACATTCGGCATCGGGTCGATGCTCTCATCCCAAAACACCGCCCGCGCAGACCGTTATAAATGGTAAATGATCTTTCCATCGGGCAAGACCACCTTCTTGCAAGTTCGAGGAGGTTTAGCTACCTCCTCTACTTTCCTCTTCCCTTTTGCCATGTGGGGGATTATCCTCCCCCTAGATGGTCATGAACGGACTTCTTCTGCGGAACCCTTCCCTTAGCTACCTTGATTCCTTCTAGTTTTCTTGCAGAGACCTTTCTTTCCTCATCTAACTCGGTGTAGAATGCAGCATCCACCAGGTGGGCCTCCTCAACGGCGAAGGGTCTCTGCGTGGCCTTGATCACTATCTATGTGCCTCTAATGTTTGCCTTCGCGCATTGATAGTAGGTGGAAGGCATTATGCCATGAGTGTGCATCCATACCCTTCTAATGAGTAATTGGTAGCTGGTGTTAGCATTAATAATGTGAAATTTGATGTGGGAGGTGAAATTTCCCAACTTAATTCCCACATTCACGTATCCAATGGACTGCATTCCGGCGTTGTCAAATCCGAAAATTACTAGTGGTACCAGAACCACCTTCTCCTGGTCAATTCCTGTTTTATATAATATACTGATGGGCATGATGTTAATGGATGCTCCTCCATCCATCAACGCCTTGGGAAATGAGACTCCATTAACCATGGATGCGACATACAACGAGCGGTTGTGGAAGTAGGGCACCAACCTATCTGCTTCTGAAAACACCACTTCAGAAGTATACTTCTTAATCATCCTTCAGATTGGCCTCTGCCCATTTAGAAAAGGGTCTCCCCACTGCTGCACTGCCTCCAAGACTTTCCTCGTGATGGACACCCTTGTGTCGTACTTCACCCCTATCTGGTTGAAAAACCACTTGAACTTGGGGCTCCTTGCTATGGCCTCACATTCAAAATCTAAGTCTACCTCGTACGTCTGGGCACTGCAAACATACTCCGCTTCAGAGGTCCCTCCCTCATCTAGAGCGAGAATGACGTCTACCTCACCTTCTGAGAGAGTCACTCCCTCAACTTCCCCACTTCCATTTTCTTGTTCCGGAGTGAAGAACCACTCCTCTTGCTTTCTTTCTAGCTCAAGTCTGCTTAGTGATAGATTTTCTAACTCCTCGCACAACTGCTCTCCACTCTCCCACTTCATCAAACTTCTTGTAGCTTCTTCGTCGTAGGCCACTACCATGTGGGCAGTGCCAAAATGATACGCAGGAAGTGGGTTCTCGTTAACGTCCATAAAGGGTATCTTCAAGGTACCACTGGCCATCTGCTCGCCAATGATCCTTCGCAAGTAGTAACAATCTTTGGTAGAGTGCTGCACTCGTTGGTGCAACTCGCAATACTTTGGATTGGCCTTGTCAGTTGCAGTGGGGGTTTCTCCTTTAAGGTGGGAAGGTCCTTCTACACCTTCTCGTACTAAGGTGCGGTAACAATCCATAGCCTCAGCTACACTGCATGGTAGTGGCAGTGGGGCATCTTCCCCAAACTTTCTCGTATTGCCGGGACTGTCAGTCTTGGCCACGGAGCCTCCCTTTTTCCCTTTGGGATTCCTGTCCACATAGTTAACCGCTTGCCTCCTTGAAACTTGAAACCTTTCGGAAGTCAGTGGGACTTGCGTCCTCCAGCCCGGGGCTCTTGGTTTGATTATCATAGCTATGTTGCTAGTGGCCCTGGTGAATTCTCTAAAAGTTCCATCTCTAGTTTCATTTATCAAGTGCAACTTGTACTCTTCTAAGAGTCCTTACACACATATCTGTAGTAACCTGGCCTCCGCCACGTCCTCGTGGACATCTAGGGCCCTCTCAAGAAATCGCTTGATGTAGTGCATCAACTCTTCTCCTGGCTTTTGAACCTCTTGTGCCAGGTGCCTCAGTGTAAATTCGTCCTCCGCTACAAAAAACTTCTGGAGGAATTGCCTGTGCATCTCTTCCCAGGTAGGGACGATGTTAGGCACCAAGTGAGAATACCATGTATAAGCCTTCCTAGTGAGGGTCTTAGAGAACTCCCTCAACCTCAGGTTCTTGTCTCCAGCATGTATTCCCAGGTACTCGATAAACCTCTTCACGTGTTCTATAGGGTTCTCCCCCCTACCGCCGAACTTGATAAATTTTGGTGGAATATACCCCTCAGGGTATGGCTTCTCACTTACTTCCTGTGGATAGGGGTCTTAAAATTCCTCATATAGGTGGGAACCCTCTCTCTGAGAGGAGGAGAGGAGCTTCCTCACTTCCTCTATAGTAATAGCCTTAGAAGGTGACTCCTTCAAACACACGCCCTTAACAGCTGGCTAACCTGTTGGCACCAGAACCTGCTTCGGCGTCGCCTTTCGGGACGGAATCGTTTCTGCCGGAATCGTAGTAGGGGTGGCTAACCCTCCAGAGGGGGAAGTAACATGTGTCACACAACCTTGACCCAAACTTGATAGTTCTATGTTATTTTTCTTCAAGAAGTCAAAAAACATTGCCATAAGATTCATACCTGCCGTTGGAGCCACTTCCGGCGAACTGGTTTGCCCTCCCTGAGGCGCAGGCGCCTTGGCTCCGATCACCACCACTTCTTCCTGAGTAGTCTGGTCACTGTGAGCTCCGTTACCAGACGAAATGTCCTCAAAAACCAACTTCTTAGAGACATTGAAACCTTTTTTGTCCATTAAAGCAAGAATACCCCCACAACAAAGTCGCCAAATGTATGAGGGTAGTGAGACTGGGGTCTATGAATAACTGGAAAGGGTGAGGCATGACCCACTCCAATGGACGCTGCCTGCAAGGCCTTCACGGTCTCCTGGTGCAACTTCTGAAGAAAACTTCTCCTTTTGATAACAATGGAACTCAAGCTTCAACTCACTCCCTGTAAGAAGATGAACTTTCACAGTAAAAATAGTAATTTTCTCAAGAGAAACACCTGAGAATGATGGCTGTCAGTGGGGAGTGAAGGAACAAGGCACTCAACACTAAGAGAATGAGCAGGGAGAGAATACTAGGTAGGTCTGGTGATATTTTAGCAGAGTAACAGTGCAATTTCTATTGTCTCCCTCTTAACCTTGCCCAGAGGTCTATTTATACTAGGGCGTTAGGGGTGAGTTGGAATTTTTTTGGGCGCCAAAATTGAGAAAGTTGGTGGGGAACAATGTCTGAAGTGTACCATTTGTCCCTACCTATAGGCAGCCCTGCCTGTCCCCCCTGCAGGTGCCACCTGGCTCCAACCAAAAGTCAAAAAGCACATATGTCCCCTAATGGAGACAAAATATCAGATTTGGTAGTTATCTTTTGAAACGGTAACTTGTAGTGAAATTTTGCAAATCTTGAGAGAGGAGGCCTTAAGGACCCCTCTCTTCTAAAACTATTATTTTTCTTGAGAGGTACCTCGAGGACCCCCTCTTCTGGAAAAGTCATTTTCTTATAAAGAGTTTATTTCTTGTGAGTAGCCAGCTCTTTGGCTGCTCCCTTCATTTGTGACCAATTGTGAAGTGTGTGTAGTCTTGAGTGACTTCTAGGTCTTCTTACTAGTATTCTCTCCCTGCTCATTCTCTTAGTGCTGAGTGCCTTGTTCCTTCACTCCCCACTGACAGCCATCATTCTCAGGTGGTTCTCTTGAGAAAATTACTATTTTTGCTGTGAAAGTTCATCTTCTTGTAGGGAGTGAGTTGAAGCTTGAGTTCCATTGTTACCAGAAGGAGAAGTTTTCTTCAGAAGTTTCACCAGGAGACCTTGAAGGCCTTGTAGGCAGCGTCCATTGGAGTGGGTCACGCCTCACCCTTTCTAGTTATTCATAGACCCCAGCCTCACTACCCTCCTACATATACCCTTGTGATAAATATCATTTCCATTCAAGACATCTTATTCATAACAAGTGAGGTGACCAAAATGGTCATTGTATAATAATAAATAATTGAACTATGGAGTAGGAGGCTCATGACAAAGTGCAATTTTACCATATTAAATATAGTATAATATAATCCCTTGAATAATGCAATGATTGTGTGCTAGTGTAAGCTTTTGGCTTCTAACACTATAAGTAATGCAAAATTACTTTGCACGATTTATTTATATACGACACCCATGTATACTGATGCCCATAAAACAAAGCAAATTACTTCAGGAATTATTTTCCTGTGACTCATTGCATATGTACGGGAGGGTACCTAATACAACATCCTATAGGCTCTTCTGGAGCCTGAGGTTCAACTATGATTAAAAGCTTTACTATGTCACACTCCAAGTCTGAAAAAACTTCAGGTTGTTCAGAATAGCGTGAGTTGTTCTTTGTCAGCTAGACAAATGTCATCATATGATGACCATTCCAATTGTCACTTTTTAAAATTAAAGATTGATTATAAAGTGTTTAAAGTGAGTTCAAATATAGAGATGTTGAATAATACAATAATATTTTATGATCAATCTTTTGTTAACCAAACTTTAAGAAGTGAAAGTATTAAAAAAAATCATATCAGATATTCAAAGAATGAGATTAATAACAAAACTTTCCCAATTAAAGTTTAAAACGTTGGGTTGATAACCAATGAATCAAAAGTTCATAATATTATGATACGCGTGAGACTTTAGGATCAAAATTAAGAAAGTTTAGGCTTTTAATATATAACTAGGGTCATTAAAATAATTATGACAAATATTTCATTTTGAAAAGCAATGAAAACTTAAGGTTCTCTATTTAGTGTCACTTGTATATGAATCTTAGGGTTCATATAAATTATAAAAGTAATATCTAGGACTTCAGGTCCTACATTAAAATAACTCACAAAGTGCGTGGTGAGAATTATATATAACAATTGGATTTTTTTCTTATCATTTGTATATGAGAACTTCTGGTTCTACACAAATAGTTCAACTTTAAATTCAATATTACTAATGTTGAAGGACAATAAATTCTCTACCCATTTGTATAAAAAAAATTCGGATTTGATTAGGGGATAAAAATATTAAATAATCTTTGAAACAAATGTCAAATAATTTTGAATAACTCCGGCCAATAATAATCCATCATCTTTATTAAAAAAAATGAAGGGCTTAATTTTTTACATCTATATAATACTCTAAAATGCTAAACAGGAGTTAATTCTCCCTCCCAGTTAAGGTGTCCCTGTGGAAGCCTCTAAAATGCTAAATAGGAGTTAATGCTCCCTCCCAGTTATGGTGTCCATGTGGAAGCTTCAATAATTAACCTTATCGCTTCTTTTTTTAATCTCTTTTTCTATCTTACAATAGGTTACCCAAGGGATAAAGATCCTTCTCATTCTAGCCCTTCCAAGACTCTCTTTCCATATCGAAGCACCAAACCTATATCCTCTTCCTACGACACCAGATACTCTTTCTTCTCTCACTACAACACCAGATACTCTTTCTTCTCTCACTACAACACCATCAGACACCGATTTCATGAAAATCTAATTTGGATTCTATGATTTATTTTGCAGTTTGAATCGATATTTAGGTCATCGCTTACAAGGTATGTTTTCTATGTCTCTCTCTGTCTAATCCAAATTTTCGTATGGTGTTTAAGCCAAAAACTTATATTTGGTATCTCATACTATTGTTCTATTTTTTATTTATGGGGTTTTTCTTCTAATTTTTGGAAAGAGATATTGTGGGTATGATATGGCTTATACTTTCATTCCTTCCCTTTTCCAAGTTTAACATTTGATCAAAAATAAAACCCTACATGTCTATGTTAATTTTCAGTTCGATTTCTATTCATGGGGTATCCATTTTTTTGTTCATTTGGTTTGAAATGATTTTTTTGGATAACAAATTCGATCGACTTTGGTTCCATTTAGCAGATTTAATCTCTGAGAATGAAAAGAGGTTGTGTGGTCTTGATGGGAGAAGGTATAGGAGAAATTAGGGGGGGAATAGTAATGGTGCCAGAAGGTCGGTGGGGTGTCTCGGGTTGGATGGTTGTTGAGGGCGGGTAAGGTGGGGTTTAGAAACAGGGGTTGTGGGATTTGGGGACTTTATTTAAACGTTTTTTACTTATTTTGCTCAGATATGCAATTACTATGATAATCGACTTTTGTTAGAGTCGTTGCTGAATGATTGCAAATAATATGGTGATGAACTTGGGTTAAATAGTTTTCTTTGTTTTATTAGTCCGAACTCAATTATCTTTGATTTAGTCAATTATCATTTACACGATAGCAAAAAGTTTCACATAGAACTTCGGTTAATCATTTTTTTCTTATGTGACTCAGAAACCTTGTCATTTATAGTTTATTTCCATGTCTCCAACATTGATTTTGATTGCAAAAAATATTTGAATTAACTAACTTATGTTAATTGTTTATTTTATTTGTTATTTCTGAATCAAATTTTTGTCTATTTCGATGATCGTTTGATGTAAGATTTGTGACATTTTTAAAGTATGAGAATGTTCTTTGTTTGATTGCTTCTTTCCTTATCTGATAAATAAATTCAAAAACTTGGTTTATTTCTTAAAGTATGAGAATTTGGTGTTCGAAGGATGAAATATGATGATAACGGGGTAGTGGGTTTGGGGTTGAATGCTGACAGGTAGGGAATGGGTCAGATAGATGGGAAAGTTTTTTTTAACCCATAAGCTACAACTTTTATGCACTATACAAAAAGAAGAAGTCATATCTCAGTTTTTCAACAAGTTTTTCATTTTTTAACTTCACGGCTACCCAAATTAGTTGCAGCTTTAGTGACTCGACTTATAGAATCTAACATCCAAAAAGCTCCCTTTGAGAAGAACTACTGTTGACCACAATGTTGTAGTCGTTACAGTTGTTCTACTAGTGGCTAATACAACTGATTTGGTGGCATTCGAAATGTGGTACCTTTTTTTTACTATTCTAACAACTTCAACACCTGTAAATATCTTATCTGTGGGTCCAATTCTCTCGCTCAAATTAGCAAACTTAGTTGCTGCAGTTGATGAAACTTGATGGGATTCATAGAAAGATTTAGACTTCCCCAATGCGTCTCTACTCAGTACATATCCTTTGGTTAGCATTGTTTTGACTATATCTTGAGCCATTGCCACTACTTCTCTAGCCAAAATTTGGTTGCCTTGTGATGGATAAGCTGAACTACTTTCATTTTCATATTTCCAATTATGTTGATTCTAGATATCATATTCATCTTCGTTCTTTCCCCAATGGGTTATGCATACATGTTGGTCCAAAATAGTAGCTCCACTGAGTAAGACTGTTGTTTGTTTTGAGGTGTTGAGAGTGCTGAGTGTGGGTTATCCTGGGAGTGTGACCAAAATGTATGTCACCTCTACAAAATATATTTTGGTGCTGACTATTTTAGAACCTTAAGATCAATTTGGAAATAACAAAAGTTGGATTAAAAATTGTTTCAACTAACTCAAATGTTTTCAGATATTTCAAATATTGCAATTGAGCTCCAAAAAAATGATTCACCCCTCTAAAATGGTCATTTTTCACCAAATTTTTTTAAAGACAATTTTTTATTTATTTTTAAGTCTTGAAAAGATTAAAATGACTTCAAATATTCAAATATCAATTTTCCTATCTATCATCCATTTATTTTATATCTACGTAGATGTTAGCTTAATCACCAGATCTTTTGTTTTGTTTGTACGCTTCCTATTAAGAAAAGAGAATCCGCACAAATAGCTAAGAAAGGAAAGGCCGAAAATGATTCTAACAAGCCCAAGATTCCTGGTAGTGCTTTCTTCATATTCATGTATGGAACTGATCTAAAACTTTTGGTTCTTAATCAAGTAATTATTCAATAGGATTTGATTGATGTATGTGAATATAGGGTGGATTTTAGGGAGCAATACAAAGAGAAACATCTGGAAATAAATCTATACCCATTGTAAGTTTTTTAAATTGACACAAATTTTTGTGATTTAGATCATTCTGAGTATATGATGGTAATGATGTTATTGTATTTGAATCGAATAGGTCGTTAAAGATGGTGGATACAGATGGAAGGCTATGATCATACTTTTCCCTTTCTACTCAAGTTATGTTATGATTATCATGAGGTTTGGAAGGGAAAAGAGGTTCATGGGTTGGTTTTTAAATTGGATCTTGATTGGAATTTGTTTGTAGGGAGTACCTTTTGTTTTTTATGGTGGTTGTACTTATTTGAGGGGTGTTTAGAGGGTGTTTGATGAAATGACTAAGATATGTTATTTCTTGATTATTTTCTTAGTCTGAAAATTCAAATATCTGAATAAAATATTCTTTTCATCGTTATTAAACTAATTAGGATTATAAGAAAATTATCAAATCATAAATTTAACACACAAGCACAAAATATTCTCAACTTTGAATACCCAATATGGAAATATTTTTTGAAAACATAGATTATAGTGTAGAGAGATTAATTACTTGAAAAATATTATATTTTGTTTTATCGGTATACATTTGTATTTCATTTTGTGTTATCCCTTTTATTTTCTTTGGAAATCAAGTAGAAATTTATTAGTTTCATGAAATGAAACATGGGTTTCAAGTTTTATATAATGAGTTTCTCGATTTTGTTTTGTTACTTTAGTTTTCTGAAAAATCAATCACATTCATACATGGATTTTTAAACTTTGAACTGGCAAGCTCAATTGGAGCTGTTCTAGAGAATTATTAGTATGATACAATCCAAATGATTTAAAATTGTCCAAACCAACTATAAAGAAACATATATAACCAACCAAATAAAATGGTAAAATAATAACCAAGAAAAAGTATAAAACTTAAAAAACACAACAATCCCTCACAAGTTTTAAACTAAAAAAAATATATTTGCCAAAAAAATTGACAAGGAACTTTTTAGAATATAAAAAAAATAAAGTGAACTAGGTGTAAATGTGCTTAGATCCTAGGAACTAAACGTAAATTGTTCCTTTTCTTTTTTCGTTATAAACCTTTAATTTGATTGTTAAAATCAATATTTAAAATATAGAAGTGGAAAAATTCTTATACTATTGTTATTCTTAATCTTAAATACATAGTATAATAATTTTGGCAATTCAAGGAAATACATTTTCATGTCATCTATAATAATCTTCTTCAATTTTAATGGCCGTTTTCTACAATTTACGATATTAACTTTCATATTGGTTATGCATCCATTTATTTGTATGAATGACCCATACAAATTCTCTATGCATTCTCAGGGCTACAATGTATATGAAATAATTAGAATATGAAAATGAGTTAAAATTAAATACCATTAAAAGTAATTTAATACTCACATGAAGCGAAAGGTCAAGAGACACAAATTTAATGGTGAAACTATTAGTATCATAGTTGAAGGGACACTTAACCATTAAAAGAGTATTTAAAAAGACATTTCATTTAATAAAGAAAATGAAAAGCCAAGAACTTGAAAAGATATGTTTAAATATCCAATTGATTTTGAAACTAATCCCAATAAAAATAATATATTTGGCGCATAACCTATGAATAATCAAAACTTCGAGTTTTAATTTATGGTGCATTTTAGTTGGATCTTCAAGTCCAACCAACCATAAATAGCATTAGAGTGTCCAATGTTATATTTTATATCCCAATTTAAAAAATATTTTGTGAACTTCTAGTCACAATATGGAATATGAATCTTTATATCACAAATCAATGATAATTAGGGGAATCTTGGTCTATAACCTTTCAATTTGACAATCAAAACTTCAGGTTTGATTTTGATATAATTTCTTTTGTCACTTTAGGCCAAAATAATTGATGTACTCAATGTCCCAAAATTTGAACAGAGAAATTCAATTTCCATATTTGAATAATTATTAGAGAACTTGAGCCCCCAATTATAAATAATGACAACTTTCATATCATAACATTAAATATTTAGAGACTTTAAACAACCACCCAATTATATGCAAACTTCAAGTTTGGTAAGGGGTAAAATTGTTTGGAACTTCAGGTCCAAAAAAAAAATAATCCTTACGAAAAATGTAATATACTTTCCCTTATTATATAAGTAATCAAAACTTCATATTTGATTACAAAATTATTGGAGCTTCGGGTCCAAATTATAAATAATTGTTATTGGACTTTTACTATCCCTTGCCCTATTACAAAAATAATCAAAACTTCAGGTTTGATATTGGGGCTTATTTCATTGTCAAGTCCAAAAATTGACCAATAATTGTGAACTTTGGGTCTCAATTTTAAAATAATTTGGGAGCTTTTAGTCCCAAATAAAAAAATTTACATGGGAGTTTTTAGTCCCAAATGAATTTTTTTTTGGGAACTTCGTGTCCTAATAATAAAATATTGAAGTAGTTCCAAATATTAATTTCTTGTAATTGGTAAACAGTCATAGGAGTCATAAAAGAGTTCTTAAAAATTTATCAGTGGAACCATAAATGGGCAATTTTTTTTAGTAAAATAAATTGTGGGGTCAATATAAAAATAATCAAAAGCTTAGGAGATGAACTACAAGAACCCCCAAAATATAGTGTCAATCTATAAATATGTTAGCTACAAGTCTTATGATGTATTTTTTATACGCAACTTAAACATTAGTTTTTATTATTATTATTATTTTTAAGTCCATGTCAAAGCAATTTATCAAATTTGATTACAAAAAAATAATAACAGTTTGTTAAAAGATGTAAATGAATAAAAGACCAATAATAAATTATTATCACATACAAATTGTGATAGCATAAATTGTTTAATTCTATAGATCTAAACATTAAATATATTATAATATGAATATATATCTTATATGCCACATAAGACTTTGATACGGTATAAAGGTAGATACATACTTGTCATGGCAAAAAAACTCACATAGTTGTATCATCCCTCCAATCTCACGATGTTAATTTAATCCATAGATTTCAATGCAGATTTCGACAAAGAATGGATGATGGGTATTGTGAGTGTGGAATGTGGTTGGCGGATGATTAATGATGAAAAATTTATTGGAGCACTCATGCTGATAACGTGTTGTAAAATAGAGGGAACACATAGAGAGAATTTAGATGGAGTGAGTCTTTTATTTCATTAGTATTATTGGGTGTAGTTTTTGTTGTACAAAACTATATGAGGATCCTCCTATTTATAGAATATGGGCACGGCTATTGGCACTCCTACAATTCATCTAGCACTCCACTTTCAATTACAATGACAATATTACCCCTTTTTGACAATTACTTATTTTTTAACATCTTCTCTTTCTTTTATTTCGGTCAACTAAAAAGAAGCCTAATAATCATATTTTTTCACTGTTTTTAGTTTAAATAATTAAGCACGATTGTTTAATTAAATAATATAATTCACACTTTAAACTTATTATTTATTTGATTTACACTAGCATACTTCTTTATTTATATTTTTTACCAAGAACGAACGCGACCTAATTAAAACACAATAAGAAATCTTTTTTTTAACTATAATAACCCGCACTTTTATGGCAAACTAAATTTAATAATTAAGTGCAAATTGAGAATTTAAGAAATTATCGTGAATAGTAATTTTTGAGGTTTTCAAGGATTTAATGATTTTTGATGGGTGTAATATTTTCTTTTGGGATTTAGTAAGTAAGTTGGAGTATTTTAATTATATGTCGCGGTTGAGTAAAGCGACAAAAGGTAAGATTTTAAATGGGAAAATCCGCATTGAGAGATATTGGGATAAATAGTGGGTTGCGGTCAAGTACCTCGGATGGAGATTTCGAGTGTGCGGTTGGTCTCGGAATGGCCGAGATAGTCAGAATAGTATATCCGATAGTCGAAATTGAGTTTCCAGAATTTTTGGGCTATTAGGAACTCGTAGTTGAGTAAACGAGTCATTTTTGGGTTTAAAGGGATAAACCCTCATTTCTCCCTATATAAGGCATGGGAGGGGCAAAGAAAAGAATGAAAAGAGAGAAAATAAAGAGGGGAAGAGAAAGAGGAAGAAATGGAGAAGAAAAAGGGAGATTCCGACTAACCTCCTCGGGATTCGACTCGAGGTCGTCGAATTTATCCACGAGGCAAGTGTTTACTTGCTTTATTTTATTTTGAGCATAAATCTCATATCATAATTGGTAATAACAAACCCTAAATATTTTGGGTTGGGTTTTTCGTGGATCAAATGGGTTTTTCTCGAAAGTTTAACAGGTAAACCCCAAAAAATACCAAATTGGAGAAACTTAGGAATTACTTGAAATTAGTTGTTGATTCTTGGTTCTAGGATGATTAAAACCTATTTCCTTTGTGTATATATATTTAGGTGTAGTTATATGTTGGTGGGAGAAGAGATAAAAAGCTTGGAGGTGTATTAATGGAGGATTGGAATTTTTGGAGAAGATGGTGAATAGTGACCAGCGTCACTTCCGAATCGATTCGGCTAGGAAGCGAATAGATTCGGCTCTTGGTAAAAAAAAATGAAAATTATAGATCTTTTCGATAAGTTCGTGTGGGCGCCGACAGCCTATTTTCTGATTTTTTTGGATTTATAGTGATTTTTCTACGGAAGGCTATCCGAGATCGAAATCGTTATTTAGAAATCAAATTTGACATTGGGAGAAAAGAAATTTATGTGTTAGTTAGAAATCAGTGTTAGGATGATTATAGAATTGTTGGTTGAGATTAGAAACCATACAAATGGAGGTTGAGTTGATATTTGGGTATTGTGGAGACTGAAAAGTCTCCCAAATAGTGCCCCTCGGACAGGCCAAATCGATTCTGGTCTAGGGCAAATCGATTCGCCTAAGGGGATCTGTAAGGCTGGCCTGGGCTGAATCGATTAGGATTTAGACCGAATTGATTCACCATTAAGGACCTGCTTGCAGAACACTTTTCGAATCGATTCGGATTGGGGGCCGAATCGATTCTCCCACCCGAATCGATTCACAATTAGGGCGAATCGATTCGCTTTGGTCAGATTCGTCAGTTTTCTTCCTTAAGAGTATGGGGAGTTAAATTACAATATGGGGTTTTATATGGGGGATCCTAGTTATGATATCGGGACTCCTAAATGATGGTTTTGAGGGTAAGTAAACCTTTAGATGAAAGAGAAGACCTTGGATTGGTGTAGGGCGTAATCTGGGGAACGGACCTAGTAAATCATAGGACGCGATTTCTAGGTATTTATATATTTGGGATTAGATGTGTGTAAATCCTTAAACGCGAATAACGTACAAGTTAATTATCAAGTGAGGGAATACCTTTGGGTTTAGTATCGTGAGTGTACGATTACTTAAATGCTATTATTAGTATGAATGGGTACATTCGGGCTTATGTATGAGTCCTTAAATAGTGATTAAGGTGTGAGTAATATTTAAGGGAGAGAATACTTAAATATTCTGATGTGATTGGCAATTATGGCCATTTATATATATTCGAGGAGCAATATATAGTATATATATACGATGTAATTAAAGTATATATTATATGATACGAATACATATGTATCTTTATGTGATTGGTATATGTGTATTTTAGAGGCTGGTTTCCACGGGCTTTCCTTTGGTATAGGGTTGGAACAACCAGAGTATATATTTTCTCTAGTGCGATCCAGGGAGGTTGTGCGATGTGGGTGAATTTATGGCTCGAGGAGCAGGCGGAGTATAGTCCCCAGGTCATTATCATCCCGCGTTCGAGTGAGGTGTGTGTAACTCCACTTGCAGGGGAAACATGACCACCTCCACCGTTGTGTATTTGTTTACCATGTCCATTGATGGAGTCTGGCTTGGTACCGTGGTATAGTGGGTAAACCCGAATTTTGGATCGGCACTATGAGACTGCATCCTCGAGTTATAGCTCGTTGGGATGGTTATTGTACTTGTGTGATAGTACATTACTTGTGTATGAGAACAAGATATTATATCTCTATGAGAGTAAAGAGATAAAATGAATATGAAATGATAAAAAAATGAATTCTCATTCCGGGAGATATATCCGGAAGTGTAACATGATACGTATATAAAAGCGAGTATGAAAGTTAAAGATGAGCATGGTAATGAATATAATTCTATATATATATATATATATATATATATATATCTTTCGTGTACTGAGGGTCTAATGGATCTCGATGATCGATCTTGACAAGTAGTAGTGTATCGGGGAGATTCCTTGTTTGAATTTCGCTTTGCGAGACACCCCACGCACGAATATGGCATAGTGTTGAGACTAGGGAGAAGTTGACCCCTTAGTACTTGAGTTGTTTAGGATTTCTAGAGTTGGGGGTGATGGAGTAGTTAGGCAGCATATCTTGACTAGGATGTTTTGAGGTATGCGCTATGAGTGCACTATTAGAAGAGAGGTGAGGGGTATCTCATGGGAGTGCGATACCAATTTAAATATGAGATAAAATATATTTTAAAAATAAAGCATTTATGCACTTGCTAAATATTTTTACAACTCGGGCTCTGACCCATGTATATATTTTTCCTCTCTTGCTATACACACACACACACACACACACACACACACACACACATATATATATATATATATATATATATATATATATATATATATATATATAGGTGTCCAGACACAGGGACACCTGGATGGCGCTTCCTTCGAGTCAGACGTGTGCTGCGACAGCTGTGAATGCATGCAAGTTTTCGATAGACGCTTCTATCCTTGTAATCTAGATAGGAGGTATTGTATAAACATTAGGGATAATAGCCCAATTGCATTTATTTATTCTTTTACCGCCTTTTAGTGCGACATTCGATTTGGTTGTATCATATTTGAACCGAGTGTTCGGTTAATTTATCTTGTTCCAGTTTCATTTATATAAACTGTGTGAATGTTTATATTGTGTAGTTGTTTAAAAAGAGTAGTTAAGTAAAATTTTGACGCCAGCTTAATAGGTTATTAGTAATTAAATTGGTTTTTCGACAGTGATGCTGAGAATGATCCATATGTGACTCCAGTTTTAATTTGATAAAGGAGTGATCGCCCGGTATTTTATTAGGTGGGTTGTCACATTAACCTTATACTAATACGACATGATATCTTAATTTTTTTTTACCTTATACCAGTACGACACAAGATCTTAATTTTTTTACCCACATAAAAAAAAATATTTTGTCACTTTTATTTGGATTGGGTTCCTGTTTGGTTAATAAAAAATAACGTAACATGACACAACACAATTCTTTGGGTCGTGTTCATGTCTAGTTAAAAAAAATGTTATTAGCCAAACATGAACACAATCCAAAAAAAAGTGACGTATTGGTATAAGGTAAAAAATTCGTGTCACATTGGTATAAGGTTAAAAAAATAAGATTTCTTATCGTGACGTGTTTTAAAATATAAGATTGTGAATATCTGTGCCCTTTCCTTTTTTATTAAATGACAAAAGTGATACTATTCTTTTAGTCATGTTCATGTATTGTTAAATAAAGAATGTGTTGTGTCATGTTGTGTTTTTTTTATTAACCAAACACGAATACGATTCAAATAAAAGTGACACTATAAGACATGGCCGAAAATATTAATTTTTTTACCTATCACAAAGACGACCCAATTAAGACTGACAGAATATAAAATGTTATTTTCTAAACAAAAACGAACCCAAGAAAAATAAAAATGACATGGCATGGCAAGCCATGACACGATATGAAATATGATTTTTTTACCTATCACGAACCCGACACAATTAAAAGAGCCACAACACAAAATGTTATTTTTTATACTAAAAATGACCCCAACCAAAAAAAGAACGGCATGAAATGGCACACCATGACACGACTTAATAGGTAAAATAAATAATATTTCAGGTATTGACACGATATAAGATGTTATTTTTTATTTGGGTCGATTTCCTATCAGATGAAAATATAAGATTTCGTACTGTTCTGTGTCTTGTCTCATTTTAATTTGGTTGTGTTCTTGGCTAAAAGTAAAGATTTCGTGTGTCATGTCATCTCGCGTCATTTCGCGTCACTTGTATTGGTAGAAAAAAAAAGATTCCGTGCTCGTGATTGGTAAAAATAGAAATAAAGAAGTATGTTAGTGTAAATAAAATAAATAATAGGTTTAAGGTGTGAATTGTATTATTTAATTAAATAATTATGTTTAATTATTTAAAGTAAAAATAGTGAAAAAATTAATGATTATTATACTTCTTTTTAACATGTAAGTCGATCTTTGATCCTTAAACGAAATAAAAGAAAGAATAGATGTTAGAAAATTAGTAATTGTCAAAAAGGGTAATATTGCCATTTAATATAATTATAATTAAAAGTGTAGTGCAAGAAGAATTGAGAGGAATGCCAATAGCCGTGCACATCTTTAATTTGTACAAATGATTGTGGGATAAGATTTTCACTTCCATTAAGGATTTGGACCCATCAAATATATGAACAACCCTTCACACGCGGCATAGGATTAGAAACAAATAAGGACAAAGGAGGGATGTCTTATCTGACTATGAAAAGTAGTTTATAATCAAATAACATTTACAGGTAGTTTCAACAACTTGGGTTAATAAGAGACTAATGGTCAAAATTTACATGAACGAAATAAATTGTTGGAATTTTCAAAATATATTAAGTATTAATATTGTACAATGGATTTTTTTTGGTAAAAAAACCACCAATTGCAAATATGTGGTGCGCGTTCGCGTGACGTGTGAAAGGGAGATTGGATGACTTAGGGCGGATTGGAAGCTTTGATGGCACACTTGGTTAATCAATCAGATCAAAGGGTGTTATAACTCGAGCAAGTTGATCTGAACCGTTGGATTGACTCTTGGAGACTCGTATAAGGTGTGTCCATTTAATTATAATAAGGCACCAAATCTAGACAGCGCGATTGAAGGAATTCCGAACAAACATGATCCAACGGATGTTAAGTCACGCACCTGAAAGGAGGTGATTGTTCATGAACAATCACTAAAATGACTATGAAAAGAGTTTCAGGATATTATTTTGGACATCGAAAATTTTCCCGTTCTCCCCTAATCGCCCTCTACCTTTTGGCATTATCAAGTTAACATTTCAGAGTGTTCAACCAAAATAGCAATAAAAAGAGTTCTATGCCACTGTTTTAGACGTAAAAAATTTCCTTCTTCTCTCCTCTCCGTCCTATACTTTTTGGCATTATCATTATAACATTTCAAAGTGTTTGATTAAATCATACATAGTTTGCATTGAACAAGTTAACATCATTGCATTGTCTTTTGAAGGTAAATTTATACTATAAACTCCATTTTGTACTTGAGGATTTCATTTGAAAGGGGAGAAATATTGCCTAAAAGATAGCGTTCCCACAATGTGACTTGTAGTAACTTGGATTCATAATTTATTTTATTATTATTCCTTCATAAATTTTTGACAGTAACACTTTATGAAAATATGGAAGGAATGATAGAACAATCTATCCGGGCTATGAGTCAATTTGGTTTGACTAGATCGTTTTGATAGCGGAAATTTCACCTGTTAGCAAGAGAAAATCATGTTCTTTCTCATACTCATAATCATATCTCCGGGCCTAATGATTAAGGTTGCAACCTCTTACTAGAATACGGTATTTTTCATCCTCATATCATATCTCCCTATTATTAGTATGTACTAACATTGTATTTATATTTTTCATTTTGATATATTTTTTGAAAAATTCAAAAACATATTTGTTTTTCTTAAATTTTTTTGAAAAATACAAAAAGAATTTCTATTTCTTTTTAGAAAAAGTGAAAAATTCCAAAAGATTTTAATTTGATAAATTTTTTGAAAAAATCCAAAAAGAGTTTGTATTTTTTTACCCAATATGTGGAGGGCATTAAAGATGTTCGATTCACCCATTTATTCCATATCCATTTGGCTATTTTATAGTGTTTTTGTAACAACCCGCCTAATGGGATACCGGGCGATCACTCCTATATCATATTAAAATAGGAGTCACATATGGATCATTCTTAGCATCACTGTCGAAAATCCATTTAATTACTAATATCCTATTAGGCGAGCGTTAAAAACTTTTACTTAACTACTATATTTAAACAATTATAATAAAACATACACATAGTTTAAGCGTAAATGAAGCTGGAAGGAAAATGAAGTGAAATAAAATAACCGAATACTCGGTTCAAATTATTAAACCATATCGAATGCTGCTAAAAGAATAACTAAATGCAATTGATCATTGGATCGAAAGTTTATACAATACCTCCTATCTAGAGTACAAGGAAAGAAGCGTCTACCGAGAACTCGCAAGCATCCACAGCTGCTGCAGCAGACGTCTGACTCGAAAGAATTTCCATCCTGGCGTCCCTGTGTCTGGACATCTATATATATATATATATATATATATATATATATATATATATATATATATATATATATATATATATATATATATATATAATATAGAAAGAAAGGAAAGTAGATAAATGGGTCAGAGCCCGAGTTTTGAAAATATTTTGCAAGTGCATAAATGCTTTATATTTAGAAAAATAGTTTTATCTCATATTTAAATTGGTATCGCACTCCCATGAGATACCCCTTACCTCTCCTCTAATAGTGCACACCTAACGCACCCTAACAACCTACCCTAGTCAAGCTACCCCTCCTAACTAGTCTAATCACCCATCTACTATCTACGCTAGATAGTCCAAGTGCTAAGGGCTAAACTTCCCTCCATTCTCAACACTGCACTAAGTTCGTGCGTGGGGTGTCTCGCAAAGCGAAATCCAAACAAGGAACCCCCCCCCCCCCGATACACTACTACTTGGCAGGGTTAATGGTAGAGATCCATTAGGCCCGTAGCACACACAAATGTATTATATATATATATATATATATATACAATACACGTCTGGATAATATCTCCCGAACTAAGGTTTACATAATATCAATTATATCTTATAATACACATCCGGATCTACCTCCCGGACTGAGGTGTATTCTATACTCATATCAAAACCTTCCATTTCCTTTCTCATATTTAGGAAATGTATTTAAAGCCAATTCATTAGCATGAATTGCTTTATTAAAACATATATCTTTTTAAAAGCCAATTTTACTAACATAAAAATGCTTTTCCTTTTTAAATTATCCCATTTCCCTTTTTATACTCAGGAAAAGTACCCAAAGCCATTTTCATTAGCATGAAAATGATTTGATCATACCATATGCTTCCACATCCCTTCTTCCATCCGGGAGTGTTACCGAAGCCAAAACCTTTATCCCATTTCCCTTTTTATACTCAGGAAATGTAATTAAAGCCAATGTATTATCATGAATTGCTTTAATAAATCTAAGACCGCCCCTCCGGGTTTACCCTCCTAATTTCTCTTAATTCGTGGACCATATAGTCCTAATAGACTCCTTATGTCATCACATAATTGTGACAACCCGCAATCCGAGATAAGGGGTGGCCAGCCCGATACTCAAACGTAATAGGAATCATGGATGGATATCATTCTCAGCATCACAATAAAAAACTGAGTATACGGGAAAACCACCCAATAAATCAGAAAACGGGTTGCCAAAAAGTGTAAAAATTTTAAAATGCGATTATGAAAATTTAAACTAACAACCCAATCTGACGAGCAAGTGGAATTCCAAAAGATAGCATATAATATAACTAAAACGAATGTATACAAATGGACCGAATAAGCTGTCGGTCCACAGCTACATATAACGACGTACAACAATATAAATATCTTACATAGTACATTCATTAATCAAATACAAATGTTTGGGCCACACGCCCGAGGGACAAGACCCGATCATATCTAGAATAACAAGAATGAAAGCGTCTAAAACAACATCCTGTAATAACCCGCAAAATCTTACAGCTCGTCGAAAGTGCAGGGAACTTGGAAAGTCAAGTCGGGCGTCCTTGCGGTGGAGCACCTGAGCGGATACAATGATATATATACAACAAGGAAGTAAACCTGTCAGGGCCGGGTTCTATATGATTACCAGAAGAATAAAAAGCATGATAGATATGAATAGTTATACATGAATAATAAGGATGATAGTATGACATGCTATCTACAAATACCAACAAGAAATGAAAGTAAAGCACTTAATTTAAAACCCTTCTTTAACAATACAATTTCCATTTCCTTCAAACATTCCTTATTAGGACTAAAACCATATATTCGGTTAAGTCAAGAAGTTATAATTTCTATTTATTTATTAGACTTCCCGTTTTATCTTTCCATCCCTTATTAGGGATATCATGTACATCAAGTGCTCTTTATGGCACATATCTATGCTCTATATGGCATTTAACATACGCTCTTTGTGGCGTTTATCAACCATCAAGTCCAACTTGATGAAAATATAGTTATATACATATACATATAACGATGTCTAAGACCGCCCGTCCGGGTTTCCCCACTGTGCGCGCCCCTAAATGACCATCATCTTCCAGGGCCTAACATAAGACAACCTGGGCACCTATCGGAACACGTCGGGAAGCGGCCATGAGCCTGCGGGGTAGTCAAGACCACACCCGGAATCTCCTACCCATCGCAGAAAATATAACAATAAGCGCTCCCATGGCCTAGGACTATATCCACCCTGCATTCATTAGCCAGGGGGCTTCACCTCACGAGCGAACTTCCCTTATGATGTAATTTAGAGAGGTGTGTAACAGTAAATTAACATTTACATTTTTCTCATCATATTCATTACCAAATCCATTTCTATTAGTCATGGGATTGGTTCTTTTATTATTAAACCTAACATCATTAAACAACGGGGTTCATTCTAAATTGAACCTATCATCTTTAAACACCTATGGGTTCATTTCAAGCGAACCTAATTCCCATCGAATATTATCATATATTCCTCAAGTTACAAATTCCGATTAAATCTCCAAATGGTCATTATGATCCTACAAACCTCTAAGGTCTATGTAACTTGACAAGCCCTTCTAGTCTCCAAGTTAGGGTATTTAACTTCCAAACTTCTAAGAGTTTGAATAAAAGAAGAAATGCCTTAACATTACTTTAGACCTCCCCGAAAATAAACCCCAGATGAACCCATTTCTAGTCCAGGGTAACGACCAAACTCCATAGCTACTCTAGGACTCTAAGTTTACTTCCTTAAAGAAGTTTCCTAGGTCCTAATCCTAAAGAATAAGGAGGAAAATTAAAAGAAAAAGACCCCCAAAATCTGCTGGGACCGAATCGATTCGCCCTAAGGGCCGAATCGATTCGCCCCAGCGAATCGATTCGCTCTGAAAGCGAATCGGTTCGGACAACAAAATTTGGTTTCTGCAAATGCCGAATCGATTCGGTCTTAATCCGAATCGATTCGGACTACAAGACCTGGGACTCTGCATCTATGCGAATCGATTCACCCAAGGGGCCGAATCGATTCGCCCCTGCGAAAATGCCAAGAATGGCTATGGAGTCTTGAACTCCAAAATTTATCCAACTCCAAAACCAAGCCCAACCGAAATCATTGGCTGCAATTTCTACATCCTAAATCCATCTATCTACCAACCTTAAACATCATTTATCATCCAAATCCATTTTTAGTGGTTAATACCCAAAAATCCAATCAAAACCCTAACAATTCTAAATCATAAATATCAATGCAATTTATTCTACTTAAATCATAAACTTGCAAGTAGATTACTTGCCTCAAGTGTAAGAATCTGATTTGATGAAGAAGGAAGCAACAATCCAAGCTCAAATCTCCAATCTCTCTCTTTCTCCAAAGCTTTCTTCCTCTCTCTCTAAGTTAACAATTTGGGGCATAAAAGGAATAGTAAGTCTTAGCAAGACTAAATCGGGCCATAAGTCTAAAATGCCCAACTCTAATAACTAAAGCGCGATAAAATAATACGCGATATCACTATTTAAGCCAAAACCAGTCAAAAGTCCCCAAAACGCCAAAATACAATATGGCACTTATTTTGACTGTCACACACCTACCGGGACTAACTACACTATCCAAATCATCATTTGAGAATTTTATAACTCATTTTACTTTCGGTTTCATAATAAACCAAAATATCATTTTAAATCCTTATGACATTAAAAATCACCACATGAACATTTTATTCATTCACGGGGTAACTATACGACATTTTAGTAAATATTGGCCTTGTCATAACAAATTAATATTTACTCAACATCTACCATTTTGTAATTAATTTCTACTCAGTGTAAATAAATATAAAATGGACTATCAGAAGAGAGGGTTATTACAATAATTGACCCCGAATCAATTAGAATTGGAATTCACCCCATCCAATTCACCCTAAGAAAATTATCTATTTTCTGCAGGGGTCGATCGATCGACCCTTGGCCGTCGATTGATCGATGGATCGATCGATCGAGCCCCCATGATCGATCGATCGATCATGTCGGGCAGCTTCTTCTTCGAGAAGTTGTTTCGGCCATGGAAGCTTCCCCCAAGCTTCCATCTCCTCACCCAACGGCCTACAACTTCTACCAACAACAAATACACTTATAATATGGGTTCTAAACATCCTAGAACCCGGAATCACCCATTATTTTCGGTTAATTTCTGAATTTCTCCAATTATCAAATTTTAGGGGTTTATTCGTTTTAACTCCCAAAAACCCGTTTTTATCCACGAATACCCAACCCAAAATCATTAGGGTTTGTTATACCAACAATTATATGAGATATTTATGCTTAAAAATAAATAAAGTAAGTAAACACTTGCCTCGTGGATAAAATTCGATGTCCTCGAGCTGAATCCCGCGGAGGCTGGACGGAATCTCCCCCCTTTTCCTCTTTTCTTCCTCCTCTCTCTCTTCCCTTTCTTCTCTCTTCTTTTCTTTCTCTTTTTCTCCCTCTCTCCCTCTTTATATTTAGAGAAAAGGGTTTAATCCCTTTAAAACCCAAAAATGACTAGTTGACTCAATTACGAGCGTATTTAACTCCAAAATTACCCGGAACTCAATTTTGACAATCGGACACTCTTTTTCGACTATCTCGAACATTCCGAGACTCATGGCGAGGTCGAAATTCCCATCCGAGTCACTTGACCACAAATCACTATTCTAACCCATAAAAGTAAATGCGGGTTTTCTCATTAAAATCTTACCTCGTGCCGCTTTTCTCAACAATGACCTATCATTAAAATACCTCGACATATTTACTTAACCCCAATAGTAAATATCTCAACTAGCGATAATCATTAAATCCTTAAAAATCCGAAAATCACTATTTCGAGAAATTCTCCAAATTCCAATTTATACTCAATTATGGAATTTAATTATCTCCAAACTGCTAATTTATTTCTAATTAGGGAATTTGATGGTCTCCAAAAGGGCGGGTTGTTACATACTCCCCCCCTTACAACGGAATTTCATCCTCGAAATTCAGATACAACCTACACCATCTAGCTAGGATCACTCCAAATCCTAATACCTCAAGAGAAACGATACTAACCCAACGGTTCCCAACCATGTACTATGCGACTACCGCAATCATAAAGTGACTCTTATACGTCACATAATACCCATCATCTATAATGTCTATCGGTATGAATTTCTACTTTATATACTACGCCCATTCTATTTCAGGTGGTATATAAAACCATCTTACCAAGGTGCCCATACACCTTTCTAACTCGTGCACATCTGCACATCCGTAGTGAACGTCTGACACGTAACACTCTCTCCCAATAAGGATCTCCTTTCCTCGGTGTAATACTCATCTATGGGTCCTCCCGACCCGCGAAAGTACAAACTCCTAACCTCGGTATCACTAACTCTATCGAACCTATATCCTACAAATGCTACGGTTTAAGCGTTACCCTACCTACACGAAACGAGTATCCTAAATATATCCCTAGTTCCCAAGGCCTCTCTCAACTCCCGAAATTTTCTTGGTTTCGTGCGTGGGACGTCTCGCCAAGGCGAAATCCAAACAAGGAACCCTCCCGTTACACTACTCCCTCGCGTCGTCGGTCATCGAGATGTAACGACCCAAGGCACACCAGCGGGACGTCCTAAATCTTGCCATGCTAATCCTACAAATGCGTTTCTACTATTCTTATCCTTCTGCCCATACGAAAGGAAACCTAACCAATCACAGTGCCTACTCTCTGAAAAGCATCACGTACATCATACCCAAATCATATTTCCTCAAAATTTGCCTTTTCATTAAGGCCTGGCTATCATCCTCAAATCAATTTCTCTAAGTACTACTCCACCCAACTACTTATGGTGAGAGGACCTCTTTAGTTCTTTTCCATAGCACAATATTTCCATAAACATACCATTATCACAGGGCTCATAGTCTATAGTGGTTCATCCACACTATAAGACTAACCCACATCCTTGCATCCTATAACAGCTCTCCACGCCCGACGCCGTTAAGAGTCATGTGTGGAGCGTCTCGCAAAGAGAAATCCAAACAAGGAACCCCTCCACACATTAACACTTGACTTCGTCGGTCACGGAGTCCCGTTATTTTAGATATGCAACCGGGATAATCATATCCCTTATCAACAAAAGGTGGTCTGAACTCCTATCTCTAACTAAGAGTCACATCACCCAGTGCTCGCACTAATTCTAAGTCCTCGCGCAAACCAGTACTGAGCTTAATCTTACAGCTCAACAATAATCCTATGGGCCTTAAATTATATCTGTAAGGTCGCCACATACACACATAAAAAATAATGAAGCCTCTGCTCATCGAGGTTCCATCAATCCATAATCAATAAAGGCGAACTCAACCTGTATCCAGGTGAGACACCACGGTAACAACCTGTTCCCTCCAGGAACTCCGGACACGATAGTCTTGCCATCATTAGCCTGCTATCGCTCCGATCAACCAAATACATTATACGTATATATATAAAATATAAACACCCGCCTCTATGACGAGTGAACGAAAACAAAATTCCGCTACTGCGGAAAACACATAGGCCTACATTATTATATTATCGAGACCGACACAACTCATTTTACACACACAAGTCTAGGACTATCGAACACCATAATTTCATCTAGCCACACCTCTTACCAAAATTTCTTAACTCTAGGCCCCATCTAGGCACCCTAACCTTGTCCTTTATTCCTATCTAGAAAGGACTAACCATGTGGCTCCGCACTCCACAATACCATTTCTATCACTGGTCTTCCTGACCAAGATAGAGTTGTCAACACCATCTGACTCTATAACCTCGCTCTTTACAATCACCTTACTAACCCTCTTAACTTCTTCGTTAAAAGGAAACTCCACCACCGGTCCCAACAATCCTTTCTCAATAAATCTACCCATGTGGATGTCCCCAATGGGGCACATAAACACACCCACATTCTCCGTAAGTGCTAGCAACACTTCTCTAGTGAGCCTACCCTTCCTGGAAAGGACTCATTATTCATTGTACCTATCTCACCTTGGTACAATGTTCACTTCTCCATAATACTCTTTATTCACTGTCAGCCTCCGGCCAATCCTTATGTGAATAATTTCCACAATAGCATTCTTTTCAATCTTCCTGAATCATGGGAACTCACGGTTAAAACTATTCGTAAGATCCCCTTCGAACCCTTATCTCCACGGGGTAGTTCAACTTGAGTACCACTTTGTACCATATCGGTACTTGAATGCTCATAACTACTATACTTTAGTAGTCGTTGCAATAATCCTTAGCATTTTCCACAAGGAGAGTGGCCTCTACTAAGGTCCTCATCCCCAACTTCTATCAGCTGCTCTAGCTAAGCCCCGCACACGATTCTCAAATGAACGGGCAAAAGATTTCTATAATCTTCTTAACATAGCAGGTGAACGAAATCTCATAAGAGAAATCAACAATCCTAATCCTGAGGCTCAATATCAAATCGAGAGCAACGCTGAAAGCGTAGTACATCCGCACAGATTCCTAAGGACACTAGAACCTGATGCTCTGATACCATATGTAATAACCCGCCTAATGGGATATCGGGCGATCACTCCTATATCATATTAAAATAGGATTCACATATGGATCATTCTTAGCATCACTATCGATAATCCATTTAATTACTAATATCCTATTAGGCGAGCGTTAAAAACTTTTACTTAACTACTATATTTAAACAATTATAATAAAACATACACACAATTTAAGCGTAAATGAAACTGAAAGGAAAATGAAGTGAAATAAAATAACCGAATACTCGGTTCAAATTATACAACCATATCGAATGCTGCTAAAAGAATAACTAAATGCAATTGAGCCATTGGCTCGAAAGTTTATGCAATACCTCCTATCTAGAGTACAAGGAAAGAAGCGTCTACCGAGAATCCGCAGGCATCCACAGCTGCTGCAGCAGACGTCTGACTCGAAAGAATTTCCATCTAGGCGTCCTTGTATCTGGACACCTATATATATATATAATATATATAGAAAGAAAGGAAAGAAGATAAACGGGTCAGAGACCGAGTTTTGAAAATATTTTGCAAGTGCATAAATGCTTTATTTTTAGAAAAATAGTTTTATCTCATATTTAAATTGGTATCACACTCCCATGAGATACCCCTTGCCTCTCCTTTAATAGTGCACACATAATGCACCCTAACAACATACCCTAGTCAATCTACCCCGCCTAACTAGTCTAATCACCCATCTACTATCTACCCTAGATAGTCCAAGTGCTAAGGGCTAAACTTCCCTCCATTCTCAACACTGCACTAAGTTCGTGCGTGGGGTGTCTCGCAAAGAGAAATCCAAACAAGGAACTCCCCCGATACACTACTACTTGGCAGGGTTAATGGTAGAGATCCATTAGGCTCGTAGCACACAAAAATGTATAAATACATACATATATATATATATATATCTACAATACACGTCCGGATAATATCTCCCGAACTGAGGTTTACATAATATCAATTATATCTTATAGTACACATCCGGATCTACCTCCCGGACTGAGGTGTATTCTATACTCATAACAAAACCTTCCATTTCCTTTCTCATATCAAGGAAATGTATTTAAAGCCAATTCATTAGCATGAATTGCTTTACCAAAACATATATCTTTTTAAAAGTCAATTTTATTAACATAAAAATGCTTTTCCTTTTTAAATTATCCCATTTCCCTTTTTATACTCAGGAAAAGTACCCAAAGCCATTTTCATTATCATGAAAATGCTTTGATCATACCATATGCTTCCACATCCCTTCTTCCATCCGGGAGTGTTTCCGAAGCCAAAACCTTTATCCCATTTCGCTTTTTATACTCAGGAAATGTAATTAAAGCCAATCCATTATCATGAATTGCTTTGATAAATCTAAGACCTCTCCTCCGGGTTTCCCCACTGGACGCGCCCCTAAATGGCTATCATCTTCCAGGGCCTATCAAATAAGACAACCTGGGAACCTAACAACATTGGGAAGCGGCCATATGCCTGCGGGAAAGTCAGGACCACACCCAGAATCCCCTAACCAGCGCAGAAACAAATATATAATTGCTCATATGGCCTAAAGGACTATATCCACCCTGCTCAATAGCCATGGGGCTTCACCATAATGTGCGCAACTTCCCTTATGATAGCGATTTAGGGAGGTGTGTAATCCATATTTTTTCAATTATGAAAAATATTTCTCTTTCCATTTTGAAAATATTCATTTTTATATTTTCAAAATCATTTCCATCATATCATATATATATACCTTAATCACATAGTATATACATATACCATATATTCCTCCTAGAATATATAAACGGCCATAATGGCCTATAGCATCTAGCGATGACCAATAATCCCAAAGATTCCCTTAAGGAATCATAATCATGCATTTATATAAGCATGATACTAAACCCAAAATATTAATAATTACCTTAATCCACTCTTAAGGATTTATTAGATATCTCCAATTATACCATCTTACATTTAGTGAATATATACCTATATTCCCAAATTTCATCATAATCCACTCATAGGATTCACTCAACCAATATCAATATTTCTATATTTTCCTATACTCATAAATCATATAGGCCTAGAAGCCCAAAACCATAACTTGGGGATTTATCTTTCCCGAACCTTGAATTTAGTGGGTCATGGAGTTCATTTCCATGAACTCAAGGACCACCTCTAGTCCAATAAATCACTTAAAGTCCCCAACATAATTTAGGAACCCTAAACCATTAAATTCTATTTTCCTTGAAAATGTCGATTAAGGGTTATACATTTAAAACCCTTACTTTACCCTCCTAATTTCTCTTAATTCGTGGACCATATAGTCCTAATAGACTCCTTATGTCATCACATAAATGACCCCGAATCAATTAGAATTGGAATTAACCCCATCCAATTCACCCTAAGAAAATTATCTATTTTCAGCAGGGGTCGATCGATCGACCCTTGGCCGTCGATCGATCGATGGCTCGATCGATCGAGCCCCCATGATCGATCGATCGATCATGTCGGGCAGCTTCTTCTTCGAGATGCTGTTTCGGCCATGGAAGCTTCCCCCAAGCTTCCATCTCCTCACCCAACGGCCTACAACTTCTACCAACAACAAATACACTTATAATATGGGTTCTAAACATACTAGAACCCGGAATCACCAATATTTTCGGTTAATTTCTAAATTTCTCCAATTATTAAATTTTAGGGGTTTATTCGTTTTAACTCCCCAAAACCCATTTTTATCCACGAATACCCAACCCAAAATCATTAGGGTTTGTTATACCAACAATGATATGAGATATTTATGCTTAAAAATAAATAAAGCAAGTAAACACTTGCCTCGTGGATAAAATCCGACGTCCTCGAGCCGAATCCCGCGGAGGCTGGTCGAAATCTCCCCCTTTTTCCTCTTTTCTTCCCCCTCTCTCTCTTAGCTCTCTTCTCTCTCTTCTTTTCTTTATCTTTTTCTCTCTCTCTCCCTCTTTATATAGAGAGAAAAGGGTTTAACCCCTTTAAAACCAAAAAATGACTCGTTTACTCAATTACGAGCGTATTTAACTCCAAAATTACCCGGAACTCAATTTCGGCAATCAGACACTCTTTTCCGACTATCTCGAACATTCCGAGACTCATGGCGCAGTCAAAATTCTCATCCGAGTCACTTGACCGCAAATCACTATTCTAACCCATAAAAGTAAATGCGGGTTTTCTCATTAAAATCTTACCTCGTGCCGCTTTTCTCAACAACGACCTTTCACTAAAATACCTAGACATATTTACTTAACCCCAATAGTAAATATCTCAACTAGAGATAATCATTAAATCCATAAAAATCCGAAAATCACTATTTCGAGAAATTCTCCAAATTCCAATTTATACTCAATTATGGAATTTAATTGTCTCCAAATTGCTAATTTATTTCTAATTAGGGAATTTGATGGTTTCCAAAAGGGCGGGTTGTTATAGTTTTGAGACGTGACATCCTTTCATTTACGTGATTTATAACCTATGGAGTCATTAAGATGTGATACGATGATAAGTTGCTACATGTTTGACTCCTTGTTACCTTTAACGCATATGAGCATGGACTTATTTGAATATTGCACTTACCTGTCACATGTCGACTGAAGTGTTTTCATCTCAATTCTTCTTTTAAAAAGAACCAAATGTGAAAAATGAGAAAATAAAAGTAGTGCATGTAAGAACCATTGCACGGATTGAAAAAAAATAGAAAATCATTTGTTTGGTAAAATTGGTATTTTTCAAGCAATGGAATGGGGCTGTGGAAGACATTATGATTTTTCTTGAAAATTCACCATTTGGAAAGAAAAGAGGCAAAAAGATTAAAGGCACATAAAAACAGAAGTGCCAGACCAATTTATAAGAATATTGATGATTCGCTACACATGATCATTTATTTCTTCAAAAATAATGGAGAGAATATGAGATTTTGAGGGAGTTAAGTCGAAGATCAATGGGTTTGCATGCCCTATAAAAATCTCATAAATAATTACATAGTTTTGGGCGTTATTGTGGTGAAAATTACTTACTTTTTTTATTAGTTTATTAGGTTAAGTCAATTTCACTTAAGTTCACCATTTTTACACCTAAGGTAGACTCTGAGATCTTTCTGTAAGGACATTAATTTCCAATTGAGTCCTTCGTAGTTTTGGCTCAATTATGGACAAAAATGTTTGAGTCATAGGATAGAGTTATTGACCATCCTTCAAGCCTATGACGTGCTAAAGTTGAAGACGTAGCGGCCAAGTTTAAAGCTTCATCAAAATGCCGAGTTTATTGTGCCTCGTTTCTATGTCAACAACATGTGTTCCGTTTACTCCTAAGGTATGAACGCATTTTAATATACATATAGGAGCTTAGAACATTTTCATTGGGTGAACTTTTTGTTTTAAACTGTTGTTTATTTTCAGAAAGATTTTATTATAACTTTAAAATAACGTATATAAAGTTTCTGGGCTAAAATCAAATTTTTATACTTTCTGGAAGTTCATTCGAATTTTCGTTTGAACGAGTTTGTCATTCAAATAATAATGTTGTTCGAACGAGTTTGCCAACGAGTTCCCATATAGGCCACTATAATGTCGTTCGAAGTGTCGTTCGAACGAGAATGATGTTCGAACGAGATTTTTAACGAGATTTCTAACGAGTTCACACTGGAACTTCGTTAGAAGGCTCATTCGAACGAGACTTCACTCGAACAAAAATCTCGTTCGAACGAGTTTTGGCGGGAACAGTTAATTGGAAGTTTCGAGCAAAATTTTCCCTCTTTCCCACTAACTTTTTACCTGAATATGTAAGTTCGGGAATCAAGTTTTTTAACTTAACTTTTTCACATCCTACAACCTCCAAGAGAGAGTTTGAGAGCTTCATTTTACAAAGAAAAAGTTCATGTTTTGAGTGTCTAATTTTTCAAGAAAAAATCATTTAAGACTCTAGTTTTCACCCATATTGTTTATTCCAAGTTCCAATATATATATATATATATATATATATAGTGTTTGGCACCGGGTATTACTCTACCATTTGAAGAGTTCGTTTGGGTTTGTTTCTACATCCCACAAAGAAGAAGTTTGTGTTGATTTATCCACTTGGAGAAAGGCTCCTTGTTTGGGTGACAGTGACCATATAAAGTCCGATCGGTGGATTCTGAGACCGCGATGGAGCTCCGTGGTTATTCTCTAGGCGGAGGTGTATACAAGAAGGAGCATCGGGGCTTGAGAGGGATCGAGTCGAGTGTTGTAAGTCTTACTGTCTTGTATTTTTAAAACCATACTTGGTGGATTTGAGGTTAGGGCCGTCTGAGATTTTTTCTCGTTGTGGGTTTTTCCTCATACATCGCGGCGTAGTGATTTATTGTTTATTTTATCTTGCAAATTCACCTAGAACGCATGCTTAGGTAAAAAGATAAAATTTGGTTTAATCACTACTTGTTTAATTTGGTGCTAATTAAATATTGGGTAATGTATAGTTAATTCAAGTCATTAATTTAATTTGATAAAATTGGTTTGGCCTAATTTGATAATATTGAAAATATGACTTAGGCAAATTTCTAGGACTTAGGTTAATTGATTGTCCTTAAGTGAAATCAAATTGTGTATGTGTTCCATTATATTTCACTTGGTTTAATTTTAATTTGAATGAAAATTAAATTTTTTTAATTTGTTTTAATCGAACCATCATCTTAGCTTCCGCATCTCTTAAAAATGAAATTATTCAAAAATTGGGGGCCTCGCACTTTTCAAATTGGTATCAGAGCCAAAAACGATAAGTTATTTCGTTAAGATCTTTAATTATTTTTAGATAAAATGGAATTTTCCCCATTTTCTAAATTTCCTATTTTCGATGGTTCTAACTATGCGTATTGGAAAGCGCGTATGAAATCGGCACTTAAATCTATCGACGATATGGTTTGGTTGTTTGTAGTTAATGGGTGATCCCCACCAACTCATTTAGTAGATAATGAACGTATTCCTAAATCGGCCGATAGATGGAGTGAGAATGAGTTTAAACTTTCAAATTTTAATTTTCGAGGTTTAAACGCCTTGTTTTGCGCTGTCACACCGGATGAATTCCGACGCATTATGATGGGTGAGACCGCTAAAGAAGCTTGGGATATTTTACAACTCACTCATGAAGGTACAAGTGTCGTAGAAGCTTCAAAACTCCAAAACCTCACCACTCAATTTGAAACCATCAAAATGAACGATAAATAAACTTTTGATGAATTTTATGCTAGAATTTTCGATATTGTTAATTCATCTTTTAATTTGGGAGAGAAAATACTCGAGAACCATGTAGTAAAGAAAATTTTAAAGTCCCTACCCGATAGATTTATTCCAAAAGTGACCGATTTAAATTCTTTACCAACTTTAGCCTCTACGAAATTAGAAGAGCTCGTAAGTGATTTACAAACCTATGAACTGGACATGTTTCCCTCTAAAACTGAAAAGAAAATAGAAAAGGGCGTTGCTTTAAAAGCTCGAAAATAGGAAAAACAAGTATTAGAGTGTGAAAGTGATAGTGACTCGGATGACATAGCTATGTTTGCTAGAAAATTTTGAAAATTTCTTAAATTCAACAAAGATAAATTTAAAAATGATTTTAAGAAATTTGAAAAACCTACGCATGACAAAGCCGAAAAGGTCCCTAAAACTATTAATGAACATTTAAATAGGGATGAGTTGAATAGGTATTTTGGTTGTGAAGGGTATGTCCATAGGGCTTCTGAGTGCCCCACTAAACTAAGGAGAGAGGGTAAGCAACCAATTTCTTTTACTGCAAACCTTAGTGATAGTGATTATGAAGAGGGACCCGATTCCCCCACTAAGCCCAACTTTGTGTCTTTTATGGCTAGTCATGTGAGTCATAGTGATAACTCGTCTATTGATGAAATTTTAACACATGACACTTCTAAGGTCATAGTTTATGATTCCCTTATTTTTGATGGTAGTGAGAGTGAAGAAGAAATAGAGAGTTAAAATGAAGAAGCGGTAAATGTGAGTGAACTTCAAAATGCTTTTCAATAACTATATGAAGAATCAATTAAATTAAAAAGAGCAAATTTGAAGTTAGAAGAAAGTTTAAGAGAGCGTGCCAAGGACGTTGATGAGAGTGCGTTAGTGAAAGACCTTAGAACATGAGAGAGAACTCTTCGAGAGAAGCTTGAATATATAGAAGGCGAGAGATAGCCTTAGAGGTTTAATGGAGTCCATGAAAAAGGAGCTTCTCAAATTTGAAGAGAAAAATATTTTATTAGAGTCTAACATTCTAGAATTACAAAATAAATTAAAAGACTCTAAGAATGTAAAATTTGATTTGGAGTGCCGTTCAGAGAAACTAGATAAAATTTTAGGAACGGTCCAAATTAAAAATGACACTTGTGGTTTAGGCTTCAATACTTGTAATGAATCTACTCATAAAACCAAAACCCATGTTTTAGGAGAATCATCTAGGAACGCCTTTAGAGATCAATCCTTAGGTACTAATTTTCGACGTGTTTTTTCTTGTGCACATTGTGGTCGAAAAGGTTATCTTAGGAAATTATGTTTTGATCTTAAGCGAGGTCCTAGAAAAACTCAACGTAAGGAAACCAAGGTAGCCAATATTCCTACACCCCGAGATAGTCACTCATCATTAGTTTGGGTTAGGAGAACCCACTTGGTAGCTTTACAAGATAGGATTTTTGATTCTCATTTACTTTCACACGCCTCCTCCCTTGCAAAATCTAAAGGTTGAATGTGTTAGTTTTGTTTACATACTCCGGCCTTTTGTTCTTCATTTTATATATCATTGCTAGGTGTATGCATGTTTAATCATTTTCTAGTCCATACTTCATGCCTAATCACATGCTAGAATAATGATTTTTTTGTTTATATTTTTTATTTTATTTCTTTCATTTTTGTTTGCTTTAAATGAAAAATACAAAAAGATTTTGTTTATCATTTGTGTTTTACCTTTCAGTAATTTTGGCTTAATGAAAATACAAACGATTTTTGTTTGTCTTTTGAGTATATATTTTTATTTTTGGTTAAAAATTTCAAAAATTCAAAAAGTTTTTTATTTTGTGTGTATTTTAGTTTGACACACTTTATGTGGCATATACTTGTGTTTGAATCCCATCTTTTACGCTCCCATATGGCTAGAACTTTTGGTTTATATTGTTAATCCTTAGTATGTTCTTTACCATGCTTACATGGAGTATTTGGATTTTGTGTTGCTTAAATGGATTCTATTTTTATATGCCTCTATTCACACATGCACGAGCTCATTTGAAATTTATTCGTCACATGTTATATTTGAGCTTTGTGAGGTGTTCTCCTATAAGTTGTCATCTACATATTTGTGAACTAGGAGGAATAGTGCATGTCAAAATTCGTTTCACGTGAGATTTGTGTGAAATATAGAAAATGATGTATCTAAATGTGCACGGGGAAGGGCTCCGAAAGGATTTATTATCCTTTGCGAATAGTAAGCCACCGTTTGTTTGGAACTAAAAGAAATACGTGGTCCAAAGGCCTAAAAGAAAATATGGCATTAAAAAGAAAAATATTTGCCAAGGCCTATGTTTAATTGATATTATCATTCAAAAATAATATATGCTTATTGAGGGAGATTGGATGGTATATCAACGATTTGCACAATGTCCGTTTATCCTAGTTGCGTTTTCAATGTCAAGACTCTATTGGTTTGTAGAATCATCAACATTCTAGGCTTGTATGCATTGTGTATGTTTATTCATTGAGTTCAATTTATATTGTCACATGAGATTATATTCAAATGTGATGAAGTTTGCAATCAATTGAGAACTCGTTGAATATGTTTTAAGTGATTGGGTCTAAATTTAATAGTTACTAGTTCACACCCCAACACTTCCGTTTCCATATGACACATTTTGCTCATACGAGTGTGAAAAGATTATTCTATTTTGTGTCATGTATGTGTTTACATCTATATGTGTGTACTTATGCTTAGTTTGAATCTATTGTGTATACATATATGATATTTTGTTTGAGTCTTTGCCTTGCTTTCTAGTCCATCTATGGTTTAATTCATAATTGGTATCTATCTTGTCGCATTCTTTGTTTTTATCACATGCTTAATACTTTATGTATCCTATTGGTATCATTTTCTTGCGTCCTAGCTGGTATCCGTTATTATTTGTTGGATTAGCTATGCTTTTGTTTCCCATGTGCTTTAATGTTCTCATCACTTTACGCACTATTGCATGTTTAGCTTGTTATCCCATTATATTTATCCCTTGTTTAGTTTAAGGGTAATATGTTTTATGTGGGGAAGATAAGTTAATTGTTGATTCTTTAGCCTTTGTCTATTCCTGAACAAAGAGGGGGAGAATGATAGGGGGAGAAATGGTATCTAATCCTATTGTCATCGTATCTTGGTTTGGGGGATTTAACTTAGGGGGAGTTGCGACCTTCTTAGGTAGATCATAGTTGATAAAGGGGAGAATCAATTAAGAGGGAGTCTTTATTTATATTGCATTTAATATTTTGATATTCCCTATGCGTTTGATAGTTTGCTTAAGTGTGCAGGAATTCTTCTCAGTGGAAGCGTTCATCATCGGGCAAAGATATTAATCCTTGGATTGTTGGAGTCAAGCATTGTATTTTTATTTTGGGTGGGACATTTTTGTCAGTTTAGTATAGCTTGATGGCCCTTTAGGATTTTTTGTTGGTTTTTGTCCTGGAATAGCCAAAGGGGGAGATTTTTAAGTAGAGCTGGCAATTTTTGACCCGATAACCCGTTTATGGTAATAACCCGAAATGACCCGAACATGACCCGATTAGCTTGTATAGATTTAAGAGTACCCAAAACTTATACTAGAATAAAAATCAACGCGACCCGAAAATGACACGACTAACCCGAATTGCCACCCCTATTTTTAAGGACAAAAATTTCCAATTAATTCCTTTGTAGTTTTGTCTCAATTCCGGACAAAAATGTTTGAGTCATAGGATAGAGTTATTGACCATCCTTCAAGCCTATGACGTACTAAAGTTGAAGACGTAGCGGCTAAGTTTAAAGCTTCATCAAAATACCGAGTTTATTGTGCCTCATTTCTACGTCAACAACATGTGTTCCATTTACTCCTAAGGTATGAATGCATTTTAATATATATAGGAGCTTCGAACATTTTCATTGGGTGAAATTTCTGTTATAAACTGTTGTTTATTTTCAGAAAGATTTTATTAAAACTTTAAAATAACGTATATAAAGTTTTTGGGCTAAAACCAAATTTTTATACTTTCTGAAAGTTCGTTCGAATTGTCGTTCAAACGAGTTTGTTGTTCGAACAATAATGTCGTTCAAATGAGTTTGCCAACGAGTTCCCATATAGGCCACTGGAATGTCGTTCGAAGTGTCGTTCGAACGAGAATGATGTTCGAACGAGATTTCCAATGAGATTTCTAACGAGTTCACACTGAAAATTCGTTAGAAGGCTCATTCGAACGAGACTTCGTTCGAACGAGTTTTGGCGGGAATAATTAATTGGCAGTTTGACCAGTTTTTCCCTCTTTCCCACTTCTTTTCCCACTAACTTTTTACCTGAATATGTAAGTGCGGGAACCAAGTTTTTTAACTTAACTTTTTCACATCCTACAACCTCCAAGAGAGAGTTTGAGAGCTTCAATTTACAAAGAAAAAGTTCATGTTTTGAGTGTTTAATTTTTCAAGAAAAAATCATTTAACAATCTAGTTTCCACCCATATTATTTATTCCATGTTCCAATATATATATCATTGATTGGAGTGTTTGGCACCGAGTATTACTCTACCGTTTGAAGAGTTCATTTGGGTTTGATTCTACATCCCACAAAGAAGAATAAATTTCTGTTGATTTACCCACTTGGAGTAAGGCTCCTTGTTCGGGTGACGGTGACCATATAAAGTCCGATCGGTGGATTCCGATACTGCGGTGGAGCTCCATGGTTATTTGCTAGGCGGAGGTGTATACAAGAATGAGCGTCGGGGCTTGAGAGGGATCGAGTCGAGTGTTGTAAGTCTTACTATCTTGTATTTGTAAAACCATACTTAGTGGATTTAAGGCTAGGGTCGTTCGAGGTTTTTTTTTCCGTTGTGGGTTTTTCCTCATACATCGCGGCGTAGTGATTTATTGTTTATTTTATCTTGCAAATTCACCTAGAACGCATGCCTAGGTAAAAAGATAAAATTTGGTTTAATCACTACTTGTTTAATTTGGTGCTAATTAAATATTGGGTAATGTATAGTTAATTCAAGTCATTAATTTAATTTGATAAAATTGGTTTGGCCTAATTTGATAATATTGAAAATATGACTTAGGAAAATTTCGAGGACTTGGGTTAATTAATTGTGTTTAGGTGAAATCAAATTGTGTGTGTGTTCCATCATATTTCACTTGGTTTAATTTTAATTTTAATAGAAATTAAAATTAGTTAATTTATTTTAATTAAACCATCATCTTCGCTTCCGCATCTCTTAAAAAGGAAATTAATCAAAAATTGGGGGCCTCGCACTTTTCACTTTCGTTAGTAGTGTCTCATTCTTTCGTGCACATGTGTTATTTTTGTCTATGTTTATTAACCTATAAAATATGTTCACAACCCAACATTACATTTTCATGATAGCACAATCTATCCAGGCTACGAGTCAATTTTGTTTGAGTGGACTGTTTTGATAGCGAAAATTTCACTCATTAGCAAGAGAAAATCATGTTCTTTCTCACATATCTTAAACTTGCGTATATTCTTAATAATGGAATTGATCCTATTCCAGAACCCACACCTGAAGATTCTAAAGATATTGAGAAAAAATGTGTGAGGAGGAAAGAAAACGAATTTGCATGTCGAGGACATATTCTTAACACGTTATGTCAAACTGTCTATGGTGCACATTGGATGATTCCTACGACAAAGAAATTATAAAAGGCATTGTAGAATAAATATCAAAATGAGGAAGCAAGTAACCGTAAGTTTCTTATTTTTGACTATATGAATTATAAAATGACTAATAATAAATCTATCATTGCACAAGACCACGAATTCCAACAAATAGTCGGTTATCTTAAAGCCACTGGAATAAATCTTCAAGATGAATTTTAAGTAGGGGCGGTTGTTTCTAAACTTTCTTCCACTTATAATGACTTTAAAAAGAAAATTAATCACGATTAAAGGACATACCTAGTTGAATCCCTTATTCGCCATCTTCATAGTAAAGAAGATTATCATATTCGGGAGAAGAAGGATGATCAAAGTGATAATCATTCCAAGGTAAATATGGTTGAGGATCAAACATCCAAAAATGCTAAAGATTCTAAACTTAAAGCAAGGAATGATTCAAATTTCAAGAACCACGGTGCAAATTAAAAGAAGAAAGATAAATACTACTTTTGTGAAAAATCACGTCATATTGCTCGAGAATGTCGAGTTAAAAAGAAGAAATTTAAAGGAAAATACGTGATAAGGGAATCTAACATTGTTGAAGAACTTATTGCAATGGCGTGCGAAGCAAATTCTATGGATAAAGAAAGTGGACGTTGGTTAGATACCAACATAATCATTCATATCTGTAAAGATCGTTCCTCTTTTCAAAACATATAAAGATATTGATGAAAAAAAAGTAAAAATGGCGAATAACCTCCGTACCAAAGTAATTGGAAAGGTCACAATGGAATTGAAATTAACTCGGAAGGTTCTTACTTTGATTGATGTACTTCATATTTTGAAAATGTGTAAAAATCTTGTGTTTGGAGACCATCACAATAAGAGATGTTTCAAACTTGTGTGTGAGTCGGATAAGATTATCTTATCCAAGAATGGTCAGTTTATCGACAAAGGGCACTCCTGTAATCGCATGATCAAATTTAATATAATGAAAGATATTAGTTTCATTTATATGATTGATTTTATTTCTTTATGACATAATATATTAGGTCGAGTTAACGATCATAAAACACTCATGAAATCAGGATAATCACAATGCTATAAATATGCATACTAACATGACACTCTTCAACACAAAGATCAATATGTGTAATAATTCCGACTTGTCTCAAAGGGTCCTTGATTCATGATACGTTCACCACAGTATGTTGATGAATCTTTAAATTATTTTTACTAATGGAAGTTTAAGTCCCGGAAGACACTTCTCATTTATGTATTAGATTTTAGTGATAATGTCAAAAGCCTTGTTACTATCCAAATACTTTTATATCTTCAATCCCTTATATTCAAAGTATTATTTCTTATTTATGTGTATTTAAAAATGACGGGGGATTGTTGGAATTTTCAAAATATATTGAGTATTAATATTGTATAACTTAACTATTAGTCTTATAGTCAAAGAAGCTATGATATGGTGCTTTGCAATGGTGTAAAGCACCACCAATCGAGGTGCGCGTTCACGATTTTGCACGACTTGTGAGGGTGACTTAGGTGCTTTAACGGTGCACTTGGCACTTCGTACGTGCGCATCATTAATTGGAGCATGGGATCCTAATTTTTTTTATCAAAGTCAACCAGATTGTCGGTTGTGGTCAATCGATCTGATCAAAGGATTTTATAACCCAAACAGATTGATCTAGACCGTTGACTCGCGATGATTAGTATAAGGTGCATCCATTTTCTTATGATAAGGCACCAAATCTAGATTGTGTGATCGAAAGAATTATGAACAGACATGATCCAATGGCTATTGAATCGTGCACCTGACAAAAGGTGACTGTTCATAAAGAACCACCAAAATAGTAATAAAAAGAGTTTTAGGCCACTGTTTTGGACATAGAAAATTTTCACATTCTCCACTCCCTGTCCTCTATTTTCTAGAATTATTAGGTTAAAATTTCAGAGTGTTCTTGGTTTGATCAAGTCATACATGATTTGCGTCAAACAAGTAACATCACTGCATTTCATCCTAAAGGAAAATTTCTACTATAAATATGTACTCGCGGACTTCATCCGGAAGGGGAAAAATATTGCCTAAAAGACAACATTAGTATAATGTGCCTTGTAGTAACTTGAATCTATAATTTATTTAATTATTACTCCTTCATATATTTCCAACATAGAGCTATTGTTAACTTACTCTCATAGTGGAGTCCAACCAAGCCCTAAAACAACAACAAGGTGAAATGGCTTTGTTGGACTTTCATGAAATTAAGGATTTATTTCTCTCTAACTCTTGACATTGAAGAAGAAAAATATAAAAAATCAGTCCCATGTATACAAAATACAAATAATGGAAGGTCAAAACCATCTCAACATCATTCTCTTATCTCGATGATCAATACAGATGGGTACACCTCAACAAACAAACAAAAAACAACTCTTTCTTTTACCCTGGTTACACCAAAAAATAAGAAGAAAAATATTTTAGCAAAAAGGAGTGATCACGTCATTATAAAGAATCGTACATTCTATCTCTACAAAGCATGGGTAGAAAAAATTCTACTTCAATCATTCTCTATAATGAAGATTTATGGGATTTAGTTGAGTGAAAGGACAAAAGGAAAAAATGGTTTTTTGAAACTTTCTCTCATATAGTCAACTTAAGGGGACATACGTACAAGTTATAATTTCCACCTCACCACATTGGAAGATTTAAAAACATCCAAACTTTAAAATGTTCCATTTTTTTAACAATTTAGTATCAATTGCACATACATAATCTACTAAATGTGTTTTGTTCGACTATATGTAGTTGATATATGTAACAACTATATTCTATTAAGGTTATTAAAAGGGGAACACTCATAAGATTTCCTTGAGAGACCTCCCACGTTTGGTGCCACACAAAACACTATTTATGCAATTTCCTAAAACAACAATGAAGTAAGAAAAATAAGAAAAAGACTGAAAAAGAAAATGTGTGATTAAATAGTAAGTGTACAACCTAATTGCAAACTTTTTTTAGGGATGGGGTGGGGGGGGTGGGGAGGGGTGAATAGGTTATTGGGCATATTAAAATTAATTTGGTTTAGATCAACAATTGATAACCGATATAAAAACCTTACCTAAATTAAATGTTAGATCAAGATCAATTAAGTGATTACCTAGTTAAGGCAATGGAATCTACCCAAAAAATCATCCACGTAAAAAAATTATTAGGAAAAATCCCACCTACAGGTGAAAAAATCTCTATGCATCCTAGTCTATCATTAAATTTGAAAATAACTTTTACACAAAACAAGAAGATACCTATATCTTGTTCTGATAACAAGAAGTTATGTATAAACATTGAAACTTTCCCTCGTTTGAAAGAGTGATCGACGTAAAGATCCATTAAGAGAGAAATGAAGTCACATTCTCCATCCTTAAATCGCACAACGAATCAACACTCCAATAGTTGCCTCCTTTTGGATCTGGAGTTTATATATTAGAAAATATGATATGAATCATCTGTTAATCTCTGGCTAAGTGAATTTAAAAAAATAGTCAATTAATTATTCCACACAAAGGTAGATTTGAATGCAGATCTAGATTTCACTCATTTTGAATGGAACTATTGAAAATTTTAAAAGGGAAGCAAGGGTTGTGCTTTCAAACTCGAAAATTCCCTTCAGTATATGGAAATATGTAGAGGGAATTCTCTTAAAAGAGATAGGGAAACAAGTCCTACATATTGATTTTTTTAGAAACCTCGTCACGTCGTGCTCACGTGCAAAATTAACCCACTGCACATGATTTTTGACATAAACATCATCACGTCATAAATATAACAGTGGACACGATTTTATACAGAACCTTCTCAAGCCTAAAAGCATGCAGCCGTGCACATGGGTATGAAATCCAATAATTGGAACAGATAAAGGAAGAAATATTTTCTTAAAAATCCGCCTTAAAATAAGACTCATTTTCTTTTATTAAAAGGAACTACACTTCTAAAAAATACAAGAATTACTTGTTCCATTTTAAAAATAATTAGCCAAAAACAAAAACAAATATGTGAGTTTGCGCAAGGCCAAAGATAAACAAATAAGTTAACCATAAAAGATACACTTCGCTTAAGCCGCAATAAAAATAATTTGATGGAGAGAAATTGTGAATGATCTTCAAAATTCATTGTCCGTAAATTCTAACGAACAAGACTCTCTCTACCTATGAAATCAAGCATTTTTTCTTGATTTGTGCAAGACTCAATTTATTTGACATGTAATTAATCCAATTATACTATAATAAGAAATCTTTACATTTTCAAGCGATTCAATACAAAAAAAGTGAAGTGATATCTAAGACGAAGAAATAAGTCCATGTCTACTACAATAATAACATTGAAGGAGTTCATATTGTAAAACACAAGAGGTGTTCTCCTACATGAAATGTTCTAACTATAATGTCAACATCAAGGTACTATGTTAATGAATGAACTTATGAAGGAAATTGAAATGTATTTTGATATTTAGTTTTCTTGTTTTGTGTATCTTTATTGTATCTTTGAAGGCCGGTAGGAAGGTGGTAATTCTATTTAGATTGCTCATATTCTTTTAGTCAAGTAAGGAGGTAGTCTCCATATTGGGTGCGGTTATAAGGCGTGATAAGTCATTGTAAGGTTTTGGTTCAGCCTAAGTGAATAAAAAAAATAGTGAATTTCCCGATATCTACCTCGAGTGTGGCCATAGGTGAAAAATTATCACAATAAGTCCCAAAATCACACTTTGATCATCTATGATTATCATGAAAGTTTTTTTTATCATACATATATAATCAAATCTGGAAAAACTTTCTATTATTTGACTTAATCAAATTTTAATATATGCAAAAATTAAAAATCAATTAAATATGATTTATCCTAATGTAAAAATAACAATTTGATTATTAAATAAATTTTATGTCATAACCTGCTCAATATATAATATGATGCATTAATCAAAATCATTCAGATTTATCGCATATTATTTCTTTTTATCTAATTACTCATTAAAGGAGACGAGGCGTAGCAAAACTCTAACCACAACAACCCTCTCTACAGGACAACAAAAAATCCACCAAGAAATAAGAATCAATTTACAAGATATAAACACTCAAATAAAGAACATGCTGATTACCTATAAAACCCCCAAATACAATAATCCAAAATCGATGGAGAGTGTAGAATTGTCAAAGTTCTTGGATGCTTGTCATGCTTCTGATTCTTCCACACCTTTTTATACTCCAATGTAATCCCATGCGAAAAGAAGATACCAACGGTCTTAGTGAAATGCAAAATAATGCAAATGCAAACATAGTTTTTGTGAACAACTAATAAAACAAAAATTTCATATTTTGAATCCCTTTTTCCAAATTTTAGATTATGAAAACTCAACATTCTAAATTTGAAATAATATCGATTTAAACAGATTTCAAGATATATAAATATCCAATATAAAAGTATTGAAGTAAATATAAGTATAAGTATAAGCATATTCAAGAAATATGAGAAAAGAAAAATAATACGTGCATTTGTCTAAACATATTTTCTCCTTAAAATATTAAAAAAAATGTATATATAAACATAAATCGACAACATGAAATTACAAACATATTCAAGAACACTAATGGAAACACACCCAATATTTATTCACTCTAAAAATATAAATTCAAAATATGAGAGTAGTGTTTAAACTTGAGTCTGAAAAATCATTTATATTATCTCACAAATATTAACTCAAAAACTAACTATCTAGATTAAGCATTAAAATCAAGGTTAGTTTCAGAGGTTAAGATTACTCACAAATTTAAGAGATAACAAATCTACAAAATATATTCAAAAAAATACTTTAGACAAGGAGAGAAATATGATTTTAAACAATACATTCAATTTTCAATACAAAATTAGAATATTAGATCTTTAAAAATATTCAATAAAAATCAGATCTAGCACTAAGAGAATTTAGTTTTGATAAAAAATGTAATTGATCAATTAAGCATAATACTATCTACTACAACAGAATAATCAATCTCTATTTCTGAGATGAAGTGTTTTAGATCCTTGAGAGTTTCAAGTCAAAAACTAAAAATTAAGAGTAAATAAAAAATCAAACACATTGTTTGAATCTAAAATAACATACTCTTTCGTATAATATATTTCTCTCTCTCTCTCTCTCTCTCTCTCTCTCTCTCAATATATTAAGAAAGCTTGACAAATAAGTCCTATTTACATAAGTCATTTCCTATTAGGTCCTATGAAAACATTTTTTCCCCAATCTCTTTTATTTATACATGTAATGAATATTCATTACATGTTTGCAAATAAAATCTATTGGAGATTTTTTTTATGGGAGTTGAAGGAAAAAAAGATCATAAGACCTACAAAACTACATATTTAGCAAACGAAACTGATTGTTAAAATATCCATATATTAACCCTCTTTGTATCTCCCTCTAAAATTATGTCTTTCCAACCCTAATAAATGATGTAATATTCGAAGCTTTGAATTGTTTGTAAAACATTGTATAAGTTTATCATTCTTCATAAAGTGGAATCTATAAAATGTGTAGTGATGTGAAAAGTGCAATAATATATCAGCATGTGTTCTCAATAAAAAATTTTCTTAAAGTTTATAAGACTTTGAAAGAAAATAGAAACTTGTCTTACGATGCACACAATCACTTTTATCCAAACGAAAGGAAAAAGTATTCAAAAATAACCATCTGATATATGAAAATATATCAAGGTTTATATCATCTAAACATTATCTAAATGATTGTATTTAACAAATATTTTTATGGTAAATAATCCAAAAGAATAACATGTCACAGGTTAGAAAATGCAACACAGTAAAGAAACACAAATCCTAGATATGTTATCAAATCATTGAATCAAGGATGCAAATACCTAATAATGACCTAAGATATTAAAATCTAGTCCAATGAAGAGGTTTATTTAAAATGTCATCTAATTGAAGTTCGGTAGAACCATAGCTTAAAGATATGACTTTTTCTTCAACAAGATGTATAATAAAATGATATCAAATATCTATATATTTTGTTCTAGAGTGTTAGATGAGATTTTTGGATATATCAATAACACTAGTATTGTAACAATATATAACCATGCAATATTGACCAATATTATAATCCTTCAACATTTATTTCATTAAAAGGAGTTGAGCACAACAACTTCCTACTACAGTATACTCATCTTCAGCTATGGAAAGTGAAATGCATTTTTATTTCTTGGCATGCCAAGAGACTAACGAGATTCTAAGATGAAAGCATCCACCCAATGTAATCCTCCTCCCATCAATATCTCTCACCCAATCGAAATAAGAATAAGAAAATAATGATGTATTTGTATTCCTAGGATACCAAATACCAAAGCCCGTGGTCCCACACACATACTTGATAATGCATTTACGAATTTCAAGCGGGACTCCTTAAATTAATATTTTTAGTGAGAACAAACTCATATACTAAAAGATAAGTCGGGATGACTATATGTGAGGTATAACAAATAACCTGTCATGCTAGGATAAAGCTTCTCATCGACATTCTTCCCATCGACATCCTTTCCAATCTTAGTAGAAGCACCCATGGGGGTACGTTTAGGATTAGCAGAGTTGAGGTAAAATTTCTTCACAAGTTTCTTTGCATATCTAGATTGAGAAATTAAAAATACACTATCCATTTGTCACACTTAGAGACCCAGGAAGGTGGTGAGTTAGCAACCAAGTTCATCTTAAATTCTTTTGGCATTATTGAGGCAAAGTTTTGAGCAAGATCTTTATATGTGGAGAAAAAAATAATATCATCAACATATACTTGGGAAACTACAACTTCCTTCCAAAAAGAACTTTAAAATAAGGTCTTGTCCACATTTCCTCTTTTGAAGCCTTTCCCTAAGATATGTGATGTACGTCTTTCATATTAAACTTTAGGTCCTTGTTTAAGGCCATATAAAATATTTTTGAGGCGATAAACATGTGTTGGGGATTTAGGATCCTCAAATTTGGTTGTGACACATAGACTTCCTCATAAAGATTTCCATTAAGAAAGGCGCTATTTAGATCCATTTTATGGATCATGAAGCTAAGGAGCATGCTATGAATAAGAGTATATAGACCGACTCTAATATTGAAATGGAGACAAAAGACTCATCAAATTCTACACCTTCAACTTGTGTATAAATTGATTTACTACCCTTTCTTTGTTTTTTAAAACGTTACATCTTCATCACACTTATTTTTTAATATCCACGTAGTACCGATAACATGAACATCCTTAGATAAGGGGATACGAGTCTAAGCTTTTTGTTTAGTAATTTGGTCTAATTCATCTTGCATAATATTGACCCAACATTAATCTAATAAGGCATACTTCACATTTTTCGATTTGATGTGGAAGTGTAATAAAGAAACTTTACTTCCTTTTGGAGTTGAGATCTAGTTTTTACTATAATATTAGGACTATCAATGATTTCGGTGACATCATGGTCTTTCCTAACACAAATAGGTTCATCTCCCACATTTACAACCTCAAAAGGTGGTGGGGCAACCTCATCACACTCATTTGTTTCATCTAGAGTCAATCACTAACGACGTTAATGGTTTTCATAATTTTTTAATATACACAATTAAAAACAATATAGGCCCAACTATTATTTTAATAACTAAGAAAAATGCATACCTCACTTCTAGAGTCAATCTTTGTTAGATATTGTCTATAATTGAGTCTGTAACACTAGCTTCCAAAGACTCTAAAGTGTTTAAGTGTGGGTTTATTTCCTTTCCAAATCTTATAAGGGTTTTGGTTTTCCTCGTGCCCCCTATAGAGTCAGTTGGCGGTGTGCCAAGATGTATGGAAAGATTCCGCCTAAAATCTTCTAGGAACATTCTTTCCAATAAACATGGACCTAGCTATCTCTTGGACAGTTCAATTTTTCCTTTCGACTATTCCATTTTATTAAGGCATTTTGGGCACCCAAAATTCAGGGTGTATTCAAACTTCACTATGTCATTACATTATACCCATTCTTTTAAATTCCCTTTTATGATCACTACGAATTGTAGTGATAGTTTGTGACTTTTCATTTTAAAGTTGTTTGCACTTCGGAATAAAAATGTCCTTAGCATCAGACTTAATAACATTCTACAAAAGTGAATCTACAGAAGTCATCTACAATAGCCAAAATGTAGTGTTTACACCTACGCTTTTTGTGCTCATTGGGCCCATAAGGTCTATATCTAAAAGTTCGATCACACGCGAGGTAGCCATAACATTCAACTTATTATATGGAATACAAAGTTGTTTTCCCATTTGACAAGTACCACGCACACGAGAAGAAGTTGAGTCTAAAGGAGGTAAGTCATGAACAGGTTCATTCGTATAAAGTCTACTAAGATATATAAAGTTCACATGAACTAACCTCTTATGCCAAAGATTCACCACAACTTCCTTAGCAGTATTGAAAACCATACTCAGAGATACTTTGATTTTGTAACAATTCTCTACGGTTCTAGTACCCTTCAAAATGTATTTACCTTTGAAATCAAGGACTTGTCATTTCTTTTCAGTAAAAAGCACATTGTGAGAATCGTCGCACATTTGACTTACGCTAATTAAGTTAGCCCTTAAGTCATCCACCAAAAGAAGATTATCTAACCTAGGAAAACCATCAATTTATATGGTAACATTACCAACAGTGTTAGACCTATTCTAATCTCCAAAAGTTACTGACCCAGATTTTTTCATAAAAAGTTTGGAAAATAAAGATTGATTTCGGGTCATATGCTTAGATCATCCATTATTAAAATACCATTGTTAATCATTTTAGGAAACTAAGGCGGTGCAAATGTGTTTAGGTTTTGACATTTTCTCAACTCTTGACGAAATAGTTCTAGATTTTTCAAAAAGGGAATCACATTCACATTTCAAGGTGGAAACTTCATCTAAGTGAGATTTCTTATTCACCTTGGAGTTTTTCAAAAACCTATGGCAATTATTTTTCACATAAACATTATGTTTTCGAAAATTGCAATGACATGCCAAACGATTGTAGGCCCCTTTTTTTTCGAATGTGTTTTAGGGATGTCAAAACCAACTTTCCTTTTGAAAAACCTTTTTCCAGATTTTAAACCACACCAAGTGTGCTATCCAATTTTAGTAAAACCCAAATTTTATCTTATTTAATCCTAAGCATGCCTATAGGTGATTAAAGCAAGTAAAATAAATAAGTTCAGAAAGGCAAGGTCGGATGTACGAGTAAACCACTAAGGGAAAAAAAACTTGAACAACCCAAGCCAGACAATCACTATGATATGGTTTTACAAAGTATAAAGATAGACTTTCTCAATGACTCGATCCCCCAAAGTCTTAAAGCTTCTCTGATCTTAAACCACTCCTCCATAGTGCCCACGAGAATATCCTTCTGCGATACCTATCCATAACACATGCGTTCACGAAAGCCTCGTCGTCCACCGATGTAGCTTGGAAACGTCTATGGATTCCGAACACGAACTCCTTCGCTTTTTCACCGCAAAACCCAACGATGTTGATAGTGTAGAACAAAGTCTAATTGGTGCAAACAGATCACTATAGCATATGTGAATAAAAATTCGGATCTTTGAAATTCTAAGGATTTTTTTATTCTTTGAAAGCCTTAGAAAACTTATGCAGAAAATGTACTGTATGGAAACTGATTTTCTGATTCTGCCACTTATGAAGTTCTGAGAGAAACACGCCCTAAATAATAAAATTAAGTCGATGCATCATTCAAACGAAATCTTCATGTATCTTGAATGAAATGCACATGTCATTTTAACGACATGCTTATTTCTCTTGAACGACATTCAAAGTCGTTTGAACCACTGAAAATAAGAGTTTTTAAAATACACATCTCTAAACGATCTTTATCTATGAATAAACGAAGTTCAACATTTTAAAAATATTTTTTAACAAAAATAACATCCTAAAAATATTTTTTGAGTCCCATAAACATTACACATTTATACCTGAGCGATCTCAAAATGCAATAAAGACGTGAAACATGCACTAAAATAATCTTGGCACGATTTTTTCCTTAAAGCTTGGCCGCAACGTCTTCAATAAACTTTGTCATATATTGTGTGGGATCGTGACAATAAAAAATCTTCCCATGACTCAAAAACATTGTTTTGTTCCAAAAAAAAGTCATGTACTACATTGGAATCAATTCAAAATTTTGTCTTTACAACTATGATAGGTTTTCTTCAAAGATTTTGAAACAACTTTCTTTTCAAGATATGTTCAATACTCTTCAAGTACATGAGTCTTTTGAGAAGCTTTCAAAAAAATAGGTATATCCTCATATTTAAATTTACCACAAAGATTTTCAAAACGAATTCCTTATTACTAATTGAAGATATAGTATGTTCTATATGAAATATTCCCATACTCTTGGATTTATCTTCGATGGTAACCTTGACATCCTTATCAAGACTAATTCATTTTTAAGAGAGGTTATTTTCTTGTTCAAAGAATCATTAGAACTTTTTCATTATTATAACTCAGATTGTAGAACTTTTAACCTTTCTTGGAAATCATTATTTTCATTCTTCATCAAAGGGAGACTCGAATTAAAAGATGCACGTCGAGCTTCAATATTGGTCACAAGGGACCCTTCCATATTTAGTGAAGCATTTTCTTTTTCACATTTTTCAGTTTAATCGAAGTTTTCATTAAACTCTTCTTATATCTAGCTTTTTCAACAAATAGTTTATCATAACCTTGTTGAAGGTACCTATCTTCTTCATCTAAATAATCATCACTGGAATAAAAAAAAAGATAAAGTGTTAATCTTTGAATAGCATTTATCATTATTAGATGTAGACTGATACAACTCTTTATCATTTAATGAACCACCATCTAAAGAGATAAAACTATAGGTAGGTTGAAAAATGTCCTAAAAAAGACCTACTTCTAAGTATGTATTGACATCCTCCATATTAACACAAAACGCATTGTTTACCTCAAGCTTTTTCAACCTTAACAAAAGAGGACCATGCTCTAATACAAGTTGAGAATGTGTATTGCGTACCGAAATGGAGACCCACTAAAAATTTATCTTGCACACCTAAAATATCATGTTAAAAAATTTAACCAAATTTTAATCAACCAATTTTAAGTTTTATCCTGTTTAAGAAGGTGTATTACAAAAGATTCGAAAGAAATTAATAAGATGACAATAAAAAAGTATAAGGACAAAAAGCCACTAATGGGAAAAACCTCGGGCCAATGGAAAAACCTCACTAAACTTGGTTTAGAATGTGATTTCCTTAACTCATATGCTCTAAAATATGATGGTTCACACAATGTTCCTAAATTAAAAATGCTTACACAAATATCCTGTAAGGACATTTTTGTCCATAAGCATTTTATATGTCGTACACCGTTACACCGTTGAGAAAATTCAAGAAATCATACGCCCATCAACGGAATCCGAATATCAAAGGCAGAAAAGGAATCAGGGATCAGACCGGACCGATCCGGCCCAGATAAAAGAACCTATTCGGTTCCTTCGGACCGATTCGCCTAAAGAGACCGGACCGATCCGCTTGCTGAGGTGAGGCCAGTATACCCCGAATCCATAGCGAACTGATGATGCCAAAAAGCCGAACCGATCCGATGCCAACCGGACTAATCCGCCTTCAAAAAGGAACCGATCCGATGTCACCGGACCGATCCGCCTAAAGCTACCGGACCGATCCGATGAGGATAATTTCAAACAGATCGTGTTCAGATCATGTTCCGAATTTTAGGGCTCAAGTTCTCCTATTTAATCCCACTACGGGAAGTGGTTGTGCTAAGACTTTTCAACGATGTTCAGAGCATATCAACCCTAAAGTCTTCACCTATTGAGTCCTATGATTCTAGGTTTTTAGATTCACACATCTTTCATATCTATGTGAATCAAGTTTGGTAACCCAAGAACACCATTGCTGTTGTTCAACCCTTGTGAAGTGGACCGCTCCTTCCTTTTCATTGCTGCCCTACTGGAAAGGGATTCTTCCAGCCGCGACTACAGAATCCGATGCCTGCGGGTAATTCTTAGTCAAAAACTTGTATTTTAGTGTAATCCGATTGTAAGCCGCTTCTCTTACAAATTATAGTGAATATACAAATGGTTTTTCCCCTTTGGGGGATTTTTCCTTAACTTTGTGTGTTGAATAATTCTGGCATGATTTCATATTGTTTCAATCACACCTAGTTGCATGCTTAGGGTTATTTTGGGTTAAAAAGGGTATTTATTATATTATTTCTTAATTGAACGCGAGCACACACGTTCTCAAATTGGTATCAGAGCAGGTTACACTAATTTATCGCGTATTCCTTTTTCCGCAAATTTTTTTCTAAGATATAAATTTTCTGAAAAAAATTGATTTTTGAAAAAGTGCGTGTTCAAATGGAGAAGTCATATTATAAAATGCCTATTTTTGACGGGACAAATTATGCTTATTGGAAAGCCCGTATGAGGTCGGCTTTAAAAGCCATTGATGAACGTGTCTGGATTTTGGTTGAACGAGGGTGGACTCCTCCCACCGTGACTGTTGATAATGTGACCAACTTGAAACCTGACACTTCTTGGACTGATGAAGAATTTAAATGGTCTTCTTTTAATTCTAAGGGTCTTAGTGCTATTTCTGGGTCTGTCACACCTGATGAGTTCAAACGCATAATGACGTGCACCACGTCAAAGGAGGCATGGGATGTTTTGCAACTTACCCATGAGGGTACGAACGCTGTTAAAGAATCTAAATTACAAAATTTGGCCACCCAATTTGAGACTATCACCATGTCTAAGTCCGAATGCTTTGATGATTTTTTTGCACGCTTGTCGGACATTGTTAACACTAGTTTTTGTGAGGACATTTTTGTCCATTATCAATTTGTATGTCGTACGCCGTTACACCATTGAAGAAACTCAAGATTGCATCTACATCAACGGATCCGAATAGCAAAGCATCTTCAACATCATAGCCTCTGCGAGAATGAACTTGGTAAAATTTTGTTTTTACGTTCCTTAAAGTTCATATTTAGTATTGGGAAATTTTTATAAAATGTTTTTTATAAAAATAAGAAGTAAGTTTTTTCAAGCAAAATGAGGCTTTTTAAATTTTTTATTTTTCTGGGAAAATCGGACCGGTCCGCCCTATACCCGGACCGATCCGCTGGCTCAAGGTCTAGTAGACCCCGGATCGAATGCAAACCGATGAAGCAGAAATAATCGAACCGATCCGACCTCATCCGGACCGATCCGCCTCTTTATAAAAGAACCGATCCGGTCAAATCGGGCCGATCCGCCATCAAATCGGACCGATCCGCTTGGGATAATTTCGGCCAGATCTGTTAGAGATTTTTTAGGAACAAAGTTTTCTTATTTAATGGCAACTTCGGGGAGTTGTTTTCTAAGACTTTTCAAGACGATTTTCAGAGTCCTAAATACTCTAAGTCTTCACCTTTTTGGGTCCCAAGACTCTTTTTTATTCACACCAAAAATCCCAATTACTTTTGTGAATCTTTTTGGAACCCTAGAACACAAACTTTGTTGTTGTTCATCTTTGTGGAGAGATCTTTGCAACCGAGGGCTGCGTGTCATTGCTAAGGGAGTCTCTACAAAGTTTTATGGCTGCGTGTCATTGAGGAGAGCTGCGGTTCTACCTTTGGTGATTGGGCTGCGAGTCCTTGGAGGGTGCTGCGTGTATTCTCTTGCTGAGTTGAAGACTGCGTGTCTTTGTGGGTTGGCTGCGCGTTGATCCATTACAGATTTCTCTATGTAATTGAAAGTTGCGGCTTGTATATTCATAGTGAAATAAAGGTTTTACCCGAAAGGGGTTTTTTCCTGAATTCTGTGTCTCAGCATAATTTTTGTGTTACATGCTTTATTTATTTATGGGTTGACACACGCACCTTAGATGCATGTTTAGGGGCTGAAATTCAATAAGTGTGCTATATTAGAAATTTGCGAACTTAATCAATTATCACACGTTTTCAGTTTTAATTTGGGTGAGGTAATTGATAACACGCGTGTCGTTAAAAAGATTTTGAGATCTCTCCCAAAACGCTTTATTCCTAAAGTCACTGTTTTGAACTCTTTGGGAAATTTGAAATCACTTAAGTTGGAAGAACTTGTAGGAGATCTTCAAACCTATGAGATTGACATATTTCCCAAAACCATTAAGGCTAAGGATAATGGGATTGCTTTAAAGACTCATTTTCAGAAAAAGAAAGAAAAAGTTTTTGAGTCCAAGTCTGAATGTGATTTTGACTTAGATGACTTGGCCCTGTTTGCAAAAAATTTCAAAAGAATTCTCAAATTTAAGAAAAGTGGAAATTTCAATGATAAAAGGAATGTTGAGAAAAATATTTTTGAAAAGAAAAATAAAAAGAAAGGAAAGGCCAAAGAAAGTGGTGAGAGGGAAAAAGAGAATAAATCCGATGAGGAGTGTGAGGAAGTTTTTGAGAACGTCACTTGTTTTGAATGTGGGGGTAAGGGACATAAGTCGTTTGAATGTCCTACGTGGCTTAGAAAGAAAGGAAAGAAAGTAGCTATGCCCGCCACACTTAGTGATAGTAGTGAAGGTGAGGGTGATGAGACTAGTGGTGAGAAGTTTGTAGCTTTTTCTAGTCGTGTGAGCACTCCCACCTTGTCCCACAATAGTGCAGACGAAAGTGATAGTGATGGTTTGAGCGCTTCAAGTGAGGGAGAAAGTGAGGGAGAGTCGGTGGACTCGGGAGATGAGTCACCGCATGAGCGTAACTTCACCGCGTTCATGGCTAGTCATGTAAGTACCCCCAATGCTTCTCACGACGATGAGGATGCTACGTCACAAGGACACTTCGACAGTAAGAGCGATGAGAGTGAAGGGGAGGATGAGGCAAGTGAGAGCGAGTGTGATCTCCCACGTGCTTACGCCGAGTTATATTCTGAGTTTTTTGAAACCAAGAAGCATAATAATGCTTTAGTCCTTAGGATCACCGCTTTAGAGAATGATTTAAGATTGATTGGAGAAAGAGAGAGTTGTGGTGAGAATGAGAGAAATAAAAAACTTGAGAAGATAAGATGTTTTGAGTGCGATGGGACAGGGCACAAGAAATTTGAGTGTCCCACTAGACTTAAGAGAGAGAGCAATAAAGTTGATATGCCCACTTCTCTAAGTGATAGTGAGGATGATAATGGTGATGATAGTTTGATCCAAAAAACCTTTAGAAAGTTGTTTATCGAGACCTTGGAAACAAAAAGGACTAATAGGATTCTAGGTATTCGGATTGGTGAGTTGAAGGGAGAGAATGATGATCTTAAAAGGGAAAAAGGTGACTTGACCAACACGGTGTCTAGTCTGATGACACGTGTATCCCATCTCGAGGATGACCTCAAACAAGCACGGGAGGTTCAAGTCACATTAGAGAATTCACCCGAGCCTATATCCACCATTGTGAGTGAGTCCCATGAGTGTCCGTCTAGGAATGTTCATCCCAAAATTATTGATAAATTACTTCCTAGACCGGTTTATGTTTGCTCCCACTGCAAGAAGCGAGGACATCTTAGGGAATTCTGTTCTAAGTTGGGTTTTGTGCCATATCATGCCACTTCACACATTCATGCACATGCACCCACTCATTATACTTTGCCTGATCATTTTGATAGAGAGTTTGCACATATTCGCGAGCAAGTGAAGTTTTTGATCAAGACCACACATGATCTAGTGGAGTTGGTTCAAAAGATGTCACCATCTTTAGAAAACTCCACCGTTACTCCCGATTGAGATCTAGTCTTGATTGCTAGCATAGGTTGTTTATCATATTTTTTTTACCTATTGCTAGCTTGTATCATTAGTTATTTTTTCATTTTAAAAAAAAAATATACAAAAAGATTTTCCTTTAAGAAAAATTTTGAAAAAGCACAAAAAGATTTTATTTTGATAATATTTTTTTTGAAAAAGGCCAAAAAGATTTTTCTGTTTTTGCACCTTTTATGGATGAGCATTTAAGTTAGCCAAGTCACAACTTCATTCCATATATCCATGTGACTGTTTGATAGAGATTTGAGAGGCTGTGCTTTACATTGATTGGAGTCCTTGAGATGTAATTAGTGATATCTTCCTACATGTTTGACTCCTATATCCTTTATTGCACACATGCATGGCTATATTTGATTATTGCACTTGTCTATCACATATTGGCTTGAGTGTTTCTATCTCAATTCTGTCTATACAATGTACAATATGCGATAAAACTTGACAAGATTGGATTGCATGTAAAAACCGTTTTGGTGAGACTGTGTGTATATTTTCATAACGGGGAGGGGCTGCGAAAGTTGATTCCTATCCTTTGTGCAAAAGCCACCGTTAAAATGGACCTAAAAAATGGAGGAATTTTAATATCCGAGGTCCTAAGAGGTTAAAAGAGCCCGAAAAAATTGTTAAGGAAATAAAAAGCAATTCATGCCAAATATGGGCCATTTAGGTTTCACCCAATTCTCCAAAGTTTGAGAATTTAGTATTCCTCTCTTCAAAATATAAATCTGAGGGAGTTTGGTTGGAGATTGAAAAACGGGTTTGCACTTCCTTGAAAGTCCTGAAAAAGCATGAAAATCATTTTGGACGTTATTGGTGTAGAAATCACTTTGAGCTTTGATTTGTAGATTTGATATAGTCAATGTCTTATATTTTCAATCTTTTACACCAAAGGAAGCATTTGAGTTCATTCGTTAGGAATATCCAATATTCATCATGCACATATGTCATGTTTGTATGCTTTGATTTTCCTATCGAATTTTGATCACACCTCTTCATTTACGCTATCATCGACTTGGTTGCATTGTGTTCATTCATGGTGTGATTTTATCCTGGTGACACCCCGCATTTGCTTATTTGATTTATTTCTCTCATTTGTCTATTTGGGGACATCATAAAAAGGGGGAGAAAATATGTATCATCTTATTATGGGGGAGATTTATTGAGTCTATTCATAAATTTGCATATATGTTTATCTCATTTCAAACTCGATATGTCACTTGGTATTTTGCTTTATCTCATGTGTGTAGGTACTACATTGATGATCACTAAATTGCACACCCTGATGAGAAAAGATTTGAGTTTCCTGAAGATTTGAAGATCAAACGATGCAGTCTTATTCACTTGTACTCTTTCAGTTTTGGGTTCATGGAAGGGTAGATTTGTATAGGAAATTTTTTATGATTGATATTTCGGATGTTTGTTTTTATGTATGTACCGACATAGACATAGGGGGAGATTTGTAAGGACATTTTTGTCCATAAGCATTTTATATGTCGTACACCGTTACACCGTTGAGAAAATTCAAGAAATCATACGCCCATCAACGGAATCCGAATATCAAAGGCAGAAAAGGAATCAGGGATCAGACCGGACCGATCCGGCCAAGATAAAAGAACCGATCCGGTTCCTTCGGACCGATCCGCCTAAAGAGACCGGACCGATCCGCTTGCTGAGGTGAGGCCAGTATACCCCGGATCCATAGCGAACCGATGATGCCAAAAAGCCGAACCGATCCGATGCCAACCGGACTAATCCGCCTTTAAAAAGGAACCGATCCGATGTCACCGGACCGATCCGCCTAAAGATACTGGACCGATCCGACGAGAATAATTTCAAACAGATCATGTTCAGATCATGTTCCGAATTTTAGGGCTCAAGTTCTCCTATTTAATCCCACTACGGGAAGTGGTTGTGCTAAGACTTTTCAACGATTTTCAGAGCATATCAACCCTAAAGTCTTCACCTATTGAGTCCTATGATTCTAGGTTTTTAGATTCACACATCTTCCATATCTATGTGAATCAAGTTTGGTAACCCAAGAACACCATTGCTGTTGTTCAACCCTTGTGAAGTGGACCGCTCCTTCCTCTTCATTGCTGCCCTACTGGAAAGGGATTCTTCCAGCCGCGACTACAGAATCCGATGCCTGCGGGTAATTCTTAGTCAAAAACTTGTATTTCAGTGTAATCCGATTGTAAGCCGATTCTCTTACAAATTATAGTGAATATACAAATGGTTTTTCCCCTTTGGGGGATTTTTCCTTAACTTTGTGTGTTGAATAATTCTGGCATGATTTCATATTGTTTCAATCACACCTAGTTGCATGCTTAGGGTTATTTTGGGTTAAAAAGGGTATTTATTATATTATTTCTTAATTGAACGCGAGCACACACGTTCTCATATCCAAATTTTGATTTCTTCAAATTTAAAATAAAATTAAACTAAGAAAATATTAATTTTTTTCTTTTAAACAAAATTAATTCAATTCAAGTTATAAAATAGGCCAAACAAACCTAACACGAATTTTCCCAAAATATTGAATCCGACTTGAATCAAATTAAATAAAAATTACCCAATATTAAATTTGCATCAAATTACACACAAATTGTGATTCAAACCATTGTTGTCTTGTTATACCTAATCATGCATCTAGATGGGAATTTTCAAGATGAAAAATACAATCATAACGCCACGATGTATGAGGAAAACCCACAATGGGAAAAACCTTGGACGACCCAACCATAAGTCCACTAATGATGGTTTTAGAAGGACACGACGAAAATACTTACTTCAATAATCAGACGCCTTCTCAAGCCTTGATTGAAAATCTCATTCTTCTTGTGTTGGCTCAATCTTGAGACACAATTTTTTATTTATATGCTCTTGCATTTTTTATTTTTATTCAAATCTATTTTTTATATCTTAAATCATATTTTCGTATATTGATTTATTATATAAATTATTTTTTTGAGAAAAATATTTTTGGTGTAATGTACAAATTATTTTGGGTGTCATATAATTTATTTATTTTTTTCTTGTGTGAGTTTTGATATTTTTCTGAATTTAAAGTTTATTTTATATTTCAAGTCTTTTATTTTATTTGACTTGATATATAAAATATTTTTTTTATTCAGAATATTTTTTGTGTTTTGTTACATAACATTGTAGTATGATCTGTATTTTTTTATGAGTATTATTATTTTTGTGTTTCAGTTTATTTTATATTTTATATTTTTTTTGGATTTTATATTTTTTTTTGTGTGTTTTAAGTTTTGGGATTTTAAGTTTTGGGCTTTTGGAGAAAGCCCTTTAGGGTTTGTTTTTGGGTATAAGAACACATTTTCTCTCTCTCTCTTGGCTCTCAAATTTTTAACTCAGCCGCCCCTCTTTTTTTTTCATCTTGGCCGAAACCCTCTTTCTCTCTCTCGGTTTTGAGCTGACCGAACTGCTCTCTTTTCTCTCTTCATCTTGAGAGATTTTTTTTTAACTTTGACTTAAGTTTGAGATCTGAGTTTGGAGGTTCAATATTCCGGTGGTGCGTTTTTCCGGCGACCCTCGACCACAAGACCGTGTGGTCATTTTTCCGGTGAGTTTGGTTCCGGTTTTGAGGAGTCCGGTTGCTGGTCATTTTCGGCCGGTTGATTTTTCCGGCGACCCTGTTTCCGGTGTGGCCTTATTTTCGAAGACTTTGTGGGGTAAGTTTTTTTTATTTTATATATATATATATACATATACCTATACAGTTATATATATATATATATATATATATATATATATTCTGCTATATATACATACTATATATACATACTGTACATATATACATATACATACTGTATATATCTACATATACATATATAATCGTATATATATATATATATATATATATATATATATATATATATATATATATAGTTCTGTCAAGCTGGAAAAAAAACCCATATAGTTTTAAGTCTACGTTTTTTTTTATTTAAAAAAAATCAGATTTGCGTTTTTTTTAAAAGGATTTTAACAAGTTTTTGGTGATTCATATGTGTACTTTTCTGCTTGTTTAGGTTTTTTTATTGTTGAAGATCAGTAAACTTGCTTTAGGCTTTCTATTGATTATAATCTTTTATAATCTGTTTTGGCTTCAATAGCATTAGTGGCTTCACATCTATTAAATTGTTGTTTAGTTTTGCTGTTGGTTGTTTTATAAGACATGTTCAAACTATTTCTTAAAAGTAAGGCTTAAACATTCTTTTTGACTTGATACAAAATTTGTACTACTGCTCAAGTGTATTTTGAACTGAAATTTGGAACTGTTTTGGACTAAGTCCTTTTGTTGGGTGTTTTTGTTGGAGCTTATTTTACACCCAACTCATTTAGTGTGTGTACACCTTTTATTGGACTTAGATTATTTTGTGTCACACACTGTTTATAAAAATAATATTTTAATATGAATTAAAATTTATTTGGGTGTTGGGTATTTGTTGTTGGAGCTTAGTTTATACCCAACTCATTTAGTGTGTGTACACTTGGTTTATTTGGACTGTGACTTTATTTTGGGTCAACTTTATTTGGATAAATTTATTTGGACTAAAATTTGTTGTGACTGAATTTTAGTAGGTTTATTGGGTGTTTGGTTTGGAGAGTTTATTTACACCCATTTCAGTTTGTGTGTACACTTTGTTATCAAGACTTATTTTAGTGTGTCACACATTTTTATTTATTTATTTATTTATTTATTTATAATTTGATTTAATTTATTTGGGAATAAAGATATTTGATTTTTGACTAACTAGTTACACCCTCTAAGTTGAACTTTTGTGTGTTCACTTTATTTAGTTGGGTTTAATTAGTGTGTAGTCTTTATATCACATCTTTATTTATTTAAATTTTATTTTAGTTAAACCCATCCTATTTTAGTGAGTCGAGTGCTACACTCTTTATCTCGTACTCACTTGACTTGGATTGGACCATTTGACTCGTACACTTTTTATTTCCTAAGTTGAATACTTTTTGTTGTATTCTTTTATAACTTAAGGTAGTGTTTATGTGTGTATGAGTATTTGATCCAACCCTTGTCATAGTATTGGTTTATACTAAAATTGGAATTTAATATTTGTAACCTTATTTTATCTATTTTAATTAAGTCTCAATTTGTATGAGCTAAGTGCTACACTTATTTATCTTTTGCTCATTTTACTTGGACTAAATATTTTTAACATAACACCTATTTAAATTGATTCATATTATATTTGGTGTTAGGTTAATTTTTATCTTAGTTGCGCGACACAATTGTTGGAATTTTATTTCCTATTTTATTTGTGATCATTTGCGCCAACTAATTTGTTTTTAGAATTAATCTTTACTTGAATATTAAATATTAAGGAAGACTTTACTTGTGTCTTGGGACTTAATATTTAAGCATTCTTTTTAGTATTGATTAATTCAATATTGTCTTACCTTTCAATTAGTCCTTGATTGGTAATTTGTCTTGTCAATTAAAATAGATTTAAACCTTGGTTGTTTGGTCTATTTTTAAACAAGATTATTTTTGTTGTTTTGATTAAAACAATATCTATTATTATATTTGTGTGTTGCACAACTTCACGGGGTCTCGGGTTTGAGTGTGTCGTTGTGCTTGTGTTGTGAGTGAGTGATAGTCTCTATTACCGGGGTGTTATTGGGTTGACTGATTTTCAGTCAAGTTGGGTTGTTTTAGACTAGGCTGGGTGTACGGGTTTGTATTTGCTTAGTTTATTTCATTGTGGACTTGGAGGACTGTAATCTGTAACCTGTAATCGGTAATAGTGGACTTGAGTGCGCGGGCTGTCCTGGGACTAGGGACACGGGGTTTACCACTAAGGTGGGTTCCTGGATAACATATATTGTGTCACACTCTACTTTTCCTCATCTCATTCTTAAAAGGAATTATTATTTACTTCTAACATCATCACCTTTACTAATAGTGTGTGTGAGTGTTTTCTCACTTAAAATTTATAATATATTTTGTATTAAAGATTTAAAAGAGTTGGAGATTTTTTAATTTACCTAATACGCATTAGCAAGTACCACTCGGTCCTTACTAGTGACCCTTAGGTCCTTTTTCAAGTGGTATCAGAGCTTCAGGATTCACTTTATAAAAGTTTTTATTCCGCAAAGATCCTGAATTCCTTTTAAAAATCTATATTTTATATCATTTAAAATCTATTTTTTATTATGGGACAACAAATTGGTGATGCTATTTTTTCTTTGAAAAAATCCCTTTATGAATGTTCTAATGATGAAAAGCTTTACTCTCAATATAACATTCCAAAATCTTCTACATCTTTGTTTAAAATGTGGGCTGATATGTCTGATAGTGATAGTGATGAGGATAATTTTAACCATATATTGCCTTCTACACCTATTTGTGATACTAAATTTGTTGCCCCTATTTCTACAAATATTTGGGATGGTATTACTGATAGTGATACTGATAGTGATAAAGATAATTTTGATCACTTATTATCTCCTACTACTATTTGTGGCACTAAATCTGTTGTTGCCCCACTTACTTTATCCAAAGGCATTTATGATTGCGTATCTACTAGTTCGGATGATTCTGATTTATGTGTAGATAATTATGTTTTAGACAAAGTGATTTTATCTCGTACCTCACCTACTCCATGTCACCCTACATTCACAGCTTCTATATCTAATGTTGATGATATTTTTGGTGATGTTGATGAATTTGAAAATGAAGACAATGATGTCATTTTGGAAGGGTGCGTGAGTACAAATTTAGAGGATTGTGTGAGTAATAAATCTTTTGAGAACACGATTGAGGATTGCAATGACTTAGATCCAATTAATTCTAGTTTAATGGCTAAAAATATAATTTTGGGCGATCAAATCAAGTTAATAACCCAAGAATCTGTTTTTCGTATTGATGAACTTGAAAATGATGTTTCATTTTTAGAGAAAAGGATTGTCATGTTAACCGAACTTAATCATTCTCTTGAAACTAAAAACAAGGAAGTTTTGTGTAAATTTGATGAATCTCAAGTTGAACTAAAGGCTGTTTTGATTAAATTTGATAAATGTAAAAAGGAACTAGAAGTGACTTTGAAAAAGTTAAAGAGTTATTGGAATGCCGGTGATGCCGTCAAAACTATTAATGAAAATACATGTTATGATCCAACAAACTCTTATTCTGATTTTGTTCCTACTAAAGGGCTTGGTTTTGAAGGAAAAGAATTTGATGTTACCAATTTTATAAACTCTAAGGAACAATTTTCCGATTCAAACGAAATTAAGTTTTCTTATAAACATTTTGAAAATGAGGGTTGTTCTTCAAGTGGTAAATATGTTCTTAAATGTGATTTTTGCCATAAAATTGGGCATTTAGAAAAGTTTTGCTTCAAGAAATTAGGGCAGAATAGTTTTGTTTTAGGCAAAGTTAGGCAAAATCAAAAAGTTCGAAATAATCATTTTGTCAAACCTAATTTTTAGTGTAGTTTTTGCCATAAGAATGTTCATTTAGAAAAATTTTGCTTTAAGAAATTACGACAAAACAAAACTGATTTAGGCAAATTTAGGCAAATTCAAAATGTTGGGAATTTTTAAAACTGCAAAGCCTGCTCTTAAATGTACTTTTTGCTCTAAAAATGGACATACTGAAAAATTCTGCTATAAAAGACTTGGGCATAATAATGCTAATATAGGCATTTTTAGAAAATCTGAAAATCAGAGAAATGTTAAAACTGCCAAACCTATGCTGAAATGCAGTTTTTCTTCTAAAACTGGCCATATTAAAAAAATTCGTGTTCAGAAATTAATGCAGAAACAAGCTGTTTTGGGCAAAAATAGTCATTTTAATAGAAATAAACATGCTGAAAATTCTACTTTTAGGTGTAATTTCTGTTTTAAAATGGGTCATTTAGAGCAGTTTTGTCACAAAAAATTAAATTTTGATTCTGAAAAGCTGCCCACTATATGCAGAAATTCTAAATTGCCTCTGAATGCTAAGTGTAAACATGTTGTTTGAAGAGTGTGTGTGCTCGCGTTCAAATGATCAAGTTATATATAAAACCCTTTTAACACAAACAAACCCTAAACATGCAGCAGTATGTGATTGAATAAATTGATAATCTACGCAAGAACATTCAAACACATGCAATTAAGGAAAAATCCCCCTCAGGGGCAAAACCATTTATTTTCACTATAATTTGTAAGAAAACGGCTTACAATCGGATTACAATGAAAATACAAGTTGACTAAGAATTACCCTCGGGTATCGGATTCTGTAGTCGCGGCTGGAATTATCCCTTTCCAGTAGGGCTGCAATGAAGAAGAAGAACGGTCTCCTCCACAAGGGTTGAACAAACCAAAGTTGTGTTCTTGGGTTGCAAAAAAGATTCACAAATTTTTGGCAAGGATGTGTGAATCAAAACATGAGTCTTGGGACTCAAAAATATGAAGACTAGATGTATTTGGACTCTCAAATTCGTCTCCTAAAGTCTTGCAAAACAACTCTCCCGAAGTTGGTATTTATAGGGAAATACATGAAGAGACCCACGATCTTAAAATGCTGAAATTCTATCCAGCGTACAGGTACCCCGAACCGGTTCGGGTACCCCTACGAACCGGTTCGCTCCCCGAACCGGTTTGGGTCTGGGTTCGGGAAAGTGTGCTGGAACAAGGCTTTAAACACTTAGAAAAATTTCCAGACTTTTCAATGAACATATCTCCATTTTCAACGGGCCATAACTTGTTCACCGTAGCTCGGATTGAGGTGCCGTTTCTTCCAGTATATTTGTTGCGGCAAGCTCTTCAACTTTCCAGTTGACCGGTCCTCCGGACGGTGGCTGTAAAATTACCAATATGCCCTTGAACATCCCTATCATGCCTTGTTTCACTTATTTGACTTCTCTTGCGTTCCACTTGCATTACGAGCCTACAATCAAGGAACGTGAAGTCGTTGATGCAGATGAGGGACATATTAGTGGAGATAATGCATGCTTGATTCTCGGAATTCGGATGGAGGCCGTCATGTGAGATCGTGAGGTGACGTGCCAAATGTAGCGGCGTACGACATAAATAAATGAAACATTTCGGACATGAGAAAAATGTCCTTACAAATCTCCCCTATGTCTATGCCGGTACATACATAAAAAATCCGAATTATCAAATATGAAATTGCCTATACAAATCTACCCTCCCATGAACCCAAAACTGGAAAAGGTACAAATGAATAGTCTTCATCGTTTGTTCTTTAATTCTTCAGGAATCTCAAAATTTTTCTCATCAGGGTGTGCAACATATAGATCTGCAATCTTCATACCTACACACATGAGACAAAGAAAATACCACGTGACATATTGAGTTTGAAATGAGATAACATGGATATCAATATATGATAAAAACATAAGCAACATCTCAAAAACTCCCCCAAAATTCAAACTCGCCCATAATATGATAATTTTTTCTCCCCCTTTTTATGATGTCCCCAAATAGACAAATTAGAGAAATAAATCAAATAAGCAAGTGCAGGGTATCACTAGGATAAAAGCACACCATGAATAAACAGAAAGCAACCAAGTCGATGATAGCCTAAATGAAGTGGTGTGATCAAATTCGATAGGAAAATCAATGCATACAAACATGACATATGTGCACGATGAATATTGGATATTCCTAGCGAATGAACTCAAATGCTTCCTTTGGTGTAAAAGAGTGACAGTATAAGATATTGACTCAATCAAATCAACAAATCAAAGCTCAAAATGATTTTCACACCAATAACGTCCAAAATGATTTTATGCTTTTTCAGGACTTTCAAGGAAGTGCAAACCCGTTTAAAGATTCTCCAACCAAACTCCCTCAGATATAATTTTGAATAGAGGCATTCTAAATTTTCAAACTTCGGAGAATTGATGGTGAAACCTAAGTGGCCCATATTTGGCATGAATTGCTTTTTATTTCCTGTAAATTTTTTCGGGCTCTTTTAACCTCTTTGGACCTCGGATATTAAAATTCCTCCATTTTTTAGGTCCTTTTTAACGGTGGCTTTTGCGCAAAGGATAGATGATTACCTTTCGCAGCCCCTCTCCGTTATACAAAAACACACAGTCTCACCAAAACGGTTTTTACATGCATTCCAATCTTGTCAAGTTTTATCGCATATTGTACATTGTATAGACAGGATTGAGATGAAAACACACAAGCCAACATGAGATAGATAAGTGCAATAATCAAATATAGCCGTGCATGTGTGCAATAAAGGATATAGGAGTCAAACATGTAGGAAGATATCACTAATTACATATCAAAGACTCCAATCAATGTAAAGCACATGGATGAAATGATCTAGCCTCTCAAATCTCTATCAAACAGTCACATGGATATATGGAATGAAGTTGTGACTTGGATAACTTAAATGCTCATCCATAAAAGGTGCAAAAACAGAAAAATCTTTTTGGCCTTTTTAAAAAAAAAATATTATCAAAATAAAATCTTTTTGTGCTTTTTCTCAAAATTTTTCTTAAAGGAAAATCTTTTTGTATTTTTCAAAAGAAATATAAAAAGCAACAAGAATAAAACAAAGCTGTACAACTAAGCAATGGTACATATAAAACAGACTAGCAATAGGAAGCATATGATATGAACATGAAGGAGCATCCTATTCTAGACATAGACCAACCCCTCAGTCAACAGTGCAAATCCCTAAAGATTTCCTAAGACTCTCAAATCTAAGGGCATCTAAAGGTTTCGTGAAAATATCGGCTAACTGATGGTCGGTGGGAACAAAACTCAGGGATACGACTTTCTCTTCAACTAACTGACGTATAAAGTGCTCACATATCCTGATGTATTTTGTGCGCGAATGCTGAACTGGATTGCGGGATATGTGTATTGCGCTCGTGTTATCACAGGAAATGGTCATGGTGTCCTGTGATATCCCATAATCCTCCAGCATTTGCTTCATCCACAAGAGTTGTGTTCAACAACTCCCGACGGCTATGTACTCAGCCTCCGCAGTGGACAAAGAGATGGAATTTTGCTTCTTGCTCAGCCAGGAGACAAGAGCAGAACCAAAATAGAAACACCCACCAGAAGTGCTCCTACATCCATCTACATCCCCAGCCCAATCGGCATCCGAATAGGCGGACAGACGGTCATCGGTATCAAAGGAATACCAAATCCCGTATGAGAGAGTCCCACTTACGTATTTAATAATACGTTTTAGAGCAAGTAAATGTGACTCTTTTGGGGATGCCTGATATCGCGCACAGACTCCAACACTAAAGGTAATGTCGGGACGACTGGCAGTTAAGTAGAGAAGACTACCTATCATACTCCGATATAAGGTTTGCTCTACATCCTTGCCTGAAGTGTCCTTACTAAGCTTGGTAGTGGTACTCATAGGTGTACGGGCATGCTTAGCGGAGTCTAAACCAAATTTCTTCACTAGGTCTCTAGCATACTTGGATTGGGAGATGAACATCCCGTCCTCTAGCTGACGAACCTGGAGACCAAGGAAGAATGTAAGCTCACCAACCATGCTCATTTCAAACTCACTTTTCATCTCCTCCTCAAAGTGATGAGCATGCTGGGAGCATGTGGATCCAAAGACTATGTCGTCCACATAGACCTGGGCAACCAAAATAGCACCGTCATCTCTCCTGACGAACAACGTCATATCTACTCCCCCTCTCTTGAAGCCACGAGCTAAGAGATAGGAAGTAAGCCTCTCGTACCAAGCACGGGGTGCTTGCTTCAAACCATACAAGGCTTTCCTCAGATAGTAGACGTGCTCAAGGTGTTGAGGGTCTTCAAACCCTTTTGGTTGTTCCACATAAACCTCCTCCTGTAGAATGCCATTCAAAAAGGCACTCTTGACATCCATCTGATACACCTTGAAGCGCAGATGACATGCGATGGCGAGCAGAAGACGGACGGACTCAAGCCTCGCAACAGGAGCAAATGTCTCCCCAAAGTCTACACCCTCTATCTGTGTGTAGCCTTGAGCGACCAACCTAGCCTTATTTATGATTATGGTATCATATTCATCCATTTTGTTCTTGAAAATCCATCGGGTACCTATCACATTAGTCTCACTAGGTCGGGGTACTAATTCCAAGACATTATTCTTTTTAAACTGAAGCAACTCATCCTGCATAGAAGATATCCAGTGTTCATCCTTGAGTGCTTCTTTATGGTTCTTGGGCTCGACTTTGGACGTGTAGCAAAGATGGCTAACAACGTTCTCTAGCTGAGCACGAGTCTTGACCCCTAGAGTGGGATCACCAACAATGGCAGAAGGGTCATGACTCTTGCGAACCCAAGCAGGTGTGCCCCCTAACACAGGAGTAGGATCCATAGAGTGTGAGAGAGGAACAGGTAAATCACTGTCAGAACAATCCTCATCCTCACACTTAAGGTTAGTATCAATAACCGTCGAAGGTTCGTCATCTTGCACGGTAACGTTTATTGATTCGATAACCCTAGAGCTCTTCAGGTTAAATACCCGGTATGCTCTACTATTCGATGAATATCCTAGAAATATTCCCCCGTCGCTCCGGGAGTCGAACTTTCCTAATTGCTCTCTATCCCGTAGGATGTAACATTTACTCCCCAAAACACGGAAATACGCCAGGTTGGGCTTCTTGCTGGTCCACAACTCTTAAGGTGTCTGTAGTGTGTGTGGACGCAAATAAACCCTATTCACCGTGTGGCATGCAGTAGACACTGCCTCTGCCCAAAATCTCCTAGAAACTTTACGACCTAGAAGCATAGATCTAGCCATCTCTTGGATCGTTCTATTCTTTCTCTCAACAATCCCATTTTGCTGAGGAGTTCTCACAGCAGAAAACTCATGTTTGATCCCAAGGCTATCACAGTACAAATCCACCTTTGCTTCCTTAAATTCAGTGCCGTTGTCACTACGTATTCTATTAATAGTGACACCGTGTTGATTTTACAGGACACGACACTTAGTCGTTAAGATATCTACAACATCGGATTTCTCTCTCAGAAAACCTACAATGGAGTATCTGGAGAAATAATCTACCATCACGAGGATGTACCTCTTACCACCTAGACTCTCAGTACGAGTGGGACCCATAAGATCCATGTGAATCAACTCCAGAACACGAGAGGTGGTAATGGAATGTAACTTCCTATGAGGACTATGAATTTGTTTTCCCAACTGACAAGGTCCACAAACGGTTGAAGTTGACTTTCCAAGATATGGTAAGCCACGTACTAGGTCCTTTTTAGATAAACGATTAAGATCTCTAACGTTCACGTGACCTAGACGTTGGTGCCACAGATCCATAGGAGTGATCGTGGCGCTGTTGCAGACAAGTGAGGATGTGGGCTCAGTCCCATAGCAATTATCCTCGGTCCTCACCCCTTGCATCAATAGTTTACCGATTTGATTGTAGACTTTACACGCGTCTCGGTCAAACTTTACTGCAAGGTCAGTGTCGCACAGCTGGCTAATGCTGAGAAGGTTTGCTTTCAAACCTTTGACGTACAAAACATTTTCTAGCTTAGGAAAACCAGGTAACTCGATAGTACCTCGTCCTATAATGCTAGACTTACTCCCATCTCCAAAGGTGACTCTGCCATCTTGATAATCCTCAAGAGTAGTAAAAAATGAGGCATCACCTGTCATGTGTCTGGAGCACCCACTATCAAAATACCAATGAGAGGTATTATGTGCTTTGAGAGCAACATGAACAACAAAAGCCTTTTTATCTTTCTTAGGTACCCAAGTCGAGATGACCTTTTGTTTGCCTTTGTTGTTGTTGGTTTTAGCTGGAATGTGAGAAGCATTCACTAACGGCGAAGACATCCGTCGGAATTCTTTCATCAAACTCTGAGTCGTGGCAGCTAAGAACTCAACTCGCTCTCTCAAACTAGAAAATTTATCAGTATGACGTGGTGGAGAAGTAGTACGTCGTGTTCGACTCATACTATAGCAAGATTCCCTAAGGTGGCCTTTTCTTTTGCAATAAGTACAAAAGAGCACAGTCAAAGGCGGACCTTGGTTTGCTTTTCTTGGTCGAACTCTCCTTCGAGATTTTTGACGGTGACCATAAGGAGTTGTAGTAAACTCAGGAACTGGTCCAGGTGCAATTTGGGACGTGGAGGCACCATCATATCCAATTCCTTGACGATCACCAAAACCTAAAGCGGGGCTGAGGAGCATCTTTCCCATCTTCCCAGATCTGTCCTCGATTTGTATCTTGACTTCCCATGCTTTCTCAAGATCATGAGTCAGCTGGGCAACAAGGGCTTCAAGTTTCTTCCGAGTCTCCACGGAGGAATGGAGCTGACTCGTGCGGTGACTCATCTCCAGAATCCACCGTCTCGACCTCACTGTCGTCACTAAGGGTAGCATTAAGAACAACTTTCCCTTTCTCTCTATTCAGACGATTGGCACACTCAAAAGCTCTATGACCCCTACCATCACACTCAAAACATCTCTCACTTTCTTTCAGAGGAGGATTTTTGGAAACTTTTTCATTTTTCTTTTCAAACTTATTTTTCTCAAATTTCTTTTTATCTTTAAAATTGCCATTTTTCTTAAATTTGAGAATCCTCTTGAAATTTTTTGCGAAAAGAGCCAAATCATCTAAGTCAAAATCGCACTCAGAATCTGACATGTCAGTCTCTCTCTTTCTAGATGACTCTACCCTCTTTCTAGATGACCCATCACTCCTTCTCTCTTGGGCTTTAAGAGCAATTCCCTTATCTTTAGATTTAGCATTTTTAGGGAACATATCAATTTCATAAGTTTGCAAATCTCCTACAAGTTCTTCCAATTTTAGCGTATTTAAATTACCCATAGAATTTAGCACAGTGACTTTAGGGATAAAACGCTTAGGCAAAGAACGAAGAATCTTTTTAACAACTCTAGCATTCAGAATATGTTCACCAAGATTAAAACTAGTATTCACAATGTCAGAAAGTCTAGCATAAAATTCATCAAAGCATTCAGAATCATGCATGGTGATTCTTTCAAATTGAGTTGTCAAGTTTTGCAACTTAGACTCTTTCACAGCATTAGTTCCTTCATGGGTGAGTTGTAAAACATCCCATGCCTCTTTTGACGTGGTACACGTCATTATGCGTTTGAACTCATCAGGTGTGACAGACCCAGAAATAGCACTTAAACCCTTAGAATTAAAAGATGACCATTTAATTTCTTCATCAGTCCAAGAAATGTCAGGTTTCAAGTTGGTCACATTATCAACAGTCACGGTGGGAGGAGTCCACCCTCGTTCAACCAAAATCCAGACACGTTCATCAATGGCTTTTAAAGCCGACCTCATACGGGCTTTCCAATAAGCATAATTTGTCCCGTAAAAAACAGGCATTTTATAATATGACTTCTCCATTTGAACACGCACTTTTTCAAAAATCAATTTTTTCAGAAAATTGATATCTTAGAAAAATTTTGCGGAAAAAAGGAATACGCGATAGATTAGCGTAACCTGCTCTGATACCAATTTGAAGAGTGTGTGTGCTCGCGTTCAAATGATCAAGTTATATATAAAACCCTTTTAACACAAACAAACCCTAAACATGCAGCAGTATGTGATTGAATAAATTGATAATCTACGCAAGAACATTCAAACACATGCAATTAAGGAAAAATCCCCTTCAGGGGCAAAACCATTTATTTTCACTATAATTTGTAAGAAAACGGCTTACAATCGGATTACAATGAAAATACAAGTTGACTAAGAATTACCCTCGGGTATCGGATTCTGTAGTCGCGGCTGGAATTATCCCTTTCCAGTAGGGCTGCAATGAAGAAGAAGAACGGTCTCCTCCACAAGGGTTGAACAAACCAAAGTTGTGTTCTTGGGTTGCAAAAAAGATTCACAAATATTTGGCAAGGATGTGTGAATCAAAACATGCGTCTTGGGACTCAAAAATATGAAGACTAGATGTATTTGGACTCTCAAATTCGTCTCCTAAAGTCTTGCAAAACAACTCTCCCGAAGTTGGTATTTATAGGGAAATACATGAAGAGACCCACGATCTTAAAATGCTGAAATTCTATCCAGCGTACAGGTACCCCGAACCGGTTCGGGTACCCCTGCGAACCGGTTCGCTCCCCGAACCGGTTTGGGTCTGGGTTCGGGAAAGTGTGCTGGAACAAGGCTTTAAACACTTAGAAAAATTTCCAGACTTTTCAATGAACATATCTCCATTTTCAACGGGCCATAACTTGTTCACCGTAGCTCGGATTGAGGTTCCGTTTCTTCCAGTATCTTTGTTGCGGCAAGCTCTTCAACTTTCCAGTTGACCGGTCCTCCGGACGGTGGCTGTAAAATTACCAATATGCCCTTGAACATCCCTATCATGCCTTGTTTCACTTATTTGACTTCTCTTGCGTTCCACTTGCATTACGAGCCTACAATCAAGGAACGTGAAGTCGTTGATGCAGATGAGGGACATATTAGTGGAGATAATGCATGCTTGATTCTCGGAATTCGGATGGAGGCCGTCATGTGAGATCGTGAGGTGACGTGCCAAATGTAGCGGCGTACGACATAAATAAATGAAACATTTCGGACATGAGAAAAATGTCCTTACACTGTTAAACCTGTTTATAAATGTAACTTTTGTTCCAAATATGGACATATAGAACAATTCTGTTTTGAGAGTTTGAATTTAACTAGAAAATCTGCATATGATAAAAATGTGAGCTTTCATGATAATGCTAAATCGAATGATAGGCATGTACGTAAATGCAGTTTTTGTCTTCAAAAGGGTCATTTGGGACAGTTTTGCTATAAGCGTTTAAGTAGACAACAAAATGGTGTTAAAAATTTGTCCAAGATCCATTTAAAGTCTAATGTTGTTAAGAATTGTTCTCATACTAATGTTAATTTTGCCCCATTTAAGACCGTTATTCCTAATGTCAAATCGAAGTGGGTTAAGAAAGATGATTTAGGTACTCAAATGAGGAGTATCGAAATTTCAAACTAATTTTGCTTTAGTTTGTTTTAGTTTATTTGTTAGTACATTTTAAATTGCTTACTCATGTTGTACTAACTTTTATTTTGGTGGATTCTTCCCTACCCTTTGTCCCTTTGAGACAAACAGGGGGAGAATTGGAGACTCTTTTGGTAATGTATTTTTGAGTCTTTTAGGAATTCTTCTTGTTACTTGAGTTAAGTACTCTTCTATTTTTTATGACTCATGTGTATAGTCGAGTTATGTAATTTTTGTTGTTCTTTATTTTTGAGTCTCGGTTTTTGTTTGTCTCAAAATTGGCCAAAGGGGGAGATTGAAAATCTCATTCTTCTTGTGTTGGCTTAATCTTGAGACAAACAATTTTTTATTTATATGCTCTTGCATTTTTTATTTTTATTCAAATCTGTTTTTTATATCTTAAATCATATTTTCCTATATTGATTTATTATATAAATTATTTTTTTGAGAAAAATATTTTTGGTGTAATGTACAAATTATTTTGGGTGTCATATAATTTATTTATTTTTTTCTTGTGTGAGTTTTGATATTTTTCTGAATTTAAAGTTTATTTTATATTTCAAGTCTTTTATTTTATTTGACTTGATATATAAAATATTTTTTTTATTTAGAATATTTTTTGTGTTTTGTTACATAACTTTGTAGTATGATCTGTATTTTTTTATGAGTATCATTATTTTTGTGTTTCAGTTTATTTTATATTTTTTATTTTTTTTCGGATTTTATATTTTTTTTTTTTGTGTTTTAAGTTTTTGGCTTTTGGAGAAAGCCTTTAGGGTTTGTTTTTGGGTATAAGAACACATTTTCTCTCTCTCTCTTGGCTCTCAAATTTTTAACTCAGCCGCCCCTCTTTTTTTTTCATCTTGGCCGAAACCCTCTTTCTCTCTCTCGGTTTTGAGCTGACCGAACTGCTCTCTTTTCTCTCTTCATCTTGAGAGATTTTTTTTGAGCTTTGACTTAAGTTTGAGATCTGAGTTTGGAGGTTCAATATTCCGGGGGTGCGTTTTTCCGGCGACCCTCGGCCACAAGACCGTGTGGTCATTTTTCCGGTGAGTTTGGCTCCGATTTTGAGGAGTCCAGTTGCTGGTCATTTTCGGCCTGTTGATTTTTCCGACGACCCTGTTTCTGGTGTGGCCTTATTTTCGAAGACTTTGTGGGGTAAGTTTTTTTTATTTTATATATATATATACATATACCTATACAGTTATATATATATATATATATATTCTGCTATATATACATCCTATATATACATACTGTACATATATACATATACATATTGTATATATCTACATATACATATATAATCGTATTTATATATATATATCAAGGTTCTAAAAAACGCGGGGCGTGATTGAGGCGTGGAGGCCAAGCCTTAAGCCTTAGAAGCCTAGGCGGGCCTAGGCGTAAAAAGGCGTGAAAAGGCGTTTAGGCCTTCTTAATATATTTTAATATTTTTTAACCATAACAAGGCTATTAAAATACAAAAATTGCACACATCATAAAAATATGTCTGAATATATGCAAATTAAAATACTATCTGATTATTTTGGATAAGATAATGGTCCGGTTTGTAAACAAATTCTTTAAAAGGCGACATCGTTTCACTAAGGCATTGTTGTTTTTAGAAAAAAGTGCGCCGTAAGGGTTTTACCAAGAATAAGGCGTGAAAAGTGTAAGGCGAGGCGTTTCTCCCAAGCCTTAAACCTAGGCGTGCCTAGGCGGAGCCTAGGCGGGTTTTTTAGAACAGTGATATATATTTATAAGATCTGCTATATATATATAGTTCTGTCAAGATGAAAAAAAAACCCATATAGTTTTAAGTCTACGTTTTTTTTTATTTAAAAAAAATCAGATTTGCATTTTTTTTAAAAGGATTTTAACAAGTTTTTGGTGATTCATATGTGTACTTTTCTGCTTGTTTAAATATCCGGCTTGAAGATTTTTTTATTGTTGAAGATCAGTAAACTTGCTTTAGGCTTTCTATTGATTATAATCTTTTATAATCTGTTTTGGCCTCAATAGCATTAATGGCTTCACATCTATTAAATAGTTGTTTAGTTTTGCTGTTGGTTGTTTTATAAGACCTGTTCAAACTATTTCTTAAAAGTAAGGCTTAAGCATTCTTTTTGACTTGATACAAAATTTGTACTACTGCTCAAGTGTATTTTGAACTGAAATTTGGAACTGTTTTGGACTAAGTCCTTTTGTTGGGTGTTTTTGTTGGAGCTTATTTTACACCCAACTCATTTAGTGTGTGTACACCTTTTATTGGACTTAGATTATTTTGTGTCACACACTGTTTATAAAAATAATATTTTAATCTGAATTAAAATTTATTTGGGTGTTGGGTATTTGTTGTTGGAGCTTAGTTTATACCCAACTCATTTAGCGTGTGTACACTTTGTTTATTTGGACTGTGACTTTATTTTGGGTCAACTTTATTTGGATAAATTTATTTGGACTAAAATTTGTTGTGACTGAATTTTAGTAGGTTTATTGGGTGTTTGGTTTGGAGAGTTTATTTACACCCATTTCAGTTTGTGTGTACACTTTGTTATCAAGACTTATTTTAGTGTGTCACACATTTTTATTTATTTTTTTATTTATAATTTGATTTAATTTATTTGGGAATAAAGATATTTGATTTTTGACTAACTAGTTACACCCTGTAAGTTGAACTTTTGTGTGTTCACTTTATTTAGTTGGGTTTAATTAGTGTGTAGTCTTTATATCACATCTTTATTTATTTAAATTTTATTTTAGTTAAACCCATCCTATTTTAGTGAGTCGAGTGCTACACTCTTTATCTCGTACTCACTTGACTTGGATTGGACCATTTGACTCGTACACTTTTTATTGCCTAAGTTGAATACTTTTTTTTGTATTCTTTTATAACTTAAGGTAGTGTTTATGTGTGTATGAGTATTTGATCCAACCCTTGTCATAGTATTGGTTTATACTAAAATTGGAATTTAATATTTGTAACCTTATTTTATCTATTTTAATTAAGTCTCAATTTGTATGAGCTAAGTGCTACACTTATTTATCTTTTTCTCATTTTACTTGGACTTAATATTTTTAACATAACACATATTTAAATTGATTCATATTATAGTTGGTGTTAGGTTAATTTTTATCTTAGTTGCGCGACACAATTGTTGGAATTTTATTTCCTATTTTATTTGTGATCATTTGCGCCAACTAATTTGTTTTTAGAATTAATCTTTACTTGAATATTAAATATTAAGGAAGACCTTACTTGTGTCTTGGGACTTAATATTTAAGCATTCTTTTTAGTATTGATTAATTCAATATTGTCTTACCTTTCAATTAGTCCTTGATTGGTAATTTGTCTTGTCAATTAAAATAGATTTAAACCTTGGTTGTTTGGTCTATTTTTAAACAAGATTATTTTTGTTGTTTTGATTAAAACAATATCTATTATTATATTTGTGTGTTGCACAACTTCACGGGGTCTCGGGTTTGAGTGTGTCGTTGTGCTTGTGTTGTGAGTGAGTGATAGTCTCTATTACCGGGGTGTTATTGGGTTGACTGATTTTCAGTCAAGTTGGGTTGTTTTAGACTAGGCTGGGTGTACGGGTTTGTATTTGCTTAGTTTATTTCATTGTGGACTTGGAGGACTGTAATCTGTAACCTGTAATCGGTAATAGTGGACTTGAGTGCGCGGGCTGTTCTGGGACTAGGGACACGGGGTTTACCACTAAGGTGGGTTCCTCGATAACATATATTGTGTCACACTCTACTTTTCCTCATCTCATTCTTAAAGGGAATTATTCTTTACTTCTAGCATCATCACCTTTACTAATAGTGTGCGTGAGTGTTTTCTCACTTAAAATTTATAATAGATTTTGTATTAAAGATTTAAAAGAGTTGGAGATTTTTTAATTTACCTAATACGCATTAGCAAGTACTACTCGGTCCTTACTAGTGACCCTTAGGTCCTTTTTCATTGATGTTTCTTCATTCTCCACCTATCCCTAGTCAATAACTCAGGAATCCACCTTCGTCTCAGAGTCCGTCGATGGGGAAAATCAACCGTCAACACACGAAGTCCACTTTCGTATGTACACCACGAACAACAAACGAAATCCTCCGTAGGAAAATTTCTCTTTTGGGCAGAGAATGATACCCAGTGCTAAAATGATGATCTCAAAGAATAATATATAATGAAACTTGGAACAAAGAAACTTTTTGGGTGTAAATTAGATTTTTTTATGAAGATGAATTAATTTGAAAATCACAAAAAACTAAAGGACAATTGGATTTGGATTTAGGCTCTCAAAAACCTTGTTAAAAACTCTCTCAAGATATCCAAAAAGTCTGTCTAAAAAATTGTACTCCCACACTACTAAAATGGTGGGAAAGTAGTGGGAGGTTGAAAGTGAAAAATGCTTAAAAATTGTCAATTTTTGGCAAAACTGACATGGTCATTCGAACGACTTTTTAATCCTGTTCGAATGAGAATACAGAGCTAATATCGTTCGGACGACATTATTGAATGAGATTGCAGAGAAAAACTTCGTTTGATATCTCGTTCAAACGACCTGGGGATCTCATTCGAATGAGGTTTAAATTTCGTTCGTATATTTTTCTTTAAAAAATAAAAATTCATTTTAAACTTTGATTAATAATTATAAAAAATACACCGAATAAAAAATATCCAAGGCTTTAAAAAAAATACACTGAATGCATATGATATATATATATATATAATATGCATTCATACCTTTAGAGACCCTAGAAAAACTTGAAAGGTCGATGACGTTAAAAATGGCACGAAAAATCGACAATGATGATATCTTCGATTTAGGCTAGGCCGCTACGTCTTTAACTTAAACGTCATAGGCTTGAAGGCACAAACTTTTATCCTATGACTCAAATAGTTTTGTCCGAAATTAAGTCTATAATTACAAATTGACTCGATTGGAAATTTATCCTTACAAAAGACTTATAGAGGGGACTAAAGACTTAAACTCCTATCCGAGATAACTCACACCTTCATATCCCCCCCCCCCCCCCCACCAAATTGTAGCGAGTCGAAGACTCTTATCCGTCGATACACAATCTCAACATCTTGTTGTAATGACACATGTAAAAAATGTTGCCAAGTCTTTATCATCAAACTTTGGATATCACACATGGTATGAACCCCAGAAGAGAGACTCAAATTTCACAATACTTCTGGTTGGGAGAAAGACCCCAAGTTTATAGAAAGTTTATTTTATAAAAATAAATTATTGATAAAAAAACTTCATCTTCCTTCATATTAATAACCTCTGAAAAGAGAGGTGATTAAATGCGAAGAGGAGAAGGTGAAACAAATGAACTAAGTTTTGAAAATGGGTTTACTTTTTTTCACAAACGTGTTCTTATCTCCTTATAAAGAAGGAAGAAAAGAATGCACAAACTTAAAGAATCTCCTGGTATTTTTCTCTTGAAATATATGAGAGTTATTTTGAAATGAAGATAATTGATGGTTTAAATAAGAAAAATCAAATAATTGGGCTACCTAATTACCAAGACAAGACAAATGATGCATTTCTTACATAAAGCATGTGCGGAAGAATGGTTGATGACTACTAAGTCCAATAAGCTGCCAAAAAATATTCTTTTTGCACAAATATCTCGAACATCTTCAAAGATATTTATAAAAGATTTTCGCGAATTTGTACGCGTCATCGGAGTTAGCACTGTAGTGATGAGGAGCGTCACGTGAGCAAACTTGTTACGATGTAAGTTGTGCATCTATACAAATATTTTTTAAAAGTTCTTTAATAGACTTGGCGGCCAATGAGGGAAGTATTGCTACACTAAAGGTGTCTTCCAAAGTGCTCTCTATCTCTCATAATGTAGTAGGGATTCCCAGAATGTAGCAGGGCTCCCAAAGACACGAAAGTACAATAGGTTGGATTTATTCCCTATCCATAACTCATATGGCATGTGTAATGTGGGTGGACGAAGATGTACCCAATTCACCGTATGGCATGCAATATTAATCGCCTCTGCCCTAAAACATTTAGGCACATTTCTCCCAAAAACTATGGATCTAGCTATTTATTAAATCGTATGATTCTTCCTCTCAACTATCCAATTTTGTTTAGGACTATGAACGACTGAAAACTCGTGTTTGATGCCCACTCCATTATAATAGCTCTCCACTCTGGCTTCATTGAATTTAGTGTCGTTGTCACTATAAATCCGAATAATAATGACACCGTATTGGTTTTGTAGGGCACATCACTTAGTTGTTAGAATCTCAATCACATTAGATTTTCTCTAAGAAACCCCACAATAGAGTATCTTGAAAAGTTATCGACCATCATGAGAATTTATCTCTTACCACCTATGCTTTCTGTACGAGTAGGACCTATAAGATCCATATGTATCAACTCCAACACACGAGAAGTGGTAATGGTATTCAACTTTTGGCCGAGACATCAAATTTGTTTTCCTTCTTAGTAAGGACCACAAACCGAGGAAGTTAGTTTCCCAAGCGATGGTAAGCCATGAACTAGGTCCTTCTTCACTAATCTCTCAATGTCTCTGAAGTTCACATGACCTAGTCATTGGTGCCAAAGGTCCATAGAGGATATCATGAAATTATTTCACACAAATGAGGTTTTGGGAATGATATAATAACAATTATCATTGGTCCTCACTCCTTGAAGCAATATTTCACCTCATTGATCATACACGTAACATTCATACTGGTTAAACTTTATCGCGAAGTTTGCATCGTAAAGCTGACTTATGAAAATCAAGTTCTCTTTTAATCCTTCGACATACAACACATTGTCTACTTGAGGAAATTCGAGTATCTCAACTCAATCACGTCCTAAAATACTAGACTTAATCCCATCTCCAATGGTGACTTTGCATTCCTTACGATCCACAAGGTCGGTAAAATACGACTTGTCACCGGTCATGTGGCTAGATCACCCACTATCAAAATACTATTAGGAAGTATTTTGAACCTTGAGAGAAACATGAACAATAAGGGCTTTGTTATTTAGCTTAGGTACCCAAATGGAGGGAACATTTTTTTGCTCTTTCGTTATTGGCTCTAGTCATAGCGTTGGAAGCATTCTCAAGAGGCATAGACATCCTTTAAAATTCTTCCATTAAGCTTTGAGAAGTGGTGATTAGGAACTCAAATTTTTCTCTAAGACTATCAAAGTCGTTATAGCGGTGAGAGGGAGTATGTTTACGTTTAGTTCTCCCTAAATTGTAGCAAAATTCCCTAAAGTGATCTCTCCTTTTAAAATAAGTGCAAACATAGACTTGTTTGGTTCTACCTTGGTTCACGCATTTAGGCTGAACTCTCTTTTGTGGTTTAGGACGAGGCCCATAATGATATACCATAAATTTAGGAAACAATTTTGGTGTACTATGGGAAGTGGATGCACCATCGTAACCTATTCCTTGCCTCTACCTGAAACCTAAAGCGGAACCGAGGAACATATTTCCTACCTTATTTGATCTATCCTCTATAGTAACCTTGATATATATGTATCTTTGTTGAGTTGGGATACACGAGCTTCAAGTTTCTCACGAGTCTCTAATGAAGATTGAAGATCTCTCATAAAACCAACCACTTTCTCGATCAAGTTACCATTTTGTCTTTCTAATAAAATGACTCTCTCTCCCCCAAAGAAACTCTAATCGAGGAATTTCTCTCTCTCTCTCTCTCTCTATCTATCTATCTCTCTCTCTCTCTATCTCTCAACTCCTTCTCTAACGCTAAAACCCTAACTGCGAAACTTTTATTTTACTTTTTTATTTTAAAGTACTAGACATAAAGCTTGACATAAGCTTGTTGAAGGTCACTTTATTCCTCACTCAAAACATCATCTCCCTCATTCTCTCCGAAATGACTACACTCACTGTCGATGTCAACATGTTTAGCAACTTTCTCATCGGTGTGAGGTGTATTTTATGTACTAACATGATAGGTAATGAAGGCGATGAAGTTATGGCCATACGGTGATTCGTCCCCAGAATCCACCAACTCGACATCTCTATCACTAAGCATGGCATTAAAGGCAACTTTTCCTTTGCCTTGTCTCTTTAACCTCGTAGCACACTCATGATATTTATGACCCTCATCCTTGCACTCATAACATATATTCTAATCTTTATTAGGATACTGTCCTCTCCCCATTTCAAAACTTTTCTTTCCTATTTTAAACTTTTGATCTTTCTCAAAACTTATGTTTTCTTAGGACTTATTTTCTTTTCTTAGCTTCAGATTTTTTTGAATTTTTTTACAATATGGTAAAGATCATCTAGATCAAAATCATACTCGTTGTTAGAAGAAACTTCCTCTTTCTTTTTAAATTATAATTTCAAAGAAATTCCATTTTCCTTTGATTTAACAGTTTAACGAATCATATTTATTTCAAGTTTGAAGGTCACCTAGGAGTTCTTCTAACCTCAGAGTATCTAAAATTGCTAATGAATTAAGGACAGTGACCTTACAAATAAATCGGGATAGAAGGGATTTCAAAATCTTTTTCATAATGCGTATCTAAGGAATTCTCTCACCCAAATTAAAACTAGAGTTAACAATATGAGACAATTATGCATAAAATTCATCAAACGACTCAGTCTTTAGCATAATACTGGTTTTAAACTGTGTGGTGAGATTTTAAAGCATAGAAACTTTCATAGCGTTGGTACCCTCATGAGTGAGTTGGAGGATATGCCATGCTTCCTTAGACATGGTGCACATCATAATGTGGCGAAACTCGTTAGGGGTGACGACTTCAGAAATTTCACTTAAACCGCGTGAGTTAAAACTACTCCATTTTAGTTCATCCTCCATCCAAGTGATGATGAGTTTTGGACTTATGACAACTCCATTAGTCGCAGTGGGTTGTGTCCACTCTATTTCACAAACAAACCGACATGCTCGTCAATCGCTTTCAAAGCTGACAACATTCGAGCTTTATAGTAATAATAATTAGACCCATAAACAATATGTAGCCTATTATACAAATTATCCATAAAAACCTAATTTAAAACTCACACAAAAACTTAGTGCAACCAACTCTGATACCAATTTGAGAAAGCAGGGTTATACGGATTACTCGTATCTTAGGCTATATGCACAAATTCACTTTTTGGAAAATTTTACCTTGATTTAATTTAGTGAACATTCAACAAATATGTGAAGACAAATTCCAAACTAACCACCAAGAAGAAGAATATGAGGAGAAATCCCTTTTGGGCAAAATTTAGATTTCAACACTGTTAAAGTGTTTGACAGACTCGATGAATTACAAGCTACTTAGAGACCCATTAAGTATAATGCGTAGGTATTCAAATATTCAATAGATATGGTACAATTTAGCATCGTCTATAGGAAGCAGCTCTTCTCTTGGTATCCATCAATCAGCCTCAAGAATCTCAATTCTGCTCTTCTTCAACATTAGAGCCTTGACCCCATAATTCAACAGTAGAGAAAATCTCTACATGGGTTTTTGAACTTTGAATGTGTTCTTCTTGATTTGTAAAAGTGATCCTTAAATATCCAAGGGGTTTGGATAAAAAAGTATAGAGTTTGATCACAAAAATAACTTTAAAAAGGCTTTAAGAAAAGTCTAATCCCACATCTCTATCGATAAGTAAACTTGTTGCAAATAGATAGGCATTAGAGATTTTGATAATATTTGTTTAAAAAATAAAAACATGCATACTCGTTCGGACGACATAGTACCTCATTCGAACGATATACCCTATCTCATTTGATCGCATTTCCAATGAAACTTCGAATGACATTCTAGAGCCTTCCAAAAAGGCATCGCTTCAGATCTTTTTTGAATGTTGGAAACTCGTTCTAACAATATTCCTAAACTCATTTGAATGACATCCAACGAAACTTCAAATGACATTCCAGAATTGGAAAAAAAAAGACGTTTTAGATTTCGTTCAAACTAAGGAACCTTATTCTAATGATACTACGTAACTCGTTGGAATGACATACCAAAATCGTTCTAACGAGTTAGCGAGTTTTTCATAAAAACTGTTAAAAATAATTTTAAAAACATTTTGAAAACTTTTAAATGCAAACTATTTAAAAATGTCCCCTGGATAATTAAACTCTTTACCAAACTACCTCATAACTCTTCAGAGTGTTATTGTGACGAATAATATGTAATCTTTCAAATGTCATCAACTTATTTTCTTTGAATACGTGAAAGTAGTCATGAAGGTGCTGTGGGCTCTAACGGAATAAGTTAAATAAAAATAAAATGAGAAATTATAAAGCTTTCTTTTTCACAATCCCTTCCACCGATTCAATATAATAGTATTTTTAGATGTAATTTTTAATACTAAAGTATTTCCACCAATTGCTCCATCCTCTATACTATATCTGATCCTTCAACTTTTGAGTCTTTCACTACACACTAAGCTTGTTGGTAGGCAAGTTGGATTTTTTTCATCCATTTTTTTTATGTAAGATAAGACAAAAAATATACTAAGTTAATAATAGTAATGACAAAATTCAAAATTATCATCGTTAAACTAGAAACATAAAAGAATACGTAATGAATATAAAATATGATGTTAATCGTTTCAATAGCTTGAGGAATTGACATTCTCCCAATAATAATGTGGGTAAAAAGGTTTACCCTATTTTCAGTGTTTTGGACCGTCACTCGTTGCATAATAAGTTAGACCATGTTATAATTATGATAAATATAAACAATCAACGTAATTATATATAAAGTATTTTTAGATATGTCATACCACCGTATCTTCTTCACCCAATTTTGGGGCCATGTACTGGGATCAACTTGGAGAGGTACATTTGCAAGTCACTCACTGTTGTTGTCATACGCCTCATAATAGTCCTTTTTTATATGATACTGAAAGCGCCTTCAAGCATTGTCCACCATTTGAAAACAAACCGGGTTAAATCCTTCAAGGGAATTTATATTGACCTAAGAACAAAAGAATATAAATAAATTATATATAAATAATTTAGCTTATGTATTAACTTAGTGAAAATAGACAAGTACCTTTACACTCTTCCAAACTACATCTAGATTTTCCTCCAACACTTTTCTCCAGTCTTTCAAATCTAAAGGAAATAACGACCTTATCGAGCGAAGTATCCGAGCTAACTTATAAGCTTCTTCCCGATGGGTTCAATTGGTTGATAATTTTGGTTCCACCCAATTATCAACCATTCTTTTCATGGTTTAGCAAAACCCTCTACGTTTTTATACTAGAAGCGGGCCCACTTTGGCAACCTGATCAAAATCCAAAAGAAAATATGACATAAATAATTACCAAAGTAAAACATAATAGAGATTCAACATTACTGAAAGTAAAACATTTTTGGCATATTTTCACGATTCTAACAAATTTTTGGGCATATTTTCACATTTTTGGCAAAATTTTTGAAGCAGAATTTCGTTGTAACGAAATTTTTTAGCTATTTTTTGGTAGACTTTTGGCAGAATTTTTTCCCAACTAATAGTATAATAATATACATGAGATTGGAAGAGAAAACAAGTGAGATGAGATGGTTTCTCTACTAGATAATTAAGTTGGATTATTGTGTTATCAAGAAATGAAAAATAAAGATTGGTAGACACATCCCTACATGCGCAATCATATTATCTAAGGGTTGAGATGTCATTGACTAAGATGGCTCTAGTTAGGACTGATGTGATCCTACTAATGTCCGAGAACATGGGTAGATCCTTTATTCTTGAGAATCCTGTGACCCTACTACTCACACGTGATAATAAGGGCATTTAGTTGGCATGATAGATTTGTATAGAAAACATATATGTCAAAATGAATTTGAAAAAACACTATACATGAAACATAAAATGAAAAGTTACACTACATCATATTTCTTCTAATTTTATGCATTTTTGGTATCTTTATATTTCTTCTAGAAAATCTGCTAAATCCCTCATATTGAGCCAACCATATTTTACCTATTTGTGATTGGATGAAATTGTCCACGTGGGTGGAAGCGTACTCACAATCGCATGAATGAGAACAATTATTTTAAGAAAAAAACCGCTCGTCTTTAGAATGTTGTATATTATTTCTTTCTTATGCATATGATCTCACACATTTAAATTTAGGCTGATTTTATGTCGCTCAAGTATATCCATAATGGATACATCTCTCTCTTTTTCATATAGTAGCTTTACTAATTTCTCTCCACATGTTAGATTAAGTTTTTGAAATATCTTTTATTCAGCCTCATCCCATTACGATGGTAGCATTGGGACTATTTTATTCAAACATATATTGTTCTGATATTTATTTCCCACATTTTTATAGTAATGACATAACTCAATTTTTTGGAATCCATACCTGGTTATTCGAGTGCCCTGTTTAAAAAGTGTATTTTAAAATTATTCTAATGCTTCTTATAATTATGATTAAAATTTACAGAAGGACACATAGTTTCCTATCACAATATCAAAACCCATTTAAACACAACTATTGTAAGATAATCGCTAATATTAAAAAATAAAAGGCAATAATGATTTAATAAAACATCCATTTTAATCATCAATTTGTACTTCTAATAAGTTCTCACTAACATAAGAAAAAGGTAAAAAAATTAAACCATTTCAATCATCATCCCTTCATTCCTCGATACCATAAAATTTTAACCACTTAAATCATCATCCCTTTCTTCCTCCATAACATGGTCATCATCAATAACGGTTGTGTCAATTATGGAGCCATCTATCCCTTGCCTCACCGAACATACACTTTGATCTTGATCTAGTTGTTACATGCCAAATGTATCAACTTCACTGACATCTAAGTCCTCAACGGTTGAATATCTGTTGAATCTATCTCTTGGTGTCATCAAAACAATAACATGCCAATATGATTCTAATGAGTCTTCAGTATAACAGTCTTAATCTGCTTGAGATGATAGGATGAAAGATTAATCACCAACTCGTTTATCTTTGCATAACAAATGGTTGAAGTTAACTAGCATAAAGTTAAATTTAACTAATTTTTTTATCCAGATAATTATCAATCCAATCATATTTGAATAACACAAATTTCATGTTGTTGATGTAACAAATCACAATGTTGTTTGTAACTTGTCTATAGAAAGTAACATCCTCTAAAAGAGGATTTTTTTCGCTACGACTAGAATAACTCAACCGTGCTGCTTTTAAAACAACCCCATTATTATGATTTTTTCTATTTTATCAACCACCTTTGTCCGAAATGGAAAACCATGAACAATATAAGAATTCTATCTAATTATCCTTTAGAGGGATGAAAGAAAGACTCCTATTTTTGTTTGATTGTTGGGCGTTATTTGTCAATCTGCACACCTAATATTTTCCCAACAAAAAAGGTAATAAACATTTTATATAGCCAATAGACTGGAACACTATTTATATTAACAAGGAATAAACCGACTTACATGATGTTTAAAACCATGTGATGAATTTTTCATTGTGAAGGCGTTAAACATGATGCTGTGAAAGTTGAGGATACTCTTTTGAAAGTTCCACAAGATGTTTTCTATAAAAATGCAAGCATGTCACATGTCAATTTATAATGAATACAACAAAAACTACAAGTAATAAACTTTTGCACATTATTAAGCTAAAAAAATTAACTTACTCAATAAACGGTGCCACAACATCATTGATGAAATCACATAACGATGGGCTTGGACCAATGTTTCTTGATCATGCTAAATTTGAAATTTTTTCCCAATAGCACTACCAAAGTCATTACCTCTATCATCTATTCTAATAGTTCGACTAGACTTTTTTTCCACGTTATCATTCAAATACCTTGAGCAAAAGGTCATACACTCTTCTAAAGGGCATACTTAGCAATTGAGGCCTCAAGATGAGAACGATTTTGCACATAGAGTTTTAATGTGTACATATAACTTTCCATTAGATATATCCAATGATAAAAGAACCAAACCAACAATTAATAGTTCATTAGTCAAATGTATGTTCAAATGTTCCATCATATCAAAAAATCATGGAGGGAATATCTTCTCTATACTACATATATTAAGATCCATACAAACTTCAAGTTTTTTCAAGTCAGCTAAAGTATTTACACTTGAGCATAATATTACAAAGTAATTAATTAATCCAATTAAACCTTTGATAACATGCTTTGGAAATACCCTACGTACAACTATCGAGAGTAATTGTTTCATTAAAATATTATTGTCATGACTCTTAAGTCCTCAAATGCGTCTCTCTTGAGAGTGCACACATTATGAAATATTTGATAAATAGCCATCTGGAACTTTGAGATTATACAAAACTTTCAAGAAAATATCATTATCTTTGTTTCTCATCGTAAACTCTATTGGGGCCACATACTATATATTTGCTCCTCGCGGTTGAGGATGTAGGTCTCGCCTAATACTCATCTCTTTAACGTCTTTTAAAGCATTTAAATTATCCTTTTTTTCCTTTGATGCCCAACAATGTAAATAGAGCATTGCCGCATAATTTCTTCAATATGCATGACACCAAGATTATCGCGAATCAAATTTTGCTCCCAATATTTAAATCCAAAAAATATACCTTTCTTCTTCCAGTTAAATTATTTTTCAAACGTTACCTTTAGTTCGTTTTGCAAGATCAATTTCCTATTGTTATCTTATCCTTATTCTAAAAATGTGTTCTTTCTTATATTCAATTACATTGTTAAGATTATTTAGTTGTTACAAAACTTTTGATCCAGTTAGTTTCAATGGTGGTGGCCTTATATCAACCTTTCCAATTAATGTAACTTTTTCTTTCTGAAATTTACGTCAAAGTGGTAAGTCCTCAGGATTTCTCTCATAAAAGATGGATTTTTCTCATCAAATGTCTTCCATGCAAGGGAGTCAGCAGGATGCCTCATCAAGCCATCATCTATTAGTTCATCAGCATGCCATTTCATTAGTGGAGTAGTATATGATGACCAATTCAATCTTTGTAATCTTGGCTTCAAAGGAAAATGATTTACCCTTTTCACTGCTACTTTTGTACCCTCACCATGATTAAAGTCATTTTTGAACTTGAAATCCCCACAAATTTCACATTTCTTAAGATTCTCTCTTTCATTTTGAAATAACATACAACTGTTAGGACATGCATCCCATGTTTCATACTTAAATCCCAAATCTTTTGTTTATTTATTGGCTTAATTGAAGGACTTGGGAATCTTGGATTTTAGGAACACCTTTTGCATGAATACCATCAACATCGTAGAAGAATGAATTTTTAATTCATTTAGTAATTTCAAGTGCAATAATTAAACAACAAATGACAACTCGTTCATATCCTTGGGAAAATTTTCATACAACTCACTTTGTGCCTCTTTTAAAAGTCTAAAATATTATGGCAAGCCTGCATCAGGCACGGCATGATCCTCGATGTTAGGTTCTTCATCATTTCCCATATTTTCTTCTTTAAATGGAACTCACTTCCTTCTTAAACCATTTCAATCATGTTTACCCCCGAGTTTAGATCGACTAGTGCATCATCAACAAGCATACCATCATTCAAACTATTTACGATGATATTGAAATCACCGAACGATTCCCCATGATAAATCCAATTCTTGTAACTCTTTTCAAAACCATACATATTTATGTGATTCCTCATAGTTTGTGAGTTATAGTAGAAACGGTCTACACATTTACCACATGGGAAGTTGATGCTATAAGTAAGAATACCCTTATTTCTATATGCAAAATAATAAAGATTTTAACTCCATCGTCGTAATTTATTGTGGTCCTATCTCCTCCGATCCAACTCTTATCCATATTAATCTTATTCAACCCTTATAACATATCGAAAAAAGTGAGGAGAATATAATAAGCACATTATAAAAAGAATCAACAAGCTAAAAGGGTGAATTTAAACGTTGAGATGAATTCATTCGTACACCGTCAATTACATACATTAACAATATATACTAAACAAGTTTAATTCACACCCAAAATAATTCAAACATATACTAAATGAGGTTTTATGTACATATGGTATCAATTCTTCACAGCTAATCTCATATATTAAACATTGTGCATGATACAGTAGTTATCTTGTCATACCCAAACAAATCATATTCGGATGTCTGGTTTTGTATGTTCTGAACTAATTTACTCTTGTAGTCATGAAAAAGTAGTTTCATACTCTTGTGGGTTGCCTAAAATGTAAATTTTGGTTCACATGGTTCATAATAAAAGCATAGGACTATACATAAACATAACATATAAGGCTTGGAAAAAAATAACTATTAGACCTCGACAAAATAACAGTGGATGACTAATGTGAAACACAAACGATCATACGCAGACCCATAATGAGAATTAAAAGTGTTCTATACCCAACATAAAAAATGAACGTACTCATCGTAGAGCAATTCAAATAGGATGCGACAAGCCGGGACACGAATATATATATATATATATATATATATATATATATATGTGTGTGTGTGGGGGGGGGGGGGTACCTACCATCAAACAAGCCCATAAAAGTAGTCGGTTAAGCCCAGCCAACAAGTGTGGCACTCGACCCAAATTATGATCCTTGAATAATAGTCAGATTAAAAGATATGGCCAAATCTATCCTCAAGATCTCATAAATATATTCAAGGGATATAAGGACAATGTGTTAGTAAGCAACGCATTCTTTTAACTGCATATCTATTGTACCCCTCGCCCGAGGCATAGGGCATGTAAAAAAAAATAGTTTGAGATATACTAAAGAACAACAGTAGGCCGCTCCGTGGATGTAGGGAATTTACCAAACCACGTATATTCTTGTGTCGTGTGATTGTTGCTATTTCTTTTATTTTGGTGATTGTTTTTCTTCCTTAAATTATTTTGTGTTGGGATTTTTGTCACCACAATTGGCGCCATCTATGGGAAACGCTTGCTTTCTCATGGAAAAACCCTCACCATCAAGAGCCAATAATGTCACTTCAAAGCAGTAACATTCCTCAAGCAGGAGATATTCAACAACAACTGAACCCCTTAATAGTAAGGTCTGAAATACTCCATTTAAAATCAAGACTTCTCCAGGAGAGGCATGTCTCTCAGGAAAGTCGAGGGCAACCCAGGCCCACTCAAATCTCTAGTTTGATCGATGCCTATGATGCCAGGCTCCAAGAGCAGGAGGAAGCCACTCGTCAACGGGAAAATAAGAATGACCTCCTCAAAAGGAGACTGGAGAGACTAGAAAGAGAGCTCCGTCGAAATACTAGGTGACGCCGCAGTGGGACTCCTATCCCTCAGGCAAGCAAATCTCAGAACTGAGGAAGAAGCCCAAGACGTGGCTCGAAAAGAATAGAAAGACCTAGTTCAGGTGACCACCACTCTGAGCACTCGTGACCAGCTGACCAGTATGGAAGTCCCGATCGGTAGAATGATGATATTCGAAGTCTGGTCCGGAGAGATATGGACCAGCACCCATCTCACCGTGGTGCCAGATCAACAAGGAAGTTAATAAGACGAGCTCTTAAAACTTAGATGAAGTCCCATTTTTCAAGGGCGATAGAAGAAGAAGAATCCCCAAAGAAGTTTGCGATTCCCAGGTTTAAGATTTATGAAGGAAAAATATATCCCATTGACCATGCTAGGCAATACAGATAAGCAATGACTCTATAGAATCATAATGATGCACTCATGTGCCGAATCTTCCCCTCAAGCTTGCACGACATGAACCATAAGTGGTTTGAGAAGTTACCTCACTGATCCATCAAGAGTTTTAAATCCCAGGCCGCTTTTTTCACGACTCAGTTCATTACGAGTAGATCCCATCTGAAGAAGATGGATGATTTTCTTACTATGAAGAAGAAGCCACAGCAGAACCTCATAGAGTACACAAAGAGGTACTAAGAGATATTTAACGAAGTCGAAGACTTCTCAGAGCAAGTCGCCTCAGCATCCTTCAAAATAGGATTACCTAGCTCTTGCCTCTTGCACTAGTCCCTAACTAAGAAGGGGGCAATAACCATCGATGACTTAATGGCCCGAATTGAGAAATATTCCAAAGCCGAGGATGTGACCCATCTTAACGCATGGAAAAATGGTCTCGCAAAGACACATAAGGGGTGAGAAGGTCAAATCACAGAAGAAAGGGAATAAGAACGGGGGGGAGAACGACACCAAGAATGGGAACATGAATGACGCCTCAAAGGAATTTCAAGCTATAAACATAGTCTTCAAAGAGCTGATTTATAAGATCCTAGAGAAGATTAAGGACGAGACATTAATCAAATGGCCAAGGAAGATGAGAGGAGTCCCCTCTAAGCGGAACAACGCATTGAGATGTGAATTTCACAAGGAAGGCGGACATAAAACCGAACATTGTAAGGACCTGAAGTCTCACATCGAGGAGTTGGCCCAGGCCGAACACCTCAATGAGTTCGTGGAAAAAAAGATAGATAAATCAACGACGAATGGTGAGCAACGATCGGATAATGTCCTTGAGGAGTATGCCGGTCATAAATTTTTAGTAATACATAGGGCATCAGACCTCAAATAAATTCAAGGGAACGTAGCTTGAATAGAAGTTAAGAAGCTTACCACAGTTATGAAGGCCTTCCAGATTCTCCCATCCAAGTCTCAAGAAGGAAAGTGGTGACGATAGAGGACGTTGATTATAACAAACATATCATTTTTACATATGAAGATTTGGTGGGAGTGAGAACCCATCACGACGCAATGGTCATTACACATAGGATAGCCAATTAGGACATCAACAGGCTACTCGTTGACCAAGGCAATTCATCTGAAGTAATGTACTTGAACTTATTATGGAAGCTGAAGTTAAGCATAAAAGATCTGAAGGAAGCCACTGTTCCAATGGTCAGATTTGCTGGGAAGGTCACAATCCCTCCGGGAAAAGTTGTCTTGCCAGTCGGGGCAGGAAAAATCTCCAAATTGATTGAGTTTCTTATTATCGATATTGAATCACCATACCAAGCCACTCTCGAATGGGGGTGGCTCCATGCAATGAAGGTCGTTCCATCGACATATCACCAGAAGATGAAGTGTGTAACTGATCGAGGAGTAGTTGAAATCCATAGGGACCAAGCTATGACGAGGAAGTGTTTTATCATGGCCATACGCCCGATATAAGAGAAGAAAGTAGAAAAAATGAAAGGCAAGGAAGAAGGTCAGGAGGCGTTGGCGCCCTCCAAATAGTAACTAAGCTATGGTCGACCAGGAGTGGAGGAAACCAGGCTCCTCTCCTTTGAGAGGGTCTTTAAAGACCTAGAAGAGGTGGTAGCTAGGAGTGGGTTAACCAAAAAGGATTTTTTAATTGGCACCTCCTTGATTGATGTCAAGAAAAAAGAACTAATTACCTTACTCCGGAGAAATATGGATGTTTTCACATGGGAGACTTAAGAGCTACCTGGGATTAATCCTAGTGTCGCTTGTCATCGACTACACGTGGAATCGGTATTCAGGCCAGTAGCACAAAAGTCTCACCGAATAGCCCCAAAGAAGGCTAAGGTAATAGAAAAAGAGGTTAAAAAGCTACCTGGGACAGGGTCCATACGGGAAATTCAGTTCCATAAATGGTTATCCAACCCAGTAGTGGTTCCTAAGAGCAACAAAAAGTGGAGGGTTTGTATTGACTTCACCGATCTCAACAGGGTCTGCCCCAAAGACAGTTTCTCCCTTTCAAAGATCTGTCAAGTAGTTGATTCCACGACTGTGCACGAGAGAATGAGCTTCTTAGATGCATACTCACGATACCATTAAATCCCCCTTCACGTGCCAGATCAGGATAAAACCTCCTTTATATCCATTGTTGGTTTATATTGCTATAAATTTATGCCTTTCGACCTTAAAAATATTGGAGAACCCTATCAGTGGCTGGTCACAAAGATGTTCAAAGACCATATGGGGGATACCATGGAAGTTTATATCGATGACATGATCGTCAAGAGAAAACTGAAGGATGACCACCTCTCTGACCTGGCTAAGACCTTCAAAACCCTCAGGAAGTACCGAATGAAACTCAACGCAAGTAAGTGTTCCTTTGATGTCCAGTCAGGAAAATTCCTTAGATACTTAGTCAGCAAGAGAGGGATAGAAGAAAAACCCGACCAGATTGATGCCATCATCAAGGTCCAACCTACCCAAATAGTAAGAGGCGTATAAAAGCTAACATAAATGCTCGCTGCACTCAACTCATTCATTTCTAAGTCTTTAGAATGGTGCCAACCATTCTTTCAATTGTTAAAAATGAATAAAGGAGTAATATGGGACGAAGATTACTCGAGGGTCCTAGAAGAGCTCAAAGTCTACCTGAGTAGTCCCCTTGCTCGTAATTCTACGGAAGGATGATCCGTTATATCTCTACATAGGAGTGTCAGACCATGCAGTAAGCTCCACCTTGGTGTGTGAAAGGGAGGGAAGCCAACATCCAGTCTATTATGTGAGCAAAACTCTCTTAGAAGCCAAACAACGATAACTTCCATTGGAGAAGCTCTCATATGCGCTTGTGATATTCTCAAGGAATATAAAGAATTATTTTGAAGTCCATTCCATTGTCGAAATTACTTCACCCCCCCTCAAGGTCGTTCTAAGGAAAGCCGATCTCTCTGGCCGACTATCCAAGTGGTCAGTCGAGCTCGAAAGGTTTGTTATCCACTTTTAACCAAGAATAACCATCAAAGTATAAGTATTGGCAGAATTCATTCCCAAATTCATTGGGGAGAAGCCTTACGATCATCCCAAATCCAGTTGTCCAAAGGAAAGTTTAGGCGTTTGGACATTATACGCTGATGGATCCTCCAACTCAAGGGGGAAGGATTTGGCATTGTGCTAGTGACTCCTGAGAATACAGTGCTCGAGCAGGGAATTAAACTTGGATTTGAAGCCTCCAACAACGAGGAAGAGTACGAGGCACTGATCGCTGAACTACGTAAAGCAAAGCTACTCGATGTAAGGTATCTTTAAGTCTTCGGTGATTCACAACTAGTTTCCAACCAGATAAGCAATGACTTCAACGTAAAAGACGAAAGTATGGCCACTTATTTCACCATTGTAAAGGGATTAATGGACAACTTCGATTAATTTGATGTTAGAAATTCCCCAAGGGACATAATAGCCTTGCAGATACCCTAGCAGACTAAGCTCAGCAATAGACTCAAACATGAGAAGAATAATCCAAATTAATTTCCTTACGTAACCCAGTATTCGTAAAGACACCAAGTTACAAAACCCTGAGCAGATCCTCCACATTAGAAAAGTTTCGATCTGGATGGATTCCTTCATAAATCATTTGCAAAATGATAAGTTACCTAGTGACAAGAAGATAACCCATCAGATAAGAGTCAAGGCTGCTCTCTTTCACTTATCTCCTGAGGGAAAACTGTATAAAAGATCTTTAAATGGAACCAACCTCCAGTGCGTTCATCCACAGGACGTCGAGTAAGTCCTGCACGAGCTCTATGAAGGGATTTATGGAAGTCATTCAGGAGGAAGATCGATAGCATTCTTAGAAATGAAGGAAGGATACTGGTGGTCATACATGCAGAAGGATACTGGTACCGATGTTTGAAGATATGAAAAATGCCAAAAGCACTCGCCCTTAGTCCACCAACCCACGAACGACTTAAAGTCCGCACGTAGCCCTTCGCCTAGTGGGGCCTTGACATCGTGGGCCCTTCATCTACTATAATTAGAAATATGAAGTATCTGTTGGTTACCACAGACTACTTCACGAAATGGATAGAAGTAGAGCCACTAGTAAACATCAGGGATGCTAACATGATACAATTCATATAGAGGAATATTATCACCCGCTTCGACATACCTAGGACGATCATCACCGACAATGTGAACCAGCTCGAGAGTGGCCCCTTCCAAAGATTTTACAGTGATCATGGAATTAGGAACTACTTTAGATCTGTGGCGTACCCTAAAAGAAATAATCTAGCCGAGGCCTCTAATAAGATAGTGATCGATGGATTAAGGAAGCACCTTAAACGAGCCAAAGGAGCATGGGAAAATGACCTACCCCACATCCTGTGGGCTTATCACACCCCCCGAGAGGAGCAACTGGGGAAACACCTTTTGCATTTACATATGGAATGGAAGTAATCATCCCCTTAAAAGATGGTCTTCCTACCATGAGGTCGACATTGGTCGATCAAGGCCATAATGATGAAGCGTTACTCACCGCGCTTGACTTAGCGGACAAACGACAAGAGTTGGATCTAGTTAAGGTGGCATCTTACCAGCAACAACTAGCCAAATAATACAATCACAAAGTCAACCCAAGGAAATTCTAGGTCGAAGATTACATCCTAAGGAAAGTTCTTCGTAGCGCGGTGAAACCATCAGATAGAAAGCTTGGATCTAACTGGGAGGGACCATTAAAGGTCATAAGGGACGACCTACAAGGAGCTTACCACTTGGAAATGATGGGGGGAAGGGAGATACCGAGAGCCTGGAATGCAGCCAACCTAAAGAAATTCTACTTATAAATTTCTTCATGCACCATTAGTTTAGGAAAAATTTCATTTACAAATTAATGTTGCTATTTATTTCTGACTATTATAAATAAAGCATGGTTAGCCTTGGATCTATATATGTTGATAGTCTCAAATGTATGTTATTATATGAACCTTTCCTAATTTACAGGCTTCACTATTTTAATATAAATATCCCCTTATGGTTACATCACAATAGCCGAGTTTATACCAGCTCGACTTCACCATAGCGAAGCAAGCATGGTCGATATATAATCACCCTCCTCAGGTCCTTGTTCGTAACACAAGTGGCCTTCGAGGTTGGTCCCTCAACAAGTAAAGACCTACAGGGGATCCTTAGGATATATGGCCAACCGAGGTTGGTTGCCAATATAGTTTGGATTCAAAATCTTGCTCGGGTGGATTGCCCACTAGTCAGGTGTATCCTCGTCATTGTCTTACTTAAGCCTGAGGAAGTGTGACGACATGACCTAAAGGGTAAAGCAAGGAGGAATGGTATGTCTACGAAATAATGGACTGCAGGATTACTTATTCAAAAATAAGCTCATGCTTAGTCAGTTGAGAAGCCCAGAGTCACTAGAGATTATTAAAAAAAACATGTTTAGTCGACAACTGCCCAAAATATAGAAATTTATTTGCTAAAGGTTACACAGTTACACATAAAACAGTGATAAATAAGAAAAACCAAGAAGGAATAAATCAGATCCTAAGAGGGACTAGGTCGCTGAGCGAGGTAATCAGCCACTCGTTCCCTTTGACAATCGTCTTAATAAGGGGCAAAGTCTTCCTCGACTTCTCCCTGAACTCGACTCTAACAGCTGCCTCGAAATTGTGTCTATTGGGATCCAACGATCGTCCCTCCTGAATGGATTCGGCTCCAAATACGAGGGAGTTATCTCATGTCTATACCAAAGGATAGAGTTCTTAGGTACCTTTAACTCCCTGAGAGCACTCTGCCACCCTCTGATAAAGGACAGCTCCTCGACCTCCTTTAACCTCGTGGGAGCATTTTGTTCAGCCCTAGTTGTATCCATCCTCCCACACTTGTCGAGGACATTTCTTAAACAAGTGCCTTAGTAGGGTAACATCCCTTTGAATCCCAAAAGCTATCACTTATGCCCTACGGACATCTCCCCACAGTTCAAAAATCTCCCTAGATGAACCGCTATCATTAGTCCTAGCTCGCTGCCTAGTTTATGAAGAACAACCTTGTATGACTAGAGGGGTAACGCTTGGTGAAATCTCCTTGAGGTGAAAAACTCCCCTCCTTAAGGCATTATTTTCCTGTTGCAGAACTTCTCTAACCTGATTGATCTCAGAGGAATCCAAGAGCTTACCCTTCAGAGCATCCATTTCTTCTTGAATAGAGGCATCGACCTCGTCTATCTCTGAAAGTCTATCCTTCAACCTGGCTACTACCTCAGATTGATCCTTACTAAGGGATTTTCAGATCTCAATGAATGCTTGGTGAACTTGGTTACTTACATTGGAACTAAGGATTTGTCTTAGACGAGAAGAGGTAGGAATATAATCATTGAGGTTAATAAATTATAAGACATGGAGCGAGAATAATAAAAATATATCAGCAAAAGCATAAACCAAATCCCCTCATTAAAAATTAGCACATCCTGGTACATATACATAAAATGGAAAGAAAAGAGATCAAAAAAGTAGAAAATACAAAAATAGTCCTTAGAATATATTGGTCAGCCCCGACCTACTCTGTGGTAGCTGGACCTTTCCCCTTGTTAGCAGAAACCTCCCTTTGCTCTGCCCCAAGTGCTGGGGCATCAGTAGCAGGAGTAACAGGAACATCAGAGGAAGGAGCAGCAGGCTGGCTCACAACTGGGGCTTTGTATCCAATGGGTTTAGGTCCAGGGTTTTGCTCCACAAATAAGGGAGAATCACTAGAAATTCTAGTAGCAACCAAGGCTCGATCCCAATCTTCTTATAGTTCGCCTGATAGATATATTCAATTTACTTCTCAGCGTCTTCGTAGGTCACTTCCTAGCCTTTATTGTAGTTGTTATCCCTAAAAGTGACCACCTCTACCTCCAAGATCATCACCTTCTGAGCAAGCTTTATGTTCTTATTGGTGACTGCGATCTTGCTAGCCACTACCAGCTCGTAAGCCTTGTGGATCTCCTATAGCACCTTTGTCGCCCCGACCCTCTCTTTGGTAAATGAGACCTCAGTTATTACAAGAGCTTCTCGGAAAGTCTTCAAGCTCAAAATTTCTCCTCTCCAGCCCATTTCGACTGCGGCGGAGGACAGAGTAGTCAGATAGAAACTGCAAGAAGAAATAAGGATAAGTTAAGCGATGAAAAGAACCAAAATAAGCGAAAGAGAAGAAAAGAAATGGCCTTACCAAATCAAGCCCCTGATCTGCCTTCAGAGCCCACTGGTCTGGACTCTTCTTTGAGGAACGCTCACGATTCGCTGTCAATATTACTCTCTCCATCATCATAGGGGCGAGATGAGGGGATAGATCCATAAAAGCCCCCTCAGATGGAGCAGCAATAGGCACTAGGGAAGCCTGGGCCTTTTTTTGTCCTTTCTACTCTTCGTCGTCTCTCCTCCTCCTCCTCCTTCTTATTCTTCTCCTCTTCTATATTTCTTTATCTCCCTATTATTCTTCTTCTCTTTTTATCTCCTTTTCCTCTCCTGCTCCTTCTCATGAGCTGCTGTCTGTGAATCACTTGCAGTTTCCCCAGTCCTAGTTTTTTGGATGTTCAGCCTGCTGGACCGCAAAACATCATCATCATTAGGGATAAAATCCTTCCTTTTGGGAGGAGCCATGTATTCCTCACTAGAACTCTCCAAACTAGAACCACCTGAGCTAGAGCCTTCCTCGCTGGATCTCCCTCCACCAGACTCCACTTCGCTGGATTCCTCCTCACGAGATCCTGCCTCTCCACCACCACCTCTAGCAGCACCGGACTCTGAACTGCTCTCCTCCTCTTCATCTAGGTCGATAGGTTGAAGAGAACCTTCTTCATCCTCATCTTCCTCTAAGATATCAAGATAAGGAATGGAGTTAACTGGATGGGCGATGAAGCTGGAGGTAGTATTCTTGTATTCCAATAAGAAAGCCATCGACCCGGGATGTTCACCTTCTGCAACAAATTCTCTTATATTACAGGCCCTAAGTAACTCAACAACATGGATCTCATGGAGAGAAGGCTCCTAGTTATTGGACTTTTCTAAAAAGGAAAAGGAAAACATTAAAGGAATAACACATTATAGCAACAATAAAAAGATAAAGAGGTTGAACAATAAACTATATATTCCTCCCCATAAGTAGGAATTCGAGGTCCAATGTATCGTGCACCCTCTTCCTGACGAGGGAATTTCCAGTTCCTAGCTATGAATCCTTCAGACCAGTAGTCCTTATGGGAATCAGGTAGATTAACTACCAACACCCTATCCGAACTCCTCGTTTTCAAGTAAAGAAGACCAAAACTGGTCCATGAAAAGGAATAACAAAAATAGATTTCAACCAAGACTAAATTAGTGCCATAGAGTTGATGTATTCGATGGACGCCATTAAAAATCTTCCAAACGTTTGGAGAACATTGGTCTAGGACTATATCGAAATATTAGAAAAAATGTAAGAAGAGGCGATTAGGGGGAAAAGTTAAACCCTTTTGGGACAACAAAAGAACATGAATTCAGTGGCCATCCTCAGAATCGCGAACATTATGAGGAACAAAGGCGCACCAAATATCCACCCAATTAGGGATATTGTAATATTTCTTAAACTCTACCAGGCATTTCCTGTCTATCCTTACCATAAGAAAAACCCTAGCGACAGTAGAATTAAAAATGACGAAAGGAAATACGCAAAGAGGGAAGACTGAGAACTTAGAAAAAATAGAATGAAGCTTGAAACAATGGAAAACCACGAGCAAATGAAGATGATTGAGGTGAAAAATAGCTTGGAGGCAATGAAGAATAATATTGAGAGAAAGGGAAAGCTTGGAAAACACGAGATGGCTTGAAAGTGAGAGAAACAAGAAGTTAAAGTGACGCTGCAAAGCATCCAACACCTTGGTTTAAACCTCTCAATGATAGTGCACTCTTATCGAAGAAGATTTTTAGTCCAAACTTCCTGCCAAATGATGATTCACGCCCCTATCATTTGTATAAACTACAACAGTGCCATTAGAAGTGGACCGAAAGTTGCTATTTAAAATTTGTGAGCCCAAATTGTGGCCCCAAAATTTTGAGGGAAAATTGTGGGTAACTACCATCGAATAAGCCCATAAAAGTAGATGGTTAAGACCAACCAGTAGGTGAGGTGCTTGGCCCAAATTATGAGTCTTGAATAACAGTCGGATTAAAAGATATGGCTAAATCTATCCCCAAGATCTTAGAGAGATATTCAAGGGATATGAAGCCAACGTGTTAGTAACCAACGCATTCTTTTAACTGCATATATACTGTACCCCTGTCCCGAGGAATAGGGCATGTAAAAAAAATAGTTTGAGAGATACTAAAGATCAACAGTAGACCTCTCCGTGGACGTAGGCAATTTACCGAACGACGTATATTCTTGTGACGTGTGATTGCTGCTTTTCTTTTATTTTGGTGATTGTTTTCCTTCCTTAAATTGTTTTGTGTTGGGATTTTATGACCAATATATATATATATATATATATATATATATTTCATACATAGTTCAATATACACAAAAACTGTAACCTACATAACAAATAAACAAACTAAAAAACAATCAATAAGAAAATTAATAAACTAATCTACACGACAAACAAACAAACTAATAATAACCCAAAATCAATTAAAAAATATGCAATCTATAAAAACTAACATCAATTAAAAAAACTAATCTAATACAAATAAACAAAATAATATGTAATTTGTAATTTATAATATAAATCAATCTAAACAAGTTAGTCTATAAAAACTAACATCAATTAAAAAACTAATATGTAAATTAATAAATTTACTACATAAACTAACACCAGATTAATAAACTAGTGAAGAAGAGAGAGAAGAGTTAATGGAAGTAGGACAGGGACGAAGGAGATGACAAGTGACGTCTAGGAAGGGCCAGAGAAAATAGGGACAGGAGAGAGGCAGGGTTAGGGTGGAGGCACTAGCGGGGCAGGAGAAGGGGCAGGGGCGAAGGGTGACGAGGCTACAGGGGAAAGATGGAGAAGAGAGATGGAGAAGAAATGGAGAAGGGAGAGATTTTTGAGATTGGTCTACATGGTCCTCTTGAGAAGAAAGAAAAAAAAACAGGGGGCAAAGTAAGTGAAAAAATACCTATTTTATCAAATGATATGGTTTTCCTTTTGTCCTTTTTTATCAAGTTAGACAATTTTTCATGGTATAAAATGATATAAATGGCACAATCTTTAAAGTCTGTCCCTTTTGCAGTTAATCAAATGAGACAATTTTGTAAATCTTAGTATAAAATGAATCACATGAGATGTTTATTAATATCCGTGGTTATATTTGACCATAAAAAATAGGCCCTAAAACTTCACTCACATAAACGACGGTAAAGAAAAATCATTCCAAATAAAAAAATAATATATCTACTTTAAGGGTCGATAATTAAAATTCATCCTAAATGGTCATTTTATGAAACAAAATGACATGACCGTACCAAATACTCCAGTCTATAATAACCATTTTTCTTGTAGTTTACATCTCACTTTACCACCCTCATGGAAACTCGAACCCGACATTGTGCCCGGTTGCTAATACGTCTCAAGAAATTGTAACCACCAATACACATTTTTAACAAAGACCCTCACCTAAAGTTATCAAGCTATCCCCCATACCAAAGAGTTCAGGACCCCGCTGAGATAGTTGACCAACCTACAAGCTCCGCTCAATCGGGATTACACTGCCTTGAAAGTGGATGATCGCCTAAGATCTATCAACCCTTAACCATCCCATGCTCTCCCAAATAAGAAGTGGTGAGACGATATAAATTGTGAGTTCTAAAAGGGACTCGACAAAATTACTTACAACTACTGGGACTAACGTATTTCCATCCAATACCTCATTGATACCCGGAGCCTCATCCCCTAAAAAATAAATACACCAATAATACCCTATCATATCACCCCAACCTTGACAACAATGCCCTGACAGATGCTCACATCCACCCTGATACTCCCCTTTAATCAGAAATTGAGTATGAGAACACACCCCAAAAACCAAGCATCCACCCATCTATGCTCACCATTGCTCCCCATAAAAATCATCATCGAGCTAAAACCCAATATTGACCATATGACCTTATGCATTATGGTCATACACTTCCTATAAAACAACCATTGCAACCTAGATCTCCTCCAAGTCACCGAGTTCATGCTCTTTAAAGAGTCGATACTCATTACTCCATTCTTAGTAGAGGCCTATCACTCGATTGAATGAGAAGAAATGTATGACGAATATCTCTAAGCAACAATCATATCAAATTTGTAGTACCTACTAAGTCCATCGAATGGGAGGAATCTACCTCAGAAGTACACCTATTAGCCCTCTCAGATTTAAAAGCCAACAATGATACCCACTCACTATTGCAAATACATTCTCAGTCAACTCTTTGGGAAATGTCAAAAACACCACATGAGAGATGTTGAGTTTCAAGTACATAGCATCCCGATCAACTTCAAACTCAAAAAAGCCTGGATAAACCCTATGGGGGCATCAACTTCATCACTGCACATGAAAATCAGGTTCCCATTTGAGATCAGGGTCATCACCATCCAGGGAGTTAACGGTTGGGACATAATGGCCAGTACTAGAACTACCCCGCTTCAAGATACCTATTATGATAGACGCGATATATGATTTAGTGGATTTCGAGTCATACCATTTGCACACATGATCTAAGAGGATCTGATACTTCAGTAATCATCTCAAATATGGGACACATGATCGAGTTTGGTCTCAGAATAAATCAACAAGGAACCCTTAAAGTTGTCACCGCTATAAAACACATGTAAAAATCTAATCTTGGGTACACCCCCGATCGTAAAACCATAACGAAAAGCCTTGAAGATCCCCATCAAGGGTGGAATGGAAACTTTCATCTTTAGTGACAAGACTTCCTCTATAGCTGGCTCCTCAAGCCGTGATGGGATGAAACAAAGAGATCCCTCCACCCACGAACGAAAATCGTTCATGAGGAGAGACTGTACGTAGATTACTGAAAAGTCCACATAATCCATCGGGGTGAACTTAATGTATCGCAGGTTACCATAGAAGACTAAAAAGACGCTCTCCAAAGCCCAAATGGGATTTTCCTGTGCTATGTTACGAACCATCGACCTAACCCCGACTGAATGCTTCTAAGATTGGCACACCCTCTCAGCCACTCGAGATTCCGTTATAGTTAAAGGACATTTGATCAGCATCCCTAAACTTAATATGTACCCTTGTGTGCTAGACTCCACAACCCTATCGGTTAAAACACTGCCTTTGATCATCCCTAAAGATCTGACCAGGAAACCCCCATGGAATTATCAGTGGACACTACACCAAAATGACAAAATTGTCACCTTTCAGCCGTCCACCCTTGTCAAAGTCATTGATCGTGACAAAAAAACACGCATTTTGTGTCACAGTCATTGACCTTGACAAGACCGTTTTGTATCACGGTCATTGACCTTGACAAGACCGTGACAAATAATTGTCACGGTCAATGACCGTGACAAGTCCATGACAAATTTACTTGCCTCGGACTTGTCACGGTCATTGACCGTGACAATTCTTTAAATAATTATCACGGTCAAGGACCTTGACACGACCGTGACAAATTCTGCAGCAAAAATCCTTACCCCTTCTTTCCCCCCCTCCCCCCATCGTTCCCTCCCTCCTTTTTCCACATCTCTCTCTCTACGCTGCTCTCTCTCTCTCTCTCTCTCTCTCTCTCTCTCTCTCTCTCTTCCATTTATATATATGTTTGTGTTTATATATATATATGTGTGTTTATGTGTATATATGTGCGTGTGTGTGTGTGCATGTGTGGGGGGTGGGGGTGGGTAAGGGTGGGGGTAGGGTGTATATTCACGAGTTATTTGTTTATGTGTGGTATTTTTTATCTTTATATGATGTTTATATGTTGGAAATAACTCATAAATTTGTCAATTTATTTTTGTATTTGAATTAACCCATGAATTTGTATTTTTGTATTTGAATTAACCCATAAATTAACCCATGAATTGAATTAACCCATGAATTTGTCAAACAAATTGACAAATTCACGAGTTATTTATTTTTGTATTTGTATATATATGGGTTCTTGAATTTTTTGCACTTTTATTGAAACTAACTCATGAATATATGTTTGTGTATGTTTGTTAGGTGTATTTGATGTTTATATGTTGGAAATAACCCATGAATTTGTCAATTTGTTTTTGTGTGTGTGTGTGGGGGGGGGGGGGGGGGGGGGGGGCGAAAGGCAAGGTACCATTGTAATTCTCTTAATATTGTGTTTTGATGATTCTATGAGATAATATATATTGTTTCAAGGTTAACTCATTGTAGATAAAAACATTCACATAGTAAGATTAAATTGAATCCATCCATAGATTCTATAATTACATCCACTAAAATATAATTAATAAATGAAACAGTTTTAGATGAAAGTAAATTAATAATTAGTGCCCATTGCATATGAAAGTAGGATTGCCCCTCAGTGTAAATTAGTAAATTAATAATTGTATACGTTAATTGTTAGTTTAATTAATGAGATGAATTAATTGAGTAGATGAATTAGAAGGAGTACGGGATACACATTTATTGTTGACATTGCTGTTGAATTATTTTGTTTACTAAATGTTTGGTTGGTTAGTTTTAAAAGTGGCATGACCACTGGATTATTGTCCATATGGGGGTGGGATTTTTCAACTTTTTTTGAAAATTACTTTGTATATCGAACAATATATATATAGTATGATAATTAAATGAAACATACTAGAAATTAAATATAGTGCGCATAGATACTAACCTTCTAGTTCTTATGCGTACGCATTCAATAGCCCTTAGACCCATTCGAGAGTAATTTCCCCTGTAATGAGATCTCTCAAATCGTCCCGTTTAGACAGTTTGAGACTGTATAATTTCTGTATAATATTCTTATTGGCTTAAAGTTGTTACTTTTGGAGGAAGTTCTGCAGTCGTATCTTAATGTTCTCTGGGTACATACTAGATTGACAAGTGTGACTATTATTTCAATTGATCAATTGAAATAACACTCTCACCTGCCAATCTACGTCGTGTTCTTGGAGAACTACGGGGATTGCTGTCGAATTTTTTTCAAATCGTAACAATGTGCATGAGCTGTTAAGTATATTACAGAAAAATACGATCTTGAATAGGATAGGACCACTCACCCTTTAATAGGATAATTAAATGATGGGATAATTAAATAAAACATATTATAAATATAAGTTTTGTTTACCTTTAATAGGTGTTTAGTTGTGGTAGCTGTGATGGGATATTAGAAATACAAAGAGTGGATGGGTGAGACTAATAGAATGGGGGATGTGTTTCGCAGAGGTGCTAACGAATTTGTGAAATATGTAAAGAGATGTCATAATGATGAAGAGTTTTCGTGTATGTGTGCTAGGTGTAAGAATGGTAAGGTGTTGAGTGGAAAAAAGTTGAACTACATTTGTTAAGATCGGGTATGCAAGATAGTTATTGATTTTGGAGTTTTCACGGTGAATTGAAAGTTCCTTTTGTCCCCGACCAACCTTCACAACAACCTTCAACAAGTAGAATAGATATAGAAGGGGATGACGTAGATCATAATACGTTAGAGGATTTAGTTGATGATGCGTACGGATTTTATGAAGCAGAGGAGAATGAGGTTACTGATGATGTAGAAGATTCAAGTGCTCGTGAAGATAACACGATAAAACTTGACGATGACTACTAAAGTTTAAAATTTAAGGCGACCCAACCGTTATACTCTGGATGTGAGAAAGATCAAACAACTTTACATGCCATGGTTGGTTTGCATAGTTTGAAGACGCAATATGGTTTGTCTGGCAATAGCGTGACGAGAATTCTGAAATGGGTGAAGGGATTATTACCCAAGGTGAATACACTTCCAAATAGCTATCCTGTTATGAAGAACAGTTTGAAAGGTTTGGGAATGAAGTATAAATCGATTCATGCTTGTGTGTATGACTGCATACTATACCGAAAGGAGTATGAAAATCTCGATCGTTGTACGGTATGCGATGAACCTAAATATGTCCAATCTACTAGTAAGGAAGGAACAACCTCAAAATTGCCTCAAAAAGTATTGAAATATATTCCCGTTGGGCCTAGATTAAAGAGATTTTTCACAGTACCATGGATTGCAGAGGCAATGACTTGGCATGCTAGGGCAGAAGTAGGGGGTAATATCATGCGTCATCCTATTGATTCTATGCCCGGTGGAGGATTAATTTTGAGTATCCCGATTTTGCTCGAGAACAACGCAACATTCGTTTGGCTATATCAACAGATGGTTTCAATCCATTTGGAAATCTAAGCACCAATCAGAGTGTATGGCCAGTGATCCTAGCCCCACTCAACCTCCCTCTTTCACAGTGTATGAGACCTAAATTTTCGATGATGGCTTTGTTGATACCTGGGACAAAGGCACCAAGTGATGACATTGACGTCTACCTGGATCCTTTGGTAGAAGAATTAAATGAGTTGTGGGAAGAGGGTGTGCAATCATTTGACTCTTTTAGAAAAGAAGAGTTTACGTTGAAAGCTATGTTGATGGGGTAATTCATGATTTTCCAGCTTATGGGACAGTATCCGGTTGTGTAGTACATGGTTATTTGGGCTGTCCTATTTGTGGAGAGGAGACTGAATCTCTTCATCTATCCTCTAGCTTAAAAAATGTATACCATCGCCACATGAGGTTTTTACCCTCAGCTCATAGTTTTAGATCTGAGAAAGGTTCCAATTTTCTATTGGGCGGAGTTGAACATAGGCTACCGCCGAGATAACTTTCGGGTTCAGAAATTGAAAGTAAATCTTCTTAATGTGTCCCTAATATGCCAGGTAAGAATCCCAAATTTAAGAATGTCAAGCATAAGAAGACCCCAACTAGGAATGAAACTGAGATAAGAAAGGCAAGGTCTCGGAGGTCAATTTTATTTGACTTGCCTTATTGGAAGAATAACCCGGTGTGCCATGTATTGGATATGATGCATGTAGAGAAGAACTTCGCTAAACATATTGTGGGTACTTGCCTTGGGGGGAGTCATTCGAAGGATGGAGAAAGTGCACGAAAAGACCTTAAATCGTTAAAAATTAAGCCACAACTATGGTTGAAAGAAGATAATAGGGGAAGGACAATAATTCCCCCTGGTGCGTTTACTTTGATGAGTGGGGAAAGGAAGGTGCTTCTAGACACAATAATTTATTTGAAGGGACCATCTACTTTTTCGTCCAACTTGCAAAGGATTGTGAATTATGCTACTCATGATTGACATAAGTGTAAGTCCCACGATTGGCATGTGATCATGCAATTGGTTCCTCTATTGTTTAAGCACTGTTTCTCCAAGCACAAGGATTTGCGTAGGACTATTATGCAAATTAGTATTACCTTCTCCCTCTTGTGTGAGAAGGTAGTGAATCGAGAACACATAGTGGCCGCAAAATTGGCTGTGATCGAAGCGATTTGTGTATTGGAGAAGTACTTTCCCCTAGCATTCTTTGACATAAGTGTTCACTTATTGGTACACCTATGTGATGAGGCACTTCTTTGTGGTCCAGCTAGATATCGTTGGATGTATCCGTTTGAAAGATTGCTGAAATTTTTTAAAGATTACGTCAAGAATACGCGATACATTGTAGGATCAATTGCAGAGGAATACATCACCGCGGAGTCATCAATATATACTGGGAAATATATGCCTGACTTGACCAGCGTTGATGACACTGATGAATTCATCGATGATGGTGGTCATGTGATGGGAAAACGAGTGAAATTAACGAGTTTGCAACATGAACAAGTAGCTCGTTATCTATTTGACACACATGAAGATGTCGAAGAATGGAAAAAGTAAGTTTCGATTATTATAATGTTTAACAATATTTTACATTATTTTATACATGATTAATTTTGTAATATGGAGAAAATATGAAGCCTGTGAGAACAATAAAAGACGAAAAACAATGGTACAATCAGACAACGAATTTAGGCTGTGGTTGACACAAGAGGTAATTATAATGAAAATAGTTGTTATATAAAGTTACATTACACTCAAATTTTTCCTCTAATATAATTAATTTATCTATATTCTCAGCTCCTAAAGACGGGTGATGCGACATCAAGGCTTGCTCGTCTAGCCACTGGACCCTTGTTCGTGGTACAAGAGTACAAAAAGTATCGATTGAATGGTTACATTTTTGGCGCTAAAGTGTACGAGGAAAGTACAAATGTACAGAACTCGAGAATTTCATACAAAGCTCTTACTTCAAAGAGGTTGTATTTTACTGTGACTGGGTAAGAGTTGAGGATAAAAATGCTTGTAAAGTTGATCCTATCACCAATTTGATCATGGTTGACTTGTCTAAGTTGAAGAGCAACGACCACGTGAGCGATGAGCCATTTGTTTGTACATTTCAAAAGGTTAAGCAGGTGTTTTATTCGGAGTATATCAACAACGAGTTGTGACCAATTGTCCAACACGCTCCAATATGTCTAAATAGTAGTGTGGATGACTTGGATGCTCTTACCGAATATCAATCCATTTTTTTATGATAACCCAAATTTGAAACAATTTTTCAATTTGTAATAAATATTTCAATTTGTACCAAAACATCCATTTTTAATGCTTTTAATTGATTTGCACTTTATCATTTTCACTCTTGTGTAGCGTGTGTGGAGAGGAGATTAATACATAAATATTCCAACTACATCTAAGTTTTGTTTATACTAATCCATGAATATACGCTTCTTACCTTTAATAGGTGATTTGCACATAGGTATTCGGGGTGTCCTATTTGTGGAGAGGAGACTGAATCTCTTCGTCTATCCGAACGCTAAGAAATGCCATAATCCTAGGGAGTGATGTTCTGCAAATTCCTCCCAACCGTTATGTATACAAACATCACCGGTTGAAGTTGTCAATTCCACTTTCCATACCCCACCACTTGGAACCTCTAGCAAAACATGGGAGACCATTGGAAGGTGGAATTGACAACTTCAACTGCTGATTTTTGGCTACACAACGGTTGGAAGGAATTTTCAGAGCATAACTCCATAGGATTATGGCATTTCTTAGTGTTCAGATATGAAGGGAATTATATTTGACACAATTGCCCGGGGTATATTAGTTGGAAGGAGGTGCCATATGAGCTCAAGTTAGCTGTTTGGGTGACACTACTGGTAATGTATTTATATTTATATGTCAATTTCGATTTCGATTTATATTTATCTATATTTGCGGGGCAGATACTAATTTTACTTTATTTTATTTCAGGGGACAGGGAGTGGCCCTGAGGGTAGGCCACATATGCTCGATACTTATGTGTATATTCGGACGAGAAGGGAAGGATAAGGAGGTGTCCCCGAGCGTCGCGGTACAAAATTTCTTTTCCAGCTAAATAGTTTGTAGATTTGAGATAATTGATGGTGATGTTGTTTCTTCTTAAATAGTTTCTATTTTGAATGTATATTTGCGTTGTCTCTAGTTTATTTGGATATATGATATATGAATAGGTACAACGTTGATATAATAGCTACAAATATACTGTTGGGCAGTGGCAGTGGCCAAACTGCCCAGCAAATTTTTTTTCAATTCTACCCAGAATTATCATGGTCATTGACCGTGATAAAAGTTATCACGGACTTATCACGGTCAATGACTGTGACATTTTTTTAAAAGGGGACAAGAATTTGTCACGGTTAATAACCGTGACTAATCGTGTCACGGTCCTAGACCGTGACACGACCGTGACAATTCTTACGAGGTTATCACGGTCTATGATCGTGACACGTTCGTGATAAAAAAAGTAGTCTCGCCTCGAATCGTCACGATCATTGACCTTGACAAGTCCAACGACCGTGACAATAGTGCAGATTTGGTGTAGTGGGAATGACGAAATCCACTAGCTCTTGCTGAAAACCCTCTCCGAGGCACGCCCTTACAAAGACCCTATGATAGATCCGACTAGATTCCCAAAGGCCATACCCAGGGGAAAGAAAAACATACTTAACAAAAACCACCTACCCAATCCTGTGGTCAGTACCGAGGTTACCAAACACTCAAAGGTTTCCCCAAGGGTAGCTTGATAGAATCTGTCCCTCACATCACTAACATCATAGGAACTGCGTTATTAATGAATGAGACTTCTACTAAATGCATCCCAACACCTGTCATATGAAGGTACTTTGTATTTATCCCATTAGCTAAAGAGTCCCCCATATCCCCTCTCCTAACGTACCCCTCAATGAAGAAGACTTTTATGCTATTATAAATGTTATTCTCCCTTCCATGGATGGTATAATTAAAGTGATTTCCAAAATTTGCCTATGTGTGTTACATGTGATGATAATGAATCAAACCATGGATTGGAAATCATCCTTAATAATGATAACTCCACGGACATAAAATATTTAAAACACTTATAAAAACTTGCCCAAAGTCAAAACAAACGTATGTGTCCTAATGAAGATAACATAATAACCGTAAACTTGGGCATTCCTCAAAACCGAAAACATTTACAAATAAGGTCCTCCCTAGATAAGAATGAATGGAAAGAACTCACTGACCTCTTACCAGTTTTATGGATATTTTTGCTTGGTCCTATGCTGACATGCCCGACGTCGACTCGACTATTATGTTTAATGAGATATCCATTCTCCCTATTGAAAAATACATAAATGAAATACTCCTTAAGATAATACTCGAATGGTCCTTAAAAGTAAAGGAGGAAGTAGAGAAACAACTCAGTGTCGGATTCATTCGATTAATTAAATACCCCACTTAGCTATCCAACATTGTACCAGTGCCTAAGACCAACAACTAAGTCTGATTATGCATAGATTATAGGTATCTTAATCGATCTTGTCCCAAAGATGATTTTCCTTACCACACATCGACTTATTTGTAGATTACACAATGAGTAACATGTTCAAGTCCTTCATCGATGGATTCGCAGGCTATAACTAGATGAAAATGCACCCTAACCATCAAAAGAAAATTAAGTTCATTACCTTATGGGGGACATGCTGTTATAGGTCCATACCCTTCAGTCTAAAAAATGTTGGTGCAACTTACCAGAGAGCGGCCGCAACCATCCTGCATAACCTCATACATAAGGAAATGGAAGTCTATATGGAAGACATGATCATTAAATCCAAAGACTAGGGACGGAACATACAGAGACCCTAGAAATTCTTCCAAAGGTTATGCCTCTTTAAAATGAGGCTAAATCCGCAAAAGTATCTTTAAGAATCACTAAAGGGAAGGTGATATCCTTCACCATCAACAAAGACAGAATCGAGGTAGACCTGGCAAGGTCAATTGCATAAGAGAAATGCCATCACTCCGAATAAAAAGGAAGTTAGAGGCTTACCAGGCCAAGTATAGTTCATAAGACGGTCCATCAACCAACTCACCATCATTTGTGAACCCATTTTCCAAATACTTAAGAAGGACTCACATGAAGAATGGAATGCTCAATGGAAATATGAATTCGAGAAAATATAAGAGTAGCTCAATTATCCAACGGTGCTAGTTCCTCCTCAGCCAGGATAACCAATCGTGCTTTATATGACCATTACTGACATGGCTGTAGGAGCCATGTTAGCACAACAAGTTAAAATATCTCCAAAGGAATGTGCCATTTACTATGTAAAAAAAACTCGTATTATATGAGCTCAAATACACCACCCTGGAAAAGTAATATTTATCCCTCATTTGGATTACTCGTAAGCTATGTCATTACATGATGTCCTTCAATATACATCTTATCTCCAAGATGGATCCCCTCAAATACAATTTTAAGACAGTGGGATAAGTCTCTACTGATTCTATACGAATTTAAAATCACATATATCACACAAAAAGACACTAAAGGGTGAGCCATTTCTGACCTCCTTGTAGGAAAGCCCCTATAAGATGAGGAAGACCAAATTGAGGCAGAATTCCCCAATGAAAATCTGTTCGCCCTAAACAATAGAGAAACTTGGTAATTCTGAGAAGGACCCTATGAGTATGCGCTTTAGCCAAAGACGATATTTTTAAAAGTTTCTCAATTTTAATATGCTCCAAATATGTGAACCAATATAATTAACCCAATTTTATATTCTTAATCCTAAACATGCAACTATGTGATTCAAATCAAATATGTAAAGAAAACACAATTTAAAAAAAAACTAAGGGGAAAAACTGAACGAGTTGGTATCAGATAATGGATCTCACTATGAAAAGTAGATCTCCAACATATTACATGAGTACAAGATCACTAAACATAAGTCACCCTTGAATCCACTAACAAAAATGTCAAAAACATTATTAGCAAGATGATCGAAACTTGAAATGATGGTCAGATAAACTCCCTTATGCTTTTGTTGCTACTTACTACATAGTGAAACTCCATCGGGAGCACCCTTACTCACTAGTTTTTGGCATGGAGGCTATCCTACCCATCGAACCCTAAGGTTTGTGCTCAAAACTCAAGTAGTCAAATTGACTTGGTCCAAGCCCTTTACGAAGAACTAGCCCTTTAACTAGAAGATGATAAAATTCGCTTACCATAACCAAGGCTATCAATATATTATCGTTCAGTCATTTAATAAACAATTCAAGAAGTGAAACATCCAAGAGGACGACCTAGTACTGAAAGGGAATCTTAAAACTTCCCGAATTCCCAAAGGTAAATTCATACCCAACTAAGCAGGACCCTATCTAGTCACTAAAATAAACTCTGGCAAGATGGATACCTTAGTTGATCTCGACAGAGTCACATTTTACCAACCCCTTAATCTTGACCGATTGAGGAATTTTTTTCCTTAAACCTACTTATGGTGAAAAGGAAAAGGACTAAACAATCGGTCGTTAGAGAAAGGAAGATTATGCAAGCCCAAACATTCCCAACCTTACATCAAAAGCCCACTTTTCGATTGAAGTCAACTAGAACGCTTTAATCCCCCCAAAGTTTTATCAGTTTTCAGAGAGAACTACATAGACTTGATTCTTCACTATATTATTATTGTAGACATCCAAAAGTACGGACATTAACTTTGAATCGGAGATACATAGGCAAACCAAGATATTACTTTGGGTCCAATTTAAATAAACACCAAAAAACCCCACGTTACGAGAAAACCCCGTCTATGGTCAATGGGACTTTACTCCCAAAGAATCAACATGATCTAAAAGGCTCAGTGTTAAGTAATAAAATAGTGTTCTAAGGCATTTTAAAGGCTCTGTAGAGTCATCTTAATTTAAACTATACGCAAAGTCTAATACTACAAAAAATAAAAAAGACGCCAAAAAGGGAAAATACGCTACCCCTATGCACTTTTTCCTAAAAAATGAAATATCAAACACCCCTTTCAAATACCTCGCATCTCGGGGTGGATCATCAAAACGTACATACTCACTAGGGGCTCCCTGATAAAGGCAACACCCAATTCTTAGTAAAAAGGCGACATTCCAATTCCCATGTTATATAGAAAAGGGATCCTACCCGTTCAAAAGAAAGAAAAGGGGATATCCTTCCCCTAAACATTAATACAAACAGAGACACTCAGTAAGGGTTCCTCACAAATTACACTGCATTCTTATCAAAATAAAGACACTTCGACTTCAAAGCTACATTATAAGGCTCCCGCCCTATCACAAACATAAGAAACATGGGTTTTTCCCAACACCTTCGACATTCATTAAAAAAAAGCAGCTCGACATCTAATAGATAAAGTTGTCTCTATTCAAAAAGAAAAAAATTCAAAAAATGGGGAACCCTTGTTTTCCCACCCTTCCCATCATATTATTATTATTTGTAAAGACATAAATTTGCAATTGAGTCCCTGTATAGTTTTGACTTAATTTCGTGAACAAAACTTTGTTTGTAATATGTCATAGGGAGATTTTATTTTGTCACGATCCCACTCGGTCTATGACGTAGTAAATAAATTGAAGACGTTGCGACAAAGCTTCAAAGAATTAATCATGCCGAAGTTTAATTGGTGCAAGTTTATTCGTCTTCAAGTTAATTGCATTCCGAGATCACACATGTATGAATGCGTATAATTAATAGAGCTCGGAATAATTTTTATAAAAAGATAAGGATGTAATTTTATAAAGAAAAATGTTTTAAAAGGTTTTAAAAGTGTTTTAAATGTTTTAAACTACATTTTTATTCTGATAAGCTCGAAATAGAGTTTGACTTATTTGGATCTCTTTTGTAAGAGACGTTTTAAATAAAAAGTCAAAAAGTCAAACTGACGCATGGGCTCATTCAAATGAAAAGCAATCTCGTTCAAACGAGATGCTTATGTCACGTGAACGACGTGGCTCTGTCGTTCGAATTACACTATTTTCGAGGCGACGTTTAAATCTTATTTTCGTCAGAATTAAATGTGTGTGCAATCTGGAAAAATAGTTTACGATCCAGTACGTGTTTGCACATGTTTTTCTAAGGTTTCAAATCTTAAACACATCCTTAGAGTTTGCAAAGATCCGAGTTATCATTAGTTTATGTTTATGTGATCTTGTTTCACCAAGAAGGTTTGTTCTACTAATGAACATCTGGGTTTTGCGGTGCAGAAAAGGGAAGGACTTATTGTTCGACATTATAGACATATAAAATCCATTCTGTGGAAACTGAGACATACGTGGACGCGTGTGTTGTGGACATCTATCATGAAAGACAGAATTTCTACGTGGGCACTATTGAAGAACGGTAGAAGATTAGAAGTAGTGTCAAGACCCGTGGGGATCGAGTCATGGAGTAAGAATAATCTATCTTTGTAAAACCTTTATTCATAGTGATTGTCTGGCTTGGGATGTCCGAGGTTGTTTTCCCATTTTGAGTTTTTTCCTCATACATCCATCGTTGTGAGTATTCTTTACTTTACTTTACTTTACTTGCTTTAATCACTAGATGCATGTTTAGGATTAATCAAGATAAAATTGGTTTAAAGTAAAAATTGGTTTTTTCACAACTTGGTTTAGTGCTTATTAAAAGTCGGATAATTTTTGGTCAAAATTGGTTTGATTTGAAATACACGTATAGGACCAGCTTTTCAAATTGGTATCAGATCTAGAAAACATTTGTTTTGTGATCCTGTGTGTTTTCAAAGATGAATTTTGGATATAACGAATTTTCTCGAACTCATGTTTTTATAGCACTAATTACACTTATTGGAAGATGAGATTGAAAAGTGCATTAAAATATATTGATGAACGTGTGTGGCTAGCAGTTGAGAAAGGTTGGACACCCCTATCACTGTTATAGGTGAGGTCACTAGTTTAAATATTGTTGAGTCATGGACCAAAACTAAACATAGACTTTCACAATATAATTCTAAGGGTTTGCACGTTATTTCTTCACATGTTACACCGAAAGAATATAATATAATTATGACTTGTGAAACTTCGAAAGAAGCTTGGGATATTTTGGCACTCACTTACGAGGGCACTAACATGGTTAGGGCGTCAAAACTTCAAAATTTCACTACACAGTTTGAGACCATTAGGATGTTAGAGAGTGAGACTTTTGATGAGGTTTATGCTGGGTTGTTCAATATTGTCAACTCGTCGTTTAACCTAGGTGAGAAAATTCCTAACAACCGTGTCTTTAAGAAAATCCTTAGGTCGTTACCTAGTAGGTTTGATGCGAAAATGACTATTTAAAACTCCTTGGGTAAGTTAGAGTCGACGAAATTATAAGAGATTATAGGTGACTTACAAACCTATGAAATTGACATGATTACCTCCAATCAAGTGCCTAAGAAAGAAAAGGGTATTCTTTGAAAACCCGGAAGGAGGAAATTAAAGTTTCGGATTCCGATTCCGATTCCGATTTTGAGGATGTTGCTTTGTTGGCAAAGAAATTTAAAAAAATTATTAAATTTCAAAAGAAATCGAAAGACGCCAAGAAATTTGAAAAATTCAAGAACAACAAAGTAGATTCCACTTCTAAGGGTAAGTTCGATAAGCCTAAGTGAGATGAGTCGGATAAGTGTTTTGGGTGTGAGGGGTAGTATCACAAAGTTAAGGAGTGTCCCACTTGACTTAAGAAAGAGGGCAAGCAACCCATTGTTTATAGTGCCACCTTAAGTGAAAGTGATCTGGAAGAGGGAGAGAGTTCCCCCATTGATCGTAACTTTGTTGTGTTTATGGCATGTCATGTGAGTGACGATGATTCCTATGTGCATGACACTTTCGAGGAGGTTTTGAGTGTATCCCATGTTAGTGAGGGCGAAGAGAGTGACGAGGATGAGATAGATGTGAAAGAATTACAAAATGCGTTTAGTGAGTTGTATGCCGAAACGGTGAAGGTGAAAAAGGCTAACTCAAAATTACAATCTAAGTTGAATGAGCGTGCCATAGAAAATAATGATAGTTTGATTGAGGATATTAGGGAACGAGAGAAGAAGTTTAGGGAGAAACTAGAGTTTGTGGAGAAAGAGAGAGATATCTCCGTGGTTTGATGGAGTCTTTGAAAAAGGAAATTTTAGAATTTGAGGAGTCTAGGCGCTTGCTCGAGTCTAGGATTTATGAGTTAGAGGAGAGATTGAGAGACTCGTCTAGAGTTAAGTTTGATTTGGAGGCTAGGTTGGAAAAGTTAGATAAGATCTTAGGCACCGTCCAAATTAAGGGAGATAGGGGAGGTATAAGTTTTGATGAGAGAGTTATTCCCATCCCCCCCCCCCCCCCCCCCCCCGCACGTGTGAGAAAAAATATGAAGGTTATAAAAGATCCACATATAGGTAATCATTCCCACCATCGCTACACTTGCACGTTTTGTGGTAGGAAAGGTCACCTTAGGCGTTATTGTTACGACCTTAGACAATATCCTAGGAAGTTTAGGAATAAAGTTTCCCCAGTTCCCCAAACCCCCATGCGCCTTTTCACACCTACTTGAGGTCAGGAAATCGGATTTAGTGTCTTTAGGAATAAAACTTCATGATTCTCATTTGGGTGCACTTGATTATTCCCATGCTAAATCTAAAGGATGATAGTGTTGCCATGTTTGTCGTATGCTAGTTTGCTTCATGATATATTCATTGCTAGTATAGTGACATGTTTATCTCTTTGTATTATATTTTTCATTTATTTAAGTCCTATTGAAAAATACAAAAAGATTTTGTTTTTGAGAAAACATTTAAAAAACCAATTTTTTTGTGCTTTTATTTGAGTCAAAATATGTTTGAAAAGCCAAAAAGATTTTCAGTTTTTATTTTTGAGTTTACATGTTTGATGAGGCATATTGGTGTGCTTGGACCCCTATCATTTCATATCCATGTGGCTAGGACATTTGGTTATTATTATCGATGCTTAGAATGATCTTAACCATTATTTATATGGGTTTGTTTAAAGTTGATATGCATTTTGATTCGACTTTGTATATATTCCAACATTGCACACATGGACGAGTTTATATGGATGTTTAACTTCTCTTGCATATTTGAATTTAGTGAGGCATTCTTATCTCAATCTTGTCATCTATGCGCAAGTAGACTTAAGGAGAAGTGTCCATGTAAGAACCGTTTACCGTGAGGATTTGAATTGGTACATAATTTAAAAAATTGATGAGTGATTCACGGAAAAGGGCTGCGAGACTTCAAAATTAACTCGTCATGAAAGCCACCATTTAAAAGATCCCAAAAGAAAAGGAAATATGCTAAGAAAAAGGGCCAATAACATTTTCTCTAAGTTGAGTATGCTAGAAACCTCAAAAGATCTTGAAAAATTTATGTTTATGAGGGAGTTTGGTTGGAGAAAATTTAAATGGGTTTGCACATCTAATCCTAATGTTGAAACATTGCAATTTGATGCTATTGTTTGTAGAATCATCAAAATTATGGATTTCTGTGCATGTAGTATGTTTATTTCATTAAGCTCACACTTTAATTGTCATATGGCTATGATAAAGTTTTATGATTTATCGCTATCAATAAGAGCTTCTTGATTGTTTCGATGTGTTTGAATTATGACTCATTTATTGTAGTTTTACTCCCATACATTCCATATCTATGTTTGAGCACATCGGTACCATGTTTGCATGTAACTCGCATTGTTAGTTTTTATGCAATTTTGAGTTTAGTGTTAAAAGCCTACTGTTTTAGCACTGTTTTTCTACTATCAGGCCCTTCCAGTATGATTTTTTTCGCTCGGCAAAAATATAAGATATTTTTGGAAACTGGGAAAATTTGGCATATCGCGAGATCTGGTTCGAATGACATTACCATGTCGCATGAAGTATCGTTCGAGCGACGTCCTCATATCGCTTGAGCGACGTCCCTGGCTCGTTCGAACGACAACCTAAATTATTGCTTCTGATCGGTTTGCAGTTCACTGGTTTATTTTGATGATATTTTTGGTACTGTTAGAAGCTTTCTTATCTAGCTGGTTTATATGCAGGTAATAATTGGTTCAAAATTGATCCTTTGCATATGATTCCATTTATCACACCTGGTTAGTTTGATATATTCCTTGTGTGATTCATTGGTTTACTAGCTACTGATTTGTCATTACTTGATCATTTTTAGCTGGTTGTTTCATAATTATCCAGCGATTTCAAATTGATTCAAATTGGTATATTCTCATGCTAGATACTTTGATTGGTTTATCTTTTTACCAGATTGTCTATTTGAGACAAAAGGGGGGAAAGATGTATGTGATGTAGGGGGAGAAGATTTTGAGCATGTTTTTGATTGCATATTTTACAAATTGGTATCACATATTGGTAGTATGATGTAAGGGGAGAAGATTTTGAACATGTTTTTTATTGCATATTTTACAAATTGGTATCACACATTTGGTATCATTTTGTTGCTCAATTGTTTAACAAATGATTTTTCAGAGTTTATTCATATTGGTATATATTGTCGTTTGGTATCATTTGGGGATATATATTAGTTTCATTGGTTCCTCCATACTTCACTGGGTATTTGCTTGTCTATTTCATGTGTGCAGGTATGCTTCAGCAATTCGAGATTTCAAGTCTACATCACATTCAGACTGTTCATGATTGCCGGTGCTACATATACTAATCCGTGTCCTATATTTTTGATTTTGGGTTTATGGGATGAGATTTAAGTGTCATATGGCTTGACGGCCCAGCTTAGGCATTCACTGGTTTAGTTTTGTCTGGAAATAGTCAAAGGGGGAGATTGGTAAGGATATAAATTTCCAATTGAGTCCGTGTATAGTTTTGACTTAATTCCGTGAACAAAACTTTGTTTGTAATATGTTATAAGGAGATTTTATTTTGTCACGATCCCACTCGGTCTATGACTTAATATAGAAATTGAAGACATTGCCACAAAGCTTCAAAGAATTAATCATGCCGAAGTTTAATTGGTGCAAGTGTATTCGTCTTCAAGTTAATTGAATTTCGAGATCACACAGGTATGAATGCGTTTAATTAATAGAGATCGGAATAATTTTTATAAAAAGATAACGATGTAATTTTATAAAGAAAAATGTTTTGAAATGTTTTAAAAGTGTTTTAAATGTTTTAAACTACGTTTTTATTCTGATAAGCTCGAAATAGAGTTTGACTTATTTGGATCTCTTTTAGAAGAGAGGTTTTAAACAAAAAGTCAAAAAGTCAAACTGACTCATGGGCTCATTCAAACGGCAAGCAATCTCATTCAAACAAGATGCTTATGTCGCGCGAACGACATGGCTCTATCGTTCGAACGCCACTATTTTCGAGGCAGCATTTAAATCTGATTTAAAGCGTGTTTTTGTCAGAATTAAATGTGCGTGCATTCTGGAAAAATATTTTACGATCCAGTACGTGTTTGCACATGATTTTCTAAGGTTTCAAAGCTTAAACACATCCTTATAGTTTGCAAAGCTCCGAGTTATCATTAGTTTATGTTTATGTGATCTTGTTGCAGCAAGAAGGTTTGTTCTACCATTGAACATCTGGGTTTTGCGGTGAAGAAAAGAGAAGGACTTCTTATTCGACATCATAGACGTATCAAAGCCATTCGGTGGACACCGAGACATACATGGATGCGTGTGTTGTGGACATATATCATGAAAGATAGAATTTCTATGTGGGCACTATTGAAGAACGGTAGAAAATTAGAAGTAGCGTCAAGACCCGTGGGGATCGAGTCATGGAGTAAGGATAATCTGTCTTTGAAAAACCTTTATTCATAGTGATTATCTGGCTTGGGACGTCCGAGGTTGTTTTCCCGTTTTGAGTTTTTTCCTCATACATCCAGCGTTGTGAGTATTCTTTACTTTACTTTACTTGCTTTAATCACTAGATGCATGTTTAGGATTAATCAAGATAAAATTGGTTTAAAGTAAAAATTGGTTTTTTCACAACTTGGTTTGGTGCTTATTAAAAGTTGGATAATTTTTGGTGAAAATTGGTTTGATTTGAAACACACGTGTAGGACCACCTTTTCGTTGTTGTTGTTGTTATTATTATTATTATTATTATTATTATTATTATTATTATTATTATTATTATTATTATTATTATTATTATTATTATTATTATTATTATTATTATTATTATTATTATTATTATTATTATTATTATTATTATTTGGTGTTGTTGTTATTGTTATTGCTATTGTTGTTATTGTTATTGTTATTGTTATTGTTATTGTTATTGTTATTGTTATAGTTATTGTTATTGTTATTGTTGTTTGTTGATGTAAAAAACTAGATTTGATCTAATTATTTAATCATAGATAAAAATGAATATATAAATATAAGAAAAAATATTTTTAAAGTGGTTTAGCCTGGTAAGAATGGCCTACGTCCACTGTATTTGTTATTGCTGACTGTTTGCAGAATTCTCGATAATGGATTTACCAAGAAATTCTGAGTCCCCTGCTAATGAGGAAGTTACAATGTATTTATAGCCTTGAGGCTGTACAAATGAAAGGACAATGCGCTGTTATCTAGTAGACATATACATCTGTACTATAATAAAGGGCATTTAATGCATAGTTATCTCTCTTGATTCTCTTGATTTTGGTGCGCTGTACGCTAAGCAGCTCGGACCGCTTAAGTTGCTTGCATCGCTTGAGCTGCTCGAGCTCATCAGATGCTCGGTCTTTCTAAGCTGCTCGGACCGCCTAAGTAGCTTGACACGCTTAAGATGCTCGGGGCCCCTGAGTTCCTCATGGCTTCTTAGTTGCTCGGTGGTCTTGATTTGCTCGTATGGAGTATTCGTATTTACCACGTAAATTGACACGTGTTTTCATGTGATTGGTCCATGTCAGCAGACTAATTTTGGTATCAACAGAAGCCCCCAATGTTTCACAGTTCGAGGTTGAGGAGGAGTGTGGAACATTCTTTTCGAAATATGGCGGGATTAAATAGTCATCCTGGATTTTAGGAGTGTTTTCCTTGTATTTATTTCTTTTTTGAATTCATAGAATCAGACTTCACGAATATTTTGAATTTTTCTATCTGCTTCGGTTCTCGTACCCTTTTTCTCCTTTTAGGCGCCGGTAACGCAAACCTCTTTCTTTGTAATCATTATTTTTACCCATTCCCAAGGTAAGGTATTTAAGCGCTGCAGAAAATCTGTAAGGACATTTTTCTCATGTCCAACATGTTACATTTATGTATGTCGTACGCCGCTACATTTGGCACGTCACCTCAAGATGTCACTCGACGGCCTCAATCCGAATTTCAGGAATCAAGCATTCAACATCTCCATTAATATGTCCCACATCTGCCTCAACGACTTAACGGTCCAAGATTTTAGGGACTTAATGCAAGTGGTACGCAAGGGAAGTCAAAACAGTGAAAAAAGGCACGATAGGAGTGTTCAAGGGCATTTTCGTAATTTCACATCCATAGTTAAGAGGTCTGGTGAAGTGTAAAGTTGAAGAGCTCGCCACAACTAAGATACTGGAAAAAACGGCACCTCGATCCGAGCTACGGTGAAGGAGTTACGACATTTTGAAGATAGAGAAAATTCCTTAAAGAATGCTGTTTTTTTTGTACGCTGGATAGAATTTTAGAGTTTTAAGAACATGGGACTCTTCAGATTTTTTCCTATAAATACCAACTTCGGGGGAGTTGTTTTGCAAGACTTTAGAAGACATTTTTGAGAGTCCAAATTACTCTAGTCTTCATATTTTTTGAGTCCCAAGACTCATGTTTTGATTCACACAATTGCCAAACCTTTGTGAATCTTTTTGGTAACCCAAGAATACAACTTTGGTTTGTTCAACCCTTGTGGAGAAGCCGTCTATCTTCTTCATTGCTGACCACCTGGAGTTCCTACGGGAGATTCCAGCCGACATTGTTTCTAGCCGTTGCTTTGAAGGTTTACCGAAGACACCGTACGTTACACTTGTGGGCGATTATCAGGTTGTATGTAAGTCAATGGTCTTGTAAATTCTTTAAAGTTCTAGAAATAAAAGGTTTTTCCCTTCGGGGATTTTTCCTTAACTTTGTGTCGCATGCTTTATTTATTTATGGTTTGACACACGCACACACATAGATGCATGTTTAAGGGTTGATTTTATTTGGTTTAAAAATAGACGCTAATTAAATAAGGGTTACTTGGAATCTTGCGAAATTTAATTTAAATCAATATCACATAGTCGCATACGACGTTTTCAAAATCCTATCGTCTTTTACTTTTTCAAATCTGTATCTTTGAATTATTCATTTCTTCTCTAGCTTGTGCATTCGTTTTCTTCCATCATTCGTTGTCAACTGATTCACTCCTTTCCTGTAAGATTTTCTTCCTTTTCCTTTATTTACTTTGTTTATCATGGTTTACCTTGTTGAATCTCTTGACAAATTTCGCTCTGAATTTTCAATTCCTTCATGGGTCATTTTAGAGGAACTTTCTGAACCTTCTGACTATTTCTCTTTGGCTGAGGGACACTGGTTCCCAAGTCTCTTTGTCTCCGAATGAGGCTTTTCTTTTCCTCCAAATCCTTTATGTTTGGAGTTCTGTCAATATTTTGACGTTGTTCCTGCAAAAATAGCACCGAATACCTGGAGAATAGTTAATGGAGTCCATAGGTTAAATTAAATTCATGGAACCCATTTAGGAATTCCAAAAATTATGTTTTGTTACAGATGGGTTGTCAGCGATTGTACTTTTTATTTTAAAACTAGGTTTTTGAATAGAGCTTTAGTTGTCAATCTTCCATATGCTAATAAGGATTACTTTGAACATGGGGTTGCTATGAAAAATTGGCAACATGCTCCATTAAATGGAGATGATGTATATCAGGGTCCCAGGTGTCCCCCTTATGGCAATGGAATAGGTTATTTTTTTTTTTTTGAAATCTCGTTTTCTCGATGTTTGATAAAATGTATCACTGACATTTAATTTTTATTATTTGCAATTGATGGCAAAAGAAAGTCTCCAAAGGAGATAGAGGTTAATTTAAAACATTTGAAACTTATCTGGAGTTTGCATCAGTCTGTGGCTGACGAACATATTAGATCAGCCTCCTATTTGTTGCAGTACAAGAGTTATACTTCATCCTTTACTGCTCGTCCAGTGGTGGTTGACATCGACCATGTACCAGCTATTGATACTAGTGTAGAAGGTTCTTCTTCAGAGTCAAATATTCCAATTAGTAACATAATGAAGAGAAGAAGAGCTACCTCTTTCTTTGACAAATCAGACTCTGCCAATGTGGAGGCAAAGAAAAATAAGCAGGATGTTCCAGTGGAAGGAACGAGAAACATTGATGCACCCCCTCTAGTTACTGCCAAGAAAGTTGCTCCGAGCAAGGCTGTAGTTATCTCTCCTCCTAGAGAGGTTATTGTCGTATCATCAACTAAGACTTCTTCTTTGGTTAAAGATATTCCTGCTCCTCCAAAGAAATCAAAGAAAAGTTCATCTAAGAGACCTGCTGGACCTGTCTCTCAGGCTTCAAATATTGAAAGTGGGATTCCCACTTTTGTTCCTCCGACCTCTACTATGGGCTTTGTGAAGTCTTGGATTATCCCAGAAATCCAAGGTATTGAAGACACTCTTCCTCGGGACAGGGTCACTACCTTGGCATCTCAACATATTGCTTAAATAAGTATTACTAGTCTAAGTTTTCATTTTTCATTGATATGTCCCTGTATTGACTCAAAATTATTTCTTTCTTCAGCTGGTAACCTGTTTCAACAGTATTCTGAAGAAGGATGAGACTATTAAAGCTTCGAGCTCCTCGGGAGGTGTAAAGGAAGCTTTTGTAGGTCTGACTCGGTCCTTAAAGGACTCTTGTCAGAAATATGAAGACGATAAAGTGGCTTGGGACAAGCAACTCAAGTCCATCGAGCAAGAGAGAGACCGAGCTGTGGAGGCCTCTAAGGGATTAGAGAAAAAGATGAAAGAGTTTGAGAAGAATAATAAAGAGCTTGAGGAGAAGCTCAAGAATGCTGGAGAGCTTGAGAACACGCTAAAAACTGCTGAAGAGGAAGTTGGTAGACTTCATGAGGTCGATCACCAGAAGGAGGAGGTAGAAGGGAAGTTAAAAGCTGTTGAGGAGATCCTTAGGGAAAGGACCTCCTCGGAGAAAGAAAAGAGGAAAAAGGATGTCAATAAATCATTCAGTGCTGGCTGGGATAAAGGCTGGAATAAGGGCCTGGCTGCAATGACCTCACAAATGGAGTATGCCAGCGTCTAGTACTTCAGGGATGGATGGGTTGCTGCTCTGCATGAGTTAAAAATCGCTGAGAATTCTGAACTGTTCCAACGACATGTTCATGGTCCTCCTCCCTCTCCTGGAGAAGAAGAAGAGGACGAAGCTGCCTGAGAGGAATCTTCCATGATGATTGGAGACCAAGCTCCTCCTGTTCCAGTTGTTCAGACTTTCTACGAGCAACTTCAGCCCATCAGTACTTCAGTCGAGCAACTGCCACTATCTTCTGAGTAACCAACCTCCTCGTCCCAGCTTCCCGCGGAAGGTGTAAAACACAAGGAGAAGGTGTAAAGTTGCTCGGGTTTTAATTTTGTTATTTCTTTTGAATGTAACCTGGAGCTTTGTATTTACTTTTTGATGAATAAAAATTCGATTTTTTGGTTGTTCATATTGACTCCCTTCTTCTTGCCCTGTCGTTATCATTATTGATCCTGTTTATGGCTTTTCTTTGCTAGTTTATGGCCAGGATGGAGATATTATCGGCTCCTGACACAGAATTGATGAAAAAATGCAATGACTACTTCAAAGATGGTCATGTAGATTTGAATGAAGCTCAAATCATTGACATCCTTGGTTCAGATACTTCTGAACGAGCAGTCGAAGCCTACCAATATTTGAAGTGCTTGCTCGACTGTGCAGTTGCCAATAATGTATCATATTACGAAATGATTGAAGATCTCTAGGGTACCATCGAGGAACTCCAATAACAATACAAGGAATCTTCTGACCTTTTACATCAGGGGTATGAGAAAAAATATCAGCAACTAAATGTTGACAAAGGATATGATAAGTTCATCGCTGCTTATGAGAAGAAAGAGAAAATTCTAAGGGTTGAGGTCGAGGAGCATAGGCAAATCGCTAAACTATTGGAACAGGAAAATAATATTTTATGAGAAGAGGTATCCCAACTGAAATCTAGAGCATCTACCTTGGGAGCCTTGGTCCCTGTCAATGACGAAGGTTTCTATTTTTTAGAGGTAGAGAATGCCAACTTAAGAGATGAGTTGGAAACTTTAAAGAGAGTTGGACCCTCCACTTCTACTCGTGGTCGAGCAAGATCTTATCGGGGATGACCAAGAGCTACTAGGATCTCGATTAAAGTGGCGAGGACTCAATCAGGCTTAGAGAATTAGGCATTCCAGTTGATGGCAAAGAACCAAGCCTTAGTAGAGATGTCCAAGAAGATTCTGAACCTCGACGAGCAACTTTCTACACAAAGCTCTGCCTTGGAAAATAAAACAAATCTGGTGAAGAATCTTCATGAGCAGCTAGAGAGGTTGACTTACTAGTTCCATAAACATCCCAGAGAGTTTTGGATGGCTGGTTACAATGAAGCCCTCTACCATCTTGATGACCGGATCCAACAGTCAAATAACGAGGGGTACAAGCAAGGATGGCTGAATGCACTGGGTGTGCCGAAATTGCAGCAGGGTCATTACTTATGGGATTATTATGACCCTGGATTGCTTGAGTTTCCCGTGCCACCTTCTAAACTTGATATGAGCTGGATTCCTGCTCGGGCAATTCCTCAGTGCTTAATCTCCAAGTATCTCGACGACTACAATCTTCATTCTAATTTTGAGATATCTCGCCCGGAGCACTTTCTCGATCGACCATCTGTAATGAATGTTAGGATTCTTCGAGATATAAATTTTATAAACTCTCCTTATGCCTTAGATGATCCTCCTGCTGGAGTAGAACCTGTTTCAAAGGCAGAGGGAAAGAAACCCATAGAGTAGGATTTTTATGTAATAACTTTTACATTTCACAGCATATGTAATTATCTTTGTTTTAAATGAAGAAATTTAGTCTTCTGCTATTCCATATTCTTCTAAACATTCTGTAGAATATCCTTGTTTGTGAATATATGCGTATTTTGATATGTCCATTTTGTTTTATTTTTTGACCATAGTGACTTATAACTTCTTTGATCTTAACCAGTAAAATGACTTACATCCCATGATCCTGCTTAGTTTAAACAACCTGAGTTGATTGTAAATTGATTTTGTTGACCAACCGGAGTCGGTATATTTTTATTCACCGACCAACCGTAGTTGGTGGATTTTTATTTATCGACCAACCGTAGTTGGTGGATTTTTATTTACCGACCAACCGGAGTTGGTGGATTTTATTTACCGACCAATCGTAGTTGGTGGATTTTGATTTATCGACCAACCGTAGTTGGTGGATTTTAGTTTACCGACCAACCGTAAACCAACCGTAGTTGGTGGATTTTTATTTACCGACCAACCGTAGTTGGTGGATTTTTATTTACCGACCAACCGTAGCTGGTGGATTTTAGTTTACCGACCAACAGTAGTTGGTGGATTTTTATTTACCGACCAACCGTAGTTGGTGGATTTTGATTTACCGACCAATCTTAGTTGGTGGATTTTAGTTTACCGACTAACCGTAGTTGGTGGATTTTGATTTACCGACCAACCGTAGTTGGTGGTTTTTTATTTACCGACCAACCGTAGCTAGTGGATTTTAGTTTACCGACCAACCGTAGTTGGTGGATTTTTGTTTACCGACCAACCGTAGTTGGTGGAGATCATTCTGAATTTGATGCGTAGTGTGTAGCACTAATACTCCGAAAAATTTCATCAAAAAGAGAGAACTGGGTTAAAATTCCGACACTTTATTTATACTGAAGAAAACTTCATTTACATAGGAATCCCAACTATTGATAATACTTGCGTAGATGCTCTACATTCCATGCATTCTTAAATTCTTCTCCCTCCAAGGTTTCAATCCTGTAGGTCCCTGGTCGAACAACTTATGTTACTCTGTAGGGTCCATGCCAGTTAGCTTCTAGTTTGATGTTCTTTTGAATTACTTTCTTCAGCACATAGTCTCCTTCCTTCAAATCACACTTCTTTACCCTCTTGTTGTAAAACAGAGCTATTCGCTATTGGTATGCAGCATTCCTGATTGCTGCGTCTTATCTAACTTCTTCGAGCATATCTAGGTCTAATCGCCTCATTAAATCACTAATAGGAGAATTGAAATTCAGCACTCTGTGTGTGGGTAGGCCCAACTCAGCAGGTATAACTGCTTCACTTCCAAATGCCAGCATGTATGGAGATTCTCCTATTGCTGTTCGTGGCATAGTACGATAAGCCCACATCACAGAATGTATCTCGTTAATCCAATTTTCCTTTGCATCGTCCAGTCGTTTTTTCAAACCATTCAGCAATGTTCTGTTCGTCACCTCAGTTTGTCCATTGCTCTGGGGATGGCCTGGTGCAGAATGGGTTTTCAATATGTTTGACTGATGATAATATGCGATAAACTCCTCATTGTCAAACTGGGTTCCATGATCTGTGATGAATTCATGGGGAAGACCATATCTACAAATGATATTCTTCCAAATAAACTGATACACCTTGTCATATGTCATATCAATAAGAGGCTCAGATTCTACCCATTTAGTAAAATAATCCACAGCGACCACAAGGTATTTAAATCTTCCCCTGGTTGTTGCAAGTGGTCCGACCAAGTCTATTCCCCATATGGCAAATGGCCAAGGGGAAGTAATGGGTGTTAACAATGCTTGGGGTGTTCTTCGAATAGAAGAGAAGCGTTGCCATTTGTCACATTTCTTGGCATAAGCTATACAATCAGCTCTCATCGTTGACCAGTAATACCCTTGGGTTGTCATTCTTTGCAAGAGTGTCCGACCTGCTACATGGGCTCGACAAGACCCTTCATGGACCTCTTCAATCAAATTTCTCACCTCGGAGGGGTGGACACATCTTTGCAAACCTGCTATAATTCCTCGTCTATATAAAATGCCATTAGTCAATACATAACGAGCAGGTTTAAACTTTAGTTTCTTGGCTGTTAGTTTATCAATTGATAAATCCCCCTCTTCAATATTGGCCCTAATGGGATCCATCCAAGATGGTCCTAAATAAAGGGAAATGAAGTTCATCGTTAGATCTTTGTCAATGCTCTGATTAGCCAAGATTTCTATTCAGATTGTTCTTCGTAACTCGGTGCGTGTGGCTGAGGCTAACCGAGCTAAGGCATCTGCTCTTGCATTCTCCAATCTTGGTATTCTAATCAACTGTACTACACTAAAGCTTGATACAATCTCCATTACTTTCGCATGATATTTGATCATTAATTCTCCTTTTGCTGCATACACTCCCAACATTTGATTTACAATCAACTGTGAGTCACTGAATGCAACGACCTGCTCTGCTTTCATAATTTTAACTAGACTAAGACCCATGATCATAGCTTCATATTCAGCCTTATTATTTGAAGCCTTAAATTGAAAATGCAAAGCATACTCCACATCGATCTCATCGGGGCTGTTTAAAACAACTCCTGCTCCACTGCTCGTAGTGCAAGAAGAGCCATCTACATATAAATTCCATACAGGTATCTCATTATCAAACTCTTGGTTAGACAGAGTTCCTCGATGGAATATTTGATGCTTCCTCATATCCTCCTTTAGCACTTCTTGCTGCTCGTCAATCATCTTCTCTTGCTCGTCTACCAACTTAAGTTGGTCGGGATTTAAATTCGATGATCCTGTAATATATACAGGCTGGTCGGTATTCAACTTCTACTCTTCGAAGGTGTCTGGATAAGTGAATTCTACAATAAAATTTTCCATTGCTTGCCCTTTGAGTGACGACCTAGGCTCATAAATTATATCGTATTCACCAAATTCTACCGCCCAGTACATCAATCTTCCTGATTTCTCTGGTTTGTGCAGAGCTTGCCTTAACGGCAAATCTGTATACACAACTATAGTATGAGCTTGGAAGTATGACCTTATCCGTCTACTTGCTTCGATCAATGCCAGTGCTAACTTTTCCAGCCTTGGATATCTGATCGCTGCTCCTCGGAAGGCCTTTCTAGTGTAATAGATTGGTTTTTTCACTCTATCCTCCACTCTTATCAACCCTGAGCTTACTGCATTTTCTGAAACTGCCAGCTACAAGTATAATCTTTCTCCCATCACTGGTCTGGATAACAATGGAGGTGCTCCCAGGTATTTCTTCAATTCTTGAAAGGCCTTCTCGCATTCATCATTCCATTCAAATATTTTTTGGAGTGTTTTAAAGGATGGGACACATCTATCAGTTGCTTGTGATACAAATCTGTTAAGTGCTGCAACTCGCCCTGTGAGACTTTGCACTTCCTTCTTCGTCGTTGGAGATCGTAGCCCCAATAGAGCCTTAATCTTTTCAGGGTTTGCTTTAATACCTCGTTGATTGATAATATACCCGAGAAACATGCCTTCTCGTACTCTGAATATGCATTTAGTAGGGTTCAACTTCATTTGATATCTTTCTAATTGATCAAAAGTCTGGCCCAAGTTAACTAGATGATCATCAGCTTTCTTGCTCTTCGTCAGCATATCGTCAACATAAACTTCCATATTGTGACTGATTTGCTTTGCAAACACCTTGTTCATCAACCGCTGATATGTTGCACCTGCATTTTTCAATCCAAAAGGCATAACATTATAACAATAAGTTCCCCTGGGGGTGATAAAAGAGGTACTCTCCTTGTCTTCAGGTTTCATTTTAATCTGGTTGTAACCAGAATAAGCATCCATGAAACTTAATAGTTCGTGCCCCGAGGTAGCATCCACCAGTTGATCAATTCGGGGCAAAGGAAAATGATCCTTTGGGCATGCCCTGTTAAGGTCGGTAAAGTTTACACACATCCTCCACTTGTTATTTTTCTTCTTTACCATCACCACATTTGCTAGCCAGTCAGGATATTTAACATCCTCAATGAAAGAGGCTTTTTGTAGCTTCTCTACTTCCTCCTCTATAGCTTGATTTTTCTCAGGGCTGAACAGTCTTCTTCGTTGCTTTATAGGCTTGATTTCCTTATTCACATTAAGCTCGTGACACAAGAAATTCGGATCTATTCATGGCATGCCTTCATGACTCCATGCAAAAGTATGCTTTCTTCGCCTTAGTAATGCTATCAATTCTTATTTTATTGATTCATCCAAGGATGCACCAATTTGAGTTGTTCGTTCTGGATGCTCGTCGTCCAGAATGACATTCTCAGTAGCTTCCATAACCTGCCCTTTTACGAGTTGGGACTCGTCTCTAGGGTCTAATATTTCAATCTTCGCATCTTCTATTTGGTAGGTAGTAGTCTTCTTTCTAGATTCTTCATGTTCTTCCTCCTCGGCAGATGAATAGTATCATTCTCGAGCTACTTTCTGGTCGCCTTTCACCACTCCCACTCCAAAATTGGTTTGGAATTTCAAACATTGATGGATAGTAGATGGTACTGCTTCAAATTTATTTAGTCCTACCCTTCCCATGATGATGTTGTAAGCTGATTGAACATTTTTATCCATTACGAAGAAGCAAACTCTTTCTATTCGACAAGCAGGCCATGTACCAATAAGCATATCCAACTTGATTGTCCGAAGTGGAAAAACTTTTTTTCCAGTGAAACCAAGGAGGGGCCTATGATATGGTTCTAACTGTGATAGCTTCAAATTCAAACTGTCAAAGCATGGATAGAACATGATATCTGCCGAGCTACCATTATCCACTAGTACTCGTGAAATCACCACTTCCTTCATTCTCATCTTGATCACCAACGGGTCATCATGGGCATATAGTACTCCTGCCAGGTCGTTCTTAGAAAAACTAATGACCAATTTGTCCTTATTCACCTTCCTCGGGCGATCATCTTCAGCCAGATTTATTCGTTGAATGTACGAGCAAGCTTGAGCCTCATTGAGGTAAGCTTTTCTCTCGTCAGTCATATCTCAACCTCCTCCATCTCCACCTGTAATAACATTACATTCAAATGATCCAAAATGGATTGAAAATACCTCACGTTCTGGCTGTTTTGGTCTTTTAAGGAGATCGGGGTCATCTTAGTCATCATCCGGGTCTTCTTCATGACTTCTTTTCTTATCTTCTTTTGGTCGGCGAGGAGATCTAGACCTCTGCCTTGTTCGGTCGTTGCTCTTTCCACCATTTCGGCGATCCACATACTTGTTCAATTTTCCTCGCCTGATGAGCTCCTCAATTTCATTTTGGAGAGCTATGCAGTTTTTGGTCGTATGACCATGATCCTTATGGAACTCGCAATATTTGGATTTATTCCTCTTGTCAGGATCTGTCTTCATTTTTTCAGGCCAGTTTAGCTCTTCGTTGTTCTTGATTTCTTCCAGAATATGGTTTATGTCTACTTTCAAAGGAGTACAGTTTCTAAATTTCTTCAACTGTTCTAATGCTTGCTTTGCTTTTGACTGCCTGTTACCACCATTGTTCTTCTGCTCCTTCTTCTCAGTCTTATCACCCTTAACCTTGGTCTCTTTGGTGTCCATATTGTTCTTCGCAGCCATAGCTTCCTCGACGTTCATAATTATGGCTGCCTTTGCCATTAACTCTGCCATTTTTATAGGAGGATCTTTGGATATAGTGTAGTATAATTTATTTGGCAACAGTCCACTCATCAGAGCAGTGATTGCTTTCTTTTCTTCGTAATCAATAACTTCGAGATTCTCATTATTGAAACGAGTTATATAATCCCTGGTGCTCTCACCTGCCCTCTGTCTAACACTTAACAAGTGTGCTACTCGTTTAACTGGTTTTGCTCCAAAATAAAATTCCCAATAAAGAGCTCGTCCAGTTGAAAGAAAGTCGCAATCTTCCCACGAGGAAGATTGTTATACCATATTTGAGCAGGTTTAGTGAGAGTTCCTGAAAATTCCCTACATCGCATCTCGTCCAGAACAGCATAGATATCGGCAGCTGCCTGGTATTGTTCAATATGAAGGACATGGTCAGTTTTTCCATCATATTTAGGTGTCACCACCGGAGCTTTAAATTTTGATGGTGTGGGAAAATCCACAATCGCATGTACAAAGGGGGTCCCTTGAACAAAAGTTCTTTGTAAAAGATTCTTGGCCTTATCCATTTCTCCTAACCTGTCTTCCAACCTCTGAATATAACCTTTCCATGCGTCATTTCCTTCTTCGATCCTATTGGTTCGAGCAACAGACCGTGTTGAATTAACTTCTTGGGATCTTTCACGACGAGTAGCTGGTCGTGATTGGGCAAGGCCTTCTTTTAAATCAGAGGGTGGTTGAGAGTTCCTCGACACAATCATAGGGGGACTTCTATTCCTACTAGGACCTAAATGATCAAAAGGAGAGACTCTACTTAATCTTTCAAGAGCACTTGTCCTTTCTGGAGATAACATGATGTTTTGTTGAGTGTCTGTAGCTCGTACCGAGGAAGTCCGTCCAAGCTTATAAGAAGGATCATTAGATCTCTCAGTATGATATGAATCGATGCGTTTAGACTAAGATTCCTTTGGGAATAATGTTCGCCTAGTTCGCAAAGAAGGTAATCGGGTATTTCTTTGAATGCTTTGTTGTCCTGACTGGGCTGACGTTCCACCTTGGATAGTTTGCATGAGTTGTCGCATGGTTTCTTGCATGGTCGTCTGGCCCTGAGTCGAATTAGCCATTATGCTAGCCAGATCTTGGACATTTGGAGGAGTAGATGGATTCAGCGAGATTCCAGCGTTTTGATTGCTGGATTCAGGATGATCAGCCATTGGTGATGATTTGTTTTGGTGAATAATGATAATTATAGTCGTTTTTCCACAGACGGCGCCAATCTGTTGATGTAAAAAACTAGATTTGATTTAATTATTTAATAACAGATAAAAATGAATATATAAATATAAGACAAAAGATTTTTAAAGTGGTTCAGCCCAGTAAGAATGGCCTACGTCCACTGTATTTGTTATTGCTGACTGTTTGCAGAATTCTTCATAATGGGTTTACCAAGAAATTCTGAGTCCCCTGCTAATGAGGAGGTAACAATGTATTTATAGCCTTGAGGCTGTACAAATGAAAGGACAATGCGCTGTTATCTAGTAGACATATACATCTGTACTATAATAAAGGGAATTTAATGCGTAGTCGTCTCTCTTGATTCTCTTAATTTTGATGCGCTGTACGCTAAGCAGCTCGGACCGCTTAAGTTGATCGCACCGCTTGAGCTGCTCGGGCTCATCAGTTGCTCGGTCTTTTTAAGCTGTTCAGACCGCCTAAGTAGCTTGACACGCTTAAGATGCTCGGGGCCCCTGAGTTCCTCGTGGCTTCTTAGTTGCTCGGTGGTCTTGATTTGCTCGTATGGAGTATTCGTATTTACCACGTAAATTGACATGTGTTTTCATGTGATTGGTCCATGCCAGCAGACTAATTTTGGTATCAACACTGTTGTTATTATTATTATTGTTATTTCGGTTTTGAAAAGAGTTTTGGTCCGATTCAGTCCATACTTATGTCATTCATGTATAAAATAAGGAAAAGACAAACACAAATTGTACTAAAACAACCACTCAAAAGAAGTAATATCATTATTTTTATACATCGATGTATCAAAAAAGAATCCTCATACAAAGCACAAATGCATCGAGGATTTCACATGTTCCTCATCAAGGCACCCACTTCCTATATATATATATAATATAAATGCCCCCCCCCCCCCCCCCCCCCCCCAAAGATCATAAAACTGCAAAAAGTGTCTTTTTAGGAGGGTACATTCATTCCCACCTAAAAGGCCCACAAAAATATCATCTAGCACTCACACCTGATGCAGACACTCCATCTGAGTAAGATAAACTGCTCTAACCTAGGACCAAGCCTATTGACAACCGAAGATAGTTTGTGTTAGCATATCAGACAACCTCCACAGTCAATTGGTGTAAGGCCGACGACTAATGTGTCAATATCTCCTGTAGTTGGGAGGCACCAACCAACACCTTCTGAAAGTTTACAAAAATATGCAAGTCAGTCAAAATTTTAAGAAGTAGAGGTAAACAAAGCCATATAAAGGAAATAACTATTAAAAAACTCACGTCATTTGCAAAAAGGGTGGGGTGAAAAGACGACGCCAACATATGATAATTTGATCCACATTGATGAATATATACCACTTGGTCTTCCTCGTGAAGAACCACTATAAAAATAGGCGGTAGAAACGGGAGAAGATAACTATCAGCTCGAGACACCAATGAAGAAATAGTATTAGAACCCAAGGAAATTGAACTTCCATCTTGCGCCACTATTGGGATAATATGCATCAATGAATATGCTCTCATTACCATTGGAAGATGCTCCTATAATGATCATAAAGATGGGACATCTAGCATTTCAAAACTCAATCCCCTTCATGTATCCATGAGAGGTATAATCACTGTAATAGATTGAAAAATAACACTTAGGTGAAAAATGATTAACGAAGTTAACCAACTATGTTTTCTTGTAAACCATATTTTTTTTTGAAGAAACCGTAGTCAAGAAAACCTATTAAAAGATAACAAAAAATGTGTAACCTAAAATCTAACCAGATTTTATCTGAAATTTATTTGAAAAATTCTTTATTCAAGTTTTAATAAAATCTTTTAAAATCAACATACATTAGTAAGAATTAAGACAATGTCATACCCCTCTTTTGGGTATGAATGCTCAAGAGAGTATATATTAAGCAATTAATTAAAGTTAAGGTAGAATAACCTAACTTTATTAATTATTAAAATAGTATACAGAGGGTATTACCACCAAGGGGGAGAATTACATTTATTTAACAGGGACTATAAAGTAGAAAATTGAAAAGTGACACTCCTTGCTCCCATTTGGGTTATTCTCTGCCCACACAGTGAAGTATGTAAATAGGTGATCTTTATCTGTCTCTAAAGGGGAAGAGATGCTATTATCTTTTTTCTGGTTTATCCGAAGGAAAAAGGAATTAAAACAAATATGCTAAGCAGGCTATAGTTGTTCTATAACAAGTATACTTATAGTTTAGAGTTATAGTTTGTATATAATTCAATATTTGTATAGCAATGCTAAGAATTATGGCTGATAATACCTTACTTATTAGTTTATTAAGGATTACATAAAGAAAATCAAGATCTTTGAACTAATAATACCATACTTTCTAGTTCACTAAGGGCTATAGAAATAATTAAGCCACCAGTAAAACAAAATAAATTAACCCAAAACCTTTGGGGAAAACTAACTTGCCAGGCACACAATCAAAGTGACACTCATACGTATGCAGCAATAACTCTAACTCTTGAACATCTGAGACCATTAGGCCAAGAAAAAAGTTTTGTGGGATAATACATCAGTCTACTCCCTAATATATATTGATGCTCTTAATATATACATTTGCATAAAGGTGAAGAGGTGAACTGATTCAGTAAGGAACATGACATAAATTATTAGGTGAAAGGGGATAAATTAATTCATATTAAAATTTAAATATAAATGATATTCAATAAAATATATAGTATGGAAGTATTATAATATGCACATACTAAGAGTAAATAGGAGCCATCACATGGTGATATCAATAACAATTATCAAATACGTAAAGTTTGCTATTGAAGAGGTAAAATAAACCTACTTTCTCGGTATTTCATATGGATTATAGATCAAGAGATGTTATCAGGAGGAGCTGGTACTTGATTCTATGTATACAATGTTTGGGTATATAAGTATTTGTTGGAATTGGGCTTAGGTTGACCATTTTATACAAAAAAAACTGTATCTTTTAATGTTCAGGGAGTTTAATTATAAATAATTTGAGATTTTAAAATCTTGGACTTCACGTCATATTGGAACCTTGGTGTAGGAAACTTTTTGTCTTAAAATATTTTGAAGTATTTATAGACAAAGTTTGGGGTTTAAATTCATAAGTTGAAAAAGTTTGGAGGGGTCAAATTGCCATTAAGAAAAATATTTCAAAATTAAAATCTCATTTTTCATAACTTAGGCTAGGGTTAACCAAATATTGTCCTTATACCATTTTGAACAGAAAAATAAAATGAAAATATTGGATTTTTTTTAGAAATTGTTGATTGGCCACGCGCTCTCACGCGCGTGATCAAAGTTCTTGGTTAAAAACTTCATCATCTTCCCCTCAAAAGTTGATTTTAGGGTTTCTAATTTTTGACCTTGAATATCTCCTTCATTTCTACTGCATTCGAGATGATTTCTTAACCAACTTAACTAATAATTTCATAAGGAATCCAAATATATAGGTTTCGTGGATTGAGATGCAGTATATCGTAAATTCTATAAATGTATGTTTTGCCAAAATTTTGGCCTAATTCGTAGCTTTCAAGACTATGGTAAGGAGTCTTATGAACCTAGTTTGGTTTCTGCTATGTTGAGTAGTTTGATTTTTATTTGAAGGTTTGAGATGGATTATACTAGGAGAATTGAAGATTTTCAATTTTCTCGTTCAAAATACACTTTCAACCAATTATAGCTTATTATGCACATTCATGGGATTTGATCATTACACTCGAGTTCCTAAGGTTCTAATGAAGAATTCAAAGCTTTAAATACTAGTTTTGAACATTATTTCAAAGTTCACAAATAAAGCTTAAGCTTTAATGTTGGAAATCTCATATTTTTCACGTAGGGCCTATTTTTAACGTAAGGTTTCTAATGTTTTGATGTATTTTAACATTGTAATAACACATAAATCAATTGAAACTAAAAGAACTAAATATAATACATAAAATCATAGTGTTTATATTAGGAGGGAAAAATTTGAGACTTAAAATTGTTGCTGAGGTGAGTATTTAAGGCTGAGTTTGAGGGTTATTTATAGTGTTTTATCAGAAGAGTTCATTGGTTAAGATCGTCCGTGGATTTGAACTGAATATATGAAGTTTTCTAACTTGGTTTGTGCACCTCACATGTGTGCATGGTGTACAATGTGATTTTTTTCTCTTTTAGTGTTGACGTGTAGGCTATTTGGATAGGGGGTAATGTGAAATTATTCAAACTTTGGTGTTTGGTCCTTATTTGGTAAGATATTAAGGTATGTAGAATTAAAAGTCTAGGTTTAAAGAAATTTTAGGGGTATTTTCATAAATTTAGAAAGTTTTAAGTGCCGAACTTGTAATTTTGTGTTAGTTGAAGTCTAGAGGATGAATTTGATATATGTTAAGGTGTAGGGGTTAAGTATAAGTCAAGTTGAGGTGTAGGGGTTAAGTATAATTTTGATTTTTCCAAAGTAATTTAATTGAGGAGATTTCCTTTTTTTTAGATGCTTCACTTAGCGATACAAAATTTGAATATGGATTACCTTAAATTCATGGTTTTGTTTGATTGAGATGTTTTGCCACATGATGGTATGAGAGGGATCAGAAATACACTGGCGTAATTGAAACACGTGAAATACATTGTGAATATTGGATAATTCCATAGGTAATTCTAATTAGTAGTCTACAAAGCCAACTCGTTTAGAAATTATGAAAGGTCCAATACATATGGGGATAATTTTCCTTTCTTTCCAAGCCTAAAATCCTTTTTCGAGGAGAATTTTACAAAAATACTTGGTCATTAACTTGAAATTCTAAGGGTTTTTAGCATTGATTTGCGTAAATTTTTTGAAGATCTTGGGTTCTTTTCAATCTTTCTTGAATTTTTTGTATTCTTTAAGTGGTTTCTTGAATTATCTCTGGACCAAATTGTTTACTACTTACAGATTCTATCCAACATATATTTGATCTACACGGTCTTCCATATAAAGCTTCAAACATGGCATCTTTAATATTGGTTTGATAACTCTTGTTATATGAAATGTAATAAGGGGTAAATGAACATTCCAGTTGTTGGGCATATCTAACGCACAAGCTCGTAGCATATCTTCTAATGTTTGGATGGTATATTCAGATTGTCCATCCGTTTGTAGGTGGAACGCGATGCTTAAATAAAGTTTAGTAACCGTTGTGCTTTGCAGTGATGCCAAAACTTTCCTATAAAATGGGAATCTTTGTCTACTACGATGGATAAAGGAATTCCATGTAATTAGACAATTTCTCAAATGTAGAGCTTGCTGAGCTGTTGAAATGATTCGGTGGTCTTCCTTGGTAGAAAATAAGCAAATTCGGTTAATCGGTCTACTATTACCCAAATGTAATTATATCCTTCGGACGTACGAGGTAGTCCACTCACAAAATCCATGGTAATATGATCCCATTTTCACTCGGGAATTGGTAAAGAGGGGTCCACCAGGGTGTTGGTGTTCCATCTTTACTTATTGACAAGTAAGACATTTCCTTAGAAAATTCTCGATATCATTTCTCATATTTGGACACTAATATTGTTCTTTAGGGCGTGGTACATTTTTGAACTTTCGAGTGAATCATAAATTTATAATGATGGGCTTCTTGCAATAATTCTTCTCTAAGAGATGCATCATCAAGTACATACAATCTATTTCTAAATTGTAAAACTGTTTCTTTATCGTATGAGAAGTCAGGATTTTTATTTCGAACGATTTGTACATAATAATTTTGGGTTTGTTGAACTAAGATTTTCTCTCTTAATTTGGGATATGCAATGATGTTGGAAAATTTTGAGGAAGGAAGTATCACTCGTAGGTCATATTGTTCTATGATAGTAGTAATATTGTAAGAAATTAAAGTGTGGAGTCTTCTTACTAGATTTTGACTTAAAGCATCAGCTACTACATTTCCTATGCATGGACGGTAATTTAATTTAAATCGGTAATCTTCCAAACATTCCCTCCAGCGCAATTGTCTTAAATTCAAGTCCTTTTGAGTAAAAATATATTTCAAACTCTTGTGATCATAAAAGACTTGAAAATTGTCATCGGAAAGGTAACAATGCCAATTTTTCAACACAAAAACTATAGCTGCTAACTCAAGATCATGGACATGGTAATTACGTTCATGAGTTTTGAATTTTCGTGACCCATACTCTATAACATTTTAATTATTCATTAACATGTGACACCCCGCGCAATTAAATATAGGGTGATCAGTCCTTTACCAAATTTTAAAACAGGATATACAGTCGGTTCATTCTTAGCATCACTATCGAAAACAATATCATCCACCTTAATCACATATAATAATTAAGATACGAGTCAAAATATTTTCCCTTTTTAATAAAACCATTTAACCACAACATTCCAAAAGTAAATTGTAAACCATTCACCATACATAGTAATAATAAGTACTGAACAAGAACTTAATACTGAAACTAAATAAGACTCGGTAAAGCCTCCCAGTTCAAAACTCCAAACCATAAAAGAAACTAAATACAATATCTCTGATAAAAGACTAGAAGCGGGCGACACCTGCCCTAAATAGGAAGTCTAAGAGAAACTGAATGAAAAGAATAGATTGCGTCTACTGCAGGGACCTAGAGCTTCCACAATAACTGCAACATGTCTAACCATCCCATCTCTAATTCTGGTACCCCTGTGGTTGAGCACCTGGAATAATATATATATAGCAAAAGAGAGAAAAGATGCAATAAATGGGTCAGGGCCCGAGGTTTAAAAATGATTTAGTAAGTATTTAAAATTGGTTCTTAAAACAAGTCTTATACGCATGTTAATTATCGAATTCTCACATGAGCTTCTCACCTCTCATCTATAGTGCACGCCTAACGTACATCTAAGTTTCCCCCTAGTTATACCACCGAGTCTGACTAGTCTGAAGTCATTATAATGGTACCAATCAGTAGTACACCCGTATCGCCCATACAATACGCTTTCAAATTAGCATATGTCGAACAACTAAATAATATGTTTTCTCGTTTTCGTAATAAATCAATTATACTCTTAGGACTTATTTTATTTCTCAACATTTTCATCTCTACGATCTATACACAGTAGAATGATTCTCAAGTTTACGCATATATACATATAGTCACATCCTCCATATATATATATATATATATATATATATATATATATATATATATATTCTACTACTATGCCCGCGGGCTAAGACCCATTAGCGTAACTAACCATAATAACACTACACCCCCGGATTATCATCCATTAGTGCACCTATAACAATAATCTTGTACCCACGGGTTATCACCCATTAGTACACTTATAATAATATTCTTGTACCCCCGGGTTATCACCCATTAGTACACTTAACAATGGAATTCCTGCACCCCCGAGTTGTCACTCATTAGTGCACCTAACAATAAGATTCTTGCACCCCCGGGTTATCACCCATTAGTGCTCTTAATAATTATATCACATAATAGGCATACACACATCCTATTATAATTTATAGGTATATCTCCAACCTACATATATTCTTCTCGTACTTATTTTCACTCTCAATATTACGTATAGTATAAATATTTAGATTACTATCTCTGTCGTAATCTCCAAGGGACATTCTCTCTATACTAAAATAATTAAAGTATTAAGTCTCACATAATTTTCCCAAAATTCTGTATTGTTTAAGTTTATTATTGGTCATTTTCTCTCACTCCAAGGAACCCAGTAAACCCAAATTTGGACTCGAAGAAAAATCCCAAAAAATTCCCTCTATCTCTCGAACCAGATGGCATATCGTTTGAATGACTGCCACATGTCGTTCAAATGACTTCGCGCGAGATTGCGCTGTTCGTCTTTCTGCCCAGATTTTTAGCGTTTCTCACCATTTTAGAACCTAAAAACCTCTAAAATTTAATTCCCAACACCTCATCATCAATACTCATAAACACATATCAGATTATAAGTCATTCCTAACATCCTAGGATCCTTAATTCGTTATTAATCATCATAATTATACGAAACCCCCAAATTCATTCACATGAACCCTAGTTTCCAGAATTTCAATTACAGAACCTACTCAACTCAGATTCGTTCATCAATACATGATTGAATTTCATAGTTTAACCTCTACATACATGAAGGAATATCAGCAATTAATTAACCCAACCTCGATTCATCATTTAAACTCAAATTTTCACCCAATTAACATGTAAATCAATGGTTAATTACACCTACTCTAACATGATTATGGTTATTGCTAGAGAAAACAAGTAATAAACACTTGCCTTAAATAAATGGTCTGAATTCTTTGGTGATGTTGGTATAGGCGCTTTCCTCTCTTCTCGATCTACGCGTTGGTAGTCACAGTTGTGCAAGGTGATGCAAATTGAGCCTTCTCTCTTGGAAATTGGTTCTCCTTCACACCCTCTGTGGTCGTTGTTGATTTTTGTGCAACTCAAACCTAATGGAACTCCCGTAGCTGATATAATTAATCTCTAATTTTCATCCATTTAATTTTTCCCAAAAGTCCAAATTACAAAACTACCCCTACGGGGTATCGGTTTGTCCTAAAACCTCCCGGAGTCCAAATAAATTATTCGAGTAGAGTTTTCTGACCGTGTCGACCCTCCCGGACTCAATAGAGCACTCTAAATCACCATATGAGTTACATAAAAATAATTTATCTTCATATTCCATTCAATTAGTCCCGACACGATTCACGCGCGTGTCAGACTTAAATTACCAAACTGTCGTATTATTCACTCTCGATAATTTATCAAAGTATATAGTTCCATATTACATATCACACTGTAATATTAACTCAATAAGTATTAACCCTTGGCACTCTAGCTAATATTTATTTTTAAATCTGAATTAATTTAACAATTAAATTCTCACATTTTAATTCAATTACTCCCATGATAATAATTACTCCCATAATTATTTAAATCCTCAAAATATGGGGTATTACATACTTCCCCCTAATAATGGAATTTCGTCCCGAAATTCAAAAAATAAGGCATACTTGGTATGAATAAATCTGGATAATTCTCATGCATATCCGCCTCATGCTCCCAAGTAGACTCCTCCATATTGTGATGCTACCACTGGACCCGTATAAGTGGAACTACCTTTGACCTCATCCTCCTCTCACTATAATCTAGGATATCCACTGGTCTCTCCTCATATGAACTGTTGGGCTGTAACTCAATCTCCTCAATCGCGATGTGAGTGTGTGCCAACTCATCCCGAAGATATCGCCTCAGTGACGAAGTGTGGAACATATCAACGATACGATGCAAGTGTTTCGGCAACCCAAGCCTATATGCCACTGGTCCGATCCTCTCGATAATAGGAAATGGTCCTACATATCTCGGAGCTAATTTCCCCTTTTTCCCAAATCTCATTACCCCCTTCATAGGAGATACTCTCAACAAAACCTGGTCCCCTATGGAGAACTCTCTGAAGGATCGCTTAGCATCGGCGTAGATTTTCTGCCTGTCCTATGCTACCCGTATGAGAACCCAAATCATCTCGATTTTGCTCGATGTGTCCTGAATCACCTCTATCCCAAGTAGTTTATTATCACCCACCTTTAGCCAACAAGCCGGAGAATGACAAGGTCTATCGTACAATGCCTCGAATGGGGCCATGCCAATCATAAACTGATAGGAGTTGTTATAAGAAACCTCCACCAGTGGAAGGTACTGCTCCCATCCTTCACCAAAATCAAGGACACACATGCGCAACATATCCTCGAGCATCTGATTAGTGCGCTTAGTTTGCCCATCAGTCTGCGAGTGATACACAGTAATCAATCATAACTCGATGCCCATAACCTCCTGGAAGCTCTCCCAAAAGTGAGATACAAACATCTTATCTCTATCCGAAATGATATTAAGAGGCACACCATGCAGCCTCACTATCTCTGCAATAAATAGCTGATCATATTATCCCACTATGTAGTCTGTCCTAACGGGAAAAAAGTGGGCTACATTTGTCAATTGACACACAATGACCCATATAGAATCGTGCCCCCTCTGCGAAGTGAGCATCCCGGTAATAAATCCATGGAAATGCCTTCCCATTTCCAAGTGGGAATATCCAACAACTGAAGCAAACCTGGTGTTCTCTGGGGGTCCACTTTCACTAAATGGCAAGTGGTACACTTAGATACGAACTCTGTAATATCCTTTTTCATTCTGCTCCACCAATACTTTCGCCTCATATCCTGGTACATTTTGTCCCCACCGGGATGTACCGCAAATCGAGACCCATGCGACTCTGTCATCACCGCATGTCGAAGGTCATCCTTATCTGAAAAAATGAGTCTCCCATTGAAGCACAAACCACCCTCAGAGCTTACCAAATACGACTTGGCTCCACCGACTAAAAGTTGTCTAATCCTTTCTTGAAAAAAAGAATCTGTTGCCTGCGCCTGAACCACCCTCATCACTATTTGCGGTGTGATGGTCATAACTTACATGAAGGACCTGGAAACTGCATCCTGGTGCCCTAATTCCTTCCATTTCACTTTCCACACCTCAGCTGTCTCATCTATCGGCCTACGGCTCAACGCATGTGCTACTACATTAGCCTTCCTCGGGTGATATTGTATCTCGAACTGATAATCTTTTACAAACTCAAGCCACGTGCATTGACGCATATTCAACTCTTTCTGGGTGAACAAGTACTACCGTGACTTGTGGTCTATAAATAGGCGGAATTATTCTCCCAATAAATAATGCCTCCAAATTCGAAGCGCAAACACGACTGCTGCCAGCTCTAAGTCGTGGGTGGGGTATTTCTTCTCGTGAGGATTAAGCTTTCGGGAAGCAAAAGCTATAGCCTGCTCCTCCTACTGGAGTACTCCCCCAAGCCCCTGTAAGGATGCGTCCGTATAAACCAGGTACTCAACCCCTGCCCTGGGAAGTGATAGTACCGGTGCTGAAGTCAGCTTATCATTCAGATCATCGAACGCTAACTGACATGCATCATCCCAAATAAATGACACACCCTTACGAGTCAGAGAACCCGCAATCTTCAAAAATCCCAAAATAAACCGTCTGTAGTACCCGGCTAATCCTAAGAAACTTCGCACCTCCGTCATTGTCATGGACTATCCCCACTCCCTCGCCACTGACACTTTACTAGGATCCACAAATATCCCTCTCTCTGATACAATGTGTCCCAAAAACTGTACCTCCCGCTGCTAAAATTCACACTTCTCATACTTGGCATACAACTCATGCTCTCGTAAGGTCTGTAGAACCATACGTAAGTGCTCGACATGCTCCTCCTCGGTGAGGGAATAAATCAGTATGTCATTTATGAAGACAATGACAAACTGATCTAGGAACTCTCTGAATACTCTGTTCATCAAGTCCATAAATACCACTAGGGAATTGGTTAGCCCAAATGGCATAACCCTGAATTCATACAACCCATACCTCATCAGAAAAGGAGTCTTAGCCACGTCCTGCTCCCTGATGCATAGCTGATGGTACCCGAATCTCAAGTCTATCTTCGAGTAGTGGGATGCTCCTCTCACCTAGTCGAACAAGTCATCGATGCGAGGCAATGGATACTTATTCTGTATCGTGACTTTGTTAAGCTCCAGATAATCAATACAAACTTGTAGGGACCCATCCCTCTTCTTCATAAACAGAACTGGGGCACCCAAGGCGAGGTTCTCCTACGAATGAAGCCCTGTCCCAACAACCGTTCTATCTACTCCTGTAACTCCCTCATCTCTATCGGAGCCATATGGTAAGGTGCACGTGCTATCGGATGAGTTCTCGATGTTATGTCTATCACAAACTCGATCTCCCTACTCGAAGGCAACCCCAGTGTATCCTGAAATACATCAACAAACTCGCAGACGAACGGAATTGAATTGAGTGGAACCACTATTATAGAGGTCTCATCCTCTATATAAAATAAGTGGGTGGACGACCCTCCCTCGGAACGAGGCATCGCCACTAAGAACATCTCCTGGACCAAAATGGCGAACACAATACTCCTACTGAAGCAATCAATCATGGCCCTATACTCGACTAGACAATCCATACCAATAATGGCATTGTACTCACACATATCTAACACTAGCATATCAGCCGGTAAAATCAAACTGCCAATCTCTATGCATATTCCCCGACATATGAAGAAAATCAGCAAACCACTACCCAACGACAAATCTACACATGTCATTGTACTCTCTGCTGTGCTTAACAACCTAGTGGCCCGTGCAAAGCTAATGGCTATAAAGGAGTGTGATGCCCCTGTGTCAAATAAGATACGACCTAAGGTACCATGGATAGAAAACTTACCCTCCACGACGGGTGGTTCCTGCGAAACTGTGGCCTGATGGATGTTATAGACACGTCCATACTGCAACTGCCCCTGCTGCATCGGAACTGCGGGCAAAGATAGAATTGGAGCTGGTGCTGGTGCTGGTAGGGCAGCGGGAAAAATAGGTCTCTAGGGCTCCTGGTGAGCACCTTGCTGCCGAGGAACTCTGTCCTTATCGGGGCACTCCTATTTCTTATGGTCAGTCTTGCCACAAGTATAACATTTCCTGATTAAGTTTCCTCCCCTCTGTCCCTGATAACCTCGGCCTTACTGGATGTTACCACCCCTACCTTGGCCCTACTGTCCTCCCTATTGTTTGCCTTTCTGCTGGCCCTACTGCTGGCTCTACAGTTGGTCCTAGTGGCCCTGCCTCCAACCCCCTTGACCATGCTTGAAACCTCCAGAACGAAACCTCTTAGGAGACTCTCCCTGTTGGGAACCCTGCCTCTGACTCTGCTCAACTGGTGCCCCACTAGCACTACCTCCCCCTATCTTGCCTAACTGGTTAGGCTCTCCCCCTCGATTGTTTCCCTTAGCATAGAAGCGGTTGTCCTGATAATGCAACAAGGCTGCATTTAGAATGTCTGTATATGAGTGTAGGGAAAGGTTACCCAAGAGATGATGGAATATCCTCTAAGTCAAGCCATCCATGAACATCTGAATGCGCTTCTCCTCAGTAGGCATCTCATCCGGTACCATGTTTGTCAATCGCGTGAACTTCTCCTCGTATTCCGTAAGTGTTCTGCCTTCCTAGGTGAGGTCCAAAAGTTTCCACCTTCTCAGTCTTGACGACGGAAGGAAAGTACTTGCTGTCGAACCGCACCCAGAAGTCACTGATCGACATCAACTCTCACTCCTCGGTAGTAGTAATGGACTCCCACCACTGTAAGGCTGCCCCTCTCAGCTTAAAGGTAGCCAAAACTTGCCTTTGAACCTCAGTGCACTCATACATACGAAGGTGTCGCTTTATGTATTTCTTCCACGAACTAGCAATATCCACATCCGAACTTACCATGAACTCTGGGGGACAAGCCTTCTGAAAGTACTCCCTCACTCTTTCCCATATAGTGGAAAACGGATGCGTGGGAACTGGTGCTACTGCCTGAACCTGGGGTGGGCCTTGCTGCACCACAATTAGGGCTGCATTCACCGCTTGCGTTCATTATCCCCTGAGCCTGTACTACCGGCTTCTCTGGCTGGCCTGTCTGTCTCTTGGTGCACATAGAGGAGGCATTTGAGACAAGAAAGAATTTTATTAGTCCACGGTTATTACTAAATCTCAAATAGCTGAAAACATAATCGCAAAACTAAGATCGAAATAGTCCTAAAAATAGGGCTATATATCAAAAGACATAAAGCTGAAAACATAATAAGTCGTACAGATCCTAAAGGACTCTAGAACCTGATGCTCTGATACCACCTGTGACACCCCGCCCAATTAAATATAGGGTGATCAGTCCTTTACCAAATTTTAAAATAGGATCTACAGTCAGTTCATTTTAGCATCACTGTCGAAAACAATATCATCTATATTAATCACCTATAATAATTAATCTATGTGTCAAAACATTTTCCCTTTTTAATAAAACCATTTATCCACAACATTCCAAAAGTAAATTGTAAACCATTCACCATACAAAGGAATAATAAGTACTGAACAAGAATTTAATACTGAAACTAAATAAGACTGGGTAAAGCCTCCCAGTTCAAAACTCCAAACCATAAAAGAAACTAAATACAATATCTCTGATAAAAGACTAGAAGCGGGCGACACCTGCCCTAAATAGGAAGTCTAAGAGAAACTGAATGAAAAGAATAGATTGCATCTACTGCAAGGACCTACAGCTTCCACAATAGCTGCAGCACGTTTAACCATCCCATCTCTAATTCTGGTACCCCTGCGGCTGAGCACCTGGAATAATATATATATATGTAGCAAAAGAGAGAAAATATGCAATAAATGGGTCAGGGCCCGAGGTTTAAAAATGATTTAGCAAGTATTTAAAACTGGTTCTTAAAGAAAATCTTATACGTATGTTAGTTATTGAATTCTCACATAAGCTTCTCACCTCTCATATATAGTGCACGCCTAACGTACATCTAATTTCCCCCTAGTTATACCACCCAATCTAAGTAGTCTGAAGTCAATCTAATGGTACCTATACTCACCAGTGGTACACCCGCATCGCCCATACAATACACTTTCAAATTAGCCTATGTCGAACAGCTAATTAATATGTTTTATCGTTTTTCTAATAAATCAATTATACTCTAGGATTTATTTTATTTATCAACATTTTCATCTCTACTATCTATACGCAGTAGAATGATTCTCAAGTTTTCACATATATACATATAGTTAGATCATCCATATATATATATATATATATATATATATATATATATATATATATTTATATATATATATATATTCTACTACTACGCCCGTGGGCTAAGACCCATTAGCGCAACTAACCATAATAATACTGTACCCCCGGATTATCATCCATTAGTGCACCTATAACAATAATCTTGTACCCCCGGGTTATCACCCATTAGTACACTTATAATAATATTCTTGTACCCCCGGGTTATCACTTATTAGTACACTTAACAATGGAATCCCTGCACCCCCGAGTTATCACTCATTAGTGCACCTAACAATAAGATTCTTGCACCCCTGGGTTATCACCCATTAGTGCTCTTAATAATTATGTCACATAATAGGCATACACACATCCTATTATAATTTATAGGTATTTCTCCAACCTATATATATATACTTCTCATACGTATTTTAACTCTCAACATTACGTATAGTATAAATATTTAGATTATTATATCTCTCTTAATCTCCAAGGGACATTCTCTCTATACCAAAATAATTAAAGTATTAAGTCTCACATAATTTTCCCGAAATTCTGTATTGTTTAAGTTTACTATTGGTCATTTTCTCTCACTCCAAGGAACCCGGTAAACCCAAATTTGGACTTGAAGAAAAATTCCAGAAATTCCCTCTTTCGCTCGAACCAGATGGCATGTCGTTTGAACGACTGCCACGCGTCGTTTGAGCGACTTCGCGCGACATGCCACCTCGCTTGAATGACTTCCCGCGATATTGCGCTGTTCGTTTTTCTGCCCAGATTTTTAGCGTTTCTCACAATTTTAGAACCTAAAAACCTCTAAAATTCAATTCCTAACACCTCATCATCAATACTTATAAGCACATATCAGATTATAAGTCATTCCTAACATCCTAGGATCCTTAATTAATCATTAATCATCTTAATTATACGAAACCCCCAAATTAATTTACATGAACCCTAGTTTCCAGAATTTTAATTAAAGAACCTACTCAACTCAGATTCATTCATCAATACATGATTCAATTTCGTAGTTTAACCTCTACATACATGAAGGAATATCATCAACTAATTAACCCAACCTCGATTAATCATTTAAACTCAAATTTTCACCTAATTAACATGTAAATTAATGGTTAATTACATCTACTCTAACATGAGTATGATTATTGCTAGAGAAAACAAGTAATAAACACTTACCTTAAATCAAAGGTCTGAATTCTTTGGTGATGTTGGTATAGGCGCTTTCCTCTCTTCTCGATTTACGCGTTGGTAATCATGGTTGTGCACGGTGATGCTAATTGAGCCTTCTCTCTTGAAAATTGGTTCTCCCTCACACCCTCTGCGTCCGTTCTTGATTTTTGTGCAACTTAACCCTAATGGAACTCCCGTAGCTGCTATAATTAATCTCTAATTTTCGTCCATTTAATTTTTCCCAAAAGTCCAAATTACAAAACTACCCTTACGAGGTGTTGGTTTGGCCTAAAACCTCCCGGAGTCCAAATAAATTACTCGGGTAGAGTTTTCTGACTATCTCGACCCTCCCCGACTCAACGACGCTCTCGAAATCACCATACGAGTTACATAAAAATAATTTATCTTCATATTCCATTCAATTAGTCCTGACATGACTCACGCGCGTGTCAGACTTAAATTACCAAACTGTCGTATTATTCACTCTCGATAATTTATCAAAGTATATAGTTACATATTACATATCACACAGTAATATTAACTCAATAAGTATTCACCCTTGGCACGCTAGCTAATATTTATTTTTAAATCCGGATTTATTTAACGATTAAATTCTCACATTTTAATTCAATTAATCCCACGATAATAATTACTCCCATAATTATTTATATCCTCAAAATATGGGGTATTACATAACACACATCCTAACCCTTGCAATGAGGCGTCAGTATATACATCGTAGCTTACATCACTAGAAGGAATGGTGAGGATGGGAACAATGTTTAATTTGTCCTTCAAAATTTGTAATGATTACATTCATCAGTCCATACAAATGGAACTTCCTTCCTAGTGAGGTTTAAAAGGGGAATAGAAATGCGAGAAAATCCTTCTACAAAACGACGGTAATATCCCGTTAATCCTAAAAAACTCTTTATCTCAGTAATATTGGTAGGATTTTTTCTTTCTTAAATGGCTAAAAGTTTGGATGAATCAAGTTGGATTCCATTTTCAGAAATCACATGTCGTAAAATTTTTATTTCCTTAATTGGAAAATCATATATTCTTTTCTTAGCATATGATCAATGGTGTCTGAGAGTAACTAGACTGTTTCTGAATTTTGAGAATAAATAAGAATATCAACAATGAAAACGATGACAAATTGGTCAAGAAAAGGCCTAAAGATTCTAAGCATTAGATCCATAAAAGCTGTGGGCTCATTGATTTTACAGTAAATTCAAAATGTCCGCAACGAGTTTGAAAAGTAGTTTTTGGAATATCTTCTTCTCTAACTCGCAATTGATGATTGCCAAATCGTAAGTATATTTTAGAAAAGAACCTTGCTATTCGAGTTGATAAAATAGATCTCCTATTCAGGGTAAAGGGTACTTATTCTTAATTGTTATTGAGTTCCGTTTATGATAGTCTATGCATAATCTAAAGGTTCCATCTATTTTCTTGAAAAATAATGTTGGATATCCCTAAGGAAATGAACTAAGTTGAATAAAACCATTTTCAAGAAATTCATCTAATTGGGTACAGAGTTCTTGAAGTTCTAAATGAGGCATTTAATGCGCAGGTATCAAAATAGGAAATGTATTAGGATAAAGATTGATACTAAAATTGATTTCTCGGGAAGGGGATAATCCTGGTAATTCTTTGAGAAAAACATCTTTGAATTGTTCCAAAAGGTTTGGAATTGAATTTGCAAATTGATGGTCCAAATGGACCCGATCCTTGAAATACAAAAGAACAATTATCTTCATTTCAAAATAAATTCTCTTGGCATGAAAGTCGATATAAGCATGATGTATTAACGGAACATCCATTCCGATAATATATCGAAACTAAAAATATCTCAAATTATCAAATTAACAAGGAGTGTTCATAAACCAAGCTGAATTCTACAATTGCTATAACCTTGTTTTTGTGTAATGATTTCACCTATTGGTAATTCTATATCCATTGGAGCAGTTAAAGATGTAGGTAGTAATTTTAATAATTTATATAGTCTAAGATCGATGAAAGAATCTGTTGAACCTAAATAAAATAAAACATGTGCATGTAGATATTGGAAAAATATCATACTATCTATCACAATATAAAAGTTTCATGTAGGAAGTATTGCAAATTCTTTCCACAACATGGAATTGGTAAAAATTACCTAACATGATTTCGCTTAGGTTAATTTTGGATAGGACAGGACTTTAGATTTTGTGAGGGATTGTTTGACTAATGATTGATCAAAACAAATCTTAACTTAGGGCACTATGGCTGGATATCTCCTACTTCATGACATTCATGACAACGAATCATTGAACGCGTTGTGTTATGACGGATTTGAGAAAAATCTTATCCACTCGAATTTGGATAGGGTCGTGGTCGAGGTTGAGATTGAGGTGGGGTTCTAATAACATGATTATTTCTAGTAACAGGGGAAAATATCGTATTACATCGGAAGAATTTTGTTCTACAATTGCCGTAACATCGATAAGTTGAGAATACTCACGAATTTGTAAAGGAGCAACTGAATTCTTGATTCTTGAATGTAGTCCTCTTTCAAATTTCTCGCACTTCTTTATCTCAGTATCTACATATTCAAGGGCATAACGAGATAATTCGGTAAATGTGGCTTCGTACTAGGCTACAGATAGATTTTCTTGTTGTAATTATAAGAAATTAACAATTCTTTGATCTCGTTCAGTCTCAGGAAAATACTTTTAAAGAAAATATCTTCAAATTGATCCCAAGTAAAATTAACAACGTTTTGGTTACATGACACTACTTGCCACCAGAAATTATCTTCACCTTCAAACATATTGTTTGATAAAGTTACTCAAAGATTGGTAGTTATACCTACTCCATTCAGAATTTTCACAATCTGATGTATCCATTTCTCAGCTTCATTGACTCCTGGCTTTCCAGGCAAAGACAGAGGTTGTTGTCTAAAAAATTCTTTAAGGGAATTCATCCTACAAATTTCTTTAAGGGAATTCACGGACTAAGTAAAAATTAGTGCTTAACTATAATAGTTGGTTAATCTCATAAATCTTAGTATGACACACTATGTAAAATACTTTATTATGGTATATACATTATGAGATAATTTTAAGTTTGGACTTTAAGTAGGACCAACAGCCTCGTCATCAGAGCTAGATTCTGGACTAACTAGGTAATCTTCTTGACCCGGGGAATCGTTAGTCGAGTCATTACTGGTGTGAGGAGAATAATCACCATGCACTTCACCATTTGACATTGCATCTGGATACACATGTGGGGTCAGTGGGGCACCTGTTAGTGCAAGATTGATAACTTCTTGAAATATCACTGGATCGTTTACATAGTTATCTACTTTTCTCATAACTTTCATTTCACCTAAAACTCTATTAGTCAGTACTAACCACTTGATATCGCTACCGGCACCTGCCCAATATTCTTCTACAAAACGAATCATTTCTCATAGCTTTGCTAACGCTACTTCCCAAATTCTAGTTTCCCAATAGTTATTCAGCTCAATCTCCACATTGAACATAAACGTATCCCAATTATCCATTTTGCAAAGTGGTATTACCTTATAATAATAATAAAAGAAGTTACGAAAAGATAAAATAACTAATATCTTATAAAAAAATTCTAGTATAGAATGATAACCCATCGATATGTTAAATTTAAAACATGCTCCGATACCAACTTATCACACCTTTATCTTTTGTATAAATGCACAAGAGAGTATATCAAGAAACGAATTAAAGTTAAGGAAGAATAACAAAATTTTATTCATTGTTAAAATAGTATACATACGGTAGTACCACCGTAAGGGTGAATTACATTTATTTAACACGTACAATGAGGTAGAAAATTAAAAAGTGCCATTCCTTGCTCCCATCTGACTTGTTCTCTGCCAACACAGTCACACTTGCAAACATGTGACCGTTATATGTCTCTAAAGGGGAAGAGATGTTATCCTCTTTTCTTTAGTTCATTTGGAGGAAAAAAGAACCAGCACAAATATGCTAAGCAAGATTTACCAGTTCTATAACAAGTATATGTATAGATGAAAGTTGAAATGTGTATAGAATTCAGTATTTGTGTAGCAATGCTAAAGAATTAAAGTTTATAATCCCATACTAATCAGTTTATTAAGGGTTACATAAAGAAAATCACGGATCTTTGAGCTAATAATCCCATACTTACCAGTTTACTAAGGGGTATAGAAATAATTAAGCCATTAGCAAAACCAAATAAAATCAACCCAAAACCTTTGGAAAAAAGTAACCGGTTAGGGATAGAATTAAAGTGACACTCATACATATGTAGAAATAACATCTTCTTTCAAACATCTAAGACTATTAGGACAAGAAGAAAATTTCATCAGATAACACGTCAGTCTACTCCCTAGTTAATACTAATTCTCATCATATATATATTTTCACATAGATTCGGGGGGGGGGGGGGGGTGAACTGGTTCAATAAGGAACATGACATCAATTATTAGGGGAGAGGGGTTAAATTGATTCATATTCAATTCAAATATCAATGATATTTAGTAAAATATATAGTATGACAGTATTATAACATGCACATACTAAGAGTAAATAGGAGCTATCGTATGGTGATATCAATAGTAGTTAATAAATACGCAAAGTTTACTATTAAAAAGGTAAAAAAAAACCTACTTGCTCTGTATTTTGTACGGATTATGGATCAAAAGAAGATGCCGGGAGGGGCTGGTACTTGATTCTCTGTATACAATGTCTGGGTTTATAACTATTTGTTGGAATTGGGGTTGGGTTGGTTAGTTTATATAAAAAAAACTCTATCTTTTAATGTTCCGGGGGTTTAATTATAAATAATTTGGGACTTTAAAATCTTGGACATAAGATCATATTTGAGCTTTGGGGTAGGAGACTTTTCGTCTTAAAATATTTTGAAGTATTTATAGACAAAGTTTGGGGTTCAAATTCATAATTTAAAAAGTCAGGATAGGTAACTTGTAATTTAAGAAATATATTTCAAAGTTAAAATCTTATTTTTCCATAACTTAGGCTAGGTTAACCAAACATGGCCTTGACTTATACCATTTTGAGCTATAAAAATAAAATAAAAATATTGGAAAAAATTTCAATTTTTTTTATTGGCCACGCGCCCTCACGCGCGTTTTTAAAGTTTATGGTAAAAAATTTCTTCTTCTTCCCCTTGACAGTTGAATTTAGGATTTCTGATTTTTGACCTTGAATATCTCCTTCTTTTTTAGACCATTTGAGATGATTTCTTAACCAACTTAACCTAAAATTTCATAACGAATCCAAATATATAGGTTGTGTGAATTGAGATGCATTGTATCGTGAGTTCTATAACTGTGTGTTTTGCCGAAATTTGAGCCTAACATTCATGGCTTTCAAGACTATGGAAAGGAGTCTTATGAACCTAGTTTGTTTTTTTTCAATGTTAAAGAGTAGTTTGGTTTTGATTTCAAGGTTTGAGATGGATTATACAAGGAGAATTTAAGATTTTTAGTTTTCTGGTGCAAAATAGACTTTCAATCGATTATAAATTATTATGCACATCCATGGAATTTGATCATTATCTTGAGTTCCTAAGGTTTTAGTCAAGATATTCAAGGCTTTAAACTTGAGTTTTGAACATTATTTCGAATTTCACCATTAACGCTCAAGCTTTAATTGTGAAAATTTCATATTTTTCATGTAGGGCCTATTTTGTACATAAGGTTTCTATTGTTTTGATGTATTCTAACATTATATCAACACAAAAATCAATTTAAACTAAAAGAATTGAATATAATACATGAAATCATCATGTAGCTATTTGGAGGTAAACATTCGAGTTTTGAAACTGATGTTGATGTGAGTATTTAAGGCTGAGCTCGCCGGTGTATCTATAGTGTTTGATTAGGAGAGTTGATTGGTTGAGGTGGGTGTGGATTTGAACTGAATATAGAAACTTTTCTAACTCAGTTTGTGCATCTCACATGTGTGGTGGTGTACACATGTGATTTTTATCTTCTAGTGTTCATGTGTAGGATTATTTAGACAGGGGGTAATGTGAAATTATTTAGACTTTGGTGTTTGGTCCTTGTTTGGTAAGATATTAAGGTATATAGCCTTAAAAATCTAGGTTTAAAGAAATTTTAGGGGTATTTTTATAATTTCAAAAAGTTTCAAGGGCTAAAATTATAATTTTGTATTATTTGAACACTAGAGGATTTATTTTATATAAAGTTGAGGGTTAGGGGTTAAGTATAAGTCAAGTTATGTTTGTTTGAAATATTCCGGGGATAGTTTATAATTTTTTAGACTTTAAGGTGTCTAGGTTAATTTAGTGAAGTTGTAGGGTATCATGGATAGTTTCATTCATCTTAAGAGAATTTTGAAGTTGAATACTTTATAAGGGTTGAAACAATGAGTGTATGAGATTTGGGTCAGTTGATATATTCGATTCAAATGTCCGGTTATTATAGACAAGTACGTAAAATATAAGAATTACGACAAGTAAGTAAAAAAGAAGTATCCACAACACAAGATTTAATTGTGACACCCCACCTAATTAAATACCGGGTGATCAGTCCTTTATTAAATTATAATCAAGGTGAACAGTTGGTTCATTCTTAGCATCACTGTCGCAAAAATAACTTTTCCAATTTAAACACCCTAAATAATTAAGCTAAGTGTCAAAACCATTTTTGGACATCAATTTCCAAATTTTATTTTAAAAACAAACATTTAAAACTTTACATAATTCACAGTTAAGGAATCACACAACAACTTTACTGGAACATATAATCCAAACAATTAAACATCCAACTAATTAATTCCAACTTTAAAATTTAAAGGAAAACATCCTGACAGTAATAAATCCCAATGTATAAATACTGGAAATAAACGAATCACAATCTCTGATAAAATAACTGAATAATGAAGAAGGGCGACACATGCCCAACGGAATAAATAGTGCTAGAAGTGGAATCAACAATGAGGTCGTCTAAGCAAGAGGTCTGCAACTCGCACCTAAGTTGCAGCGCGTTCCTTCCAAAGGATCCTATGCAAGACGCCCCTGTGGCTGGAACCTGTAATATATACATATATATACAAGAGAGAAGAGAAAGTAGAAAACGGGTCAGAGCCCGATTGTAAAACATTTAAATATTAGTTTAGCAAGTATTTAAAATACTTACCGGCCAATGCAACCAACATATTAGTGTGGAACTCCCATGAGAAATTCTCACCTCTCTTCTAATGTGCACACCTATCACACTAATATTCTCAACAGTTTAACTTATCTTAGGTTAAATTACTCGTAAGGTTTCAAGCCGACAATTTCAAATGTTAAGGAGGTTAATTTTTATTTAACTGCACAATTCTCACATAAGCCTTATTTGATAATAAAGTTTCTCAATAGTATATCATACTTTTCAAACACTTATTCCCCAGTTGAAATAATTATTCTTTTATTACATACCATAGTCACAGCAGGTAGTTCCCAAATTCCAGATTTAAATATATATATATATATATATATATATATATATATATATATATATATATATATATATATATTATAACAACACCCCACATAAAATCTATGGTGCGGGCATACTCTGCTATCCAGTCCCCGTATCACTCGTACTAAGGGAAATACTAGTTCGGAATCACTCTCGAACCGTACTTGCACAAAACACATACAAATTAAGGCGAAGCATAGTTCCAAGTCACTAAGAGGTCAGCACATGCCCTCACGTCTCTTAGGACTGTTTGACCATCGATCCGATAGTCTGTACCAAGGATTCCTATGTTCTAGGGTACTAGTCAATATCTCCCATAAAGGTTCCATCGAGATAAGACTCTCCCAGCGCGGTAACCTCAGGGATAGCAAGTAGCGCGAGCATGATTTTTACACGTATATAATATATGCATAAACACAATCATATATGTATACTACTATTCCATATCCGATTTAGGTACACTCGCACGACCCATAATTATGATATTTATCCTTATTACTCATTATTTAGTTATTACATATAACGGTTTGTCTCTTATTTTAATTTGTGGGATTATTCCAACTTATTAAGTGACACTCGTGGATTCCTATCTTTCCAAGTGTAATTTCAGTAGGTACTTATTTATTTTACAACGTACCTTTCTTACGAGTCTCACCCTTTAACACATATTCCCATTACCCCTTATATGTAAAACATCCCCGTGAAATGTAAATCTCGTCTTACATTAAAGGTTCCATATTTTTCATACGTCCTACTGGTCTTCTTTATATCCCATATCAAAGAATGTCTAATCATTTAAGTTGGAACAAACTATTAAAAGGGAATGTGAGTTATGCAGGAGGGTTCGATCGATCTATGGCAGATGTTAGATCGATCGAAGCATCGATCGATCGATACTCTAAGGTCGATCGATCAATCAAGCATGTATGGAAAATCTGCAGAATTTGTAGTTACGGATTTTCTCTTCCAACATCATCCAAAATGATATATTTGACTACCAAACTCCCAATAATTCATAGTACAAGTTTTATAACCTCAAACTAGTGATTTCCTACGTCAAGCATGTGGATTTTCATCATGAATAACGAATTAAAAGCGCATAATCCATAAAAACATCAAGAACCCTAATATTTCTTTTGTTTGGTTTCTTCCCATCCTTTTACCAGATTTCATACTCTTTAAATTACTGTAATTTCTTGGTTCAACCTCTACATATGAATTGGGTTTCCAGAATACATCTATTACTCATACAACATGCGAATTCAAATCTCCAAATAGGTTTTTCTTTCACAAACACTAGTCATAATCATTCCTAGGCTAATAATATTGGAGCATTAACTAAAATAGAGCAAGATAGATACTTGCCTGATAATTGTTGGTTCAGATTTGTGGAGATTTTGGTGTGGTTGTGACCCTCGTTGTACGATCTAACGTTTGGCGGCGACGGCGGTGCAAACGACGGAGTTCTTGGCCTAGAACTCCTTGGAAAACCTCTCCTCTTCCTCTCCAATGGCCATATTTGGCTTATGGTGTTTCTAACCTTAGAAGGTGACTCTTACCATCTGATATTCCCTTAGAATTTTTGTGGTTTTTCAGGCCCAAAAATGTCAAATGTCCAAAATGCCCTCCCAGGGTGTTAATTAGGCCTAAAAATGCCCCGAGACCCAAACTAAACCCCCGGGTACATTATTTTGACTATCTCGACCCTTTTGGGCACATTGACGCACTCAAAATGACCATACGGGCAACCTATAATTTATTTACTTTTAATAGTCCAAAATTTAATCTCGACACCACCCTAGCGCGTCCCGATAAATTTCCAAAATTATCAAATTAGATTCTGGTGATAATTTTACTAATCATAATTACACCACTTACTTTATCCATAAAGTAACTTATAACAAAATATTTACTAACTCTCATCATTCTAGTAAGTATTTAAAAGATTTTCTGGATTAATATGAATTTAATATCTCTAATTAAATTTAATAAATCCCCCAAAATTAAAAGTTATAAAAATACGGGGTATTACATACTGCCCCCCTAATAACGGAATTTCGTCTCCATATTCGAAAAAAAAGGTGTACCTGATAAGAATAACTCTGGGTACTTCTCACGCATGTCCGCCTCACGCTCCTAAGTGGATTCTTCCACATTATGATGCTCCCTCTGGACCCGGACAAGTGGGACTACTTTTGACCTCAATATCCTTTCGCTATGGTCTAGGATAGCCACTGCCCTCTCCTCGTAAGAGCTGTCGAACTGTAAGTCAATCTCCTCAATAGCGATATGGGTGTGGGCCATGTCATCCCAAAGGTATCATCTCAACGACGAGATGTGGAATACATCGTGAATGCGATGTGAGTGCTCTGGCAGTCCCAATCTGTATGCTACCGGCCCAACCCTCTTAATAATGGCAAATGGTCCCACGTACCTCGGGAACAATTTCCCTTTATTCCCGAACCTCATTACTCCTTTCATAGGAGATACACGTAGTAATACTTGGTCCCCCACATTAAATTCTCGGAAGAGCCGTTTTGCATCGGCGTTGCTTTTTTGCCTGTCCTGGGCTACCCCGAATGCGACTCCTGATAATCTCAATCCTAGCGGAGGTTTCCTGAATCACCTTTGGTCCGAGTAACATGTTATCCCCCACCTCTATCCAACGAGATGGGGAACGACAAGGCCTGCCATACAATGCCTCAAATGGATCCATGCCAATCGTGAACTGATAAGAGTTATTATAAGCTAACTCTACCAGTGGAAGATGTGGCTCCCAACCTCCACCAAAATCAAGGACACACATGCGTAGCATATCCTCCAACATCTGATTGGTAAGCTCTGTTTGTCCATCTGTCTCTGATGGGTAAGCTGAACTTAACCTCAACTCTGTACCCATGACCTCCTGAAAGCTCTCCTAGAAACGCGATACGGAGATTTTATCTCTATCTGACACAATATTTAGGGGCACCCCATGTAATCTGATAATCTCAGCAATGAACAACTGAGCATACTGTCCTGTGTTATAGTCTGTCCGCACTGGCAGAAAATGAGCCACCTTGGTCAAACGGTCCACAATCACCCAGATGGAGTCATGGCCCCGCTGTGATGTAGGTAACCCAGTAATAAAATCCATGGAAATACTCTCCCAATTTCACGCGGGTATTTCCAATGGCTGAAGTAACCCCGACGGTTTTTGGTGGTCCACCTTTACCAGCTGGAAGGTAGAACACTTGGACACGAACTCAGCGATGCCCTTTTTAATCCCACTCCACTAGTATTGCCACCTCATATCCTAGTACATATTATCTCCCCCAGGATGCAACGTAAATCGGGACCCGTGAGACTGGGTCATCACTGCATGACGTAAGTCTGCTCCTTCTCGGACCACAAATCTTCCATTAAACCTCAAACCTCCATCAGAACTAATAGAATAGGTCTCAGCACCCTCAGTTAAAAGTCGTACAATCTGCTCTTGGCAAAATGGGTCTGCGGTCTGTGACTGTATTACCCTCGTAACAATCTCGGGTGTCACTGTCATGACAAATATGAAGGAACGGGCTACTGCATCCTCGTGGCCCAACTCTTTCCACTTTACTTTCTAGATGTCCGCTACATAGTTTATCGGTCCACGGCTCAATGCAGCGGCAACTACGTTGGCCTTCCCCGGATGGTACTGTATGTCGAACTGATAGTCCTTCACACACTCTAACCACCTGCACTGATGCATATTTAGCCCTCACTGAGTGAATAGGTACTGCAATGACTTGTGGTCTGCGAACAAGCAAAATTTCTCCATATTTTCAATGCAAAGATGACCGCTGCTAACTCTAGGTCGTGTGTGGGGTAATTCTTCTCATGCGGTTTAAGCTTGTGGGAGGCAAAAGCTATAGCCTTCTCCTCCTATTGAAGTACTCCCCCGAGTCCCCGTAAAGAGGCGTCGGTGTAAACCAGATACTCCACACCCGACTTAGATAAAGCAAGGACCGGTGCTGAAGTAAGCTTGTGTTTCAGCTCGTCGAAAGCCAATTCGCAAGCATCATCCCAAACATATGGTACCCCCTTGCGAGTCAGGTTCGTCAATGGACCCGCTATTTTGGAGAACCCCCGAATGAATCTCATGTAGTATCCGGCTAACCCCAAGAAACTACGCACTTTCTTCAGTGTCATGGCTGTCCCCACTCCCTCACCACTAACACTTTACTCGGGTCAACCGCTATCCCCTGTTGAGAAACAACATGCCCTAAGAACTGCACTTCCCGTAACCAGAACCCGCACTTCTCGTACTTAGCATACAGTTGATGCTCTCGTAGAGTCTGAAGAAATTGCCTCAAGTGCCTAGAATTCTCTTCCTCAGAGTGTGAATATATCAGGATGTCATCTATAAAGACGATGAAAAATTGATCCAAGAACTCTCTGACTACTCGGTTCATCAAGTCCATGAATACGGATGGAGCATTTCTGAGTCCAAATGGAATTACTCTGAACTCATAGGACCCATATCTCATCAAAAAAGCAGTCATTAAAACATCCTGCTCCCTAATACGTAGCTGATGGTACCCTGACCTCAGATCTATCTTCGAAAAGAAAGTTTCTCCCCTCAGCTGGTCGAATAGATCATCGATTCGAGGCAACGAATACTTGTTCTGTATCGTGACCTTGTTCAGCTCCCGGTAGTCCACAAATAGCCTCAGTGAACCATCTCTCCTTTTCACAAACAAAACTGGAGCGCCCCAAGGTGAGGTACTCATGCGAATGAATTCCTGACCTAACAACTACTCTATCTGATCTCGTAACTCTCGCATCTTCATCGGAGCCATACGGTATGGAGCGCGTGCTATCGGTCGAGTATCCGGTAATAAATATATGACAAAATTTATCTTTCGACTGGGGGGTAGGTCTGGTATCTCCTAAAATACATCAGAATACTCACGAACAACTGGGATCAAATATAAGGGAATCACGACCTCCTTAGAGGTATCCTCCTCTATGTAATACAAATGAGCGGTCGAGCCTCCCTCTGGGCGAGGCATCGCCACTATAAACATCTCTTGCCCCGGAATGGCAAAGACAATACTCCCACCGAAACAATCTATCATGGCTCTGTAAGCTGCGAGCCAATCCATACCAATAATAACGTCATGCTCATGCATATCTAAGACTAACATGTCTGCTGGTAATACCAAGCTACCAATCTATACTCCCACACCCCAGCATATAAAGAAAATTAACGATCCATTTCCCAGTGGTGAGTCTACACATATTACAGTTCTCTCTGCTGTGGATAATAATCCTAAGGCCTTCGCAAAATGGGTAGCTATAAAATAGTATGTCTCCCCAGTATCAAATAAAATCCGACCCATAGTACCATGGATAGGAAATATACCCTCAATCACGGGTGGCGCCTGTGGAGCTACTTCCTGGTGGACGTTATAGACACGTCTGTACTGTAACTGCCCCTGCTGTATTAAAGCGGCTGGAATGGCTGGTAGGGCTGGTACCTGAGCTGGTGCTAGGAGGGCGGCTGGGAAAAGTGGCCTCTGTGGCTCATTACGGGCACCCTGCTGCTATGGGGCCCTATCACCCTCTGGACAATCCTGGCTCCTGTGGCCATTTTTACCACACCCGAAGTATCGGCCCCTGAAATTCCCTCCCCTTTGTCCCTGCTGATTACGACCCTGGTGGCCGTTACCACCCCGCCATTGGCCCTGTTGGCCCTGCTGAAAACGTTGTTGGCCCTGTTGCTGCCCCTGCGGCTGACGATGTTGGCCCTGATGGCCCTGCTGATTAGGCTGACCCTGCTGACCCTGCCTAAATCCCCTAAATCCCTACCTGGAATCACCTTGATCGGAACCGCTTGGTAAGGTCCCCCTGATGGGAACTCTGCTCATGCTGACGAGTCTGCCCCTGAGATGTCGGTGCTCCACTAACACCACTACCCCCTGTCCTGTCCTGCCCTACTGGCTGGACTCTCCTGCTCGCTTACTTCCCTGTAGATGGAAGCGGTGATCCTGGCAGTGTAGCAAAGCAGCTTTGAGTACATCTGTGTAGGTACTCAGAGATAGATTTCCTATAAGGTGCTGACGGATCCTCCAAGCTAACCCGTCCACAAACATTAGTATCTTCTTGCCCTCAGAGGGTGCCTCATTTGGCACTATAGTGAGAAGTCTTGTGAACTCCTCTTTATACTCAGCAATAGTCGAATTCTCCTCTTCAGACTCAGTAATTTCCTCCTCATCTCAGTCTGCACGACGGATGGGAAGTATTTGCTGTCAAACCGCGCCCAAAATGACTGAATAGTAATAGTATCCCTCTCCTCCAAGGTAGTAGTAGATTCCCACCAATGCAAAGCTTCCCCCACCAGCTTAAAGGAAGGCAACATCTGTTTCTGTACGTCCGTACACTCGTACATGCGCAGATGCCTAAGGATATCATTCTTCCATTGGCTGGCTACAATAATATCTGAACCACCAGCAAACTCTGGGGGATGCGCCTTCTGAAAGGCATCCCTAACTCGCTCCCATGCAGATGGAAGCTGGGATGGTACTGGCGCCACTGCCTGAACTTGGGGTGGAGCCTGCTGTACTACCGCTAGTGCGGCATTCACCGCCTGAGCAACGATAGCGGCTAGCTCATTTGCATTCATCGTTCCCTAAGCCGGAGCTATTGGCTGCTCGGCTTAGGCACGCCTATCCTTTGGTGCACATCTCGGAGGCATCTGAAACGTGAAGAAATTTATTAGTCTACAGTTATTATCAAATCTCAAATATCTGAAGACGTAATCCTAAAAGAAAGAATACAACAATCCTAAAAATTAGGGCTCTATAGCAAGAATGCTAAGCTAAAAGCGAAATAAGCCGTACATATCCTAAAGGACACTAGAACCTGATGCTCTGATACCACCTGTGACACCCCGCCTAATTAAATACCGGGAGATCAGTCCTTTATTAAATTATAATTAAGGTGAATGGTTGGTTCATTCTTAGCATCACTGTCGCAAAAATAACTTTTCTAATTTAAACACCCTAAATAATTAAGCTAAGTGTCAAAACCATTTTTAGACATCAATTTCCAAATTTTATTTTAAAAACCGACATTTAAAACTTTACATAATTCATAGTTAAGGAATCACACAACATCTATACTGGAACATATAATTCAAACAATTAAACATCCAACTAATTAATTACAACTTTAAAAATTAAAGGAAACATCCTGACAGTAATAAATCCCAATGTATAAATACTGGAAATAAATGAATCACAATCTCCGATAAAACAACTGAACAATGAAGAAGGGCGACACATGCCCAACGGAATAAATAGTGCTAGAAGTGGAATCAATAATGAAGTCGTCTAAGCAAGAGGCCTGCAACTCCCACCTAAGCTGCAACGCGTTCCTTACAAAGGATCCTATGCAAGACGCCCCTATGGATGGGCACCTGTAATATATACATATACATACAAGAGAGAAGAGAAAGTAGAAAACGGGTCAGAGCCCGATTGTAAAACATTTTAAAATTAGTTTAGCAAGTATTTAAAATGCTTACTGGCCAATGCAACCAACATATTAGTGTGGCACTCCCTTGAGAAATTCTCACCTCTCTTCTAATGTGCACACCTATCGCACTAATATTCTCAACAGTTTAACTTATCTTAGCTTAAATTACTCGTAAGGTTTCAAGACGACGATTTCAAATGTTAAGGAGGTTAATATTTATTTAACAACACAATTCTCACATAAGCCTTATTTGATAATAAAGTTTCTCAATAATATATCATACTTTTCAAACACTTATTCCCCGGTTGAAATAATTATTCTTTTATTACATACCAAAGTCACAACAGGTAGTTCCCAAATTCCAGATTTATATATATATATATATATATATATATATATATATTCTAACAGCACCCCACATAAAATCTATGGTGCGGGCATACTATGCTATCCAGTCCCCGTATCACTCGTACTAAGGGAAATACTAGTTCGGAATCACTCTCGAACTGTACTTACACAAAACACATACAAATTTAGGCGAAGCATAGTTCCAAGTCACTAAGAGGTCAGCACATACCCTCACGTCTCTTAGGACCGTCTGACCATCGATCCGATAGCCTGTACCAAGGATTCCAATGTTCTAGGGTACTAGTCAATATCCCCCATAAAGGTCCAATCGAGATAAGACTGTCCCTGCGCGGTAACCTCAGGGATAGCAAGTAGCGCGGACATGATTTTTACACGTATATAATATATGCAGAAACACAGTCATATATGTATACTACTATTCCCATATCAGATTTAGGTACTCTCGCACGACCCATAATTATGATATTTATCATTATTACTCATTATTTAGTTATTATGTACAACGGTTTGTTTCTTATTTTAATTTGTGGGATTATTCCAACTTATTAAGTGACACTCGTGGATTCCTATCTTTCCACGTGTAATTTTAGTAGGTACTCATTTATTTTACAACGTAACTTTCTTACGAGTCTCACCCTTTAACACATATTCCCATTGTCCCTTATATGTAAAACATCCCCGTGAAATGTAAATCTCGTCTTACATTAAAGGTTCCATATTTTTCAAATGTCCTACTGGTCTTCTTTATATCCCAAAATGTTCTAACATTAATATCCAAGAATGTCTAATCACTTTAGTTGGAACAACCTATAAAAAGGGAATGTGAGTTATGCAGGAGGGGTCGATCGATCTATGGCAAATGTTCGATCGATCAAAGCATCGATTGATCGATACTCTAAGGTCGATCGATCGATCAAGCAGGTATGGAAAATCTGCAGAATTTCTAGTTACGGATTTTCTCTTCCAACATCATCCAAAACGATATATTTGACTGCCAAACTCCCAATAATTCCTAGTACAAGTATTATAACCTCAAGCTAGTGATTTCCTAAGTCAAGCATGCGGATTTTCATCATGAATAACGAATTAAAAGCGCATAATCCATAAAAACATCAAGAACCCTAATATTTATTTTGTTTGGTTTCTTCCCATCCTTTTACCAGATTTCATACTCTTTAAATTACTGTAATTTCGTGGTTCAACCTCTATATATGAATTGGGTTTCCAGAATACATCTATTACTCATACAACATGCGAATTCAAATCTCCAAATAGGTTTTTCTTTCACAAACACTAGTCCTAATCAATCATAGGCTAATAATATTGGAGCATTAACTGAAATAGAGCAAGATAGATACTTGCCTGAGAATTTTTGGTTCATATTTGTGGAGATTTTTGTGTGGTTGTGACCCTCGTTGTAAGATCTAACGTTTGGCGGCGACGGCGGTGCAAACGGTGGAGTTCTTGGCCTAGAACTCCTTGGAAAACCACTCCTCTTCCTCTCCAATGGCCATCTTTGGCTTATGGTGTTTCTAACCCTAGAAGGTGACTCTTACCATCTGATATTACCTTAGAATTTTCGTGGATTTTCAGGCCCAAAAATGTAAAATGTCCAAAACGCCCTCTCGGGGTGTTAATTAGGCCTAAAAACGCCCCGAGACCCAAACTAATCCCCCGGGTACATTATTTTGACTATCTCGACCCTTCCGGACACATTGAGGCTCTCAAAATGACCATACGGCTGACTTATAATTTATTTACTTTTAATAGTTCAAAATTTAATCCCGACACGACACAAGCGCATCCCGATAAATTTCCAAAATTATCAAATTAGATTCTCGTGATAATTTTACTAATCATAATTACACCACTTACTTTACCCATAAAGTAACTTATAACAAAATAATTACTAACTCTCATCATTCTAATAAGTGTTTAAATAATTTTTCGGATTAATATTAATTTAAAATCTCTAATTAAATTTAATAAATCCCCCAAAATTAAAAGTTATAAAAATACGGGGTATTACATTAATGTGGTGAAACCTCCCTAGGGAAAACATCCATGAGGGCCTATACACCCCAAAACAAAAAATAATTTCACTAAAATACTAAAATGTGTTTAAAATGTGACAACAAACGAAAATAGTTGAATATTCTACCTAACGGAAAATTCCCTCTCAAACCCAGGTACAAGGCCTCTGAATGTTGATGCAAACAACTTCAGTTGAATGAAAAAACGAAGCCTCAAAGTATCAATAGATTATAGTGGAATTTTGTGTGTTGTGTAGTGAAGTGTACTATACTAAATGCACTTATGAAACACACACACACTTAAAAAAATTTAAACAGTCTACATGATATTTTCTACATGCAACTAATTGTTACAAAAGTTTTGAATCATATCTCGAGATTTTCAATATTAGATTACATGTCTATGTTTTAATAAACTGAATCTATAAAAAAGGAACTTAGTTTTCAAATTTGAAAAACAAAACATTTTTCTCCAACAAGTATTTATAGACTACACAAAAGAATTTATATATCAATTCTTTATAAAAAAAATCAAAGGTTTGATTTCAAGACAAGAAACAAAAAAATGTTTCAAGAGAGTTTTGTATAAAATTTTCAAGAAGCTTTGGTTTTAAAAAACGATGTAGCTTCAAACAAAAAATCAAATCAAAACACAACCTAAATAGAAATGTAAATTGTAAAATTTTATCTTGGTTATAACTCAAATTCAATGAATTTGAATAGAGTTTTGAACCTAAACCTTTATTCTCTTCTCTATCTTTTCTCTCCCTCTTTTGCTCTCTCTCTCTCTCTCTAAAAGAAAACACAAAAAAATGACCAAAAGGCTATGAATGAATTGAGGTAAGGGTTTATATACTTGAGTTGAAAGGTTGGAATTGATCCTAATGAATATAGTATCAAATCAAGGGTTGAAAACAAAACGTACCAAGTGAGCTAAACCGATTTAATAAGTTAATAGGTAAATATATATGGTTGTAATCCATATGAAAACCCTAACCCAAATTTTATCCATCGATTAAAATGATCGAACGTTTGTAACATGATAATAACTATGTAAACACATTGAAAAAACAAGTTAAAGATAACAAACACACCAGGATGACAACTCGAAATATTATAATCCGAGAAAAGTTTTGAGACTGCATAATGATTTGTATTCATATTTTTGGTATAAAATTAAATTTTTATGTAAATACGGGCCATTATTACATTTCACAAGTCTTACGACCCGTGCGTACGTCATGTAATGTAAAAAAAAGGTCCATCATATTTATTTGCGTATTCGAAATACATATTTTTTATATAAACGGATAGTAGAACGAAATTAAAACAAATTATTTTAAATTTTTATTCGAATTAAAGTGTGTATAAATTAGTGTAATCCAAAAGTACCTTTAATATAAAAATACCGCATTAACAAGTCCTACATGCCTCAATACTAATTTAAAGTTTGTAGAAATTTGAGAAATATAAAAATTATTACCCACTAACAATTACAAACGAGTACCAAAGACACTCCATTGCATAATTATCCTAAAGCTCACTGTGTAAAAAAAAAGCTATAAAAAGGACGCTACCCCTTTTAAACCAACCCTTTTCCTTTGTTGTTTCAAATCCAATGAAACTATTCTTTCTCTCTCAGATAAAATCAAAGCTCCTCCCCAACCTCTACCCTAACTCGCTCTTCCCCAAGACCCGTTGCTTACACCGTCGACCCTTTTTCTTCCCTCAATTGCCGGACCTGCCTCCCCCTTCCCTGACCACGACGCTGATAGTCGACCTCCTCCTCTTTCTTCTTCATATTCTTTTTTCATTTTTTTAATTGTTTCTACCATGGATTAAAACTTTGAAGCTTATATATATATATATATATATATATATATATATATATAGATGGATGTGTATGTGTGTGTGTGTGTGTGAACGGTTTGACTGTTTGAAGCTCCGACCACCACCCATTTCCATGGGGGTGGCTGACAGTAAGAAACCCACTTGGGTTTCAATTTTGTTTATTATTTGCTACTATGTATAGATGGATGTGTATGTATGTGTGTGTGAACAGTTTGACTGTTTGAAGCTCCGGCCACCATCCATTTCCATGGTGGTGGCCGACAGCAATAAAACCCACTTGGGTTTCGATTTTGTTTATTCTTTTCTACTAAATTCGATTATATATATATATATATATATATATATACACACACACACACTCACGCACAGACATACACAATCATATATAGGTTTCTAGATATGAGATTATTAGTGTACTGTTATTTTTGTTCGAATTCCATCATGTTTCGATTTGAATTTCAGATGTCGTAATTTCAATTGGTCAGATGTCGTAATTATAACCATGTCCCATTATAATAACCATATAGTTCTTTTGCACATCGCAGACTTTAGCATACCCTTGTTTGGTTCTGTGGATATTTTCTGTTGCTTCAGATTACTATACATTAGGGGTGTGCAAAAAAACCGACAATCCGAAGAACCGAACCAAACCGACCTTCGTGGGTTGGGTTGGTTCGGGTTTTTTTATCCATGGGTTGGTTCTGGTTCCAAAAAATTAATAACCGAAGTATTCGGTTCGGTTCTCGGTTTTATACCTGAACCAAACCGAACCGAACCGAGAACCGAACCCATGGAACCGAACCGAAAAACCGAACGGAAGAACCGAACCAAAGAATCGACCCTGAGAACCAACCCGAGAACTAACCCATGAACCTGAACCATTAACCAGAACCATTAACCAACCCGAGAACCAATCCGCGAACCAGAACCACAAACCAGAACCGTAAACCAGAACCATGACCCAAACCGCGAACCAGAACCGCAAACCAGAACCAAGAACCAGAACCATGAACCGACCCGAACCAAACCGAGAACCGATGGTTCGGTTCCGAACCGAACCGATCAATTTTGGTTCTGGTTCTGGTTCCAAAACCATGGAACCGATCAATTTCGGTTCTGGTTCTGGTTCCGGTTCCGTAGTGGAACCGAACCGAACCGAACCATGTGCACCCCTACTATACATTGTCTTATATTTTCTAGCATTTCAAACCCAACTATGCCATATAAACAAATTTCCATATTTACTTTATTATAGAACTAGAATTATCTACTGGGAAAAGTTTTGCTTATTCCTTCCTTTTAAGTTATTTTACAGAGGTACCAATAAGCCGGGATGAATATTTCAGAGATCAAATACTACATATAGATAAAGAAATCTCATATTGCAAAGAAAGGAGCATAGTTTGGTAAGGGAAATATGATTGTATAGCTACTAGATTCAATTGTAACATACTTGGGAGTTAATAAATGCCTCAATTGTATCAGTATTCGGTTTTACTTATGATTTAGCAATTATCAAGTTAACCCTCACCCTCGAATAATTGGGATGTGACAATCAAAGGTTGATTTAATCTCCCCTTTTGGATATTTATGGTGAAAATCCATCGAGTGCATACATATTCTGTCAAATACTTTTGAACTCTTCAAAAACAAATTCTAACCCTATCAAGAGCTAATGACCGTACCTAGAACCAAAAATAAGAAGGGTGTAAAATACAACTCAACTAATAATATTTTATCCTAGACTCAGAGAAATAAAAAAAAATCTTTGACAGAATCTGCACAAAATATATACCTTCAGATCAAGAGAATAATATCAAGCAAAGCATAAAGAAGATAATATCAAGCAAAGCAAAGCATAAAGTATTTAACTAACAAACGGGTCTTCACAAGTGTGTATAAACATAATTTTATCATCACTTAGGCTAAGTATGGTTATTGAAATATCCCTCTACCATTTGATTCGAGCCATCATGAAGCACTGATTTTCCATCATTTCCAAATTCAAGAAGATCTTCACAATACAAAGGAATAAAATTATTTAGGTTTTTGAATTTTTTACATTTATAATTGGGAGTTGTTTTATTTAAAATCGAGGCCTTTTTCAGGATTTAAATTTTTTTCAAAATACGTGTATCTCTTTCAAACAAGTATGCATTCTCATTTGGAGTGTCGTTTGAAGTTTAGTTTGATCGAACATCTCACGAAGGCGTACTGTTTTTCATTGTTCTAAACTCGTTGTAAGCTCGTTCAAACGAGATTAGGGTCTCGTTCTAATGACCTTGTTGTCGTTCTAACGATATTCTTTTCTCATTCAAACGAGCTTATGTTTTCATTCAAACGAGTGTTGTTGCCTCGAATTTTGTGTCATCATCTAAATAAATGTTTTGTATAGAATTTTAAAAAGACTTTTGTGAAAACAATTTCTGAATACCTGCTACAAAAGTTCCCACTTTAATTAGGTAAAAAACACCTTTTGATTTAAAATCATCATTCCCAGCTATTTATGTGAATCTATTTAAAACCCTAAATAGTTCTATATCTGAGTTATTCTTGTGGAGAGATTCTCTTCACTGATGATCATTGTGGTTCTCGAGGGGATCAATGTTGAAGGAAGATATGGCTGATCGGTGGATACCAAAGGTTGACCGCTACTTGTGGACGATTCTAGATCGAGCCGTATTCTAGAGAGGTTTTGTAAGTTGTGTCTTGTAAAAACTCTATAGTGCTAATTAAAAAGGTTTTAGCTGCAAATTTTTTTTTCCTCATATTGCCTTATCGTGTTTGCATGCTTTATTTTATCTGCTTTATCACCTAGATGCTTGTTTGTGATAAGAAGATAAAATTTGGACTTGTGTGTGTTTTACACCTAATTATAGAAATTATCCATTAAGATCGCATGCGCACTCTCAAATTGGTATCAAAGTCTGTTGCAAAAATTTACTGTGTGATCTTTTTCGCAAAAAGATTTTTCTCTTGATATAATTTTTTTTTGAAATTTTTTTATCTTTGAGAATTTTGATTTTAATGGAGAATTTGTATAATCGAGTGACCATCTTCGATGGTACAAATTATGCATACTAGAAGGATAAGATGATATCTGTTTTAAAGTCCATATATGAACGCATTTGGGTAGTCTGTGAAAGAGGGTGGAATCCTCCAACTATCACATTTGATAATGTCGTTGGCCATAACCTATCTCATAGTGGACAAATGACGAATTTAAGTGGAGTAATTTGAATTGTTGTGATTTGAGTGCCATCTCGGGAACCGTCACCCCTGGAGAGTTCCACCACATTATGATGTACACCACGTCTAAAGAAGCTTGGGATACCCTCCATGTCACTCACGAGTGTATAAATGCCATGAAAGCTTCTAGGCTGTAGAACCTCACCAGACAATTTAAAACAATAACAATGCATGAATCTCAATCTTTCGGCATTTTATCCGCTAATTTCTGACATAGTTAACTTGAGTTTCAATTTAGCTAATAAAATACTCAAAACGCATGTAGTTAAGAAAATCTTGACATCGCTTCCTGCCCTCTTTATTCCTAAGGTTACGGTTCTTAATTCGTTAGGGATCTTGGATACTCTTAGGTTAGAAGAACTTATTGGAGATGTTCAAATGCACGAAATAAAATAGTTAATCCAAAGGAGAAGGGGTAGAACTTAAAGATCAATCTACGAAGAGAGATGAAGCATCATCTGATTCAGAGTTTGATTATGATTTCGATGATTTGGACCTTTTTGCTAAAAATTTCAAGAAATTTCTCTAGCTTAAAAAGCGAAATACTTCCAAAGATAAGAAGATTTTTGAGAAAGATGAAATTTAAAACGGGATTTTTTTTTTGAAAAAGAGAAGAAAGATTTACCAAAGAAAGACGAGGATATATGTTATGAGTGTGAGGGATAGCATCACGATGCTCACGTGTGTCCTTATACGTCATGACTAATGATACCGAGGTTGAGTCGGTGAGTTCGAGTGAAGAATTACTGCATGGATGTAACTTCACTGCATTCATAATTAGTCATGGTAGTACACCTAGTTCACCTCACGACTATGAGGAATCTACTAAACATGAACACCTCGACAGTGACTCTAGTCGTTACAAGGAGAGTGAGAATGACCTTCAGCGCGCCTACGCCGAAATTTACACTGAGTCCTTTAAAATGAAGAAATGTAATAAATGTTTTATGATGAGAGTCTTAGATCTAGAGAAAGAGTTGCATGAGGCAAAAGAGATTCGATCCTCAGCGAGAGAAGATTTGGAAAAAAGAGTTTGCATGGTTGAGAGAGAGAACAAGGATTTTACCAACAAGGTGTATAGTCTTATGAGAGATCTCCAACCATCTGTGGAGACTCGTGAGAAACTTAAAGCCCTTTTATCCCAACTCGATAAGGATATTGAATATTCTCAGGAGGTTAAGGTAACTATATAGGATATATGAAAGAAGTTCGGTAAGATTCTCCTCGGCTCCTCTTAGGAAACGTCGAGAGGCAAGGAATAGGCTATGACGGGGCATCCACTTCCCATATTACACCCGAGAAAATTCACGAGTTTGTGATGGACCCTTATTACCCTCAACCGAATCCACCCAGGAGGCCTAATCTAGCTAGAAGAGTTATATCTAGAAAAATAAATTGAGGTAGACCTAAACATGTCTTTGTTTGCACCTATTTTAATAAAAGAGGTCACCTTAGATATTTTTGCTATAAATTAAGTACAACTAGTCATACACATCCTCCCGTACACCACTTTAGCGACTTTGATAGTCTTAGGGAGAAAGTTGAATTTCTAGTCATGACTTCCCATAGTTTAATGGAAGAATTTTAACGGATGTCATTTTTGTTTAAGAACACTTCCAACATTTCGACTAGAGTCAATAACAAGGGCAAATAAAAGGTTATCGCCACTTGGGTAAGTAAGCGAGATGAGAAAGCCCTTGTTGTTAATGTTGATCTCAAGGCTCAAAATACTTCCCAATGGTATTTGTATAGTAGGTATGCTAGGCACATGACACGTGACATCTCATTTTTTTACCCACCTTGAGGATCGCAAGGAAGGTAAAGTCACCTTTGGAGATAGGAGCAAATCTAGCATTTTAGGATGCGGCACTGTTGAGATACCTAGATTTCCTAAGATATATGATGTGTTGTACATGAAGGGGTTAAAAGTAAACTTGATTTTCATAAGCCAACTGTGCGATGCAAATAATTTTACAAAGTTTGACCGATTTGAATGCAATGTTTATGATCAATTTGGTAAAATTTTACTACAAGGTGTAAGGACAAAAGATAATTGTTATGGGATTGTGCCCATATCCTCTTTTGTGTTCAACAACGACACGGTATCAACTATGGACCTTTGGCATAAATGGTTAGGCCACGTGAACTTTAGAGATCTTGAGAGATTAGTGAAAAAGCACCTAGTTTGTGGCTTACAATCACTTGGAAAACCAACTTCCTTGGTCTAGTTTGTGGCTTACAATCACTTGGAAAACCAACTTCCTTGGTTTGTGGACCTTGCCAACAAGGTAAACAAATTTGAAGTCCTCATTGAAAGTTGAATACCATTACCCCAACTTGTCTTTTGGAGTTGATTCACATGGATCTTATGGGTACAACTCACTCGGAGAGCTTAAGTGGTAATGAATACATTTTCATGATTGTCTATGACTTTTATAGATACTAGATTGTAGGATTTCTTTGAGAAAAATTCGATGCAGTTGACTTCCTTATAACCAAGTGTTGTGTTCTAGAAAACCAACATAGCTACACTATTAATCGGATGCGTAGTGGCAATAAGACTGGATTTAAAGAAGCAAAAGTGGATAGCTATTGCCATGAAGTGGGTATAAAGCATAAATTTTTGGCCATTCATACACCTCAGCAAAATAAAATTATTGAGAGGAGGAATCGAAAGATACAAGAGATGGCGAGATCCATGCTTGTTGGGAGAAACGTACCTAGGGGTTTTTAGACAGAGGGGGTGAGCATCGCATTCCATACGATGAATAGGGTATATCTTCATCGACACAAATTTCACATGCCTTATGAGTTATGGATGGGGAAGAAGCCCAAACTATCATATTTTCGTATCTTTGGGAGTACATGCTACATCTTACGAGATAGAGAGACCTTAGTAAAGTTCAACTCCTGGAGCGACGAGGGGATATTTTTATAATATTCATCGATGAGTAAGGCTGACTACGTTTATAATTTGGCTAGCTCTAAGGTTATGGATTCAATAAATGTCACGATTAGAGATGATTCCTAACCTGCAGTGTTAGGATGATTCACCCCTAATGACAATTCCATCCTTCCTCATGGTACCACGGTAGACCCCATTCATATTTTGGGAGATACATCATCTTGGGTTCGAAATACTCATAACCCGTTCGCTATTCTTGGTGATCCCACACTAGGAGTTAAGACTCGTTCTAAAATAAAAAATGTTGTTAGCTATCTGTGCTACACATCCCGGGTTGAGCCCAAGAATGTGGAAGAAGCACTCAAAGATGAGTATTGAATATCGTCTATACAATTAGAGTTGCTTCAGTTTAGAAAGAATGATGTTTGGGAGTTGGTACCCCGACATAGTGATACTAATGTGATAGGTCAAAGTGGATTTTCAAGAATAAGGTGGATGAAAATGCTACCATAGTTCACAATAAGGCTAGGTTGGTCACTCAATGCTACAAATAGATCGAGTGAGTAGACTTTGAGGATACATTCGCTCCCATTGCTACATTTGAATCCATCCGCTTACTACTCGCCATAACATGTCATCTGCGCTTCAAGTTATATCATATAGATGTCAAGAGTGACTTTTAAAATGGTATTCTACAGGAGGAGGTTTATATGGAACAATCAAAAGGGTTCAAAGACCCTAAGCACCCAGGACACGTCTATAATCTACGGAAAGCCTTGTATGATTTGAAATAAGCATCCCGTGCTTGGTAGGAGAGGATTACTTCCTATCTCATAGCTCGTGAATTTAAGAGAGGGGGAGTAGATAAGATGTTGTTTGTGAGGAGAGAGAGTGGTACTATTTTGGTTGCCCAACTTTATGTGGACGACAGTCTTTGGATCCATGTGCTCCCTCCATGCTCAGACTTTCGAGGAAGAGATGAAAAGTGCATTTGAGATAATAAACAAAGTTCTTGTAATAACAATTGATTGGATCGGGACAATATGAAATAATTCTCCGATAAATTTTGGTATATTTTAAGCAATGGAATGGGGTTGCGAAAGACAGGTTGATTTTGTGTGAATAGCCACCATTTGTAAAAAGAAAAGATCCTAAAAGATTAAAGGCACATAGAAACAAAAAGATAGTGCCAGGTCAATTTTCAAGAACATTGATGATTTGCTACATACGAGCATTGATTTCTTCAGAAAGATTGAGAGAAAAAATTCAATTTGTGAGTTTTGAGGGAGTTAAGTAAAAAATTAATAGGTTTTCACATCCTGAAAAAATCTCGTAAACCATCACATAGTTTTGGGAGTTATGGGTGTGAAAATCCCTCACGATCTTGATTTGTTGAATAGGTTAAGTTGATTTCACTTAAGTTCACTATTTTTACACCTAAGGAGACTTTTTGAGCTTGCATTAGTGGTGTCTCGTTCCTTCGTGAACATATGTTATGTTTGTCTACGTTGATTAACCTATTGAATGTGATCACACCCCTACGTTCCATTTCTGTGATTCAGTTATTTTTGTGTTTCTCCATAGTGTGTTGTATTACTAAACACTTTTTTTACTTGAAAAAATTTAAAAAATCAAAAATAGTTTGTGGCGTCTTTTAAGGTTATCATAGCTTTTATCATTTGAATATCTTTTTGTGATGATATCTTTTATGCTTGGTGGTGTTCCTTATTTTCATGATTAGTTTCTACTCTTTGTCTACTTCGGACAACATAAAAGGGGGAGAATAAATTACAGGGGAGTTTGATTTATAGGGGAGATTTTATCTTTATGGATTTTATTTAATATGTCAAACTCGATGCATCATGGGGTATCTTCTTTGTTTCATGTGTGTAGGTAATTTTGGAAGATCATATTTGGATTATATATCATTGAAGACAAAGAAGAAGTGAATATTTGAAGACTTTATTTTTAAGACAACTTTATCTTGTATCTATCCATCATAGGGTTTGGGAGGGTATTAGGATATTGCATTTGACTTAGGGGATTTATTTGAAATATAGATTTCGGTTTTATATTTGTATCGGAAGATCCAAAAAGGGGGAGATTTGTAAGAGCATAATTTGCTCATATCTTAGGCTAAGTATAGTTTTTGTCATATCCCGCTACAGTTTGATTCGAGTCTTTAAGAAGAACCGAATTTCCATCGTCACCAAATTCAAGAAGATCTTCACAATACAAAGGTAAAAAACAATTTAGGTTTTTGAATTTATTTACGTTTATAATTGGGAGTTGTTTTTATTTAAAATGGAGGCACTTTTCTAGCATTTTTCTGGATATAATTTTTTTAAAATACGCGCATCTCATTCAAACAAGATGGGAGTCTTGTTCAAATGAGTATGTATTCTCGTTTGAAGTGTCGTTTGAAGTTTACTTCGATCAAACATCTCACAAGGGAGTACTATTTTCACTGTTTAAATATCATTTGAAGCTCGTTCAAATGATATTAGGTTTTTGTTCTAACGACCTTTATGTCGTTATAACGAGTTTCTTTTCTCATTCAAATGAACTTGTGTTTTCGTTCGAACGAGTTTCGCCACCTCGAATTTTATGTCATCTTACAAATACCTATTTCGTACCGAATTTGAAAAAGACTTTTGTGAAAATGATTTCTGAAAACATGCTACAAAAGTTTCCAATTTCCTTAGGTAAAAAACAACTTTTGATTTACAGTCGTTACTCCTAACTATTTTTGTGAATATATTTGAGACCCTAGATAGTTTTATATCTGAATTATTCTTGTGGAAATATTCTCTTCGCTACTAACCATTGTGGTTCTTAAGGCTGATCGGTGGATACCGAGGATGTACCACCACCTGTGGATGACTCTATATTGAGCCATATTCTTTAGAGGTTTTATAAGTTGCGTCTTATAAAAAATCGATAGTGATGATTAAAAAGGTTTTACCCCCAATTATTTTATCTTCTTTATCACCTAAATGCTCGTTTAGGGTAATAAGATAAAATTTGGACTTGTGTGTGTTGTACACTTAATTATAGAAATTATCCATTAAGATCGCAAGTGCAATCTCAAAGTGTTAATTCTACATTAAGAAAATATGGGAAGTGCCTTTTATCATCATCAAATATCCATTCCCATAACCAAATATAACATATAATAAAAATGACAAAGACACGTATGTAGGTTCATATATAAATAATCTATGAATCAAGCATAACCATCCCTACTGATCTTCTTAAACTGAATATTATTTAGAGGTTTAGTTAGAAAATTACCAAGTTTCTTTTTAGTGTTGACATGTTCAATTAATAGTTCTTTAGACTTTGCGAAATCTTTGATAAAATGATGACGTGTGTTTATGTGTTTCGTTCGAGAGTTTTGAACATGATTCTTAATTATATTTATCGTGCTCTCATTATCACACAAAAAAGTCGCTTGATTTTCCATAATGCTATAGTCAGTTAGAATTTGTTTGATCCACATTATCTGGTCACAACAACTGCCAACGACTAAATATTATGATTAAATAGTTGATAAGGAAATACAATTCTATTTTTTGCTGCCCCAGCTAACCATGTTGTTTCCAACATAATAACAAGCACCACAATTAGTCCTGATATAGTCAGAACAACCTGTACATTCGACATCACTATAACCTATTATAGTACTAGTAGCACCTTTTGTGTGTCATAATTGAAAATGCGAGTATGTCCAAGTTATATGAATACTTCTTTGAGTAGGTCACACACACAAATTTATTTCAAACCAAATTTATATTGATTAATTTTACTTGAGCATGCAAGATAATTTCAAAGCCAAAATGCATCCAATAACAAAAACCAAAAGTGGAAGAAGATAAGGAAAAATCCCTTTCGGGAAAAACCTATTCATCAACACTGTGTTTTAACAAGACAAATAAATATAGACTTATAAACCAAGTTATATATCCACTAAGCTTAGGCAGTAAAATCTTTAAGGCTTTCTCCGTAAAAGATGTAGTCTAGCACCATCCCACAACAAGCAACTCTTTTGCGTCGGTATCCACCGATCAGCTTCGGGAATAGCTATTCCTTTCTTTTTCAATAGTAGAGAATTAACTCAACAGAATTAGCCGTAGAGAGTTCACTCTACAAGAGTTTGAATATGGATGGTGTTCTTCTAGTGTTTGAAAAAACTCAAAAAATCATTCAAGGGAATTGATTTGGAAAAGAAAATTCATTTTCACAAACTAGGTCTATGAGACTTTTGGGACAGGTATAGAAGATAAATTCTCGCCAAATGTTATGATGAAACCTATTCTCAAAGACCCATTTTACAAAAATCATTAATTTTTGGGGTCGTGTAACTCATTCGAATGAAAACTAAAGGTTTGTTCAAACAAAAACCTTGTTTCGTTCAATCGAACTTCAGTCTCATTTGAACGAACACGTTATCTCATTTGAACATACTTCAAACGAGCTTCTAGAGGGTAGACTTCTATCAAATAGAGAGACCCCAATGGATGTCCGTTTGAACTTTGTTCTAACAAACGTAACTTCTTGTTTAAACGAAAGCCTATTCTCGTTCGAAGGAACAAAAAAAATATTTTTATTTTGAAAATCAATTTAAAAACTAACCTCTAATAATTTATAAAAACATTCTTGAATAAAATGTTTGAGCATAATTAAAAACTATACTACATATACATCCTCGAACAATGTAGCAACGATTTTAATGCATTCGATGTTCGATTGTTGCTCGATCACTAACTTGTATTCACTTTAAAGTTATTGGGAAGTACATGATGATGCACTTGTAACATAATAAGCCAAAATAAAAAAATGATGAACAACCATAAAACTTTATCTTATGAATAACATATTTACCTATTCTGGTACAAAACATAAACCGAAAATAAAACTCTAAGAAAATTACTACTAATGCCCTCCCAAACCCCAAAAAAGAAAGACACGTGTGACACATTGTCTTAAACTGAAGAGTTACACACATGAAGTGGAAGAAATACCGTGATGCATCAGAGTTTAAAGAAAACGTAAAAACTCCCTCTCAATATGTTCTCCCTCTTTTTGTCCGTAATAGACAAAGGGTTAGAAACTAATCCTGAAATATTAGCATCACACGAAACCAAGTTTGAAATATCATCACAAAGATAAAAAAAAATTAAGCATATGCGATGAGAATTCATGGAAGCAACAAACTATTTTTGAGAACTTTTCAAAATTTTTGTGTATATAAAAAGTATGTATGTATAAAAAGTACATATAAGTATAAATACAAGGAGTCACACCATAGGATAACAAGAAAATCAAATAAAATCAATCTTTTTAGGAAAACAATTTCAGGTAATAGATCTTACAAATATCAATTACGATGTTCAAAAATTTCGTGCATGTGTGCAATAAAGGCGACAAAGAGTGTAGCATAAAGAAATTAATCATCAATGATCAACGAAATGCTAATCATGCATTATTAAGCACACAAGAGAAATAAATCCAAGTCTATAATAACCATGAATAAGCAACATGAATGGATGGAATATAGTTGTGATTCGAACATCTTAATAGCACATCCATATATTCTGTAAAACAAAATATAAAAATGTTTTTAAATTTTTCAAATTTTTTATTAAAAATAATATTTTTTTGCAAATTTTGGAACTTTTTGAAAATGTGAAGTACTAGTGCTCTGACACCACTTAGAGAGAGTGGAGTCACCTATACCACTATGAGAATGCGAAAACAAATATGCTCAACAAAAAATCCAATTTGAGAGTGCGCAATTAATTTTATCTTTTTACCCTAAACATACATCTATGTGATAATACAGATAAATCAAACCAAACATTCAACAAAGGGAAAGTTTCATGAAAAACTCCCTTTCTGTTAAAACCTTTTTTCAGCACTTTAAACATATTACAAGACAATCGACTTACAATACAACTTGATAACCGCCATAAGTATAGCATGCTAATCTTCGTAAATCTCTAAAGACCAAGTATGATCCTCGCAAGAATCATAAGACCATCTTTCATCATCTTTAACCACAACCTTTGTCTTCAACTATAATTCCCTCGAATTTCACAAGCTATCCATGGATATTCCTTCTCTACAAAGGTGTATGAAAGAATATAAATCTTTCTAACGTTTAAACAGATTCACAAAACTAGATATTCAAGACGTTTTTTTACAAATTAATCAGTGTTTTTGCAACACAAAAAGTGGAAAACTTTCACAAAAGTTATGTAGAAGTGAATGTGACAAAAGTTTTAAAAAAAATGAACACAAACCAGGTATTTATAGGACGCTCACAAACTTCGAGGGGATGACATCTTTCGAATGATTTCACAGTGTCGTTCTAATAAGATATACCTCTCGCTCGAATGAGGTGTGTCTCACTTCTAATGACATCAGGAAAAGCAAAACATTAAGCTGTTGTTTGACCCTCGTTTGAAAATGTAAGGACATTTTTATCATGTCCGAAATGTTTCATTTACTTATGTCGTACGCCGTTACATTTGGCACGTCTCTACACGATCGCTCACGGCGGTCTCATTACAAATTTCGGGAATCAAGAATTTATGATCTCCATCATGTGTCCCTCATCTGCCTCAACGACTTCACGTTCCATGATTTTAGGCTCGTAATACAAGTGGTACGCAAGAGAAGTCAAAACAGTGCGACAAGGCTTGATAGGGATGTTCAAGCGCAAATTGGTAATTTTATAGCCATCGTACGGAGGATCGGTCAACTGGAAAGTTGAAGAGCTTGCTGCAACAAAGATACTGGAAGAAACGGTACCTCAATCCGAGCTACGGTGAACAAGTTATGGATATTAAAAATGGAGTTATTTCCAAGAAAAACCTTGGAATTTTTTTAAGTGCTGAAAGCCCCTTTTACCAGCCATTGTCCCCGAACCCAGCCCGAACCGATTTGGGGGGCGAACCGGTTCGCAGGGTACCCGAACCGATTCGGGGTCCCTATACACTGGATAGAATTTCAGAGTTTTAAAATCGTGGGTCTCTTCATGTATTTCCCTATAAATACCAACTTCGGGGGAGCTATTTGACAAGACTTTAAAAGACGAATTTAAGAGTCCAAATACCTCAAGTCTTCACCTTTTTGAGTCCCAAGACTCATGTTTTGATTCACACATATTTGCCAATCCTTTGTGAATCTGTTTGCAACCCAAGAACACATTCGTGTGTCTGTTCATACTCGTGTGGAGAAAACCGTTCTTCTTCTTCATTACTGCCCTACTGGAAAGGGATATCTCCATCCGCCGACTATAGAATCCGACACCTGAGGGTAATTCTTAGTCACTTGTATTTTCATTGTAATTCGAAATTGTACAGTTACAATATTATAATGAAAATAAATGGTTTTGCCCCTTTGGGGGATTTTTCCTCACATATATGTGTTTGAATGTTCTTGCATGATTCATCATCATATTTAATCACATATAGATGCATGTTTAGGATTTAATTAATAAAAACTATGTTTAATTAAATAACTTCCTTATTTGAACGCACGCGCACTCTCCTCAAATTGGTATCAGAGCCAGTTACACAAATTTACCGTGTAATTTTTCTAAGATATCAATTTTCTGAAAAATTGATTTTTTTAAAACGAGTGTGTTCATTATGGAGAAGTTATATAATAAAAAGCCAGTTTTTGACGGGTCTAACTATGCATATTGGAAAGCCCGCATGAGATCTGCATTAAAAGCCATTGATGAACGTGTTTGGATTTTGGTTGAAAGAGGGTGGACACCTCCCTCCGTGACTGTTGAGAATGTGATTAATTTGAAACCTGTCACTTCTTGGACTGAAGAAGAATTTAAATGGTTGTCTTTTAATTCTAAGGGTCTAAGTGCTATTTCTGGGTCTGTCACACCTGATGAGTTCAAACTCATAATGACGTGCACCACGTCAAAAGAGGCATGGGATGTTTTACAACTCACCCATGAAGGAACTAATGTTGTGAAAGAGTCTAAATTACAAAATTTAACAACTCAATTTGAAACAATCACCATGCATGAGACTGAATGTTTTGATGACTTTTATGCTAGACTTTCTGACATTGTTAATACTAGGTTTAATCTGGGTGAACATATTCCTAATGCTAGAGTTGTTAAAAAAATTCTTCGTTCTTTGCTTAAGCGTTTTATCCCTAAAGTCACTGTGCTAAATTCTATGGGTAATTTAAATACGCTAAAATTGGAAGAACTTGTAGGAGATTTGCAAACATATGAAATTGATATGTTCCTTAAAACTGCTAAATCTAAAGATAAGGGAATTGCACTTAATGCCCCAGAGAGAAAGAGTGAGGGGTCGGTTAGAAAGAGAGTAGAGTCATCTAGAAAGAGAGAGACTGACACGTCAGATTCTGATTGTGATTTTGACTTAGATGATTTGACTCTTTTTGCAAAAAAAATCAAAAGGATTCTCAAATTTAAGAAAAATGGTAATTTTAAAGATAAAAAGAAATTTGAGAAAAATAAGTTTGAAAAGAAAAATGAAAAAGTTATTTAAGATCCTCCTAAGAAAGAAAGTGAGAGATGTTTTGAGTGCGACGATAATAGAGCCTTTGAGTGTGCCACACGTCTGAACAGAGAGAAAGGGAAAGTTGTCCTTAATGTTACCCTTAGCGATGACTGTGAGGTCGAGACGGTGGATTCAGGAGATGAGTCACCGCATGAGTGTAACTTCACCGCATTCATGGCAAGTCATGTGAGCACTCCTAGTTCTCCTCACGACAGTGAGGATGATGCTTCACAGGGCCACCTCGACAGTGAGATCGATGTGAGTGAGGGGGGGGGGGATGACACAAGTGAGAGCGAGAGTGATATTCAACGCGCCTACGCTGAGTTATATTCTGAGTCTTTTAAAGCTAAAAAGCGTAACAAAGCGTTAGTTCTTAAGATCACCGACTGAGAGGAAGATTTAAGAAAAGTGAGAGAGAGAGATTCCTCCACCTGTACCCCCCTGAGAGAGAGAGAATCTGCCTGTGTTGAGAAAGAGAGTTTGTTTAGAGATAGAGAGAATATTTTTGAGAAAGAAAGAGGGGACTTGACTAAACAAGTGGCTAGTCTTACGAGTGAGCTCCATTCCTCCGTGGAGACTCAGAAGAAACTTGAAGCCCTTGTTGCCCAGCTGACTCATGATCTTGAGAAAGCACGAGAAGTCAAGGTACAAATCGAGGACATATCTGGGAAAATGGGAAAGATGCTCCTCGACCCTGCTTTAGGTTTTGGTGATAGACAGGGAATTGGTTATGATGGTGCCTCCACTTCCCAAATTGCAACTGGACCAATTCCGGAGTTTACTACAAATCCTTATGGCCATCGTCAAAAAACTCGAAGGAGAGTTCGACCAAGAAAAGAAAACCAAGGTCCGCCTTTGACTGTGTTCTTTTGTACTTATTGCAAAAGAAAAGTCCACCTCAGGGAGTTTTACTATAGCATGGGTCGGACACGACGTACTACTACTCCACCATGTCATACTGATGAGTTTTCTAGTCTGCGAGAGCAAGTTGAGTTCTTAGCTGCCACTTCTCAGAGTCTGATGGAAGAATTTCGACGAATTTCTTTACCGTTAGTGAATGCTTCTCACATTCCAGCTAAAACCAACAACAACAAAGGCAAACAAAAGGTCACCACTTCTTGGGTACCTAAGAAAGATAAAAAGGCTTTTTTTGTTCATGTTGCTCTCAAAGCACATAATACCTCATAGTGGTATTTTGACAGTGGATGCTCCAGACACATGACAGGTGATGCCTCAATTTTTACGACTCTTGAGGACTATCAGGATGGCAGAGTCACCTTTGGAGATGGGAGCAAGTCTAGCATTATAGGACATGGTACTGTCGAGTTACCTGGATTTCCTAAGCTAGAAAATGTTTTGTACTTCAAAGGTTTGAAAGCAAACCTTCTCAGCATTAGCCAGCTGTGCGATGCTGACTTTGCAGTAAAGTTTGATCGGGATGCTTGTAAAGTCTATAATCAAGCTGGTAAACTATTAGTTCAAGGGGTGAGGACAAAGGATAATTGCTATGGGACTGAGCCCACATCCTCACTTGTCTGCAACAGCGCCACGATCACTCCTACGGATCTGTGGCACCAATGTCTAGGTCACGTGAACGTTAGAGATCTCAACCGCTTAGCTAAAAAGGACCTAGTACGTGGCTTACCATCGCTTGGAAAGCCAACTTCGACGGTTTGTGGAACCTGTCAGTTGGGAAAATAAATTTGTAGTCCTCATAGGAAGTTTCATTCCATTACCACCTCTCGTGTTCTTGAGCTTATACACATGGATCTTATGGGTCCCACTCGTACTGAGAGTCTAAGTGGTAAGAGGTATATCCTCGTAATGGTGGATGATTTCTCCAGGTACTCCATTGTAGGTTTTCTGAGAGAGAAATCCGATGCTGTAGAGTTTTTAACGACCAAGTGCCGTGTCCTATAAAATCAACACGGAGTCACTATTAACAGAATACGTAGTGACAACGGCACTGAATTTTAAGGAAGAAAAAGTGGATTTGTATTGTGATAGCCTTGGGATCAAACATGAGTTTTCTGCTGTGAAGACTCCTCAGCAAAATGGTATTGTTGAGAGAAAGAATAGAACGATTAAGGAAATTCGTAAGATTTCTAGGAGATTTTGGGCAGAGGCAGTGTCTAGTGCATGCCACATGGTAAATAGGGTTTATTTGCGTCCACACACACTTCAGACTCCTTATGAGTTGTGGACTGGCAAGAAGCCCAACTTGGCATATTTTCGTATTTTGGGGAGTAAATGCTACATCCTACGGGATAGAGAGCAATTAGGAAAGTTCGACTCTCGAAGCGACGAGGGAATATTTCTAGGATATTCATCGAATTGCAGAGCGTACTGGGTTTTTAACCTGAAGAGCTCTAAGGTTATGGAATCAATAAACATCACTGTGCAAGATGACGAACCTCCGACGGTTATTGATCCTAAGCTTCAGTGTGAGGATGAGGACACATCTGACAGTGATCCACTTGTCCCCCACCCACACTCTGTGGTCCCCACTCCTGTGTTAGGGGACACACCTGCTTGGGTTCGCAAGAGTCATGACCCGTCTGCCATTGTTGGCGATCCCACTCTAGGGGTCAATACTCGTGCTCAGCTAGAGAACGTTGTTAGCCATCTTTGCTACACGTCCAAAGTCGAGCCCAAGAACCATAAAGAAGAACTCAAGGATGAACACTGGATATCTGCTTTGCAGGATCAGTTGCTTCAGTTTAAAAAGAACAATGTCTGGGAACTAGTCCCCCGACCTAGTGAGACTAATGTAATAGGTACCCGGTGGATTTTTAAGAATAAAATGGATGAAAATGGTACCATAATCAGAAATAAGGCTAGGTTGGCCGCTCAAGGCTACACACAGATAGAGGGTGTAGACTTTGGGGAGACATTTGCTCCTGTTGCGGGGCTTGAGTCTGTCCATCTTCTACTCACCATCGCATGTCATCTGCGCTTCAAGTTATATCAGATGGATGTCAAGAGTGCCTTTCTGAATAACATTCTACAGGAGGAGGTTTACGTGGAACAACGAAAAGGGTTTGAAGACCCACAGCACCCGGAGCACGTCTACTATCTGAGGAAAGCCTTGTATGGTTTGAAGCAAGCACCCCGTGCTTGGTACGAGAGTCTTACTTCCTATCTCTTAACCCGTGGCTTCAATAGAGGGGGAGTTGATATGACATTGTTCGTCAGGAGAGATGACGGTGCAATTTTGGTTGCCCAGGTCTATGTGGACGACATAGTCTTTCGATCCACGTGCTCTCAACATGCTCATCACTTTGAAGAGGAGATGAAAAGTGAGTTTGAGATGAGCATGGTTGGTGAGATAACTTTCTTCCTTGGTCTCCAGGTTCGTCAACTAGAGGATGGGATATTCATCTACCAATCCAAGTATGCTAGAGACCTAGTGAAGAAATTTGGTTTAGACTCTGCTAAGCATGCACGTACACCTATGAGTACCACTACCAAGCTTAGTAAGGACACTTCAGGCAAGGACGTAGATCAAACCTTATATCGTAGTATGATAGGTAGTATTCTATGCTTGACTACCAGTCATCCCGACATCGCCTTTAGTGTTGGAGTCTGTGCGCGATATCAGGCGTCCCCGAAAGAGTCACACTTACTTGCTCTAAAACGTATTATTAAATACGTGAGTGAGACTCTCTCATATGGTATTTGGTATTCCTTTGATACTGATGACCGTTTATCCGCCTATTCAAATGCTGATTGGGCCGGGGATGTAGATGGTTGTAGGAGCACTTCTGGTGGGTGTTTCTATTTTGGTTGCTCTTGTCTCCTGGATGAGCAAGAAACAAAATTCCATCTCTTTATCCACAGCGGAGGCTGAGTACATAGCCACTGGGAGTTGTTACACGTAACTCATATGGATGAAGCAAATGCTGGAAGATTATGGGATTTCACAGGACACCATGACCATTTCCTGTGATAACACGAGCAAGATATACATATCCCGTAATCCAGTCCAGCATTCGCGCACAAAGCACATCAGGATACGTGAGCACTTTATACGTCAGTTAGTTGAGGAGAAAGTCGTATCCCTGAGTTTTGTTCCCACCGACCGTCAGTTAGCCGATATTTTCACGAAACCTTTAGATGCCCTTAGATTTGAGAGTCTTAGGAAGTCTTTGGGGATTTGCACAGTTGACTGAGGGGTTGGTCTGTGTCTATAATAGGATGCTTTTTCATGTTCATATCATATGCTTCCTATTGCTAGTCTGTTTTATATGTACCATTGCTATGTTGTACAGCTATTTATTTATTCTTTTGAAAAATCCAAAAAGATTTTTGTTTTTGTATATAAATATTTCAGAAAAGCCCAAAAGGATTTTTGTATTTTTTATGCACCTTTTATGGATGAAAATTTAAGATAGCCAAGTCACAAATTCATTCCATTTATCCATGTGACTATTTGATAGAGATTTGAGACGCTACATCTTTTCATCCATGTGTTTTGCATTGATTGGAGTCCTTGAGATGTAATTAGTGATATTTTCCTACAAGTTTGACTCCTGTCTCCTTTATTGCACACATGCACGGCTGTATTTGATTATTGTACTTGTCTATCACAAGTTGGCTTGAGTGTTTCCATCTCAATTCTATCTATACAACTTACAATATGCGATAAAACTTAACAAGATTGGAATGCATGTAAAAACCATTTTTGTGAGACTGAGTGTTTGTTTAAGAACGGGGAGGGTCTGCGAAAGATAATTATCACTTCTTTGCGCAAAAGCCACTGTTCAAAATGACCTAAAAATGGAGGAATTTTATTATCCGGGGTCCAAAGAGGTTAAAAGAGCCCGAAATTTTTTTAAAGGCAATAAAAAGCAATTCATGCCAAATATGGGCCACTTAGGTTTCACCATCAATTCTCCAAAGTTTGAGAATTTAGAAAGCCTCTATTCAAAATAAAAATCTGAGGGAGTTTGGTTGAAGAATATAAACGGGTTTGCACTTCCTTGAAAGTCCTGAAAAAGCATGCAATAGTTTTGGACGTTATTGGTGTGGAAATCACTTTGAACTTTGATTTGCTGATTTGACTGAGTCAATGTCTTATATTACCACCTTTTTACACCAAAGGAAGACTTTGAGTTCATTCGTTAGGAGTATCTGATATTCATCGTGCAGATATGTCATGTTTGTATGCATTGATTTTCCTATCGAATTTGATCACACCCCTTCATTTTTGCTATCATTGACTTGGTTGTTTTTGTGATCGTTCATGGTATGATTCCTTGTATATATTCTTTGTATGAAATATTTAAAAAAAATCAAAAATAGTGGTTTTCTACCTTGTGACATTCTCCATGTATATCTATTTCTCCTTCCCATATCTGTCTATTTGGGGACATCATAAAAAGGGGGAGATTTAAGAATTATCATATTATGGGGGAGTTTTGGAGTTTAATGATCTATGTTAAATTGGTATATATGCTTAGCTCATTTCAAACTTGATATGTCACGTGGTATTTTCTTGTTCTCATGTGTGTAGGTACTACATTGATGATCTCTTAATTGCACACCCTGATGAGAAAAGCTTTGAATGTATTGAAGATTTGAAGATCAAACGATGAAGACTTATTCATTTTTATCTTTCCAGTTTTGGGTTCATGGAAGGGTAGATTTGTATAGGCAATGTTATTATTCGATAATTCGGATTTTTTATGTATGTACCGGCATAGACATAGGGGAGATTTGTAAGGACATTTTTATCATGTTCGAAATATTTCATTTACTTATGTCGTACGCCGTTAAATTTGGCACGTCTCTACACGATCGCTCACGACGGACTCATTCTGAATTTTGGGAATCAAGCACTTATGATCTCCATCATGTGTCCCTCATCTGCCTCAACGACTTCACGTTCCATGATTTTAGGCTCGTAATACAAGTGATACGCAAGAGAAGTCAAAACAGTGCAATAAGGCTTGATAGGGATGTTCAAGGGCAACTTGGTAATTTTACAGCCATCGTCCGGATGACTGGTCAACTGGAAAGTTGAAGAGCTTGCCGCAACAAAGATACTGGAAGAAACGACACCTCAATCCAAGCTACGGTGAATAAGTTATGGCTCGTTGAAAATGGAGTTATTTCCAAGAAAAACCTTGGAATTTTTTTAAGTGCTGAAAGCCCCTTTTACCAGCCATTGTCCCCGAACCCAGCCTGAACCGGTTCTGGGGGAGAACCGGTTCGCAGGGTACCCGAACCGGTTCGGGGTCCCTGTACGCTGGATAGAATTTTAGAGTTTTAAAATCGTAGGTCTCTTCATGTATTTCCCTATAAATACCAACTTCGGGGGAGCTATTTGACAAGACTTTAAAAGACGAATTTAAGAGTCCAAATACCTCAACTCTTCACCTTTTTTAGTCCCAAGACTCATGTTTTGATTCACACATCTTTGCCAATCCTTTGTGAATCTGTTTGCAACCCAAGAACACATCCGTACGTCTGTTCATACTCGTGTGGAGAAAACCGTTCTTCTTCTTCATTACTGCCCTACTAGAAAGGGATATCTCCATCCGCCGACTATAGAATCCGACACCTGAGGGTAATTCTTAGTCACTTGTATTTTCATTGTAGTCCGAAATTGTACAGTTATAATATTATAATGAAAATAAATGGTTTTGCCCCTTTGGGGGATTTTTCCTCACATATATGTGTTTGAATGTTCTTGCATGATTCATCATCATATTTAATCACATATAGATGCATGTTTAGGATTTAATTGATAAAAACTGTGTTTAATTAAATAACTTCGTTATTTGAACGCACGCGCACTCTCCTCAGAAAAACATATAAGATGAGCTTCTAACGACATGCAATCTTGCTTGAACGAGTTGTCAATATCATTTGAACGAGAGGTAAAAAAAATAAAATACTTTTCTTTTAAAAATAAAAAATATTTGTTCATTTTTGATAAAAGTAAACATTCCAAACATAATTTCGTAAATTAATTTAAACTCTAAATTATTTTATACCTTTATGAGATGTCGAGAAGTCTTCAAACTTGGAGATGCTTAAGTTCGATTCTTCTTGACGGTGCGTGTTGATTTATAATGGGATGCGCCAAATTAGTCTAAAACTATCCTATAAACAATATTAGAAAAATTATTCTTACAAATCTACCCCTTTGGCTATTCCGGTACAAAACAAACAAACTTAACCGAACACCAAATTAGAATCAAAACCTCTTATGAAAAAAATCCTGACACTCTTACTAACCCTAGAACGAAATGGCATAAGTCTCTTTGTCTTCAAACTTCTTTTTCTTCCCTTTCACAAAATTTGTCTTCAGCCGTGTGTCTTGAATTCCACTTTACGAACCTACACAAATGAGAAAAAAACATGTACCTCATGATGCATCGAGTTTGAAACAAGGTAAAACTCATAATAAATTCTCCCCCATAAATCAAAATCATCTTTTAATTTTCTCCCTCCTTTGTTTTTATCCGAAATGGACAAAAAAGTACAAACATAAACTTTAAATCATAGCATCACGAATATGAAGAAGATATCATCACAAAAAGATATAAATCAAGCATGTGTAATGATCATCTCAAAGGCAAACATAACCAACTCTTTTTAGAAATTTTCAATTTAAAAAAAAAAACAAATTTCATAAATACGACATTCAATACCATATATAATATATGCAAAATATGACAAGAAATTCGACACACATATATAAGTATAAACGACCACAAAAGACATAATCTTTACACACTATCATAGTATTGATGTTCCTAAACATGTGGAATGGAATGAATGGGTGTGAACTAGATACAAATTAATTATAACCCAAACACTCAAATATGTTCAAGAAGTTCTAATTGACCACAAAACTTTATCAAACTAAGCTTTAACATCAAGTGACAAATAAATATGAACTTAATGAATAAAACAATCAAAATGCACATAAACCTAGAATATTGATGATTCTATAAATCTATAACATCATGATAAAATAAGTATAACTAGGATTCATTGTGAAAACCCATTGATCTTCAACTAAATTCCTTCAAAAGATAAACATAATCATATTTTCTATTCTTTTCTTTTTTTTCTCCTTTTGAAGTGATTTATTTTGAATGATCAATCAAACTAAACTATGTTAGCCCCTTTTTGGCAAATTATTCTCTTTTTATTGCCTTCATTTTTTCTTGAGCTCTTTCCAAACGGTGGCTTCCACGACGAGTCAACCTGTCTCTTGCAACCCTTTCCCGTGTTCATTCATATTTTCTAATACGAAACAAAATCTTTTATGGACAATAATTCTTACATGCATAAATCCCCTATAGTCACATACACATATAGATGACAAAATTGATAGGAAAAGATCTCACCAAGCTCAAATATACATAGTGAAGTAAACATTCAATAAGCTTGTGCATATGTGTGTAGAGGAATATACAAAGTCGAATTTGTAAAGCAAATCAAGTTCGAAATAACTCCATAAACACGGTTACAATCAATCTAAGTATCTAAAGTCCTAATCAAATGACGTAGCCAAATGGAATTGTGGAGTGAATTAGATTCAAACACACCAATATGCCATACTAAATGTGTAAAACTAAAATACATAAAAACCGAAAATCTTTATGTATTTTTCAAAAAATTTATCAAAACAAAATCTTTTTACATTTTTCAAATATGACTTAATAAAAGATAAATATAATGAAAAATATAGACATGTCATAACACTAGCAAATATGAATCATGAAGCACAACTAGAGTATGACAAACAAAATTATGCAAGCAATCATCTATATGATATATCATGTAAAGAATCATGTGCAAGCATGCGTGAATCTACTAGTCTAACATCTAGCGCATCCGAAACATATTTCCTAACCAAAATGGATTTATACTTCACGCATCGAGTTTCGGGACCCAAGGGAACACTAGACTTAAACTTCCCAGAACCTCTTCCAAGATCATGATAAAAATGCCTAAGATGGCATTTCCTACCAAAATGTGAACATGTGAAAATGCCAGGAATGTTACCTATGGGTTGACCTTTTGCGAATGTCCTTGGATGTGGTAGACCCTCTAAAACAAACTATGGTATTGGCTTTGACATTGGAAGAATTATAAACATAGGATATAGTACCATAACTACTAAAACTACTCGAGTCTTTTAAATCATCTTTTAACTTCAAAATTTTAGACTCAAGCAAAGAATTTGACTCTTCCAATTTTAGGGACTCCTTTTTCATATGTTCAATCATTCTTATATGGTCATCTCGCTCCCCATCAATGTGAGCAAACTCATCCCTAAGAGTCTTCTCATGCACCTTAAATCATTAATCAAAACGTTATCCTCTACAACACAAGAATTTTTAAAATCCTTTATTTTTTTTCCCTAAAAATCAGAGTCTATCATCACTCTCTTTCTTGGACAATTCTAATATTCTAAAATCACAGTCCGGGTCCAAAAGTTTCTCACGAAAGAAATCTCTTTGATTTTGAGAAGTTTGCATAAGATCCATAGCAAGTTTAAAACAAATTTTTTCTTTTTCAAGAATCTTAATTCTATTAGCAAACTTCAAATTTAAACGATTGAAGTCGTCAAAATTATGGAAATCCATCGAGAGAAAAACTAAAACACTCAAAAAGCAATAAACAACTATCTAACACAATAACTGAGTGCAACCTGCCCTGATATGAGAAAAATGGTATCAACGAGAATGTTTTTTGAAAAATTAGGGCCACACGATAATTTGGTGAAACTTGCTCTGATGACAATTTGGAAATTCAAGGGTACAAATACTCTGACACCACATAGATAGAGTGGAAGACACTTATACCACTATGAGAATGCGATAACAATTATGCTAAAAAAAATTCAATTTGAGAGTGCACAATTAGTTTTATCTTTTTACCCTAAACATACATCTATATGATGAAATAGATAAATCAAACCAAACCAAGCATTCAACAAAGGCAAAGTTTTAAGAAAAAAACCCTTTCGAGTAAAACCTTTTTTAGCACTTTAGAAATGTTACAACACAGTCGACTTACAATACTACTTGATAACTTGCCACAAGTATACCGCGTTAATCTTCATATATCTCTAAAGAACAACTATGATCCTTGTAAGAATCACAAGACCGTTGTCCTCCTTTTTCAGCCTCAGCCTTTATCGAGTTTCATAAGTCATCTACGGATATGCCTTATCCACAAAGATGTATGAAAGAATATAAAACATTATAGGGTTTAAATGAATTGATAAAACTAGATATTACAGATGTTTGTTTGTGAATGAATCATTATCTTTGTAACACAAAAAGTGAAGAACTTTCTCAAAAGTTATCCAGAAACGAATCTGGAAAAAGTCTTAATAAAACTGAACATGACATAGGTATTTATAGGTAGTTGATAAGATTCTAGGCGGTGGCATCATTTGAACGATTTCATAGTGTAATTTGAATGAGGTGTGTCTCATTTCTAATGACATCTGGAAAAATAAAACAATAAGCCTTATTTTGAACCTCATTTTAAAAGCATATAAAATGATCTTCTAATGACATGCAATCTGGTTTGAACGAGTTATCAATCTCATTTGAACGAGAGTTAACAAAAAAGATAGTTTTCTTTTTTAAATAAGAAATCCCAGTTCATTCTTGATAAAAGTAAACATCCCAAACATAATTTCGTAAATTAATTTAAACTCTAAATTGTGTTATACCTTTATGAGATGTCGGGAAGTCTTCAAACTTAGAGATGCTTGACTTCGGTTCGTCTTCATGGTGCATGACTATTTGTAATGAGATACACCAAACTCGTGACAAACTATGCTATGAACAATATTAGAAATAAAGTTCTTACTCTTTTTTATAAGAAAAGAAAAACTTTTTGAATTTTTTCAATATAAACATTAAAGTACAACCTATTAATAGGGACAAAAGATATATACATGATAATCACGCTATGCTAGATGCAAAACCCAAACTTAGTCAATGGCATAAATACCGAAATACCTCCTAAGATCTTCAAATCTAAGTGAATCTAAAGGTTTAGTGATAATATCAACCAATTGACATTCGGTGCTCACAAAACTCAAGGAAATGATCTTCTCCTCAACAAGATCACGAATGAAGTGCTCATGAATCCTAATATGTTTTGTACTAGAATGTTGGACCGAATTGCAGGAAATATGGATTGCACTCATATTATCACAAGAAATAGTCATTGTGCCTTGGTTAATCCCATAATCTTCTAATATTTTCTTCATCTGCAAGAGTTGTATGCAAAAACTCCCAGTGGCAATGTACTCGGAATCCATCGTGGATAAGTAAAATGGAATTTTTCTTCTTGTTCAACTACCGGATAAGAGCATTTCAAAAGTAAAAGCATCAACCTGAGGTGCTTTTATAACCATCAACATACCCGGCCTAATTGGTATCCAATAAAGTTGACAAGCGATCATTGGTATCAACAGAATATGATTTATTATAAGAAAAAGTCCTACTCACATATTTGATGATACGTTTAAGTGAAAACAAGTGAGACTCTTTTGGGGATGATTGGTATTAAAAACAAACTCTAACATAAAGGCAATGTCGGTAAGACTAGCGGTTAAGTGGAGGAGATTACCTATCATACTCCTATAAAGGGTTTTCTCTACGTCCTTACCGAAAGTGTATTTACGAAGCATAGTCGAGGAACTCATGGGTGTACGCGAGTGCTTAGTGGAGTCTAAAAGAAACTTCTTCTCTAGGTCCCTAGCATATTTAGATTGAGATATAAATATCCGATTATCGAGTTGACACATTTGGAGGTCTAAGAAGAACGTGATTTCACTAACCATGCTCATCTCAAACTCACTCTTCATCTCCTCCTCAAAGGTGTGACCATGTTGGGAACACGTGGATCCAAAGACTATGTCGTCCACATAGACTTGGGTAACCAAGATATCACCTCCTTCTCTTCTAAGAAATAAATTTATATCAAGTCCCTCTCTATTGAAGATACAAGATAAGAGATAAGAAGTCAGCCTTTTGTAAAAAGCACAGGGTGCTTGCTTCAAACCATACAAGGTCTTTTTAGATAAAAGACGTGTCTCGAGTGTTTTGGGTCTTCAAACCCCTTTGGTTATTTCACATAAAATTCATACTAAAGAATCCCATTAAGGAAGGAACTCTTGACATCTATTTGGTTGAGTTGTAAATGACATGCCACGGCAAGTAGTAGGCGAACGGACTCAAGCCTAGCAACAAGAATGAATGTCTCATCAAAATCTACACCTTGTGACACCCCACCTAATTAAATACCGGGCGATCACTCCTTTATTAAATTAAATCAAGGTGAACAGTTGGTTCATTCTCAGCATCACTGTCGATAAAAATAAATTTTCCAATTTAACACCCTAAATAATTAAGCTAAGTGTCAAAACCATTTTCATACATACTTTCCAAATTTTAATTAAAGAAAAAGATTTATTTTATTTATTAACAACATCACAGTAAAAATTACACCACAATAAACCTGGAACATAATCCAATTAATCTAAAGCATTCGTCATTCGAATGTCAACATGCGAAACATAAAGTAACATAATGCAAACTGAATAAATCCCATAGTGACAATACTAAAAATATCGGAAATACAAATGTCCCAACAACAAATGAAATAATGGAAAGAGCGACACATGCCCAATAAATGAGAATGCTAGAAATGGAGTCAATAAAGGAAGCCGTTTACACAAGTGACCTGTAACTCCCACCTAAGCTGCAGCACGTTCCTCTCAAAGGATCCTAAGCAAGACGCCCCTGTGGCTGGGCACCTGAAATATATACATATATATACAAGAGAGAGAAAAAGAAACGAGTCAGAGCCCGAAAGTGTGTTTGATTTAAAATACGTTTAGCAAGTATTTAAATTGATACAGGCCAATGCAACAACATATTAGTGCGACACTCTCTTGAGAAAATCTCACCTCTCTTCTAATGTGCACACCTATCGCATTAACCTTCCCAACGGTTTGTCTTATCATTTATCGCACTAGTCTTCCTAAATGATTTAACTTATCTTAGGTTACTCTTAAGATTTACAATACAACGATTCCATTTAAAAAGGATGTTCCAGTTAGTAACCAAAATTCTCCATTTTAACTTTATAAAATCAATAAGTTTTCTGGTGACATATTATACTTTCTCAAAACAAGTATTCATAATTTAGTCCAGAATTATTCCTCTCTTACTACGTTACAGCAACAGTTTAAATTCCTCAATCCATATATATATATATTAAGCACTCGTCTAATTTATATATATATATCCTAACAACACCAACATACAAACTATGGTGTAGGCATACTCTGCTTTCTCAAAACAAGTATTTACAATTTTTAGTTATCAACCATGTCCTACATAACAAATCATGGTAGGTAGTTCCAGATTTCAGAATTTCGTATATATATATTAACTATACGCATAATATATATTATAACAGCACCCCAACTAAATTATGGTGCGGGCATACTCTACTATCCAAAGCCCCATATCACTCATATTAAGGGGAATACATTCGGAATCACTCTCGAAATGTATTAACATACATACACAAATAATATTGAGGCGAAGAATAGATTCCAAGTCTCTAAGAGGATGGCACATGCCTGCGTCTCTTAGGAATGTCTGAACTATCACGTCGATAGCCTGTACCAAGGATATCTATCTTCTAGGGTACAAGTCAATATCCCCCATAAAGGTCCCATCGAGATAAGACTTGTCCCAGCGCGGTAACCTCAGGGATAGCAAGTAGCGTGGGCATGATTTTCACACATAGATAGTATATGCACACACAATCATATAACTATACTAACATTACCATATCAATATTAGGTAAATTCTCAATTCCCATAATTACGACATTTCCATATTATCATATTATTAGTATCGCGTATAAGGGTTCGTCTCTAACCTTAACTCGAAGTGTTTTCTCACTTATAATATGACACTAGTGGACTCTATCCTCACAAATCAGAAATTCATTAAATGACCTTATTAGATTCCAACGTAACTCTCTTAAGCACCTCACCCTTTAAATTCATAAATTTACCAACCTAAAGTAAATATCCCATAAATACCATTCTCGTTGAAGATTAAAGGTCCCAACATTTATTCATATGCCCTACTGGTCCTCAATGTCTCCCAAATTATTTTATCAAGAATGCCCAAAAATTATATCACGACAATTTGAATTTAACTCATTTAAAGAGGGAAATTAGGAGTCTGCCAGGAGGGGTCGATCGATCGAAGCTTGGGGCTCGATCGATCGAAGCTCTAGGCTCGATCGATCGATCAAGCAGGTCTGGGCAAAATTCTGCAGAATGCAGTTACGGGTTTCACTAAACTTCTTCATCCAAAACTATGTTTTTCCATTCCAATCGTCCCAAAAATCCTACTATCATCATTATAACATTATATCAGGTGTTTATAACGTAAAGCATGTGTATAACTATCATTAAACATGGATAATTAACTCAAAATCCCATCTAATCATCAAGAACCCTAGAGTTTTCCTTAATCAAGGTTCTAATCTGTTTTTACCAGAAATTCCTTCTAATATATCATCAAGATTTCGTGGGTTATATTCCTCTACATGGCAAGGGTTCCAGAATTTCCATATAATCAAAACTACATGCATTATCCTAACACAAATTTAGTTTTCTTCCATAGTTTCCATCTCTGAAAAATCCTAGAATAATATGAAGATTGCATTAACGAAAATACGCAAGTCAAATACTTGCCTGGGATTTTTGGTATGCAGATTCATGGCTGATTTTGGTATGGCTCTGTTCCTTGTCTCGCGATCTACGCGGTGGTGGTGGTGGCGGTGCAATCCGGTGGCTTTTTGGCCTTGAATTGCCTTGGAGCTCTCTCCTCTCTTCTCCAATGGCCGTCACTTGATTTCTGGATATTCTAACCCTAAAAGGCTAACCTAATGGCTGATATAGGTTGCTAAAATTCGTGGGTTTAATTACCCAATTATGAAAAATGACTAAAATGCCCTCCCGGGGTACTAATTAGGCCTAAAAATGCCCCGAGACCCAAACTACACCCCCAGGTACACTTTTCTGACTATATCGACCCTACCGGACGCGTTGGCGCACTCAAAATGACCATACGGATAACTTATAAAATATTCACTTTTTATTTAACCAAATTAGTCCCGACGTGACACGAACACGTTCCGACTTAAATTTCTGAAATCGTCATTTAATTCACTCATGACATTCAATATAACCAATATAATATATTACTTTGCTCATTAGTAATATTCAACCAATTTCCCATAATTACTAACTCTCGTCACGTTAATAATTATAACATAATTAATTTCCAGATTTTTATTAAATAAATCATTCAAATTAAATTTAATAAATCCCCAAATTAATATAGCATAAAAATACGGGGTATTACATACTTCCCCCTAATAACTGAATTTTGTCCCGAAATTCGGAAAATGAGGCATACCTGGTAAAAATAACTCTGGATATCTCTCGCGCATATCTGCCTCACGCTCCCAAGTGGATTCCTCCACATTATGATGCTCCCACTGGACTCGCACAAGTGGAACTATTTTTGACCTCAATCTCCTCTCACTATAGTCTAGAATAGCCACTGGTATCTCCTCGTAAGAGCTATCAGACTGTTAGTCTATCTCATCTATCGCAATGTGAGTATAGGCCATATCATCCCGAAGATATCGTCTCAACGACGAGATGTGGAATACATCGTGGATGCGATGTAAATGTTCTGGCAATCCCAACCTGTATGCAACCGGTCCAATCCTCTCGATGATGGGAAATGGTCCCACGTACCTTGGAGCCAACTTCCCCTTCTTTGAACCTCATCACTCTCTTCATAGGAGATACACGCAATAACACTTGATCTCCCACATTAAACTCTCGGAAGAACCGTTTCGCATTGACATAGCTCTTCTGCCTGTCCTGGGCTACCCGAATACGACTCCTGATTATCTCAATCCTCGCGGAGGTCTCCTGAATCACTTCTGGTCCTAGCAACTTGTTGTCCCCCACCTCGAGCCAACAAGTTGGAGAACGACAAGGCCTACCATACAAAGCCTCAAATGGAGCCATACCAATCGTAAACTGATAAGAGTTATTATAAGCAAACTCTACCAGTGGAAGATGTGGCTCCCAACCTCCTACAAAATTGAGAACACACATGCGTAACATATCCTCTAACATCTGATTAGTACACTCTGTTTGTCCATCTGTCTGTGGGTGGTAAGCTGAACTCAACCTCAACTCAGTACCCATAGCCTCCTGAAAACTTTCCCAGAAACGTGACACAAAGATCTTGTCTCTATTTGACACAATATTCATGGGCACCCCGTGTAATCTGACAATCTCCGCGATGAACAATTGAGCATACTGACCGGTGGTATAATCTGTCCGCCCGACAGAAAATAAGCCACCTTGGTCAAACAGTCTACAATCACCCAGATAGAATCGTGGCCCCGCTGTGATGTAGGCAACCCTTTAATAAAATCCAAGGAAATACTCTCCCACTTCCACGCGGGTACTTCCAATGGCTGAAGCATTCCTGACGGTTTCTGGTGGTCCACCTTTTACCAGTTGGCAGGTAGAACACTTGGACACGAGCTCAGCGATGTCCTTCTTCATCCCACTCCACCAGTATTGTCGCCTCATATCCTGGTACATCTTATCGCCTCCCGGATGTACTGCAAATCGGGACCCATGAGAATAAGTCATCACTGCATGACGTAATTCTGCTCCTTCTGGAACTACCAATCTCCCATTAAACCGTAAACCTCCATCAGAAGTAACACAATAGGACTCAGCACCCTCAGCTAGAAGTCGCACAATCTGCTCCTGGAAAAACGGGTGTGTGGTCTGTGCCTGATCACCCTCGTAACAATCTCGGGGGTGACTGACATCACGGATATGAAAGAACGTGCCACTGCATCCTGGTGACCCAACTCCTTCCATTTTGCTTTCCAGACGTCCGCTGTAATACCCCGTATTTCTGAATATTCCAAATAGTCCATTTAATTAGATTGGAGAATTAAATGAGAAAATATCGTCTTGATTTAAATTACGTAAGAGTTTTATTAATCGAAAGATAGATACCGATATATATTGCATCATTTTTTATTTACTTAGTGCGAGTGGTAAATAGTTACTTAACGAATGTAGACCGTGTTGGGGTGAGAACGAGTAATATTTTTAAGTGACTCAAATGATAATTTAGAGGTCACCAATGAGTCCGGAAGGGTCAAATTAGTCAAAATAGTATACCCGGGGGTACTAGTTGAGTCCCGGGGTAATTTTGTACTAAACCGAGACCGTTCGGGGGCGTTTTGGTCTTTTAAAATAAGAGGGTATGGAGACCTACGAAATTGAGAGTTTTATATCAGCCGTATGATAGATGAATTAGGGTTAGAACACCCATGACAACACCAATACCATTAGAGAGAAGAGAGGCACAACTTTCTAAAGCAAAAAGAAGATTTGGGAAGGATTCAAAGGGATTCCTACCAAGTTGGGGAAGAAGGATTGAGGGATAAAGATCATCAATCATCAACAAGAACCACGAAATCAGACCCTACTGATCATAAGGCAAGTTGTTTATTGCAAATTATAAAGTTATAATACCCATGTGTAGGGTTTTTGAATAGTTTTGTTTAAATCAATATTTTGATTGGAGAAAGATGATATTTATGCATGTTGGGATAGGAATCGCATGTAGAATGATTTATACTATGTAGAGAATTAATATTCAGATTAGACTTGATGATTTTCGGAATAAAAAAAAATCTGGATTTTGAATGATAATATGGGAGGAACACCATAACTAGGGTTTTCAAGAAATTCTGGGTTTAATTCATTATTTCTTTAAAGGAATTGGAGTTTTGATGTATTTGATACGTTAGAAACTGTCCTAGTATATGTGGAAACATGTTAGGATCATTGGGTCGAAGTTTGGTGGACAATAATGGAGTTTGGAAATTTGTTAATGGAGGAGAGGTTCAACGAAGAAGACAGACTGCGTCTGTCCCTGTTCGATCGATCGATCGATCTTGAACTATCGATCGATCGACTATGTCGATCGATCGAACCCAGCCGTCGATCGATCGACGCTAGCTGTTTTCCCAAAAATTTTGTGTTTAATCCTTCGTTGAGTTCGTGAATGAATGAGTATTCTAGGATTTACATTATACCTATATGGGAGTAAGAATAAGACCAGTAGGTATAGTGTTGAGGTCCAATAAGGCCATTATGTGTAAGGCTTGGATTAATGACCGAGGAGAATAATCCGATTTAGTAGAGTATCAGGGACTTCGGAAATTGAGTTACGGGGCGAAGTAAATTCAATTTAAGTAATAGACCAGTAGGGTAAGCAATAACTACTGAAATTATATGTCAGGGGTAACTAGGAACCTTAGAGTTGTGTGTATACTCAAATAAATACGATTAATGAGATAAATCGTAAAGCGAATATTGTACGGTAAATATATGAGATTAAAATATTACGTACGTATATGATTAATAGGTCGGGCGTGTACCTACTGAATTATGTGATGTTTTAGGTAGAGAGATTATACCTAAATTAATTATGTTAGGGTCGATGAGACATTCCTAACTAACATAAAGTTATTATATGTTTGGGGTCGATGAGAAATACCGAACTAAACTTTGAACTGGTGTCGCGATGAGAAAGTCTCGAACCAGAATATGTGTATATATATATTTTTTAAATAGTTGGGGTCGATGGATAATTCCGAACCAACTCTCACTTGGGGTCGATGAATCATTCCGAACCAAGAGTCCTTTACGTGTATAAAAAGGACAAAATAGAAATGACTGATATTTAGTATATATTGTGTGTGAAATATATATACTGGATGATATTCTACTTCCGTGTGTTAGTAGATTGATATATTTGATGTACTTGAAGATACATATTGAATTGGTAAGTTAAGTAGTGAAACTTAATTACGAAATGAACCTTTAGATAGAGAAAATCTATTTAGTAATTCAAGTAGCGAAACTTAATTACATAAGTGGGAAAGTTAACAATTGTGAGAATTGTAGTAATTTTAGTAGTAAAACTAAATGGGAAGTCTTGAAAAATAACATAGATTAAATGTTACTTGAGAATTAATTAACATACGCGAGATGTTAGTGAAACGGTTGTACTGTATGGGCGGTACTGGAACTTGGGTATAGATAAGTTCAGTTGACTACTTTGGTTTTAGTTAGCTTGGGAAGTATGGCTAGATAAACTAAGTGTATAACGTTAGGTGTGCACAAAAGATGAGGGGTGAGTTAACTCAAGAGAGTGTACGAGAACCTAACATGTGTAATCAATAACCGCATTTTATATTGTGATAAACGCTTGCTAAATATTTTCAAAATGTTTTGAGTACTAACTCTTGCTATAAAATATTTTCAAAACCTTTTAGGTGTCCAGCCACAGGGATGCCATGTATAATGATTCCATTCCAGATACTCGGAGCTGTAGTACAGTGGATGCTTACAGGATTTTGACTAGGCGATATCTCTCATTCATATCTAGCACAGGATCTCGCACTCTTCTATGTATGGACTTGTTGTCCGGTTTTAGTCTCAGATGTTAGATTCAGACTAGTGGTTATTCTATTGATTGTTTGGTATTTTTAGCCGATGATTTATTCGGTAATACTTCTGTTCTATTGTACTTTTACTTTGTTGTTTGAATTACAGTACATGATTATTTGTACTTTGTTCTGTTTGGTTGATTTATCCGTTTTAAAGAAAGATAAAATTTGGCACCGGTCTAATTTTACTTAGGGGATTAGTAATTAAAAAGTTTTCGACAGTGATGCTAAGAATGAACCATTTGAGAAACCTGTTTTAATTTAATGAAGGCCTGATCACCCGATGTTTAATTAGGCGGGGTGCCACATCCGCTACATCGTCTACCGGTCTACGGCTCAACGCATCAGCAACTACGTTGGCCTTTCTCGGATGATACTGTATATCAAACTTGTAGTCTTTCACAAACTCTAGCCATCTGCGCTGACGCATATTCAGCTTTTGCTGAGTGAACAGGTACTGCAATGACTTGTGGTCTGTGAACAAACGGAATTTCTCACCAAATAAGTAGTGTCTCCATATCCTCAATGCAAAGACGACCGCTGCTAAATCCAGGTCGTGGGTGGGGTACTTCTTCTCATGCGGCTTAAGCTTGCGGGAAGCAAAAGCTATAGCCTTCTCCTCCTGCTGGAGTACTCCTCTAAGTCCCCGTAAAGATGCATCGGTGTAAACCAGGTACTCCACACCCGGTTTCGATAAAGCAAGGACTGGCGCTGAAGTAAGCTTGTCTTTCAGCTCGTCGAAAGCCAATTGACAAGCGTCATCCCAAACATATGGTACCCATTTGCGAGTCAGATTCGTCAATGGACCCGCTATTTTGGAGAATCCCCGAATGGATCTCCTGTAGTAACCAGTTAACCCCAAGAAACTACGCACTTCCGTTGGTGTCGTGGGCTGTCCCCACTCCCTCACCACTAATACTTTACTTGGGTCAACTGCTATCCCTTGCTCAGAAACAACATGGCCCAAGAACTGTACCTCTCGCAACCAGAATCCACACTTCTCGTACTTAGCATATAACTGATTCTCTCGTAGAGTCTGAAGAACCTTCCTCAAGTGCTTGGCATGCTCCTCCTCAGAGTGTGAGTATATTAAGATGTCATCTATGAAGACGATGACAGACTGATTCAAGAACTCTCTGAATACTCGGTTCATCAAGTCCATGAAAACGGCTGGGGCATTTGTGAGTCCGAACGGCATTACCCTGAACTCATAGGACCCATATCTCGACAAAAAGGCAGTCTTCGAAACATCCTGCTCCGTAATACGTAACTGATGGTACCCCTACCTCAGATCTATCTTCGAAAAGAAAGTTGCTCCCCTCAACTGGTCGAACAGATCATCGATTCGAGGCAACGGATACTTATTCCGTATCGTGACCTTGTTTAACTCCCGATAGTCCACACACAGTCTCAGTGAACCATCTCTCTTCTTCACAAACAAGACTGGAGCGCCCCAAGGTGAGGTACTCCTACGAATGAAGCCCTGACCTAATAGCAGCTCTATCTGATCTCATAGCTCTCGCATCTCTGCCGGATCCATACGGTACGGTGTGCATGCTATAGGTCTCGTAACTGGCAATAAATCTATAACAAAGTCCATCTCTCGACTGGGGGGTAGGCCTGGTATCTCCTGAAACACATCGGAATACTCCCTGACAACAGGGATCGAATCTAAGGGAATCACAACCTCCTTAGAGGTATCCTCATCTATGTAATACAAATGAGCGGTCGAACCTCCCTCTGGGCGAGGCATCGCCACTACAAACATCTCTTGCCCCGGAATGGCAAAAATAATGCTCCCACCGAAGCAATCAATCATGGATCTATAAGATGCGAGCCAATCCCTACCAATACTCACATCATGCTCGTCCATGTCTAAGACTAACATGTCTGCAGGTAATACCAAGCTACCAATCTCTACCCCCACTCCCCGGCATATAAAGAAAATAAGTGACCCACTCCCCAGTGGTGAGTCTGTGTACGTAACAGTGCTCTCTACTGTGGTTAATAACCCTAAGGTCTTCGCATAATATGTAGCTATAAAATAATGCGTTATCCCAGTAACCAATAGAATTCGACCCAAAGTTCCATGGATAGAAAACATACCCCAAATCGCGGGTGGTGCCTGTGGGGCTGCTGCCTAGTGGACATTATAGATATGTCTGTACTGTAACTCCCCCTGCTGCACTGGAGCTACTGGAAAGGTTGGTAGGGCTGGTACCTGAGCTGGTGCTGGGAGAGAGACTGGAAAATGTGGCCCCTATGGATCATTACGGGCACATTGTTGCTGTGAGGCCCTAACACCCTCTGGGCAATCTTGGCGTTTATGGCCATGCGTGCCACACACAAAGCATTTTCCTCTGAAGTTACTCCTCCTCTGACCCTGCTGCTGTTGGTGTCGACCTTGCTGACTTGGGACTTTATTCCTCTTTTGAAACTGCTTCATTTTACCACGTTGTTGACTAGAACTGACCCGGTCTTGGGTAGTTTGCTGTCGCAATTTCGGAGTCTTCGCACATTTGTCAGCTTTAGTCACATGCATTTGGCTAACCTCTCTAGGTCTTTTTCCTTCTTTAAGTTGCATGCTGCGTTCTTGGTATTGTAAAACTGCAGTGGTAACTGCTTGTTCCACGATACCTGCTAACTCGGCGGTTGATATACTCTCTGGGGGTACCTGAGGTGTGAGTCGATTTAGCTCGTTGACTCCCTCAACCGTTCTAGCTAGTTCTTCTCGACGGTCCATCTGAAAATTTAAATGAATTTGGATGAGTTCATCATTCAAATAAACAAATCGCAGAAGCACGAATTCCCAAAGTATAGAGATGAACACAACATTCCTAGTATTAGGGCTCTATATCAAAGAAAGCAGCGCTAAAAGCATAATAAGCCGCACAGATCCTAAAGGACACTAGAACCAGATGCTCTGATACCACCTGTGACACCCCGCCTAATTACATACCGGGCGATCACTCCTTTATTAAATTAAATCAAGGTGAACAGTTGGTTCATTCTCAGCATCACTGTCGATAAAAATAAATTTTCCAATTTAACACCCTAAATAATTAAGCTAAGTGTCAAAACCATTTTCATACATACTTTCCAAATTTTAATTAAAGAAAAAGATTTATTTTATTTATTAACAACATCACAGTAAAAATTACACCACAATAAACCTGGAACATAATCCAATTAATCTAAAGCATTCGTCAATCGAATGTCAACATGCGAAACATAAAGTAACATAATGCAAACTGAATAAATCCCATAGTGACAATACTAATAATATCGAAATACAAATTTCCCAACAACAAATGAAATAATGGAAAGGGCGACACATGCCCAATAAATGAGAATGCTAGAAGTGGAGTCAATAAAGGAAGCCGTCTATACAAGTGACCTGTAACTCCCACCTAAGCTGCAGCACGTTCCTCTCAAAGGATCCTAAGCAAGACGCCCCTGTGGCTGGGCACCTGAAATATATACATATATATACAAGAGAGAGAAAAAGAAACGGGTCAGAGCCCGAAAGTGTGTTTGATTTAAAATACGTTTAGCAAGTATTTAAATTGATACAGGCCAATGCAACAACATATTAGTGCGACACTCTCTTGAGAAAATCTCACCTCTCTTCTAATGTGCACACCTATCGCATTAACCTTCCCAACGGTTTGTCTTATCATTTATCGCACTAGTCTTCCTAAATGATTTAACTTATCTTAGGTTACTCTTAAGATTTACAATACAACGATTCCATTTAAAAAGGATGTTCAAGTTAGTAACCAAAATTCTTCATTTTAACTTTATAAAATCAATAAGCTTTCCGGTGACATATTATACTTTCTCAAAACAAGTATTCATAATTTAGTCCAGAATTATTCCTCTCTTACTACGTTACAGCAACAGTTTAAATTCCTCAATCCAGATATATATATATATATATATATATATATATATATATATATATATATATATATATATATATATATATATATTAAGCACTCGTCTAATTTATATATATATCCTAACAACACCAACATACAAACTATGGTGTAGGCATACTCTGCTTTCTCAAAACAAGTATTTACAATTTTTAGTTATCAACCATGTCCTACATAACAAATCACGGTAGGTAGTTCCAGATTTCAGAATTTCGTATATATATTAACTATACGCATAATATATATTATAACAGCACCCTAACTAAATTATGGTGCGGGCATACTCTACTATCCAAAGCCCCATATCACTCATATTAAGGGGAATACATTCGGAATCACTCTCGAAATGTATTAACATACATACAGAAACAATATTGAGGCGAAGAATAGATTCCAAGTCTCTAAGAGGATGGCACATGCCCGCGTCTCTTAGGAATGTCTGAACTATCACGTCGATAGCCTGTACCAAGGATATCTATCTTCTAGGGTACAAGTCAATATCCCCCATAAAGGTCCCATCAAGATAAGACTTGTCCCAGCGCGGTAACCTCAGGGATAGCAAGTAGCGTGGGCATAATTTTCACACATAGATAGTATATGCACACACAATCATATAACTATACTAACATTACCATATCAATATTAGGTAAATTCTCAATTCCCATAATTACGACATTTCCATATTATCATATTATTAGTATCGCGTATAAGGGTTCGTCTCTAACCTTAACTCGAAGTGTTTTCTCACTTATAATATGACACTAGTGGACTCTATCCTCACAAATCAGAAATTCATTAAATGACCTTATTAGATTCCAACGTAACTCTCTTAAGCACCTCACCCTTTAAATTCATAAATTTACCAACCTAAAGTAAATATCCCATAAATACCATTCTCGTTGAAGATTAAAGGTCCCAACATTTATTCATATGCCCTACTGGTCCTCAATGTCTCCCAAATTATTTTATCAAGAATGCCCAAAAATTATATCACGACAATTTGAATTTAACTCATTTAAAGAGGGAAATTAGGAGTCTGCCAGGAGGGGTCGATCGATCGAAGCTTGGGGCTCGATCGATCGAACCTTCGATCGATCGAAGCTCTAGGCTCGATCGATCGATCAAGCAGGTCTGGGCAAAATTCTGCAGAATGCAGTTACGGGTTTCACTAAACTTCTTCATCCAAAACTATGTTTTTCCATTCCAGTCGTCCCAAAAATCCTACTATCATCATTATAACATTATACCAGGTGTTTATAATGTAAATCATGTGTATAACTATCATTAAACATGGGTAATTAACTCAAAATCCCATCTAATCATCAAGAACCCTAGAGTTTTCCTTAATCAAGGTTCTAATCTGTTTTTACCAGAAATTCCTTCTAATATATCATCAAGATTTCGTGGGTTATATTCCTCTACATGGCAAGGGTTCCAGAATTTCCATATAATCAAAACTACATGCACTATCCTAACACAAATTTAGTTTTCTTCCATAGTTTCCATCTCTAAACAATCCTAGACTAATATGAAGATTGCATTAACGAAAATACGCAAGTCAAATACTTTCCTGGGATTTTTGGTATGCATATTAACGGCTGATTTTGGTATGGCTGCGTTCCTTGTCTCGCGATCTACGCGGTGGTGGTGGTGGCGGTGCAATCCGGTGGCTTTTTGGCCTTGAATTGCCTTGGAGCTCTCTCCTCTCTTCTCCAATGGCCGTCACTTGATTTCTGGATATTCTAACCCTAAAAGGCTAACCTAATGGCTGATATAGGTTGCTGAAATTCGTGGGTTTAATTACCCAATTATGAAAAATGACTAAAATGCCCTCCCGGGGTACTAATTAGGCCTGAAAATGCCCCGAGACCCAAACTACACCCCCAGGTACACTTTTCTGACTATCTCGACCCTACCGGACGCGTTGGCGCACTCAAAACGACCATACGAACAACTTATAAAATATTCACTTTTTATTTAACCAAATTAGTCCCGACGTGACACGAGCACGTTCCGACTTAAATTTCCGAAATCGTCATTTAATTCACTCATGATATTCAATATAACCAATATAATATATTACTTTGCTCATTAGTAATATTCAACCAATTTCCCATAATTACTAACTCTCGTCACGTTAATAATTATAACATAATTAATTTCTGGATTTTTATTAAATAAATCATTCACATTAAATTTAATAAATCCCCAAATTAATATAGCATAAAAATACGGGGTATTACACCCCTTTAATCTGTATGTAAACTTAAGTGACCAACCTTGCTTTATTGTGAACTATGGCAGCATTCTTATCCATGTTTTTCTTACACACCCACTTGGTACCAGTCATATATAGGTAGGGGACTAATTCCCAAACATCGTTATATAAAAATTTAAGTAAATCGTCTTGCATAGCACATATCCAATGCTTATATTTGAATGCGTGCTTCACATTCTTGGGCTCTACTGTTGAGGTGTAGGAAAAGTAGCTAACGTCATTTTCTAGTTTATCGTGAGTCTTGACACCTAGTGTGGGATCACTAAGTATGTATAAAGGTTCACAACTCTTTTGAACCCAAAAGAGTGGAACTTTTAAATCAATGGTGGGGTGCATCGGGGAGGTGTAAGGAATAATGAGATCATCACCGAAGGGTTCATTGTTCTCAAACTTCTAGATACGATCAATTAACATAGCCATCTCATCGTTTCTAATTATGAAGTTTATCAATTTCATAACCTTAGAGCTTTCAAGGTTAAACACCCTATATGCTAAACTTGATGATGAAGACCCTGAAAATATTCCCTCATTTCTTCTTGAGTTGAACTTTCCTAAGTTCTCTCTATCTCTAAGGATATAGCAAGGGCTCCCTAAAACTCAAAAATACGATAGGTTAGGTTTGTTCCCTATCCATAACTCATATGGAGTGTGTAGTGTGTGTGGACTAAGATATACCTTATTCACCGTGTGGTATGCGGTATTAGTCACCTCTGCCCTAAACATCTGGGTACGTTATTCCCACCAAGCATGAATCTAGACATCTCTTGAATTATTCGGTTCTTTCTCTCAAAAATCCCATTTCATTGAGGAGTATAAATGGATAAAAATTCATATTTAATGTCGACATCATCACAAAATCTATCCACTCTAACTTCTTTAAATTCAGTGCCATTGTCACTACACATTCGATTAATAGTAACACCATTTGATTCTATAGGACACAACAGTTGGTTCTTAGTAACTCAATAATATCAAAGTTTTGTTTAAGAAATACAATAATAGAATATCTTAAAAAGTCATCGATAATGACCAGGATATACTTCTTACCACCAATACTCTTCATACACGTGGGACCCATAAGTTCCATGTGTATTAACTCCAAAACACAAGAGGTGGTAAATGTATTCAAATTATAATGGGGACTCTGATTTATTTTCCATGTTCGCAAGGACCACAAACCAAGGAAGTTGGTTTCCCAAGAGATGGCAAGATATGAACTAGGTCTTTCTTCACTAATCTCTCAAGATCTCAAAAATTCACATGACGTAGTCATTGATGCCAAAGGTCCATAAAAGAGATCGTATCATTATTGAATACTAAAAAGGACTTGGGAATAATACCGTAGCAATTATCTTTAGTCCTCACACCTTGTAGTAAAAGTTCATCGGATTGATAAAAAATGTTACACTCCGACTGGACAAACTTTACAGCAAAGTTAGCGTTATAATGTTGGCTTATGCTAATCAAGTTCTCTTTTAACCCTTCAACGGCATCAAATTTTCTAGATTAGGAAAATTGGGTATCTCAACATAACCATATCCTAAGATGTTAACCTACTCCCATCTCCAAATGTGACTTTGCCTTCCTTGTGATCCATAAGGTCGATAAAATATGGCTTGTCACTGATCATGTGCCTAGAGAACCCACTATCAAAATACCATTGGTAAGTATCTTAAACCTTAAGATTTTATGAATAAAAAACGTCATTCTTAGGTACCCAAGCGAAGGTGACCTTTTGTTTCCCTTATCATCACTGGATCTAGCTGTAGAATTAGAAGTGTTCTCAAAAGGCATAGGCGTTCTTTGAAATTCTTCCATTAATCTTTTACAAGCCATGAATAGGAACTCAAATTTCTTTCTAAGACTCGCAAAACTTTTATAGTGGTGCATGGGAGCAAGTGTGTGAGAAACTCTTCCTAAATTATAGCAAAATTTCCCAAGGTTACCTATTCATTTGCAACTAGATAAAAAAATAAACTTGATTGGGTCTACCTTGGTTAACAAGTTTAGGATGAGTTCTCCTTGGTTGGTTAGGTCGTTGTCCATACGGATCCCAGGTAGTGACTAGTTTGAGACTTATGACATCCACTCTCTTTCACAAATGATCAAGTGGATCTAATCAATCAATTTCGGTACTGACCTCATTCGATCTTTCTTATAAGCATAAATAAATCCATAAAAATTGGTGCCCAATTGTATGAGTTATCACTATAGCTAGTAGGATTCATCTACGCCGCTTGTAGAAACAAGATCTTGTACCAATTTCAAAATGCGAGTTGGTCCAGGTTATATGAATACCTCGTAGAGTAGGTCACACACACACATAAAATTCCTTTTAGACCAAATTTTATCTTAATTAATTTTATATGAGAATGCAAGATAATTTCAAAACCAAAATACATCCAATCAGCAAAATGAAAAAAAAGATAACAAAAAATCCTTTTCGGGCAAAAACCTATATCTCAGCACTGTGTTTGAACATGACAAACAAATACAAACTTTAAAACCAAATTAGATCTCCACTAAGCTTATGAAGTTATGTCTTCAAGTCTTCCATAGAAATTGATGCAGTCCAAAACCATCCCACAACAAGCATCTCTTGCATTCGTGTCCATCGATCAGCCTCAGGAATCGTTATTCCTTTTTTTTTTCAGAAGTAGAGAATTAACTCCATAAAGTCATATATATAAAGTCCACTCTACAAGTTTTTGAATACGAATGGTGTGCTTCTAGAGTTTGAAAAATCTAAGATATCATTCATAGGACTTTATTTGGAAAAAAAAGTTGTTTTCACAAGGTAGGGTTGTGAGACTTTTGGGAACATGTATAGAAAATATATTCTCACCAAAATTTTAGATGAAACCTATTCTAATAGACCCATTTTATATAAATCATTAATTTCGAGGTGATGAAACTCGTTCGAACGAAAACTATAGGTTTATTAAAAGAAAAAACTTATTGCGTTCAAATGGACTCTAGTTTTGTTCAAACGAACAAGTGATCTCATTCAAACGTACTTCCAACGAGATACTAATGAGTATACTTCTATAAAATAGATCTTCTAACATATATTTGTTTCAAGTTCGTTCTAATGAACTCAATTTCTCGTTCGAACGAAAGCCTATTCTAGTTCGAACAAATAAAAATAAAAAATTATTTGAATTTTGAAAAATGTTCTAAAAACTTTCCATGAACAATTTATAGAAACATATCTGAATAAAATGTTTGAGTATAAATTAAAACCATATACCTCCTTAAATAATGTAGTGATGATTTCAAAGCATTTGATCTTTGATTGTTGCTCGGTCGCCAACTTGTCTTCACTTTGAAGTTCTTGGGAAGTATATGATGATGCAGTTGTAATGAAATGCGCCAAAATAAATAAAAATGAGGAGCAATCATAAAATTTTCTCTGACAATAATCCTAAGTCTAAATTCCCTTTAACATATGTAAGAATATGCTTAACGTCTTTAAGGTGACTTTCTCAATGAGAAGACTAATAACGGGCACACACACAAACATAAAACATGATATCAGGTTGAGAAGCAATTCAATATAACAAACACCATCACGCTTTTATATAACATAGGAGAAATGCATTTACCACTTTCATCTTTAGTTAAGTTTGTTATTGTGCTCATTGGTGTACCTGTTATTTTGGCATTATTTAATTCCAACTTCTCTATTAAGTACTTAGCATATTTGGACTGAAAAATAAATAATCCATATTTAGATTGTTTCACATGAAGTCCGAGGAAATATTGCAGATAATACCCTATCCCAATAATTCAATTAAATATAAATTATACTGTAATGGGGTTAATGGTAATTATAGAAGAATTATGGGTTAAAATTTGAAGAAAAATAAAGGGATATAAAGAAGGGTCATTTTAATGACATTGGCCTGACGTTAGAAGCGAGGTAAGGATCTTGCACGAAGGTCGAGAGAAGAACACCTTCAAACAAGATCCCACTGCATTACGAAGCCAAACTTCAAATGAGGTTGACATGTTGCTCGAATGAGATAGGCCTGTCGTTCGAATTATGTGTCTCAAGAATTTTTTAATCAGATTGGCCTTGTGCACTATCACATTTCTGGTAATTTATTTGGTGTGATTTCAAGACCAAATCAACCCAAATTAGGCCAAATGGGATTTTTGGTCTTTAAGGAGGTTTTTATAAGCTTTTTTGGCCATTTGTTAGGAGAAAAGCAAGAAAAAAAGGGAGAGAGAGGGAAGAGGGTGGTCTTCCCCCATAGGAGGGCTTCTACACACCATTCCTCCACCATTCTACCATCATAAAACCCCATATTTGGACCATATACACCAATTTCCACCATTTTTGAGATAGAATTACGAATTTGTAAGGTGTTGTTGGGAGTTTTTGGAGAAGATGAAGATGGAACTTCCATGGAGTTTGAAGGAGATTTTTTCTTATTAGCTTGAATGGATCACAAATAGAGCATTTTGCATAATGTATTTGGTAAACTCTTGAGGCCACCTTTAATGGTGAGGGTTTCTCCTCCTACACCAAAAATCTTACCACCATTTGGACTCTTTAGAGGTGGTAAAACCTTACTCCTAGTATCAACACTCTATTGCATTATTTGTAGTCTTGTACTTAGATTACATGAGTAGGGTGCAATTGATTAAATGATGAAAATTATGTGTAGAAAATAATAAATATTTTTTGTGGAATAAAAATATTATTTTATTGAAAATAAATGATGAATAAATATTTCAAAGTCTTGAAATATTAAAGGTCGATATCTTACGAAAATATAGTATTTTCTATAAAGATTGATGTTAAACATTTTATAAAATAAAATGTTTGGATAATGACTTATTTTGTTAAACATTGGTGAAATAATGTTTTAAAGTTTCTTGCAAAAATGTAAGGTTTATAAAGATGGACATTTGTTGAGTTTTAAGAAAATTAAATATCTTTTGAGCCTTGAAAGTATATTTTTACAAGTATAATGAATTTGTAAATGAAAATTGTGTTTAAATCATTTAATGGAATTTTAAGGTTTAAAATCCTTCTTTTCATGCATATAAACATGTAGTATTTGGATGATGAATGTATAAATAAGTTTAAACAAGATTTATTGGGTTTAAACATGGAATAAAATAAATTGAAATTCTTGTCTTTAAGATGTGTGAAAAAAGGGGGTAAAAAGTGTGATAAGTTCAAAGATATAAGACTACATGTGGTAATGAAAGGAAATGGTATATTCTTATAAAAGTAGTCTTTAAGTGTAATTAGATTTCTTCAATAAAGAAATTAAAGAAATGTATAGTTTGGAAAAATGATTAGTAATGATGTTGAATAAGTGTTAATGGATAAACAATGGGAAGTTGGTGTATAACCTAATAGTGTTGTAAAAGATTAACACTTATGAAGTTGGAAAGGAAATAGAAAGATAAAGGTGTTTCCAATTAAGGAGAATATTACTCCAAGGTTAAAAGGGTGTTAAGGTGTTAAAACACTTAAGAAGTTAGTGTGGGTAACTTAATAGTGTTTTGGAAAAATTAACACTTGCGAAAATGGAAAAAAAAAGTTAAGTTTGGAAACAAAAGGGTAAAATGGTAATTTTACATAAAGTGGAACATTTTTATGAAATAAAAATGTTGTAAAATATGTTACAAAAATGGGTCATAAGTTAATATAATTTTTTGAATAAAATCAAGGATGAAGTGCAAAGGATATGAAATAGAAGGTTTCAAAGTGTAACACGAGTTGGGGTGTAACCCCGAGTTTTGGCTTCAACTCGGCAAAAGAAAAAATGGAATAATATGGACATTGGTAAAATATTAAAACACATTAAAAGGAACTCGAATGACACAAAGAGGGCGGAGGGCCCAGAGCCCTGGGGTGAAAGACCCAAAATAATTGGTCAGAGCATATGGTGCGCATAACCGGTGGTGTGGAGCCCGTTGAAGTATGCAATTATTGGAAGATTTCGAGGAATAAAGAATATGTCAAGAAATGGGTTATGTGGTGACATATGTTAATACAACCTAACTCGAATGAATTAATAATTGTTCCGATAAAGGTGAATTGTACAAGTAAATGTGTAAATCTATTAATGTCCATAAGGTAAGAAAAAAGGCAAAGTAAGTGGGTAAATGGGTGGTTAAGCAACCCAAGTGGTTAAACCCATAATTAACACAAGAATGTATCGTAAAAGGTTTTCATAGGCTAGATGATTATTTTCTAACGCGATGTTCATGTGTGTTGAAAGGGTGGTTTTGAATGAAAATACTGTTGTGTGTTGGTTAAAATAAAAAGGAAAATTTCGATAAATAAATGGTGTTCGGTCAAACCAAGTGTAGTGGTTTCAAGCATTGAACCGTGTGTGTTAAGTAAAGGTGACAAATGCTAAAATGGAAGAAGGAAGACTTTTATAAGATTAAGGTAAATTAATCTGGACAAATTAGGTTTTTAAAATTGAACGGTTTCATGCATTAAGTATATGTATGTTTATATACATACAAGGTAGTTGCATGTTCACGTAGGTACAATGTGTTAGAGCCTTCTTTCTGCCGTTCGATTCTACACTGCATTCGTATATTTTCCACTGAGCATTTGGCTCATACCCTCGCTTTGTTATGGATGGTTGGGAGAGGTTTTGTATTTTGAGAGCGTTATACAGGTAAGTACTTTCTTGATTACATTAGTAGCTCTATATTTTTGGACTTCGTGGTGCTCCCCATGGGTCCCTCATGTAGTTTATTTTGAAACTGGAATCGCATGCTAAATAAGTGAATCGTTAATTAAAATAAAACTAGACTAGCAACATTATATAGGTTGTTTTATTACACTTCACACCTAATGATCGGGTCAGACTGGGTTGACTACGGGTAAGTCATAAATCCAAACCGAGGCATTACATTGCAACTCCCTCAAAAGCGACATTTGGAACTCCCCGCTCATAAAATTGAAAAAAAATTGACTTCTTAAGGGGAAGTTGAACCCAATATAATGTTATATACGTAAACTTACGCGGTTTAAACTTCAATTTTGATCTTCCACCGTGTTAAAACCTTTTATTGAGTAAAAAGGTTGGAAGGAGATCGTACCATATCCGGTGGGCTTGATTTAAACTGTACAATGCCTTTTTAAATCTAAAGATATGTCGAGGGAATTTAGGGTCAATAAAACCTATTAGCTGCTCTATATAAACATTCTCTGATAAAATACCATTTAAAAAGGCAGTTTGACATCCATTTCAAAAAGTTTAAATTGTAAATGGCAGGCAACAACAAAGAGTATATGAATATACCCCATCTATGTAAATGGAGTGAATGTCTCATCCACATCTATTCCTTCTATTATATTATAACCATGAGCTACGAGCCTAGCTTTATTTCTAATTATCATTCTTACTTCATTAATTTTGTTTTTAAAAACCCATTAAGTACCGATTACTTTTGAAAAATAGCCTTAATACTAAAAGCCTTTTGTTTACTAGATTAATAACAAATGGTTATAAGTTGAGTAAACTCCGAAAAACTTTTTGGGCAAAACTCTTTTCGAAAAACACAAGATTTGTTATAAAATCTTTTTTTGTATGTATGGATTAAATTCGATAGTTGATTACCTTTAGTTTAATTTTTAATAAATTCCTACTATCTTTACCACACAGTGTGACACCCCGACTAATTAAATACCGAGTATCTACTCCTTTATTCAAATTAACTCAAAATGTCAAGTTGGTTCAGTTCATAACATCACTGTCGAAAAATATTTTAACGATTACTAGCCACTTAATATTTAAAAAGTGAGTTGTCAATTTTAATTAAATCCGATTAACATACGATAAGTATTCAATTATGAAATAATGATATCACAACCACATTACAGTCACATTACAATGATAAAGGAATAAATGAATCTGGAGGAACACTCCTCGAAAATAATCCGAAATACTGAATACAAAGCCTGAATCATAAATTAATTACATCCAACACTGAAATGAAACTGAATAATAAGATGTATCTAAAAGAAATGGGGCGACATGCCCTACAGATGAGTAAATCTGAAATAGAGTCAAGATAGAAAGTGGAGGCGTCTACTATCGAGGTCCAGTAACTTCCACAGCAGCTACAGCACATCACCGGAATGGAACTCCTACTCTTGGTGTCCTTATGGATGGGAACCTAAAAGGTTTTTACAAGAAAATAGATTTGAAAGCAAACGGGTCAGAGCCCGATTGTGAAAACAGTTTAAAATACAACAAGTGTTTAATACCATTAAACAGTGAATATAAAATACATGATAGTGCGTGCACTCACATGAGTTCCTCATCCCTCAACTAATTGTGCACTCTTATCGTACCCGTACCCATTCTAGTTATTGCTATATATAACTAGTACAATACACAATCTAACATTACTATATGATTCCCGATTCAATTCCCGACATCTTAATTTAAACAGAGAGTTTTACTTTACGTCTTAGCTCTCAAAATTAGTAATACTAATCACTAGGGATTTTCCATTTTAACTCTACTAAAATGTTGTTATTATTCACACTTATATTTATACATGATAGTTATTTCAATTAATAGTATATTTTTCTCATCATAAATATACAGTACTGGCACCCCGAGACTAAGTTACGGTGCACATATACTCTGCTATCGAATCCCGATACATCACGTACATAAGGACCACATATTCCGAATCTCTCAGGAATCGTTTCGACAGGTAACAAACACACATAATGGAGGTGAACATAGTTCACATCACATGGGTCACGCACATACCTACGCTCCCATGATCAGCAGACTTATTAACTTCTCAATAAGTCCTTTTATAACCTATGTCCTCGAGGTACCAATCTAAATCCCCCCCGTAGGCACACAAAGATTAGATGGCCCTGATCAAACGCCGACATCCCGTGATAGCAAGTATGGTAGGTATGTTATACACAGATAACCACATATACTAAGCATTCACACATCTTAGATAACTCATAATATTAATAGAAACATGTCTTACGTTCTTATACCGTCATTAGATGTTACACGTTTACAAATCCCCGAATAATGTACATTAAAAGTTGTCACCCTTCTCACGTCGTAATTTTTGGGTACTTATTTCCTAACTTATAAATGTCATCCGGTTTACTATAAAATTCTAAGTTTTACTCCTCAATGTACTCAACTCTCACAACTATACCCGTTGGTCAACAAGGGAAGGTTATCACTCAGTTAAATAAGTCTATTGGAAGTTTGAAATAAAATCAGGCCTAAAAAGGCCATTCTGTCAACTCGTTCGAACGAGGTTGTTCGAATGAGGGTCGTTTGAATGAATTCTTCGAATGAACTCGTTAGAAGGGATACTTTCATCTCGTTAGATTATCATTTGAACGAGGTCGTTCGAACGACCTGGGCAGGTCTTCTAACGAGATGGCAGAATACGCCCAGAAATTTTCCAACTCATTTTTCTTCATTTTTCTCTTCTCTAAATTCATCCTAAAATCATCCTAATAACATATTAATATTCTTAAACTACTCTAAGTCCTCTTATGTCGCTTCTTAACATATTTTTGGGGTGAAATCCTCCTAATCAACATGCAATTATCATTAATCCCCAAATTTTACACTAAACCCTATGAACATGAACCCATAATTTTATTGTGCCTAATTACTCATCATAAATCCGTTTTTAAATCATCATAGTTAAGTTTTTGGATACCAAATTCGTCCATAATCATTCTACATGCAATTCCTAACCAAGATTAAGGGTTTCTACAACAATCCCATTGGGTTTTCACCAAAATATTCAAAGCATATAAGGTTTCTACACTAAACATCACTACAAGAAAATGAAGATCTACCGACGTTTATTTTGCGACGTTTATAGAAAACGTCGGTATAAACCTCTCCTTCCAATGTTTTCCATAAAACGTGGGACAGTTTCCAACAGTTTAATTAAAACGCCGGATAATTTTTCGTCATTTCTACAAAACGACGGAAAAGTTGGAGATTTTAGGTCGTTTTTGAAAAAAAAACGCTGGCATATTTCCTTCTCCTAATTAAAATCGGACTCCTCAATTTGTTTTTATCTTCCCACTAATTTTTTCTTCCCGCTACTTGTTTTTTTTCCACTTTTTTTTTCTATTGGTTCAGTTGTAACCCTATTCCTAATTGGTTTCGTCTATTCCCGTTACTTAATCGGTTTCTCTTCTTCTCAATCAGACCAAGCAGACTCTCTTCTTCTCAATCGATTCTCAATCTGAGCTGACAGTATTGATTCTCAATCTGAGTTGACAGTATTGATTCTCAATCGGAGCTGCCAGTATTGAGGTAATTGTTTTTCATTTTTTTCTACCATTTGGGTACGTATATTTATCTACTATGGGTATTTGGACTTTTTTCATTGTTTAATACTGATTTCGGGTATCTACTAACAGTATTGAGATAAACATACATACCCAACCGACATTGTTTAATAATCAGGAGATGTCTTTTTTTCATTTTTTCTATTATTAAACTAACAGTATTAAACATACCTCAATACCGTAGATAAACAAATCAGTACGTTTAATAATCGGAACTGACGGCTTTATCTACTGATTTGTTTGGGTACGCATGTTTATCTACGGTATTGTATGCGTACGTATGTTTAAAAATACCTCAACAGTTTAATAATTGGAACTGACGGTTTTATTTAATGATTTGTTAGGGTATTTAAGTATTTTTAGTCTTAAAATCTGATTTAATTTAAGGGTTTTCATTCATTGTTTATGTGCTTATCTCTTTTTATTAGTAATAATTTCACTAATGAAAAAATTATAAAATAGTTAGGGTAGTGTTTAAAGGTTTCTAATTGACAAAACCTATATCTCTTGTATATTTTCGATCTAATTTAGGGCTTGAAGAGTGATTGATGGAATTTGTATTAAGATAAATATACAATTGCAAAAGAAAATAGGGGCAAAATAGAAACAATTAAATTTATATGTTTTATATGTTTCTGTAGAGTGATACTTGAATGTTATATGTTTTATATGTTTCTGTAATTTAATACTATATACTAATATATCGAAACACGTATTATGTGCGCGCTCCGATATGTTACCGACACGCTGTGGACACGTTGGGACATGTGATGATGATTCTTCTTTATTTATGATTTTTAATGTTAAAGTGTATTTGAATTTTGTTTTATATGGTCCATTTTCTTAATTTCATGTTAAGAATGCTCAAATAATGTATTTTATGGAAAAAATATGTTTCATTTCATTAATATATATATATATATATATATTATACTTGTCCTAACGTGTCGTATCCTAGTTTTTGAAAGAATCATTGTCGCGTGTCGAAACATGTAAGTACGAGTCTGTGTTATAGGTTATTTCGTAAACAGTTTATTCTGTTCTTGATGATTGTAGCATAATGATAATATATTTCCAACAACTTTATGCATACTTTATAGGGAAATTTACACTTAAGTCCATTGTTGACAATTTTTAAATATTTAAGGACAATTTACAATTAGGTCCACTTGTTATGCCACTAGCGTAAACTTCTACAAGAAGAGAATTAGTGGATCTAAGTGTTTAAAATTTGTCAAAATTCCTTTAGTGTTTAAAATTTGTTTGCGAGGGCCCTAATCACTCTATGAATGCAACACATGACGTTATAATCACATTTGAAGTATTGATAATTCATTTGTCTCACACGTTTTCTCATTACTAACTATTCGACTTATTTAACAACAATATTTTTGTATTTTTTCATTAGGTCATCGAATATATTGATGAATAAAAGTTGGATTAGTATAAAACATAAAGGTCATCCTTTATACGAGAAAGGAGTAGAAGCCTTTGTTAAGTTTTCCTCTGATAACAGACCGAATGCTGAAAAAATATTATGTCCGTGTAAGAAATGCCACAATATGATATTTGTGAAGAAAGATGATGTGGTAGAACATATAATACTTAATCGTTTCTTAGAGAGTTATACATGCTGGACCTTTCACAGGGAATCTTCCTCATCTTCGGCTCCCTATTCTGTATCTATTTTTGGTGATGAAATGAGAGAGATGATACATGATGCCTTTGGAATTCCGCCTTTAGACCCACGAGAGTTTATGGATAGTGGTGCAGAGCAACAACGGGTAGAGGGTCCAGATGCTGAAACCAAGAAATTCTTTAATCTGATAAAAGAATCAGAGCGAGAGTTGTATCCAAATTGTAAGAACTATTCCACACTCTCATTTCTTGTTCGATTATTGCATATAAAGTGTTTAGGTGGGTGGAGTGACAAGACCTTTACAATGCTTCTTGAGTTATTAAAAGATGCATTCCTAGAAAGTGAGACATTGCCAAAGTCTTTTTACGAAGCTCGAAAGTTGATTGCAAACTTAGGGTTAGATTACAATAAGATACATACATGCCCTAATGATTGCATGTTGTACTAGAAAGAGACAGAACATGCGAAAGAATGTCCAAAGTGTCATACCCCAAGATATAAACAGTTAAAGGGTCAGTCAGATGACGATGTTACTATAGATAGGAAAATTCTCGCGAAGGTGGTAAGATAATTCCCTTTAATACTAAGACTTCAAAGGCTATTTATGCCATCAAAGACAGCAACGCAGATGATATGGAATGTCGAGGAGCGCATTGATGATGGAAATGCTAGGCATCCAGCCGATTCTCTTGCTTGGAAAACATTTGATGAGATATATCTAGATTTTGGTGGAGAACCACAGAATGTCAGGCTTTCTTTATCAAGTGATGGCTTCAACCCATTCAGCAGCATGAGTATTGCCCATAGCACGTGGCCTGTAGTTTTGATGCCATTGAACATAGCCCCGTGGTTGTGTATAAAACAACCATATATGATATTATCTATACTTATTGATGGTCCTAGAGGTCCTGGTAATGATATTGATGTTTATTTACGCCTTTTGATTGGCGAGTTGAAGGAATTGTGGGTTAGGGTCGACACTTATGATGGATCCAAAAATGAGATGTTTAAATTGTGTGCGTCGTTGCTATGGACCATTAGTGATTTTCCAGCATATGCAAATTTGTCGGGATGGAGTACAAAAGGTAAATTAGCATGTCCTTGTTATCATAAATATACTTGCTCTCAGTGGCTATATAATGGAGGCAAGCATTGTTACATGGGTCATTGTCGATGGTTGCCGGAAGATCATAAATTTCGAAAGGATAAAATCTCTTTTGATGGTACAATTAAATTGGATACAAAGCCCTCTCGTCTATTTGGAGATGAAGTGTATGCCGAAGTAAAGGACTTCGATAATGAGTTCGGGAAGGATCCACAGTTAGAACGTAAAAGGAAAAGGGTTAATAAAGAAAAAAGTAGTACAATGTCATCTAATTGGAAGAAACGAAGTATATTTTTTGAATTAGATTATTGGAAGGACAATTTGATATGCCATAATCTTGATGTTATGCATATTGAGAAGAATGTGTGTGATAATGTGCTCGGGACATTATTTAATATTGATGGGAAGGGAAAAGATAATTTGAATGCTCGTTTAGATTTAAAGAGAATGGGTATTCGTAAGCCGTTGCATCCTCAAAAATAAGCAAATGGCAAGTACTATTTTTCACCTTCATGTTTCACATTAGACATTAAAGGTAAAGATGTGGTATGTAAAGTGTTGAAGGAGGTGAAAGTTCCAGATGTCTATGCTTCGAATATATCGCGGCATGTTAATCTTAAAGAGCGTACTATATCAGGACTGAAGAGTTACGACAACCATATCTTAATAAAAGAGTTACTTCCTATTGCTTTAAGAAATGTGTTGCCTAAGAATGTGCTAGAACCATTGATTGAATTGAGTAACTTTTTCAGGAGTATATACTCAAAAGTGATGAATGTAAGTGATCTAGATCATGTTCAGTCTCGCATTGAGCTCACATTATGCTATCTTAAGAGGATCTTTCCTCATTCATTGTTTTATGTCATGGATCATTTGGTTATCCATTTAGCTAAAGAGGCAAAGATCGGAGGACCATCACAGTACCGGTCAATGTACGCTATTGAAAGGTGTTGTATTTTTGCAATATTAATTGTTTTTTAATTTTAATGTGAGAGTTTGTCCATATATAATTGAATTTTCCTCTCAATAGATACTTGTTCACACTAAAGAATTATGTAAAGACCCGAAGTCATCCAGAAGGTTCAATTGCACAAGGATATTGGGTAGAAGAATGCTTGACATTTTGCTCCAAGTTCTTGCATGATGTTGAAACCAAGTTTAATCGACCAGTAAGGAACGACGATGGTATATCCAATTCTCTCGGTCAAATCGGTGGTCGCAAATTGGGTAAATCAGAAGGGTTTGTTCTTGATGACCTTACATATGCACAAGCACATCGGTGTGTGCTCGTCAATACAGAAGCAATTGCTCCATTTTTAGAGTTAGTATCTTCTTGAATTAAGTTATCCCATTTTTTTCCACGCGAAATACAATGCAATGACACATTTCAATGCAGGATTCACCGTGCATCAATTAGGAGTAATTCCCATCTCAGACCACATGATGTGGACCGCATTCACAACGAAACATTTCATTTACGGTTTAGAGATCATGTATGTAATATACATATTGAAAATAATAATATATATTTAATTATGTTATACATACGTACAATGTTTAACGGTATCTTTTATTTTGAATGAGTAGGTTCGTAACTTGCTCAAGGCACCTAATACAGATATATCAGAAGAAATTAGGAGATTAGCTAGGGGTCCATTAAAAAACTCAAAGAGAATGTCAGGGTATATTATAAATGGTGCTCGGTATCATACGAAGGCTTGTGAGAGGAAAAGAACGACGCAAAATAGTGGAGTCATGTTGAAGGCAATGACTGAAAGTTATGCAAGTGCAAGAGATAAAAATCCTGTATCCGGAGATGTTAATTTTTATGGGGTTTTAACAGACATCATTGAGTTGCATTATTCTAAAGCTTACAAGTTTGTGTTCTTCAAATGTGATTGGGATGACCATAGTAAAGGTCTCATTGAGCGGGATGATTTTGGTTTCACTCTTGTTATATGCAAAGCGTCAAATAACAGACGAACCTTTCATCTTACCATCTCAAGCAAATCAAGTTTTTTATGTGCGAGATCCAATGGAGAAATATTGACATATTGTTGTGAAGACAAAGCCTAGAGACATTTTTGATATTCTTAGACAACAATGTACAACCCAAGACATCATGTCGGATCAAATAGAGTTGTGGTGCGAGTAAAATTTAGATAATACGACATTCACACATGATGACGAGGCTTGTTGGGTAAGACAAGGTGTTGCCGAAACTATTGTTGATGAGGGAATACAAGGAGAATCTCATGAGGATGATAAGGCTAGTATGTAGGTTGATTCGAATACAACTGGGAGCTTTAAGGGCGTACATTTCATTACACACTTATTTTTCTCTTGATTACACAATATTCCCCTTTAATCATTTTTTCTAGTTAATACTGGCTGTTGTAACATGACATTTCGTGAAAAGCAATTTTTCTCGGTTCTAGTATTGTTACTGAGTCTATTTTAACTTTTTTATATGGTTGACTCTGTTTTGGTTTTATACATATCCACCGTTGTGAACAATATATTTTCTTGGTTGTTTCCCTCTATTTTACGAGGTGTTTTGGTTATTTTCTTATTGTATAGTAAAAATATTATAGAGATCATATATGGGAGCAAGGTACATTCACCTTGGAATCAGGTATTTCTAAATTATTGCAATGGTCTACTGATTTTAAGCCTTCAGATCTTAGACCTACTTCAGCCAATGTGTGGGTGAAATTTAAAGGACTGAATACTGTTTGGTGGATGTATTGATACACCAATCAATATTGATCAAGTAATATTGGCTAAGCAGTTTGTTCATTATGCTAGTGTTTTAATTGACATGGAACTTGTGGATGGGAATCCTCCATCCTCAATCCTTATAACGAGAAAGGATTTTAGTTTTAAACAAGAGGTCATATATGAGAAGCTTCCTCCTCGATGCATTCACTATCGGATTATTAGACACTAGGTCACTGAATGTAGGGTTAATAAAAAACTGCAGGTGGATAATCACGAAACTAATAATGTCCTGCCTAAATCTCGAGGAGATCTAAATATAAAACTCCTCGGACTAATGAAGTGTGGAAACCAGTTCAATAAAAAAGATCAATACAAAAACCTTCTCAAAGTGGGAAACACCTTTGGGGATAATGATTCTAATTCTCCAATCACAGCTATCCTTAACCATGTTAGCAAGAACTCCTCTAACAACTCTTTCATTCATAAATCGTTGATGTCCTTGGTGACAGAGCTATTAGCTGCCAGCCGTACCTGTAATCCCCAAATCATCAGCTATGTTGGTTATTAACATTCAAGATATTTAAAATGATAATGATATTAATCACGGAGTTCTAAACTTGCTTTCTTAAGAAACTGTTAATTTCATTATCCCCCCTTTTTTATTTTGATAAGTTAAACTCTTTAGAGTTATGGATCAATATATATTTTTTAGGAGTCCATGCTAATTAGTCGAGAATTATACCAACCGGGTCATAAAATTCCAGTTTGAACCTGAATGGAGAGAATTAGAGAACCAAATTACGTATCACTCGACTAAATCAAGACTTGGTTTAATCATGTCAAAATATTAGACTGTTCCTGTTCTGAACAAGATATCTCAAGTAATACTATTTAAAAGGACAATTCTAATCTTCATAAAGTAATCCCATAAAATGTATAAACATGATTTGTCATTTGTCATTCATGTTTTCACTTTATAGATTACGAATATGATTAAAAGTTGCAAAAGAAACATGACTTTGGTAGAAGATGACTTTGGTATAAGCTGCATCCACTTTTGCAAAACAAAGCCAATACTTTTGAAGAAAGTGGCCAGCAAAAAATGCATTTGTTGAGACTCAATTGTTGACTTCCCAGTCCTCCATTCATGTCAGATTCGAGAAAAACATACGAGGTCAATAATCTTAAACTAACTACTTATCCAGTAGTCTTAAGACCTGCGAAAAAAAGCTTCATAATATTGAAACATATAATGTAGTTCCAAGAAGAAATATTAATGGTGAGGAAATCTTATGAACAATTTGAAGAGTGCAACAAAATGCATATATGAGTGTCCACACCCGGTTGTATATCTATTGCTTAAACTTGAGGTACATAACCATGCCCATCTAACAAGTTCAACAAATTGAAAAATGGCTTGCCAATTTCAGGTCAATCCCCTGCTCTTGAATTAGCATAGCATAGTAGTTAAGTTTTGGATAGTCACCATTAAAACTTTTCTACCAACCAATTGTTTTGGGAATTTATTTTACAAGCAGCAGAAGGCTGAAATAAAAAATCATACCAGATGTTCTAAGGCTAAAATAAACTATTATTGATGCTTCATTTTGCAGGTCAGTTTGAGGGTTTTGGAACGTTGTAGACTAACATGGAAGTCCATGGGCGTCGAACTCAACACCATGGAGCATCTATGCCTAGTCCCGAGCGACAAGAGGAGGTTGATGCAAATAATATCATGGGTGAGCCTCCACATAACTGTCCAGCTACTCACACTATTACTACTAGACCATTGAGCCCTCCATTGTCTGGAAATAACCAACAAGGCCCAGGAGCAGGTAATTTTAATTGCAAGAACAACATATACTAATGAACTATTATTATTTTGCACTGATGTTTTTCACAATTGCCTATTGGAAACTTAGATCTTATCTCAGAGGGACAGACAAGAACTATAGGCCCTACGTTGATGCATAGTGGTTGGGGTGAGGATGAGGGAAGTTTACAAACTGAGGTGAATGAATTAGGCCAACCCATTGGAAATTCTTCAACTAAACTTGCTTCAAATCTAGGAGTTTTGGCACGAAATGGGATTCTACTACCATTGACTTATCGCGATTGGAGACACATGGACGAAGAGTTCAAGAACGATGCGTGGGCTCATGTTAAGGTATAACTTAAACTAAAACATGTATGCACTTTATTTGCAATAGAAGCTAGAAACATACGAGCTACATATGCTTGTGACTAAGAACTTTGAGTCCTAAGATAAATACTGCATTACCCTCTAGTCATATAGAACTTATACTAGTAAAAAAGTTACGCAAAAATCTCACAAAACATAAGTAGCAATCATAGAGATACTACTAGACTATTATGCAACAAACTTTATATTAAGTGTTAAGGTCCACATCAAGTAAACATTTGAATTGGGGTAGCCATCAGTGGTGTTCCTTCACACTTCTCCAAACAAATCTAGTAAGACTGTACGAACGTGCTAATGCCACTCACTGTCAAGGTAGAAGGACTCATAGTGGATCACATGCACACCTCGTTTGTTAACTCGTAGCGGTAATGCAATGCACAAATTGATGAATTATGTATACAAAATTTTCATAAATGACAAGTTGTACTGGGCTTTGGATCCTTTTGAAAGTTTGATTCCAGCTAAGTATATCAATTGGGCATCTGATTTTAATCTTTCAATTGCTTGATGACCATTGTTTGTTGTTCAACTACTTCTTTTTCCTTTTTTAAAAATATCCATTTGATCAGTGGAGTCTCTCATTTAATCTTTCAATTGCTTGATGAATGATGACCAATGTTTGCTTCATGAATGATGACAATCAATACTTACTTTTATGTTTATCATTTAATAGGATAATACCAACAACACATAAGAGATGTGGCACTTTATAATGCAATCCCTCTCGAAGAAGTGGAAAGAATAGAAGGCCACTGCAAAGCGCCAAGGTTATGATCCGTACGATAAAAATGTGGAACGCTTGGCACATTGTCCCCCTAGGGTTGAGGAGATTCAGTGGCGAAAACTCTTCTATTATTGGGACACAGCTGATGCAAAGGTATGTCGTGTTATTAATTTTTTTCCTAAGTCGTTAAAACCCCCTAACAAGCAGTAGTGATATTACAACACCTATCAAAATTTATTCTTAATATGTTTACATTATGGATTGTTTTTCTCTTGTACTAGCTTAAGAGTGATAAGAACAAAGACATCCGTAAACTTCTGACATCGCCACATACATCCGGTAGAAATAGTCACGCTCAAGTTAGAGAAAAGGTAAAATTTTCTTTATTTGCATTGATTATCTTATTAGTTATGTTTAATAATTAATACTATTTTCTTGTAGATGCGGAAAGATCTTGGATATGTACCAACTCGTAGGATGGTGTATAAGAAAACGCATATAACTAAAAAAAATGAGCCAGTTAGTGAAGAAGCAGCTAAAGCGATTGTAAGTCGCATATTCATAATGCATTGCACATTTTTACCGAATCAATGTCCTGTTTATGATAAGCCTAAGTTTGATATAATGACAACTATTATTTCACATGTTGATTTGTGCAGAGAGAAATGGAGATTTTAAACGCCCAGCATCCGGAGACACTTGAGATTAGTGTTGCACGAGACGATATATTCGGGCAAGTTATGGGACCTGAAAGGCATGGGCGGGTACGAACATATGGGCTAGGTGTCTCTCCGAGTACTATATTTGGCTCATCGTACACAAAATCTGTGAATGATAGGATAGATAATGAGACACGATACCAAGAGGATATGGCAAGAATGGGACGTGAGATGGAAGTTGAAACTGAACGGGTGTGATGTGAGATGGAGGTCGAGAATGAGAGGGTGCGACGTGAGATGGAGGCCGAGAATGAGAGGGTGCGATGTGATATGGAAGATGAGAATGAAAGGAAACAAGTTAAAATGAAAATTCAAATGGAAACTCAAATGCAGTCAAAGTTATCTGCTATGGAATCTCGAATGAATGATCGAATGGAAGCACAAATACTTGATTTTTTAGACTCTCATATGCGTAATATGGGAGCTCTTACCCAATCTCCACGAGATGCATCTTAAGACACTGGAGAGGTAAACTATAAGTACCTAGTTATTAATTTCTGTCTTAAATTCTTCCCAAATTGAAAACATCCATACACTGCTTCAATTCATGTACATTAAAAAATATAATAATAAGATAAGATATTTAGAAGCATGATATCAGTGATGGAAGCTTCAGTAGGAATTATCTGTGTAGGACTGATATGCTGATATGGCCATATTATTTTTATAGTTACTCATAGTCTATGACCCAATTATTTTACTAAAGGATATTATGTAACAGAATATGTATCATCCATTACAAACTGAACGTGGGTTTAGAATCAGTTGTGGAATGTTTTTTTTATAAATAAATTCACACATTGAGTTGCGCTCCTCATTTAATAAAATGTTAACATCCATTAATTATGGTATTGAACATTCTATATATAGTAGAACAACTTCCTTAAAGGGCATAGTAAACAAACTCTGATTCATACATAGATGTGAATGAGCTAATTATGCTACTTGCAAAGCCCGGACTCATGTCATGAGTTCTCTAACTTGATCCCTCAAATGCTCAGGATTGCAGAAAAAGTTGACAAAAACCCTCCTTTTAAGAGCCATTTCTTGAGAATGATGTTTTACTATCTCACTCTTCATACAGAGTTCTAGTGTCAAGGGAGGTATAACTCCAAGTCTGCCTTTGCTGTTGTCAGATATATATGTATGTTCAAGGGAGGGGGTTGGGATGATACAGTGATATTAAACTTTTGAAAGACCAAAATGATCTGGAATCAAGTTTTTTGACCAGCTACACTGGATTCATAACTATGTATAAAGAAAAGATAAGGAGAACTATTGTAAAAAATAAAGTGATTGGGGTCAACCTAATATGCACATGCACTTAATTGAATAGGGATTTGGGGGTATATTCTTATAGCGAGATGAGACACTATCCTTGCCAAAAAATTCACTGTACATGTTATTTCTTCCTTGTTTGGGGGGTTTAACCCCCTCTTGAAAACAAGTGTGTTCCAGATCTTATTGACTCCAATTCTACTGTTGTCAAGCTCTTCCATCTGCATTATTTTTTTCAACTGTAAAAGGTTGTTCATTTACTGCTGATAGCCTTAGTAAATTGATACTTTTAAGCAATTGATGTGGGGTGGGTTTGAGCGACAACTCTATTTGGCATGTCACCAAAGTTGATGCTGGGCAGAAAAAAATGGTAGATTCTGGTTCTGGTTTGATTATGTTTGTGCGGCTACAAAGGCTTGGAAATTATGGTTTTTTGGATCAATTAAAGGTAAAACAAATGGGTAAGGATTTGACACTTGTATTAGGTAATGAAGGGCTAGTTCAAGTGCTGTTTTGGGAACTACAGAAAGTACTCCTAAACAGTAAGCTTGGCTGTTTTGGTATGTGCTAGTTTGCCGTTTTCAAGGAAAAGAAAGATTAAATGATAGGGTGCTCAGATATCAATTATTTTTGGTGATTGATTTCATCACACATTTTTTTTGAGTGGGTGGGGTGGGGGAATTTAATTGGTTGATGGTCATACTGAGAAAGGTCGGTGGAAGAGAGGACATTAGAAGGGCGGAGGCTGGACCAGAGCCAATCGGGAATGGGATGGGTGTTATCGTATTCAAAAGGCCATTCTGGGTCATGTGCATATATGAGACCGTCACAACTTCTAATTTCCTCTAGTCTTGAAAAGTTAACACTACCATTGTCTTCAACTGAAACGATTCTCACCGAAGATTTTGTAACAATATCATTCGCAAGCAACAGAGGACTTCAACTCTGATAAGGCTGCTGACAAACATCATCCACCCTATCAGTGTTGGATATAATAGATTCAGCTTGTAATTCGTTTACAACCTCATCAAATTTTGAAACAAACTGCAAGTTATGAACTAATCTTTCTTGTGTTTCGGTATTTCCATTGATCCAAATTTCCATTGTGATCCAGTAACCAAGGAAATGGGTCGAGCTGATTGTTTTAGTATCAGGTGTCTTAGTTTCAGGTACACATGATCTAGCAGAATGAATCTCAGCGTCATGTTTCTCTGAACTTATAGGTTGCATAGGAGATTCATCCACTTTCTTGACAGTTAGCTCATTTGGAGTATGAGGCGAAGCAACGCCATGCACCATAACCATTCTAGCAGATGTAATTTTCTGCATTAAACCCTGATCAGGTGCAGATGGAATGTTGGTGGAGCTATCTGCATTGAAAGGTTCACCATCTTTCTTTGTTGTCTGCAAACTCGACACCTCTGAAGTAGGAGGTTCCGCTTTCTTCCTTTTCTTAACCCTGCGTGGTGGAGTTCCATCAGTGGCACCATCGTTATCCACCTGTTTTGAAATTTTACCCTCTGGAGATCCTTTCAATGCACTACTTCCAGCAGAATCATTGTTCTTACTAGAAACTGTGACCTTCTCAGGTGATTGTATTGTCCCCTTGTCAGAACTAGAGGGACAATCTAACCCATGTTTGAAATTTTTAGATTTTCCCAAACGCTCAGCGAATTTAATTATCGGCGAAAAAGACAAATTGGGTTTCCTAGTCTTCCTATTACTAGATGATATTTTCCTATCAGAGCCGGTAGCTGAACTTGACCGGGTCATAATAGGTTTGGCCACTAGTGAATTGGACTTAAAAGAAACATTAAGCTCTACCGGGCTTCCCTCTGTCTCCTCCTCCGAATACACACCAGGATCTTTATCTTTATCTTTATCTTTAGCCTTAAATGTATGGATATGGGTTCAAATCCTATTATTAGGTCTTCCTATCCTAAGTAAAACACTCTTCTTCTGTATTTGTTTCTTTGGAGATGGAACAAATTCTTCCCTACTTTCCCTAGACCTATTACTAAATTTCCCAGGAGAAGCAAAAACCTTTGACACCCTTCTTGATTGAACCCCATCACCATCCTCAAACTCATTATTCTCCAACTTCATAGGAGCATGAACCCATCTCTCATCACTCAAATTCCTCTCAAAATCAACATTTTTATTATTATTATTATTATTATTATTATTATTATTATTATTATTATTATTATAATAATAAGAATAAGAAGAAGAAGAACCAGTACCAAATTCAAAACCCTTTACAGATCTGTTTGAATTAGGCATATATTGATGGTCACCCCCACCAAGGGGCATAGCTAAGTGGGGGGCTTGGCCGGGCATAAGCTCGGATCACTTTAAAAAAAATTAGTCTAAATTTTAAGGCCCAATACACCACTGCCCACCCAACAAACAAAAAATTTAGCCCGCCCAACCAATCAAACCTTAATGATCCACTTAAAAAAAAGCTATACGAATCATTATTTTGTGCCTATATTTTTTAATTATCATTATTTTTCATTATATTTAAGTAAATACTAAAATAACATAAAAAAAATCGGCTCGGGAGCTCCCGCCCCCCGAATTTTCGAAAATCATTGTTAAGTCAGCCCGCCCAGATATAAATTTCTGGTTACGCCCCTGATTGTGGTTACTGTTTTTGACTAAATAAAGTGTGTAATCAGTGGTTTGAGGTGTGGAAATAACATAGAATTTCATTCGTTTTTTTGTTATGAAGATGTAGCTTTTACTCTATTTTACTCTATTTTTCATAAAGCTTGTTTCATCTTACTGTTGTTTTCAATAATTATGGTATGAGAGCTCATGTATGACCTAGTTGGGCACAGAATTACGTTTACAGGGTCAATGGAGCTACTGAAATCCATGAGGCCATGTAAATTTTTTTGTAGGTTCCCCATGATGCCAATGTTGATACTCTTGGATCGTCGAGACAATATCCATCAAAGGTTCAATCTCAACAACGACAACAACCACCAATGCAAGCACCACCACAAATTATATCAAGATCCCAACTTCAAAATTATTATGAGGTTAGAGCATTCGTACACTGTTTCAATTCATTAATGTTGTCAATATGAACCGTATTATCGCTAGGAATCCAAAATTCCAATAAAGTTAAATTCACCTGGAAGTCTATATCTAGCTTTAATGCTTACTTTTTTCATTATCACTCTATTATCTAGAACTGAGTCAACTCATTTGACCTATATGATCTACATAGGCTTACATTATTTGGGTTATTAGAAGTTTTACCCCAATACTTTACTTTGACCTCCCTACTTTTTTATTGATACAACTTTGGCCCTTGAAATTGTCAAGTACTTATATAAGTAATTGTGATGTGTAGTTTTCAAAATCGACTTAAAAAATATCGTACCCAGTATACATTGTCCCGCTTTTATAGGGTTTGTAAGAGGTATAGGCAAACCTTAGCCCCATTACTTATTCAACTTTAATTAACGTTCATTCTAGAATTACACTAATTTTTATTCATTGCAAGGATAATAAACTAGTTTATAATTTTAATCGTCGATGGATTTTTTAAAAAATTGAATATTCTTGTGTGGCACTCCATCTTAAGTTGAACGATTTAATAAAATTTGTTATGCCTTATTGTTATTTTCTTTAATTACACACATAAATTTAAACACAATTACTCTTATCTTTAATTTCAGAATCGCATTGCGACTAAGAGGATAAAAAAGAACAAGCAGACAAAAGATCCACGTGCGATGTAAGTACATCTTTCATTCTTTTAATATCCCCTTTGACCAATTTTCATTTTAACATTTCATTCACTTTTTTTTCTTTTTTGCAAATTTTGAATTTGGTCCCGCTTGCTCGTGGAGTTGTATTTTGACTAATTATAAGAAACTTTCGTTACTTTTTGGATGATAATGTGGAGTTTCTTTTTATTTTGTTAGGATAATTTGGACGCGTAGTAGACTTTGTTTTGGATTGAAAATACATATTTATTTTGGAAGAGTGATTATATGAATACTCAATGCTTGGTCGATTCTATATTTATTGAGACACGATATTAATGATGCTCCCTTGAATATAATAGATTTTAGGAAATGATGTTTCACTTCATTAGAAGTTACTTCTCATTTTGTATTGTTAAATAATAGTTAATGGCCAAAGTGGCTTATCATGAAACTTGACGTCTATACATAAATGTCGTAATTTTTGTGCTTGTTTAAAAAATGTTGGGATATAATTCAGCGACGTTTTTTGTATGTGTCGTAAAAAAGTGACTTTTTTCCCCAAAATGTCATGTAATCTATCCGACGTTTTACACAAAGCGTCGGGTAATCTACCCAGGGGCAGGGATTTGAGGACGTTTAAAAAGCGTCGAGGGAAACGTTGGGAAATTATTTATCGACATTTTTCTGATACGTCGGGTATTTCCTGACTGGAGATACCACTACGCTTTCAAAAAACGTCAGATTGTTTATCAGCGACGCTTTTTGTTTATTTGCCAACATTTTAAAAACATCATCGTAACTCAAGTTTCTTGTTGTGCATGGAGGAAATATTCATTGTAATTAATGACATCAAATCACTTGCCTTAAATTTGATGTTCTGGTTCGTTGTTGATGATCAAGGTTGGCTCTCTCTCTTCTTTCCAGTCACAAATCCTCTCAAATTTCTGGTGATGGGGTTTGGAAACTCCTTTACCCTCTTTCTAACTTCTCTCAAAACTTTTGTAGCCCACTCTCTTATCGTTTGCTGGTAATGACCTTAGTGGCCTCCCAAATAATATATAATTAACCTCTAAAATTCGTGGGTTTTAATTCCTAAATTTTTAAAATGACCAAAATACCCTTCTAGGTTGCCGATTTGGCCTAAAAATGCCCCGGAACCCAAAATAAACCCCCGGCTAGTGTTTTCTGACTATTTTGACCCTTCCGAACGCGTTGGCGCACTCAAAATGATCATTCAGTTGATAAAAATATAATTTACTTTTTAATTTAAATAAATTCATTCTTGACGCGACTGACACGCGACTGACACGTGCGTTCCAACTAAATTTCCCAAATTGTCGTATTTTTGCCTCGCGACAATTTGAATATTTTCAATACTCATATATTACCATATATACTCAAAAATATTCAACTTTAACATCATAATCAAATACCAACTCACATCTCGCTAGTATTTATATTCGGATTAATTTCCAATTAATTCTCATTTAATTTAATTAATCCCTTAAATAAAAATCAATAAAATTACGGGGTATTACATACTTCCCCCCTAATAACAGAATTTCATCCCGAAATTCAGAACTAATGAATATATGGTAAAAATAGCTCTGGATAACGTTTGTGCATCTCATCCTTGCATTCCCATGTGGACTCCTCGGCATTATGATGCCACCACTGCACGCGTACTAATGGTACTATCTTCGACCTCAGTTTCCTCTCGCTGTTGTCCAGAATACAAATCGGTCCCTCCTCGTAGGAACTATCGGGCTGAAGATCGATGTCCTCTAAAGCAATGTGAGTATAGGCCAAATCGTCCCTAAGATATTTCCTTAGCGAGGAAATATGGAACACATCATGAATCTTATGCAAGTGCTCCAGTAACCCAAGTCTATACGTAACTGGCCCAATCCCCTCGATGATAGAAAATGACCCCACATATATTGGTGCCAATTTCCCCTTCTTCCTAAAATGCATAATCCCCTTCATAAGAGATACTCTGAGTAACACCTGGTCCCCCACCTTGAATTCTCTGAAGAACCTCTTGGCATCAGCATAGCTCTTCTGCCGGTCCTGAGCTACCCGAATACGGCTCCATATCATCTCTATCCTTGCCGAAGTGTCCTGAATCACTTCCGGCCCAAGGAGTTTGTTATCCCCCACCTCTAACCAACATGCTGGGGAACGACAAGGTCTACTATACAACGCATTAAATGGAGCCATGCCAATGGTGAACTGGTAGGAGTTATTATAAGCAAACTCCACCAGTGGAAGGTGCTTCTCCCAACCACCTCCAAAGTCTAAAATGCACATACGCAACATGTCCTCCAACATCTGATTTGTCCGCTCTGTCTGCCCATCAGTCTGCGGGTGATATGCCGTACTCAGTCACAACTCCGTACCCATGGCCTCCTGGAAACTCTCCCAAAATCGTGAAACAAATATCTTATCTCGGTCAGACACGATATTTAGAGGTACCCCGTGAAGTCTCACTATCTTCGCAATAAAAATCTGGGCATATTATCCCATAGTGTAGTCTGTCCTCACGGGCAGAAAATGAGCAACTTTGGTCAAACTATCCACAATTACTCATATGGAGTCGTGACCCCTCTGTGATGTAGGTAACCCCGTGATAAAGTCCATGGATATGCTCTCCCATATCCACATCGGAACCTCTAACGGCTGTAGAAGTACCGCCAGTTTCTGATGGTCCACCTTTACTAGCTGACAAGTGGCACATTTAAAAATGAACACAGCGATATCTCTCTTCATCCTGCTCCACCAGTACTGTTGTCTCATGTCTTCGTACTTCTTATCCCCACCAGAGTGTACCGCGAATCGTGAGTCGTGCGACTCTGTCATTACCTCGTGTCGCAAGTCTTCCCCTTCTGAAATGACCAGTCTCTCATTGAAGCGTAATCCCCCATCTGAACTAATGGTATCGACCTCGGCTCCCTCTGCTAGTAATCGAACTATCTTCTCCTGACAGAATGAGTCATTTGCATGGGCCTTTATCACTCTCGTAACAATCTGAGGTGTAACAGTCATCACAGATATGAACGATCGAGCCACTGCATCCTGGTGTCCCAACTCCTTCCATTTAGCTTTCCACACCTCGGACACCTCATCTACTGGCCTACGACTTAACGCGTCTACTACCACATTAGCCTTCCCTGGATGATATTGGATATCAAACTGATAATCCTTCACAAACTCAAGCCACCGACATTGACGCATATCCAGTTCCTTCTGCGTGAAGAGGTATTGTAGAGACTTGTGGTCTGTGAACAATCAAAATTTCTCCCCCAAGAAATAGTGTCTCCAAATCAGAAGAGTGAATATGACTGCTGCTAACTCCAAGTCGTGGGTGGGGTAATTCTTCTCGTGAAGCTTAAGCTTACGGGAAGCATAAGCTATGGCCTGACTCTCCTATTGCAGCACACCTCCAAGTCCTTGTAAGGACGCATCGGTGTAGACTAGATACTCAACTCCCGATCTTGGCAATGCTAACACAGGTGCTGAGGTCAACTTGTCCTTCAACTCATCGAATGCCAACTGACAGGCATCGCTCCAGATGAATGGCACACCTTTGCGAGTCAGATGTGTCAAAGGACCCGCTATCTTTGAGAAACCCCGAATAAACCTCTTGTAGTATCCTGCTAAGCCCAAGAAACTACGGATCTCAGTTGGTGTCGTGGGCTATCCCCACTCCCTCACCGCGGATACCTTCCCCGGATCAACAGATATCCCCCGGTCTGAAATTATATGCCCCCAAAATTGAACCTCCTTCAGCTAAAACCCATATTTTTCATACTTTGCATAAAGCTCATTCTGATGCAGCATCTGCAAAACCTGCCTTAAATGTTGAGCGTGCTCCTCTTCTGTCTAGGAGTAAACCAGAATGTCATTAATAAAGACAATGACGAACTGGTCTAGGAACTCTCTGAATACCCTATTCATCAAATCCATAAACACGACTGGGGCATTGGTTAAGCTAAAAGGCATAACCCAAAACTCGCTGGAACCATATCTCGTCAAGAAAGAAGTCTTCGAGATGTCCTGTACCCTAATACGCAACTGATGGTATCCCGATCGTAAGTCAATCTTCGAGAAGAAGGAAGCTCCTCTCAACTGTCGAATAAGTCATCGATTCGGGGCAACGGATACTTATTCCGTATCGTGACTTTATTCAACTCTCGATAATCTACACACAACCTCAATGATCCATCCCTCTTCTTTACGAACAACACAGGGGCACCCCACGATGAAGTACTCCTTCGGATAAACCCCTAACCCAACAACTACTCTATCTGATCCCTTAGCTCTCTCATCTCCGCTGGAGCCATATGGTACGGTGCGTGGTCAATTGGCCGAGTGCCCGGCATCAAATCGATAACAAAATCTATCTCTCGACTAGGAGGTAATACAGGTATATCCTGAAATACATCTGCAAACTCCCTAACAACTGGAATTGAATCGAGTGGTAATACCACTTCCTTAGAGGTCTCCTCCTCTATATAGTAAAAGTGAGTGGATGATCCTCCCTCAGGGAGAGGCATCGCCACTAAAAACATCTCCTGCCCGGGAATGGAAAAAATAATACTCCTACTAAAACAATCAATCATGGCTCGGTACGCAACTAGCCAATCCATACCAACAATCGCATCGTACTCAGTCATTTTTAATACTAACATATCAGCAGGTAAAGTAAGTCTCCCGATCTCTATACCCACACCTTTACAAATAAAAGAAATCACATAACCCTTACTCAATGGTGAATCTACGCAAGTAATCGTGCTCTCTGCAGTGTCTAATAACCCCAAAGTGGGTGAAAATCTCGTGGCGATGAAAGAGTGTGTGGCCCCATATCAAATAAAATACGACCCATAGTCCCCTGAATAGAGAACATACCCTCAATAACAGGTGGATCCTGAGGGACTGCGACATGCTGGAGTTGATAAACTCGCCCGTACTGAAGCTGTCCCTGCTGGACTAGGACTGCTGGGATGGGTGGCAAAGGTGGCATTTGTGGTGGTGCTGAGAGGGCGGCGGGAAACATAGGTCTTTGGGGCTCATGTCGAGCACCCTGCTGCTGCTACTGTGGGGCCCTGCCCCTATCAAGACACTCCTGGCGCTTGTGGAAAATTTTTCCACAAGTGAAACACTTCCCCGAAAAATTCCCCCCTCTCAGACCCTGTTGTCCACGGCCCTGGTGGCCATTGCCATTCCTCCCCTGGCCGTGCTGGCCCTGTTGACCCTGATGGCCATGCTGACCCTGCTGGCCCTGATGAAAACCTCCCTGACCATTTCTGAAACCCCCAGATCTAAACCTCTTAAAATCCTCCTGGTGGGAACCCTGATCACCCTGCCTGTGCTGACCCTGAGCAGATTGTGCCCCTATGGCACCATTTCCCCCTTTCCTGCCCTGATGGATGGACTCTCCTGATCGCTTACCCTCTGACAAGTGAAAGCGGTGCTCCTGGCAGTGAAGCAGTGCTGCGTTAACCATATCATAATAAGTGGCCAACGAGATATTACCCAACAAGTGCTGACGGATCCTCCAAGTCAACCCATCCATGAACTTTTGAATCTTTTTTTCCTCGGTCGGAATCTCATCGGGAACGATTTTCAAGAGATTAGTGAATTCGGCCTCATACTCGGCCGCGATCTTCCCCTCCTTCTTGAGGTTCATTAACTTCCTCCTCATTTTGGTGTGAACAACTGATGGAAAATACTTGCGGTCGAACCTCACCCAGAACTCATAAATAGAAAGGATGTCTCTCTCCTCCGTGGTGGTAATGGACTCCCACCACTGCAATGCTAATCCTACTAGCTTAAAAGTAGCCAGTATCTATTTCTATACCTCCGTGCACTCGTACATCCTCAGGTGCCTTTGGATGTCCTTTTTCCACTGACTGGACACAATGACATCGGAGCTTCCTGCAAACTCCGGAGGGTGTGCTTTCTGAAAAGCATCACGAACACGTTCCCAAGAAGACGAGAATGCATGAGCCTGAACTGGTGCTACTATCGGCGCTTGAGGTGGTGCCTATTGTACAACTGCTAGGGAGGCATTTATCGCTTGGGCTACAATAGCGGAAACCTCTGCGGCATTCAAGGAGCCCTAAACTGGTGCAGGCTATGGCTCGGGCTGAGCATCCCTGGGAACTCGCTATGCACGTCATGGAGGCATCTGAAATGAGAGTAAAGTATTATAAGTTCGTAGTTATAATCTCAAAATAGCTGAAGAACGAAACAGACACAAAAGAATACAACAATTCTAAAATATAGGGCCCTATATCAAAGAAAGCTATGCGGAAACATAACAAGTCTTACAGATCCCAAGGACACTAAAACTTGATGCTCTGATACCACCTGTGACACCCCGACTAATTAAATACCGGGTAGCTACTCCTTTATTCAAATTAACTCAAAAGGTCAAGTTGGTTCAGTTCATAGCATCACTGTCAAAAAATGTTTTAATGATTACTAGCCACCTAATATTTAAAAAGTGAGTTGTCAATTTTAATTATATTCGATTAACATACAATAAGTATTCAATTATGAAATAATGATATCACAACCACATTACAGTCACATTACAATGATAAAGGAATAAATGAATCTGGAGGAACACTCCTCGAAAATAATCTGAAATACTGAATACAAAGTCTGAATCATAAATTAATTACATCCAACACTGAAATGAAACTGAATAAATAAGATGTCTCTAAAAGAAATGGGGCGACATGCCCTCCAGATGAGTAAATCTGAAATAGAGTCAAGATAGAAAGTGGAGGCATCTACTATCGAGGTCCTGTAACTTCCACAGAAGCAACAACTCGTCACCGGAATGGAACTCCTATGCTTGGTGTCCTCGTGGTTGGGCACCTAAAAGGTTTTTACAAGAAAATAGATTTGAAAGCAAACGGGTCAGAGCCCGATTGTGAAAACAGTTTAAAATATAGCAAGTGTTTAATACCATTAAACAGTGAATATAAAATACATGATAGTGCGTGCACTCACATGAGTTCCTCACCTCTCAACTAATTGTGCACTCTTATCGGACCCGTACCCATTCTAGTTATTCATATATCTAACTAGTCCAATACACAATCTAACATTACTATACGATTCCCGGTTCAATTCCCGACATCTTAATTTAAACAAAGAGTTTTATTTTACTTCTTATCTCTCAAAATTAGTAATACTAATCACTATGGATTTTCCATTTTTAACTCTACTAAAATGTTGCTATTATTCACACTTACAGTTATGCATGACAGTTCATTTCAATTAATAGTATATTTTTCTCATCATAAATATACAATACCGGCACCCCGAGACTAAGCTGCGGTGCACACATACTCTGCTATCGAATCCCGATACATCACGTACCTAAGGACCACGTATTCCGAATCTCTCAGGAATAGTTTCGACAGGTAACAAACACACATAATGGAGGCGAACATAGTTCACATCACATGGGTCACGCACATACCTACGCTCCCATGATTAGCAGACTTATTAACCTCTCAATAAGTCCTTCTCTGACCTATGTCCTCGAGGTACCAATCTAAATCCCCCTCGTAGGCATACAAAGATTAGATGGCTCTGATCAAACGCCGACCTCTCGTGATAGCAAGTATGGTAGGTATGTTATACACAGATAACCACATATACTAAGCATTCACACATCTTAGATATCTCATAATTTTAATAGAAACATGTCTTACATTATTATACCATCATTAGATGTTACACGTTTACAAATCCCCGAATAATGTACGTTAAAAGTTGTCAACCCTTCTCACGTCATAATTTTTGGGTACTTATTTCCTAACCCATAAATGTCATCCGGTTTACTACAAAATTCTAAGTTTTACTCCTCAACGTACTCAACTCTCACAACTATACCCACTGGTCAACAAGGGAAGGTTATCACTCAGTTAAATAATTCTACTGGAAGTTTGAAATAAAATCAGGCCTAAAAAGGCCATTCTATCAACTCGTTAGAAATATCGTTCGAATGAGGTTGTTCGAATAAGGGTCTTTGAACGAAGTCTTCGAATGAACTCGTTAGAAGGGATAATGTCATCTCGTTCGAACGACCTGGGCAGGTCTTCTAACGAGATGACAGAATACACCCAGAAATTTTCCAACTCATTTTTCTTCATTTTTCTCTTCTCTAAATTCATCCTAAGATCATACCAATAACGTTTTAATGTTCTTAAACTACTCTAAGTCCTCTTAGGTCGCTTCTTAACATATTTTTGGGGTCAAATCCTCCTAATCAACATGCAATTATCATTAATCCCCAAATTTTACCCCAAACCCTATGAACATGAACCCAGAATTTTATTGTGCCTAATTACTCATCATAAATCCGTTTTTAAATCATCATAGTTAAGTTTTTGGATACCAAATTCGTCCATATTCATTCTACATGCAATTCCTAACTAAGATTAAGGGTTTCTACAACAACCCCATTGGGTTTTCACCAAAATATTCAAAGCATATAAGGTTTCTACACTAAACGTGGAGGAAATATTCATTGCAATTCATGACATCAAATCACTTGCCTTAAATTCGATGTTTTGGTTCATTGTTGATGATCAAGGTTGTCCCTCTCTCTTCTTTTCGGTCACAATTCATCTTAAATTTCTGGTGATGGGAGATGGTTTGGTTTGGAAACTCCTTTAGCCTCTTTCTAACTTCTCTCAAAACCTCTATAGCCCACTCTCTTATCTTTTGCTGGTAATGGCCATAGTGGCCTCCCAAATAATATATAATCAACCTCTAAAATTCGTGGGTTTTAATTCCTAAATTTTTAAAATCACCAAAATACCCTTCTAGGTTGTCGATTTGGCCTAAAAATGCCCCGGAAGCCAAACCAAACCCCCGGCTAGTGTTTTCTGACTATTTCGACCCTTCCGGACGCGTTGACGCACTCAAAATGATCATTCAGTTGGTAAAAATTTAATTTACTTTTTAATTTAAATAAATTCATTCCTGACGCGACTGACACGCGCGTTCCAACTAAATTTCCCAAATTGTCGTATTTTTGCCTCGCGACAATTTGAATATTTTCAATACTCATATATTACCATATATACTCAGAAATATTCAAATTTAACATCATAATCAAATACCAACTCACATCTCGCTATTATTTATATCCGGATTAATTCCCAATTAATTCTCATTTAATTCAATTAATCCTTTAAATAAAAATCAATAAAATTACGGGGTATTACACGCAGTTCCAATCACAATAACAATTAAGAACATTCACAGAAATAGACACAGGAATTTTAACGTGTTAAAACCCTTAAATAAGGGAAACATCCACGGTGCCCTCTATGGCACAAAACAAAAAAATCCACTAGAATAAAAATCAGGTTACAACACACAAGAAAATCAAAAAAGATCCTAACCTAAGTTCAAAATGTACCTACGTGAGATTCTCAACTCCAATGATATTCTGACTTGGAACTTGATCCTTTCTTGCTGCTTCTTTGTATTTTCCTTGATTTCCTTCTCTTTGAATTAAGTTTCCAGCAACTCTTTCAAGTACACGATTCTCAAATAGAGCCAGAGTCTAAGTGTTCGTGTGATGTAGTGTTTGTGATGTGTGACTACATGCAAACATGCAACTCACCCTCTCGATATTAATACAAACTTTCCAAGCAAATTACAGACAGTTCTAATATAAAAGTTATTTCTGAATCTTGATTTCTCAAGCAAAGACTTCTTGATATTTTACATAACCACAGATCTCAAGGAAACCTTAATCGGAAGACGGTTCAAGGTCTTTCACAATATTTGGGTTTTGAAAATATTTTTGAAATTGTAGGCCTCCAATTGCAGATCCAACTAGACTATAAGTCTACTTTATGAAATCAAATTCAGACATAACATGAAAGGATTTATTCAACAAGTTTTGATACATAAAACTTATTTTCAAATTTGTACTCCTAAAAGCTTTAGTACTAGTTATTTTGTGCTTCCTTTATTTTTGAACACTAGTATTTCATAAAGTATGAAATAAAACTCAGAAACACAACACAACTCATTAGATCTGAAATCTTATTTTTGAAAACAGAAGTCTTTTATTTCAAAACTTGTTGAAAAGAAATATATCTAAGAAAAGAGATCGAAAAAGAGAACTAGAAAATTATAAACGTGATATTTTCTCTTTTAGAAAGACCTAGTTTCAATAATGAAAGTTAAATCTTTCTTAGAGATGAATTCTAGAAAGAATCAATGTATTTGAAGAGGTCTTCAAGCGAAGAACACAAAACCAACAACACAAAAAACGTAAAAAGATCTAACTCTCAAAAGGTGGGTGTATGGAACTTTTAGGTTTTGGTGTTTGGTTAGACAGAAATCTCACAGAGGTTTGGATCTCACGAAGAAACTAGGGTTTCCTCTCTCTCTCTCTCTCTCTCTCTCTCTCTCTCTCTCCCTCTCTCTCTCTCTTCTCTCTTCACCCTTCCCTCTCTTCTCTCTATTTTTTTTTATGGTTTGACGAATGGGAAAAAGTCTCTAATTGCTGAGACTTGGTCTCCTTTTATACAGAGTGAAGAAGGATCGATAACATCAGCCTCAATCCAACAGTTGAGATTAAGTCTAACTGGTTTGACCTTGATCCAACGGTTTATCACAGGCGGTTGGTTATAAGGTCACTGATTGGGTAAGCCTGGGGTCACAAGGATTAAAAAGGATCGCATGTAGTACGTTGATTAAAATAATACAAGGGTTGAGAATGAATATGCAAAATGTGAGTATGACAAAACACAAATCCAGACGCTTCGAAACCAACACGTGTATGCACTAGATTAACCTGAGACACGCGTATGAAACTAATTACAAAGCACACCTCAAAGTCTTTAGAGCTTTTAGATTCTACCCAAGCTAACAATTAGCATAGAAATAAGTTTCTGAAATTCCATTTTAATCCACAAAACTTTTAAAACAAACTTTGAATTAATTTAAAAATCATTTAAAAATTGTTTAAAATTATATACAATGATTTGTTTGGAAAGAAATTGATTTTAAAATGATTTCAAGTGATGATAATCCATTCAAGCACATAGGTAATTTGTTGTACTATTTGTGGTTTTAGGGTTAGAATTAACTTCCCTTTGAAAATTCTCTTGTACTTGGATTTCTTCATGTATGTACCTTGGAGGAGATGGAGTTCTCCAGCCATACTATCCTATTTTGTCGATATATCCAAACTAGTTGGAACTCCTATATATAGAGACTCAAGTAAGTTAATATATAGTTTGTTTTCAATCTCCCCCTTTGGGTATTTGAGACAAAATTCCCTTGAGTATTCAGTACTCTTGGGTAAAAAATAAAAAGAAATCATATGGGTCCTATACAGAAATTCTAACTACCCTTTCCCATCCTAAAACTAAAAATAAGGTAAAAGAAATTACATTACTCAACTACATACAGACCAATACCCTACAAAGTATAGACAAGATGTACAGCGGGTCTGAAATGCCTGTAAAAGATAAACGCTAGATTCAGCATATTAATTGAGTTAGAATAGGAATAGATAGTAAAACGCTAAGCACTATTCAATATCTTCTCCCCCAATTTTTCTAAAATATACAAGGGGCATAAATCATAATGACATAGATATTAATTGAGAGTTATCATGTCTATAGCAGTACGCAAATACTCAAAACGAATGTTATCCAATGGTTTTGTAAAGAGATCGACGAGCTGCTTTTGAGTGTTCAGATATTCAATAATGAGGTCTTTGGATTCGACAAGGTCACGGATAAAGTGATGTCTAATCTTGATATGCTTAGTTGAGACAGTATGCACTTGCATTCAAATGAGAAAATTATATATTAAACACCTTTTAACTCAAACAAACCCTAAACATGCAACAATATGTGATTGAATAAGATAATGAACTAAGCAAGAACATTCAAACACATGCTTGTGAGGAAAAATCCCCCAAAGGGGCAAAACCATTTATTTTCATTATAATATTGTAACTGTACAATTTCGGATTACAATGAAAATACAAGTGACTAAGAATTACCCTCAGGTGTCGGATTCTGTAGTCGGCGGCTGGAAATGTCCCTTTCCAGGAGGGCTGCAATGAAGAAGAAGAACGGTCTTCTCCACAAGGGTATGAACAACAAAAATGCGTTCCTGGGTTGTAAAGTGATTCACAAGTGTTTGGAAATTTGTGTGAATAAAAAACCTAGAGTCTTGGTTCTCAATAGGTGAAGACTTAGAGTTTTGTGCTCTGAAAATCGTGTATGTAAGTCTTGGAAAACCACTTCCCGTAGTGGGTTTATAAAGGAATAACATGGCCTAAAAAATCTCTGCACGATCTGTTTGAGATTATCCCAGGCGGACTGGTCCGGGTCTGAGGCAGATCGGTCCGGGTAGGTGGATCGGTTCTTTTTATTTTAGGCTTCTTCGGTTCGCTTGCGATCCGGGGTGTACTGTCTTTTAGCAGGCGGACCGGTCCGGGTCTGAGGCGGACCGGTCTGCAGGCGGATCGATTCTTTTATTCTGGGCGAACCGGTCCGGCCTGTCAGACGTTGATTCCTCTTCTTCTTTTGATATTCGGATCCGTTGATGACTGTATGAATCTTGAATTTCTTTAACGGTGTAACGGCGTGTGACATAACAAATTGACAATGGAAAAAAATGTCCTTACAAATCTCCCCCTATGTCTATGCCGGTACATACATAAAAACAAACATCCGAATTATCAAACAACTAAAGATGCCTATACAAATCTACCCTTCCATGAACCCAAAACTGGAAAGATACAATTGAATAAGACTTCAACGTTTGCTCTTCAACTCTTCAGGAATCTCAACACTTTTCTCATCAGGGTGTGCAATCCAATGATAATCCATGTAGTACCTACACACATGAGAAAAGACAAAATACCAAGTGACGTATCGAGTTTGAAATGAGATAGCATGTTGTATCAAATCTCAAAAACACAAAACTCCCCCAAAATATCTCCCCCTTTTTATGATGTCCCCAAATAGATAAATGAGAGAAATAAAGAAAAATAAGCAAGTGCGGGGTACCACTAGGATAAAATCATACCATGAATGAACACAAAAACAACCAAGTCGATGATAGCGTAAATGAAGTGGTGTGATCAATTTCGATAGGAAAATCAATGCATACAAACATGACATATGTGAACGATGAATATTGGACTCTCCTAGCGAATGAACTGAAATGCGTCCTTTGGTGAAAAAGAATGACAATATAAGATATTGACTCAATCAAATCAACAAATCAAAGCTCAAAGTGATTTTCACACCAATAACGTCCAAAACGATTTATGCTTTTTCAGGACTTTCAAGGAAGTGCAAACCCGTTTAAAGATTATCCAACCAAACTCCCTCAGATATATATTTTGAATAGAGGTATTCTAAATTCTCAAACTTTGGAGAATTTATGGTGAAACCTAAGTGGCCCATATTTGGCATGAAGTGATTGTTATTGCCTTTAAATTTTTTCGGGCTCTTTTAACCTCTTTGGACCTCGGATATTAAAATTCCTCCATTTTTTAGGTCCTTTTTAATGGTGGCTTTTGCGCAAAGGATAGGTGATTACCTTTCGCATCCCCTCCCCATTATACAAAAACACACAGTCTCACCAAAACGGTTTTTACATGCATTCCAATCTTGTTAAGTTTTATCGCATATTATAAGTTGTATAGACAGAATTGAGATGGAAACACTCAAGCCAATATGAGATAGACAAGTGCAATAATCAAATATATCCGTGCACGTGTGCAATAAAGGATATATGAGTCAAACATGTAGGAAGATATCACTAATTACATATCAAAGACTCCAAACAATGTAAAGCACATGGATGAAATGATGTAGCCTCTCAAATCTCTATCAAACAGTCACATGGATATATGGAATGAAGTTGTGACTTGGCTATCTTAAATGCTCATCCATAAAAGGAGCAAGAACAGAAATCTTTTTGGATTTTTCAAAAATTTTAGTAAAATAAAATCTTTTTGTGCTTTTCTTAAAAATTTTCTTAAAGGGAAATCTTTTTGTATTTTTCAAAAGAAATATAAAAAGAATAAATAAATAGCTGTACAACTAAGCAATGGTACATATAAAACAGACAAGCAATAGGAAGCATATGATATGAACATGAAGAAACATCCTATTCTAGACATAGACCAACCCCTCAGTCAACTGTGCAAATCCCCAAAGACTTCCTAAGACTCTCAAATCTAAGGGCATCTAAAGGTTTCGTGAAAATGTCGGCTAACTGACGGTCGGTGGGAACAAAACTCAGGGATACAGTGTTCTCCTCAACTAACTGATGGTCATGGTGTCCTGTGAAATCCTATAATCCTCCAGCATTTGCTTCATCCCAAGAGTTGTGTGCAACAACTCCCGACGGCTATGTACTCTTCCTTCACAGTGGGCAAAGAGATGGAATTTTGCTTCTTGCTCAGCCAGGAGACAAGAGCAGAACCAAAATGGAAACACCCACCAGAAGTGCTCCTACAACCATCTACATCCCCGGCCCAATCAACATCCGAATAGGCGGACAAACGGTCATCGGTATCAAAGGAATACCAAATACCATATGAAAGAGTCCCACTCACGTATTTAATAATACGTTTTAGAGCAAGTAAATGTGACTCTTTCGGGGAGGCCTGATATCGCGCACAGACTCCAACACTAAAGGCGATGTCGAGACGACTGGCATTCAAGTAGAGAAGACTACCGATCATACTCCGATATAAGGTTTTCTCTACGTCCTTGCCTGAAGTGTCCTTACTAAGCTTGGTAGTGGTACTCATAGGTGTACGTGCATGCTTAGCGGAGTCTAAACCAAATTTCTTCACTAGGTCTCTAGCATACTTGGATTGGGAGATGAACATTCCATCCTCTAGCTGACGAACCTGGAGACCAAGGAAGAATGTAAGCTCACAAACCATGCTCATCTCAAACTCACTTTTCATCTCCTCCTCAAAGTGGTGAGCATGCTGGGAGCATGTGGATCCAAAGACTATGTCATCCACATAGACCTGGGTAACCAAAATAGCATCGTCATCTCTCCTGACGAACAACGTCATATCTACTCCCCCTCTCTTGAAGCCACGAGCTAAGAGATAGGAAGTAAGCCTCTCGTACCAAGCATGGGGTGCTTGCTTCAAGCCATACAAGGCTTTCCTCAGATAGTAGACGTGCTTCGGGTGCTGAGGGTCTTCAAACCCTTTTGGTTGTTCCATATATACCTCCTCCTGTAGAATGCCATTCAGAAAGGCACTCTTGACATCCATCTGATATAACTTGAAGCGCAGATGACATGCGATGGCGAGCAGAAGACGGACGGACTCAAGCCTCGCTACAGGAGTAAATGTCTCCCCAAAGTCTACACCCTCTATCTGTGTGTAGCCTTGAGCGACCAACCTAGCCTTATTTCTGATTATGGTACCATTTTCATCCATTTTGTTCTTAAAAATCCACCGGGTACCTATCACATTAGTTTCACTAGGTCGGGGGACTAGTTCCCAGACATTGTTCTTTTTAAACTGAAGCAACTCATCCTGCATAGCAGATATCCAGTGTTCATCCTTGAGTGCTTCATTATGGTTCTTGGGCTCGACTTTGTACGTGTAGCAAAGATGGCTAACAACATTCTCTAGCTGAGCACGAGTCTTGACCCCTAGAGTGGGATCGCCAACAATGGCAGACGGGTCATGACTCTTGTGAACCCATGCAGGTGTGTCCCCTAGCACAAGAGTAGGGTCCACAGAGTGTGAGAGAGGAACAGGTAAATCACTGTCAGAACAATCCTCATCCTCACACTGAAAGTTAGGATCAATAACCGTCGGAGGTTCGTCATCTTGCACGGTGACGTTTATTGATTCCATAACCTTAGAGCTCTTCAGGTTAAAAACCCGGTACGCTCTGCTATTTGATGAATATCCTAGAAATATTCCCTCGTCGCTCCGGGAGTCGAACTTTCCTAATTGCTCTCTATCCCGTAGGATGTAGAATTTACTCCCAAAAACACGGAAATATGCCAGGTTGGGCTTCTTACCAGTCCACAACTCATAAGGAGTCTGAAGTGTGTGTGGACGCAAATAAACCCTATTCATCGTGTGGCATGAATTAGACACTGCCTCTGCCCAAAATCTTCTAGAAACTTTACGACCTAGAAGCATAGATCTAGCCATTTCTTGGATCGTTCTATTCTTTCTCTCAACAATCCCATTTTGCTGAGGAGTTCTCACAGCAGAAAACTCATGTTTGATCCCGAGGCTATCACAGTAAAGATCTACCTTTGCTTCTGTGAATTCAGTGCCATTATCACTACGCATCCTATTAATAGTGACACCGTGTTGATTTTGCAGGACACGGCACTTGGTCGTTAAAAATTCTACAGCATCAGATTTCTCTCTCAAAAAACCTACAATGGAGTACCTGGAGAAATCATCTACCATCATGAGGATATACCTCTTACCACCTAGACTCTCAGTACGAGTGGGACCCATAAGATCCATGTGAATCAACTCAAGAACACGAGAGGTGGTAATGGAATGCAACTTCCTATGGGGACTACGAATTTGTTTTCCCATCTGAGAAGGTCCACAGACGGTCGAAGTTGACTTTCCAAGAGATGGTAAGCCACGTACTAGGTCCTTTTTAGCTAAGCGGTTGAGATCTCTAACGTTCATGTGACCTAGACGTTGGTGCCACAGATCCATAGGAGTGATCGTGGCGCTGTTGCAGACAAGTGAGGACATGGGCTCAGTCCCATAGAAATTATCCTCGGTCCTCACCCCTTGCATCAAAAGTTTTGATTGTAGACTTTACACGCGTCCCGGTCAAACTTTACTGCAAAGTCAGTGTCGCACAGCTGGCTAATGCTGAGAAGGTTTGCTTTCAAACCTTTGACGTACAAAACATTTTCTAGCTTAGGGAATCCAGGTAACTCGACAGTACCACGTCCTATAATGCTAGACTTGCTCCCATCTCCAAAGGTGACTCTGCCATCCTGATAATCCTCAAGAGTCGTAAAAAATGAGGCATCACCTGTCATATGTCTGGAGCACCCACTATCAAAATACCACTGTGAGGTATTGTGTGCTTTGAGAGCAACATGAACAACGATGGACTTTTTATCTTTCTTAGGTACCCAAGCAGAGATGACCTTTTGTTTGCCTTTGTTGTTGTTGGTTTTATCTGGAATGTGAGAAGCATTCACTAACGGCAAAGACATTCGTCAGAATTCTGCCATCAAACTCTGATATGTGGCAGCTAAGAACTCAACTCTCTCTCTCAGACTAGAAAACTCATCAGTATGACATAGTGGAGCAGTAGTACATCGTGTCCGACCCATGCTATACCAAAACTCCCTAAGGTGGCCTTTTCTTTTGCAATAAGTACAAAAGAACACAGTCAAAGGCGGACCTTGGTTTGCCTTTCTTGGTCGAACTCTCCTTCTAGGTTTTTGACGATGGCCATAAGGAGTCGTAGTAAACTCAGGAACTGGTCCAGGGGAAATTTGGGACGTGGAGGCACCATCATAACCAATTCCTTGCCGATCACCAAAACCTAAAGCGGGGCCGAGGAGCATCTTTCCTATTTTCCCAGATCTGTCCTCGATTTGTACCTTGACTTCCCGTGCTTTCTCCAGATCATGAGTCAACTGGGCAACAAGGGCTTCAAGTTTCTTCCGAGTCTCCACGGAGGAATGGAGCTGACTCGTAAGGCTAGCCACTTGTTTAGTCAAGTCCCCTCTCTCTTTCTCAAAAACACTCACTTTCTCGACACAGGCAGATTCTCTCTCTCTCAGGGCGGTGAAGGTGGAGGACTCTCTCTCTCTTGCTCTTCTTAATTATTCCTCTAAGCCGGTGATCTTAAGGACTAACGCTTTGTTTAGCTTTTTAGTTTTAAAAGACTCAGAATATAACTCAGCGTAGGCGCGTTGAATATCACTCTCACTCTCACTTGAGTCATCCTCCCCCTCACTCACATCGTTCTCACTATCGAGGTGTCCCTATGAAGCATCATCCTCATCGTCGTGAAGAGAACAAGGAGTGCTCACTTGACTGGCCATGAATGCGTTGAAGTTACACTCATGCGGTGACTCATATCCTGAATCCACCGTCTCGACCTCATTGTCATCGCTAAGAGTAGCATTAAGGACAGCTTTCCCTTTCTCTCTATTCAGACGAATGGCACACTCAAAGGCTCTATGACCCCTACCATCGCACTCAAAGCATCTCTCACTTTCTTTCTTAGGAGGATTTTTGGAATCTTTTTCATTTTTCTTTTCAAACTTATTTTTCTCAAACTTCTTTTTATCTTTAAAATTGCCATTTTTCTTAAATTTGAGAATCCTCTTCAATTTTTTTGCAAAAAGGGCCAAATCATCTAAGTCAAAATCACACTCAGAATCTAACGTGTCAGTCTCTCTCTTTCTAGATGACTCTACCCTCTTTCTAGCCGACCCCTCACTCCTTCTCTCTTGGGCATTAAGTGCAATTCCCTTATCTTTAGATTTAGCAGTTTTAGGAAACATATCAATTTCATATGTTTGCAAATCTCCTACAAGTTCTTCCAATTTTAGCGTATTTAAATTACGCATATAATTTAGCACAGTGACTTTAGGGATAAAACGCTTAGGCAAAGAACGAAGAATCTTTTTAACAACTCTAGCATTAGGAATATGTTCACCAATATTAAAGCTAGTATTCACAATGTCAGAAAGTCTAGCATAAAATTCATCAAAGCATTCAGATTCATGCATGGTGATGATTTCAAATTGAGTTGTCAAATTTTGCAACTTAGACTCCTTCACAGCATTAGTTCCTCCATGGGTGAGTTGTAAAACATCCCATGCCTCTTTTGACGTGGTGCACGTCATTATGCGTTTGAACTCATCGGGTGTGACAGACCCAGAAATAACACTTAGACCCTTAGAATTAAAAGATGACCATTTAAATTCTTCTTCAGTCCAAGAAGTGACAGGTTTCAAGTTGATCACATTATCAACAGTCACGGAGGGAGGTGTCCACCCTCTTTCAACCAAAATCCAGATACGTTCATCAATGGCTTTTAACGCAGATCTCATATGGGCTTTCCAATAGGCATAGTTTGGCCCATCAAAAACTGGCATTTTATTATATAACTTCTCCATTTGAACACGCACTTTTTCAAAAAAATCAATTTTTTTAGAAAATTGATATCTTAGAAAAATTTTGCGAAAAATAGGAATACGTGATAGATTAGCGTAACCTGCTCTGATACCAATTTGAGAGAGTATGCGTTTGCATTCAAATGAGAAAATTATATATTAAACACCTTTTAACTCAAACAAACCCTAAACATGCAACAATATGTGATTGAATAAGATAATGAACTAAGCAAGAACATTCAAACACATGCTTGTGAGGAAAAATCCCCCAAAGGGGCAAAACCATTTATTTTCATTATAATATTGTAAATGTACAATTTCGAATTACAATGAAAATACAAGTGACTAAGAATTACCCTCAGGTGTCGGATTCTGTAGTCGGCGACTGGAAATGTCCCTTTCTAGGAGGGCTGCAATGAAGAAGAAGAACGGTCTTCTCCACAAGGGTATGAACAACAAAAATGCGTTCCTGGGTTGTAAAGTGATTCACAAGTGTTTGCAAATTTGTGTGAATAAAAAATCTAGAGTCTTGGTTCTCAATAGGTGAAGACTTAGAGTTTTTGTGCTCTGAAAATCGTGTATGTAAGTCTTGGAAAACCACTTCTCGTAGTGGGTTTATAAAGGAATAACATGGCCTAAAAAATCTCTGCACGATCTGTTTGAGATTATTCCAAGCGGACCGGTCCGGGTCTGAGGCGAATCGGTCCGGGTAGGCGGATCGGTTCTTTTTATTTTAGGCTTCTTCGGTTCACTTGCGGTTCGGGGTGTATTGTCTTTCAGCAGGTGGACCGGTCCGGGTCTGAGGCAGACCGGTCCGCAGGCGGATCGGTTCTTTTATTCTGGGCGGACCGGTCCGGCCTGTCAGACTTTGATTCCTCTTCTTCTTTTGATATTCGGATTCGTTGATGACTGTATGAATCTTGAATTTCTTCAACGGTGTAACGGCGTGTGACATAACAAATTGACAATGGACAAAAATGTCCTTACATTAGTGAATGAGTGAAAAATAGGATTTTTGGAAATATTTGTAGCACTTTGATTATCACAAAACATGGTTAATTGTTTTTCTGTGACGCCATAATCACTAAGCATTTGTCTAATCCATAGTATTTGAGCACAACAACTACCAGCAGGTATACATTCTGATTCAGCACTAGATAATGAAATTCAATTCTATTTTTTACATGACCAACCAATAAGGTTATTTCCTACATAGTAGCAAGAACCATAAGTGATCTTACTGTCATTAGAACAATCGGCCCAATCGTCATCGGTATATCCAATAATAGAACTAGTTGTATCTTTTGTATACCAAATACCAAATTTTAGATTACCCTTAACATATTTAATAATGCTTTTTACATTTAATAGGTGAGACTCTTTAGGATTACTTTGATATCTAGCACAGATACACACGACAAAGGATATATCAGGTCGAGACGTGGTAAGACACAGAAAAATCCCTATCATACTTCTATAAAGAGTTGGATCCACATTTTTCCCATTATCATCCTTAGATAGTTTAGTTGAAGTACTCATGGAGGTTCTAGAAGGTTTAGCATTTTCTAAGCCGAATTTTTTAACTAAGTCAACAACATACTTGGATTGGGATATAAAAAGACCATCACTACATTGTTTTACTTGTAAACCCAAAAAATATTGTAGTTCTCCCATTAAAGACATCTGAAATTTGATATGCATGATATCAGAAAAATTCTCTGCTTGTTTAGGACGGGTGGAGCCGAAAATAATATCGTCCACATATATTTGCGCAATTAAGACATGTTGCTTTCCCCTTTTAACAAATAATGTTTGATCATTTTCGCCGCGGACAAAATTGTGAGACACTAAGAAGGTCAAAAATCTCTCACACTAAGCTCTAGGAGCTTGTTTTAAACTGTATAAAGTTTTCTTAAGCTTAAAGACATGGTTCGGGTGTACATGATCAACAAATCCATTGGGTTGTTCTACGTAAACTTCTTCAGACAAAATTCCATTTAGAAAAGAGGATTTAACATCCATTTGGAATAATTTGAATTGCATATGACATGAAATAGCTAGAAGGAGATGAACTGAATCTAGACGAGTAATGGGTGCAAAGGTTTCATCAAAATCAATTCCCTCAATCTGAGAGTAGCCTTGTGCAACAAACCTAGCTTTATTTCTAATGATCTCCCCATTTTCATGAGTTTTGTTTTTAAAAATCCATCTTGTGCCAATAACCTTCGAATCTTTAGGTCTAGGAACCAGATTCCAAACATCGCGACTCTTAAATTGGATTAGCTCTTCTCGCATAACATTTATCCAAAATGAGTAATTAAGGGCATCATTAACATTTTTAGGTTCCTCAAGAGAAACAAAATAAGAATATCATGCCACTTGATGAAGTTGGGATCTAGTTTGAATTGGTTCTGAAGAATTACCGACATTGGTTTCAATGGGATGATCTTTAGAAACCGAGGTGGGTACAGAAGGATCCTAAAGTGGCAGTGAATCAGTATTATCTTATGGATCAGGGGTTAAAATAGGTTCATCCTCATTAAATGTTGCTGGTTGACTGTCCCTACTTCTAACACTTGTATCATCTACAATTACATTAATTGATTCCATAATAGTTTTGGTTCTATTATTAAAAGCACGCGAAGCCCGACTATTTTGGGAATAGCCAAGAAAAATTCCCTTTTCTCCTCGGGTATCAAATTTTTAAAGATGCTCTCTATCTTTTCAGATATAGCAGATACTACCAAAGGTTTTAAAATATTTTAGATTAGGCTTTTTGTGGAACCATAACTCATAAGATGTTTCTTTGTAATTTTTTCTGAGGTAGATACGGTTGATAATGTGACACGTGGTTTGGAAAACTTCTACCTAAAAGTATCTATGGATATTCTTAGCATGTAGCATAACCCTAGCCATTTCTTGTAAAGTCCTATTCTTACGTTCAACTATACCATTCCGTTGCAGGGTTTTGGGAGCGCTAGACTCATGTTTATAGCCATTAGCTACACAATACTCAGATATTCTAGAATCCTTAAAATCTTCACCTCTATCACTCCTAATTTGACACACTTGGTTATCCTTCTCATTCTCAATTTTCAAGAGGATTCTTAAGAATTCATTGAAGGTTTTTGATTTATGCTTCATAAAAGCTACCCATGTATATCTCGTATAGTCATCCACTATAACTAGGATGTAAGAATTTCCACAGAAACTAATAGTTCTAGAGGGACCCATGAGGTCCAAGTGGATAAGTTCTAGGGTATTAGTGGTAAGGACATATTTAACTTTCTTATGTGGGGATTTACTTATTTTTCCTTCCTGACAAGGTCCACACACATGATTGAAAGCATTTTTAATTTTTGGTAAGCCTCTAACTATTTCTTGGGAACTCAATCTTCTAAGGTTATCATAATTTGTGTGTCCCAATCTATTGTGCTAAAGATCAGAGTCATCTAATCTGGCTATTTTGCAAGACTCAAAATTAGGAATTACGGTGTAACAATTTTCCAGGGTTCAATTTCCTATCAAAATACAATTGCCCTTTTCATCTATAATTTTGCAATCATTTTGAGAAAAGGTAACTGAGTGATTGGAATCACAAAATTGTGATGTACTTAAGAGATTGTCTTTAAGGCCTTTAACTAATAAAACATCATTTAGTTCAGGAATTCCTTGCTCTCTCATTGTTCCCTTACCTAAGATCTGAGAAGAAACACCATCTCCAAACATGACACTACCTCCAAGGAAGTCTGTCTTGTTTTTCAATTTTGTTTCATCCACGGTCATATGTTTAGAACACACGGAGTCTAAATACCATCCAGTTGAAGTGCTTTGTGCCTTTAATGCAGAAATGACAATGTTGCACTTGAGCTGGGATAGTAAATCATCTTTTCTAATCCAAATAGGCTTGGTTTTAAAAGATTTGGGGCCTTTAGACTTAGAAAAAGTTTGAGGGGTCTTTGTAGATGATTTTTTCTTAGTCTTGGACCCTCCCTTTTTCTTTTTAGGGTTAGATTTGTTTGTGGCTTGTCTAATAAGTACATAAGTATTTCTGGATTTCCTAAAATAGTTAAAGTTTTGGTAGGTAGGAGTGTATGTCCTTTTCTGGAAACATTCATCTAGAGTATGTCCAAAAATATCGCAGTAGGAACAGTACAAATGGGTATAGGACTTGACTTTCTTATTAAAGTCTTTGGAGATAGGCTTGGATCTATGGGGTATAGTAGTCCAGTCATTATTGGGATTAGGTTTTTGTCCTTGGTTTCTGGCAGAAGGACAAACATATTTGGTTTGACAGTTTGGTTTCAACTGTTGATTATACTGACTATGTGTTGTTTGACAGACATGGAGACTAGTTTCACCTTTTTAAACATTTTGAGAAGTTTGGCCTTGTTTTACAAAAGTAATATTTTCAGGAGAAACTTTGGTCTTACTTGTGTGCACTATTTCTCCAAAACCTAGGCCAGATTTATCTTGAGAGTCAAATTTGCTTCCAATAACAATTTTTTCATAAGTCTTGGTTTGTGTTTCAAAATGTTGACATTTTTTAAAAACATTTGAAACCTTTTGCTTTGACTCTTCTAGTTCAATAAGGGTTGCCTTGTATTTTTGTTCAAATTCACGGTTCTTTTGAATCAAAGAGTTTATTGTCAAGCTGTAATTCTCAATCTCAGTCTCATGAGCAACACATTGAGCAGTGTAATCTTCAGTGTTCTTCCTAATGGGTTGGTTAAGAAAATCGATATGCTCACTTAAGGATTTTATCATTCTCTCTAGGAGAGCACCCTTCTTAACCGTTTTAGTGTACAGTTCATATAGATCGGGCAGATCATCATCAGACTCACTTTGTGCATCGTATGAATTGTCCCCTATGATTTGGTTAGGTTCTTTACCCACGCACACATTCAATTCATCATCAACATTCTTACTTTAACTCACACACAATTTTTCAGCAGTAATGGGAACATAATTATCATCAATATCATTAACAACATCAATAGGCATAGTAGGTTCATGAGCAGGCAAGCATGCATCATTATTATATATTATCTTAGCAAAGAAATACATTTAGTACTCATTGACTTGGGTTGACTCAGTTTCATCCTCATCAGAATCACTAGAGTCGTCCCATGTTTTACATATATTGGCCTTGTTGTTGTTATTAAAACTAGCAGGACATTTATTGGCATAGTTACCAAGTTTACCACAACAATGACATTTAACCTATTTTATGTCAGGTTTAGGACTGTTTGGGTCATGGTTCCTCCTATTGTCATAAGTGTGTTTGGTGTTGTCTCTATCGTGAGGTTTATGATATTTATTACCTTGATAATTTGATTTGCCTTGTTTAGAGGCTAAATCATTTCTTAATTTCAAAATATCTTTAAAATGCTTACTCATAAGATCTATTTCGTTGTCAAGGTTTTCTAAATCGCAGTTTGTAAGACAGTTAGTGCCAAAGTTTATAGAGTTCAATTTAGGCACTGGTAATTTAGATGAAAACACAATATTGGAACTAGAGGCTCTACTGGTCTATCTGGTAAATTGCTTCTTAAAGTCCAATTCCAATTCAACAGTCCTAAGTTTACTGCTAATAAGCTCAGGAGTCATATTAGGGTCATTCATTTCCTCAATTGCATATCTTTTCTTATCAAATTTAGATGTTAATGATATAAGAATCTTTGACACAATTTCCTTTCTACTGTTGGTTATACCATTTGCATGAAGTTTTGTAAAAATATCAGTTAACCTTATGTAGAAATCGTCAAAGGATTCATTGTCATTCATAATCAGGGTGTTGTATTGCTGAATAAGCATTTGGGTTTTTCCATCTTTGACACGTTCATCACTCTCGTGAGCAATGAATAAGGTGTCCCATGCCTCTTTAGAAGTAAAACAGATGGATATTATTTTGAATTCATGTTCATTTATGGACATAAAGATGGAATTCTTTCCTTTGTTATTATTAAGAGAGAGTTTTTTCTCTTCCTTAGTAAATTCACTGAGAAGTTTCTTAATCCTTGTTGGATCAGTGGCATAGGTAGGTTTAGTAGGATGTTCAAACTCTGTTTCAATCATTTCCCAGACTTTATCACCCAGGGTTCCTTGAATGAAAGCAGTCATTCGCACTTTCCAGTACGAAAAATTGTTTCCATCAAAGAGTGGTGGTCTAGATAGGTTACCTAGCTTCTCAAATTTTTCTTCCATACCCAGAGATTTTCAGAAATAAATTTTGAAAACAATTTCTCAAGTTTCAGGATCACAAAAGGTGTTCCTGCTCTAATACCAATTGAAAAACAGCCTTAATACTAAAAGCCTTTTGTTTACTAGATTAATAACAAATATTTATAAGTTTAGTAAACTCCGAACAAACTTTTTGGTAAAAACTCTATTCGAAAAACACAAGATGTGCTATAAAATCTTTTTCTGTCTGTATGGATTAAATTCGATAGTTGATTACCTTAAGTTTAATTTTTAAAAAACATCTACTATATTTACCATGCAGTCATAATCACAATAACAATTAAGAACATTCACAGAAAGAGACACAAGAATTTTAACTTGGTAAAACCCTTAAACAAGGGAAACATCTATGGTGCCCTCTATAGTACAAACCAAAAAAATCCACTAGAATAAAAATCAGGTTACAACACACAAGCAAACAACAAAATATCCTAACCTAAGTACAGAATGTACCTACATGAGATTCTCCACTCCAACGGTATTTTGACTTGGAACTTGATCCTTTCTTGCTGCTTCTTTGTCTTTTCCGTGATTTCCTTCTCTTTGAATTAAGTTTCAAGTAACTGTTTCAAGTACACGATTATCAAATAGATCCACAGTCTAAGTGTTCGTATGATGTAGTGTTTTTGATGTGTGACTGCATGCAAACATTCAACTCACCCTCTCGATATTAATACAAACTTTCCTAGCAAATTACAAACAGTTCTAATATGAAAGTTATTTCTGAATCTTGATTTCTCAAGCAAAGACTTCTTAATCTTTTATATAACCACAAATCTCAAGGAAACCTTGCTCGGAAGATGGTTTAAGGTCTTTCACAATTTCTAGGTTTTGAAAATATTTTTGAAATTGTAAACCTCCAATTGAAAATCCAACTAGACTAGAAGTCTACTTTATCAAATCAGATTCATACTTAACATGAAATGATTGGTTCAACAAGTTTTGATACATAAAACTTATTTTTAAATCTGTACTCCTAAAAACTTTATTACGAGTTATTTTGTGCTTCCTTTATTTTTAAACACTAGTATTTCATAAAATATAAAATAAAACTCAGAAACACACAACTCACTAGATCTGAAATCTTATTTTTGAACACAAAAGTCTTTTATTTCAAAAACTTGTTGAAATAAAATAGATCTAAGAAAGCAGATCTAAAAAGAGAACCAAAAAATTTTAAACGTGACATTTTCTCTTTTAGAAAGACTCAGCTTCAATAATGAAACTTAAATCTTTCTTAGAGATGAGTTCTAGAGAGATTCAATGTATTTGAAGAGATCTTGAAACGAACAACACAAAACAAACAACCCATAAACCCTAAAAAGATATAACTCTCAAAAGGTGGGTTTTTTAATGTATGGGACTTTTAGGTTTTGGTGTTTGGTTAAGGAGAAATCTCATAGAGGTTTGGATCTCATGAAGAAACTAGGGTTTCCTCTCTCTCTCTCTCTCTCTCTCTCTCTCTCTCTCTCTCTCTATCTATCTCTCTCTCTCTCTCTTTCTTCTCTCTTCTCCCTTCTCTCTCTTCTCCCTCTTCTCTTTACTCTGTCTTTTTCTCTGGTTTGACAAATGAGCAAAAGTCTCTAATTGCTGAGACTTGGTCTCCTTTTATATTGATCGAAGAAGAATTGAGAATATTAGCCTCAATCCAACGACTGAGATCAAGTCTAACTAGTTTGACCTTGATCCAATGGTTTTTACACGCGGTGGGTTATAAGGCCACTGATTGGGTAAGCGTGGGGTCACAATGATTGAAAATGATCTCATGTAGTACGTTGATTAAAACAATCCAGGGACTGAGAATGAATATGCAAAATGTGAGTATGAGAAAACACAAAACCAACACATGTACGCACAGTATTAACTTGAGACGCACGTATGAAACTAATTACAATGCACACGTCAAAGTCTCTAGCGTTTTCAGATTCTACCCAAGCTAACAATTAGCATAGAAATAAGTTTATGAAATTCTATTTTAACCCACGAAACTTTTAAAACCAACTTTTAATTAATTTAAAAATAATTTAAAAATTATTTTAAATTATATACAATGATTTGTTTGGAAAGAAATTGATTTTAAAATGATTTCAGGTGATGATAAATCATTAAAGCACATAGGTAATATGTTGGATGCAGTGCAAGTGTCCTATTTGTGGTTTTAGGGTTAGAATTAACTTCCCTTTGAAAATTCTCTTGGACTTGGATTTCTTCATGTAGCATGTACCTTGGAGGAGATGGAGTTCTCAGGTTATACTAGCCTATTTTGTCTATATATCCAAACTAGTTGGAACTCCTATATATACAGACTCAAGTAAGTCAATATATAGTGTGTTCTTAACTTTAGTATTAAAAGGCTTAGGAACGAGATACCAAACATAGTGCGTTTTAAATTAATGTAGCTCTTCTTGCATATCATATATCCAAAAAGAATCTTACAAAGCTTCATTAACATATTTTGATTCCAGAAGGGAAACAAAATACACAAAGTCTACAAAATTTTGAATTTTCAATCTCGTTATAACCAACTATAATACTTCACCAACAACGTTCATGGTGGGATAATCTTTAGAAACCTAGTTAGGAACAACAAAGATTTAAACCAACAAAGTATTAATTTCTATATGTGAATCTCTATTTTCTAAAGTTTTAGACTCATTCTCAGAAACTAGTATTTTACTGACAGACGTTGCCACAGTGTCATTTATAATTGCATTGATTGACTCCATAATGGGCTTGATTATTAAATTATAAACCTATAAAGCATGACTATTTTGAGAATATCTAAGAAAATGCCCTTATCACACGGGGATTCAAATTTTAGAAGGTTTTCTCTATCATGAGAAATATAACAAATATTCCCAAAGGTCCTAAGTATTTAACATTGGGACTTTTAATATACAAAAGTTCATATGGAGTAATTTTGGTATTTTTACGGAGGTAAATTATATTTATGGTATGTAAAGTCGTGTAGATATCTTCAAACCAAATATATTTATGAAGTTCCTTCCCATGAATTAATACCCTGGACATCTCTTGAAGTATTCTTTTTTTATGTTCAGCTATTCCATTATGTTAGGGATCTTGGAGCACTAAACTCTTAAAAATACCCATTTCCAGAATAGTATTCAACAACACCAGTGTCTTTAAATTTAACTCCCCTATCACTTCTTATACTTAATACTTGGGTTTCCTTTACATTTTCATTTTTTAAAAGGATTTTTAGAAACTACTTAAAAGTATCTGACTTATTTTTCATAAAATCTACCTATGTAAAATGTGTGAAGTCATCCATAATGACTAGAATATAACTATTACCACAAAGTCTAAAAGTACGAGAAGGGCCATTAGGTCATGTGGATGAGGTCAAGGGTTTTTAATATTAAACATTAAGAGCATTCCTATGAGGGGAATCATCTTTCTTTCACTCTTGACAAGGTCCACAAACTATATTTGGACATTTTCTAATTTTGGGCAATCCCTCAACAATCTCTTGGGTGCTCAATCTGTTCAAAATTACTGTGACTGAGACTATTATGCCAAAGGTCGGTATCATGAATTCTAATCAAATGACAAGAAGAAGAAATAGGAGGAATATTGTAACATTTCTCCTTATTTCTATTTCCAACTATAATGCAATCAACAGTTTCGTGAATCCCTTTGAACTCATTTTTAGAAAACTTAACGAGTAATTTGCATCAAAGAATTGACTTATATACGATAGAGTGGTCTTTAATCCTTTAATAAAGAGAACATCATTAGACATAGGTAAACATTCCTTAGAGAGTATTCCTTCGCGTGTGATTTCGGATAAAACTCCATCTCCAAACATGACTTTGCCATCAAAGTAGTTAGTCAGATTTTTCAACTTTGTTTTGTCACCTGTCACATGCCTAGAACACCTTGAATCTAAATACTAGCGATTTGAGTTTCTATCGGCTTTGAGTGCATAAATCATAAAATTTCATCTCAATTGTGGTAATAAATCATCTTTTCTTACCTAAATAATCCTAGTTTAAAAGTCCTTTTTCCTTTTGAGTGGTTGGAGGATTGAGGATTTCAGTGAGGTGCTTTTTACTTAGTACGATACTTATTTTTGTTTTTGCCTCTAAAATGATTTTCATTTTATCTAGGGAATACATAACTATAACACTTAACACAAGAGTACTTAAAGTTTTACGCATAAGTTCTTTTATGAAAATAGTTATATAAGTTGTATACATAGACATCATAGTAGGAAAAAATATTTTTTGGGCACTAGTTTAACCTTAGTATCTAATCCTTGAAAGATAGGTGTAGAATTAGTTGGATTTCTAGGTTTGACTGGGATAGAACCAGTGTTTTTCTTACTTCTAACAGGAGGACAAACATAATTAGACTTAGTTTTATCCTTTTGCTAGGTATTACATGGAATTTTTGCCACTTGTAAGACTAAATTAGTTTTACTAAAACATTCTTTGACAAATGCAGTTTCTTGAATTTTTAAGGTTTGTTTGTTTTCAACAAAACTAATTCCAATTTTATCATGCTCTTGTCTCATTTCACTCAATATAAGTTCTTATTTTTTAATTGAGGTTTCAAAATCATTCCACTTTTTGAACATTTTCCATCGATTCTTCCTAATCAACTATAGTGGCCTTGTACTTTTCTTCTAAAATAAAATTATTTTTAGAAAGTTCATTTAATTTCGATATGGTTTCTTTAATCTCAGTCTCATGAGTTAGATATTCATGTAGTCTTCACTATATTTCCTTAGCAGTCCTAGTCAAACTCTCAACTTGTTTAGACAAAGTTTTCACCAATTTTGCAGACAGCGAATTTCTTTAAAGTTAAATAATACGTGTCTTGAAATTTTGGTAAAAGATCATCATCATCGCTATTACTAAGTGAAATGTGTGTTTTGACCTTTAAACCTTCAGTTCTATTTACAGAACTCACAGATACATTCAATTTTTGAGTATTAGCATCACTTTGAATCACACACCCACGAGTATCAGATATATCAATATCAATAATATGAGTAGTACTAGCAAAATTATCAATAACATTACAAGCAGTCGTATAATCATCATCAGACACGCAAGCATCACTATTATATTCAATAAATTTGGCATAAAAATCCATTCAAGATTCATCTATGTTTGATTGTGCTGACTCATCATCATGAAAATCACTCGAGACATCCCAAGTTTTAGTGATGTGGGCTTTAGGTGTGGTTTACGGTTTAGAATAACACCTGCTAGAATAATGTAACATTTTACCACATTTATGATGTTGTAGATGGGACTCTTCCATCTTAGGTCTGTTGTTATGTGAGTCCATACGTCTATCATGATTTGACTCTATAGGTCTATGAAACTTTCTTTCATGTGGTCTAGAAGCTTTAAGTCCTTGATGATTCGATCTTTCTTTACAAGCAGTAATAACATTTCTATATTTTAAAATCCCTTTAAACTGTTTTCTCATTAGGGAAATTTAGGTATCAAGGGTTTCAATATCCGGTTCTTGGTCCGAGTCACTATTTAAGTTAGGCATAAATAACTTAGGATTTCTCATCTTAATAGTGAAGATAGTATTTTACTCAATGTGCCTTTTAGTAGTTGAGGACATAAAGTTTTTGTAATCAACTTCCATTTCCATAGTCCTTAATTTTTTAAAAAGAACATCGGGGGTTAAATTAGAGTCATCAATTTATTCATTGGCATACCATTTACGGTCAAACTTAGGAGGGAGAGATCTTAAAATTTTCATCACTATGTCCCTATTATGATAATCTATGCCATTAGCATGCAATATAGTGATTTTATCAGGCAACTTAAGATAGAATTTATCAAAGGTTTATGTGTCAGAAATCATTATCGAATTATACTATTGGACTAGCATTTGAGTATTGACATCTTTAACATGATGATCACCTTCATAGACAGTGATCATAGTGTTCCAAGATCCCCTAGTAGTGTTACAATGAGAAATTTGTTTCAATTCACGTTTACTAATAGCCACAAAAATATAATTACGTGCTTCACTATTATAGTGAGATAGCACTTTTTCCTCTTTAGTATATTCACTCAGTATTTTTCTTACTCTCACAGTACTTCCCTACGTTGATGCTCTAGTAGGAGTTTGATAACCAACTTGAATATCATCCCAAACGTTGGGAAGTAGGGAAGTACTGTGAGAGTAAGAAGGCTATCATTTGGACTTATATATACATAAGTGTAGTTTCATATCCTATTGTACAATGGAAATGATTGATTCCAGTTTCATATCCAACTGGAATCAATCAATTCCATTGTATATATAAGTGTATTTTCATATATAAGTGTAGTTTCATATCCAACTGTCCTTGAATGAAGGCTATCATTCAAACTTTCCAGTATGGAAAATTTCCTCCATCAAACACATGGGGCCTTCATCTATTTTCAAGTTTTTCCAAAAAAAATTTATCATCCATTTTATGAAAAGATTTTAGGAACTTCAGGATCTTGAAAGTTTTTAATATGAAGCTTTGATACCAATTGAAAACAAATACTTAGGCGAACAATGATTAATAAAATTAACTAACTATTTTTTTGTAAATTGTAAGTTTTTTTTTGTAAAGAAACCTTATTAACGAAAACATATTAAAAGATAGCACAAGATGTGTAACCTAAAGTCCAACCTGATTTTTCTTGAAAAATTCTTTATTCAAGTTTTAATAAATTCTTTTAAAACTAAACAACATGTGTAAGAAATTGGACAAGTAAGTAAAAGAATAGCCATCCACAACACAAGATTTAACGTGGTAAAACCTCCCCATAGGAAATAACCATGAGGGACTCTACACCCCAAAATAAAAAATAACTTCACTAAAATTAGGAAATATGTTTACAAATATAACAAAAATCGAAAATAGATGAATATGTTACCTAAGTAAGAATCCCCTCTCAAACGTAGGTACAAAGTCTCTAAATGTTGATGCAAATAACTCGAGTTAAAGGGAAAAGCCAAGCCTAAAAAACCAATAGTTAATTGTGACAACCCAAATATGTATAATGCGTTATTAGTATATCTAATGTTAAGTTATTATGTTTAGTCTAATACTACTTTCATAAATTATGAAATATCGAATTAGTTACAAACATAAAATTTTGAAGTTTTTGATAGGAATTTTTATGTTGGAGATTAATTTTGAACCTTATAATATAAAAACTGACTTGACTTGAAAACTAAATAGTTGTAGATATATGAATTAGGTTTGTGACACAAAAAATATTGCATGAAATGGACATTTGAGTGAGAAGATATCGTCATTTTATGAACATAGGGTAAAGTAGTAATTTTGCTTTAAATGGTATTTTATCTTATATGGCACCTCATGTTATATTTTTATTAGACCAAAGGGATGTACCCTTATGCTGACTTGAAGACCTTAAAATCTCCTTCGTTATTCATTGATATAATGATTTCAAGTGGATTAGGGTTTTCCATGAAAGAAAGAGGGGTTAGGGTGAATTAGTAAAGGATTAAGGAAGATAATCGAGAGATAAATGAGCTTACGTAGCCAAGGGTGCTTAGGTAAGATTAATTTATAAATTTACATTCTTAATATGACATATTTTGTTTTATATGATGTTAGGGATCATATTTGGGGACAAGGGGGTACGTTTTGTTGTATTCATATGGGTAGGTGTAGGTTGTATGTATGAAGCATGTCGAATTCATACAAATAAGGGTGTAATCAATATGTTGATCAAACTGGTTCATCTTGGTGAATACACGACGGAATCAATTGATTCTAGTTGTATATGAAACTAAACTTATATATACATATTATGTTGAAAATTATATAAAAATACCAAGAAATGAACCTTGAGTGATAGTTTGAAGTTGAGGTGTAGAATCTGCCCCAAGAGGGTAAGTATGCATACATCGTTTTTGAAGTTTTGCTTGACATAGTAAATGAACTCTGAAAATTATGAAAATTTAATATTGTATTATTCAATATGTTTATTGAAATTGGGTAGAATATCGTAAAAATTTATGATGTATAAAATTGTGAAAATTCTTGGAAATTGACTGAATGATAGAGCAACCTATAAGACATGTTTACTGTGTCGTAAAGAAATTGGCATATTTTTCTCTAGAAAACTTTAAATGATGTGTCTTCTTTTGTATTGAAAACCTAATATGATAAGTATTGGATTACTAAGAAGAAATTAAAGTATGACTGGGCTATGATTTTGATAAGTTAAATATCTTAACATGAATTTAGAAAGAACTTCATTTATGATAAATGATGTGAATGGAATCATATGATGCTTATGAATTGAGTTATGCTGAAGATATTCCTTGGGTTTTTAATATTCTTATGATGATACTAGTATTATAATAATGATAGGAACGGAAGAATAACCGGTTGAACAAGTTCCGAACAAATGAAAAGGAAAAGCATGTTAAATTGCCAAGGTGAGTGTACTTATGATTGTTTCATATATAGGTATGAAAAAGATATGTTGGATATAATTATAGCTATGAGAGAGGATTGCCTTGAATACTTCGATAGTCAGGATTTGTTTGAATACTTTGGTATTCATAATTTTTTTGGATATTCAATTATCTAGGATTGGTTTGAATACTTGGGAATTCAGGATTCGTTTGGATATCCAATTATCCACGAGAGGTTCCGCAATTGTGGCGTTTATAGGATATTTTATAATTTGGATACATTATTTTGGGGTCAATCTATTAGGAATAAGGCTACATAGTTATGATGTTCTATATCGTAATGAATCTAGGATCTTTTGCTTGCATTGTATTATTTGGTCTACGTACCATAACTGATAAGATTCGAGATTATGTAGGATTATACATGAAATATCCTTTTTTGGCTCTCTCTTTAGCCCTATATCTCTTATCCCTTGGAGGTCTTCCTCCACTAGCATGTTTTTTTGGCATACGATAAAGTAGCTCGTGGATGGGGATGTAACACCCCGCTTAAAATAATAACGGGTGGCCAGCCCTATACTATATTAAATCAGGAGTCTCAGATGGCTCAGTCTCAACATCAACTATCCGTATAACATAATATACGACTAACTACCCGATATCATATAGGCGAGATGTTCAAATTTAATAAAACATGCAACAGATAACAAACCAACACTATAACTACTAGTGAAGAAAAGAGAGATGCATACTAGAATTTATGATGAATGAAATGAATAACTACAATGAATATGCCAGAAAGAAATAAACCCGAATAAGCTGTCGGGTCACAGCCAATACAATAACTGAAATGGAATAAATATAAACATATATATAAATATCCCTTGGGTACAAACCCGATATACAACATGAATCCTACCTAGATTTCTAAAGAGGTAGGAAGCGACTACATTCTACATCCCGCAACAGTCTGCACCTGTCACGGCTCCCAAGACTCTGGATAGAAGGTCATTCGTCATCCATGCAATAGGATACCTGTAGTAATATATATATATATATATATATATATATATATATATATATATATATATATATATATATATATATATATAGGCAGGAGAGAAAAGTAAACGAGTCAAAGCCCGAGTTGAGAAAATATTTAGCAAGTGTGTTAACCGTGCATAATAAATATCGGTGCACTTATTTCATAATTAAAGTGGAATCGCACTCTCGTGAAACCCCAACTCACCTCTCATATAACGGCGCGCACCTATTTGCGTCCTGAATTTTAGTTAAATTACCCCAATTATAAGGACAACCTAACTTATTATAGGCCTAGCATATACCCACGAGATCTGCCTTCATGTCATACCCCAAGAATCCACTCTTTCTAACCACACTTAAGTATTTTTAGAAACATATATGCCATATTAGGCTTAATGGATTCCGATTTACAATTTAATTAATTATAGTTCTTAATACATTACCCATTTACCTTTCGGTTGAATCATATGATTAAATTTCTAAATAAAAGGCATACAAAATTATTATTGGCAAAACTTCTCTCCAATTTCAACGTTGCACCGCGTTTCGTGCGTGGGGTGTCTCGCAGAGCGAAATCCAAACAAGGAACCACCCCGTTACACTACTCCTTGTCAACGTCGATCCTAGAGATCCATTATGCCACACATAATTATTTGACAAAAAATTTCTCCAATCTCAACACTACACTGCGTTTCATGCGCGTGGTGTCTCGCAAAGAGAAATCCAAACAAGGAACCACCCCATTACTCTACTCCTTGACAATGTCGATCCTAAAGATCCATTATGCCATTCATACAATACTACTACAACTAAATTTTAGACTACAATTATGAAAACAACTAAAAATCTCCAATAATATCCTTGGGATGATGTAACCGAAATATTCCTTACATGCGATACATCAACCCCCATCAATCTAGTACACCATAATCATCCAAGATGTACTACACAAAGATTCCATATCCTTTCATCTATAGGATATATAAATATATATATATATATAGGCATTTTATTCTAACCATATATATATATATATATATATATACCATCATCCATACACATGACCAAGTGTACATATCATATCTGATGTACAATGGACATGCACATAATACACCCGGCTATATATATTGTCGATAAAACTGCACCATGCTATCATCTTCCCAGTGCCCGGCTCATATAGCAACTGGGGACCACCATGGTGAGGCTCAACGACACCCATCTCGTGGTAAACTCACACACACGACGTCTCGGGAAGCGGCCCTAGCTCCTAACCGGCAATGAGACGAAACATACCCACCACGTCTCATCCCAAAATATATATCACATAATAACACACTGGACGACTATGACCTGGGGAATATCCACACCCTGCTCCTTAAGCTAGGATGCCCACCCTCTGCGCGGAAACTTCCCAATGATAGCATGAGCGGGGTATGCTTAACCACATAAGTATGTATATCGTTCACATGCACAGTATACATACATCCATATGATCCCATCATATGATCAAACATTAAACCATCATATACGGTTTAAATATCCATATCATGTATATCCGTAACATAAACATATCCATATATTCATATCCATACAAATATATATACACATATTCACATATCCATATATCTATATATACAAACTAATTCTCGTTCGTTAATATAAGATATATAAACTCGGCTATAAGTATACATAATCCTCAATATACAAGCCGTCACCACAAACTAATTTAAATTTACCTCGATGTAAATGCAATCCCTCACTTGAAGCATATTCATCCTTTTTCCTATGATGAATAGTCTCCCAAATAGCATACGAATATATATATATATATATATATATATATATCCAACATTAGGGTTATCACCCAAAGGTTTAATGTATGTATAACAATTATTGTACATTCCATCAATGTATGAAAGTACATCAACCCACGATACTTATCTCGATCATAGGTAATTACATAATGAATAATCGATGAGCCTCAATCTCAATCCTAAATTCATTTCCTGGTCCCATTACTTATTGGAATTCTCAATATTAATCACACCCGGATATATAACGACTATCCCCACTATTGGCAACCACCCTAACATAGTTGATAGCCAGACCACATGATTCTCAAGATCCCATCTAAGGTTTAATAGCTCTTACGAACCCTAAACCTTATTACATTCAAAATTTATTCCGTAAGTCTATACTCTCCAAGGATACGCGACATCTTCTCTCGTCGGTTCTCAATCATATCTAAACTCACTTATGACCTCAAGCTAGGTCTCCCGTCCTCATTGAGATCCCCCACTATACCTAAGGGTATCCATTATTAATACACATGTAGGAAAAAGGGACTATCCCAATACCATTTATAACCATTTCATGATAATCCACCTATATCATGATAAAACCATCTGCCAATCACTTAAGTCCCATATTCCTTTCATTACTAAAAGAGGCATCCCATCCTCCTAAATCAATTTAACATAGGCCAGCAAGCCCCTATTCAACCTAAGGCCCTATTCCCTAGATCTAATATCATAACCATCCATAATAAGCCCATTAAGAAAGCCCCTAAGAATAAAACTCCAAAAGAAAAGGGGTAAAAGAATTTCCCATTATTGGGCTAAAAACAGGGGACCGGTCGACCAGTCCCAGACCCCCGGTCGACCGCGGGTCCAAATTTTGCCTATGAAGAAATGCAGTAGGATTTTTCCCTAAGGCGCGATCGACCGGTCCCCAGACCGCGGTCGACCGGTCATACCAGATATCCTGGCCGATTTCCTTTTCTCAACAAAACCCACGAAATTAAAACCCTAAATTTCCATTCTAACCTCCAAATCTTTATCACAACATGATTCTAAGCCAATAAATCAACCCAAAGTGACCCTAACCATTTCTACACCATTAAACCCATATTTAAACATTGATTTCAAGATTTAACCCAAAATTTTATGTTTTGACATTAATACCCAAAAATCCATTCTTTAACCCACAAATTATGAAATAAAATACACAAATGACTTATTTAGCAAGATTAAACACTTGCCTCAGATTTGTAGAGGTTGGATCGTCCTCAATGTCGCGTTTGGGCCGGAAACTCCAAGCTTTTCTTCCTCTCTCTCTTCTTTTCTTCTTCTTTGCTTCTTCCTTTCTCTTTTCTTTCTTTTTCTCTCTTTCTCTAATGAGAAAGCTTCATCCGTAAGCCTTTAAATCCCTTAAAACAATAAAACCAAATTTTTAAATGTTAATACACGCTTTAAATGACTCGTTTATTCTAATTCGAGTCAAACTGACTTAAAAACATTCCGGAGCCGAAATAAAACCAATGACAGTCATTTTGACTATCTCGACCCTTCTAGGATCGATGGTACCCTAAAAATCATCATCCGGAATACTTTGTAACGTTCTCTATTTTTGGGCCTCAATTCCCAAATTTTAAAATTCTCCAATTTAATTAAATTTTATTTTCCCAAAAATTTAATTTCTCAGTCCCCAAAATCGTGGGGTGTTACATACTTCCCCCTTACAAAAATTTCGCCCACGAAATTTAAGATGTGCCTAGGACCTCAATCTCATCTAGTCCTTACATCAACTCCCAGGATCACTATACCGATCCTTTCTAGTTCTCACGTCGAACCATATAGATTTTAAAGCAAACGAACTACCCAGGGCGCCCATACACCCCGTACCCGAGCTTCCACTCGTAGAATTATAATCAGGCTCCATTAGCCTCAATATCATAATATAACTATCACCAATATAATCTATAACCACATATTAACTATATAAAAGCTTGAAAATTCCCAATGGTTGAACTGTCATCAATTCCTGATGCTAGCCACCTTCATGCGGGGGAGGTCTCGCAAGCGAAATCCAAACAAGGAACCCTCCCAATACACTACTGTGTAGCTAGGTCGGGGATTGAGATTAGTTGAACCAGGGTTAAGGTTTTATAAAAAAAATCACATTTTAGATACTGCCCGAAGGCGTATGTAACAATATATAATATAAATAAAACCTGCGTCTTTCGACACGCCAAATAAATACCTTATGTTTAGAACACAAGGCCTCAATAAATACAACACTCCTAACCACTACCTAGTTCTCAAAACTAGCAAAACTATGAACTAAATTATTCGTCCAACATGAATCTGCCAACTTTGAACCTCTCAAGTAATAAAATTTCTCTACATCACATCAACACCTTTCCATAAGCTAAGTTCTTCCCTCATTGGAACACTACAATTACATGCCCTAACCTATCCATAAGACGAATAACCTTATAGCCACTACTCAACAAACCTCAACATTCCGCACTCCCGAAATTCAATATTATAACTCTCGATGTTCCTAATATCGTACAAAGCATAACTTAAACCCAAATAAAGGTATTTTACCTTATACTTCCATAATCCAATTAATTTACTTCATCCTTGGATCCGTATTTAAAGTTTAAAGTCCTCTACTCCTTCCTAACCATTATGAAGGACAAAAAGAAATTGTGACTACCGCGAACTTCCTCAGTCCTACGTAACGAAACCGAGTCTCCAATTTTTTTCTCCCTCATCCCAGAAGGCAAAACTCATGATATTAGGACAACTCCACATACCTCACGCCGGGAAAAGTCACCAATACCAGGTTTCCTAATAAAAGTTAACAGGTTTCTCAATCTAAACCTCCCAAGGACTACACTATATGCCTCTCCTCAGACGTACCTTACTAAGTCCAAGATTCGACATTCGAGTAATTTTCCCTTTCTTAATTAACCACTACTAGCGTTCACTTTCTTATATCTCCGCCAGAATCGGGAGAAACAAATACCCCCGATCAAAGCGTACCCAATATCTGTTATGGGTATCGTATCTCTATTCTTGTCCTTTCCTAAACGACATACTCTAGGTGACGTCTGAAATGAGAGCAACTATTATCAGATCGTCGATCAAGTGAATACACTTCACAGAAGAAAATAAATGCCATGAACACAACAATCCTAATAGTAGGTCTTTATATCAAGAACGTTAACAAAAGAATGCAGAAAAGCCGCACAGATCCTAAAGACTCTAGAAACTGATGCTTTGATACCATCTGTAACACCCCGCTTAAAATAATAAAGGGTGGCCAACCCTATAGTATATTAAATCAGGAGTCTCAGATGGCTCAGTCTCAACATCAACTGTCCATATAACATAATATACGACTAACTACCCGATATCATATAGACGAGATGTTAAAATTTAATAAAACATGCAACAGATAACAAACCAATACTATAACTACTAGTGAAGAAAAGAGAGATGCATACTAGAATTTATGATGAATGAAATGAATAACTATAATGAATATGCCAGAAAGAAATAAACCCGAATAAGTTGTCGGGTCACAACCAATACAATAAATGAAATGGAATAAATATAAACATGGATATAAATATCCCTTGGGTACAAACTCGATATACAACATGAATCCTACCTAGATTTCTAAAGAGGTAGGAAGCGACTACATTCTACATCCCACAACAGTCCGCACCTATCACGGCTCCCAAGACTCTAGATAGAAGGTCATCCGGCATCCATGCGGTAGGATACCTGTAGTAATATATATATATATATATATATATATATATATATATATATATATATATATATATATATATATATATATATATTATATGAGAGGGGGGTGTTTTACTGTTCCAAAAAATCATCTATATTATATGAGAGGGGGTGTTTTACTGTTCCAACAAATCAACGGTTGAGATCGCATTTTTTTGGGCGATCTAATGGTGTGGGATTGTGCCACGTAGGATTGTATCCATTGTGAGGTGGAACTTTGGAAAAAAAAAACCTAATACGCTGTGTACCCCGTTTTCCTTCTTTACCCCATTTTCCTTCTTTCCCCTACCCTCTGTTTCCCTTCCCCACGATCTGCAAATCGCCTCTCTCTCTCCTCCTCCACCCTCTACCCTCCCCACTGCACTCCTTGGTTCCCCCTCCCTCTTTCCACTGCCAACCCGCTCCCCTGCTCCGCCCCCGCCCCTGCTCCGCTGCCTCACCTGCTCCACATCACCTTCTTCCTCGATTAGGTACATCCTAAGATTCAGGTTTTGATTTGATTGTTTGTTCCATATTATGTTTAGATTTGTTTCATACATATATGTGGCTAACTAGGTTTAGCTGTTTCATACATATATGTGCCTAATTGGTTCCATATTAGGTTTAGATTTGATTATTTGTTGAATGTGTGTATATGGCTTAGGTTTTAAAATTAGGGCTTCTTCCCCATTTTTGACCTAATGTGGTTCTAAACTTCAGTGGCTTAGGTTTTCAAATTTGAGCTTCTTCCCCATTTTTGACCTAATATGGTTCTAAATTTCAGTTTCGAAATATGTACCTAAGGGTTTCAAAAAGGATTTCAAATTAGGGCATTTCGTTCTCTCCCACTCTTTTTTCTCGAAGAATTGTTGCATTTATGTTCCATATTGATTTGTTCCATACATATATGTGGCTAACTAGGTTGAGATTTTATTTGTTCCATATTCGGTTTGATTTGTTCTATATTATTGGGTTTCAATTCGGTTTTCAAATTAGGGCTTCTTCCCCATTTTTTATGGTATGTTGCATTTATGTTTAATATGTACATAATAAATATGGTTCTTCTAATTATGCAGGACTGGAATCTTATATTGGCAATGGACGATATAAGCAATTCTTACAAAGTATGTTTCACGAACTGTATAATGTTATTCCATTTTGTGCATGATTCGTATTCGTCTTCGTATTTGTATTTCTTTCACTTATCTATGTTGTTGATTCTTATTTTCCATGATTAACTTTTGTATGCATTATTACACGTATTTTCTTTTGATTATACTTCCTATGTTTTGAAACTATCAGGGAACGACACCTACTTCTGCACGCATCTCGGGTCAGAGACGCCGACGCGAACGAGAAAGATCCCAAGAAATGTTGTTTCCCCATCAAACAACTCCAACTATGGCTAAACCATCTTCTATGACTTCTCCGTCATTAATCACCCCTACACCGCAATGTTTCCCTCGGCATAACCAAACCCCCTTATCAAACAAGGGTGTTGTCATCCGGGATGTTTCGGAAGCGGACATCATTCTTAGAGAGGTATTTAAACAAACTTTAATTAGCGTGGAATATACATTACATTCTTGGTCTCTTTCCCATTGAACTTGACTAATATAATATTTGTATTTTACTTTTTCAGAAGAGAAAATACATGGAGCAACTTTCAGTTAACGAAAAGGGTAAAGGGAAAGAAAACCACCCCCTCACTTGGTATGATTTCTTTCTTCTACAATGAATTTCAGTTTAATGAATTTCAGTTTAATGAATTTCAGTTTATAGTTTTAAAAATGCTGTAATTGCGAGTCTTAAATATTTGCATCTATTTAACATGTCAGGAATTATCTTATCGCATCTCGGGTCAGAGACACCGACGCGAGCGAGAAAGATCCCAACAAATGTTGTTTCCCTATCAAACAACTCCCACTATAGATAAACCATCTTTTATGACTTCTCCGTTGTTAATCACCCCTACACCGCAATGTTTCCCTAGACGTAAACAAACCCCTTTATCAAACAAGGGTGTTGTCATTCGGGATGTTTCGTAAGCGGACATCATTCTTAGAGAGGTATTTAAACAAGCTTTAATTAGGGTGGAACACCCATCGCATTCTTTGTCTCTTTATCATTTAACTTGACTAATATAAGATTTGTATTTTCCTTTTTCAGAAGAGAAAATACACGGAGCAACTTTCGGTTAACGAAAAGGGTAAAGGGAAAGAAAACCACCCCCATCACTTGGTGTGATTTCTTTCTTCTGCAATGAATTTCAGTTTAATGAATTTCAGTTTATAGTTTTAAAAATGCCGTAATTGCGAGTCTTAAATATTTTCATCTTTTTAACGTGTCAGGAATTATCTAATCGCATCTTGGGTCAAAGACGCCGACGTGGACGGGAACGACACCAACATATTTTATTACAGTGTGAAAGTATTGAGGATCAACCTTCTACTTCGTTAAATACCCCTACACCTCAATTTTTCCCACAACGTAACCAAACCCCAACATGCAATATCGTGACGGATATTCCACCTTCGGTAGTCCCTTCTCAATTTATCCATAATATCGATCCCCGTAATCTAAATATGGATTTCATTTCTACCATTCAAACAGAAAATTTAACTTCATCTCAGACATTATTCCCTCAAGATTTATCTAATCGGGATACGAATGTTAATTCTGAAGTAAGTTCATCCCGCGGGGTTCCGCTACAAGATAATCCATCGGAGGGAAATACTATACCACCTTCAATTAGGACTTCACTTCTCCCTTCAATTATAAGGTACATCTAATGATTTATTAATCTATATGAACTTTATTAATATGCAGCATATATGCATCTGCATATATGATGCGTACATGCATATGCATACATATATGCAACAAATATGCATTTACATACATATATGCTGTTGCTGTCCTTCGTGCATGTACAGCAGCAACATATATGTATGTAAATGCATATATGCTGCATACATATGCAGCATATATGCATAATATAGATATATGCTGCTGTTGTACATATACGAAGGATATATGCATCTGCATGTACGCAGCATATATGCAGATGCATATATGCAGCATATATGTGCAGCATATATGCAGCATATATGTGCAGCAACATAGATATATGTGTATATGTGCAGCATATACACATATACGCAGCATATATGCAGATGCATATATGCATCTGCATGTACGCAGCATATATGCTGTTGCTGTACATATATGCTGCATATATGTGTATGCAGCATATATGTGCATATATGCTGCATATATGTGCAGCAACAACATATATGTGCATATATGCAATTCAACATATATGAACTTTATTAATACATATTTTAGGGTTTAACACTATTTTTCTCATATTCAGGTCAGGGAGACCATCTTTCCAAAATGGAGCCTATACCAACGGACTAAGTCGTTCGTATGTTGCCTTGGAAAGACATGATCTGGGAGCTATGAACGTAAGATGCCCTCACTGTGATGCGTTACACTGGATGACTGAAAGATTGTCAGATTCTTCAATGAGGCGACTATTGTTTGGGAAGTGCGGTTTGCAGGGCCAAATTCGTCTACCCCCACTCATTGAACCACCTGTTGAAATTAAGCTTTTATTTGATGGTGATGATGACCGTTCAAAGTCCTTTCATACTTATACCAGAGAGTATAATGCTGCAAATGCGTTTACAAGTTTAGGTGTCCAAATGGATGATCGGGTAATCGGGGGCAGGGGTCCATTGAGTTTCACGATTCATGGAGAGCTTCATCATCGCACTGGATCCTTAATACCGGATGTTGGATTGGAACATCAGGTTGCTTATGCTCAGTTGTACATATACGATCCAGATGTGGCTTTGGATATCCGCCATAATAGAAATCCGCATTTGAGGAGGGATGTTCTAAGTACAGTTCAAGGATCTTTGTTGGTGAATAATGCTTTCACGTCGAAATATCGCGAGGCTTTTTTGATTTTGGAAAGGTCAAATAGGGTGGGTCAGAGCTTACCTGCTTATCTCCACTACAATTCTTCAAAGGACCGTCGCACATATAATTTGCCATCCTCTCATGAGATTGTCGTTATTTTGCCGGGTGATGGCTCTAATGTCAGCGGCATGCGTGACATAATAGTTCGTCTCAAGGGGGTAGTCAATTGATGCAGATTAACGAGTACCATCCAGCATATTTGCCATTGCACTATGTCTTATTATTTCCTCACGGTGAACTTGGTTGGCACCTTGACATGAAACTGTGGGACGTGGAACTTTGTACTGAAAAGGAAACACGTTTGACTCAAATGAATTATTTTTGTTATCGAATGTTTCAACATCACTCGGAGTACTCTACGATACACAGAGGGGGAAATTGTTTCAAGAGTTCATTGTCGATGGTTGGGCTTCAACTGAGCAAAACCGTTTGACGTACCACCGACTAAATCAAGGAAAACTTAGGGTGGAGTTGTACAAAGATATCACTGATGGTATGTCCAGCGGGTTACAACCAGGTCAAATTGGCAAAAGAATGATTTTGCCTTCTTCTTTTACCGGGAGCGCGAGAAATATGTTTGAAATTTATCAAGATTCTATGGAAATTACACGTTTCAATCATCACCCGGATGTTTTTCTCACGATGACGGCAAACCCTAAATGGCCAGAGATCACAAAGGAACTCCTGCCTTTTCAAAATGCCTTCCTTCGCCCAGACTTGGTGGCACGTGTGTTTGAACTCAAGAGGAAGGCTTTAATGAAGGATATTGAGAATAATCATATATTCGGCAAAAAAGTGGCACATGTCTTCACGATTGAATTTGAAAACCGAGGTTTACCTCACATGCACGCTTTAATTTTTCTTAATGGTTCTAATAAGATTAAAACACCTGCACAAGTTGATAAGATTGTTTCTGCAGAGTTTCCTAACAGAGATGAAAATCCAGCCCTTTTTGAAACAATTTTGGGTTGTATGGTCCATGGGCCTTGCGGCTTACTGTCTCCTCATGCTCCGTGCATGGAAAATGGTAAATGCACAAAGAAATATCCTCGGGATTTCTCACAGTCGACCACTAGGGATAACGATGGGTATCCAATTTATCGTCGTATAAATGATGGTTGCATCTATACTACGGCAAATGGAAAACATGTTGATAATCAAGATGTTGTGCCGTATAATCCTCATCTTTCCAGTATGTTCAATTGCCACATTAATGTTGAAGTTTGTGCAGGGTTGAGATGCGTCAAGTACATTAATAAGTATATCTATAAGGGACATGATCGCACTACTATGGTCTTGGGAGGTGGTGATGAAATCCAACAGTACTTGGATGCTAGGTACATTGGCCCCCCCGAGGCAGCTTGGAGAATATTGGGTAATCCAATGCATGCAGAAAAACAATTTGTTACCCGATTGGAACTTCACCTACCTGGAATGCATCATGTTGTGTTCAATCCGGATGAGTCGATGGATGAAATAGTGCGTCGGGCTTCGACTCAACGATCTTCTTTGACGGCATTTTTTGAATATTTTGCATCGAATGAATCCGCCCGTGCTTTCACTTATCAAGAGTTCCCCCAACACTTTGTTTGGCACAAAGTAACAAAGACTTGGGCTCCAAGGTCACCTACATCACCTTTTGCAATTGGTATAATGTACTTTGCGAGCCCAAATTCTGGAGAAAGATTCTATTTGCGTTTACTTCTAACCATTGTAAAAGGTCCGCGTTCATTTGAGTGCTTACGGACGGTAAACAATGTCTTACACGATTCTTTTAAGTCCGCATGTGTTGCATTGGGACTTTTAGAAGATGATGATGAATGGGTACAATGTTTGCAAGAGGCGTCAGTTATGCAGACAGGCTATCAACTTCGGCGTCTTTTCAATGTTATTCTAACCCAATGCTCTCCGTTAGATCCTTCTTTATTATGGGAGCAGTTCGCATCGTGCATATTTGATGACCTTGCTCACAAGCTGCGTACCTTATTTGGAGTTGCATCTCCAACAGATTCTGAAATCAACGACTACGGATTGTATCTTCTAAATGACTTGCTCAAGGAAACAGGCAAATCTTTGTCTAATAATCCACCAATACCTCTCCCTATAAAAAAAATGGAGCACTACGGGAGAGAATAGGCTAATATGGGAACATCGACAACTTCAGCGAGATACCGACAACGCTACTGTGTATTCTAATGTAGGACGTATTAATTCGGGGCAACGAAGGGATTTTGATGCAATTACGACTTCCGTATTAGAGGCTAAAGGAACAACTTTCTTTTTGAATGGCGGAGCGGGTACGGGCAAGACAATTTTGTACAATAGAATTTCGTCCTATTGTCGAGGTCGGGAGCACATAGTGATTACCGTTTCTTCTTCGGGTATTGCTTCATTACTATTGGTTGGTGGTCGTACTGCTCATTCTACGTTTTGTATTCCCCTTGACATTCTCAAAAATTCAAATTGTGGGTTTACAAAGCAATCGATTCAGGCGGAGTTGTTTAAATTAGCCAAGCTTATAATTTGGGTTGAAGTGCCAATGCAACATCGATTCTGCATTGAGGCTGTTGATCGTACTTTGCAAGATATACTAGATAATAAGAAGCCTTTTGGAGGAATTACAGTTGTTCTCGGTGGTTACTTTCGCCAAATCTTACCCGTAATACCCAAAGCCGTTAGAGAGCAAATAATTGGAGCATCTTTACGTCGATCAATGCTGTGGAAAGATATTGATGTTCTTTCCTTGGAGTTGAACATGCGGCTCAATGGTACCGATGTTGAAACTTTATAATTTTCAAATTTCCTAAACGAGGTATTTCTGTTCCCAATTAATATCACATCTACATATAGATTATTTTTTAATTCTTTACTAAAGAATGTATATTTTTATTCTTTACCAGATTAGGACAAACCCTGAGGAAACTGTCAGCATGCCATCGACATTACGCCGTTGTAAGAATGTTGAGGACTTAATAGGGGTCGTATATCCATTGCTGAACGTGGAGGGCACTGTTACATCTGCCTTCCTTAATGAAAGGACAATTCTCTATGCCCGAAATGATGACGTAAATGCCATTAATACTGCTGCACTCAATACTTTCCCAGGCGATGCAGTTACGTATTTCGCTGCGGATAAAATGTGCCCCGATGCAACTAACCAAGGCATAACCAACCAATTTCCCACGGAGTTTTTAAATGCTCTTAACCCATCGGGTTGCCACTTTTTAAGTTGGAATTCAAAGTTGGATGTCCCATAATGTTGTTGCGAAATATTGCGCCCAAAGATGGACTTTGCAATGGAACTCGCTTAATAGTCACAAGGTGTGCGGAGCACGTTATCGAGGCCAAAATCCTAACGGGGGATAAATTCGGTACGACTGTATTCATTATGAGAATATCCTTAACACCATCCTCTGCTGAAATGCCCATAAAGATGACTCGCCGCCAATTTCAAATCAAGTTAGCTTATGCCATGACTATGAATAAATCGCAGGGTCAATCTGTTAAGTATGTTGGGGTTGACTTGCGAACACCCGTATTTAGTCATGGCCAGTTGTAGATCACTTTGTCACGTTGCATGAGCGCTAACCGCATCTCGATCCTCCTTCCAAATGACGAAGGAAATTCAACAACAAACATCGTTTACCCGGAAGTTCTTTTATAATTACTTGGTGAGTAAAAACTCGATATTTTATTTGCTTCGAATCAATTGTCATTCATTTATAAATTAATGTTCTTTCTATAAATTTGATCTAATTTTTATTCTTATAATAGGACAGCAGATACCGCTCGAAGAAGCCCCTGTTCATTTGAATCAATCTTGCTAAGAGGTACATTACGCATCAATCATCACGTATGAACAAATATGCAAGCATATATGCATATATCTGCAGCATATATGCAGCCATATATGCAGCCATATATCTGCATATATAGTTGCATATATGCTGCAGATATATGCATATATGCAGCCATATATGCATATATGCTGCATATATGCAGCCATATATGCAGCTATATCTGCATATATCTGATAAATCTTTCGTCAATGGTTTCCTCAAAATTCCTTAACCATGGTATGAGGCAACTTGGATTCTCTATAATTTAAATAAAAAATTCTTAATTTTCGCTTTTACTTTTCTTTCCATCCAAATTTTCTCAACAACCAAACAAAGGAAATGATTTCCTTTAAATTTGCATATATTTTCAATCATGGATTCTGAGGTCAAATAGGATGTCAAGTTTTTCCTTTTTTAATAGTAACATGTTTACCCAACCACATTACTGTGCAGCATATAGTTAATCAGAGTGAACTATGTTCATGGACTCTCTTCCACCAATCAACTTATTAGAGCAAAGTATTCCTGTAGAGAATGTACAGAATGTATGTGCCGTGATCACAAGTTGTCCTCAAGAGCGGAGATGCTTTATATGACTTTGGTTTCAAAATAATTATATGTACTTTGTTAAAAATCAACTGCTTGACAGGTATTGATGGTACGGTTGGAGTTCGATCTGGCTCAATTCCTTCTTGCAGCATGTAGGGGACAACTGAGTCGTGTCTCTCACAATAGCGAGAAAAATTCTTATACTAAAGAACCAATTCGTTATCTTCAATATAAACGTTACGAGGCAATAGTGTATTTCACAATGCTGTCAAATTGTTATACTTTGACCCTGTTTTGAGATACACTTTGATGTCATATTGGTATACATGTTTAAATCATACAATGTGTACACCAATTTCTTATAATGAATATCAATAGTGTATCTCAAGCTTTCAGCAGTGTTTATATAAATCTAACAACAAAGTGTGTTCCTATTTAAACACTGTGTATATGCTTCATTAATTGTTTATGATGCTACATTGATTGAGTTTTACTCACCTAAATGCAGAGCCTACAATTCACTTCACCCAAATGCAGACTCTGCAAATGCTTCAGTAAGTGTGTTCCGATTTAACCGTCTTTAACCCCAACCATGTTCATGCCACTACTAGCAGTTACAATCCCTTCAAGTTTGATTGTAATTTCTTATTTGATTCATTATTAATATTGAACATTATATACATGTGTTATCTTATGGACCTTTCGTTGGGCAGGTATTTTCATTGACTGTGCAGGTCCGTTACTTATTGGCATCCTATCTACTTGGGAAACATAAAGGTGGACACTTTTAGTATGTTTTTCAACCTCTAGCAGTATACAATTTACTAATTTTGTGTTTTTTCTATTATAGCTACTCCCTGTTTCTAGCTCACATATGTTTCTTCGAAAACTAAATTTTTCATTCTTGCTTTATTATTCTTTAGGTTTTCTTTGAAAAGTTTTCGTACTTATGTAAATACCAGTATATACGTAATACACTCTCTCTTTTGATATCTAGAATCAAAACTAAGATTTATCCCTATTTCATTTCATTTCATTTCATTTTATTCTTCTGATATATCTATATATACACAAGTAACTAATGTTTTTCTAACTTGACATGATTGCGAGGTTTTCCACTTTCATCAGTGGATGACTATGCCGCCTAACAATTTTTACAAAATTGCGAGCTCTTCAAAGATATGTATATAAAAGAAAGATAATATGTTGTTGCTTATGGAAAGAGGAAAACTCAGACTGAATCAAGAAATTCCATGGGCCAACGAGCGCTTAGCCTTGGCGAACGATTATCATAAAAAAATCTACCAAGGTTCAAACCCGAGGTGATAACTGACTTTGGGTCAAATGAAGGAGCTCCTCGGGCTGTAGCTAGGAAGTAAAGGGGTAATATTAAAGCCAATCAGTTTCTGGATTTGGCCTTGGATGCTGTAGCTGATGGAGAATGTACCACATGCTTCTGTGAGGAAAAATTTGAAGCGAGAGCTTTTCTACTCCAACAAAAATGATGAAGCCAGACATTACAGATACCAAAACTCAGAGTGCGTAGACTTTATTTTAGAGAGGGAGATATCAGTGGCTTCTTCGGGTTCTGCAATCTCCCCGGTTCGATTTTTTATTTACGGAGTTTTTGTATTCATGTGTTTGATGTTGGGTTTTTTGTATCTAAAGATCATCTCCAGTTGGGGTAGCAAATCTTCTTCGGTTGGGATAATATATCATCTACGGCTCCGATTAGTAAGGTATAATCAAAGGGGTAGAAGATTTGGCTGTCATTCTTGGTTGGCGTCGAGGGTGAACAGGTGGGAAGTGAACTCAGGCTTGCTCCAAATGGTAAGAATTTTTCTTTTACATCTGTGAGTATTTTGTTCATCCCCCATTGTTTTTTTGGCGATTATTGCTCACACGATTTATTTCTCCCAACGATTATGTCTTTTTTTGCGATTATGGTTACCATGTCAAAAAATTATGTTTTTTTCTTTGGATTCATACTTGGCGATTATGGTTACCAGGTGAGAAGCGAACTCATTCTTGCTCCGAATGTGACATGTCTTTTTTTATCCGCCGCAAAATGTACCAAAAGTTAGTCAGTTCATATTTGGTTTTGCAAATACTAAATTTCCTTTTGCATAAACTTTTCAGTTTCTGGAAGTAAGATTTTATATTTTCCTGTTCTATTTCAGCAGATATCCGGTTCCAAACATTCCCCGACCACTTCCAATTTCGGACCATTCTATTGAAGAGTTTTAAAAATTAGGGATTGATTATGCAGTTCCATTTGATTCATTATTCAGTTCCATTTAATTCATTATGCAGTGTATTCAGTTCCATTTGTGCTGCCTTTTGTGGCTTCAGGTGCACATATGTCATCAAAAATAGGAAGGCTGGGCTGTTCGCAACAGTAAACTCTTGGGCACCTGCTTCTGTTCATTTATCAGCTGAGAGGGAAACAGTTTCTGTTCATTTATCAACTGAAAGCACAAATGCGTAGTCCTATGAGGATTTCAAGGGTATGGGTCAGTGGACGAACACTGATGTAGAAAATCATCGACATCCTTTACTAGACCACCATAATGACATTTCCGTTGAATTTTAATGGGAGACTGAATTGGACTGTAGCCTCCAGACTTGATGCACTGGTATATGCATTTAATTATTACTCCACATGCTTTAGATTGAGAGCTTATAATTATCTTTAATTTGGTTTAGTTTTTTATTTGAAATTAAACTTGCAAATATTCACTTCCTCTATTCGAAGAGACATTATATAGTTGTATCAATTTTGTTCTCAATGCTTATATAAACTACAATTTTCATACAATGTATGTGTATAAAGTAACTTTTTTTGAACTTTTGTTGGACAGTTCTAAAGTGCTCAAAACTCTATTATCAGTGGATTCTTAGAGCAAGAATTATGGATTCAAAACTCTGTAATCAGTGGATTTGAGTAACATTTGTAAGCTCAAGTACAACCTCAAATCCGTCTCCATGCCTTTCTACATAAAAATAGTTCGTTCAGGGATCTCTCCCAGCTGTAGACGGACTATCACAGCCCACTTATTGCATTGAACTTGGATTGTCCTTATCTTCCAAAGGTAAAAGAGATGTCGGAAAAACTGCTGATTTGAATGAGCCTTAAACTGCGGTGCCTTTCACCTCCGCTTCTCTGCATGATCATGTAAATTGTAATGGAGGTAATTGTAAAGTAGAATTTTCAGAAGTGTTTCCTATAAACATAATTAATTTAGCAGGGTAAGTTTTTTGTGGATCTATTATGTGTCTACCACTTACTTTGTCTGACTTTTGTAGGTGATGAGAATTCTTTGGGGAATAAGAGAAGATAACCCCAACAAGAACATCCAAACCCACTCTCTCTTAACAAACTATGTTTATACATGTAAGCTTTTCTTCTCTTTGTCCATTGTTGTGTTTAAGGATAAAAACGGTAAATTAGAAGCTGATAAAGTTTGGTATATTGCGTGTTTTGTAGCCTAGAAAATGCGATGATGGTGATGGATTTTTTTTTTGGCTTTTTTTGTTATAAAAATATCTATAATTTTGTCCAAGGTATCTCTGATTTGATAAAATTATCTATGTTTTTTTTTATTGGAAGTATTTATAATTTGTCTAAACATGTATTTTGGTTAAAGTAGTTGTTAATTAAATCAAATTGTCTGTTAATTTATTAATATATTTAATAAATTTATGAAAAATTTACATTGCTAGAAAATAGTGTCTTAATTAAAAAAGGTTTATATGGTAAGGGGACTTATTGCATTGAAAATATAAAAGTGGGCTTGATTGGTGAGATTTCTTTCTCAAAAGGTCCCATATTGCAAAGCTCCTATTTTATTGTGTTTATGGCTTGAGACCTGTTCGATGTTATAAAGTTCCTCTATGGATTATTAAACATAGTGTGTTGGCTTTATGTGTCATTTTTTAAGTAAGATTTCTTTACATGGAGTAGTAGGTAGACTATTGGAGTTGACAAGCATTCTAGTAAAATAGATGTAGAAATTTTTATTTTGTTTGGATGTTTCTACATTGAAATTGGTTTTTATTATGTGTGGTGTTTGTTACAGGGCCTTTGAAATTTAACAAGCGCAGTCGTTAAGGATTTTGAGGGAATTTCAATGGTCACATGGATTTATATAGGAATTTTTCACTACATTTGGCACTTGCAAATAGCGAGAGTGCAAAAAGATCACGTGTTTCTTTTTACATTTTTTTTGCATCAGATGTAAAGTATTGAACATATATTTTGACAATTTTTTATATACATGTTTAACTTTTGGTGGATTTAATTAATTGAAGTTGCATTTATTTTGTTTGTAATGATTATATTTTAAAAAATGATTCTTTGTTTATTTAAGGCACAATGTGAATTTAGTTGATGAATATTATAAATTTCGTGTTATATGTGAATTTGTTTGATAAATTAAGACTTTCAATATTGTTGGACTATTTATTATTTATTAAGTAGGGTTAAGTAGAGATGATAGTTCAATAAACAAAAGAAGTTATGGGAAATGTTTTTTAATATTAGACTTTATTTTGTTGGAGAATGAAATTTTTTCATTTTGCAATTACGTACTTTGAATTTTTTTGTCATTTTGCAATTACGTACTTTGATTATTTATTTTTGTCGTTTGGCGATTACTGTGCTTCGAAAATTTTTAGCCTGCCTTTAGGCACGGGCATTTCGCTAGTATATATATATATATATATATATATATATATAGGCAGGAGAGAAAAGTAAACGGGTCAGAGCCCGAGTTGAGAAAATATTTAGCAAGTGTGTTAACCGTGCATAATAAATATCGGTGCACTTATTTCATAATTAAAGTGGAATCGCACTCTCGTGAAACCCCAACTCACCTCTCATCTAACGGCACGCACCTATTCGCGTCCTTAATTCTAGTTAAATTACCCCAATTATAAGGACAACCTAACTTATTATAGGCCTAGCCTATTCCCACGAGATATGCCTTCCTATCATACCCCAAGAATCCACTCTTTCTAACCACACTTAAGTATTTTTACAAACATATATGCCATATTAGGCTTAATGGATTCCGGTTTACAATTTAATTAATTATAGTTCTTAATACATTACCCATTTACCTTTGGGTTAAATCATATGATTTAAATTTCTAAATAAAAGGCATACAAAATTATTATTGGCAAAACTTCTCTCCAATTTCAATGTTGCACCGCGTTTTGTGTGTGGGGTGTCTCGCAGAGAGAAATCCAAACAAGAAACCACCCCATTACACTACTCCTTGTCAACGTCGATCCTAGAGATCCATTATGCGACACATAATTATTTGACAAAACTTTTCTCCAATCTCAACACTGCACTGTGTTTCATGCGTGGGGTGTCTAGCAAAGAGAAATCCAAACAAGGAACCACCACACTACTCTACTCCTTCACAATGTCAATCCTAGAGATCCATTATGCCATACATACAATACTACTACAACTAAATTTTAGACTACAATTATGAAAACAACTAAAAATCTCCAATAATATCCTTGGGATGGTGTAACCGAAATATTCCTTACATGCGATACATCAACCTCCATCAATCTAGTACACCATAATAATCCAAGATGTACTACACAAAGATTCCATATCCTATCATCTATAGGATATCTAAATATATATATAGGCATTTTATTCTAACCATATATATATATATATATATATATATATATATATATATACATATATATATATATATATATATATATATACCATCATCCATACCCATGACCAAGTGTACATATCATATCTGATGTACAATGGACATGCACATAATACACCCGGCTATATATATCGCCGATAAAACTGCACCATGCTATCATCTTCCCAGTTCCCGACTCACGTAGCAACTGGGGACCACCATGGTGGGGCTCAACGACACCCATCTCGTGGTAAACTCACACACACGACGTCTCGGGAAGCGGTCATAGCTCCTAATCGGCAATGAGACGAAACATAGCCACCATGTCTCGTCCCAAAATATATATCACATAATAACACACTGGACGACTTTGACCTGGGGAATATCCACACCCTGCTCCTTAAGCTAGGATGCTCACCCTCTGCGCGGAAACTTCCCAATGATAGCATGAACGGGGTATGCTTAACCACATAAGTATGTATATCGTTCACATGCATAATATATATACATCCATATGATCCCATCATATGATCAAACATTAAACCATCATATACGGTTTAAATATCCATATCATGTATATCCGCAACATAAACATATCCATATATTCATATCCATACAGATATATATACACATACTCACATATCCATATATCTATATATACAAACTAATTATCGTTCGTAAATATAAGATATATAAACTCGGCTATAAGTATACATAATCCTCAATATACAAGCCGTCACCACAAACTCATTTAAATTTACCTCGATGTAAATACAATCCCTCACTTGAAGCATATTCATCCATTTTCCTATGAGGATCAGTCTCCCAAATAGCATACGGATATATATACATATATATATATCCAATATTAGGGTTATCACCCAAAGGTTTAATGTATGTATAACAATTACTGTACATTCCATCAATGTATGAAAGTACATCAACCCACGATACTTATCTCGATCATATGTAATTACATAATGAATAATCGATGAGCCTCAAGCTCAATCCTAAATTCATTTCTTGGTCCCATTACTTATTGGAATCCTCAATATTAATCACACCCGGATATATAATGACTATCCCCACTATTGGCAACCACCCTAACCTAGTTGATAGCCATACCACATGATTCTCAAAATCCCATCTAAGGTTTAATACCCATAACGAACCCTAAACCTTATTACATTCACAATTTATTCCTTAAGTCTATACTCTCCAAGGATACGCGACATCTTCTCTCGTTGGTCCTCAATCATATCTAAACTCTCTTATGACCTCAAGCTAGGTCTCCCGTCCTCACTGAGATCCCCCATTACACCTATGAGTATCCATTATTAATACACATGTAGGCAAAATAGACTATCCCTATACCATTTATAACCATTTCATGATAATCCACCTATATCGTGATAAAACCATCCGCCAATCACTTAACTCCCATATTCCTTTCATTACTAAAAGTGGCATCCCATCCTCCTAATATATTTAACATAGGCCCGCAAGCCCCTATTCAAACTAGGGCCCTATTCCCTAGATCTAATGTCACTACCCTCCATAATAAGCCCATTAAGAAAGCCCCTAAGAATAAAACTCCAAAAGAAAAGGGGTAAAAGAATTTCCCATTCTTGGGCTAAAAACAGGGGACCAGTCGACCGGTCCCAGACCCCCGGTTGACCGCGGGTCCAAATTTTGCCTATGAAGAAATGCAGTAGGCTTTTTCCCAAAGGCACGGTCGATCATTCCCCAGACCGCGGTCGACCGGCCATACCAGATATCCTGGCCGATTTCCTTTTCTCAACAAAACCCACGAAATTAAAACCTTAAATTTCCATTCTAACCTCCAAATCTTTATCACGACATGATTCTAAGCCAATAAATCAACCCAAAGTGATCCCAACCATTTCTACACCATTAAACCCATATTTAAACATTGATTTCAAGATTTAACCCAAAATTTTAGGTTTTGATATTAATACCCAAAAATCCATTCTTTAACCCACAGATTATGAAATAAATTACACAAATGACTTATTTATCAAGATTAAACACTTGCCACAGATTTGTAGAGGTTGGATCGTCCTCAAAGTCGCGTTTGGGCCGGAAACTCCAAGCTTTTCTTCCTCTCTCTCTTCTTTTTCTTCTTCTTTCCTTCTTCCTTTCTCTTTTCTTTCTTTTTCTCTCTTTCTCTAATGAGAAAGCTTCATCCGTAAGACTTTAAATCCCTTAAAACAATAAACCCAAATTTTTAAATGTTAATACACACTTTAAATGACTCGTTTATTCTAATTCGAGTCAAACTGACTTAAAAACATTCCGGAGCCGAAATAAAACCCAATGACAGTCATTTTAACTATCTCGACTCTTCCAGGATTGATGGCACCCTCAAAATCATCATCCGGAATACTTTGAAACGTTCTCTATTTTTGGGCCTCAATTCCCAAATTTTAAAATTCTCCAATTTAATTAAATTTTATTTTCCCAAAAATTTAATTTCTCAGTCTCCAAAATCGTGGGGTGTTACAGGGGAACGACTCCTTTGATGGGTGTTTCATGGATCTATTTGCTATATTTCTATCTATTATTTTGGAGATTTATAATTCTTACGTTTCATTAAATCGATAACCATCTTTCAACTAACCTAGCCTCCTCTATCCCTCGGGACCAACCAGGGGTAGTACATGAATATTCACATGTTGTCCATCGACTACGCCTTTCGGCCTGATCTTAGGACCTGACTCACCCTTTGTGGATGAACCTTGCAGAGGAACCCTTAGGTTAGGGGATTCCCAATAAATTTTTTGATTTCTTTCAGAAGCCTTGGGTTAGGGGAATCTGCTTCTCATATTTCATGAATTATCGGGACATTGGGGTATACCCATAAAGGAAGACCTCAACAGAAAACTAAAGAGTAAAGACAACAAGTGATTGAGTTCATTAGTTCCTAATATAAAATTATTGACTCTAAAGATATAGTAATATGGAGAATAAAAAATTGTTTCAAGCACTGACAGAACCAAAAGCGCCCCTTCTTTCAATGAGAAGAGGACGGGTTATTCACATTTCATTTTAATGGAGTCTTCGAGAGGAAGAATCGACATCTTGGCGAAATCGCATGATGAATGCGAAGAATGTGCAGTCGGGCCGAATGCATGATGACTGAAGCCTATGTCATCAACAGATTACCTCGCAGCGTGGGTCTAGCTTATTGATACGTCAAAAAAAACTCTACTTGAATCCATTTGTATTTCATTTTTTTTACCGACAAAACCCGTGCTAAAAAAAAATTGTTATTTCATTTATTTGTAGCTTGGAGGATTCAAAGCATGACTCTTGGTTTCCAATTAGTTATTTTGTTTTATTTCGGCCTGTAGTCACATAGGAAATAATGAACGGTATAAATTTAGAACCACTTTTCCCCCCGAATAATGTGCAACTTTGAGTTGTCAATTATATCCTTTATGGAAATGGAAAACCAATTCGGGGATTGTTTGGGTCTTATGATCAAGGATTGGAAATGGACAAATATCCAATGATTTGTTTTGACTTATGACAAGGATTTATTGGAACTTATGTTTCACGATTTGTTATTGCCAAGGTTCTAAAAAATGTGGGGCCTGACCAAGGCGTTGAGGCCAAGACTTAAGCCTTAGAAGTCTAGGCGGGCCTTATGCATAAAAAGGCGTTTATGCCTTTTTAATATATTTTAACATTTATAACTATAACAAGGCTATTAAAAATACTAAAATGGTATATACATTAAAATTTGTCTAAATATATGCAAACTAAAATACTATTTTTTTTAAATACTAAGAAAAAAAAGAAAAAGCACGCTTTTTTAAGACGAGAGGTAGAGAAAAGCCTTTAAAAGGTGATATCGTTTCACTAAAGCATTTTTGTTTTTAAAAAGTCAGCCTTAAACCTTTTACCAACAATAAGGCGCAAAAGGCTTAAGGTGGGATGTTTCTCCCAAGCTTTAAGCCTAGGAGAGATGTTTAGAACACTGGTTATTGCCATAACAAACAGGATTGTTTGGATTTTATACCCACAGACTTGATATAGAACTGTTACTTTATTGTAGGGAAGGAGTACCTCAGTAAGCTTATTTCTTAATGTTTATATTTAACATTTTCAGTTTTGTACGTTGCCAGCTAGGATACCATATGATCGGTGATTTTGAGAGCTGCACCGTTAGAAAGAGTTAGAGTTTAGACTTGGGGATTTTTTCATTGTTAGACTCAGTATTTTACTCCATTCACGCATTGTTTATATTGAGTTAAAGTGGTTTAACTTGATAACTATACTAGTTAATCATAGTATTGCATGTCCGCTTAATTATGACTCTGATGTTAATTACATTATGGTACAGAGAGCATGCTTATGTTCATTATGTATATTATACATGAAAATGTTGATAAATGCATTATATTTCAAATGGGCTAAAGATTATGATTTTATTATTACAAAGTAAATGATTAGAATGGATTTGGGTTTGGGGTGTGACAATTAGTGGTATCAAAGCATCTAGGTTATAAATTATGGATGTGTGTGACGGTTAAATGGCATTTATTGGCTTGATTTGATATTGTTGAATTATTTGTGTACTACCAATAATTTAGTATTATAAATTATTTGTGTTAGTTGTAGTTCCAGTCCAGGTGGATAAGTCTTTATGATTAAAGAGGATCAGGTTGCTCCAGATGTGGTGATATCTACACTTTCTGTTACTAATAGAAGTGCTTATGTTTTGATTGATCCTAGTTCCACACATTCTTTTGTGTCCTATGATTTTTCTATATATCTGAATAAACCAGGTACTCGTTTAGATGTGGGGTTGGGTATTTATATGCCTATGGGTAATATGGTTGTAGCTGAATATGTTTTTCATAATTATGTTTTGACTGCGGGGGTTAGAGATACAATTATAGACCTACTTCCATTGGATATATCTGATTTTGACATAATTCTGGGAATGGATTGCTTACCTAAATATCACGTATATATGGATTGTTTCCGTAAGGAAGTTATTTTTAATATGCCTGGTGAGTATGAATTTAAATTGGTGGGGGAAAGTAAAATTGTTCTGAGCTGTATCATTCTACTATTCGGACGAGGAAATTTTTGAGTAAGGGTTGTGAGTGTTTTATTGCATATGATCTTGACGCTAAGAATGGGTCTTTAAAATTGGTCGATATTCCTATTGTATGGGATTTTCCAGAGGTGTTTCCTAGTGAGTTGCCTTGGCTACCTCAAGAGAGAGAAGTTGAGTTTGGCATTGAATTAGCATTGGGGACAACCCCTATTTCTATGGCACCGTATATAATGGATCCCGCTGAGTTAAAAGAACTCAAGATTAAGTTGCGAGATTTACTTTATAGGGGGTTCATACAGCCTAGTGTATCTCCATGGGGTGTACCATTATTATTTGTGAAAAGGAAAGACGGTACCATGAGTTTGTGTATTGATTATAAGCAACTGAAAAAGATACAATTAAGAACCCTTTACTTCATATAGATGATTTTTTTAATCAATTATAGGGTGCTAGAGTATTTATAAAGATATACTTACGATCAGGTTACCATTAATTGAGAGTGAAGGATAACGATATTTATAAAACTTCTTTTCGTAGTCGGTATGGTCAATTTGAATTTTCGGTGATGCCCTTTGGAGTGACTAATGCTCCTGTTGTATTTTAGGGATGGTATATCTGTTGATCCAAAAAAAGTAGAAGCTATAGTAAAATAAGAGAGGCCCAATAATAGGACTGAGGTGAGGATCTTTCTGGGTTTGAATGGGTATTATAGGAGCTTTATAAAGGGATTTTCATCGGTTGCCTTGCCAGTGACCAAATTAACCCAAAAATATGTCATGTTCGAATGGAATTGTGACTGGGTTGAAGAATTGAAAAAGAGGTGGGTAACCGCATATATTCTTAATATTCCACATGGTTGAGATGGTTTTATATTATAGCGATACTTCATATCAAGGGTTGGGTTGGATTTTTATGGAGCATGGTAAGGTCATTGCTTATGCTTCTAGGAAGTTGCACACACATGAACGTAATTATCACACGCATAATTTAGAACTTTCTTCCATTGTATTTGCTCTGAAATTGTGGAATCATTATTTATATGGTGAAGTATGTGAAATTTTTACTTACCATCAGAGTCTTAAGTATTTATTTACTCAGAAGGGTTCAGATTCGATTTGGGTAGTGGTGGATAGATTGACCAAGTCATCTCATTTTCTAGTAGTTAAGACTATGTATACAGTTGATAGGTATGCGAGATTGTATATTAATGATATTATTTTATTGTATGGAGAACCCATTTCTATTGTTTCAGTTAGGGACCCTACTTTTACATCCAGATTTTGGGATATTTTACAATACGCTATGGGAATTAACTTACAATTTAGTACAACTTTCCATCCTCAAACTAATGGGTAGTCTGAAAGAACCATACATATTTTGGAGGATATGCTTAGAGCTGGTGTGATTGATTTCAAAGGTAATTGGTATGACTATTTGCCTCTAATAAAATTTGCATATAATAATAGTTTTCAATCTACTATTGGTATGGTTCAATATGATGCGTTATATAGTAAACAGTGACCGGTATCTTGGGGTGAAGTTGATGAAAAGAAGATGGAGGGTCCAGATTTGATTGAAGTCACCGCTGAAAAAGTCAAGATTATTCAAGATAGAATGAGAACAGCTTAAAGAAGACAAAAAAGTTATGCGAATAAACGGAAGAAAGATTTGGAATTCCAGAAAGGGGAATATGTGTTTCTTTGGATATCACCATGGAAGGGACTATGAGAGTTGGGAAGAATGGGAAATTGAGCCTGTACTACATTGAACCATATAAAATTCTTGAGAAAAATAGGATGGTTGCCTACAAGTTAGCATTACCACCGGAGTTAGCCGATTACCTAATTTTTTTACATGTTTCAATGTTGAGAAAGTATGTAGCGGGTCCTTCACATGTATTGGTGGAACAACCTATTGAGTTGAAGGAAGACTTGAGCTATGTGGAAGAAACACTTGCTATCGTGGATGGAAAAGAACAAATATTGAGATCCAAAGTGATCCCACTTGGAAAAGTTGTGTGGATAAGGAATTCTAGGGAAAAATCTACATTGGAGAGTGAAGATAGCATGAAACTGTGCTATCCGTATTTGTTTCATTTGGACAACTAAGGTATCTCAATTTTAGGGATGAATTTTTCTAATGGGGGGAGAGTTGTGACAACCCGAATATAATTATGATAAATTATATTTGAATAATGGTTACCTTATGTGATATGTACAATGTGTTATTAGTATATCTAATGTTAAGTTATTATGTTTAGTCTAATCCTACTTTCAAAAATTATGAAATATCGAATTCGGTACAAACAAAAAATTTTGAAGTTTTCAGTAGGAATATTCATGTTGGAGACTACTTTTGACCCTTATAATATAACAACTTACTTGACATGAAAACTAGATAGTTGTATATATATAAATTAGGTTTGTTACACAACAAACAGTGCGTTAAATGGACATTCGAATGAGAAGATATCGTCCTTTTATGAACATGGGGTAAAGTAGTCATTTAGCTTTAAATGATATTTTATCTTATATGGCGCCACATGTTATATTTTGATTGGACCAAAGTGATGTACCCTTATGCCGACTTAAAGACCTTAAAATATCCTTCATTCTTCATTGATATCACATTTTCAAATGGTTTAAGGTTTTCCAAGAAAGAAAGAGGGGTTAGGGTGAATTAGTGAAGGACTAAGGAAGATAATTAGGGTGAATTGAGAAATAAACGAGCTTACGTAGCCAAGGATGCTTAAATAATATTAATTTATAAATTTACATTCTTAATATGATATATGTTATTTTATATGATGTTAGTGATCATATTGGGGATAAAGGGATATGTTTTGTCGTACGTATATAGGCAGGTGTAGGTTGTATGTATGAAGCATATCGAATTCATACAACTAAGGACGTAATCATTATGTTGATCAAACTGGTATATCTTTGTGAATACACAATGGAATTGATTTATTCTAGTTGGATATGAAACTACACTTATATATACATGTTATATAGAAAAATTATGTACAAATACCCACAAATGCATTTTGGGTGATAGTTTGAAATTGAGGTGTAGAATCCGCCCCAAAAGGGTAAGTATCCATAGCTTGTGTTTGAAGTTTTTCTTTACATAGAAAATGAACTCTGAAAATTATGAAACTTTAATCTTATATTATTCAATATGTTTACTTAAATTGGCTGGAATATCATTGAAAGTTATGATGCATAAAAATTGTGAAAATTCTTTAAACTTGATTGAACGATAGAGGAGCCTATAGGGCATGTTTACTATGTGGTAAATAAAGGGGCATATTTTATTCTAGCAAACTTGTAATGATGTGTCGTCTTTTGTATTGGAAACCTAATATAATAAAGATTGGATTACTAAGAAGAAATTAAAGTATGGTTGGGCTATGGTGTTGATATGTTAAATATCATAACATGAATTTAGATTGAACTTCATTTATGATATATGATGTGAAGGCAATCATATGATGCTTATGAATTGAGTCACGATGAAGATATTATTTGGATTGTTAAAAGTCTTATGATGATACTAATATTGTAAGAATGATAGGAACGGAAGAAGAACCAGTTGAACAAGTTTCGAACAAATGAAAAGGAAAAGCCTGTTAAATTGCCAAGGTGAGTGTACTTATGATTGTTTCATATATATATATATATGAAAATGATATGTTGGATATAATTATAGCTCTGAGAGAGGATTGGTTTGAATACTTCAGTATTCAGGATTTTTTTGGATTCCAAGATTGCTTTGAATAGTTTGGTATTCATAATTTGTTTGGATATTCAATTATCTAGGATTGGCTTGAATACTTCGATATTCAGGATTAGTTTTGATATTAGATTATCCAAGATTGATTTGAATACTTCGGTATTCATTATTTGATTGTATACTAAATTATCCAGGAGTGGTTTGAATAATTCGGTATTCAGGATTTATTTGGATATTCAAATATCCAGAATTGTTTGGGTCTTATAATCCGGGATTGGAATTTGACAAAGATCTAATGATTTGTTGGAATTTATGTTATAAGATTTTTTATTGCCATGACGGTAAGGATTGTTTGGATTTTATATCGATATATTTGATGTATAATTTTTACTTCATTGTAAGTAAGGAGTACCTCACTAAGCTTGTTGCTTAATATATATATTTAACATTTTTCAGGTTTGTACGCTACCATCTAGGATGTCATATGATCAGTGATTTTGAGAGATTCACCGTTAGAAAGAGCTGGGGTCTAGACATATGGATTTTGTCATTGTCACACTGAGGATTTTATACACTCACACATTGTATATATTGAGTTAGAGTGGTTTAACTTGATTGCCATAATAGTTAATCATAGTATTGCATGTCCACTTAATTATGACTCTGATGTTAATTACATGATGGTACAGAGAGCATAATAATATTCATTATGTATATTATATATGAAAATGTTGATAATTGAATTATATTTCAAATGGGCCGAAGACTATTATTTAATTATTACAAAAGTAAATAATTAGAATGGATTTGGGTTTGGGTTTGGGGTGTGACAATTATAGTGTAATTTGGTCTGTTATGAATTTAATGCACTTATGAAACACACACACACACACACACTTAAAATAGAAATTACACAGTATTTTCTACATGCAACTAACTCTTACAAAAGTTTCAAACCAAATCAGAAGATTTTCAATATGAGATTTCAAATCTATGTTTTAATAAATTAGATTTATAAAAACTGAACTCATTTTTCAAAACCTCTTAAAAAACAAAACGTTTTACTCAAACAAGTATTTACAAACTATACAAAAGTAATTAGATCTCAAATCTTTACAAAAAAATCATAGGTCTGATTTAAAGAGACGAAACATATAAAAATGTTTCAATAGAGCTTTGTAAAATGTTTGTAAGTAACTTTGGTTCTGAAACAAATGTAGCTTCAAACAAAAAATCAAATTAAAATAAAACCTAAATAGAAATGTAAATCGTGACTTGATCTAGGTTATAACTCATATTCAATGAATTTGAATAGAGTTTTGACCCTAAATGATTACTTTAACCTCCCTAGTTTCCCTTTCTATTTTTCTCTCCCCCCCCCCCCCCCCCCTCTCTCTCTCTCTCTCTCTAAAACCAAACCCTAAAAAATGACCAAAAGCTATGAATGGTCAAGGTAAGGGTTTATATACTTGAACTGAATTAGAGGTTACCACCGGATGAAATGTAAGGATGGTATTAATCCTAATCAATCGAGTATCAAATAAAGGGTTGAGAATGAATTCTAGCAAGTAAACTAGAGCGGCTCAATAGGTTAGCCAGTAAAGACATATGGTTGTAAACCAAGTGAAAACCCTAACCCAAATCTCAGCCTTCAATTAAAATGTTCCAATGGTTGTAACAAGAGAATAACTTCGCAGACACATAACGGATATAAGTCTTAGAACCCAAACACACCAAACACACCCTTATGAATTTAATTGTTTAAAAAGTATTTTTAAATCACAAGAATGTTTATAAATCCAATTAAAAGTACCAAAAATTATTTTTAATTTAGAAAAAATCATCAAAAATATTTTCACACATTATTACATTAAAATATTATTTTCCACAATTTCAGCATTATTAAACAAAGATGCAAGAATTTTTTTAAATGATTTTTCAAAAGTTATATGAATTTATGCGTATGAAGAGAGAGTGATGTAGTGTGTGTTCCACTATATTCAATTGCGTCATGTTCTTACCAACTAGAATCATGTTGTAGATCGAGTTCCATTGGGTATTTAATATTGAATGAATATTTAGAAGCTATCTCCAGTGAAATGTTTGATTCAAATTGTCCAAACTAGTTGAACACCTTGATAGTATAAACTCAAAAAACCTAAGAGAGTCTCTGTACAAGGTGATTCATAGATATACGTCAAATATGTTAAAAGGAGATAACAATTCTGATTTGGAAAAAATTGTGCTAAAAATAAATGACTAAAGATTTCAAAATCTGGAAGCTTAATCCTGCATTAAATACATTTTGGAGACCAAAACACTCTACCGTTTGTTAAAATCTGAATCAAACCAATTGTCGTACGATTAAGAGTCCCGGATTGAAAGAAGGAACCTTGTACCATTTGGTTAAAGCCTTACCAAGTTCACATAAAGCCCATTTTTTACCCTAAAGGTTTTCCACCCATTACCCTTTAGGCCCCCATTTCCTTGAAGATGGTCACACCCATTTTAAGCCTTTTAATTTTACTATAGAGTGTCTGTACGCGCGCACTGTTAGTCAACCACCTATTTGGACACACTACAGCAAAATGGGCAAATTGTCACCTTTCAGCCGGCCAGCCTTGTCAAGGTCATTGACCGTGACAAAAAACACGCGTTTTGTGTCACGGTCATTGACCTTGACACGACCGTGACAAGAAATTATCACGGTCAATGACCAAGACAAGACCGTGACAAATTTTCTTGTCACGGTCAATGACCTTGACACGACCGTGACAAGGTTTACAGCAAAAACCCTTTCCCCCTTATTTTTTCCCTCCCGCGCCGTTCCCTCCCTCTCTCTCTCTCTCGACGCTGCTCTCTCTCTCTCTCTCTACTTTCAGGTTTAATTCTCTCTCTCTCTCTCTCTCTTCCATTTATATATATGTTTGTGTGTATATATATGTGTGTATGTGTGTATATATATGTAAATTAGAAAAGAAAATTATACTTGCAATGTGGTATTAATGATGTGAAGTTTGTGTGTGATAGTGCAAAAAGAATTGATATGTTTTCACAAATGATGTGAAGTTTGTGTGTGATAGTGCAAAAATTGAAGCCATTGACTTATGTCTTACAAGATTGGAACACATCAATTATAGATATTTGGATAGATTATCTAGAAAGGAATGAGTTAGAGGTTTTACCTAAGTTAGGAAAACCAGATACCAAGTTTTGTGGAATATGTTAAAAAGGAAAAAAATGAAAAGTCCCCACAAGAAACTAAATAAGATAAATTCTTATAAGACTTTAGAGTTAGTACATATTGATCTTAAGGGTCCCTATAAACTAAGAGTTTAAGAGGCAAGTGATATTGTTTTGTGATTGTGGATGATTTCTTTAGGTTCATTTTTCTTGGAATTTTGAGGGAGAAGAATGACTCCTATGGTGTGATTGTTTAAATATGAAAGGAAATCCAAAATAAACAATCGCTCCCAAAAATATTGGATAACAATTTATTTTCATTCAAAATAAATAATTGATAATAGTTGGATAATAATTGGATAATAATTGATATTTTCATTCAAAATAAATATCTCTTTCAAAAATGTTGCCAATTGGATAATTTTTTAACAGAATTTGATAATATTATATAAAGTTTAGTAAATTCACAAAATGTTGCCAATTGTATGTTTTTAGGAATATCATTAGTTACTTTCGTGCCCAACTATGTAGAATCCATACACATGCATGTTGTTAGGAAGTCTTAAATTTAATTCTCACTTTAATTTGTAGAATCTCTGTACTTGGTTGGATTTATCCCTTTATGATATGATGGGGGTGGGCGGGGTGGTGGGGGTGGGGTGTGTGTGTGTGTGTGCGTAGGTGTGTGCGTGTGTGCGTGGCGGGGGGAGGGGGAGGGGGTGGGGTATGTGTATATGTGTGTGTATGGTAGTGTGTGGTGGGGGAGGGGGTAATGGCGGTGGGGTGTGGTGGGGGACGGGGGTAGTGGGGGTGGGGTGTGGTGGGGGGAGGGGGTGGAATTTTCTAACTAAAAATATGATAATATTTTGTTATAATTTGTTAAAACTATGTAAACCTTAGTATGAATGCAAGGTTAGTGATAGTATTGGTGGGGTGTGTGTGTTGGTGCGTAGGTGTGTGCGTGTGAGCGTGGCGGGGGGAGGGGGGCAAGGGGTGGGGGTGGGGTGGGGTGTGGGGGGTGTGGATGGGCAATTTTAACAATTGTATATCTTTAATTGTAATTTTAATTGTATAGTTTTAGATGAAAGTAAATTAATAATTAGTGCCAATTTCATATGAAACTAGGATTGTCCCTCGTTGTAAATTAGTAAATTAATAATTGTATACTTTAATTGTTAGTTTAATTGATGAAATGTTGGGTTGGTTAGTTTTAAAAGTGGCATGACGTGTGCGTGTGGTGGTGGGGGTGGGGTAGGGGTGTGTGTATGTGTACTATTAACATTTTTTTTTTATCTATACTAATAACATTTTTTTACAGCAAAAATGTCTCCTTCAGATATTAAGGCGAAGATGATGATGCTTTTTATGATGATGTCATCTGGGCTCGGTGGTAGCGTAGGCGACGAGGGCTCCTCCGCCCCTAGGCTCCCCAAATATGGAAAATTTGGGATTACTGTCGAGAACAAGTCGGAGCTATTAGCGAGATCCCTCGAGCTGCTAAAGACGGTCATCGTCCCGGGGTTTATGAGTTGGTAGGAGGTGCCATATGAGCTCAAGTTAGTTGTTTGGGCGGCACTACAGGTAATATATTTATATTTATATGAATATGAATATTTCAATTTCAATTTCGATTTCAATTTCAATTTCAATTTCAATTTCATATTTATATTTATATTTATATTTATATTTATATTTATATTTATATTTATATTTATATTTATATTTATATTTATATTTATATTTATATTTATTCGCAACTAACATTGTATTTGTTGGATAGGATCAATTCAACTTGGATCCAAAGCTACGCGATTCCGTCTTGGAGCAATTGAGGGAGCAACACAAGACGTGGAAGAAAAATATGCGGACACGGTACTTTGGGAAAACACGAGAGTCCATTATACAATGGCGCGGATCCGTCCTGCCCAAGGAGCCGATCTCATTGGCACAATGGCAAAAGTTCATTGACAATGAGATCGAGGATCGACAATTGGCATCTCGCCAATCGGGGAGGGAAAATCAGGCAAAAAAGATGGACGTGCAATACTCCGGCCGGACCTCTTACGCCGAGGTGGAGCATAGGATGAAGGTAAGATTTAATTTATCTATAACTACAAAAATATATTATTCTTCATTATTTTACTTTGCGGGGCCGATACTAATTTTACTTTACTTTATTTTATTTCAGGGGGTAGGGAGTGGGCCAAGGGGTAAGCCACATAGGCTCGATACTTATGTGGCTCTTCGGACGAAGAAGGGGAAGGATAAGGAGGTGTCCCCGAGTGTCGCGGCCATGATTGTAAGTAATCCGACAGTTTAATTTTTGTTAATTACGTTATAATTTTTTTGTTTACTTATTTTACTAATCATGTGCTTTTTGTCGTTTCAGGCAAAGCTTAAGGAAGTGCATGAGTCGCAGTCTGATGCCGACAAGGCATCTTTGTCCACAGACGCACTCAGCCAAGTGCTTGGCTCTGATCACAAGGGGAGGACAAGGGGAGTGAGCTCGCGGGTGGCCAAATCTAGGATCATCGAATTGTAGACGAGCGACACCGGGTTGGCTCGAACGGTGGATTCACACGACGCGAAGCTGTACCGTTTGGAGGCGACGGTCCAAGATATGTACGCACTCATGAAGCATACGTTGGGCGGAGACCGTAGAGGGAAAGGGAAAGGGAAGGATAAGGCGGTGGAGGAGGAGGAGGTGCGGGAGGACGAGGCACAGGATGACGAGGATGTGGACCTCGCTGTTTCATCACCGACACGCTCGTACTTTGATGATCCACTTCCCTATTTGGTGCCCTTCAACAGACCATTGTCGACACTTGGTTGGCCGAGCGTGTTCATATTGGACGTATTTGATGGCCAGCGGATAGGGCGGGGGTTGAGGGACTCGAATATCGTCGAGGGTGGAATAGTCCATGGACGTGTGCTTTAAGAGATGGAGTCCCAGGTGCTCATCATGCATGTCATACCCGGGAAGGATAACTCCCTATTGTGGTTGCGTGAACAATGCGGCACGACGTATATTAGTGGGTGCGTCAATTCGTATTACCCAAGACATGTAGTAACATTATTTTTAAGTCTGTCCATTTTAATTATATTTGGATTATATCGTCATGTATATTATTTCTATTTTGAATATTTGGATTATATCGTCATGAATATATATTAGCATTATCTTTAGTTTGTTTGGATATATGATGTTTGGAACAGGTACAAAGTTACTATAACAGGTACAAATATACTGCTGGGCAGTGGCAGTGGCCATACTACCCAACAGATTTTTTTTAAATTATGCCCAGAATTGTCACGGTCATTGACCGTGACAAGTCCTTGACAAATAAGGTTGTCACGGACTTGTCACGGTCATTAACCGTGACAATTGTTTTAAAAAGGGTCACGGCTTTGTCACGGTTTATAACCGTGACAAACGTGTCACGGTCATTGACTGCGACACTACCGTGACACAAAACGCGAGTTTTGTGTCAAGGTCAATGACCGTGACACGATCGTGACAAAAAAGGTTGTCTCGCCTCGAAATGTCACGGTCATTGACCTTGACAAGTTGGATTTGTCAAGGTCAATGACCTTGACAAATGGGAAGATTTGGTGTAGTGACACCCCAATCTACAAATGGGGTGTGACTCATTATGTCTCACTTGACAAAATTCCTTAAACTAGACTTTCATAAGTTATCAAGGGTAAAAACACCCCAAGATACCCTAAACCTTCCATTGCCCAAGTCCCAAATCCTAAACCCGACCTTACTTAAGTCTTGGAGAAAAATCACCCCAAAAGGATACCAAAAAAGACCAAAAACCTTTTATACAATAACTATTAGGGTATAAAATAAAAAGGAAAGTTATCATGAAAGGAACCAAAAAATTTCACGAGGACCTTCTATTGATTGGCAAAAGTCCCCGGGCCCCTTTAATCGATCCGTAGAAGTCACGTCAGAGCATGTCATCTCAGCCATACACGAGGTAGCCTTATCTTAAAACAATAATCCTCATCCTTCTATTGAATGGTAGAAGTACGCTTCCAGTTTCCAATACATAGAGGCCCGCCCCACCTCTCATTTTAAGCACTTCGAAAACCACTAAGAGATCGAAAATTCGACCATAATACAGTTTTCTAACTTTTTCTCCTTTAGCATTTGAGATACTCAGTTCATTCTGAAAGTTCCAAAGAAGCTCGTAATTCAAAAAATTCACTTTCCCCTCAAAAGGATAGCTCGTACTTTCGTGAAGTTGCTTTTGAGTCCTAAATAAAGTCAAACCTCTGCAGAAAGTTTGAAAAACCAAAAACTTCAAGTCAAAGCTCTACTCAACTGGAGATAGAAAATTTGATAAATCAACACCTCTCAACGAAGCTTTGGTCAAATGGAAAACATCAAAAAAATGGGACACCCTCTGTAAAAAAAAAGTCGTCTTTTGCCACAAGGGTAAATAAGGCCTGTAAAATTTTCTGGAAAACCCCATATATATTGAAATAAATTATACGTATTCATTTTCCTCTTTTAACCGTACCCCCATTTAGGGATGCCAGTATGCAATTTATAGTGTTTATATTTTAAAGCTCGGTTCTTAACCCAACACCTCTGTTAATTGACATGATATGATCATATGATAAAACAATGATAATCACATGCCACAACGACCATTACAAAACATGAAAACATACTTTTCAAAATCATTATAAGGAAAATGTTTGTGAGCCGAGGCAGTTCGAAACTTTTCAACAAGTCAAAGTTTGAAATTCAAAGACTCCCACCACTTCTCTAAACTAACAAAGGTCATCCTTATGATGATACCCGAATATGTGTTCTCATATCCAAATACTTTTCAAACGTCGCCCTCTGCTTAGACATTATTTTAACATATAAATATATCAATCCAACACAATGAAAAATCTATATTAAGGGCTTGGATCCATAAATAATATATTGTATACCCGGTATCACATTGCCTATAACTGTAAATATGCCTCCTTTGTTGGAAATACATTAGTTTTGATCCCATGTATTCTTTGGTATGTAGGATATACTAAACTAAACACGTGAAGACCAATACATCTCTTGATGTATATTCTCCAACCATAATGCTGGAACTAGTAATATATCATCCGTATCCCTAATAAAAATCCCTATAAATATATCATCCAGACACCATTATATATTTTCCAACCACATTGTTGGAACTACGTAGGCTTTGATCCCAAGGCTTCTTGGGTACGTAGGCGCTATACTGAGAAAAACTCGTGAATCCCAAGCCTTATAATACGTCTCTTGACATGTTGTCTATTAGGGATGCATCCGTTCCTAATCCAAATAATTAAGAAACCAACCCGGGATTATGATACCCTCAAGATTTTAGACATGTTAATAAGGGAAACTTAGATCTATGTTAGTGGATTATTCTCCACTCTTATACTATATACACGTTCCCCTCTCCCTATATATATCCAAACTAGTTTAAGGGATAATACGTTTCAGATAGTGATCACCCAATGATTATAATTTAACATGCCTCTACCGTCAATCTTTGGGCCCACTCCCATTCTAACCCCCATACATAACCCCACATATAAGTAGAGTCCTACACTTTCTCACACATGACCTTAAAACACGTGAAAAAGAGAATTACGTAGGCTTTGATCTCGTCACTACACGAATATGTAGGCGCAATATCGAGTCCTTCTCGTGATCTCAAGCCTCGATAACGTGTCTCTTGATATGTTGTCTTTATCGAGATGAACCCATCTCTTAACTATAATACCTTGCATATACGTAACTAAAATGATATATGAAAATATCTCAACGCGGAATAATAAATTCAATCTCTCAAATGCATACCCATCACGTATACGACATAACTATGTAGGCTTTGATCTCAAGTCCTCTTATGTACATAGGTGCAATACCAAGTCTTTCTCGTGAGCTTGAGCCTAGAAAATATGTCTCTTGATATATTATCTCCACCGAGATGCACACATCTCTCGACTTTCATCTAGTACACCTAAGAAATTAAAATGAGATGTCAAACTATCTCAAGGCAGGACCTCCAAAACATATACCTACATGTAAATTTTCAAAAGCATACATACCATACAAAACCAAACTATGTAAACTTTGATCTCGTGGACACACGAGTACGCAAGGGAAATACCAGGTCCTTTTCGTCACCTTGAGCCTCGAAAATATGAATTTTGATATGTTGTCTCCTCTGAGAGACACTCATATCGTAAACTTTCATCTATTATTCCTACATAACTCAACTGAGATACGAAACTATCTCAAAGAGGTATTTCCTAAATATACACATACAAATTATCAAATGCATACAAATGTGAAAACACATATACACTAAGAATAACAGAGACGCACCCATCTTTCACATTTCTATGTCTCCTCAAACCTCGAAGGATATATCAAATACATATATATTAATGGTCCCCATTATACAAGCACAGAGTTATACATAAGCACCCTTGTGTACCTCTACCAGTTGAAGTGACGTTCATTTACCTCTTACAGATACCATTTTCCTACCTAAGCACATATCTACATATACGGGACCCTCACGCTAAGGTATCTAAACAAAATATAAAATAACTAAAAATGTAATCAATTAATGCAAAAAGAAAATAAGCATAGAATTAAGGAAGCATACGAAACAAGTAAGGTGCCTAAGATCTTCCCCACTCGTAACCCGATTCCCAAACCCACTCAACAATAATCTTTTGATAAATTCAGACTTAAAAACTAACGTATGATTAGCTCAAAAGGGCTAGACCGAATATTTTATTTATTTATGTATGAAACAAACTGGCAACTCTGAACAAACCAAACGAACCCCCAATCAAATAAAAACATAACGCAATCGCCTAGGCCCGAGAATCGGACGTGTGCGGATCAAACTGGACATGGTGTCAAAGGTTTTCCAGGGGAAAGTCATCTAGACCAAACCTCGAATCAATAACCCATCCCTAGGGGAAATATAAGGGTGAATTTCCAATTAAGTCAATTTTTTTCTAGTTGGCTTCATTGCGAACAAAACTGTTTGAGTCTATGCTAGTTATTGAGTTATGATTCCGGAAAAAACTGTTTGAGACTAGGATAGTTATTGAGTTATGAGGCCATAAAACATATGGAATTCAATGTTGAAGATTTTACGACAAATATTTGAAGATCATATTCATGCCTTGTTTCGTGCATTCATATTTCTTCACACTTGGTTTATTCTAGATCACACATGTATGAATACTTGGTGAAATTATGAGATCAGAATCTTGATTAAGGATGGATTTTTAAATTCAATTATGTTGGGAATTTGAAAAATATTTTTGTAAACAAATTTTATAATATTTTCTGAGTTAATTTTGTTTTATAAAATTCAAGGATGATTTTAAAATAAAAATTAACTTTTTCTGTCGTTCAACGACATGTGGTTTCGTTCAAACGAGATCAATTTCTCGTTAGAATGACACATGTTTCTCATTCCAATTACACGCCGCCTCGAAAATTGTGTTTTAATATTTAAGGAAGTCTTTCACTTAGAAATACCAAGAGAACTTTTGTAAAAATGTTTACGCACCTGGTTTACAAAACATCCCAAGTGTTTTCCACCATCCAGAGTTTTCAAGATCGAATCTGATATTTTTAAAGTTCTGTGATCTTGATTTTGGCACTAAAAAATTATTCTATCACTTTGAATAATATTTTCGTGAGGTAAATTCCGTGCGTGCTGATTATGAAGAAGAAGCAGTGGATTCTATGTTCAGATTCATAGATGTTGTTGAGGCTACATCAGTGGATACTCTGTAAGGTCATAAATTTTCAATTGAGTCTTATGTAGTGTTGGCTCAATATCGGACAAAACCATTTGAGTCATAGGATATAAGTTTTCCTTATCAAGCCTATGACGTATTTGAGGAGTTGAAGACGTAACGGCCCAGAATTCAAAAGCTTCATCATTGCCGATTTTTGTGCCAAGTTTCACGTCATCAACATGTGGATTCCAATGTCTCCTAAAGGTATGAATGCATTAATATATATATATATATATGTAGGAGATTGGAAATTTATTTTGCTATTAGTATTTTTTTTAATTCATAGTTCTAAAGATTTTGTTATCGGATACCTTTCTGTAGAAAAATCATATCAAATCCAAAAAAAAATACAGAAATACGAAACTAGTTGTCACGCGTTCGTATCAAAATTATCTAGAATCATGGCATGAAATCTCTTTAGAAATATCGTTCGAACGACCTCATTCGAACGAGATTTCAAATGAGATTTCAGTTTGTCCGTTTTCTGCCAATTTTCATTTTTAATCCCCCCACTACCCCACTATTTTGTACCAGTTTTAATATGTGTGGGAAGACACTTTTTGATAAGACTTTTCATACTTTTCTAAGGGATATTAAGAGAAAAAATTCTCTAAGAAAGGTCTCCTTGGTTTTTGTTAAAAATGTTTAATCCTTAGAACAAAACTAAGTGTTTCACACCCATAGTTTCAATTCCAAGTTCTTCATATATATATCTTTTCTTGGAGTGCTTGGCATCGGGTTCTACTCTACCATTTAAAGAGTTTATTTGGGTTTGATTCTATATCCCACAATTAATAAGACTTATTTTGTTGCGGCGTTCCCACTTGAAGAAAGGCTTCGGGTGCGGGTTGACGGTTGTCCAAAAAGCTTCATTGGTGGATTACAAGGTTCCGGTGGAGTTCGAGATTGTCGGCTAGGCGGAAGTAGTTGCAAAAAGACACGTCAAGGCTTGGACGGAGTCAAGTCATGTGTAGTAAGTCATCTGTCTTGTAACATTAAATACATACTTAGTGGACTTAAGGTTAGGGGTCGTCCGAGGTTTTTCCCGTTTTGGGTTATTCTCGTACATCGCAGCATAGTGTGATATTATTTACTTTATCTTGTAAAATACACTTAGATGCATGCTTAGGTAATTCAAGAAAAAATTGGGTTTGATCATACTAAAGTTTAATTTGGTGCTAAAATTAGTTTGGGTGAAATTTAAGTCAATGTAATTCAAGTCTAGATAATTTAATTTAATAAAATTAGGTTTGGACTAATTTGTAAAATGAATTAATCTTGTTAGGAAAACTTTAGGACTTGAGGTGAGTTAACGTGTTTAAGTGAAAATTTATTTGTAGTTAATTTTAATGTCATTTTTAGTTTAGTTTAATTTTAATTTGAAAGAAATTAAAATTGGTAGGTTGTGTAGTGTTTGTATTTGAACCATCATATTCTACACTAAAAGGAAATTAATATTTAATTTTAAAAGCGATTTTTAAAATTGAGGGCCTCATGCTCCAACAATTGGTATCAGAGCTAAGATCGTTAAATTATTGTGTTTAGGATATTTTTGAGTTTTTATAACAGAAAATATGCATTTTTTGAAATTTTCAATTTTTGATGGTTCTCGCTTGCTTGCACATGACTCTTGACTTGATATATGTTATGAGTAATTGCTTGCATATTTTACATACACTAGCTTTTGTGCTACATGCTATATATTCATGCTAGATGTATGTTTGTTTGTCATTTGCTAGTCGTTTCTTCATAATATATGCTTTGCTAGATTTATGACCTGTTTCTCTTTTGTATTTTATTATTTTCATTTTTGTTTGCATCAAATGAGAAATAAAAAAATATTTTATTTATCATTGGTATTTTACTTTTATGAGTTATTTGAGCTTAATTAAAAATACAAATGATTTTTGTTTATCTTTTAAGTAATTATTTTTTGTTTGTTAAAAGTTTTGAAAATCTCAAAATGATTTTTTATGTGTGTGTATATTGATTTGACACACCTTTGTGGCATATGTTTGTGTTGAATCATATCATTTCACTTCCATGTGGCTAGAACTTTTGGTTAAAATTTTCAATCCTTAAAATGTTCTTTGTCATGGTTACATGGAGTAGTTAAGTTTGACTTGATTAATGGTTTTAATTTTTATATGCCTTCACACACATGCACGAGCTCTTTTGAAATTTTAACTTCACATATATATTTGAGCTTTGTGAGGTGTTCTCCTACCAATCTAGTCATCTACATTTATTGTAACCTAGTAGGATTTGTGCATGTTAATTCCGCTGCAGGTGAGATTTGTGTGATAAAAAATGATATATGAATGTGCACGGGGAAGGGCTCCGAAAGGAAATATTATCCTTTGTGAGTAAGCCACCGTATGGAATGGACCTAAAAGAAATACGTGGTTCAAAGGCCTGAAAGAAAAATATGGCATTAAAAGAAAATAATTTGCCAAGGCCTATTTATATAGTTTGGTATATTCATTCAAAAGTATTATATGCATATTTTGAGGGACTTTGGATGGTATATCAACGGTTTTGCACAATGTTCTTTATCCTAGTTGCGCTTTCATTGTCATGACTCTATTGGTTTGTAGAATCATCAATATGCTAGGCTTGTATGCATTGTGTATGTTTGTTCAATGAGTTCAATTTACATTTTCATATAAGGCTAAATCTTAAGTTGATAAAGTTTTGCAATCAAATGAGAACTCCGTGAATATGTTTAAGTGATTGGGTTTTAATTCATTGGTATATTTTTCACACCCCTTCACTTATGTTTCCATATGACACATTTATGCTATAAGAGTGCGAAAAACTCATGTTAATTTATTTTGTGTCATTTGTGAGTTTATATCTATATATGTGTGCTTATATATATTTTATATCTATTGTGTGTACATATATATGATATTATGTTTTATTTTGAGTCTTTGTCATTTTAGCTAGTCCACCTATGCCTTAATTTATAATTAAGACCTAACTTGTTGCAAAATTTTGTTTGATATCACATGCCTAGTTTCTTATGTTTCAAATTGATATAATTTTATTCGCATCGTAGTTAGTATCCATTGTCACTTACTTGTATTAGTTATTGTCTTTTGTTGCCCATAGCTCTTCTTGATCCTATCTCTTAAGCATCATTTATTTTACTTGTTTTCCCATATTTATATCCCTTATGTCGTTTTTAGGGAGAGAAATTATACTTAATTAAAATGGGAAGAAATGAGTAATTGATTAGCTCTTTTATCCTTTGTCTATTCTTGAACAAAAATGGGGATAATAATAGGGGAGAAATGGTATCTAATCCTATTGTAATCGTATCTTAGTTTTGGTAGATTTAACTTAGGGGGAGACGTCTTTCTAAGTAGGTCATTTATTTGATAAAGTGGAGAATTAATTTAGTGGGAGTATTTAATTTAATTGCATTTAATACTTTAGTATTCCCTATGCGTTTAATGTTTTGCTTCAGTGTGCAGAAAATTTTCTAGTGGCAACTTTATATCGACAAAGATAGTCATCCTTGGGTTTTGAGTCAAGCTATGTAATTTTTTTATTTTGGGTAGGGTGTTTTTGAGTCAAGTTGAGCTTGACGGCTCTTTAGGATTTTTGTATGGTTTTTGTCCCGAAATAGCCGGGGGGGGGGGGGGGGGGGGGATTTTGTAAGGTCACAAATTTCCAATTGAGTCTTATATAGTGTTGGCTCAATTCCGAAAAAAAACATTTGAGTCATAGGATAGAAGTTTTCCCAATCAAGCCTATGGTGTATTTGAAGAGTTGAAGACGTAGCGGCCCAGAATTTAAAAGCTTCATCATTGCCCATTTTTGTGCCAAGTTTCACGTCATCAACATGTGGATTCCAATGTCTCCTAAAGGTATGAATGCATTAATATATATATATATATATATATATATATATATATATATATATATATATATATATATATATATATATATATATATATATATATATATAGGAGCTTGGAACTTTATTTTGGGTGTTTGTATTTTTTTGTTAATTTTTTTGAATGCCTAGTTCTAAATATTTTGTTCTCGGACACCTTTCCGTAGAAAAATCATATCAAATCCAAAAAAATCAAAAAAATATGAAACTGGTGGCCACACGTTCGTATCGAAATTATCTAGAATCATGGCATGAAATCTCTTTAGAAATGTCGTTCGAATGACCTCATTCGAACGAGATTTCAAAGGAGATTTCAGTTTGTCCGTTTTCTGCTAATTTTCATTTTTAACCCCCCCACTACCCCACTACTCTGTACCAGTTTTAATATGTGCAGGAAGACACTTTTTGCTAAGACTTTTCATACTTTTCTAAGGGCTCTTAAGAGAAAAAAATTCTCTAAGAAAGGTCTCCTTATTTTTTTTTTAATGTTTAATCCATAGAACAAAACCAAGTGTTTCACACCCATAGTTTCAATTCCAAGTTCTTCATATATATATATATATATATATATATATATATATATATATATATATATATATATATTTATTTTTATTTTTTTTTTTCTTGGAGTGTTTGGCATCGGGTTCTACTCTACCATTTGAAGAGTTTATTTGGGTTTTCTTCTATATCCCACAAAGAAGAAGACTTGTTTTGTTGCGCCATTACCACATGAATAAAGGCTTCGGGTGCGGGTTGACGGTTGTCCAAAAAGCTTCGTTGGTGGATTCCAAGGTTCTGGTGGAGTCTGGAATTGTCGGATAGGCGGAGGTAGTTACAAGAAGACGCGTTAAGACTCATACAGAGTCAAGTGTCGTCTAGTAAGTCATCAATCTTGTAACATTAAATCCACACTTAGCGGACTTAAGGCTAGGGGTCGTCCGAGATTTTTCCTGTCTTAGGTTTTCCTCGTACATCACGGCGTAGTGTGATATTATTTACTTTATATTGTAAAGTACACTTAGATGCATGCCTAGGTAATTCAAGATAAATTTGGTTTTAATCACACTACAGTTTAATTTGGTGCTAAAATTAGTTTAGGTGAAGTTTAAGTCAATTTAATTTGATAAAATTTGGTTTGGACTAATTTGCAAAATGAATTAATCTTGTTAGGCAAACTTTAGGACTTGAGTTGAGTTAATATGTTTAAGTGAAAATTTATTTGTAGTTGATTTTAATGATTCTTTTTGTTTAGTTTAATTTTAATTTGAAAGAAATTAAAATTGGTAGGTTGTGTAGTGTTTGTATTTGAACCATCCTATTCCGTACTAAAAGGAAATTCATATTTAATTTTAAAAGCGATTTTTAAAATTGGGGGCCTCGTGCTCCAACATACTGAGGTGCACGTGGACTCGTGTACTGTGTACACTTGCATGGGTGGACTCATACGTGGCACTATGGAAGAGTGGTAGAGGAGAAAAATAGGCATAAAGGATTATGGGTGATCGAGTCGTTGAGTAAGAGTACATCTGTCTTTGTAATTTTTTGTATCATAGTGATTGTTTGGCCTAGCTGTCTGGTACTTTTTTCCTTAGTGTTTTCCTCGTACATTAGTGTGTCTTGCGTTGATTTATTTACTTTATCTCCTTAATCACTTAGATGCATGATATAGGGTTAACAAGATAAAATTGGTAAATCAAATTGGTTTTCACAAGATAAGTTTGCATTTGCTAAAGATAAAATTTAAAAAAATCAAAAATATTGCATTTTCCTAGAGATAAAATTGTTTAGGGGCCTTCCCAGGAAAGTAGCAGACTGAGATACAATCACTCCCGACATCCCCATTTTATTTCCTCCTCGGGCATTCCGAATAATGTCCAGGTCCATAATTCCATAGGCATTGGCTATGGAACTACCGAGAATGATGATCGAGGTCCTGGACACAACTAATAAGATTATGAATGCTAAAGAAATAATGGAAGCATTGAAGTTTAGCCACGCTATGTCTGATGTTGACAAGAGCTAGGAAAATAAGGAAAATTCTAAGGAGACAAATATATTCGATAAGATGAAAAATTATAATGAGTATACCCCCTAACTTTGGGTGACCACCACATCCTCGATGAGATTTGAGGAAGAAAAGATCCATAAAGATAACGACCACACCACTAACAATTTATCGACCCCTAAAGAATGAGGTTGAGGCCTTAATCAGATGAGGCAAGTTAGTGAAGTATGTAGATAAAAGTGTATGAGAAGATAAAAACAACGATCAGAGTTCCAAGAGATTATTTAAGTCTCCCTGTAAAAAAGGCTGATGATAAGAAATGGGGTTGAGATGAGAACTTAGTGGATCATCCAGATCTTCCTAAGAAGATTAAGAAGCCCGTGAATGAGGTTGGTATAATCTCTCTTGGTTGTCACTTTATAACTAGGGGCGATGTTGATGGAGGAGATAAACAAGTAAAGAGGAAAGCCTGCCTTAACCAGGCGAAGGCTTGTGTTCATTTAAAAGAGATCAATTTGTTCGATGCCGTGGAGACTTATCCTAGGAAGCTAAATAAAGATCATCTTATTATTAGTTTTTTAATAAAAAAAATTTGGTGTTCATTATCCACATGACGACCGTTTGGTCATCACCATGCTGATGCACGAGAGTAAAGTAGAGAGAATTATAGGAAATAATAGCAGCTCGAAAGATGTGATGTTATAGAGTTGTTTTAAGAAATTGAGAATTAAATACAGGAAGCTAGAGGCATATCACAATCATCTCATTAGTTTTTCAGGGGAGAAGGTGTACCCCTTGGGAATGATCGAGATAGAGGTTGTCATCGACAAATGGCCTACCTATCGAATAGAGATGATACGTTTCTTCATCCTAGAAGAGAAAGTCCAATTGACTTATAATATCATACTTGGAAGAGTAGGATTGAAAAAGTTTAAGGCTTTCCATCCACTATTTACCATTGAATAAAATTCCCTATAAGCTATGGAGTTAGTGTAGTGAAGGGTAATGAGGTAGAAAGACATGAATTCTATTATACCTTTGCAAAGCAGGAAGAATAGAATAAGTTGACCACTACTTATTAGATCGACACTTTAGATCCTTGAGATGAAGATAAGCTAGTCTTAGGCGAGGTTATTGAGTAGATTGAGTCGATCATCCTAGATGACGAACACCTAGAGAGGATATCCCAAATCATCTTGTCACTAGATCTAGCTCTCAAGAAGGAGTTACCAGACTTTTTAAGGGAGAAAAATAGTGTATTTTCCTGGAGTCAAGAGAACACACCGGGGTTAGATCCAAAGTTTCTTTTCCACGAGCTCAGTATTGTGAAGGACGTGAGGGCCGTAAAAAGAAATTCCTCATGTTCATCTAGAAAATAAATATGGCCATTTAAGAGGAGGTTGACAAGTTAAAAAAAAACATATTTCATGGAGGATGTGAAGTACTCAAAATGTCTCTCAAATGTCATTATAGTTTTGAAGAAGAATGATAAGTGGTGCATGTGCAACAATTTTACCAACCTTAATAAGGCTTGTCATAGGGACCATTATCCTTTACTTCAGATTGATCATCTAGTTGATGTCATTTTTAGGCATGAGATGATTAGTTTTATGGACAATTACTCAGGGTATAACTAGATTAGGATGAAGCCTTAAGATCGGAAAAAAACCTCACTCATCACCAGTCGAGGTATATACTGCTAAAATGTTATGACCTTTGGCTAAAGATGTTGGGTCAATGTACCAAAGTCTTGTGAACAAGATATTTCAAGGAATAAATTGAGAAGACTATGGAAGTGTATGTCGATGACATGCTGATAAAGAGTAAGACGGCAGTCGATCATGCTAGTGACCTCGGCAGGATATTTGATTATACTGGAAAAGTACCAAATGAAGATGAATTCAGAAAAGTATGTTTTTAGAGTTAAGGAAGGAAAGTTCCCCTGCTTCATTGTCAACCAAGGGGGTATAAAGTTTAATCCAAACAAGCTTTAAGAATTGATCAATATGCAGCCTCCCAAGTGAAAAAAAGAGATCCGGATATTGACGGGACGAGTAGCTGCACTAAACTGATTTATTTCAAGAGCAATTGATATATGTCTTCCTTTTTTAAGTTACTTAGAAAGATATTTGAGTGAAACAAAGAGTGTGAAAAATATTTTTTGGAGTTGAAAAAGTACCTAGTATATGCACCATTACTATTAAGGCCGATCCTTGGTGAAAGGTTATATTTATACTTGGTAGTGTCAGTTAGCAGTCAAGAATCATCTCAAAACTAGAGTGATAAGATGATGGAGTGTAAAATCCTGTATACTGTACTAACAAGGCATACCGTGGAGCTGAAATCTGGTACCCTAGACTGGAGAAGTTAGCAGTGATTTTAATTGAAGCATCTCGGAGGATGAAGTCTTACTTCTAGGCACATATGACTGCTGTTTATACATATCTTCCTCTACCACAAGCTATTCATAAGATAGAGAAATCAAGTAGATTGATGGCTTGGGCCGTAGAACTAGGAGAGTATAACATATTTTATGAGCCTAGGAAGATGGTTAAAGAATAAGTAAAGGCCTATTTTATAGCAGAATTCACTTTCAAAGTACAAATAGTCGTGTAGTTAATAGAAAATTAAAACGAGTGGAACAAAAACCAACTAGAGTCTTCTACTCGACAAGTAGAAAAATATCACAACATGGATCAGATTAAGAAGCTATTTAGGGATGCTTTTCTCGTTAAAGGTAATTTCGAAAATACCATCTAATGTGGCAGTTTTTTATAGATGGCTCTCCATGTACCAACGACCGTAGAGTAGGGATAATCATCAACACACCTGGTGGGGCAAACGTCGAGTATGCCATCAATTTTAACATTGATTACCCTAATAACAAGGAAGAATATGAAGCTCTGGTATCAGGATTTGGATTGGCGTTATCACTGAGCTTCGAGCATCTATCGGTTGATAGTGAATCTTAGTTGGTGATGAACCAAGTACTTAGAATCTATAAAGTAAGATAGGAGTCTATGGTGATATACTTGTCGAAGGTGAAAACATTATTGTCAAGTTTCTTAGCCATACAGATGGTCAGAATACTAAGAGCCAAGAATGCCCAAGTAAATGCTCTTGCTCATGTGACATCAGTTAAAAGAGTTGAACTTTAAAGAACAGTATCTATAGAGATCTTGTCGCACTATAGAACTAAAGGATAATATGTGATCATTATGGCATTGGACGTGGGGCCATATTGGATGGACACCACTAGAGCAAATTGGAGACTGACATAGTAATAAAAGATCGAAATAAGGTAAGGAGGATCTGCTATAAGGTAGCGAGATACGTGCTAGAAGGGGGAAATCTGTTCAAAAGGGGATCTATAATGTCGTTGATCATATGTGTTCATCTCACTGAAGTTCCAGAGTTGATCAGAGAAGCTCATGAGATCTTATGTAGAGTCCATTCAGTAGGTTGATCACTTGTCAGAAGGATGGCAAATTATGGCGATTATTGGCCCACTGTGAAGGAGGATTATGCCGGCAAAAAGTGTGATAAATGATAGCGTTATGCTAACATGTATAAGAGCCCAGAGTAGAGCTGGCGCCATTCAACTCCCCTTAGCCCTTTATAATATGAGGTATGTTTTTGTCGGCCCACTATCGAAGAAAAAGGGAGATTCCACAATCTGGTCGTAGTAGTATACTACTTTACAAAGTGGGTGGAAGTTGAACCGTTGGTCAATATGACCTATGCCAAAGTGTTCCATTTTATATGGAAAAATGTCATTTGCGGATATGGAATTCAATACACCTTCATAATAGATCACGGTACCCAATTTAACAATGAAGAGTTCTTGGACTACTGTATTTGTTTGAAGATCAAGAAGTTTTATTCTACTCCTTCTCATTCCGAGTGCAATGGGAAAATTAAGGTTACCCACAAAACACTACTTGAAGGCGTGAACATAAAGCTGGATAATGCAAAACAAAACTAGATCAATGAACTTCAGAGCGTGCTATGACTTATAGAACCATTTTGAGGACTGCAACTGGCGAGACCCTATTCATGTTGGTGTTTGGTACCAAAGAGGTAGTGCCCACTGAGATCGACTTGTCCATCCACAGAATACTCAACTTCCAATTGTTGAAGAGTGATTTAATGAGAAAAATCAATCTAAATATAGTAGAGTAAGTTAGGGAACACGCATCACTTCATGTAGTAGCCTAACAATAAAAGATAACTCGATTTTATAATAAAATAAAAAAGTTATGATCCTTGAAGGAAGGCGAATACGTGCTGAAGAAGATTATATAGAAAGGGAATAAGTTGGAACCGAATTAGCATGGCCCATACATAATATCTTCAGTCGTGCGACCCAAAATTTAGAAGAGTGAGATCTTGATAATTTAAAAACCCGTGGAATGCAAAATACCTAAGAAGATACTACCAGTAGAGATTACAGCTTTAAAGAGTAGAAAATCAAGCGTGAAAATAATTTTTCATTTCCTTGTAATCAATCCTCAATGATATATGAGAATTGACAATTCCTCCTCTACATATGTTGTCATTATAAGATTTTCTTCATTATTCAATATTTGTTTCTGTAATACCCCATATTTTTTATGATTTAAATAATTATGGGATTAATTATGACAGAGGGATTAATGGAAATTAAATGTTAGAATTAAATTATTAATTAATCCGGATTTAATTAAAATAAATATTAACTAGCGTGCCAAGGGTTAATACTTATTGATTTAATATTACTGTGCGATATGTAATACGAAACTATACACTTTGATAAATTGTCGAGAGAGAATAATACGACAGTTTAGTGAATTATGTCAGACGTGCCTGGGAGTCGTGTCAGGACTAATTTAGTAGAATAAATATATTAATTATTTTTAGTAACTTATATGGTCATTTCTAGTGAACCGTTGAGTTCGGAAGTGTCGGGATAGTCAAAATAGTATACCCGGGTGTTGAGTTTGGGTCTCGGGGAAATTTTAGGCCTAACCGGCACCCCAGGAGGCCATTATGGTAAATTGGATTTTTAGGCTTAATTAATGGATGAAAATTAAGAGTTATATTATCAGCCAAAGAAAATCCATTAGGGTTAAAAAGTTACATGAAGTAAGAACGGCCATAGAAAGTGTGAGGGATAGCTATTTCCAAGAGAAGAGGGCCAAATTGACACCACCTTGCACCACCACCACTACCACCGTGTAGATCGGGAGAAGGGGAACACACCCATACCAGCAACGTCAAGAAATCAGACGATAAATTAAAGGCATGTGTTTATAACTTGCTGCACTTTAGCGTTTATCATACTCATATTAGTATAGGATTGTTAGGAACATGTTTTGGTTCATAAAAATGATGAAATTGAGAAATTTAGATATGTAAATTGATTTAGAGATTTGTTAAATTGAAACCCTTCATGTATGTAAACTAGAAATCACGTTTTGATGAACTTATGTGTAGAGCAAATCGGGAAATTTTGTGTTCTGGAATATGAATTTAAAGAACTAGGGTTTTGATAAATTAAATTGGGGATTTCATGTTTTATGGATGATTCGTAATGATTTGGTGATTCTAGGATGTTAGAATTCATATATTATTGATGGGATTCGAATTAGGATTGTTTGTTTCGAGTTTGGGATGCTGAATTAGAGGTTTTAGGTTTAAAAAGGGTGGGAAAACGCTGAAAATCTAGGTAGAAGACGAACAGCGCAATCTCGCGCGAAGTCGCTCAAAGCCATTCAAGCGAGATTGCATCTGGCGCAAAGTCGTTCGAGCAACATGTGGCAGCCGTTCAAACGACATGCCATATGGTTCGAGCGACAAAGTGAAATTTTGGAAATTTCTTAGAACCCAGTTTTGAGTGTATTGGTTTATGGAAGAGAGGTAAATTACCAGATAATAAACTTAAGTAAGGCCGAATTATGGGAAAAGTATGAACGAATGAATACTTTAATTAATTCAGCATGGAGAGGATGTACCTTAGAGATTACGAGAGGAATAATAATCTCAATAATTGTACTACGAAATGTTGAAATCAAAATACGTAAGAGAAGTATTTATGTAGGTGAGAGGAATACCTATAAATTATAATTGGATGTGTGTATGCCTATTATGTAATATTATTATTATTAAAGGCACTAATGGGTGATAACCCAGGGGTGTAAGAATCTTATTATTAAGTGTACTAATGGGTGATAACCCGGGGGTACAGTATTGTGGTTAGGTGCGCAAATGGGTCTTAGCCCGGGGGTGCAGTATTATAATATATATATATATATATATATATATACATATATATATATATATATATATATATATATATATATATATATATATATGCCCAGCTCTACAAGCTATACACAGAAGGTTGATTCACCTACATAAATATATATATATATATATATATATATATATATATTTATGTAGGTGAATCAACCTTCTGTGTATAGCTTGTAGAGCTGGGCATGTATATTTATAAAGTAAATCTTAAGAGTATAATCTATTTATTATGAAAACTGGAAAATATACTAATTAGCTATTTGACATAGGCTAATTTGATAACGTATTATATGGGAGATACGGGTTTACTAACGGTGAGAATAAATAATATTAGGATAAATTCAGACTAGTTATATTGGGTGGTATAGCTAAGGAGAAAATTAAATATACGTTAGGCGTGCACAATAGAAGAGAGGTGAGAATCTCATGTGAGAGTTCGAACTAACATGCACTTGATACTTGCTTTATTGTAAATTTTAAATACTTGCTTATATAAATATTTTTACACATCGGGCTCTGACTCGTTTCTTGTATCTCTTCTCTCTCTCTTGCCATATGTATGTATTATATCAGGTTCTCAGCCATAGGGACACCAGGCTTAGAGACTCGGATTGCTTAGTGTGCTGCAGCTGTTGTGGAAACGGTAGGTCTTCGTATTAGACCCATCAATCATTTCATTTACATTCTTTATAAACATTCTCTTTAGGGCATGTGTCGCCCATTACTTAGACAACTTTCAGAAATTATGTTCAGTTTGTTTTTCGTTCATTTTCATTTGGATTGTTAGTTATTATGGTTTTGGTTTAAGAGTTTTGAACTAAAATGTTTTATCCAGTCTTATCTATTTCAGCATGTGATTCTGATTCAGTATTTATATTAATTAATTATGCGTGGATGGTTTATATTTAATTTCTTGGTTTGGTAATTAAATGATTTTAAATTAAAAAGAATTTTTTTTACACTTAGCTTAATTATATTAGGTGATTAAATGAGTTATTATGTTTTCGACAGTGATGCTAAGAATGAACCAACTGAACATTCTGTTTTAAATTTTATAAAGGACTGATCACCCGGTATTTAATTGGTCGGGGTGTCACAGGTGGTATCAGAGCATCAGGTTCTAGTATCCTTTAGGATCTGTACATCTTACTATGTTTTCAGCTTTGCATCCTTTGATATAGAGACCTATCTTTAGGACTGTTGTGATCTTAATTTTTGCATTTACGTCTTCAGCTATTTTAGACTTACTAATAACTGTGGACTAATAAAATTCTTTCTCATCTCATATGCCTCCTCGACATGCACTAAGAGACCGACAGGCCCAGCTAGAGCAACCGACAGTACAAGCTCAGTGGATAGTGAACGCATCAGAAGTTGCCGCGATAGTTGCACAAGCGGTGAATGCAGCCTTAGCGGTGGTACAGCAGGCCCCACCCCAGGTTCTGGCAGTAGAACCAGTTCCAGTGCATCCGTTTCCCACTGCATGGGAAAGAGTGAAGGAGTCCTTTCAGAGGGCATGTCCCCCAGAGTTCATGGGAAGTTTTGATGTGGTTATTTATAGTCAGTGGAAGAAGGACATATAACAACACCTTCGTATATATGAGTGCATGGAGATTCAGAGGAAAGTTTTGGCTACCTTCAAGCTGAGAGGGGAAGCCTTATAGTGGTGGGAGTCCACTACTACTACTACTACCGAGGAACGAGATTTGATGACGACCAGTGATTTCTGGGTGCAGTTCGACTGCAAGTACTTTCTCTTAGACCTCACCCAGGAAGGGAGAATAGTTGCAGAATACGAGGAGGAGTTCATGCAATTGACAAAAATGGTACCGAATGAGGAGCCTACTAAGGAGAAGCTCATTCAGATGTTCATGGATGGCTTGACATGGAGGATACGGAAGCATCTATTGGGTAACCTTTCCCTACACTCATATAATGACGTTCTGAATGCAGCCTTATTGCATTGTCAGGAAAACCGCTTCCATGATAAGGGAGGCAAACGAGGGAAAGAGACCAGCCAGTTGGGAAAGAAAAGGGAAGGTAGTGCCAGTGGGGTACCGGTTGAGCAGAGTCGGAGGCAGGGTTCCTTGTAGGGTAAGTCTACTAAGAGGTTTCATTTTGGAGGTTTCAGGCATGGTCATAGGGGTTGGAGGGAGGGCCACCAGGGCCAGCCACAAGGCCAGCAGCCGAGCTAATAGAAGGGAGGGAAGCAAGGCTAGCAGGGCCAAGGCAGGGGCGGTAATTGCCAATAGGGTTGAGGCTATCAAGGACAGAGGGGAGGAAACTTCATCGGGAAATGTTATACTTTTGGCAAGACTAGCCATAAGAAATAGGAGTGCCCCGATAAGGACAGAGTTCCTCAGCAGCAGGGTGCTCACCAGGAGCCCCAGAGACCTATTTTTCCCGCCTCCCTACCAGCACCAGCTCCAGTTCCAGCTTTGCCCACAGCTCCGATGCAGTAGGGGAAGTTGCAGTATAGACGTGTCTATAACGTCCACCAGGTCGCCATTCCGCCGGCACCACCCGCAGTGAAGGGTAAGTTTTCTATCCATGGTACTTTGGGTCCTATCTTATTTGAGATGGGGGCATCACACTCCTTTATAGCCACTAACTTTGGACGAGCCACTGGGTTATTAGGCATGGTAGAGAGTACAGTGACATGTGTAGACTCACCGCTAGGTAATGGGTCGATGATTTTCTTCATATGACAGGGAGTAGGCATAGAGATTGGCAGTTTAATTTTACAGACTAATATGCTAGTGTTTTATATGTTTGAGTACGACGCCATTATTGGCATGGATTGGCTAGTTGAGTATAGGGCCATGATTCATTACTTCAGTAGGAGTATTGTGTTCGCCATTTCGGGCCAGGAGATGTTCTTAGTGTTGATGCCTCATTCTGAGGGAGGGTCGTCCACCCACTTATTTTATATAGAGGATGAGACCTCTGCAGTAGTGGTTCCACTTGATTCAATACCGATCATCTACGAGTTTGCTGATGTATTCCAGGATACACCGGGGTTGCCTCCGAGTAGGGAGATCGAGTTTGTGATAGACTTAGCACCGAACACTCGTTTGATAGCACGTTCACCTTACTGTATGGCTTCGGTAGAGATAAGGGAGTTACGGGATCAGATAGAACAGCTGTTGGGACAGGGCTTCATCCATAGGAGTACCTCTCCTTGGGGTTCCTCAGTTATGTTTGTGAAGAAGAGGGATGGGTCCCTACGACTTTGTATTGATTATCGAGAGCTTAACAAAGTCACCATATGGAATAAGTATCCATTGCCTCGCATCGATGACTTGTTTGACCAACTGAGAGGAGCGGCCCACTTCTCAAAGATAGACTTGAGATCCGAGTACCATCAACTACGCATCAGAGAGTAGGGCATGGGTAAGATTACTTTTTTGACAAGGTATGGGTCGTATGAATTCAGGGTTATGCCATTTGGGCTAACCAACACCACAACATTATTTATGGACTTGATGAACAGAGTATTCAGAGAGTTCCCAGATCAACTTATCATTGTCTTCATATATGACATCCTGATTTATTCCTGCACTAAGGAGGAGCATGCCGAGCAGTTATGTATGGTTCTGCAGACCCTACGAGAGCATGAGTTGTACGCCAAGTATGAAAAATGTGAATTTTGGCAGCGGGAGGTACAATTTTTGGGGCACATTGTATCAGAGAAAGGGATATATGTGAACCCTAGTAAGGTATCAGCGGTGAGGGAGTGGGGACAGCCCACGACACCGACGGAGGTGCAAAGTTTTCTGGGATTAGCCGAATACTACAGACGGTTTATTCTGGGATTCTCAAAGATTGCTGGTCCGATGACAAATCTGACTCGTAAGGGTGTGCCGTTTGTTTGGGATGACGCATGTCAGTTGGCATTCGATGAGCTGAAGGACAAGTTGACTTGAGCACACTGATTCATCCTTACAGGGGCTTGGGGGAGTACTCCAGTAAGAGGAGCAGGCCATAGCTTTTGCTTCCTGGAAGCTTAAGCCTCATGAGAAGAATTACCCCACCCATGACTTAGAGCTGGAAACAATCGTATTTGCGCTTCAGATTTGGAGGCATTACTTTTTTGGGGAATAGTTTTTCTTATTTACATACCACAAGTCACTGCAGTACTTGTTCACGTAGAAAGAGTTGAATATGCGTCATCGCGGGTGGATCGAGTTTGTAAAAGATTATCACTTTGAAATACACTATCACCCGGGTAAGGGTAATGTAGTTACTGATGCATTAAGCCGTAGGCCGGTAGATGACACAGCCGAGGTGTGGAAGGAAAAATGGAAGGAATTGGGACATCAAGATGCCGTGTCTCGATAATTTATGTCTGCGATTGCAGTTATGCCTCAGATTGTTAGGCGAGTAGTACACGCACATGCAGCGGATTCGTTATGTCAAGATCAGATTAGGCAGCTTTTAGTCGGGGGACCGAGTCTTATTCAGTAAGTTTCAAGGGTGGTTTACGCTTCAATAGAAGACCCGTTGTTCCAGAGGGGGGGGACCTTTGACATGCAGTGATAACAAAATCGCATGGGTCCCGATTTGCGGTACATCCCGACGGGGACAAAATGTACCAGGATATGAGGCGGCAGTATTAGTGGAGCGGGATGAAAAAGGACATCACAGAGTTCATATCCAAGTGTACCACTTGCCAGTTAGTGAAAGTGAACCATTAGAGACCACCAGGTTTGCTTCAGCCGTTGGAGATTCCTAAGTGGAAATGGGAAGGCATTTCCATGGATTTTATCACCGGGTTGCCTACTTTGCAGGGGGCACAATTCTATATGGATCATTATGGATCGTTTGACGAAAGTAGCCCACTTTTTTCCCGTTAGAACAGACTATACGGCAGGAAAGTATGACTAAATTTTTATTGCAGAGATAGTAAGACTGCATGGTGTACCTCTTAATATCGTGTCAAACAGAGATAAGACTTTTGTGTCTCATTTTTGGGAGAGTTTCCAGGAAGCTATGGGTATCGAGTTGCGACTGAGTACAGAGTATCACCCGCAGATCGATGGGCAGACTGAGCGCACCAATCAGATGCTCGAGGACATGTTACGCATGTGTATCCTTGATTTTGGTGGAGGTTGGGAGCATTATCTTCCAATGGTGGAGTTTTCTTATAACAACTCCTATCAGTTTACGATTGGCATGGCCCCGTTCAAAGCACTGTATGGTCGATCTTGTCGTTCCCCAGCATACTGGATAGAAGTGGGAGACAACAAGTTACTTGGACCAGAGGTAATTTAGGATACATCGAGCAGGATAGAGATGATTCGGAATCGCATACGAGTAGCCCAGGACAGACAGAAAAGTTACGCCGATGATAAAAGGTTCTTTCGAAAGTTCTCAGTGGGGGACCAGGTTTTATTGAGAGTATCTCTGATGAAGGGGGTAATGAGATTTGGGAAGAGATGGACGTTGGCTCTGAGATATGTAGGGACATTCCCTATTATAGAGATGGTCGGACCAGTGGCTTACAGACTTGGGTTACCGGATCACATGCATCGTATCCATGATGTGTTCCACATTTCATCACTGTGGCGATACCTTCGGGATGAGTTGGCACACACTCACATTACGATTGAGGAGATTGAGTTAAATCCAGACAGTTCATATGAGGAGAGACCGGTGGCTATCCTAGATTATAGTGAGAGGAGGCTAAGGTCAAAGGTAGTTCCACTTGTCCGGGTGCGTGGCAGCATCACAATATGGAGGAGTCTACTTGGGAGCGTGAGGCGGATATGTTTTAGAAATATTCAGATTTATTCTTATCAGGTATGCCTTACTTTTTCTGAATTTCGGGACGAAAATCCTTTATTAGGGGGGAAGTATGTAATACCCCATATTTTTTATGATTTAATAATTATGGGATTAATTATGACAGAGGGATTAATGGAAATTAAATGTGAGAATTAAATTATTAATTAATCCGGATTTAATAAAAATAAATATTAACTAGCGTGCCAAGGGTTAATACTTATTGATTTAATATTACTGTGAAATATGTAATACGGAACTATACACTTTGATAAATTGTCGAGAGAGAATAATACGACAGTTTAGTGAATTAAGTCAGAGGCGCGTGGGAGTCGTGTCGGGACTAATTTAGTACAATAAATATATTAATTATTTTTAGTAACTCGTATGGTCATGTGGAGTGTACCGTTGAGTCTGAAAGGGTCGGGATAGTCGAAATAGTATACCCGGGTGTTTAGTTTGGGTCCCGGGGCAATTTTAGGCCTAACCGGCACCCCGAGAGGGCATTATGGTAAATTGGATTTTTAGGCCTAATTAATGGACGAAAATTAAGAGTTATATTATCAGCCAAAGAAAATCCATTAGGGTTAAAAAGGTACATGAAGTAAGAACGACCAGAGAAATTGTGAGGGAGAGCTATTTCCAAGAGAAGAAGGCCAAATTGACACCACCTTGCACAACCACCACCACCACCGTGTAGATCGGGACAAGGAGAACACACCCATACCAACAATGTCAAGAAATCACACGACAAATTAAAGGCAAGTGTTTATAACTTGTTGTACTTTAGAGTTTATCATACTCATGTTAGTATAGGATTGTTAGGAACATGTTTTGGTTCATAAAAATGATGAAATTGAGGAATTTAGATATGTAAATTGATTATGAGATTTATTAAATTGAAACTTTTCATGTATGTAGACTAGAAATCATGTTTTGATGAACTTATGTAAGAACAAATCTGGAAATTTTGTGTTCTGGAGTATGAATTTAAAGAACTAGGGTTTTGATAAATTAAATTAGGGATTTCATGTTTTATGGATGATTCGTAATGATTTGGTGATTCTATGATGTTAGAATTCATATATTATTGATGGGATTCGAATTAGGATTGTTTTTTTGGAGTTTGGACTGTTGAATTAGAGGTTTTAGGTTTAAAAAGGGTGGGAAAAAGCTGAAAATCTGGGTAGAAGATGAACAACACAATCTCGCGCGAAGTCGCTCAAAGTAGTTCAAGCGAGATTGCATCTCACGCGAAGTCGTTCGAGCGACACGTGGTAGTCGTTCAAATGACATGCCATATGGTTCGAGCGACAGAGTGAAATTTTGGAAATTTCTTAGAACCCAGTTTTGAGTGTATTGGTTTATGGAAGAGAGATAAATTACCAGATAATAAACTTAAGTAAGGTAGAATTACGGGAAAAGTATAAACGACTGAATACTTTAATTAATTCGACATGGAGAGGATGTACCTTAGAGATTACGAGAGGAATAATAATCTCAATAATTGTACTACGAAATGTTGAAATCAAAATACGTAAGAGAAGTATTTATGTAGGTGAGAGGAATACCTATAAATTATAATAGGATGTGTGTATTCCTATTATGTAATATTATTATTATTAAAGGCACTAATGGGCGATAACCCGGGGGTGTAAGAATATAATTATTAAGTGTACTAATGGGTGATAACCCGGGGGTACAAGAATTAATTATAGGAGTACTAATGGGTGATAATCGGGGGTACCAGATTATTAAAATAAGTGTACTAATGGGTGATAACCTGGGGATATAGTATTGTGGTTAGGTGCGCTAATGGGTCTTAGCCCGAGGGTGCAGTATTATAATATATATATATATAGGACAGATGTGACTATATGTATATATGTACGTGAGTTTGTGAATCAACCTTCTGTGTATAGCTTGTACAGATGGGCATGTATATTTATACAGTAAATATTAAGAGTATAATCGATTTATTATGAAAACGGGAAAATATACTAATTAGCTATTCGACATAGGCTAATTTGATAACGTATTATATGGGAGATACGGGTTTACTAACGGTGAGAATAAATAATATTAGGATAAATTCAGACTAGTTATATTGGGTGGTATAGCTAAGGAGAAAATTAAATATACGTTAGGCGTGCACAATAGAAGAGAGGTGAGAATCTCATGTGAGAGTTCGAACTAACATGCACTTGATACTTGCTTTATTGTAAATTTTAAATACTTGCTTATATAAATATTTTTACACATCGGGCTCTGACTCGTTTCTTGTATCTCTTCTCTCTCTCTTGCCATATGTATGTATTATATCAGGTTATCAGCCATAGGGACACCAGGCTTAGAGACTCGGATTGCTTAGTGTGCTGCAGCTGTTGTGGAAACGGTAGGTCTTCGTATTAGACCCATCAATCATTTCATTTACATTCTTTATAGACATTCTCTTTAGGGCATGTGTCGCCCATTACTTAGAAAACTTTCAGAAATTATGTTCAGTTTTCTTTTCGTTCATTTTCATTTGGATTGTTAGTTATTATGGTTTTGGTTTAAGAGTTTTGAACTAAAATGTTTTATCCAGTCTTATCTATTTCAGCATGTGATTCTGATTCAGTATTTATATTAATTAATTATGCGTGGATGGTTTATATTTAATTTCTTGGTTTGGTAATTAAATGATTTTAAATTAAAAAGAAAAAAAATATTTTAACACTTAGCTTAATTATATTAGGTGATTAAATGGGTTATTATGTTTTCGACGGTGATGCTAAGAATGAACCAACCGAACATTCTGTTTTAAATTTTATAAAGGACTGATCACTCGATATTTAATTGGGCGGGGTGTCACAGTTTCATCAGTGTAAGAACCCCATACTGAAGACATCTCATAGCTGAGCATATTGATCGAGCGTGAAGAGTGTGCTCGTGTAGAAGCACTGGCGTTGTTTTCGGTTCACCGCCTAAATACAAAAAACTAAACTATAACTACACTTGTGATACAAGTATAGCGAAAATTCGTGTATCGTAAGAAATCCAGAGGGAATGTCGTATACTTTTTAATTGATTTATTACTTCGAGAATAAAAGTGTAAAAGGTAATGGGTTAGAAATGATAAAGAGAAAAAATGAGAAGTTAACACTATACTACAACTAATTAAAATGAGAGTTAGGATCACCTTCCCGCTCCGGGATAAACAATGCATATTAGAATTTAGGTTTGAAATCTATTTAATCAAGCATTTCATTTAAGCATGAACATCACACAATAAGGAATCCAATCCAAAGTTGTGAGCTTAAACATTTAACATAAAATGATCACACGCGGATTAAATTTGAATTATCGCTATAAACACTAACGTTGCATGATAAATAAAGTTAAATGCATAACAATCCGAATTTATTACTTGACGTTTCAATTAAATGCAATTTTACACAAAACCCAACTTTCGTAGCTGAATACCCATTGGTGGCGAAAATGCAACCCAACTTATTACCATTGTTGTCTTCATATTAGTTAATCTCATTGAGCTCCAAAAGATTAACTAATATAAAGACAACAATGGAAATGATCTAAACAAGTAAAAGAGACAATGGATAATAGACTAGAATACTTATAAATGGTCAAAACACCCAAAGAAACCAAGAAGAGGGTGAGCTCCCAAAAAAACCCTAATAAAAAACTAAAGCAAATGAAAGATAATGAAAGATCTTTGTCACAAAATGAGGAGAAATCAATTTATACATAAACTCTAGGTGGAAAAGTTGTAAATTATAAAGCTAAAAACAGGGGACCGAATCTATTTGGTGCCATCCAAATTAATTCGGTAAGGGGAAAGCTCGAAGTCTGTAAGAGGCCAAATCGATTTGGTAGAAATGGAACCGATTTGAAATTCAATAATTGGTGCACTGTCTCATAGCGAATCGATTAGAAAGAGACCGAATCGATTAGTCTATGAAATAACTGACACTTTATCATTAGCAATTCGATTCGCCGGTCCGAATTGATTCACTCCTCTGTTTTTGGTTTTCTTCTCCAACATTGGTTGAGATGTAAATCTCTTTAGCTCAAAGTCTCATAATTTCTTCGTTCTATCTCGGATTCGTGCACCATTTACGGCCAGGCGAATCTTGCTCAGAGGGATACAACTTTCTTGAAGATGTTGGGCGAGATGCCTAAACTATTAAATGATCGGACTGCCCTTGTGCAATCAAATATGCATGGAACTTTGTCCGAATGTGTCCAAACTTCACACTAAGTGTCGGAATACTTATAAAATCTCAATTAACCCCTGTAAAGCATACACACACACACATGCATACACACACACACATGCATACACACACACACACACACACACACACATATATATATATATATATATATATATATATATATATATATATATATATATATATCCAAATTCAAGGTTATCTGGTTAACGAGTATAAATATAGGAGATAAGGTACCCGGGGGGCCTGAAATGCGTAAGTTAATTGGCGTAAATACGTAATATTTGTGCTACACCCCTTAGCTTACATATTTCTAGTTTTTCGAAATGAAATAGGAAACAATAAGAACTACAAGTAAACCAAAAGATTAGAGACAAGTACAAAATGGGATAAAAGGATAAAGACCACTTTCGCGGGCGAACGATTTCATTTAGCATCTATAATAAGACGTTAAACCCCTAGGTTACCCTAGTCGACGAGTGTCATCTAGTGAGGTTTTTCAGGGATTAGACCCACAAACATCATATGCTTTCCTTAAAATGTATGCCCAATCATATGCGACAAGCCCAATAATAGAGAAGAAGATTTCAAACATGTTATTAACAAACTGAATGAACTCATCTAAAGGTCCGTAGTATTAACATTATAGAATGAACTTTATAGAATTGAAACCTTAAAATGTGGGAGGGGAGCGAGCACATGCAAAGTATGATTTGGAAAAAACTTAAATAAATCGAATACTATAAATTAAAGCATGCATATATTCAATCCTCACCGGGCATTATGCTCAACAAATGAAATCACTATGAACCAGAGGTAATACACGGGACATGCGCATAAAGAGTGAATGTAAATGGAAACAAGGCCGCACACATGTCACAAATGAAGAACGATATATATAGATAATAAAAAAATTGTAATCTCAATAAAAGATATTACTCATTAAACGAGGCAAAATGCATTTTCACAGATTATCAAACTTTTTAAACATTTAAATTTAACTCACTCTAGGATCACATTTGAATTTATAGGGTTGTAATGTAGGTTTGGGTTTTAGGTTATGAAATGAAAGGATTATATACGTTTTCAAAGTTGTTCGGGGATGAAAAATTTGGGATAATGGTAAATTGCGAGAAATTTCAAAATTGGAAAAATAACTTCCATAACAAGCATTAGATACGAAATTGGAGAGCGACAAGGATTATTGAACACTATATACAACATATACAACTTTCTCTTTCTTTTTCTTTTATTCTTTTTCTAACTTTTTTCTTTTGTTTTCTTTTGTTTTTCACTTTTTCTATTCTTTTTCACTACACTTTATTTTCTTCACTTTTCTCACTCTCATATGCTTAATTGCATCCACATAATACGAACATCATTGAATTCCAAGTATCATTCCAAACAAAGGGAGGGAAGGTGATATATATGGATTATAACTCCAATGTGGAGTTGGTTATGGGATTTTGGGTAATGAAATGAAAGGCTATATTTAGGCTTAAAGGGGTTGCCTAGGGAAAGATAAGGTGAGGTCAAGGCTAAAATGGGTGATATAACAAAGATTTTATATGATCATTTCATAAAGTTTACGCAATTATCAAGTCAAAGCAATTTTGAAAATCATGCTCAAGTAACACATTTAAAAATTGAACTCAATTAATGAACGAGTAAATGAAAGAATAGTGAGATTATCGACGAATTCAACATTTTCAAGGAGGAAAGAGAAGTGTATAATACTCACAAATGAAGAAAGGCCCAAAGCTCACTCGGCATAAGTATATACAATGCAACAAAAGATTACCGTGTCATAAAAATCTTAAACCAAATCAATAAAACTAGAAAAGAGCATGTGCTCGTGGTATAAAGTTTAATTTATGAAGTTATTAATAATATCAATGATTTGAGGACTAAAGTAAAATAACTTATAAAATCATGAACATGCATCATTGAGTTGTCTATTGGATCGGGCATTTATTGAAATTTATCATTGGAAACAAAGGCAAAATACCCAACAAAAGAGAAAAAAGAAAGAAAATACTTTTTTGAAAATTTCAAATTTTTAACAAAAAGCATGCTTTGTAAAAACATGTGATCAAATCAATGGACAAAACAAAGAAATGTATAGAATATCCCACACCCCATAACTTAAATGTTGCATGGTCCTCAATGCGAATTAAGAACACAACACAAAGATAGAAAAATAATGATATTACCCAAAATTGGAACGATCCTCGAATAAGTACGAGTCCATTGAAACTGCAAAACAAGTTAGTACCAAGCATAACAAAAACAATAACAAAAAGTTTAACCAATTACACTAGCTTAACTAAAAGGAATGAAAAACTAAACAAAGAAAGAATAAAAAGCTAACTATTTACAACCTACTATTTGAACTTCACACTAACTTGTAACACCCCGTAATTTTGACGATTTAATATTTAATTATTTTTGGGAGTGATAAAAATATTTAAATTGGAGAAACTTAAATTCATGAGTTGGAGAATTTATTTAAGTGAGCCGAATTAATTATAATTGGCTACTTTAAGTTTAATTGTTCGAATTAATGTGTGTCACATGTTGGGGTCGAAATTTGGATATGTCAAAAAGTATTTTGGATGGCAATTCTCAGTGCGCGATTGCGTCCGGACGGGTCGAGATAGTCTAGAAAAGAGCACCTGGGGGTAGTAATTGTATCTCGAGGTATTTTGGGGCATAGTCGGGCCCACACGGGGTGAGCTGGGCCTTTTTAATTAGGCCCACATGGCCAAATACGGGATTTAGTATTTTTAACCTGATTGAGAGATTAGGGAACGGTAGTCAACACACCTCTAAAACTAGGGTTTGAGAAGAGAGTTGGGGGAAAGAAAATCAAGAGCCAATTTGGGGATTTTGGAGCCAAATTAAAGGACTACACCAACGGATCAGAAACTACGAACTATTCCAAGCAAGTGGTTAATTGTCGTGATTTCTAAATTGATGATAATCAATTCATATCATAGTGATGTGTAAACCGAAATTCCTTTTGGGGATAAATGGGTACAAAATGGGATTTTTGTTCATGGAACTATTGAATGAGATTTAAAGTAAAAATTGTTGTGTTGTATATCTCTGAGTATGGGTATTTGATTTGAATGAGAATCCGAAATATAAACACGTGGGATTTGGATTTGGAAGTTAGTTGGTAGAACAAAGTTGATGAATTATAATGGAAAACCCATTTCGCGAAATTATGAAAGTAAGTGAAGAAAATTGTGTATCATAAGATCCCTATGACGTGTGGGATGTGAATTAACCATGTTTATGTGATGGGGTGATGTGATTAGAGGTTTAAATTCAGGTTTACAAACCTTGGATTTCGTTAATGGTGGAATTCAGTGGGGAAGGAGAGCTGCCCAGGTATGATCGATCGATCGATCGGGGGCCATCGATCGATTGACAGTCGAAATTCTTTGCCAGGTCGAGTTGTTGGTTACCCTTGTTTTATTTTTTTGGATTTTGGGTATAAATTTATTTGGTGAAAAATTATAGAGAAATTAATAGCTAGGAGCTCAAAAGATAGCTACTAGGAATGTGCAATCTAAGTTAAGAGTTGAGACTTAAAGTTAAAATTTTGTATGAAACATATTCAATTTAATTATGGACCAAGTGGGCGAGTCCGGGTATGTTGGTAATTATAGGTAAATATAATTAGGAAATTATGGAGATGAATATCCGACACATTGTGGGGGGAAATGTGGGAATGAAATTATGAGATGTAAAATGGACCAAGTGAGCGAGTCCGGGTATGTTGGTTAAGTGACATCAAAGTATTAAATTAATTATTGAGAGAGAGTAATTACTTTGGAGTCAGAACAAAGACTCGAGAAATATTAAGTTACGGCCCAAGTAAGTGAGTCCGGGGATAATGGTTGGGTGACACCAAGTTATTAAATTAATGAATGTGATAATTAATGAAGGTAGAGTCGGAGGGTAGACTCAAAAAAATATTAAATTAATTGATGTTGTAATTAATTAGTTTAGGGTCGGGTTGTAGACCCGGGATTTGGTATAAATTAATTAACTGGGAGTCGGACCACAGACTCAGTTTGGTATGAATTAATTAACGTGTAAATTAATTATATTAGAGTCGGACCACAGACTCAGTTTGGTATGAATTAATTATTATATAAATTAATTATATTAGAGTTGGACCAAAGACTCGGATTTGTGTTGATTAATAAATGTGTAAATTAATTATATTAGAGTCGGACCACAGACTCGGATTTGTGTTGATTAATTAATGTATAAATTAATTATATTAGAGTCGGACCACAGACTCGGATTTGTGTTGATTAATTAATGTGTAAATTAATTAAATAATAGTCGGATTGTAGACTCGGGTCGGTATTAAATTAATGGGTGTGTTAATTAATTTAATAAGAGTCGAATTGTAGACTCGGGTAGGTATTAAATTAATGAGTGTGTTAATTAATTTAATAAGAGTCGGACGACAGACTCAGTTTGGTATAAATTAATAAGTGTATTGATTAATTTAATTAGAGTCGGACGATAAACTCGGGGAGGTATTAAATTAATGGATGTGTTAATTAATTTAATTAGAGTCGGACCATAGACTTGGGGAAAATATTATATTAATTGAGGCGTGAATTAATTATATTAGAGTCGGACCATAGACTCGGGAAGATGATAAATTATTAAGTGACAAAATTAATTATGTTGAGTCGGGCCACAGACTCAAGAAATTATAGGCAGTGTACGGGATTTTGAGTACACGGTAAAGCCGAGGTTTATATTATATATATACGGTGTAGTGATAGTATATATATACGTGTATATATTGTGTGTGATATTAAATATCAGTGACTAGATATTTATTCAATTTATATACTCTAATGCTATAAAGGGAGGTTGCGCGATGTGGGTGAATCCCCTAGCTTGAGGAGTAGGGCGAGTATATCCCCAGGTCATATCGTCTGGTATATATGGGTGAGGGATTTATCTCACTTTCAGGGAAGGAATATGACCGCCTCCACTACGTTTATATTTTGGGCCAAGTTGGTGAGCGATTCCAACTTGGGGAAATAGGTTTTGTGAGCACACCTACTGAGATAACATTTTTGAGGGAATCATCCGGTGAGGGTATACTCGAGGGGATGAATATACGTATATTATATGTGTGGATGTTGTGGTAAAGGTACGTATATAATGGTAGTAAATATTATATGCGGGTAATAATACAGTGTGTGATATATTTACTTTATATAACTTGTGACACGGTTATATACTACTATTATAGAGGAATTAATTAAGTTAATTGTGATATAACTTATATTTCAAGAATAATTATACTCGGGTTAGAGTAGTATGGCAAAGGGAGCTTATACCGGGACTAGTTGGACGGGATAGTGCAACTAGGTGGGGTTAAGGTAACCGTTAGGTGTGCACATTAGTGGAGGGGTGGGAATGTCCACAAGGGAGTGCGACACTAACTTAAATATGAAGCGCATTCATGCATTTTAAATTACTGCAGTTAATTCACTTGCTAAATATTTTTCAAAATATTTTGGGTTCTAACCCTTGCTATAAAACTATTTTCAAAACCTTTTAGGCGTCCAGCCACAGGGATGCCAGGATTGATATTCTATTCTAGAAACACGGAGCTGCGGCACATGTGGATGCTAGCAGGAGTTTGGATTAGACGCATCATTCATTCATTCCTAGAGTAGGACGCACTTATCAGTTTCAGTTTTATTTAGGGCATGTCGCCCAGACTTTCACATCATTTTTCATACTTATTTTATTTTGGTGTTGGATATTTGTATTGGATTATTTCTTTGGTGGTCGGTGGTTTATTCGGCAAGTTTTGTAATTAATTATTTAGTTGAGTTTTGTTCAGTTGTGTGAATAGTTTATAACCATTTCCTCATGTACTATTTTGTGTAATTAAAAAGTTAAAATTGGTGCCAGCTTTTAGAATACTAGGTGGTTAGTAGGTTTTAAAAAGTTTTCGACAGTGATGCTAAGGATGATTCAACTGAGATTCCTGTTTTAATTTGGTATAGGACTGATCACCCGGTATTTTACTTGGCGGGGTATCACAGATGGTATCAGAGCATCAGGTTCTAGTGTTCTTAGGATCAGTGTGGCTTTTCATGTTTCGGCTTAGCAATCTTTGATATAGATCCCTATCATAGGATTGTTGTATTCGTATACGTATGCGCATTTAAGTTCTTCTACCAAATTTATATTTGAGAAGTGAACTCATACGATTTTATTCTCATTCCAGATGCCGCCCAGGAGAGGGAGCAGCTAGAGCAGCAGGGAGAGATGAGACGAAGGAGGCTCATCACGAGCAAGAGTTACCGCAACAACTACCAAAGATGATTTTGGTAGCATAGGTAACTGAACTAGTAGCGCAGGCGGATGAAATGATGACGGTCGCAACGGCAAGGTACTTTCCATGGGATCAGCCACAAGTGTTAGTGGCGCCGGATGTTCAGACCCACGCGGGGTCGTCGAGGTGGAAGTAATAAAGAAAAGTTATTTTTAGTGGGAACCCACAAGAGTTGCGAGGGGGTTCAGATGTAGTGCTAGCGTGTCAAGGAAGAGAGATATCCAGCATCACCTACGCATGGGAGATTGCGATAAGGTGCGTAAGCAAATGCTAGCCAATTTTAGTTTAGTGGGAGAAGCGCTACAGTGGTGGGAGTCGATCACCACAGTTGAGGAAAGGGATATGCTAGCTATTGCAGGGTTTGGGGGTGTGGTTCGACCGCACACATTTTCCTCCAGCGGTTGAGATCGAAATGAGGAGAAAATTTAGAAAGGTGACTCGGGGAGCCCGTTCAGTGGCCGATTACGATGAAGAATTCACTCGTTGGAAAATTTTGTACTGGATGAGGTAAGCGAGGAAATGAGAAAGAAAGCAAGGTTTATGTATGGGTTAGTCTGGAGAATCAGACAACATCTAATTGGTAAATACGCATTAGTAGCTTATACTGATGTCGTTAACGCAGCACTCCGGCACTGTCGGGAATATCGCTTCCACGTGAAAGGAAGTGGGAGGGGAGTGAGAACTAGCCAGTCGGATAAGGCAGGAGGGAACAATAATAGTGGGGTATCCCAGCAATAGACTGGGGGAGATCAGGGGCAGGAGTTTTGGCAGGGAAATCATGCCAGACGATTTAGAACTGGAGGCTATCGGCAGGATGGCCAGGAATTCCAACAAGGTCGGCATGGAAGGGACCAATGGCAGGGTGAATATATTAGAAGGTGTTTCGTTTGTGGGGGAAGAGAGACACATGAAGAGAGATTGTATTAAGTGAGGTAGGGGTCAACTACAGGACGAGGTCCTGGATGTACAACAACCAAAGCAAGTCATGGGCGCATTCGGGCAGGGAGAAGATGCTCTGGAGCCCGAGGATCAGTCGTTGCAGCTGGGGTATGGAAGTAACTATTTTTACCCTATGGGCATGGGGTATATTTTTTAGTGACAAAGAGGATGTCACAGAATAAGACTTATTTTTCACTAGAGTTCGCAGGTGAGTCGAATTTAGTGGGTGAGTTGGCGGTAGCAACCATAGTATGTGGATAAACTTTCCGCAGAGTAGCGGAGTTCCTTGGTGTTCTTCACGGGAGAGTGGAGGTGTACACTGAGTGAAGGTTTAAATTAGGTGAGGAGTTACTACTTTTGAGAATTATGGGAGTAGGGATGATAATACTTCCTAAAAATTGGCTGTATAGCGATGGAATTTAACTATTGTGGATAGTAGTGTTAAATCTTGGTGTTCGCGACACCAGGATATAATTGGTACGAGGTATCACCTGAGAGGGTATTTAGCCTATGTATATGTGTGTATTTATGTTATATTGTGTGGTGTGATAGACACAAAGTGAGGTCTTGTGTTCTCACATTTTTATCCCGGTAAGTAGGGGTGTTTACTGAAGTGAATCAGGGTGGTTAGATTTATTTTCGAGCAAAGAGAGATAGCTCAGTGTTTATTTTACGCAAGGACTAGTGATAGTAAGGGCGCGGTATTTTATGTTGTCGTTCGTAGCATGAGGTTAAGAGTACATACTTTTGTGTTAAGAGACAAGTATTTAGGGGTACGTGCTATGGGCTGAGGGTCTAACGGATCTCAACGACTGACAATGCTGGGTAGTAGTGTATCGGGGGGTTCCTTATTTGGGTTTCTCTTTGCGAGACATCCCACGCATGAAACTTAGCGCAACGTTGGAAAGTGGGGAGATGTCTGGTCGTTAGTACATGGGTTCGGTACCCCGGGCAGTAGATATATGTATATATATAAATATGTGATATGACTACGGGTTCGAAGTTATATTACGGGTTACGACTAGCATAGTCGGGTAGCTTTCGTGCGGTAAAGCACGGGGATAGGGTGTATGTGCACCCGGTTTAATTAAGGCAAATTTTGTGCGGTTAAGCACGGGTATAGGGTGTATGGGCGCCCTGGATAATCTAAATGCATACTTTTGTAACGTATGGTTAGAAGAGGATGGGATAGTTATAGCGGGTTTGGGGGCACATGCCTAGAGAGTAATATGCGCAACCTGGAACATTACGCTCATCTTAATTTCGAGGACGAAATTCCTTTGTAAGGGGGGATTATGTAACACCCCGTAATTTTGAGGATTTAATATTTAATTATTTTTGGGAGTGATAAAAATATTTAAATTGGAGAAACTTAAATTCATGAGTTGGAGAATTTATTTGAGTGAGCCGAATTAATTATAATTGGCGACTTTAAGTTTAATTGTTCGGATTAATGTGTGTCACATTTTGGGGTCGAAATTTGCTTATGTCAAAAAGTATTTTGGATGGCAATTCTGAGTGCACGATTGCGTCCGGATGGGTCGAGATAGTCAGAAAAGAGCACCCGGGGGTAGTAATTGAGTCTTAAGGTATTTTTGGGCATAGCCGGGTCCACACGGGGTGAGCTGGGCCTTTTTAATTAGGCCCACATGGCCAAAAACGGGATTTAGTATTATTAACATGATTGAGAGATTAGGAAACGGCAGTCAAAACACCTCTAGACCAAGGGTTTGAGAAGAAAGTTGAGGGAAAGCAAATCAAGAGCCAATTTGGGGATTTTGGAGCCAAATTAAAGGACTACACCAACGGATCAGACACTACGAACAATTCCAGGCAAGTGGTTAACTGTTGTGATTTCTAAATTGATGATAACCAATTCATATCATAGTGATGTGTAAACCAAAATTCCTTTTGGGGTTAAATGGGTACAAAAATGGGATTTTTGTCCATGGAACTATTGAATGAGATTCAAAGTAAAAATTGTTGTGTTGTATATCTCTGAGTATGGATATTTGATTTGAATGAGAATCCGGAATATAAACTTGTGGGATTTGTATTTGGAAGTTGGTTGGTAGAACAAAGTTGATGAATTTTAATGGAAAACCCATTTCGAGAAATTATGAAAGTAAGTGGAGAAAATTGTGTATCTTAAGATCCCTATGATGTGTGGGATGTGAATTAACCATGTTTATGTGATGGGTGATGTGATTAGAGGTTTAAATTAAGGTTTACAAACCTTGGATTTCATTAATGGTGGAATTCAGTGGGGAAGGAGAGATGCCCATGTATGATCGATCAATCGATCGGGGGCCGTCGATCGATCGACGGTCGGAATTCTTTATCAGGTCGGGTTGTTGGTTACCCTTATTTTATTTTTTTGGATTTTGGGTATAATTTTATTTGGTGAAAAATTATAGAGAAATTAATAGCTAGGATCTCAAAAGATAGCTATTAGGAATGTGCAATATAAGTTAAGAGTTGAGACTTAAAGTGAAAATTTTGGGTGAAACATATTCAATTTAATTATGGACTAAGTGGGTGAGTCCGGGTATGTTGGTAATTATAGGTAAATATAATTAGGAAATTATGGAGATGAAAGTGCGACACATTTTGGGGGAAAATGTGGGAATGAAATTATGAGATGTAAAATGGACCAAGTGAGCGAGTCCGGGTATGTTGGTTAAGTGACATTAAAGTATTAAATTAATTATTGAGAGAGAGTAATTAATTTGGAGTGAGAACATAGACTCGGGAAAAATTAAGTTACGGGCCAAGTAAGTGAGTCCGGGGATAATTGTTGGGTGACACCAAGTTATTAAATTAATGGATGTGATAATTAATGAAGGTAGAGTCGAAGGGTAGACTCGGAAAAATATTAAATTAATTGATGTTGTAATAAATTAGTTTAGGGTCGGGTTGTAGACTCGGGATTTGGTATAAATTAATTAATGTGTAAATTAATTAACTGAGAGTTGGACCACAGACTCAGTTTGGTATGAATTAATTAATGTGTAAATTAATTATATTAGAGTCGGACCACAGACTCAGTTTGGTATGAATTAATTAATGTGTAAATTAATTATATTAGAGTCGGACCACAGACTCGGATTGGTGTTGATTAATTAATGTGTAAATTATTTATATTAGAGTCGGACGACAGACTCAGATTTGTGTTGATTAATTAATGTGTAAATTAATTATATTAGAGTCGGACCACAGACTCGGATTTGTGTTGATTAATTAATGTGTAAATTAATTAAATAAGAGTTGAATTGTAGACTCGGGTAGGTATTAAATTAATGTGTGTGTTAATTAATTTAATAAGAGTCGGATTATAGACTTGGGTAGGTATTAAATTAATGGGTGTGTTAATTAATTTAATAAGAGTCGGACGACAGACTCAGTTTGGTACAAATTAATAAGTGTGTTAATTAATTTAATTGGTGTGGGATGATAGACTTGGGGAGGTATTAAATTAATGGGTGTGTTAATTAATTTAATTAGAGTCGGACCATAGACTCGGGGAAAGTATTATATTAATTGAGGCGTGAATTAATTATATTAGAGTCGGACCATAGACTCGGGAAGATGATAAATTATTAAGTGAGAAAATTAATTGTGTTGAGTCGGGCCACAAACGCAGGAAATTATAGGTAGTGTACGGGATTTTGAGTACACGGTAAAGCCGGGGTTTATATTATATATATACGGTGTAGTGATAGTATATATATACGTGTATATATTGTGTGTGATATTAAATATCAGTGACTAGATATTTATTCAATTTATATACTCTAATGCTATCAAGGGAGGTTGCGCGATGTGGGTGAATCCCCTAGCTTGAGGAGTAGGGCGAGTATATCCTCAGGGTATAGCGTCCGGTATATATGGGTGAGGGATTTATCTCACTTTCAGGGAAGGAATATGACCGTCTCCATTACGTTTATATTTTGGGCCAAGTTGGTTAGAGATTCCAACGTGGGGAACTAGGTTTTGTGAGCACACCTAGTGAGATAGCATTTTAGAGGGAATCATCCGGCTAGGGTATTCTCGAGGGGATGGATATACGTATATTATATGTGTGGATGTTGTGGTAAAGGTACGTATTTAATGGTAGTAAATATTATATGCGGGTAATAATACAGTGTGTGATGTATTTACTTTATATAACTTGTGACACGGTTATATGCTACTATTTAAGAGGAATTAATTAAGTTAATTGTGATATAACTTATAATTCAAGAATCATTATACTCGGGTTAGAGTAGTATGGCAAAGGGAGGTTATACCGGGACTAGTTGGACGGGATAGTGCAACTACGTGTACACATTAGTGGGGGGGTGAGAATGTCCATAAGGGAGTGCGACACTAACTTAAATATGAAGCGCATTCATGCATTTTAAATTACTGCAGTTAATCCACTTGCTAAATATTTTTCAAAATGTTTTTGGTTCTAACCCTTGCTATAAAACTATTTTCAAAACCTTTTAGGTGTCCAGCCACAGGGACGTTAGGATTGATATTCTATTCCAGGAACACGGAGCTGCGGTACATCTGGATGCTAGCAGGAGTTTGGATTAGACGCATCATTCATTCATTCCTAGAGTAGGAAGCACTTATCAGTTTTAGTTTTATTTAGGGATGTCGCCCAGACTTTCAGATGAGTTTCAAACTTATTTTATTCCGGTGTTGGATATTTGTATTGGATTATTTATTTGGTGGCCGGTGGTTTATTCGGCAAGTTGTGTAATTAATTATTCAGTTGAGTTTTATTCAGTTGTGTGAATTGTTTATAGCTATTTCCGCATGTACTGATTTGTGAAATTAAAAAGTTAAAATTGGCACCAGTTTTTAGAATACTAGGTGGTTAGTAAGTTTTAAAAAGTTTTCGACAGTGATGCTAAGGATGATCCAACTGAGTTTCCTGTTTTAATTTGGTATATAACTGATCACCCGGTATTTTATTAGGCGGAGTGTCACATAACTATACACTAGAAGTATAAATAATTGATGATCCACCCAAAATGGGATGTGACTTTGAAAGATAAACGGTGGACCCTCAAAAGAAAACATGCCTCCCGAAATATATGAATTACGTTTGAAAAACGGAAGGCATATGTAAGGCGTAATAAATGAACCACCGCAGATTAAAAATTTGAGCGAACGATGGGGGATTTTGATACTAAAGGTGACAAAACCACATTGATCTCAAGAAAATTGAAATCCACATCCCCAACATTTTTATCACTGTTCTAAAAAACCCGCCTAGGCTCCGCCTAGGCTTAAGGCTTGGGAGAAACGCCTCGCCTTACGTTTTTCACGCCTTATTCTTGATAAAACCCTTAAAGCGCACTTTTGTCTAAAAATAACAATGCTTTAGTGAAACGATGTCGCCTTTTAAAAAATTTCTTTACAAACCGGACCATTATCTCATCCAAAATAATCAAATAGTATTTTAATTTGCATACATTCATACATATTTTTATGATATGTGCAATTTTTGTATTTTAATATCCTTGTTATGGTTAAAAAATATTAAAATATATTAAGAAGGCCTAAACGCCTTTTCACGCCTTTTTACGCCTAGGCCCGCCTAGGCTTCTAAGGCTTAAGGCTTGGCCTCCACGCCTCAATCACGCCCCGCGTTTTTTAGAACCTTGATTTTTATATTGGAAGAGGAGGTGGGATAGTGCTAGCGAATATCCCATGTCATCTCAAAATAACATTCTCGTTCATGAATCGGGTCAAAGTCAATTATCCTTTAAACCGATTATTGTGATAAATTTAACGGTTCAAGAATAGTAAGGAATGAAGGAAGGGAAGGACACTAAACCTCAAAAGAATTGGAAATATTTAAAAGAGGTTGGAAATCGTGAGTGCTTGGATCACTCTCAATTATTTCATCCTCAAAAAGGGGTGGAGGTGAAATGCAAGTTTCAACCTCAACCCGGCTTTGTGAAGAAAAAATAATCTCATCGAGTTGGAAGATTTTTTTACTTGTCCAAGCTTCATAAATCTCGACTTCATCATTCAATTGCTTATTCCCACCATGTAAAGTTTGTTCATAAGACAATGAGGGACTACTTAAAAATTCTTGAATTTCACGCTTAAGACGCTCATTTTCAAGAATTTGTAGGCATTATCGCATAGTCTAGGGATTATAACTTATAAAACTATTCTCATAAAAATTAAGGTTATCAAAAGAGTTATAGCGTGACATTTCATAATAGGCAATTCAACAAAAGCGACAAGAGCCGAAATTTCAATTTCTCAAAATAATATAGCACAAGTAAAAAAGAAAGGGTAAAATAAAGAATACAAATATGAATAGAAGAAATATTACGAAATATTAAATCAACTATAATCTATAACAAAACATTCTCCGACAACGACACCATTTTGATCGAGCGCAAATCGTGTGATCGTGTAGAAACACTGTCATTGTTTTTGGTTCACCGCCTTATTGCAAAAATCTAAACTACAACCACACTTGCGATACAAGTATAGCGATAAGTCAGGTATTGTAAGAAATCCACAGAGAATGTCGTATAGATTTTAATTGATCAATTATTTTGAGAATAAATGTGTAAAAGGTGATGGGTTGAAAATGGTAAAAAGGAAAAATAAGAAGTTAACACTATACTACAACAAATTAAAACAAGAGTCAGGATCGCATTCCCACCCCGTGATAAACAACGCATAGTTAGAATTTCGGTTCGAAAGCTATTTAACTAAGCATTTCAATTAAGCATTAACATCACACAATAAGGAATCCTATCCAAAGTTGCGAAATTAAACATTTAACCGAAAATGATCACACGCGGATTAAATTCAGATTATCACTATAAACACTAACATTGCGTAACAAAGAAATTTAAACGCATAACAATTCGACTTTGATACGTGAGGTTCAAATAAAGGCAATTTTACACAAAATGCAACTGTCGGAGCTCAATACCCATTGATAGTGGAAACCCAACCCCAACCCGTTATCTATGGGCTAGACATGGAATTAAACTAATTTAAACAACAAATAAACTAAGGAAAGCAATAAATAACAACAATAAAATATTAACTAATATAAAGACAACATTAAGATAAACAGGTGAAAGAGATAATTAATAGTAAACTATAATACTTACAAATGGGAAAAACACCCAAAGAAACCAACGAGAGGGTGAGCTCCCACAAAACCCTAACCAAAAACTAAAGCAAATGAAATATAATGAAATATATTTGTCTTAAAATGAGAACAAATCAGTTTATACATAAACTCTAGGCGGAAAACTTGTAAATAATAAAGATAAAAATAGGGGACCGAATTGATTTGGTGCCATCAGAATCGATTCGGTAAGGGGAAAGCTCGAAGTCTACAAGAGACCGAATCGATTCAATAGAAATCGAACCGATTCGAAATTCAATAACTGGTGCACTGTATCATAGAGAATTGATTTGAAAGAGACCGAATCGATTCGGCTATGAAATAACTACACTTTCTCATTAGCGAAACGATTCTCCAGAGTCCGAATCAATTCGCTCGTTTGTTTTTGGTTTTCTTCTCTTGGTTCAGTTGAGATGTAGATCTCTTTCAATCAAAGTCTTGTAATTTCTTCATTCTAGCTCGCGCACCATTTGTGGCCATGTAAAGATTTCTCAGAGGGATAAAACTTTCGTGAAGATGTTGGGCCAATTGCCCAAATTGTTAAATGATCGGAGTGCCCTTGCGCATGCGAATATGTACGGAACTTTGTCGAAATGCGTCCAAACTTCGTACTAAGTGCCAAAATACCTAAAAAATCTCAATTAACCCCTGTAAAGCATATATATAAGTTATCTCGTTAATGAGCATAAATATAGGAATTAATATACGCGAGGGGGCTAAAATGCGTAAGTTAACGGGCGCAAATACGCAATATTTGCGTCGTATCACACCCCCTAACTTACAAATTGTTAGTCCCTAACAATGAAATAGGAAACAACAAGAACTACAAGTAAACCAAAAGATCAGAGACAAGTACAAAATGGGATGAAAGGATAAAAACCACTTTCGCGGGCGAATGATTGCAAGTAGAATATGAAATAAGTCGTTAAACCCCTAGGTTACCCTAGTGGACGAGTGTCGTCTCGTGAGGTGTTTTAGGGATGAAACTGACATACATAATATGGTTTCCTCAAAATGTATGCCCAGTCACATGCGATAAGCCCAACAATAGCGAAAAAAATTCAAACATGTTATTAGCAAAGTTATTCAAGCATCATAAAAAGGTTGTTGGAAAATTTACAGATAATTGTTCAAATGAGAAAAATGAAGAGTTACAATAGAGCTTCACAAAAGTAACGAGGAAGATAACTCAAGCCATAAGAGCATTTTCAGTCTCTAGGGCGACTTGAGGAATATTTATAGCAACAACATCGATCATTGAAGTGTCTTGGTTAGCCTCTGGAGTTATGGGAAGTGTTGTTTCCTCGGTAATGTTATAATCGGCTTGACCAGTCTCCACGTCCTCTATAGTGAGCTCATCGATTTCCATATCTACCTCTTAGATATTAAATGATGTCGTTTCCTCATCATCACCCTCCCATTTTCTCACCTACTCGGCTATGTCAGGGTAGTGTTTGATGACCATCTTTTTTTTCTCATCATAACTATACATGAATAAGATCATAATCTTCATGGTTTACTCAACAGAGTCTTTGAACTTATTAACTCCACTCTGTTTATCTACGACAAATGCCTCATTAGATAAAAAAGATCCTCATTGGCCTTTTTTAACGTCATTATCCAAGCTTTGGAACTTCATAGTGTTAGTGTTGCCATGCTCTCTTTAACATTTTCTATAAGTTGATTACCGTTATCCTTAAGCTCAAGGCAAACTTTGTTATAATTATCCCTTGATGTTTTTATCTCCACTCTTATGTTTTTTGCATTAGGTAAGGAGCTCGGAGTTGATTTATTTCTCCTTCTCGTAGGCATGTCGATAAGATATAACTTTTCCCTCAAGATCGTGGCACCCATAGCTCCCTAAAAGAAGGCAACGAGATCGAATGAATAAAATATCTAGAAGAAGTAAAATGAGCAGAAGTTTTAATGGGTAATTTACTATAAACTTCCAGTGTTGAACCAGATTCCACAAGGCATTAGGGTTAAATCCCTAAGGAACTCGAAGTCTCGATTATACCCATCGTAATCGACTACTACAGTAGCATTGTTTATATAGTGGAAAATGGATTTTGGGTCCTTCTTCAGCTAATCGGCGGTGGTAAGTTTCTCAGGGTTAAAAGTGAACTCTTCCATTTTTCCATAGCGATAAGATGACCCCCCCCCCCCCCCCACACACACACACACACCTTTAACCAGACGACGAGTTGGTCATCTGCCAATTTTCACCCTTTGACCTGGGGTATTTGTCCTCTGTTATTTAGGATCGTTTTGGGTCATAGGGCCCTCTAGGTGTCTCTTGTTTATAGCTGGCAGGACATCTTGTGAAGCAGTAATATTCACATTGCCTTTAGATTTGAGGGCAACAATAACAATAACAACAATGTTAGCCTCAACCTTCTTCCTAGCTTCGGCCTCAGCCCTTTATTGGGCATCATCCTTATTTTTGGGCTCGACCTCATCATTGGCCTTCCTTTTGTACTCTTATTCAAGCTTTTTCTAGAAGAACGATTAACATGCTTGGGTGATATTCTAGAGGAGGGATCAACTATGAAAATCGAGTAATTTGGGGTAGAAGTTGTACAAAAATATCAAATAATTAGACAAACTATGATGTGTTAAAAAATGAGGATGACCAAACACATTGATAATTTTCCATACCTTTATCGACCTCTTGATTGCCCTTATCTTCGGCTTTAGCTTCTACAACCTCTTCTCGAACTAATATCTCTCCAGAGGCTCCAATGATGGGGATATAATAGCAAAGTCTCACGTACTCAATAAAGGTGAAAATTTTCTCAAAATGTTGGGGTTTATCAGTACAAGTCTTTGTCACCAACCTTTTCAACATCTTATCTAGCCGAGGAGACTTCTTATCTATGAAAGATTATCAAAGTGTTAGCATATGCACAAGAACAAAGAAAATTATGTGGAGAAGTTAAAAGATTTATCAATTTTTCGGACCCAGTCCAATCATGGGGCACTATAAAGAATTGGTGCCTATGATTTGAGCCAAACTCACCGGCACCAGGCAAATATACAAATCTTGTCTTCCAGTCATAGTTGCTCATTTAGACGACCCTCACTAACTTTAAATGGGATTTCCTAGGTGAAAATTAATAATAGTGTGGGGCTTTGGCATTGTCTTTGATCCCATAGGTTAGCCTAAAGATATTTACAATGATATTATAGGGAATATAGGCTCTTCAATACACCGTGGACCTATTATTATTTGATACACATTGGGTTGAAGATGGGTAGGAGAACCCCCATAACCCCCATAAGGATATATCATATGAAGGGGTGCAAGGGAAGATGCACTCCTACTTGAAAAGACTAAATGGAAATCAGATCACATCGGCATTGGGCTGATCATAAACCTTATCATCACGGTCAGGTAGTCTAATGATGATCCTAATAGAAGTGGAGTACGTCTCCATTAGGTTGTTAATCTCATCTTTAATAATATCATAACCATGGTGGTTGTCCTTTGTATACTAGGGTCGTAAGAGATGCTAGAGATGCTCTCATCGCTAAGGGGCACAATAATTTTGGAAGTTGGTGGATTAAGCCTCTCAACCCTAACCTTTTCTTCTGAAAACTCTAAATTTATAATGGAAATGTCTGAAACCGTGTTTACTAACCTACCACCACTAGAAGGGTGTCATATCTCCTCGCCACTTACAGAAATTACAAATTCTGGTGAACTGTACTCTCCATTTGGGGTAGAGGGGAATAACCAATAAATAAAGGAATACGGAGGTATACCTACTCTTCTTCAGGACAAATGGTTTGAATTGGTGTTGAAATTTTTCTAGAATAAAAACTAGCAAATTGCAGGTCTAACTCTTTAAGGTGTTCCAATGACCTGGTAATTAAAGGCTCGTTACACATAAAGGAGGTATCTCACAGATTCAGGGCTAGTCTATATATTGCCAAAGAAAATTTTGGGGAAATTTAACCCAAAAAATCCCTAATTCTAAAAATCCAGGCCAACCAACTTAATGGCCACCTAAGACTGTGGAATCTTTAATCAAATACTAACAATAACCAAAACCAACAACAAATGGTAACAACAGGAAGCAATCATAGAAATTTTGAAATAAAACCCTAAGAAAGCTACAATGGGAATGTTGGATATTTGGAACCCTAAAATAATGAAGGAAGATAGAAATTTTAATGGCTCTAATACCATAAAGGAATAAACCCGACCTAAATGGAGTTTACTAAGTTGAAGCCAGCTAAAATGGTCGAAACGAGGGCAGGATAGTCAGAGAATAAGGATAGCAGTTTCTCTCTTTAGAAAACTCTCATGTGAAGGAAATACTTGGAAAGTTTAAAATGATTTGGAAATTTGGGTTTTATACCTTTTAGGCGGTAATCATTACCCCTATTAAAATTAATCATGATATCACGCCTGGGAAGGGTAACTGGCCCTTCAGAGATCGACACAACGCTGCCCTAGGCATGCACATCATAATTACACCAGATGCTACTTCCAACATTTGACACACGTCAAGTTCAATCTAAGTCTACTATAAAATATTTACTCATGGGTGGGGTAAGCTCTTTTATTCTAGTTCGTGGTTTCTCTTGGCTATATGGTTCATCCGGGGGAGAGATAGAGTTTCAAGAAATAATGAATGGTCTTATCAATACACAAATGTATAACTACCTAAGAATTTCAATTACTCGTATTCATTATTGTAGGAATTGGGTTCAAGCTTTCCCTAGCCCCTTCTTATGAATGGACTCCTGACATATACGAAGTGCAGTTCGTTCGATAAATTCCTACCTCGTGACTAGAATCATGGAGACCGATGGCATTCCACAATTGACACTTCACTCTCTCAAGAACCTGTTTCGAAAATATAACACTCCAAAGAACCTACCATAAGTTCTAATCATGAGCAAAGTCTTAGGATCTTTTGTTATACCGTGGATATGGTTTGGCTCGTGGACCAATCAGGTTAGGACACTTGGACTCATTACTCACATAAATTGGTCAGCTAAGTCATAAATCTGGTCGTCCGAACCAATCTAGCAGGGCGCAGCATAATAATCAGTCAATTTAGCCCAACCAGCTCACAACAGTTTAACACCATTAAGTAACTCCGTTTAAGCAAACATGTAGTGTGTAACTGGATGACATCGACAATGCACATATGTGGGGGAAATATGAAAATATTCCCCCATGCATCCATAATAAACTTTATGATTATTCTCCCACTTGCATGTTAAATGTGTACATGCCTAACTTATACAGTCCTTACACTTATCACTCTCTATTATCTCTCCTTTGACAACCTATAAATAGCATGCACACCTTCATAATAAAGGGATTATATATTTTTACTTTACCATTATGCTGTCAAAGTCTAGAGTGAACTTGAGAGCTTATATCCAACTGTCATCCATGTCTTTTTCCCATTGAATCAATATAATCAAGACTTTCACCTATGAAGATAGGCACCTCCTTGGGCCGAACCACGTAAATCTAATTTCATTCTCTTTTTCTCACCTCTTTGTATCGATTACTCTAGATTATCATTGTTGTCATTTATATATCTTTAAATATATATAGCTTGTAATTCGTATATTCTTGCTAACACCAAATTAGTGTACTAGTTTTAGGCGATAACAATGATATATAATGATATATACTTGAGTTGAGTTGATTAGTTTATTATTAAAATAGTTATATGCATATTGTAGTTGATTATCTTAATCACTTGTAGTATAAAATTGAGCTTAACATGTGATGACAAATATTATAATATTTGATAAGTTTTTGTTCACAACAAGTTTAAATCTTATCTCCACCATCAGTTCTTGTAAAATGTTACACTAATAATATCACCATCACATATAACTGACTCTTTCACTCCAAAAAGTCTTATTAAAGTTAAAAAGTGCCTCAAATATTGTTATAAAATGTCCTAATATTATTTGGAAGTAGTAAAGTACTAATTTCGAGTACATTTAGTCTTATCTTTAAAAAAATATGAAATTTATTAATACGAAAACAATGATCAATTTGGTATACATGTTGATCAATCATGTTTCTATCAAAGGAATTTCTCTAGTGTAATACATCAACCATTCACTTCCACAATGGCTAAAACCACTTTAACTATTTCGCATTTGAATCTTAATCATTTCGCAAATTGGTTTAGATGGTTAAACATTTTATTGACAAATTTTAATAGACACAATTAGAGGTGACAAAATGACACATAATGTGATAACACAACACTATCTAAACAATTATTTATTGGGGTTTGGTATAGTAACGAATTTGGGTATTTGACGGACCGATTCGCCAAATAAATATCCTAAACTTGATTTCTAAGAAGACATCAATTTCAAGGTAATCAAAGGCTAAGATTAAAAGGTTTCATTGTATTCTAGTATTTAGGATATTAGTTTTAAAAATGAGTAATTTTAGGTTGATTCATTTTGTGGAACACACTAACGTGTCGTCTGTATTGATTCGTATCTCGAGTCCACTGATGAGATTGGCTCCTCTGCAATAAAATATTGCAGTAAGCTCTCCAATTGAGAGAAATTGTAAAGGTGTAATGGAAATTTAGGTCGTTAGTTTAATAAATGTTATACAATTACCATTTTAACCTTACAGTTTGTTTTTATAGAAGGATATACTTCACCATTCTCACAAGAGGGGAGCTAGTTCCCCACCGAGTATCATTCATACACAACCCAATGCAATACGTAAATATCTCACACAAAATGAGCCGTAATTCTGAATTGTCCTACAATTATAACTCTTGATTGGAAGGATAACGATATCTCTTAAATTGAGATGCATAACTCTTGATTAGAAGGAAAGCCATGTCTCTTAAATTAAGATATAATGGTAACGCTTCAATTTATTATATCAAGTAAAAGAAAATATAACAAAATACCTTTTGGGTAGTGTTTTTTTTTGTATGGTTGATAATGTTGTAAGATTTTCATTCCCTTATGGAAGCCATAAACAAGAGTTCATCACCTGTATGTGTGGTTAGAATATGAAAAAATGAACAACTAAAAGTGATTGACTAAATTAGGTGATGCAGATTCTGTATGAACCTATCTACGTAGTCACTCATAAAGCCTGGCCTTACTAGTATTTCTCTCCAATTTGCATGGTTCATCTTCACTAAGCCACCCACTTTAGACTCTTGATCCATCACAGACGTTATGGCCTTGCACAAATTCTCTCTTGAAAACCATCCTTTCTCATCTCTCTCTACCTCCACTCCAACCTTCAGCTCTTCAGCTAACAACCTAGTGTTCAAGATTTGATCACCAAGATGCGGTACAAGCACTATCTGACTATCACACATCAAACACTCCCACATTGATCCAAATCCACAATGATTCACAAAACACCCAATGGACGGGTGACTCAAAATCAATGGCTGTGGGACCCAGTCCCCAAAAACTATTCCTCTCCCTTTAATCCTCTCCTCGAACCCTTCTGGTAATGCCTCTTCAATTGTTGACACCCCAGATGGCGGTTTTAAAGCTACCAAAAAAGGTTTTTTTGTTAATTCAATCCCTAAAACAAGTTCTTGAAATTGGTCTTTTTCAAGAACCAGCTGGCTCCCGAATGCACAAAAGATCACCAAGCCAGGGTTGAACCCATCAAGCCACTTAGCCCACCGGTCTTCTAATTGCGTTTTGGTTGGTTCAGGCAAGATGGGTCCAGTTAAAAACACAGGCTTTTCAAACTGGGCTCCTATATAGTCACACATGTGGCCTTCTATTTCTTGACAAGTTCTGATTGTAATAGCGTCACAATTTTTCATGGCACATGTGGTCCTTTCGTAAAACGTTACACCTTTTCCAAATTCTAGGGATATGAATGATAATGAGTTAGCTTCGTGTCCACGTAGCAACACGGTTGAAGATGGGTAGCCTGGTGGTGGCTCAGCTAGTTCCTTAATTGTTAGTGGCCCGTCCTTTGGAACTTTACGTGACGGGACTAACGCAATTGCTAATGAAGCAGCGGAAACTACTTTGTAGCATATGGTTTTTATGTTAATCTTTGAGGCTATCTCCGGTACCCAGTGAGCTATATCATAAAAAATGAAATTGGGTTTGGAATTATGGAGAAAAGATTGGACTTGATCACGGGTGAGGTCCATGGCGGTGGCAAGGAGTCCAGTTAGGTGAATGGGTATTTCGGAAGCCGTTTGGGTGCCGATAGGGAGGCCTTCAACGTGAGGGACGGTGAGGGTGTGGAAGGTGATGAGGTTGGGATGGAGATTTGCTTGTTGTAATTGGAGAAGAGGTTTTGGGGGTACAAGAAATGAAATTTTGTGTCCTCTTTGGGCGAGTTGGTTGGAGAGATGGAGGAAGGGTGTCATGTGGCCCATGGCAAACCATGGCAACATTGCTATGTGAAACTTGGATTCACACATTTTGTTGTTGGTTCTCATCTTTGTTTTGGGGTCAGCTTTATGCTCTTCGCAAGAGATTCACTCAATGGACAGTTAACTGCCCGCATATAAAGACACCAAATGTTAGGCTCAATGTCGAGTTGTTGACTATCTCCACAACCAAGAATTTTTTTTCTTTCTTTTACTTATATATAAAGATCTAATTGTAATTTTATTTATATCTGTCAATAAATTACACAATTAAACATAATTGTTTAAATACCATACTTCTTAAATTCGCTCGTGCAAATCTCTTAATACTATAAAATGCAAAACAAGGCATTTATTATGCTTTGCAATTAGCCTATCCACGTGGCACATCTCTATAATATCTCTATCTAATTTTGATGTCTCCTCTTAGAGGATTGACATGTGGCAACACTAATGAATGCACTATTTTCACACCTCGATACCTCCATATTTACTCCTCACTGGCTTCCTCTATTTATTGATATTTGAAGAGACCCAATAATCAAGGTTCATGGATCCATAGAGAATTCGGTCGATGTCTTTTCACAAAATTCTGCCATGTTTTTACAGTAGTTACTTCTTCCTCACTTATTTATATGTATCTTTTTCTCTCCCCTCTTCATCACCATACCCTTCCGTTTTCAACTTCTCTTCACCCAAAAAAGTTGACGATCTCTCTCCCTCCCTCCTCATAAATCATTTCCTCTCTTTAAAATGGAAATGACCACGTCCCTCTGACCCTGAGCGTTATATTATATATTCAAATGGGATTATCTACCAGCAACACACACATGAAGACAACTGATCGTCATCCATCGAGGAACAACATATATAAAGAAAAAACTGTAAATCGGTGTCAATACCCAACTCAGGTCAGCTAATATGTGGTCGCCAATCACCGACCTCTCAAACCGTAATGCTCTAAAAAAATTGTTACAGTCCAAATCAAGTCAGCAGGAACGCAACCAGTCACCAGCCTCACCGATCAGTCGACCATGGTTATTGGTCATACCTGAATTAGTCGGCCCATTTTCTGGCAATTTGTCCCAATTGATCTAACGGTGAGTTATTTTTATCTAAGTTGTTTTATGTATTAGATTCTAGCTAATACCCAGTTTATGTTGTTTGTCTCGTATATTAATTAATATACCAGATTTGAGATAAAATTATTACGCTATGGAATGCTCATGAAGGTTGAGAGGAACCTATGGGAGATTGCCATTCAGTTGATTTTCCTTGCACCTTTTTTCTCATTTTTAATTACTTTTGTAGTTGTGTTTCCTTTTATTTACATTATATGAGTTTTCGTGGTTGAAGATTTGATAACTATTTAATTTAGGAACATTTAATATAACTGACCACTCATGAAGGGTATTGTAAATGTTATTGTGTGAACATGCTTCCAATTCTTAAGAAGTTTTTTAGTGTTATTATCCAATGGGTAAAACTTAACGGAGGTATGGTCTCAACCAAGAAGTGGTATTGCAAGAAAACGGACACCCCCAATTGCACTTTAGTTTGGTTATGGTTGTAAGTGGTAGGATTAAATAGTGGGTTCACTTTACATCAGTTGTGACTTTTGTGACTTTCATGTTGTAGGAGTTATAACACCAACCTTTCATGTATATGTAACAAAATTGTTTTCTTAGAAGATAGATATGTTGAAGGATACATTCATATTTATTATTCAATTATATGGATACATTCATATTTATTTTGTATCATTAGTTATGGGATCATATTTATTTCTATTGATGCAATGAGCAATCTATATGTTTTTACATTTCATAATTGGTAAATTTTAGAGTTCAAAATTTGTTGACTCACTTCAAAAATTAGGATAGACTTTTGTTAATTGAAAACCCACTGACTCAATGCAAGTCATTAAAATTAGTAATGCTCTTACCAATGAAAATTGAGGTCGTGTTAACAAAGTTTTAAAATTGGTTAACAAATTTAAACTCCAAATTGTAGTGAGATTTGGTAGGTAAGTTTTTTCGGGGTTAGACAGCGAGAAACACACAATTTGATCAAAACTTTAATCTCTTTAATTTAGTTTCCTTTCCATGTTTGGTTCTCTTGATAATTTTGTTAGTTTTTTTTTCTGTAAATGAATCTCATTCCATTCTATTTGGCTTTTCAGTAATAAATCCCAGCTTCTATATGAAGATATTTAATCTATAGAAATCTAAATAACCATCAACTCAATTTTTTTAATTAACATCAATATGTTATTTGGGATAATTATCTACTGGTAGTTTTGATAAATAATATATATTTTTTCTTTTTTTCTTTGATGATACTATTTTATAATTTTGAATTAAATAATTAATTAATTTTTTAAGTCAACGAAAAATAACAAATGAACAATTTTGCAACCTTGCCTACATCGGAACTCCAATGTGCTAAAAGAATTAGCACTACTCCATACATTTATATTGGCGTTTTGTTTTATGATTCTAGAAAACGCCTGCGCATCGCGCAGGTTTTAAATCTAGTTTGAGTTAAAATTGCAATCTAGACAAGCGACAATTAGTATATCAATCATGTTTCACGCTAATTAGATTCACACTTGTCAAGGCAATTCCCTTAGACATGCTTCTCCAAATGCAAATTTCTATCAAATCTCGAGTTTACACATGCCAAGTGTGTATAACATCGATGTTTCACTACACAAGGTAGAATCATCAAATAAGGGTCACGTTCACATGTATTATTTAAATACATGTGAATATAAGTAAAAAGGCGTTGAGGTCAACTCAGTCTAGGCGGGCCTTAGGCGTAAAAAGGCGTTTAGACATTTTTAAATATATTTTATGTTTTTTAACTATAGCAAGGCTATTAAAAATATTAAAATGTTACATACCTTAAAATATGTCTGAATATAAGCAAACTAAATTACTATTTTTTTTAAATACTTAATAAAATAAGAAGAAAAAAAACGTGCATTTTTTTTTGGACAAGAGGCAGAGAGGTTTGAGATACCATTTGTGTTTTGATTGTTTTGAATGAGATATTGGTCCGATTTAAAAAAAAAAAGTCTTTAAAAGGCGATATCGTTTCATTAGAGCATTTTTGTTTTAAAAAAAAAATGGAGCGCCTTAAGCCTCTTACCAAGAATAAGGCGTAAAAGGTTTAAGGCGGGGCGTTTCTCCTAAGGCTCGCGCCTAGGCGCATTTTAGAACACTGTTGAGGATATATATGTTTTTTTAATGACCTTTCATTTACCAACGTAATTAATAAGACAATAATCATGTTTATTCAAATTAGTACATTGACATTGTTTTGTAAACTTACAAAGGTGGATTGTTTTAGCATTCTCAAATTATTTATGACATACAGTTGAAACCAATAATCAACTTTTAAATGAAATTTTGTAATGGAAAAATTCATTCTATTGAAGGTGCGACTTAAAAGTATATTGTTGTTAACATGACTTACAAGTACGCAATGCTTGATCTGTAGATTTACTTACAGAAAATAAGAAAAACAACAACAATGGTTTACACTCTCTAAAGAGGGACTTATATCAAATGGTATAATTCTTAAGTGGATCCAAATAAGAAACAACATTTGGATATGAATTATTCGTTCAATGTAGAAATACCTAATTATTACAATAGCGATCCAAATGGAGATGTTATTAACTACTTGCTTGGTTTCCTAATAACGGACACTAAAACTTTAAATAACATTAAATAAATTTAGTAATGCTATATTGAGTTCCTTAAGCATGTTTCATATTAGATATAAATAATTTAAAGCATTTGATATAGATATTGATAATTTTAAGCATGTTTAAATAGCTCTTTGATTATAATAGATGATACCATATGTGATCTTCAACCTCACCTCTTGTGAAGAGGCATCAAACCTTAAGACCGAGGTCAAAGGAGCGAAAGGATCTCGTGTAACAACCTCATAAAATTTTCTAATGAGGGTGATCAGGTCCCGATACTAAGATATATCGAGTATTAGAATTAAAATATCATTCTTAACATGTGAGAGAAATATGAAATATTTAAAACTTTTTTCACAAGATATAATTTAATATAAGCAACAATAAAAAAAATCTCCAACATAATAAGATCCATCACCATGCTAAAATTCTAAGAATATAAAATTCAAATGGAATAACAATATCTCTCCAAATAAATTTATAAACCAAATGTGATGTCAAATGACCCACTATATCCAAACATAATCGTATTATAAAGTAAATGACTTGAATGAATAAATAGACAATGTAATAAAGTAAATCTCCAGTTGCAAGTTCCGCTTATTTCTAACTATGACGTTATCGAGCAAGTTATCCTCAAAAGGTTAGTCAATAGAAATGAGTGAGGGCTCACTGCAATATTACTAACTACTCTTCCAATTAGGGTTACATGAACCAAATCACAAGCATTAGATGAGGTTATATCACAATATAACATTTTGATTTATGATGAGAAATATAAACAAAAATTCGAGTAGAGTAAATTAAACCAACTACACAACTTTCCAAGTATGTTTCTTTAAATATTTATTAACATATTTTCATAATCTTTCTCAATATTATTTATTATCAAATACAACATCACTATACCAGGTTTTCTTTCCTAAGATCCTCCAAATACCATAGCGCGTCAACCTTGTTATCACATTAAATTCACATAAATCACTATAGCCCAACGACCCATAATATCACTCGCATATACCACAATGTATCCCACACATTAACTATCAATATAGTCAGACTTACCTAGGAACTAAACTTCTTCTATTGTAGCCAGTAAATACTATACACGGCGCATACCATGATGCACACATAAACTTGTTACTATAGCTAGTTTGCGCAGGCAATCCATACATCATAATGGTCAGTCAGTATTATACCCTGCACATGCCTAACGCTCACGTAAAATCGTAAAAATATCCAAGACAATATATGTCCACCACATACAATATAGCAAGTTGAAGTACACCCGAACATAAGATGCCTCCATAAACCATTAATCTTAAATTCTCCTCGTTATCTTACTTATTTATCATGTTCCCATTATTTATACTACTTTCTCATTAATTACCAATAACCCCCAAATCATTGGGGCATCATAAACCAATCCATATTTACTTCCATACCTATAAATAACCAAAACCATATGTACCTCATAGTCCCTCATCTAGGAAAATATTTGAAACCATAACCATGTTGGGATTTTATTACTAAAGCTATGTATGAAGTTTACTATTAAACAAAGGTGTGTGAGTTTATTTCAAAATAAGAATCATAATGAATAAAGTGCCTTATATTTATTCTTTAAATATATTGCAGACTTGTCAGTCAAATGTACTTAATAGGAATTCCGATGAGTTGCGTTCAGTTTTATCACAAGTGAGAAGAATTCCAATTTTGGTACAATTGAATAGTTAAGAACTTAGATTGGGAGTTGACATCCTATCGATATGGTTATGTGTACAACCCTAGCAGTTTACTTCAAACAACGAAAATATGTATGATGATTCGAGAACTTGTGTGATAATTCGACAGAGGATTGCAACCGGTACATTCAAGAATGTATTGGATAAGACCACCCGTGATATTTAGGTCTAAGGACTATCTTGATTAGACCTAAGTAATCTTGCACCATTTTCAAAGGGTACATAGATTCTTAATCTTGAGAATTATGAGGATTGGAATTCTTTCACAATTGTTGCTTTGATTTCTATGTGTGTGATTCAATTATGTATTGGGAAAATAGATCCCCACAAATTGAGAAGTGGTTGTGTGAGTTGGTCTGAGATCATAATTCAGAGGAATCCATATGAAGGAGATATCTTGGAATTTCATATCCCCCTTATTAAACTTATATTTTTCTCAGCAAGTAAAACCCAATCGGTGGATTATTTTATAATCTAATGGAGTAATAAATAAGTTAAATGTGAGATCAATGACTTGATTAGACGTTGGTTTAAATCGATTGGCAACAAATTTATTTGACCAATGGGTATTCGAAGCTTAACGTGGGGAGTCATATTATTTAACATAGTCAACTTTGCAAATAAGACCTCCTTATTTTGAGTAATTTAGAGATAATTAAATTTGAGTGCAGTCGTGATTCATTACACCAAAAATGCTAATCTGGCATGCTGTGGCAAGGAGATTCTGGCACGGTTTTAAGCCGTGCTAGAATTTGGCACGGTTTTAGCATAAACTGGCACGGTTTAAATGAGTGCCAAATTCTGGCACGGTGTAAAACCGTGCCAAATATGGGTACATTTCATTAAAAAATAATATCCTAAAATTTCAATCGGGGACCAAAACTTTCAAGGTGGGACATCAATATGATCTCCTCTCTTCTCTCTAAGTCTCTCTCTATCTCTCTCTCTCTCTCTCTCTCTCTCTCTATCTCTCTCTCTCTCTCTCCATGCTACCAGGCGACCTGCTGCTACCCGCCGCCTCCATCATCCACACTACCCGCCGCCTACCCTCCACCTCCATCAACGTTGCCACTCATCCTCTGCTTCGTCTACTACCACGCGACCCCATCATCTACTTCGTCCACGAACAACCATCACCATCTGCTTCATCCACGAACTGCCATCATCCTCTTCTTCTGGCCATCCACGAACTGACATCGGAGTTAGGTCTGACCAACCTCCGAAGGTTTGGTTGAATATTTGGTTTGGTCATCTCCAAAAGCTTCGACAATTTGGTTTGGTCATCAATATAGGTAATTTATGCATTCCATCTAATAAGAAATTTGAGATTGAAGATTTGGTCAATCTGCTTGAGTCTCACGATCCAACTCTACATCCAGACATGGTTCAATAATTTTTCTTGTTTGATTTCATGAATATTGGTTGAAATTTAGTTTACCTACTATTTTTTTATTGATAGTATCATTTTTTGTAGAGAATAATAAGTGGTTGCAATGGAGGTGTTTATGACATTATTGTTGGTAGATTTCATGGAGGTAATGCCTTCGTTGGAGGTAATGCCTTGCTTAGTAATGCTAAGAGCCTTGCATAAGATCAACACTAATCCCTTAATTACTAGCATGAAGTGTTGAATAAAATCAGTATTTCTAGAACATGAGTAGTAGTCATAGCTGTTTTAGGCTTGTTGAAATTTTTTATAGATTCAGTTGACTATTAAAAGTTCTTCTTCTTGAGCATCATGGTCAGGGGCTTACTGATAAGGACATATATCTTCTCAAAAAAATTCTATAAAAAAATGCTAATCCAAAGCATAACCTTAGAGCCTTAACTATCTTAGGCAAGGAGTAGTTCGTCATGGCATCAATTTTACTTTTGTCTTAGGCAACGACCAGTTCCATATTATCTTTCTAAATAGATGAATTAATGTATTTGTCGAGTACTTCGATGAAACATATCTTCACTTGTAACAAATTTCATTGTTACTTAGGCTTTTCAATTGTGTGTTAGATTTAGAAATTATTTAGTTAATATATTTGTTGAATTCATACTCTAGTGAAGTATATCTGAAATGAAACATTGATTCTTATTCACTGTATTATATATTCTCATGCCTAATTTTGCGATTTATTTTTGTCTTAGGATAGTATTGTGTATAATTCAAGGTGGTCATAATACGACAAGGGAGAAGATGAGTGAGAGCCCGTGGTTTCAGCTCCGATGGATTTTGGTTCATGTTTCCTTTATGTCTCCATAATAAACTTCTTTTACATACTAGATATTTTTGTATGTTACAATCTATTGAAAATGTCGTATGTTACATGTTTGATAAAATGCTAAAGATAGATTACCTTGGTGCAATGTCCTGTTTGAGTTCTAGAATTATGTTTTGATTGAAGCTATTTGGCCTAGTTTGCATCTCGTGTTCTTCCCCTTCTGAAAATTGCTCTTCTTGTTCTATGTCTATAGCTATCCACTAGGTTAATGCCCAAGCCTCTCAACAACTCCCACTGAGACTGCCCTCAGTCGAAAGTGGTGCATGGAGCACGTGCCCAGCATCTAGCCTAACGATGTGAACTTCAAGCCACAAACAAGGCCCAGAGGTGACAACAGCTTCAAAATCTCTTAGTTTCATTTAATATCCTAAGTTATTTTTTATGTTTTTTATTTTCTTTTTCAAGTGAATCAGTTTTTAAGAAATAATATGACAGTTGGTAGTTTGCCGACTTTTGGTGGTCATACAGTTTTTAGTTATTTCAAGGAAGATAATGTTTTGAAAATTAAGTGCCATCTTTCATTAAACTCTTTGGAATGATGAACTTTCTTCAGCAATGAGGAATCCAAAATAGGTAAAAGAACTCCAACTAATTGTGATAAAAACAGGGGTAAAAAGAAGAAATAAAAGTTTAGAAGTAGATAATGAGGTATTTTTCTATTAATGAGGAATTGAATAGGGGGAAATGGAATTTTATCTTATACGGATAAGAATATAGAAAAAGAAAATAAGCACACAAGTCTTATGGTAGTAATTTAAGAATGTATTGTATTAAAGTTTTAGAGTTCTTAGTCTCTTTCTGGTGTACACTCCAACACTTTTAGAGTTCTTAGTCTCGGTTTGAGAGTATGACGATAATTTGCAAAAATAACACTTAGACTTGAAAACAAGCTATTAAAGGGTGAAAACCCAAACCAGTACCTAAACGACCCCGTAGGAGGAACGAACACCTCGTATGGGACCATTGTAACATGAAGGAACTGACCGCGTAGTTTTGGGTCTCCCGGTTTGAGAGTATGACGATAATTTGTAAAAATCACACTTAGACTTAAAAACAGGCCGTTAAAGGGTGAAAACCCAAACCAACCCCCAAACGACCCCGTAGGAGGCACGAACACCTCGTACGAGACCAATGTAACTTGTAGGAACTAACCGCGTAGTCCCGGGTCTCTCGGTTTGAGAGTATGACGATTTGCAAAAAACACACTTAGACTTGAAACCAGGCCGTTAAAGGGTGAAAACCCAAACCAGCCCTCAAAAGACCCCATAGGAGGCACGAACACCTCGCACGGGACCAATGTAACTTGTAGGAACTGACCGCGTAGTCTCGGGTCTCCCGGTTTGAGAGTATGACGATAATTTATAAAAATCACACTTAGACTTGAAAACTGACCGTTAAAAGGTGAAAACCCAAACCAGCCCCCAAACGATCCCGTAGGAGGCACGAACACCTCGCACGAGACCAATGTAACTTGTAGGAACTGACCGCGTAGTCCCGGGTCTCTCGATTTGAGAGTATGACGATAATTTGCAAAAATCACACTTACACTTGAAAATAGGCCGTTAAAGGGTGAAAACCCAAACCATCCCTCAAATGACCCCGTAGGAGGCACGAACACCTCGCAACGGAAAAATGTAACTTGTAGGAACTGACTGCGTAGTCCCGAGTCTCCCGGTTTGAGATTTTAACGAAATTTTTAAAAAATCACACTTAAACTTGAAAACAGGCCGTTAAAGGGTGAAAATCAAAACTAGCCCCCAAACGACCCCGTAGGAGGCACGAACACCTCGCACGGGACCAATGTAACTTGTAGGAACTGATCGCTTCGTCCCGAGGCTTCCGGTTTGAGAGTATGACGATAATTTGCAAAAATCACACTTAGACTTGAAAACAGACCGTTAAAGGGTGAAAACCCAAACCAGCCCCCAAACGACCCCGTAGGAGGCACGAACACCTCGCATGGGACCAATGTCACTTGTAGGAACTGATTGCGTCGTCTCGGGTCTCTCGTTTTGAGAGTATGACGATAATTTACAAAAATCACACTTAGACTTGAAAACAGGCCGTTAGAGGGTGATAACCCAAACCAGGCCCCAAACGACCCCGTAGGAGACACGAACACCTCGAACGGGACCAATTTAAATTTTAGGAACTGACCGCATAGTCCCCGGTCTCTTGGTTTGAGAGTATGATGATAATTTGCGAAAATCACACTTTCTTGAAAACAGCCTGTGAAAGGGTGAAAACCCAAATCAGCCCCCAAACGACTTTGTATGAGGCACGAACACCTCGCACGGGACCAATGTAACTTGTAGGAACAGACCGCGTAGTCCCGGGTCTCCCGGTTTGAGAGTATGATGATCATTTTCGAAAATAACACTTAGACTTGAAAACATGTTGTTAAAGGGTGAAAACCCAAACCAGTCCTCAAACGACCGTGTAGGAGGCACGAACACCTCACACGGGACCATTGTAACTTGTAGGAAATGACCGCGTAGTCCCGGGTCTCCCGGTTAGACAGTATGATGATAATTTGCAAAAATTACACTTAAACTTGAAAACAGGCCGTTAAAGGGTGAAAACTCATGTCAACCCCCAAACGACCTCATAGGAGGGACGAACACCTCGCACGGGACCAATGTAACTTGTAAGAACTGACCGCGTCGTCTCGGGACTCCCCGTTTGAGAGTATGACGATAATTTTCGAAAATAACACTTAGACATGCAAACTGGCCGTTAAAGGGTGAAAACCCAAATCAGCCCTCAGACGACCCCGTAGGAGGCATGAACACCTCGCACGGGACCATTGTAACTGGTAGGAACTGACCGCGTAGACCCGGGTCTCCCAGTTTGAGAGTATGATGATAATTTGTAAAAAAACACACTTAGACTTGAAAACAGACCGTTAAAAGGTGAAATCCCAAACCAGCCCCCAAACGATCCCGTAGGAGGCACGAACACCTCGCACGAGACAAATGTAACTTGTAGGAACTGACCGCGTAGTCCCGGGTCTCTCAGTTTTAGAGTATGACGATAATTTGAAAAAATCACACTTAGACTTGAAAACCGGCCATTAAAGGGTGAAAACCCAAACCAGCCCTCAAACGACCCCGTAGGAGGCACGAACACCTCGCACGGGACAAATGTCACTTCTAGGAAGTGACTGCATAGTCCCGGGTCTCCCGATTAGAGATTATAATGAAAATTTTCAAAAATCACACTTAGACTTGAAGACAGGCCGTTAAAGGGTGAAAATCAAAACCTGCCCCCAAACGACCCCGTAGGAGGCACAAACACCTCGCACGGGACCAATGTAACTTGTAGGAACTGACCGCTTCGTCCCGGGGCTCTCAGTTTGAGAGTATGACGATAATTTGCAAAAATCACACTTAGACTTGAAAACAGGCCGTTAAAGGGTGAAAACCCAAACCAGCCACCAAACGACCCCGTAGGAGGCACGAACACCTCGTACGGGACCAATGTCACTTGTAGGAACTGACCGCGTCGTCCCGAGTCTCTCGTTTTGAGAGTATGACGATAATTTATAAAAATCACACTTACATTTGAAAATAGGCCGTTAAAGGGTGAAAACCCAAACCAGCCCCCATACGACCCCGTAGGAGACACGAACACCTCGAACGGGACCAATTTAAATTTTAAGAACTGACCGCGTAGTCCCCGATCTCTCGTTTTGAGAGTATGACGATAATTTGCGAAAATCACACTTTTTTGAAAGCAGCCTGTTAAAGGGTAAAAACCCAAATCAGCCCCCAAATGACCTCATAGGAGGCACAAACACCTCGCACGGGACCAATGTAACTTGTAGGAACAGACCGCGTAGTCCCGAGTCTCCCGGTTTGAGAGTATGATGATCATTTTCGAAAATAACACTTAGACTTGAAAACAGGTCGTTAAAGGGTGAAAACCCAAACCAGCCCTCAAACGATCCCGTAGGAGGCACGAACACCTCGCACGGGACCATTGTAACTTGTAGGAAATGACCGCGTAGTCCCGGGTCTCCCGGTTAGACAGTATGACGATAATTTGCAAAAATCACACTTAGACTTGAAAACAGGCCGTTAAAGGGTGAAAACTCAAACCAACCCCCAAACGACTCCGTAGGAGGCACGAACACCTCGCACGGGACCAATGTAAATTGTAGGAACTGACCGCGTCGTCCCGGGACTCCCCGTTTGAGAGTATGACGATAATTTTTGAAAATAACACTTAGACTTGAAAATAGGGCGTTAAAGGGTGAACACCCAAATCAGCCCTCAAATGACCCCGTAGGAGGCACGAACACCTCGCACGGGACCATTGTAACTGGTAGGAACTGACCGCGTAGACCCTTGTCTCCCGGTTAGAGAGTATGACGATAATTAGAAAAAATCACACTTAGACTTGAAAACAGGCCGTTAAAGGGTGAAACCCCAAACCAGCCCCCAGACGACCCCGCGGGGGGCACGAACACCTCGCCCGACACCAATGTAACTTGTAGGAACTGACCGTGTAGTCCCGGGTCTCCCGGTTAGAGAGTACGGCGATAATTAGCAAAAATCACACTTAGACTTGAAAACAGGCCGTTAAAGGGTGAAAACCCAAACCAACCCCCAAACGACCCCGTGGGAGGAACGAACACCTCGCACGCGACCAATGTAACTTGTAGGAACTAACCGCGTAGTCCAGGGTCTCTCGGTTTGAGAGTATGACGATAATTTTCAAAAATCACACTTAGACATGAAAACAGGCCGTTAAAGGGTGAAAACCAAAATCGGCCATCAAACGATCCCGTAGGAGGTATGAACACCTCGCACGGGACCATTGTAACTTGTAGGAACTGACCGCGTAGTCCCGGGTCTCCCGGTTTGAGAGTATGACGATAATTTGCAAAAATCACACTTAGACTTGAAAAGAGGTCGTTAAAGGGTGAAAACAAAAACTAACCCCCAAAAAACCCTGTAGGAGGCACGAACACCTCGCCCGAGACCAATGTAACTTGTAGGAACTGACCGCGTAGTCCCAGGTCTCTCAGTTTGAAAGTATGACGATAATTTTCAAAAATAACACACTTGAAAACAGGCCGTTAAAGGGTGAAAACCCAAACCAACCCCCAAACGACCCCATAGGAGGCACGAACACCTCGCACGGGACCAATGTAACTTGTAGGAACTGACCCCGTAGTCCCGGGTCTCCCGGTTTGAGAGTATGACGATAATTTGCAAAAATCACACTTAGACTTGAAAACAGGCCGTTAAAGGGTGAAAACCCAAACCAGCCCTCAAACGACCCCGTAGGAGGCACGAACACCTCGCACGGGACCAATGTCACTTGTAGGAACTGATCGCGTCATCCCGAGTCTCTCGGTTTGAGAGTATGACGATAATTTACAAAAATCACACTTAGACTTGAAAACAGGCCGTTAAAGGGTGAAAACCCAAACCAGCCCCCAAACGACCCCGTAGGAGGCACGAACACGTCGCACGGGACCAATGTAACTTGTAGGAACAGACCGCGTATTCTCGGGTCTCCCGGTTTGAGAGTATGATGATAATTTTCGAAAATAACACTTAGACTTGAAAACAGGCCGTTAAAGGGTGAAAACCCAAACCTGCCCTCAAACGACCCCGTAGGAGGCACGAACTCCTTGCACGGGACCATTGTAACTTGTAGGAAATGACCGCGTAGTCCCGGGTCTCCCGGTTAGACAGTATGACGATAATTTACAAAAATCACACTTAGACTTGAAAACAGGCCGTTAAAAGGTGAAAAGTCAAACCAACCCCCAAACGATCCCGTAGGAGGAACGAACACCTCTCACGGGACCAATGTAACTTGTAGGAACTCACCGCTTCGTCCCCGGTTTGAGAGTATGACGATAATTTGCAAAAATCACACTTAGACTTGAAAATAAGCCGTTAAAGGGTGAAAACCCAAACCAGCCCCCAAACGACCCCGTAGGAGGCACGAACACCTCGCACGGGACCAATGTCACTTGTAGGAACTGACCGCGTCGTCCCGGGTCTCTCGGTTTGAGAGTATGACGATAATTTACAAAAATCACACTTAGACTTGAAAACAGGATGTTAATGGGTGAAAATCCAAACCAGCCCCCTAACGACCCCGTAGGAGACACAAACACCTCGAACGGGACCAATTTAACTTTTAGGAACTGACCGCGTAGTCCCCGATCTCTCGGTTTGAGAGTATGACGATAATTTGCAAAAATTACACTTTCTTGAAAACATCCCGATAAAGGGTGAAAACCCAAACCAGCTCCCAAACGACCCCGTAGGAGGCACGAACACCTCGCACGGGACCAATGTAACTTGTAGGAACATACGGCGTAGTGCCGAGTCTCCAGTTTTGAGAATATGATGATAATTTTCAAAAATAACACTTAGACTTGAAAACAGGCCGTTAAAGGGTGAAAATCCAATCCAGCCCTCAAACGACCCCGTAGGAGGCACGAACACCTCGCATGGGATCAATGTCACTTTTAAGAACTGACCGCGTCATCCCGGGTCTCTCGGTTTGAGAGTATGACGATAATTTACAAAAATCACAATTAGACTTGAAAACAGGCCGTTAAAGGGTGAAAACCCAAACCAGCCCTCAAACGACCCCGTAGGAGGCACGAACACCTTGCACGAGACCATTGTAACTTGTAGGAAATGACCGCGTAGTCCCGGGTCTCCTGGTTAGACAGTATGATGATAATTTGCAAAAATCACACTTAGACTTGAAAACAGGCCGTTAAAGGGTGAAAACTCAAACCAACCCCCAAACGACCCCGTAGGAGGCACGAACACCTCTCACGGGACCAATGTTACTTGTAGGAACTCACCGCTTCGTCCCCGGTTTGAGAGTATGATGATAATTTGTAAAAATCACACTTAGACTTGAAAACATGCCTTTAAAGGGTGAAAACCTAAACCAGCCTCCAAACGACCCCGTAGGAGGCACGAACACCTTGCACGGGACCAATGTCACTTGTAGGAACTGACCGCGTCGTCCTGGGTCTCTCGGTTTGAGAGTATGACGATAATTTACAAAAATCACACTTAGACTTGAAAACAGGCCGTTAAAGGGTGAAAATCCAAACCAGCCACCTAACGACCCCGTAGGAGACACGAACACCTCGAATGGGACCAATTAAACTTTAAGGAACTGACCGCGTAGTCCCCGGTCTCTCGGTTTGAGAGTATGACGATAATTTGCGAAAAACACACTTTCTTGAAAATAGCCCGATAAAGGGTGAAAACCCAAACCAACCCCCAAACGACCCCGTAGGAGGCATGAACACCTCGCACGGGACCAATGTAACTTGTAGGAACTGACCCCGTAGTCCCGGGTCTCCCGGTTTGAGAGTATGACGATAATTTGCAAAAATCACACTTAGACTTGAAAACTGGCCGTTAAAGGGTGAAAACCCAAACCAGCCCCCAAACGACCCCGTAGGAGGCACGAACACCTCGCACGGGACCAATGTCACTTGTAGGAACTGGCCGCGTCGTCCCGGGTCTCTCGGTTTGAGAGTATGACGATAATTTACAAAAATCACACTTAGACTTGAAAACAGGTCGTTAAAGGGTGAAAACCCAAACCAGCCCCCAAACGACCCCGTAGGAGACACGAACACCTCGAACGGGACGAATTTAACTTTTAGGAACTGACCACGTAGTCCCCGGTCTCTCGGTTTGAGAGTATGACGATAATTTACAAAAATCACACTTTCTTGAAAATAGCCCATTAAAGGGTGAAAACCCAAACCAGTCCCCAAACGACCCCGTAGGAGGCACGAACACCTCGCACGGGACCAATGTAACTTGTAGGAACAGACCGCGTATTCCCGGGTCTCCCGGTTTGAGAGTATGATGATAATTTTCGAAAATAACACTTAGACTTGAAAACAGGCCGTTAAAGGGTGAAAACCCAAACCAGCCCTCAAACGACCTCGTAGGAGGCACGAACACCTTGCACGGGACCATTGTAACTTGTAGGAAATGACCGCATAGTCCCGGGTCTCCTGGTTAGACAGTATGATGATAATTTGCAAAAATCACACTCAGACTTGAAAACAGGTCGTTAAAGGGTGAAAACTCAAACCAACCCCCAAACGACCCCGTAGGAGGCATGAATACCTCTCACGGGACCAATGTAACTTGTAGGAACTCACCGCTTCGTCCCCGGTTTGAGAGTATGACGATAATTTGTAAAAATCACACTTAGACTTGAAAACATGCCTTTAAAGGGTGAAAACCCAAACCAGCCCCCAAACGACCCCGTGGGAGGCACGAACACCTCGCACGGGACCAATGTCACTTGTAGGAACTGACCGCGTCGTCCTGGGTCTCTCGGTTTGAGAGTATGATGATAATTTATAAAAATCACACTTAGACTTGAAAACAGGCCGTTAAAGGGTGAAAATCCAAATCAGCCCCCTAACGACCCCGTAGGAGACACGAACACCTCGAACGGGACCAATTTAACTTTTAGGAACTGACCGCGTAGTCCCCGGTCTCTCGGTTTGAGAGTATGACGATAATTTATGAAAATCACACTTTCTTGAAAATAGCCCGATAAAGGGTGAAAACCCAAACCAGCCCCCAAACGACCCCATAGGAGGCACGAACACCTCGCTCGGGACCAATGTAACTTGTAGGAACAGACCGCGTAGTCCCCAGTCTCCCGGTTTGAGAGTATGATGATAATTTTCAAAAATAACACTTAGACTTGAAAATAGGCCGTTAAAGCGTGAAAACCCAAACCAGCCCTCAAACGACCCCGTAGGAGGCACGAACACCTCGCACGGGACCAATGTCACTTTTTGGAACTGACCGCGTCGTCCCGGGTCTCTCGGTTTGAGAGTATGACGATAATTTACAAAAATCACAGTTAGACTTGAAAACAGGCCGTTAAAGGGTGAAAATCCAAACCAGCCCCCTAACGACCCCGTAGGAGACACGAACGCCTCGAACGGGACCAATTTATCTTTTAGGAACTGACAGCTTACTCCCCGGTCTCTCGGTTTGAGAGTATGACGATAATTTGCGAAAAACACACTTTCTTGAAAACAGCCCGATAAAGGGTGAAAACCCAAACCAGCCCCCAAACGACCCCGTAGGAGGCACGAACACCTCGCTAGGGACCAATGTAACTTGTAGGAAGAGACCGCGTAGTCTCGAGTCTCCCGGTTTGAGAGTATGATGATAATTTTTTAAAATAACACTTAGACTTGAAAACAGGCCGTTAAAGCGTGAAAACCCAAACCAGCCCTCAAACGACCCCGTAGGAGGCACGAACACCTCGCACGGGACCAATGTCACTTTTAGGAACTGACCGCGTCGTCCCGGGTCTCTCGGTTTGAGAGTATGACGATAATTTACAAAAATCACACTTAGACTTGAAAACACTCCGTTAAAGGGTGAACACCCAAATCAACCCTCAAACGACCCCGTCGGAGGCACGAACACCTCGTACGGGACCATTGTAAATGGTAGGAACTGACCGCGTAGACCCTAGTCTCCTGGTTAGAGAGTACGGCGATAATTAGCAAAAATCACACTTAGACTTGAAAACAGGCCGTTAAAGGGTGAAAATCCAAACCAGCCCTCAAATGACCCCGTAGGAGGCACGAACACCTCGCACGGGACAATTGTAACATGTAGGAAATGACCGCGTAGTCCCGGGTTTCCCGGTTAGACAGTATGACGATAATTTGCAAAAATCACACTTAGACTTGAAAACAGGCCATGAAAGGGTGAAAACTCAAACCAACCCCCAAACGACCCCGTAGGAGGCACGAACACCTCGCACGGGACCAATGTAAATTGTAGGAACTGACCGCATCATCCCGGGACTCCCTGTTAGAGAGTATGACGATAATTTTCAAAAATAACACTTAGACTTGAAAACAGGCCGTTAAAGGGTGAACACCCAAATCAGCCCTCAAACGACCCCGTTAGAGGCACGAACACCTCGCACGGGACCATTGTAAATGGTAGGAACTGACCGCGTAGACCCTGGTCTCCCGGTTAGAGAGTACGGCGATAATTAGCAAAAATCACACTTAGACTTGAAAACAGGCCGTTAAAGGGTGAAAACCCAAACCAGCCCCCAAACGACCCCGCGGGAGGCACGAACACCTCGCCCGACACCAATGTAACTTGTAGGAACTGACCGCGTAGTCCCGGGTCTCTCAGTTAGAGAGTATGATGATAATTTCCAAAAATCACACTTAGACTTGAAAACAGGCCGTTAAAAGGGTGAAAACCCAAACCAGCCCCCAAACGACCCCGTGGGAGAAACGAACACCTCGCACGCGACCAATGTAACTTGTAGGAACTGACCGCGTAGTCCAGGGTCTCTCGGTTTGAGAGTATGACGATAATTTGCAAAAATCACACTTAGACTTGAAAACAGGTCGTTAAAGGGTGAAAACCCAAACCAACACCCAAACGGCCCCGTAGGAGGCACGAACACCTCGCACGGGACCAATGTAACTTGTAGGAACTGACCCCGTAGTCCCGGGTCTCCCGGTTTGAGATTATGAGGATAATTTGCAAAAATAACACTAAGACATGGAAACAGGCCATTAAAGGGTGAAAACCAAAATCAGCCCTCAAACGACCCCATAGGAGGCATGAACACCTCGCACGGGACCAATGTCACTTGTAGGAACTGACCGCGTCATCCCGGGTCTCTCGGTTTGAGAGTATGACGATAATTTACAAAAATCACACTTAGACTTGAAAACAGGTCGATAAAGGGTGAAAACCCAAACCAGCCCCCAAACGACGCCGTAGGAGACACGAACACCTCGAACGGGACCAATTTAACTTTTAGGAACTGACCGTGTAGTCCCCGGTCTCTCGGTTTGAGAGTATGATGATAATTTGTGAAAATCACACGTTCTTGAAAACAGCCTGTTAAAGGGTGAAAACTCAAATCAGCCCCCAAACGACCCCGTAGGAGGCACGAACACCTCGCACGGGACCAATGTAACTTGTAGGAACAGACCGCGTAGTCCCGGGTCTCCCGGTTTGAGAGTATGATGATAATTTTCGAAAATAACACTTAGACTAGAAAACATGCCGTTAAAGGGTGAAAACCCAAACTAGGCCTCAAACGACCCCGTAGGATGGACGAACACCTCGCACGGGACTACTGTAACTTGTAGGAAATGACCGCGTAGTCCCGAGTCTCCCGGTTAGACAGTATGATGATAATTTGCAAAAATCACACTTAAACTTGAAAATAGGTCGTTAAAGGGTGAAAACTCAAACCAGCCTCCAAACGACCCCGTAGGAGGCACGAACACCTATCACGGGACCAATGTAACTTGTAAAAACTCACCGCTTTGTTTCGGGGCTCCCGGTTTGAGAGTATGACGATAATTTGCAAAATTAACACTTAGACTTGAAAACAGGCCGTTAAAGGGTGAAAACCTAAACCAGCCCCCAAACGACCCCGTAGGAGGCACGAACACCTCGCACGGGACCAATGTCACTTGTAGGAACTGACCGCGTCGTCCCGGGTCTCTCGGTTTGAGAGTATGACGATAATTTACAAAAATCACACTTAGACTTGAAAACAGGTCGTTAAAGGGTGAAAACACAAACCATCCCCCAAACGACCCTGTAGGAGGCACGAACACCTCGCACGATACCAATGTAACTTGTAGGAACTGACCGCGTAGTCCCGGGTCTCTCGGTTTGAGAGAATGATGATAATTTGCAAAAATCACACTTAGACTTTAAAACAGGCCGTTAAAGGATGAAAACCCAAACCAGCCCTCAAACGACCCCGTAGGAGGCACGAACACCTCGCACGGGTGCAATGTAACTTGTAAGAACTGACCGCATAGTCTCGGGTCTCCCAGTTTGAGAGTATGGTAATAATTTGCAAAAATCACACTTAGACTTGAAGAAAGGCTGTTAAGGGTGAAAACACAAACCAGTCCCAAAACGACCCAGTGGGAGGCATGAACACCTCGCACGGGACCATTGTAACTTTTAGGAACTGATCGCGTACTCCCGGGTCTCCCGGTTTGAGAGTATGACGGTAATTTGCAAAAATCACACATAGACTTGAAAACAGGCCGTTAAAGGGTGAAAACCAAAACCAGCCCCCAAATAACCATGTAGGAGGCACAAACACCTCGCACGAGACCAATGTAACTTGTAGGAACTGACCGCGTACTCTCGGGTCTCTCGGTTTAAAAGTATGATGATAATTTGCAAAAATAACACTTAGACTTGAAAACAGGTCATTAAAGGGTGAAAACCCAAACCAGCCCTCAAACGACCCCGTATGTGGCACGAACACCTCGCAGGGGACCAATGTAACTTATAGGAAATAACCGCGTAGTCCCGGGTCTCCCGGTTAGAGAGTATGACGATAATTTTCAAAAATCACACTTAGACTTGAAAACAGGCCGTTAAAATGTGAAAACCCAAACCAGCCCCCAAACGACCCCATAGGAGGCACGAACACCTCGCACGGGACCAATGTAACTTGTAGGAACTGACCGCGTCGTCCCGGGTCTCCTGGTTTGAGATTATGATGATAATTTGTATAAATCACACTTAGACTTGAAAACAGATCGTTAAATGGTGAAAACCCAAACCAGCTCCCAAACGACCCTCTGGGAGGCACTAACACCTCGCACGGGACCATTGTAACTTGTAGTAACTGACCGCGTAGTCCCGGGTCTCCCGGTTTGAGAGTATGAAGATAATTTGTAAAAATCACACTTAGACTTAAAATGAGACCGTTAAAAGGTGAAAACTTAAACCAGCCCCCAAACGACCCTGTAGGAGGCGCGAACACCTCGCACGATACGAATGTAACTTATAGGAACTGACCGCGTAGTCCCGGGTCTCTCGGTTTGAGAGTATGAAGATAATTTGCAAAAATCACACTTAGACTTGAAAACAGGCCGTTAAAGGATGAAAACCCAAACCAGCTCTCAAACGACCCCGTAGGAGGCACGAACACCTCGCACGGGACCAATGTATCTTGTAGGAACTGACCGCGTAGTCTCGGGTCTCGCGGTTAAAGAGTATGACGATAATTTACAAAAATCACACTTAGACTTGAAAACAGGTCGTTCAAGCGTGAAAACACAAATCAGCCCCCAAACGACCTCTTAAGAGGCAAGAACACCTCGCATGGGACAAATGTAACTTGTAGGACATGACCGCGTCATCCCGAGTCTCCCCGTTTGAGAGTATGATGTTAATTTCCAAAAATCACACTTAGACTTGAAAATAGGTCGTTAAAGGGAGAAAACCCAAACCAGCCCCCAAACGACCCCGTAGGAGGAACGAACACCTCTGTAACTTCTAGGTACTGACCGCGTAGTCTCGGGTCTCTCGGTTTAAGAGTATGATGATAATTTGCAAAAATCACACTTAGACTTGAAAACAGCCCGTTAAAAGGTGAAACCCCAAACCAACCCCCAAACGATCCCGTAGGAGGCACGAATACCTCGCACGGGACCAATGTAACTTGTAGGAACTGATCGCGTAGTCCCGGGCCTCCCAATTTGAGAGTATGATGATAATTTGCAAAAATAACACTTGGACTTGAAAAAAGGCCGTTTAAGGCTGAAAACCCAAACTAGCCCGCAAACGACCCCGTAAGTGGCACGAACACCTCGCACGGGACCAATATAACTTGTAGGAACTAACCGCGTAGTCCCGGGTCTCTCGGTTTGAGAGTATGACGATAATTTGCAAAAATCACTTAGACTTGAAAACAGGTCTTTAAAGGGTGAAAACTCAAATCAACCCCCAAACGACCCCGTAGGAGGCACGAACACCTCGCATGGCACCAATGTAACTTGTAGGAACTGAACGTGTAGTCCCGGGTCTCCCGGTTTGAGATTATGACAATAATTTGCAAAAATAACACTTAGAATTGAAAACAAGTCGTTAAAGGGTGAAAACCCAAACCAGCTCTCAAACGACCCCGTAGGAGGCACGAACACCTCGCACGGGACCATTATAACTTGTACGAATTGACCGCGTAGTCCCGGGTCTCCCGGTTAGAGAGTATGATGATAATTTGCAAAAAGTGCACTTAGACTTGAAAACAGGTCGTTAAAGGGTGAAAATCCGAACCAGCCCCCAAACAGCCCGGTAGGAGGCACGAACTCCTCGAACGGGACCAATGTAACTTGTAGGAACTAACCGCATCATCCCGAGTCTCCCCGTTTGAGACTATGGCGATAATTTGCAAAAATCACACTTAGACTTGAAAACAAGACATTAAAGGGTGAAAACCCAAACCAGCCCCCAAACGACCCCGTAGGAGGCACGAATACCTCGCACGGGACCAATGTAACTTGTAAGAACTGACCGCGTTGTCTCCCGTCTCTCAGTTTGAGAGTATGACGATAATTTGCGAAAATCACACTTAGACTTAAAAACAGGCCGTTAAAGGGTGAAAACCCAAACCCGCCCCCGAACGACCCCGTAGGAGGCACGAACACCTCGCACGGGACCAATGTAACTTGTAGGAACTGACCACGTAGTCCTGGGTCTCTCGGTTTGAGATTATGATGATAATTTGCAAAAATAACACTTAGACTTGAAAATAAGCCGTTAAAGGGTGAAAATCCAAACCAGCTCTCAAACGACCCCGTAGGAGGCACGAACACCTCGCACGGGACCATTATAACTTGTACGAACTGACCGCGTAGTCCTGGGTCTCCCGATTAGAGAGTATGACGATAATTTGCAAAAAGCACACTTAGGCTTGAAAACAGGCCGTTAAAGGTAGAAAATCTTAACCAGCCCCCAAACGGCCCCATAGGAGGCACGAACACCTCGCACGGGACCAATGTAACTTGTAGGAACTGACCGCGTCATCCCTGGTCTCCCCGTTTGAGAGTATGACGATAATTTGCAAAAATCATACTTAGACTTGAAAACAGGCCGTTAAAGGGTGAAAACCCAAACCAGCACCCAAACGACCCCGTAGGAGGCACGAATACCTCACAAGGGACTAATGTAACTTGTAGGAACTGACCGCGTTATCTCGCGTCTCTCGGTTTGAGAGTATGACGATAATTTGCAAAAATCACACTTAGACTTGAAAATAGGCCGCTAAAGGGTGAAAATCCAAACCAGCCCCCAAACGACCCCGTAGGAGGCACGAACACCTCGCACGGGACCAATGTAACTTGTAGGAAATGACCGCGTAGTCCCGGGTCTTCCGATTTGAGATTATGACGATAATTTACAAAAATCACACTTAGACTTGAAAACAGGCCGTTAAAGGGTGAAAACTCAAAACTAGCCCCAAACGACCCAGTAGGAGGCACGAACACCTTGCACGGGACCAATGTAACTTGTAGGAAATGACTGCGTAGTCCCGGGTCTCTCGGTTTGAGATTATGACCATAATTTGCAAAAATAACACTTAGACTTGAAAACAGGCCGTTAAAGGGTGAAAACCCAAACCAGCCCTCTAACGACCCCGTAGGAAGCACGAACACCTCGCACGGGACCATTGTAACTTGTAGGAAATGATCGCGTAGTCCTGGGTCTTTCGATTAGAGAGTATGACGATAATTTGCAAAAATCACACTTAGACTTGAAAACTGGCCGTTAAAGGGTGAAAACCCAAACTAGCAGTAGGAGGCACGAACACCTCGCACGGGACCAATGTAACTTGTAGGAACTGACCGCGTCGTCCCGAGTCTCCCGATTTGAGAGGATGACGATAATTTGTAAAACTCACACTTAGACTTGAAAACAGGCCGTTAGAGGGTGAAACCCCAAACCAATTCCAAACGACCCCGTGGGAGGCATGAACACCTTGCACGGGATCATTGTAACTTGTAGGAACTGACCGCGTAGTCCCGAGTCTGTCGGTTAGAGAGTATGATGATAATTTGCGAAAATCACACTTTGACTTGAAAACAGGCCGTTAATGGGTGAAACCCAAACTAGCCCCCAAACGACTCCGTGGGAGGCACGAACACCTCGCACGGGACCAATGTAACTTGTAGGAACTGACTGCGTAGTCCCGAGTCTCCCGGTTTGAGAGTATGACGATAATTTGCGATAATCACACTTAGACTTGAAAATAGAAAACCCAAACCAGCCCCCAAACGACCCGTAGGAGGCACGAACACCTCGCACGGGACCAATGTAACTTATAGGAACTGACCGCGTAGTCGTATATGCAATTTTTCTTCTTGTATATGCATTTTTTTTGCTTGAATATGATTTTTTTTTAAATGACTTGGTTACTAATGTTGTATCTTTTTTGTGTCTTATTTTTTTGGTAGGATGACATTCAATCGTTAGCTTTTATCTACTTGGAACGCACGAAGAGGTCAATGCTTTACAACAGGGGGATTGTGTATTTAGTGTCGTTAATATTCAGGATTTTATTTTTTGTGTTATGGCCGAGGAGGCTTCAGTAGTTTTATGGTTTATTTTTATGGTCGTGCTGGCTATAGTAGTTTTATTGTTGACTTTTATGGCCGTGCGGGCTTTCTATGGGCAGATTTTATGTTAGCAGGTTTTGGAATGCTAAAAAAATAGAGGAAACTCTGCCCAATTTTTTTTTGATATGGGAACTGTTAACTCTTGTAATTTTTTGAAGTTATTGTCGACTTTTACGGTCATGTGTTGCTTTATATTGGTATTATCTCTTGTAATTTTTTTAAGTTTGTATGCACATTAGTTTATCAACAACCTGCGATATTCATAATTTATGAATTTTCTAGATTTTGTTTTTGCAAATAATAAATATTTTTCCTACCGAATTTGGAATTTACAGATTTTCCAGATTTGGTTCCTATTATTATTTTTTTTAATCAACTGAAAAATCTGGCACGGTTTTAAACCGTGCCAAAACCGTGCCAATGCAAAAAAATGAGAACGCTTATAAAACAATCTGGCACGCTTTATAACCGTGCCAAAAGCGTGCTAGAAAATAGATATTTTGGCACGGTTTTGGCGTGTGCCAAAAGCGTGCCAGATTTAACATCTGACATGGTTTAAAAGCGTGCCAAAAGCGTGTCAGATTAAAAAACTGCACAGTTTAAAAGCGTGCCAAAAGCGTGCCAGTTTGGAAAATCTGGCACGGTTTTAAACCGCGCCAAAAAATCTGGCACACCTGATTCTGGCACGGTTTAAAACCATGCTAGATTGCGTCTGACACGGTTTTAAACCGTGCCAGTTTCCTGTTTTTGGTGTAGTGATTATTTAATCAAGTTAATCGTGATTAAATAAGGAAAGAAAAGATTTACAGTCGTGATTGTGATTTATGAGTATTTATTTGGGTGTCAATTTAATTCTTTATCTTGGGTTCCTAATATAATCCATTACCCTAGTACTAGGAACGAAACTCTCTGGAAACCTAGCTAAAGTTAAGCCCATAACTTATACTAATTTATATTTGTGTATGCTAGGGTTTTAGGTGAGTGATCAATTATGGAGGGTTAGTGGGGGAGAGGAAAAAAATTATTTACATTTTTTTGAAGGGGTGAGGAGTGATAAAGATACTTCTCTCATATTTCACATGGTGTCATCTCCAAGAGTACCCACACACAAGACACACTTTGGGTGGATCATATACTAGAATATTCGAGATGTTTGGAGCATTATACCATGGTTTTTAAAGACATTGGAGGCCAATAAGATCTTCATATTTTTCAACTTTTTCTCCTCGTACAAATCACTACATGATTCACTATGGTATTGTATTATAAACATTACTTTTTATTGACCGAAAGATTTGACTTTTGCCTCTTCCCAATTTAAAACTTTGACTCTTCATAACTTCTTTGTTCGAGATCGAATTTATGCGCCGCTTGAACCCAAACATTACTTGTTTGAGGATGACAATCTTCATAGAGAGTCCATGTCTGGTATAACCTTTTAAAAGTACCATTTTACCCTTGAAAGCGTGTTTGTGAATATATATATATATATATATATATATATATATATATATATATATATATATATATATATATATATATATATCAGAATGCTTCCATACTTCATATTTAGCTTCCCAAACCCAGTAATACTCAAATAAACCTTGAAAAAGTAATTAATCATGAATATCAAGATTATACAGTAAATGAGTATAAACTTGGAATTTATCGACCATGAGACTAAATTATTTTGCAGAAATATGGGTAATAAAATATAATATTTGATAGTAATTACTCATTCGCACGTCATCATTCGCACCGTAAAAATCGTATAAATTTGCATGCCACCATGAGCATGGTAAAATCTATATCCGTTTGCACGCTGCAAGAAGACCAAAGTCATCCAGAATCAAATATGTACACCCCATGTCCTAAGTCTAGAATTCAGATTATTATTTCTTTCTTAAAACGCAGTTCTATGTCCCCATAAACACAAATATGGTCCAAGAGTTATTCGGGTCAATCCTTATTATAAATCTTTTGTTAAATTACAAGGTTTTAACATACAAATTTCATATCCAACTTCACGTTAATTTATGAAGGAAAATACCTAAATACTTGTAAAGAAGTAGTTTACCACAAGATTCCACATAAGTAAGAATATCACAAAAATAATATATTATTCTCTAATCTAATTCAATTAAACTAAACATATAATTACAAGGATTGGAGTTTATTCAATTAATACCAAAATCGTCATTTCTCCATATATCAAATAACCTTAATTGTTTCTACACCATTTTCATAATTGAACTACCCTCCTATTTTATTTTGGTGCTTCCTCAATTTAGAACATTCATCCCAAAAATGACAATAACCAATCACTGTTAGTGCTTTCATTTTATATTATAAATCTTTTAAGGCCCATTCCCATCCTCCTAAATCATGTTTAAAGTTAAGTGGAGTCCAATATCCATATTCTACTCGATGGCTTCAATTATCTCACATAAGTCGTTGATACTCTTTCATGTTCAATGCAACAATCTCACATTTCACCAAACCTGTGATGAGCGTCAACGAGTATAGTGGTTCGTCATGCACAATTTGTTCTCATGTCTATCACTTTATGATGCGGTCCTTTTCATTCACTATCAAACTTATTCCATCATGGAACAAGTTTATCCTTTTGATACTTATAATACCTAGCCGTGTTAGCAATTAAACTTCTCCTGGAGGCATTATCAACCTATCACCCAATACCAATCGCATGTTGAGGATTCTCCCAGTTTCCAACAGTTGTCATAGCAAAAATGTGCACCCTTTATTGATCAATACGCTCATTATAATCACAAAAGTCATCAACCTTTTGTCTCTTGTGGAGGCTTTTCTCCCATGTATCAATAACTTGATCCCATCTCACCTACCTCACATGAGTATTATCTACTTGCTAATGTTAGTAGTGAGTTGGTCCCAACTCAACAATACACCACTTCTCCACCAACACCGACCTCCTCTCTAAAAAGTCTCTTAGAATAATTCATCATCCAACAAAACCAAGGCCTTCATAAGATTGAGCAACACTGCATGCAACTTGATTCTAAGAAAAAAAATGGATTCCCCCTAGAGCCGTCTAATACTTACCCTACGGGTCATGGAAACGAATCGTCTTGGGACAATGACTTTAAGCTTGAATAATTTTCTAACCATGTGAATCTTGAAGTTGAGATAACCATATGGTGAGGGACCCAAATTGACAATTATGTTGACTTACCTAAAGATTGAAATACTAATATTTTTCTTAAAATCTTAAAAGACTCACATCTGAGGTTCGCATCCCTGTTGAATCCAAAGAACCTAATTTTGAGGTTCCCAAGGAGACAATAGAATTATCTTGCCTTGAATAATGAATATTAAATTCCAAAAGAAAGATATATGAAATTCCTTTGAAAGTCCCTTGTAATTGCTGCTCAAAATCCTTTTTATGTAGAAAATAGACCCAATATTATAGATTAGAGTTCCCTTGAAACAATAGTTTAATTTTTCTTTAAAAGTTGTAAGGTTTTTATTGAGAATAGAAAAGAGAACAATTGTGAGTTGGGAGTTGTATTGTGGGAGGTAGTAGTGGGATTTTTCTCTTAATTTATTTTTTATAATTTTTCTACTTTTTAAGTTTTTACTTTTTTTATCATTAACCATTTCTTCATCTCCAAGTATCAAGTTCGGTTCCCTTATTAACCTTTCTCACTCAACTACTTACACTACTTAGTTTCTAAATAACAATTTAAAAGTCCTTAAACATTTTAAAATTTATTCTTTTCTCAAATAAAATCTGGATTTCAATTATCTCTAAATTACTTTCAAAGTTTCTTGTAAAATTTTATATCTCTCATAAACAGCATTATAAAATTTTAGTTTTCATTTAAAAATAGTTATTTAATTTTTTGAAAAAATTTCCAAATTTTAAATTAAATTCCAAGAATTTGAATCAAATAACTATTTTAAATAATTAAATTCTTTTAAATTTATAGGGTATTATAATGGTGATGTTAGAAATTGGTGTTAAGTTGATCTTAGATTAATTTTGTTAATAATCTAACATTCAAAAAATTAAGAGACGTATTGAACTCAAACTAAACTAAAACGAAGAGAAAGAGATAACCAGAATTTAATGTTGTTCGTCCTATAATGATATCCTTGATAAGCTGAATTTAACGTTGTTCGTCCTATAATGATAGGGTACAACCACAGATGCTGCGATCTTAGGTATATAAGTAATAATCCTCCATTTATAGTGTGTTTAAATGCTTTAGTATCTCTCTCTCTCTTCATTTACATCATAACAATACACTATCTTATCTTACTTTCCATTTGAGGAGTTTATGACTTGTATTTATAGGTGTGTGAGGTGAGAGGGGTGAGAAAAGAACGACTTTATATGATATATGTATCATTATCATTGGTTGAGGAAATATCAAACTTTTCATAAAGGTGAATAAAATTATTACAATTATTTAAACCACTTGGGTGAGAATCTCTATACCTTCCCTTTGTTCTCCATAGGGGTGCACATGGTTCGGTTTGGTTCAGTTCCACTACGAAACCAGAACCAGAATCAAAATTGTTTAGTTCCGTGGTTTTAGAACCAGAACCATAACTAAAAGTGGTCAGTTATGAACCGAACCGTACCATCGATTCTCGGTTTGGTTTGGATTGGTTCACGATTCTGGTTATTGGTTTTGGTTTGCGGTTCTGGTTCACAGTTCTAGTTCGTGGTTCTGGTTCGCATTTCTCGTTAATAGTTCTTGTTTGCGGGTTTATTAATGGTTATGGTTAATGATTCAGGTTCGTGGGCTAGTTCTCGAGTTAGTTCTTGGGATCGATTCTTTGGTTCGGTTCTTCGGTTCAGTTTTTTGGTTCAGTTTCATGGGTTTGGTTTGGTTCGATTCGGTTTAGGTATTAAACTGAGAACTGAACTAGAAACTTCTGTTCTCAATTCTTTGGAACCAGAACCAACCCATGGCGAAAAAAAATGAACCAACCCAACCCACGAAGGTTGGTTTGGTTCGGTTCTTCAAGTTGCCGACTTTTTTGCACACCCCTAGTTCTCCATAACTATTTACATCACTAGCTCATATGATACTACTGACTGTTATATTTGTATTATTAATGGGTCTAACACTTCATAACTACACTTTCCTTGGCTAAGGCTGAGGTCAAACTCTCCTGGGGTTTGCTCTGGTGTCCACTTGGTAAGAGTTTTTCCTCAAATATGATGAAGTCGAGCACTTGGTGACCACGCTGCACTCCCTTATGTCTTTATGTAGTTGCCTATATTTAGGGTACAACAAGATGTATGACAAGAAAAGGATAATTACTTATGCAACTTAATCTATGCAAATGTTCAATTACAGCTGCATGAAGAGTTCACGTGAAATTACAAAACATCATCACAAGAATATGCAAAAGATCCATCATTCGTATTAATAAGAATCAAGGAAAAATAAAAGTAGGAACACTTTAGTTAAAGTAAAGACTCACATCATTCATCCAACCTAATATTTAAGAAATGGCATAAATTCATCGATCAAGCAATATTAGTTGCAATGTTATATAGGATACAAAGTTATAATAGTTAACAACAACAAAATTGATCCAGATGAAAAAGATCCAATAATGACTTAGTACTTAGAAAATGATATAAAGGTGTGCAGTTCTAGACTTGATCAATATAATGTCTCACACACGCATGCATTTAAAATAAAATTTTCCTTTATTTAAAGGGAGAGTCAATGTGAGGTCATAATTATATTTTAGTTATTCCACCAAGTCCTTTTATATAGTGTTAACCCACCAAGTCATTTTTCTCCATCTCAACATATTAGAATGAATAATCATCCCTCTAAATTTGAAATTGTCACTATAAATATTTTTTTTGTATTTTCAAACTTTAAAAGTCCATAGCTTCATATTTACATATACAATACTTGTAAAATTTGTATTTTTGATAAGTACTCTTTAAGATCTATCAAACAAGACCGGTATTGAATATTTATTATTGTAAAAGAGCATTTGAAACAGATAAATTAATGATTTGAGTGTTTCTAACAGATAAAATAGATAAAATTAAATGTTTAAGTTAGTTACTTATTCAAATAACATGCACATCACGTTTTATAGAACCACCTCATTTTTCGGAGAAAAAACTATTCAATCTTTATAAGTACATAACTTCAAATCTACAAATCCAAAATTCATAAAAAAATTATATTTGGAATCTAGTCATCAAGATATATCAAACAAGACCCATATTTGATATTTTTATGAAGAAAATAAAATATACATTATGGGTATTTTACCAATTGCTCTCGTTTACTAAATATGTAGTTCATTAGGTCCTATGATTTTTTTTACTCCAACACGTCCTATGGAAAAAAAAAATTGCTCCAATAGATCATATTTGTAAACGTGTAGTGAATAAATATCAACCATTGAGAAAACAATATTTTGATCGACCCTATTAGGAAATATCTTATGTAAATAGGACTTATTTTTCAATCTCTTTTGTTTTTGTGAAAACTTAATTTTTTCGGCATTATCCCTTCTTCTCCGGTTCTGGTTCTAATGGCACTGGCGCAAACTAATAAATGTAAGAAAATGGGGAGAGAGAGAGAGAGAGAGAGAGAGAGAGAGAGAGAGAGAGAGTGAGAGGTATGTGTGCTTTCTTTAGAGAGAGACTAAGTAGGCTTACAATGGGTACGGTTGAGACATACAATTATCTAAACATGTGCGCTTTAAAAAAATAAAAGACACAATGCATTAAAAAATTGAAAGCTTTTTATGAAGCCTTGACTAAGTAGATAGGACTAACCCACATTTATGCCTTATTTTAAACATGTTTTAAGCCATATCCGACAACTAAGCCTTATATAGTCAACAAAACCTTATTATAGTCTACTATATGAGTATTTCCAACAACGGATGAAGTATTTTTTTCTAAGAGACTACTAAAACTGATTTAATTGATAAAACCTATCATACTTTACTAATATAGTTATATTTGACTATACCAGGCCAATTCCCAACATTTTTTTTCTTCTAAGGATACAAACACTACACAATTCTAGACCTTTTGTCACGATCAACGACCATAAAAATTCTAAGGGTGAGAACAATTCATGTCATGGTCAATGACCATGATAACACCCCTTTGTCATGAGCATTTCCACCCTTTCAGTATCACTATTAACTAGGGATGATCTTGCCTTGTCTTGATCATGTCACGAACATTGACCCTGACAATAAAGGTCTTATCAAGATCCTTGACCCTCATAATAATGGTATTGTCATGGTACCATGACAAGCTCTATAAAATGTATGTCAAGCCGTGTGCACGTTTAACTTTTACCATGCGCATGAGCTACAAATTAAGGGCATGTGCAAGGGCTATATTTTTTTTCCAATTTTGGCACGATCCTTCAACGTGACAATAGTGATTTGTTAGTTTCTAGGACGGTGATAACACAGTAGAAAATGAAAAAAAAAATTATTGATAGTAGCTACTACCCAACAATAAACCTGATTCACAAAATTCATATTTTTTCGTAACATAAACACGTTCAACAATATAATACTACATAGCAATGGAATCAAAACCAATAAACATCAACATCTTATATCAAACCAAATTAATGTTTCAGGATAACAACATTAATACATCAGATGTTTAATTTCATCCCTATTGTTTTATCAAATATAGCATTCTACAAAAAAAAATAGTAAAGCTTAAGGTAAAATTGGGCCAAAAGATGTATGCCCCCAACGTTTCGCCAATATGCCGGGCACTAGTTTGCTTGTCTAACCAAAATAATTTATCCTTTTTCCTCACCATAATATCCGTGACCGGACTCGGGACTTAAAATCTTGTAGTGGACGGTTGTGCACCATTGTACCAGAAGTGATGCTCTTGTCCTTCTCTCCCTTGGCAATTAGGGCTCCTCCACATGTGTCAAAAATATATAATCTCTCACCGAATGGCTCAAATGGAGTCGGGATATTTGAATTGGAGGTAGAAGTACATATCGCACGGGGATAATTAGTTGATCAGAGTCAATGATGGGGTGGATTAGTGGTCCCCTTGACACCCCGACTATTCTAATAATGAGTGATCAGTCCTCTACTAAAATAAAAAAAGAATTTGAGTCTTGTTCATTTTCAGCATTACTGCTGAAAAGAAATTTAATTACAATAACCTAATAAGCCCGATGTGAAATTTTAAAAACTTAATAACTTATCGTATTAAAACATTCAATAATTTAAATAATCGTTCCAAAATTTAATAAACATTCACCACCAGAATAAAGTGAATACTGATGATGTGAAATAAATAAAATAATCGAATAACTCTCGGTAACTCTAAATACAATCGTCCAACTAATAGAGGAAATAACATAGTGAATTCTGAAAAATAAAGATTGTCTAACTGGGGCGATATGCCCGAAATGAAAACTGAAGTAAACATCTTATCTAGATATCAAGGATATAAGCGTCTAAGATAGTCCTACAGGCATTCACATCTGCTGCAACATTTTCTGACCGGAAGGAAACTAAGCCTGGCATCCCTGCAGCTGAGCACCTAAAAAGGTTTTTTTTAAAGATTTTTTATACGGATTAGAGCCCAAAATCATTTTAAAAATATTTGCAAGTATTTAAAATCGAACAATGAATGTGCATCAGAATTATTCATGTTCATCTGGCACTCGCGTAACATTATCCTCACCCCTTATCTATCGTGTGCACCTAACGCATGTATTTTAATTTCCAAGTTATGTTACCCCGCCTAACTGGTTTAGTCACTGAACGTACCCCAATACGCTAAATCTCTAGCACAACCGTGCTACAGATATTATAGTTTACTTTGTTTCTCACTTAGCTATGAAGTAAGCTATATCATTATAATTCTCAATTATAATCCTATCGTTAAACAATTCACATAATTGTACACTAGTTATAATTTCAATGTTCACACATTCGTTTTATTCACACATATACATATAACACTCTTATATATATATATATATATATATATATATATAGCATCTTCGATCTCTCCTCCCGAATACATTCCTTAGTATGCTATAAGGATTTAGGTACGTCACGTACCACTCCTAGTCCATCGAGTTGGAATCTCACCATCGATCTTAAATCGTAAACACAGACATACATATGCGGGTCATAACCATACCACATTACCCCCCACCTAGACTCTAAACTCACATATTGGTCATGGAACAGCCCTATCACTTAGGAAAATGACCCAACACCTGCTGGTCACGCCGGGGTGGACCGCCCACTACGCACAACATCCAATAATAACATCTCTAAAGTATGTATGCTCACATATACCAATCACGCCCCCCCCCCCCCCCACACACACACACACATGCACACACACATGTGTGTGTGTGTGTGTGTGTATATATATATATATATATATAACTAGCTAATCGTGCATATACATTTCATGGCACTAGCCCACTAATATATCACCAGCTAATCGTGCATATACATTTCATAGAACTATCCCACCAATATATATATATATATATCCCCGACTAATCGTGCATATACATTTCATAGCACTAGCCCACCAATCTCGATCCTACCCTGACTCCCAATTTATCAAGTATTCACTTACTTATTATAAATTATTTAATTTCACAAACCGGGCCACCATGTTATTCTACTCAAGCCCGTACCCTAATTCTTGCCAATATCCTAACCCAAGTTTATAATTAAAACTCAAGTGTTATTCACCCTGTTACACCCATGATTTCTTACTCGGATTTAATCCTCATCTAACCCAAGGTAGTTTCTACTCTATCCTATACATTTCTAGGAGTCACATGTCATATATCGAACTCCGTAAACTAAGCCCAACCCTCAACGGCCCATGAAAAAAAACACAACACAAGGTAAGGCAACCAAGATGGGCGAACCGGTCCGGCTGACTGTTTGAACTGATTCAGTGGCCAAACCAGTTCGCTCCCTACCCAGCGGACAGGTTCAACTCACTGCGCAGCAAACCCATTTTTAACGAGTTTCATCATCTCCCCTTCAACCATATGAGTCCCCAACATCATTGAAGCCTAAAACATGAATTTCCACCAAATCTTATATGTAATTACACATAGTTTTACGTCCAAAACAAGGCGAAACAATTAGATTTGTGGGATCATCAATTGTTCATCAAGAATTATTCAATATCTCAACTTTAATTCAAGATTTAATAAACTCGAATTTTAATCATCCAAGCCTGTATCTTTACGTCATCAATCATATCATATTTAACATTTAACAACATTCAAATTCTTTCTCAATGAATTCATTAACAAAATTCACGTTGTACATGTTAATCCCACCCAAACATTTATGTTCCTAGACCAACTTTTTACATGAATGATTGAAACTACTTGAACAATTAGAGAAAAATAAACACTTGTGTTTTTAGTCGTAGAGATTCTGAGTTCTTCTCATTTGGTTCTTACTTATTTAAGGATTATATGCCCAAAATGACTCGATTACCTTCCCGGATTGTTTTTTTCCACTTTCTCTTATTTTTTTCTTCTCTTTTCTCTCCTCTCTCAAACCCTAGGTTTCTTGGATAATGAAATGGCTATCCACTCCGTCCACCTTCCCTAAATATAACCCTAAACAACATTATCCCGAAATTAAGTCTGGCCCAATGTATAAAATGATCCGAATACCCTTTTACAGGTCCTGTTTAGCCTAAAAGGTCATTGGAACCCAATTACAACCCCTGGGTACCTAATTTTTACTATCTCAACCCATTCTGAATAATTGGTGCACTCGAAATCACCATCCGAGTTACTTAACATTAATTTTCCATCTCATTCTCAACACGACCCTATCCACGCATCCAAAATGAGATATTGTTAAACTCGTCGATTTTTACTCACTCACGATGGAATGTAATTTAGCATATTTTTATTTACTTATCACACAAGTAAATATAATTTCATGTATATTAATCCTTTCATTCTCTAATTAATATTGATTTAATTCACTTTATTTCTCGATTTAACTAAATTATGTGAGCATGTGTAATTTAAAAATGCTCAAAAATATTGGGTGTTACATACTCTCCCCCTAAAATCAAAATTCCATCCCTGAAATTCGGACATACCTAGTATAAAGAGCTTCGAATATTTTTCTTGCATATAAATATCCCATTCCTGTATCGACTTATTAGCATTATGGTGCCCACATTAAACACGAACAATTGGCACAACCTTCGACTGAAGCTTATGTTCGCTACATTCCAGAGTAGAAACAAGTCTCTTCTCATACAAGATATCTGGTTATAAATCAATATTCTCAAAAGGAATGTGCCAATGTGACATCTCACTTCTATGATACTTCTATAGCGACAACGCATGAAATATGTCATGAATCCTCTCCAAGTGCTCTAGTAGAGCAAGCCTATACGAAATTGTCCTTATCCTCTCAATGATCGAGAAATGGGGCACATATCTCGATGCTAACTTCAAATTTTCCTTAACCGTATAACTCCCTTAATAGGAGACACTCACAAAAATAACTGGTCACTGATACGTCACGAATATTGCATTTTTCACCCGTTAATTTATGCATTTTTAGGCCCATCGGGTACCGTAATTGCTATAATTATGCTCATTAATCAGACAACCTCTATTTTATGTGCTAACATGTTATTTGAGGTATTATTGAGTGTTTGTAGGTATTATGGTACTTAGTGTGAAGTTTCGCTGCATTCTAGTAAAGTTTCGTTGGAGTTCGCACGTTTAGGGGAATTTTTTGTCATTTCACACTTCGGGATTTTTGCCCAAAGAATTCACAGAATTTGTAGCTCTTGGGTCAATATTCGCGTGGCCATGAACGATGCTCGAATTGGAGTTCGAACAAAAAAATACGGACCTTTAATCGGAGAAGAATTATAAGTTATTTAATCTAATATTTTATTAATATTTTAACAATCTATTTAATTCCCTCCATGTCCTTTTCTCTTTCACTTTTGCAGCAATCTTCAAATTGAAATGGCAATTTTGGCTTTAGCTCAATTTTATGCTCGGGTTTTGGTTTCGTCCGAAATTCGGGGCTTGGGTCCAAAATTGAGCACGTATTTTGATGTAAAAACGCATATAGGTCTTGTGTGCTTTGTCGAAATGGGTCCTGGTTTGGTGTTTGCCACCATTGATGGGTTTTTTAGAACATGGATATTTGTGACCATCTTTGGCTATGGAGGTTGTTCTTTGGGATGTTAAATTGGATGCGCGATATAAGGGGCATGGTCCCGAGTTCCATTTGTTACTCGATTGGTTTTGGTTGTTGAATTGACAAACAAATCAAATACGCAAATGGCTATGGCTACCAATGTTGGTCTCGGCATATACACATATGGAAATAGGTCTCGTCCATTTTTTATTTAGATCGAGGTCTTGGTTCTTGGTTTGAAACCAAATCGCAGCTGGTCCGAATAGAAATAACAGCCATGGTGAGCCACGCAATGGAGGCCGCGGCCTTGATTTTTGTTGGAATTTGATGGCTTAGGAGAAAATCGTAAGGCTACAAGTGTGAATCGATTCACACCTTTGTGAATTGATTCGCGTGGAGACAGTGTTGAACTTCCTAGCTCCGAATTGATTCGGACTCTGATAAATTGATTCGCGTTGTCCCAGTGTTCAGTCCCCTATTTTGGAATCGATTCGGACTCTTCCGAATCGATTTGGTGCTCTGCTTTTTGGTTGACCTTGTTGTTGCTATTTCCTTCCTTTTCCTTTTTTATTTTCTTTTTCTTTTTCTTTTCTCTCTTAATTAGAGACTTATCCCCTATTTTCTTTTCTTTTCCCTTTTTCTTTATTTCTTATTCCCGCTTAATATAAGCAACACTTATTGTATTTTTGTGGGGAGACTCATAATATCTAGTTTTCTCTCTTTTTTCTTATTCTCTTCCATTTTAGTTTTAGGTTAAGGTTTGTAAACTTTGGGGTTTATTTATTGGAGTCACCCCTCTCCTCCTCCATTAATGTAAGTTATATTTTCTCTTCTTCTCCTTTGTCTACTTATTGTTCATTCAAGCTTTGTATTAACTTAGTTTTCAATACTTAGTTAATGTTTATGTCTAGATAAATTTGTGTAATTTGTTTATTTCTTGTTTTAATTATTAATTAGTTGTTTAATTAGTTTATTCATGTATAGTGAGTAGCTAAATAGGGTTTGGATCGTGTATCTACCATTGATGGGCATAGAACTTCGAAAATTAGGTTTTGTCTAAAATTACATTTAATTGAAACCTCGCGTATTAAAACTGGTTTATTATGCGTTTAACTTTCTTTGTTATGCAACATTAGTATTTAAAGAGATGTTTTGAATTTAATCCGCATGTGACAATTTTCGGTTAAATGTTTTATCTCGTAACTTTGAGTTAAATTTCTTTCTGCGTGATGTTTATAATTAACTAAAAATGCCCAGTTAAATATTTTTGAACCGAAATTCTAATTATTAGTTATTTAGCTCATGAAGGGTACGCGATCCCAACTCTTGTTTAATTAATATTGTTTAGACTTAACTTCTTATTTTTTTCTCCTTTCTCACCTTAACAACCAATCACCTTTTTTTCCAAAGAGGGACGGTACCCCCACCCATTTTATTTATAACATAAAGGAGAAAAAGCGTCTCCAAAGCTTACAAACCCAAAGACTAAACTTAATTCTAGAGGATGGGTCCATTACTCTAGAATGAAAGAATAGAAACTTGGGGATTTATATAGATTCCCCATTACAAAGTTTGAAAACTTAAAAACAAGAAATATGGGGATTTATAATATATCCCCATTACAATGAGAAAGCTAAAGAATTATTAAATTTGAGGATTTATCACATCCCCATTACATTTTCTTTATGATGGTTCTAATATTTGGACGATTTTGTCTATCCATATTGAGATGACCTTTGGCCAATGTAGGAAGAGACTTTAAACTCCAGAAATAATCATCCATTTGAGATACTGAGGCTCTTGAAGCTAAGTAATCAGCTACAGCATTGTTTTCCCTCCAAGTGTGGTTGATCTTGAAGTTTGTTGGATATGTGATATTCTCAAAAATATCTTGTGAAGGCCAAGGAGGTTTTGCTATCTTTAAACCAATGTCAACTAAAGTTTTACAATCAGATTCAATGTAAATATTAGAGATATTTAAGTTAGAAATCAATGGAATCCCTTCTTGAAGGGCCATTGCCTCAGCATTAAAGGATGTTTGAATGCCTATTGATTTTGAAAAGGCAGCGATAAATTTACCTTGAGAATCCCTAATGACTCCACCAATACCACTTGAGCCAGGATTATTCTTAGAAGCACCATCAATGTTAAGTTTAAAAGTGCCAATGGGAGGTTTGCTCCAATGACACTTGATTAAAATAATCTTCTTCAAAAAAATATTGATATTGAAATTTTTAGCTATAAAATCATCTTTAGAGGGAATTTTGCTATAAAACTTGCGATATTCTATAATATTAGAAGACAAGAAGATTACATTTTTAATAATTTTATTTGAAGACATTTGATAATTTTCAAAAAGGTTTTTGTTACTGGCTTTCCATATTTCCCAAAATATCACTTTAGGAATCACCTTAAAGAGTAAATTTTTATAGTCCCTTTTAGGACAATGTAACCACCAAGAAAGAAGGATGGACCTGCAAGATGAAAAGTTTAGGGATAAAGCAAACATAGATGCAAAGAAATTCCACACCTCAGTAACAATAGGACATTTAATAAGGACATGATGAGAGTTATTGATATACCCATATTTACCCCCTGACTGCCGGGATCAAGGCAACCCCTTCAGACGACCCTCCGAGGGGCCGACCCCTCATTTGGCTCCATATGACCCCCCTGGACTCGGCCATCAGCAGGACCCGGACGACCCTCCGAGGGGCCGACCCTTCAACAGGCCCCGGACGACCCTCCGAGGGGCCGACCCTTCAGCAGGCCCCGGACGACCCTCCGAGGGGACGACCCTTCAGCAGGCCCCGGACGACCTCCGAGGGGCCGACCCTTCAGCAGGCCCCGGACGACCCTCCGAGGGGCCGACCCTTCAGCAGGCCCCGGACGACCCTCCAAGGGGCCGACCCTTCAGCAGGTCCCGGACGACCCTTCGAGGGGCCGACAGTACGAGGCTTAAATTGGACCATACTCACTACCAGGGGGAACTTTGCCCTCGGCCTCATATCATAAGCCGAGGGTGACATCATCTCAGCGCGTGGTTTGGGAGACGCGTGGAACAGTGCACGTGAGGCTCATATGACACGTGGCAGACCGTTATAACCGAATCACACCCTCACGTGAGGGAATATTATGCCATCATTTGGCATCTACAGGTGTCAACAGGGAATTGGTTAGATCATCATTCACATGCACCATGCTTACTTGGAGGGTACACGACACCCCCCAAGACTTATATATACTTGTCACCTACAACCCTACAGGGATGGATCCATGAACAGTAGCCCTAGCTAAAACTCTGCTTGTACACACACAGTAGAGAGAGAGTGAGAGGGTTATGTGCATTGTATCCAAGGCCATTAGTGCCCATACTTAGTGGATCACACACTCACAGTGGATGTAGGCCAAATTGGCTGAACCACTATACACCATTGTATAATTTCCTCTTATACTCATCCCCTTCTATACACTTACATACTTATATACTTGCATCTCTATGGCTGCCATAACTGCTTCTGCTTGAGCTCACTATCACTTATCTGGTGGTGCTAAATCTTAGCATCATCAGTTTGGCGCCGTCTGTGGGAACGAGACGACATCTCTTCCTTTGTACAGCTTGACCTCACTGGGCACTCTGGTGGTGAACCAACACTCCCCCTGAGAGGAGGTGTTTCACCATTGAAAGAGACCCACTAAGGTTCCCAAGCTCACCAGTATTTTCTTCAGTTCAACTTTTCATAGCTCAAGCACATGGAACCTGAGATGCCACCACCACCTCTTCCCCCGCCGGATGAGGGGGGAAGACCCAGTTCCAGTCAGCCGCCGCCTCAGTCTGAGATGGCTGATGTGGCAGCAGCCCTAAAGTCTCTGGCAGCCAGCCAGCGGATAATGCAGGAGCAGTTCACAGCGCTGAGTCAGAACATACTGAGACCACCAGGAGTCTCACCTGAGATGATTACTCCGGCAGCAGCTCCAGGACAGCATGAAGCCAGGGGACCACCCCAGGCACCACGCAAAGACCTGCCACCCCCTCAGCGGCGTAGGGATGTTGCTGACCCCCGGCGTTTACACCTGGGGAGGCAAGGAAACCCTTGCCCTGAGGACAGGTATGACGATCTGGAGGGGGAAGAGGCTCCGGTAGAATGCTGGGAGCCGTACGAGGTCTCCAACAATACTGTGCGACCTCTCCAGGACAGTAGAGGAAAGTGCAGGAGACCAAACCCTGATGATCGTTCGAGAGGCTCTGCTTTTGACCGCCTGAGCAGGGGGTCGGCCTTCGAGAGGCTGGGCCCAGTAAATGACCTGCGGGATAAGCTGTCCAAGTCAAGAAGTGCTGCAAGATCTAGGAGGGAGGCACCAGAGGGCCGACCCCAAAGACGGGATGATGGCCAGAGGGAAGTAAACAGCCGACACAGGCCTGCTGCAGCGGAACCCTCCATCCACCTCCAAGAGGCAGCAGGGGATAACATCGGTCACGCTGACCCTGTGAGGCCCTGGAATGACTCAATCCAGCGGTTAGAGGATAAGATTGGCGACATACTGAAGAGCCGAGACCCTCTTCAGAGGGGATACACCATAGGCTCACCTTTTGTGGCAAAGATAGTCGACTTTCCCACTCCATCAAAGTTCAAGCCTCCCATGGTCACCCCAAGATACGATGGGAGCACTAACCTTGTCCACCACGTGGAGATGTATCAGTCGACGGCAGACATATACTCTATCTCAGATGAGATGAGGTGTCGTGCCTTCTCTGGTACCCTGACAGGGGCTGCGCATGTCTGGTACACTTCTCTTCCAAAAAATTCTATTGGAAACTTTAAGCAGTTGGCAGACCTGTTCATCCATAATTTCTGCTTTGGGGTGAGACCACGAAAGAGGACCACACACCTGCTCTATGTTAAGCAGGGAAAGAATGAGAGTCTGAGGGACTACATAGCCAGATTTAATAAAGAGAAGCTGGAGGTGGAAGACTACGAGGAAAGCATAGCTATGACAGCCCTGATTGGAGGACTCCAAAAGGGGAAGCTATTATGGAAGCTTGCCGAAGACCCTCCAAGGACGATGGCTGAGCTACTGTCAACAGCAGGAAAAGTGATGAACGCCGAAGAGGCGATGGCCGCGAAATATGAAGACGAAAGAGGGGGTGCTAGTGGGAGTAAATACCCTAAAAGAACAAAGAGGGGAAAAAGAGGTCCTCGGATGACAAGTTCGCTGGGTACACCCCTCTGACGGTCAGCTGTGAACAGATCCTGAATGAGATTAAGAGTGACCGGTCCCTGAAGTGGCCTGAGAAGTTGAGGGCAGCCCCCGACAAGAGGAATAAGAACCTGTGGTGTGAATTTCACCAAGACCACGGCCACATAACAGACAAATGCTTTGCTCTGAAAGATGAGATTGAGAAGATGCTGAAGGAAGGGAAGCTCAGAAAGTACGTCGATAAAGCCAACTTCAAGAGGGGCCGAGGGGACGACCCCAGAAAAAAGCGAGTCGATGCCTGCAGAGAAGGTCCTCAAAAAAGAGGGGACGACCCCTCTGATGATGAGGACGACCCTGACCTCCCGCCGAGAGACGACCAAGGCCCTGTCAAGAGGCTCAATATGATCTCGCTCGGGGTGGGAATGATCTTCGGGGGACTTGCAGGAGGAGGGTCTGAGGTCGCCGACAGGAAGGCCCATGTCGCTGAGGCTAAGGCAGTGACGAAGACGGTGCACTCGACCTCCCTAGAGGTCAAGTCAGAGAAAAGGAAGAAGGTTGACATGAACACTTTGATAGTGGGATTTTCAAGGATGGACTTCAAAGGCCTCTTAGCCCCGCATGATGACCCTCTCGTCATCACTACCAGGGTGCATGGGTGTGAAGTGCCGAGGATACTGATAGATGGAGGCTCATCCGCAGATGTGATGTTTTGGCCATGCTTCAAGGCCTTGGGCCTCAGTCGTGCCAGACTTGTCCCATACCACCATCCATTGATTGGGTTCAGTGGGGAGAAGGTTCACCCCCTGGGAATATATGAGGCTGATGTCAGAATGGGGGACGAATGGCCGAGATGGCTCACCAAGAAGGTCAGTTTCTTTGTGCTGGATGAGCATGTGTTTTCGGCATACAACATCATACTGGGACGTGTGGCCCTCAAGGGGTTTGAAGCTGTGCCGTCCACAGTCCACCAGATGGTTAAGTTCCCTACCCCTTATGGGGTGGGGCAAGTTCAGGGAGACCAGACAACAGCGAGAGAGTGCTACTACAACTCCGCTGAAGAAAGGGAGGCACACAAGAGGGCTACAGCCACTTACAACATCGATACCCTAGACCACAGGGACGAGACGAAGCTCAAGAAAGGAGAGGCCGCTGAGGAGGTAGAACCCATCATCCTCGATGAGGATGACCCGGGAAAAACCGTCCAAGTTGGCAAGTCTCTGAAGCCCAGTATCAAGGAAGACCTCATAAAACTGTTGAGGAGAAGGCGAAGCGTCTTCGCGTGGAGTCATGTAGATATGCCAGGGATCGACCCTGAAATCGTGTGCCACAAACTCAACGTGGTAGAGGGAGTGAAGCCGGTAAAGCAGAAGAGGAGGATTTACTCTAGAGAGAAGTACGAGGTCATCAGGGATGAGGTTAAAAAATTACAAGACGCTGAGTTTATCAAGGAGGTCATCTACCCTGAATGGCTGTCCAACGCAGTCATTGTCCCAAAGGCCAACGGCAAGTGGAGAATGTGCGTGGACTTCACAGACCTCAACAAGCATTGTCCTAAAGACAGCTTCCCTCTTCCCCGCATCGACCAGATGGTAGACGCTACCGCAGGCCATGAGCTCATGAGTTTCATGGATGCCTACTCTGGGTATAACCAGATTTTCATGGACCCTGAAGACTCAGAGAGGACAGCCTTCATCACTGATAAGGGGACATACTGTTACAGGGTCATGCCCTTTGGTCTAAAAAATGTGGGGGCGATGTACCAGCGCCTCGTAAACAGAATGTTTGAAGACCAAATTGGGAAGTCTATGGAGGTCTATGTGGATGACATGCTGACCAAGAGTTTGAAAGCAGAGGACCATGTAGCAGACCTGGAAAGGACCTTTAACACGATGGACAAGTACCAGATGAAGCTTAATCCGACCAAGTGTGTCTTCGGGGTCGGAGCGGGGAAATTCTTGGGGTTCATTGTCAACCAAAGAGGCATTGAGGCCAATCCTGAAAAGATAAAGGCCCTTATTGAGATGAAGACCCCCAAGTCCATTAAAGACGTTCAGAGGCTCACAGGGAGAGTGGCTGCCTTGAACAGATTTGTGTCAAGGGCCACAGACAGGTGTCTTCCATTCTTCAAAATCCTCAGAAAAGCCTTTGAATGGAGCGAAGAGTGTGATGAGGCTTTCAAGCAGCTGAAATCATACTTAGGGTCTCCCTTGCTGCTGTCACGACCCGTGCAGGGTGAACGACTGTACGTGTACCTTGCTGTCTCAGAATCCGCTATCAGTGCAGCAATCGTAAGAAACGAAGATGGGATACAGAAGCCCGTATATTTCAACAGCAAGGCACTCCAGGGGGCAGAGCAGAGATACCCGAGGATGGAGAAGTTGGCCTATGCCTTGATCCATGCCTCAAGGAAGATGAAACCATACTTCCAGTCCCATATTATGGTCATCCTTACTGACTCTCCTCTTAGGCAGGTCCTACACAAGCCTGAAAAATCAGGAAGGCTAATGACCTGGGCTATAGAGTTGGGGGAATTTGACATTGTGTATCAGCCTAAGACAGCCATTAAGGGGCAAGCCTTGGCAGACTTCGTGGCTGAGTTCACATGGGAAGAAGATGAGGCCGAGGGTGAGACCCTCGGGAAGGCAGATACAGAAGACAGACCCGCAGATACACCCGCAGAAATGGCTGAGACGAGCACCGCTAGAAGGAAAGTGACTGAAAACGAAGAGGGAAGATACATCTTTAGACAGGGGTCCCTCTCTGAGGGAAATTTTTCTGAAGGAAAGACTCCGTGGAGCCTCTTCGTTGACGGGTCCTCCTGTGATAGCGGAAGTGGTGCTGGACTGATACTATCAGCACCCGATGGCACAGACGTCGAGTACGCCCTGAGGTTCAATTTCAAAGCCTCCAACAATGAGGCTGAGTATGAGGCCTTGATAGCTGGCCTCTCCTTGACCAAATCCCTTAGTATCGGCCAAATTTTGGTTCACAGTGATTCAAGGCTGGTGGTGAATCAGATACTAGGAGCCTATGAGGCCAAGGACGAGAGGATGGCTAGGTACCTTGAGATGGTGAGGTTATCGCTGAAGGACTTTAAAGAGGCAAAATTCAAGAGGATACCTAGGCTCGACAACGGCCGTGCTGACGCCCTTGCAAGGTTGGCCTCAGCTACTAGGACAGACATAAGGAGGACAGTCCCGGTAGAAATCTTGCTTCGACCAACTATCGAAGACGTTGGGGGAGCACTTGGTGTTTGCATGAATGTTTCTCAAGAACCTTCATGGATGGACCCCCTGATCCGATACATTAAAGGGGGAGAGATGCCAGAAGCGAGCCAAGAGAGGAAGAAGCTGAGATACAGGGCTGCAAAGTTCGCTGTCATCGGAGGCACGCTGTATAAAAAGGGGTTTCTGCTCCCCTTACTTAGGTGTGTGCATCCCTCAGAGGTCCCTTCCATTTTGCAAGACGTGCATGAAGGGTCGTGTTCAAGCCATATTGGGGGTAGATCCTTGGCAAAGAGGGTGATCACCCAAGGCTACTGGTGGCCGACCTTAGGAAAAGATGCTGCCGCATATGTTAAAAAGTGTGATAAATGCCAAAGATTTGCTACCATCCCTCATCAACCTCACCAGCCTCTCACCTCCATTACATCCCCATGGCCGTTTGCAATATGGGGGATTGATCTGGTAGGACCCTTACCGAGAGCAGTCAATAACTATCGGTTCCTCATCGTAGCAATTGACTACTTTTCAAAGTGGGTAGAGGCCGAGCCGATGGTCACGATCACGGAGCAGAAGACCTTCCAGTTCATCTGGAAGAATGTGATATGCAGATATGGTCTACCCAACACCCTCATCTCGGATAACGGGACCCAGTTCAAGAATGCCTCTTTACAGAAGTACTGTGAGAGGGTAAGTATCAAACAATTTTTCTCCACCCCAGGCCGACCTCAGGCCAATGGGCAAACCGAAGTTACGAACAGGACAATCCTAGATGGGATTAAGAAGAGGCTTGAGGAGGCAAAAGGAAGATGGGTCGAGGAGTTATATGCAGTGCTGTGGGCATACAGGACGACAGTAAGGACCCCTACCGGGGAGACCCCATTCATGTTAGCTTATGGATCAGAAGCAGTCATCCCCACCGAAGTGGAGTTTCCTACTCATAGGGTCCAAATGTATGACCCCCAGGGGAATATGGAAGAGAGAAGACTTGACCTAGACCTGATTGAGGAAAGAAGGGAGGATGCTGAGATAAGACAAGCTTCCTACCAGCAGAGGACCGCAAAGTTTTACAACCAAAGGGTGAAACAGAGGCCTATCGTAGTGGGAGACTTGGTTCTTAAAAAGACTTGGCAGAAACCCAACAAGCTCCATCCTAATTGGCATGGCCCATATAGGGTCATCGATGAAGTTGTCCCAGGGACCTACAGGCTAGAAAACTTAGAGGGGGAACCTTTTTCAAACCCCTGGAATGCAGATCATTTGAAGAAATACTATCAGTAGTGTTGTAAGGTCTTGAAAGGTCATAATTGTAATTGGGGTTGCTCCAACAGAACACTTGGAAAATTAATGAGAAATATCAGTGTTTCCTTCATCCTATTGTCAGTCCTAGCATGCATGGGAAGTTGAACCCTCGGCTATAATGGGGACCAGTGGAGGGGACGACCCCTCCACTCTCCTCAAAAAAGACGAGGGAAGACTAAATTAAAATCCATTAATTTGGTTAGTTGAACCCTCGGCTATAATGGGGACCAGTGGAGGGGACGACCCCTCCACTCTCCTCAAAAAAGACGAGGGAAGACTAAATTAAAATCCATTAATTTGGTTAGTTGAACCCTCGGCTATAATGGGGACCAGTGGAGGGGACGACCCCTCCACTCTCCTCAAAAAAGACGAGGGAAGACTAAATTAAAATCCATTAATTTGGTTAGTTGAACCCTCGGCTATAATGGGGACCAGTGGAGGGGACGACCCCTCCACTCTCCTCAAAAAAGACGAGGGAAGACTAAATTAAAATCCATTAATTTGGTTAGTTGAACCCTCGGCTATAATGGGGACCAGTGGAGGGGACGACCCCTCCACTCTCCTCAAAAAAGACGAGGGAAGACTAAATTAAAATCCATTAATTTGGTTAGTTGAACCCTCGGCTATAATGGGGACCAGTGGAGGGGACGACCCCTCCACTCTCCTAAAAAAAACGAGGGAAGACTAAATTAAAATCCATTAATTTGGTTAGTTGAACCCTCGGCTATAATGGGGACCAGTGGAGGGGACGACCCCTCCACTCTCCTCAAAAAAGACGAGGGAAGACTAGATTAAAATCCATTAATTTGGTTAGTTGAACCCTCGGCTATAATGGGGGCCAGTGGAGGGGACGATCCCTCCACTCTCCTAAAAAAAGACGAAGGAAAACTAAATTAAAATCCATTAATTTGGTTAGTTGAACCCTCGGCTATAATGAGGGCAAGTGGAGGGGACGACCCCTCCACTCCCCTCAAAAAGACGAGGGTGGACTTGATTTAAAACACCATAATTTGGTGGTAAACACCCTCGGCTATGAAGAGGGCAAATGGGGAGACGACCCCATTTACCCTCAAAATGACGAGGGAGGAGTTGGTAATATGGTTAATTTCTAAGCATCACAAAGCAAAGACAGGAATAGAAGACAGTGATTATATTACAAATAAGGGAAATGTTTGATCAACAAAAATACAAAAAAAAATGTTACAAGAAGAGGGTGTGGGCTACAGACAGCCACCCTATTGAGCACACTCAGAGGGCACATCGATTACAGGGGTCTCATCTACGACCACTAGAGACTGATCCTCAGATGTGCCGGTACCCTCAACGTGGACTTGGGATTCAACATGTGCCAAGGCCTCAGCAATTAAGGGGTCATCTAGCTGGACGGCTTCAAGGGAGGGGCGGATAGTCGTCACTGCATCAGCAAATTTAGTCTTCCCTCGTCTTTTTTGAGGAGAGTGGAGGGGTCGTCCCCTCCACTGGTCCCCATTATAGCCGAGGGTTCAACTTCCCATGCATGCTAGGACTGACAATAGGATGAAGGAAACACTGATATTTCTCATTAATTTTCCAAGTGTTCTGTTGGAGCAACCCCAATTACAATTATGGCCTTTCAAGACCTTACAACACTACTGATAGTATTTCTTCAAATGATCTGCATTCCAGGGGTTTGAAAAAGGTTCCCCCTCTAAGTTTTCTAGCCTGTAGGTCCCTGGGACAACTTCATCGATGACCCTATATGGGCCATGCCAATTAGGATGGAGCTTGTTGGGTTTCTGCCAAGTCTTTTTAAGAACCAAGTCTCCCACGTGCCAAGGCCTCAGCAATTAAGGGGTCATCTAGCTGGACGGCTTCAAGGGAGGGGCGGATAGTCGTCACTGCATCAGCAAATTTTAGGACGACCCACCGACAGGCCGTCCTAATTCCCCTCTCAAGATACTCAAGGCCGAAGCCTTGAAACTCGTCTGAAACCTTATAGGCCTCAACAGCATCGGCCCCGGCCTTCCTTACTGCACCCTCAAGCTCAGTCTTGAAGTGAGCCCCCAGGTTATTCAAGGCCGCATCCTTGTCTTTAATAAGGTCGTCCTTGGCCTTCAGGTCTGCCTCATGTTGCGTCTGTAGCTCATTCAAGACCCTGGTATGCTCAACCCTCATACCCTCCAGCTCAGCCCTTGCAGTACCCAGCTCAGCCTTTACAGTATCCAGTTCAGTCTGTAGAAGAGCCTCGTGCTGAATGGCCCTGTCAGCCTCTTGAAATTTCAGCTGATTCTCGGCCATCCATTTTGTAGCCGACGCCCAAGCACAAATAGACTGCACAAGAACAAGCAAACATTAAGAGGCCGAGGGAACAGATTGACAAAAAATTAACTGAGGAAGTACGGTAGAAACAAATACCTGGGCCATGGTATGCAGACCGTAATCATACACCTTGGCAGGGGGCATCTTCGACAAAAAGTCGTAGTCAGAGGCCGAAGGAGCAGAAAACATGGAGACCTTGGCCGCCCTTAAGTTGGCTATGAGGGAAGAAGGGTCAGACTTCAAGGATGCTAAATTTTGAGACCAAAATGCCCCCATGCTGGAGGTAGACCCCTCAGACACTTCTGCCCTCGCCCTCGTCCGTGCATCAGGACGAGAGCCCTCAGGAGCTTCAGGCTGCTTCCTTTTCCGACTATCCACGGTCGGCTCTACCGGCCTCGACCCCTCGGACGTTGACTTCCTCTGGGCTTGCTGAGGCTCCTTCCCTTTCTTTTTGCCAAGACCGGACAACAAGCTGGGGGCAGTCATCTCCCACAATTGGTCAGAAATGTTCGCAGGACGACCTGAAAAGAAGGAAATATGTCAGAAAGATACAGAGGCAAAGAGGGAACACTTAGAAGGAATCATAATGCGAAAATGGAAAAACACTCACATAATTCTGTCAGAGGGCCGACCCTCAGGCCAGCTTCTCTGAGGTGATGAGGGGTCATTAGATCTTCAAATTTTGGAAGTCCACCCTCTTTCCCCTGGTCCCTCAGATAGTCAACAATTACCCTCTCTTCCTGACTTAATCCAGGGTCAGACCGTGCCCTCATGGAAGGTTTGGACCATACCTGGGAAACCCTCGGACTATCTTCAAGAGGATCAACCCCAGAGGGGAACTCCCAGTCCCCAGAGATGAAGAAATACCTCTTCTTCCAGTCATGATTTGAGGTCTGGGCTACATGAAGGATCTTCTTGTCAGACTTCCTGGCCCCTAAGTGGTAGTAACTAGGCTGCTTGGACGATGAGGTAATGTTATAACAACCTATGAATAAGTCTGCTGAGGGCTCATCTGTGAAGACACTCTTCCAAAGAGATATATAGACAAGAATTGCCCTCCAAGAGTTGGGGGGGAGCTGAGAGGGGGAAACCCCAAGGGCAGACAGGATCTCAACAATGGTAGGATGCAGAGGGAACCTAACACCTACCCTAAGCATCTGCTCGTAAACAGCAACCTCCCCCTCGTCTCCCTGATAAACTCGCTCATCGGGGTTGGGAACCCTCATAGTCACAGAGGACTTTATGCCGAACTGATGCCTCCACAGCAAGAGGTCACGATCCTTCACAGTGGAAACATAAGCATAGGCGTGAGAAGTGTCAATGGGATCATCATCAGAGTCCTCAGCATAACCCTCGGCCTCCTGTCTCTCGGCCTCTTCACCTCTTGGGGGCGAACCGTGAAAAGTCATTTGAAATGCATGGGGGGATAGGGCCGTCACAGGGACAGCCTCAGAGGGTCCCACACCCTCGGCCTGATGGTCCTGGGCATACTCAGACGACCCTCTCCTTCCAGAGGGACCAGCACCTGCAGGTGAAGACGCACGCTCGTCCATACCACCCTCAAACGTCTGACTGTCGGATGGACGATAGGACGACCCTTGTGGCTCAGAGGGCAGAATTTTCTTCAAGGGGAGGGGAAAGATGGGTCGTACCCAAATGGGGTCGTCCCGTCGTCTCCTCTCCTCCTCTTCCTCTATGCGCCTGATCTCTATGAAGAACTTCTCCCTCAAGGATGGAAACTCGTCTGCTAAATCGTAAAGCCTCCTAAGCATTAAGGGGGAGACCTAACACTTGAGATGATTTTACTAATCTAACCACAAAAAAACTCCAATTGACCAACCTATGACTTTTGGATCTAAAACTGGGAATATGAAAGGTTTGCTCAAGAACACTCAAGAACAGTCGAAGTCGTTCGCCGGAAAAGATGCCAGAAAAATGCGAGAAAAACCAGAAAAATGCTAAAAGGGGTTCGACCCCAACACACAAAGGAAATGGAAGAGCTAAAGGAGAGTTCAGGCAAAGAAGAGTACCTGGAAACAAGAGCAACGGCTGAGTGAAGAGCGATGGAGAAATCAGCGAAGAAACGGCTATGGAGTTAGCTGGAATTGTAGAGAGAGAAAGTAAGGGCGCGAAGATGAAGAAGAAGCTAGAATGGGAAAAGGATTTGAAAATCCTTTTAATATCTTTGCTAATTGAGGGGGCTCACTTCCCAAAGCAAAACACAGCCCACGAGGAGGATATCATTAGGGCACAAAGCCCCAAGCATAGTACAGCCGCCTTACCTAGGGAACTGGAGATGACAGTGGGCAACCGCCCAAGTGTCACCTCATCTTGACAGGCATCCCTCATCTCACTGACCATACATCCGCCTCAAAAGCAACACTATCCCTCAGCCATCTCAACAACATCAATGGCTAAGGGCTGGGGGGTGATTGATATACCCATATTTACCCCCTGACTGCCGGGATCAAGGCAACCCCTTCAGACGACCCTCCGAGGGGCCGACCCCTCATTTGGCTCCATATGACCCCCCTGGACTCAGCCATCAGCAGGACCCGGACGACCCTCCGAGGGGCCGACCCTTCAACAGGCCCCGGACGACCCTCCGAGGGGCCGACCCTTCAGCAGGCCCCGGACGACCCTCCGAGGGGACGACCCTTCAGCAGGCCCCGGACGACCTCCGAGGGGCCGACCCTTCAGCAGGCCCCGGACGACCCTCCGAGGGGCCGACCCTTCAGCAGGTCCCGGACGACCCTTCGAGGGGCCGACAGTACGAGGCTTAAATTGGACCATACTCACTACCAGGGGGAACTTTGCCCTCGGCCTCATATCATAAGCCGAGGGTGACATCATCTCAGCGCGTGGTTTGGGAGACGCGTGGAACAGTGCGCGTGAGGCTCATATGACACGTGGCAGACCGTTATAACCGAATCACACCCTCACGTGAGGGAATATTATGCCATCATTTGGCATCTACAGGTGTCAACAGGGAATTGGTTAGATCATCATTCACATGCACCATGCTTACTTGGGGGGTACACGACACCCCCCAAGACTTATATATACTTGTCACCTACAACCCTACAGGGATGGATCCATGAACAGTAGCCCTAGCTAAAACTCTGCTTGTACACACACAGTAGAGAGAGAGTGAGAGGGTTATGTGCATTGTATCCAAGGCCATTAGTGCCCATACTTAGTGGATCACACACTCACAGTGGATGTAGGCCAAATTGGCTGAACCACTATACACCATTGTATAATTTCCTCTTATACTCATCCCCTTCTATACACTTACATACTTATATACTTGCATCTCTATGGCTGCCATAACTGCTTCTGCTTGAGCTCACTATCACTTATCTGGTGGTGCTAAATCTTAGCATCATCAGTTATCCTCAGCATTCTTACAAAATCTACATATAGAAGCTAGTCTTACACCTATTTTTTGGATCTCTGATTCAAAAGCGACTGAATTGTTTACAATTTTCCAGGTATAGTTGGATACTTTCATGGGGCATTCTTTGATCCAATTTATTTTCCAAGATATAGATAAAGGCCTACATTGTCTACAAATATTATAAGCAGATTTAATGGTAAAATCACTATTAATTGAATCCATCCATATTTTTTTTCTTCATTAATATATGAGTTAGCTAGGTCTTTTATGGAAGCTATCCTTTTAATAGAAGAAGAGGCTTGATTAATTCTAAGGCCATTTTTCTATTTGTTTCTAATAAAGCTAGCCCAAATGCCAGATTCAAGTTTATATTTCCAATATAATTTCATGCTAAAAGCAGAAACAATGTCTTCTATTTTCCTAAAGTTAAGACCACCTTCATCAAATGGATAACATAACTCATTCCATTTAGTCCATTGAAATGGATTCTCCTTAGAGGAGCCACCCCAATAGAATTTACTAAATATGCTATGTAATCTTTTTATAATGATTTTAGGAGGGTTTAAAACAGCAATAGTATAAAGTGGAATAGATTGAATCACATATCTAATAAGGGTAGCTCTACCTGCTTGAGAAATTAGTTTAGAAGACCAAATGTGAAGTTTAACCCTAATTTTAGAAATGAGATCAGAAAAATGAATTGCCTTAGGTTTCTCTTTAAACAAAGGACATCCTAAATATTTCATAGGAAATTGTTTGTGAGACAATCCAGAAGTAGATTCTATAGTATTTCTTCTATGATGAGATAACTTTTTATCCGTGTAAAAGGAACTCTTAGAAAAATTCACTTTCTGACCCAAAGTGGCTTCATACTTTTTTAATAGATTAATAAGGGACTTTATGATATATTTACCTCCATTTATAAAAATTCTCAAGTCATCGGCATACCCAAAATGAGATATAAGTTGACTTTTAGATGGATGAGCATAAGGGATAGCTTTTCTAAGAACAAATAATTTGTCAATATTTCTACTTAAAGCTTCAGCATCTATTATGAAGAGACTAGGAGACAAAGGGTATCCTTGCCTTAATCCCCTGGAAGAATGAAAAAAGCCAATACATTTACCATTCAAAATTAAAGAGAACCAGTTGTTAGATATTAGCCTCCAAATCAAATCAGTAAAAACTTCACAAAATCCAAATTTTCTAAGAACTTCACAAAGATAAGGCCAATATACTCTATCATAAGCCTTTTCCATGTCTAATTTAATGATCACATTATTTCCAAAATATTTCTTACTAATGTATTGAACCATTTCTTGAGCTAAAAGGATATTTTCTTGAATACTTCTATTTTTAACAAATCCACTTTGGTTTTGAGAAATGATAGAAGGGAGTATAAGAGACAATCTATCATTCAAAATTTTAGAGATAATTTTGTTAGAGAAATTGCACAGGCTTATAGGTCTAAATTGGGAACATATTGAAGAATTAGAAATTTTAGGAATAAGAGCAATAGATGTAGCAGTCCAACTTTTAGGAAGATCATCACCAGCAAAGAAAGAATGAATAGCTTGAGTCAAGTAATTTTTTATAATATGCCAAAACTTTAAGTAGAATATCCCTCCAAAACCATCAGGTCCAGGAGAGCTAGAATGATCCATGTTGGATATAGATGTAAAAATTTCTTCTTCTGAGGGGAATTCAGTTAAATTGTTATTCATGGACACATTTATATCTTTACTAAGAACTTCTATAAAAGAAGAATCAATAGATTTGTATTCTGCAGCCCAAGTATCTTTGAAATGATTAAGAAATATTTGTTCGATTTCTTCATTAGATTCTTCCCAATGGTTTTGATTATCTTTGATTCTAGAGATGGTTAATCTCCTTTGCCTCGCTTTAACTGAAGCATGAAAGAATTTGGTGTTTTTGTCACCTAATTTAAGCCATTTTATGTGACTTTTTTGGTGCCAGTAACTTTCCTCTCTAAGTAAAGCAATATTTAACTCAGCTCTAGCTTTAGATAAATTGGATCTTAAAAATCACAAGGATTGTTTTCAAACTCATGTTCCTTGATTAATACTAAGTCTTCAAGGTCTTTTACAGATTGAAAAACATTTTTGAAAGTGCTTTTATTCCAAGTTTTTAAATGAGCTTTAAGTTGATATAACTTTAAAGCAATTTTACTAAAGGGGGAGCTTAAATTTCAGCAGACCATGATTCTTCAATAATCTCTTGAACATTTTACCTAATACACCACATAGATAGAAACTTAAAAGGTTTTGGATAGTTATCAAATTTTCTTTTAATAGACAAAAGTAATGGACTATGATCAGAGCAAGTTTTATGTAGATGAGTTATATACTAGATTGAGGGGAGTTCAAAATCCAGTTGTGATTAATCAAACCTCTGTCAAGTCTACAAAAAATAGTTCCAACATTCCTATTGTTAGTCCAGGTAAACCTAGAACCAATGTATCCTAGGTTTATTAAGGAACAAGAAGTTATCGTATCCTTAAAATCTTTTGTAGCATTAAAATCTATAGGATTGCCTCCTGATTTTTCAGCCTCTTCTTTAACAATGTTAAAATCTCCTATGACAAACCAAGAATCAATTATAGAATTCCTAGTGACAGAACCTATATCTTGCCATAGACTTATTCTTTCTATAGGAGTACATTTGGCATAAACAATAGTTAAATGTATAGTAACATTCAAATAATTTATATAAATTTCAAGGCCTAATAGTTGTTCTGAATCATAATTGATATGCCCCAAATGCACCACCTCGGCTCTGAGACATCAACCTCAGCCAAGGACATGGTCGTGGTTAGAAGGGCCATGGATCATTGACCAACAGCCTCGATCATGGAAAGGTCGGCCACGGCCGAGGTTCCTACTAACCTCATCAAGAGAAGTCCTCATGGCACATTGAATATATATTCATCAGATCATTCCCTGGCTGATAACCTCGGCTAGGAATAGGCCGAGGTTGATGAAGCTAAACTTCCATCAAGGCCAACTTCAGTAGGGAATCAACCGATGTTCCTATCATGCTCCAGCTTAACCTTGGCCTAGGCCGACCTTATGCCTTCACTTACCTTACCTCGGCCTTCATATAAGCCGAGACCATTATGGCCCATCTCTAACTGAATAAACAGCTAGAACTTGCCTACCTCAAACTCTTCCAGGCCGAGGTTGTGACCAAGCACGGATGTCCGAGCACTTATGGACATATGTGTGGATAAGGACACGTGGGCACAAATCAGTTATAATAAATCATTCCCCTCATGTGGGGGGGGGATATTTTATCATCATTCTCTACATGTGGCAGTGACAGATGTCTTCATCAAATTGGCTAGATCAACACACACATGCTCATTGCATGCATGGGGGTACATTACACCCCCTAGGTACTATATATTGAGGTCATCCTCTACCTTGTAGGGGGATCTAAAAACACAACCCTAGCTGAAACTCTGTCTAAATACACAGTAGAGAGAGAATGCTTGAGAGATTGTATTTATGGCCATTAGAGCCCTCATACAGTGATACATACCATACACTTGCACAGTGGACGTAGGCCTAATTGGCTGAACCACTTATATTTCGGTGTGAATCCTCTTCTCCTTACCTCATTCTCTTATATTTTCTATATACACGTGCTGCCATTGTTAACATTAAATTGAGCTCACAAACACCTTGAAGAGTGGTGCTGTTTCTAGCATCATCATTTTGGCGCCGTCTGTGGGACTTTGAAAAGCTATCTCTTCCTCTTTTGTTGTTTAACCTCACCGGAGACTCTGGTTGTGAATCGGGCACCACCCCATGCGTGGAGCTGCTTCACCATTGAAAGAGGTCCATTAAGGTATTAAGCTCATTTGCTACTCAAGCTCTATAGTGTTAACATATGGCACCAGAATTGCCACCGCCTCTTCCGTCGCCTAGACCATGAGGACCTAGTTCCAGCCAGGCACCGCCTCAGTTCGAAATGGCGGATGTAGCTGCAGCCTTGAGGTCTTTGGCTGCAACGCAACAAGCTATGCAGGAGCAGTTTGCATAGCTCAGCCAAACTATGATGAGTCCACCTGGAGTTTCACCGGAAATGATTACTCCGGCGACTGTCCAGCCTCATCCTGACGCCAGGGGACCACCCCAGGCACCAATGAAGAACCAACCAGCACCCCAGCGGAGGAGGGACGTTGCTGACCCTAGGCGCTTACGCCTGGGGAGGCAAGGAAACCCTTGCCCATAGGACAGGTATGACGATCTAGAGGCGAAAGAGGTCCCGAAAGATTGTTGGGAGACGTATGACGTTTTGAACAATACAGTTCGCCCTATCCAACAAAGCCTAGGTTGTGAAGGCAGAAGAGGCGGGGAATCTCAACGACGAGGATCCGCCTTTGATCAACTGAGCAGAGGGTTAGCCTTTGAAAGGTTAGGCCCAGTAAATGACCTAAGACAGAGGTTATCAAAGTCAAGGAGTGCAACCGAATCGCAAAGAGAATATGGACAATGTAGGCCTCACCAAGGCCGACCTCATGCAGGAAGAGGTATAGACCAAGAAGAGGTCAACAGCCGACGTTGCGCTGTGGCTGGGGAAACCTCAGTTCACCCCTTGGAGATGGCTGGGGACAACCTCGGCCAGGCCGATTGATGATGCTGGAAATAGCACCACCCTTCAAGGTGTTTGTAAGCTCAATTCAATGTTAATAATGACAGCATAAAGGCATATAGTAGAAGGAGGTGAGGAGAAGAGGAATATCAACAGAATATAGGTGGTTCAGCCAATCAGGCCTACGTCCATTGTACAAGTGTGTGATTAATATCACTATATGAGGGATCTAATGGCCATACATACAAACTCTCAAGCTTTATCTCTCTACTGTGTATTTGAACAGAGTTTCAGCTAGGGTTGCTAATTTTGGATCCCTCTCAAGGTAGAGGATGACCTCTATCTATATATAGTACCTAGGGGGTGTAATGTACCCCTCATGCATGTAATGTGCATGTGTGTGTTTTCCTCACCCATATGGGGGAGCCACCTGTCACTGTCACATGTAGAGAATGATGACAAAATATTCTCCCCACGTGTGGGGAATAATCTTGTTATAACTGATTTGTGTCCACGTGACCTTATCCAAATGTCAACAGATGCTCGGTTACCGTGCTTGGTGCATGCCTCGACCTGGAAGAGGCCGAGGTTAACAAGTCTAGTTGATTGTTCAATTCGAGATGAGCCATAGGTGCCTCGAACTGATCTCAACCGAGACAATGAGTAGGGGTCGGCACGTGCTTGGAGCATCGACTGATGTCTTGATGAGGTTGACATTGGTAGAAAGGCTTCTTGCGAGCTTGACCTATATCTGGCCGAGGTTGCTATTCCCAGGTGTATGAGAGTTCTGCTGACCCTTATAATGCGTGCAATATCCTTTGGAGAGGTAGGTGGTAGTGTCGGCCTGGGCCGACCTTGCTATGCCCGAGAGCTGGCATCGCATGCCCAAGGCTTGTCGGGTGTCGGCCATGATCTCGGTCGAGGTTGGTGTCTCCAAGCCGAGGTCACACTTGGGGCATATCAATCACCCCCAGCCCTTAATTACATGTGAGAGCATGTGACTGTGGGATTTTCACATCTCCAAGGCCTTTCTAATATGAGCCAATATTTATTTGACACTTGTCCAATGTTGAAGTATGGCTTGCTTAGCAAGCGTGTGTTGTCAGCCGCCCTTTGGGGCTCCCAAGGCAATGATGGGCCTTGGGAATCGTGCCTGTATATTTAAGGGTTTTGAACCCTCATTTTTCCCTCCTTCCTCAATTCTCTCTCCTGCGCGATAACATTCCAACAGTTTCTCTCTTTAAAGGCATTCTCTTCGCGATTCCTCTACAGAGGTCTTTGGTGGTGCTTTCTCGAGTTTTCTTTACTTTCCCTTGTCATTTCATCTTCAGGTATCTTCTTCCCCTCATTTGCCTCTATTTTCTCTGCTTTTTCCTTTCTATTTGTGTTTTCTAGCAAATTTCTGAGTTTTTCGGTGAGTCCACCATAGTTTCAGGCGAACTGTTCTTGTTAGGTTTGGGTAATTTGATCTTTAGACACCTTTATTTTATTAGCCAATCTTGTTTGTCACTTGATCTTTGAAGTGTAGTCTCTTCCTCTGATGCTCAGACCCCTCTATCAACTTCTTGAGGAATTCCCTTCCCTCAGAGAGAAGACTTTAGAAAAAATTAGGCAAATAGAGAGAGCACAAGATGAGGCGCGTAGGTCACAAGAATTCCCTATTAGACCCATCTTTCCACCACCTCTGAGGGTGATATATCCTGGTCCCTCGGAACCTTTTAATCAAGCAGAGGTTCCTACCGATCCAATATCGATGTCCGAGTCTGAGTCTTCTACCTTAGACCCCATGTCTGTGGATTCCTTCCAGGAGGCCATGGACTTCACAACTCGGGAAGATCAGGCCCCTGATCAGGACGAGGTCTCTAGCCGAGCCTCATCCCATAACAACTCTAGCACCTCGGCCTCTTCTTCATAGGTTGAGATCGTTGAGTCGAGTGTGGCCATTCCACCACCACTTGACGCCATTCCTCTGTCGGCCTTCACCGGTGCCGAGTTCCCTCAGAGGTTCCCAAGTAACCCATCAACATCTTCTTCGGCCGACGTTAAGCTAAATAATGATGATGAGGTTGAAAGCTATGTCGACGTCTCTGAGGCGGCCGATATCGAGAGGACTGTTACTGAGGTAGACCTTCTTTGCTTCAGATATTTATATTCTATCAGTCCCTCAATAAAGCTAAGAAGACCTCTAAGGAAAGAAAGGGCTTATCATGGCCGAGACGGTGCGATCTGCTTATACGAGCAGATGTTCAAGCTGGGATTTCGTCTGCCCATCCATCCTATTATCAAATATATCCTTTCCTATATCAATTTGGCCCCCTCTCAACTATCCCCTAATGCCTGGAGGGTCATAATAGGGGCCATAGTCTTATGGAAGGCTGTCCACCACTCAGACCTCCCAGTTTAGGTTTTTTTAGGTTGCTATGTCCCTTCCTCAGCCAAAAATCATCCGAGCTACTATCATTTTGTAGCTCGAAAACCTGAAAAAAAGATGCTTCAAATAACTCATACTTCTAACCATAACTGGAAGCCCCGATATTTTTTTGCTTCTGGACCATGGGAATTTGGCCCATGTGCTCCCTCGTCCAGTTTAGAGCCGAGGATGCCCCTGAGGTGGGGTAAGGTCACAATGTCTGCGAGGGCCGACCCTGGCCTGAGCCCGCAAAACCTTCAGAAGGTAAAACCCCTTCAAGATCAGGGGATACATGGTATGTTCGTTAAGTTCGAACACTTAATGACCCCCTACTACCTCTCTGAGACAGGTCTAGGTGGAAGTCCCCTTTCCGAGCTTGGTAAGCGCTTTCTATTTGAAGTTAAACCTATGAGTTTATTTATGTCTGATCTTCTAACTCAGATATATTAATTTTTGCAGAGCACCCAAAGGATATCTCAGACAAACTCTGGGAAATGGCTGCACCTAGCTTGACGAGACTTGCAAAGAAAGCAGGCCTTAATGATCCTCCCCTAGCTCCCTCTGCCTCAAAGCCCCAAGCCACGAAGAAGAGGGCTTCAACTGAACATGCCCCTGAGGATCAAAGGCAGAAGAAAAAGAGTGCTGATACTGCCATCCCCATCTCTTCAGCAGATGCCTTGTTTGCTCGTCTAGAGCAGTTGAAGATTACTGACAGCATCGTCGGCCATATTCTGCAGGCCCTAGATGCCTTCGGCTCTATAATGATCGATGCCGACAAGAGTTTCTTTCGGTTACTCGATACTCCCTTGCTGGTTGAGTTCGGCATCCACAGATCCATTCAGGTATGACCTCATATTTCTTTATAATTTTGAAGTGTAACCTCTGATTTATCTTTTACTCATTTCGGATCACAAAATCTACAGGGCCTAGCAGCTATGCACCACCTCTCCAATTGGACTCTAAGGAAGTTGCCCCTCATCCAAAAGGGTCAAGAGGCCGAGAAGGTCCAAAGTACTTTGAACGCAGAAATTGACCGCCTGAAGTCTGAGTTGGGTGAGTCTGACAAGAAGGTAAAGGGGCTGGAGAAGGAGGTCTCACAGCTTAAGAAGGACCATGTTGCGGCTCTGAGGGCCAAGGATGACAGTCTGCAGCAAAAGGTCATCTCGGCCGTGAAGGCAGCCCTCGATGACGCCTTTGAGGGGATAATAGTCGAGTACAAAAGTTCTGATGAGTTTATAGGCTTTGGTTTTGAATACCTCGAGAGAGGTATCAAAGCTACTACTAAGTGGGCAGCTGTCAAGGAGAAGGAGGATGGCACTTTGAAAGCCTCTGACTTCATAGGCCTTGGCTTTGCTAATCCTCAGCTTGCTCAGGCCCTTTAGGAGGTTGAGGAGGAGGCTTCCACGCCTGTCGAGACTGCCATGTTGGATGGCACATAGGTTGGAGGGGAAGACCACGATGATGACGTTGTCGAGGAAACCAACGTCGTCCAGCTTAACCAAACCGAAGACACCAGCATTCCCCACTCAAACCTTTAAATAGAATTTCTGAATATTGTTTGTAACCCCTGACATTGTGAAGCTTGTTTGTAATCCCTGAAATTTATAATTTCTGAATGAGCATGGTTCTTACTTTTCCATTCTTTGTAACCTTTGAATATTTATAGTCTCTGAATATGTTATTCTCTAAGGAGGATCATCTTCTTTTATTGGATGTCATGTGATATTTTAACTCTTGGTCTTGTTACAATGGTGTCTACTTAAACCAAATTAGTAGTCTGAGCTCAGACCTCGTCACCATTTAATGGTGTTATGAGGGTCTCAGGCCATCACCCAAGGTGTTATCCCCATAATTAATCTCACCAAATTAACGATGTTAAGGTTCTGAGGACATCCCATTATGGTGTCTGAGCTCAGACCTCGTCACCACTGAATGGTGTTATGAAGGTCTGAGGTCATCACCTAAGATGTTGTCCTCATAATTAATATCACCAAATTAATGACGTTAAGGGCCTGAGGTCATCTCATTATGGTGTCTGAGCTCAGACCTCGTCACCACTGAATGGTGTTATGAAGGTCTGAGATCATCACCTAAGATGTTGTCCTCATAATTAATCTCACCAAATTAATGATGTTAAGGGCCTGAGGTCATCTCATTATGGTGTCTGAGCTCAGACCTTGTAACCACTGAATGGTGTTATGAAGGTCCGAGGTTATCACCTAAGATGTTGTCCTCATAATTAATCTCACCAAATTAATGATGTTAAGGGCCTGAGGTCATCTCATTATGGTGTCTGATCTCAGACCTCGTCACCACTGAATGGTGTTATGAAGGTCTGAGGTCATCACCTAAGATGTTGTCCTCATAATTAATCTCACCAAATTAATGATGTTAAGGGCCTGAGGTCATCTCATTATGGTGTCTGAGCTCAGACCTCGTCACCACTGAATGGTGTTATGAAAGTCCGAGGTCATCACCTAAGATGTTATCCTCATAACTAATCTCACCAAATTAATGATGTTAAGGGTCTGAGGTCATCCCATTATGGTGTCTGAGCTCAGACCTTATCACCATTGAATGATGTTATCAAGGTCTGAGGTCATCACCTAAGATGTTATCCTCATAATTAATCTCACCAAATTAATGATGTTAAGGGTCTGAGCTCATCCCATTATGGTGTCTGAGCTCAGTCCTCGTCACCACTGAATGGTGTTATGAAGGTCTGAGATCATCACCTAAGATGTTGTGCTCATAATTTCTGCCATAAGTACACAATGTAGCAAGAATTGTCATGGGAACTGATCTTTTATTGATAACCTCTTTATAACAAGATGGTACATTTACACAACTCTATGCAACATCATATGTAATACTTCTTTAGGTGATCAACATTCCATGGATTAGCGAAAGGCTCTCTTTCTAGATTTTCTAGCCTGTAAGTGCCAGGCACAACCTCTTCGGTCACTTTGTAGGGATCGTGCCAGTTTGGGTGGAGTTTTTTTTCTTTCTGTAACGTCTTCTTTAGCACTAGGTCTCCCACTCCAATGGATCTTGACTCCACCCTCTGGTTGCAGATTTTCGCTGCCCTCTGTTGGTAGGCTGCTTATCTGACCTCCGCGTCCTCTCTTCTTTCTTCAATTAGATCTAGGTCTAGACTCCTCTCTTCCCCATTATTATCAGGGTCATAGGTCTGAACCCTATGAGTTGGAAGCCCTACTTTCGTTGGTATGACGGCCTCTGAGCCATGTGCCAACATGAACGTGGTTTCTCCTGTCGGTGTCCTTGTCGTGGTTCTGTAGGCCCATAACACAGCGTAGACCTCTTCAGTCCATCTTCCCTTCGCATCTTCTAACCTCTTCTTGATTCCATCAAGAATTGTTCTGTTTGTGACCTCGGTCTGACCATTTGCCTGAGGTCGGCCAGGAAATGAGAAGAACTGCTTTATTCCCACTCTTAGGCAATACTTTTTTAAAGAGGAGTTCTTGAAATGGGTCCCATTGTCCGAGATGAGAGTGTTTGGGAGGCCTTATCTGCATATGATATTCCTCCAAATAAATTAGAAGGTCTTCTGCTCTGTGATCGTTATCATCGGCTCTGCCTCCACCCACTTTGAAAAGTAGTCGATAACAACTATCAAGAATCTATAATTGTTGGCAGCTCTTGGCAGGGGTCCTACTAAGTCAATTCCCCATACTGCAAATGTCCATGGAGAAGTGATTGACGTCATAGGATAATGAGGTTGATGAGGGATAGCGGTGAATCTCTGACATTTATCACATTTCCTCACATAGGCCGCAGCGTCCTTGGACAAAGTTGGCCACCAGTACCCCTGTGTGATGATTCTTTTGGCCAAGGGTCTTCCCCCTATGTGGCTAGAGAAAGAACCCTCATGAACTTCCTGTAAGATCCGGGGAACTTCCGTGGGTTGCACACATCTGAGGAGAGGTAGTAGGAATCCTTTCTTGTACAGGACGTCTCCTACTACCGAGAACTTGGTAGCCTTATATCTTAATTTTTGCCTCTCTAACTTGGATTCAGGTAGCTCTCCCTCTCTGATATATCTGACGAGGGGGTCCATCCATGAGTCTCCTAAGTTCAAATTGTGACAAGGGTTACATACCTCTTCTTGCTCAATGGTTGCCTTCCCCAAGACCTCGATCGGAATGGTCCTTCCAATATCTGTCTTCGTTGCCGAGGCGAACCTCGCCAATGCATCTGCGTGGCTGTTAATTTGTCAAGGCACTCTCTTCAGTCTTGACTCTTCAAAATATTCTAACATTGTTCTCACCCTTTTCAGATACTTGGCCATCCTTTCATCTTTGGCCACATAGATCCCTAGTACTTGATTGAAAACTAACCTTAAGTCGTTGTGGAGTAGGAGTCTCTTTACGCGAAGAGTCTTTACTAATGAGAGACCTGCTATCATGGCCTCATATTTGGACTCGTTGTTAGAATCCCAGAAGTTGAATCTTAAAGCGTATTCAATGTTGGCACCATCTGGAACCGACAGTATCAACCCTGCACCGCTTCCACTTTCGCAGGAAGAGCCATCAACAAAGAGGCTCCAAATGTCTGTATCCGATGAGAAGACCCTTTATGACATGACTCCTTGCTTGAAGAGGTACCGATATTCCTCGTTCTCCAAGACTCTGCTCCTGGCCCTGTTGGACGCGACCTCTTCCAGATCTTGGAAGATGTTTGGTGTCATCTCTTCCGAATTTTGGAAGACACCACGGTTTTCAACACCCTTTAGGCCATTCTCTGCCTCGGCCTCTTCCCATATGAACTCAACGATAAAGTCTGCGAGGGACTTCCCTTTGATGGACATCCTAGGTTGGTAGGTAAGATCGTACTCCCCCAACTCAATGGCCCATGTCATCAACCTCCCAGACTTCTCAGGTTTATGTAGGACCTGTCTTAGTGGGAAGTCAGTAAGGGCAACCATGGAGTTGGCCTAGAAGTAAGGCTTCATCTTCCTCGAAGCATGTATCAGGGCGTAAGCTAGCTTTTCCATGCGAGGGTAATGTTGTTCGTCCCCTTGAAGGGCCTTACTGTTGAAATATACAGGCCTTTGGATCCCAATGTCTTCCTGTATTATGGCTGCGCTGATGGTTGATTCGGAGACTGCCAAATACACGTACAATTTCTCCTCTGCTACAGACCGCGATAGCAATAATGGAAACCCCAAGTAAGACTTGAGCTGGTTGAAGGCTTTTTCGCACTCTTTGTCCCATTGGAAGGCCTTTCTCAGCACCTTAAAGAATGGAAGGCACTTGTCTGTTGCCCTAGAAACAAACCTGTTAAGGGAAGCCACTCTCCCCGTAAGTCTTTGGACATCTTTGATACTCCTCGGTGTCTTCATGTCAAGAAAAGCCTTGATTTTTTTAAGGTTCGCTTCAATCCATCTCTGGTTGACGATAAATCCTAGGAACTTCCCAGCTCCTACTTCGAAGACACACTTCGCGGGGTTGAGTTTCATTCCGTATGAGTCCATAATGTTGAAGGTCTTCTCGAGGTCCGTTACATGAGTGCAAGCTTTCAAGCTCTTTGTTAGCATATCATCTACATACACCTCCATAGTCTTACATATTTTATCTTCAAACATATTATTAACAAGACATTGGTATGTTACCCCTACATTTTTCAGGCCGAAGGACATCACTTTGTAACAGTACGTCCCTTTGTCGGTAATGAAGGTTGTCTTCTCTGAGTCTTCAGCATCTATGAAGATCTAGTTGTAGCCTGAATACGCGTCCATGAAGCTCATGAGCTCATGTCCCGCTGTAACATCCACCATCTGATCTATTCGAGGTAAGGGATAACTGTCTTTTGGACAAGATCTGTTCAGGTCAGTGAAATCAATACACATTCTCCACTTCCCATTGGCCTTGGGCACGATGACTGCATTTGATAATCACTCCGAATATGTGACTTCTCTTATAAACTCAGGTCTTCCAATTTTTTGACCTCTTCTGGAATGAGGTCGTACTTCTCCCTGGAGTAGACTCTTCATCTCTGTTTGATTGGACTGGCATTTTTTATCACGTTGAGCTTGTGACTCATAACTTCAGGGTCGATGTCGGGCATGTCTGCGTGACTCCACGCGAAGACGCTCTGTCTCCTCCTGAGGAAGTTTATCAGCTCTTCCTTAATTTCTTCCTTTAGAGCTTTACTGACTTGGATGGTTTTTTCCAATTCGTCCTCATTGAGGACGATGGATTCTACCTCTTCTGTGGCCTCTCCCTTCTTCAACTTTGTCTCATCTCTTGGGTCAAGCGTATCAATGCTATAAGTGGAGGTTGCCCTCTTATGGGCCTCTCTCTCTTTGGCTGAGTTGAAGTAACATTCTCATGCTATGGTCTGGTCACCTTGCACTTCCCCTACCCCATATGGGGTCGGGAATTTTAGCATCTGATGGACTGTCGATGGCACAGCTTCAAACTCTTTAAGGGCCACCCTTCCTATGATGAGGTTATAGGCCGAGAATACGTTCTCGTCCATCACGAAAAAATTTATCTTCTTGGTCAATCTCTTAGGCCACTCATCACCCATCCGTATGTCCATCTCATACATGCCCAAGGGGTGGACCTTTTCGCCGCTGAAGCCTATCAGTGGGTGATGATAGGGTACCAGCCTTGCTCTACTGAGACCTAGGCTCTTGAAGCAAGGCCAAAACATCACGTGTGCTGAGCTCCCCCCCGTCCACGAGGATCCTCTGCACCTCACACTCATGCACCCTTGTTGTTATGACCAAAGGGTCATCATGGGGGCTAAGATATCCTTGAAGTCGAGTCTGTAGAACTCAACTACAAGGGTGTCCATATCTACTTTCTTCCTCTTCTGCACTGTATCGGAAGACTTTAGATTCACAACTTCAAGCTTGGCCACTGACCTGGCCTCTGCCATGTGAGCCTTCCTATCAGCTACTTCAGAGCCACCTCCTGCAAATTCTCCGCATATGGTGTCAACACCAAACGAGATCGTACCAACCCTCTTCATCGGGGTATTGTCATCTTTTGGGGTAAGATCAGTATCGTCTTCATCATCACCTTCTGAATCATCGTCTCTTCTGGATGGGACATTGTCATGGCATCTGTCATTTCTCCTTTTCTTAGGGTCATCTATTCCACCTTTAGGAGCCTTACCATCCACATACTTCCTCAACTTTCCAGATTTTAACATCTTTTCAATCTCATCTTTCAAGGCGAAGCATCTGTCCGTGACGTGGCCATGGTCCTGGTGGAACTCGCACCATAGGTTTTTGTTCCTCTTATGTGGTGGGGATTTCAGTTTCTCTGGCCATCTCAGATTCCTGTCATTCTTAATCTCATTGAGGATGTGCTCGCAGCTCACAGTCAGAGGAGTATTGTGAGCGAACTTATCATCACCCAACCTCTTCTTACCATCTTTCTTCTTTTGGTACTTTCCACTGCTACTGCGGTTCTCATCCTCATACTTGGCGACCATTTCCTCTTTCGCATTCATTACTTTCCCTGCGGTTGCCAGGAGCTCCGCCATAGACCTAGGGGGTCTTTCGCAAGTTTCCACAACATCTTCCCTTTCTGTAGACCCCCTATGAGGGCGGTCATGGCTATATTCTCTTCATAATCTTCGACCTCCAACTTCTCTTTGTTGAATCTCCCTATGTAGTCTCTTAGGCTCTCATCCTTGTCGTGCTTGACATACAACAGGTGAGTAGTCTTCTTTTGAGGTCTAACCCCAAAGCATAAGTTGTGGATGAATCGTTCAGCCAAGCCTTTGAAGTTCTCAATTGAGTTCTTTGGAAGGGAGGTGAACCAGCTGTGTTCTGCCCCTATTCAGGTCCCAGAGAAGGTCCTACACTTCATCTCATCGGGTATCGAGTAGATGTCTGCTGCCGACTGATACATCTCGATGTGATGTACAGGGTTAGTGCTGTCATCATACTTGGAAGACACCATAGGAGGCTTGAACTTAGCTGGGGTTGGGAAGCCCACTATCCTAGCCACAAATGGAGAACCCTCTGAGTAACCATTTTTCAATGGGTCCCTACTTTTAATGAGGTCTCCTATCTTCTCCTCAAGACGTTGGATAGAGTCATTCCATGGCCTCCTATCATCGGCTTGGCCGAGGTTGTCCCCCTCCACCTCCAAGGGGTGGACTGAGGGTTCTCCTGCCACAGCACGTCGTCGGCTGTTGACCTCTTCCTATTCCCAGCCTCGTCTTTCACAGTATCGACCTTGGTCTGTCCGACCATGTATGTTTCCTCTCTGAGAGCCTGTTGTGCTCCTCGATCTCAAAAATCTATGTCTTAGGCCATTCATTGGGCCCAACCTCTCAAAGGCTGACCCTTTGCTCAATCGATCAAAGGCTGACCCTCTTTGTTGAGCCTCTTCACCTCTTCGGTCGACACAACCTTGACTTTGCTGAAGAGGTCGTACAGTATTATTCGACACCTCATACGGCTCCCAGCAGTCTTCCGGGGCCTCTTCCGCCTCTATATCGTCATACCTGTCCTCTGGGAAAGGGTTTCCTTGCCTCCCCAGGCGTAAGCGCCTAGGATCAGCAACGTCCCTTCTTCGCTAGGGTGTAGGTTGTTCCTTTATTGGTGCCTGGGGTGGTCCCCTGGCGTCTGGATGAGGCTGAACAGCCATCGGAGTGATTATATCCGGTGAGACTCCCGGTGGCCTCATCATAGTTTGGCTGAGCTGTGCAAATTGCTCCTGCATATCTTGTTGTGTTGTAACTAAAGACCTCAAGGATACAGCTACCTCCGCCATTTCGGACTGGGGCAGCGCCTGACTTGAACTAGGCCCTCCACCTCCGGGTGGCGGAAGAGGTTGCGGTAATTCTGGTGCCATAGGTTAACACTATAGAGCTTGAGTAGCAGATGAGCTTAGCACGTCAAAGGACCTCTTTCAATGGTGAAACAGCTCCACACAAGGGGTGGTGCCTGGTTCACCACCAGAGTCTTTGGTGAGGTTAAGCTGAAGAAGAGGAAGAGACAGCTTCTCTCATTCCCACAGACGGCGCCAAAATGATGATGCTAAAAATAGCACCACCCTTCAAGGTGTTTGTAAGCTCAATTCAATGTTAACAATGACAGCATAAAGGCATATAGTAGAAGGAGGTGAGGAGAAGAGGAAGATCACCAGAATATAAGTGGTTCAGCCAATCAGGCCTACGTCCACTGTGCAAGTGTGTGATTAATATCACTGTATGAGGGCTCTAATGGCCATACATACAAACTCTCAATCTTTCTCTCTCTACTGTGTATTTTAACAGAGTTTTAGCTAGGGTTGCTAACTTTGGATCCCTCTCAAGTTAGAGGATGACCTCTATATATATAGTACCTAGGGGTGTAATGTACCTTCCATGCATGTAATGTGCATGTGTGTGTTTGCCTCACCAATATGGGGGAGCCACCTGTCACTGTCACATGTAGAGAATGATGACAAAATATTCTCCCCACGTGTGGGGAATAATCTTTTTATAACTGATTTGTGTCCACGTGCCCTTATCCAAATGTCAACAGATGCTCGGCTACCGTTCTTGGTGCATGACCTCGGCCTGGGAGAGGCCGAGGTTGACAAGTCTAGTTGCTTGTTCAATCCGAGATGAGCTATAGGTGCCTCGAACTGATCTCAGCCGAGATAATGGGTAGGGGTCGGCCTGAGCCGAGGTTGAGCTGGCGCGTGCTTGGAGCATCGACTGATGTCTTGATGAGGTTGACATTCGTAGAAAGGCTTCTTGCGAGCTCGGCCTATATCTGGCCGAGGTTACCATTCCCAGGTGTACGAGAGTGCTGCTGACGCTTATAATGCGTGCAATGTCCTTTGGAGAGGCAGATGGTAGTGTCGGCCTGGGCCGACCTTGCTATGGCCGAGAGCTGGCGTCGCATGCCCAAGGCTTGTCCAGTGTCGGCCATGATCTCGGCCGAGGTTGGTGTCTCCGACCCGAGGTCACACTTGGGGCATATCACCGATGGTGGGAGACCATGGAATGACTCTATCCAACGTCTTGAGGAGAAGATAGGAGACCTCCTTAGGGGTCGAGATCCATTGCAAAGAGGTTTCTTGGAGGGCTCCCCCTTTGTGGCAAGGATAGTGAGCTTCCCAAACCCTGCTAAGTACAAACCACTTGTGGTGTCTCCCAAGTATGATGGTAGAACCAACCCTGTACATCACATTGAGATGTATCAGTTAGAGGCGGACATCTACTCGATACCTGATGAGATGAAGTGTAGGGCCTTCTATGGGACTTTGACAGGAGCAGCACACAACTGGTTTACTTCTCTTCCGAAAAATTCAATTGAGAACTTCAAGGGCTTAGCTGAGAGATTCATTCACAACTTCTTCTTTGGGGTAAGACCTCAAAAGAAGACCACTCATCTACTCTATGTCAAGAAAGGCAAGGACGAGAGCCTAAGAGACTACATCGCCAGGTTCAACAAAGAAAAACTTGAGGTTGAATATTACGAATAGAATATAGCCATGACCGCCCTCATAGGAGGTCTTCAGAAAGGGAAGTTGTTGTGGAAACTTATGGAAGACCCTCCCAGGTCTATCGCAGAACTACTGGCAACTGCGGTAAAGGTCATGAATGCCGAAGAGGCAATAGCCGCCAAGTATGAGGATGAGAACTATGGTAGTAGCGGGAAGTCCCAAAGAAAGAAGGATGGAAAGAAGAGGTCAGCCGATGACAAATTCGCTCACTATACTCCTCTAACTGTGAGCTGTGAGCATATCCTCAACGAGATCAAGAATGACAGGACTCTAAGATGGTCTAAAAAACTGAAGGGCCCTCCGCGTAAGAGGAACAAAAACTTATGGTGCAAGTTCCACCAAGACCATGGCCATGTTACCGACAGATGCTTCGCCTTGAAGGATGAGATTGAAAAGATGTTAAAATCCGAAAAGTTGAGGAAGTATGTTGATGGCAAGGCTCCTAAAGGCGTAAGAGATGAACCTAAGAAGAGGAGAAATGACAGACGCTGTGACGATGCCCCAGCTAAAAGAGACAATAATTCAGAAGGTGATGATGAAGACGATCCGGAACTTCCATCGAAAGATAACAACACTCTAGTGAAGAGGGTTAGCATGATCTCCTTTGGTGTTGACACCATATGAGGAGGACTAGCGGGAGGTGGCTCTGAAGTGGCTGACAGAAAAGATCATGTGGAAGAGGCCAAGTCAGTGGCCAAACTTGAAGTTGTAAATCTAACGTCTTCTGATACAGCGCAGAAGAGAAAGAAGGTGGACATGGACACCCTTATAGTTGGGTTCTCCTGAATCGACTTCAAAGGTATCTTAGACCCACATGTTGACCCTTTGGTAATAACCATAAGGGTGCATGGATGCGAGGTGATGAGGATCCTCGTGGACGGGGGGAGTTTAGCAGACATGGTGTTTTGGCCTTGCTTCAAGAGCCTAGGTATTAGCAGAGCTAGGCTGGTACCCTATCATCATCCTTTAATGGGCTTTAGTGGCAAAAAGGTCCACCCATTGGATGTACGAATGGGTGATGAGTGGCCTAAGAGGTTGACCAGGAAGATAAATTTTTCGTAATGGACAAAAATGTCTTCTTGGCCTATAACCTCATCATAGGAAGGGTAGCCCTTAAGGAGTTTGAGGCCGTGCCGTTAATGGTTCACCAGATGCTAAAATTCCCAACCCCTTATGGGGTAGGGGAAGTACAAGGTGACCAGACCATAGCACGAGAATGTTACTTCAACTCGGTCGAAGAGAGAGAGGCCCATAAGAGGGCAATCACCACTTATAGCATTGATACACTTGACCCAAGAGATGAAACAAAGTTGAAGAAGGGAGAGGCTGCGGAAGAGGTAGAATCCATCATCCTTAACGAGGACGAACCAGAAAAAAAACATCCAAGTTGGCAAAGCCTTAAAAACATAAATCAAGGAAGAGCTAATAAACTTCTTAAGGAAGAGGCAGAGTGTCTTCACTTGGATTCATGCAGATATGCCCGGTATCAACCCTGAGGTTATGTGTCACAAGCTTAATGTGACCAAAGATGCCAGGCCTATCAAACAAAGATGAAGAGTTTACACCAGGGAGAAGTACGACGTTATCCGGGAAGAGGTTAAAAAATTGGAAGAGGCTGAGTTTATTAGAGAAGTCATATATCCGGAGTGGTTATCGAATGCAGTCATCGTGCCCAAAGCCAATGGAAAGTGGAGAATGTACGTTGATTTCACTGACCTGAACAAGTCTTGCCCAAAAGACAGATATCCCTTATCTCGAATAGATCAGATGGTAGATGCCACTGTAGGGCATGAGCTCATGAGATTTATGCACGCGTATTCAGGCTATAATCAGATCTTCATGAATGCGGAAAACTCAGAGAAGACAACCTTCATTACCGACAAAGGGACGTACTGCTACAAAGTGATGCCCTTTGGTTTAAAAAATGGGGGGGCAACGTATCAACGTCTTGTGAATAAGATGTTCGAAGATCAAATAGGCAAGACTATGGAGGTATATGTAGACGATATGCTGACGAAGAGCTTAAAGGCCTGCACTCATGTGGAAGACCTTGAAAAGACCTTCGATACTATGGACTTGTACAGGATGAAACTTAACCCAGCGAAGTGTGTCTTCGGGGTAGGAGCTGGGAAGTTTCTTAGATTTATCGTCAATCAAAGAGGAATCGAAGCAAACCCTGAGAAAATCAAGGCTTTGCTTGACATGAATACGCCAAGGAGTATCAAGGACGTCCAAAGACTCACGGGGAGAGTGGCCGCACTCAACAGGTTTATTTCCAGAGCAACGGACAAGTGTCTTCCATTCTTTAAAGTGCTTAGAAAGGCCTTCTAGTGGGACGAAGAGTGCGAAGAAGCTTTTAACCAACTCAAGTCTTACCTTGGGTCTCCCTTGTTATTATCTCGGCCCATAGTAGGAGAGAAATTGTATGTTTATCTAGCGGTCTCTGAATCGGCCATCAGTGCAGCCATAGTACAGGTAGACGTTAGAATCCAAAGGCCTGTGTATTTTAACAGTAAAGCCCTTCAAGGGTCTGAGCAAAATTATCCTCGTATGGAAAAGTTATCCTACGCCCTGATACATGCTTCAAGTAAGATGAAGCCCTACTTCCAAGTCCATTCCATGGTCGTCCTCACCGATTCCCCACTAAGACAGGTTCTACATAAACCTGAGAAGTCTGGAATATTGATGACCTGGGCCATTGAGTTGGGGGAGTATGAACTTACTTACCAACCCAGGGCAGCCATCAAAGGGAAGGCCCTCGCAGACTTTGTTGCTGAGTTCACATGGGAAGAGGCCGAGGTAGAGAATGACCTAGTGGGTGCAGAAGGGTCAAACAATAATATCTTTCGAGAACAGGAAGAGGTTGCACCAAACGTCTTCCGAAGCCAGGAAGAGGCCATATCCAAGGAGATCAGGAGCATAGTAGCGGAGAACGAGGAGGACCGGTACCTCTTCAGGCAAGGAATTATGTCAGAAGGGGCATTCTCATCGGATATAGACATTTGGAATCTCTTCGTTGATGTTTCTTCCTGTGACAGTGGAAGCGGTGCAGGGCTAATACTTTCAGCTCCAGACGGTGCCAACATTGAATACGCTTTGAGGTTCAACTTCAAGGCATCTAACAACGAGTCAGAATATGAGGCCATGATAGCAGGTCTCTCATTGGCAAAGACTCTGGGAGTAAGACGACTCCTACTTCATAGCGACTCAATGTTAGTTGTCAATAAAGTATTGGGGGTCTATGAGGCCAAAGATGAAAGGATGGCTATGTATCTGAAAACGGTGAGAATGATGTTAGAATATTTCAAAGAAACAAAACTGAAGAGAGTGCCTCGACAAAATAACAACCACGCAAATGCATTGGTAAGGCTAGCTTCAGCGATGAAGACAGGCATCAGAAGGAAAATTACGGTCGAGGTCTTACAAAAAGCGACCATTGAGGAGGAGGAGGAGGAGGATGAGGTTAGCAACCCTTGTCTCATTTTGAACCTAGGAGACTCGTGGATGGACCCCCTCGTCAGATATATCAAAGAGGGAGAGCTACCAGAGTCCAAGCTAGAGAGGAGGAAATTAAGATACAGGGATGTGAAATTCTCCATAGTAGGAGACATCCTATATAAGAAGGGGTTCATATTGCCTCTCCTCAGATGTGTCCATCCCATAGAAGTTCCTCACATTTTATAGGAGGTACATGAGTGTTCTTGTTCCAGTCACATAGGAGGAAGACCCTTAGCCAAGAGAATTATTACACAGGGGTACTGGTGGACAACGTTGGCCAAAGATGGTGCAGCTTACGTGAAGAGGTACGATAAATGTTAGAGATTATCCACTATTCCTCACCAACCTCATCAACCTATGACGTCAATCACTTCCCATGGCCATTTGCAGTATGAGGAATTGACTTAGTAGGACCCCTACCAAGAGTTGCCAATAATTACCGGTTTCTGATAGTTGCCATTGACTACTTCTCAAAGTGGGTAGAGGCAGAGTCGATGATAACGATCACAGAACAAAAGACCTTCCAATTTATTTAGAGGAACATCATATGTGGACATGGCCTCCCAAACACTCTCATCTCAGATAATGGAACTCAGCTCAAGAACTCCTCTTTAAAAAAGTATTGCGAAAGAGTTGGGATAAAGCAGTTCTTCTCATCTCCTTGCCGACCTCAGGTAAACGGTCAGACGGAAGTCACAAACAAAACAATCCTCGATGGAATCAAGAAGAGGTTAAAATAAGCGAAGGGGAGATGGACTGAAGAGGTTTATGTTGTTTTGTGGGCCTACAGGACAACGGTAAGAACACCGACATAAGAGACCCAGTTCATGCTAGCACATGGCTCAGAAGTTATTATACCAACGAAAGTGGGACTCCCTACTCATAGGGTTCAGACCTTTGACCCTGATAAAAATGGGGAAGAAAAGAGACTAGACATAGATTTGATTGAAGAGAGAAGGGAAGACACGAAAATCAGACAAGCAGCTTACCAGCAGCGAGCAGTAAAATTCTACAATCAGAGGGTGAAATCAAGACCCATTGCCATGGGAGACTTAGTACTGAAGAAGATGTTACAGAAAACAAACAAACTCCACCCAAACTGGCATGGTCCCTACAAAGTGACAGAATAGGTTGTGCACGGGACCTACAGGCCAGAAAACCTAGAAGGGGAACCTTTTGCCAACCCCTGGAATGCTGATCACCTAAAGAAGTATTACATATGATGTTGCAAAAATTTATGTAAATGTACCATCTTATGAAGAGGCTATTAATGAGAGATCAGTTTCCATGTCAATTATTGCTTCATTGTGCTCTAATGATAGAATGTATGAGGATAACATCTTAATTGATGACCTCAGACCTTATAACATCATTATTTGGTGACAAGGTCTGAGGTCAGACATCACACTTCGATGACCTCAGACCCTTAACATCATTAATTTGGTGAAATTAGTTATGGGGATAACATCTTAGTGATGACCTCAGGCCTTAACATCATTATTTGGTGAATCATACTCGGATGACCTCAGACCCTTAACATCATTAATTTGGTGAAATTAATTATGGGGATAACATCTTAGTGATGACCTAGGGCCTTAACATCATTATTTGGTGAGAAGGTCTGAGGTCCGACATCATACTTGGATGACCTCAGACCCTTAACATCATTAATTTGGTGAAATTATTTATGGGGATAACATCTTAGTTGATGACCTCAGACCTTATAACATCATTATTTGGTGACAAGGTCTGAGGCCAGACATCATACTCGGATGACCTCAGACCCTTAACATCATTAATTTGGTGAAATTAGTTATGGGGATAACATCTTAGTGATGACCTCAGGCCTTAACGTCATTATTTGGTGACAAGGTCTGAGGTCAGACATCACACTTGGATGACCTCAAACCCTTAACATCATTAATTTGGTGAAATTAGTTATGGGGATAACATCTTAGTGATGACCTCAGGCCTTAACATCATTATTTGGTGACAAGGTCTGAGGTCAGACATCATACTCGGATGACCTCAGACCCTTAACATCATTAATTTAGTGATATTATTTATTTGGATGACATCTTAGTTGATGACCTCAGACCTTATAACATCATTATTTGGTGACAAGGTCTGAGGTCAGACATAATACTTGGATGACCCCAGACCATTAACATCATTAATTTGGTGATATTATTTATAAGGATGGCATCTTAGTTGATGACGTGAGACCTTATAATATCATTATTTGGTGACAAGGTCTGAGGTCAGACTATTAATTTAGTTTAAACAGGCAACATTACACCAAGACTTCAGAGCTGAACATCGCATGGCAAAGAAGCATTCAACAAATCAACAAATGAAGAAATAAACCCCCCTCCCCCCCAGAGGTTGTCATCCAATTGTAAAATTCAAAAATATAAGCTGATGATGTTCTTCAAAGGTTACAACTAATCAGGGATTACAAAAAAGTACAAATACTTCAAAAAATAGCCTAAGGATTTGAAGGGAGAGTGCTGGCATCCTCGGCCTGATTCCCCTGGACGACGTTGGTCACCTCAGCTCCATCGTCTCTGGGATTTGCTCCTTCAGTCTTTGTAACATCCTGGGGCGTAGTCTCTATTGGGGCAATATCTTCCTCTTCGACCTCCTGAAGTGCTTGGGAAAATTGGGGGTTGGAAAAACCCATACCCACGATGTCAGAGGCTTTTAAGATACCCGACTCCTTTTCCTTAACAGCCACCCACTTGCCAGTAGCCTTAATACCTCTCTCGAGGTACTCAAATCCGAAGCTGATGAATTCATCGGAGACTTTGTAATTGGATAAAATCCCCTCAGAAGCATCCTCAAAGGCTGCCTTCACTGTTGCGTCGACCTTTTGCTGAAGAACATCGTCCTTAGCCTTCGGAGCAATGATATGGTCCTTTTTCAGCTTAGAGATCTCTTTCTCGAACTCCTTAACCTTCTTGTCAGACCCATCAAGTGCAGACTTCAGACAGTCTACCTCTGCATTCAGAGTACTTTGCACCTTCTCGGCCTCTTGGCCTTTCTGGATGAGGGGTAACTTCTTCAGGGTCCAATTGGCAAGATGATGCATAGCAGCAAGGCCCTACAAATCATGTGGTCGTATATATAAGTTACAATTCAAAGAAGAGGTTACACTTAGAAGATAAACTGAACTCCAAAGTCATACCTGAATAGACCTATGAAGGCCAAACTAAATCAGCAGAGGAGTGTCCATAGATCGACAAAAATGTTTGTCAGCATCGGTCATAGCAGAGCCGATGGCATCCAATGCCTACAAACTATTCCCTATGATTCTATCATTAATTTTCAGTTTCTTTATATGAGCAGCCAATGTATCCTCAGAGGAAATGGGGATGGCTCGATCTCCCATTTTTTTCTTTTGCCTCTGATCCTCAGGGGTAGGGTCAGAAACCTTCCTCTTCTTAGTGGCCTCAGCCCTTGAGGCAGATGGAGGGGGAGGAGGAGCGATCAGACCAGCCTTTTTGACGAGCTTCGTCAAACTTGGTGCTGCCATTTCCCAAAGCTCGTCAGATATTCTCTTTGGACGTTCTGCAAAATAGGAGGGTCTGAGTTAGAGAATCAGATATACATATATTAAGAGGTATAACTTGTTGAAATAAGAAACTTACCAAGCTCTATAAGAGGACTTCCCCCTAAACCAGTCTCAGAGAGGTAGTGGGGGGTCATCAGGTGTTCAAATCTTACGAGCAGACCATGCGCCCCTAGTCCTGAAGGTCTTTGACCTTCTAAAGATTTTATCGGCTTAGACCAGGGTCAACCTTAGCAGCCATTGTAACCTTTCCCCATCTTATAGGCATCCTCGGCTCTAGCGAGGAAGAGGGGGCACATGGGCCAAATTCCCATGGCCCTGAGGCAAAAAAATAGCGTGGCTTCCAGTTATGATTAGACGTTTGAGTTATTCGAATCATCTTCTTTTCAGGTTTTTGAGGTATAAAATGACAATAGCTAGGATGGTTTATGGCAGATGAAGGGACATAGCATCTTACAAAGACTTGGACTGGAAGGTCTGAGTGATGAACAGCCCTCCATAAGACAATGGCCCCAATCATCACCCTCCAAGCATTGGGTGATAACTGGGAAGGGGCCAAGTTGATAGAGGCTAGTATAGACCTGATGATGGGATGGATGGGCAGATGAAATCCCAACTTAAACATTTGCTCGTACAAGCAGATCTCACCATCTTGGCCGTGGTAAGACCTCTCTTCCCTCAGAGGTCTCCTAAGCTTTATGGAGGGGCTGATGGAGTATAAGTACCTGAAGCAAAGAAGGTCAACCTCACTAACTGTACTCTCAATCTCAGAGGCCTCATAGACGTCAACATCACTCTCAGCATCATCATCATCATCTAACTCAACATCGGCCTGAGCAGACGATTGGGCTCCACTTGGAAACCTCTGAGCGAACTCAGCCCCTGTGACAGCCGACAAAGGTATGGCTCCAAGGATTGGCGAAACTGCCACACTCGGCCCAATAATTTCAACATCAGAGGAATAGGTTGATGTGCTTGAACTTTTGTGGGATGAGGCTCGACTGGAAACCTCCACTTGATCAGGGGCCTGATCTTGTCGAGTTAAGAAATCCATAGCCTCTTGAAAAGAGTCCACAGACATAGGGTCTGAGGAGGATGACTTAGACTCAGACATTGGCGACGGTTCACCAGGGACCTCTGCTTGGTTAGCTGGTTCAGATGGTTCAGGATATACGACCTTCAGAGGTGGTGGAAAGATAGGTTTGAGGGGGAATTCCTCTGACCTACGAGCTTCCTCCTGCGCTCTTTTTATTTGCCTAATTTTCTCTAAAGTCTTCTCTTTGAGAGAGGGGAACTCCTCTAAGAGTTGGTAAAGGGGTCTGAGCATAAGAGGCAGACCCTACACTTACAATTCTCCTAAATAACAAACAAAGAATGGCAAATGGAATGATGCAATTAAGGATCAAAATATCAAATTTTGAGCAATAGCCATAAAGAACAAACAAGAACAGTTCACCAGAAAAAATGGAGATCTCGCTAGAAATCTCTTAAAAGCTCACCAGGAAAAGCAAAAACAATACCAAGGCAGAAAAATGAAGAATATGGGATGTAAAGAGGTACCTGAAGGAGAGCGAAGAGAAGCAAGGGAAGGGGCACCAAAGCGCACTTCGAAACTAAGTTCTTCTAGATAGAGAGAGAGTTGCAAAAGTTACTCGAGGCTGGAAAAGGAGAGAAATGAGGAAGGAAGAGAAGATTGGGGGTTTAAACCCTAAGTATGTGAGCACACCTCCCAAGGCCCATCATTGCCTTGGGAGCCCAAAACACAACCATCATCAAACCTGTCAGGCACGCTACCTACTCCAATGGTTGACACTTGTCAAGATGATATTTGACACCTGAAGAAATCCAACCTCTGACCGATATACCCCTTAGATACCGGATCATACAAGTAATTAATGGCTAGGGGTGATTGATATGCCCCAAATACACCACCTCGGCTCTGAGACATCAACCTCGGCTAAGGATTTGGCCATGGTTGGAAGGGCCATGGATCATTGACCAACAACCTCGGTTATGGCAAGGTCAGCCACGGCCGAGGTTACTACTAACCTCATCAAGAGAAGTGCTCACGTCACATTGAATAGATATTTATCAAATCATTCCCTGGTTGACAACCTCGGCTAGGAATAGGCCGAGGTTGATGAAGCTAAACTTCCATCAAGGCCAACTTCAGCAGGGAATCAGCCGATGTTCCTATCATGCTCCAGCTTAACCTCGGCCCAGGATGACCTTATGCCTTCACTTACCTTACCTCGGCCTTCATATAAGTCGAGACCATTATGGCCCATCTCTGACTGAATAAACAGCTAGACCTTGCCTATCTCGGACTCTTCTAGGCTAAGGTTTTAACCAAGCACGGATGGCCGAGCACTTATGGACATATGTGTGGATAAGGACACGTGGGCACAAATCAGTTATAACAAATCATTCCCCTCACGTGGGAGGGATATTTTATCATCATTCTCTATATGTGGCAGTGACAGATGTCTTCATCAAATTGTCTAGATCAACACACACATGCTCATTGCATGCATAGGGGGTACATTACACCCCCCAGGTACTATATATTGAGTTCATCCTCTACCTTGTAGGGGGATCTAAAAACACAACCCTAGCTGAAACTCTGTCTAAATACATAGTAGAGAGAGAATGCTTGAGAGATTGTATCTATGTGCATTAGAGCCCTCATACATTGATACATACCATACACTTGCACAGTGGACGTAGGCCTAATTGGCTGAACTACTTATATGCCGGTGTGAATCCTCTTCTCCTCACCTCATTCTCTTATATTTCCTATATACACGTGATGCCATTGTTAACATTGAATTGAGCTCACAAACACCTTGAAAGGTAGTGCTGTTTCCAGCATCATCAATACTTTAATTGGACTTCTAGATCATTTGTCCATAGAAACCAAATTTTATTGGATATGTTACTAAAACAGTTTGGTTAATTCCATTTTAGTTTGTATTTGGGAGTATTTTCAGAATTTACTTTAGGCTCTAGTAAGGCAATTGTTGGTAGATTATATTGTTTAATCAGTCTTTTGATTCTCCTATTAGTTGCTTTATTACCTACCCCCCAACATTCCAGCATATGAAATTTATCATTTAAACATAGGATTAGTTATGATATTTTTTTTTATTTTCCTAAAGACCTTGTGAATCTTCTGTAAAGAGGATCAATAGGAGCTTTTTTAGAAATCATACCTGACTTTATAGATGATTCTGCAGCAGAAGTAGAGGAGTCAGTGTCACTGTCTTTCCTTATGGCTACAGCTCTATGTTGCTAATATTTGTTCCATTTGACATCTAACCAAGAAGCAAAATTATGTAGTTCTTCAACCATTGGAACTGAATTTTTTCTTTCCTCTTAATCTGAATGATAATCTTTTGATTCTTTAAAAGAATTATCATATTTAGGCAGTGCAGAGCCTTTTGGGAAGAGGTGGAATTGATCCACCCTCAAAGCTTCCTCTGAACTATAATGATCATGAGATATTTTATCTAACTGAGTCCAACTTTTAACCTGATCTGTTGCTTGCTCTTCAGAGTCTGTATCAGAATTGTCTTCGTGTACTACCTCTATGATGTCATCTAAAATCCCTTTCTTGGTTCCTGAAGAACTTGGGTTTAGGTGAGACTTTAAAGGCCATGTGTTTGTAGAGATCCCTTGAGCCTTAGGAAGTAACTGAATCTTTATTCCATTTTCTTGAATTTGTTTAGCAACAGCAGCATTCGTGGGGAGAAGTTGATTCTTTATGCCATTTTCTTATTCTTGTATTACAGCAGCACTCTTTACAGTCTCTTTTATCTTTTATTTTTGGGAGGTATTTGTAGGAGGGAATTTGATCAGGAATTTAGATTCTTGATGCCCCTTCTTCTTAAAGTATTGACAGTATGATGGAATGTTTTCATACGAGATTTGTTGCCAAAAACCCTTTTCCCCACATCCAATCCAGATCTTATAGATTCTTTCTTATAAAAGATTTAACTCAATACATATTCTTGTAATGCTTGGCCTAGATAAGGATGTTGTTGAGGCATCCATGGTCAAAGGTTTCCTAATTAATTAAGCAATAGAAAATAAAGAAGACTTGGCATAAAAATGAATTGGAAGATTGGGTAGATTCACTCAAACTGGTATAATGGGGTTTTCTTCTTCTGGGTGGAAATCAGATGTCCATTTGAAAGTACGCATTGGGAACTTCCCGATATACCATTGATCTCTTACCTAAAGGCGAACATAGTCCTCTTCACATTGAAGTCGAATTAGAATGTGCTTTGAATCAATCAGACCAACTATAAATTCAGACTTTAATGAAAAAGTTTGGAAAGTTTTCCTGATGATTTCAATTGAAGGTCTGCCATGCGAAAATTTGCCTATGATTGTGTGTTGGAAAGAAGCAGCTAGTGTTGTAATATCATCTTTTAAGAATAGAATTGCTAGTTCTCCCTTGTAGGTAGATGGCTGTTTGAGACATGGATCCTTCGCAGAGTTGTTCATGAGAATACTTGCAAAGGATTTCTTCCAAATAGTATTCTAATCAGGAGGTTTAGGAGGGATGTGTGTGTTAACAGGTATGTCAGCCATGTTTTCCATGGCGACAAGAGCTTCAAAGGGAATGAGAGTTCACCCTATTTCCTATATGATTCTTGGAGAGTTTATTGGAGATTGTTATGCAGCCAATCACCTTTTGCACTTTTATTCTTGAAATAATAAATCAATTAAAATCTATATGACATTCCATGTGGATTCTTGATACCCGACTTCCCGCTATACTTGTATCGCAAGTGAAATCATAATTTAGGTTTTTATATTAATGCGATGAAACGAAATCAACGATTAGCGTTTTGACACGATGCTACTTTTCACCCTTAATCAAAATGGCACCGTTGTTGGGGAGTGTGTTTTAGATTGTAATTACTTTATTATTTCATAGTATCTTTTCTTTTGTATTTGTATTCTTTGTTTTAACCTTTTTTGCAGGATAACATATTTGAGCGCGAAGACACTTTGATTCGCGGTAGCTCTCTTTATTTCTCGGATTCTCCATCTACAAACAACGATATAATCATGTCATATTATTATATTTATGACGGTCATTCTGATGATTCTTACTTTGGGGATAGTTTTCAAGTTTTCCATTTTCAAGATTTTCTTGAGAATGAAAGACTTGAAAACATTTATCGGAATGAAAATCTTTATTGGGAGCTTGAGTTGGATTCATTATTCGAATCCAATTATGATTTTTATTCCAATAATTTCGAAGACGAGTTTCAACCAAATGAGGAGTCCGAGGCTCTTGAGTCGAGGAAGCCTACTTTGGAAGACACTTTTCTTCTTTAGTCCCAAGGTTTGGAAAGCCTTCTTGGTGCTGGATTGAGACTTGAATCATTTTGCGATGAGATGGATTCTTTGGCGCTAAACAACGAGGAGGTGGAAACTTGTGTTTCACCTCAATTTTTCAAAGAATATCTCATCGAATGTGAATCTTTCTCCCTCGAAAGTCAATGTCCTTCCGACAATGAGTTGATTGAGATTGAATTTATTTCATCACCATATTCCTTTTCCATTATTGAACCTTTAGAATAACCAGTCGATTCCTATGAATCAGTGGAAACTTTTAAAACTTCTACACCATTTTCCGATGAGGACTCTTTGCCGGACTTGTTTTCCAAGGTAGATTGTATCCCCATGTGAACACCACCTCCCCTTCCAATTGAAAAACTATGGGGAGGAAAATTTACTTTTCTTAGATCCCAAGTGTACCTCTCCCCCTTGTTATCTAAATCCACCATCGTCCGTCCAAAATTGATAATTGGCATTGATTCATTTCTTACGCCTTACAACTGCCTTCCATTGTTCAAACAAAATTCCTATTTTTCGGGAGGCATGATTTCTTTTAAGGGTCCACCGTTGATCTTCCAAAGTCAAAATGTTGTTTGGGTGGATCCTCAACTATTTAGACTTCTAGTGTATAGTTAGTTAGAAGTCCAAATAGTAGGTTGTAAATAGTTATTTTTTTTTATTCTTTCTTTCGTTAGTTTTTCTTTCCTTTTAGTTTAGTCTAGTGTAATTAGTTAAACTTTTTGTTATGCTCGATACTAACTTGTTTTGTAGATTCTTTGGACTTGTACTCAACGGGGATCGCTCCAATTTGGGGTGATATCATTCTTCCTATATATGTGTTGCGTTCTTAATGTGCATTAAGGACAATGCAACATTTGAGTTAGGGGGTATAGGATATTTTATCCATTTCTTCGTTTTGTCCATGGATTTTATCACATGTTAGTTACAAAGCATGCTTTTTGTTAAAAATTTAAAATTTTCAAAAATATTTTCTTTCTTTTTTCTCCTTTGTTGGGCATTTGTCTTGTTTTCGGTGAGAAATTTTAATAAATGCCCGATCCAACAGACATTCAACAATGCATGTTCTCAATTTTAGAAGTTATTAGACTTTAGTCCTCAAATCATTGATATTATGAATTACTTCATGAATTAAACTTTATCCCATGAGCACATGCATTTTTCTTGTTATATTGATTTTGTTTAAGATTTTTAAAACTCGATAATCTTTTGTTGCATTGTATACACTTACACTGAGTAAGATTTGTACCTTCCGTCATTTGTGAGTGTATACACTATTCTTTCCTCTTTGAAAACGTTGAATTCGTTGGTAATCTCACTATTCTTTCATTTGATCGTTCATTAATTGAGTTCAGTTTTGAAATGTGTTACTTGAACATGATTTTCAAAGTTTGTTTTGACTCGAGAATTGCGTAAACTTTATGAAATGATCATAGGAAATCTTTGTTATATCACCCATATTAGCCTCACCTTAAATGTTTATCCTTATCAACCCCTTTGAGCCTTAATATATCATTTCGTTTCATAACCCAAAATCCCATAACCAACTCCGCATTGGAGTTATAACCCATACATATCACCTTTCGTACCTCGGTTTGGGATTATTCCCGGGATTGAATGATGTTTGTTTTAATGTTGTTTGCAATCAAGTTATGAGCGGCCGAGAAAAGGAAAAGGGAAAAAGAAAAATAGAAAATAAAGAGGAAGTTCGTATATGTTGTGTATGTATAGTTAAATAATCTTTATAACTCTCCAATTGCTATATTTAATGATTGATTATGAAACTTGTTTTCCATTTTCGTTATTGCCCACTATTTACCATTATCCCGAGTTTTCATCGCCGAACACTTTGAATACGTACATATTTCTTTCGTTTCATAACCTTAACCCCAAGCCTACATTACAACCCTATAAAGTCTTATGTGATCTTAAGGTGCATTTAATTTAAAAGTCATAAAAGTTTTGATAATCTGTGAAAATGCATTTCGCCTCTTTTAATGTGTGATATCTTTCATTGATATTACAATTTTTTCATTTCCTATATAGCGTTCTTTATTTGTGACATTTGTGCGACCTAGTTTCCATTTACATTTACTCTTTATGCCCGCATGTTCCGTGTGTTACCTCCATGTTTCGAGTGAAATCATTTAATGAGTGTAATGCCCGTGAGGATTGAATTTATGCTTTCTTCAATGCTTATCTGGTTTATTTAAGTTTTTTTCCAAATCATACTATGCATGTGCTCTCCCCCCTCCCACTTTTAAAGTTTGAATTCTATGAGGTGCATTAACCTATTAATAACAACGGACTTTAGCTTGAATTCGTTCAATATGCTAATAACGCGTTTGAAATCTTTTTTGTTATTTTTGAGTTTGTCGCATGTTGGGTTGGTCATATTTTGAGAAAACCGCATGATGTTTGTGGGTTTCATCCTTGAAAACCCTCACGAGACTACACTCATTCACTAGGGTAACCTAGGGGTTTAACGGCTTATTCCATACGCTAAATACTATCGTTCGCCCACGAAAGTGGCTTTTATCACTTTTTTATATATCTTTTATTTTATGATGACCTTATATTTCTTATTGCTTTGAACTTCATTGCTAAGGACTAGCAATACGTCACGAATATTGCATTTTCCACCCGTTAATTTATGCATATTTAGGCCCATCAAGTACAGTAATTGTTATAATTATGATCATTCATCATACAACCTTTGTTTTATGTGCTAACATGTTATTTGAGGTATTATTGAGTGTTTGTAGATATTATGGTACTTAGAATGAAGTTTCACCGCGTTCCGGTAAAGTTTCGTTGGAGTTTACATGTTCAGGGGCATTTTTATCATTTCACACTTCGAGATTTTTACCCAAAGTATTCACGAAATTGTAGCTCTCCGATCAAGCTTCGCGTGGCTACAAATGGTGCTCGAATCGGAGTCCGAGCAAAGAAAACACGGACCATTAATCGGAGAAGAATTATAAGTTATTTAATCTACTATTTTATTAATATTTTAACAATATATTTAATTGCCTTCACGTCCTTTTCTCTTTCATTTTTGCACCAAGCTTCAAATTGAAATGGCGATTTTGGCTTTGGATTGGGTTTGTGCTCGGGTTTTGGTTTCATCCAAAATTCGGGGCTTGTGTCCGACATTGAGAACGGATTTTGATGTAAAAATGCATATGGGTCTTGTGTGCTTTTTCGAAACGGGTCCTGGTTTGGTGTTTGCCACCATTGATGGGTTTTGGAGAACATGGAGCTTTTTGGCCATCTTCGTCTATGGAGGTTGGGCTTTGGCCTATAAACTTAGATGCGCGGCATAAGGGCTATGGTCGCGGGTTCCATTCGTTACGCAACTGTTTTTGGTTGTTGAATTGATAAACAAGTCAAATACGCAAATTGCAATGGCTACCATTGTTGGTCTCGGCATATACACATATGTAAATGGGTCTCGACCATTTTTTATTTAGATCGAGTCCTTAGTTCTTAGTTTGCAACCAAATTGCAGCTGGTCCGAATAGAAATAACAGCCACGACGGGCCACGCAATGGAGGTCGCGGTCTTGATTTTTGTTGGAATTTGTTGGATTGGGAGAAAATTTCAAGGTTATAGGTGCGAATCGATTCGCACCTTTGTGAATCAATTTACTATAACACCCCGTATTTCATTGCATGTAATATTTAATTAATTTGGAAATTTTAAATTACTTGTGTGTCGTAATTTAATTGAATTAATTATAGTAATATTTATTTAAATATTAATCGGAGAGTGAATGGTTAATATTTAGGGAAATTTAATTACTAAGTCAATAGTAATAATTTATTTACGTCATATTGTGTATTAGTGACGTAGCATTTATTTATCTCAGCCGGGAGTCGGTATAGACTAATTTGGGTGTGAGATAAGGATTTTTATAAATTAATTTGGATGTCAATTTTGAGTGCACGACTGAGTTCGTATGGGCCGAGATAGTCGAAAAAGTGTACTCGGGGGTATTAAACTGATTACGGGTCATTTTGAGGCATAATTGGGCCCACACGGGGCTATTTGGGTCACTTGAGCTTGGCCCATTAGGCTAAAAATGGGATTTAGCTTTAATACCTAATTGGGGGAAAAGGGAAACGACAGAAAACATAAATCTAAATCCTACATTTTGAGAGAAAACTATAGGGAGTAGTTAGAGTGCATTGGGGACCCTTTTAGAGACAAGACTAGGGATGAATTTGGGGGATTCATCATCAACCTTGCAAATCTGAAACTCGGATCAGACCCTACGAACCCATAAGGCAAGTGGTTAACTTGATGTAGCATTTAATTATGTTTTCAATTCATATTTGTGTGATGTGGAAATCAAAAATTCGTTTTGGGTATAAACGGGTACAAAAATGGAGTTTTTATAATTGGAAAATCAAAAGGATAATTGGTGTAGGAATTCGTCACGTTACTTGATTCTGAGTAGATTGTTAACTTTGATTGATGAAAGAAATTGGGATAAATGGATGAAATTGGGACTGAACAAAGAAAGCCCTGAAATTTCCCAATTTTTGAGCAGTAGAGATTTGTGGGAATTAAGTCATGTTTGAGGTTTTAGGGGAGGTTCTAATCACGTTCCCATGTGTTAAAAATGTTGTCTACGTTTGGGTTGAACCACAGAAGAGGTTGGAGTTGGGAAAAATTCGTTAATGGCTGAAACAGCGTTGGAGAATATGAAGACTTGTTCAATCGATCGATCAATCGATGGCTGGGATCGATCGATGGCCCTGGATTTTTAACAGGTCAGCCAGTTTTGTTATATAAGAGAAATTAATTTAAAATTTGATTCCCATACAATATTTAGTGAAAAATAAATATGGAACATAATTTCCTAACAATTATAAGGGAATGTAATTTGGATTGGGAGGGATTTATGTGTGACACACTTTGGTTCATTTTTTGGGGGAAAAATATTCCAAAATAATTAAATACGGATCGAGTGGGTGAGTCCGGGTATATTGGTTGAGTGATGCCAAGGTGTTAAATTAATTAAGATTGAAAGCTAATTAATTTGGAGTCGAGAATTTAGACTCGGGTATTATTTTATTCTCAGGCCATGAGAGCGAGTCCGAATATATTTGTTGGGTGACACCAATAATAATTTAATTAACTAATGTGCAAATTAATTAATAATCAGAGTTGAACCATAAACTCGAGATTCTAAGTATAGGCTTGTGTTACGGACTCAGTACACGATAAAGCTGGTATATTTAATATTTATATTGGCGTGTGCATATAAATATCAGTGATTAGATATTATTAATATATATACTCTAGTGCTATCGGAGAGGTTGCGCAATGTGGGTGAATCCCCTAGCTTGAGGAGTAGGGTGAGTATATCCCCAGGTCATAGCGTCCGTTATATGGGTGGGGGGTTTATTCTCCCAATTTCTTATTTATATGTGGTGGTTGGTTTTAGTTAGCTTGTGATGGTTAATGATTTATTTCTGCATTTCTTTTAATTAATGAAAGATAAAACTTGGCACCAGTTTAATTTCACTGAGGTGGTTAGTAATTAAAAGTTTCGATAGTGATGCTAATAATGAACCAACTACGAAACCTATTCTAATTTAATTTAGGACTAATCACCCGGGGTTTAATTAGGCGGGGTGTCACCGTGGAGATAGTGTTGAACTTCCCAGCTCCGAATCGATTCGGACTCCACCAAATCGATTCGCTTTGTCCTAGTTCTCAGCTCCCTTATTTCGGAATCGATTCGGACTCTTTCGAATCTTCGGTGCTCTATTTATGGCCGACTTTGTTGCTACTTTTTCCTTCATTTTCCTTTTTTATTTTATTTTTCTCTTTGTTTTCTCTCTTAATTGGAAACTTATCCCCTATTTTCTATTCTTTTCTCTTTTTCTTTATTTCTTATTCCCACTTAGTATATAAGCAACACTTAGTGTATTTTTGTAGGGAGATTCATAATATCTAGTTTTCTCTTCTTCTTTTTTCTTGTTATGTTCCATTTTAATTTTAGGTTAGGGTTTGGGGATTTATTTGTTGGAGTACCCATCTCCTCCTCCATTATGTAAGTTATATTTTCATTTCTTCTCCTTTGTCTACTTATTGTTCATTCAAGCTTTGTATTAATTTAGTTTTCCATGCTTAGTTAATTTTTATGCCTAGATAAATTTGTGTAATTTATTTATTTCTTGTTTTAATTATTAATTAGTTATTTAATTAGTTTATTCATGTGTAATGAGCAGTTAATAGGGTTTGGATCGTGTATCCACCATTGATGGGGGTAGAAAATTAGGTTTTGTGTAAAATTACATTTAATTGAAACCACGTGTATTAAAATTGATTTATTATGCATTTAACTTTCTTTATCACGCAACGCTAGATTTTTTAAAGAGATATTTCAAATTTAATCCGCGTGTGACCATTTTCGGTTAAATATTTTATCTCGCAACTTTGAGTTAAATTTCTTTTTACGTGATGTTTATGATTATCTAGAAATTCTCGGTTAAATATTTTCGAACCAAAATTCTAATTATTAGTTATTTAACTCATGGCGGGTACGCGATCCCGACTCTCATTTAATTAATATTGTTTAGATTTAACTTCTTATTTTTTTTCTCCTTTCTCACTATAACAACAAATCACCTTTTACACTTTTATTCTTGAAATAATAAATCAATTAAAATCTATACGACATTCCCTATGGATTCTCGATACCCCACTTACCGCTATACTTGTATCGCAAGTGCAGTCATAATTTAGGTTTTTTCAATAACGCGATGAAATGAATTCAATGATTAGCGTTTTGATACGACGCTACTTTTCACGCTCAATCAGTCAACCACCTCAAGCTCCATATGTCTTCTATCTACATTTGCGAAACTCTTCTCCTTGTCTTGAGCTACAAGAGGCACTCGAATACGACCTTAAATTAGCTCTTTCTGGATCATCACCGGTCCAAGAATATTTGTATTCCCCACCTCTAACCAACAAGAGGGTAAAGAAAAATGTCGGCCATACAATGCCTCAAAAGTCCCCATGCCTATCGTGAACTAATATGAGTTATTATAAGAAAATTCGAACAGTGGAAGGTTCTTCTCCTAACCTCCTCTAAAATTAAGTATGTACATCATCATTATATCCTCATGCATCTGATTAACCCTCTCAGTTTGCCTATTTATCTGCAGATGATAAGCCATACTCAATCGCAACTCAGTCCCCATAGCCTCTTAAAACTCTACCAAAAATGGAACATAAAGATTTTGTCCCGATGAGACACAATATTAATCGGCACCCCATGAAACCTCACTATCTCGGCTATAAAAAGCTATACCTTCTATCCAGTCGTATAAAATATCCGAACTGGCAAAAAGTGAGCCACCATGGTCAGGCGATCCATAATAACCCATATGGAATCGCGATCCCTCTATAATGTCGGTAACCCCATAATGATGCCCATCGATATGCTCTCCCATTTCTAAAATGGAATCTCTAATGGCTATAAAATTCCAGTTGGTCTTTAATGGTTTACCTTCACTAAATGACAAGTGCTGCACTTCGAGACAAACTCAGCATTGTCCCGCTTTATACCAACCCACCAATATTGTCTCCTCATGTCTTGGTACATCTTATCCTCGTCGAGATATACCAAAATAGTGACCTGTGAGACTCTGTCATCACTGCATGCCATAGGTCCCCATCCTCTAGGATAATAAGTCTCCCATTGAAGAATAAACCTCCCTCTGAACTGATTGAGTAACACTCTGATCCCTTTGCTAGTAACTAATGCACCGTGTCTTTTAAAAATTGATCCCATGCCTCTACCTTCACAACCCTCATGATGATCTCGGGTGTGATAGTGAAAACTATCATCCAAGCCCTGACCACTACATCATCCTATTGAAGTTCACTCCACTTCTCTTTCCAGACCGCTATTAACTCCCCAATAGGCTGTCAGATCAATGCGTAAGCCACCACATTAGCCTTCCTTGGGTGGTAATGGATGTCAAATTGATAATCTTTTATGAACTAAATCCACCTATGCTTCTTCATATTAAGGTCCTTCTTTGTGAACAGATACTGGAGAGACTTATAATTCGTGAATAGATTGAATGTCTTCTCTAGGAGATAGTGCCTCAATATCCTCAAGGCAAAAAAACTACCATTGCAAGCTCCAGATCATATACGGGGTAATTCATCTCATGGGGCTTAAGCTTGCAATAAGAATAAGCTATAGTTGGTCATCCTGTTGCAATACATCCCAGGTCCTTGTAAAGACTTATCAATAAAAAGAAAGTACTCCACTCCTCCTCTAGGCAATGTGAGTACTGGGGCTAAAGTCAATTTGTCCTTTAGATTATCAAAGGATAATTGACACTGATTATTCCAAACAAATGGCACCCCCTTACAAGTCAGATTCGTCAATGGATCAGCAATCTTCGAAAACCCCTTAATAAAGCGATGATTATAACCAACCAATCCCAAAAAGCTACAAGTCTCCATCGGTATCGTGGGATGACCCGACTCCCTCACCGCTGCTACCTTAATCGAGTCCACTAAAATGCCCATTTTTAACACAATATGATATAAGGACTGCACCTCTCCTAACCAGAACCCACATTTCTTGAACTTGGCATACAACTGATGGTCCCGTAAAGTCTGAAGAAGCATATGTAAGTTCTCTGCATGCTCGCCCTCAGTTCTAGAATTGAGTAGAATATTGTCTATGTAAATAATAAAGAATTAGTCTAAGAAATATCTGAACACCCTGTTCATAACGTCCATAATTTATTGGTTAGCTCGAATGGATTACCCCTAAACCCATAGACCCATATCGCGTCAGGAATGCAGTTTTAGGTACATCCTACTCCCTAACTAGATAAAAATACCCTGCGAGGTCTCCTCCTCGATATAATAAAAGTGCGTGCTTGACCCTCCCTCGAGAAGAAGTACTAACACAAAAAACATCTCCTGCACTGGAATGGAAAACAATAAAGTCCTACTAAAATAATCCACCATCACTCTATAATCTGACAACCAGTCCATACCGAGAATGGCATCATACCCAACTATAGGCAACACGAGTAAATCAGCGGTCAAGCATAATCTCCCTAAATCCATACCAACTGCTCTACAAACATAATGGATAAGGGCCCTTACCTAATGGAGAATCTACACATATAATAATACTATCAGTTGTATCTAATAAACTGATCGCTTGTGCAAATCTAGTAGTAATAAATGAATATGACACCCCCGTGTCCTGGCCCATATGCCCATGGATAGGAAACTTACCCTCTCCAGTTGGCGGTGCTTGCGGCGCTTGTGGAATCGTCGCATTTTGGATGTTGTAGACATGTCCATACTGTAACTATCCCTGTTGAGGTGGGACCACTGGAGCTGGTGGTGGTGCAGGTAATAATGGAACTTGTGGTCCCTATTGGGCACCTTGCTACTGACCTCCGTCTTTCTATGGGCAAACGCATCGCATGTGGCCCTACTACCCACAAATAAAACATTTTCCTGTAAAATCCCTCTACCTCTGGCCATGCCGGGGTTTCCTTGGTCTCTGTCCCCGATGTTCTTAACCTTGATGGACACCCTTATTATTCCCTTGGCTCTAATGTCCCTGAGGAGCACGCTACTTGTGGACCCGATGGCCTTGTCTGCATCCCCCATCACCTGGTCTGAATACCCCTAATCTGAGTCTCTTAGTTAGATCCCATTGTTGGGTATTTGCTCATGCTGTCTACCCTGATGCTATTGTGGTTCCCCATTAGCACCGTTACCTCCACTCTTGCCCTAATGGATAGATTCCCTAACTCTTTTATCTCCCTTAACATGGAAGTGCTGATCCAGTAAGTGAAGAAGTGCGGCATTGATGACCTGAGTATAAGACTTGAATGTCGTATTACCCAACAAGTGTTGTGGGATCCTCCAAGTGAGTTCGTCTATAAACTTCAACATATTTCTCTCCTTCGTATTCACCTCATCTGGCACGAAGTTTGTCAAACGGGTGAATCCTCCTCATATTCGGCCACTATCCAGCCCTCCTATGATAAGTCTAGAAACTTCCTCTGCATCTCTATCTGAATAGCATATGGAAAGAACTTGTGATCGAATCGCACCCAAAACTTTCCGATAGTCATGGTATCCATCTCCTCAGATGTGGTGACTGACTCCCACCACTACAATGCTAGTTCCACCAACTTAAAGGTGGACAAGATCTAATTTTGAGTGTCGTTTTACTCAACTATATGGATATGTCGTTGTATATCCTTTTTCCATTTGGTAACAACCACATCTGCGTTGCCCTGAAATTCTGGCAGATGGTCTTTCTGAAAGGCCTCCCTAACTCTCTCCCATATCAACAACATTGGGTGGGCCTGGACAACTGGTGCCACCGACTGCTGTGGTTGGGTATAGGGGAATCGTTGTGCCATGGAGGTCATGGTGGCATTAACAACTTGTGCAACTATAGTGTCTACCTCAGAAGCCATCGCCATCCCTTGGGGAACCTGTGACTCCGACTGAGCCTCTACTCCTTTGTCTCTAGTTGGTCGTCCTCTTATGTTTGGCATTTGAAACCCAATAAAATTTTTATGAGATCACAAATAAGATATATCAAAATATGAGCAGAATGTAAATGCATAACTATGAATGCAACAGTCCTAATCACAGGGCTCTATATCAAAGAACAATATGCTGAAAATTTAATAATTCACACATATCCTATAGACACTAGAACCATATGCTCTGATACCATCTATGACACCCTGACTATTCTAATATTAGATGATCATTATAATAAAGCAAAACAGGAATCTCAAGCTAGTTCATTCTTAGCATCAATGTCGAAAGATAATTTAATCACAATAACTTATTAAGCTCGGTGTCAAATTTTAAAAACTTGATAACTTGCCTTATTAAAACATTAAACCATTTAAATAACTATTCCAACATTTAAATAAACATTAATCACGAGAATAAACTGAATATAAATGATGTGAAATAAATAAAATAACCGATTAACTCTCGATAACTCCAAATACAATCATCCAACTAATAAAGGAAATAATATAGTAAAGTCTGGAAAATAAAGACGGTCTAACTGGGGGGATAAGCCTGAAATGAAAACTGAAGTAAATATTTTATCTAGATAGCAAATATATAATCATTTAAGCGAATCCTGGAGGCATCCACAACTATTATAGCATCGCCTGACAGGTTGGAAACTAAGCCTGACATGCCTATGGCTGAGCACCTAAAACATTTTTAAGAAGATTTTTTATATGAGTCAGAGCCCAAGACCATTTTAAAAATATTTTCAAGTATTTAAAAGGAAAAGAAGAATTATTCATGTTCATATTATATCACACTCGCATGAGATTACCCTCAACCCTCATCTATTGTGCGTACCTAAAGCATGTATTTTAATTTCCTAGTTACGCTACCTCATCTAACTAGTTTAGTCACTTAACGTAGGCCAATACGCTAATTATCTAGCCCAATCATGATACACATATTAGACTTTAATTTTCTTCTCACTTAGGTATCAAGTAAGCTATATCATTATAATTATCAATTATAATCTTATTGTTAAACAATTCACAAAATTGTAAACTAGTTACAATTTCAATATTCACACATTCGTTTTATTCACACATATTCATATAATGCTCTTTTATATGTATATACATAGCATCCCTGAGATGTACTCCCGGGTGCATTCCCTAGTATGCTATCAAGATTCGGGTACATCACATACCACTCCTGGGCCACTGGGTAATCTCACCACCGATCCCAAATTGTAGACACATAAAACTGGAGCTGATCACAAGCATATTTCATGGATCATAACCATGCCACATTACCCCACCGAACTCTAAATTCACATATAATGGTCATGCAATAGTCATATGACCTGGGGAAATGATCCGACTCATATTGTTCACGCTAGGAGGTGAGTACACATTACACACAACCTCCAATTATAACATCTCTAGAGTAGGTATGTTCACATAAATCAAACACACGCACACACACACACACACACACACACACACACACACACACACACACATATATATATATATATATATATATATATCACCGATTGTGCATATACATCTCATAGCACTAGCCCACCAATATCGAGTCTACCCCGACTCCCGAGTTATCAAGTATTCACTTACTGATTATAAATTCTTTAATTTCATAAATATGGCCACCATGATATTCTACTCAATCCCGTATCCTAATTCTTCCTTAAATCCTAACCCGATTTCATAGTCATAACCCGAGTGCTCTTCACCCTATTACACCTATGATTTCTTTCCTGGATTTAATCCTTGTCTAATCCAAGGTAGTTTCTAAACTCTTATATATATATATATATATATATATATATATATTCGCATAAGTTATATGTCACCTATCAGACTCCATAAACCATTGTTAACCCTCAATGAACCACAAAAAAAAAACACAAGGGGAGGCAACCAGGCTGGGTGAAATAGTTTACCTGACTATTCGAACCGGTCCAATGGGCGAACTGATTCGCTCCCTATCTAGCGAACTCATCATATTCCCTTCAAACATATGAGTCCCCAACATCATTAAAACCCAAAACATAAATGTCCTATAAATCCTAGACGTAATTACACATACTTCAACGTCCAAAATAACCCAAAAATAATTAGATTGGTGGGATTATCAATTGTTTATTAATAATTATTCAATACCTCAATCCTAATTCAAGATTTCATAAATTCTTATTTTAGTCACCCAAGATCGTATCTTTATATCATCAATCATATCATATTTAACATGTAACTACATTCAAATTCTTTCTCAATGAATTCATTTACAAAATTCTTGTTTTACATGTTAATCCCACCCAAAAATTTGTGCTCTGACACAAAATTTATATATGAATGATTAAAATTACTTGAACAATTAGTGCAAGATAAAAACTTTCCTTTTTAATCATAGAGATTCTGATTTCTTCTCTGACACAAAATTTATATATAAATGATTAAAATTACTCGAACAATTAGCGCAAGATAAAAACTTTCCTTTTTAATCATAGAGATTCTGATTTCTTCTCGTTTGGTTCTTCTTTATGTAAGGATCGTATGCCCGGAATGACGCGATTCCCTTCCTAGATTATTTCTCTCCACTTTCTCTTAGTTTCTTCTTCTATTTTCTCTCCTCTCTCAAACCCTAGGTTTCTTGGATGGTGGAATAGATGCCCACTTCATCCACCTTATATAAATATAACCCTAAACATCATTAATCCCAAAATTAATCTGTCCCAATGTGTAAAATGACACGAATACCATTTTAAGACTCCTATTTAGCCTAAAAGGTTCTTGAAACGCAATTACAACCCCTAGGTACCTAATTCTGACTATCTTAGCCCAATCCGGATCATTGGTGCAATCAAAATCACCATCAGAGTTACCTAACATTAATTTTTCATCTCATTCCCAACAGGACCCTATCCGCGCATCCCGTACGAGATATCGTTAAACTCGTCGATTTTACTCACTTATGGCGTAATGTAATTTAACATATTTTCATTTATTTATCACATAAGTAAATATGATATCACATAAATATTAATCCTTTTATTCGTTAATTAATATCTATTTAATTCACATCATTTCTCGATTTAATTAAATTACGTGCACACTTGTAATTTAAAAATGCTAAAAAATATAGGTTGTTACATCCCCTCACACACCTTCTCATTGACCTTTCCCTAATCCTTTACCTTAACCTTACCTTTATCCATGACTGCGCGTTTCACCCATTCAAACATGTGGTTCATTATTATTAAGAGAGTTTCTAATTTAAAGTTTGTTTGTGATTTGTACATGCCGAACTTGGAGGATAACCCAACGTCGCTGCAAGCAATGCTCATCAGTTTTGACTTTCCTATCTAGGAAACAACATCACGAATACTACATTTTCTATCTTGGCCACTTGTCTTAGTGTATCTGTACTCAGAGATGCCTTGTCGATATTACTATGGGTGATGTGCACCCCCTTTAGCCTCTCCTTACAAATATAAAAATACATTATTAACTTTGAAAAAGAATATTAATAAACAACCTAAAATTGATAATACAATTTCAATTATAACTTAAGAATGTATCCGCGACCTACGGATTAATAGGATCTCCATTATTCATCCAAATATTTATATAGGAGTCGATCCTATATGGCTTTCCCCTGGCCCACTCCCAGATTTCTGTAAAATTTGACCAAATTAAAGAAAAGTGTGACCAAATTAAAGTAATTTACTTGCCATTAAACAAAATATTATTTAAATTAATTTATTTACCATTATATGATCCACCTCCACATAAGATATCTGCCCGAAGTAGTTCATAACTACCTTTTTTGATCGATTAGTCCTCGCCAAGCCACGAGAGGACAACTGTCTCTTGAAATCCTCGTTGTCCACAAACCTCTACCAGCTTACCAATGTGAGTAGCTCCTTCTCAAGGGAAGTCTCCCTGCATGCAAGCACGGACTCTCGGTCCTTCCCAAAATAATAGGCACACAGCTTCTTCTTCCATGTCTTCCATTACCCGCCTACACCCGCCATTACACTATCCCGCGCTTTTGGGGGCAAGTTGAATTACTTTTGTCCAGCAAACATATTATATAAGATAATTTGTGAATTAACATTAAAAATCATCATCATCATCATCATCATCATCATCATCATAATAATAATAATAATAATAATAATAATAATAATAATAATAATAATAATAATAATAAATCATACGTGAAAGTCAAATATTTAATATAAATTTGATATTTTCGTAACTCTAAGGTCCCCTAAATGGCCATCTTCAACACCATGAGCACGGTCATCCAATCTTTGTGCGGAGGACCAATTACTAGTTTCAGTAACTTTAAGGCCCTCATTTGTCGATTAATCTTATTTTCAACTACGTTCCCATACTTGCCAAACTTGATGGGCTGATTTTTTGAATATCCCTTGTTGCTCCTGTTTTTCCCTAGATCTGATGTCTTGATGAAGTCATATTCTGCCAAAAATAACTAGGCTTTAGTAGCATAATATATAACATAAATAAAATAAAAATACTTAAGTTCGGGATATAAGAATTTAAATAACATAAAACTATTCCACCCACTTATTTTCATTAGGAATTAAATGAAAATACTCAATTAGGATATAAATATCAAATGGAAATACCCAATTTTTAAGGACCCTAGATTTTTTCAAATTTAGATTAAAGCCTTAACTCATGAGCTCCATGACTTTATGGGCTATTTCTACAACTCACATTAATCCCATGTGAAGTGCTCGGTCCTTTTTTCGGGATATTTTCTCTTTTATTTTATGTTTTCACCCCCAACGCCCAATCTTTAAGGTAAAATCTTAGATTTTTCAAACTTAGATCAAAGTATCAACCATAAGCCCCATGATTGTACAATTTAATTCTACAAATTTATTTTAGTCCCATGTGAGGTGTTTGATCCTCTTTTTGGATTGTTTTCTTATTATTTTATATTTTCACCCCCATTACCTAGTTTAAATCTAAAAGCTTAGAGTTTTAAGTAATTCACGTAGACTGTAGACAGTAAAACATTAAAGACATTAGGGTGTGTGACTGTGAATAACTCCAATTAATTGTTTAACCGAAGTAGCATTTAATACTTAATATACATTAACAAATTGACTTACGTTAACCTTATTCGAACTATCACTTCCAAACCTGCCATATTCAATACTTTTAATTATCTAAGTCAACGACAATAGTAGTAATAATATACATATATAACTAATGTAATACCCCGCACTTTTACGAGAAATTAAATCCAATAATTAAGTGTAATTTGGGAATTTAAGAAATTATCATGAATAGTAATTTTTGGAGTTGTTAAGGACTAAATGATTTTCGATGTGTATTATAATTACTCTTGGGATTAAGTGAATAAGTTGGAGTATTTTATTAGTTGTCGCAGCTGGGTAAAGCGATACGGGATAATATTTTAAGGGAAAAACCCCCGTTAAGTTGTGTGGGGTTAAATTAGTAAGTTGTGGTCAAGTACCTCAGATGGAGATTCTGATTGCGCGGTGATTCTCGGAATGGCCGAGATATTCAGAATAGAGTATCTGGGGGTATTGTTTGGACTCCGGGAATTTTTGGACCCGTAGGAAGTCGTAATTGAGTAAATGAGTCATTTTTGGGTTTTAAATGGATAAGCCCTTATTTCTCTCTTTATAAGTCATAAGAGAGAAATCGAAATGGAAAGAAAGAAAAGAAAAAGAGAGAGAAAAGAAAGAGGAGATGAGAGGAGAGGAAGAGAGAAAAGAGGAGAAAATGGGAGATTCGGCCAAGCTCTGCCGGATTCGACTCGAGGTCGTCAGATTTCATCCTCCAGGCAAGTGTATACTTTCATTTTGTGCATTTATTTCATATTATAGTTGGTAAACTATATGATTTTGGGTTAGAACCCTTGAAATAAATTTCATAAAATTTGAATATGAGTTTACATATTTATGTAATGTAAACTCTTAATGATTTCTAGTGATTAATCCATGTAATGGAGTGAAGAAATGGGTTAAAATGATAAGTTAGGGTTTTTATGGTTTAGGGTTGAAATGTAAGAGAAATTGTTTAATATCCTAAATTAATTGATGTGTTAGTTGTAAAACATAGATTATATGTTTATGGATTTGTTGGATGAGATTAGAAACAACAAAAATGGAGAATAATGGAGGTTTGGATTTTTGGAGAAGAAGGTGAATAGTGACCTGTGTCTTATCCGAATCGATTCGGCCAGGACCAATCGATTCATCTCTTAGTCAAAAAAATAAAAATTGTAGATCTTTTCGATACGGTCACATGGGCGCCGATCGCGTATTTCTCTGATTTTTTTGGATTTATAATGATTTTTCTACAGAAGGCTCTCCGAGATCGAAGTTGTTAGTTAGAAATTAAGGCTATAATTATTTGGAGATAAATATTAGGGGTTCTCAAATAAAGTGTTAGGACCTCTAAAGGACTTGAGGAGTTATGAAAACTTTGGGTTCGTTAAAATAAATCTGAGTTATAATTTGAATGGAGATTGGATTGAATTTTGGGTTTTTAGGATATAGATAAAACCTAAGAAGATTTGGAGATTTTGGACCAACCAAATTGATTCGGTATGAGACAGTAAGAAAGTAGAACCATTTCTAATCGATTCGAACAAGACGAATCGATTTGGTGGCCAGCGAATCGATTCGGACAGGCCGAATCGATTCGGTTCTGGGAGATTTTTGAGGTTTTATCCTTTAAGTTTAGGGAGATTTAAACTATGGTTTGGGAGATTATTATCGGGGATTCTAGATATGATATTATAACTCCTTGATAATGGTATTGAGGGTGAGTAAACCCCGGGATGAAAGAAGGAACCTCGGATTTATTTAGGGTACGATCTAGGGTATGGATTTAATGAATGCTTGGGAATACTTTTGGGTTTAGTATAGTAAGTGTGTGAATACTCGATTATTAATTATGAAAATCTTTGGGATTATTGATCATCGTTATGTGTGATTGGCAATTATGTCCATTTATATTTGTTTAAGGAACTATGTGGATTATATCTATACTATGTGAGTAAAGTATATATATCATATGATACCGTTATGTATATATATCTATGTATGGATGGCATATATATATATATATATATGTGAAGCATACCCCCTCTAATGCTATCATTGGGAAGTTGTGCGATGAGGGTGAGCACCCTGGCTCGAGGAGCAGGGTGTGGATATTCCCCAGGTCATAGAGTCCATTGTGATATTGTGTGATTTTTATTAGTTGGCCACGATGTCGGTGATATTGAACCCGACCGTTGGTCCCCAGGATGGTATGTGAGTGATGCCCTGGAAGATGATAGCATTGAGAGACCATATCCTCGAGTTATAGCTCGTGGGGATGGTTATTGTACTTGTGTGATAGTACATTACTTGTGTATGAGAACAAGATATTATATCTCTATGAGAGTAAAGAGATAAAATGAATATAAAATGAAAAAGAATGAATTCTCATTCCGAGAGATATATCCGGAAGTGTAACATGATACGTATATAAAATTGAGTATGAAAGTTAAAGTTGAGCATGATAATGAATATAATTTTATGTGTTTGTGTGTGTGTGTGTGAGAGGGTGTGTGTGTGTGTGTCTATATATATATATATATATATCTTTCGTGTACTGAGGGTCTAATGGATCTTGACGATCGACCTTGCCAAGTAGTAGTGTATCGGGGGGGTTCCTTGTTTGGATTTCGATTTGCGAGACACCCTACGCACGAATATGGCATAGTGTTGAGACTAGGGAGAAGTTGAGCCCTTAGTACTTGGGTTGTTTAGAATTTCTATAGTTTGGGGGTGATGAATTAGCTAGGCAGTGTAGCTTGACTAGGATGTTTAGATGGATGCGCTAGGTGTGCACTATTAGAAGAGAGGTGAGGGGTATCTCATGGGAGTGCAATGACAATTTAAATATGAGATAAAACATGTTTTTCTAAATAAAGCATTTATGTACTTGCAAAATATTTTCACAACTCGGGCTCTGGCCCATTTCTATAATTTCCCTCTCTTGCTATATATTGTATATATATAGGTGTCCAGACACAGGGACGCCTGGATGATAATTCCTTCGAGTTAGACATGTCCTGCTGCAGCTGTGGATGCATGCAGGTTTTTTTATAAACACTTTTATCCTTGTAATCTAGATAGTAGGTATTGTATAAACATTCGGGCTAATAACCCAACTACTTTTATTTATTCTTTTACCGCCTTTCTGTGCGTTATTCAATTGGGTTGTATTACTGTTACCGAGTGTTCGGTTATTTATTTCTTTTTAGATCCATTTATATAAAGTGTGTGAAGGTTTTATTTGTATAGTTTGTTTAAAAGGATTAGTTAAGTAAAATTTTGACGCCAGCCTAATAGGTTATTAGTAATTAATTTTGTTTTCGACAGTGATGCTGAGAATGATCCATATGCGACTCCTGTTTTAATTTGATATAGGAGTGATCGCCCGGTATTTTATTAGGCGGGGTGTCATAGATGGTATCAGAGAATCATGTTCTAGTGTCCTTAGGAATCTCTGTGGACGTACTACGCTTTCAGCGTTGCTCTCGATTTGTTATAGAGCCTTATGACTAGGATTGTTGATTCCTCTTTTGAGATTTCATTCTCCTGCCATATTATAAGCCTATAGTAATCTTTGCGTGCTCGTTTGAGATTCTTGCGCTGATCGAGGAAGGCGGCAGGAGGTGGGGCTTAGCTGGAGCAGTGAGTTAAAGTTGGAGACTAAGAACGTAGTAGAGGTCATTATCCTTATGGCATTCGCTAAGAATTGTGGCAACGACTACTAAAGAATAGTAGTTATGAGTACCCCAGTACCGTTGTAGTAGAGTGTGGTACTAAAGTTAAGTTACCCAGTGAAGCTAAGGGTTCAAAAGGGATATTACGGATAGTTTTTAACCGTGAGTCCCCCTGATTTAGTAGGAATGAGAAGAATGCAGTTTTAAACTATCCACATAAGGTTCGATCAGAGGCCGATAGTGAATAAAGAGATTTATGGATGAGCGAATTTTGTACTAAGATGAGGTAAGTACAACAAAGAGAGAGTCCTTCCGAGGAATGATAGGCTCCCTAGAGAAGTATTGCTAACACTTATGGAGAATGTGTATGTTTGAGGACCCCATTGGTGGACATCCACTCGGGAAATTTGTTAAAACGGGGTTGTTGAGGCCGGTGGTGGAGTTCCCTTTCCATGAAGAAGTTAGGGGGAACTAATAAAGTGATTGTCACGATCGTGGCTATGAAGTCCAAGATACTGATAACCTTGAAAGGGTCAGGGTGACCCGAGATGGGGCATTGATTAAGAAATTTTTGGTTCAGTTAAACAAGTGTATTAAGTTCGATAACCTTTTTGGAGTAGCTAGGGTGATAGGCAAAGATATTGTTATGAGTTTCACCTCAATTGAAGGAGGCTTGATCTGTGTGACGAGATTGAGTCACTGTATTTTATTAGCTCCAGATTCATGTGTGATACGAGTTTGTAAATAGTATAGATAATGTTATGTAGTATATATTTATGTGCTTTTCCGCGATAGCGGGAATATATTTTCTTTCATTCGCTAAGAAGAGCGAGTGTTAGTATTTGAAGTTTATAGCAGATCGATAGTACTTGTTTTGTGTGTGTTATACGAATGTGGTGTTATTTTTTGTAGAATATGATATTCGTTGTTCGGAGCAATAGGAGGCTAATGATGGCAAGACTATTGTGTCCGTGATTCCAGGGTGGAACGGGGGCTTGTTGCGATATCTCACCTAGATACAGGTTGAGTTTGCCTTTATTATATGTATGGATGGAGCTTCTGTGAGTAGATGATTCATCATCATGATTCGAGTGCATGGCGACCTTATAGGTGTGATTTAAGGTATTCAGGGTTAATGGTTGAGCTGTGAGTTTAAGCTCATTATTGATTGCGCAAGGACTGAGTGTAGTGCGAGCGCATAGTGGTGTGGCTCATGGATAGAGATAGGAGTTCAGACCACATTTCGTTGAAGGAATGGATAGGGTTATCCCGGTTGCAGATTTGAAGTTAACGGACCTCCACGACCGACAAAGTTAAGTAATAGTGTATTGGAGGGGTTCCTTGTTTGGATTTCTCTTGCGAGATGCTCCACGCATGAACCTTAATGACGTCGGGAGTGGAGAGATGTTATAGGATGCAAGGATGTTGGTTTTGTGGATAAGTCATATAATGTGGAGGAAGAATTATAGACTATGAGTCGCATGATTATGGTATGCGTATGGAAATATTGTGCTATGGAAAAGCACTAAAGTGGTCCTCTCATCACAAGTGGGTGGGTGAAGTAGGATTTATAGAAATTGAATTGAGGATTATAGTCAGGCCTTAATGAAAAGGAAAATTTTAGAGGAAGTATGTTTTGGGTATGATGTTCATAACGCTTTTGCAGATAGTTGGCACCTCGATTAGTTAGATTTTCCGTTGGCCTAGGTGAAAGAATAGAATAGTGAAAATGTGTTAATAGGTTAGTGAGGTAGGAATTAGGATGTCCCGCTGGTGTGCCTTTGGCCGTTATATCTCGATGATCGATGATGCGAGAGAGTAGTGTAACGGGAGGGTTCCTTGTTTGGATTTCGCTCTGCGAGACGTCCCACGCATGAAACTGAGCAAATGTCAGGAGTTGAGAAAGGTCTTGGGCACCGGGGACACAATTTAGGATATAGAGACGCTTCGATCCACTATTGAGTAGAATGAGATATTGCGGGTTGGGAAGACCCATGTATGAGTATTACACCGAGGAAATAGGGTCCATTGTTTAGAAAGTGTGTACGTGTTGGACGTTGGTGATAGTTGTGCGGAGAGGAACGAGTTAAAAAGGGTGTTTGGGAACCTTAGTAAGTTAGTTTTATATACCGCCTGAGATGGAAGGAACGTAGTATATAGGGTTGAAGAGTATGTCGAGATGGTAGTATATTATAGTATAGTATAGTATAAACCATGTTAGAGGTGAGTGCTTATTGAGTACGGTTAAAGAGCTATTGGGTAGTACCATTCCACTTTGAGGTATTAGGATATGGAGTGATTCACGATCCTAGGTTAGTGTTAGTAGTATCGGTTATATCTGAATTTCGAGGAAAAAATTCCATTGTAAGGGGGGGAGTATGTAATACCCCACACTTTTATGGGAAATTAAATCAAATAATTAAATGTAATTTGGGAATTTAAGAAATTATCGTGAATAGTAATTTTTGGAGTTTTCAAGGATTAAATGATTTTCAATGTGTATTATAATTACTCTCGAGATTAAGTGAATAAGTTGGAGTATTTTATTATTTATCGCAGCTGGGTAAAGCGACACAGGATAATATTTTAAGGGAAAAACCCGCGTTAAGTTGTGTGGGGTTAAATTAGTAAGTTGCGGTCAAGTACCTCAGATGGAGATTCTAATTGCGCGGTGAGTCTCAGAATGGCCGAGATAGTCAGAATAGAGTATCTGGGGGTATTGTTTGGACTCCGGGAATTTTTGGACCCGTAGGGACTCGTAATTGAGCAAACGAGTCATTTTTGGGTTTTAAAGGGATAAACCCTTATTTCTCTCTTTATAAGCCATAAGAGAGAAAGAGAAAGGGAAATAAAGAAAATAAAAATAGAGAAAAAAGAAAGAGGAGAGGAGAGGAAGAGAGAAAAGAGGAGAAAATGGGAGATTTCGGCCAAGCTCCGTCGGATTCGACTCGAGGTTCGGATTTCATCCTCCAGGCAAGTGTATACTTGCTTTATTTCATTTTGAGCATTTATTTCATATTATAGTAGGTAAACTATATGATTTTGGGTTAGAACCCTTAAAATAAATTTGGTAAAATTTGAATATGAGTTTACATATTTATGTAATGTAAACTCATAATGATTTCTAGTGATCAATCTTTGTAGTGGAGTGAAGAAATGGGTTAAATTGATAAGTTGGGGTTTTTATGGTTTAGGGTTTAAATTTAAAAGAAATAGTTTAATACCCCAAATTAATTGATGTGTTAGTTGTAAAACATATATTAGATGTTTATGGAGTTGTTGGATGAGATTAGAAACAACAAAAATGGAGAATAATGAAGGTTTGGATTTTTGGAGAAGAAGGTGAATAGTGACCTGCGTCTTATCCGAATCGATTCGGCTAGGACGAATCGATCCGTCTCTTGGTCAAAAAATGAAAATTGTATATATTTTCGATACGGCCGCGTGGGCGTCAACCGCGTATTTTTCTGATTTTTTTTGGATTTATAATGATTTTTCAACGGAAGGCTGTCCGAAATCGAAATCGTTAGTTAGAAATTAAGGCTAGAATTATTTGGAGATAAATATTAGGGGTTCTCAAATAGAGTGTTAGGACCTCTAAAGGACTTGAGGAGTTATGAAAACTTTGGGTTCGTTGAAATAAATCCGAGCTATAATTTAAATGGAGATTGGATTGAATTTTGGGTTTTGGGGATATAGATAAAACCTAAGAAGATCTGGAGATTTAGGACCATCCAAATCGACTCGGTATGAGACAGTAAGAAAGTAGAACCATTTCAAATCGATTCAGACAGGACTAATCGATTCGGTGGCGAGCGAATCGATTCGGACAGGCCGAATCGATTCCGTTCTGGGAGAATTTTGAGGTTTTCTCCTTTAAGTTTAGGGAGATTTAAACTGTGGTTTTGGAGATTATTATCGGGGATTCTAGATATGATATTAGGACTCCTTGATAACGGTATTGAGGGTGAGTAAACCCCAAGATGAAAGAAGGAACCTCGGATTTATTTAGGGTACGATCTAGGGTATGGATTTAATGAATGCTTGGGAATACTTTTGGGTTTAGTATAGTGAGTGTGTGAATACTCGAATATTATTAATTATGAAATATTTGGGATTATTGGTCATCGCTATGTGTGATTGGAAATTATGGACATTTATATTTGTTTAAGGAACTATGTGGATTATATATATACTATGTGAGCAAAGTATATATATTATATGATACGGTTATGTATATATATCTATGTGTGGATGGTAGATATATATGTGATGCATACCCCCTCTAACGCTATCATTGGGAAGTTGCGCGATGAGGGTGAGCACCCTGGCTCGAGTAGCAGGGTGTGGATATTCCCCAGGTCAAAGCATCCATTGTGATATTGTGTGATTTTAATTAGGGGTGAGACGTGGTGGGTATGTTTCGTCTCATTGCAGGGGAGGAACTATGACCGCTTCCCAGACATTGTGTGCGTGTGTTAGCCGCGCTGTCGGTGATATTGAGTCCGATCGCTGGTCCCCAAGATGGTATGTGAGTGATGCCCTGGAAGATGATAGCATTGAGAGACCGCATCCTCGAGTTATAGCTCGTGGGGATGGTTATTGTACTTGCGTGATAGTACATTACTTGTGTATGAGAACAAGATAGTATATCTCTATGAGAGTAAAGAGATAAAATGAATATGAAATGAAAAAGAATGAATTCTCATTTCGGGAGATATATCTGGAAGTGTAACATGATACGTATATAAAAGTGAGTATAAAAGTTAAATATGAGCATGATAATGAATATAATTCTCTCTCTCTCTCTCTCTCTATATATATATATATATATATATATATATCTTTCTTGTACTGACACTACACCAAATTTGTCGAATTATCACCGTCATTGACCTTGACAAGTTCAACTTGTCAAGGTCAATGACCGTGACAATTCGGGGCGAGACAACTTTTTTTGTCACGAACTTGTCACGATCATTGACCGTTACAAGTTCGTTAGAATCGTCACGGTCGTGTCATGGTCCCTGACCGTGACAAGTTTAGTCACGATTATTAACCGTAACAAAGCCTTGACCCTTTTTAAAAACATTATCACGATCAAAGACCGTGACACGTCCGTGGCAACCTTATTTGTCAAGGACTTGTCACTGTCAATGACCGTGACAATTCTGGGCAGAATTTAAAAAAAAATTAATGGGCAGTATGGCCACTGCCACTGCCCAGCAGTATATTTGTACCTGTTATAGCAATGTTGTACCTGTTCAAACATCATATATCCAAATAAACTAAAGATTATGCAAATATACATTCAAAATAGAAACAATATACATGACGATATAATCCAAATATAATTCAAACGTATCAACTTAAAAATAATGTCACTACATGTCTGGGGTAAATGTGAGGAGGTGAGTAGGCCACACGATATACGAATTGACACACCCACTAATATTCATCGTGCCACATTGTTCGCGCAACCACAATAGGGAGTTCTCTTTCCTGGGTATCACATGCGTGACGAGCACCTTGGACTCGATCTCTTGAAGCTCACATCCATGAACTATTCCAACCTGGACGATATTCGGGCCCCTGAATCCCCGCCATATCCTATGTCCATTAAATACTTCCAATATGAACACACTCGGCCAACCAAGTGTCGACATCGGACTGTTGAAAGGGAGCCAAATAGGGAAGTGGAATATCGAAGTACGCACGTGTCGATGATGAAGAAGCGAGGTCCACATCCTCATCATCATGAACCTCGTCCTCCCGCACCTCCTCCTCCACCTCCTTCTTCTTCCTTTTCCCCTTACGGTCTCCGCCCAACGTACGCTTCATGAATGAATACATATCTTGGAATGTCGCCTCCAAACGGGACAGCTTCGCATCATGTGAATCCATCGTTCGATCCAACCCGGTGTCGCTCATCTCCAATCCGATGATCCTAGATTTGGCCACCCGTGAGCTCACCCCCCTTGTCCTCACCTTGCGATCAGAGCCAAGCACTTGGATGAGTGCGTCTGTGGACAAAGATGCCTTGTCAGCATCAGACTGCGACTCATGCACTTCCTTAAGCTTTGCCTGAAACGACAAAAATAAAATGATTAGTAATATAAGTAAACTAAAAAATTATAACGTAATTAACAAAAAGTAAACTGTTGGATTACATACAATCGTGGCCGCGATGCTCGGGGATACCTCCTTGTCCTTCCCCTTCTTCGTCCGAAGAGCCACATAAGTATCGAGCCTATGTGGCTTACCCCCAGGGCCACTCCCTATCCCCTGAAATAAAATAAAGTAAAATTAGTATCGGCCCCACAAAGTATAATAATGCAGAATAAAATATTTCTGTAGTTATAGACAAACTAAATCTTACCATCATCCTATGCTCCATCTCGGCGTAAGACGTCCGGTCGGATTAGTGCACGTCCATTTTTTTTGCTCGATTTTCCCTCCCCAATTGGAGAGATGCCAATTGTCGCTCCCCGATCTCATTGTCAATGAACTTTTTCCATTGTGCCAATGAGATCGACTCCTTCGGCGGGACGGATTCATGCCTTTGGATAATGGACTATCGTGTTTTCCCAAAGTACCGTGTCCACATATTTTTCTTCCATGTCTTGTGTTGCTCCCTTAACTGCTCCAAGATGGAATCGCGTAGCTTTGGATCCAAGTTGAATTGTTCATGTCCAACAAATACAATGTTAGTTGAGAATAAATATAAATATAAATAATAAAATGAAATTGAAATCGAAATTGAAATCGAAATTGAAATTGAAATATTCATATAAATATAAATATATTACCTGTAGTGCCGCCCAAACAGCTAACTTGAGCTCATATGGCACCTCCTTCCAACACATATACCCCGGGCTGATGAACGTCTTTACCAGATCGAGGGATCTCGCTAATATCTCCGACTTGTTCTCGATTGTAATCCCAAATTTGCCATATTTGGGGAGTCTAGGGGCCGAGGAGCCCTCGTCGCCTCCGCTACCAACGAGCCCAAACGACATCATCATAACCAGCATCATCATCCTCGCTTTAATACCTGAAGGAGACATTTGCTGTAAAAAAAGTTATTAGTACAAATAAAAAAAATTAGAAGAAGACATGCAAATATGTACAATTACTACAAATAAATATGAGCACTAATTATTAATTTACTTTCATACACCCCCTCCCCCACCACACACACGCACACACACCACCCCCTGCCTCCCACCACACACAAAATAATTATTTTCATCAATTAAAGTATACAATTATTAATTTACTAATTTATAATGAGGAGCAATCCTACTTTCATAATTAATCATATATTAATTTACTAATTTAGAATAAGGGGATTTAATATATTAATTTACTAAAAAAATTAATAATCAATCAATTCTTTTACAAGGGACACTACGCACATACACACACATAAACACACACGCAGCCCCCCATCCCTACTCCACCACCCACCCCCGATCCCTACCCCCACCCCTCCCCCACCACACACACGCTCACGTACACGCACACACACCACCCCCTGCCCCCCACCACACACACAATAATTATTAATAATATAGCCATTTTCAGCCATACCAAAAGATCCCTACTTATCTTTATTAATAATATCTAGAATTAACCACTAAAGAATACCCACCAGATACAAAGTAATTTTCAAAAAAAGTTAAAAAATCTCGTACTCCTTCTAATTCATATACTCAATTAATTCATTTCATCAATTAAACTAACAATTAAAGTATACAATTATTAATTTACTAATTTACAATGAGGGGCAATCCTACTTTCATATGAAATGGGCACTAATTATTAATTTACTTTCATCTAAAACTATACAATTAAAATTATAGTGAAAATGATAAAGTGCAAATCAATTAAAAGCATTAATTTCATTTATGCAAATCAAGTATTTTTCATTTAATTATCATACTATATATATATATATATATATATTGTTCAATATATAAAGTAATTTTCAAAAAAATTTGAAAAATCCCACCCCCATATGGACAATAATCCAGTGGTCATGCCACTTTTAAAATTAACCAACCCAACATCGATTCACTATTATCCAACAGCAATGTAAACAACAAATGTGTATCCCGTACTCCTTCTAATTCATTTACTCAATTAATTATTAATTTACTAATTTACAATGAGGGGGAATCCTACCCCACCCCCTCCACTTAGAAGAGATGTTGAAATGTTTCTAAGAATATAATAGGTGAGTATATATTTGAGAACACATGCCAAGCTCTCGTTGAAATAAATCGCTTTATAACTATTATATATGCTACGATTCAATGTATTTATCCAATTCCAATGAGATAAGTATTATTAAATATTTTGACATAATTGAAGTTTTGTGAATTAATAAACTTATTCACCTTAACATGCCAAGTTTTGCAATTTTAATACATCATAATATAACACAAATATTTTAACTACATGTATTATTAAAACTTAATATTTATAGGCATTCACTTTGTGAACGTCCCATTTGAATGGATTAATTTATTAATTATATTTTAGTGAATGTAATTATAGAATCTACGGATGGATTCAATTTAATCTTACTATGTGAATGTTTTTATCTACAATGAGTTAACCTTGAAACAATATATATTATCTCATACAATCATCAAAACACGATATTAAGGGAATTACAGTGGGACCTTGCCTCACCCCCTCCCCACCCACCACACACGCACACACACATACACACACACACAACAACCCCACCTGCCCCTCCCATCACCCACCCCCACCCACCACACACACCACGCATACACACATAACAACCCCCCACCCTGCCACCCCCTCCCCACCCCCCCACCCATACACACACACACACACACAACATCCCCCCTACCCCTACCCCTCCCCCCCCCAACCTTGCCCCACCCCCTCTTCACCCACCACACATATACACACACACACACACAACAGCCCTCCCTGCCCCACCCCCACCCACCACACATGCACACACACATATATACACACACGCACATATATACACACACACATATATATACACACAAACATATATATAAATGGAAGAGAGAGAGAGAGAGAGAGAGAGAGAGAGAGAGAGAGAGAGAGAGAGAGGAGGGAAACGACGGGGGGGAAAGAAGGGGAAAGGGTTTTTTGTTGAGCAATTTATCACGGTCGTGTCATGGTCATTGACCGTGACAATATTATAAGAATTGTCACGGTCATTGACCGTGACAAGTCCTTGACAATTCAACTTGTCACGATCAATGACTGTGACAATACTTTATCACGGGCGTGTCACAGTCAATGACCATGACACCAAAACGCGTATTTTGTTGTCACGGTCATTAACCGTGACAAGGGTGGCCGGCTGAAAGGTGATAATTTGGCCATTTTGGTGTAGTGTGAAGGTCTAATGGATCTTGACGATCGACCTTGCCGAGTAGTAGTGTATCGGGGGGTTCCTTGTTTGGATTTCGCTTTGCGAGACACCCCACACACGAATATGGCACAGTGTTGAGGATAGAAAGAAGTTGAGCCCTTAGTACTTGGGTTGTTTAGAATTTCTATAGTTTGGGGGTGATGGATTAGCTAGGCAGTGTAGCTTGACTAGGATGTTTAAAGGGATGCGCTAGGTGTGTACTATTAGAAGAGAGGTGAGGGGATCTCATGGGAGTGCGATGCCAATTTAACTATGAGATAAAACATATTTTTCTAAATAAAGCATTTATGCACTTGCAAAATATTTTCATAACTCGGGCTCTGACCCGTTTCTATAATTTCCCTATCTTGCTATATATTGTATATATATAGGTGTCCAGACACAGGGACACCTGGATGATAATTCCTTCGAGTCAAACGTGTGCTGCGGTAGCTGTGGATGCATGCAGTTTTTTTTATAGACGCTTCTATCCTTGTAATCTATATAGGAAGTATTGTATAAACATTCGGGCTAATAACCCAACTTCTTTTATTTATTCTTTTACCACCTTTCTGTGCGTAATTCAATTGGGTTGTATTACTGTTACAGAGTGTTCGGTTATTTTATTTCTTTTTAGTTCTATTTATATAAATGGTGTGAATGTTTTATTTGTATAGTTTGTTTAAAAAGATTAGTTAAGTAAAATTTTGATGCCAGCTTAATAGGTTATTAGTAATTAATTTTGTTTTCGACAGTGAAGCTGAGAATGATCCATATGCCACTCCTGTTTTAATTTGATATAGGAGTGATCGTCCGGTATTTTATTAGGCGGGGTGTCACAACTACTTTCAATAAAATATTTCTCAATGAATTTGAAAAATAAATGGATAGAAAAGTACCAAAAAATTTGAAAGTTAATTTTAAAAGAGGAATGATTTTTTTTTGTCAAACTTGTAAGGACAAATTTCCAATAGAGTCAATTTGTATGTATTTATAATCTTAATAGAATTCATTTCTTAAAGACTAGGTTGAAAACCTAAGTCGCGTATATATACCAAAATGAAACCCCTTTAAAGCATATGTTTAAATAAGCCCACAAAGTATTTCCCTCTTTAATCAAAATGATTACATTTACGACAAACAAATACGTATATTCACATTATAATAATGTTCAAACCTAGCTTTTTTTCAGTTATTTTTTAAACAATATAAAAGACATATATGTAAATAAAACTATTTTACAATAAACACCCACATATATTCAAGCACACACAAATGTCAAAGTCAAATTTTTCAAAACTATGTTTTGTCTATTATATTTCTAACAATATCAAAGTCATACGTGTAAATATGACTATTTTACAACAAACAAACACATGTATAAATGAATTACAAATATATATATGGGTCCCTCTATTCCCACTCCAAAATAATTTAACCTCACTCCATATTTACACCAAATGACTATAATACCCTCAAACCTCACTATCTCTTTTTCTTACATTCAAAACACATTTTACCACCAACTAAAACAAATACATTTGATAAAAATTAAAATGTTATATTTTCAATAAAAAAAAGAAGTCATTTTTATATTTAAAAAAATGTTCTTAATTAGAATTTATTTTTAAAATGTTTTACACTTTTTATAACTGTTTTAAAAAACATTTCAATTGTTTTAAATTGTAAATCTTATCTAATTTTTTATTAAAAAACTGTTTATAAAACGGAAAATTTGTTCCCTTAAAAAACTATTATCTTAAAAATTTTACATTTATTATTTTTGGTTAAAAATTATTTTTTGTACTATTTCAAAAAATAATCCTTTTACCTTTAAAAAAAAATAGCCCGCGTTAGCGGGTGTATACAGGCGGTCTGACCACTTACACATACCGCTGGCGCAAACCATTTTTTCGTATATGTTTGTCCTCGCCAGCGGTATATATAGGTGATTGGATCGCCTATACATACCGCTGGCGCATAGCATTTTTTTTAAAAGAGAAAAAATATTATTTTTAAAATAGTACAAAAAAACAGTTTTATTTAATAAAAAACACTGTTTTTTGTACTATTTTAAAAATAATCTTTTTTTGTACTATTTTCAGAATAATCTTTTTATCATTTTAAAATAAAATGGTCCGCATCAGCGGTATGTATAGGCGGTTTGACCACCTATAGATACCACTGGTGTAGACCAACATATACAAAAAAATACCAGCGCCAACGGTATGTATAGGTGGTCGGATCACCTATACATATCTGCTGACGCAGACCTTTTTTATAGTAAAAAATTATTTTTTAAATAGTACAAAAAACAGTTTTTAACCAAAAATAAAATTTGTAAACAAAATAAACACATTTTAAGAAAACAGTTTTTTAAGGGAACAAATTTTATGTTTTAAAAACAGTTTTTTAATAAATAAAAAATTGATAAGATTTACATTTTTAAAACAATTGAAATGTTTTTTTAAAGAGTTATAAAAAGTGTAAATAAATATTTTTAAAATAGAATCTTATTAAGAATATTTTTTTTTATGAAAAAGTAGTTTTTTTTATTATTGAAAATATAAATTTTTTATTTTTATGAAATGGATTTGTTTTAATTCGTGATAAAATGTGTTTTGAATGAAAGAAAAATAGATAGTGAGGTTTGAGGGTATTATAGTCATTTGATGTAAAGGTGGAGTGGGGTTAGATTGTTTTGGAGTGAGGATAGAAGGACCCTATATATATATATATATTCTATATAATAAAGTAAAAAACTTATGTATGTCATAAGCTTAATTGATGATGTCATCAATATGTATTTTTTCCTGCAATACTCATTTTACCCTCAAATTTTTGATTTCTCTCTCTTTAGACACACTCTAATTTATTTCTCCCTTCCTTCAAAATTAAAAAACAAGGGTAGAATAGTAAATTTATAATGATACGTGGGGAGTTTGCATTTCCACTTTAATTTGAACTTTTAATACACTTTTTATATTTCCCACCACACATCTTCTGACATACACCTCTTCTCATTATGTACACTCTCTCTCTTCTCTCTCTACGAGAATTTTTGGGTTTCAGATTTGGGTATTGGAAATTCAATCAAAACCGAGGTGTGGTGTTTGAGGGTAGCTTTGTTGTGATGAAGATTTCTCGTATTTGGATTTTTCTCTATACTTTCTCTTCTCGCATTTGGGTTATGATTTGGGTATTGTTTTGCAAATTGTAGATATTAGGGCTTGAAGCTTGAAATAATGGTATTAAACAACATTTTGATTTCATTGACTAATGTTCATTTTTTATGGTATTTTAATTTGTCTGACCAATGTTTGTTTTGTTGGATTCAAAGCAGGGATGTGATGTTTGAGGACAACTTTGAATCTTAGGTGTGGTCTTTCCTTCTTCATTCCATTTTTCCTTTTTAATTTAGGGTTTTACATTTTGATGAAAGATAAGATATAATTTATGGTTTTGATTTGTTTGAGGACAACTTTTAATCTTGAGTTAGGTTTTTATTTTTTTTGTTTAGATTTGCCGGTCTATTTTGATTTTGAAAATGAGTTAGTTTTTTTTTTGTTTTGCATGGTTTATGCATTTCTCACGAATTTGGTGTTTAGTTTGAGCCATTTTGTTCAAAAGTTTGATTTTGTAGATACTAACTTGGTTTTTCAAGAATTTGGTGTTTAAATTGCAGGTACTAACTTGGGTTTTCATGTATTTGTTGTTTAAATTGCAGGTACTAATGTGCATGTTATTTTATTTGTTGATCTTTCTTTGATGTAATTGTGCTAAACATGAAATTTGAGAAATTTTAGAATTTATGCAAGTATAACTGTTGGTTGATGAAGATAAATGTTTTGTGGACTGATGCTTGAAAAGTTCTGACTTTTATTTCCTTTTTATATCTAATATTTTATTTCCTTTTTATTTGGATGACGAAGATAAATGTTTTGTGGACTGATGCTTGTAAAGTTCTATTTTTTATTTGTCAAGATAAATCACATGTTAAAGTTTTTGATTCCTATTGGAAAGTTCTATTATGTTTCTTTAGTTATTTCATGTAGTGTTTTTATTATTTTTTATAGTGTTCTAATACACTATAAAACCATCTGTGCTGAGTTTGTGATTGTTAGGTTTCATCTAAGGGTTGGTGGCTTTAGACAAATGGGTTGTTGTATTTATTTTGGAGCAATACTTGGGTTTAGTCTTGATTCAGTTTTTTTGAATTTTTTGAATTTTATTCATTCTGTTTATATTGAATGTCCAGTTTTTCAGAGCAATACTTGGGCTTAGAGAGAGAGAAGGGGCTGGTGTATTTATATTGAATGTTCATTCAACCTGTTTGTTTCTTTTTAACACATTCATTCTGTTTGTTTCTTTTTTAACACATTCATTCATCAAATTTCAAGGTACTCGCATCTTACTTGTTACTGATTTTCTGCAAACATAATAGGAGGTAGGGTAACAATGCTTACCACCTTTGTTATTAAGTTTCTGCCCCAACTTTTTAGTTATTTTAAGTTTCTTTGAATCACAAGGATTTTTACTGTGAAGGTTTTTGGCTTACTAATGAATTTGTGTGTGATGTTTAACTACCAGCGATTTCATTTTGTCTTCATCTTTTCGTAGATCTACTACCTAACTGGCTAACTTTTGTCTCGGATTTCATCATTTATATTATAGAAGGTAATCTCCCAGGTTTCTGAATCAATTATATGAAGGGTTAGTAATTAATATTCATTTTTCATATCATGTTTCTCTTTTTGCAGATCTACAGAGGCATGTTCCCTATTATAATGTTACAAAATTTGAGCTACAATGTCTTTGCATACGTTTTAGGTTACTTGAGATCATTTATGTTGGGTAGCTTTTTGTGGAGCATATGGAATTTGCTCAGAAATAAGTAAAACACTTACTATTTTCATTATTGATTATTTATGTACCACTTTTGTCACAGTAGTCTTTCTTGGAGTATGCTTTACACAGTATCAGTTGCTTTAATGCAAATTTTAACTCCCAATGTTGGTACACTCTGTTTTTTTTTAAAAAGTCTTTTTTCTGTAAATCTTTGTTATCTTCCAAGTTTTAGGTTAATATAAATTTAAACTCCCAATGTTGATACATAGTAGTTAATTTCTTTGTCGCGATATCTTCCAAGTTTTAGGTCCCCCCAACTTCATGTTTTGTGCTGATGCTGATGTTGTCGTATCAGTATACGTACTCACGATTGCAATTGAGTTTTGATTTCCTTAAAATATAGGTTAAAGGTCTAGACAAAGCAATGAAATGGTGAGAAATAAGGAAATCCATTCAACTCATTTAGGAAATGTACTCACGAACATGCATATTTGCATATGCATTGATATGTGTTGTTGTAATATATCATCACCACATTAGTCCTTTTATTGTAATAATTTGGATTAAAAAACTCAATCTAAATTAAATTAGTTAGAATCGTGACTGATTAATTAAAGGAGCATCACATTATGTTACATTTCACCCCATTATGTTTATAACTCATTTACAACTCCAATTACAAATTTCTCACATTTGATCATGTTTACTATATGGTGTAGCAAAAATCAAAGTAGAGAAAATAACTATGTTCTCCGATGTGTGTGCTCCGTTGGTTCGTCTTAACATCGGGGGAAACACGTTTTGCACAACAGTTGATACTTTGACCCATCGAGATCCTGATTCCATGCTTGCTACAATGTTCAATGGTCGCCACACTCTCTGCAAGGAATCTGAAAAGGGTTATGTGTTTATTGACAGGGATGGGAAACATTTTCTTCATATTTTAAATTGGTCGAGGGATGGGGTAGTTCCCACACTGAATGACTCTGAATATTCAGAGATTTTAAAGGAGGCATAATATTATCAACTTCTTGGACTAATAGATGGAATTACAACAACTAATGTCATCAAATGCATACTGAGTTGGCACGAAATGATATCATTAAATGCATACAATCTAATTTGTATTTTTATAGGGTTGTTTAAAGATTTTTTGAGGGAAAATGATCGAGATCAAGATTAGACCCCCCAAAAATTATGGGAGTTGATTAAAACATTATGGGAGTTGATTTTTATTCCTAGACATTTCTGATTCCTAACATTATAGAGATGATGTAAGGTTTGATTCCTGGACATTGCAGTTCAATCATTTATGTTTTTCTATTTAATAATCTATTTTATTTGCACTATGATTGTATATTACTGATATCTGTGTTGGTAGACCGAAGTTCAGACATCATTACAGTTCATGTTTTGCACTCAACTTGTTTTTTTAACATGTTTTGTTTCATATGCACTGTGATTGTATATTGATGATATGTGTGTTAGTAAACCAAAGTTAAAACATCATTATATTTCACATTTTTCACTCAACTTGGTGTCTCTTTACATGTTCTGTTGGTTTTGGTTTAGGCTTATGTGATTGAATGCTTAAAAAATTATAGGTTTTTCTTCTCTGGCATTGTGTTGGTAAAAAAAGCTAGGATTTATATTGAAAAAGTTTTTTTAAGTAGAAAACTTTGTTTGATTCTCTTTTAAAAAAAGTATTTTTCTGAATTCCCCTTTCAATGAATATAAACATTTGAATTGATATAACGAACACAGGTAATATTGATCAAAATAATTGGCATGTGTTTGTTTGAATTAATTATTTATATTAGGTGTTTTCTAGAGTACATTTTTAGATTTGGGGCTTTCACACTCTGATCATTTTGAAGTTTTAAAGTAGATCCGTGCTTGAGATACTTAATGTTCATATCAAGTTCAGATTTAAGGTTCTCTGTATTTCATTCTTGGGGATTTGACTTATATTTTCGGGTTGGTATATATGAGGTTCAAATGTTTGGATCTTCTTTTTGGGATTTTAGATTTTGGCATTCTTTTTTTGTTTAAATCACATTGGGTTTTGGTTTTCAATCTCAATAGTTGGTGGGCTCATTATTTACCTAAACGTATTTCTTTAATTATCATGTATTCTTATATGGCATTTTGGTTTGTTATTTTGGTTTTTTAGCAGGAGCGTTGATACCAATGCACTAAAGCTTGTCGACTATGGATTGGCCAAAGCATGGTTGTATGCCACCTCAAATCACTGAGATGATGTGTTCCTTCGGAATTTTTGGTAGAGGCAGATTCACTTAACTGTAAACATAATAGTTAAACGGTTCTGGTAGCAGTAGTTTTCTTCCGACATAATTCACTCAATTTTTGGTAGTAGCAGTTTTCTTCTGACATAATTCTTTCTTCTTTAGAATTCCCCTCACAGTCAATGCATCTGTCAACTTGTAGGTTCTTATTAGATGAAAAATTTGTTTTAGAGACTATAAATTATTTTTTTCAAAATAAACATTACTTAACCAATATCCCTTATTCGTGTTTAGGTTCGAGGATGATCAGCTGGAGTGATCGAATCATTTTATAGCATTATCAAGCCTATCTCCATTGTGGAAGTCTCTCAATGTAACAACTGATTGAGATGTAATGCACGCTGAATTCTTTTTTTTTCTTAAAAAACTATTTGAATGTTTATTTAAGTTTGTTTTGTTCTAACGATGATTTGTTTCTTGGTAATATTCAGGTCTGTAGAGGTTTGGGGATTTCATTTTTACGTTCCTTTATGTATTTTTTTATTTTTTGAGCTTTTTTTAAATTTGGATTTGTTTTTTTTTCAATTACAAGCATTTATGCACACGTTGAACACACTACAGCATAGTTACGTACATTACACTCCACGCACACACAGTAAACCAGCACACTACACACACTGCAACACCAACTTGAAAATTTATATTTCTCATGAAATTCATAATAAATTCTCCAACAAAACTTCGAATGAGAATTAAACTTTGAATGTGGATACTAGGATAAAATATCATAAATGGTTACACTTGATTGATTCAATATTTGATTGCATATCATCAATCGCAGTAATTCCAGTTTTCTGAAATAGTTGTGCAGAGAAAGTTAATCGACTGAAAGAAAATGGTAAGATTTCTAATGGATTGTTTGCACAGGGCTAATGTGATAAGAAATGTTGCACAGGGCTAATGGGAGGCACAACAACAGTTAATGTGACAAGGACTGTTGCACAGGGCTAATGTGACAAGGACTGTTGCTCCTTGCCTAGCAAAGAAAACCAAGTCGAGTTGCAGTTGCTGGAAGCTTCATATTAATGTTAATCACCTCTTGGTATATTTGTTTTGGCATTGTATACTTATTTATGACGAAATACTTAATCCTTATCATATTATTGTATATTGTTTCTTTGAACATGGTACTAAATATCAATGCCTTGATAGGACCTAGTGTGGTGAAGGAGTTAATGCTACCTTGCAGATCGTAATCTATATACCGATTGCGCACACGCACACCTACCAAACATATTTTAGGGACTTTTATATCTTCAATTGTTCTATTTCTAAAAATTCCAACTTTTCATTCGATTTTGTTAATATATTCTATTTTGTATTTTAGGATCCTAGATTGTTAGTTTTCTTATAACAATGCAGTAGCATGTTTGACATCCAACCTCAGTGTGAAGGCTTTAACATTCTACATGTCAGCCACCTTCACAATAGATGTACAATCTGCTGATGTGTTTGAATTGAATTGCAGGCACCATTTTGTTCAGTGCAACTGTCAACAAGTGTGAGAACATAAATAGATTAATTGCTTATTTGTTATGTTATATGCAATTTTTGCATCGAGTCATTACTGCACTACACATTTAAGAGATTTTTTTAAATTTATTTTAAATTTCTCATTTTGTGATAAACAGATATCATCCTGTAGAATGTGGCACTTGGTGCCTTCTCTTTCCTTTGTAAAATGTGGCATTTTGTACTGATATCAGCAGACCTGCAGTAGCCCCCGTGTAGTGGCTCATGCCCAAAGAGGTAGTTTGTGCTTGAGGACCTAATCGACCGACTAGAAGTGCCGTTATGAAGTAGCTCCGGTTGTATGGACATTGACGCCATTATATAAAAGACGATGAAAATGATATCTTTAGTGGGATGGGAGATAGGAAACCGGTAGATCGAGTATTTGTCATTTCTCTTTTTTCTTCAAAAGCGTTTTCATAGATCAAGATGATGTATGTTGGTAATAATAAGAACTTATTTATTTCTTTTGTAAAATATTTATTTAGATGGATGCATTCTATACAATGTTGTTTGGCCCTCGCAAAATGTGAAAGCAACTAGAAACGAGTACTCCATACGTTATACATATCTAAATAGACAATGAAATTATATTTGAATTACAAACTATAATTTTCGTTGTTGGTGTATTTTTTATTTCTTATACATGGCGAATAATCTTATAAACCAGGGAATTTTTACCCAAAAATTTTAAATCGTTTACAATTATTTATTTTATATAAAAACATTAAGCTTAAATTATACATTTCTTGATCTTTTGAAAAATTTCTTCGTGCCTTCAGTCAAAGGGCAATACGCTTAAGTGTAGGATCTTTAATAGGCGAATTTTGGCTTGCTTACCCCTATATATGAGGACGCTGCTCCCGTGTTTCGAACCCAAGACCAATCGTAGCTTTGGCAAAGGCACTTGCCATCGCACTAAGGCACGACTCTATGCTTTTAAAAATTATCAGCGTGCCTTGAGGCATGAGCATACCCTAGTATATATATATATATATACTAGCGAAAGCCCGTGCCTGAAGGCACGGCGAAAATTTTGAAAGTACATAATCGTTAAACGACAAAAATTTTCAAAATACCTAATTGTAAAACGATAAAAATATTGTTCCCCAACAAAACAAAATGTAATTTTAAAAAAATTGGCCATAATATCTATTGATGTAAAAAATTAGATTATATCTAATTATTTAATCACAGATAAAATAAAGTGAGACAAAGAAATTTTAAAGTGGTTCAGCCTTAGAAGAATGGCCTACGTCCACTATTTCTGTTATTGCTGACTGTTTGGGAATTCTCGATTACAAATCTTATCAAGAAATTTCGGTCCCTTTACAATGAGGATAACACAATGTATTTATAGCCCTAAGGCTGTAATGTGAAAGGGTAATACATTCAATGCCCCTTAAGCGTATACATCCGTATGATAATAATAAGCATTTAATGCGCAGTCAATCTGTTGGTTATCCTGCTATTAATGCTTTGTTCGAGGTGCAGCTCGGACCGCCTAAGTAGCTCGGTATTCAAAAGTTCCTCGTAAAGTTCTCGTTGGTTGGAGCGTCTGAGTTGATCGGGGAAGCAGAGTTCCTCGTTGCAGTATGGTTCCTCGGAGTCAAGGTGTTGTTCGGAAGTGTTTTTTGTTGACACGCAGATTGCCACGTGTCTTCACTCAATTGAGCCATGTCAGCAGACTAAAATTAGTATCAACAGAAGACCCCAATGTTTCACAGTTCGAAATTTGAGGAATGTGGAACATTCTTTCTCGAAATATGGCGGTTTTAAATAGTCATCCTGAAATTTAGGAGTATTTTCTTTTGTATTTATTTCTCCTTCCAAATTCGTAGAATCGGTCTTTTTTGAATTTTTATAACCGCTTCGATTCCCGTGCCCCTTTTGTCTTTTTAGGCACCGGTAACGTAACCGTCTCTTTTTGCAATCATTACTTTTACCCTTTCCCAAGGCAGAGTATTTAAACGTTGTAGAAAATCCCATCGCCTTCTACTTTTTCAAATTTGTCTCTTTGAGTTTTCCATTGTCTCTCTCTCCTGTGCGTTCATCTCTTTCATCATTTGTTGTCAACAGACTCATCTCTTTCCTGTAAGATTTTCTTCTTTCTTTTTGATTTCCTTCTTTCATCATGGTTTATCCTGTAGAATCGATTGATAAATTTTTCTCTGATTTCGCTATTCCCTCATGGGTTATTTTAGAAGAGCTTTCTGAGCCTTCAGACTATTTTCGTTTGGCTGAGGAACATTGGTTCCCCAGTCTCTTTATCGCTGAGTGTTGCTTTTCTTTTCCCCCAAACCCTCTATATCTGGAATTCTGTCAATACTTTGACGTGGTTCCTACAAGAATAGCCCCCAGTGGCCCCGAGCAAAGCTGCTGCTCCAAGCAAGGTGATTGTCATTTCTCCAACTAAGACTACATCTTTAGTCGAGAAAGTTGATGCTCCTTTGAGGAGGCTGAAGAAAAGCTCCTCTATCAATTTGGCTGAATCCATCTCTCAGCCCCCGACTAGTGTTGTTCCCACTTTTGTTCCCCCGAGCTCTGCTATGAAATCGATGAAGACTTGGATCATTCCCGAGATCCAAGGTATTAAAAAAAACCTTTCTCGGGACACGGTTACCACATTAGCAGCTCGTCATATTGTTTCTGTAAATCCTATAGTCTTAAATTTTCATTCTTTCCTTTTTGTATCTATGCATTGACTTGCTTTCGTTTTCTTTTCACAGTTGGTGAGCTGTTTTAATACAATTCTGAAGAAAGATGAAACTATTAAAGCTTCAAGATCCTTGTCTGGTGTAAAGGAAGCTTTGATGGGCCTAACGCAGTCTCTGAAAGATTCTCGTCAGAAATATGATGATGGTAAGGCGATTTGGGAGAAGAGGCTTACTTCGTCCGAGCAGGAGAAGGCTTAAGTTATTGAGGTCTCCAAGGGGTTGGAGAAAAAAATAAATGATTTGGAGGGGAAGAATAAAGAGCTTGAAGGGAAGCTCAAAAATGCTGGGGAGCTTGAAAATAAGCTCAAGGCTGCTGAGAAGGAGTTGGGTCAACTTCGGGAAGTACATCGTCAGAAGGAGGAAGTTGAGAATAAATTGAAAGCTGCTGATGATCTTCTTTCCAAGAAGCTTTCCTCGGAGAAGACAAAAAGGAAATTGGCTGTCAAAAAATCTTTCAGCGCCGGCTGGGATAAAGGGTGGAATAAAGGTTTGGCTGCCATGATGTCACAAGTGGAATATGGCAGTCTCAAATACGTTAGAGATGTATGGGTCGCTGCTCTGCAAGATATGAAAGTTGATGAAAATTTTAAACTATTTCAGCGACACATCCCGGGCCCCCCTCCAATGCCTGAAGAAGAAGAAGAGGACGAAGCTGCCTCTGAGGAATCTACCATGGTGATGGGAGATCAAATTTCTCATCCCCCAGCTATACATCCCACTAGCGAGGAATTTCAGCTACCCGTTACTTCATCCGAGCAACCTCCAGCACTTCCCGAGCAACCCTTTGTTCCATCCGAGCAACCTAGCTCCTCGTCCCAGCCTCCCGAGAAAGTTTTCGGAGACAAGGAAAAGGTGTAGAGCTGTTCGGATTTCTCTCTATATTTTATTTTTCTTTGCAAATGTAACTCTGAACTTTGTACTTCTCCTTTATGATGTAATAAAATTTGAAGTTTCGCCTATTCATACTGTTCATGCTCTGTTTGAACTCTTATTGATTATTTCTTTTTCTTCCTTTACTAGTTTCTGGCCAGGATGGAATTATTGTCTGCTCATGATACAAAACTGTTAAGGCAATGCAATGAGTATTTCAAAGCTGCTCATACAGACATGAGTGCAGCTCAAATCACTGACATCCTCGGTCAAGGTGCTTCAGAGAAAGCAATTGAAGCCTATCAGTATTTGAAGTGCCTGCTCGAACGTGCAGTGGCTAACAACGTAGCATACTATGATATGATTGAAGATCTCCAAGGCACTCTTGAGGAACTTCAGCAACAATACAAGGAATCTACTGCCCTTTTGCACGAGGGGTACGAGAAGAAGTATCAACAAATCAGTGCTGATAAGGGATACGATAAACGGTTTGCTGCTTACGATGTGAGGGAGAGAACTTTGAAGGCTGAGGTCGAAGAGCACAGACAGATAGCTAAGCTGTTAGAGCAAGAAAATAATAACTTGCAAAGATAGGTGTCTCAGTTGAAGTCTGCAGCTTCCACCTCAAACGCTTTGGTCCCTGTGAACGACGAGGGACTCTCTTTCTTGGAGGTCGAAAACGCCAACCTGAGGGATGAATTATAGACCTTGAAGAGAGCTGACCCTTCTACATCCACTCGGGGATGAGCAAGAGCTCCTCGGGGATGAGCAAGAGCTGCTCGGATTACTGTCAAGGAATAGAGAACTCAGTCTGCTCTAGAGAACTAGGTCTTCCAACTGATGGCAAAGAACCAGGCATTGGCTGAGATGTCTAAGAAGATCAGGAATCTGGACGAGCAGTTTTCTGCGCAGAAGTCTGTCTTGGAGAATAAAGAACTCTTTATAAAAAATCTCCACGAGCAACTGGAAAGATTGACATATCAATTCCACAAGAAACCCAGAGAATTCTGGATGGCTGGCTACAATGAGGCTCTCAACCATTTGGATGTTCGTATCCAAAATGAAAATAATGAGGGTTACAAACAGGGATGGTTGAATGCCTTAGGTGTACTACAACTGGAATAGGGTCATTACCTGTGGGATTACCATAATCCTGGGCTGCTCGACCTACCAGTGCCACCATTCAAGCTTGATATGAGTTGGATCCCTGCTCGGGCCATCCCTCGGTGTTTGATTTCCAAATACCTTGGCGATTACAATCTCCATTCCAATGTTGAGATATCTCGTCCCGAGCACCTACTAGATCGACCATCTGTGATAAACATCAGGATGCTTAAAGATCTTAACTTCATAAATTCCCCTAATGCTTTAAATGATCCACCTGCTGGCGAGGAACCTGTTTCAAAAGCAGAGGGGAAGAAACTAATAGAATAGGAATCTTGATGTAATAAATTTGTAGTTCATTCTTGATGTAATTTGTTCTACATTTAATGAAATAATTTTATTTACAAATCTTGACTGCCATTGTCTTATAATTATAAAACACTTTACATCTGTGCATGTATATCTGTTAAAAAGATAACAACATTGTGTTATTTGTCGATCAACTTATTGTCGACTAGTTTGAATTTGTGGTAATCATTTGACAACTAAACAAACTTAATGATGTTTTGTTTCTCGACTAACTTAGTAGTAATTTAAAAAGTTATAAGTATCAAAATTTTTGCTCGATCACTTTTTCGTATTCATAAAATGTTTTCGACCAACCAAGGTCGGTAAAATTTTCTTTTTGACCAACTACAGGTAGTGGTTTTTTTCTTAATGAGAAACTTTGGCACTTTTTGGAATACATTTACTTCCTAACCAACCTTAGTTGGCATTTTTAGGAATAGATTTACTTCCCGACCAATCTTAGTTGGCGTTTTCGGGAATAGATTTACTTCCCGACCAACCTTAGTTGGCATTTTCGGGAATATATTTACTTCCTAACCAACCTCAGTTGGCATTTTTAGGAATACATTTACTTCCTAAGCAACCTCAGTTTGCATTTTTAGGAATACATTTACTTCCTAACCAACCTTAGTTGGCATTTTTAGGAATACATTTACTTCCTAACCAACCTTAGTTGGAATTTTTAGGAATACATTTACTTCCTAACCAACATTAGTTGTCATTTTTAGGAATACATTTACTTCCTAACCAACCTTAGTTGGCATTTTTAGGAATACATTTACTTCCTAACCAACATTAGTTGGCATTTTTAGGAATAGATTTACTTCCCGACCAAGCTTAGTTGGCGTTTTCGGGAATAGATTTACTTCCTAACCAACCTTAGTTGGCATTTTTAGGAATAGATTTACATCCCGACCAACCTTAGTTGGCGTTTTCAGGAATAGATTTGAGTAGTCCGAGTTTTGCTGAGTAGTGTGTAGCACTAGTATTCCGCAAAAAAATTCCAACAAAAGGAAAGAACTGGGCAGAACATTGTCACTTTTTTCATACTGATGAAACTGCATTACATGAGAGTTTACATTACTGATAATATTTGCGCAGGTGTTCTGCATTCCATGCATTCTTGAATTCCTCCCCTTCTAAAGTTTCTATTTTGTATATCCCTGGTCGAACAACTTCCTTAACTCGGTAGGGTCCATGCCAGTTCGCTTCCAATTTGTTGTGCTTTTGAATTACCTTCTTTAGCACATAGTCTCCTTCTTTCAAGTCGCAATTCTTCACTCTCTTGTTGTAGAACAAAGCTGTTCGTTACTGGTAAGCAGCATTTCTAATGGCTGCTTCTTCCCTAACCTCCTCGAGCATGTCCAAGTCTAACCTTCTCATTAAATCGCTGACAGGGGAATTGAAATTTAGTATTCTGTGTGTTGGGAGACCCAATTCGGTGGGTATAACAGCTTCACTTCCAAATGCTAGCATATATGGAGATTCCCTTGTTGCTGCTCAGGGAGTAGTTCGATAAACCCATAGCACTGATTGTAGCTCATTGATCCAGTTTTCTTTCGCGTCATTCAGTCTTTTTTTAAACCATTCAGCAGCATTCTGTTTGTCACTTCAGTTTGTCCATTGCTTTGAGGATGGCCTGGTGCCGAGTGGATCTTCAAGATATTTGACTGATGACAATAGGCAGCGAACTCCTCGTTGTCAAATTGTATTCTATGGTCTGTGATGAAGGCATGAGGAAGACCATACGACAAATGATGTTCTTCCAAATAAATTGGTACACCTTGTCGTACGTCATATCAATGAGAGGCTCAGCCTCAACCCATTTAGTAAAATAATCCATACCGACCACGAGATACTTAAATCTTCCCCTGGTCGTCGACAGTGGCCCGACCAAATCTATTCCCCATATGGTAAATGGCAAGGGGAAGTAATGGGTGTCAATAATGCTTAGGGAGTTCTTCGGATGGAGGAGAAGCGCTGACACTTGTCATATTTTTTGGCATAGGCTATACAATCAGCTCTCATCGTCAGCCAGTAGTATCCTTGAGTCATCATTCTTTGCAAAAGTGTCCGACCTGCTACATGGGCTCCACAAGACCCTTCATGGACCTCTTCAATCAAATCTTTCACCTCGGTGGGATGCACACATCTTTGCAAACCTGTTATAATTCCTCGTCTGTATAGAATATCATTAGTCAGTACATAACGAACAGCCTTAAACTTTAGTTTCTTGGCTGCAAGTTTGTCAGTTGGTAATTCCCTTTTCTCAATATATGCCCTGATGGGATCCATCCATGATGATCCTAAATCGAGGGTATTAAAGTTTATCGTCAGATCTTCATCTATACTCTGACCAGCTAAAACATCAATTGGGATTGTTCTTCGTATCTTGGTACGAGTAGCTGATGCTAATCGAGCTAAGGTGTCTGCTCTCGCATTCTCCATTCTTGGTATTCTGACCAGCTGAATAGCAGCAAATTCCGACACCAGCTCCTTTACCTTTGCATGATATATGATCATTAATTCTCCTTTGGCTGCATATACTCCCATCATTTGATTTATGACCAATTGCGAGTCACTGAAGACAATAACTTATTCTGCCCCCATGGTTTTTGCCAAACTAAGACCTGCAATAATGGCTTCATATTCAGCCTCATTATTCGAAGCTTTGAATTGGAAACGTAGGGCGTATTCCATGTCGACCTCGTCCGGACTGTTCAAAACTATCCCTGTACCACATCCTGTAATGCAAGATGAAACATCCACATATAGACTCCATATAAGTAACTCGTCTTCAAATTTCTGATCTGACAGAGTTCCTCAGTGGAAAATTTATTGCTTCCTTTCACCATCTCCTGATATTTCTTGTTGTTCGTCGATCATCTTTTCTTGCCCTTTTACCAACCTAAGCTGGTATGGGCTTGAATTTGATGATTCTATGGCATCTACTTGCCCTTTTACCAAGCTAAGTTTATCTGGGCTTGCATTTGATGATCCTATAACATCCACAGGTTGATCAGTGAGCAACTTTTGCTCCTCGGGGGTATCAGGATAGGTGAACTCTACTATTAAATCAGCTACCGCTTGCCCTTTAGCGATGATCTAGGTTCATAAACTATATCATATTCACCAAGTTCTATTGCCCAGCACATCAATCTTCCTGATTTTTCTGGTTCATGAAGGGCTTGCCTCAATGGCATATCAGTATATACTACTATAGTATGAGCCTAGAATTATGGCTTCATTCTTCTACTTGCCTCGATCAATGCTAGTGCCAATTTTTCCAGCCTTGGATATCTGATCTCTGCTCCTCGAAAGGCCTTACTTGTGTAGTAGATTGGTTTTTGTACTCCATTCTCCATTCTTATCAATGCCGAACTAACTGCATTCTCGTACACTGCCAGGTACAAGTATAATTTTTCTCCCATCACCGGCCGGGATAACAGCGGAGGTGCTCCCAAATATTTCTTCAAGTCTTGGAAAGGCTTCTCACATTCATCATTCCATTCAAAAGTCTTTCAGAGCGTCTTGAAGAATGGGAGACATCGATCAGTTGCTCGCGATACAAATCTGTTGAGTGCTGCTACTCGTCCTGTAAGACTTTGCACCTCTTTCTTCGTCGTTGGGGATCGCAGCCCTAACAGATCTTTGATCTTTTCAGGGTTAGCTTCAATGCCTCACTGATTGACAATGTACCCGAGAAACATGCCTTCTCATACTCCAAATATGCACTTGGTCGGGTTCAACTTCATTTGATATTTATCCAACTGATCAAAGGTTTGGCCTAAGTCAAGTAGATGATCGGCAGCTTTATTGCTCTTTGTCAGCATATCATCAATATAGACCTCCATATTGCAACTGATTTGTTCTGCAAACACTTTGTTCATCAGCCGCTGATATGTTGCACCTGCATTTTTCAAACGAAAAGGCATAACATTATAATAATAAGTTCCCCTAGGGGTAATGAAAGAAGTACTCTCCCTGTCTTCAGGTTTCATTTTAATCTGATTGTAACCAGAATAAGAATCCATAAAGCTCAGCATCTCGTGTCCCGAGGTAACATCCACTAGTTGATCAATTCGGGGCAGCGAAAAGTGATCCTTTGGGCATGCTTTGTTAAGGTCGGTGAAGTCTACACACATCCTCCATTTGTTGTTCTTCTTTTTCACCATCACCACATTAGCTAACCAGTTTGGATATTTAACATCTTCAATAAAGTAAGATTTTTGGAGCTTCTCGACTTCCTCCTGTATAGCTTGATTCTTCTCGGGACTGAATACTCTTCTTCTCTGCTTCACAGGCTTGATCTCCTTATTCACATTGAGTTCATGACATAAGAAATTTGGATCTATCCCAGGCATATCCTCATAACTCCACGCAAAAGTTTGGTTTCTTGCTTCTTAGGAAAGTTATCAATTCTTGTTTTAGTGAGGCTTCCAATGACGAACCTACTTGAGTAGTTCGTTCAGGGTGCTCGTCGTCCAAATGATGTTTGTAGTAGCTTCCACCACTTGACCCTTCACGAGTTGCGACACATCTCTAGGATCCAATGTTTTAATTTCTTCACCTACATCCAATTGATAGGTAGTGGTCTTTTTCCTTGATTCCTCCATTTCCTCTTGCTCGGCGGATGAATAATAGGATTCCCGAGCTACTTTCTGATCACCTTTCACAACTCCTACTCCAAAATTTATTGGAAATTTTCGGCATTGATGTACCGTAGATGGTACAACCTCAAATTTCTTCAATCCTACTCTTCCCATGATGATATTGTATGCTGATTGAACATTCTTATCCATCACAAAGAAGCGTATTCTTTCTGTTCGACAAGCAAGCCACGTACCAATGAATATATCCAATTTGATCGTCCCAAGTGGAAATACTTTCTCGCCAGCAAAACTGAGGAGGGGTCTATGATAAGGCTCCAGTTGAGATAGCTTTAAATTTAAACTGTCGAAGTACGAGTAGAACATGATGTCTGCCGAGCTACCATTGTCTACCAGTACTCTTGAAATCATTACCTCCTTCATCCTCATTTTGATCACCAATGGGTCATTATGAGGATATAGAACACCTGCAAGGTCGTTCTTTGAGAAACCAATGACCAATTTCTCTTTGTTTACCTTTCTCGGGCGATCCTCCTCAGCTAGATTTATTTGTTGAATGTATGATCAAGCTTGAGCCTCACAGAGGTAAGATTTTCTCTCTACAGTAAGGTCTCCTCCTCCTGCATCTCCGCCTATAATAACATTACAGTCAAATGACCCAAAGCGTATTAAAAATACATCACGTTCTGGCTGCCTTGGTCTCTTGGGAAGATCGGGGTCGTCTTCTGGATCAACTTCATGGTCTCTTTTCTTATCCTCCTCTGCTCGACGAGGAGATCTAGACCTCTCTCTTGTTCGGTCGCTGTTTCTCCTTTCATTCCTCCGATCAACATACTTTGCCAGGTTTCCTCGTATTATGAGTGTCTCAATTTCATTCTGAAGAGCTATGCAATTTTTGGTCATATGGCCATGATCTTTATGAAACTCGCAATATTTTGCCTTATTCCTTCTGTCGGGGTCTGCCTTCATTTTCTCTAGCCAGTTTAATTCCTCGTTGTTCTTAATTTCTTCTAGAACATGGTTGATGTCTTTCTTCAAAGGAGTATAATTATCAAATTTCTTCAATACTTCCCATGACAACCTTGTTTTTGAGTGTTTGTCACTACCATTGTTCTTATGCTCTTTTTTCTTAGCTTTATCACCGTCCACCTTGGTTTCTTTGGCATCCATATTCTTCTTCGCAGCCATAGCCTCCTCGGCATTCATAATCTTGGTCGCTTTTCCCATCAGATCTGACATGGTTCTAGGTGGATCTTTGGTCAAAGTGTAGTACAACTTGTTGGGCAGTAGTCCACTCATTAAGGCGGTAATCGTTGTCTTTTCCTCATAATTAATGACTTCAAGTTTCTCGTTATTAAAACGAGTTATATAATCTCTGGTACTTTCACCAGCTTTTTGTCTAACACTTAACAAATGCGCTACTCGTTTAACTGGCTTTGCCCCAAAACAGAAATTCCTAATGAATAACTCGGCCAGTTGAAAAAAAGTTGAGATCTTACCCCGAGGAAGATTATTATACCATATTTGAGCAGATCCAGTAAGAGTTCTCGAGAATGCTCTGCATCTCATCTCATCTGGAACATCATAGATGTCGGTTGCAGCTTGGTATTGTTCTATATGAAGGACAGGGTCGGTCTTTCCATCATATTTGGGGGTCACAACAGGTGCTTTGAACTTTAATGGTGTTGGAAAATCTACAATGGCCCGGACAAAAGGTGTTCCTTGAACAAAAGTTCGTTGTAAAGGGTTCTTGGCTTTAGCCATTTCCCCTAATCTATCCTCCAGCCTCTGAATAGAGCCTTTCCACGCATCATTTCCTTCCTCGGGCCTGTTGGTTCGAGCAACTGATCACGTTAATGTGGCTTCCTGGGATCTATCTTGAAGAGAAGGTGGTCGCGACTGGGCAAATCCTTCCCTTAAGTCTGATGGTCATCGAAAACTTCTCGATGAGGCTCTAGGAGGACTTTTTCTCCTCCTAGGACCTAATCGATCAAAAGGAGATACTCTGCTTAATCTTTCTAGCGCACTAGTCCTTTTTGGAGAGAGAGTGATACGTTGTTAAGTATCTGTGGCTCATACCGACGAAGTTCGTCCAGGTTGATAAGAAAAATCTTCAGACTCCTCAGTACGATATGAATCGGTACGCCTAGTACGCGAAAAAATCAAACGGGTATTTCTTTGAATACTTCGCAGTCCTGAATGGGCTGGTGCACCACCATGGAGGGTTTGTATGAGTTGTCGCATAGTTTCTTGCATGACTGTCTGGCCCTGGGCCAGATTTATCATTATTCCAGCCAGATTTGGAATATTTGGTAGAGAAGATGGATTTGGAGGGCTTCTAGCGTTTCGATTGCTGGGTTCTGGAATATCATCCATTTGTGATGAATTGTTTTCGATGAACAACGATATTACCAGTCGTTTCCCACAGACGGCGCCAATCTGTTGATGTAAAAAATTAGATTATATCTAATTATTTAATCACAGATAAAAGAAAGTGAGACAAAGAAATTTTAAAGTGGTTCAGCCTTATAAGAATGGCCTACGCCCACTGTTTCTGTTATTGCTGACTGTTTGGGAATTCTCGATTACAAATCTTATCAAGAAATTCCGGTCCCTTTACATGAGGATAATAGAATGTATTTATAGCCCTAAGGCTGTAATGTGAAAGGGTAATACATTCAATGCCCCTTAAGCGTATACATCCGTATGATAATAATAAGCATTTAATGCGCAGTCAATCTGTTGGTTATCCTGCTATTAATGCTTTGTTCGAGGTGCGGCTCGGACCACCTAAGCTGCTCGGACCGCCTAAGTATCTCGGTACTCGAAAACTCATCGGTACTCAAAAGTTCCTCGTAAAGTTCTCGTTGGTCGGAGCGTCTGAGTTGATCGGGGAAGCAGAGTTCCTCGTTGCAGTATGGTTCCTCGGAGTCAAGGTATTGTTCGGAAGTGTTTGTTGTTGACACGCAGATTGCCACGTGTCTTCACTCAATTGAGCCATGTCAGTAGACTAAATTTGGTATCAACAATATCCCTTGTTTATAGGGTTATCTACCCTGCTTAACAAATAACAAATTGTCCAACACCATTCAAATAATCTAAATTCATCAAACAAACTCACATATAAATATAATAGTCATCAACTGAATTGACATTGCGTCTAATAAACAAAGTGTCCATTTGAAAAAACTGGACATAGTCCACCCTCTTAAGGGATAATAACAAATCCAACAATTTTAAAGGATCTCAAATTCATTAACCAAATACTTCAACGAAACAAACTTCGTAACAAAAATAACATATATATCAACTTAGGTTCAAGGGCTTTAGACTACTCTTTTTCTTCTTCATCATCCTCGCTGAATGAGTATGCCACATCCTTCAAAGCTTTAGAGATTCTCGAGACGACAACTTGTGGAGAATTTTGATCGAGAATAACTGTATATGCAAGCAATATAGAAAAATTATGTCAAAAGTGAGAAAAATAAAATAACCAATATCATATCTAATGAATAGAAAAGACCATACATTTCATCCACATGAGTTTGTCTATCGAGACCTTGAAACATATGTCGTTCTGAATCTTGTCCTTATGAGTCATCTGTCAACAAATAGATATATTCACAAAGTGTTATAAAGAGGAAAATATGGAGCATTCGTGATGTGAGTTATGTTTATGAACATATGTGGTACGCACCTATTCTTATGTTTCCATGCCATATTCCTACGACATTTATTACATTGACCCCCTTCCTATGATATAATAGTAAACTAAATTTGTTACAAAATAAGTGAACATAATAATAAGTGAACAAATTTATGTCCGCATATAGCTTGTCCAAATTTAGAATAACCCACTCTTAACATGGAAAAGACTAAATTTATATAGATGTAGTGGGAGAAGAATAAAATCTGAACACACCCCACACCCATGTATGCATATTCATTTGGTCATGTGAAGTAGGAATTCATAGAACGAACAATAACCCCCTTTTCTTCCTGTAATTTTCTTCTCTTGCCTCCTATTTTTGCAGGTTCAGAAGAAACAATGGAAATCATATTCAAGATTACATCATATGGTCCAATACATAGGAAATGTATATTTAAAATTCTCACCTGACATCAACATTGAAATCAACATACCTTAATCACACACACACCACATGTTGCCGCCTCCCCCCCCCCCCCCCCCTCTCCGACCCACCTGGCACCTCAACCTGCCACCACTCATCCCCTACCATCACCCCCTACCTGCTGGTGTGATCACCACTCAGCCGCCGCCCATCACCCCCTACCTGCCCACCTACTACCCCTCCCCCCCCCATGCCAACTTGCTGCTATAGCGTACCTGCTGCAATTCAAAGACAATAAAATTTCATGAACAACAAAATTTAAATCAGCAGATGCAAATGAATAACTAAACACATTTCATGAACAACTAATTGCAAAACGGAAAAAATATCATTATCCAACAAAAGAAAGTGCAATTTTTTTTTAAAAAAAGTGGCCATAATCTCCTTTGTTTGTAGGACTATCTAGTCTTCTTAACAAATCATAAATAACCCAACAACATGCTTTCAAATAGTCTAAATTCATCAAATTTGGACAAAATTCCCTTTATTTATAGGACTATCCACAACTCTATAAGAAATAAAAAATAGTACAACAACAATATTCAAATATACCTTCTTTATTAATCAAAATAAAATATTATCTCATTGAATCGTTCAACCGCCAATATAACACACGTGACAAAATTGAATTAGAAAATGACGACGATGCTGACCTTTATGATTGAGATGCTAACCTTAACTGACTAAAAATAAGTGACCTGTTATAATAAAAGAAATAAGTAAAAATAAATTTGAGTAATTGAATAATTAGACAATTGAGTTGATTAGTAATAAGCCCATTAATACACTAACGAATCAAACTAAAACAATTAAAATTACATCGAGAGTAGGACCGAGTATTCACACTGTGTGAGTATGCAAGGTTGTCAGCAAAATTAAATATATTTGGAAAATGGAGTATTACATTAGATGTACATGATTTACTAATACAACTCAACCCATAAGCCTGCCATAATGTTGAAGTATTCCATAACAGAGAGATTGCTTTGTTTGGTGGTTGAGGTTTTTGTCTTAATATCGTAAATCAATGTAGCATCTTCCACTCCATTTGTCCAAACTCCTAAAAAATTAAGTGAAAACTAACTCACATAGCATATAAGAAAATTAGAAAATGACAACAGCATAACAAATTACGCGTGTCTATTATCTCAATATTACACCTCAAAACTGAACAGAGAGTATACCATAACACCTATTTGAAGCATTGGATTTTATAAAAAAAACATGATTCCTACAAAAACAAATATAATCACACATAAGCCCCAAATTAGATTTTAACACTAAAACTTTACATGTCTTAAATAACAACTAATAACTAAATGTAAAATACACCCCAAAACATGGAAAGTTTATATTTAAAGAAGATGCTAAGAATTTTATCACCCCTCACAGTTATCGCTGACGTTAAAAGACACTTCAATTTTGCATACTAATTCTTATTAAAGTTTTTCGTGACAGTTTGAGAAAAAACTACACTTACCATCTCAATTATTTTTTCCTCATATATTGGAAAATAGGACCTGCTATTAAGGCTTTATGTCAGAGAAGGATATCCCGTGGTGGAACAATTGACTACACACTGCATGTTCTACTAAATTTTCCATATCTCCCGAGCTTAACAAAAAAAAATATCACTAAGCACAATGACAATGGATGAAATGGAATGCATTACTCATAATATAGTTACCCAATCAACTCCATGTTCATAATTTTAGACAAAAAGAGTAAAATATATAGACTAAGAGAAAACTATTTGAATAGGTCACAATATATGTATGTAAAGCCCACAATATATGTTTAAATTGCACAAATCAACATTGTTGAAAGAAAATAAATTCCTTACCAATTCTAAAGTAAGATCAAACCATAGAGAAATCCAACAAAAGCTGAATCCTCCAAAAAAATGACATTGAAAACTAACATGTTAGAATGAAAAAAATACACAAAATGCAATAATTTTAACAAACAAAGTTGCATAGAGAAAAATGTTAAATGATAATTCCCTAAATCTAACATCAAACCCATCTGAACCCAAAATAAACATCAGCAATAAACATCAGCAAATAAACATCAGCAATAAACATCAGCAAATCTGGCTAAACTTCAAACCAATTTGCAATGAAAAAGTACTAAACTTCAAACCAATTTGTAATGAACCGAATCAGGGAAAAAAAGTGGACATCAACACCAGATCTGGCCGGAGGTGTTGTTCGTAGTTTTGGGTCGTCAAAGGTTACCTGAGGGAGGAGTGCGGCGGCGGAGAAACCCACCAAAACCCGTAGCCACCTAAGGGAGGATGTACCTAATCGAGGAAGAAGGTGATGTGGACAAGGTGAGGCAGCGTAGCAGGGGCGGGGGCATAGTAGGGGCAGGGGTTTAGCAGGGGAGGGTAGAGGGTGGAGTGTAATACCCCGTATTTTTATGCTCTCTAAATTTGGGGATTTATTAAATTTAATGTTAGTTATTAATTTAATATAAATCCGGAAATTAAATATTTTTAATTACTAACGTGACGAGAGTTAGTAATCATTAGAAACTTATTGAATATTACTAATGAGTAAAGTAATATAATATTGGAACTATTAAATGTCACGAGTGAATAAAATGACAATTTTCAAAATTTAAGTCGGGACGCACCAATGTCGCATCGGGACTAAATATTGATTAATAAAAATGAATAAATTATAAGTCGCTCGTATGATCGTTTTGAATGCGCCAAAGTGTCAGGAAGGGTGGAGATAGTCAGAAAAGTGTACCCGGGGGTTTAGTTTGGGTCTCGGGGCGTTTTTAGGCCTATTTAGCACCCCGGGAGGGCATTTTGGACATTTTGCATTTTTGGGTAATTAAACCCACGAAGCCATTTGGAATGGTCTTTTAGGGTTAGCAGACTCACAACCTTAGAACGGCCATTAGAGAGGAAGGTAGAAAGCTTTCCAAGCAATCCAAGGCCAAAAATTCATCCGGTTGCACCGCCACCACCACCAACGCGTAGATCGCGATACGGGGAACGCAACCACACCAAATTTGTCCACAAATCGGAACCCTAAAATTTGTAGGAAAGTATTTATCTTGCTCAATTCTAGTTAATGTTCCTCGCATGTTAGTCTAGGAATAAAAATTTCGTATTTTGATTGAAAAAAATTATATGTTTTGGAAGAAGAAATCGCATGTGTTGTAAGGAGAATCTATGTAGCTTGAACCTTGATCATATGTAGAGGTTGTATTATGAAATCTGGAATTAATATGGATGAACGAATTGATGTTGATTAGGTTCTTTAATGAAAAATTTGGGAATTAGGGTTTTTACGAATTAATTGGGGATTTCATGTAATCTAAATGATTTTTGATGAATTAATGATTCTAGGAAGTTATTAATGTTATATAATCATGATATTATTGATTGGTATTGAAGAGGAGACATTTGGGATTAAACTATAGAGGTTTTTAGGCTTAAAATGGTGAAAAACGAATCTGCCAAAGGTTGAAAACGAAACAGTGCAGTTCGTGCGATGTCGCGCCAAGTAGTTCTAGCGAGATGTCAATGTAGCGCGAAGTCGTTCGAGCGAGATGGACAAGTCGCTCGAAGTAGTTCGAGCAACATGTGGAAGTCGTCCGAGCGAGAACCATTCTGGTTCGAGCGAGATTTTTAATTTTTAGGGAAATTCCTATTTTTACCCCTATTTTAGAAATCGGTTAAATTGTGTGAGGAAAACCAGTATTCGAGGTATTCGGATTAGTACAAAATTTTTAGGGTTGTGTAGGTGTGACGATTTAAGTATTTGGGACGGTGAGGTTACTTTAAAGATCACGAGAGGGAGATAACCGTAATAAACGATATGAGTCCGTTATACGAGATAAGTGAGAAAAATGTCTTCAGAACAAGAAGTTATAATTATAGGTTGTGGGTACACCAAATTGAGAAATGTGAATAAGTGTTATATATATATGACTATGTGATTGTGCATATATTATAAATGTGTAAAAATCATGCCCACGCTACTTGCTATTCCTGAGGTTACCGCACTGGGACAGTCTTATCTCGATGGGACCTTTATGGGGTATATTGACTAGTACCCTAGAAGATAGAGATCCTGTGGTACAGGCTAATCGGATCGATAGTCAGACGGCCTAAGAGACGTGGGGGCATGTGCTGACCTCTTAGAGGCCGGGACTCTATGCTACGCCTTAATATTGTTTATGTTTGTGTTAATACAGTTCGAGAGTGATTTCGAACTTGTATTTCCATTAGTACGATTGATACGGGGACTGGATAGCAGAGTATGCCCACACCATAATTCTTATGTGGGGTGCTGTTAGAATATATATATTACATGAGTATTGAATATATATATTAAGTTATGAAATATGTGAATCACCTCCTGTGTTTATGGTAAGTAAGATATGAATAATGATTTCAATTGAGAAATACGTGTTTTGAAAGTATAGTATATTACCGGGAAACTTTATTAGTAAATAAAGGTTAAATGGGAACTTTGTTATTAAATGAAATCTACCTCGTAAACAGTTGAATTCGTCAGTTTAAATCTTACGAGTAACCTAAGATAAGATAAGTTAAACCGTTGGGAAGGTTAGTGCGATAGGTGTGCACATTAGAAGAGAGGTGAGAATTAACATGTTGCATTGGCTAGTAAATATTTTAAATACTTGCTAAACAAATTTTAAATCGTTTTTATAATCGGGCTCTGACCCGTTTCCATTTTGTTTCCCTCTTGTATATATATGTGTATGTATTACAGGTGCCCAGCCACAGGGGCATCTTGCATAGTATCCTTTGGAAGGAACACGCTGCAGCTTAGGTGGGAGTTGAAGGCCTCTCGCTTAGACAACCTCATTTATTTGTTTCTACTCCTAGCATTATTTATTCCAGATGGTCATGTATCGCCCTTTCCATTATTCAGTTGTTTCATAGGACATTGTGATTCATTTATTTCTAGTATTCACACTTTGGGATTTATTACTATCAGGATGTTTTTCCTTTAAATTTTAATGTTGGAATTACCTAGTTGGATGTTTAATTATTGGATTGTTTGTTCCGGTATAGTTGTTGTGTGATTCTTTAATTATGAATTTCGTAAAGTTTAAATGTTGGTTTATATAAATAAAATTTGGAAACTAATGTCTAAAATGGTTTTGACACTTAGCTTAATTATGTAGGGTGTTAAATTGGAAAAGTTATTTTTACGACAGTGATGCTAAGAATGAACCAACCGTTCACCTTGATTATAATTTAATAAAGGACTGATCACCCGGTATTTAATTAGGCGGGGTGTCACAAGTGGTATCAGAGCATCAGGTTCTAGTGTCCTTAGGATTTGTACGGCTTATTTCGCTTTCAGCTTAACATTTTTGTTATAGAGCCTTATTTTAGGATTGTTGTATTCTTGCTTTTATAATTACGTCTTCAGCTATTTAAGATTTGATAATAACTGTAGACTAATAAATTTCTTCACGTTTCAGATGCCTCCGAGATGTTCACCAAATGATAGGCGTGCCCAAGCCGAGCAGCCAACAGTTCCGGCTTAGGGAACGATGAATGCTAATGAGGTAGCCGCTATTGTTGCTCAGGCGGTGAATGCTGCATTAGTCGTAGTACAGCAGGCTCCACCCCAGATTCAGGCAGTGGCGCCAGTACCTGCATAGCTTCCATCAGCATGGGAGCGGGTTAGGGATGCCTTTTAGAAGGCGCATCCCCCCTGAGTTCTCGGGTATTTAAGATATCATCCTCGTCAGCCAATGGAAGAAAGATATCCAGCGGCATCTGCGTATGTATGAGTGCACGAACGTGCAGAAATAGTTGTTGGCTTCATTTAAGCTAGTTGGGGATGCTTTGCAGTGGTGGGAGTCCACCACCACCTTGGAGGAGAGGGATACTATTCCGATTCAGTTATTCTAGGAGCGATTTGACCGCAATTATTTTACACCCTCCGTGCAAACTGAGATGAGGTGAAAGTTACTAAACTTGAAGCAGGAAAATTATACTGTTACTGAATATGAGGAAGAGTTCACAAGACTTCTCACTATAGTGACAGATGAGGCACCCATGGAGAGTAATAAGATACTATTATTTGTGGACGGGTTAGCTTGAAGGATCCGTCAGCACCTTATAGGGAATCTGTCCCTGAGTACTTTCACTGATGTACTCAATGCTGCTTTGCTACACTGCCAGGATCACCGCTTCTATCTGCAGGGAAGCAAGCGGGCAGGAGAGTCCAGCCAGCAGGGCAGGACAGGGGGTAGTGGCGCTAGTGGAGCCCCGACATCGTAGAGGAAGACTCGCCAGCATGAGCAGAGTTCCCATCAGGGTGACCCTGCTAAGCGGTTCCGATCAAGTGATTCCTGACAGGGATTTGGGAGATATAGGAAGGGTCAGCAGGGCCAGCCTAATCAGCAGGGCCAGCAAGGCCAACACCGCCAGCAGCAAGGTCAGCAGCAGGGCCAACAGGGCTAACAACGTTTTCATCAGGGCCAACAGGGCTAGTGGCGGGGCAATAACGGCCAACAGGGCCGTGGTCAGAGGGGAGGAAATTTCAAAGGGCGATGTTTCGTGTGCGATAAGAATGGCCATAAGCGCCAGGATTGTCCAGAGGGTGGTAGGTCCCCATAGCAGCAGGGTGCCCGTAATGAGCCACAGAGGCCACTTTTTCCAGCCGCCCTCCCAGCAACAGCTCAGGTACCAGCCATTCCAGCCGCTCCGGTGTAGCAGGGGTAGTTATAGTATGGACGTGTCTATAACGTCCACCAGGCAGTAGCTCCACAGGCACCACCCGTGATTGAGGGTATGTTTCCTATCCATGGTACTATGGGTCGAGTTTTATTTGATACTGGGGCGACGCACTATTTTATAGCTACCCATTTTGCGAAGGCCTTAGGTTTATTAGCCACAGCAGAGAGCACTGTGACGTGTGTAAACTCACCACTGGGAAATGGTTCGCTTATTTTCTTTATATTCCGGGGTATGGGGGTAGAGATTGGTAGCTTGGTATTACCAGCAGACATGTTAGTCTTAGATATGCATGAGCATGATGTTATTATCGGTATGGATTATCTCGCAGCTTATAGAGCCATGATAGATTGTTTTGGTGGGAGTATTGTCTTTGCCATTCCGGGGCAAGAGATGTTTGTAGTGGCGATGCCTCGCCCAGAGGGAGGCTCGACCACTCATTTGTATTACATAGAGGAGGATACCTCTAAGGAGGTTGTGATTCCCTTTTACTCGATCCCAGTTGTTCGTGAGTATTCCGATGTATTTCAGGAGATACCAGGCCTACCCCCCAGTCGTGAGATAGAATTTGTTATAGATTTATTACCAGATACTCGACCTATAGCGCGCGTTCCATAACGTATGGCTTCGGCAGAGATGCGAGAGTTACGAGATCAGATAGAGCAGCTGTTAGGTCAGGGCTTCATTCGAAGGAGTACCTCACCTTGGGGCGCTCCAGTTTTATTTGTGAAAAAGAGAGATGGTTCACTGAGGCTATGTGTGGACTACCGGGAGATGAATAAGGTCACGATACGGAAGAAGTATCCGTTACCTCGAATCGATGATCTGTTCGACCAGCTGAGGGGAGCAACTTTCTTTTCGAAGATAGATCTGAGGTCAGGGTATCATTAGCTACGTATTAGGGAGCATGATGTTTCAAAGACTGCTTTATTGACGAGGTATGGGTCATATGAGTTCAAAGTGATGCCATTTGGACCCATAAATGCTCCAGCCATATTCATGGACTTAATGAACCGAGTGTTCAGAGAGTTCTTGGATCAGTTTATCATCGTCTTCATAGATGACATTTTGATATATTCACACTCCGAGGAGGAGAATGCCGAGCACTTGAGGCAGGTTCTTCAGACTCTACAAGAGCATCAGATGTATGCTAAGTATGAGAAATACGGGTTCTGGTTATGGGAAGTATAGTTCTTGGGGCATGTTATTTCTGAACAAGGGATAGCAGTAGACCCGAGTAAAGTGTCAGCTGTGAGGGAGTGGGGACAGCCCACGACATCGATGGAAGTGCGTAGTTTCTTGTAATTAGCGGGATACTACATGAGATTCATTCGAGGGTTCTCCAAAATAGCAGGTCCATTGACGAACCTGACTCGCAAAGGGGTTCCATATGTTTGGGATGATACTTGTCAATTGGTTTTCGACGAGCTGAAAGACAAGCTTAGTTCAGCACCGGTCCTTGCTGTACCTAATTCGGGCACGGAGTACCTGGTTTATACCGATGCTTCCTTACGAGGACTTGGGGAGTACTTCAGCAAGAGGAGAAGGCTATAGCTTTTGCCTCCCACAAGTTTAAGCCGCACGAGAAGAACTACCCCACTCACGACCTAGAGTTGGCAGCGGTCGTTTTTTCATTAAGGATTTGGAGGCACTATTTATTGGGAGAGAAATTACGCTTGTTCACAGACCACAAATCACTGCAATACCTGTTCACTCAGCGAGAACTGAATATGCGTCAGCGCAGGTGGTTAGAGTTTGTGAAGGACTATCAGTTCGGCATACAGTACCATCCTGGGAAGGCCAACGTAATTGTTGATGTGTTGAGCCGTAGATCGGTAGACGATGTAGCGGACGTCTAGAAAGCAAAGTGGAAAGAGTTGGGTCACCAGGACGCAGTAGCCCATTCCTTCATATCTGTCATGACAGTGACACCCGAGATTGTTACGAGGGTGATACAGGCACAGATCGCAGACCCATTTTACCAAGAGCAGATTGTACGACTTTTAGCCAAGGGTGCTGAGTCCTATTCTGTTAGTTCTGATGGGGGTTTGAGGTTTAATGGGAGATTAGTGGTTCCAGAAGGAGCAGACTTACGTCATGCAGTGATGACCCAGTCCCACGGGTCCCGATTCGCAGTACATCCTGGGGGAGATAAGATGTACCAGGATATGATGCGGCAATACTGGTGAAGTGGGATGAAAAAGGATATTGCTGAGTTCGTATCCAAGTGTTCTACCTGCCAGCTAGTAAAGGTGGACCATCAGAAACCGTCAGGGTTGCTTCATCCATTAGAAATACCCGTGTGGAAGTGGGAGAGTATTTCTATGGATTTTATTACAGGGTTGCCTACATCACAGCGAGGCCACGACTCCATCTGGGTGATTGTGGATCGTTTGACCAAGGTGGCTCACTTTCTGCCGGTGCGAACAGACTATACCATGGGTCAGTATGCTCAGTTGTTCATTGCTGAGATTGTCAGATTGCATGGGGTGCCCCTGAATATTGTGTCAGATAAAGACAAGATTTTCGTGACGCGTTTCTGGGGAGTTTTCAGTAGGTTATGGGTACAGAGTTGAGGTTGAGTTCAGCTTATCACCCACAGACAGATGGATAGACAGAGCGTACTAATCAGATATTGGAGGATATGCTACGCATGTGTGTTCTTGATTTTGGAGGAGGTTGGGAGCCACATCTTCCACTGGTAGAGTTCGCTTATAATAACTCTTATTAGTTCACGATTGGCATGGCTCCATTCGAAGCTTTGTATAGAAGGCCTTGTCATTCCCCAACTTATTGGCTAGAGGTGGGGGATAACAAGTTGCTAGGACCAGAGGTGATTCAGGAAACCTCCGCGAGGATTGAGATTATCAGGAGTCGCATTCGAGTATCACAGGACAGGAAGAAAAGCTACGCCGATGCGAAATGATTCTTTCGAGAGTTTAATGCGGGGGACCAAGTGTTACTACGTGTATCTCCTATGAAGGGAGTGATGAGGTTAGGGAAGAAAGGGAAATTGGCCCCGAGGTACGTGGGACCATTTCCCATTATCGAGAGGATTGGGCCGGTGGCATACAGATTAGGACTGCCAGAGCATTTACATCGCATTCACGATGTATTCCACATCTCGTCGTTAAGACGATACCTTCGGGATGACATGGCTCACACCCATATCGCGATAGATGAGATAGACTTACATCCTGACAGCTCTTACGAGGAGAGACCAGTGGCTATCCTAGACCATAGCGAGAGGAGATTGAGGTCGAAGGTAGTTCCACTTGTACGGGTCCAGTGGGGCATCATAATGTGGAGTAATCCACCTAGGAGCGCGAGGCAGATATGCACGAGAAATACCTATATTTATTCTTACTAGGTATGCCTTACTTTTCGAATTTTGGGACGAAATTCCGTTATTAGGGGGGAAGTATGTAATACCCCGTATTTTTATGCTTTCTAAATTTGGGGATTTATTAAATTTAATGTGAGTTATTAATTTAATATAAATCCAAAAATTAAATATTTTTAATTACTAACGTGACGAGAGCTAGTAATCATTGGAAACTTGTTGAATATTACTAATGAGTAAAGTAATATAATATTGGTACTATTAAATGTCATGAGTGAATAAAATGACAATTTTGAAAATTTAAGTCGGGACGCGCCCGTGTCGCGTCGGGACTAAATATTGATTAATAAAAGTGAATAAATTATAAGTCGCTCGTATGGTTATTTTGGATGCCCCAAAGTGTTCGAAAGGGTCGAGATAGTCAGAAAAATGTACTCGGAAGTTTAGTTTGGGTCTCGGGGCGTTTTTAGGCCTATTTAGCACCCCGGGAGGGCATTTTGAACATTTTGCATTTTTGGGTAATTAAACCCACGAAATTTATTAGGTTATATCAGCCATTTGGAATGGTCTTTTAGGTTTAACAGACTCACAACCTTAGAATGGCCATTAGAGAGGAAGGTAGAAAGCTTTCCAAGCAATCCAAGGCTAAAAATTCATCCGGTTGCATCGCCGCCACCACCAACGCGTAGATCGCGCGACAGGAAACGCAACCACACCAAATTCATCAACAAATCAGAACCCTGAAATCTACAGGCAAGTATTTATCTTGCTGAATTCTAGTTAATGTTCCTCGCATGTTAGTTTCGGAATAAAAAATTTGTATTTTGATTGAAAAAAATTTATATATTTTGAAAGAAGAAATCGCATGTGTTGTAAGGAGAATCTATGTAGCTTGAACCTTGATCATATGTAGAGGTTGTATTACGAAATTTGGAATTAATATGGATGAACGAATTGATGTTGATTAGGTTCTTTAATGGAAAATTTGGGAATTAGGGTTCTTACGAATTAATTTGGGGATTTCATGTAATCTAAATGATTTTTGATGAATTAATGATTCTAGGAAATTATTAATGTTATATAATCATGATATTATTGATTGGGATTGAAGAGGAGACGTTTGGGATTAAACTATAGAGGTTTTAAGGCTTAAAAATGGTGAAAAATGAATCTGCCAAAGGTTGAAGACGAAACAGTGCAGTTCGCGCGATGTCGCACGAAGTAGTTCGAGCAAGATGTCAATGTCGCGCGAAGTCGTTCGAGCGAGATGGACAAGTCTCTCAAAGTAGTTCGAGCGACACGTGGAAGTCGTTCAAGCGAGAACCATTCTGGTTCGAGCGAGATTTTCAATTTTTAGGGAAATTCCTATTCTTACCCCTATTTTAGAAATCGGTTAAATTGAGTGAGGAAAACTAGTATTCGAGGAATTCAGATTAGTACAAAAATTTTGGGGTTGTGTAGGTGTGACGATTTAAGTATTTGGGACGGTGAGGTTACTTTAAAGATCACGAGAGGGAGATAACCATAATAAACGATATGAGTCCGTTATACAGGATAAGTGAGAAAAATGTCTTCAGAACAAGAAGTTATAATTATAGGTTGTGGGTACACCAAATTGAGAAATGTGAATAAGTGTTGTATATATATGACTATGTGATTGTGCATATATTATAAATGTGTAAAAATCATGCTCGCGCTACTTGCTATCCCTGAGGTTACCGCGCTGGGACAGTCTTATCTCGATGGGACCTTTATGGGGGATATTGACTAGTACCCTAGAAGATAGAGATCCTTTGGTACAGGCTAATCGGATCGATAGTAAGACGGCCTAAGAGACGTGGGGGCATGTGCTGACCTCTTAGAGACCGGGACTCTATGCTTCGCCTCAATATTGTTTATGTTTGTGTTAATACAATTCGAGAGTGATTCCGAACTTGTATTTCCCTTAGTACGAGTGATACGGGGACTGGATAACAGAGTATACCCGCACCATAATTCTTATGTGGGGTGCTGTTAGAATATATATATTACATGAGTATTGAATATATATATTAAATTCTGAAATATGTGAATTACCTCCTGTGTTTATGGTAAGTAAGATATGAATAATGATTTCAATTGAGAAATACGTGTTTTGAAAGTATAGTATATTACCAAGAAACTTTATTAGTAAATAAAGGTTAAATGGGAACTTTGTTATTAAATGAAATCTACCTCCTAAACAGTTGAATTCGCCAGGTTAAATGGGAACTTTGTAACCTAAGATAAGATAAGTTAAACCGTTGGGAAGGTTAGTGCGATAGGTGTGCACATTAGAAGAGAGGTGAGAATTTCTCAAGGGAGTGCCGCACTAACATGTTGTTGCATTGGCCAGTAAACATTTTAAATACTTGCTAAACAAATTTTAAATCGTTTTTACAATCGGGCTCTGACCCGTTTCCATTTTCTTTCCCTCTTGTATATATATATATATATATATGTATTACAGGTGCCTAGCCACAGGGGCATCTTGCATAGGATCCTTTGGAAGGAACACGCTGCAGCTTAGGTGGGAGTTGCAGGCCTCTCGCTTAGACGACCTCATTTATTTGATTCTACTCCTAGCATTATTTATTCCAGATGGGCATGTGTCGCCCTTTCCATTATTCATTTGTTTCATAGGACATTGTGATTCATTTATTTTCAGTATTCACACTTTGGGATTTATTACTGTCAGGATGTTTTTCCTTTAAATTTTAATGTTGGAATTAGCTAGTTGGATGTTTAATTATTGGATTGTTTGTTTCGGTATAGTTGTTGTGTGATTCTTTAATTATGAATTTCATAAAGTTTAAATGTTGGTTTATATAAATAAAATTTGGAAACTAATGTCTAAAATGGTTTTGACACTTAGCTTAATTATGTAGGGTGTTAAATTGGAAAAGTTATTTTTACGACAGTGATGTTAAGAATGAACCAACCGTTCACCTTGATTATAATTTAATAAAGGACTGATCACCCGGTATTTAATTAGGCGGGGTGTCACATGGAGGAGGGAGAGGGAGGAGTGCAGCGGGGAGGGTAGAGGGTGGAGGAGGGGAGAGGGAGATCGTGTGGAAAGGAAACGGGGGGTAAGGGGAAAGAAGGAAAGAAGGGAAACGGGTTGGAAGAAAATGAGAAGGGGAAGGCAGCGTAAAAGGGGGTGTCTTTTTTCCAAGTGCCATGTCACAATGGGTATAATCCTACATGGAACAATCTGAAACCCTTATATTGTCTAAAAAAATTCTCTCCCAATCGTTGATTTTTTGGAACAGTAAAACACCCACCTCTCATATATATATATATATATATATAGAGAGAGAGAGAGAGAGAGAGACTCTCATACATACCAAGTATACATACTTGTTGGCGCAAATCTATTTTTTTTAAATATTAAAAAATATATTTTTGAGTGAAATTTTTTTGTGTAGTATTTAAACATTTCAAATGACTTATATAAAAACAATTGGCTCAAAATAACATTTTTTGCTATTTTAAAAATAATCAATCAAACTTTCGCAGTTTTTAAAGTGCTTTAAAAGTTGTGCAAAGAAATTATTTTATTGTCCGATTTACATTTTAGTATATCATATACCGCTATAACCGTCGAAGACTTATTCAAAGTTCAATCATGCATCAAGACGGATCCGAATATCAAATTTCTTCAACATTCAAGTATCCACAAGATTTGTTTTGGTAAGGACGTGTTTAAGTATCTTAATGGTTCACTTAGAGTGTTGGAATAATTTTTCTAAAATATTTTCTAAGTGTTGAAGCGGAGTTTTTCGTCAAAATATTTTTTCTAAGTGTTGAGGCGGAGTTTTTTATGAAATAAAAAAATTATTTTTTTCCTCTCTTGAGGCAACTCGTTCGAGCAACAGGATGATGTCGCGCGAAGCTCGTTTGAGCGACACGTGGCATCGCTCAAGCGACATCATTGTTTCGTTCGAGCGACGCGCTGCCTTAAGTTTTTTTATATAAAACATATTAAACCACTCTGTTTTCGTAAAGAATACATGACGTTTTATTTTCTTCAAACATTACAAATCGACAGAGTCCTTTATCTTCTTTATTTAGGGTTCAAATCCTTTCTTTTTTAATTCATACATCCCAATAGTTTTTAGCGAATTATTTTGGAACCTAAGATACGGTTTTGCTGAAGTTTCTCTTATAGAGAAGATCTCTACTACTGATCTAGGTGTCACTTGAGGGAGGTGCTGGGTGACGTGATTGCATATCAAAGGGAGTACTCATCGGTGTTCCTGGGCTAACTGGACTGTGTGTCTTTGTGGATCTTCTGAGGTTGATTCCTTGTTGATTTAAGTTGCGACCTATGAGAGTTTGTCGTGGTAAGTTCTTTGCAGATTTTATTTGTAATCATTGTGAGTATTATTTATGAAATAAAAGGTTCTGCCCTTCAGAATTTTTCCTGAAATCTATGAGTCAGCAATTCATATTTGTTTATGTTGGCATGATCCACTACACCTAGATGTTTGTATAGCGCTGAATTAATTTGGTTTGAAATTGACATTTGATTAAATAAAGGGTTTACTAGGAATTTGCAAATTTATTTAAACCAGTATCACATACATTTACAAGCTGCAAAAGTTTGACCGATTTTTTTAAAATAGCAAAAAAGATTATTTTGAGAGGATTTTTTATACGGGTCCCCTAAAATGTTTAAATGTCATATAAAATAATTAATCATATATTCTTTTACTATTTTAAAGAAATGTGTATATATACTTGGTATGTACTAGAGTTTGTGTGTATGTATGTATAGGCAAACCATTTCATTGATAAACATACAACAAAACCTAAAAAATTGGCAAAAAGGGTAAATTATACCCAAATTCAATATATATATATTTATATGTGTGTGTGTGTGTGTGTGTGTGTGTGTGTGTGTGTGTGTGTGTCATAAATTTTGGGTGAAAAAAAGGTGGATTTTTTTTACCTACGAGAGAAAGACAACTGAGTTGATGAGAGAGGGGAGGGAAAGAGTGTTTTTTAGGGGTAATGAGGCGTTTAAGGACTGGAATCCCGATTTTTTTGTCACGATCCTTTTTACGGTCTTGTTATGATCAATGACCCTCACAACATGCACATGCTTTTTTGCCATAGCCCTTGACCGTAAAAAGACCTGACTGGTAAAGGGTGGCAATTTTAGCATTTTGGTGAAAAAAATGCGTCACCAAATAATTTCTTTACACATACAAGAGCTCACAAACAATACTAACATATCAAAGCTTCGTTACAAAACTTTGTGCTAATAGATTCATTGATATTTGAAATCAAAAGAAAGATAAATTCTCACAATATAGCTTGCATACTTTATGCCTTTAATTTGTTAACAAAAGAAGTATTATACTTTGAAAAATATCATTCAACCAAAATAGTACCTTAATGAAAAAATATTATATTTTACATACTCGTAATGGTATAACTTCATTGTATTTTTATGGTTAGAATTATCGTAGTTGTGAGGAGTAAGGGAACGAGGTAGGTCCCTTCAGCTTGCTCATATGCGCTTGAAGGATGATGGAGGTAGTTCACCCGTAAATGTGTTATAATTCCTTTTAAGATTTTAATTCTTCCTAAGTGAACCAAAGATACTAAAGCTCTTGGTTTGTGACGTCTTGAGATTCCAACTTATAATTATCTATAATTAACGTTTTCAAAGTGCAAATAACTTATAGGTATGGCTAAATGCACTCCAAAAAAATACTTTAGCATCGCAAAAAGATATATAATAACATTTTAATAATATTTTGTGGCACTTTTATACTTTTGATGACACTTTTTAGAGTGCCTTATTATCTAGGTAAAGTGCATTTAACCATAAAACAACAACACAACAAAACTTTTTTTCAATTATTTGATATCGACTACATGAATCTTATTTTTTCGTTTCGCTCTATTCAGTGCAATATTTTCAGTTAAATCACATAATATCTTATTATTTTTTTTACAGTACACTACCAAGTCTATTTAAACGTATATCTACCGTTGTGTTATCATCAATAGTAACTAAATTACTTTTCTTATGAGACATTGATTGATCTACGTTTGACGCGTCTAATATAACGAAGTGTTGGTGTAATAAGATATGGGCTGGGACGGGTCGGCCTAAAGCAAGCCGGAAACCGGATATCAGATTCAATGGTCGAAGATGATTCTGTTGGCGAAACTAGCAGCCCAATAAACGAAGGACCTCTTTCCAATCGTGGGTGAGATTGAATTTTAACAGACCGCCAAATTACATAAGATCCCAATATACGAAAACATCTAACATTAGCTGTCGCATAATTCGGGGAAAGAAACAATTTTTAAGACCCTCATTTTTTGTTTCTTTTTATAATGTTGCCCATAAATTAAGGGTCGCCACATGGCTAGTGTGCTGGCATGAGATACTCATCCATCCCATTCCAGCCGTCTTTGCAATTAAACACCCCATACTTTTTTTAAGTTGTTCCAATTAAATGCACACAACTCCCTCTCACTATCACACACACGCAAACAAGAGACGCAATTATCAAACACCATACACAACATAGTCTTATCTCCATCTTATAGTAATAAATTTGTAGCAATCTTACAAAGCACATGATATCCATTCTCACATCATTGATAGCTTTTTATAGATACCATATATAGATCAGATCAGATCAAAACTAGTGTAAGCAATGGAGTTTAATGATGAGAAGATAAAAGAAGAGGCTGGAACACTTTTAGAGGAAAGCTGGTTCTTTGGAAACTTGCTTCACAGAAAACCAAGGATGTCAAGATGCTATTCTGATCCTTGTCCTTCCTCAAACTACAGCCAAGAGATGATCGTTAGAAAATCGTATGATGAGAGCCCTTCATCTTCACAGCTCAAAAGCAAGTCGAGTTTAAGGAGGGCCCCATCTCTACCGCCTTGTTTAGGGAGGGAAGAGGTTGAAGAGGAAGAAAGTGAGTTCACCATGGGCAGGCTTATTAGGCAAGCATCTCTTAACCTTTCGGATATGTTGCCTCCACGACAGACACCAAAGGTAATTAATTAAAGCGATGATTTATAAATATTCCTCACGAGATATATATTGATCATAGGATGACTGATTGCACTTGTATGATTGAGTAACTACTTGCTTTTTATATAACCCCAATCCCAATATATGCTTTCATGTGCAACAGTTAGCATTAAACATCATTTGGTCTTATCTAGTACTATTACTTTATATAAGAGTTTTGAATGTCATTTAATGATCATATTTTATGTGCCCAAGGACTACATAGTTTCTTGTGCACAAAAATTCATTTGCGAAAATATCTAAAAAGGGTGACTAAGGGCATCTCAAGTGGATAACTTTCAAAAGATGTAAAATCACATTTTTTGCTTAATATTGGTTGGAGAGATTTCACATTGGGACAATATTAAAAAGGAGTTGGGTGGATAACACTTCCTCGCTCAGAAGCCGTCTCCAAATTTTTTTCTTTTTTTCGTTTATGTATATCTTTGGACGGATAACACTTTTCCTCCCACACCTTGAGCGGATAACACTTCCCCGCCCGCCCAGGTGTAGGCCACCCCATATGGGTCACCACTACACAATGTATAGCGAGCATCTAAATTTACATATTCGTTGCATTTTCTCTCTCTTCATTGTGCATCTTTTGTTACCCACGGTAGGAGCCAAAGAATGTAAATATGCACATTTGCACTACCCATTGGAGATGGTTTTAATAGGTGGACATGATCACTGTAGAGATTGTAAATAAATTCAAAATTTTAGTGGGTGATATACAAAAAGGCTTATTATCTCACTATTTTTTAGGGGTGACAATTCGGTTAGTCGTGTCATTTTTGAGTCACGTTAATTTTTATTTAAGTATAAGTTTTGGATACTTTTAAATCTATATAAGCTAATCGGATCATATTCGGGTAATTTCAAATTATTACCATAAACGAATTATCGTGTCAAAAATTGTCAGCGGTAGTATTTTTTGTCCGAACAATTAAATCCTTTACCAATATATATTCGTGAAAGTGTTCAATATCTCACCTTACTTGCACTTTGATGATAGGGGATGAAACAAAGTTCTAGCACAGCGAGGCAACATCCAAGAAGAAAATTAAAGCAAGAAAAGAATAACATGGATAGCTACAAGGAAATGAGACGTGCAAAAACAATTAATCAAACAAAAATCGGAATGAGTCAAAATGAGCTGGAGTCGGAAGAAATTCAAGGTTTTAAGGACTTGGGTTTCCAATTTGACAATAAAGGCTTGAGTCCTAGTGTTGTTAACATACTGCCAGGTTTGCAAGAGAAGAGCCGAGTTGACTCGGATGAAGAAGTGAGTCGGCCTTATCTTTCCGAGTCATGGCAGGCACAAAACTCTGCTCCAAAAATTCCAAATTGGGTTGATAAAAAATCAGCAAAAGATGTGAAGGCACAAATCAAGTTTTGGGCTAGAGCTGTGGCATCTAATGTGCGCCAAGAGTGTTGATAATTTATAACAATTCTTACTAATCAATATCCGAATTGAATTTTAGAATAATATGGGGAGCTTGCATCCTGCAGTTTAATTTAATATGTTTTTTTCCTTAATTACAATACCTGAAATTCTTTATTTGATTGGTTGTATATCTGGGGCTATTGAGCTTATTATAGAAGATTAACTTCGCAATTCGTTGTCATGTTTATAATTATGATTTATGTGTAATTTCAATATATTAATCCTTTAAAGACTCATCCTATTTCCCCTCCCCCCCCCCCCCCCCCCCCCCACCCCCACCCCTCCTTAAATATAGTCTTTTGTTGTCAAATAAAGGAAGGCATGGAGAGAATTTAGAGTTATCATTATCACCTTATCTATAATACACATCATGGTATCCAAAAGTCCCTTTAATAATGAGGGATACTATTGGGCATTCATAAAAGTATATATTTTATATAGGTTATTACAGTCTAGTCCCTTGACTGGACATTTTGGACGTTTTAATCGGGTCAAACAAATTTTAAACGATTAGGGTCATATAAATACATTTTACAACATTTCATTCATTTTGTTATCATTGACCTAATCAGCGATTGACAGCATTTCCAATAAGGTAGGATCTTCTCTTTCTTCCTTTCGCTTCTGTCAAACAGGTTCGTTCTCTTCAATAACTTATGATCTTATGATTTCTTTTCACTTATGTTTAACCATCTTTGTTCTCTCAAAGAAAGAAGTTATCATTTTGTTCGAAGAAATCAATTATTTTCGCTTTGTTTAACCTAGATTATCCTTTGCATTAATTCGATCATTTGTAAGAAATGTTTTGCATGTCGATCAATAAAAATAGGTTGATGTAGTTCCTTTTGTATTAATTTGATTATTTGTAAGTTTATACCTATTATGAATAAATGTTTTGCATGTCGATCAATTAAAATAGGTTGATATATTTGTTTTCAATTAATCAAATAATTGTAATTGTGTAAATCATGTGCTAAATTTACACAATTAAATCATTCATTCAATATTTGAGTTAATTTAGCACAGATTTTACACAATTACAATGATTTGATTAATTGACTCGAATATTGAATGAATGGTTTGATTATTTTTTATATAAATTTATTTTAATTTATATGAATATATTTTGACTTTATGTTTTGATTTCGTAACAAGATGTGTATGTATATGTTTTGATTATGTGTTCATGTATGTGTGTACTTTATGTTTATACATGTTATTCATGTATATACCTCAAAGGATCATTGCAGTAAAGTACATGCAATTTGATATCAAGTACACGTGAATGTTGAACTTGATTAATTCTCATTTTTTTCTTTTAACATTAATTTTACATAATGTTAATGTGTGTTTACTTTGTTACTTTTGATTCATTACTTGATAGACTTATCATGTATTAGATGGACATGTGTTTGTGGTACGCACCAGTGGCATTGACCAATCTTGATGTTTTATAATAGTAAAGTACTTTGTATATACATGAGCAGAAAATTACAGTAAAGTACACACAATTTGATCTAAAGTACAGGTGATTTTGTAGTGATTAATTCTTATTTATTTTTTGTCATTAATTCTTCATAATGTTAATGTGCATTTAGTTTGTTACTGTTGACTCATGCTTAATAGAGTAGTCATGTCTTTGTTGGCCATGTGTTTGTTAGTCCGCGCCAGCGGCATTACTTAAACTTGCGCTTTAATAAAACTATTTTCTATTTTAATTTAATGCAGGTTATAATGGAAAGTTGTTGGATTGCCCGATGTTGTTATTTGGATAATATTGCTTGCATTGAAATTTTTAAAGACAAGTCATTAGATTACATATGCAATGAGTTATGTAGTAGGTTCATGAATTTGAAAGATGGATCTTTTTCATTGAAGTACGACTTTGGTGATGAAAGTCGATTCATGTTGATTTGTGATAAAGATATTCATTGTATGTTGCGGTCTCAACTGATTCTCAAAGCTGATTTTATTTGGATATATGCCTTTGCTTCAATAGCTTTGACGATTAGTACAAATCACGAAATGGTTGAATGCACGTATAGAATTCGGAAAATAATTGACCGCAATTATACAAGTTGTGAGAGGGTTGAATGCAGTGGTACAAGTAGAGAAAGGGTAGGCTATATATCATCATTCACTGCGATTGATATTAGTAGTGGAGTTGAAAATGATGTTTATATTGGAGGTGTTGAGCTGAGTACGTCAAAATTTTATCTCTCTAATGATTGGAAGACATATATTAGTCATGAAGAGCAGTGTTTTAAACGGGATGCGATTGAGTTTCGTGATAAGTTGCGAAAGTATGCCGTTGAGGTTTGTTTCAAGTATATATATTTGAAGAATGATAAAACTCGGGTGACATCACAGTGTTCTAAAAGGAGTATAGATAATTTCATGTGGCGAGTTCATGCTTCATTATCAACAGTAAATAGTTACTTTTATATAAGAAGTCTGAATAATGAGCATACTTGTAGGGGTGTATATCATAGTCCATCAAGCTGAATGATGGACTCTAAATTGGTTTCGACATTTCTTAGTGATGAGCTAAGGGATAAACCATTGCTAAGACCAATTGATGTAGTTAGAGATATAAAGAAGAACTAAGATCTTGATATAGGTTAGCATCATGCATGGCATGACAAACAGATGGCTGCTACTGAGTTGCATGGTGATGAAAAACTTTCCTATGCATTAATGAATAATTATAGGGAACTTCTATTGCAGTATAATCCAGGATCACATTACATTCTTAAAGTCGAACCGGAGAGCAAATTGTTCAAAAGAATTTTTTTAATGTTTACAGAATTATTTGTTGGATTTCAGTACGACAGGCCTTTTTTTTCTTGATGGTGCCTTTTTGAAGAGCATGTACCGTGGAACCATTTTGTCGGCAACAACAATGTAACACCCCACCTTATTAAATACCGGGTGACCAGTCCCATATCAAATTAAAACAAAATATACAGTTGGCTCATTCTTAGCATCACTGTCGAAAAACATTTACAACTCACCCAATACCCAATTAAGCTGGTGTTAAAAACTTTCTAAATTTTAATTCAACAAAATCCACTTTTAGTTTAAAAATAACACAACGCATTTTATTCTACAACATTGATAACCGAATAGATGACACAAAAGAATTTAAATGCAATTGGAATACACATTCCCACATAATAATCCCAACAATATTAAATGTATTAAAATGACACGAACACAAGAGTATATGACTCCGATAGAAAGTGATAACTGAAATCCTTTGGGCGACATGCCCTACATAAAAGAACACTGTGAATCAAATGAAGATAAGCGTCTAAGCAATACTCCATAGCTCCATAGCTCGTCAAAATCAACTAAGGTTGGCGTCCCTGCTGCTGGACACCTGATATAGAAGATACAATAGAAAAGAAAATATGCAAGAAAACGGGTCAGAGCCCGATTGTGAAAATGATTTTTAAAGCAACAAGTATTTAACAAGTGCAATAAAGAATTTATTATGTACATGTTAGCATCCAACTCTCACTTTCTATTCTCACCTCTCATCTAGAGTGCACACTTAATGTTTCCTATTAACCTCCTAGTTAATGGTTCCTCTTTTCTAGTTTCCAAAACATGATTCCATTCCCATATCATAACCCCGTATGTCCCATACCATACGTCACATAATCATTCATTTACGTTATTCATTTATTTGAATCGTTTCTCATTAATATGATCAATTAAGCTTTTCAATTCTATAAGAATAAACATTCATTAACTTAATTTCATTTTTTTCTCAATTCACCGTTATCTACAATTATCACCGTAGATAGATTTAATCACTATATATCCATTCATTCATTTAATTCATCATATATATATATTCACATATAATACGGCACCCCGAGTCACAGCTGCGGTGCAATGCATTACTCTGCTATCATGTCCCAATATCGCTGGTCGCCGAATAGGGGACAAAAGGTTCGATAAGGATTCCTCGAACCACAAACAACAACACAAAATTTGAAGGAGAACATAGTTCTCGTATCCATGGGTCACGCACATACCTACGTACCCACAGTCAGCGGACTTATCAACTCCCCGATAAGTCTTTTATAGACCTATGTTCTCGAGCGACAAATCAAAGATCCCATGGATTCATTAGGATATGACTGCCCTCAAGCGCAAACCTCCCGTCGATAGCAAGTAGGCTAGGTATGTCATACACATAAATTTTCAATCATTCAAATAGGCATTATCATACCTATAATATCAACAAGGTACTCAGATTACCCTTAGATAATTCCCATACGTAGCATTATATATCTTTTAAATTCCACGTATTAAAATATCATATCTTTACTTCATAATTTAATTATCCTCGCATCCTATAACATCTCTCCACTCCCGACGTCGTTAAGGTTCATGCGCGAAGTGTCTCGCAAAGCGAAATCCAAATAAGGAACCCCTTCAATACACTACTACTTAACTTTGTCGATCGAGGAGGTCCGCCAACTTCAAATACGCGATCGGGATAACCTCATAACCTCTTTCAACCAATTTTGGTCTAAACTCCCATCTCTATCCAGGAGTCATACCACTAAGCACTTATATTACACTCAGTCCTTGCGAAATCGATAATAAGCTTAAACTCAGTCCTTAATATTCATATTGTAATCCTAAGGCTACCCAGGTGTTACATTCAATCACCACTACTGGACCTATCCTTAATCCTCAAGATAACCAATTATAATCCAACAAATGAATCTAGCGACCGGAATTTATTTAATTTAATTATCATCATTCTAATCAATTTAAATCCCAATCAAATTAATTCAAATCTTATCAAGGGTCTACTGATCTTTTCTAAGTCCCATAATATCCAATTAGTAATCATCAAAGATCTACAAAAGGTTTGGGATAAGAATCAACATTTAAAAAGAAACAACTTTAGGAATTCTGGGGAGGTTGATCGATCGAAGGCAGGGGGTCGATCGATCGATCACTCAGGTAACAACCCAGTTTTTCTGCATTTCTGCAACTACGGGTTTAGCCATTTTTGATCATTCAAACCTTCATATTAACATACCAAATGACTTATAATCCTTACTACATGATATACCAACATATAAAAATGATTTCTAATCATCTAAACATCCTCAAATCATGAGGAGATTGAATTAATAGCATGTTTCTATCCTTATTTCCAGAAAAATCATGAACATAATATCTTCAAGAACACAACAATGGTTTTCAGAATTTCTTCAACAGATTCATGATTATTTAGTGGTTTACCAACTACCTACAACATGAGGTTGATTCCTATATATTTTCAGTTTCCAAAAATCCATTTAAAACTCCATTATTATCTTCCAAACATGATAAATCATCTCTTTTTATAACTATTCTAACATGGACAATATACAAACTTAAATTGTCATTATCAAATACTTGCCTCTAATGAAGATCTGATCCTTTGGAGTTGAATAACATAGGTGGTGATGGTGGTGGTGACCTTTGACCTTTGGTTCTCCTCCTTTCCAAGCAAGTTTTTTCTTTTCCAAGCAACCTTTCACTCTCTCTAAGAAGATGACTTTTCAATTTTGTGTAGAAGAGATGAAATGAACCTACGTACACTAATCTCCAAATATTTATAATAAGACAAAACCCGAAATCACTATTCACCCCCTTGTAAAAATTACCAAAATACCCTTTTGTGTTATCTTTTCATTTCCAAATGCCCTGGGATCCAAATCCAACATCCAAATAGATTTTTCTGACTATTTAAACCCTTTCGGATGCTACGACGCAGTCGAAACGACTATAAGGTTGATGTAAAAATAAGTTTCCTTTTTAATTTAACAAATTAGTCCCGACGCGTCCCATACCGCGTCCGACTAAAAATCCAAATTACTGAATTTAATTCACACAGCCATATCAATAGCTTCACATTCATATATTACCTAAATATCTTTAAGTAATATTCAGAATCATACATTTTAATATCCACAATTCGGATAAAACCCAAATGAATTAATTAATAATTAAAATCCAATTAATCCATTAATTTAAAATATAACCCATTTTAAAAGTCATAAAAATTACGGGGTATTACCAACAAGAAATGGAAATAATGGTAAATGTGAAGTATTGAAGTTTACTTTACAATATTATGCCTTTATATTGGAATCTTTTGTATGTTCTTTCAACACAATATAAAGTACACGCATGAAATTTATAAAGTACATGCGAATATATGCGTGTACTTTATGTATAATGTGTGTACTTTGAGGTCTGTTTTTGTTATTTGCATATAATCCCAAAGTACACACATTATATAAAAGAGTACACGTGAATTTCTATCATGTGTACTTTGTAATGTCATGCGTGTACTTTAGGATTTCTTGTTTGTTTTGGGCCAACTGTGAAAAGTACACGCATATCATTGCAAAGTACACATGAAATCCGGTTTACACTTTATGTACTTTGTATTGTTTTGCGTGTACTTTGTGATTCTTTATATGGTATGGTCAAATAAAATAATAAATTACACCCATATATATTAAAGTATAAGTATAATATGTTTACACTTTACATTTGTGTATCCTATTAGTACAAATATATTTATTTCACTTGTATAGCGTACGTGTTTATTAGTCCATGCCAGCGGCATCATTTTTTAAGTTTATCATAGAATCTGTATGTACTGATATATTTCATTATAATTTCTGGCCTTTATCCTCTTGTAAATGCAGTTGTTGATTCAGAGACGGGGGATAATTAAATGTGGTTTCTCATTAATTTTCATGATGCAATAGCTCATCAAGATCGAAACATCGCATTCATATCTGATCGGAACAATGGTCTTATTGAAGGTGTTTCTAAGGTTTTTTCAATGTCTGCATACTCCTAGTTTATACATAATTTACAAGGAAGTATAAAGAAGAAAATACGGGGGAGTGAGAACTTTCGAAAAAAGCTCATTCAAGATTTCATGCGTTGTGCATATGCTGAAACAGTTGATGAATTTAAAAAAAACGCTGATGCCCTGAAGAAGGAAGGTGGAGTTACTATCGCTGATTTTCTTTGCAATTTTGCCTCCGGAGAATTGGTCTTGTGCATATTTTACTGGAAACGTTATGGTGATATGGCATCAAGTGTTTAAAAACCATTCAACTCTTGGATCTTATAGAAAAGGCATTTACCGATAATTAATATGATGGACAAAATGAGGATCAAGATTATGAACTTGAATGCAAAAAAACTTGCTGAATCTAAAACATGGTCAAATGAGTTGTGTCCTCATTTTGATAAATTACTAACATAAAATTGGAAAAAAATTAGACATCGGAATATCAGTCGCTCAATTACACATGTATTATAAGTTCATTCAGATGTGCGGGCCACGGTTGACTTAGAAAAAGGAGTTTTCTCTTGTAGGAGTTGGCAGCTACGATGCTTTCCATGTTTTATGCTATTTCTGTTGTACGAAAGATGGATGGAAGTATTTATGATCATAATGAGGATTATTATAAGTTTTTTTTCTACAAAAAATCATACTCATCACCTATAGTTCATTTTCCTGATTTGATGTCCCTAAATATTCCATTACATGAAAATCCAAAAATCCTTCCTCTGTTAACAAAGAGACCGATAGGGAGCCCAAGGAATAAGAGAATAAAATATATTGGAAAGGTCATAATAAGATAAGTTACTTGCTCTAAATGTAGTAAAGCATGTCATTACAAGTCCACGTGTAAAAGACCAATTTGATTACTCTTGATATTGTTTAATTCATTCTTCTTAAAAGTAGTTTAAAATAAAATCAATGAACATTCACAATGAACAAATTATTGTAATTTTATTATTGAGTGTTCATTTCTATATTATTTGTTTGGGAATGGGATTAACACAAAGTACACGTATGTTTTTGTAAACACATTATACTGACCAAAATCATTTTATAAATGCATTTACTTTATGAAATATGCGTGTACTTTATGAAGTACACGTAATATATATAAAGTACATGCATTTAGAAAATGATTTTGGTCAGTATAATATGCGTGTACTTTATAAAAATATGTGTGTTCTTTATATATCGTATAACTTATAATTTATATTTGTCATTTGTATTTATGTATTATTGCATTTAGTTTAGATTTATTTTAGGAGAAAGTAATCTTAGTTAGGGATGCACATGGTTCGTTTCGGTTCGGTTCGATTCTACTATGGAACCAGAACCAGAACCAGAACCGAAATTGATCGGTTCGGTTCAAAATTGAACTAGCGGTTCTCGATTTGGTTCGGGTCGGTTCATGGTTCTGGTTTGCAATTCTGGTTCGCAGTCTGGATCGTGGTTCTGGTTCGTATATCTGGTTCACGATTTTCGTTAATGGTTCTTATTCGCGGGTTGGTTCTCGGGTTAGCTAAAGGTTCTGGTTAATGGTTATGGTTCACGGGTCGGTTCTCGGGTTGGTTCTTGGGGTCAATTCTTTGGTTCGGTTCTTCAGCTCAATTTTTTTATTCGGTTCCATGGGTTCGGTTCTCGGTTTGGTTCAGGTATAAAATTGAGAACCAAACCGAAGGCGTTGGTTCTCAATTTTTTGGAACCAGAACCAACCCATGGAGAAAAAAAAACAACCCAACCCAACCCAACCAAACCAACGAAGGTCGGTTTGGTTCGGTTCTTCGGGTTGTCAGTTTTTTTGCACACCCCTACTCTTAGGTCCCTCACAAATAAATTTTAAGCACTAAAGGAATTTTACAAATTTTAAACACTTAAGTTCACTAATTTTCTTCTTGTAAAAGTGAACGCTAGTGGAAAAACACGTGGACCTAATAGTAAATTGTTGTATTTAAGGGACCTAATTGTAAATTGCCCTTTATTTTATTTATTTTTGACATTTGGGAATGGGATCAACAGAAACTACAAGCATGTTTTTGTGCAGTATGCGCGCATTGTAATGACCAAAATCATTTTATCAATGTGTGTACTTTATGATATATACATGTAATTTATGAAGCACACGTATAATATATAAAATACATCCATTTAAAAAATAGTTTTGGTCAGTACAGTGTGCTTGTACTTTATAAAAACATGCGTGTACTTTATATATTATATAACTTATCATTTCTATTTGTCACTTTTATTTATGTATTATTGCATTGAGTTTAGATTTATTTTCTTCATTTTCTTCATTATAATTTCTATTATTAATTTTTGCAAATGTTTTGCTTCTATTATATTATTTTTCAATATATAGTGGACAAGTCACTCATATTCTCACATTCCTACTTATATTATGGTCCGCTCCAGTGGCATTAAATGGGTCATAAGAACCAATTCATTAATTGTAACAGTAATTTTCAATCGAATCAATGAACATTCACATTTGAATAAATTATTTTTATTTACTTTAGATTTATTTTATTCAATTTTGACCTTGTAATTTCTATTATTATTATTTTTTAAATGTTTTGCTTCTATTATATTATTTTTCAATATTTAATGAACAAGTCACTCATATTTTTACATTCCTACGTGTATTATGGTTCACATGTAAAGAACTCATTTTATTACATTTAAAATTGGTCATTGCAGGTCTACATGTAAAGAACCCATTAAATTATTTTGAATAAAATGAATGTAATTATAGCATTTAGTTTTTAATCTCATATTTTAATTTTTTTTTTGAGTGGCAGTTTAACAAAGTACACATATTATTTAGGAAGTACACATGATCAATTTTTCTAAAGTTCACGTGTACTTTATTAACTTTGCATGTACTTTAAACTTTGCACTCTTAAGCATGATTGTTGAATAATTCCTTTTAACATTTTGATTGAATAAATTATTTAATAATTCAGTTTTTTAGAATAAATGAATGTAATTTTATTGTTTACTGTTTAGTTCTTTTTTTTTAAATTTTTTTTGTGTAGCAGTCCAGTAAAGTACACATATTTTTACTAAAATACACGTGATCATTTTTCCTAACGTTCACATATACTTTATTAAATTTGCATGTATTTTATATTTTTACACTATGTATGATCATGGTTCGAGATAACACTATATTATGTAGGTTTTAGTGTATGATATATGTCACAAGACATGCATGAAAGAAATAAAATGTTTATTACAATAAAAAAAAATAAAGTACAATTTTTTATATAGAAAAAGCTGAAAAAAATAAAGAAGACTTCTAGTTGGAAAATCGGTTAAAGGCATCTATGGCGTCAGGAAGAGAGTCAATTAAATTCGAGCAGACTTGAATTTCTTCATCCATGACAACTACAAGGCCTTCATGGTAAGCCTTCTTCTCCTTCAGTTGGTCAATTTTCATTGGAACTTCATGTCTATAGAAAGACATGAGGTCTTTATGTGTTTGAGGATGGTCCACATCCACATAAAATAAATATATGGGATTGGGAGGAAGTTCAGAGTAGCCTTCCCTCACATATGTTTGAAATTTCTCAAAGGCAGTTTCATATAAGGAATGATTTTCCTTAATTTTCCTTTTTTTGGTTTCTTTCAACTTTCCCAAGAGTAGCTCGCAACTTTTCTGTTGGGATACTCATTATCTAATTTTTATTTGAGATGTAATGGTTAAGAAAGGAACAAATATTACTCTTTTATTGGACAAATTAAAGTTATTTATTACTTTGACCAGAAGTAGTTGGGATAGCGAGTAGTTGAGCTTAATAAATGGTTTTTGATTATTGTATCTTGTTGAATAAATATATATAGTAGTTTTCAATTGCAAAATCAAAATTTATTACATTAATCAGTGCATGTACTCTGTATATATTGCATGTACTTTATTTATTTTACGTGTACTTTTTGATTAAAATGCATGTACTTTGTTTCATAACACTTACGTCCATTGTTTGTGTATACCTTACGTGGATTCCGAAGTACATGTGATTTTATTCTTACTTTTACGTGTACTTCTGAATTATTTTTTTGTTATGGACAAACAAAGCAATGTACAATCATATATTGTACATGCATGATATGCTTGTAGTTTACATGCTCGAATATATTTATTCCTACGTGTTGAAGGTTCGCGCCAGCGACATCATTTTTTACTAGAAATTATATGGAACTACATTGAATAAAAAATAAAAAATGTATATACAAAAAAAAATTACAATCATGTGCTAATAAAAAAATTCAAAACAACTTTACAATTATTTTTCCTCCTATTAACAACAAGGGAATACAAATTCATTAGCTATATATGCTCTCTGTTGGAGCATTTTCTTCGTCTTCAAATGATATTTTGAGAGCATTTATTTTGAAAATTTGTTCCATGAAGTATATACAGTACATCCCACAGTTAACAATAAAATAAAATAAAATAAAACAAATATATCAGTTACCATAACGTGATGAAATTTGTTGAAATGTAACGTGATGAATTATGCGTGTATTTATTCGACATTGTTTGATCTTACCCATTATTTTGTCTCGCACATTCATTATCTTTGAGTAGTTCAAAATTTACATCATGACTCAAGAGCTAGTCCATTGTTATTTTTTCCTCGTTGGATAGTGCATCTTCAAATTCCACCCTGTAATACCTCGTAATTTTATTGATTTTTATTTAGGGATTAATTGAATTAAATGAGAATTAATTGGAAATTAATCCGGAGGTAAATACTAGCGAGATGTGAATTGGTATTTGATTATGATGTTAAAATAAAACATTACTAAGAATATATGGTAATATAGGAGTATTGAAAATATTAAAATTGTCGCGAGGCAGAAATACGACAATTTGGAAAATTAAGTTGGGACGCGCGTGTCAGTCGCATCAGGAATGAATTTAATTAGATTAAAAAGTAAATTATATTTTATCAACTGAATGGTCATTTTGAGTGCGCTAATGTGTCCGAAAGGATCGAGATAGTCAGAAAACACTAGCCGGGGGTTTAGTTTGGGTCCCGGGGCATTTTTAGACCAAACCGGCAACCCAGAAGGGTATTTTAGTAATTTTAAAAATCGAGGAGTTAAGACCCACGAATTTTGATGGTTATTTATTAATAATTAGTGAGGCCACTAAGGCCATTATCAGACACAAATAGTAGAAGTGGGCTACGGGAGTTTAAGAGAAGTTACAAGAGGTTCCAAACCAAAACCACCACCCACCACCACCAATTGGGAAGGATTTGTGACCAGAAAGAGGAGAGATTCAACCTTTAATCACCAACAACAAATCAGAAGAACAAATCTAAAGCAAGTGGTTTAGATTCATTACTTGCATTGAATATGTCCTCCATGTTTAGTGTAGAAATTAACATATGTCTTGAAAGATTGATGAAAACCTAACGGAAGTGGTAGGGTTTGCATGTAGAATAATTATGGACAAAATTAGTACTCAAATGTATATCTTTTGATGGTTTAAAACGGATTAAAAAGGAGTTCCAATGTTCAATTAGATTTTTGAGTTCATGTTGTTAAGGTTTGTGGCAAAATTTGGGGATTTATGGATTTTACATGTTGATTTGAAGGAATTAACCCAAAAACAAAATTAGGAAGTGATCTAGGGTGGTTTAGAATAATTTAAGAACCTTATAATCTGATTAGTATGAATTTGGGATGACATTGGAGAAGGGAAAAGTTGAGAAAAATGAAATGGGTGAAAACTAGACACTTTCGAAAACCTCGTTAGAAGGCCAACCCAGGTCGTTCGAACGACCTCGTTCGAACGAGCTTCTAACGAGATTCTAGTAGCCCTTATAACGAGTTCGTTCGAACCCCTTTGTTCGAACGACACTCGTTCGAACTACCTCTTCGAACGATATTTCTAACGAGTTGACAGAAAAACCTTGTTCGGCCGATTTTTATTTCGGACTTCGCATGGGCCTAATTATAGGTATTATTTTTGGGAGAACTTCAATAATTTTGACCCTAGAGAATTGATGTTGGGAACTTTGTGAACACTTAGACTCGAGGAAGACTAGTAGGTATATTTGTGAGACCGGAGTATAACTTAGGATTTAATTTTGGAGAAATGCATATAAGACTCGTTAACCTTTATGAGTTAGGTTTTAAGTAATTGAGATTTACGACGTGAGATGTGTCGATGGTCTATATTGTATATTATCCAAATACTTATAAATGTGCAAACTTGAATGACGGTATAAGGGGGTGGAATATACCTATATTAATATTATAAGATATCTAAGATGTGCGAATGCTTAGTATATGGACTTATATGTGTATAACATACCTACCATACTTGCTATCATGGGAGGTCGGCTTTCGATCAGGGCCATATAATCTTTTTATGCCTACGGGAGGATTTAGATTGATACCTCAAGGACATAGGTCAGAGAATGACTTATTGGTGAGTTAATAAGTCAGCTAACCATGGGAGCGTAGGTATGTGCATGACCCATGGGTATGTGAACTATGTCCTCCTCTATTATGTGTGTTTATTGCTTATTGAAACGGTTCCTGAGAGATTCGGAATACGTGGTCCTCATGTACGTGTTGTACCGGGATTTGATAGCAGAGTATGGGTGCACCGCAGCCTAGCCTAGGGGTGCCATTATTGTATATTTATGATGAGATTAATATACCGATAATTGAAATTGACTGTTTATTAAAGTGTAAGTGTGAAAAATTGTTACATTTTTAGTAGAGTTAAAAATGGAAAATTCTTAGTAATTATTATAACAAATTCTGAGGAATAAAAAGTAAGACTCTCCGTTTACATTAAGATGTAGGGAATTGAACTTGAATTGTAAAGTAAATTCATGTTATGGATTGGACTAGTTAGATAATGGAATAACTAGAACGGGTACGGGTACGTTAGGAGTGCACAATTAGTTGAGAGGTGAGGAACTCATGTGAGTGCACGCACTATCATGTATTGTATATTCACTATTTAATGATATTAAACACTTGCTATATTTTAAACTGTTTTCACAATCGGACTCTGACCCGTTTGCTTTCAAATCTATTTCTTATAAAAACCTTTTAGGTGCCTAGCCACAAGGACACCAAGCTTAGAAGATCCATTCCAGTGTCGTGCTGTAGTTGCTGTGGAAGTTACAGGACTTCGATAGTAGACGCCTCCACTTTTCGCTTTGACTTCATTCCAAATTTATTCATCTGTAGGGCATGTCGCCCTTTTTTTTTAGAGACAGCTTATTTATTCAGTTTCATTTTAGTTTTGGATTTAATTAATTAGTGATTCAGACTTTATATTTGGTTTTGTTCAGTATTCGGATTATTCAGAGGGGTAGTCCTCCAGATTCATTTTATTCCATTATTATTCTTTTGTGACTGTGATATGGTTGTGGTATCATTATTTTATAATTTAAACTTGTTGCATGATAATCTAAATTGGTTGAAATTGACAACTCACTTTTTAAATATTAGGTGGCTAGTAATTGTAAAAATGTTTTTTGACAGTGATGCTATGAACTGAACCAACTTGACATTTTGTATTAATTTGAATAAAGGAGTTGCTACCCGGTATTTAATTAGACGGGGTGTCACAGGTGGTATCAGAGCATCAGGTTCTAGTGTCCTTTGGATCTGTATGGCTTGTTATGTTTTCACTGAGCGTTCTTTGATGTAGAGCCCTATATTTTAGGATTATTTTACTCTTTTGTGTATCTTACGCTCTTCAGCTATTTTTGAGATAATAACTGTAGACTTATAAGACTTCGCTTTCATTTCAGATGCCTCCACGACGTGCACAGCGAGTTCCCAGGGATGCTCAGCCCGAGCCACAGCCTGCACCAGTTCAGGGCACCATGAATGCGGCAGAGGTTGCCTCTATTGTAGCCCAAGCGGTAAATGCCGCTCTAGCAGTTGTGCAGCAGGCACCGCCTCAGGCGTCTGTAGTAGCACCAGTACAGGCTCATGCATTCCCGTCTGCTTGGGAACGTGTTCGTGATGCTTTTTCAGAAGGCACACCATCCAGAGTTTGCAGGTAGCTCCGACGTCATTGTGTCCAGTCAATGGAAGAAGGACATCTAAAGACACTTGAGGATGTACGAGTGTACGGATGTACAGAGGCAGATACTGGCTACTTTTAAGCAGGTTGGGTCAGCATTGCAGTGGTGGGAGTCCGTTACCACCACGGAGGAGATGGATGTTCTTACTATTTAGGAGTTCTGGGTGCGGTTCGACCGCAAGTATTTTCCCTCAGCCGTTCACACCGAGATGAGGAAAAAATTGATGAACCTCAAGAAGGAGGGGATGACAGTTGCTGAATATGAGATCGACTTCACAAATCTCTTGAACATCATACCCGGTGAGATTCCGACAGAGGAGAATAAGATACAGAAGTTCATGGATGGTTTGACTTGGAGGATCCGTCAGCATTTATTAGGAAATCTCTCGTTGGCCACTTATTCTGATGGGGTTAACGCAGCACTGCTTCACTACCAGGACCACCGCTTTCACTTGTCAGAGGGTAAGCGATCAGGAGATCCCTTCCATGAGGGCAGGATAGGGGAAATGGTGCCAGCGGGGAACAGTCAGCTCAGGGTCAGCACATGCAAAGTGATCAGAGTTCCCAATAGGGGGATTCTAAGATATTTAAATCTGGAGGTTTCAGAAATGGACAGGGAGGTTTCCGTCATGGCCAGTAGGGTTAGCACGGCCATCAGGGTCAGAAGGGCCAGCATGGACAACAACAGCAATTTTATCAGGGCTAACATGGTCAGTGGAGGAATGGCAATGGTCATCAGGGTCGTGGGCAGCAGGGTCAGAGAGGGGGAAACTTTTTGAGAAAATGTTTTATTTGTGGCAAGATTGGCCACAAACGCCAGGAGAGCCCTGATAAGGGTAGGTCCCCACAGCAGCAGCAGCAGGGTGCTCGACATGAGCCCCAAAGACCTATGTTTCCCGCCGCCCTTCCAGCACCACCGCAGATGCCAGCTTTGCCACCCATCCCAGTAGTCCCAGTCCAGCAGGGACAACTTCAGTACGGGAGAGTCTATCAGCTCCAGCAGGCCGCAGTCCCACAGGATCCACCCGCTATAGAGGGTATATTCTGTATTCAGGGAACTATGGGGCGTATTTGATTTGATACGGGAGCCACACACTGTTTCATTGCCTCGAGATTTGCACGCATTATAGGGTTGTTAAACACTGCAGAGATCACGATTACTTGGGTAGATTCACCGTTAAGTAGGGGTTCTGTGATTCTCTTATTTATAGACGTGTGGGTATAGAGATTGGGAGGTTTACTTTGCCTACTGATATGTTAGTATTAGATATGACTGAGTACGATGCGATTGTTGGTATGGATTGGCTAGTTGCGTATCGAGCCATAATTGATTGTTTCAGCAGGAGTATTATTTTTGCCATACCCGGGCAGGAGATGTTCTTAGTGGCGATGCCTCATCCTGAGGGAGGATCGTCCACTCACTTGTATTATATAGAGGAGGAGACCAGTAAGGAAGTGGTAATACCACTCGATTCGATTCCCGTTGTTAGTGAGTTCGCTGATGTATTTCAGGATATTCCGGGATTACCACCTAGTAGGGAGATAGACTTTGTTATCGATTTTACGTCGGGCACTTAGCTAATAGCCCGCGCGCCTTACCGTATAGATCTAGCAGAGATGAGGGAGTTAATAGATCAGATAGAGCAGCTATTGGGTCAGGGGTTTATCCGTAGGAGTACCTCGCTATGGGGTGCCCCTGTACTGTTCGTGAAGAAGGGAGATGGATCGTTGAGGTTATGTGTTGATTACCGGGAGTTGAATAAAGTCACGATATGGAACAAATATCCGTTTCCGCGAATCGATGACTTATTCGACTAATTGAGAGGAGCAGCCTTCTTCTCAAAGATCGACTTGCGATTGGGATACCATCAGTTGCGTATCAGGGAGTAGGACGTTGCAAAGACTGCCTTCTTGACGAGATATGGTTCCTACGAGTTTCGAGTTATGCCTTTTGGCCTAACCAACGCTCCAGCCGTGTTTATGGACTTAATTAGATCATAATCTTGAGCCCATTGGAAATATGATTCATTCATCAATATTTTCCTACATAATGTGCATAATGAACATAATATTATTCTTATATCATAAAATTCAATATCAGAGTCATAATTAAGGGAACATACAATACCGTGATTAACTATGATCAACTCAATCCATACTAAATCAATATATACAATGTGTGAGTATATTAAAATCTTTCGTGTGACAACGATAAAATCCCATTTTTAAACCCCATCTCTCTCCAATGGTGCAACTCCCAAAGCTACCGGTCATATGGTATCCTATTTGGCAGCGTATGACCTGAAATTGTTAAAATATAAACCGTAAGCATTAATCTTAGTGAGGTACTCCTTCCGTACAATAGAATAATAATTCTATATCGAATATGTAGATATAAAATCCGAACAATCCTGCCCATTGGCAATAACAAATCATGGATCATAAGATCCAAATAATTCTGCCCATTGGCAATAACAAATCCTGGATCATAAGATCCAAACAAATCCTGGATATTTTAATATCCAAACAAATCCTGAATACCGAAGTATTCAAACCAATCCTGGATCATGAGACCCAAACAAATCCTGGATATTTTAATATCCAAACAAATCCTGGATCATGAGACCCAAACAAATCCTGGATATTTTAATATCCAAACAAATCCTGAATACCAAAGTATTCAAACAAATCCTCTCTTAGAGCTATATTCATATTTATATATGAAACAAATCATAAGTACACTCACCTTGACAGTTTAACTGGCTTTTTCCTTTGCCTTTATCTGGTACTTGTTCAATCAGCTCTTCTTCCCTTCCTATCATTCTTATAATATTAGTATCATCATAATAATATCAATAATCCAAAGAACGATTTAAACATAATTCAATCCATAAGCATCACACGATTCCATTCAAATCATTTATCACAAGTGAAGTCCCATCCAAATTCATGCTAGTATATTTAGCATATCCAAATCATAGACCAAATATAAATTCATTTATTCTTGGAAATTCAATCCTTGTCATATTATTATTCCAATACAAAAGACGGTACATCATTTTAGGTCTCGTAGAGCAAGATATGCTCATTTATTTACCACATGGCAAATATGCCCTATAGGCCCTCTTATCGTTCATTCAACTTCCACGAATTTCCATAATTTTTATACATCATAAATTTATATGATATTTCACCCAACATCAGTAAACACATTGAAAAATATAATATTAAAGTTTCATAATTTTTAAGGTTCGTTTGCTATGTCAAGTAAAACACCGAACACATGGCGGGCATATTTTCACCCTTAGGGCAGATTTCATACCCGAATTTCAAACTCTCACCAAAGACTCATTTCTTGGTATTTTCACATGATTTTCGGATATGTCATAGATATATTAGTCCAGGTTAATATCCAATTGGAATCAATCAATTCCAGTAAGTATACAAAAATATATGGAAGTTTGAATAAACAAAGGTTCTAAATAAAGCAATTTTAGGGTTTTATACATTAAACTTAACTTAAACTTTCATCTAACTAAACATATATATCAAGGGCTGAAAGTTTAGTAAATAAATGATGGTTTCTATCATCTAAATCATAAATATAATAAAAACAATAAGATTTACAGTTAGAATTACCTTCGGGGCTTTTACGTAATTTTCTATGAATTTTCTTCAATTTTCTCCTCACTTTTTCTTCCTAACTTCCTACTTCTCTTTCCTTAAGCTTAAAATCTCTCATGGTTGCATTTTGGATGAATAAAGATGTAATTCTAAGGGTTTAAGGTCGGACAAATCCACCACCCTTCCCAACCAATCAATTTAAGACACTTATTGGGCATAAGGGACAAATTTCCACTTAAATGAAGGGACAAATTTACCCTTCGTTAGTAATTTCAGTATAACTTCTTACTCAGACCTCCATTTTACACACCGTTTGTTGTGTTACAACGATAACTCACCTGTATACAAATATCTAGTTTTCACCCCAAGTCAATTATTATTTTATAAAGTTCAAACTAGCCTTAAAACATGAGCATTCCTACCGAAAACTTCAAAATCTCACATTCGTAACTAATTCATTTTTCGTGCTTTATGAAGCTAGGATTAGACTAAATATAATGACTTAACATTATATATACTAATAACATATTATCCATATCTCATAGTCTAATCATGATTTAAACATAATTTATCGTAATTATATTCGGGTTATCACAATTCTCCCCCTGTTTGGAAATTTCGTCCCCGAAATTGACATACCTTGGTTGTCTGAATCAAACAAATACGGATAATTAATCTTCATGGTATCCTCGCTCTCTCATGTAGCCTCTTCCATGGAATGCCTTCGCCACACAACTTTCACAAGTGGGATCACTTTTGATCTCAATACTTGTTCCTTCCTATCTACAATTGCAAGTGGTTCTTCCACATAACTCAAGTCTTCTTTTAACTCAATAGGTTGTTCTACCAACACATGTGAAGGATCCGCTACATACTTTCTTAACATAGAAACATGGAAAACATCGTGTAATCAAGATAATTCTGGTGGTAATGCTAACTTTTAGGCAACCATCCCGACTTTCTCAAGGATTTCATAAGGTCCAATGTAGCGTGGACTTAATTTTCCTTTCTTTCCAAACCTCATAACTCCTTTCCATGGCGATATTCGAAGAAACACATAATCCCCTTTCTAGAATTCCAAATCTTTTCGTCGTTTATCCACATAACTTTTCTGTCTGCTTTGAGCTATTCTCATTCTATCTTGAATAATCTCCACTTTTTCAGTAGTGACTTCAATCAATTCTGGACCCTCTATCTTCCTCTCACCAACTTCATCCCAACATACGGGTGTATGACACCATCTACCATACAACGCTTCATATGGAGCCATACCAATAGTAGACTGAAAACTATTGTTATATGCAAATTCTATCAAAGGCAAATATTCATCCCAATTACCTTTGAAATCAAGCACACAAGCTCTAAGCATATCTTCCAAAATCTGTATTGTTCTTTCAGACTGCCCATCTGTCTGGGGATGAAAAGCCGTGCTAAACTTTAAGTTGGTACCCATATCATACTGCAAACTATCCCAGAATCTGGAGGTAAAATTAGGGTCCCTATCTGAAATAATAGAAACAAGTTCTCCATGCAATCGAATAATTTCATTAACATACAATCTAGCATACCTATCAACTGTATACGTAGTCTTGACTGCTAGAAAGTGAGCTGACTTGGTTAACCTGTCTACCACTACCCAAATCGAATCTGACCCCTTCTGAGATCGAGGAAGCCCAACTACAAAATCCATCGTTACATGATCCCATTTCCATTCTGGTATTGGCAATGGTTGAAGTAAACCAGTAGGTTTCTGATGCTCCACTTTTACTTGCTGACATATAAGGCATCTAGCAACAAAATCAGCTATTTCCTTCTTCATATTATTCCACCAATAATGCTCCTTTAAATCCCTATACATTTTAGTACTGCCAGGATGCATAGTATAAATGGATTTATGAGCCTCATCTAAAATTTCCTCTTTCAATCCACCCACATTAGGCACACATAACCGCTGTTTATACAATAAAGTGCCATCATTCACAATACAAAAATCTTCAGACTTACCATCTTGGACATCTTTTCATTTCTTCTCAAGGAAAGGATCTTGACTTTGCAAATCATGAATACGGGTAGATAACAAAGGCCTCACGCTTACATGAGCAAAGGACCTATCCCCATATGTTAGTTTCAACTCTACTCCCATTAATCTCAACTCCATGATGTGGGCAACTCTAGCACACCGAATATAAGATAATCTGCCCTAAGCCTTTCTACTCAGAGCATCTGCAACTACATTTGCCTTCCCTGGGTGGTAGTGAATTGTACAATCATAATCTTTAATTAACTCCATCCACCGCCTCTGCCTTAAATTCAACTCCTTCTGAGTAAATAAATACTTAAGGCTTTGATGGTGAGTAAAAATTTCACATACCTCACCATATAGATAATGACGCCATAATTTCAAAGCAAACACAATAGCAGCAATTTCCAAATTATGTGTAGGATAATTACGTTCATGTGTATGCAACTGCCTAGAAGCATAAGCAATAACTCTACCATGCTGCATAAAAACACAACCCAACCCCCGGTGTGAGGCATCAATATAAATAACAAAACCATCTCCACCATGTGGAATTGTAAGAACAGGGGCAGTTACCAACCTCTTTTTCAATTCATCAAAACTATTTTCACAATCAGAATTCCATTCAAACTTAACATCTTTCCGGGTTAGTTTAGTCATCGGCAAGGCAATTGAAGAAAATCCCTTTATAAACCTCCTATAATACCCAGGTAAACAAAGAAAACTCCCCACCTCAGTCACGTTATTAGGCCTCTCCCATTTTACAATAGCCTCTACCTTTTTAGGATCAACACATATACCATCTCCCGAAACAACATGGCCTAAAAATGCAACTTGTGATAGCCAAAATTCACACTTGCTAAACTTGGCATACAACTTCTTATCTTTCAACAAATTCAAAATAGTTGTGAGATGCTTTTCATGTTCAACCATATCACATGAATAAATCAGAATATCATCAATAAAAACTATCACAAATGAATCAACAAAAGGATGAAGTACCCGGTTCATAAGATCCATAAATACAGCTGGAGCATTAGTCACCCCAAAAGGCATCACCAGAAATTCAAAATGACCATACCGAGTACGAAAAGAAGTTTTAGAAATATCACTCTCCTTTACCCTCAACTGATGATAACCCGATCGTAAGTCTATTTTTGAAAACACTTTAGCACCCTGTAACTGATCAAACAAATCATCTATACGAGGTAAAGGGTATTTGTTCTTAATTGTAGCTTTATTTAGTTGCCTATAATCAATACACAAACGCATGGTACCATCTTTCTTCTTCACAAATAAAACTGGCGCATCCCATGGAGATACACTAGGCTGTATGAACCCCCTATCAAGTAAATCTTGCAATTGAATCTTGAGTTCTTTCAACTCAGCAGGTGCCATTCTATACGGTGCCATATAAATAGGGTTTGTCCCCGGTGCTAATTCGATACTAAATTCAACTTCTCTTTCTGGAGGTAACCCTGAAACTCACTAGGAAACACTTCAGGAAAATCCCGTACAATAGGAACATCGACTAATTGTAAAGCCCCCTTCCTAGTGTCAAGAACATATGCAATAAAACCCTCACAACCCTTACTCAGTAATTTCCTCGTCTGAATAGCAGAAATGATGCAACTGGGAACAATTTTCCTTTCCCCCACAAATTTAAATTCAGGCTCACCAGGCATATTAAAAATAACTTCCTTACAGAAACAATCCATAGATGCATGATATTTAGATAACCAATCCATTCCCAGAATTACATCAAAATCAGAAATATCCAATGGAAGTAGATCTATAACTGTATCTCTAGACCCCACAGTCAAAACACAATCACGAAAAGCATATTCAGCTACAACCATATCCCCCATAGGCATATAAATACCCAACCCCACATCTAAACGAGTACATGGTTTATTCAGGTATACAGCAAAAGCATAGGACACAAAAGAATGTGTGGAACCAGGATCAATCAAAATATAAGCACTTCTATCAGTAACAGAAAGTGTACCTATCACCACATCTGGAGTAATCTGAGCTTCTTTCATCGTAAAGACTCGTCCACCTGGCCTGGAACCACTAGCTTGTCCTCTACCAACACTTTTCGCTCCACTACCTGGAGGTAACACTCTGCTTGTTGCTTCACTAGGTGCTGCTGGGGTCTCTACCAACTGCGGAAAATTCTTCTTAACATGCCCCACTTGATGACAATGGTAGCATTCCACTCCTTTAAGTTTAGGACACTCGGATTTATAATGCCCTTCCTCTTTACAAAAGAAACATGTAACAACTCTTGTCGGTGCCTCACCCTTTCCTGACCTCCTAACCAGACTAGAAGATCCTCCACCCCTAATGTCTCTGCCAAATCTCCCCGAACCTCTACCACTATCTCTACCACCTCTCTGAAATTTATGAGGTTCCATCTTAATACTTCCACCCTCACCTCCCTTAGAGTGAGATGTGTCGAATCTACTCTTCTTAAAACTCTCTCTACTCGCCGCCCCTTGGTTCATTTGCCTTTCTGCTATCGTGGCTTTGTTTACCAGAGAAGCATAATCTTCTAACTCATAAGTGGCCACTCTATTTTGAATAGGCCAAATCAGTCCATCTTGAAACTTACTACATGTATCTTCTTCCTCCTTCACGTACTTAGTAGCAAATCTAGACAAAGCAGTAAATTTTGCATCGTACTCCCTCACAGACATGTTCCCTTGGGTTAAATTTATAAACTCCCTCAGCTTCTCCCTGCTATAGACCTTAGGGAAATACTTAACATACAAAGCTTTAATAAATTCATCCCAAGTAATAACATCAGTACCTTCCATCCTGGGCACCAAATGGTTGCTGGCTTCCCACCAATATTTCGCCTCTCCTTTGAGCTTAAACACAGCTAGATTCACTTTCTGGTTATCTGGAACCTTCATAACTGCAAAGATAGTTTCTAGATCTCTGACCCACATCTCAGCTTCTGTAGGTTCAACTGACCCTGAATATTCTGGAGGATTCAACTTCAAAAGCTTCTCATACATGGAATATTTCATTTCCTTCCTTGCCTCTTTCTCAATCCTGGCCACAGTCTTTGATTCTAGATATCTAGCCTGTTGTTCTTCCATTTGCGTCGTAATTCTTTCTTGTTGCTCTTCCATCCTCATCATTGCCTGCGCCATTATTTGCATCTCTGTAGGTTGCTCTTGCTCTTTAGCCCTTCCAGCAACACTTTGCTCTACTTCAGTATTCTCTGTACGAGAAGCGACTCCCTCTTCTCTAGGTTGTCCATTCCCAGGTTCCATCTGGAATTATCTATAATACAACAAAGTTATAACATCCAATATAAACAGTTTATGATACTAAACTATTGGTTAGTATATAAACAATTCATAAATATCAAATCAACTCAATACTGCCATTTAACCGTCACACACGTCCAGAATTAATAACCACGCTCTGATACCACTAATTGTAACACCCCAAAAACCAATATCCATATTAATCATTTGTTATTGGAATAATTAGATCATAATCTTGAGCCCATTGGAAATATGATTCATTCATCAATATTTTCCTACATAATGTGCATAATGAACATAATATTATTCTTATATCATAAAATTCAATATCAGAGTCATAATTAAGGGAACATACAATACCGTGATTAACTATGATCAACTCAATCCATACTAAATCAATATATACAATGTGTGAGTATATTAAAATCTTCTGTGTGACAACGATAAAATCCCATTTTTAAACCCCATCTCTCTCCAACGGTGCAACTTTCAAAGCTACTGGTCATATGGTATCCTAGCTGGCAGCGTATGACCTGAAATTGTTAAAATATAAACCCTAAGCATTAAGCTTAGTGAGGTACTCCTTCCCTGCAATAGAATAACAATTCTATATCGAATATGTAGATATAAAATCCGAACAATCCTGCCCATTGGCAATAACAAATCATGGATCATAAGATCCAAATAATTCTGCCCATTGGCAATAATAAATCCTGGATCATAAGATCCAAACAAATCCTGGATATTTTAATATCCAAACAAATCCTGAATACCGAAGTATTCAAACCAATCCTGGATCATGAGACCCAAACAAATCCTGGATATTTTAATATCCAAACAAATCCTGAATACCAAAGTATTCAAACAAATCCGCTCTTAGAGCTATATTCATATTTATATATGAAACAAATCATAAATACACTCACCTTGACAGTTTAACTGGCTTTTCCTTTGCCTTTATCCGGTACTTGTTCAATTAGATCTTCTTCCCTTCCTATCATTCTTACAATATTAGTATCATCATAATAATATCAATAATCCAAAGAACGATTTAAACATAATTCAATCCATAAGCATCACACGATTCCATTCAAATCATTTATCACAAGTGAAGTCCCATCCAAATTCATGCTAGTATATTTAGCATATCCAAATCATAGACCAAATATAAATTCATTTATTCTTGTAAATTCAATCCTTGTCATATTATTATTCCAATACAAAAGACGGTACATCATTTTAGGTCTCGTAGAGCAAGATATGCTCATTTCTTTACCACATGGCAAATCTGCCCAATAGGCCCTCTTATCGTTCATTCAACTTCCACGAATTTCCATAATTTTTCTACATCATAAATTTATATGATATTTCACCCAACATCAGTAAACACATTGAAAGATATAATATTAAAGTTTCATAATTTTTAAGGTTTGTTTGCTATGTCAAGCAAAACACCGAACACATGGCGGGCATATTTTCACCCTTAGGGCAGATTTCATACCCGAATTTCAAACTCTCACCAAAGACTCATTGCTTGGTATTTTCACATGATTTTAGTATATGTCATAGATATATTAGTCCATGTTAATCTCCAATTGGAATCAATCAATTCCAGTAAGTATACAAAAATATATGGAAGTTTGAATAAACAAAGTTTCTAAACATAGCAATTTTAGGGTTTTATACATTAAACTTAACTTAAACTTTCATCTAACCAAACATATATATCAAGGGCTGAAAGTTTACTAAGAAAATGATGGTTTCTATCATCTAAAACATAAATATAAGAAAAATAATAAGATTTGCAGTTAGAATTACCTTTGGGGCTTTTACGTAATTTTCTATGAATTTTCTTCAATTTTCTCCTCACTTTTTCTTCCTAACTTCCTACTTCTCTTTCCTTAAGCTTAAAATCTCTCATGGCTGAATTTTGGATGAATAAAGAGGTAATTCTAAGGGTTTAAGGTTGGCCAAATCCACCACCCTTCCCAACCAATCAATTTAAGACACTTATTGGGCATAAGGGACAAATTTCCACTTAAATGAATGGACAAATTTACCCTTCGTTAGTAATTTCGGTATAACTTCTTACTCGGACCTCCGTTTCACACACCGTTTGTTGTGTTACAACCATAACTCACCTGTATACAAATATCTAGTTTTCACCCCAAGTCAATTATTATTTTATAAAGTTCAAACTAGCCTTAAAACGTGAGCATTCCTACCGAAAACTTCAAAATCTCACATTCGTAACTAATTCATTTTTCATGCTTTATGAAGCTAGGATTAGACTAAATATAATGACTTAACATTATATATACTAATAACATATTATCCATATCACATAGTCTAATCATGATTTAAACATAATTTATCGTAATTATATTCGGGTTGTCACACAAACTCTCTCTTGGAGGTTGTAGGATATGAAAAAGTTGAAAAGAAAAAGTTGGTTTCCGCACTTAATTAATCAGGTAGAAAGTTAGTGGGAAAAGATGTGGGAAAAACTGCTCAAAAACTGCCAATTAACTGTTTTCGCTAAAACTCATTCGAACGAGATTTTTGTTCGAACGAAGTCTCCTTCGAACGAGCCTTTTAACGATGTTTCAGTGTGAACTCGTTAGAAATCTCGTTTGAACTTCATTCTCGTTCGAACGACACTTCGAACGACATTCCAGTGGCCAATAGGGAAACTCGTTGGCAAACTTGGTTAGAATGACATTCTCGTTCGAATGAAAAACTCGTTTGAACGATAATTCGAACGAACTTCCAGAAAGAGTAAATTTCTATTTTTAGCCCAGAAACTTTAAATACTTTTTTTAAAGTTTTAATAAAATCTTTTTGAAAATAAACAACAGTTTAAATAAAAATTCACCCAATAAAAATGTTCTGAGCTCCTATATATATTTACAATGCATTCATACCTTAGGAGTAAACGGAACATTGTTGATGACGTAGAAATGAGGCACAATAAACTCAACATTTTGATGAAGCTTTAAACTTGGCCGCTACGTCTTCAACTTTAGTATGTCATAGGCTTGAAGGATGGTCAATAACTCTATCCCATGACTCAAACGTTTTTGTCCGGAATTGAGCCAAAACTACAAAGGACTAAATTGGAAATTTGTGTCCTTACAAATCTCCCCCTTTTGCTATTCCGGGATAAAAATGAAAAAAAATCCTAAAGGGCCGTCACGCTCTACTAGACTGACAAAAATGTCCCACCCAAAATAAAAATACATAGCTTGACTCAAACAACCCAAGGATCAATATCTTTGTCCGATGATGAACGTTGCCATTTAGAAAAATTCCTTCACACTTAAGAAAACTATCAAACGCATAGGGAATATTAACATATTAAATGCAATTAAAATAATCACTCCCCTAGATTAATTCTCCCCTTTATCAACTATGATCAAGTTAGAAAGACGTCTCCCCCTAAGATAAATCTCCCCCAAACTAAGATATGATTATAATAGGAATAGATACCATTTCTCCCCTATCATTCTCCCTCTTTTTGTTCAGGAATAGACAAAGGCTTAAGAATCAAACCATTAAATTATCTCCCCCAATTAAATCATATACACCCTCTAAACTAAACAAGGGATAAATAAAATGGGATAACAAGTTAAAGATGCAATAGCGCATAAAGTGATGAGAACATTAAAGCACATGGGCAATACAATCATAACTAATCCAACAAATAATAACAGATACCAACTAGGATGCAAGAAAATGATACCAATAAGATACATAAAGTGTTAAGCATGTAATATGAACAAATAATGCAACAAGATAGATACCAATTATGAATTAAAGCATAGATGGACTAGAAATAAAGGCAAAGACCAAATAAAAATATCATATATATACATACTCTAGATATATAAAAGATGCACACGCACATATATATAGATATAAGCACACAAATGACACAAAATAAGATAAGCTTTTCACAATCGTATGACAAAAATGTGTCATATGGAAACGGAAGTGTTGGGGTGTGAACTAGTAACAATTAAATTTAGACCCAATCACTTAAAACATGTTCACGGAGTTCTCAATTGATTGCAAACTTCATCACATTTGAATATAACCTCATGTGACAATATAGATTGAACTCAATGAACAAACATACACAATGCATACAAGCCTAGCATGTTGATGATGCTACAAACCAATAGAGTCATGACATTGAAAACGTAACTAAGATAAACGGACATTGTGTAAACCGTTGATATACCATCCAATCTCCCTCAATAAGCATATATTATTTGAATGAATATATCAATCAAAATAGACCTTAGCAATTATTTTCTTTTTAATGCCATATTTTCTTTTAGGCCTTTGGACCACGTATTTCTTTTAGGTCCAAACAAACGGTGGTACTATTCGCAAAGGATAATAATTCCTTTCGGAGCCCTTCCCCATGCACCATTATATATATCATTTTTATATATCATAAATCTCACGTGCAACGGATTTTGACATGCACTAGTCCTCCTAGGTCACAAGTATGTAGATGACAAGATTGGTAGGAGAACACCTCACAAAGCTCAAATATAACATGTGACGATTAAATTTCAAAAGAGCTCGTGCATGTGTGAATTGAGGCATATAAAAATAGAATCCATTTAAGCAACTCAAAATCCAACTACTCCATGTAAGCATGGTAAAGAACATAATAAGGATTGACAATCTAAGCCAAAAGTTCTAGCCACATGAGAGCGAAAAAGATGGGATTCTAACACAAGTGTATTCCACATAAAGTGTGTCAAACTAAAATACACACAAAAAAAATCTTTTTGATTTTTTGAAAATTTTTAACCAAAAATAAACATATATACTCAAAAGACACACAAAAATCATTTGTATTTTTCATTAAGCATGAATTTCGAAAAGGGTAAAACACAAATGATAAACAAAAATCTTTTTGTATTTTATATTTAATGAAAACAAGAATGAAGGAAATATAATACAAAAGATAAACAAGTCAAGATTTCTAGCATAAGATATGAAATAAAGCAATGACTAGAAAATGACTAAACAAGCATACAATTAGCATGGGTGATATAGCATGAAGCAAAAACGCTAAAGTATGCAAACAACTAACACATTCAACCTTTAAATTTTATAAGGGAGGAAGCATGTGAAAGTAAATGAGAATAAAAAACCCTATCTTGTAAAGCAATCAAGTCGGATCTCCTAACCCAAACTAATGAAGAATGACTATCTCGTGGTGTAGGAATCTTGGCTACCTTGGTTGCCTTACGTTGGGATTTTTTAAGACCTCGTTTAAGATCAAATTTCTTTTTCCTAAGATTACCTTTTCGACCACAATGAGCACAAGTAAAAACACGTCGAAAATTGGTACCTAAGGATTGATCTCTAAAGGCTTTCCTATGTGATTCTTTTAAAACATTGGTTTTGGCTTTATGAGTAGAGTCATTACAAGTATCAAAGCCTAAACCGCAAGTGTTATTTTTTATTTGGGTTGTGCCTAAGATTTTATCTAGTTTTTTGGGCCTACACTCCAAATCAAATTTGACTTTCCTAGAGTCTTTTAATTTATTTTTTAATTATAAAATATTATACTCTAATAAAACATTTCTCTCTTCAAACTCAAGAAGCTCCTTTTTCAAGGATTCCATTAAACCTCTAAGGCAATCTCTCTCGTCTTCTACATATTCAAGTTTCCCTCGAAGAGACATCTCACGTGTCCTAAGGCCTTCAATTAACGCACTCTCATCAACGACCTTGACATTCTCTCTAAAACTTGCTTCTAACTTCAAATTATCTATTTTTAATTTAATTGATTCTTCATATAATTCTTGAAAAGCATTTTGAAGTTCACTCACATTCACCTCTTCTTCATTTTCACTCTCTCTTTCTTCTTCACTCTCACTACCATAAAAAATAAGGGAATCATAAACTATGACCTTAGAAGTGTCATGTGTTAAAATTTCATCAATAGATGAGTTCTCACTATCACTCACATGACTAGCCATAAAAGCCACAAAGTTGGGTTTAGTGGGGGAATCGGATCCCTCTTCATTATCACTATCACTAAGGGTTGCATTAAAAGAAATTGGTTGCTTACCCTCTCTCCTTAGTTTAGTGGGGCACTCAGAAGCCCTATGGTCATACCCTTCACAACCAAAACACCTATTCGACTCGTACCTATTTAAATGGTCATTAATAGTTTTAGGGATCTTCTCGACTTTGTCATGTGTAGATTTTTCAAATTTCTTAAAATCATTTTTAAATTTATCTTTGTTAAATTTAAGAAATTTTCGAAACTTTCTAGTAAACATAGCCATATTTTTCGAGTCACTATCACTTTCACTCTCTACTACTTATTTTTCCTCTTTTCTGGCTTTTAAAGAAACGCCCTTTTCTATTTTCTTTTCAGTTTTAGAGGGAAACATGTCCAGTTCATAGGTTTCTAAATCACCTATGAGCTCTTCTAATTTTGTAGAGGCTAAAGTTGGTAAAGAATTTAAAATGGTCACTTTTGGAATAAATCTATCAGGAAGGGACCTTAAAATTTTCTTTACTACTCGGTTGTCGGGATTTTCTCTCCCAAATTAAAAGATGAATTAACAATATCTGAAAGTCTAGCATAAAATTCATCAAAAGTTTCTTTTTCGTTCATTTTGATGGTTTCAAATTGAGTGATGAGGTTTTGGAGTTTTGAAGCTTTAACGACACTTGTACCTTCATGAGTGAGTTGTAAAATATCTCAAGCTTCTTTAGCATTCTCACACGTCATAATGCGACGGAATTCATCCGGAGTGACAGCGCTAAACAAGACATTTAAACCACGGGAATTAAAATTTGAGAGTTTAAATTCATTCTCACTCCATCTATCGGCCGATTTAGGAACACATTCATTATCTACTAAATGAGTTGGTGGGGACCACTTGTTAACTACAGATAACCAAACCCTCTCGTCGATAGATTTAAGTGCCAATTTCATTCGCGCTTTCCAATACGCGTAATTAGAACCATCGAAAATATGAAATTTTGAGAATGGAGAAAATTCCATTTTAGCCAAAAAATATTTGAAGGATCTTTAACGAAGTAATTTATCGTTTTGGCTCTGATACCAATTTGAAAGTGCGATAGACCCCCAATTCTAAATTTTTCAAAATGAATTTCCTTAATGTGCGGAATAAAGATGGTTCAAACACAAACAATTTACAACAAATTTTAATTTCTTTCAAATTAAAATTAAACGAATCACAAAGTGAATAAATTAAACGACAAATGGATTTTTCACTTAAACCAATTTAACGCAAGTCCTAGAAATTTTCCTAAGTAATATTTTCAATATCCCCAAATTAGGCCAAACCAATTTTAACAAATTAAATGAAATGACTTGAATTAAATTAACATGAACTTTACCCAAATTAATTTAGCACCAATTTAATTCCGTAGTGATTTAAACCCAATTTTATCTTTTTACCTAAGCATGCGTTCTAGGTGAGTTTTGCAAAAGATAAAAATAAACAATGAATCACTACGCCGCGATGTACGAGGAAAAACCCACAATGGGAAAAAATCTCGGACGGCCCTAGCCTTAAGTCCACTAAGTATGGTTTTACAATTACAAGACAGGTGACTTATTTCCTCGACTCGACCCCTTTCAAGTCTTGATGGGTCTTTTTGTAAACACCTCCACCTAGTTGATAGCCCCGGAGCTCCAACGGAATATTGGAATTTACCAATGAGACAATAGGTACACCGTCAACCACACATGGTGCCTTTCACCATGTGAGAATGCCGCAACAAAACGAACTTCTTCTTCTTTGAGGGATTTAAAAGGAAACCCAAATGAACTCTTCAATATGTAGAGTAAACCGGTGCCAAAAAACTCCAAGCAATGTATATATATATATATATATATATATATATATATATATATATATATATAATGGAACTTGGATAAACAAACTTTTGGGTGTAGTTTTTCTTTAAAAAAAACATCACTTAAACAATTAACTTTTTCCTTTTGGAATTATGCTCTCAAACTCTCTCTTGGAGGTTGTAGGATATGAAAAAGTTGAAAAGAAAAGGTTGGTTTTCACACTTAATTAATCAGGTAGAAAGTTAGTGGGAAAAGAAGTGGGAAAGTGGGAAAAACTGCTCAAAAACTGTCAATTAACTGTTCCCGCCAAAACTCGTTCGAACGAGATTTTCGTTCGAACGAAGTCTCGTTCGAACGATCCTTTTAATGACGTTCTAGTGTGAACTCGTTAGAAATCTCGTTCGAACATCATTCTCGTTCGAACGACACTTCCAACAACATTATAGTGGCCAATAGGGAAACTCGTTGGCAAACCTCGTTCGAACGACATTCTCATTCGAATGAAAAACTCGTTCGAACGACAATTCGAACGAACTTCCAGAAAGAGTAAGTTTCTATTTTTAGCCCAGAAACTTTAAATACTTTATTTTGAAGTTTTAATAAAACCTTTCTGAAAATAAACAGCATTTAAAACAAAAATTCACCCAATAAAAATGTTCAAGCTCCTATATATGTATTTATAATGCATTCATACCTTAGGAGTAAACGAAACATTATTGATGACGTAGAAACGAGGCACAATAAACTCGGAATTTTGATGAAGATTTAAACTTGACCGCTACGTCTTCAACTTTAGTATGTCATAGGCTTGAAGGATGGTCAATAACTCTATCATATGACTCAATAATTTTTGTCCGGAGTTGGGCCAAAACTACAAAGGACTCAATTGAAAATTTGAGTCCTTATAAAAAAAGAAAAATGCCTTGAATAAAACGAGGAATGCTTAAAGGCCTTTGAAAAAATGAAATCCTTCCTGAGTAAACTTCCCGTGCTATCTAATCTAGATCTAAAAGACCCTCTATATTTATGCCTAGCGATTTCCCCGCATGCAGTCAGCTTAGCCTTGATGTGCGAGAAGGAGGGACATTAATCCCCCATTTACTACGTCAATAAAACACTCTTGGACGTCAAACAACTCTATCTCCCACTTGAAAAAATGGCCTATTCTTTGGTTATCGCATCGCACAAGTTGAAGCACTACTTTGAAGCTCACTTAATCACAGTCTACATTTCTTTTCCCCTTAAAAATATTTTTGGAAGGTCGCTCTATCTGGATGGATATCTGAATGGTCGATTGAACTTGTGAGATTCGATGTACACTATTAACCAAAAATGGTGATAAAGGGTCAGGTGTTGGAAGATGTCATTATCTAATTTACAGGAGAAGAGGAGCCCAACGACCAAAATGTAGCCAATCAGATTAGAAGTCGGGAGATCGAAGAGTCTAGAAAGTGGACACTTTGTGTGTATGTCACATCCAACTCTAAGGGAGTGTGAGTAGGAATTGTTCTTATTTTTTCAAAGAATGCCTTAATCAATCAAGGGATCCGACTTAGCTTTGAAGATTTAAACAATGAGGCTGAGTATGAATCCCTCATCATCGGACTATGCGAAGTTCACTCATTTGGGAAAGGACATTGATATATATTATGATTCAAAGCTAGTATCAAATAAAGTGATGGGAGATTTTAATGCCAGGGATGAACGAATGGTGGAATACCCACAAGCCTCCGATGAATTAATGGACAAATTTGAGGAAGTCCATATTCAACAGTTCCTTGGGCGCATGATAGCCATGCCGATGCCTTAGCAACCTTGGGATCAGCGATGGACTCTGATCTTAGAAGAACAATTAAAGTATAATTCCTCACCAAGACCAGTATTACAAAGCCCGCGATTGCCGAGCAGGTTCTTACTATGCAAAGAAGTCCCAACTGGATGGACTTAATAATCGTTACAAAATGACATCCTACCATCTTCTTAGAAAAAATCCTATCAAGTCAAGGTGAAAACTGGACGATTTTATCTATATCCTGAAGGAAAACTCTACATAAGATCTTTCATTGGTCCCTACCTCCAGCGCCTCCAAGTGACGTCAACTAACTTCGTGGTGGAATTTACGCGAGCACACTAGATAGAGATCTCTGGATTTTTGAGAGATTAAAGAAAGGTACTAGTGGACATATATGTTAAAGGATGTGATACCCTATGTCAAGAAGTGTAAAAAATTCCAAAAGTTCTCCCCCATGCTCTATCATCCGGCCAATGACTTAAGATCATTGACTAGCCCATGGTCGTTCTCCTAATGGGGTTTGGATATCGTATGACCACTCTAAACAACACAAGGGGATCATAAATACCACTTGGTTGAACTAAAACCATTAGCGGACATCAGGGATATTGACATAATTAGGTTCATCTGAAGGAACATTATGACACGCTTTGGTGTACCTAGGGCAATCATCATGAATAATGGAATGTAATTTGAAAGTGGTTCGTTCCAATGCTTCTGTGATGGCCATGACATCAAGAATCACTTTAATTATGTGGCCTATCCTCATAGCAACGGGAACGTTGAGATCTCTAAAAAAATAGTGCTCGATGACGTTAAGAAAAGATCAGAGAAGGCCAAAAGATCTTAGGTCGATGAGCTTCCCCCACATCCTTTGGGCATATCTGATAGTGCAATTATAATCTCTGAATTGTATAATTAAATGCCACCAAACACAAATCCAATTTTATCTTATTATATTAAGACATGAATCTAAGTGATAAGAGATAAATAAAACATGAAATCACACAACAACTGGGGAAAATCCCCTTTTTATGGGCAAAACCTTTTTCTATTAGTACTTTAGAAATTTTAAAAGACATTCGACTTAAGATTCTACTTGATATAACCCACAAGCATAACGCACAGTCTTCGCAGAATCTCTAAAAAATACTCCACAAGTAGCGATTCACCTTCGGTATCCACCGATCAACCTTAAAATAATGATCCTTTCATGCTCATAAGTCAGTCATATAGATGATCTCTTCACAATAAGTGTAACTCTACAAGGTTCAAAAGGATTCACAAAATATATCTGGGGATGTGTTTGTGAACCAAAAGTTTTTTATAAAGAAAAAGAGGTGAAAACATTTACAACAGATGTGCAGAAAGTGATTTGAAAAAAGTCCCATGAAATTTGGAAACGAAATAGATATTTATGCTTCATGCACAAAATACGAGGTGATGTCTTGTTCGAACGAAAACAAGGCTCGTTCAAATGAGAATAACATCTCGTTAGAACGAAATCCAGCATCATTCGAATGACATTGCTATCTCATTTGAACAAGTTTGAAATGATATCCAAACGAAGTGAAACAGTACGCCCTTGCTAGATGTTCGTTTGATAAAATAATCGAACGACCCTTCGAGAGAGTTTGACAACTCATTCAAACGAAATTTCCATCTAGTTTGAAGAGGTCAGCAAAATTTGAATTTTTTTGAATAGCAAATGTGCCTAGATTTTTAAACATAAAAAATCCTCTTTTAGTTTCTATAAAAATAAAGCATTCCAAAATAAATTTAAACACCAATTGATTTTTACCTTTGCGGGATATAGGGAAGTCTTCAATATTGGAGTGGGTTTGTCGTGGCGGTACGTAACTGTTTGTATCGTGATAATCCAAACTAGGCGTGGTGCAAATAAAACAAATACAAAGCCTATGATAAACTATTGTTCCTTACATATCTCCCCTTTGGCTATTCCACTATAAAACTATACGAACCTAACTGAAATCCAAATCACATAAGATATCCCTATAAATGACAAAATATCATAATAAGATGCTTTGTCTTCATTCACTTCTTGATCTTCCCTTTGATTCTTTGACTTCATCTGGTGTGCCTTGATTTCCACATAAAATACCTACACATATGAAGCAAAGAAAATTACCCGTGATGCAACGAGTTTAAAATAGAAAACAAAAGTCATATAGCAAAAGTAAACTCCCCTATAAATCAAACTGATCATAAAATTGACAAGTCTCCCATTTAATTTGTTCTCCCCCTTTTTGTACTAAATAAATAAAGGAGTAAACATAATCATGAATTATAAAGCATCACATATACGAAATAAATCATCACAAAATATATCAATAACGCACATATAATGACAATCTCAATGGATTTCACAAAGTATTTTAAAAATTTTTAAAATATTTTAAGTATAGAGAAACAAAAAAATGCGTGAATCATGGAAACAAAATGTCGGGGTGTGAAAATATTCCATATGTTAATCAACTTAGATAAACATAACACGTGTGAAAGAATAATTAAGACACCACAAACGAAAGATATCAAAGTTTACCTTAGTGTAAAAATGGTGAACTCAAGTGAAACTGACTTAATCAATCAACAAATCAAGGCTGTAAGTTATTTTCACACTAATGACGCCCAAAACTATGTAATGCTTTTTTTTTGAGATTTTTATATTTTTTGCAAATCCTCCCTCATATTCTCATATGTAGCGATAATACTCTCCACTATTTTTGAAGAAATTAAAGCTCATTTGTAACGAAGCATCAATGTTCAAGAAAATGGCCTAGCACTTCTGTTTTTATGTGCCTCTAATCTTTTTAGGCTCTTTTCATTGCAAATGGAGGCTTGTCACGCAGAGACTTTGTCTTTCGCACCCCAATTCCATTGCTTAATATATAACAATTTTATCGTGAAAATAATTTTTTAAATCCAAGCAATGGCTCTTACATACACAACTTTTTATTATCTCGTTTTTCACATTTGGTTCGTCTTAAAATAAAATTGAGATGAAAACACTACGATCGACATGTGACAGGTAAGTGAAATACTCATATAAGCTCTTGCTCGTATGCATTAAAGGAGACAAGGAGTGAAACATGTAGCAAGTTATGATTAATTCACATCTTAATAACTCCAAACATTATAAAGCACATATATGAATTGATGTTACGTTTCAAAACAATACAAAATAGTCCCGTGGATATGGAATAAATGGGTGGACTCAGACATTTTTAATGTTCATCCATATAAGGTGTAAAAAATACAAAAATCATTTTGTGTTTTTCATAAAATTTATCCAAATAAAATCTTTTTGCCTTTTTCACCTTTTTTGGAAAAAAAATGAAAATCTTTTTGTATTTTTCAAGAAAAACAAAACTCTTTTTTGATTTTCCTAATAATATATGAAAATGAAAATATAAGTACAATGATAGTATACACTAGCAATAAGGATATACGATATGAGCATGAAAAACACCATATTCTCGTAAACAAGTCGCAACCACAATCACTAGGGTCGGAGGAGTTCTCCAAAGGAGATAACATCCTATGAAAATCCGCGATCAAAGTTTGGAAAGTCTTGACTAAATATTCTACTTGATCTCGAAAACTATCAAAATCTCTTAAGTGATGTACGGGACATGTGTGGAAGTGCGTGTAAAAAATTCGGAGGAAGCATACCATGGAACATATCTACAAGACACTCTCCTAATAATGGAGCAAAACTCTCTAAGCTGACGTCTTTTTTGCAATGAGAACAAACATACATGGACTTGGGTCCAACTTTCTCAAAATGTCTAGGATGAGCTCTCCTAGGCGGGTTAACTCGAGGGCCATTAGGATCTAACACAAACTCGAGAACCAAATTAGGTGTGGCATGGGAAGTGATTGCACTGTCATAACCTATTCCTTGCCTCTCAATGTTACCTAAAGCAAGGCCGAGGAGCATCTTTTGTACCTTCTTAGATGTATCCTCTAAAGTGACATTGACCTCTTGGGCACGTTCAAGATCGCTCTCGAGTTAGGATACACGGGCTTGTAGTTTCTCATGAGTTTTTAATAAGATTGAAGATATCCCGTAAGAATATCACGAGGTTAGTCAAATCAATCTTTTCCCGATCTAAAACGATCAACTGCTCATATAAAGAAATTTTCTCCTTCTCAAGTTGACTAAAAAATTTCACTTTGATTTCCAAATCTAACACCCCAATAGACAAATCTTTATTTAGCTTTTTAGTTTTCAAAGTCTTGGGGTAAAGATCACTAAACGCCTTTTGAAGACCACCTTCTCCCTCACTCAAAATCTCATCCTTAAACTAACTATCTCCAGATTGAATCGAAACATCATTATGGATTTCACATTTATATATGTCCTCGTCGGCATGGGATAAACTAGAAATGCTAATGTGACTAGCCATCAATGCAACGCACGATTCATGTGGTGATTTTCACCCTGAATTAACTGACTCGACGTCACTATCTCTAAGAGGGGCTTTATGTGCAACTTTCTTACCTTTTATCTTAAGCCTAATAGGACACTCATGTACCTTCTTCCCTTTATCCTTACATTCATAGCATTTAATCTCTTCCCCTTTCTCTCCCCTACTCTCGCCCTTATTCTTATTTTTATTTTTCTTAAAAATATTTTCTTTGGAAGAATTTTCTTTAGAAAATTTGAGAAACTTTTTGAAATTTTTCGCAAAAAGGGTCAAGTTATCAAAGTCAAGATCAATATCAGATTTGGACTCACAAACTTTTTTCTTTTTTTCGTAGTTTGAGTCTTTAAACCAATCCCTACATCCTTAGGTTTAATGGTTTTATGTAACATATTAATCTCATATGTTTGAATATCTCCAACAAGTTCTTCTAACTTAAGAGTGTTTAGGATCCCGAATGAATTAAGTACAGTGACCTTAGGAACGAAGTGAGAAGGGAGCGACCTCAAAATTTTCTTAACACTACAACAATTGTTACATTTAGCTACGAATTTCTTAGCTACAAAAACAAATTCGTAGCAAAAACTCATTATTTGCCACGAAAATTGTTTCGTGGAAAAAAACATTTCATTTAGCCATGAAATTCAGATTTTCGTTGACAATAATTGCCAATATATTGGCGTCAATATTCCCGCGAAAATAAAAATTATTTAGGAACGAAATATGAACTATTGGCAACGAATTTTTTCATAGAAAATAGTTTTATGATTTGCAATGAAATACATTTCGTGGTGTAAAGTCATAAAACATTACACAACGAAATATGTTGTCGGTGAATATTCTAGTTCTTAGCAAGGCTTTTAATATCATCCAATATCAAAATCTCCCAAATCAACAACTTTACCCGATCATCCCTATGAATACACCACGAAACCGTTTTTCTATTTTCTTTTCAAATCCTATCACCACTTTGAACAAATCCGATCGCCATGGACAAATCCAAATGCCAGTTATGTCTCTTTTTCTCTTGGCTTGTCGAAGGTAAGTAAAATCTGATCGCTACTTCTGTGTCTCTCTCTCCAACTTCGAACAAACCCAGGTTTCCCAATTTTAGAGACAACCCCATAACACGATATAAATAAGTGATATGTATGTTTATCAGTGTTATGTTATGAGATGGCCACTTCTGACAAATACCGTGTCTTTCCCCCAATTTTTAGGATTTTTTGGCTCCCTAATTATTTAGTGTTTTATCAGGTGAAATGTAGTGTGGGTTGTTGGCTTAATTTGATGATTGTCAATTATTTAGGAGGTGGATTAGTTTTAATTGATGATTGTCATTGATTTGCTGGTTTCATACATTTTTTCCTAATCTATAGTATCTAATTCCAGGAGTGATGAAAGTATTGTTTTGTGTTTTGATGGCAGGTAGTGGTTTGTACCGGCTCTGAGTTCACGATAATTATTTTATCGGCAGACTGATCAGAAGTCAAGGTATAACTCATCTCCATATATCTACTCTTTTCAAACTATTGTTTTCATCACTAAATAATTTTCTAGAAGATCACCCTAGTGTTATACTCAATTTTTATCTCCACAAGTACTTTAATTTTGCTATTATTTTCTTGTTAGGGCTGTCATTACATTACATGTTATTAATTTTAACAATTAATCACTTTTCTTTCATACACCAATAATCAACTAATTTTTCATAAAATTTTCGTTGACAATAACTTCCAATATGTTGGCACCAATAATCCCGCGATTTCTTTTTTATTTAAGAACGAATTTTTTATGTTTTGCAATGAAATTTTTCATAGAATATTCTTTTATATTTCGTAACCAAATACACAAGGGACAAGCAAAGATATATACATTTTCCATATTATTTTTGGTTCTTTATGTTCTCTTCACTACTTGTGTATCGTTTGACAATTTTAACAGTTAGGATGCAATCTTAGTATATAAGATTTTTCTATTAGTTTGTACATAACTTGATGCAATAGTACCCGATAATACTTAGGGAATAAAATAAAGGAATCAACGCCTTAAATACGTTGTTGGGCTCAACCCAACTGCGATTCTATTCATGTAGTATATATACTATCATATACATGCTACTTAGTTGTAATATAATTATTTTCTTTCATTCAAATCAGTGTACCAATGTATATGCATACAGTGATGCATATTGTTATCCTTGACTTCTTTGTTTTCAAAAGTTTTTGTATTGATATTGTGTTTACTCAGTATATAGTGATGTCTTCGTACTGTCTTCGTACTGAACTTGTTTTTCAATCTAATTGCTTTAGCATGAGTAATTGTTCCTATCCAATTGTCATAAGTATTTTTAAGTCATTACGACTTCTCTTATGTGGTTGTTTGACCCATAGCTGAAATAACATATGTTCTTTCGGCTACCGTTGAATGTGATGAAACTAAATTTGGAGAGGATGCTAAACTGAAGTCTAATTTTGTCAAGATGGTGAATGGTGAAGAAAATACTACTGTGTGAAGAAGCTATCTGATGAGTTTTTAAATTTTGAGTACCAAATGAAGTTTTATGAGATCCTGTATCTTGAGGGAAATTGAGATGCAACGGTAGGTGGTACGTTACTTAGTGTCTACGCGACACATGATGGAGGGAATGCGTTGAATCTTTGGACCTTTGATGACTTCCTTCTATGTTAGGGGGAGGTTTCTAAGCAAATAATGTATCCTCGCACCTTTTGTATATAAGATAACTTGTTAGTAAATCCCATCACTCTATTAGATTTTGATATGAAGTTTATTAGGGTAGTTCTTTATTCTCACAGTTTGAATTATTGACACAGTGATGTGTTTCAGAAATGCATTGGTCGGTGGTGTGAACTATTACAAACTAACCAATGCATTTTGGCCACATCACTATGTTAGTCAAACTGTGTTAGAAACATATTTCTCATTATGGAATTTATAGAACCTCTACATGTTTGTTAATTCGAGTTACTTCAACAAGTAAAATGGAAAATGGAAAAGCTACAAGTGGTTTGATACACATTTGGGGATAGACTCTAATTACTAAACAATGTAGGGAGTCTCTCTATATGCTGAGTTAGATTTTCCTAGTGTTATAATTGTTGGGAAGTGCATTATATTCTTTGAAATGTCATGTCTTGATTGTCATATATGATTTGGATTTTAGTTTGGAGGGAGTTCTTATGGAGTGGTATCGCTGGTGCTTTTGGGGAAGGAATGATGCATCCGATTAATACCATCAAGTCGCGGATTCAAAGAAAATTCATTCTCAGTCCACGCCATGTACAAAATGTTGTAGTATACAACTAAACAAGGATAAAGTAAAAATTATTTTAGAAAAGAAAAGGGGTATATTTTGTGTGGCATGGATTTTGTGCTCATTGGGTTTTTTTTAGCACGGATATTGTAGCTTTAATGCAAATATCTACATTTTGTAATTGTTTCTAATTGGTTATGGATACTTTGGAGACCTTAAAAAATACGCTTTAAAATCCCTAATATAATTTTGTTTTTTTACTGTTAGAACTAGAAAACTGTAATACAGATGGTCCGAACAGTCTAGCTCAATGATGGTTTAAGAGGTATTATCATTTTTCATTTGCTCTTATTATTCCACTTAGTGTTCTTTCATTGCTATATTTTCTCGTTTATAGGCTTTTATAGAGTTATCACACCTGGGGTCACTATATCACTTGCTACTGGAGAAACATATTTTGATATCATAGAGTCCAACAAAAAGTGGATTGAAGCAGGTAATAAAGTACAGAACAGATAGGTGATCAGGGGGAAAAGGAGATATGTCAAAGGCAACCTAAAATGGTATCTAAAAATCCCATTGTGCCTCAATAAACAGTTAAAGGCTTACAGAGTTAATAGCGGCCCACTAATTTCGTCCTATGCGATGAGGCTCAAGATGGTGAAAAGGAAAACAGCCCTACTCAATTATTGTATGAAGACGAGAACAATATTGAGGAAGAGGATTTCATTCAAGATCTCTGCAATGAGAAAAATGTCAATAATGTTGAAAATTTCAACTATGTGCTGCAAACAAATGACAGGAAAGTGGTTCAAAACACCTGTCATGAGGTTAATGTAAATCAAGAGGAGGGTGAGAATATTCATAATCTCTGCAAAATAGTAGATCACTACAGCAAGGGGACGAATCATATTCTTAATGCAGTCATAGAAGCAGACATAGAGGTGGAAGATGAAATTCTATAAAAGAAGTAGTTCCAAAAGTCTAGGCCACAGCTGAAGAAACTAACTTACAGAAGAATTAATGAGCACATTCAGAGAATTCATAATGAAGATCTGACACCCAAAGAAATGGTTATTGTAGATACCTGTTCATTGTCTCCAACAGGGACAAATATCCCAGACTATGAGTCTAATAAGGCTGTTGATCATGTGTACTCCACAGATGGAAATAAAGAAGAAAATTCAGAAGTGCCTTTATCGGAAGATCTAGTGGACTTCAGTAAAAAGCTAGAGAAGAAGATTCAAGCTAATAAAAAGATGGAGCAAATCAGAAAGAAAAAAGAGATTATGGTTGAGAAACCATTAAAACATGCTTTCATTGACCCCTTGCTTAGGAAAAGAACAAGATCATCTTCTAAAGGTATCATTCAATCCCAATCCACTATTTCTAAATGTTGAATCTTGTAGTGTGGAACATCAGAGGGGCTGCAAATAAATTATCTTCTAGAAGAATTAAAAGACTAATGAGAATTCATAAATTGCCTATTCTTGTTGTAATTGAGCAAAAAATGGATCCTCTGAAAATTAATTTATATAAAGTTAAATGGGGTTTTGATAATTGTTGTGGTAATGAAAATGGTAATATATGGATTTTTTTGGAGGTTTGAGGTCTGTATTGATATTGTGGCTATGACTGAGCAACAAATTATAGTTAATATAGTTCATCAAGGATTTATGTTGGATTTATATCCAACTATAGTTTTATGCAAAATGTTCTAAAGAAGAAAGGAGGGCCCTTTGGGATGATCTTGTTGATATCTCATATCGTTGTCATTCAAAGCCTCATATAGTCATGGGGGATTTTAATGTAGTAGCATCTCAATCAGAAAAAGTAGGAGCAAATGCTGTTGACATTCATGTTTCAGAAGAGTTTTTGCAAGATGTTGATGACTGTGGCCTCATGGATATGGGTTATAAGGGATCTAAGTTCTCTTGGTGTAACAATAGAGATGAAGATGGGGTAATTTTGGCTAGACTGGATAGATGCTTATTTAACCAAAAGTGGGCGGATATTTTTCAAATTCTTCTATTCAGCATCTGGTCAAATTCCTCTATTCAGCTTGCATTTATCCAATTATACTCTTCTATTGAACTGAAATTTTTGTCCTTATTTATGTTATGAATAAGTTGAAATATGTTAATATATAAGAAGTCATGATAATTTTTGTATTACCCCAAACACTTCCTCTCCTGTGTGACCTTCAGTTGCACTAATATTTAGAAACAAAATTGGTAGAGTGAACATCGTTGTTTGAGGTTTAGGTTAGTACTGGAATTTATATATATCAGCTGCTTTCGTGATGTATATATCTTCTATCATCTGCTTTCGTGATGTATACATCGTGTTTGGGGATTGCCAGGATGAACATATTCATTAGTCTGCCATACACTAACTGTTTTCGATCATTCTGTACATGTTTTTTTTTTAGGTGGTGGTCCAAAACCAATAATGGATTGAATGTGTAGGAGGTATGTGTCCGTGATGGTAGTTACAACAGAGATTCCAGCGAGATCGGTGCCCGAGCCAAGATTATATGAAGGTATTTTTCTTCTCACACTTGTTTGTGTATTCTATTCCTAAATTCGTTATAAGATAATTGTATTTGAATATGAGTGCATTGAAAGGAAAAACCTTTTATGAGATATTCTAAATGCCTTTTTGTTTTCAATTTTATTCCCATCATTCACAGATATGAGGGCGTAGATATGGGGCTGAATCACAACCTTTATGTGCACCCCTAAATAGTTTAATCCGGGGTGCAAAATGCGTGATGGAAGTTGCTATGGAAGCAGCTCCTACGGGGCTGCTTTGGGGCTCTCCGGTTGCTACCTCTCTCTCCAGTTGCGACCGCCCTCACCCTCTTCGAAATCGATAGAGTTTAAAGGTATACGGGAGGTAGACTATAAAGTTTAAAGGTGCCTTTTTTTCTTCTCATCGTGTAATAGTTTTACTTATTGATACCATTACGACACGGTATAGTTTTTTTTTTTAATTTGTCACGACTATAACCACTTTAAAATACAACACGATAATGTTACTGCCATTTCTAAATATATATAAAAACTTTTATTTTTATATATACAACACGATATTTGTTAAAAAAAACTTTTATTTTTAACAGTTTTTAATTGTTTTGATATATATAAAGACATTAAAAATAGTTAAAAAAAATTGTTTTGGTATATATTTAAAAACTCAAAAAATCTGTTAAAAAACTTTTATTTTTAACCGCTTGGTTTTTTCTCCGATTCTTTTTAGTTTATTGAGGTCTGATGTGTACTTTAATTTTCTTCTCCGACTCATTTTAATTATTAAATTGCAATATCTCTATCACGGTAATGAAGAAAAATATGAGGATAATTGCATTGTGGAACATAACGGTTCCTTTATCCAAGAGGTAACAATTTTGAGATTTCACTTTTCCAAGTGTTTTAGGTATTCCTCCAATAATCTTATATACTACTTGAAAGAAGCTCGACAAATAATTTTTTTGATGTTTGTATGCCGAATAAGTTGTTTAGCATCTATCTCTTTGTTATCAATTTTATGTGTATACTGAAATGCATGTTTATTATGCTCAACTATTATTATAGTGTGACATTTTGAAAACTACGGACAATTATTATAGTGGAACATGCGGGACGACTTAAGTTCATATATATGTGATTTTTTTACGAAGTTTGTTTCGTTAAAATATTTGTTAGATTTTACTTTTGAAATCATTGAATATTGTTGGATTGGTTGTTATCCCTTAATAGGGTGGATAGTTCAATAAACAAAGGAGACTTTGACCAATTTTTTTTTAAATCGACACTTTGTTTCTTCGAGGCACCATGTGAATTCAGTGGATGAATATTTTGTATTTCATGTTATATGTTAATTTGTTTGATGAATTTAGACTATTTGAATATTGTTGGACAATTTATTATTTGTTAAGCACGGTCGATAGTCTTATAAACAAAGGAGATTATGGCCAATTTTTTTAAAAATTACATTTTGTTTTATTGTGGTGCAATATTTTTACCGTTTTGCAATTACATACTTTGAAAATTTTCGCCGTTTCGCAATTATGTACTTTAAAAATTGTTTCCGTGCCGATTATTATCTCTTTAATTATCAACTTTCGCTCGTCGTTATAACTTTTTCATGATAAAGACAAATCAAATACTACTTTATCTTAGCTAATGGTATTGTATTCTCTTAATTGCAGATTTGACGTGACAAAAAGTTATTTTTGAGGCGCCATGAACTATGGACACTTGACGTTTGTAAATGAAATATGAGACTTCTAAGTCCTTTAACTAGTTTAAGTTATTTTTTTGCACCACGACTATTTGTTGTTTGTAAGGGGATGAAATGTGGGACTTCTACGTCCCTTAACAAGTGTTAAGTGACTTGACAATATATGTGTATGTGACTTAATGTCAATTTTATTTACGATAATTTAGTTATTTTCTGCATCTTAAAGATTGTATTTTTTTAGATGGTAAGTTGTTTAAATTTAGTGGTATACATTACTCTATAAAATTCATTTTTAAAAATAAAAAAATATATATTGAAACACTACGTTACCAAAATAAATGTTTTCGTAGTTAAATATGCAATTGATAAATAAAAGTGCAGTTTAAGATTTTATAGTTTATTATTGAAAAATTAATGATTAAAAATCATTTTTTAACAATTAAATTTCGTACCCAATAGATCTTGAGGGAAGGTACAAATTTCGTGGTTAAAAGCATCTAACACACTAGTTTATTGATAGAATTGGCAACAAAATGGAGACATTTAGCAATGGAATGTTGAACAAATAACTACAAAATAAATTGTAAATTTCGTAGCTAAAAGCTTATAACACACTAGTTTATTAATAGAATTGACAACGAAATCAAGTCATTTAGCAACGAAATGTTGAACAATTAGCTATGAAATAAATTGTAGTGTAAATATGAATATTTGCCATGAAAAAAATTCGTGGCAAATGACCTAAACAATTGGCAACGAAATTTAATTTCGTGGTCATATACATTTAGCGACGGCTTTTGGCCATGAACTCTCTACGAAATAATTTTCGTTGCCAAAAACTATCAGTAACGAAATATACACTTTTGGCTATGAAAAATTTCGCACTTAAATATAAGAATTATTGTAGTAAGAATTTTCTAACCCAAATTAAAACTAGAATTAACTATACCCAACAAACATTCATAAAACTCATCAATAGATTCTAACATGGTAATAGTCTCAAATTGGGTGGTCAAATTTTGAAGTTAGATGCCTTTACAGATGGATAGTATCCCAAGCTTCCTTAGACGTGGTGCACGTTTAGATGTGGTGGGACTCGTCCGGGGTGACAACTTCAAAAATAGTACTAAGGCCGCCAGAGTTAAAATTACTTCATTTAAACTCATCCTCTGTCCATTGGGAGACAAGTTTAGGGCCAATGACATTATCAACAGTGACAATGGTAGGAGTCCACCCTCTTTCACAAACTAACCTAACACGTTCATCTATGGCTTTTAAGGGCAGATCTCATCCTAACTGTCCAGTAAGCATAATTGGAAACATCAAAGATGGGCATTCGATTATAAAAATTACCCATTAAAATCCTGCCTTTTTCAAGATCAATAATTTTTCAATTGATATCAAAGAAAAAAATTTGCGAAAAAAAGATCACTCGGTATTTTTCTGTAATTGGCTCTTGTACCAATTTGAGAGTACGCTTCTGATCTTAATGGAATGACTTATATAATTAAATTCCACCAAGCACAAAACCAATTTTATCTTATTATCATAAGATATGCATCTAAGTGATAAGAGATAAATAAAACATGCAATAAAACGGAAATTAAGGAAAATCTCTTTTCAGTGCAAAAAATCTTTTATATGAGTACTTTAAACATTTTATAAGACAGTCGACTGACAATACTACTTGATATAACTCACAAGCATAACGCGCAGTCTTTGCAGAATCTCTAAAGATACTTCTCAATCCTGAGAAGTCCACAAGTCGCGGTCCACCCTCAGTATTCACCATTCCTTCAACCTTTAGTCGTGATCCTTTCAGGTTCACAAGTCAGCCACAAAAATGATCTCTTCATATTAAGTGTAACTCAACAATGTTCAAAAGTATTCACAAAAATACATTTGGGGATGTGTTTGTGAATAAAAAATGTTTTATAAACCAGAAGGGGTGAATACCTTTGCAACAGATGTGCAGAAATCAATTTAACAAAAGTCCCATGAAATTTGGAAACGAATGAGATATTTATACTTCGTGCAAAAATTCGAGGCGGCATCTCATTTGAATGAAAATAAGACTCGTTTGAACGGGAATACCATCTCGTTAGAACAAAATCCAGGTTTGTTCGAACAACATTGCTATCTCATTTGAACAAGATTCAAATGTAGTGAAACAGTATGCCCTGGCTAGATGTTCGTTTGATAAAATGATCGAACGACCCTTGGAGCGAGTTTAACATCCCATTTGAACGAGGTTAGCGAAATTTAAAAATTTTTGAATAAAAAATTGCCTCGATTTTTTAACTTAAAACTCCTCTTACTGTCGTAATAAAAATAAATTTCCAAATAAATTTAAACAACAATTTATTTGTACCTTTACGAGATGTAAGGAAGTCTTCAATCTTAGAGTCTGTTTGTCGCGATAGTACATGCCATTTTGTATGGGGACACGCAAAACTAGTCATGGTGCAAACAAAATAAATACTAAGCCTAAGCTAAACTATTTTCCCTTATACTACCATTACCAAAAATCCAACTCGGAAAAAGCCCTTCGCTTTGTCCTCCAGGATAGAAGTTGTGATCCTTTTGGACATTGGTCTACAAACCATGAAGACCGTGGTTGCTATAAAGGACCGAGCTTGATTTGGATGATGAACGAAAGGAGCAGGCCCTGATAAAATTAGCCTCCTACCAACAGTAGTTGGCTATGCAATACAAAAAAGGCACAAACCCAAGGAAATTCTAGGTTAGTGATTACGTCCGAAGGAAGGTGACTAGGACAACCAAAAAACCTTTGGACGATAAGTTGGGGCCAGACTAGGAAAGACCGTTTAAAGTTATTCAAGATGATTTAAAATGTGCATACCACCTGGAGAAAATGGATGAAGAGATAATAAGGGAATATAATGCAGCCAACCTAAAGAAGTTTTACTTTAAAAATTTGTTCTTGTTAAAGTTATTTCTAGCTTAGTTATTTCTCATAAATTTGAATTCCAAAACTTAGTTTACTCAGTCTGTTTTAGTTTTTCAAATCTAATAAAATACATACCCATATGGTATTCAACATTGTTCCAAAGTAGTAGGCTTACACTTTTATTGGTTGTCAAATATTGATTAATATGATCATATTTTGATTACTTTTAAAACTCAAAGGTTTCACGGTCTTTGTCATGAAAAATATGAAAACCTCATGAATTGCACATGCAAGAAAAAGATCTATGGGGTATTCTAAGGCACTAAGTGAACCCGACCTTGGTTGTCTAGAAATCCTGAATGGTTGGATGGCTCTAAAACTAGGTGAATTTTTACTAGAGTTTGCTTTAAGCCTAAGGTCATTTGACAACATGACCTAAAAGGAATGATAAACCATAAACGTATGCTCAGCATAACGAAATGGAAAAATGTAAAATGTGTAATTATACAAGCACCATTTCATTACACAAGTTATAATATAAAATTATAGTATCGAAAAAACAAAACAAAACAATGCAATTACTGGCTCAGTGAGCGATTGCCTCATCAACAAATGCTCTTAGACCATCATCTAGATTTGGTCGAAATTCATCATTGCTTCATGAGATGACATGTAATGCTTGGCCAAATGAAGAGGAAAATCAACTTCGTACCAATAACAAAGCTCAGAGTACTTTAGGAATTTCAGGATTCCCAAAGCGTTCATCCAACCATGTTTATAGTCCAATTGCTTTGCTTCTTCCATCCTAAGACGGGCATCATCCACCCTTCAACATAGCCAGATCCCGGCGTCGCATGAGAACCTTTCTAGAAGAGATGATGGAGCTTTATTAAATCAAGACTTAGACCAATTTTGATCACCCCTCCCCTCATCAGGTCTTCCTTGGCTTTTATGAATTGATTCTTTAGAGAGTCATTCTCACTTTGTAAGAGTTAGCCGACACTCACAATATCCTTTAACTCAACGAGTTGTCTTTTTAAAGAGTTCATCCCATCTTACATAAACGTACCGACGTTATCCTTCAGTTTGTCCACTAAGGTAGATTGATCCTTATAAGCCTTGGTTATCTTTTGAAGCTCCTTTTAAGCAAGAATGAAAGCATAACGATCTTGAACACTAGCTCCCTAACCAAGAATGAGACCTAAATCACGAGCAAAATAAGGGATTTCTCGAGATATATTGCTTTGATACAAGAATAAAAGGAAATTACTTAGATATAATATGACAAAGAGTCAGACTTAAATAATAATAAAATGGGGCTACAACCCATACACACAAGCAAGAACAAAAGAAAATACAAGGATTCTCAAGCTAATTATTCCCAACTTTTTTTGGTCTCCTTTTATTTCATTTTCTCATGTGATTCTGGAACTTTGCCCTTTCAAACCTCAGAGTCCCCTTGATCAATAATTACCTCTAGCCAACTAATTTTTTCTACTCTTGGAGGAGAACCTAGATCATGCTCTCCAAATAGTACAGACTCAAATTGGACATTGGTCATTATCAAAGAAGCATCCCCGCCTTTTTTGAATTTGACTTTTTAATAAAAGGAAACTGACATTTTTCATCCTTAAAGGCCTCATCACATCCCTTATCATATCTTTCATCCTTTGCGGTAACTAGTTGTTTGCATTCATCCAACAGCTGGTTGCATGCGATCTTCAGTTGGTCATGCGCGACCTGTGGCTGGTTACGCTCAGTCTTCAGCTCATCCATCGCCGACCTAGTAGATTTTCTCTCAATGTTAAAGGACTTCTGTACATCATCCAGCCCCCCGTCAGACATCTCAAAGCTCATGTTTAGATCATCCATAACCTTAGGTTGCTTAAGGCACTTCTCCAAAATGGCGACAAAGTCAGCCACAAACTGAGAAGGTACAATCGCTTAAAAATATCTGATACCAATTTTAGAATGTAGTATGATATCAATTGTTTATGGATTCGCACATTTCTAATTTAATACTTATTTAATTAGATGCCAATTTTTTATTCAAATTAATTAAACCCTAAAACATGCATCTACGCCATCACAAACAATCACAAAATGCTGGACACACTAATTTTAGGAAAAAAAATCCCCTGAAAGGGAAAAACCTACTATTTCACTGTGAACAACGAATCACAACTTACAACGTACATAATAAAATCCGCAATGAATCTACCGCAGTACCCTCAAATAAGTCGCAACCTAGAAATCAACAATCGACTCCCACAAGACCCCATAAAAACTGCAGCTCTGTCTCCAGCAAAGAATACCGTCAAGTCTTCCCAAGTGGCCGCAACCGTCAACCAGTAACTCCTTTAAGAGCTACTAATCCAGAAGTAGAGATGGAACTCCACTTGAACCAACTTCAAAAGAAGTATTTTGGTTTCCATAAAATATTCACAAAGCATTCAAATTTATTTTGGTGAATCGAACACATAAAAACCTTTTAAAAGTGAAGACTTAAAATTCTGCTTAAAGAAAATTTCGTGTATCAAAACTTCTTGATGAAAAAGGATTCCAAAATAGGTATTTATAAAATCCTTAAGTCGGAAGGCCGTTCGAACGACATCTGTAGGTCGTTTGAACGACAGCTTTTGTCATTAGATCTAGGAAGGAACAACCAAAGGAAAATCAAAACAATATGTAGTCGTTTGAAGCATTAAAGAAATGACCCATCAAACGACATGTGATGTTGTTAGATGAAGTCGGTTGAATGACTTTGGCATGTCGTTTGAACGACAGTGCCTTATCATTTGATAGACTGAAACATAAAAATAATCTTTAAAACTCTGCCTTCAGGTCTTGAAAAATTATTTTTCACTTAAAATAAATGCCTTATCTTTAAAAACAGTTTCCAAAATATCCCAACAAGTAAATTATTTTACGAAACTTAAACACATTCTATGAATTTTATACCTCATGTATCGCAAATGTTGAAGATGCTTGAAATTCTGATATGTCTTCATGAACGAATGAACTTGAACTTCTTCAACGGGTGTAGCGGTATATGACATACTCTATGTAAAATATGGACTATGGAAAATATTTCCTTACAAATCTCCCCCTATGTCTATGCCGGTGCAAAATAAAAAATCCAAATTATCAAATCAAGTATCCTACACAAATCTAATACCCTCCAATTAACCTAAAAGTGAAAAGTTACTAAATATGCAAGCTTTCAAATTCTTCAAAAATCTTCAACTTTGAAATCTTTAAATCTCTAACTTTTCTTTGTCATCATCAGGGTGTGCAAAATAATGATCCTCAACATTTGAATCTACTCATATGAGACAAAAAACACATACCTTCGTAACATATCAAGTTTGAAATGAGATAAACATAAATCAAATCAAAGATCAAAGATCAAAGATCAAATCTCAAATCTCCCTCATAATGCAAAATTCTCCCCCATAATTCATAATTCATTCTCCCACTTTTTATTTATCCGAAATAGACAAGGAAGAGAATCAACTAAAATAAATATAGAGTGACATGCAAATAATAATAAAACATCACGAATAAATTAACTACGATCATGCAAAGATAAACTTAAAAGCATCCACCAACTATTTTTTATTTTACAAAATTTTCAAGCAAAAAATAATTTACAAAAATATCACACACTTTGAATTTACACTAAGATAACCAAATCGTGGAAATGGAATGAATAGGTGTGAACAAATTCGATAGGAAGATAAATGCAATAAAACATAACATATGTGCACGAAGAATATGGCTACTTCTAACGAATGATCTCAAAATCACCCTTAGGTGTAAAAAAAGTGATTTATATGACATCGACTCAATCTAACCGACACATTAAAGTTAAATATGATTTGCTCACCAATAACGTCTAAAACTATATAATGCTTTTTCAAGACTTTGTTAGGACGTGCAAACCCGTTTTTTATTTCCATACAAACACCCTCATAAATAATAAATTTTTTATTATAATATTGAGGTTATCTAAATCCTAATGGCAACATTTTGGCATATGACTTTTTTTATTACCTTAAATTTTTCCGGGCTCTTTTCAACCTCTTTGGACATTGGCTAGTTTTTACAATGCCACATTCTTTTTTTAGGTCCGATTTAAACAGTGGCTTAATAGCAAAGGATATGTGTTACTTTCGTAGCCCTTCCTCCTTCATTCATCATTTTAAACAAAGTCCTCACGGGCAGCAGTTTTTGCATGCACTATTTTTATTGTCAATTTTTATCGCATTTGGTTCATTTTAAAGACATGATTCAGATAGAAACACATATACCAACATGTGATAGAAAATTACAATAATCAAACAAATCTGTACATGTATGCAATAAAGGAAATTATGAGTCAAACATGTAGAAAGTAATCTCAAATCACATCTCAATTACTCCAAATGTTATAAAGCAAAAAATGAAATGATGATGCGTCTCAAATCAATATCAAATAGTCATATGAATATGGAATGATGTTGTGACTTGGTAATCCTAAATGTCCATTGATAAACGGTATAAAAAAAATACAAAAATCATTCTCCCTTTTTCCAAAAAAATTATCAAAATAAAATCCTTTTTTTAAATTTTTCTTAAAAAATAGATTTTTTTTTTTATATTTTTCCAAAAAATTTCAAAAACAAAATTCTTTCTGATTTTTTGAAACATATATCAAAAATGAAAAATATAAATACACAAGTAGTACACACTAGCAATAGCCATAAAATATCATCATGAAAATCATCATATGCTAGTAAACAAGTCTAAACCTCAGCCGTTAGGTGCAGAAGAGTTTTCTAAAGGTGGTGACATCCTATGAAAAAGATCCATTAAATCATGTGAAGTTTTGACCAAAAACTTAACTTGCTCTCGATTATGTGCAAACTATCTCATGTAATCTCCAGGAGCATCAAAAGTATCATGTGTGAACGCGTGTGTGGGAACACATGACAAAACTCTATGTGACACACTGCCCAACTTAAGGTACAATTCCCTAAGGTGCCTCTCTTCTTGCAATGGGAGCAAACATACATGGGCTTAGGAACACCTCTCTCAAACCATCTACGGCGCACTCTCCTATTGGGAAAGGTATGCCTAAGTCCATATGAATCAATCACAAACTCAGAAACTGGCTCGGGTGCAACATGGGAAGTGGACTCACCGTCTAACCTATTCCTAGTCTCTCAACATTACCCAAAGTGGGACTGAGGAGAATCTTACCTACCTTCTTGACCTTGACCTCCTGGGAACGTTCGATAACTCTCTCTGATTGTAACTCACGGCTTTAAGTTCACTCTTTTCCCGACCTATGATGATCAACTACTCACTCAAAGAAGACTTCACCTCTCGAGTTGACTTGCTGACGCCTCAAATACCCTCAAAACATATTTCTCTCCAAATCTAACACCTTTAAACCTAATTACAAATTCAACTTGTTCGTCTTTAAGGTATTGGCGTATAAATCTATAAACACTTTTTTGATTTCACTTTCACCCTAACTCTCAAACTCGCTCTCTCTCTCACACTCACTCAAAACACTCAATCGTCATCTTTGTGGGATAAACTTGGTGTGCTCACACGACTTTCCATAAAGGCAAAAAACTTACCATGTGATGACTCATCCCCGAAATCACTCACCTCTTCCTCACTATCGTTAAGAGTAACTGGCATGGAAACTTTGTTTCCCTTTCTCTTTAACCTAGTGGGACACTCAAATGCCTTATGCCCCTTTCCTTTGCACTCAAAACATCGCTCCTCTTCCTCTTTCTCTTTCTCCCCTCTCTCTTTAGCCTCTTCTTTCTTTTTATTTTTCTCAAAAATATTTTTATTGGAAGAATTGTCTTTGGAAAATTTGAGAAACTTTTTAATTTTTTTAGCAATCATGGACACATCATCAAAATCAAATTATCCCTTAGACTCAGAGTCACAAACCTTCACTTTTTTTCTTCTCTATCTTGGACACTTCCTCACCTTTTCTAGACTGGTATTTAAGTGTTATCCCTCTATCCTCAGGCTTGACAGTGTCAGGAAATATGTCAATCTCATATGTCTAGAGGTCTCCTACCGGTTCTTCTAACTTAATATTGCTTAAATTTCCTAAGGAATTCAACACAGTGACTTTCGGGATTAAATGTTTAGGCAACGATCTCAAAATATTTTTAACTACTCGTGCATTAGGAATATGTTCACCAAGATTGAAACTAGTGTTGACAATATCAGAAAAATGTGCATAAAACTCATCAAAACACTCAGATTCAAGCATGGTAATTATTTCAAATTTAATAGCTAAATTTTACAATTTAAAATGTTTCATTTCATTCATGCCTTCATGGGTAAGTTGTAGAACATCCTATGATTATTTTGATGTGGTTCATGCCATGATGCGTCGGTACTCGTCAAGTGTAACGCCTTTAGAAATTACACTTGGCCCATGAGAATTATATGTGCTCCATTTAAATTCATCCTCAGTCCAGTCTGACACAGGTTTAAGATTTATGATATTATTAACGGTGATAGTGAGAGGAGTCCACCCACTTTCTCAAACAACCCAAAAACGTTCATTAATTTCTTTTAAAACAGATTTCATATGAGCTTTCCAGTAGGTATAATTTGTCCCATCAAAGACTAGTAACCGATTCTATAAGTTATCCATCAAAAAAATTACAAAAAATTTCAAATTTATATATATTTTTTAAAATCAATGTCACAAAATTTTTGCAGAAAATGGATCACTCGATAAATTAGAGAAACCCACTCTGATACTAATTTGAGAAGTTAGAATCACTTTTAAAAGCTCTGATACCAATTTGAGAATGCGGTGTGATATCGATTGTTTATGGATTCACAAATTTCTAATTTAATACTTATTTAATTAGATGCCAATTTTTTTATTAAAATTAATTAAATCCTAAAACATGCATATATGCCATCACAAGTAATCACAAAAATGATGGACACACTAATTTAAAAAAAAATCCCCTGAAAGGGCAAAAACCTTTTATTTCACTATGAACAGTAAATCGCAACTTACAAAGTACACAATGAAATTCGCAATGAATCTACCGTAGAAAACTCACATAGGACATAACCTAAAACTCAGTAATGGGCTCCCGCAAGACCCCCCCAAGAACCACAACTCTGTCTCCAGGAAGGAAAACCCTTAAGTCTTCTCAAGTAATCCCAATCGTCAGCCAACAACTCTCTTAAGAGCTACCAATCCAGCAGTAAAGATGACACTCCGCAATAACAAACTTCAAAAGAAGTATTTTGGGTTCCACAAAAAAATTATAAAGGATTGGGATTTTTTTAGTGAATCAAACACATAAAAACCTTTTAAAATTGTAGACTTAAAATTCTGCATAAAGCAGTTTTTGTGTATAAAAAAGTCTTGATGAAAAAGTCTTCCAAAATAGGTATTTATAAAATCCTAAAGTCGGCAGGTCATTCGAATGACATTTGTAGGTCATTTGAACGACGTATGCAGGTCATTTGAATGATACTTGTTGTCATTAGATCCAGGAAGGAACGACCAAAGGAAATCAAAACAGTTTGTAGTCGTTTGAAGCATTAAGGAAATGACCCATTAAACAACCCATCAAACGATATCTAATGTCATTAGATGGAGTCATTTAAACGTTAGTGCCTTGTCATTTGAACAACTAAAACGTAAAAAAAAAATCTTTAAAACTCCGCCTACAGGTCTTGAAAAATTATTTTTGACTTAAAAAAATGCCTTAGATTTTAAAAATAGTTTCAAAAATATCCTAACACATTCTATGAAATTTATACCTCATGTCTTCCAAATGTTAAAGATGCTTGAAATTCGGATCCATCTTCATGAATGAATGAACTTGAACTTCTTCGACGGGTGTAGCAGTATACGACATACTCTACGTAAAATACGGACTATGGAAAATATGTCCTTACACAAAGTGCACAAAGAAATAATTAGCTAAGTAAGATGAAAAAGAAAAGTTGGGCTTACGAAAGATAGCTCTTGGCCGACATGAGACGGTGGATGATCTTATGTTAGCTTATTGACTTGCCCATGGTCTAGTGCAATCACGACCCCCTTCAGCAGGTCCGGGCCTAAGGAGGAATTTTTTTCCACCGACATCACTTACTGGACTTTCCCAGAGTTGTGGGCATCACCCTTCTCTGAGGGCATCACAGTTGTTGAAGAAGAATGGGTATTCTTCTTCATATTTTCTCTCAGACTGTGGATTTTGATGCAGGTATGGGGCAGAGGAAACGCCAAGCTCAGTCCTCTTGGGAACCTTAGCCTTGGAAAAGATCGACATCATGTTATCCTCATTAACCAGAAAAATTCTTCTTTTGGGATCCATTATTTCGTCCTCAGCAACAGGGAAGACTCAACATTCAGAGATTCAAAAGAGGAGTAAGTAGAAGATCCCCCGCTTATTAAAGCGAGGGGGACATCGATAATTGTGTCTACTGAGCAAACAATAAAGCTTCTTGTAGATTTCTTATACTTAAGAAGAAAATAGGCAGACCTTGGATGATCAACACCTGGAATGAGTGGCCTCCTCAACTTCCAAACCTTGAGAAATGCCTCCCTGCTGAAATGAGAGGGAGAGGGTTCCTTCTTCTTTTGAACTGAATAAAAGAAAAAAAATCACCAGTAACGATATAATCATATAAAGCTCAGAGTAAGAGAAATAAAAGTTAAAATATTTCTCTTCCCCTATCTGGGAACAAAAACTCGCGAAACTTCTTACCCTTAAGAAGAGGTGGATGTTGCCAATTTTCTGGTAAGAAAACCTTGATTCCAATATCCCTTATTGGAATTAGGAAGGTTAATAACTAAAACTTTATCAACCTTCTTTTCCTTCAAATAAAGTACCCCATTTGTTATGTGGGACCAGGAGTAAAAGTACCTAGTTTTAGGAATCCCTATATGGGTAACATATAAATTGTTGATTATGTTGACCCCATTGACAATATGTCATGTATTTGGGGCAAATTGGGTGAGGAACACTTCACAGTACTCATAGAATTCCAAGAATAACTGATTTAGGGGAATATATATTCCCCCCACAACCATAAAAAAAATGAATCCAGTTTCCACCCTCAATGGTAATGCAATCCACAGGAGCCTGGGCACATTCGATTGTTACCAATGAGTAATCAAATATATCTTCCTAAATTGCCCTATAGTTTTTTCATTTACAAAGTACAACATTTATGCAAAAATAAAGACAGGGAGAGGGAACTCTCGGTAGAACTGGAAATGCTCGGTAAGAAGAAGGAATAACGAAGTTCAAATCGATTGTAAGGAATAAATTAAAGACAAAGATGAACAAAAAGAAGTATGAACAATGGTACCTCCAAGCTTTCATTTTTAAATGAAGAGAAATGTGCAAACGACGGTGAAAAATCTTGATTAAACACAAAATGAAATTCCAAATGTTTAATCATATGAGAACAAAACCTAAGATTCATTGATGCAACTAGCGATTTATTTTCAAAAGATTACTAATGTATCCTTATTGTGACTGAAAAATTATAAAGCATGCCTCGTAACACTTAAATCTAATCACGTGGGATGACCAACTAATTGGCCTAGGCATCTTCTCAAAACTCTACGACCCACTCATGCCAAAGAGATTTGGGGGAAATTATGGGATGCAAACTGAACAACCCAAACATAGCAGTCCAAGTGGGTCTGGATCCGGAAGGAAGGACAACTCAAAATAAAATGATAAACATCACGTGAGATATTATGAAGAGGTCAATTTCACTGCTAAAGATCTCGGAGGAGAGTAATGAAAATCAGAAGGTGTCTTAACCAACACATGTGAGAAGTCCAACACGATTCAATAAGTAACCCTCACCCTGAGGAAAATAGTCATGTAACTTCTTACTAAATAATTTTAAATAAGTAATAAAAAGAGAAAATGCCCTCTAGACATAGGCAATTGTCGAACCACGTAATTCCTTATGGTGTGAGATTGTTTTATATCTTATTTGGCTTCAATTGCTTACATTCATTCATTCTGGTTATTTGTGTGCCATATAGTCAATGCATTACTATCTTGTACACAAGCTTATAGAATGTTTCTTTCGACAGTGACTTGGTGAAGATATCAAATAGGTTGTTAATTAAATTTCATTTTTCTTCAAGAGCCTGACACTTCTGTCATTCATGTATGTAAAAAATCTAAAATGTGATGGTTATTTCTACCGCAATGTGGCCTCTTTGAATTTTCACTATACATGCCTCGTTTCCTTCATAGAAAGTGGTAGTAACATGTCTTATTGGGGGTAAGTCATAAGTTATTTGTTTATTTCTTATGATGATCACAGATATAACTTGCATTTATGTAACTAACTAGACACACACACAGACGATTAGATATAAAAATATCACATAATATTATTTTTTATTTTTTTCAAATATCTATATATTTATTTCTTAGAAGAAAATCCTCTTCTAAACAGCTTATTTCAGAAACAAAACTAAAAGCTTTGGATACTTTAAACATAAATGAGGATCTTTATAATTGAAATCCCTTACAAATTTAAGAACACTTTGAAAAAAAATTGAACCTAGTTTGAGATCCCTATTTGATAGATACAATCTCCACTTACTCATTTATGAAATTTGGTAGCCCCCATTTATCCATAGTAATTATGCCTTTCACTTGTTTAGGGAAATCCTCAAGACAATGAGAAAAGATTTTAATCCCTTATTTACTTCCCATTTTATCCAAATAGTCTACCACCTGATTGCTTTCTCTATATGTATGGAGGATTGAGAACTTGAAACTATGAAGCATATGTTGAATTTCTCTAACTATCCAGCTAATCTTCCAAGGAATAGATGAAATTACTTTAATGATATTCACTAGAAGTTTTGAGTCACAGTCAATAATTATTTCATAATCCTTGAAATCCTTGTAGAATTCCAGACCATCTTTTAGAGCACGAGCCTCTGCTTCCATGTTTGTAGCATTATGATAATATCTAGTAAATGCCCAAATCATTTATCCTTTCTGATTTCTGAGAATACCTCCACCTCCTCCATAACATGTTAACCCTATATCATTTCCATTTGTATTTAACTTCAATGCTCCATAGGGAGGATTCATCCATTTGATCTGTAGCCTTTTGAATTGAGGATGTTTGAAGTGATTGAGGGTAATAGTGTTCTTCAGTTGGTGTACCTGATACAAAACCGAACAAACGTTAGAAGAATAATCGTCATACTTTTTGTTATTTCTGTTAATCTGCAGGCACCAGCACATTATAGATGGGATTAGTTTATTGATAAGAGGTTCTGTCTTGGGGCCATGTATCCACCATTGGAATAGTTAACTCCTAATACAACCATATGACCTCTTAATTACATATTCCTTATTAATTTGATCCCACACTTTTGTAGCAATATCCCCTTCCTAAAAAATGTGGTCAATGGTTTTCTCTTTTGGGTTTAAGAAGCATTGTCATTTTGAAGGACCTCTTATCCCTATTGATTTGATCTTTTCATTAGTGGGGAGTAGGCTATTTAACATCTTTCACCTCAGGACTGAAATCTTGATTGGAATTGAACTATGCCAAATGAATTTTACGCTGAGCTGATATGGCTTTTTCTCTCCACATAACTCCCAAGATGAAGATGTTGTGAAAGATCCATTGATACTTGGCTTCCAAATGGCTTTATCAGGTTGGGTTTCCTATATATCTTCAAAGTTTGATATCTTTGCTGATGTCTATATAGAGATACTTCTTTTAAATTTTTATTTATTCCATGTCTGCCTCAAATTCCAAAATTTGTTAACTGAAAGATCCTCTATAACCTCAAGATTATTAGCTTCTGTAACTGCCCAGTTATCCAGTAATATTCTGATGTCTCCACTTCCAATCTTCCATAACATGTGATCTTCAGTTATATCTTTACTTGAAATCATTTTGTTCCAAATATGAGCTCCTGCTTTATATAAAGCTTTAGTAGGATGGTGATTCCTACAATATGCTGCCTTCATGTATTGGGTCCACAATGATACTTTATCTCCAAAATTACACCACATCTTCATACTTAAAGACTTATTAATATCATTAAAATTTCTAATTCCCAGGCCAACTTCATTGTCAGGCCTTGTGATGACCTCCCATTTGCACCATTGATGTCTCTGCTCCCATAATTTGAGCTCCAAAAGAACTTGGCCATTAGATTATGCAATCTATTAATGACAGCCTTAGGGGGGAACATTACAGATAAGAGATAGAGTTGTATTGATACTAACACATACTTAATGAGCACTATTTTACCTCCTGTAGTATGACATTTTTCTTTCCATCCGGTAAGTTTTTTCCTCACTTTTTGCACCATATCTTCATAGAAAGTAATCCTCTTTCTACCACTATACAATGGGCAGCCAAGATAGGTAATAGGACTATTTTTAATGTGCATACCAGTATAATGCCTTAGAAATGCTAGGGCACAGGGTTTAATCTTGTTTGAGACTACAATATAGCTTTTTGGAGTACTGATCATCTGGCCTGATACATTCTCATAAGACCTCAAAACATCCATCAGCTTCTTAACTTCTCTTTTCATGCCTGAGCTAAAAATTATCAAATCATCTGCAAAAGCTAGATGATTAAAAATTGGAGCTCCTATAGGCATCTTATAACCTACATAAGAGGGCTGCAATGCAAGATATTAGAGGTTTCTAGATAAAACATCTGCCATAATGATTAAAAGACTAGGTGATAAAGGATCACCTTGTCCTAATACCCTAGAGGTCTTGAAAAAGCCAGCATTCTCACCATTGACAATAATGGTTAACAATGTATTAGAGATAATTCTCCAAACTAAATCCAACCATATCTCACAAAAGCCCATTTTCCTCATAGCTTTAATCAGGAACCACCATGAACCTCTATCATAGGCCTTTGACATGTCTAACTTCATGATCATATTTCCTCCCATATTTTTTGAGTTGATTCTAAACATACATTCTTGAGCAAGCATCACATTCTCATAAATGGATCTTCCTCTTATAAATCCTGATTGCATAGGAGAGATAATAGAAGGAAGAATTGCAAAAACTCTATCATTTAAGATTCTGGAGAAGATCTTATTGACAAAGTTCTGCATACTTATAGGTATAAAATCATTAAAAGATTGAATATGATCTTTCTTTAGTATAAGAGCTATTTTGGTTGTTGTGTTAATCTTAGGAAGACTGTGACCTGCAAAAAAATACTGAACTGCTATGAAAATATCCTCTTTCATGACCTCCCAAAAAAGTGAAAAATAGACCATTAAACCCATCCACCCCTGGACTACTCTTGGCATTTAACCCTCTAACAACTTTTTCTACTTCATCCATAGTAGGCCATTGAATTAAAGAAGAATTCATATCTTCATTAATCAACTTAGGGATAGAAGACATCACTTTGTCCTGGCCATTTGGATCCATCATATCCTCAGCTTGAAATTGTTTAGAGAAAAAATCTATAGTTGCAGCTTGGATATCCTCTTTAGATTCTACACACACACCCTCCAAATTCTTTATTTTTTAAATCATCAGTTTATTTTTGTTGCTCCTCACTACTTTGTGAAAATAAGCAGTGTTCTTATCACCTTCAACTAACCAGTTCTCATTAGCTTTTTGACTCCTGAATTATTCTTCAATTTTTAACTTACTATTGTGAGCTATTGTAGCAAAATTGAGTGCCTCTCTTTTCTTTTCTGTAGGATCTTGTTCATATCTAATTTCAGCAATTAAAGGTCATCTTCATCATTTCTGGCTTCTTGATGAATATCACCATATGTATTTCTGCTCCAAGCACTTAGGCACCTCCTAAATTCTTTTAATTTGTGAGAAAGACCAACTATAGGATTATGACACTGAACTTCCTTCCAAGCCTTTTTCACAAGGTCCGTACATTCCTCTCTCTTTGTCCAGAAGTTTAGGAATCTAAAGGTCTTATGGATACTATTTATTTGAGGTTCTCCTGTTAGAAGAAGAGGAGAATGGTCTGACATACTTCTATTCAGATGATTTACTTTCCAATTCACATTAAAGTCCATGCAAGGTTGATTCATAAGAACTCTATCCAGCCTACACCAAATGCTATGGTCAACATCCCTTTTATTGTGCCAATTGTATTTTGACCCTATATATCCCACATCTATAAGTCCATTCATCTCAATGCTTTCAATAAACTCATACATAGATCCCAATTGAACATCATTTCCTCCTATTTTCTCATGCGTATTATCTACAATATTGAAATCACCTGCTAAACACCAAGGATTTTCAGAGTTGCAATCATTCAAATACTCCCACATACTTCTTCTATAATTTCTGTTACAACTTGCATATATAAAGCTGCATTATATACTACTGCCACCTCCTACCATCTTCAAGTTCAAAGTGATACATTGTGCCATTTCAGACACTATCTCTCATATAGTTTCTTTATAAAAAAAAATCACCAAATCTTACTATTGATGTTGGACAAACAGGATCCAAAACTCAAACAGAAAGAGTTAATTTTGGAACTTTCTTGCTTAGGATCAAGAACCACAAAATTTTTTGGATTTTGCATTCTTTTCAATCTTTTTATTCTCCTTATAACATCTTTTTTAGAGATGCCTCTCACATTCCATATAATTGCTTCTAACATTTAAGGTTAATTGATGGAGATTTTGAGTGTGGCCTTAGAATCCTAATGGATACATATGCTGCATGCTTTCTATTGCTACCTTTTGGAGTTTTCTTTTTCTTGGTTACTACAGTAAAGCCATCATCCTTATTGGTCTGCCTCTTTGGACTAATATCCCCTGGGTCTTCCTCTTCTTGGCTATCACCTTCTTCATATTGCAGTTGGTCTACTATATCTATTTGGGTTACTTGGGGGAACTCTTTTGTGTGTCTGACTTCAGTCTCCTCATTTTTAACATCTATAGAATTTCCCTGATGTTGCTCCTAACTTCTCCTGTGTACAACTATTATTGAGCTTTTAGTCTCTACTACATTAGAAGGTTGGATTGCATTTATAGCCTCCTGCTTTTTATACTGTTGCCTATGTTTTTCCTTTATCAGAAATGCAACGATGAGTCGTTGTGTTGCCACTTTTACTGTATTTGTTGGCTCATTTAGGATCTCTCCTTCTTCTTTTTCTGTATCTGGCATGGCTAAAGGTATCTCTACAAAGGATCTCTTCACCCCTTCTTTAGTTGACTCCGTCTTATTTTCCACATATTGAGAATTATTCATCTTTTTACCTTTTTCATTTTTCTTCGTGTACATATATAATTCGCTACCCGAATCCAGTTGTAATACCCCGTACTTTTATGGCTTTTAAAATTTAGGGATTTATTAAATTTAATTGAGATCAATTAATTTAATTTTAATCCGGAAAGTTATTTTAAATATTTACTAGCGTGACGAGAGTTAGTAATCATTAGAAATTTGTTGAATGTTACTGGATGAGTATAGTAATATATGAGATTTATTTTATAAAAATTGTCATGTGTGAATAAAATGATAATTTTGAAAATTTAAGTCGGGACGCGCTCGTGTTGTGTCGGGACTAAATGTTGATCAATAAAAGTGAATAAATTATAAGTTGCTCGTATGGTCGTTTTGAGTTCGCCAAAGTGTCCGGAAGGGTCGAGATAGTCAGAAAAGTATACCCGGGGGTTTAGTTTGGGTCTCGGGGCGTTTTTAGGCCTATTTAGTACCCCGGGAGGGTGTTTTGGACATTTCGTAATATTGGGTAATTAAACCCACGAATTTTCAAGGGTTATATCAGATGGTAAGTGTAGTTTTCTAGGGTTAACATAACCAAAAACTAATGACGGCCATTGGAGAGGAAGAGGAGAAGCTTCCCAAGGAGTTCTAGGCCAAGAACTCATCCGGTTGCACCGCCGTCACCGCCAAATGGTAGATCGCACAACGAGGATCTGGACCACACCAAATTCTTCCACAAAATCATAACTCTGGAATTTCAGGCAAGTATCTATCTTGCTTTTATCAAGTTAATGCTCTTTTATATTATTCTAGGGTTGATTAGAATTAGTGTTCTAGAAAGAAAACGTTAATTGTAGACAAAAAAAAAATTGCATGTTGTAGAGGTAGAGATCATATTTCTGGAAACCCATTTCACATGTAGAGGTTGAACCACGAATTTATATTGGTTTAGAAGCAAAAATTCTGGAAAAAAATAATAATAAGAAGAACTAAGTTAAAGAAGATATTAGGGTTCTTGAGGATTATATAGATTTTACCCTCTTCTTTTGATTATACTTGATGAAAACTCGCATGTTTTACGATGGATATTGTTTATATGGGTATACAACACTTGTAGTATGAGTTATTGAGAGTTTGGGACTGAAACATGATGATTTGGAGGAGTTTGGAGTAAGAATCCCGTAACTAGGTTTTTTGCAGAATCTCAATAGCTGTTTGATCGATCGATCGAGCCCAGAGCATCGATCGATCGACCCCCTTTCATCGATCAGTTGTCCCCTCCTGGAAAACTGCATTTTTGGCTCGTGTTAGCTTAATCCGATTTTATACGTAGTAAACTTGGACTAGGGTTGCTAGAACTTAATGGGACATAAGAAGGACCAGTAGGGTCAAGATAAACCCCGTCAAGTGGAACTTTAATGTGAAGGGAAATAAAGGGGAAAACGGGGAGACATTCATACTTAAGAAATCATACATGCATTGATTTAATAATCGAAACATCTAGGAAGTTGGAATATAAGGTAAGTGAGGGCTTACTTAAATTGTACTTAATTAAAAATAATATTTCGAGAGACGAGAAGTGAGTTTAGAATGGCTTAATTACGAGAATAAAATGAACGAGTCCGTTATATGAAATAATCGAGTAGAATGGGTAATAACGGATAGTTATAATTATGGGTCGTGAGCGCACCTAATTTAATAATGTGGATGTGAATACATATTTATATATGACGGTGTGGTTGTGCATATATTATTTCTGTGTAAAAATCGCACCCGGGCTACTTGCTATCACGGGGATTTCCGCGCTGGAACAGTCTTATCTCGATGGGACCTTTATGGGGGATATTGACTTGTACCCTAGAACATAAGATTCCTAGGTATAGGTTATCTGATTGATAGTCAGACGGTCCTAAGAGACGTGTGGGTATGTACTAACCTCTTAGGGCCTGGAACTATGCCTCGCCTCCATTTGTATGTGTTTGTGTTAATCCAGTTCGAGAGTGATTCCGAACTAGCATTTCCTTAAATATGTGTGATATAGGGACTCGATAGCAGAGTATGTCAGCACCATAGTTTTTATGTGGGGTGCCGTTAGTATATATATATAATTTATGAGTAGTTGGTATATATATACTTATATATGGAAGCCTTGCACCATAGATTTTATGTGGGGTGTCGTTTGTATGTATATTATATGTGTAATTAATATATATAAATATATCTATATGGGAACTTGATACTGTTAGTAGTTAAAAAATGAATATAGGTTTCACTTCTCTATGAGTATTCGGGAACGTTATAATAATACGGAATTATTCTAAATAATGTAAGAAATCTTGAAGAAATAGATTTTCTAAAGCGAATATCATAATCTTAATTTCACGTGTTAAGACTTATGGAGAATAAGTTAGAGAGATATATGAGATTCATTAATACGGTAGATGTGCACACTAGATGAGAGGTGAGAATTCTCAAGAGAGTGTCGCATACTAATATGACTGTTGCATTAGCCGGTAAGCATTTTAAATACTTGCTAAACTATTTTAAAACTGTTTTACAATCGGGCTCTGACCCGTTTGCTATTACCTCTGCTCTCTTGTGTATATATATATATGTATTACAGGTGCCCAGCTATAGGGGCGTCATGCTTAGGATTCTTTGGATGGAACGTGCTGTAGCTTTTGTGGGAGTTGCAGGACATTTCTTAGATGACCTCATTGTTGACTCCACTTCTAGTTTATTTTTATCTAGTGGGGAATGTGTCGCCCTTTTCCATTATTTAGTTGGTTTTTCAGAGATTGTAACTCTTTTACTTTCAGTATCTTTAATTCGGGATTTATTATTGTCAGGATGTTTTCCTTTAGTGTTTTAAAGTTGGGATTTGTTATTGATGGTTAAACTCTTGAACGTTCATTTTTTTATTCTTATAATTAATGTGTGACTCTTAAAATGTTAATGGTTAAAGGTTTTATAATTGGATTTAATAAAATGGAAATAAGGTTTTAAATGGTTTTGACACTTGGCTTAATTAATCAGGGTGTTTAAATTTGAAAATTTCCATGTACGACAGTGATCCTAAGAATGAACCAACTGTCCACCTTGATTTTAATTTAATAAAGGAGTGATCACCCGGTATTTAATTAGGCGGGGTGTCACAGGTGGTATCAGAGCATCAGGTTCTAGTGTCCTTTAGGATCTGTGCGGCATATTATGCTTTCAGCATTGCTTTATTTGATGTAGAGCCCTATGTTTAGGATTGTCAATTTCCTTGATGAGAATTCGTTCTCCTGCTATGACGTATATACATTAGTGAATTCTAAGTTCGTTCGGATGTGTGCGTGTGCCGAGCGATGACGAATGTCAGAAGAGGACCGTTAAGCTGACATCAGGAGGCCGGGCTCAATTGAGGTTGAAAAATATATTCGAGGATGATGGCTGTAGTAGGGGTCACCTGCATTATGTCACGAGAAGCCCAGACTAGAAAGGTGACTAAGGCGCAACCATAATTTCCAAATGCTACTATAGTCAAATGTGGTACGAGAGTAAACTTACCCAACGTGTCATAAAACGAGTAGAGAACTGTCTGTGGGAATTCTAGAAATGCGGGAATTGAATGTGTTTACCAAAGGGGATAAAGTATCCAAAGGTTTAGATATAGGAGGAGTGTGGTTAACTGAAAGTGAAAATTTAGAGAAAATTTTCTTGGTTGTCGGAACGAAGTTATAACAACGGGAGTCAACCACCAATTTTAGAAGTGAAATGATATGTCTCTAGGAGAACCTTAGGTACAGTGTTGACCGTATGTTCTTCCATCAGATGTTCAGGATTGGAAGTGAACGTTGTCCTAAACTCATCACATGAGGACGTAACAGAGGTCCATTTGTGAATATGAATCTTAATCGTTAGCGAAATTTTGTACCGGGAGATGTAGATACAAGTGGAGGAAACGACTCCAAGTGGGAGATCGACTCGCAATAATAATTGATAACACTCAAAGAGGAATTCTGATGGATGGACGATTCAGGGATTGGTAATGTCGTATTTTGTCAATAAAGAAGGTAATACTCCTTTGTGGGGGGAAACTAAAAGAATTGAAGAATTTAGTCGAAAATAAGACTGAGTGCAACGGTGGTGGTGTCGCACCACAAAGGGGTGTGGATACACATCAGGGGACCCATTTAAATGATTTGGATAGTTGATTTCTTACCAAGTGATGGTAAGTTCAGTAAGGACTATTATAGATAGTGACATGTTCTTTAGGGACTAAAAGGCTAAGGGAATAACCGGGGTAGTCAACAGGAATCGAGTTTACTAAAGTCCGAGAGAAGGACAATCCTAACCTGGTTAGTAGCATAGGTGATAAGTGGATTATGTGTTGAGGTATTTTGTGGGGAGTGAGATCGCACGCGATAATATTTCCGAAGTAAGAAAAGGGACAAGAATACGGTGTCTAGAAAAAGACAACGATTAAAGTAGTTTGGTTTGGTTTGAGTAAACGTGTTACGTCCGGAAACCATCTGTGCAGTCAAGACGATTGACAAGGTGGAAGTATAAGTTGTACCCTCAGAGGATGACGCGTGTTGATGTGACACGAACGAGTCACTATACTTTGTTCATTGCTAGATTAGCATATGAGACGAGTTTAATGCATATAATTATAAACGTTATTATTATATGAATATTTTCCCCTAGAGTAGCGGGATTTTTCGTTAATGCTATCCGCAGAGGATGAATGAGTATATTAACAGTGTTATGTACTTTATTGAGGTTACTCGTTGTAGTGATGCGATATACGAGTATGATATTATCTTTGTTGAAACGTTAGAGAAATAGTTACTACGATAGTGGGCACTTATTGCAAGGCTATCGGAGTGGTTGCATTAGTGCAGCATGTTTTTATTCTGGCGAGGCCTCACCTGCAAGAAGGTCGGACTCGCACTTATATTATCTATCCTAGAAACTTCGGAGGGGATTGTGGGCTTGAGACATTCGATACCAATGTATGTATGGACTTTGTCATTATAATTCAGTATGTATCGGGTTTACTGTTGAGCGAAAAGATTTAACTCAGTATTATGTTTAGCACTCAGGACTTAGTGATAGAAAGAGTGCATTGTTATATCTATCCTATAGTGATGTGGGAATTAATAGTTATACCCCTATTATTAGGGAAAGGGATTTCGAGAATTTCGATTTTATGTATTCGAGGTTCATGCAATGCAATTACCAACACCAAATACTGAACGATAGTGCAATTGGCGAAACGTTCTTTGTTAAGTGTAATTACGGGAGGAAATATAACTTTTTCGTCAAGAGACGGGATAAAGGGGTACATGATATGGACGGAGGACCTAATGGATTTCGATACCGATAATGCTAGGTAGTATTGTATCGGGGGGTTCCTTGTTTGGGTTTTGCTTTGCGAGACATCCCACGCATGAAACTTAGCGTTAGATTGGAATTAGGGAGACGTTTGGTCACTATTCTATGAGTTCGGTACCCCGGTCGAAATGAGATCAAGTAATGATATCTGTAAGTTGGAAGTCGAATTTTAATTTAAGGCTAGTGGAGCCGGTTGTGTGGTAAGAAGGCATTGAAAGTTTTGTTTTATCACCACGAGTTAAGGGGTGGAATGAGGATATGGAGGATTTAAAATTTCAATTTCTAGGGTGATTGAGAGTACCCAAGTGTTGTAACCGCGTTCAAAATACAAGTTAAATAAAGAGTTGGGATGATTCTTAGCATGGATTATCTGGAAAGAATTTTATTGCACAAAAGAGATGACTTGTACTTATTTTGATGAATAGAGCATTAGTGATTTATTTTGGTTGTTGTACCTATTTGGGAAAACTGTTGCATTTATCTGAAGAAGTTTGAGATTTGGGTTCCTCTTTTGTTGTCATGGAATTTAAATTCCCTATTCCTTATATTTTGTTGGATTTAGTTAGTCCTACAAATGAGTAACGCGTCGTTCGCTTTCCCAGGGCGGTCGGAGTGTTACAAAATGTGGGCATATTGGTTAACTGATGTTAAATTCATCTGAGTTGAAGGGACGTGGTAATATGCGTGTGAAATATATGTTTGTGGGTCTAGCATAACGAAGTGGAAGTAGTAGAGTGGATTAAACGTCACATGAGGGGTAACAATCCATACATAAGTGTGCAATTGAAATAGCACACCCAAATTTTAATTGGAAGGCCGTGGGAAGCCATTTAAGAAGGGGTATTCCTTGAATAGAGCAGAATTTAATTATTATGAAGAACACTCGGAGTGCAGTTGTTATTAGTCTTGTGTGAGAGCGACTTGCGCATACAAAGAGTGATGATGTTAGTATGGTATACAAGATCCAGAAGTGCGCATCGTGGAGAAAAGAGCAGGGGTCAGAACTTTCGGCATACACCAAGGAAGGCAGGGGAGTATTATGTGTCACTTAATGTGAGACATTTCAAGGAAAAATCGATGTTTAGCGGGACGTAGTGAGTAGTCTCTACATGCACCGGCCATAGGTAAGGTTCGATTGAAAGAGGAGAATCAACCAGAGAATTTTGTGTTTCTCGACAATTCTTGTAATTGGAAGAGGTCGATAAAGTCGGTACAGTTCTTGGATGGGTTACCATCCTCAAAACAAGATCAAGGGTTCATCCAAACATGTGATTTAAGTCACCCAAGAAGGAAGTGATTGATATTCCTTTAGGGGTGATTACAATGTTAACTAGTGCGCCCCAGACTTCCTTTGAAAGGAAGGATCATGCCAGTCCATGTCCGTCACAGTAATAATTTCTGAATCGGGATGAGATTGGTGAATCCCACCTTTGATATGGGATTTTAGGAACCAGCGGAGATAAGGTTTCATTTCGAATAGGATGTATCACCCTTAGCCAGGGAATAGGCGCACGGTGATTAAAGATTAGTGGAGCCACGTGAAGAAAATTTTGGAATCTTGGTCCGATGATTTCAGGAGTGCTCTATAAAAGCACTCGTACCTATTTGTCGCGTACGAGGGGCTTATTAAGGTGTTGGTGTGGAAGCAACTCGACTATTCTCCTTTCGTATGTTTAGAGGTGAGTGGATAATCGAATTTTGGATCGGTCGAGAATAATCCGATGACTATGGTGGAATTCCACGACTGTTTTAGGCGAACAAAAGTGGTCAAATGTTCGTATGGTTTTTTCTAAGAATGGGAGTTTTGTATATAAATAAATCCGAGTAGTTATCACGTAGTGAGGTGCGGCCTCCCAATGATAGTGAGATAATGGTAATTTTTAATGTATAGGCGTGACCTATGAGAATGTTGTCCGTTGGGAGCACCATGTGAAGTGTCTCCAATGAGAATGTTAATCAAGCTTGCTGTGAGGAAGGGGATATAGTGATTGAGCGCCTTACTATGTAGATAGTTTGCGTACTGAAAAGGATATCCAGAATTGTGCTACCTGGTATGCCTTATTTTTCGAATTTCGGGATGAAATTCAGTTATTAGGGGGGAACTATGTAATACCCCATATTTTTATGGCTTTTAAAATTTAGGGATTTATTAAATTTAATTGAGATCAATTAATTTAATTTTAATCCGAAAAGTTATTTTAAATATTTACTAGCGTGACGAGAATTAGTAATCATTAGAAATTTGTTGAATGTTACTGGATGAGTATAGTAATATATGAGATTTATTGTATAAAAAGTGTCACGTGTGAATAAAATGACAATTTTGGAAATTTAAGTCGGGACGCGCTCGTGTCGTGTCGGGACTAAATATTGATCAATAAAAGTGAATAAATTATAACTTGCTCGTATGGTCATTTCGAGTGCGCCAAAGTGTCCGAAAGGGTCGAGATAGTCAGAAAAGTATACCCGGGGGTTTAGTTTGGGTCTCGGGGCGTTTTTAGGCCTATTTAGTACCCCGGGAGGGCGTTTTGGATATTTTGTAATATTGGGTAATTAAACCCATGAATTTTCAAGGGTTATATCAGATGGTAAGTGTAGTCTTCTAGGGTTAACATAACCAAAAACTAATGACGGCCATTGGAGAGGAAGAGGAAGAGGAGAAGCTTCCCAAGGAGTTCTAGGCCAAGAACTCATCCGGTTGCACCGCCATCATCGCCAAATGGTAGATCGTGCAACAAGGATCTGGACCACAAGAAATTCTACCACAAAATCAGAACTCTAGAATTTCAGGCAAGTATCTATCTTGCTTTTATCAAGTTAATGCTCTTTTATATTAGTTTAGGGTTGATTAGAATTAGTGTTCTTGAAAGCAAACGTTAATTGGAGATAAAAAAAAAATTGCATGTTGTAGAGGTAGAGATCATATTTCTGGAAACCCATTTCACATGTAGAGGTTGAACCACAAATTTATATTGGTTTAGAAGCAGAAATTCTGAAAAAAAAATAATAAGAAGAACTAAGTTAAAGAAGATATTAGGGTTCTTGAGGATTATATAGATTTTACCCACTTCTTTTGATTATACTTGATGAAAACTCGAATGTTTTACGTTGGATATTGTTTATATGGGTATACAACACTTGTAGTATGAGTTATTTAGAGTTTGGGACTGAAACATGATGATTTGGAGGAGTTTGGGGTAAGAATCCCGTAACTAGGTTTTCTGCAGAATCTGCATAACTATTCGATCGAGCCCAGAGCATCGATCAATCGATAGATCGATCGATCGACCCCCTTTTATCGATCGATCGACCCCTCCTGGAAAACTGCATTTTTGGCTCATGTTAGCTTAATCCGATTTTATACGTAGTAAACCTGGATTAGGGTTGTTAGAACTTAATGGGACATAAGAAGGACCAGTAGGGTCAAGATAAACCCCGTCTAGTGGAACTTTAATGTGAAGGGAAATAAAGGGGAAAACGGGGAGACATTCATACTTAAGAAATCATACGTGCGTTGATTTAATAATCGAAACATCTAGGAAGTTGGAATAGAAGGTAAGTGAGGGCTTACTGAAATTGTACTTAATTAAAGATAATATTTCGAGAGACGAGAAGTGAGTTTAGAATGGCTTAATTACGAGAATAAAATGAATGAGTCCGTTATATGAAATAATCGAGTAGAATGGGTAATAATGAATAATTATAATTATGGGTCGTGAGCGCACCTAATTTAATAATGTGGATGTGAATACATATTTATATATGACGGTGTGATTGTGCATATATTATTTCTGTGTAAAAATCGTACCCGGGCTACTTGCTATCACGGGGGTTTCCGTGCTGGGACAGTCTTATCTCGATGGGACCTTTATGGGGGATATTGACTTGTACCCTAGAACATAAGATTCCTAGGTACAGGCTATCTAATTGATAGTCAGACGGTCCTAAGAGACGTGTGGGTATATGCTGACTTCTTAGGGCCTCTAACTATGCTTCGCCTCCATTTGTATGTGTTTGTGTTAATGCAGTTCGAGAGTGATTCCGAACTAGCATTTCCCTAAATATGTGTGATATAGGGACTTGATAGCAGAGTATGCCTGCACCATAATTTTTTATGTGGGGTGCCGTTAGTATATATATATATATAATTTATGAGTGATTGGTATATATATACTTATATATGGAAGCCTTGCACCATAGATTTTATGTGGGGTGCCGTTTGTATATATATTATATGTGTAATTAATATATATACATATATCTATGTGGGAACTTGATACTTTTCGTATAAGTAGTTAAGAAATGAATAAAGGTTTCACTTCTCTATGAGTATTCGGGAACGTTATAACAATACGAAATTATTCTAAATAACGTAAGAAATCTTGAAGAAATAGATTTTCTAAAGCGAATATCATAATCTTAATTTCACGTGTTAAGACTTATGGTGAATATGTTAGAGAGATATATGAGATTCATTAATACGGTAGACGTGCACACTAGAGGTGAGAATTCTCAAGAGAGTGTCGCATACTAATATGACTGTTGCATTAGCCGGTAAGCATTTTAAATACTTGCTAAACTATCTTAAAACTATTTTACAATCGGGCTCTGTCCCGTTTTCTATTACCTCTGCTCTCTTGTATATATATATATATATGTATCACAGGTGCCCAGCCACAGGGGCGTTATGCTTAGGATTCTTTGGATGGAACGTGTTGTAGCTTTTGTGGGAGTTGCAGGCCATTTCTTAGATGACCTCATTGTTGACTCCACTTATAGTTTAGTTTTATCCAGTGGGGGATGTGTTGCCCTTTTCCATTATTTAGTTGGTTTGTCAGAGATTGCAACTCTTTTACTTTCAGTATCTTTATTTCGGGATTTATTATTGTCAGGATGTTTTCCTTTAGTGTTTTAAAGTTGGGATTTGTTATTGATGGTTAAACTCTTGAACGTTCATTTTTTTATTCTTATAATTAATGTGTGACTCTTAAAATGTTAATGGTTAAAGGTTTTATAATTGGATTTAATAAAATGGAAATAAGGTTTTAAATGGTTTTGACACTTGGATTAATTAATCAGGGTGTTTAAATTTGAAAATTTCCATGTACAACAGTGATGCTAAGAATGAACCAACTGTCCACCTTGATTTTAATTTAATAAAGGAGTGATCGCCCAGTATTTAATTAGGCGGGGTGTCACAGGTGGTATCAGAGCATCAGGTTCTAGTGTCCTTTAGGATCTGTGCGGCATATTATGCTTTCAGCATTGCTTTATTTGATGTAGAGCCCTCTGTTTAGGATTTTCGATTTCCTTGATGAGAATTCGTTCTCCTGCTATGACGTATATACATTAGTGAATTTGAAGTTCGTTCGGATGTGTGTGTGTGCCGAGAGATGACGAATGTCAGAAGAGGACCGTTAGGCTGACATCAGGAGGCCGGGCTCAATTAAGGTTGTAAAATATATTCGAGGATGATGGCCGTAGTAGGGGTCACCTCTATTATGGCACGAGAAGCCAAGACTAGAAAGCTGACTAAGGCGCAACCATGATTTCCAAATGCTACTATAGTCAAATGAGGTGCGAGAGTAAACTTACCCAACGTGTTATAAAATGGGTAGAGAACTGTCTATGGGAATTCTAGAAATGCGAGAATTGAATGTGTTTACCAAAGGGGATAAAGTATCCAAAGGTTTAGATATAGGACGGAGTGTGGCTAACTGAAAGTGAAAATTTAGAGAAAATTTTCTTGGTTGTCGGAACGAAGTTATAACGACGGGAGTCAACCACCAATTTTAGAAGTGAAATGCTATGTCTATAGGAGAACCTTAGGTACAGTGTTGACCGTATGTTCTTCCATCAGATGTTCAGGATTGGAAGTGAACGTTGTCCTAAACTCATCACAGGAGGACGTGACAGAGGTCCATTTGTGAATATGAATCTTAATCGTTAGCGAAATTTTGTATCGGGAGATGTAGATACAAGTGGAGGAAACGACTCCAAGTGGGAGATCGACTCGCAATAATAATTGATAACACTCAAAGAGGAAATTCTGATGGACGACCGATTCAGGGATTGGCAATGTCGTATTTTGTCAATAAGGATGGTAATACTCCTTTGTGGGGGGAAACTAAAAGAATCGAAGAATTTAGTCGAAAATAAGACTGAGTGCAACGGTGGTGGTGTCGCACCACAAAGGGGTGTGGATACACATCAGGGGACCCATTTAAATAATTCGGATAGTTTATTTCTTACCAAGTGATGGTAAATTAAGTAAGGACTATTATAGATAGTGACATGTTCTTTAGGGCCTAAAAGGCTAAGGGAATAACCGGGGTAGTCAACGGGAATCGAGTTTACTAAAGTCCGAGAGAAAGACAATCCTAACCTGGTTAGTAGGACAGGTGATAAGTGGATTATGTGTTGAGGTATTTTATGGGGAGTGAGATCGCATGCGGTAATATTTCCGAAGTGAACAAAGGGACAAGAATACGGTGTCTAGAAAAAGACAACGATTAAAGTAGTTTTGTTTGGTTTGAGTAGACGTGTTACGTCCGGAAACCATCTGTGCAGTCAAGACGATTGGCAAGGTGGAAGTATAAGTTGTACCCTCAGAGGATGAGGCGTGTTGATGTGACACTAACGAGTCACTATACTTTGGTCATTGCTAGATTAGCATATGAGACGAGTTTAATGCATATAATTATAAACGTTATTATAATTTGAATATTTTTCCCTAGAGTAGCGGGATTTTTCGTTAGTGCTATCCGCGGAGGATGAATGAGTATATTAACAGTGTTATGTACTTTATTGAGGTTACTGGTTGTAGTGATGCAATTTACGAGTATGATATTATCTTTGTTGAAACGTTAGAGAAATGGATAGTACGATAGTGGGCAATTATTGCAAGGCTATCGGAGTGGTTGCATTAGTGCAGCATATTTTTATTATGGCGAGGCCTCACCCGCAAGAAGGTCGGACTCGCACTTATATTATCTATCCTAGAAACTTCGGAGGGGATAGTGGGCTCGAGACATTCGATGCCGATGTATGTATGGACTTTGTCATTATAATTCAGTATGTATCGGGTTTACTGTTGAGCGAAAAGATTTAACTCAGTATTATGTTTAGCACTCAGGACTTAGTGATAGAAAGAGTGCATTGTTATATCTATCCTATAGAGATGTGGGAATTAATAGTTATACACCTATTATTAGGGAAAGGGATTTCGAGAATTTCGATTTTATGTATTCGAGGTTCGTGGAATGCAATTACCAACATCAAATACTGAACAATAGTGCAATTGGCGAAACGTTCTTTGTTAAGTGTAATTACGGGAGGAAATGTTACTTTTTCGTCAAGAGACGGGATAAAGGGGTACATGCTATGGACGGAGGACCTAACAGATTTCAATACCGACAATGATAGGTAGTAGTGTATCGGGAGGGTTCCTTGTTTGGGTTTTGCTTTGCGAGACATCCCACGCATGAAACTTAGCGTTAGATTGGAATTAGGGAGACGTTTGGTCACTATTCTATGAGTTCGGTACCCCGGACGAAATGAGATCAAGTAATGATATCTGTAAGTTGGAAGTCGAATTTTAATTTAAGGCCAGTGGAGCCGGTTGTGTGGTAAGAAAGCATTGAAAGTTTTGTTTTATCACCACGAGTTAAGGGGTGCAATGAGGATAAGGAGGATTTAAAATTTCAATTTCTAGGGTGATTGAGAGTACCCAAGTGTTGTAACCGTGTTCAGAATACAAGGTAAATAAAGAGTTGGGATGATTCTTAGCATGGATTATCTGGAAAGAATTTTATTTCACAAAAGAGATGACTTGTACTTATTTTGATGAATAGAGCATTAGTGATTTATTTTGGTTGTTGTACCTATTTGGGAAAACTGTTGCATTTATCTGAAGAAGTTTGAGATTTGTTGTTCCTCTTTTGTTGTCATGGAATTTAAATTCCCTATTCCTTATATTTTGTTGTATATAGTTAGTCCTACAAATGAGTAGCGCGCCGTTCGCTCTCCCAGGGAGGTCGGAGTGTTACAAAATGTGGGCATCTTGGTTAACTGATGTTAAATTCGTCCGAGTTGAAGGGACGTGGTAATATGCGTGTGAAATATATGTTTGTGGGTCTAGCATAACGAAGTGGAAGTAGTAGAGTGGATTAAACGTCACATGAGGGGCAATAATCCATACATAAGTGTGCAATTGAAATAGCACACCCAAATTTTGATTGGAAGGCTGTGGGAAGCCATTTAAGAAGGGGTATTCCTTGAATAGAGCAGAATTTAATTATTATGAAGAACACTCGAAGCGGAGTTGTTATTAGTCATGTGTGAGAGTGACTTGCGCATACAAAGAGTGATGATGTTAGTATGGTATAAAAGATCCAGAAGTGCGCATCGGGGAGAAAAGAGCAGGGGTCGGAACTTTCGGCATACACCAAGGAAGGCAGGGGAGTATTACGTGTCACTTAATGTGAGACATTTCAAGGAAAAATCGATGTTTAGTGGGACGTAGTGAGTAGTCTCTACATGCACCGGCCATAGGTAAGGTTCGGTTGAAAGAGGAGAATCAACCAGAGAATTTTGTGTTTCTCGACAATTCCTGTAATTGGAAGAGGTCGATACAGCCGGTAAAGTTCTTGGATGGGTTACCATCCTCAAAACAAGATCAAGGGTTCATTTGGACATGTGATTCAAGTCGCCCAAGAAGTAAGTGATTGATATTCCTTTGGGGGTGATTTACAATGTTAACTAGTGCGCCCCAGACTTCCTTTGAAAGGAAGGATCACGCCAGTACATGTCCATCACAGTAATAATTTCTGAATCGGTATGAGATTGGTGAATCCCACCTTTGATATGGGATTTCAGGAACCAGCGGAGATAAGGTTTCGTTTCGAATAGGATGTATCACCCTTAGCCAGGGAATAGGCGCACGGTGATTAAAGATTAGTGGAGCCACGTGAAGAAAATTTTGGAATCTTGGTCCGATGATTTCAGGAGTGCTCTATAGAAGCATTCGTACCTGTTTGTCGCGTACGAGGGGCTTATTAAGGTGTTGGTGTGGAAGCAACTTGACTATTATCCTTTCGTATGTTTAGAGGTGAGTGGATAATCGAATTTTGGATCGGTCGAGAATAATCCGATAACTATGGTGGAATTCCACGACTGTTTTAGGCGAACAAAAGTGGTCAAATGTTCGTATGGTTTTTCTCAGAATGGGAGTTTTGTATATAAATAAATCCGAGTAGTTGTCACGTAGTGAGGTGCGGCCTCCCAATGATAGTGAGATAATGGTAATTTTTAATGTATAGGCGTGACCTATGCGAATGTTGTCCGTTGGGAGCACCATGTGAAGTGTCTCCAATGATAATGTTAATCAAGCTTGCTGTGAGGAAGGGGATATAGTGATTGAGCGCCTTACTCTGTAGATAGTTTGCGTACTGAAAAGGATATCCAGAATTGTGCTACCTGGTATGCCTTATTTTTTGAATTTCGGGATGAAATTCCGTTATTAGGGGGGAACTATGTAATACCCCATATTTTTATGGCTTTTAAAATTTAGGGATTTATTAAATTTAATTGAGATCAATTAATTTAATTTTAATCCGAAAAGTTATTTCAAATATTTACTAGCGTGACGAGAATTAGTAATCATTAGAAATTTGTTGAATGTTACTGGATGAGTATAGTAATATATGAGATTTATTTTATAAAAATTGTCACGTGTGAATAAAATGATAATTTTGGAAATTTAAGTCGGGACGCGCTCGTGTCGTGTCGGGACTAAATATTGATCAATAAAAGTGAATAAATTATAACTTGCTCGTATGGCCATTTCGAGTGCTCCAAAGTGTCCGAAAGGGTCGAGATAGTCGGAAAAGTATACCTGGGGGTTTAGTTTGGGTCTCGGGGCGTTTTTAGGCCTATTTAGTACCCCGGGAGGGCGTTTTGGATATTTCGTAATATTGGGTAATTAAACCCACGAATTTTCAAGGGTTATATCAGATGGTAAGTGTAGTCTTCTAGGGTTAACATAACCAAAAACTAATGACGGCCATTGGAGAGGAAGAGGAAGAGGAGAAGCTTCCCAAGGAGTTCTAGGCCAAGAACTCATCCGGTTGCACCGCCATCATCGCCAAATGGTAGATCGTGCAACGAGGATCTGGACCACACCAAATTCTTCCACAAAATCAGAACTCTAGAATTTTAGGCAAGTATCTATCTTGCTTTTATCAAGTTAATGCTCTTTTATATTAGTTTAGGGTTGATTAGAAACCATGAACTAAATAAGTGACACACAGTACTAAATATTAAGAGCAGGGAAGAACAAACTGAAATTCTTTGAACAGTATGTATTTAAAGATGCTAAAGATACAGTTTAGAGTGTGTGTTTGAGTTGACAAAGATAATTCAACCAAGGCATGTAATTGCAGCTCCAGTAAGGTAATTTGGACTCATTTTGCTCACTTATTTGATTTTTTTCAAAGTTATGTTTTTCTTAGTTGGGGAGTTACAACCGAAACCGACGTAAGACTTAATAAGAATAATATATGTATGTAGAGAGAAAAAATGAATACATTGAACCATACAGTGTAAAAAAATTCCAACACGTAGGAATTTCAAAAATAATCTTTTTACTATTTAAAAAATGGTCCGCGCCAGCGGTACATATAGGCGGGGACAATTTTTTTAGTATCTTGGTACGCGTCAGCGGTATGTATGTGCGGCCTTATAAAACATTTTAAATAAAATGTACAAAACAAAAACATTTTTAAGCAATTTTTTAAGTGCCTAAACATTTTATTTAAAAAAAATGTTTTAAGTAAAATCCAAGCATGGGAGTGTTTTAAGAAAATTGTTAAAAAAATGTGACACCCCGCCTAATTAAATACCGGGTGATCAGTCCTTTATTAAATTATAACCAAGGTGAACGGTTGGTTCATTCTTAGCATCATTGTCGCAAAAATAACTTTTCCAATTAAACACCCTAAATAATTAAGCTAAGTGACAAAGCCATTTTTAGACTTCAATTTCCAAATTTAATTTAAAACCAATATTTAAAACCTTACATAATACATAGTTTAAGAATTACACAACAACTATACTGGAACATATAATCCAAATAATTAAGCATCCAACTAGTTAATTCCAACTTTAAAACTTTAAGGAAAACATCCTGACAGTAATAATCCCAAAGTATAAATACTGGAAATAAACGAATCACAATCTCTGATAAAAACAACTGAATAATGGAAAAGGGAAACACATGCCCAACTGAATAAAATAGAGCTAGAAGTAGAATCAATAATGAGGTCGTCTAAGCAAAAGGCCTGCAACTCCCACCTAAGCTGCAGCGCGTTCCTTCCAAAGGATCCTATGCAAGACGCCCCTATGGCTGGGCACCTGTAATATATATATATATATATATATATATATATATACAAGAGAGAAGAGAAAATAGGGAACGGGTTAGAGCCCGATTGTAAAACAGTTTAAAATTAGTTTAGCAAGTATTTAAAATGCTTACCGGCTAATGCAACAATCATATTAGTGCGGCACTCTCTTGAAAAATTCTTACATCTCTTCTAATGGGCACACCTATCGCACTAATACTCCCAATAGATTAGCTTATCTTAAGTTACTCACAAGATTCCATCCCAACATTCTCAAATGTTAAGGAAGTTAATTTTATTAAAGAGCAAGGTTCTCACATAAACCTCATTTGATTATTAAGTTTCTCAGTATCGCCTTAAACCTTTCAAACACTTATACCCAAGTTGAATTAATTATTTATTACTTACCTACCTTTAATCACAGTAGGTAGTTCCCAAATTTCCAGTTTAAAGATATATATATATATATATATATATATATATATATACTAATGACACCCCACATAAAAATTTATGGTGCTGGCATACTCTGTTATCCAGTTCCCGTATCACTCACACTAAGGGAAATACTGGTTCAGAATCACTCTCGAACTATATTAACACAAAACACAGACAAATTGAGGCGAATCATAGTTCCAAGTCACTAAGAGGGCAGCACATACTCTCACGTCTCTTAGGACCGTTTGACTATCGATCTGATAGCCTGTACCAAGGATTCCTATGTTCTAGGGTACGAGTCAATATCCCCCATAAAGGTCCCATCGAGATAAGACTGTCCCAGCGCGGTAACCTCACGGATAACAAGTAGCGCGGACATAATTTTCACACGTATATAGTATATTTATAAACACAATCATATATGTATACTACCATTCCCATATCAAATTTAGGTACACTCTCACGACCCATACTTATGATATTTATTCTTATTGCACATTATATGATTATCCCATAACGGTTCTCTCTTTTATTCTTATTTATGGGATTATTCCGACTTATTTCGTAACACTCGTGAAACCCTATCTTTATAAGTGAAATTTCAGTAGGTACTCTTTTACTTTACGACGTAACTCCCTTATGAGTCTCACCCTTTAACACATGTTCCCATTGTCCCTTATGTGTAAAACACCTCCGTTAAATGTTAATCTCGTCTTACATTAAAGGTTCCATTTTTATAAAGTCCTACTCGTCTTCTTTACATCCCAAAATGTTTTAATAGAAATGTCCAAAGATTACTACTCACTTAAATTGAAATTAATCATTTAAAAAGGAAAGTATAAGTCTACCAGGAGGGGTCGATCGATCTATGGCAGGGGTTCGATCGATCGATCCATCGATCGATCGATGATCTTAGGTCGATCGATCGATCAAGCAGGTATGGCGAACCTGCAGAATTTCTAGTTACGGGTTTCTTCTTCCAAAATCATCCAAACCAATATTTTTGACTTCCAAACTCCCAACAATTTATACTACAAGTGTTACATTCACAAATAAGTGGTATTCTACGTAAGGCATGCGAATTTTCATCATGTATAACGAATTAAATGGGGCACAATCCATAAAAATATTAAGAACCCTAATATTTTCTTTGTTCGGTTTCTTCCCATTGTTTTCCCAGATTTCATGCTCCTAATTTACTGTAATTTCGTGGTTCAATCTCTACATGTGAATTTGATTTCCATAATGCATCTATTTCCTATATATCATGCGAATTTAATTCTCTAAAATAAGTTTTTCTTTCACAAGAACTAGTCCTAATCAATCCTAGGCTAATATTATTGAAGCATTAACTGAAATAGAGCAAGATAAATACTTTCTTGGGAATTCTTGGCTCGGATTTTTGGAGATATTGGTGTGGTTGTGATTCTTGTTGCGCGATCTAAAGTTTGGCGGCGACGGCGGTGCAAACGGTGGAGTTCTTGGCCTAGAACTCCTTGGAAAGCTTCTCCTCTTCCTCTCTAATGGCCATCTTTAGTTTATGGATGTTCAAACCCTAGAAGATGACTCCTACCATCTGATATACTCTTAGAAATTTCGTGGGTTTTCATGCCCAAAAATATAAAATGTCTAAAACGCCCTCCCAGGATGTTAATTAGGCCTAAAAACGCCCCGAGAGCCAAACTAAACCCCCGAGTACATTATTTTGACTATCTCAATCCTTCCGGACACATTGACGCACTCAAAATGACCATATGGGTGACTTATAATTTATTCACTTTTAATAGTCCAAATTTAATCCTGACACGAGACAAGCGTGTCCCGATAAATTTCCAAAATTATCAAATTAGATTCTCGTGATAATTTTACTAAATTGTAATTACACTACTTACTTTACCTATAAAGTAACTTATAACAAAATAATTACTAACTCTCATCACGCTAGTAAGTATCTAAATGATTTTTTGGATTAATATTAAATTAATATCTCTAATTAAATTTAATAAATCCCCAAAATTAAAAGTCATAAAAATACGGGGTATTACATACTTCCCCCCTAATAACGAAATTTAGTCTCGAAATTGGAGAAATTAAGGTGTACCTGATAAGAATAACTCTGGGTACTTCTCACGCATGTTCGCCTCATGCTCCCAAGTGGATTCCTCCACATATGATGCTCCCACTGGACCCGAACAAGTGGGACGACCTTCGACCTCAATCTCCTTTCGCTATGGTCTATGTTAGCCATTGGCCTCTCCTCGTAAGAGCTGTCGGGCTGTAAGTCAATCTCCTCATTCGCGATGTGGGTGTGGGCCATGTCATCCCAAAGGTATCATCTCAACGGCGAGATGTGAAATACATCGTGAATGCGATGTAAGTGCTCTGGCAGTCCCAATCTGTATGCTACCGGCCCAATCCTCTCGATAATGGGAAATGGTCCCACGTACCTCGTTGCCAATTTGCCTTTTTCTCGAACCTCATCACTCCTTTCATAGGAGATACACGTAGTAATACTTGGTCCCCCACATTAAATTCTTGAAAGAACCGTTTTGCATCGGCCTAGCATTTCTGCCTGTCCTGGACTACCTGAATGCGACTCCTGATAATCTCAATCCTAGCGGAGGTTTCCTGAATCACCTCTGGTCTGAGCAACTTGTTATCCACCACCTCTAGCCAACAAGTTCGGGAACGACAAGGCCTGCCATAAAATGCCTCAAATGGATCCATGTCAATCGTGAACTGATAAGAGTTATTGTAATCAAACTCTACCGGTGGAAGATGTAGCTCCCAACCTCCCCTGAAATCAAGGACACACATGCGTAGCATATCCTCCAACATCTGATTGGTACGCTATGTCTGTCCATCTGTCTGTGGGTGATAAGCTGAACTCAACCTCGACTCTGTACCCCTGGGCTCCTGAAAGCTCTCCCAGAAACGCGACACAAAAATCTTGTCTCAATCTGACACAATATTCAGGGGCACCCCATGTAGTCTAATAATCTCAGCAATGAACAACTTAGCATACTGGCCCGTGGTATAGTCTGTTCGTACTGGCAGAAAATGGGCCACCTTGGTCAAACGGTCCACAATCACCCAGATGGAGTCGTGGCCCCGCTGTGATGTAGGCAACCAGGTAATAAAATCCATGGAAATACTCTCCCACTTCCACGCGGGTATTTCCAACGGCTGAAGCAACCCTGACGATTTCTGGTGGTCCACCTTTACCATCAGGCAAGTAGAACTCTTGGACACGAATTCAACAATGTCCTTTTTTAACCCACCCCACCAGTATTGTCGCCTCATATCCTGGTACATCTTATCTCCCCCAGGATGCACTGCAAATAGGGACCCGTGGGACTGGGTCATCACGGCATGACGTAAGTCTGCTCCTTCTGGGACCACCAATCTCTCATTAAACCTCAAACCCCCATCGAAACTAATAGAATAGGACTTAGCACCCTCAGCTAAAAGTCGTAGCAAAATGGGTCGTAGGGGTGGCAATTCGTGTGCATCGTGTCGTGTTCGGGTCGTGTCATGTCGGGTTCATGTCAAGTATTAGTCAACCCCAACCCGACCCATTTAACTAATCGTGTCAGATGAGCAAGCACTAACCCGACCTGTTTATTATCGTGTCGTGTTCGGGTTGACCCGCATAACCCATTAAGTACAATATAAAATAATTTTTTTCTTCTCTCTTAACCAATCATACCAATCATAGGCCTACAATAACTTAAATTTAATTAATTTCAACTTCTTTCAACACATAAATAATTTATCATCCGATTCTCCATGAATTTTATAGAATGCCTATCAAGATATATAAATTATCTAATATATTCTCCATAAAATACGAGTTAAGCGGGTCTATTCGTATCATTTTTTAGTTATATGTGTTTGACACTAACCCGACCCGTTTATTATTCATGTTGGCGGGTCGTGTCATATTCGGGTTCATGTCAAAAAATCGTCAACCCTAACCCGCTAACTTCGTGTCGAGTTCATGTCGGGTTATCGTGTCGTGTCAAAAATTGCCACCCATAGTCTGCTGTCTGTGCCTGTATTACACTCGTAACAATCTCGGGTGTCACTGTCATGGCGGATATGAAGGAACGGGCTACCGCATCTTGGTGACCCAACTCTTTCCACTTTGCTTTCCAGACATCCGCTAGATCGTCTATCGGTCTACGGCTCAATGCTAACTACATTAGCCTTTCCACGGATGGCACTGTATGTCGAACTGATAATCTTTCACAAACTCAAACCACCTGCACTGACGCATATTCAGCTCTCGTTGAGTGAACATGTAATGACCCCACTTTTATGTGCTCATATGTATATAGTTTGTTTTTACACTCATGTGTTACTTACTATCTTATAAATATTGTACTAATAGATATGTGATGTTATTGGCTATCAATATAACAAACTCCATTTTTAAATATGAAGAATCAATTGTAAATAGGATGAAATCGAAGTCTTATGACATATCTTAAGGTATATAATAAGTTTTGTGGTAGAAAATATAATTTTATGAAACTTCAGGGACTAAAATAAAAATACAAAAAGGGCCATTTTGTAAATCAAATATTTTCAAGGACCTCTAAGAAATATTGAAAATATATAGTGTGAAATTACCAAAATACCCTTCATGTGTGAAATGACCCTTATACCCTTATCACCTTTCCACCACGTGCTGGTCACCTCCACCTTACACATGTCATCTTCAGAGAGAAAGATAAAACACTTGTCATCATTTGGTGATGTTAGACTGCAAGACCACCCCGGAATGCGACACCCAAACGATGACTTGCCACCGTAATGCTTGATCACTTAGACACATGTCAACACCGTAAGACTTTTGGAAACCTATAAATAGGGCCTTAGGGTTCATTTGAAACTCACACCAATTCCTTGAGAATTATAGTAAGAAAGAGTGATAGAAAGCTTTTGAAATATCTTAAGAAGGAGTTCTATAATTTCGAAGAAAGAATTCATTTCGTAGGTATGATTTTATTTAAATGTTATAATTCATTTTTGTAGTTTTAATTTCGTATTTTATAGCTTTACTTAGTAGTTATGCTGGTAAAATACACTAAAGACTTTACTAATCAAAACTTAAAATTTGGAAACAATCAAAATTGATTTTATTTTCAAAATATGTCAACTTGTTTGAAAAATATATATATATATATATATATATATACTCTTTTTAAAATGATTTTTGTAAGCAATTGCTCGTATTATGGAATTTCATTTAAGTAATTCCAAAGTCAGTCCCGGTGAAATTTTGTTTAGTTGAGATGGTATTTAAGTGGTGCCCCTATGACCCTCCATCTCTACTGGGAATAAATCCGAAAATGTTCTGTCTAGATGAGATGGTATTTAAGTGGTGCCCCTGTGACCCTCCATCTCTACTGGGAACCGACTGATTAGGAAGAACTATGAATTGAAATTCTTTAAATGCGATGAATGAATATTAAAAATTGAGAAAATGGTTTTAGTAACCTTTTTCAGCAAGATATTTTAGGATTAAAACACAATATTTAGAATTGGGCTTTATTTAGAATACATAATTAAACCTTTATTGTATTTATTAGATTAACGTGTGATCCAAGACTCAATATCTATATTTTCGAGCCTTTATGTTAGGTGAGTACTCTATGTCGTTTCTCGCACATTTAAATTATATGATATTATGCAAACTATGTATTTTGTGAAATGCTTTTATTCTCAAAATGCATCTGATACCGATGATAGATTCATTTGTGATATGTTTATATCTCTATATATAGACATACTGATTGAAATGAGTATTGAAAATAAGATTCGGCCTAAGGCACCTCTTTACTGACTGACCTTCCCCGCTGGGTTATCGCTGGTGTGCCCTAAATAAGGCGTTGTGATGAACTAGTTTGATTGACCCTCAACTACCGGGGTATAATACGATATTAGAGTGTACTTGGCCATCAAAATGATATGTTTGAAAGAAAAAGATATCACAATTGATTTGTTGCATTCGTCTTATTCTGAGCGATCCAATTGTGATATATATACTTTCATTTCAAAATATATATCTATTTACTGCAAATTCCTCTCCATATATGTATATGCCTTCTCTTTTGACTTGAATAGGTATCTATATTCTGAAAACCTTGGAATGTCGGGAGATTAAATCTTATTCAGCTTTTAGCTGATGTTGTATAAATAACGATTTTTCAGGAAATAATTAGACGGGAGGATGGAGTGTAGAAGGACTATGTTGAAGATCTAGCTTGAGGAGTTCTTTTGTTATAATTTTAAATATAACGTTTGTTTTTAGGAGATAGAGCATGTTTGGCTCTTTAGTAATAAGTTTTTAATTTTGGCATAAGTTGTAATCCGTTCATACTTTAATATATACGAAGTTCCCTTTTAGAAAGCTCTGATGACGTAATTCCATTTTTTCAATAGTTTACGATTCATGACCATGTGAATGTATTTACGTTGCATTTATTTTAAGAAATATTTTAAGTCCATAATATTGAATGCCTTAGTGGCATGTCAAGACACTCATTCCCTACTACTATTGGGTTGGGGTCGTGACAGAGGTGGTATCAGAGCATAGGTTATGAACCCGTAGACTACTGAACATAGGTTTCGAACGTTATAGATTTCGTGTTTCAATCCTTAGGAGATAGTATTAAATATCTGATTTATGTGATAACCTTCCCTATGTGTTATATTATTTATAACTGGTATTTTAGTTTTCAATCTTGATATAGTGTAGTAGATCTTACGTTTTGCCATGACTGTAGAAAATGACCAAGAGAAGATCATCTATGGGAACTAGTGATTCGAGTATTGAAGGACTAGAAGGTGCATACAAGGCGATCGAAAGTCTAGCAAAGATTGTGGAGCATCAGGTAAATAATGGAGTACCAAGGAATCCTGAACTAAGTAAATGTACTATTGAACAGTTCAAGAAGTTGATTCCTCCATCTTTTAAAGGTACTCCTAACCCCACTGAAGCAGAAAGTTGGGTGATGCAAATAGAAAAGATACTCGATGTTCTTAAGTGTACTGATGAATAAAGAGTATCATTTGGAACGTTTATGTTAGAAGGTGAAGCCGAACATTGGTGGAGAATGACTAAGAGAATATATGAGGAAAGGAATAATCCCATAGGTATGAATGATTTCCTAGTGATATTCTACGAGAAATACTTTCCTGAAACGGTACAAGACCAAAAAGCAGCCGACTTCATGAGTTTAGTTCAAGGAAATATGACGGTTAGTCAATAAGAGGCGAAGTTTACTGAGTTATCCCGTTTTGCACCTCATGTTATGATAACCGATACTTTAAAGGCCAAGAAGTTTGAACGTGGGTTAAGGTTAAACATTCGTAGTCGAATTTCCATCCTGAAGTTGACATCATATACTGACGTGGTGACTAGAGCAACGATAGCTGAGAAGGACAGTGAATAATATAATCAGATTAGAGAAGGGAAGAGGAAGTTTGGGGAACAAAGAGGAAGGAACCCCAATAATAAACCCTTTAGGACTATACCCAATACAGGGCGACCTTTTATGAATAAACCTTTTAATGTTGATAGATGCCAACGATGTGGTAATATTCATAGAGGGCAACCATGTTACCTGGAAATAGGAAATTGCTTTGGGTGTGGCCAAAAGGGACATAAAATGAGAGATTTCCCTAACAAAGGGAAGGCGCCAACGAAGAATTTTAATGACAATAAAGATCATGGCAGACAAGGTAGAATTTCTAATCTTTCTGATGCAAGGGATTCTAATGCAGTAGTGTCAGGTATACTTTCTATATGTGCACAGCCTTTTCAAGTTTTAATAGATCCTGGTTCTACCCATTCATTTGTGTCTTTACGTTTCGTTAATCGCTTTCCTAATATTCCCGAAACCTTGAATCATAACATACACGTTTCTACTCCTTTTGGTGATTTATTGACGGGTACATTAGTATATAAATCTTGCCTTATAGATGTTAGTAGTCATAAACTATATGTCGATTTAATAGTTTTAGACATAAGAGATTTTGAAGTCATTTTGGGGATGGATTGGTTAGCATCATATCATGCTAATGTAGATTGTTTTGAGAAAAGAGTTACTTTCCAAATTCCTAACCAACCAAATTTAGTTTTGAAGGAACTGGCGTCCTATCTCCCATGTGTATTGTCTCTACAATGCAAGCCTATAGTTTTATTAAGAAAGGATGTCAAGGATTTCTTGCAAGTGTTATTGATTTGCAAATGAAGGATCCTAGTTTAGAAGATATCCCTATAGCAAAACATTTTCCAGATGTTTTTCCGAATGATTTACCCAGTCTACCTCCTAGTAGAGAAATAGAGTTTACGATTGACCTTCTTCCTGGAGCCATACCAATCTCAAAATCACCTTATCGCATGGAACCTTTAGAATTAAGGGAATTAAAAGTTCAGTTACAAGATCTATTAGACAAGGGTTTTATTAGACCAAGTATATCCCCTTGGGGTGCTCCGGTGTTATTTGTTAAAAAGAAGGATGGGACGATGAGGTTATGTATAGATTATCGTGAACTGAACAAGGTAACCATTAAGAATAAATACCCCTTACCTCGTATAGATGATTTGTTTGACCAACTACAAGGTGCGCAAGTATTTTCTAAGATTGACCTTAGGTCAGAAAATCACCAATTGAAGATTAAGGAAGATGATATTTCGAAATCAGCTTTTCGTACTAGATATGGTCACTATGAATTTCTTGTGATGCCATTTGGACTTACTAATGCACCAGCCGTTTTTATGGATATGGTGAATAGAGTGTTTAGGAAATATTTGGATCAATGTGTGGTTGTTTTCATTGATGACATCCTTATTTATTCCAAGAGTATTGAAGAACACGAGAAGCATTTAGAGATAGTATTACAAATCCTTAGGAAGGAGAAATTATATGCAAAATTAAAGAAGTGTGAGTTTTGGTTGCCTAGCGTTTCTTTTCTAGGACATGTCATTTCCAAAGAGGGACTGTCGGTTGACCCTCAAAAGATCGAGGCTATACTAGATTGGCCTAGACCAACTAATGTAACAAAGATTCGTAGTTTCCTTGGATTAGCAGGTTATTATCGAAGATTTGTTGAAGGATTTTCTAGCATTGTCAAACCTCTATCCAGGTTAACACAAAAGAAGGTAAAATATGAATGGTCTGAGGAAATTGAGAATAGTTTCCAAGAACTTAAGAATCGATTAGTAACTGCCCCAATTTTGACTATTCCTTCAGGGACAGGAGGATTGGTGATTTACAGTGATGCTTCAAAAAATGGTTTGGGATGTGTGCTAATGCAAAATGAGAAAGTAGTAGCTTATGCCTCGAGACAATTAAAACCACATGAACAGAAATATCCAACCCATGACTTAGAATTAGCTACTATAGTTTTTGCTCTTAAGATTTGGAGACACTATTTATATGGTGAGACTTGTGAGATTTATACCGATCATAAGAGCTTGAAATATATATTTACTCAGAAAGAATTGAACATGAGACAAAGGAGGTGGTTAGAATTGATGAAGGATTATGATTTAAATATTCATTATCACCCAGGGAAAGCAAATATAGTAGCTGATGCTTTAAGTAGGAAGTCTACAACAAATTTAGCATGTCTCATTACAAATCAGGAACCCTTGTTAGCGGATTTGAGAAGTATGGAAATAGATGTTGTAAGGACATTTTTCACATGTCCGAAATGTTTCATTTATTTATGTCGTACGCCGCTACATTTGGCACGTCTCCTCACGATCTCACATGACGGCCTCTATCCGAATTCCGGGAATCAAGCATGCATTATCTCCACTAATATGTCCCACATCTGCCTCAATGACTTCACGTTCCAAGATTTTAGGGACTTAATGCAAGTGGTACGTAAGGGAAGTCAAAACAGTGAAAAAAGGCACAATAGGAGAGTTCAAGGGTATTTTTGTAATTTCACATCCATAGTTCGGAGGTCTGGTCAACTAGAAAGTTGAAGATCTCACCGCAATGAATATACTGGAAAAAACGGCACCTCAATCCGAGCTACGGTGAAGGAGTTATGACCTTTTGAAGATAGAGAAAATTCCTTAAAGAATGTTGTTTTTTTGTACGCTGGATAGAATTTTAGAGTTTTAAGAACGTGGGACTCTTCATATTTTTTCCTATAAATACCAACTTCGGGGGAGTTGTTTTGCAAGACTTTAGGAGACGAATTTGAGAGTCCAAATACATCTAGTCTTCATATTTTTGAGTCCCAAGACTCATGTTTTGATTCACACATCATTGCCAAACCTTTGTGAATCCTTTTGCAACCCAAGAACACAACTTTGGTTTGTTCAACCCTTGTGGAGGAGACCGTTCTTCTTCTTCATTGCAGCCCTACTGGAAAGGGATAATTCCAGTCGCGACTACAGAATCCGATACCCGAGGGTAATTCTTAGTCAACTTGTATTTTCATTGTAAGCCGTTTTCTTACAAATTATAGTGAAAATAAATGGTTTTGCCCCTGAGGGGGATTTTTCCTTAATTGCATGTGTTTGAATGTTCTTGCGTAGATTTTCTATTTATTCAATCACATACTGCTGCATGTTTAGGGTTTGTTTGTGTTAAAAGGGTTTTATATATGGTTTGATCATTTGAACGCGAGCACACACGTTTCTCAAATTGGTATCAGAGCAGGTTACGCTAATCTATCGCGTATTCCTTTTTTTTTCCACAAAATTTTTCTAAAATATCAATTTTCTGAAAAAATTGATTTTTGAAAAAGTGCGTGTTCAAATGGAGAAGTCATATTATAAAATGCCTATTTTTGACGGGACAAATTATGCTTATTGGAAAGCCCGTATGAGGTCGGCTTTAAAAGCCATTGATGAACGTGTCTGGATTTTGGTTGAACGAGGGTGGACTCCTCCCACCGTGACTGTTGATAATGTGACCAACTTGAAACCTGACATTTCTTGGTCTGATGAAGAAATTAAATGGTCATCTTTTAATTCTAAGGGTCTAAGTGCGATTTCTAGGTCTGTCACACCTGATGAGTTCAAACGCATAATGGCGTGTACCACGTCAAAAGAGGCATGGGATGTTTTACAACTCACCCATGAAGGAACTAACGCTGTGAAAGAGTCTAAGTTGCAAAACTTGACAACTCAATTTGAAACAATCACCATGCATGATTCTGAATGCTTTGATGAATTTTATGCTAGACTTTCTGACATTGTGAATACTAGTTTTAATCTTGGTGAACAAATTCCGAATGCTAGAGTTGTTAAAAAGATTCTTCGTTCTTTGCCTAAGCGTTTTATCCCTAAAGTCACTGTGCTAAATTCTATGGGTAATTTAAATACGCTAAAATTGGAAGAACTTGTAGGAGATTTACAAACTTATGAAATTGATATGTTCCCTAAAAATGCTAAATCTAAAGATAAGGGAATTGCTCTTAAAGCCCAAGAGAGAAGGAGTGAGGGGTCAGCTAGAAAGAGGGTAGAGTCATCTAGAAAGAGAGAGATTGACACGTCAGATTCTGAGTGCGATTTTGACTTAGATGATTTGGATCTTTTCGCAAAAAAATTCAAGAGGATTCTCAAATTTAAGAAAAATGGCAATTTTAAAGATAAAAAGAAATTTGAGAAAAATAAGTTTGAAAAGAAAAATGAAAAAGTTTCCAAAAATCCTTCTCTGAAAGAAAGTGAGAGATGTTTTGAGTGTGATGGTAGGGGTCATAGAGCTTTTGAGTGTGCCAATCGTCTGAATAGAGAGAAAGGGAAAGCTGTCCTTAATGCTACCCTTAGTGACGACAGTGAGGTCGAGACGGTGGATTCTGGAGATGAGTCACCGCATGAGTGTAACTTCACCGCATTCATGGCCAGCCAAGTGAGCACTCCTAGTTCTCCTCACGACGATGAGGATGATGCTTCACAGGGACACCTCGACAGTGAGATCGATGTGAGTGAGGGGGAGGATGACACAAGTGAGAGCGAGAGTGATATACAACGCGCCTACGCTGAGTTATATTCTGAGTCTTTTAAAACTAAAAAGCGTAACAAAGCGTTAGTTCTTAAGATCACTTGCCTAGAGGAAGATTTAAGGAAAGCGAGAGAAAGAGAGTTCTCCACCTGCACCGCCCTGAGAGAGAGAGAATCTACCTATGTCGAGAATGAGAATTTGTTTAGAGAGAGAGAGAGTACTCTAGAGAAAGAGAGAGGGGACTTGATCAAGCAAGTGGCTAGTCTTACGAGTCAGCTCCATTCCTCCGTGGAGACTCGGAAGAAACTTGAAGCCCTTGTTGCCCAGCTGACTCATGATCTTGAGAAAGCATGGGAAGTCAAGATACAAATCGAGGACAGATCTGGGAAGATGGGAAAGATGCTCCTCGGCCCCGCTTTAGGTTTTGGTGATCGTCAAGGAATTGGATATGATGGTGCCTCCATGTCCCAAATTGCACCTGGACCAGTTCCTGAGTTTACTACAACTCCTTATGGTCACCGTAAAAAACCTCGAAGGAGAGTTCGACCAAGAAAAGCAAACCAAGGTTCGCCTTTGACTGAGCTCTTTTGTACTTATTGCAAAAGAAAAGGCCACCTTATGGAAACTTGCTATAGCATGGGTCGGACACGACGTACTACTGCTCCACCACGACATACTGATGAGTTTTTTAGTCTGAGAGAGCGAGTTGAGTTCTTAACTGCCACGACTCAGAGTTTGATGAAAGAATTCCGACGGATGTCTTCGCCGTTAGTGAATGCTTCTTACATTCCAGCTGAAAACAACAAAGGCAAACAAAAGGTCATCTCTGCTTGGGTGCCTAAGAAAGATAAAAAGTCCTTTGTTGTTCATGTTTCTCTCAAAGTACATAATACCTCATAGTGGTATTTTGATAGTGGGTGCTCCAGACACATGACAGGTGATGCCTCATTTTTTACTACTCTTGAGGATTATCAAGATGGAAGAGTCACCTTTGGAGATGGGAGTAAGTCTAGCATTATAGGACGAGGTACTATCGAGTTACCTAGTTTTCCTAAGCTAGAAAATGTTTTGTATGTCAAAGGTTTGAAAGCAAACCTTCTCAGCATTAGCCAGCTGTGCGACACTAACTTTGCAGTAAAGTTTGACCGGGACGCGTGTAAAGTCTACAATCAAGCCGGTAAACTTTTGATGCAAGGGGTGAGGACCAAGGATAATTGCTATGGGACTGAGCCCACATCCTCACTTGTCTGCAACAGCGCCACGATCACTCCTATGGATCTGTGGCACCAACGTCTAGGTCACGTGAACGTTAGAGATCTCAATCGTTTATCTAAAAAGGACCTAGTACGTGGCTTACCATCTCTTGGAAAGTCAACTTCGACCGTTTGTGGACCCTGTCAGTTGGGAAAACAAATTCGTAGTCCTCATAGGAAGTTACATTCCATTACCACCTCTCGTGTTCTGGAGTTGATTCACATGGATCTTATGGGTCCCACTCGTACTGAGAGTCTAGGTGGTAAGAGGTACATCCTCGTGATGGTAGATGATTTCTCCAGATACTCCATTGTAGGTTTTCTGAGAGATAAATCCGATGCTGTAGATTTCTTAATGACCAAGTGCCGTGTCCTGCAAAATCAACACGGTGTCACTATTAACAGAATACGTAGTGACAACGGCATTGAATTCAAGGAAGCAAAGGTTGATTTGTACTGTGATAGCCTTGGGATCAAACATGAGTTTTCTGCTGTGAGAACTCCTCAGCAAAATGGGATTGTTGAGAGAAAGAATAGAACGATCCAAGAAATGGCTAGATCTATGCTTCTAGGTCGTAAAGTTTCTAGGAGATTTTGGGCAGAGGCAGTGTCTACTGCATGCCACACGGTGAATAGGGTGTATCTGCGTCCACACACACTTCACACTCCTTATGAGTTGTGGACTGGCAAGAAGCCCAACCTAGCATATTTCCGTGTCTTTGGGAGTAAATGCTACATCCTACGGGATAAAGAGCAATTAGGAAAGTTTGACTCCCGAAACGACGAGGGAATATTTCTAGGATATTCATCGAATAGCAGAGCGTACCGGGTTTTTAACCTGAAGAGATCTAAGATTATGGAATCAATAAACGTCACCGTGCAAGATGACGAACCTCCGACGGTTATTGATCCTAACCTTCAGTGTGAGGATGAGGATTGTTCTGACAGTGATTTACCTGTTCCTCTCTCACACTCTGTGGACCCTACTCCTGTGTTAGGGGACACACCTGCTTGGGTTCGCAAGAGTCATGACCCTTCAGCCATTGTTGGTGATCCCACTCTAGGGGTCAAGACTCGCGCTCAGCTAGAGAACGTTGTTAGCCATCTTTTCTACACGTCCAAAGTCGAGCCCAAGAACCATAAAGAAGCACTCAAGGATGAACACTGGATATCTGCTATGCAGGATGAGTTGCTTCAGTTTAAAAAGAATGATGTCTGGGAACTTGTCCCCCGACCTAGTGAGATTAATGTGATAGGTACCCGGTGGATTTTTAAGAACAAAATGGATGAAAATGGTACCATAATCCGAAATAAGGCTAGGTTGGTCGCTCAAGGCTATACACAGATAGTGGGTGTAGACTTTGGGGAGACATTTGCTCCTGTTGCGAGGCTTGAGTCCGTCCGTCTTCTGCTCGCCATCGCATGTCATCTGCGCTTCAAGGTGTATCAGATGGATGTCAAGAGTGCCTTTTTGAATGGCATTCTACAGGAGGAGGTTTATGTGGAACAACCAAAAGGGTTTGAAGACCCTCGGCACCCTGAGCACGTCTACTATCTGAGGAAAGCCTTGTATGGTTTGAAGCAAGCACCCCGTGCTTGGTACGAGAGGCTTACTTCTTATCTCTTAGCTCGTGGCTTCAAGAGAGGGGGAGTAGATATGACGTTGTTTGTCAGGAGAGATAACGGTGCTATTTTGGTTGCCCAGGTCTATGTGGACGACATAGTCTTTGGATCCACATGCTCCCAACATGCTCACCACTTTGAGGAGGAGATGAAAAGTGAGTTTGAGATGAGCATGGTTGGTGAGCTTACATTCTTCCTTGGTCTCTAGGTTCGTCAGCTAGAGGATGGGATGTTCATCTCCCAATCCAAGTATGCTAGAGACCTAGTGAAGAAATTTGGTTTAGACTCCGCTAAGCATGCACGTACACCTATGAGTACCACTACCAAGCTTAGTAAGGACACTTCAGGTAAGGACGTAGAGCAAACCTTATATCGGAGTATGATAGGTAGTCTCCTCTACTTGACTGCCAGTCGTCCTGACATCGCCTTTAGTGTTGGAGTCTGTGCGCGTTATCAGGCATCCCTAAAAGAGTTACATTTACTTGCTCTAAAACGTATTATTAAATACGTAAGTGGGACTCTCTCATACGGGATTTGGTATTCCTTTGATACCGATGACCGTCTGTCCGCCTACTCGGATGCCGATTGGGCTGGGGATGTAGATGGATGTAGGAGCACTTCTGGTGGGTGTTTCCATTTTGGTTCTGCTCTTGTCTCCTGGCTGAGCAAGAAGCAAAATTCCATCTCTTTGTCCACTGCGGAGGCTGAGTGCATAGCCGCCGGGAGTTGTTGCACACAACTCTTGTGGATGAAGCAAATGCTGGAGGATTATGGGATATCACAGGACACCATGACCATTTCCTGTGATAACACGAGGGCGATACACATATCCCGCAATCCAGTTCAGCATTCGCGCACAAAACACATCAGGATACGTGAGCACTTTATTCGTCAGTTAGTTGAAGAGAAAGTTGTATCCCTGAGTTTTGTTCCTACCGACCGTCAGTTAGCCGATATTTTCACGAAACCTTTAGATGCCCTTAGATTTGAGAGTCTTAGGAAATCTTTAGGGATTTGCGCAGTTGACTGAGGGGTTGGTCTATGTCTAGAATAGGATGCTTCTTCATGTTCATATCATATGCTTCCTATTGCTAGTCTGTTTTATATGTACCATTACTTTGTTGTACAACTTTGTTTTATTCCTTTTGCTTTTTATATTTTTTTTGAAAAAAAAAATACAAAAAGATTTTCCTTTAAGAAAAATTTTGAGAAAAGCACAAAAAGATTTTATTTTATTTTTTCCAAATTTTTGAAAAAATCCAAAAAGATTTTTGTATTTTGCTTCTTTTATGGATGAGCATGTAAGATAGCCAAGTCACAACTTCATTCCATTTATCCATGTGACTGTTTGATAGAGATTTGAGAGGCTACATCATTTCATCCATGTGCTTTACATTGATTGGAGTCTTTGAGATGTAATTAGTGATATCTTCCTACATGTTTAACTCCTATATCCTTTATTGCACACATGCACGGCTATATTTGATTATTGCACTTGTCTATCTCATGTTGGCTTGCGTGTTTTCATCTCAATCATGTCTATACAATGTACAATATGCGATAAAACTTGACAAGATTGGAATGCATGTAAAAACCGTTTTGGTGAGACTGTGTGTTTTTGTATAACAGGGAGGGGCTGCGAAAGGTAATCATCTATCCTTTGCGCAAAAGCCACCGTTAAAAAGGACCTAAAAAATGGAGGAATTTTAATATCCGAGGTCCAAAGAGGTTAAAAGAGCCCGAAAAAATTTAAAGGCAATAAAAAGCAATTCATGCCAAATATGGGCCACTTAGGTTTCACCATAAATTCTCCAAAGTTTGAGAATTTAGAATGCCTCTATTCAATACAATATCTGAGGGAGTTTGGTTGGAGAATCAAAACGGGTTTGCACTTCCTTGAAAGTCCTGAAAAAGCATAAAATCATTTTGGACGTTATTGGTGTGAAAATCATTTTGAGCTTTGATTTGTTGATTTGATTGAGTCAATATCTTATACTGTCACTCTTTTACACCAAAGGAAGCATTTGAGTTCATTCGCTAGGAATATCCAATATTCATCGTGCACATATGTCATGTTTGTATGCATTGATTTTCCTATCGAATTTGATCACACCACTTCATTTACGCTATCATTGACTTGGTTGCTTTCTGTTTATTCATGGTGTATTTTTATCCTAGTGACACCCCGCACTTGCTTATTTGATTTATTTCTCTAATTTTTCCATTTGGGGACATCATAAAAAGGGGGAGAAAGAATTATCATATTATGGGGGAGTTTGAATTCTGGGGGAGTTTTTGAGATGTTGCTTATATTTTTATCATATATTGATATCCATGTTATCTCATTTCAAACTCGATATGTCACGTGGTATTTGCTTTGTCTCATGTGTGTAGGTATGAAGATTGCAGATCTATATGTTGCACACCCTGATGAGAAAAGTTTTGAGATTCCTGAAGAATTAAAGAACAAACGATGAAGACTATTCATTTGTACCTTTTCCAGTTTTGGGTTCATGGGAGGGTAGATTTGTATAGGCAATTTCATATTTGATAATTCGGATTTTTTATGTATGTACCGGCATAGACATAGGGGGAGATTTGTAAGGACATTTTTCATATGTCCGAAATGTTTCATTTATTTATGTCGTACGCCGCTACATTTGGCACGTCTCCTCACGATCTCACATGACGGCCTCTATCCGAATTCCGGAAATCAAGCATGCATTATCTCCACTAATATGTCCCACATCTGCCTCAATGACTTCACGTTCCAAGATTTTAGGGACTTAATGCAAGTGGTACGCAAGGGAAGTCAAAACAGTGAAAAAAAGGCACAATAAGAGAGTTCAAGGGCATTTTTGTAATTTCACATCCATAGTTCGGAGGTCTAGTCAACTATAAAGTTGAAGAGCTCGCCGTAACGAAGATACTGGAAAAAACGGCACCTCAATCCGAGCTACGGTGAAGGAGTTATGACCTTTTGAAGATAGAGAAAATTCCTTAAAGAATGCTGTTTTTTTTGTACGCTGGATAGAATTTTAGAGTTTTAAGAACGTGGGACTCTTCATATTTTTTCCTATAAATACCAACTTCGGGGGAATTGTTTTGCAAGACTTTAGGAGACGAATTTGAGAGTCCAAATACATCTAGTCTTCATATTTTTGAGTCCCAAGACTCATGTTTTGATTCACACATCATTGCCAAACCTTTGTGAATCCTTTTGCAACCCAAGAACACAACTTTGGTTTGTTCAACCCTTGTGGAGGAGACCGTTCTTCTTCTTCATTGCAGCCCTACTGGAAAGGGATAATTCCAGCCGCGACTACAGAATCCGATACCCGAGGGTAATTCTTAGTCAACTTGTATTTTCATTGTAAGCCGTTTTCTTACAAATTATAGTGAAAATAAATGGTTTTGCCCCTGAGGGGGATTTTTCCTTAATTGCATGTGTTTGAATGTTCTTGCGTAGATTATCTATTTATTCAATCACATACTGCTGCATGTTTAGGGTTTGTTTGTGTTAAAAGGGTTTTATATATGGTTTGATCATTTGAACGCGAGCACACACGTTTCTCAGATGTACGTATTTATAGCAAAGGAGGAATAATCGCAACCTTACAAGTACAACCCACGTTGATGGAAAGGATAAAAATTGCACAAGTAAATGACCCACAACTGAAGAAGATCAGAGAAGAGGGTATTGCAGGGAAGAGATTTGAATTTGCGATATGGGATGATATATTGAGGTTTGGAAATAGAGTGTGTGTTCCACGTGATGCCCAACTAAAGAGACAAAATTTGGAGGAAACTCATTGCTCGAGATTTACATTTCTTCCTGGAAATACCAAGATGTATAGAGATCTTCGAGAAGTGTTTTGGTGGAATAATATGAAAAGGGAGATAGCAGAATTTGTATCTCACTGTTTGGTTTGTCAACAAGTAAAAGCTGAACATCAGAAACCATCAGGATTATTACAACCTCTACCTATCCCTGAATGGAAATGGGAGCATATTACCATGGATTTTGTGACAGGCTTACCAAGGAGTTCAGGTGGTAATGATTCTATTTGGGTAATTATTGATAGGTTAACTAAATCTGCTCATTTTCTTGCCATTAAAATTACCCATTCATTAGAAAAGTTAGCCAAGTAGTATGTGCGGGAAATTATTAGGCTTCATGGAACCCCAATTTCAATTATTTCTGATCGTGACCCTAGATTCATTTCTCGCTTTTGGAAAACCCTACAAGCAGCCATGGGAACAAAATTGAATTTCAGCACCGCTTTTCATCCTCAAACAGATGGACAATCTGAGAGAACCATTCAAACCTTAGAGGATATGCTTAGGGCCTGTGTACTTGATTTGAAGGGGAATTGGGATGATCATTTACCATTAGTGGAGTTTGCCTATAATAATAGTCATCAAGCAACTATTCAAATGGCTCCATATGAAGCACTATACGGTAGAAGGTGTCGTTCTCCTGCATGTTGGGTAGAAGTTGGAGAAAGAAAACTGTTGGGACCAGAATTGATTCAGATCACAACAGAGAAAGTTAAATTAATACAAGACCGACTTCGAATTTCTCAAAGCCGTCAAAAGAGTTATTTTGACAATCGACACCGACAGTTAGAATTTCAAAAAGGAGATTATGTGTTCTTGCGAGTATCGCCTTCAAAGGGAGTAATACGATTCGGGAAGAAAGGGAAGTTGAGCCCAAGATACATAGGACCTTTTGAAATCCTTGAAAAGATATGAGCTATTGCGTATAGAATAGCCTTACCACCTAAACTCTCTAGTTTACATAATGTGTTTCACGTATCAATGGTAAAGAAATATGTCCCAGATCTAACACATATCTTAAGTCAAAAACCTCTTCAAGTTAGAGAAGACTTGTCATACATTGAGCATCCGGTAGAAATTTTGAACCATAAAGATCAAATATTACGGACCAAGATAATTCCACTGGTCAAAGTATTATGGCGAAATCATTCAGTTGAAGAAGCAACGTGGGAGCGGGAAGATGAAATAAAGGAGAGATATCCATACTTGTTTGTAAATTAATATGAGTCAAGTTTGGGGAGCAAACTTTTCATAAGGAGGGTAGGATGTAATGACCCCACTTTTATGTGCTCATATGTATATAGTTTGTTTTTACACTCATGTGTTACTTACTATCTTATAAATGTTGTATTATTAGATATGTGATGTTATTGGCTATCAATATAACAAACTCCATTTTTAAATATGAAGAATCAATTGTAAATAGGATGAAATAGAAGTCTTATGACATATCTTAAGGTATATAATAAGTTTTGTGGTAGAAAATATAATTTTATGAAACTTTAGGGACTAAAATAAAAATACAAAAAGGGCCATTTTGTAAATCAAATATTTTCAAGGACCTCTAAGAAATATTGAAAATATATAGTGTGAAATTACCAAAATACCCTTCATGTGTGAAATGACCCTTATACCCTTATCACCTTTCCACCACGTGCTGGTCACCTCCACCTTACACATGTCATCTTCAGAGAGAAAGCTAAAACACTTGTCATCATTTGGTGATGTTAGACTACAAGACCACCCCGGAATGCGACACCCAAACGATGACTTGCCACCGTAATGCTTGATCACCTAGACACATGTCAACACCGTAAGACTTTTGGAAACCTATAAATAGGGCCTTAGGGTTCATTTGAAACTCACACCAATTCCTTGAGAATTATAGTAAGAAAGAGTGATAGAAAGCTTGGGAAATATCTTAAGAAGGAGTTCTATAATTTCGAAGAAAGAATTCATTTCGTAGGTATGATTTTATTTAAATGTTATAATTCATTTTTGTAGTTTTAATTTCGTATTTTATAGCTTTACTTAGTAGTTATGCTGGTAAAATACACTAAAGACTTTACTAATCAAAACTTAAAATTTGGAAACAATCTAAATTGATTTTATTTTCAAAATATGTCAACTTGTTTGAAATATATATATATATATATATATATATATACTCTTTTTAAAATGATTTTTGTAAGCAATTGCTCGTATTATGGAATTTCATTTAAGTAATTCCAAAGTCAGTCCTGGTGAAATTCTGTCTAGTTGAGATGGTATTTAAGTGGTGCCCCTGTGACCCTCCATCTCTACTGGGAATAAATCCGGAAATGTTCTGTCTAGATGAGATGGTATTTAAGTGGTGCCCCTGTGACCCTCCATCTCTACTGGGAACCGACTGATTAGGAAGAACTATGAATTGAAATTCTTTAAATGCGATGAATGAATATTAAAAATTGAGAAAATAGTTTTAGTAACCTTTTTCAGCAAGATATTTTAGGATTAAAACACAATATTTAGAATTGGGCTTTATTTAGAATACATAATTAAACCTTTATTGTATTTATTAGATTAACCTGTGATCCAAGACTCAATATCTATATTTTCGAGCCTCTATTTTAGGTGAGTACTCTATGTCATTTCTCGCACATTTAAATTATATGATATTATGCAAACTATGTATTTTGTGAAATGCTTTTATTCTCAAAATGCATCTGATACCGATGATAGATTCATTTGTGATATGTTTATATCTCTATATATAGACATACTGATTGAAATGAGTATTGAAAATGAGATTGAATATTGAAAATAAGATTCGGCCTAAGGGACCTCTTTACTGACTGACCTTCCCAGCTGGGTTATCGCTGGTGTGCCCTAAATAAGGCATTGTGACGAACTAGTTCGATTGACCCTCAACTACCGGGGTATAATACGGTAGAAGAATACAGTATTAGAGTGTACTTGGCCATCAAAATGATATGATTGAAAGAAAAAGATATCACATTTGATTTGTTGCATTCGTCTTATTCTGAGCTATCCAATTGTGATATATATACTTTCATTTCAAAATATATATCTATTTACTGCAAGTTCCTCTCCATATATGTATATGCCTTCTCTTTTGAATTGAATAGGTATCTATATTCTGAAAACCTTAGAATGTCGGGAGATTAAATCTTATTCAGCTTTTAGCTGATGTTGTATAAATAACGATTTTTCAGGAAATAATTAGACGGGAGGATGGAGTGTAGAAGGACTATGTTGAAGATCAAGCTTGAGGAGTTCTTTTGTTATAATTTTAAATATAATGTTTGTTTTTAGGAGATAGAGCATGTTTGGCTCTTTAGTAATAAGTTTTTAATTTTGGCATAAGTTGTAATCTGTTCATACTTTAATATATACGAAGTTCCCTTTTAGAAAGCTCTGATGACGTAATTCCATTTTTTCAATAGTTTACGATTCATGACCATGTGAATGTATTTCCGTTGCATTTATTTTAAGAAATATTTTAAGTCCATAACATTGAATGCCTTAGTGGCATGTCAAGACACTCATTCCCTACTACTATTGGGTTGGGGTCGTGACAGAATAGGTACTGCAGTGACTTATGGTCTGTGAACAAACGAAACTTCTCCCCCAATAAATAGTGTCTCCATATCCTCAATGCAAAGACGACCGCTGCTAACTCTAGGTCGTGTGTGGGGTAGTTCCTCTCGTGCGGCTTAAGCTTGCGGGAGGCAAAAGCTATAGCCTTCTCCTCCTGCTGAAGTACTCCCCCAAGTCCCCGTAAGGAGGCGTCGGTGTAAACCAGATACTCCACGCCCGGATTAGGTAAAGCAAGGACTGGTGCTGAAGTAACCTTATCTTTCAGCTCGTCGAAAGCGAATTGACAAGTATCGTCCCAAACATATGGTACCCCCTTGCGTGTCAGGTTCGTCAATGGACCCGCTATCTTACAGAACCCTCGAATGAATCTCCTATAGTACCCGACTAACCCTAAGAAACTACGCCCTTCCGTCGGTGTTGTGGACTGTCCCCACTCCCTCACCACTGACACTTTACTCGGGTCAACCGCTATCCCCTGTTCAGAAATAACATGTCCTAAGAACTGCACTTCTCGTAACCAGAATCCGCACTTCTCGTACTTAGCATACAGCTGACGCTCTCGTAGGGTCTGAAGAACCTGCCTCAAGTGCTCAGCATGCTCTTCCTCAGTGTGTGAATATATCAGGATATCATCTATAAAGACAATGACAAACTGATCCAAGAACTCTCTAAACATCCGGTTCATCAAGTCCATGAATACGGCTGGAGCATTTGTGAGTCCAAATGGCATCACTCTGAACTCGTAGGACCCATATCTCGTCAAGAAAGAAGTCTTCGAAACATCGTGCTCCCTAATACGTAGCTGATGGTATCCTGACCTCAAATCTATCTTCGAAAAGAAAGTTTCTCCCCTTAGCTGGTCGAACAGATCATCAATTCGAGGCAACGGATATTTGTTCCGTATCGTGACCTTGTTCAGCTCACAGTACACATAGCCTCAGTGAACCATCTCTCTTTTTCACAAACAAAACTGGAGCTCCCAAAGGTGAGGTACTCCTACGAATGAAGCCCTGACCTAACAGCTGCTCTATCTGGTCTCGTAACTCTCGCATTTCCGCCGGAGCCATGCGGTATGGAACGCGTGCTATCGGTCGAGTATCCGATAATAAATCTATGACAAAATCTATCTCTCGACTGGAGGGTAGGCCTGGTATCTCCTAAAATACATCAGAATACTCACGAACAACTGGGATCGAGTCTAAGGGAATCACGACCTCCTTAGAGGTATCCTTCTCTATGTAATACAAATGATCGGTAGAGCCTTCTTCTGGGTGAGGCATCGCTACTACAAACATCTCCTGCCCCGGAATAGCAAAGACAATACTCCCACCGAAACAATCTATCATGGCTCTATACGCTGCGAGCCAATCCATACCAATAATATCATCGTGCTCGTGCATATCTAAGACCAACATGTCTGCTGGTAAAATCAAGCTACCAATCTCTACTCCCACGCCTCGACATATAAAGAAAATTAACAATCCATTTCCCAGTGGTGAGTCTACACACGTCACAGTGCTCTCTGTTGTGGCTAATAATCCTAAGGTCTTCGCAAAATGAGTAGCTATAAAATAGTGTGTCGCCCCAGTATCAAATAAAACCCGACCTATAGTACCATGGATAGGAAACGTACCCTCAATCGCGGGTGGTGCCTGTGGAGTTGCTGCCTGGTGGACGTTATAGGCACGTCCGTACTGTAACTGTCCCTGTTGCACTGAAGCTGCTGGAATGGCTGGTAGGGATGGTACCTGAGCTAGTGCTGGGAGGGCGGCTAGAAAAAGTGGCCTCTGTGGCTCATTACGGGCACCCTGCTGCTGTGGGGACCTATCTCCCTCTGGACAATCCTGACGCCTGTGGCCATTTTTACCACACCCAAAGCATCGGCCCCTGAAATTTCCTCCCCTCTGTCCCTGCTGATTACGGCCCTGCTGGTCGTTACCACCCCGCCATTGGCCCTGCTGGCCCTGCTGAAAATGCTGTTGGCCTTGATGGCCCTGTTGCTGACCCTGCGGCTGACGATGTTGGCCCTGCTGGGCCTGCTGATCCTGCCTAAATCCCCCAAATCCCTGCCTGGAGTCACCTGATCGGAGCCTATTGGCAGGGTCTCCCTGATGGGAACTCTGCTTATACGAGTCTACTCCTGAGATGTCGGTGCTCCACCAGTTCCATTACCCCCTATCCTTCCCTGCTGGCTGGACTCTCCTGCTCGCTTGCTTCCGTGTAGATGGAAGCGGTGATCCTGGCAGTGTAACAAAGCAGCATTTAGTACGTTCGTGTAGGTACTCAGTGACAGGTTGCCTATAAGGTGCTGACGAATCCTCCAAGCCAACCCGTCCACAAACAACAGTATCTTCTTTCCCTCAGTGGGTGCCTCATCTGGCACTATAGTGAGAAGTCTTGTGAACTCCTCTTCATACTCGGCAACAGTCGAATTCTCCCGTTTCAGACTCAGTAACTTCCGTCTCATCTTAGTCTGCACGGCGGATGGAAAGTATTTGTTGTCAAACCGTGTCCAAAATGACTGAATAGGGATAGTATCCCTCTCCTCCAAGGTGGCGGTGGATCCCAACCAATGCAAAGCGTCCCCCACTAACTTAAAGGAAGCCAACAGTTGTTTCTGCACGTCCGTGCACTCGTACATGCGCAGATGCCTCTGGATATCTTTTTTCTATTGGCTGGCTACAATAATATTCGAACTACCCGCAAACTCTGGGGGATGTGCCTTATGGAAGGCATCCCTAACTCGATCCCATGAAGATGGAAGTTGTGCTGGTACCGACGACACTGCCTGAACCTGGGGTGGAGCCTGCTGCACTACCGCTAGCGCGGCATTCACTGCGTGAGAAACGATAGCGGCTACCTCTGTGGCGCTCATCGTTCCCTGAGCCGAAGCTAATGGCTGATCGTCTTGGGCACGCCTATCCTTAGGTGCGCGTCTCGGAGGCATCTGAAACTTAAAGAAATCCTTATTAGTTTACAGTTATTAACAAATCTCAAATAGCTGAAGACGTAATCGTAAAAGCAAGAATACAACAATCCTAAAATAGGGATCTATAGTAAGAACGCTAAGCTGAAAGCGAAATAAGCCGTACAGATCCTAAAGGACACTAGAACCTGATGCTCTGATACCACCTATGACACCCCGCCTAATTAAATACCGGGTGATCAGTACTTTATTAAATTATAACCAAGGTGAACGGTTGGTTCATTCTTAGCATCACCGTCGCAAAAATAAATTTTCCAATTAAACACCCTAAATAATTAAGCTAAGTGACAAAACCATTTTTAGACTTCAATTTCCAAATTTAATTTAAAACCAATATTTAAAACCTTACATAATCCATAGTTTAAGAATTACACAACAACTATACTGGAATATATAATCCAAACAATTAAGCATCCAACTAGTTAATTCTAACCTTAAAACTTTAAGGAAAACATCCTGACAGTATAAATACTGGAAATAAACGAATCACAATCTCTGATAAAAACAACTGAATAATGGAAAAGGGCGACACATGCCCAACTGAATAAAATAGAGCTAGAAGTAGAATCAATAATGAGGTCGTCTAAGCAAAAGGCCTGCAACTCCCACCTAAGCTGCAACGCGTTCCTTCCAAAGGATCCTATGCAAGACGCCCCTGTGGCTAGGCACCTGTAATATATATATATATATATATATATATACAAGAGAGAAGAGAAAATAGGGAACGGGTCAGAGCCCGATTGTAAAACAGTTTAAAATTAGTTTAGCAAGTATTTAAAATGCATACCGGCTAATGCAACAATCATATTAGTGCGACGCTCTCTTGAGAAATTCTCACCTCTCTTTTAATATGCACACCTATCGCACTAATACTCCCAATAGATTAGCTTATCTTAAGTTACTCACAAGATTACATGCCGACATTCTCAAATGTTACGGAAGTTAATTTTATTAAAAAGCACGGTTCTCACATAAGCCTCATTTGATTATTAAGTTTCTCAGTATCGCCTTAAACCTTTCAAACACTTATACCCAAGTTGAATTAATTATTAATTACTTACCTACCTTTAATCACAGTAGGTAGTTCCCAAATATATATATATATATATATATATATATATATATATATATTAACTACTCATATAATATAAATATATATATATACTAACGGATGGTGCTGGCATACTCTGCTATCCAGCCCACGTATCACTCGCACTAAGGGAAATACTAGTTCGGAACCACTCTCGAACTGTATTAACACAAAACACATACAAATTGAGGCGAAGCATAGTTCCAAGTCACTAAGAGGTCAGAACATACCCTCACGTCTCTTAGGACCGTCTGACTATCGATCTGATAGCCTGTACCAAGGAATCCTATGTTCTAGGGTATGAGTCAATATCCCCCATAAATGTCCCATCGAGATAAGACTGTCCCAGCGCGGTAACCTCAGGGATAGCAAGTAGCGCGGGCATGATTTTCACACGTATATAGTATATGCATAAACACAGTCATATATGTATACTACCATTCCCATATCAAATTTAGGTACACTCTCACGACCCATACTTACGATATTTATTCTTATGGCACATTATATGATTATCCCGTAACGGTTTTCTCTTTTATTCTTATTTATGGGATTATTCCGACTTATTTCGTAACACTCGTGAAACCCTATCTTCATAAGTGAAATTTCAGTAGGTACTCTTTTACTTTACGGCGTAACTCCCTTACGAGTCTCACCCTTTAACGCATGTTCCCATTGTCCCTTATGTGTAAAACACCTTCGTTAAATGTTAATCTCGTCTTACATTAAAGGTTCCATTTTTATAAAGTCTTACTGGTCTTCTTTACATCCCAAAATATTTTAATAGAAATGTCCAAAGATTACTACTCACTTAAATTGAAATTAATAATTTAAAAAGGAAAGTATAAGTCTGCCAAGAGGGGACGATCGATCTATGGCAGGGGTTCGATCGATCGATCCATCGATCGATCGATGATCTTAGGTCGATCGATCGATCAAGCAGGTATGGCGAACCTGCAGAATTTCCAGTTACGGGTTTCTTCTTCCAAAATCATCCAAACTAATATTTTTGACTTCCAAACTCCCAACAATTTATACTACAAGTGTTATATTCACAAATAAGTGGTATTCTACGTAAGGCATGCGAATTTTCATCATGTAACGAATTAAATGGGGCACAATCCATAAAAAATATTAAGAACCCTAATATTTTCTTTGTCCGGTTTCTTCCCATTCTTTTCCCGGATTTCATACTCCTAATTTACTGTAATTTCGTGGTTCAATCTCTACATATATATTTGATTTCCAGAATACATCTATTTCCTATATATCATGCGAATTCAATTCTCCAAAATAAGTTTTTCTTTCACAAGAACTAGTCCTAATCAATCCTAGGCTAATATTATTGAGGCATTAACTGAAATAGAGCAAGATAAATACTTGTTTGGGAATTCTTGGCTCGGATTTGTGGAGATATTAGTGTGGTTGTGATCCTCGTTGCGCGATCTAAAGTTTGGCAGCGACGGCGGTGCAAACGGTGGAGTTCTTGGCCTAGAACTCCTTGGAAAGCTTCTCCTCTTCCTCTCTAATGGCCGTCTTTAGTTTATGGTTGTTCTAACCCTAGAAGATGACTCCTACCATCTGATATACTCTTAGAAATTTCGTGGGATTTCATGTCCAAAACGCCCTCCCGGGATGTTAATTAGGCCTAAAAACGCCCCGAGAGCCAAACTAAACCCCCGGGTACATTATTTTGACAATCTCGACTCGACCCTTCCGGGCACATTGACGCACTCAAAATGACCGTACGAGTGACTTATAATTTATTTACTTTTAATAGTCCGAATTTAATCCCGACACGCACAAGCGCGTCCCGATAAATTTCCAAAATTATCAAATTAGATTCTCGTGATAATTTTACGAAATTGTAATTACACCACTTACTTTACCCATAAAGTAACTTAAAACAAAATAATTACTAACTCTCATCACGCTAGTAAGTATCTAAATGATTTTTCGGATTAATATTAAATTAATATTTCTAATTAAATTTAATAAATTCCCAAAATTAAAAGTCATAAAAATACGGGGTATTACAAAAATTCTAATAGTCACAAAAATTATTTTATAAAAATAAAAAGTCAGTAGTTCCAAAAGAGTAACTATTAGAATTTTTATTTTTTTAAAAATAAAATCTTTAGGCACTTAAAAAATAATTTAAAACATTTTAGTAACTACTGTTTTTTTTGTACATTTTATTTAAAATGTTTTATAATACGCGATCAAAATAAAATTAACACGACATGGCACGACACATCTCAAAATCTTAATTTTACGTAAAATGAATATAAAACATATGAAAGTGACATGACACAACACAAAATCCCTTTTTATACGAAATGCGAATACAGCCCACTTGTCGTGTTGCATTTTAAGTGGGTTGTGTTAGTATTTGGTAAAAAATGAGATTGCATGTTGTCTCATATTACTTTCATAGGTGAAAATAGGATTTTGAGCTTTGTCGTGTCATTTTTATTTTGGTTGGGTTCGTGTTTGATTAAAAAAATAACATATATTGTGACGTGACACTTTTACTTGGGTCGTGTTCGTGTTTTGTAAAAAAAATAATATTTTATATTGTGTCGTGTCACTTTTATAAGGATCGTATTCATGTTTGGTTAAAAAAAAAATTTGCCGTGTCGTGTCCCGTTGCTTTCATTTGAGTCGTGTTCGGTTATAAAAATAATTTTCAATTAAAAAAACAGTTTTTTATTTGTTAATTTTTTCCCCAATTTTGTGTAAAAATTTTTTTTTTTCAAAAAAAAAAAAGTTTTTAAATCTATCTTAAAAAAAACTTCTATAAAAGTATCATAACAGTTTTTTTTAAATAAAAAAGGGTTTTTAAAACTATCATAACAGTTTTGTTTAACAGTTTTTTATAAAAAAAGCCGTTCTTTTTTAATTTAAAAAAATAAAAAAATGTTTTAAAAAACAGTTTAAATACTATTTTTTTATTGAAAAAAAATAACAAATAAAAAAATATTTGTTTGATCTTTAGAGCAAAGGGCAAGTTTGTCTTTTAAAAAGTAATTGGAGTGTTTTAAGAATTTTGAGAATCTTTAAGAAATAAACATGAATACAATTAAGTCCAACGGGAAAATACATATGAATGCATAAAAAATAATAATCTAATAAGGTGTGAACTTGGTAATTCCTTAACTTAAAAATTATATATAATTTTTCTGCAATTAACATTGAATTTAGAATTATTATAAAACATGAATAGAACAACAATAAAATTGAAAATATAAAATTTGAGCACAAAATAGAGACAATATTTATGAATGAGATAGATATAATTACAAAAATTATGTATTTTCTTTCAAATTAACAAATGCATACTTTTGATGGCAAATGAAACAGGCGTAAAAAATTAGACAGGAAATTAAGAGTATTGACCGTGTTTTTTGGACAAGAAACAACAGCAATGAAGAAATTATGCAATATGAATATGATGGGAAGATGAAGGAACTTGGGAGCTAACTTTTGATTCCTAGGGTTTCAAAATGAATGTATTTGAAAGTTTTGTTAGATGAATGTATTAGGAGAGAGAACGTATCAAGTTAAGATTCATGGAATGATTTTAATTTAATGAATGTGTGAGACTAATATTAAGGGTATGATAGGAAATGTTAATTTAATGAGGATAGTTTAGTACTTTGAGATTTGAAGAGGAACTTCCCACTTTTTAAGTAGTAGAGATTATCTTTTTTTTCTGTTTGAAACTCCCAAACATATTATTGATTTTGAGTTGATCTCATGTAAATTATGTCATAAAAAATTATTATGTTACTATAATTTTTTGGGTCATTTATACTTTGACCCATTGAACTTTATTCATATTTTTAATTCATCACTTATAATTTTATTTTCTATATTCACCCCCAAAACTTATTAAAAATATCAAATTATCCCAAATCCTAACGATTTTTTATTCAGAATGAAAAATTGGTCATGTGCGTGGCACATGAGGGTATTTTCGTACAAAAATATCCTCACGTGCTAGACAAATGACTAATTTTGCGTCTAGAATGTAACACCATTTAGAGTTTGGGAGTAAATTCACCCGTTTTAAAAAGTTTAGGGGGTTTACTGTAGACCATTTAGAATGTAACACCATTCTGCCTTGTTAATTGTGGAGGATCAAAATTATCAATTTCTGCTCTAACCGTTTTAATTCAAAGTGGGAGGATTTATTGTCACTATGCGGCTGCGTAGTTGAACAAGTAATTTGGAGGGTAGTTTGAAGATGGTGGCATAAATAAACGAAGCCCGTCTCCAATGTGATTAACACATGAATTTGTAGTGCCTTTTGACTCGACCCGTATTATGTTACGCGTTATTAATAAGACATTGTTTTAGCCATATTGGATTGGAAAACAGAAGAATTTTTTTTGAAATTTTTGGCAAAATTCTATACAGATTTCAATTTTTTCGAAAATAAAAAATTTCATAAAACTAAAAAAATCAGCAGAAACAATAATTGGAAAAGTTTGGGAGAAATTAAAAAATTCTAAAAATTAAGGAAAGGAATGAAATAATTTTAGTATAGAACATAATTTTTTTAGAAATTTTGTAATCACCATATAATAATAAACAAATAAAATCGGAAAAGCATAATTCATATTTTTTTTAAAGTATCAGATCTTTATGGAAAAAATAGGATCGACATTCTTTCGGACAATATCTCTGACATTGGAAACTTAATAATAATTCTAGTTCTTTTTTGAGAAAGTCGGAATTCGAAAATTGGCAATTAAATATTTCATTCCAAAATAGGAGAAATCTTATTGTATATTGAAAATCTAAGAAGTTCAGGAAAAGGAGAACAAAACATTCTCTAATTATTAGATTTTTTTTGGGCAAACCTAGTTATTAGATCAATCCCCACTTTAGTAATCCCTTTGACTTACCTCCAAATTTTTAACGAAACACTGACGCCGTTAGAAAATTCATAATCTCTTATTAGACATAACCCCATCAACATTATTCGGTATTATATATTATTAAATTGGAAATAAATTTTAAAATGTGAATAATAATCATTTTTGAAATCGTAATAATTTGTGCATTATGTGACAATTAAACAGAATGTTATAAATCAAATAACAAATTGGCGTAATTAATTGTGTACAATTAACTCTTAAAAATATTTCAAATTGGCGTAATTAACCAACTGTTTCGTCTTCTTCACAGAATTTCAGGGTTTTCTACCATTTTTTAACCTAAAAACCTCTAAGATTCAACACCCAACGCCTCATCATCAATACCCATCAAAACATTACAGATTATAAATCATTCCTAACTTCCTAGGATCATTAATTCATCATTAATCATCATAATTATATAAAATTCCCAAATTAATTCACATGAACCCTAGTTTCCAAAATTTCAATTAAATAACCTAATTAACCCAGATTCGTTCATCAATATATGATTCAGTTTTGTAATTAATCCTCTACATACATGAAGGAATATCAACAACTAATTAACCCAGCCTTTAATCATCATTTAACCTCAATTTTCACGCAATTAACATGTAAATCATGATTAATTTCACATACTCTAACAAAAGTATGATTTTTGCTAAAAGAAAGCAAGTAATAAACACTTGAATTAAATCGAAGGTCTGAATCTTTTGGTGGTGTTGGTATAGACGCGTTCCTCTCTTCTCGATCTACGCGTTGGTGGTCACGGTGGTGGAAGATGATGCCTAAAAGCTTTGACTCTTTGGGATTTCCTCCCCCTCACTCTCTGTGACTCTCTCTTGTGTTATGTGAATGTGAGCCCTAATTTCTCCCACGTAACTGATATAATAAAACTCTAATTTTCGTCCATTTAATCTCCCTAAAAATTCAAATTACAAAACTACCCTTACGGGGTGCCAGTTTGGCCTAAAATCTCCTGGAGTCCAAATAGAATACCCGGATAGTGTTTTCTGACTATTTCAGCCCTCCCGGACTCAATGGCGCACTCAAAATGACCATACGAGTTAATACAAATATTTTTTCTTTTTATCCCAATCAATTACTCTCGACACGACTCACACGCGCGTCACACTTAAATTACCAAATTGTCGTATTATTCACTCTCGACAATTTATCAAAGTGTATAGGTCCATATTACATATCACACAGTAATATTAAATCAACAAGTATTAACCCTTGGCATGCTAGTTAATATTTATTTATAAATCTGGATTAATTAACAATTAAATTTTCACATTTTAATTCAATTAATCTCACTATAATAATTAATCTCAAAATTTTTAAATCCTAAAAAATATGAGGTATTACATTCATATGAGATTGTATATGTGTATATTGAATGGATGGCTATTGAAATTACTTAGTTGATTGTTAATTTAATTAATAAAATTTGGTATCTCACTTTTCAAATATTAGGTGGCTAGTAACTAATTAAATATTTCGACACTGATGCTAAGACTGAACCAACTTGATATTCTGTATTAATTTAATAAAGGTGTAGCTACGCAGTATTTAATTAGACGAGGTTTAATTAGACGGTAGCTACCCGATATTCTGTATTGACAAACAAAATCAAGGATGTAATTGAAAATAGTATATCGCATCCTAAATCTCCTTCGGAAGTAATACTCCTTGTATGCCTTATCTTCACCAAAGTAATCATCCAAGAGTGTTGCATGTCCCCTTTCTCTCATTCGATTCACTCGACGTCTAGTTTCGAGTTCTTTCCCATCTTGAATCATATTTTGTTCAGCTATCCAACGTGTAATATCCATGCAAATTAAAATCTCCTCATTTGAATCATTTGATGATGCATCATCGTTAAATTGAGCATACGTAAGCATAAGATTCCGTCCCTCATCGCTAGAACTGGGGTAGTCCATGATTTATTTTTGCTCAGAATAATTTAGAAATTTAACAAGGTTTATTGTAAATTTTATAATCTACCGAACTATTTATAAATGTGATAATCTACGATTTTTAAAAATGTCCATACAGTCTATACTCAATGTGTGGAATATGATCGTTTATACGTTGGTATGTGTGCCATGATTTCAACATTTCAACAGGCAGATGACAGTTACAAAGATTCAAGTTACTAAAAAAAAGTTACTTGTCAGCAGTGCCTTTTATCAATTATTGCTTGGTATGTGTGCCATGAATTATTATAGCCTGCAGAACAAAAGTTACTCATTGTGATTTTTTGCTATATTAGACTATTATATATATTTACTACAAACTTTATATTTACTACTATATATATTTGTTACTTTTATATATATGTAATATATTTCTTACTTTTATAGTTATTTACTATATTTGTTACTATTATTTATATTTACTACAATTATTGATACGTGTGCCATGAATTTACAGACTGTTTAAAGACTTTATATATTTACAAACTGTTTGTTACAATGTGTCAATATACATATAAATACTATTTATATATTTAACGAGAAATGTGTCGTATGCAATTTTTGAAGGATGTGTCACTACAGTTTGCAATTTACTAGTATAAAACAGACAATAATGTCATATCACAAACTATCAAATGGCTAGCCATAAACAGACGATAATGTCATATTATAATTGCATGAAAAAGAATGTGTACATGGTTAAAATATTTGTAATTTAAAACCAAATTTCAAAACTCAAAATATAATATTAAAATTTTCATAATAAAAACATAGAAACGAAAGTTACTGTAAAATGCCGTGTGATACAATTAGAACAAATTCACAAGTTTCCAATTAAATACTTATTTAATCAAGTGTCAATTTTTAAACCAAACTAATTAAGTCCAATTTTATTTTAGCCCTAAACAGACAACTAGGTGTAGTGGATTATGCCAACACAAATAAAATTACTGACTCACAAATTTCAGGAAAAATCTCCGAAGGGCAAAACCTTTATTTCATTATAATACTTACAATGATTAGAATGAAATCTGCAAAAAATTTACCACAGCAAACTCTCAAAAACCTCAGTCCTGAATCAACAATGAATCAACCGCAAAAGATCCACAAAGACACGCAGTCTTGAATTAGCCTAGGAACACCCTCAAGTAGTCCTTTTGACATGCAGTCAATGACAGCGCAACACCTCCCTCAAGCGACACCTAGATCAGTAGTAGAGATCCTCTCTACAAGAGAAATTTCAATAAGGTTTGTTCTAGAGTTCCAAAAGAAATCACTTAAACTATCGAGATCTTGTGAATTGAAAACAAAAAGGATTAAGACCCTAAAAGTGAGAAGATAATGTATTCTCCCAAAGCAGTTTCATCAATTGAAAATTCGTAGGTCTTCTAAAGAAAAAACGAATTGTTTAACACGCTATTTATAAAAAAAGTTAAGGCGGCGCATCGCTTGAACGAAAAGGCATCTCGCTAGAACGGAAAGGAGTGTCGCTCGCTCAAACGACAGCTTCGCGCGAGATCACATGTCGCTCGAACGACAGTGAATCTCGCTCAAACAAGATTAAATAAAAATTAATTTTTTATGTTGATTTTAAAAATTCGTCTCAACACTTAGAAAAATATTTTTGACAAAAAACTCCACTCCAACACTCAAAAAATATTTTAGAAAACTTATTTCAATACTCTAAGTGAAATGCTAAGGTACTTTAAAACGCAACCTTACCAAAATCTGTCTCGCAGATGCTTGAATGTTGAAGAACTTTGATATTCAGATTCGTCTTGATGTTTGAATGATCTTGAATATATCTTCGAAGATTGTAGAGGTATACGACATACTCAATTGGTAACGGACAATAAAATAATGTCCTTAGAAATCTCCCCCTATGCCTATGCCGGTACAAAATAAAAACATCTGAATTATCAAATCAAAATGCCTATACAAATCTAATACCCTCCCATGGACCCAAAACTGAAAAGGTACTAAAGATGCAAGTATCAAACTTTTCTTCAAAATATTCAACTTTAAAAATCTTCAAATTTTCAAGCTTTTCTCATCAAGTTGTGCAAAATATGATCTTCAATTTTTGTACCTACACACATGCGATAAAACTTAACAATGAAAGTAGTGCATGTAATAACCGTTTACCGTGAGGATTTAATTGCAATAAAAAATGATGAGTGAAACATGGAAAAGGGCTGCGAAATTTCAAACTTAACTCGTCGTGAATGGCACCGTTTAAAAGAGCTCGAAAAAAAATTAAAAGGCAATAACAAGATAAATATACCAAAAGGGGGCCACCTCAAAAGAAAAATAAATGCATAATTATTTATGAGAGAGTTTTGATGGAAAGTAATAAAAAACGGTTTTGCACGTCCTGACAGTGTCATGAAAAAGCATTACATAGTTTTAGACGTTATTGGTGTGGGAATCATTATTGACATTGATATGTTGATGAATTGAGTCGATGTCATTTAAATTCTACATTTTTTTCGACACGTAAGGACGAGTTTGAGATTCATTCGTTAGGAGTACACATATTCATCGTGCACATATGTTATGTTTGATTGTATTGATTTACCTATTGAATACGTTCACATCCATTCATTTCGTTCCCATGATTTGGTTGTCTTAGAGTAAATTCATGGTGTGATTTTTGTAAAATTATTTTTGTATTTTTTGTATAAAAAATTAAAAATTAAAAATTAAAAAATAGTTTGTGGAAGCTTTTGGGTTACTCCTTTGCATGAGCGTAGTTTGATCCATATTTTCTATGCACTTTTGTCGCGACAACTCCATGTTTATTTTTATTTATTCGTTTCCTTGTCTATTTCGAAAAAATAAAAAGGGAGAGAACGAACTATGGGGGAGTTTTTGCATTATGGGGGAGATTTGATTATTAATTGATTTATTCTTATATCATTTCAAACTCGATGTGTCATGAAGGTATTTGCTTTGTCTCATGGTTTGTTTTAAAAACAAAATTGAGATGACAACACTCTAACCAATATGTGATAAACATAAATAGTCAAACAAATTTGTGTAAGTGTGCAATAAAGGAACTCATGAGTCGAACATGTAGGTAGTAACAACTAATCACATCTCAATGACTTCAAATATATCAAAACACATAAATGAAATGATGATGCATATCAAAACACATAAATGAAATTACTGACTCACAGATTTCAAGAAAAATCTTCGAAGGGAAATTTTTTATTTCACTCTAATAATTACAATGAAATCTGCAAAGAATTTACTGCAACAAAATCTGAAGAACCTCAGTCCTGAATCGACCGCAGAAGATCCACAAAGATGGGCAGTCTTGGATCATCCCGGGAATACCTGCAAGCACTCCCTTTGACACGCAGTCAACGTCAGCCCAGCACCTCCCTCAAGCGACACCAAGATCAACATTAGAGATCCTCTCTATAATAGAAACTTGACACAAGATGTGTTCTTTGGTTCCAAAATAATTCACATAAACTACTGGGATCTTGTGAATTGAAAACAAAAGGGATTAAGACCCTAAAAGTGAGAAGACAATGTGTTCTGCCAAAGCAGTTTCGTCAATTGAAAATCCGTAGGTCTTCTAAAGAAAAACTGAACTGTTTAACACGCTATTTATATAGAAGTTAAGGCGGCGCATCACTAGAACGAAAAGGCATCTCGCTCAAATGGAGAGGACTGTTGCTCGAACGGCATCTTCGCGCGAGATCACATGTCGCTCGGACGATAGTGAATCTCGCTCGAACGAGATTAAATAAAAATCAATTTTTTATTTTAATTTTAAAATTCTGCCTCAGCACTTAGAAAAATATTTTTGACGAAAAACTCCGCTCCAACACTTAGAAAATATTTTCAAAAACTTATCCCAATACTCTAAGTGAAATGCTAAGGTAATTTAAAGCATAACCTTAGAAAAATTTGTGTCGCGGAGGCTTGAATGTTGAAGAACTTTGATATTTGGATCCGTCTCGATGTTTGAATGATCTTGAATATTTCTTCGACGTTTGTAACAATATACTACATTCTCAATTGATTACGGATAATAAAATAATGTCCTTACAGTTACATATTAAATACTTCGTGGTTTCCTGTTCAATGGATCGCAACATTTTAATGATTGATTTGTATATACACCATTATTTCCTACCCAACCACGGAACACAACAAAAGGCATTCCCACCCCCATCAACATGGTTAGTAGATGATGTACTAAATCCATGTTCGAATTGGCCCCTTTGTAATCCGACATGCCCGAATCCGATGCATACATTGGATCGTCAAGTTCAGTATTTATCAAATGGTTAGCATGCCATCGCTCTAACCTTTTCTCCACCTGTGCAATTTTGCGTTGCAATAAACGTATACATTTTTCATTATCTTTGTTTTGATCTTTACAATATCTTGCCAATTTTTCTCGTGGCACAGGTAAACAATGTCAATGACAGTAGCACTCCAAATCGCAACATCTATCAAATAATGTAGGCCATTTAAAATGATCATCCCATGGAATATTTCTCTTTGTCGACGTTAACCATTTCCTCACATGGTTAACGTCGCCTAAAGAATGGAGTGTACATATAGGGATATTTTCAAAAACCCTTTTCTCTCCAAACCAACTACCTCCATGGGGATTGTGGTAGATCCCTCGGCTAGTCAACACTGGTTCAACATTACTCCGCATTACCTCAACATATTCAACACCAAATTATGTTGATGCTTTAGACTTACACTTTGTCTTCGCAACCTGTTGCATCCTGCTTGCCCCCCTGTTAAGAGGTAATCACATCGCACTACCATTTTAGGTGGTGACCAGTTATAATACGAAAGTTTTTGCCCAAAGAGAGTTTTCCTGGGAACATGGTTTAAGAAGGGTGAATATTCATCAGGCATGTAGAAATGGTTATGCATTGTTAAGTTTATGGTTTAAGGAAGTATAACTAGTGTTGGGGAGGAATCTTCAAATGAGACCATATATTTATAGGGGGGAAATTGGAGGAATAATCAAATGTTTAAAAATATTATCGGATAGTGTGTCACCATATATTATCGGATAGCGTGTCACCATATATTATTGGATAGTGTATCACCATATATTAATTTTATATTTCGTTTCTACGTTTTTATTATGAAGTAATATTCAGTTATGTTGGGAGCTGCTATTTTTTATATTGTCACTCACTGTGTAATAAACTGGAAATGAATACAATATATGATAATTGTATAAGGAAATGAATTGATAATGGAAATGAATACATTCTATAAAATGGAAATGAATTACTAATAAAATGAATACAAATTTAAATAAAAATAATAAAATGAATACAATCACCGTGGCCCCTGCCCAAAATCATAATCCTGACCCAAATCAACGTGCGACCCCAACATCGAATCGTCGCCAAAAGGGTACCCCAGCTCGATTGCGATTGATATGTCGCGTATGGGTGAGATTGTGGGACTGATTGCGGTATGCAAACATCGTTACGGGTGTAGCTCGGCTCACTAACCTCAGGTCCAACGCCACACACATTAAAGGAGAAAAGTTGTCGCTTGAGCACCTCAATTCGATCATCATGTGCTCTGATGATATCCTCACGCTCTCGAGTCCCAGTAAGTAGTAAAAGACGGAGACCATGTATATTATTTGCTGTGTTGATGTATGTCTTACGCCATTTTAATTGTGACAACGAATGAGCTGGAGGAGCGTTGATTGGGAAATCTGGTCGCGGCACACTTCTTTCTATGAAGCACCATGCGGTAGGCCGACGTCTATCCTCAAATTCTTCCTAGGCACCTGTATCTGTGTAGGGCCAACCGACGTAAACTGTGTATGATACTCATATGGATGGTTAATTGGTGCGGGCGCCCATGGGATGTGCAATGTTAATGGTGCCACTGATCCAACTCCAATCAAATCTACGTTAACATATCTTGCCATTACCGGTAGTTATGGGGCCTCTACGCAACCACCTTCTAATATGCATCATCATCTTCTTGGGTCACAACTGATATATGGTCATTTTCAATAGGCCGATTATGGGCAAAGGCGGTTTGTTATTTCGAGTCTGAGACTGAGCCCAAATTTCGGGGAGGGTTGTCTCCTATCCATATCTGGCCCGTCAATTATTGAAATCCCCGGTTGCCCAAGTACCAAAATCCCTTCAATAAGGGATCCCAAAAAATCATACGCAACTTGGATAAATAATGTGCGTATGCAATGACGTCATTATGCCAGTACATCAACGTCTCATACGGCTGCCAAATGATGGATTCGGGTGACCGTATCTCAAGCTAATATTGGTTGCCTGAGATATTAAATTGTTGCTCTCCCTTTACCCGACTCCTGTTCGACTTTGACCAACGAAATATCTGGGGCCATACATCTACGATCGGATCAACAATAATCAGACATGCGGTCACCATGTACTCGTGATGTAAGTACTTCAAAATATGTAAATAAATTAAATTGATTAGAATACATAAACTATTATTTTAACTAAACATAAAATACGTAAACATTTAAATAATAAATTTAGAAAATGTACCTCTATTAATTGTCACATGCACTCGACACTAGTTAATGAGCGTCGACTCGCTTTGTCCATTAACCAGATGATACGGACATAAATTGCCGAACCCCAATAGTAAGACCCAATCACCGTAACGTCTTCCAAATAATGTAAATACCCGAGGTCGAAGGTGGAATTGGCATTTGGAAAGAATAAACTGTCAATTAGATAAAACCAAAATGCCAGAGTGATGACTGGCCACATGTAATCGGGTGGGTCTGGTTATTTCACAACATTTTCAATGTATTTCTTAAGGTCGAAAACCTGAATTTTCGCACCTGAAAATCGTTGTATATGAATTTAGGGATAAAATTCATTAACGATATTTTCAAAATTTGTGTATTTTTTTGTCGGTAAATTTTGAATGACTCTTGCCCAATCGGTATGCCTGTATATAAATTAAAAATACATGTCATATATACAAATAAAATGATAATTATTGTTACACCTCAAAATAATATAAATTTAATATAAATAATATTATATAAGGGATTTAATAAGAAATAAAAATTATCGAAAAGCATCGTGAAGTCGAAAGGCGTGAATGCAATTTCAACGAACGGTAGTTGGACGGTATGCGTCATGTCCCACCAACGTTCGATCATTGCCGTCACAATGCACTGATCGAAATTCGGCATCACCTTCGAAAATAAATTGGACATAACATTGACATCGTCGATAATTTCTTTTACCAACGGTTTATTTTCTCCGATTGTTTTGTACAATTTCATTGCGCTCCGCCTAATTGTCTCGAAATTCAAACTTATTGCCATTAATAATCGGCGTCTCCCCGTCGAACGCGTGTGCTTCTCGATCGAAAATACGGGTGTAATGCTTGTATATAGGATCGATAGGTTCACTCGGTGGAGGTTGAATCGGAATTGCCATTGAAGTGGAGCCGTGTTTTTTGCTTTTCCCGATATTTAAGTATTTTTTCCATCTTTTGTCATCTATGATGTAAAAAATAAAAATTCAAGAAATGAAAATTTGTTTAGATGAAATGGAAGGAATGGTTTTAGTTAATTTGATGATTTTTTTCGTAATTATTGGGATGAATTTAGATGGATTTATGTGAATGATTTATGGGAAGAAGGAAGTTTTTTTTTTGGGTAGCTATGTTGTCTATTTTTTGAGTTAGGCTGAAGAAGAAGAAGAAGATGATGAAGTGTGAAAGAGAGAAGGGACAGTCGTTTATTTATTAACAGAAACCCCTAGCCATTTATAGCCGTTGGGGACTTCCTCCTATTAACTTCTAAAGTTCGTAGGAAGTTCCCCCACTGCATGGCTGCCATCCGAGCAAAAAGTAAATGACCCATTTGGATTTGTATTTTAGCTTTCGTGGAGGTACACCACTGCAGATGCTCTAATAAAAGTGAACGTACACTTAAATAAGATAAATACAAATATTTATAACAACTAGATTGTAGCCCGGCGCGATGTGCGGGCGCTTTAAATATATGAGAAAAATTATTGTTAAATCATAAACTATACAAATGACAGTAAAGAGTTCACAAATATAAGATAAATACAATATAAATATAATCCAACGACAAATTAGTGTTGATTCTTTATCCATCAATATTAAATGCATAATATTTCAAAAAAATGAACAAATAAGGTACTAAACAAAATAAATATTAAACAAACAACTACAAAATTATTTAACATCTTTGTGAGATTCTAAACAGATCAAGAAGTTTAACTTTGTGAACATCAGTTTTGGACTATTTTTAAAATTTGATTGCGTTGATTATCTACTGATTATAAATGAATTTGAACATCTTAATCTCATGAATTCTTGAATCGCCGTGTCCCATCCACTATAATCCGGGGATACACTGTTTCACAGATCAATTTTCTTTAAAGATTCAGAGCAGTGAAGATTGCATTACAACCTAAAAATGAAAAGAAAGAAAAAAAATAGTAGAAAATGGGGATCTGCTACGGAACATATTATAGTTTGGAGTAAAAGAGATCTAAATGAGGCAAGTGATGAATATAGTAATAAAACATAAGAGATATGAGTGACCTTAGGATTTGTAAGATGGTACGTTGGATTGTTGGGAGAATCTGGGAAGCTTGGGCGAAGATAAAAAGTGTAGAGCTAACGAAGACTATAATGTGGGAGAATAAGAGGCACTTGTGATATAAAAAACAGAAGAAGAAAAAAAAATCTCTCTGTCCCGTGAAAATAGAGAGGCACCATTTAAATATTCCGTTTGGAAAAAGAGAGAGGGTAGTAAATGTGTGTTGACGCTTTACGTTTCGGAGGTGAGAGAGAGTAGGGGAGTTAAAAAAAATGGAGAGTCTTATATTCATTTTGAAGCAACGCGGACAAGTTTTAAGAGATAAATGAAAGGGTTAACTTTTGGGGAACCGAAGTGTTGAAGTCATAAAAGATAGAAGATGAAAATGGTCTTGTTAATGAACATTGAATGCAAAAGATGTGTCATTTCTCTCTAAATAGACACCAAAATTACATTTTGTTTCATGTTATTAGATTTATTTATTTTTTAAAACTAATGAGGTGATGAAGAATACCCTACCACCTTGACGTCAACTATATAAAGCTCCCCATTCATTTTTCGTTCCTTCCAAATCCAAAGTTTTATAATCTAAGAACACAATGAACAGAAACCGAACGGGGAGAAACGGAGCGAGGGGTTTCAAATCAGGGTTACAGCAATACATCTACGCAGATGAAATATTATCGTCAGAATCAAATGAAGATTGGTTTGATTCTTTGGATTTGAATGAGGCCTCTTCGTCATTAGTGTTTGAGCCACAAAATTTTGATGATCGTGATACTAGTAAAGGGCCTAAACTTGAACAACAATCCTTTACTCAGTGAGTTTTTCGTATTTATTTTGTTATGTTTATTGTATTTCTGTTGATTTATTGTTTACTAAGTGAGTTTTTCAAAAAGATGTTTGTTATAATGATGTCTAAGTGAACTTGATTTATTATGTTGTTTATGTGTTATTTGATCATACGATATTTGTCGTAACCCTAATTTTTGCAAATAATTAGGCATCGCGCCAATTATTTTTAAAAAAATGTTGATTTGCATGGAAAAAAATGTATTTTTTCATGAAATATGTGTCTATAGTTGCTGCTTTGCATGAAATAGATGTGAATTTGCATGAAAGTTTTGAGCGATTCTTAAAATAAATGGCCTAAAGTTGAACTATCCTTTAATAAGTGGGATTTTTTGGCTCTGTTGTATTGTTAATTTGTTATGTTCGCTGAATTTCTGTTGATTTATTTTTTGATGTGTAGTTAATATTTAAGCTTAATTGTATAACTTGATTTTATACACTTCTACGCTTTTTAAACATACAATGCCTCGGCTTGACGAAAATATTGTCGTTTTGCATGGAAAAAGTTTTTTTCTCTCCATGAAATGTGTTTACAGTTGTTGATTTGCATGAGATAGGTGTGAATTAGGGTTTCAAATAGCCAACAAAGAAAGAAATAACGAAACCGAGGGTCTCAAATTAGGGTTAAATTTTCCACTACGAAGACGAGTTGTTATGGTTAGAATCAGCTTTTACTAGGGGAGTTTTTCTGGATTTGAACGAAGACGCGTCTTCGTCATCGTTATTAGATCCATTCGAGTCAGAAAGTTTTGATGATTGTGATTTTAATTTCTGTGGATTAATCTGTGTAGTTAGTTTTGAGCTTAATTTTATATTCTTACCCCAGTTTGATAATTAAGATATTAGACTTAATCTTAGTTTTTGTAAATAATTAGATATCACATCAATTTCATTAAAAAAGTGTTGACTTGCATGGAAAAAGTGTTAATTTGCGTTATGTAATTTTCCATGAAATATGTTGTGTCGATTTGCAACAGTGTTTGAAAAAGCTTAAAAAACGTGAATTGAGGCACCCCTTAAGGTTTTTTGAAACCAAAACGCCTTAAGGTTCACTTGGTTTAGCATAATACACAAAAAAATTGCGTCTTTAACGCTTTTCGTGCCTTTTTAATGCTTTTCGTGCTTTCCCCCCTTCGACTGAACAAGTTAAAACTACATAATTTTAACTAGGGGAAAGTACTCTTAGGTCCCTCACAAACAAATTTTAAACACTAAAGGAATTTTGACAAATTTTAAACACTTAGGTCCACTAATTCTCTTCTTATAGAACACGCTAGTGGTATAGGAAGTGGACCTAATTGTAAATTATCCTTAAATGTTTAAAAATTGTTACCAAGGGACCTAATTGTAAATTTCCCTTTAAACTAAAATGTTCGACTAACCTCTCATTTTTGTTAATAATAATGGAAAGTCTTTGTTGAGTTAGTGAAGCACTGCGCAGAGGAAACTAGTGTTTCGTTTCACTTTGTTGACTGTTGTAGAAAGAAAGAAATATGGAATGATTGAGGTTGGGAACCCTACTGAGAATCGAGAGAGTATGAAGTCTTCAAGGATCTTTTGTTTATTTAAGATTTGTGATATATCTTATTGATATAGAACGAAACTCGAAGGAAGACTTAAATAATACTTGAATTGCAACCAAGTCATTATATTCTGTCGTATGCTATTTTGATAATTCCTTTTTTCTAGGATCTCGTCAAAGCTCTGTTTTTTAACCTTTTTTCTTTCAATGTGTTTTTACTGCTTCAACTATTAAGCTCCACTTGTTGTATTTTTGTAATAATTGCAAACGAGGAGGCTTGTGAAGCCTTTTTATGTCATTTAACTTTTAAGTATTTCACAAGTGTTAGTTTGACTATCTAGTATTGTAAATCTAAGACTTTAGTGTTTTGATTATTGCTTTTTTGGATGGTATTTATTTTTTCAATACTGTGTATATATATATTTTATTTACTTAATTTTATTTTTACAAATATTTTTTTTTATAATTTTTTAATTAAAAAATCAAATGCACAAAAGGTTTTCGCCTCAATGCCTGGAGGCTTGTGTCTCACTTTTGGACAAGAAAACGCCTCACACCTCGCTTTCGCCTTATTAAACATTGATTTACATTTGGATTTGGAAGAAGAAATTGCATTGAAGAGTGAGAATTTTAATCGTGATACTTATAATAAACGACACAATTTTGAACATTCCTTTATTATAGTGAGATTTTGTGCTATATTCTTATGTTTGTTGAATCTCTTCTGATTTATTGTCTAGTTGATCAGTATGAGGTTGGGTTATTAAGTTTTGAACATAATTGTGTAACTTGATTGTTATATTGTTTAGGAATAATAAGTCTCTTTTAAATATTAAAATCACATTAAGGATATCTAACTAGTCATCTTCTAGATTTTAGCATTCAATAAAGAATTTCAAAGTAGCTTTTAAGTTATTTTCACTTCTAAAAATGAAGATTGATTTGAATTTGGATTTGAGCAAAGAGCCTTCGTTGTCATCATTTGCGTTGCAGAGGGAAAATTGTGATCGCGACTTTCGAAATAAACGGCCTAAATTTGAACATTCCTTTACCATGTGAGATTTTCCGTTATGTTAATGTGCTATATAATTATGTTTGTTGAGTTTCTGCTGATTCATCTTCTGCTTGGTCAATATGCGGTTACTTAATTAATATTGCACTTCTATATAGCTTAATTATTAATCTTCACAATTTATTGTGAAGTTTTGTAACCCTTTTGTGGAACTAAAATAGCAAAAAGTGAAATTGATAATAACTTTTGCACCCAAAGTACTACTCATCAAAAACCAAACATTTGTAAGAAAAAAATTGCTTTCCAAATTTATATTTTTAAAATGATGAATACCCTTCAAATTTACATCCAAGACATGCACTTGGAGGTATTATTCGGATGGGTAAGTTTTGAAATCTTACCTAGTCTTATATACTACAAGTAGAAAATAGACTATCAATTTGGGATGTACTAAAAGGAAAGCGGGAATATCAATTTATGATGAGGGGAGAGAGCTCGTTTTATGAAAAAATCAACTCTAGCTGCTCTATGTTCCTGTCATGTATTCTTCAGTTTGTTAAATTTCTGTTGGTTAATATTTGATTAATAAATATCTTGGGATTTGGTCCATAAAATTACTATAAAAGTTTTACAAAGTGTCGCTAAAAGTCATTTTAGTTATAAACAGTCAATATCATGAAAATTAATGGGGGTCAAACCCAAAATGGCCCTTTTTTTTAATTATTAAAGATTTCTTAAAATAGAGGTCGTACCTTGGTGCGATGGCAAGTGCCCTCGCCCAAGCTACGGTTGGTCTCGGATTCGAGACATGTGAGCAACATCTCCATAAATGGGGGGTAGGCCAGCCGACATTCCCAGACAGTCTTGTGCAGTTAAGCGGGAGTCTTGTGCACTGAGTACGACCTTTTTATTTTTTTTTAAAGATTTCTTAAAATATTTTTGTATTTTTAATTATTAGTAATATTCTCAATTGTTAAAGTAACGGTGACAATAGTTAGAAAGTGGGTCTGTTTTCATATTCTTGGAAAAAATGGGGTAACACTACACCAATTATAAAAGTGGTGGTGTACCCAAAATATCCTACTTTTTTCCTTTGATTTTCAAATCATAGCAATGATATGTAGTTTGTCATCTCCTACTTTATACCTTTCAATAAAGAATGTCAAAGTAGCTTTTAAGTTGTATTCACTTCAAAATTTCATGTTATGGCCAATTGCGTCAATTCTTAGTTCTTTGAGAACATTGCAAAATATGTGTAGTTTTTCCCCATGCTTGAAGGGGACTTTTTTTTTAATTTTGTCAAGCAAAAAGGAATACCCATATGTGATCAAATTAGCATTGAAACATACACTAGCACTTTAAAGTAAGCCATGGTGCTTTGATATTTTGATGCTACCGTTGTATAATGTGACGATTGCCAAAGTTGGAATTAAAGCCAATTAAGTGGAACCTGAAAGGCATTGCTTGCTTGACATGACTTGTGTTATTACAATTTAATCAGTGTTCTTTTGGTTTTTTGTGCTAAATATATATATTTTTTTTGTAGGGGTGGGGACTGCCATTTTGCATATTTGGTGTATTCAGATACTGACGGTTGCCGTTATCTTAGAAGGGACTATAATACCAACAGTAGTTCAGTTAAGAACGATATCAATTACCTTTCTCCATTGTTGAGTGATGGCATTAGTGGTAATCCCCTTGATTATAAGAGTGGGAAAGGTGATGAAGGAGATGGAAGTCGTCCTCGAAAAGTGAAAGATTTAGAATTTCGGATGGATCTTAATGATGACTTATTGCATATGGTATCCATAGTTTTAATTCAATTGTTTCTTTTTACTTGTTAACTTTTAATTGGCATATTCTCTCTCTCTCTCTCTCTCTCTCTCTCTCTCTCTCTATATATATATATATATATATATATATATATATATGGCAGTTAGGCTCTTCAACATACCTCATGTAACATACCTAGTAAACAAGCCTGCTATTTTTTGGGGGTAAATGAATGACTTTTTTTTATGAAATTTGGAAAGATGATCTCATCACCATAGAGAAACTCCACCAAATTTCATAAAAAATCAACCATTTAGTGGGTGAAATGGGTGTGATGATGATAACCCACTTGACACCTATCGTCAAAATTTTACCAGCAAAAAATTCAATTATATATTCAATTTTCATATCACCCACTAAATTATTGTATTTTTTGATAAAATTTGGCAGCGAAGGTTTTTTTGACATCTTCTCTCTCTCTCTCTCTCTCTCTCTCTCACACACACACACACACACACACACACACACACACACACACACATATATATATATATGATATATTGTCAAAACATGTTTTTCTTTGATATTGTGTTTCTATATGATATTAGGATTTCTCTTACTTGGACCATATAAGTCTTAGCCGAGCAGCCCAGGTTTGCAGGCAGTGGAGTGCAGCCAGTACTCACGAAGATTTCTGGAGGACCTTGAATTTTGAGAATCCGAACATATCTTTTCAACAATGTGAGTATTGCTTAATGTCATGGTGTTGTTTATCCGCTAATTATCTAATAATGTTCTTAATGGGTGACGGGATTATTAGCACATGAACACGCAAAATTTATTTGTTCCGAACAATTGGGAGACCTTTAAGGGAGGTCTCTTTCCTCTCCAATTTTGGGTTAAATCCCCATCCACAGCCCAAGGGTTCAAGAGAAGAATCTGGATGTTGTTATGGGCAAAGTCATATCTCGGTGTCCAAATTTTGTTGGTCATGTTTGGAACTGTGCATATGAAATGTCGAACTGAGATGTCTGAAATTTCTTTACTTTATGTGTACATGTGATTGTAAGACATGCGTCCTAGAGTGAGGGTAAAGTGTTGGTGTCCAATACGTGTCCCAACACGGAAAAGTTGCCTTCTTATAGGTCTCTGCACTTCCTAGCTAAAGTTCTGACTTGACTACTGATTGTTGTAATGGCTATTTTAAACTAGGGTAGGCTAAGACACTAAGGAACACTATTGAGTTTACAGACTAGTTTAATCGTGTTGATTACGTCTCTCCTATTATGTATGATATTTTATTGTTACAAATTGTTTTCTCTAGGTTACGTGAGCTTAAGTAATTAATGTTATCCAGTGGTTAAGAAAAAAAATAGTAGTACTTCCAACACTCCATACATCGGGATACAATAGAAAACAGTTCCCTCTTCCTTCCATTCCTACAAACTCTAAGATGCAAGATGGAGGATGCGTTTTATTTTTCGAAAGATTATACAAATGGATGTAGTGAAAGCTCAGTTTTTGTGTCACTTGCAGTTGAAAATATGTGCCATCGGTATCCAAATGCCAGTTCTTTGAACATTGATGGTGCTCCTCACACTTTCTTCCTTAAGGTAAATGTTCATGTTGTTCAATACCTAGTTAGTTGATTATGTGATAGTTTCTGATATATCTTATTTTTCTCAGAAATCTCAAGGCTTTGACCTTGGGCAAAGGACGGTTAAAAGAATCCTTTTTCCAAGCCTTAACGGATTGCCAGAAGTTGACGAGTTTAATGGTTAATGAAGTTACTCTTAGGAAGGGCAGCCGAGAGATGCCTATATGCCATGATCGATTGTGTCAACTTCAAATAGTGAAATGTAAAATGCTTCGTGTATGTCAGGTGATTATGTTGTCTGTTTTAAATAGAAGTAGGGATACATTGAGTTTCACCCCCATTTTGTACCACCTTTGACCTACCCCGAAAATAAAAAATATTTGCTTTGCGCCCCAATTGGGGTAATAGCAGCGGATTCTGACGGTCCTTTTGTGATATTTTGAGCCACTTTTGGGGGTTGTAACTCAATTTATTATAGGAGTAACCCAAAACCAGATCAAAAAGTGGGTGTCGAAGTCAAATTAACCCATAAATTATCATATGTAGTTCAAATTTTGCAATAATGTATTGTTGTTTCAGGTGCCCCCAACTTCTGACCTTGTCCTTGAAGCGAAGCAGTATGAAACTTGCTATACTGAACTGCCCGCTTTTGCGTGACCTTGATATAGAATCTTGCCGTAATCTTTCGGATGCTTCAATTCGTTCATTAGTGACTTCATGCCCGCTTTTGGAGTCATTGTATATGTCAAATTGTTCATGTGTTAGTGAGGAGACCCTGCATGAAATATCTCTCGCTTGTGCAAATCTTCATTTTCTCAATGCTTCATACTGCCCATACATATCTTTTGAGGTCAGTTACATAGTTCTGTACTAGTTTCCCCCTCCGCGACCATCCTGGCTTTCCGGAATATGATCTGATTATATTTAATGTTGAAATGATATTTTTAATTGCTGAAATCCGATTTCTCTGAATAAAAATTGGAATCAGAATCAAATAAATTCTGATTTTCCAGAAAATTTCACATATTTTTTTAATATTTTTTCCTCAAAATTATACTATTCTGATGTTTTTAATTTATGCCATTGCTGATTAGGAGATTTCCTGAAGTCATTCCGTTTTTTCCTGAAAATTCCATTTATTTATTGTGATTTCTGATTTTTTAGATTTTTCCAAAATTTCTGTTTTTCTAAAAAAATCTGAATCGGCAGATTTATTTATTTATTTACTTTGTCGTGAAAATTGTTATTTTTTTTCCTTCTGAAGCCCATTTTCCAATGCAATGGCGCCGAAACACAGCCCTAGTGGCTGTATTTGTATTATCATTATTGGGCTAATATTCTGACGTACTGTTTTGTTGACAAAGTTCTTTCGTTTTGGGTAGTTTGTTAGATTGCCAGTGTTGAAAGTTCTTAGGCTACACTGTTGTGCGGGAATAAATACAACATCGATGGCTTCAATATCTCATAGTTATATGTTGGAGGTTTGAACTTTCTTTCTTGTATCTTGTATTTCTTATATATAAGGGTTTGTTTGATAGAAAAGATTGAAAAGGTCCAACCTAAAATTTGTTCTTATACGAGTTTGATTGTATGTGTAAAAAGATGGAAAAGAGGTTTAATTAGGTTAAACCAATATAAATTTGCCTTGGGAAATTTTGGGCTGGGTAAGAAAATAATAGTTGGGATACGAAAATTTTCATGCTTTAAGAAGTTGCACTTTCTGGGCTATTGGAAAATATTTCCTAGGCAAATTTCTGCAATCAGACACAAAAAGTTAGAAGTATGGAATCTTCTATATATTTTCATATCAAATATATCCTATCAAACCCACCCTTAATGTCTATTCTTTGTGGGAGTTGTCTCAGCCAAACTGAATACCAATAATGTCTGCTGCAGGTTTTGGAGCTTGATAATTGCAGCTTATTGACAACGGTCTCTTTGGATCTTCCGCATCTGCAGAACATAAGACTTGTACATTGTGACAAGTATAATTTGCTACCAAATCCACCATTCTTCGTTCTGTTACAATCAATGATATATTTATATTTCTTTGTACATTTTTTAGTTTATTTTATTTTTTTATTTCTTTGTACAATTATCTATGCAGCTTGACTGTGTTAAATTTACGTACTATGATGCTATCATCTATTAGAGTTTCTAATTGCCCTTTGCTCCAGCAAATCAACATCATATCAAATTCTCTACAAGTATGTATTCCTTGTATTCCATTAGACTAATTGTTTCTCTTCATGCTCCATAAATTTTGAAGATGTACAATCCTAATTGATGTCGTTTTTATTTTGTTATGTTAATGCAGAAATTAGCTTTGCAAAAACAAGAAAGATTAACAGCATTAGCTTTGCAATGCCAGTGTTTGGTAGAAGTGGACCTTACAGATTGTGAATCTCTAACAAACTCCATTTGTGAAGTCTTTAGCACTGGTGGTGGATGCCCTATGTTAAAGTCATTAATTCTTGATAATTGTGAGGTTTGTGGTTATAGGCTTATTTGTCATTTTCATAAATTTTTCCAAATTTCTTATTTCGTTTACTTGCTGATGCATTACTGATAATTGTAGCTCGTTTTACCATTACTATTAAATTTGGGTAATTTGTGCTTCGTAGGGAATCAGAGGACGTGGATTTGTTGGTTTTTTTCTAACTATTATTCATCTATTCCGTGTAGCACTTATGAAGAATTGATTGTATCTAATGACGTGTTAATTCCATATTTTCACCGTAATGACCTCTATAGCCCAGAGGAATAATCAAATCATCCCCAGCTCAAATAATCATGGATAAAATTGTAGATTAACTCACATCATCTCAGTAACAAAGTACAAAAATTAATGTATAAAGAGCTTACAATAATCCGAAGGCTCCCTTTACAGTCGAAGTCTAAAATACCCCTAACACCGAAAAGGGAAAATAAATTATACAAATTAAGTAAACGGAATGAAGGCAATATAAACTTTCATGACTGTCCCCCTAACAGGCGAGTCCATATCAGAACGGAACTGGTCATTTCCATCCACCGAATTAAATAACAAACTTTTGAAACTGTTGGCGTATTGATATCCTCTCCATCAATAATACCCTCTACACGGTTGATACGTGTATGCACAGGCTGTCCCAAATTTGCCAGGAAGTATAACTGATAGGCATCATCTCCTCAACAAACAAGGGTGAACTGACCACATCAATGCATCCGGAGTTTATGCCCATTTACCTGGTGGTGCTCCTTGATCAAGTTTACCATTACCAAATCTCCCGTTCGAAACACAACCTCTCTGTGATGTGGATCCACTTGCCCTTGTAAGATGCATAAAAGCATGCACATCCTCATGAAAAGCAGTCATTCCAGTCACAAAATAGCTTGAAGACAGACTATCAAGAAATCAAAAGGAACGAAATAGATGGGGAAGCTCCAGAAAATCAGCAGGAATCATGGCGTTGTTATATGCAAACTTTGTGCAATAATGACATTCCAACCCCTTGGATTCTCACCCAAGGCACCGAAGAAGATTCCCTACTCCTGTAAATAACGGTTTGTTTGGGTATATCACCAAATTAACTGCCACAAGGTTAGCCAAAAGTGTTCCGTGAATCGAATGTCTTGGTCGAAGATAAATCGCCACTCTCATGCAATGAAGACATCACCCCTCATCTAAGTGAAATATTATGAGCATGTGCTAACACATGACGTAAACTGTACTGGAATTCTCTATATATAGACTAATAAGTAAGTGAATAAATATCAAATACAATAGGGATGTAACTAACTATACGTGTATAGAAAACAACCCAATGCCCATCTTTCACTCATTTAGATATTCACGATTTCATAACGTGGCGTTTCATTATTTATCTTCTTTTAATTAAACGTGTTCATCATGGAACTATCACATAGGCACATAATATGATTTCATATTAACCCCCACTCATGTCACCATTAATGGACTAATATTATATACACGTATATCAGTCTCATAACATCCACACTAAAGCATCCACCTTTGGAGACCTTCTCTTGCCTCTATTGGTAAGTTTGTAGGTGTCCTCACCTAACAAACTCAAACTAAATCAATTCATACATATAAAAATAGGAGATCTTTATAGTCATACCTTTGGATAGCCCCATACCAAGATTCCACTGATGGCCACATCATTGACCTCTACTGATGGCTAAATCATTGACCTCTATCATCACGAAGTCGAGACCTACTAAATGCATGATCAAAATATCCGACTGAATGCATGATCAAAGCACAATAAGAGTGAGAGCGTCTTCTTTTAAAGGTGAGGGTTTTGGGGTGAGGTGATGGATTTTCCCTCACCCCATGGGTTTTGCTCAAAGGTGGAAGAAAGGTGCGGGTGTAGGTGTGAGCGTTTCATGTATGTTAGGTGCGCTCAAAATGTATCATGTGGGGGATTTCTCACCGGGTTTTATTAGAGAGTTTAATTGTTAAGAGTATGAGAGTTTGTGTTCAATCACCGGTTTATTTTCATGGTGAAATCTCATTCTCCCTCTGGTGGACGTAGTCTAAATTGGTGAACCACGTTAAATCTTGTGTCTCTCATATGTTCTTGTTATTTATTATTGATTGTACAATTTATTTCTATTTGGTTGATTGTGGTGCTGTTATTGCGCACAACAATTAGTATCACAGGGTACGGCACCTCAAAGAGGTCTGGATGAGGCAATTTTAAGAAGGCGTGCGCCCAGAGGAGGTGCGAGTGGCAACAAGGCTCTGGGTGCTTGCCTGACTGAAGCACTGCTTTGCAATAGAAAAACTGACCTTTTTTTTATATGTTCAAATTCTCTGTTGACTGGTCCCAAACAAAAAGGCAGGAGATTTTGTAACTTTTATTCTTTTTGTTTCGTACTATTCTCTCTCTAAAAAAAGGGTCACCATCGACACTTTTTTGCCCTAGCTTTTGGGTTTCTTCTCTTCACATCACACCGAGGAAAAAGAAAACAGAAGCGGACTTCGACACCACCATCTCAGCGATATTTTTTTTTTTAATAATACCCTCAGTTTTGTTTCTTCTTGTTTTTCCTCTTGTTCATCAGCAAATCATTTATTTCAAAAAGGCCCATATCTGTTTACTTCTTTTTTCTGCTTCATCCTCCGTTATCGTGTGCTATATATATGAGAACTTATTTTATAATTCCATTTTGCTGTTTTTTCTTTTTTAAAATAACCTGGTTTATTGTGCTCTGTTTTTTTTGTCTTCTAAGCTTTTGTATGCTACATACAAATTGATGATTTGAGATATCGGCTTCCAATTTTTTCACGCCCTTTTCTGGTCTTTTGTGCTCTTTTTTTCAACCGTTTTTGTGGTATATATTGATTAAATGAGAAGGCAATTTAAATTAATATTGACAAAATAGCTTGTTTTTTGTCTCTGTTTTTGTGCGATCTAATTGGTGTGAAATGGTTTAATAGAAGAGAAGTTTCCTATTGTTTCCTTATGTTCATGTAGTTTGTGAAATGTAAGATTAACCTTGTAAAAATATTGAAATCAAATAAGAAAATGTTATCTTACATGCTCATATTCTGCAAAGGTACTTCAGTTTCAACCAATGGTTTAAGGGGACAAATGTTGGGTAATGTTCAAGCCTCTAGCTTTAGTTAATTTATTATCCTATTTATTATTTTATATATTTATTTATATTTAACTGTTTTCTGAATTAAAGTCTAGTCATCTGAAATATGCTTTTCAGTCCCTCTCCCCCCCCCAAAAAAATACTTTTTTCGATTGTGATTGTATTAACTGGATTTGTGGATGACTTTTTGTTCAGAAATTGACAGAAGTACAGTTCTGCAGTACTACTTTGGTCAGCCTTTCTCTTGCTGGTTGCTATGCTATTACCTCTATTGAACTATCTTGCCCTTATCTTGATCAAATTTCTTTGAATGGCTGTGATCTCCTCGAAAGAGCATCATTTTGTCCTGTAAGTGAAAACAACCATTTCTCAATTTCCTCCTCATAATTGGACTCTTCCATTCTTTAATTCTTATACTAGGTTTAGCATGGGAGTTCAAAGCTGTTTTATTTTACTGATAGTATATTTCCATCAGACTGAATTTGTGGATTATTGATATGCCTTCATTTAAAATATTGAATTTCCTTTTGTACTGTTTTGGGACTAGTACCAATCTCCGACTTAAATGCGGAAATAGTTTTTGTTTTCTTAAAAAAGCAAAAATAAAATTAATTGCATTTTTTCAAGAAGTTTGAAAATGAAGATGATGAAGTACCACTAATAGAGGAGAATGCATTCCCAGGCAACCATTTGAAATGTAGTGATATTTATCCGGTTTTTTACTCGCATGTTGTTGCATCATGTCACAAGTCAAGCGCCCGGGTTATGTAACTTTTGCTCTCTAAATATGAAAATGTTAATTTTGTTGCAGGTTGGTCTTCGTTCACTTAATTTGGGGATATTTCCAATGTTAAATTCTCTCCATATTGAAGCACCTTTTATGGTCTTGCTTGAAATGAAGGGATGTGGTGTATTATCTGAAGCATCCATTAATTGTCCTCTCTTAAAATCTTTGGATGCTTCATTTTGCAGGTCAGTTTATTTCGATTGTATTTATATATCAGATCAACGTTTAGCGTGTATTTTCATATTCCCCTCGTGCCCAAGCTGAAATTTACTCTGTTTTACTTGTATAGCCAACTTAAGGACGATTATTTGTCCTCAACAACCTCTTCGTTCCCTCTCATCAAGTCATTGATATTGATGTGGTGCCCATCTGTTTTTGGTTCTGATGGACTCATGGCGTTGCGGCGTTTTCCACATTTTACCTTGCTTGATCTATCCTACACGTTTTTGAGGAATTTGCAGCCTGTTTTCGAGTCTTGTTCGCAGTTAAAGGTATTTTATATCGGAGCATTAAAAAATTGCTCTCCATTAACCTTATCTTCTGTTTATATAATTTGAGTATGAAGTATGAACACATATAAATATTTGCACACATATCACTGCCAAGAACTTAGGCGGGTGGCAGAGCATTGCCTAGTGTCTAGGCTCCCCTAGGCAGGGATTTTTAGAACACTAGTAATGGAAGGTTAGTACAGCCTGTAACAGGGTGGGTTTCATTTGATTTTATTGTTTAAAGTTTAAGAGGACAAATAAATTGGAGTATGGTAGCCCTAAAGGATTGACGAAGCGAATCAAGGGTATAAATATCATAGGGCTCATGAATATGCTGGTTTCTTTTCGATTAATTTTCTGAAGAGAAAAATGGGCTGCATTCTGTGTCAACTTGAAATAATGTGTGACTTGCTATGTATCATGCCTAAATTGCCGAACGATGAACACATGGTGTGATATTAATGAGTTATTGAGATATTTACACCACAAACATATACATAGGACAGAGCATCATGATGTTTTTTGGGGGGTGGGGGTGTTATATTTAGATTATTTTTTTATATAGGTTTCAATTAGGTATCAATCATAGTAATTTAAAAAATTGCCACTATATGGTTAATTGAGCCTTCAATTAGGGTCCTTCTGATATTTTGGATTATTTATTTGAAATTGAACCTTTAAATAGTTTTTTGTATCTTTTTTTTGTCAATTGGTCCTGCATCAAAGTGTTTCCAGAATACGTTTATAAATTAAATTACCTACCATCCCAACCCCGATTCCTTCACTGTAACATACATCTCCAAGAGATAACTAACGTTTTACAAGATATTTGATGATGGAGGTACCACCTGCTACACCATACTACCTTATTATGTAGATAAGCTTTACTTCCCGTGCTTAAATAGTACTCATATCATCATAGTGAGCAAAAAATTGGACTTACTAAATGAAAAGTGTCAATGGGACTTATAACATCATCGACTCTAAAAAATGGAGCTCCCATATACTGCCCCTTATTGTTACTAACAAAAGTCTGCAGCTCATACTAATGTAAAGAGGTCACCTTGACCACTGAGGTTAGTTACTTAATTAAGAGTTGCCTTTCAGCTCCATCAAGAGTCGTACATTTATTCGATCATAGGTCCTTAACTTGTCCACCCTCTAATCTCAAACCTTTGTTAATTTCTATTTATTTATTTGATAAGTTCCTGTTGATAAACTTGACTTTTTTGGCAACCGTATTGAACCTTTTTATCGTCTCTCCTTTGTAAATCATTCAAAACAAGCTGTCATGAGTGTAAAGGATATGGTGATACATGATTAATGTGTTGATATTTGGAGTCTTAAATTTCATTGTTAGACGGACGACCTACTTTTTCGAAGTCTGCTTCTATCTATCTTGGGGAAAGAACTTCCTTTTATGGTCTAAAATTTTATTTTCCACTTATGTAGCAGGGATACTTCAAAAATGACAGAAATGGGGTATTGGATACGGATATGGATACAGTTCAGATACGCCCTATACATATCCGATACTTCAAAAATGACAGAATTGGAGTATCGGATACGGACGCAGATACAGTTCGGAATACAGTCTGTACGTATCCGGTACTTCAAATATGTATCCATTGGCCAAATTGGCCATTTTGAATTTTTAATACAGCCCTATACCGTACTTTTACGATACGCCGGGGGCATTTCCTAATTTTTTTTTTTTTAAAAGGGGTCAGTTTTTAATCATAAAACATTGAACTATTAAATGATATCGATGACTACGCAAAAGAACAACTCTCCTGTATAAATGATATAAATAACTACACAAAAGAGTAACTCTCCATAGTTAGTTACTCAAACATAACTTTCTGTTTTTTTTTCCTTTTTTCAATTAACAGCCGAGTGTTATCTATATTATATCACTCTCTCTGTGTTCCTTTTTTTGTAATATATATTCAAAGTTTGTAGCCGAGTGTTGGTTTATTTAAATCAGTAGTATAATTTGGTTGCTCTTTTGTTCTTATAATTTTTTGAAGAATGAAGGCAAAATTAAAAGTCCTCATCAATTGTAATTAACAACTTAATTATAAATGATAGTTTATATTATTGTCGTATCCGAACTTATTTAGATTTCCTGTAACGCTGTATCATACCGTATCCAAACTCGTACTCCGTATCCGTATCCGTGCGACATAGATTTTCCCCCTTTCCCTTGCTAAATACAGTTTGATGTGTAAGCGAGCTCCCTAAGGAATAATAGTAATATGTTTGATTGCCCTTTTTATTTTGTTTTTCTTATAAGCTAGGGGTAATATTCCCTTGTGATATTCTTAAGGACCCTATTTAGTCTTTTTACAGCTTGTGGCCCTAATTCTAAATATATTTGTGCGCGCGCATTAATTTGATGTTCCATTATTGGAAGTGAATTTTTAGGGTTATTAAAATAATCATATAATTTTATACGGATTGATTATGTGAGTTATTATATTCCCCCAAACCACAAAATAATCCGTTGAAAAATCGCTACTCTGGCATTGGTGGTATATCCCCCCTCCTCCTCCCTAACACGCACCCCCGAGTCAGACTATGTTGTTTGAATCAATTGTTTTTTGTTGTATTAATTGTTCTTCTTTGTGAAGGTTTTAAGATTGCAAGCGTGCAAGTACCTCGCCAACTCATCGCTGGAACCTCTTTACAACGATGGTGCTCTCCCAACTCTTCGGGAATTGGACTTATCATATGGGACCCTCTGCAAATCTTCCATAGAAGCGCTTCTTTCTTGTTGTACTCATTTATCTCATGTGAGCTTGAATGGATGTGATAATATGCATGACCTAAATTGGGGTCGTAGTGACGATCACCTATCCAAGATCAACTTGCCTGTAGCACAGTCGAATTGTTTGCTGCAGAATCTCAACTGTGTTGGATGTGCAAATATCAAGAAAGTTGTCATTCCTTCAATAGCGCGATGGGTCAATCTCACATTATTAAACCTATCCCTGTCTGTCAATCTGAGAGAAGTTGATGTTGCCTGTTCAAATTTATGGTCTCTTAATTTGAGGTAGACAATATTTACTTGATTTTGTGTTTTTTAAACCTTATCTCTTCGATGATTCGGTATTTAGAGATAACCCTTACAAGTTCAATAATTAGCGATAACCCCATGTGTGCAACAACCCGATTGTACCTTATGCATTATTTGTTGTTGTTAAGGGGGTGGGGGGAGTGGGAGTGGGGGATAACTTTAAAATTATTGAGCTTGTAAAAGTAATGCCCGATTGTACCTTGTGCATTATCTGTTGTTTTGGTTGGGGTGGGTGGGAGGGGTGAGAGGGTAACTTTAAAATTATTGAGTTCGTGGGTGCAGTCTGGTTCGGTCCGGATTTTGGCCATTTTAAGTGCCGGACCGAATTATTCGGTCCTATATTTGAGAAGACCGAATTCAAATCGATTTAATCGGTTTAGCCTGTTTATTCAATCTAGGCTATTTTTGGTCCGGTTCGGTTCGGTTCGGTTAATAATCAGTCCGATTCTTTAAAATGTAAGATGCTGCTCAGATGTGCAAATCAAAACTGAGTAGCTTCGAGAAAAATAAACCCGAAAAAAGGGGCTGGAAAAAATTGGGGCCGCAAATCTCAAGAACAGTGTCCCATTCCTTGTTCTCATCATCATTTTTTTTCACCCATCACATCTTCATTCATCACAGAACATATACCAAACTAAACAATCTCACCCAAGAAGGTAGAACCAACAAATCAGAATTAAACTAAAACCAAGAAATCACAAGAACAGTGCTATTGTTAGGTTTGGTGAAGGAGTACCTGCTGATGTTCAACAAAGCTATTGGGTTTGCTCCTTGTGGTGTTTACTACACAGAATCTCAGCCACTCTGCTTCAAGCAAATAAGAGCATCGGAGGAGAGAGATTTCCCAACATATGGTGTTAATTCTGGGTGGACGTGAAGGAGCCGGAGGCATCACCCGTGTTCGAGAAGTGCTCAAGCGGGCATGCCTTAACGACACGATATGCTTTGTTTTTAGACGAAAATACAGACTACTGGACCTCCACCAAATCCGTGTTGAGTTGACATGGTTGAGAGAGAGAGAGAAGAAATTGAGAGAAAGAAAGACGAAAGAGAGAGAGGGTTTCAATATGTGTTGGGTGGTCGTGTAATGTAAGGGAGCGAGGGATAGATTTTAGGTTTAGTTATTTACTAAAATAACCTACATATATATCTATATGAAATTAATATATATTATATAATATTAAAATAAACGGTCCGGTCTGGTCCGATCCGAAGACCGAATTTAAAATGTACATTTTAGATTGAACCGAATATATTCGGATCTCTTAATTTAGGACTGATTTATAAAAAAAGCCTATAAATCCGGGGCCGGTCCGGTTCGGTCCAATTGGGTCAATCGGGTCGGTCTTTTTTTTGTCCACCCCTGGGGTACAACTCAACTCAACAAAGCCTTTTATATGTATTTCTAAATACCGCATTATCTCTGGTAAAGTGAAAAGAACATCCTTTTTTTATTGGTTACATTGCTTGGTCAACTTCTCTTCTTACCCTTTATGGCCTCTTACTCAGCAATTGTTGCTCCCTGGAAATTTTAAAGCTCGAGTGCCCTAGATTGACAAGCCTCTTTCTTCAGGTATGCATTTTTTCACATATGGTTGAACTTGGTTGGTGTCTTGGCTTATCTTAACCTCTTAATTATAAATGTTGTTATTATTATTGCTATGATTAAACCTCTTAGTCGTTTAGAGGGTAAGGAGACATAACTCACTTGATGGAAAATACATATCCAGATTACTATTATAACATCCCCACAAAAGTATTAGTAAGGAGGGTGAGAAAGAAGGCACTTTAGTAGAGAGATGGGAAAGGAGGGGTCGAAGGGAGTCTCGAATGAATGAAGTTTGTGAAACTGCAAAGGTTCACAGTTTATGGAGAACATTAAGAAGGTTGCTGTTTCATTCTCTTAATAGATGAATTGAGGGTTCTATATATACCGGGGGTATCTTGGGTGCATGCATTGAATGCTGAAGTGATATGCCAAAAGCGAGAAGAGATCGTCTGTCAGAGAGGATATAATAAGTGGCTCATGGGACATTTGTTGAAAAGTGATACAGTGGTTGTCCTTCCCGCTGTTGGGTTGCAGAGTGTGATCATGAGTAGATTAGTAGTAGCCTAAGAAGAACAGACACGGGTATCGTGTTTGACCCGACACGGACACGCTGACATGACAAATCTATAAAGTTTAGGATACGACGTGGCGGGTTTGTATATAAATATCTTTTTATAAATTTATATAGAGAAGCTTACAAGAAGATGAAAAGAGAGAAAAAAATGGTTGAATGCTTGTTAAAAAAAATGAACCAATGTTTATAGCAGAATGAAAAAAGTATCTTCAAGCAGAACATGAAAACGAAGGGGTTAAGTACGGCCATTTTCTCCCTTAAAATAGAGAATTTTTCTACTACGTGCTAGTAGAGCGGAGGAGAGCTCTTGGGGTGCCATTGGGGCCTATTTCTTGAAGGATAAAGCTCAAAATGATATACCAATTTATCTTATGTTTTAATACGCTTGCATCTAGTATATACACATTAACACGTGACTGACACCTTAGTTTTATATTTAAATTATGGATACGTGAAAAGGAGTGTTGGAAATATCTCATCAAGAGTGTCGGTTATCATATGAGGGTACCCATAACATCAACCTATATACATATATATACACATATGTATATATATACATAGGGAAAGGATCAAGTGAGGTCCGAGTTTGAGGACCCTGAATGATGACCATTTTTTTAACATAGTAAAAAAAATATTTTTGAGCTGATTTTTTTTTTTAACATTTCAATGGGACCATAAAAAAAATATCAGCTCAAAATGATTTTTTTTACTATTTTAAAAAAATCGGTCAAACTTTGTCAGTTTTTAAGTTGTCAAAAAGTGACAAACTTTGATCGATTTTTTAAAATAGTAAAAAAATTCATTTTGGCTTAATTTTTTTTATATGGCCCTACTGAAATGTTTAAAAACTATATAAAAAAATTAGGTCAAAAATATATTTTTTACTATTTTATCAAAATTGGTCCGCGCCAGCGGTATGCAAACAGATGTCCTCATAAGATCCGTTCTCTATATACGTATATATACACATATACATATATATATATATATATATGTATATATATACACACACACGTTCGTTACCATATACTTTAATGTGAGTGGAGTACAAAGATAGTTCGGAGTCGAAAGAAATAATGAAATCTTATTTTATCATTTCAATTAACAATAACTGTCAGAGCAACCCTTTATGCGTAGGGCATTTTGTGCCCAGTTGTGGGTTAAAACAATGTCAATGTCCCATGCCAGATTATATTTAAAAAAAAAAGTCCCTTGGGAATCATTGTTCGTTTCATGCTTCATCTGGGTTAAGAGTGGCTTACCCAGTGTAGGGACGGTCGTTTTCAAATTGTATATTTAATCTAGTAATGGCTATTTATGGGTATGCACAAGTGATGCTCTTAGCAAACAGTGAATTTCCCTTAGTTGCAAAAGATGTAAATAATTTAGCGTTCTCTTTATTGAGTCGGGATGTAGCAATTTATACTTATTTGAATTCTTTTTCCCCAAGACAGATTGCAAGTTTTGAGCTTGTTTATGTAAATATGATTTTTTTGTAAATAACTTCTGTATGAAACTTCGCCGACTTTGATTGACCGATGGTGATGTTTTATTTAGGACTTCAATTTAATGTGGTTTTGAACCTTTTTTCCTTGTTTGTTGTTGTGACCTTTGGGGGCTTGTATTAGTCGTGCAACATCGATGAAGAACAGGTTGAAGCTGCCATAGCCCCATGTAACATGCTGGAGACAGTTGATGTTCGATTTTGCCCAAAGGTGATGGTTCAACTAAAAATTTCTTAAATTTCATTTTTATTTCAGAACGCTATGGCCTTGTTTTGTTGTGGAAAACTGGGTTGCTTCCCAGAAAGTTTTTCTATGAAAAATAGAAAACTGCGTTCAGATGTCTATTTTTTCCCAAATTTGGAAAATGTTTTCCATTTCTCCTCTTTTCCAATTTTCCAGAAAATTGAAATTTGTTTTAAACTTGTCCCACAACCTTCTACCATCACGAACTTACAACCAATAATTGAACTCATCTTCCAATTTTCTACAATTCTCCATTGAAAATTAAAACTAGAAATGGAGATGAAAAATGGACAATGTTTTCCACAAATAAGCAGGCCCTATAATTTTGACATTCTTTTCCAAAAATAGCTATTGATTTGTGTTTTCATTTTATTTGCTACCTCTTTGTGGGTCGATAGATCTGTTCAATGAACGTGGGAAGGTTACGCACGGCGTGCCCTAGCTTGAAACGGATTTCCAGCAGTCTGGCACCCACATTTAAATGAAGAATTTGGATTTTCAGCAGTCTGGCACTCGAATTTACATGAAGAATTTGGTTTATTTAATTTAAGAGTTTACTGCTATCATTGGTAACTTTAAACAATTGCTAGTCTTAATTGTGCTCAATTTTATTTTTAAAATTATCTTACAGCTACTATAATTATTTATTATATGCAGTGATCATAGTTTAGTTTAGTCAACTAATTCTTTTATTTCTTATAATGTATCAGTTTTTTCTTGTGATCATGATTAGTGTAGTGTAAGTTATGCATATTTTCGTATAATTTTGTGCAAGATATTTGTTAGTATGTAAGGGTATAAAGGAAACTTTTACATTTCTTTTTTCCTAAACTTGCAAACAAGGAGGAAAGAATGTAGTAAGGAAAGAATGTAATGGCCGTTTATCTTGGTTTAAAAGCTGTTTTTGAGAATAATTTTAAAAATTATATTCTTAATTTTGAGTAAATTACTCATTTGGCCCCTAAATTATTTGGATTGTTTCAAAATGGTCCATAAGCTTTATTTAGTGTCAACTTAGCTCTCAAACTAAACAAACATATGTAACAAAGCTCGTCTTGTCATTTTGGGTGTTAAATTTGACTCAAATAGATCATTTGCCAAGCAAGGGGTGAACCTAGAGTAAAGGTAAGGTTGTCTCATTGTGATGTGGAGTCACAAGGAAACCACCTCTCTACATATGCAAAGATAAGGTTTTGTATATCTAATCCCCCAAGTACCCCTTGCATTAACCTCATGCATTGGGTTTGCCCCTTTTTGCCCTTTTCGATCATATGTCAAGCACATGACCTATTGTGAAGGGAAATAATTTAAATAATATTCTAAAGTTGTTTAGAGTAATTAATTTAAAATCCTGGTTCAAACTAAAAAAAGAAAGGAAAAAAATCACCTAAATGTTCATCTTCATTTCCTTAAAGCACCCTACCGGCTATTTTCGGTGCCCCTCCTGCATCCACCCTCCCTCCTGTCATTTTCGGTGACTCGCCCCACCCCCACTTGCCATTTCGGCAAAACCCTCTCCCAACCCCATCAACTCACCACTCACTGGCGATTTCTTGCAAAACCGACCATTTTGTCAAAGTTAACACCCAAAAGGATGGAATGGTATTGTTAAATATTTTTGTTTAGTTTTTTTTTTGTGGTGGTGGGGGGGGGGGGGGGGGGGGGGGGGAGCTAATTTGACACTAAATAGATTTTAGGGGTCATTTTTAAACAATTTAAATAGTTTAGGGGGAAAACGGGTAATTTTCTCCTTAATTTCTTTGAAGTGTCAAGTAAAGTTGATTCATAAGTAGTTTTAAACAAGTAAATTTCTTTGAAGTGTCAAGTAAAGTTGATTCATAAATAGTTTTAAAAAAGTAAAACAGACACGCATGTATATATATATATATATATATATATATATATATATATACTGTGTTAGATTTATATGTATTATATGTAAATTATATATTAATGAATGAAAATAGAGATAATGGACATTTTTTACTTAAAAAATAAGTTTCAGAAAACAGGATCTTAAACACAAAATTTAGTTTTTAAAATAGGTTTGCCAAATGCACTCTACCAAGAATTGTGTGACATATAAATCATTTTTAAACACTTAGACCAGCAAACGATAATTTTCTCTTCTCTTGTGAACTTTTAAAAAAGTTAATATTTTGCTCTCATCTCTTATTTAAACTAGTTGTGCCCACGTGCGTTGCACGTGTGGCCATTTCCAGATATTAATCTTCCACTGCAAATCTGTGAAGGACAAAGTAATAAAAATACTTGCAACATATTATGTAGGATCTGTTTTGTTAGAATATAACATAAAGTACCTAGTACGAAGCATCAATCATTACCCAAAAAATCAAACCTCCATTCAACTGTAAACTATACAAGATATTCCTGTGAATACTCCAAATCTATCACAAACGAACTCACAACTCCCTACTCAAAAGTAGGAAGAAATACACACAAACATGTATGTATATATAATCCGAATAAATATATCACAATGAAATTAGTTTGAAATGATTTATAGGGAAATATCATTAAAAAAGAAGTTAAAAAAAGCTTCAGCAAGCAAATTTCAAATCGCAGTTATTGAAAGACGACATTTGATAAAAACAGTGTGTCATCCTAAAAACTAAAAATTTAATGCTTAAATATGTTGCTTTTGACGTTTGTTAGAATTCAAAGGTTTTTCCTCTTCAACTTTATGAACGACGAACATGGATGACATTATCCGAAGAACCTTTGTACAACATTCTTGTTCCGTTACATAATCCAATTGATGGATTTATATTGCGTAGAAGAATGATTGGACAATTATGTTTAAGTTTCAATGTGTATGGTGGCAATCCATTCGGTATCAAATAATTTAAAAATTCTTCTTGGTAATAGTTATGTGTGTCATCCACAGCTTCATCAAAGCTATTTAATGTTTTCAATTCTCCGGGAACATATCAATCATCATATCATTGAGTGAGTCTACGTGCTCGTTTGTTGTTGCAAGAATTGCTCGATCTGTCAAGAAGTTTGGCGAGTTGGCATTTATATTTAATGATGGGAAGATAATGTCAATGAGAGATTGTTCGGGGCCCTTATTATGTATTGATGCTTTCGTCCCATTGTCAATCCTTAGAAGGAAATCGCTAAGTGAGGAATTGATACCCAAATGTTTAATTACTTAATCATCACTATGAAGTTAAACAGGGCATTAGTTCTTTTTAGTCATTACATTTACATAATATGATAGATGGATTATCAGTCTTAACATATCAATACAATAACTTTCAAAGATAAATTACGTGAGACAGATAAACTGCATCCATGTTCATTGAATAGAAATTACAAAATAACAAAGAGAATCCATCCGGTTAATAAGTATCGTCAAACCTAAGTTTTCAAGAAGTTAAAACAATTTACTCAGCAATAAGATGAATTGAAAACAACAATTGTAAATTAATTTTAAAAAATTAAAAAAAATTATGGTACTTGAATAAGTGCAATGTATTCCATAAGTATCCATAAACCATGAACTAAATAAGTGACACAATACTAAATATTAAGAGCAGGGAAGAACAAACTGAAATTCTTTGAACACTATGTATCTAAAGATGCTAAAGATACAGTTTAGAGTGTGCGTTTGAGTTGACAAAGATAATTCAACCAAGGCATGTAATTGCAGCTTCAGTAAGCTAATTTGGACTCATTTTGCTCACTTATTTGATTGTTCTTCAAAGTTATGTTTTTCTTAGTTGGGGAGTTACAACCTGAACCGACGTAAGACTTAATACGAAGATTATATGTATGTAGAGAGACAAAATGAATACATTGAACCATATAGTGTGAAAAATTTTCAACACAGAGGAATTTCAAAAATAATCTTTTTACTATTTCAAAAATGGTCCGCGTCAGCGGTACGTATATGCCGGGACAATTTTTTTAGTATCTTAGTACGCGTCAGCGGTATGTATATGCGACAATATAAAACATTTTAAATAAAATGTAAAAAAAAAACTGTTTTAAGCAATTTTTAAGTGCCCAAAGATTTTATTTTAAAAAAAATGTTTTAAGTAAAATCCAAGCATGGTAGTGTTTTAAGAAAATTGTTACAAAAATGTGACACCCCGCCTAATTAAATACCGGGTGATCAGTCCTTTATTAAGTTATAACCAAGGTGAACGGTTGGTTCATTCTTAGCATCACTGTCGCAAAAATAACTTTTCCAATTAAACAACCTAAACCATTTTTAGACTTCAATTTCCAAATTTAATTTAAAACCAATATTTAAAACCTTACATAATCCATAGTTTAAGAATTACACAACAACTATACTGGAACATATAATCCAAACAATTAAGCATCCAACTAGTTAATTCCAACTTTAAAACTTTAAGGAAAACATCCTGACAATAATAATCCCAAAGTATAAATACTAGAAATAAATGAATCACAATCTCTCATAAAAACAACTGAATAATGGAAAAGGGTGACACATGCCCAACTGAATAAAATAGTGCTAGAAGTAGAATCAATAATGAGGTCGTCTAAGCAAAAGGCCTGCAACTCCCACCTAAGCTGCAACGCGTTCCTTCCAAAGGATCCTATGCAAGACGCCCCTATGGCTGGGCACCTGTAATATATATATATATATATATATATATATATATATATATATACAAGAGAGAAGAGAAAATAGGGAACGAGTCAGAGCCCGATTGTAAAACAGTTTAAAATTAGTTTAGCAAGTATTTAAAATGCTTACCGGCTAAAGCAACAATCATATTAGTGCGGCACTCTCTTGAGAAATTCTCACATCTCTTCTAATGTGCACACTTATCGCACTAATACTCCCAATAGATTAGCTTATCTTAAGTTACTCACAAGATTCCATGCCGACATTCTCAAATGTTAAGGAAGTTAATTTTATATAAAAGCAAGGTTCTCACATAAGCCTCATTTGATTATTAAGTTTGTCAGTGTTGATGCTTATCGGCATCAACACTCAGTATCGCCTTAAACCTTTCAGACACTTATACCCAAGTTGAATTAATTATTCATTACTTACCTACCTTTAATCACAGTAGGTAGTTCCCAAATTTCCAGTTTAAAGATATATATATATATATATATATATATATATATATATATATATATATATATATATATATATATATATATATATTAACTACTCACATAATATATATATATACTAACGGCACCCCACATAAAAATTTATGGTACTGGCATACTCTGCTATCCAGTCCCCGTATCACTCGCACTAAGGGAAATACTAGTTCGGAATCACTCTCGAACTGTATTAACACAAAACACATACAAATTGAGGCGAAGCATAGTTCCAAGTCACTAAGAGGTCAGCACATACCCCACGTCTCTTAGGACCGTCTGATTATCGATCCGATAGCCTGTACCAAGGATTCCTATGTTCTAGGGTACGAGTCAATATCCCCCATAAAGGTCCCATCGAGATGAGACTGTCCCAGCGCGGTAACCTCAGGGATAGCAAGTAGCGCGAACATGATTTTCACACATATATAGTATATGCATAAACACAATCATATATGTATACTACCATTCCCATATCAAATTTAGGTACACTCTCATGACCCATACTTATGATATTTATTCTTATTGCACATTATATGATTATCCCGTAACGATTTTCTCTTTTATTCTTATTTTTGGGATTATTCCGACTTATTTCGTAACACTCGTGAAACCCTATCTTCATAAGTGAAATTTCAGTAGGTACTCTTTTACTTTACGACGTAACTCCCTTACGAGTCTCACCCTTTAACACATGTTCCCATTGTCCCTTATGTGTAAAACACCTCCGTTAAATGTTAATCTCGTCTTACATTAAAGGTTCTATTTTTATAAAGTCCTACTGGTCTTCTTTACATCCCAAATTGTTTTAATAGAAATGTCCAAAGATTACTACTCACTTAAATTGAAATTAATCATTTAAAAAGGAAAGTATAAGTCTGCCAGGAGGGGTCGATCGATCTATGGCAGGGGTTCGATCGATCCATCGATGATCTTAGGTCGATCGATCGATCAAGTAGGTATGGCGAACCAGCAGAATTTCCAGTTACGAGTTTCTTCTTCCAAAATCATCCAAACCAATATTTTTGACTTCCAAACTCCCAACAATTTATACTACAAGTGTTATATTCACAAATAAGTGGTATTCTACGTAAGGCATGCGAATTTTCATCATGTATAACGAATTAAATGGGGCACAATCCATAAAAATATTAAGAACCCTAATATTTTCTTTGTTCGGTTTCTTCCCATTCTTTTCCTAGATTTCATACTCCTAATTTACTGTAATTTCGTGGTTCAATCTCTACATGTGAATTTGATTTCCAAAATACATCTATTTCCTATATATCATGCGAATTCAATTCTCCAAAATAAGTTTTTCTTTCACAAGAACTAGTCCTAATCAATCATAGGCTAATATTATTGAACATTAACTGAAATAGAGCAAGATAAATACTTGCCTGGGAATTCTTGGCTCAGATTTGTGGAGATATTGGTGTGGTTGTGATCCTCGTTGCGCGATCTAAAGTTTGGCGGCGACGGCGGTGTAAACGGTGGAGTTCTTGGCCTATAACTCCTTGGAAAGCTTCTCCTCTTCCTCTCTAATGGGCGTCTTTAGTTTATGGATGTTCTAACCCTAGAAGATGACTCCTACCATCTGATATACTCTTAGAAATTTCGTGGGTTTTCATGCCAAAAAATGTAAAATGTCCAAAACGCCCTCCCCGGGATGTTAATTAGGCCTAAAAACGCCCCGAGAGCCAAACTAAACCCCCGGGTACATTATTGTGACTATCTCGACCCTTCCGGACACATTGACACACTCAAAATGACCGTACGAGTGACTTATAATTTATTTACTTTTAATAGTCCGAATTTAATCCCGACACGACACAAGTGCGTCCCGATAAATTTCCAAAATTATCAAATTAGATTCTCATGATAATTTTACGAAATTGTAATTAGACCACTTACTTTACCCATAAAGTAACTTACAACAAAATAATTACTAACTCTCATCACGCTAGTAAGTATCTAAATGATTTTTCGGATTAATTTTAATTTAATATCTCTAATTAAATTTAATAAATCCCCAAAATTAAAAGTCATAAAAATACGGGGTATTACAAAAAATTCTAATAGTTACAAAAATTATTTTATAAAAATAAAAAGTCAGTAGTTGCAAAAGAGTAACTATTAGAATTTTAATTTTTTTTAAATAAAATCTTTAGGCACTTAAAAAATTGTTTAAAACTGTTTGTTTAACACTGTTTTTTTTGTACATTTTATTTAAAATGTTTTATAATACACGATCAATATAAAATTAACACGACATGGCACGACACACTTCAAAATCTTAATATTACGTAAAATGAATATGAAACACATGAAAGTGACATGGCACGACACAGAATCCCATTTTTTACGAAATGCGAACACGACCCACTTGTCGTGTTCGCATTTTAAGTGGGTTGTGTTAGTATTTGGTAAAAAATGAGATTGCGTGTTGTGTCATATTACTTTTATAGGTGAAAATAAGATTTTGAGCTTTGTCGTGTCATTTTTATTTTGGCTGGGTTCGTGTTTGATTAAAAAAATTACATATATTGTGGCGTGACACTTTTACTTGGGTCGTGTTCGTGTTTTGTAAAAAAATAATATTTCATGTTGTGTCGTGTCACTTTTATTAGGATCGTATTCATGTTCGGTTAAAAAAAAATTGTCGTGTCGTGTTGTGTCGCGTTGCTTTTATTTGAGTCGTGTGCGGTTATAAAAACAATTTTCAATTTAAAAAACAGTTTTTTATTTGTTAATTTTTTTCCCAATTTTATGTAAAATATTTTTTGAAAAAAAAAAGTTTTTAAATCTTTCTTAAAAAAAACTTCTATAAAAGTATCATAACAGTTTTTTTAAATAAAAAAGGGTTTTTAAAACTATCATAATAGTTTTTTTTTAACAGTTTTTATAAAAAAACAGTTCTTTTTTAATTTAAAAAATATAAAAATGTTTTAAAAAATAGTTTAAAATACCGTTTTTTATTGAAAAAAAATTAACAAATAAAAAAATATTTGCTTGATCTTTAGAGCAAAGGGCAAGTTTGTCTTTTAAAAAGTAATTGGAGTGTTTTAAAAATTTTGAGAATCTTTAAGAAATAAACATGAATACAAATATGCCAAACTGGAAAATACATATGAATGCATAAAAAATAATAATCTAATAAGGTGTGAACTTGGTAATTCCTTAACTTAAAAAATATATATAATTTTTCTGAAATTAACATTGAATTTAGAATTATTATAAAACATGAATAGAACAACAATAAAATTGGATATATAAAATTTGAGCACAAAAGAGAGACAAGATTTATGAATGAGATAGATATAATTACAAAAATTATGTATTTGCTTTCAAATTAACAAATGCATACTTTTGATGGCAAATGAAAAAGGTGTAAAAAATTAGACAGGAAATTAAGAGTATTGACCTTATTTTTTGGACAAGAAACAACAGCAATGAAGAAACCATGCAATATGAATCTGATGGGAAGATGAAGGAACTTGGGAGCTAACTTTTGATTTTTAGGGTTTCAAAATGAATGTATTTGAAAGTTTTGTTAGATGAATGTATTAGGAGAGAGAACGCATCAAGTTAAGAGTCATGGAATGATTTTAATTTAATGAATGTGTGAGACTAATATTAAGGGTATGATAGGAAATGTTAATTTAATGATGATAGTTTAGTACTTTGAGATTTGAAGAGGAACTTCCCACTTTTTAAGTAGTAGAGATTATCTTTTTTTTCTGTTAGAAACTCCCAAACATATTGTTGATTTTGAGTTGATCTGTTGTAAATTATGTCATAAAAAATTATTATGTTACTATAATTTTTTGGGTCATTTATACTTTGACCCATTGAACTTTATTCATATTTTTAATTCATCACTTATAATTTTATTTTCTAAATTCACCCCCAAAACTTATTAAAAATATCAAATTATCCCAAATCCTAACGATTTTTTATTCAGAATGAAAAATTGGTCATGTGCGTGGCACATGAGGGTATTTTCGTACAAAAATATCCTCACGTGCTAGACAAATGACTAATTTTGCGTCTCGAATGTAACACCATTTAGAGTTTGGGAGTAATTTCACTCGTTTTAAAAAGTTTAGGGGGTTTAGTGTAGACCATTTAGAATGTAACACCATTCTGCCTTGTTAATTGAGGAGGATCAAAGTTATCAATTTCTGCTCTAACTGTTTTAATTCAAAGTGGGAGGATTTATTGTCACTATGCGACTGCGGAGTTGAACAAGTAATTTGGAGGGTAGTTTGAAGATGGTGGCATAAATAAATGAAGCCCGTCTCCAATGTGATTAACACATGAATTTTTAGTGCCTTTTGACTCGACCCGTATTATGTTACGCGTTATTAGTAAGACATTGTTTCAGCCATATTGGATTGGAAAACAGAAGAATTGTTTTTGAAATTTTTGGCAAAATTTTATGAAGATTTCAATTTTTTCGAAAATAAAAATTTTCATCAAACTAAAAAATTAGTAGAAACAATAATTGGAAAAGTTTGGGAGAAATCAAAAAATTCTAAAAATTAAGGAAAGGAATGAAATAATTTTAATATAGAACATAAATTTTTTAGAAATTTTGTAATCACAATATAATAATAAACAAATAAAATCGGAAAAGCATAATTCATATTTTTTTTAAAGTATCAGATCTTTATGGAAAAAATAGGATCGACATTCTTTCGGACAATATCTCTAACATTGGAAACTTAATAATAATTCTGGTTCTTTTTTGAGAAAGTCGGAATTCGAAAATTGGCAATTAAATATTTCGTTCCAAAATAGGAAAAACCTTATTGTATTTTGAAAATCTAAGAAGTTCAGGAAAAGGAGAACAAAACATCCTCTAATTATTAGATTTTTTTGGGCAAACCTAGTTATTAGATTAATCCCCACTTTACTAATCCCCTTGACTTACCTCCAAATTTTTAACGAAACACTGACGCCGTTAGAAAATTCATAATCCCTTGTTAGACATAACCCCATCAACATTATTCGGTATTATATATTATTAAATTGGAAATAAATTTTAAAATGTGAATAATTATTAATTTTGTGAAATCGTAATAATTTGTGCATTATGTGACAATTAGACAGAATGTTATAAATCAAATAACATATTGGCGTAATTAATTATGTACAATTAACTCTTAAAAATATTTAAGTTATGTATTTTGTTTTTTCATAATGGGGTATTATCATTGGACTTGGACTCTAAGATGGTACATAGGCATGGAGAGGTATTTTTAGTGTATGAAGTGGCCACATGAATAAGTATACATTTGGATAGAGTTTTGGGTAATGCTTGTTTGCATTTTGGGCTCATATGGGGAGTTCAAAATTAGGCTTTTTATAGATCTCCAGGGTTAAGGGTATTTAAGTAGCATTAGCCATCACTAGTTAACTTATAAACATAAACCTATCAACATGAGAAGTTTGGGAGAGCTAAGGAAGACTTTAAGGGAAGAACTAAGAGATTTGAAGAGGAAGAATCAAGCTAGAACCTTCATCATCCATTGAAATGCAAGAAAAATCTTGCCTTATCACAATTTAATATGCGGGTTGTCTCTGTTTTAATTGTCGTAATGGATCAATTTACGTTTAGACACATGTTAGGTTTGAATCTAATACATTGGTAGTTCGTACCTTGAATATTATAAATATTTTATGATGAAAAAACAAATATGATGCATTAATGGATTGAACCTTAGTAATTATGATGAATATATGCTTATAACATGTTTATATCTATCATAAATCTCATTGAGATTGATGAATCATGTACTTAAACTAGACTTTAATGATTTAAGAAACCTTTTATTGAATAAAATCTAAAATGATATATTATCAAAATCACGTTTATAATTAATTAAAGATGATGTTTTTTAAGGTGCTTTAAGAGTGGTTTAGGTTTATAATAATGTTGAAAGATGATTTGGGGAGATTTTGGGCAATTTTTGGTGTTGCGATACAGGGGTTGTGTGAACAAGTATAAAACATCCTTTGCGCCTAGATTTGGGCAGAAATAATTGAGACATGACCCCGTGCGCACGGATTTCGACATAATGTTAGTACTTTTTATATTTTTTCAGACCCTTAATTGTTCTTTAAAAAACTCCACTGAAGTTTTGAAGTAGGATATTTGGGGATCTACTCTTAAAAGTTATCACTGATTTTTTTTTATGAGATTTAGAATTAATCCTCAGGATGTGTGGATCTATTAGGAACGTTTAGGGTAGTATAACTTATACATTTTACACGATTAAAAGAGAATATATATATATATATATATATATATATATATATATATATATATATATATATATATGCTTTGTGTGTTATTTGTGTTCATACCATATGTGCGTGTTTTGGCTCATAGGGAATTTATCGTTGTCAAATTATAAAATTATCGAAAGTGCATGGGATATTATAAATCACGAGTGTAAATACAAGTTAACCCCAAAAAATTTGGTCATTTTTCTAAGTTTTCAACTTTTTAACTAGACTGTGCGGTGTATAGGTGAAAATTATAATCTAAAATTAAAATAAAAGTAATTAATGGGAGCAACCAAGAATATGTAACTAATTATGGGAGAAACAAGGATTCGAATCCATTTATCAGTTTTAACTAATATTACACAGTAATTTAATTTCATTATTCTCGATTTTATAACTAAAATTAAACCGACTCTCAGCGCATTTAATTCGAAATTAAAACATTTGAGTTCACACCAAATTTAACGTCTCCAATTTAGGCAATTGAAATTCCCATTCCCTTAAAAATAGCAATTTTAAGTTTTAGTAGTCCTTAAGCATGGACTATTAAAACAATCGAGTGTAAGCATAACCCATAAAAAGTACTCACATCAAAAATTAAAATTTGAAGTATCAATTCTAAGTCTTAACCTTGTATTTGAGCATGGGACATCGAACAATTTAATGTAACAAACCCATAAAAAAATACACATTTATTATTAAAATATGAATTAAAAATCATTTCTGAAGGTTTAAAACACACTCTCGTATCGTTTAAGTGAATATCGAATTTTTAAATTATTTAAATCATGTCGGGTGTTGATACCAAAATTAATATGCTAACGTGGATGAATCACAGGAAGACATGTGTCAGTCTACATGGCACATACAAACATTTCTACAATCACTTTAGCAACGAGGAACTTTACTTCCCCGATCAAGTCAGACACTCCGAGGAACTTCATTGCTCCGAGGAACTCTACTGCTCCGAGAAACTCTTGAACGTCGAGCAACTAAGGCGGTCCGAGCTGCATCTCGGCCATAACATTAATTGCCAGATAATCAACAGTTCAACTATTCATTGAATGCTTATCATACAGACGTATACGCTTAAAGGGCATTAATTGTTTACCCTTTCATATGTACAGCCTAAGGGCTATAAATACATTATATCATCCTCATTCAAGGGGACCGGAATTTCTTGATAGAACCACATATCGAGAATTCCCAAACATTTGGCAATAACAAAAACAGTGGACGTAGGCTATTCTTATAAGGCTGAACCACTTTAAAAATTCTTTGTCTTATTTAAATTTATATGCGATTAAATAATTAGAAGCAATCTAATTTTTTACATCAACAGATTGGCGCCGTCTGTGGGAAATGACTGTTGTTATCATTTTTCACCAAAAACAATTCATCATCAATGGCTGATAATCCTGAATCCAGCAATCGAAACGCTGGAAACCCTCCAAATCCCTCTGCACCATCAACCGTTCCAGCTCTGGCTGGAATAATGACAAATCTGGCCCAGGGCCAGACCGCCATGCAAGAAACCATGCGACAACTCATAAAAACCCTTCATGGCGGTGCACCTACTCATTCAGGAAAAAGAAGTGGTCAGAGGCAAACCCATTTACGTTCTTCATGATCCAGGCGTACTGATTCATATCATAATGAGGAATCTGATGATTTCTCTTATCAACCTGGGCGAACTTCGTCAATACGGGCCACAGATACTGAGCAACGTATTACTATTTCTCCAGAGAGGACCAGTGCCCTGGAAAAATTGAGCAGGGTGTCTCCTTTCAGTCGATTAGGCCCTAAGAGGAATAGGAGTCCACCTAAGGCCATGTCGAGGAGTTTTCGACAACCATCAGATCTAAGAGAAGGATCAGCACAATCACGATCAGCTGCTCGTCAAGATAGATCTCAGGAGGCCACATCAGCTCGATCAATTGCTCGAACAAATAGCCACGAGGAAGGAAATGACGCATGAAAAGGCTCCATTCAGAGATTAAAGGATAGATTGGGAGAAATGGCTAAGGCGAGGAACCCACTACAACGAACTTTTATTCAAGGGACGCCTTTTGTCCAGGCCATTGTGGATTTTCCCACACCGTCAAAGTTCAAAGCACCTGTGGTGACCCCCAAATATGATGGAAAGACATATCCTGTTCTTCACATAGAGCAATATCAAGCTACCGCCGACATCTATGCTGTCCCCGACGAGATGAGATGCAGAGCATTCTCGGGAACTCTTACTGGATCTGCCTAGATATGGTATAACAATCTTCCTCGGGGTAAGATTTCAACTTTCTTTCAACTGGCCGAGTTATTCATTGGGAATTTCTGTTTTGGAACAAAGCCAGTAAAACGAGTAGCGCATTGTTTAAGCGTTAGACAAAAAGCTGGTGAAAGTACTAGAGACTACATAACTCGTTTCAATAACGAGAAGCTATAAGTCATAGATTATGAAGAGAAGACAACAATCACCGCCTTGATGAGTGGGTTGTTGCCCAATAAATTGTATTACACTTTGGCTAAAGATCCACCTACAACTATGTCAGATTTGATGGCAAAAGCGTCCAAAATCATGAATGCCGAGGAAGCTATGGCTGCGAAGAAGAATATGGATAAAGAAACCAAGGTGGAAGTCGACAAAGCTAAGAAGAAAGAGCATAAGGGCAATGGTGGTGACAAACAATCCAAAAATAAGTCTTCATGGGAAGTCTTGAAGAAATTTGATAATTATACTCCTTTGAAGATGGGTATTAACCACGTCTTGGAAGAAATCAAGAATAACGAGGAGTTAAAATGGCCAAAGAGAATGAAGGCAGACCCTGACAGAAGGAATAGGGAAAAATATTGCGAGTTTCACAAAGATCATGGCCATATGACTAAAAATTGCATAGCCCTACAGAATGAGATCGAAACACTCATTAGACGAGGAAAACTGTCAAAGTATGTTGATCGTAGAAATGAAAGAGGAAACGAGGACCGAACAAGAGAAAGATCTAGATCTCATCGTCGGGCAGAGGAGAACAGGAAAAGAGATCATGAAGATGATACCGAAGATGATCCCGATCTTCCCAAAAGGCCAAGGCAACCGGAATGTGAGGTATTTTCAATACGTTTTGGGTCATTTGATTGTAATGTTATTACAGGTGGAGATGCAGGTGGAGGAGATCTTACTGCAGAAAGAAAAGCTTACCTCTGTGAGGCTCAAGCTTGTTCATATATTCAACGGATAAATTTGGCTGAGGAGGATCGCCCGAGAAAAGTAAACAAAGAGAAGCTGGTCATTGGTTTTTCAAAAAACGACCTCGCAGGTGTCTTATACCCTCACAATGACCCTTTGGTGATCAAAATGAGGATGAAAGAAGTAATGATTTCAAGAGTTCTAGTAGATAATGGTAGCTCGGTAGACATCATGTTCTACTCATGCTTCGATAGTTTAAATTTAAAGTTATCTCAACTGGAGCCTTATCACAGACCTCTCCTCAGTTTTGCTGGTGAGAAAGTTTTTCCACTTGGGATGATCAAGTTGGATATATTCATTGGTACATGGCCCGCATGTCAAACATAAAGAATACGTTTCTTTGTGATGGATAAGAATGTTCAGTCAGCTTACAATATCATCATGGGAAAGGTTGGCTTGAAGAAGTTCAAAGCGGTTCCATCTACAGTACATCAGTGCTTAAAATTCCCAACAAACTTTAGAGTATGAGTTGTGAAAGGTGATCAAAAAGTAGCTCGGGAATGCTATTATTCATCTGCCGAACAAGAGGAATTGGAGGAGTCGAGGAAAAAGACTGTTACCTATCAGGTGGATGAAGGCACATAAATTGAAATATTGGATCCTAGAGATGAATCTCAACTGGTAAAAGGTCAGGTAGTGTAAGCTACAGAAAATGTCATTCTGGACGATGAGCACCCTGAACGAACAACTCAAATAGGTTCATCGTTGGATGCCTCAATAAAACAGGAGTTGACAACTTTCCTAAGAAGTAGAAAGAAAACTTTTGCATGGAGTCATGAAGATATGCCTGGAATAGATCCAAACTTCTTATGTCATGAACTCAATGTGAATAAAGAGATCAAGCCGGTAAAGCAGAGAAGAAGAGTATTTAGTCCCGAGAAGAACCAAGCTATACAAGAGGAGGTCGAGAAACTCCAGAAAGCTCGATTCATTGAAGATGTTAAATACCCAGATTGGTTAGCAAATGTGGTGATGGTAAAGAAGAAAAACAATAAATGGAGGATGTGTGTTGATTTCACCGATCTCAACAAAGCATGCCCAAAGGATCATTTTACATTGCCCCAAATTGATCAACTGGTGGATGCTACATCGGGACACGAGCTGCTCAGCTTCATGGATGCTTACTCTGGCTACAACCAGATCAAAATGAAACCTGAAGACAGGGAAAGTACTTCTTTCATTACCCCTAGGGGAACTTATTGTTATAATGTTATGCCTTTTGGTTTGAAAAATGCAGGTGCGACATACCAGCGGCTGATGAACAAGGTCTTTGCCGAACAAATCAGTTGCAACATGGAAGTCTATGTCGATGACATGCTGACAAAGAGTAAGAAAGTTGCCGATCATCTAGTTGACTTAAGTCAGATCTTTGATCAACTAGATAAATACCAAATGAAGCTGAACCCGACGAAGTGCATATTTGGAGTACGAGAAGGAATGTTCCTCGGGTACATCGTCAATCAGCGAGGCATTGAAGCAAACCCAGAAAATATCAAAGCTCTTTTAGGGCTACGATCTCCAACGACGAAGAAAGAAGTGCAAAGTCTTAGAGGACGAGTAGCAGCGCTCAACAGATTTGTATCCCGAGCAACTGATAGATGCCTCCCATTCTTCAAAACGCTCCGAAAAACTTTCAAGTGGAATGATGAATGTGAGAAGGCTTTTCAAGACTTGAAGAAGTATTTGGGAGCACCTCCTCTGTTGTCAAGGCCAGTAATGGGAGAAAAATTGTACTTGTACCTGGCGATATCAGAGAATGCTGTTAGCTCGGCATTGATCATAATGGGGAATGGAATTCAGAAGCCAATTTATTACACAAGTAAGGCTTTCCGAGGTGCAGAGATCAGGTATCCAAAGCTGGAAAAATTGGCACTGACATTAATTGAGGCAAGTAGGAGAATGAGGCCATATTTCCAGGCCCATACCATAGTCGTATATACTGACATGCCATTGAGACAAGCCCTTCATAAGCCAGAAAAATCAGGGAGATTGATGTACTGGGTAATAGAACTCGGTGAATATGATATAATTTATGAACCCAGGTCATCGCTTAAAGGGCAAGCAATAGCAGATTTCATAGTAGAATTCACCTATCCAGATATCCCCGAGGAGAAAAAGTATCTCGCCGATCAACCTGTGGATGTTACAGGATCAACAAACACTGGCTCAGACCAACTTAGTTTTGTAAAAGGGCAAGTGGATGTGACAGGATCGACAAACACTGGCTCAGACCAACCTAGTTTGGTAAAAAGGCAAGTGGATGTGATAGGATCATCAAATTCGAGCTCAGACCAACTTGGGTTGGTAAAAGGGCAAGAAGAGATGGTCGACGAAGAACAAGAAAAATCAGGGGATGGTAAAAATAAGCAACAAATATTTCATCGAGGAACTCTGTCAAATCAGAAATTAAAAGACGAGTTGCCTATCTGGAGGTTGTATGTAGATGGCTCATCTTATACTACAGTCTGTGGAGCAGGGATCGTTTTAAACAGCCCAGACGAAGTCGACATGGAATATGCATTGCGATTTCAATTTAAAGCTTCTAATAATGAGGCTGAGTATGAGGCCATGATAGCAGGTCTTATTTTGGCAAAAACTATGGAGGCGAAACAAGTTATTGTATTCAGTGATTCATAATTAATTGTGAATCAGATATTGGGAACATATGCAGCCAAAGGAGAATTAATGATCAAGTATCATTCAAAGGTGATGGAGTTGGTATCAGAATTTGTTGCCATTCAGTTGATCAGAATACCGAGAATGGAGAATGCAAGAGCAGACGCTTTGGCCCGATTAGCATCAGCTACTCGTACTGAGCTGCGAAGAACGATACCAATTGAAGTGTTAGAAAGTCGAAGCATAGATGAAGACCTGACGATGAATTTTATCACCCTTGACTTAGGACCATCTTGGATGGATCCCATCAGGGCGTATATTGAGGAGGGAGAATTACCGGTGGATAAGCTCGCTGCCAAGAAATTGAAGTTTAAGGCTGCTCGGTATGTACTAACTAATGGAGTTTTGTACAGACGAGGAATCATGGAAGGATTGCAAAGATGTGTACATCCCCCCGAGGTGAAAGAATTGATTGAAGAGATCCATGAAGGGTCCTGTGGAGCTCATGTAGAAGGTCGTACTCTTTTACAAAGGGTAATGACACAGGGATACTACTGGCCAACTATGAGGGCTGATTGTATAGCCTATGCCAAGAAATGTGACAAGTGCCAGCGTTTTTCCTCCATCCGAAGAACTCCACAAGCATTGTTGACGCATATCACTTTCTCTTGGCCATTTGCCATGTGGGGGATAGATTTGGTAGGGCCATTGCCAACGACTAGGGGAAGGTTTAAATACCTCGTCGTCGCAGTGGATTATTTTACCAAGTGGGTAGAAACTGAGCCCCTTCTCGACATGACTTACGAGAAGGTATATCAATTTGTTTGGAAAAACATCATTTGCAGGTATGGTCTTCCTCATGCATTCATCACCGACCATGGAACCCAATTTGATAATGAGGAATTCGCTGCCTACTGCCATCAGTCCAACATTTTGAAGCTCCATTCAGCATCAGGTCATTCCCAAAGTAATGGACAGACTGAAGTAACGAACATGACATTGCTAAATGGTTTGAAGATAAGGCTAAGTGAGGCTAATGCAAATTGGATTAATGAGTTACAGTCAGTACTGTGGGCTTATCCTACTACTCCCCGAGCAGCAACTGGAGAATCCCCATATATGCTAGCATTTGGAAATGAGGCTGTAATACCTGCCGAGTTGGGTCTTCCAACACACAGAGTGCTGAATTTCAATTCCCCAGTCAGCAACTTAATGAGAAGATTAGATTTGGACATGCTCGAGGAGGTTAGAGAAGAAGCAGGCATTAGGAATGCTGCTTACAAACAACGAACAACTCTGTTCTACAATAAGAGGGTGAAGAACTGCGACCTAAAAGAAGGAGATTACGTGCTAAAGAAGGTCATTCAGAAGCACAATAAGTTAGAGGCAAACCGGCATGGACCATACCGAGTTACAGAAGTTGTTCGACCAGGAACTTACCGAATAGCAACTTTAGAAGGAGAAGAGTTTAAGAATGCATGGAATGCTGAACACCTACGCAAGTACTATCAGTGATGTAAAATGTAAAGCAGTTCCATCAGTATGAATAAAATGATGATATTTTGCCAGCCTCTCTCCTTTTATTGAAAGTTTTTCTGGGAATACTAGTGCTACACACTACACTGCTCAGCAGTAAAAACGACATTCCTAAAAATGCCAACTCCGGTTGGTTAGGAAGCAAAAATATCCCTAAAAATGCCAACTCGGTTAGGTTAGGGAACGACATACCTAAAAATTCCAGCTCCGGTTGGTTAGGAAACCATACTCCTTTGGTTAGGAGGCAAAAATATTCCTAAAAATGCCATCTCCGGTTGGTTAGGAAACCATACTCCTTTGGTTAGGAGGCAACGACATTCCTAAAAATGCCAACTCCGGTTGGTTAGGAAGAAAAATATATTTTCCAAAAAATTCCAAAGTTGGTCGAAAAAGAAAATTCACCAAGTCACCAAGTTATATTGGTAGAGAATCAAAATATGCCAACCCTTGTTGGTCAGAAACATTTTGCGAATATTACCAAGTTAAAATTTTATTACTTGTGACTTTTAATTAGTCGAGAAGCAAAACATCATTATTTTTGGGTCAGCCAAATGATTATTACAAATTTAAGCTAGTCGACAACAAGTTTGAATCAACTACAGTTGGTCGACAAATTACATAATGTTGTTATCTTTTTAACAGATATACAGTCAAGCTAGTCGACAATCAGTTGGTCGACAAAATACATAACGTTGTTATCTTTTTAACAGATATGCATATACATATATAAAGCATTTTACAACCATAAAATTGCAAACAAAAATGAAAATCGTTCATTAAATCTAAAAAACAAAATTATATGTATTTCATTAAACCCAAAAATGAAGTACAAAAATGAAGTACATTGATCATGAAATGTATAAACAACTATTACATTAAGAACCCTATTCTATTGGTCTCTTTCCTTGCGCCTTTGAAACAGGTTCCTCGCCAGCAGGAGGATCTTCCAAGGAAAGAGGAGAATTAATGAAGTTAGGGTCTTGAACCATTCTGATGTTCATTACAGAAGGTGTATCTAGTAGATGCTCGGGACGAGATAACTCAGCATTTGAATGGAGATTATAATCACCGAGATACTTTGAAATGAGGCACCGAGGAATGGCCCGAGTAAGGATCCAGCTCATGTCAAGCTTGAAGGGCGGAACTGGTAGATCGAGCAGCCCTGGGTCATAATAATTCCATAAATAATGACCTTGCTCCAATTTCAGTACACCCAGAGCGTTCAACCATCCCTTTTTGTAGCCTTCATTGTTAGCGTTTTCAATACGAGCATCCAAATGACAAAGGGCTTCATTGTAGCCTGCCATCCAGAATTCGCGAGGTTGTTTGTGGAATTGATAAGTTAACCTCTCTAATTGCTCGTGAAGGCTTCTGGAAAAAATATCTTTATTTTCCAAAGAAGACTTCTGCGTAGCAAGTTGCTCCTCCAGGCTCTGGACTTTCTTGGACATTTCAGACAAGGCTTGATTTTTTGCCATCAGCTGGAATGCTTGGTTTTCCAACGCTGCTTGAGTACGAGCTTCTTCAATAGTAGGACGAAGAACTCTTGGGCGTCCCCGAGCAGGTGAAGTACCTTGTTCCTCGACAGCACTGAGAGCAACTCTTGCTTGACCCCGAGAACCTCTTCCTCGTCCCCGAACAGCAGTAGCAGGGCCAGCTCTTCTCAAAGTTTCTAATTCTTCTTGCAATTTGGCGTTCTCAACTTCTAAGAAGGAGAATTCCTCGTCGGTCACAGGTACCAAGGCATTGGAAGAAGACGCAACAGACCTCAACTGAGCTAATTCCTTTTGCATATTATTATTCTCTTGCTCCAACAGCTCAGCGATTTGCCTGTGCTCTTCGACTTCTGCCTTCAAAGTTCTCTCTCTCACTTCATAACCAGCAAGTATCTTGTCATAGCCTTTCTCAGCACTGAGTTGTTGATATTTCTTTTCGTATCCTTCGTGCAAAAGAGCTGAAGATTCTTTGTACTGCTGCTGAAGTTCATCAAGAGTACCTTGCAAGTCTTCAATCATCTCGTAATAAGCCATATTATTGGCTACAGTACGATCAAGAAGACATTTCAAGTATTGATAGGCCTCAACTGCCTGTTCTGAAACATCTCGGCCAAGGATGTCTACAATTTGTGACTTGTCCAAATCAGTATGACCCGCTTTAAAATATTCAATGCATTGTCTCAGCAGTGTTGTGTCATGATCAGACAATAATTCCATTCTGGCCATAAACTAATAAAGAGGAGAAGGCAAGAGTTAATAAGAGTGTAGACAAACTATCAACAACATAAATGATCAAAAAAGGCAAATTTTATTACATCATAAGAAGAAGAGTAAAAAGTTCAGAGTACATATGACAAAAGAAAATAAAAAAAATACCGAACAACTTCACACCTTTTCCTTGTCTCCCAAGACTTTCTCGGGAGGCTGGGATGAGGAGTTAGGTTGCTCGCTGGGAATAAAAAGTTGGTCGGCATGAGCAGGAGGTTCTTCAGATGGAGTAGGCAAAGGTGGAAGCTCCTCGTTGACTGGCTGGATAGGTTGTGGGGAAAGGATTTGATCACCCACAACAATGGAAGACTCCTCAGAGGCAGCTTTGTCCTCTTCTTCATCTTCAATAGTTGGAGGGGGACCAGGAAGATGTTGTTAAAACAGTTCTGAACCCTCATCAACCTTCAACTCCTGTAGAGCAGCAACCCAGCCATCTCTGAAGTATTTAAGGCTGCCATACTCTACGTGGGACATCATTGCCGCCACCCCCTTATTCCATCCTTTGTCCCAGCCAGTGCTGAAGGACTTCTTCACAGTAACTTTTCTTTTCACCTTTTCCGAAAAGAGCTTCTCGGATAGAAGTTCCTTGGCGGCCTTCAATTTGCCTTCCACCTCCTCCTTCTGACGATTTACCTCGCGAAGAAGGGTTAATTCTTCCTCAGCCATTTTTAGCTTATTCTCAAGCTCACCAAAATTTTTGAGCTTCTATTCAAGCTCTTTGTTCTTCCATTCTAAATTCTTCACTTTGCTTTCCAACCCCTTGGAGACTTCAGCCATCTGAGCCTTTTCTGCTTCAACTAAGGCCAGTTTCTTCTCCCAATCAGCTTTATCCTCGTCATATTTCTGACGGGAATCTTTCAAAGATTGGGTCAAACCCATTAAAGCATCCTCTACACCAGACGAGGAGCTGGAAGCTTTGATTACTTCATCCTTCTTCACAATTGAGTTAAAATAACTCACCAACTGGAAAAATGAAATAATGACAAGTCAGTACAGAGATATATGTAATAAGGGAAATAAGGAAAGTTCAGAACAAGAGAAACTTACTGAAGCAATATGGCGAGTAGCCAAAGATGTAAGCATATCCCGAGCAAGATTCTCTTCAATTCCTTGGATCTCGGGAATGATCCAAGTCTTCACCGAGGTCATAGCAGAGCTCGGGGGAATAATAGTAGGAACACCAGCATCACTAACTGAGAGCTAGGGGATAGTTTCAGTCAAATTGGCCGAGGAGCTTTTCTTCAGCCTCCTCGGGGGCACAGGAACAGCTTCAACCAAGGAAGAACTCTTGGTCGGGGATATAGTGATCACTTCCTTGGGAGCATCACTTTGGCTTGAAGCCACTGGGGGCTTCTCGGCAGCCTTCTTGGATGCAACAGAAGGAGCAACATCTATTTTCTTTGTCCCCTCTGGGACATCAGACTTATTTCTTTTTGCCTCTCCAGCAGAGGCAGCCTTCTCAAAGATAGCAGGAACTCTTCTTTTACCCATCTTCTGGCTCAAGGGAATATGAGATTCAGGAGAGTATTCTTCAGGAACTGGCGCTGGTTCTGTATTACTAATCACAGGGCGAACAGTGAAAGAGGATGTATAGCTCTTATACTGCAATAAGTATGAAGCATACCTAATGTGCTCGTCTGCAACTTTCTGATGCAAGCCCCAGATATGTTTCAAATGTTTTATGTTAACTTCTGATTCCTTTGGAGCTTTTCTCTTGCTATGAACTGCAAATAAATACACATTGTAATATCAGTCACATATTTTATCAAACATAATGAAAGCACAATTTCAGATATAAAATAAAATAAAAATAATCTATCCCATTGCCATAGGGAGGGAATCTGGGACCCTGGTATACTTCGTCTCCAACTAAAGGGGCATGTTTCCAATTTTTAATAACAACCCCATGTTCAAAATAATCCCTATTGGCATCAGGGAGGTTGACTACTAAAGCTCTATTTAAAAATCTGGTTTTTAACTAAAAAGTATTATCCAGAACTGCCCATCTATAACAAAACATAATCTCAGGAATTCCTATGCGAGTTCCATGAGTTTGATTTAACCTATACACCCCATTAACTATTCTCCATGTGTTGGGGACTATTTTTGCAGGAACAACATCAAAATATTGACAGAATTCTAAGCACAAAGGGTTTGGTGGAAAAGAAAATCCACACTCAGCAATAAAGAGGCTGGGGAACCAATGTCCCTCAGCCAAGCGAAAATAATCTGAAGGCTCAGAAAGCTCCTCCAGAGTTACCCAAGAAGGGATAGAAAAGTCAGAACGGAATTTCTCAAGAGATTCAATAAGATAAACCATGATGAATAAAAGAAATGAAGAAGAAGGAAGAAGATCTTACAGGAAAAAGAGGAATCTGTTGACAACGAACGGAGGAAAAGATGAACGCACAAGAGAGAGAGAGACAATGGAAAACTCGAAAACAGAAATTGGAAAAAGGTAGAAGACGATGGGATTGTCTGTGATGCTTAAATACTTTGCCTCGGGAAACGGTGAAGGAAATGATTACAAAAAGAAAATATTATGCTACCGGCGGCTAGAAGGACAAAAAATACGCGAAGTTCGAAGCGTTTATAAAAATTCAAAAAGGCTGATTCTGCAAATTTGGAAGAAAAAATAAATATAGAGTAAATGCTCCTAAAAATCAGGAGGATCATTTAAAATTGCCATATTTCGAGAAAGAATGTTCCATACTCCTCAAATTTCGAACTATGAAACATTGGGGGCTTCTGTTGATACCAAAATTAATATGCTGACATGGATGAATCACAGGAAGACACGTGTCAGTCTACATGGCACATACAAACATTTCTACAATCACTTTAGCAACGAGGAACTTTACTTCCCCGATCAAGTCAGACACTCCGAGGAACTTCATTGCTCCGAGGAACTCTACTGCTCCGAGAAACTCTTGAACGTCGAGCAACTAAGGCGGTCCGAGCTGCATCTCGGCCATAGCATTAATTGCCAGATAATCAACAGTTCAACTATTCATTGAATGCTTATCATACAGACGTATATGCTTAAAGGGCATTAATTGTTTACCCTTTCATATGTACAGCCTAAGGGCTATAAATACATTGTATCATCCTCATTCAAGGGGACCGGAATTTCTTGATAGAACCACATATCGAGAATTCCCAAACATTTGGCAATAACAGAAACAGTGGACGTAGGCCATTCTTATAAGGTTGAACCACTTTAAAAATTCTTTGTCTTATTTAAATTTATTTGTGATTAAATAATTAGAAGCAATCTAATTTTTTACATCAACATCGGGAATTGTTTTGGTGTTCAAGAACACAACTTTTGCCCTTGTTTATTCTTTGTGGGGAGAGCTCTACAACCGATAGCTGCGTGCTATTATGGAGTTAGTCCTTGTGAAGATTTCAGACTGCATGCCTAGGATTGCGATCCTTGTGGTATAGCTGCGCGTGAACCACTGCAGATTTCGAGTCGTTGCTTTGAAGGTTTGACGAAGACACCGTGCGTTACTCTTGTGGGCGATGCAAGATGGTATGTACGTCAATGGTCTTGTAAGCTTTTCAAAGTTCTAGAAATAAGAGGTTTTGCCCTGCCGGGATTTTTCCTTAAGCTTGTGTCACATGCTTTATTTATTTTATTGTTTGACACACGCACACACGCAGTTGAATGATTTAGGGCTGATTTATTTTGGTTTTAAAATAGACAATAATTAAATCAGTGTGCCAACGTAGAAATTTACGAATTTAATCAATTATCACTCAGTCGCACTCTTTTCAAATTGGTATCAGAGCAGGTTACGCTAATTTATTGTATATTCCTATTTCCCGCAAAATCGTGTGATATTGATTTTTCTTAAATCAGTTTTGTGAAAAATCGCATTTTTTTCTATGGAGCACTTCTATAATAAGATGCCTACTTTTTACGGGTCTAATTATGCCTATTGGAAAGCTCGCATGAAATCTAGTTTAAAAGCCATTGACGAGCGTGTATGGTACCTTCGTGAAAATGAGTGGACTCCTCCCACGGTCACCGTTGATAATATCACCTCTTTAAAATCCGTGTCAGTATGAACTGAAGATGATCATAAAATGACTAACTATAATTCACATGGTTTGAGTGCTATTTCTGGAGATATCACTCCTGATGAGTTTCGCCGAATTATGACGTGCACCACATCTAAAGAGGCTTGTATGTTTTGAAATTGACACATGAGGGTACGAATGCGGTTAAAGAATATAAGTTACAAAATTTGGCCACCCAATTTTAGACTATCACCATGTCTGAGTCTGAATGCTTTGATGATTTTTTTGCACGTTTGTCGGACATTATTAAAACCAGTTTTAATTTGGGTGAGGTGATTGATAACACGCGTGTCGTTAAAAAGATTTTGAGATCTCTCCCAAAATGCTTTATTCCTAAAGTCACTGTTTTGAACTCTTTGGGAAATTTGAAATCACTTAAGTTGGAATAACTTGTAGGAGATCTTCAAACCTATGAGATTGATATGTTTCCCAAAACCATTAAGGCTAAGGATAATGGCATTGCTTTAAAGACTCATTGTAAGAAAAAGAAAGAAAAAGTTTGTGACTCCGATTCTGAGGGAGACTATGATTTTAATGATATGGCCTTGTTTGCGAAAAATTTTAAAAAATTTCTCAACATGAACAAAAATAATTCTTCCAACAAAAAGAAATTTTTTGAGAAAAAAATAAAGGAAAGGCCAAAGAAAGCGGTGAGAGAGAAAAAGAGAATGACTCAGATGAGGAGTGTGAGGAAGATCTTGAGAACGTGACTTGTTTTGAATGTGGGGGTAAGGGACATAAGTCGTTTGAGTGTACAACTTGGCTTAGAAAGAAAGGGAAGAAAGTAGCCATGCCTGCCACACTTAGTGATAGTGAGGGTGTTGAGGGAGATGAGTCCGATAAAGGTTTAGCACATGGGATGGTTGTCACTTTTTCTAGTCGTGTGAGCACACCCACTTTCTCTCACGAGAGTGCACACGAGAGCGATGATAGTGATTTGTGTACTTCTAGTGATGATGAGAGCGAGGAACAAAGTGGAGATGAAAGTGAGATTCAAAAAGATTTTAGAGATTTGTACACCAAGACCTTGAAAACAGAGAAGTATAATCGTGATTTAGGTCGTCGGGTTTTAGATTTGGAGATAGAGAAGGAGGTTTTGAGAAAGCAGAAGTGTGATTTGACTGACACGTTGTCTAGTCTGACGACACGTGTATCCCAACTCGAGAGTGATCTCAAACGTGCCAGGGAGGTCAATGTCATTTTTGAGAATGCACCCAAGAATGTTGAAATGGTGGTTCTTAAGGGTAAAGTTGAAAAGTTAGGAATAAGTCATGATGGTGCTTCTATTTCCCAATTAGCACCCGAGCCGGTTCCCACTTTAGTGAAAAATTCACATGAGTCTCACCCTCACCCACCTAGGCGTCCCATTCCTATTAGGAAAGAGCATCCTAGAGTTTTTGAGAGAGGTGTTCCGAGACCTATTTATGTTTGCTCACATTGCAAAAGGAGAGGACACCTTAGGGAATTTTGCTTTAAGTTGGGGTATGGGTCACGTTTTGCTTCTACACGTGTTTCTGATACACATGCTACCACACATGATTCTTTACATGCTCCCGGAGACTATATGAGAGAGTTTTCACATTTAGGTGAGCAAGTTAAGTTTTTAGTCAAACTTCACAAGAATTAATGGAGATTTTTCATAAGTTGTCACCACCTTTGGAAAACCCCACCGCATCTAATGATTGAGGTTTGACTTGTTTACTAGCATAGGATGATTTTCATGATGACATTGTTTGCCTATTGCTAGTATGTATCATTTTTGTATAGAATTTTATTTTCGAAATTTTTTGAAAAATACAAAAAGATTTTATTTTGATAAAATTTTTAGAAAAATCCAAAAATATTTTTGTATTTTGTTTGCACCGTTTATGGATGAAGACTTAGGATGACCGAGTCACAACATCATTCCATTTTACATGTGACTATTTGATAGTGTTTTGAGATAATAGGTCAATTCATCCTTGTGCTTTATAATGTTTGGAGTCATCAAGATGTAATTAAGTGTAACTTCCTACATGTTTGACTCATATTTCCTTTATTGCACACATGCACGGATTTGTTTGATTATTGTGCTTGTATTATCACATGTTGGTTGGGTGTTTTCACTTCAATAATGTCCTTAAAACGAACCAAGCATGATAAATTTTGATAAGGCAATTGTGCATATAAGAACCGTTTTATGAGTTTGTGTGCTTTCTTCAAAAAATGGGAAGGGCTGTGAAAGGTTCATTTTGCCTTTGCGAATACTAAGCCACCGTTAAATTGGACCTAAAAAATGGAGGAATTTTATTATCTGGGGTCCAAAGAGGTTTAAAAGAGACCGAAAAAATTTAAAGGCAATAAAAAAAAATTCATGCCAAATTATAGGCCATTTAGGTTTTTGCACCAATTCTCCAAAGTTTGAGAATTTAGTTTATTCGCCTCTAAAAGTAAATATATGTGAGGGTGTTTGGTTGGAGATTTTAAACGGGTTTGCACGTCCTTGAAAAAGCACTAAATAGTTTTGGACGTTATTGGGGTGGAAATCATTTAGACTTTGATTTGTTGATTTTCATAAGACGATGTCATTTAAATTCAATAAATTTTTACACCTAAGGATTCTTTTGATGTTCATTCGTTAGGGGTACACGTATTCATCGTGCACATATTATTGATTGAGTTGATTTTCCTATCGAATGTGTTCACACCCATTCATTTCGTTTCCATGATTTGGTTGTTTGAGTTTAAATCCATGGTGTGATTTTTTGTATTATATTTTTCAAAGTGGTATCTTATTTTGTATGAAAAATTGAAAAAATTCAAAAATAGCTTGTGAGATTTTTTGAGATATCCCTTTGCATGCGCGTAGCTTGATCTTTGTTTGCTATGCATTTTATCGTGACACTCCATGTTTTGATTTTTTCTTCTTATCTGTCTATTTTGGGACATCATAAAAAGGGGGAGAAAGAATTATCATGTTATGGGGGAGTTTTTTCATTATGGGGGAGATTTGATTATTAAAGCTTTATTCTTATATCATTTCAAACTCGATGCGTCACGAAGGTTTTTTCTTTATCTCATGTGTGTAGGGACAAATATTGAAGATCATGATATTGCACACCCTGATGAGAAAATCTTTGAGATTTGACGAAGATGATTGAAGAACAGTTTTGAAGTCCTGCAAATTATTCATGGGATGGTAGATTTGTATATGCAACTTGGTTTGTTGATAATTCGGATTTTTTATGTTTGTACCGGAATAGACATAGGGGGAGATTTGTAAGGACATATTTTTATAGGTCCGTTATCAATTTGTTATGTCATATACCGCTACACCGTCGAAGAGCATTCATGAGTCATCTACATCTAAGACGGATCCGAAATATTCAAGTTCTTCATCATTCAAGGCTCCGCGAAGTTTACTTTGGTAAGGTTATGTTTTAAATACCTTTACTTTTAACTTAGAGCTTTTGGGAGACTTTTCTAAAATATTTTCGAAGTGTTGGAGCGGACTTTTTCGTCAAATATTGAGAATGAGTGTTTTTTCTAAGTTTTATAGCGGACCTCGATTTTGACGCCCAGGTCGTTCGCGCGAGATCAACATCTCGTTCGAACGAGATTAGAAGTCGGGCGATGTCGTTTGAACAACATGCATACTTCGTTTGAGCGACATATGCTTCTCGTTCGAACGAGCTCGTATTTCAAGGCGGTGCATTTTTGTATAAATACTCATTAAATGGTAATGTTTTCATCAAGAAGTCACAGCGTTTTGACGAACATAAAAACTGCAAAAGAAAAATCCTTTTTGGCCTCTTCCTTTAGGGTTTTAATCCCTTTTTGTTTTCAATTCACAAAACTCCCATATGCTTTAGTGAATTTTTTTGGTGTTCAAGAACACAACTTTTTCCCTTGTTTCTTCTTTGTGGGGAGAGCTCTACAACCGACAGCTGCGTGCTATTGTGGAGGGAGTCCTTGTGAAGATTTTAGACTGCGTGTCTAGGATTGCGATCCTTGTGATATAGCTGCACGTGAACCACTACAGATTTCGAGCCGTTGCTTTGAAGGTTTGATGAAGACACCGTGCGTTACTCTTGTGGGCGATGCAAGATGGTATGTAAGTTAATGGTCTTGTAAACTTTTCAAACTATTTCAATTTCAATTTCAATTTCAATTTCAATTTCAATTTCAATTTCAATTTCAATTTCAATTTCAATTTCAATTTCGATTTCGATTTCAATTTATATTTCAATTTATATTTATATTTATTCGCAACTAACATTGAATTTGTTGGACAGGAACAATTCAACTTGGATCCAAAGCTACGCGATTCCATCTTGGAGCAGTTGAGGGAGCAACACAAGACGTGGAAGAAAAATATACGGACACGGTACTTTGGGAAAGCACGAGAGTTCATTATACAATGGTGTGGATCCGTCCCACCCAAGGATCCGATCTCATTGGCACAATGGCAAAAGTTCATTGACAATGAGATCTAGGATCGACAATTGGCATCTCGCCAATCGGGAAGGGAAAACCGGGAAAAAAAGACGGACGTGCACTACTCCGGCCGGACCTCTTACGCCGAGGTGGAGCATAGGATGAAGGTAAGATTTAATTTTTCTATAACTACAGAAATATATTATTCTTCATTATTTTACTTTGCGGGGCCGATACAAATTTTACTTTATTTTATTTCAGGGGGTAGGGAGTGGGCCAGGGGGTAAGCCACATAGGCTCGATACTTATGTGGCTCTTCGGACTAAGAAGGGGAAGGACAAGGAGGTGTCCCCGAGTGTCGCGGCGACGATTGTAAGTAATCCGACAGTTTAATTTTTGTTAATTACTTTATAATTTTTTAGTTTACTTATTTTATTAATCATGCGCTTTTTGTCATTTCAGGCAAAGCTTAAGGAAGTGCATGAGTCACAGTCTGATACCGACAAGGAATCTTTGTCCACAGACGCACTTAGTTAAGCGCTTGACTCTGATCGCAAGGGCAAGACAAGGGGGTGAGCTCGCGGGTGGCCAAATCTAGGATCATCGGATTGGAGATGAGCGACACCGGGTTGGCTCAAACGGTGGATTCACACGACGCGAAGCTGTCCCGTTTGGAGGCGACGGTCGAAGATATGTATGCATTCATGAAGCGTACGTTGGGAGGAGACCAAAAGGGGAAGGAGAAAGGGAAGGAGAAGGCGGTGGAGGAGGAGGATCTGCGGGAGAACGAGGTGCGGGAGGATGAGGATGTGGACCTCGCTGCTTCTTCATCGTCACGTGCGTATTTCGATGATCCACTTCCTTATTTGGCTCCCTTCCCCAGACCATTGTCGACACTTGGTTGGCCGAACATGTTCATATTGGATGTATTTGATGGCCAGCGGATACGGCGGGGGTTGAGGGACCCAAATATCGTCGAGGGTGGAATAGTTCATGGACGTGCGCTTTAAGGGATCGAGTCCAAAGTGCTCGTTACGCATGTGATACCTGGGAAGGAGAACTCCCTATTGTGGTTGTGCGAACAATGCGGCACGATGTATATTAGTGGGTGTGTCAATTCGTATATCGTGTGGCCAACTCACCTCCTCACATTTACCCAAGACATATAGTAACATTATTTTTAAGTTTGTACATTTTAATTATATTTGGATTATATTGTCATGTATATTGTTTCTATTTTGAATATTTGGATTATATCGTCATGAATATATATTTGCACTATCTTGGGTATATTTGGATATATGATGTTTGAATAGGTACAACCAACGTTGTTATAACAGGTACAAATATATTGCTGGGCAGTGGTAGTGGCCATACTGCCCAGCAAAATTTTTTTCAATTCTGCCCAGAATTGTCACAGTCATTGACCGTGACAAGTCCTTGACAAAAGTTGTCAAGGAATTGTCACAATCATTGACCGTGACAATTTTTTAAATATTGTCACAAGTTGGTCATGGTTGTTAACCGTGAAAAACTTGTCACGGTCCCTGACCGTGACACGACCGTGACAATTCTAATGCACTTGTCAAGGTCAATGACCGTGACACGCTCGTGACAAAAAAATTTGTCTCGCCCAGAATTGTCACGGTCATTGACCTTGACAAGTCCAATTTGTCAAGGTCAATGACTGTGGCAATAGTGCAGATTTGGTGTAGTGAATGTTTGGAGTCATTAAGATGTAATTAAGTGTTACTTCCTACATGTTTGACTCATGTTTCCTTTATTGCACACATGCACGGATTTGTTTGATTATTGTGCTTGTCTTATCACATGTTCGTTGGGTGTTTTCACTTCAATCCTGTCCTTAAAACGAACCAAGCGCGATAAATTTTGATAAGGAAATTGTGCATATAAAAACCGTTTTGTGAGTTTGTGTGTTTGGTTTGAAAACGGGGAAGGGCTGCGAAAGGTTCATTTTTCCTTTGCGAATACTAAGCCACAATTAAATTGGACCTAAAAAATGGAGGAATTTTATTATCCGGGGTCCAAAGAGGTTTAAAAGAGCCCGAAAAAATTTAAAGGCAATAAAAAGAAATTCATGCCAATTATGGGCCATTTAGGTTTTTGCACCAATTCTCCAATGTTTGAGAATTTAGTTTATTCACCTCTAAAAGAAAATATATATGATGAAGTTTGGTTGGAGAATTAAAACGGGTTTGCACATCCTTGAAATTCTTGAAAATGCGCTAAAAAAAAGTTTTGGACGTTATTGGTGTGGAAATCATTTGACTTTGATTTGTTGATTTGCATAAGGCGATGTCATCTAAATTCAACAAATTTTTACACCTAAGGATTCTTTTGATGTTCATTTGTTAGGGGTACACGTATTCATCGTGCACATATGATTGATTGAGTTGATTTACCTATCGAATGTGTTCACACCCATTCATTTCGTTTCCATGACTTGGTTGTTTGAGTTTAAATCCATGGTATGATTTTTTTTGTATCCTATTTTTGTGTAAAAAAATTGAAAAATCCAAAAAAAGTTTGTGAAATTTTTGGGGACATACCTTTGCATGCGCGTAGCTTGATCTTTGTTTGCTATGCATTTTTATCGTGACACTCCATGTTTTGATTGTTTCTTCTTATCTGTCTATTTGGGGGACATCATAAAAGGGGGAGAAAGAATTATCAAGTTATGGGGGAGTTTTTGCATTATGGGGGAGATTTGATTATTAATGCTTTATTCTTATATCATTTCAAACTCGATGCGTCCGAAGGTTTTTGCTTTATCTCATGTGTGTAGGTACAAAATTGAAGATTGATATGTTGCACACCCTGATGAGAAAAGCTTTGAGATTTGACGAAGATGATTGAAGAACAATTTTGAAGTCTTGCAAATTTATTCATGGGAGGGTAGATTTGTATAGGCAATTTGGTATTTGATAATTCGGATTTTTTCTGTATGTACCGGCATAGACATAGCGGGAGATTTGTAAGGACATATTTTCATAGGACCGTTATCAATTTATTGTGTCATATACCGCTACACCGTCGAAGAGCATTCACAAGACATCTACATCAAAGATGGATCCGAATTACTCAAGTTCTTCATCATTCAAGACTCCGCGAAGTTTACTTTGGTAAGGTTATGTTTTAAATACCTTAACTTTTCACTTAGAGTTTTTGGGAGATTTTTACAATATATTTTCTAAGTGTTGGAACGGACTTTTTCATCAAATATTGAGAATGAGTATTTTTTCTATGTTTTGAAGCGGACCTCGATTTTGACGCCCAGGTCGTTCGCGCGAGATCAGCGTCTTGTTCGAACGAGATTGGAAGTCGCGCGATGTCGTTTGAACGACATGCATACTTCGTTCGCGCGAGATCAACAGCTCGTTCGAACAAGCTCTATTTTCGAGGCGGCGCGATTTTCTATAAAATCTCATTATTTGGTTCCGTTTTCATTAAGAAATCACAGCGTTTTGATGAACAGAAAAACTGCAAAAGCAGAATCCTTTTTAGCTTCTTCCTTTAGGGTTTTAATCCCTTTTTGTTTTCAATTCAGAAAACTCCCATATGCTTTAGTGAATTGTTTTAATGTTCAAGAACACAACTTTTGCCCTTGTTTATTCTTTATGGGGAGAGCTCTACCACCGACAGCTGTGTGTTATTGTGGAGGGAGTCCTTGTGAAGATTTTAGACTACGTGTCTAGGATTGCGGTCCTTGTGGTATAGCTGCGAGTGAACCACTGCAGATTTCTATCCGTTGCTTGAAGGTTTGACGAAGACACCGTGCGTTACTCTTGTGGACGAAAGCAATATGGTATGTAAGTCAATGGTCTTGTAAACTTTTCAAAGTTCTAGAAGTAAAAGGTTTTGCCCTGCGGGGATTTTTACTTAATCTTGTGTCGCATGCTTTATTTATTTTATGGTTTGACACACGCACACACGCAGTTGAATGATTTGGGGCTGATTTATTTTGGTTTAAAAATAGACACTAATTAAATAAGTGTGCCAACGTAGAAAGTTGCGAATTTAATCAATTATCACACAGTCTCACTCTTTACAAATCACCTATTTCAGATGATTATGTCGTGTATTTACAAGAGTCATAATTTAACATTAGAAAGATTGATGATTCGATTTCATATAGACGAGCTATGGATAGTGAAAATTCTGCTAAATGGATTGATGCCATGAATGATGAAATAAAATCTATGAGCTTTAATAAAGTCTAGGAGTTGGTCAACTTGCCTCAAGGAAGCGAAAGAATCAGATGTAAATGGGTCTATAAGACCAAATACGATTCTAAAAGCAATATTGAACGATATACAGCTAGACTTAGTCAAAAATTTTAATAAAAAAGATAGCATTGATTATAATGAAACCTTCTCACCTCTTTTTAAGAAGGATTCTTTAAAAATTATTATTTCACTGGTGTCTCACTATGACTTAGAGCTGCATTAAATGGATGTTAAAACAACTTTTCTAAAAGAGAGTTTAGAAGAAGAAGAAGAAGAAGAAGAAGAAGAAGAAGAAGAAGAAGAAGAAGAAGAAGTGATTTGCCTTTTGAAGAAATCAATAAATGGACTTAGATAAGATTCTCGCCAATGGTATTTAAAGTTTTATAATACTATTACCTCATTTAGGTTTAAGGAAAACGCTGTTGATAGGTATTTAAACCAAAAAATTAGTGGGGGTAAGTTCTTATTTTTGGTTCTATATGTTGATGACTTACTTATTGCAAATAGTGATCTAGGTTTATTAAAGAAAACCAAAGAGTTTCTTTCTCAAAACTTTAAAATAGAAGATATGGGAGAGGCATCCTATGGGATGGGGATAGAAATATTTCATGACAGATCACGTGGATGGTTGGGATTGTCTAAAAAAATAAACATTATTAAATAACTAGAAAGGTTTAGCATGCAAAGTTGTGGCCCAAACATTGTTCCAGTTTATAAGGGTAAGAAGTTTAGCCTCAAGTAGTGTCCTCAAAATGAATTAGAATGAGACAGTATGAAAAATATTTCCTATGCACCAATTGTGGGAAGTTTAATGTATGCACAGGTTTGCACAAAGCTAGATATTAGTTTTGTTCTTGGGATGTTAGTGTAACACCCCTCGTGATTTTTTAGCCGTAAAAATCTTGGTTAAATTAAAAAAATTGATTTTTTTTTAAATCTATTTAATTTTGGTATGTAAAAATATTGGTTTTTATATATAAAAATAAAGTTTTAAGTGGAATTTAAATTGGGAATAAAATTTGGAAATTATAACTTTTTATATAAAAAACAGGGGAGGGTCTGACATAAGGAGGATAAGAGACTCGATTGTATGATCTCTAAAATGCGGTGCATATGATCTAAATGATGTCCAATTGAGCTAATTTTTTAATCCGCCTTTGGCTCACCTTTGGCTACAACATATCAAATTTCAGCGAATTTCGACGATCCGATCGTTCGGAATGTATTTTTGTGTGTTTGTGTTTGATTGTGACTCTTTCTTTAAATCCTTTATATAATATGTGGGTTTATACGTTTTAAAACACTTTTAACCCTTCTCAAAAAGCATTATCCTCCCATGATTTTACCTCCTCTCATCTACAAAACCTAAACCCCATTAAACACAACTTTCAACCCAAGTTTTGAATATCTAAGTCAAGTTCTCTCAAGAACAACCAAGAAAGTGCCTTTGCTATTTTCACCAAAGGAACGTAACTGTGTCATCAGATTTTCAAGACGACTTCTTTACAGGTATGAATACTTCTATTGCTCCCCTTAAGTGTTGTGTGTTTTAGATATTGCCTAAACTTTAATAAATGATGTTTTTCTTAAAAAAAATAGGAAGATTAAATAAGGAAAGGGAAAGTGATTACGGGGTTATTTTTATTAAAAAATATAATATGATTTAAGACTCAAAACAACTGCATGCTTAGATTAGAGGGTTGGATTGTGATAGAATTGTGGGGCGTTTCGCATGTTACAATTTAAAATATGAAATTGAAATAAAATTTCAACTCGTATAATGACGATATTGATACGTAGATTTTTGTTCCATAAAAATGTTCGACTTTAAGTAAATTATCAATTTACCCCTTTGTTTGTCAAACTTTCAATCTAGTCCTTTAACAAGTGTTATTTCTCAAAAGTCATCAAATTCCCAACCTAACATTTAAACGCTTTAACCATTTTAGCACTTGTTTACTATTACACCTTTTCCAACTTTCACACTTGTTACTTTAATACTCTTAACACATAAATAACACCCTTTACATTTTAAACTCCCAAATTTCCGTTTGTCTTATTTCATGCTTAAACCCAACGAGACTTTTTTAAAACTTTCTCACATATTTATTATCAAAATACTACAAGTTTTCATGCATAGAAAGTGGGATTTAAATTCTAAAAGCCTACCAGGTGTAACACCCCGTGTTTTTATTTATTATTTTAATTAATTAATTGGAATTTTTTAGAAAAATAAAAAATTTCTTTTAATAATCTTTATTGGCTAAATATGCTGGTTATGATTTTAGAAGAACAAAACTTCAAGCGGAATTAAAATCGGAGTTAAAATGGATTTTATATTGATTTTACAATTTTTGTCCCTTATAATTTTTTTGGGCGAACTATCAGATTTTAGGCATGATGGATCGACCCTCCCAGAAAACGTGCGCTGTAAGCTGCTTTTAGAGTTTGTGTAGGATTAGGTCTCCTAATCACTATATAACCTTGTTAATCCGTAGGGGGACTTCTCATAATCACTTTTTCTCCAGTTTTTCACCAGAAAACACTTCCAAATATTTTTCCTCTCACTCATAATCATCAACCTTCAACAAAATCAATCTTTTGTCACAAGTTTTGGGACAAGTTTTTGAAGGCTTAATTGGGATATAATCAAGATCGTTCAAGAACACTCTTTTGCTAATTTTTCGAGAGGAATCCATATTTCTAATCAGATTTTCAACACGATCTTTACAGGCATGAATACTCTATTCTTTTCCTTTAGTATTATGCGTTTTAAGTGTCTCCTAAACACTTAATTACATGTTTTCTTAAAAATAATTAGTAACTTAATTAGAAAAAATGAATACTAATTATGAGGCTGTTTTATAAAATCTTTTAATCTGAATAATATTCATAACCCTTTGGGTACGTAGGATTCATGAGTGATTTTGGGTTTTATTGGTGTAGGTTGCATGTAGAAAAATCCTAGCTTTAAAATAAATGATTTTGGGGTGAGTATAACTCATGTAATACATGTAGAGATAATAAAATTTGATTTTGATGAATATATGATGAAAACTTGGTATATTTAATTTAAAATAATTAAATGAGATTAATTGGGTATTGTTGACGAGGTGATAATTAAATTAAAGATTTAATTAAATTGGACTATCATGCGTAGTTTTATATATTGATTAATTATGCTTGTTTGTGTGACTTGTTGTTATTATGATGTTGCCTTTGTGACGACGGGTTGTTGGGTATTATTGCTCTCCCTATATTTTAGAATGCCTTCTAGGTATGGGACTAGTGGGTATGCCTTTTGATTATTTACGCCTTCTAAGTATGGGACTAGTGAGGGTAGATTATCGCATTTTTATCATCTTGGGGGTGGACTAATTTTTAGTACTTTATCTTCGTTACGCTAGCCTAAGCATAAGACTAGGTCGAAATTTAAGTTTGAAATTCATCCTATACATAGGTTAGGACGTATTGATAACTTGGGGACCCTTACTTATGGTACTAAGGGGTATTTTGAGGATCTCACATCGATTAAAAGGGTGGGGTGATTATAAATTGAGAAATTGAGAATTAATGCCTAAGATAAAAACGGGTATTAAACTTTGTGGCGACATAATGTGTCGGGGGCAACAGTTTAAACGGGTCAGAGGACGATTTATGTCGTGTCGTGTGTGGAACCTTGTCATGTGTCGGGGCCGACAGTTTAAACGGGTCAGAGGACAATTGACAAGGGGAAGTGTGACACTTTAATAAAAAGTGAGAACAATAATAAAAGTTGGTTAATTTAAGTAAACTAACATCGTGGGACTTGGGAGTTTAAGATCATATTGGTGTGCCTGTATAAATGGGGATTTTTGCGGGTAGTTAGTATTTTATATTTATCGCATTTTAATTATCCCGTTTAATTTAAAATATTCTATTGTGATATTTATTGCGTATAATGCTACTTTCTGGATTCAAGGATCCTATTTGAGGGGAGTAGTGTGTATTCTTTCTCAAGACTTTGGCTCTGACCCATGCCTTGACTCATCTTTTTTAGGATTTGATTTGGAGAAGCTCCATAAGTTTATCGGAGTAATCATTGGAGCTGTAGATGGAGTCATTTATTTTATGGCATAGTTTAGTTAGACTTTCTTTTCCAGTCGTATTATGAGACTTCATTGGAGTTTTATTGGGCCATTCGGTTCCAAAGTTGTTTAGAGGATTTTTGTTGGGATTATTCAGATTTTATTTAATCATTATTGGAGACTGGATTTTTGGAATTAGCATGTGATGGATCTTTTATCGCTTAGTTATTTGTGATAATTTGAGATTGACTCAATTATTTATTTTATGGACTGATTTATTTATGTCTCATATCTGTTTCATGCTAAGAATGATATTTTATTTACTCACGCCCGACTTAGTTTTGGTGGAGGTCGACGCCAGAATTAGGCGGGGTGTGACAGATGGTATCAGAGCATGGTTTTAGGTCTCGTAGGTTATGAGTCCGTTTAGCTTTCGGGTTGCCGATCTTTGATTCCCTTTGTTGATTCATACTTCTTAAGGTAGAGGGTCTAGCATACGTGTTAGATGCGTTTCTTGGAGATTTGAAGCTTTGAGTTAAGGACGTTGTAGACATTGAGTTTAGAATTAGTAAGCTTGATGTGAGGATCCTTAAAATGGATTTTGGAGACGATAATTATTTTTGGAGATTTTAGTACAGATGTTAGGTATCGTATGTATCGATTTTTGGTGTTGAGATTTAATTTGAGGACGTTAGCATTTTGATGACTTTCGGCTATCGGATCGAGTGGGGGATTTGTGAGAGCATGTGGTACGCCGTTATTTTCATAGTTATGTGTATGTATATAGGCAATATATATTATTTTGTTGCTCATGGGGTAGGTGCGCGTAGAATTGAGTGTATGGGTGCCCAATTATGGCATTTTACGAGTAGGCATATATGAGCCTTATTTTCTTTTGCGAGATTTATGCATTGATGAGTATGCTTCGTCTAATTTCGAGGATGAATTTTTTTGCTAGTGGGGAAGTATGTAACACTCCATGTTTTTATTTATTATTTTAATCAATTAATTGGAATTTTCGAGAAAAATAAATTTTTTCTTTTAATAATTTTTATTGGCTAAATATGTTGGTTATGATTTTAGAAGAATAAAACTTCAAGCGGAATTAAAATCGGAGTTAAAATGGATTTTATATTGATTTTACAATTTTTGTCCCTTATAATTTTTTTGGGCGAACTGTTAGATTTTAGGCATGATCGATCGATCAACGCTTGAGGGTAGATCGATCGACCCTCCCAGAAAACGTGCGTTGTAAGCTGCTTTTAGAGTTTGTACAGGATTAGGACTCCTAATCACTATATATGATGAGTGCATTATTTTGTATTAATTATACCCAAATCTAGGCCTTATTAGTTCCGTTGCACCATCAATAAAATGTTTTTAGAGCCATTTTTATTATTTTAGAGAAAAATACAAATTTAATAATAAATGTGGTTAATAATGCAATTTTTGTGAACTTTACGCTCACATATTTAATTCATGACCTTAAATCTTTATTTATAATCTCTTGTGCAAGGTTTTTGTTGAGTGTTGACAGGTTTAGAGTGAATCTGAAGAAGTTTGGATGCAAATTGAGCATTAAAAGGTCACTTATACACCTTCAGGGGCAAAATTGTAAATTTAGATGGCTGATTTCAGACTCGGACCCAACATGGAAATTGAAGGCCTTGAATCAAGGGACGCCTGAGTTCAAACGGCATATCAATCGGAGTTGAAACGAAGAAGTTATGGTCGTACAAAGTTCGAATTCAGAAGAAAGTCAAAGGCAAAGCCCCGGGTCAATGCCCAAAGTCAACGCCGTGACCCGGAAACTATTAAAATATTGTTGGGACTGAAATGAGGGTCACGACGGTTCTTATGGTTCATCGATCGGAGGTCGTATGAAGAAGATATTGAATTTGTGGGGTGTATTTTGTAATTTTAAAAACTGGTCAAAATAAGGCATTATGAATTATTGGAGGCATATTATTAACAAAGGCATTGCTTGGTTCAGTGGCCAGAGAGTGGAAAATAGAGGGGTGTTAGGCCAGGGGTTCAAATCCCCTCCCTGACCTTCTCTTTTTGGCGAAAAAAAATAAAAATAAAATATATATATATATATATATCTAAAATATCCCATTACACCATTAACCCCACGACTTTGATCCAACATATCACTCCATTAACCCCACTATTTTGCTACAGCCCATCAACACACGACCCCCATGAATTTACTCCATCATTCCCCCATTTCCTTCCGTGTAGAGTTTTTTTTTAATAAATGGAGGACTTGGACACTAGGAAGAAAGGAAGAAAGGAAGAAAAAAAAACCCTTTGAGAGAAAAAATTTGTGTAGTGAGTATTTTTGAGACACACTTTGGAGGAGTATATTGTGGATTGTAATTCAAGCTTTGGACCCAAAATTTTGTAAGTTGACATTTATTAATGAAAATTATTTTTTTCATCTTGCAATATTTGTGTGTCAAATATGTCTTGTGAGTAGTTTAATTACTAGGACTTAGGTGATGTTTGTCATGACTAATAAACCACGCATGTTAATTTAATTTCGTAGACATTCCGACATGTTCTAATTTTAAATAAAAAAATTCAGTATTCGCTTAAAATTACACGAGAGTGTATTTTTAATTAATTATAAATTCATGCTTTAAAAAATTTAAAGTTGTCATTTTTGATCGGTTATGCTTGCACTTAGATGTTTTGATACCTCATGCTTAAATACACGTTAAAAAATTTAAATATGATATTTTCGAGGGAATAGGGATTTATGGTGTCTAATTTAAGAGACGTTAAAATATTTTTAGCGCATGTATTGTTTTATTCTCCGAAATGTACGCGACGAAAGTCGGTATATTTTGTGTTATAAATTCGGAACTACGAAATTAAATTGATGTGTTAATTTAATTAAAATTGACAAACGGAACCGACATCCTAGTTTCTTCCACATTTAATATTATCTCTTGTACCTGTTCGTTTATTCCTTTTTTTTTCTTTTTTTTTTTAGTTTAGAAACTTAATCACTTTTATACACTCATATGTCTAGTTGGATAATCAATATTTTATAAAGATCGACGAAATCTCTGTGTGTTCGACCCGTACTTACACCCGCTATATTTCAATAGCCCGTGCACTTGCGGTAGTTTTATAACAAATAAAACTTGACAACAAGTTTTTGGCGCCGTTGCCGGGGATTTCGATTGATTTTAAGAATATTGATTTTCGGACTAGTTAAAAAAAAAACAAAAAAAGAAATCAAATATTCCACCAACTTTTTTTTTTCAGAATTTAAAAAAAAAAAACATTTAAAGTCTTTTATGAAAACTATTTGTTTTTAACACTACTTTTGTCATAAAAGTACTCAAAAACAAAAAAAAAATCCAAAAATTCCAGCAAATTTTTTTTTTTTTTTTTTCAGAATATAGAAAAAAAAACAAATTTAAGTCTTTTGTGATTAAATAGTGTTTTTGACACTAGTTTTGTCATAAATTACCTAAATATTTGTAAAAATTCGTAATTATTTATTTTTCCTAGAATTTTTTTGTTTTTCCAAAACTGCTGTAATTTGTAAAAAAAAAAAAGCTTTTAGTGTTTTATGAGAAACTAGTTGTTTTTTACACTAGTTTGTCACAAAAGTACTTAGAATTTTGGAAATTTCGAAAATAATAATTTTTTTTTTTGGGAAAATTCCAGATTTTCGAGTTTCTATAGGAAAAAAAAGGAATTAAACTCTTTTATGAATAACTAGTTGTTTTTAACACTAGTTTTGTCATAAAAGTACTCACAAATACAAAAAAATAAAAAATAAATCAATAAACCCCCAAAAAAAAAAAAAACAGTAGTAATATTCCAGCAGCTATTTTTTTCAAAATTAAAAAAAAAAAAAGATTTAAAGTCTTTTTGTAATTAAATAGTGTTTTTGACACTAGTTTTGTCTTAAACCAACTAAAAATTGGAAAAATTCGAAATTAAATTTTTTTTTTCTTCCGGGAAATTTCCAGATTTTCGTGTTTCTGTAATTTGAAAAAAAAAATTAGAATTTTTTTTTAGTCATTTCAGTAGCATAATTTTTATATATATTTTTTTAGTATATAATTTTTTTCCCTCCATTCTTATAGTGTGTTTTTGGTTATTATTTGTTCTTTTTTTTTAGGGTACAAATTCCTTGTAAATGCATGCGTAAGTATTTTTGTATTTAATAATTTTTGCACTTTACGCTTAGTATATTTTTTTTTTGTGTTCTTTTTCAGAAAAAAAAAACAAGAGTAGAAAAAAAAAAGGCGAAGCAAAAAAAAAAAAAAAGAGGAGAAAAGAGAAAAATCCGACAAAGCAAGCGACCGTGGGAAAAGCGCTAACGTTACTTGTACAATCTTGCCATGCGCACAAGGTACTCTCGGAGACGACTGAAACGGAGGCGACGTTTCCCTCCGATCGACGTCAAATAAAACTTCGGCCCGGCGTAAACAAGTGACCGTAAAAAGTCCATGCCGGAGGTAAGTCTTGTGTGCTCCTACGTGAAACTATTTTCGCATATTTCAATAAGCACGTGCATAAGTTGACTTAAGGGCAAAATCCAATTTTAAGATAAGGTGGGGATTTAATCACCCCTCCTTGGCCCACAAATCATTAAGTTACCCGAGCATCTGCATAACCCAAGCCATAATTTTAATTTAAAAAAATATTAGACATTGGCCATAGGGTGTCACATAGCTCATAGGCATATTCTTTTCAAGGTTAAGATTAAAAGCTAATCCAAACACAGAATTTTCAAATCGATGCCATTTTGACGTTGACTAGGATTGGTGGTTTTTAATGAGTCTTCGTACCGACCACGTACCTGGAGGAAATATTTCGTAATTGATGTGATAGTCCGGAGTTGGTCGTCTTTTAAATTCTCCCTCGTCAATAATTAGGAGCTCTTTAAATTAGGGAGATTATTTCGGAGACCCATTGTCGTCGAATAATCTCGGAAAACTAGATCTTAAAAATTGAACTTCCCCTCACCTAATTCAGATAAACTCAAATTGCTTTGTGTTAGCTTAGGAATTTTGTGGTCCTGTGTCCAATTATTTGCTTTATATATATATATATATATATATATATATAAAACAAATTAATATATTTTAAAAAAAATCAAGTGAGTACGGTGTATGGTAAGTTGGGTTCGAGATCCTACTGGTCGTTTAGCTAGAGTGGAGTCTAGTATTCCCGATACTTTTATAGGTAGAACCTCGATTTTCACCGAAATGGGAGATGAGCTAGTAACTCGTGCCCTAAAGGATTACCTGTATCCCAATAGGGCAAGCGAACCATCCTACATACTTCTTCCCCCACACAATGCAAACAATTTCGAGTTCAAGTCGGGAATAATTCATTTACTTCCCATCTTTCGAGGCACAGAAAAGGAGGACCCGTACCTCCATGTGCGTGAGTTTGAAGAAATTTGTGGAACGGTTAGGTTACAACAACTCACCGATGAGATTGTTAAACTAAAACTATTTTCATTTTCTTTGAAGGACAAAGCTAAGAGTTTGCTACTCTCACTTAAACCAAATTCCATCACTACATGGAATCAGTTGAGTGTTGAATTTTTGCAAAAGTTTTTCCCTATCCAAAAGACGGCGGCAATACGTCATGCCATCAATACTTTCAATCAAAAAGAGGGAGAGACTTTATGGATGTACCTAGAAAGATTCAAGGACTTGCTCCTGCAATGCCCTCATCACGGCATCGAATTAGGTCGTCAAATTCAGATTTTATATGAGGGTTTCGATTACACTACTCGATCTATGCTTGAACTTATGTGTAGTGGAGATTTCAAAGAAAAGAGTGAGGCCGACGCATGGTCGTTTTTAGAATCCGTTGCTCAAAAGTCCCAACGATGGGCACCCCATCGGGATTCGAAGACCACCACAATTAATGAGGGTAATGCTCAACCAGAAGAACAATGTTTTGAATTAGATGCCAAAGTGGCCACCTTGGCCCGTCGTTTAGAAGCCTTAGAAATGAGTAAAGAGGGTAACCGAGCCACACATGCCCCCGTGCAACATGTAGGGTCACCTATGTGTTTACTTTGCGATAGTTTCGACCACCTCGTCGAAAGTTGCCCCGCCCTTCCGGCCCATAAAGCTCTCACCGAGAAAGCAAACGCCCTCTATCAAAACAAGCCGAAGTACGACCCATTTTCCAACTCGTACAATCCAGGTTGGAAGGATCATCCCAACTTTTCATGGTCTAAAGGTCAATACCAGGGTAGTGGAGGTCAATCTTTAAGTAACCCACCCCCGGGTTTCCAAAAAAGCACCCCCGCACCATCGTTTCCTTCACCCCAAAAAGATTCAATCCTTAGAAGAAACGATGAATTTACTTGCCCAAAGTACCCTGCAACTCCAACAGACCACGTAAAGTGTCATTCAATCCACACAACAAAACTTGCATGCCAACACCCAATCGATTTCCAAATTAGAGGTATAAGTGAGTCAACTAGCCAATGCTTTGAGCGAGAGAAATAAAGGAATGTTCCCGAGCCAACCCGAGCCTAATCCTAAGGGTAACATGCCTAGGGGTCAGTATGTTGTCCAAGACAACACTAGCATGTCCACTACCCAAGAGCATGCTAAGGCTATAATCACGCTTAGGTCAGGTAAAGAAGTTGAGAATAATGTCTCACGACCCACCATGAGTGAATCCGAGAAAGGTAAGGAAAAGAAGGACCCACCTTTGGATTCGCCTTCTTCCTCTCCCTCATCTTCTGAACCATCTATTGAGACCTACGTCCCGAAAGCTCCATTTCCACAACGTTTAGTGCCACAAAAGAAAAAGGCGCAAGTGGATAAAATGTTAGAAGTATTTAAGCACGTACAAATTAATATCCCGTTGCTTGATGCCATACAACAAGTTCCCCCCTACGCTAAATTTTTGAAGGACCTTTGTACCTTCAAGAGAAGCACCAACATACCCGAGAAAGCTTTTCTCGCCGAGCAAGCAAGCTCAATCATTTCTTATCGAACTCCCATCAAGTATAAGGATCCCGGTACTCCGACGATCTCTATCAAGATAGGGGAGCACCTCATTGAGAAAGCCCTTCTAGATTTAGGAGCAAGCGTGAACCTTCTGTCGTACACCGTGTACGAGAAACTAGGTTTGGGGGAGTTGAAACCGACTAGGATTACCTTGTCCTTAGACGACCGTTCTGTGAAAATTCCGAGAGGCGTTGTTGAGGACGTCCTAATTAAAGTGGGTGACTTTATATTTCCTGTCGACTTTGTTGTCTTGGACACCCAACAAGTACCAAATCCTATTGCACAAATCCCTGTTATTTTGGGTCGTCCTTTCCTCACCACATCTGATGCCGTCATTCGGTGTCGTAGCGTCCAATTGAACCTATCATTTGGAAACATGACTATGGACCTTAATGTGTTCAATTTGGCCAAACAACCACCCGATGACGACGAACCCATGGATGTCGACATGATTGATAGTATCATCCGAGAGACTTTCGAGCAAACTTATAATGACGACCCTTTAGCATCTTGTCTTGCCTTTTTTGGGTCTGAATTTGATGTCGAGCAGTCCATCGAAGAAGTCAATTCCCTCCTCGGCTCCGCCCCTATCATAGAAGTGGTAAATTGGAAGTCTAAACCTGAGCCCCTCTCACTTTCCATGTCACCTACTCCACCCTCGATTGAAAAAGCCCCCACGCTTGAATTAAAGCCGTTACCAGAATCACTCGAGTATAGGTTCTTAGGACCTTCTGATACCTTGTATGTTATCATAGTGTCTGACCTAGATAAAGAACAGGAAGGTAAGTTGTTGCGTGTTCTCAATGAACACAAAGAAGCCCTCGGTTGGACCATAGCCGACATTAAAGGGATAAGTTCGTCAGTGTGCATGCACAGAATACACTTAGAAGAAAATGCTAAAAATTCTCGTGAAGCACAACGTCGACTTAACCCCATACTGAAAGAAGTCGTCCGAGCCGAGGTGCTCAAGTTATTAGATGCGGGTATTATTTATCCCATCTCTGATAGCTAATGGGTCAGCCCCATTCAGGTTGTTCCAAAGAAATCTGGTGTTACAGTGGTGAGAAATGATAATAATGAGTTAGTTCCCACTAGGATGCAAATCGGTTGGCGTGTCTGTATAGATTATAGGAAGTTGAACACTGTCTCACGGAAAGATCACTTCCCCCTTCCATTCATAGACCAAATGCTTGAGAGATTAGCCGGTCACCCCTATTACTGTTTTCTCGACGGTTATTCCGGTTATAATCAAATTCTAATTATTCCCGAGGATCAAGAGAAAACCACATTCACTTGTCCATTTGGTACTTTTACTTATCGACGCATGCCCTTCGGGCTATGTAACGCACCCGCTAGCTTTCAGCGGTGCATGATGAGTATCTTTTCGGATATGGTCGAAAGATTTCTTGAGGTTTTTATGGATGATTTCTCTGTGTTTGGGTCTAATTTTGATGAGTGCCTTCACCACCTTAACCTCGTTCTGAAGAGGTGTAAGGAAAAGAACCTTGTACTTAATTGGGAGAAGTGTCACTTCATGGTCAAACAAGGCATAGTATTAGGTCATATCATCTCTGAAAAGGGTATCGAGGTTGATAAGGCTAAAATTGATCTAATTTCTAATCTCCCACCCCCAAAAATTGTGCGTGAAATTCGATCATTCTTAGGGCACACCGGTTTTTATCGGAGATTCATTAAGGATTTTAGTAAAATCTCTCGGCCTTTATGCAATCTTCTAGCCAAAGACACACCCTTTGAGTTCACCGATGAGTGCCTTCAAGCCTTTGAGAGGCTAAAGAAGGAATTGACCTCAGCACCTATTATGCGACCCCCCGACTGGGGTCAACCTTTCGAAATCATGTGTGATGCTTCTGACTATTCACTAGGTGCGGTTCTGGGTCAGCGAGATGAGAAACTTCCTCATGTTATATACTATGCCAACAGGACTCTTAACGATGCTCAATTGAATTATTCCACCACTGAGAAAGAGTTTTTGGCTGTCATATTCGCGCTAGAAAAGTTTAGGTCTTACTTGAGAGGATCCAAAGTCATCATTTTCACCGATCACGCGGCCTTGCGACACCTTTTATCTAAAAAGGATGCTAAGGCCCGGCTCATTAGGTGGATCCTATTACTTCAAGAGTTTGACCTTGAAATTCGAGATAAAAAAGGTTGTGAGAATGTAGTGGCAGATCACCTATCTAGGTTGACCGTTGAATCTTCCAATGACTTGTTGCCACTTAATGAGTCTTTCCCTGATGAGCAACTATTCCTTATCAACCAACTTCCGTGGTTCGCCGATATTGTGAACTATCTTGTGACGGGTGAAATGCCACTGCATTGGTCTAAGCAAGATCGTTCCAAATTTTTAAAGGAAGCTAAGCATTTTTTTGGGGATGACCCGTATCTTTTCAAGTATTGTCCCGATCAAATCATTCGAAAGTGTGTCCACGATCACGAAATTCAGAGAGTAATCTCTTTTTGCCATGACCAAGCTTGTGGAGGTCATTTCAGTACTAAGAAAACCGCTGCGAAAATTTTGCAGTGTGGATTCTATTGGCCCACCATTTTTCGTGACTCCAATGACTATAGTAGCAGTTGTGACCGATGCCAACGGTTAGGAAAGATCACTCGTAGGAATATGATGCCCTTAAGTCCCATATTGATTATTGAGGTTTTTGACTATTGGGGCATTGATTTCATGGGTCCATTCCCGAAATCCTACGGTAATCTTTACATCCTTTTGGCAGTTGATTATGTGTCTAAGTGGGTCGAAGCTATACCGAGTCGGATAAATGATCGCCATGTGGTTGTCAAATTTATTCGAGAAAACATTTTTTCCCGATTCGGTACACCTCGAGCCATCATTAGCGATCAAGGAACCCATTTCTGCAATCAAACATTTGAGAGTCTCATGAAAAAGTATTCAGTCACGGATAAAGTAGGATGCTCTTATCATCCTCAAACCAGTGGACAAGTTGAAGTGTCTAATAGGCAAATCAAGCTAATCATCGAGAAAACAGTGAATCCAAATCGAAAGGACTGGTCCCTACGGTTATTAGATGCACTGTGGGCTTATCGCACTGCGTATAAAACCCCACTTTCTATGTCCCCGTATAGGCTTGTCTACAGAAAAGCCTGCCACCTTCCGGTAGAGTTAGAACACAAGGCCTATTGGGCCATTAAGACCTTTAATTTAGATTTACCTGCTGCAGGAGAGGTCCAAAAACTCCAACTCAATGAGTTAGAGGAGATTCGGAATGATGCGTACGAAAACGCAAAATTGTATAAAGCAAAAATGAAAATGTTCCATGGCAAGTCCATCCTACGGAAGTCATTTGAGCCTGGACAAAAAGTTCTCTTGTACAATTCTAGATTGCATCTCTTTCCTGGTAAGTTAAGGTCTAGATGGTCCGGTCCCTTTATTGTTAGGACAGTCTACCCACATGGGGCGGTTGAGATCGAGAATCCTAAAAATGGTGAAATTTTCAAAGTTAATGGTCAAAGGTTGAAGCCATATCTAGAATTGCGAGATCGGGAAGTGGAGGACATTCTCCTCCAAGACCCGGTATACCACGAGTAAACATAACTTGGGTCGTATTTTTGTATTATAGTTTTTTTTTGTAATTATTTTTCTTCCAGGAAACATGTGTTGGAGAAAGTCCCTCATTACGGTAATATCTTGCATATCTTTCTCGCCTTTTTAATTTTTGTCTTGTACATTGAGGACAATGTAGAAATTAGGTTTGGGGGTATTGAGGTCATTTTTCTCCGCTAAAAAAAAAAATCAAAACATAAAAAAAAAAAATTAAATAAATAAATAAATAAAAATCCAAAAATATTTTCAATATAAGTGAGTTTTGAAACATTTTCTTAACATAGAATTAATTCACAAATCTCTCAACTTATAATATATTACACTTAGCCATATAATATGATCGAAAATGGATATTAAGGCGAAAGTTAATATGCTTAAAGAATAAATGTGGAGATTTTAGCCCGGTGAGATATTGTGCCATTCATCGTTTTTAAGAGATTTAAATCAATCCGAGTTAAAATAACTCAAACTTTCCTTCAGTGATAAATTCGTTGATGATCTCAAATTCATTGTTTTGTTCGATTACTGAAAACAAAAGGTCAAAATCAGAATCTTATGCACTAAAAGTCTTAGTAAGTCATCTTGAGATACAAATCAACTTAATGAAACTTGAGAAATGAGATTAGGCCATCGTTTGAAAGCCCAAAAATTAAGCCCAAACTCCAAAATTTTTTACATTGTTACATTTCAAGCCCATTTGAGCCAAAAATAATATAAGTCTTTTGTTGAAAGCCCACTACCCTACCCAACTCCAACTAGGAGTTTAAAACCCATAAAAAGAAGCCATACCCTTTTCTGAGAATACTAGGGTAAACTTACGGTTTGAAAAATGCCAAATGAAAATGAGGTTACAAGAATGATGTGTGAAAAGAAAAGAATAAAAGAAAAAAAAAAGGAAAAAAATGTGAGTTTGAAAAAAAAAAAAAAAGAGAAAAGAAAAATGGAGGTGAGAAAAAGTACCTAAAAGTCAAAATACCGAAAAACCTCTATATTCTCAGAAATTTTGAACTCCAAAAGCCATTCTTTCTAGCCAAAATTCGAGCCTACAATAAAACCAAAGAAAGTCCTAATCGATCTCAAGTGAAGTTAGTTTGTGTGGAGAGAAGATGAATAGGATCTATGGTGTGATTCAATGTTTTCAAAAAGTAATCGATTTTCCGTTCATGAGATCATACTTATCCATTATAAAAAGTTCGTTCTTGATCATGTATATGTGAAATTTGTTCATATAAATTTACTCTTTTATTCACATATACCGAGAGAAATTATCCAACTACGAGTGTTCATTTGTGAGCGCATCCCGTGAGCATTTGAAATCAAAACAAACTTTCGAATAAGAAATGTAACGATCAAATCTTTTGAAATGGACGGTTATATTGGCTATGCACACACACACATGATAATTTGAGATTGAAAAGTGAAGTTCTACTATATTTATGAAGTTTGCATTCGAACTTGGTTATATTACATTTGTATCTTTTGTAAATAGAGTTAAATTTTGAATTTTGTGGGTATATTCACTGCAAACCCTCACGAGACAAAACTCGTCCACTAGGGTAACCTAGGGGTTTAAAGGCTTGTTGCACATGCTAAGTGCAACCGTGATTCCTACGAAAGTGAGTTAGATTTTAATTTTTGCTCGAGGACTAGAAAAGCTTAGGTTTGTATCTTTTGCATTTTATTTTAAATAGGTGTCCCTAAATTTTTATAAAATAAATATTTATTGTATTTATGTGTTTTGCTATAACATTAAGATACCATTGCCTTTTCATATATATATTTCCATTCTTTCCAAGTTGTGATTTAAGGCTATCCACATCAACCTTATTGTCTAGCTGCAAATTTTTCTGTGTTCTACTGGTCAACCAATTTTTGTAATATTATGATTACCATTACTAGCACATATTTATCTACACAAGTATTTTTTTAAATAAAACCTGTGTATAATTTATTTAGTGGCCATAGGAGTTAAAGAAGAGGAAAAGAAGGTCCCAAGTGTCATTTGATGGTAAATCCTTATGTCTGATAAGGGTGCAAAGGAGAAAAGACCACAAGAATTGATACAATTAGAAGTCAAAAAATTCCATCAAGCCTACAAGAAAGTGGAATTTACTAAGTGGGTTTGTTGTTACTTTGGAAATAGAGAGCCATAACTCTCAATTGGCCTTTATTGATTGTGTAGTAGTACCACTGAGGATGCGACCATGGTACTCCCGATTCCCGAAGCATACCATCTTTATTCTTAACATGAAAAATATATATTATTTTGCGGTTACATGTTATTGAATTATCTGCCTGCAGATTCTAGCTTTTCCATTTCTATTTTTTCATTGGGTGTCCTGCGTATACCCAGGGAATTAGGGGTTGATAATGTTGTCAACTTGAAGAATCAAACCGAACCGAACCGTTTTTTTTTCACCAATTTGGTAGGTTTTGGTTCCCAAAATTAGAAAAAAAAGGTTATGTTAGGTTTTCTTCTTCTTGATTTATACGTAACCCAAACCAAACCAACTCGAGAACCAAACCAATGTTGAACTGATATAAAATCAAACCCAACTCTACCCCATATTAAACCCACATGGAACCAAACATTTATTTAGAAAATTACTCACATTCCCCATCCCCCACCCCCCACCCCCGGAAAAAAACATGTATTTTATATATGCAATTATGCATTATAATTTTATATGGTATTCAAATAATAAATAAAGTTTTATTCTTTTGACATTTAATGTGCATGAGATATACATTGACTTTGTACTCTTGGCAGTTGAACAACTTTTGATTTTTTACAGTTGACTCTTGAAACTTTGTTGTAATGTTATATTTAACTAAGTTACACATATAATGATTTTGGTTTAGTATTATTATCTTTTGTTTAAAAATAGCTACAAGCATGAAGCAACCTGAACAAAAAACAAACTAAACCATGATTGGTTTGGTTTGGTCATGTTATATGATTTGAGTTAGTTATGTTTCCAAATTCACAAATTATGGTGCTGATTGTGTAGATTTGGTGTTGTGTTGATTGGTTTTATTTTGTAGGTACTCTCTCTCTCTTAATCAGCTTCTCCGAATTATGGTTTTCTCTATAATTTGGAATTATTTCCTTATTACACTTTGTACCTTCAAACCACTGTAAGTAACTAATGGTGAACGCCTCTTCTTTGTTCTTCTCTTCCTAGTACATTTTCACTCTTTTTTAAAAATATACTATTATATAAAGTCTGTGAAAGTTTGCTATTTCACAAGAGGTCAAAATTTGAAAATTGCGATGTCCTAATGTATACTATCCCACTCCCTCCATTACTCTTTTCCTTTTACCCACCATTCAATCTATAACCGACAGCAGTAGCAATCATATCTTGTAGAAATACCACTTATGTGGTTGCCATAGTTTGTTGGTTTTTTAGATTAACGGTTGGACTCCAATTACCATCCACTGAACTGGTTTTTTACATTATAATTTTTACTTTGTTCCATTTGCACTCTTTCCTTTTGCAATTATTAGAGCTCGTCGGATGTTCTTCTTACCCCTGCTTGCCTTGGCATTACAAATGTCGTTACTTGGGGGCCAAATTCCCTCACAATATTGAAGTAGTGTTTATTTCGTTTATACCCGCAAATTAACTTACTATTCGTGATGCTCTATTTAAAGAAAATCTTAACACAAATGAGTGTACTCAGTGTAGTAAGAGGGAACACATTTTACATTTTTATTATGATTGTCTTGTGTTAAATCTCCGTACAAACATTTGCAAGATGATTAGACTCAAACCTATTCATTATTGAACCGAGAGTTGCCTTCAAGGTAAGGAATCTATGTGTCTATCTCTGTTTCTCTATTGTTGGACGTACATGCTTGTGAATCAATGATTTGTGGTAATATCTTCTTTAACAAGTTTGTTTTCTTTTCAGTATTTGTTCATACCTGACTTATTTACCTCGTTTTTGGTTAAGTGTGATGGTCAAGGATCAATCACCTTTCGCTCTCTAAAATTGGTAAATAATTTGTTCAACAATCATGTATCTCCTTTATCTCCTAAAATTAGGTTAAGCAGTCATGTGCCAAATCTCCAGGCCCCTTACAATGGTGCATTCTGCAGTGCTCCAATATAGCTCAATGTCAAGCCCTTATAGAACTCCAGTGAAAGCATTTGGCACTGATCAGGTGGAAAATTCCTCTTTATGGGCCAAAAAGACTTATCCAGATCTTCCTTTTCTTCGATCTGGCCGGCCACTGCTCCAGCCCAGGCTCAGGTAAGAATTCTGGGCACAATTCAATGAGAGGTGATATGTCGGGCCACTTATTTTGGCAGTCCAGCAGGGGTAGCCCAGAATATTTTCCACATCCTAGTCCCTGAATGACTAGTCCGGGCCCTAGCGCTAGATAGTAGTGGCAAATGGGCGGTTATGGACGGGTCAAAAATGGATATGGATAAATTTGGGCGGGTCAAAAGCGGGTTGGACATAATAATGTGGGCGGGTTTGGGCGGGTTAAATTTGGGTCGGGTCGGGTCAAACCCGGATCGGGTCGGGTTGACCCGCCTTTTTTTTGAAAAAATAATTATTATACCATATACAAATAAATATGGTATAATAATTTTGAAAAAAAATATACAAGTAAATACTTGAATAAAAAAAATCTTTAAACTTTTTAGTAATTTGAGTTTTATTTTTGTGAGGGTTCAAAACAATTTTGACCCGCTAATGACCCGCCAACAAACCGTCTCATTGGACCGTTCAAACCATTTTGACCCACAAACACAATTAATGGGCCCCGAACACATTATTTTGGATGGATTATGGGCGGTTTCATCCTTAAGAACCCATATTACCGGGCCTAGCTCTAGAATTCAGAGTGGTGCTATCACACCAATTTATCCAAGAATTGCAGGGGCAGCTACAGAATCACAGAATTGGTTGTCGGACGATTGAAAACAGCAGAGTGGTGCTATCACACCATTTGGACATGTTTATGTTGGTTTCAACAAGTACAATATGATTTAGTTTTGAATTTATCTTTATTTTACTTTTTATTTTAATGATTTGCCTATTCATTACTCGTGGGTGGGAGCTTCATTTATTTATATTTCCTTTGATTAAAAACTAATACATGAGTTCAAGGCTGATATCAATTAATTCTCCTATATATTATCACAATAGTTTTCGTTTGACATTAGTAATGCATATAAGATTCATTATAACTTCAAATTAAGATAACATTCAACAACAAAACAACCTAATAATCCACTTCTCTCCTCCTCCCATCCCTTGAATTTCATACTTTAAGTGAGTTACCAATCTAAGCAGCCCAAGAATAACTTGCCTTACACGAGTACCTATCAATGCATCAAACCACAAAAATTTATAACCACATCACCCATCATCCTGTAATAGAATGAGACGAACTCTTGAACTCCTGCATCAATCTTGGTCTAGTGTCCAGAAAATAGGTCTTATGTTAAGGTGAATAAAATTACTAGAAAATTTTCCCCTTGTAAATATTCTTAACTGAGTCAAGTCCACTTGTTTTTTTACTTCAAAAAGAAAAGTTCCTTTATTAACTATAACCTTTGGATAAATATAATTTTATGAAATCACAAATACCTTGAGCCTAATCTAAACGCATATAGACCGTATCCTAATAGTTATATCCCTATGAAGCATGAGTGCGGGTACAATGGGTATTTTGAAGAATCGGTGCTTCGTGGCTATATTTTGAGGTGATAAGAATATTGTAAGTTTTCAGGACATAATTGTGAAAAAAGTAAGACTTGTTGTTTCAATGGAAAACATAACAAATAGTTGTGATATTATTATTTAGTGTATTCCTAGTATGTCCCTAGTCGATGTAAATTTCAAATTATTCAACTAATTTCCATTAAGTTTTGTATTTGTGTAAAAAGAGCACTACTCTCACCTTTATTAAGCTGAGAGTACATGTTTGATTCATATTTTAACAGTATTATTAGGAAAATCTGAGCCCTTTCAGATCAGACAGCATACTTTTTTCTTAGCAGTTCACTTGTGAACGAGGTCAATGTTCGTGAAACTTGAGGTACTCTGTTGCATATCTTCACTGCCTTGTTTCCTGGTCTTCTAATAAATAACAAAATAATCTTATAAATCAGGGGATTTCTTGTTTCTTCTGTTAAGGCATTGCAATATTTAGTGAGCCAGTAATGAGTTATGTTGAAAATATTCAGAAGCTTGTTTGAGCCAGTACAAAAAAATGCAAGTATTGCTTTGTATCTTTGTTGGGGACGGGGTTCATTTATCTATGGAAGGGAGCAAGATAGTAGTGCAGGAGATACTTAAGGTGATCAAGGTAGCTGAGTGGACGCTGAGTCAAGACTGGTAATCCATGCTCACTGAGTTTGCAGAGGACTTGTAGTATCTTCTTGTTACTTATGATGGAAAGGCCACTCTAAATTATTCTGAGTGGACCTTTCATAGATAAATTCAACGAGACTTGGAGGTTACCGAGGAATCTCCTTGTTGTGCTCTTCATTACTCATTCAAGACATGTTGACCAAAAGTTGAAGGGAAATATTAATGGTGAATTTGTTTTTTTCCAATAAATATAATGTACATACCTATATGTCACTATTTTCAAATATTTCGAAAAAGGTTTGCGGTTGAGTTTGTGTATTAGATTGTTTTGAGAGTAAATTATACATATGATTGATTGTTTGAGTCACCTAGATTTACACATGAACAAATTCCCCCAATAGATTATTAAAGCTCAATTTTAAACTAAAACATAAAATGATTTTATTTTGGGAACAACCAAACACCATATAAAATAATACAATGAACTACGGAATATAAGTGTGGTAATTTGCTGCAAGTGATGATTATGGATGTTATGTTAGCCCATGTAACACTAAAAGGTTTAAATATGTGAATCTTCCAAATCTATCCACAGCTATCTTATGGGTGCATACTCCATTCTAAGCTGAATATACTATTTAATGCCTCACCAATTTTAGAATTCTGTATAATTAGGTGTTGAGATATTTATGGGATCCTTGATCGTTTTTATACCCACTCAAGCAGAAAATAGTTTGCAAGAGTATCTCCAATGGCATAATCAAAATTATTAACTTCACCAAATTTTGATTATTTATGCACAAAACTAACCAAAATTTGATTATTTATGCACAAAACCCACTCCAATGGAATAACCAAATTTTAACAACTTCTTAACTAATTATCAAATTTTATCAATCAATAATCAAACTTAGCAATATTTTCAGAATAATCAAAACGACCCCCCCCCCCCCCCCCCCCCCAAAACTACCCCATTACTTTGTTGTACAATTATTGTATTTGAGAATCCAAATCCTTTACTTTAACACAAGGATCAAAATAAATTGAAGTTAAACTATGTTTGTATATATATGTATTGTCATTTTTGTGGAAGAATACTATACTAAATGTAGATGAAACTAAATACCCATTTCTAACAACTTCGAATTAAAAATGACAATATATATATACAAACTTTGTCATGCTTACTATCTTGATGCCTTGAGGGAAGTCTTTGCTTTGCTAATATAATTCAACCACTATGATTGTAACATGTTTGAATCTATTAGATATAAAGCATGAATTTTTTACATTGAAAAAACTAAGGTGGAAAGCTTAATCACTGTGAAAATATGTTGATAATTTTTTTAAAAGTGGAATCATATAAGATTTCAAAGTTTTTTATATTTTTTATATTTATTAATGTTACTAATCACAATGCTTTTCTGGTGCATGTACAATTTGTATGTAATTATGCAGAAAAAGTCACTGCAAGGTTTGGTTATCCCAACATGTCTTCCTCAAACCAAATTGATTGTTTATCGTCATCTTCATATGATGATGACAGTGGGGTGAAGTTAATAAATTAAGGTGCTGCAGCTGCAATAACTATTTTTTTCCAGCACCGATGGAAAAGGGCAATGGAAGAAACAACTTGTAGGGGAGGTTCCATAATAGGCCAATGATACTTTCACCGTGATAGGATTGGGGAGCATGAAATTCTAAAAAGAGATTACTTTAATGAGAATTGTACCTATTCTAATGAGATATTTTGTAGGCTCTTTCGGATGAATAGACTGCTTTCATGCGAATTCACGATGCTAACATGATCGAATGATTTTTTCAGCAACGTTGAGATGTTCCTAAGAAATTGGGTTATCCTCTCTGAAAAAAATAACCACTATAATCAAAATGTTGGCATACGAAATGGTAGCTGATCAATGTGACAAGTATCTCAAAGTGGTAGAGAACGCTGTAATCAAATGCATGAAAGATTTTTGAATTTCCGTCATTGATATCTTTGGGACTGAGTAGCTGAGAAATCCAACGAAAGAGGACATTGAACGGATCCTAAAAGAAAATGCAAGAAGAGGCTTTCCCGGTATGTTTTGTAGTCTGGATTGCATGTGTTGGAAGTGGAAGAACTACCCTATTTGGTGGCATGGGAGCCACGTGAATGGGAAGATTGGAGTCCCCACACATCTTGGAGGCTGTTGCAACGTACATCCTTTGGATTTGGCATTAATTCTTTTGGATGGCAGGTACCAATAATGATCTCAATGTATTGATTGGATAACTCTCATCTCTTTGAGGGTACAATCTCGAGAAAGGCTCCATCTTGCAACTACATTGTGAATGGGCATACATACACTATGAGTTACTATATTTTTTATGGAATCTATCCAAAGTGGGCAACACGTATCCAAAAAATTACCCATTCGATCAATGCAAAGCAAAAGTATTTTACGGAATCATAAGAGGTTGCAAGAAAAGATGTCGAGCGTGCCTTTGGAGTTCTACGATCACTTTTTTCAATTTTAAAAGGATCCATGTGTTTTTGGATTTGAGAAGAATGTGGACGAATTATGAAGACTTGTATCATACTTCACAATGTGATTGTGGAGAATGAGGATGATCCCTAACATTGGGAATCACCTGAAGGAGAAACTTTGTAGTTTATGATCGGGAGAACTTTTTACATCAAAATCATATTAGTTGTATCAAAGCAATCACAAGACAGGTTATTCATAGTCAATTGCAAACAGTCCTTATTTAGCATTTGTGGCATCGTTTGGACGAAGATGGGATAATGTTCAGTTGTAATTAATATTGTCTGACTGAAACTAGTTGTAACGTTTGAATTGTTTGTATCTATGGACTTTGGCTGTGGAGCCGTCCTTTTCTTATATTCATATCAGTGACAGTAATTGCATTACTCTCTGCCTCACTTGGTATATTTTTTTTAACAAACTGTTAAAATGCATATTTTTCACTTACAATTGTAATCTAGGCAATCTGTAAACTATTGTTAAGTTCCTTTAAGATGCCCGCGAGATTTCTTTATACCATCCATATGGAAGGATATAACACAATTGTAATATGGGCAATGCCATTTTTAAGACATGGAACCACTAGCTAAGAGATTCAGATCATAAAACACAAATTCTTATTCCAAACATTTCTTTTAGGGCAAAAACATAAAATACTTTTAACAAAGGTTCAACGGATGCAAAATGCTAAGCTTTTAGAAAATGCTTATTGCACCATACATATTCGTATCTCCTGGTGAGGTAAAACTGAAATAAATCTTATTTCTAAGCAAAGTAGATGATGCTTCTAGTTAAAAGCAAATGGACAGTACATATAATATAATATCTTACCAATGACTATTCTAAAATACAAATAATACCATATGTATAATCTAACCATTATGCAGTTTAAACATGAACAATGCATATAATATCATATAAAAAAATAAACAAAATTACAAAGAAAATGAATTACTGCAAAATTCATAGTTACAAAGAAAATGTAACCGTCATAAAACATGAACAGTACATATAATACCATATAAAAATTGAAGAAAGATACTAAAAAAATAATGACTAAGAAAATGTAATCATCAAAGAACCTGAACTGGACATATACAAATAAAAAATGAAGAGGTAGAAAAAAATGAATGACTATTAAATTCAAAGTTACTAAGAAAATGTAATCATCATAAAACCTTACAAAAAAATATTGTTGGGGAAAATTTATAAACATTAAGCCAAAAAACACATGAATCCAACGAAGTCACCACCAACACTAAACTAACACCTACTTTATCAACAAACTAAATAAATTCCAATATCAACAAAATCAATATTCATTTAAATCAACAATGAAGTCAAATGCATTTGAGGTCTCGGTGTTTGGCATTACTCCACTTGATTTGTAGCGCTGAATAATGATGGATTGTTGTAGCCTCAAATAGGCTTGTTGTTATGGTGTAAGCCCGACCATGGATTGACCCATTACCTCTTCTTCTTAATTCAATGCCTTTACTTCATCATTTTTTTTCTTAGCCTCCTCTTCCCTTTCTTAATTATATCAATTTCCTTAAGTGTGGCACTGATGCTTTTCAAATAGGAAGCGGCCTCATCATCATCTTTGGCTTCTCTTTTTCTCTTAACTTCAATTTTTTGTCTTCCTTCAGGGTGTACCAAGGTTGGATCACTAGTTTTTAAAACACCCTCATTGGGGGAACGTGGTGTTGTTAGCATTTGTAACGGTGCACTAACTACTGAAATCGTTCGCGTAAAAGGTTCTTGATGTTGATACTGATCCTTTGAGTGGCTTTGTCGTGCTCCGAACAAGAACATGGTGGTTTCACTTTGGTGTCTCTACAAAAAAAAAGTATCTTTTAAGACGGAACGTTTTGAGACGGCTAAAATTGTAGTCCCTAAAACTCACCTTTTGAGACGGCTAAGATTTGTAGTCTTAAAAACTACTACTTTTTAACACGGCTAATTTTACCTGTCTCAAAAGATATATTTTATGAGATCTCATGTTAATAGCCGTCTCAAAAGGTATACCTTAAGAGACAGATAATACCAAATTTGATTCACCCCCCCCCCCCTTTCTTTTTTTCTTTCCCGCTTCCTTCCCCCCTTTCTATTAGTAAGAAAATAAGAAAAAAAGAAAAAGAAATCCAACTCAAACCCACCCACCCATGACATTTCTTTTCACTGCCCCAAAAATTCCACGCACGCCCTCGCCGCCCTGACCCTCCCTCCCTCAGCCGCATGCCCTAGACACTCTCACCCTCGCCGCCCTCAGTCTCGCTGCCCTAACCCTCACCGCCCTTGCCCTAGATTCTGGTATAGTTGATAATATCTGGTCATACATATTTTTTTTTGTTAAATATTTTGATTGTATTTTATGCTATTGTTGCGTGTTAAATGGTTTATGTTATTAATTATATTGGTTGGAAGATTGTACAGGAGGATCCAACATAAAATATTGTATATGGAGCATAGTTTAAATATGTAGATTGATGCGGATAAAAGGTAATTTTAATTCTTAATTATTACTTAATATCATTAGTTTTTTTACTGGATTGATTTTTAGTGGTGATAGGAGGTTGAGGGTGAGCCAATTAAAAATTCGGATTGTTAATTGGATGTTGTAGTATAATTTTAAGAATAATTTAGGATAATATTTGTATACTTGTTTGTGTAAATGTTAGTTAAAATTATTGATATCTTTGTTTGTGTTAATTAATTCATGTTTTTTGCAAGTAGTTTATGCCATTAATCTGGTTTACTATTCGATTATGATTTTATTGTCCTTTGCAAGTAGTTTATGCTAATTTTTAACATTCAAATCACTAAATTTTGAGACACAAACTCCAACATATAAACATATGAGGTGGTAACCGAAAGAAATAAATAAAAAGACAAGCATTAGTTAAAATTCTAATTTAAACAAAAAATTAGTAAACACAAACACGTAATGTCACAATCTTTAAAGAATCTTAAAAGATAAGCTTGATATCTCACGATCTGAGTGGCGAGAAATGAGACACGGACAACCCAAGACATAAAAAAGTAACTTTAGGAAAGTGATCGTGTCCTCACTGGACTCCCAATCTGTAATTGACTACTATACGGTTATTTAGAATTAAAAATAGGATTTAGGAGTCGAAAACTTAAAATAGTAACCTAGTGGCCTAAAAAGAGGCGCGGACACCCTAAGAGGTACCTAAGTATGGTAACTCATCATTTTTGAATTAATTTCACATCTCAAATCATTTTTCGTTCGTGGATGGTTGCGTTAGATGGGTAAGTTTTTTGTGAAACCTGATTTTGATTAGATTAGATCTAATGATGGTTACGAGTTTTAGGGATTTGATACAGTTTAATGTTATTTTGAAGATCCATTGATCGTGTGGATCACTTGTTGATTTTTAATGTTCTTTGATTAATTTTTAAAGTAAATCCTAGACTAATGGGAAGGTCAAACATGCATAAATGTTGTCTTCATGATGAAGAAGCATTAACTTTCACAAATGAGAGGAAAATAAACAAACATTATATGTTGGTTGATTTCACCTGTATAAAAGGAACCTGGTTCTCTAGTCGTAGTAAGTCATGTTTCATTATAAGGTGATCTAAATTCTTAATGAATATTGGGTGCGTAAAATTATGCTCATGCGTCAGTGACCATCATCATCTCTATGCAAAGGCCCAATGGACACTACACCAGGGGAATATCTTTTAGTTGCTCCTCAATTGTCAGGATTACTGGATAAGATGTGACAAGTACCCCAATGAAGAAACTCTCCATGAGCTAACTAGGTTTCGGTATCCGTAAATCCAAAAATTGATGACACAAACAAATTGATTACGTTTCGGTACCCATAGATCCAAAACAATTAATCGTACCTATAGATCCATGAAAGAAACTCGATACGTCGTGACATACAAAGTTTTTCTACCTAAATGGTGGCGACTCATCGTGCTGATTCGTCGAGCCTCATTATTTAATGATACTCATTATCTCCCATTGGGAATTTAAGTCCATTATCTCCTATCAGATTGAATTCTTCTAAGAGTCATTGGTCCAACATTAGAGTATTTTGAATTCATAAATTTAGCCCATAGGCTTCTACCTTCCTTCATGTTTCAAGCCAACTTGATATTAGTAGCTTCCATAATAGAGAACAAGTTTTTAACATCTAATCCACCTTCTTTCTTAGGAAAATAGATTGAAAATTTGATAAAGTTTATTGTCCATCTCATATTTACAAGACCTCTATCAAGTCTAACTAGGATCAAACCCTCTACATCTCTATTATTACACCAGCCAAACCTTGTTCCTCAATTTGGTGGATCAGTAGAAACCATAGTAAATTTGAAGGCATTCAGATGAACAGCAGCATGATCATTAAAAAGGCCTGCCAACTTATTTCATCCTCTTCTTCAAGTATAGCATTAGAATATCCTAATCCTAAAAATGAGATTCTTTATCAGAGATTCATGCTCAAGTTTGATACAAGGCAAAACAAATGTTTATACTCCCCAATTGTAAGTTGGCAAAGTTGGTTGTAATTATGTGATCTGGTTATGTATACATATGCATACATCTACTAATGTATACATCTGTTTAGACAATCTTACTGAGTTTCTTTGTTCTCTAGCTAATTTGGATGGTTGAATTTTATTCACAATTACCAAAATTCCAGTAGCTGCTAAGTCTAATGAAATATATGAGAGTTTGAGTCCCACAAACATAAGTGGTCGCAATACATGCCATGGATATTTTGCAATGTCACGTATAGCTTTGCAATCAGCGATGGAATCAGAATGTTTCCCCTTGTTCTGTGTTCATTTTCAAATATACATTTTGCCTTTTATATTCATATTTCATCCATATTAAACAATAGAAGTCCATAAAGAACAATCATCGAAGATTCCTTCTGATCTTCCTTTTGAGTTTCCAAATTCTTTATGTAATGTGAAACTAAATATTTCTCCCCATTCTTTTTTTTTCTTAGAGTTAAATACTCGATAAACATCTGGGCTTGCAGTCGACACTTCTTTGATATCCACCATTGCATGATTGACAAGTTTTGTAGTCCTTATACATTGTTGTGTCTTGGTATGATATGATATATATTAAGAGAGAAGAAAATAATTGGAGAAGAGACAATTTTATTCACAATAATAATAATCTTAAATAGCCTACAAGTAATCATTGAATTAAAGCACACATAATCAATTGATCATTGGCTTCGTTGTATTGGTTGTCACATTTAAAGTTCTTCTCGTTGATTTCTTCCAAAAGATATCAATCAGTTGTGTGTTATCGTAATTCCAACCATTCTTGTTATTCAGAAATACATCTATGAGATATGCTCGCATTTGTAATAGCCTTGAGGATTAGTCTTCACGTTTCAAATCCGTGATAAATGACAACTCATGCATATAGTACATCACTGTGATTCCACAGTCAAACCTTTATGCAATGTAAATCATTACATTTTGATATATAACATGTTCACAGTTAAAACATTTCTGATATAAGACGATGTTAGCAAGACGTATGATCCTTCCTGTTACGCAGAATCATAAAACAATCTTACAATAGTCCATTAATAATTGTGTTTGTGGGTTGTGATTGCATAGTAAATTCCACACAGTGTAAGACACACACCCAACATTTTCCAACAAATAAGGAATTAATGGCTTTTACCAAGTCATCCTTAATAATAGTATCATAATATTCATGAAAAAAAATTCCATTGAACCCATCTGTACCTGCTGCACTATAATTTTACATATTGAAAACAACATCTTTAACTTCTCGTTGTGTAGACACCCGAGTAATAGATGCATTATCTTCTTTGGAAACAACTTGACTGATAAAACTGAAAACATCATCATCCATGATTATTTCAGTTGAACCTCCCAATTTTTTTTAAAGTGATCAATGAATTCCTTATTAATATACTCTTCAATTGATAACCACTTATCTGAACCATCTTCAACTTTGTGGATCCTCAATTTATTTTTCTTCTGTTTTGTGAGTGATTTAAAGAAAGTTATGTTACAATCTACTTGTGCCATTTACTTTACTCGAGCATTTTTTTCAAATATTCCTCCTTGTTTTTAAGATGATACTAGTGTTGGGACTTTTCTTTATGATATTGTTCTCTGCTAATCTCAAAAGGATTACAATCAAACATAGTTTCTTTTTCAAGGCGAAAGTCTTTTGTTTTCTTAACTTATTGAAACACAACTTGAACAAGTCTTGCAATTTGTTTTAACACTGTTCATCCTCGCAGAAAAAATTGTAAAACGATTTTTAAAAACACCATAATATTAATCAATAATACATTATTTTGATTAAATCTTCATTTAAAAAATTTCTTAATAAAATGATCTTGGATTTTCATGATTATCACGTATAAGCATTATGCGAAACATAAATGGTGTTAAAATAACATACCTCTATAATTGTCACAACTAGAAATCGACAGAGCAGTCAACCTGAATGATATCTGATCGGACTGAATTTTGGAAAAAAGCTTCATCTTGTATGTATCAAGAACATACTCCAATTTCAACGCATTCCTACGGTTAGATTTCCCAATACAACCAAAATAGTATTTTAAAATTTCCTCTCCTTGAGATTTAGATTTCTCTCCCTTTCCTATAGTTTCATTATGTTATTTTTCAGTGTCTGAATGATGGAAATCACTCACTTAATTATAGGCAGGGACATGACTTAAATCTCAAACAATCACTTAATATCAACCATCCATCAAGGTAGATGCCCAAGAGTCCTCTTGACTCTTGGTATTTGGAGTACCCTTTCATTAACCAGAGTGACTCTTCAAATTAATATGATTATGGAACACATAATGGAGAATTATATAAAATAATTCTAACAAAAATATGCATGGGGCTAACTTCGGACGTATTCAAACAGCTTTGAGAGACCACTTGCACGAACATCTACCGTCTAATCCTCATAAGCTATAATCTGAAGGGTTTAGGAAGCAAATTCAAATAGTTTTTAATTGTTACAAGCATGGGGCAATGGTCTGAGTTTATTCGGTGAAAGATGATAAACTTAGGAGGAGTAATTATTCTTTAACTAAGCTGAGTTACACAATATTCTATCCAAACTTGCCCAAATACGAGCACTGCACTCTCTATTGTTACACCACATATATTTTATAACCCACGAAAGGTAATTCCACTAGCCCCGATGAGTTTAAAGAGTTTTTATATTCCAAAATGGCACCCCTATCAATCTCACTGCCACATGACTTCTCTTCATCATTGGAAACAACATTAAAACCCAACCAACCATTGTTATTGATAAGCATTTGGAAATTCAATAAACTCGTTCCACAGGTCCCATTTTCCCCGCGATCACATTTTGCATAGACACATGTAAAATAAAGGTGAAGCAAGGTTTGCATGACTTACTTTGACATTTAGAATTTGATCCCCATTTATGCATAAACTAACTTACCAACCCTCCTTCCAAAGTAACCAAATTTTGTTGTTCACATTGGACATTCAAGGCTACTAGATTAGTATCGTCCAACTTTGTCTCCATTAAAGATATAAAGAGAAGTCTATGCATTCTAATAAGCCTTTTGAGTCTCCTAATCGAGGTTTTGTTCTTAATTCCTTTAACATTCCTTATAAGTATCTACATTATTTAGAAGGTTAACTTAAGACAATGTTTGCAACCCTCTATCTAGACCTCATTTATATGTTATAGCCACCATGATGATCATACTTATTTTCCCACCTCTTGTGTTTGACAACATTAAATTCACTATGGAAAACAGAAGTTATGTTTCCTAGGAAACATAAGTTATGGTGGGTGGTGGGTGGTGGGAGTTTATTTTAATGAAAATGGATGAATTAGGCTAAATCAAGTTGTACCATGGAAAACATTTCCGTATAAAATGAATGCAATCAATTACAAGTAAAGATGAAAATATATGGAATTTGGGGTATTTTCCATAGAAAAGGTGTTCAATCATAAATCATAAGAGACGAGTCTTTGGTATATGGCTTTCAATTGTTGATCTTTTTGGACATTAGTGATGGGAGTAAAAGATTCCACATCATTATAGTAGTCGACCACAATGTTGGGTAGAACTGGTAAAACCTTTTTTGTTGACCTCATGTATGTTTATCCGTTTATCACTTAAAAACACTTTATATACACTTTGAAGGTTTCCTAAGAATGAATTTGATCACTCATATTGTTTAATTCTTCAATTGAAAATTAAAAATTGACATGCTTACCAATATTGAGAAAGTTCATAAGGTAATTATCAAATTCATGATTAAATATTGATTGTCGTTGCAATTTTTTGATATTTCTTAATATAGAATTTTCTGGTTTCCCAAGGATTCTCTCATTTGCTATTTTCTTCCTAGCAAAAAATCGCCTTAATATATCTGTGTGTTTGTCTATAATTCTTTTATTTATTTCTATGATGTACCCAATGAAAGTTATCAATTTGTGATTGGACAGTGTAATGAGAGGTTGCTAAAGAAGTAGCACAGAGAAGCTAGTCTTCTTAATAGTATGGTTAGTGTGGACGGGTTTGCTTCTAGACGCTCCCTTCGTGGTAGAAAGACCATATCCTATACTATTCGTATGAACAAAAAGTTGACTTGTATATTTTATCTTTTTTTTCATTTTTTAATCTTTTAGACATTATTGGTGCAATGTGTGTGTGTACTACCCAGTGTTACAGAATGTGGGAGTCAATCACCCACATATTCACAATTAAGGTGGAATTTTATCTCAGATGGTGCTGGTATGACTACCAAGAGACTATTCATCAGTTTTTTCAATCAAATTTTAATCTTTGCCAATAATATTAAAGTAAATATTTCATTAAGAAGATTGATTTTGAAATAGGAACTCTAAATTTGAAAGAATTAGAGTGTGAGTTATTGTATATGTGAGTCGTCGTGTTTATTTTATGAATTTGGAAATTGTAGAAAAATCATTAGAAAAGCTTAACTTCTCATTGTCGAAATCATCCCGAACTATAAGTTCCTCAAATTCCTCAAGGCAAGCACTATTATGCAAATGCTTTGTGAAAAATGATTGGAACCATTAGTACAATAATCAAGGCTGAACCACTAATTATTATGAGTAGTATTAGACTTTATATGATAGTTGCACTCTAATTTCTTCTGGTGTCTGCATCTCAGTAGCTAAAGGACCTCCAATCCAGTTATCATTCCATAAGTTAACTATCTTATCATTTCTAATAACGCATCTCGTATGAAGCTTGATTAGGGGTAAAGAAGGTTAAATCTCACGCCATATGGAGGATTTACAATATCGAGTAGTTGTTGAAGCATCCACCTTCAATACGATCTTCATGAAGGTGGACCACAAAGTATTCTAGCATCCTAATTAAACTTGATCAAGGAAACCACGTTATAGTTCTTGGAATGTTTTAGACCCAAGCCTTTTTGACTTTAGGAGAACAATAATATGTTATTAGAGGTTGTGACTGGAAGTACTGTTACATCAATGTGTACGGTGTACAAGAGAGGTCCTAAATTAATGTGGCAATGGTGTGTAATTTCCAAAAAAATTAGTTTCTAACAAACTTAGGTTGTTAGGTTCACTTTACATTTCTCTATTTCTTCAACTAATGAGTCATTTGTAGTTTCTTTATCTTTTAGATTGTTTATTTAGTCGTTTTCTTCTATTATCTTGTTTTTGCAGTTTTTAAAGTCTGATGTTGAATTCCATTATATATAAAAGGTCACTAGAACATGAGAATTTCTCCCTATACAGATCCTAAAAAATGGATGGGCATGATGATGATGATCTAAAGCATAATGCTTTTGACATGTTAATATCTTCTTCAGCAAATGTGTTATAGCAAAGCATGATGATTAAGGCAGGTCAGTTTAAGTATCATTTTTATAACGACATTATTCCTTACCAATTATCAATGAATTGTATGATAGTTAAACAGTAACATGTATTTGTTTTTATTAGCGTGAAAAAGAAAGGAGGCTCGTCGTCTGATATTAATCAAGTAGGTGATGTGGCTTACTCAATTAAGGGAATAAAAATTATGGAGAAGCAACCTTTGCATACTGGATTTCAATATCCAGGACAATCTTACTTGATACACTTTTCCTTTGGTGAACCCTCTCTCTCTTACACACATAAACACACAGTAGTTTTTATAGCTCAAGAAGTCAATTATGCTCATTGGTTAGACAAGCTACTATTGGACTAGGGAGGGGAAATTTGTTGAGTGATAATTGATCGTGAAGATCATCTTACTTCACATTTAGTGAACATCAACAAATCTGAACTCAGTAACTGATCACTATCATGTCAAAAAACTTAGCACAATTGACTTATTGAGGTTTCAATGAACCAATCTTAAGATAGCATCAGGTATGGACTTTTTAGGTATCAAAGAACCAATCTTACTATAACCCCGAATGTTGTTCATTGCCTTATAAATTTCATATTCCATAGACTATCCCCATGGGAAATTAAGCCTTGATCTTAATGTGTCGAGATTTGTCAGTTCTTGTGTCGTTAACTGTGTTCCACGACTTACTTGGTCCATTAAGTATGGCTAGACCAACTCGAGTCAAACACAACATACATCACAGTCTCGTTGTGGGTTCTCTTCACTTGATCCATTAAGAACCACATCCCACGTGGTCATCTCTTTATATTCTTCAACAAACTGATTTGAAACCATGTCACTAACATGGAAGTAGCCCCCATTAAAGCAGAGACCTCTATTCAATTCTTCATGTTCATTTTTTGACATTAGTGGAACGGGTACGGGTATCCAAACCCCTGTTTCTTCAACAAGTGGTGAGTCATAGTAAAAGTATTTACTCAGCTTCTGATGGGTAATAACTGAGTCATTGTCCAATTGAGTGTCATCCCACGCCCCAGTTTCCTCATCTCTCAAATGTATATTTTCTTCCAACACATAAGGTGCTTCAGCATCCTCATCTCTCACCTGTGATTTTTCTTTGATAAAGAAATTAACAGTCACTGTTAATTCACGATCTTTTAAGTTTTCCTCAACCCTTTCAGAATTTGTATGAGAAATAAATTGGGAGTTGTAGTGATGGAGTTAGATTTTGGGCTATTGCAATTTTGTGTCCATTGAGGAGCCCTTGGGAGCTTCCAATTCCATCATCCCATCACATGAAAAATGACCCCGAGGGCATATTTTCCACCCTTAGTTCCTTTTGCGTACTAAAAAAATTAACATTACTGAAACTCCTTATTTATCCATGGTCTATAAAATTATGTTTTCTTCTTCTTAAATCCACTAGACGATTTGACGAAAAAAAATTCCCTCGAATGCTTGCGTGGCCTCCGGTATATAAAGCACAAATAGTACACAAGATTTTGTTTATCAGTTCCATCACAATCCACAAACTATTTCTTTAGACTTCAAACGTCCCTTGAAGTATTTATAGTTACAAACAGTGTTCTCAATAATTGTCAGCCGAATGACAGCCTTGCTGAGTGAGTGACTTGTTGTTATTATCACCATTGTCTAATTATGGTAACTACTTCATTGTTTTCAAGTTGGAGTTACAGATGAGTTGTAAACCACATATGCTGCAGTATTAAGGTCGTCGACTGTTCAAGAATAGAACTTGAAGCTTTGCTGGTCAGTTCAAATTATGAAGTGATGTCCTCCTCAATAAGCTCCCAATTTAGTCATAACAGTGACTATAACTAAGAATTCTTTTTGTAAGTGATCAGACCGAAATATTAAGGGCTGAAGCCCTTACTTTGGATAGAATATCGAATATCTCTTCTGACGGCTTACTTTATATTAAATGTATAGCACTGGAAACTTCTTTAATGGTCCGAAACAAAAGTCAAGGAACATTGCGTTTAACTGATGTACGACGACTAGATTGATCAATTTATGCACCTCTAATCCAAAGATCGATAAACCAGTATGAAAGAGTACTACATACTGATTCAGGTAATTACTTATTCAGCCGTTATGTAAGTCTGTGAATGAGTACTGTTGAAGAAGCTGACAAGGCTGTCAATATATTCAGCCGTTATGTAAGTCAATCTTTTTCTATTTTTTGTGACTTAATTTGTCTACTGGTCGGGGCTTTCTAGGCCATTTATGTAATATTTGTAGTTAGTGTTATTTTATTGTTCGAAGTTTTTGAACATGTAACAAGAACAATGACAATTGAAGAACCCATATTCGTTAGGTTATTGGGGGGAATTTAACTATGTGAGAGACATAAGTTTTTTTATAAAAAATTATTAGAAATTATTGAAATGTTATCAACTTATATGGAATAGATGATGCTCCCATCATGTTTGGAAAGAGTTCTAGCTGAGGTGGATCCCAGATTCAGGCTGGGAGGAGAACGATTTTTTTACCCGACTCAAACTCAATACAAACCCAATCTAATTCAATTCTCAGTCAAGTTTATAAATGCATACAGAAACCCAGACATAGCGTGGTTGTTATGTACTTTTAGTTTTACAGATTCTAAGTACTAAGGTGTTTACATTCTTCTTTTAATCTTACTTTTCTATAATTGTGGCAAGTATATTTTTCATTTATAAGTTAGTATAATATATATCATAATTGCTGTTCATATAACTTTTATTTTTCTAGCAGTGACATTTCTAAACAACTGGACGATACAATAACCATGGTAGAGAAGTGTCGACGTCGATTGAATATGTGTGATACAAGTGGAAGACGATTTAGAGACACATATATCGATATCCCACCGGAGTGAGGTGTTGTAACCCCAACAAACGACCCTATTGGAACCCAGTCAGAGACACCCATATCAACTAGGTAATAACACATCTTTATTCTATTTTTCTATATGCATGTGATGGCGTGTTAGGTAAGATATATATTGTGGCTATTCTGCCCTTAGTTTTTTATAATGTTGTGGCTATTTCTGTCATTTTTGAGTTAATTTTTATGTTTAAACATATTGGTTTTCATAAATAAACAAAGGAGACTCTGTCGAATTTTTTTAAAAATATTAAGTGTTTAAAAGTTAATAATATGAAGATTTACAAATTTGATAAGGTTTTTAAAGATTGCCATCTATAGGTACTATTAAAAAAGATTACTTCCTTGTTTAAGGTAAGTAACACTAAATAAATTTTAGTGCAGGTCGAAAGTCATTGAAGTCGTTTTGATGGAGGTTGTATGGTTCAAGATTACGAGTTTACTTTGCTTACATTGTTTTATTTTAGGAATAGACGGGATTTTATGTATTTTTTTTCTAATGAGATAAGTGAAATTTTGTAGCGATATTTAGTTTGGTAGGCACAGTGTTGAAATTGTCTATTTTATCTTTGTATGAACTCTAATTTTAGTTGAATGGAAAATTGTGTGATATATTTGTTAAAATGAGATGTCAAATATGTCATATATTATTTTTAAGAGTTTTTGTTTAAAATTATATTGAGCGTATTATGGAATGGATGAAATTTTAATTGGGCGCAAAAATTATTAAAGACAACTTCTTTGCCATCTCAAAAGGGTTCCATAAACGAGGACCTTTTGAGACGGCTAAGTTACCATCTAAAAAAACACTTTTGGGACGGTTGTTGCCGTCTCTAAAAATAACTTGAAAAGACGTTTTGTTCGCCTCTCAAAAGGGTCCTATAAGCAATGACTTTTTGAGATGGCATATCTTCCGTCTCAAAAAAACTTTTTGAGATGGCATTTGCAGTCTCAAAAAGCTTTTAAAATGGGAGTCTAATACTACGCTCATTTTCCGTCTCAAATGGCATCACAAAAGGCTTTTGAGACGCCAGAGGACTTTTTGAGACGGCTGGAGCACCGTAGTAAAAAGCAGTTTTTTTGTAGTGTGTATGCTTCAAAATCTTCCAACATTCTTTGAATTTGAACCTATAAGAAGTCACTGGTCTTGGTTGTAGTGGCCCCTAAATTTCACCAAATTATTTTTTGGCTTCATCAAGCTAACAAAAAATGCAGGTTATGTTAAGGAATCTATCAATCCATAACGCTACGTATACAACAAATGAAGAAAGATGTATTAGATAATTAACCGAGTAATTTTAGTTATTTGAAACACAAACATCCGAGTTTTGCTACCTTTGGTTAAATATGTTTCTTTAGGTGTTGACTAAAGTTAGACATATCATCAAATAATTGATTTTCTCCAATGTGGTGCTAGAGATATACACAACTCCATTAAAATGAAATCGTCACAACTTGAAATTTTTTGTGGTCAATTTTGGTGAAACATTAAGTAATGTAAGTGTTAAATTACCTTTATTTGATCATTCCAGTCGCTTGGATTCAATCGTCCAACCTTATTGTAGTAGCCGCTGAACTTAGAGACATCATGTGAAATAGTTTGCCATATATTTTTCAATCCTTGGCTATTTCTTTTTATGATTCAACCAAGAGACCGATGAAAGTTAGCTAGAATGCATTTGTATTCTTTTGATCCCTTCCTACAAGGATGTCTTTAAACATAGTTAACCAGGCACACACAAGAGAAATATCTTCTTCAACCGAGTAGTTAAGATTCCTTATTTTTCTTTGATTCTCTGATTCCACTGGAGTTTGGCTTTGCACATCCAATGGAGTTTGGATTTGTGAATAGAATGAATGGGATGGATGATGAAATTCAAAGAAATTGAAATCCATATTTGTCAAACTGAAATAGATGAAAAATGCGACTTTTCATGGAGTTATATATCATTCTTTTTGGTGTGAAATTGTGCATACCAAATTGAAATTGTCGGGTTGAGGATATCGTGCAATTATGGAGTTTTTGAAATGACGCAACTTTGTTTTGGGAATATCGGTTTTTGGTTATGGATAAATATAACCATTGTGGAGGTTTAGATTGATAAGGTTAACAGCTACGCAAATGGCTAATTAAATGATGACGAGTTACATTTTAGCCTAACCATTTTAATTAGATTGACGAAGATACTCTTAAGATCCGTATTCCCCTTCCATATACATATATATAATAAATAAATAAATTTTGATCATATTCTTAAACTTGATAGATTACTGAATTCGGATGGAATTAGATTTCATCAACCAAAAACCATAATAAGATAAAGATAAAAAAAATCAAGCTACATGAGCTTGCGTATGATCGACTTCATTAGACGCTCAATCATGACTCATGAGATAAATAAGTAAACCGTGAACTCCATTTAAATTATGTTAGGCAAATCAATGTCAGCGATCTACTACTTCACTCAGTTCATTTACATACATATTAATACCTTTTGCTCTTTTTAGGAGTCGACGATAACAAAAAAATGTGACTCATGACCTTACCACAACTGATATGACCTGTAGCTTTGATCTTTTTCCTTAAGTGTGTGAAGGCCCATGTTAAGATACACTGCTGTTTATCTGTCGCTTGGGACAAATGGATAATATTTAACCCACCAAAAAGTAACATTTACTTAATATTAACAGTTTTTGGACATGTAAATATAAGTGATTCCTATTTAGTTGAGGCGTAAATAGTAAAGTGCAGTTATAATTTCTTGTAGAAACCGGACAAGTTGCTGAAAGAAAAAATAAGCGTTTTAATATGTTTTAATATACATTTTTCTACATATTCATACATTATTTACAAGTTTGTATAATTTTTATATAATCTTACGATTCGGTTCCCTATTCTCGATTCACAGACTTTCGATCTACAATATGTTTCACGATTTGACAACTATCTGCAATTCATGTTCATTGTGCCCATAATCTAGCACATTAGCCATTAAATTTGGCATTGTTAGCAGACCCTCTTATCTGATCCCATTGTAGAACTATTACTTCAATTACTACTCATGTTTTGTCCCCTAATCAATAGTTTTAGGCAAATCTCATTAGAATGGTAATAGGAAATGATAGAGCCAAAATTAATTTAGGGTTATATTTTAAATATTTTAGTCAATATCACAATTCATATATTACAAAGTTCATGAACCCACATAGTTCTAGGAAATTAGTGGATAATGAAAAACCATATAGTGCGACATATAATGAATGTTATATGCAATTGTACATAATATTATATTGACAAATCAATAGACTATGAGGATACTCATGTTTGTGGAAAAATTCTGAAAAGATAACTAGCAACACACATTACAGGATAATAAGAATCAATATAACCTCGTTTTCCTTTCTACAAACATGACAATGAAAATATACTTAAAAGTCATGCATACGCAGATAGAGAGAGATGAAGACTTACGGAAAACAATGAAATAAGAACTAACATTAATGCGAAAACAGACCCCCCCCCCCCCCCCACACACACACAACAACAAAAAAAATCGCATTTATGTATTTAGAATTTGATCATGAAGCAGCATAATATCAGCTTATTGCTTATTATGTAGCATTTACCAATTTCCCTTCCAGTGTGTCATTTAGATTCAAAAACCCGAGATAGGGGTTGGAACATTTTTTAAGATTTTAATATTCGTTCTGATTCATAACTTAGTAGAATTGACATTATCATGGATGTCTCCATGCTATCCTTCAAACAAAGATTCAACTGTAGAAAGATAAAATTTATTGTCTTAAAATTGTGCATTTGATACATGAGGCTACAAAATAATGTCAACATTAGAACTTAGAGAAAAAAAAATCAACATCGACACCTACAGGAAGAATAGTCAGCATTAGCACCTAAAGGAGCGTACATATATATCAACTTTTTCGATTGTTGTGGTTCTAATTGATAAATTGTAGTAAAGATATTATCTACTGACCAACTTGTCCAAGTCTTTATGATCATCTTCTTAGTAGTCAATTTCAGATGTGGAAATATGCTCATATTGTAATGGGAAAGGGACATGTTGCCTTCGTGGCCATCTTCTTAGTCATCAATTTCAGTTGAGGAATTAAGTTAAATTTTTTAAAATACTTCCTTCCTATTTATAGATTTTTCCTTTTCCAAGAGAGAATAATGCTTCATTCTCTACATGATCCTGAATCGGAAACATGAAGCAGAAAACTTTGCAAATTCTAGTATCAGTTGTTGGATGATGGTTTCAGGGCCGAGTTTTTTGCCAAGTTTATGATGCAAACTAATAGGGTGTGGGGAAGAAAACTTGGCGAATTCTGGTATCAGTTTGCATCATAAACTTAGCAGAAAACTGGAGTAGGGCCAAATTCTTGTATCAGTCGTTGGGGCAAGTGGAAGAGAGGTGGAGAAAATGAGGTGAGATATAAGGGGAATAGCATCAATGAGATTGGGAGGGATGATTCAAGATTGATTTTGGATGATGGTTTGAACAGGGGAAGAGTAATGGGAGAGATCTCTTCCTAAAATAATGGAAATGGGCAAACCATGCCAGTTATGGTTCTAAAAATTAATGTCCCTGCCATTGCCCACAACCCATCTGCAGTGGAGGTTTATAATGGAAATAGACTACTTGAAACCAGGCCAATCTGAGGATTTATTTATAGGAGAAACTTGCTTTGTGGAATTGAATTGCTTTTAAAAAATTTCTCCAGTGAGTGTTCATGGCAAGGATATACTAACTATTTTTTAGGTTATCTTCATTGTTAAGAGCTACTATGTTCTAAGACCAATACCCCCACAATATTTGAAAAATCAAGTGAGTTTCCGAACCACAATGGATGGAGGATTTTTTTAGTAGGTTCGGTCCAAAAGAAATTCATAATCTAAAAGTGGACTTGCTTAACTAATCCCACAAGCCACACGTAAATCATAAAATTGTGCAGTAGAGTGGGTTGGACGAAAGATTTGTTGCATTCTGTTCTGCCAGCAATGGAGATGGATCTGCATTGCCAACCCTCAATCTTGGCATCAAGAGATTGAAGGCGAGTGGCTCTGGGTTTTCCTTTAAAAATGGGGACACCAATGTAGGTAAAAGGGGCTTTATCTTTACATTTGCCAAGAGTGTAATTGCATTAATGAATGAATAGCCCAGAGGTTTTAACATACATATTGAGAATATTATTGAGGTTAGAGAGGGATTGGTGATCTCCTTTACAAAAAAGGTCTAGTTATCAACATATAAGAGGTGTGAAGGAGCCTCTAGGGGAGGAAATCAACTTAAGTAAGCCCATATTAGGAAGATTTGTAATGCCCCTGCTTAAAACTTCTTCAGTAATGCAGAATAGGATGGGGAACAGTTGGTCCCCTTGTCTGACCTGGACTGTGGGTCACTTTCGTACGTGGTACGAGTTCGTGGTGTGGGGGTATGCTTAGTTAGTTTACTACCTAGATTTAATTATATATTGCTCTGCTGCCTAAAACCCCTTGTGCTGATACTTTGAATAATTTAAAACCAATTTCATTGCCTAACTTTATATTCAAAAGCATCCCCAAAATTCTAGCTGATAGGCTCAATAACATTGTGGATAAGATTTTCTCCCCTTAACCGCATGGTTTCAACGATGGTAGAAAGATTTTTTGTGCAATTGGCCTAGCCTCTCAGTTCTTTAACATCCTTGATTACAAATGTCTTTGTGGGAATGTGGACATAAAGTTTGATATATCCAAATATTTTGATACCATGGATTGGAATTTTATTCTCAACACCCTCAAAGATTTTGGATTTAATTCCACTTCCATCAAATAGATCTTTACTCTCTTACACTCTGCTAAGCTATCGGTGCTTGTTAATGGCTATCCCTATGGCTGCTTTGGTTGTTCTAGAGGAGTTGTACCATAGGTATCGGAATCACTACATCTCCCTATGTACCACGATTCGGGGTCGTACAACCCAAATTATGGTGGTTCTCGATCCGAATATCCAAAAAGAGCGTTCCCAAATTTAACATTGACTACTTAAGTTGCTATTAGTTACAAGGAAACTTTTAACTTCAATAATAGAATAAATGGGAGGAAAAAAGACTTCTCAACCATTATATATACATAATTATTTATCTATCTTATTACAACATTATAGAATATCAATAATATCCACTACGTACATTGTTAGGGAATTTTCAATGTTGATGAAATACATGAATCTTGACAACATACATGATTATAATACCAAAAGAACACAACAAGGGTTAAAGTGCCCTTATAGTTTGAAGTAGTGAACTTTATGATTATAATACCAAATCCAGGCAAGAATGCTAAAAAAAGTTCTTAACAGTCCAACAATTGTGGATAAAATGACCAGTGAAACCATCAGGCTAAGGGGCAACAGATGAACTAAGATTAAATACATAAATTTGAATCTTAGGATCAATAGGGAATTGGGATAAATATGCATTGTCATCAACAGATAGAAGACTGGGAATGGTTGAAGTGATGAGACCATTATCAAAAGTTAAGCTTTGGGAGTTGTACATGTCCGAGAAATACTTGATGGTATTGAATATCACTGGGAGAAGAGCTAAATATGTTGCCTTCTTTGAGGAGAGTGATTTTTCTAGCAAAAGTTTTTTTGGCAGGCATTTTGTGAAAGTGAAATAATAACCAGTGGCATCACATGTAGTTTTCAAAGGCAATTTACATCCTTGCCTTTCATGAGCACCTAAGATAGAATTGAAATCCTTGATTGCAGCCCAAGGAAAATTGTATTTAGAGTGCAAAGTGTTCATCCCATATATGTTTTCTAAATATGTGTTCAGGGCATAGACTAGAGAGATGAGGCAATCAATGTGAAGAAATGTTCATTTTAGCAACAAGTGGAGTTAAGAACAATTGATGGAGGAGTCATGTGATTGGCATGGAAAATTCAAATGTTAGGAGGCAGAATGCCTCTATTATTGAAACACATAAATTTAAGACCTAAACTAGACCAAACACTTTGAGGAACATAGGAAAAAGAATAGATGGGCTCTGCTAAGCAAAAGAGATCAGGCTTAGTAGAGTTGCATCAGTTAAAAGGAGAAATTTCAGGTTGAGGTTTTGCAATAACTCTTATGTTCCAAATAAAGATTGTTCATTATGAGAACATGGGGGGATCATTTGACTGGTGGAAGAAAGGAGTTGCATTAGAGCAGATGCATTTCTTTCTTCAGTTATTGGAGATATGGCAGATGTAGATGCATTTTTTCCTTGACAATAACACTGGAATAAGTTTAGGCCTGAACTAACTTGGTGCGATATTATAAAAATGGGCATTATATCATGTGGTTTAACTAAGGAAATTGTGGTTAACAAGACGTAATGGGAAATAAGTTATGTAGCACACGCCAAATGGGAAAAGGTTTTGTTGAGTTGACTTGAGTGTTTAGTTATATTTAACAAAGAAAAAGAAACATTTCTTGTGCGTATTCACCAATTAGTTAAGGGTAGAGCAGTTTATTTTGCTATTAGGGTTTTTACAGATTTGACCATGCATATGAAAACTATAAATATGATATAATCTTCCCTTCCATACTATTATTGATGAATGATATTGAGAATTGAGGTGAAACTCTTGTGCGTGTTTGTGTTTGTTGTAGTCTTCCACACACTTTCACCAATTAGTATGGTTCACTCTTGGAAAGTGTTAAGTGCAAATGTGACATGGTTTTTAAAGCCATGACGTGAGCTCAAATCAAACTATCGATTGGTGGAGGTCCTTCGGTGATGAATGTTCCAAATATGACTCCACGTGGGGAGTGTCGTTCTGCTATTCGACTACATGGCCTCTATTCGAGGATCCAAAGGAGTCGACTTACCTATGAGAGGGTTGATGAGTTCTTTGCAACTTAAACGTTGACCTGCTGAATGACAAATCCTACATGGATGGTTGCAAAATATCCTCCCTCTATCGTGTATCCCATCCATGCCCTCAAACCCCAGGCGGGGTTGACTATATTATATGAATATGTTGTAGTTTCCATTATCTGCAACTGCTTCCATGAATCTGTTTGAGTTTAAAAAACTTTATTTTTGGGAAGAATTCACAAACATGGTTGTTACTCCCCCCACCCCTAAATTACCTGCTGCGGTTAGATCATTGTATGATTTCTTTTTCTTTTTTGAATTGATTGGACTAGTTTTTATTGAGAGTAGATAGTTACAATATAATATCATTGATCGGCTTAATTAAGGATGCTTTCATTATTAGTCCACTCCAATATATTTGATTGATTTAATTTCATGTTTTGGGCAGAATTCCATAAAATGCCTTGTTGAAAATATTCACAAGTATATTTTTATTGGTTAATAAATACTATTTATTAACAATTTTTAGGTCTCCCATTATTAATAATTGTTAGGGTGATGAGTGTATGTGGCTTTGGGATTTTTGTAGTTTTTATACGGCAACAAGAAGACATGGGTGGTGGTGGTCAAGACGGCTCGGATCTTGGGCAGACTCGATTGGATAGGCTAGTGAGTGCAGCTGGGAGAAAGTTGTTGGAGAATCTTAATTCATCTAGAAAGAACTTCCCAATGAAGATAATTTTTTTTTCTCCTTGGTTTCTACACGGCAAATGCACTGGCTACTATTTTGGGGGGACAAATTACGAAGTAAGGACATTGCTTCCTTTTTTAATTTTCAAAATCAGTCGGGCATTTAGTACAATGGACAATAGTTAAATCTAGATAATGCAAATGCTAATCCTCTGACCATGGAACAATGGTAAATCGGTTAAGACTTTAGTAAGCATTTAGTTTACTGGTAAAATTTACTTAGTGGCTAAGATGTAATCTTATATGAGTTTTGAATTACTGATTTGAAGAGTTTCTTGTTAAGATTGGAGCGTATTCCGAATACTTAACCCTATTTATAAGTTTGTGATTTCTTTTATTTCATATATAGAGGGTGTAATTTTTTGCATGTATTCTGGTTCCCTAGTTATTTATTTATCTCTGTTTTATTTTTCCTTCAGGATTTGGTTGTGAGACTGAATAAGTTATAAACATTCTTGCCCACCCTGATGCAACACAACGGGCTCTTATCCAACAAGAATAAAAAATGATGTATTCTGACGAACTTCCAAAATGTTTGGCTTTAGAGCTTAGCGGAAAACTAGAGGTATCAGTCTTTTTATTCATTTTTTCTCCAGTTTTTTGGTGCTTGATTGATAGAAAAATTGATACCCAATGACCTCTGAAGAAACTGATATTTCTTATGACGTGTAGGAGCACGATTTATTTAATGGTGTTGTTAGATCCATCCACAAATTTTGTAAGTACATCGACTTAAAGGTGATAATAAGTTGATTCACCAAAATGGAACAATAATTTGTAGGCATCCACTTTGTGAATGTCCCATTTTAGTGGATTAACTTATTAATGATTTTTGAGTGGATGTACTTACAAAATCCGTGGATGGAACTAAGATAACCCTTTATTAAACTATAATGAAGCATATAGTCAGTCATATTTCACCTCTTTTCACTAACTTTGCATATTTTAATTTATCTTTGATGAACCAGACTGCAGTTTTATTCTGGATGCATGATCCAGCAGGACAAGATGCAGCTATACTGAGCCAGACGTTAATTGCAGACTTTCTAGATCTTGAAGTTTCCATGGAAAGTTCTTTCACTTCAACCCAGTTATAGACAATTAAGCCAATTTATCATTCAATGTCTAGCGCTTACCTTGAATATGGTATTGAAAGACAAGCATCTGAGGATATTAAGAAGACAAACCAAATTTGAGTGGTGAATTCGTCTTATGCCGTTGATGTTAATTTGTGAATTAGAGCGTATCAAGTACAACTGATCAATGACCAGTTTACTTTGTCAACTACAGGTGTCATTCTTTCCTTAATTCATGTAACAGCAGTTCCGACAATATCTATAACTTATCAATGTAAATCTTATCCTAACCTTCTATGTATTGTACCTGATCATATGAGAAGAAGTAGTCAGAAAATAACACTTTTCTTTATAGTCTCTTGTGTTTATGGTATCAGAGCATATTCTCCAAGGAGTCGATCCTGAGAAATTCAAAGAGTAATCAATAAATGGCCAATGTATCAGGACCAAAGTACCCATACCCAGTCAATCTAAATCTGGCTAATTTTGTTTCCCTCAAACTCTCTTCAACCAAATATCTTCTCTGGGTCACATAAGTTTTGTCTTTGATTGAAAGTCGAGACCTACTTAGTTTCATTACAAACGAAATAAGATCATCGTCAACTGATATTACTGATACTACCAACAACACCACTACGTACCAAATCCAGATCTGGCAGCTTGGACTCACACAAATCAATTAGTCAAAGCTTGGATTACCGCAACAATTTCTGAAGAGGCATTAGGAACTGTGGTTGGTCTCAAAACATCATATGATGTCGGGTCTACATTACAAAATGCATTTTCTCAAGGTTCTCAAGCCAGGGAATTTGAACTGTTGCTCAAAATTTAAGAGAAGAAGAAGGATTCCGCCTCGTTATCTGAATACATCAAAGAGTTCAAGTCAGTATGTGATCAACTAAATGCTATTGGAAAGCCAATCCCGGATGAAAATAAGGTATTTTGGCTTTTTCTCAATTGTCTTGGAACAAGATATGAATATTTTACCACTGATATGTTAAAACCTCATGTTCTATCATATGTTGATCTAATTCCACTGTTACAAAGCCATGAATCAAGGAATAAACAACGTTTTTTCTGAAAATATTGCTCCAAATCTTACATTTGTTTGATAAAGAAATACAAATCAACCATCATTTAGGCGTGGTTCTTCATCCTTTAGTTCAAGAGACCATGGTTTTACACAAGCCAGCAAAAGGCCTCATTATAATAACCGAATTCCCCTGAGATAACCGCAAAATGTTTCACCTGCTCAAGGTCGAACCTCAGGGAGGACATGATGCTTTGAAGTGTTGGAACCATTTTGATAACAGTTTTCAGGATGAGAATGTTCCCCAAGCCTTGGATGCTTTTCATGTAAAATGATCCCAACAATGAAGAATGGATCCCGAACATAGGAGCCACATCACATATCAATGATAATTCAGGTACACTATGCAATTTACAGCCATATACTGGATCTGATTATGTTACGGTGGGCAATGGAGACCGTTTACCCAATGGCAGAGGGAGTATAGGATTGGGGGTGCACGTGCATCCTCTAGGATTTTAAAAAAAAATGAGTATATTTCTGTTTGAAATAGTTCCCATGTGAATGGACAGATTTATGAAGGAATGCAGTGTTGTGAATGAGTATATTTAGTTCTTTTAAGAGTCCCACATCGGTTCAAGTTTTGTAGGTCATGAGTATTGCACCTTATAAATAGTCCTTCTATACTTTTGAAAAAATTAGTTGGGCAAGCTTTAAAAAGCTAATCCATTTTAAGTTTAAATTTTTGGCTGGGCATTATTAATTTGGTCAAAAAATTTTGACTAGATATAACATGATGCTAAGCCCATTTTTTATTTAAAAATTATGTTAATTTTTTTTTATTTTAAAAATTTTGATATTTACTAACAATATCGATTTTACCAATGAACTGCGTGGTTGTTCAGGTGAAAGTGAACTGACCGGTAAATGTGGTAATTTTGATTTAAGAGATTAAAATCGGTTTTGGTTTTGGTAAAACCTTATTACCGACCAAACTGATCAATAACCATCTCTAGTTCATTGTTTCAATTTTTTTAACAGCATCTTCTTTATAAACATACCTAGCTTTGAATTACTCTACACCAATTGATAAAAATGGAACTCACAACTTTTTTATACACATCATTGTCTTTTTTTAACAGTTAATTTTTCTCCTAATTTCTTTAAAAAAATCGGGGGCTATAGCCCCTAAACCCTCGTAATTTTTTTTATGGTGCTCCACCTGTTGGAAATTGCTAGCTCTACCACTGCGTCTACCCATCACACATATTGGTGAGGTTAGCGATGCTTCTTTATTACCAATTAAAAATGTTGTGGTACCAGATATAAAAACATCTCTGTGTTTCTCAGCTCACAATAGATTACATGTGCTACTTTGAATTTGATAAATATGGTTTTCATATTTAGGATCGAAGAACGAACCAGGTGATGGCATTGGGGAGTAGACAAGATGGATTATATGTCCTAGCAAATGAAAAAGAAAAGGCCTTCTTCTCAAACAGATTTCGGGTAGCTCATGAAGCAACTTGGCACAGTCGACTGGACATCCTCAGTCCAGAATTATTATTTTTCTTCGAAAAACCAATTTTTTTCAGTTAATAAAAAATCTCTTTATGTATGAGTTGCGAGATGAGTAAAATCTACAAATTCCCATTTTACTCTTCCAGTATTATGTCTTCTAACCCTCTTCATAAAACTCATTGTTATTTGTGGGGTCCAGCTCCAATTTGGTCTTCATTACTATGTGATTTTTATTGATGATTTTCCCTATATACTTGGTTGTATCATCGCTACCTCTCGCCTACCGTGCCTTTTAAGCATTGGGTAAATCAAGTCTTGCTATTGGTCAGGTAAAATTTTCCCAGTCCATGTAGTTAAATAAAACCTAATTAGGTATTAGCGCATATTGAAATGTTCATATTGTTATATCTTTGCTAACAGTAGCAGCAATCGCCTAGAAACTCTTTGTTTTACCCCGCAAACTAAATATAATCTTGAAACTCCCAACCTGATAAAGCTTTGAGAAACCCTTAGGTTATTCTCTATCCATGCTGACTTAATTAAAACCTGTACTGTAGCTTGATGGGATGGGTTATGGTATTCGGTTAATATAATGATGATAATAACAACAACTTGGTGATGGAATGGGTCATGGTATACGTGTCAAGGCAAGGATTTATGGCACCTTTTCGATTGCGGATTGGATCTCTTTTATTATAAATGGCTACACCTCTTCAATTGTAAGGATCTTTTAATTTTACATCTTAATAGAGAACTTTTCTTTTTTTTATTCCTTCTCATTATTTTACTCGAGTATTACTTACTACCGTTAGACTGGTTACATCATTTTCTACTGTAGCTACAACTGAAATTTTTTGTGTGCATCGCGATATCACCTAACAGCCCTGAGATAAGTAGAGATCTCTTTTTGCACATGTGCTTCCATCATTGGCTTTTGTTGGAGTGTGAGTGAATCAAATCATGAAAAGATGAATATTTGTACCAGGATGTGGAAAATTTTGCTATAATTTTTTGCATAAAAATTGGGATTCATAGCACCCTCATATCCACCTTTAGGTCAATTGTTTCAATGTTCATCCTTAATTGCAAATAAAGTTGTGGTGTGTTCAATAAAGTCAATTATTGACATATAATTGACGAAACATGAATATGCAGAGCGCCAACCCAGAATAACTGTAATCTGGAATTTTTGGTTTCATCCAATCATAATCTAGTGGGGCCACATTTTAGGGTGTTTTTACAACGGAACTACTAGCTGTCATGACCCTTTAAAGCTACAATTAGGGGTGTTTTACACTAGATGTCTTGTTCTTTCATTTGCCTTGCATAAATTTCTCAATACTATAGCCTTATGAAGAGCATGCATCCCTTTAGAGTAAGGGTGCGTATCGCAACAATTGAACTAATCGCGGCTCTTGCTTTATTTCAAGCTTCCTTTTTCTTTTTTTTTCAAATTTGAATTTCTTGGGTTTTTTTTATTTATTAGTTGGTAAAACTTATTTTCCTTATTTGTCTACTCTATTTTGGATTAGGCTTTAAGTTGTATTTAGTCCTAACAGGAGTTGGATGTAATGGTTTAAAAGGTCCCGCCTCTATAATTTCAAGGAGATTTTGATACCTGTATGGAATAAGTATATTTGATGCGCGACATTGGATTAAAATGTAATCTCTATTGGATTAAACCGTCGGGACTATTTCTTTTAGAGTTTGCATTCTTCATATCCATCTCTGCATTTATATTCTTATTCACTTATTTTTGTTGTTAGAATTATTGTGTTGCATTCTTCACTAGTAACAAGAAAGAGAAGCAATGGAAAGTCACGTCACTGGAAGGCAGCTGATCATTGGGAATGGAAATTTGGACAATCACTGCAAAAGTATTTCTTCGTTATTCATATCTCTATTTCAATTCTGATGTTGTGAATACCAAACAGGAATAGTGCGGTTGGTGAATTAAGAATGGACTTTTAGAAACTTTTTGTAACTGAATGACATCAATGTTTTTCAATTTCGTTCTTTTGTCCTCATTTTGAGATGTAAAGGCTGTTTAAGATTCTATTTTTTTTTAATGAGTGCCTTATGTTTAAGTTTTATTGATGACTATGAGAAGGAGAAGATTACCTAGGGGAGGAAAGGGAAGCAAAAATTTGCAAAACTGACTAAAATTCGAATGTGGTGTTAAACTTGTGGTTAATGAAACAAGCAAGCCTTAGAAAATTACTGTCGACAAAGGGCTCGTAACTCCAAAATTTGGGGATAACATTACAAAGGATGACTTAACCCATCTTGGAAAACAAAGCAAGCCTTCCAAAATTACTGTTGACTAAGGGTTGGGAAGTCCAAAATTCGATAATAACATTACAAAGGAGGAGTTAACTGATGAACCATGGTGGAAGTAGGGACTTATTACAGATGAGGAGGCATGGGAAATCGGGATTTGTGGTATCCACCTGGCTGTCAATGGGGCAATCCTGATGCAGACGAAGAAAAGCCATGGGTACCTATTTATTCAAAAGGTACAAATAAGTGGGTTTTTTTATTCTTCCCATCATCATTGATGTCATGTGTATTTGATTTTGGTGGTTATATGAAGTTGGGTACAAAGAAATCAGTGTCTTAGCTTCGGTGAAATCATATACTATTTTAAAAGCAAAAACAACCCCCCCCCCCCCCCCCCCCCTTTTTCAATTATTTTATTTTTTGACTTTTTAATTTTCTATTTAAAAAAACAGTTTCTTAATCATGACTTGGTTGTACTATTTCAGGTCCAGTTTTACCCACCCTAAAATCACCCGGGTTAGACGTGCCTACATACAACGTGCCAGACTTTGGCGAAACAATCTTTTGAATGGTTGGGTGGAGCAATACGACTTTGCTCCGTTAGGTTGTTTGTTTGTATGTAAAAAAATGATAATGGCCAGGGGACCGCTGTTATGCACTTACTCGAATTTGAACCAGTTAACTTGCTCTCTATTATATAATGTTTGTAGGAGAAAAATAACTTTGATCCTTTGTGTTCTTGTTTGTTTGTATGTAAAAAAATGGTTAGGGGATGACTATTATGCACTTACTCGAATTTGAACCAGTTGACTTGGGTGTAATGTAAATGATCAATTATCAAAAAGTCCTTCAAACATTTTTTTAATACACATTTAGCCCAAGCCTTTTATTTTGTTCCAAAAAGTCCTTCAAACACTCATTTAACCAATATTCTCCTATTTTTAAAGGTCCGTACTAGCGTTTTATGTGGTGAGGGACTTTTTGAAAAAAAATAAGAAGGCTTGGACTAAACGTGTATTAAAAAATATTCAAGGGACTATTTGGTATATTCCCCTAATGTTAAAGGTCTCCCTCTCTCTCTCTCTCTCTCTCTCTCTCTCTCTCTCTCTCTCTCTCTCTCTCTCTCTCTCTCTCTCTTTATATATATATATTGAGGGACTTTTTGGAACAAAATAAAAAGGCTTGGACCAAACGTGTATTAAAAAATGTTCAAGGGATTATTTGGTATATTCCCCTAATGTTAAAGGTCTCTCTCTCTCTCTCTCTCTCTCTCTCTATCTATCTATCTATATATATATATATATATATATATATATATATATGTGTGTGTTTCTTTCCACTCCATTACATTAAACTACTTAGTGTGTGCATATCGCTTTTGAGATTATTCATGTCAAAACCTCAATACTAGGGGTTTGTAATATCTAAACCAAACTTATGAAATTGATCGATCCAATTAAAATTGATCTAGTCTAATTAAAAAACCGACCTTAATTGGGTCAAATTGGATTTAGTTTTTAAAAATCGACCTCAATTGGATCAGTTTCGATTTTGTATATGCAAAAACAGAAGAGATCCAAATTGATTACATATGGAATATGTTATTAATGCGTGTTCTTATACATCTTATTATCAATACTAGGGTAAATTGATTGATATTAAAATTAATTATGTTTAGTTTTTTGTATTCAATTCAACATATTATATTGCATTGAGTCCAAAGTCAATCAAATAATAATTTAATAATGTCATAATTAGAGGAGTAAAAATCCAATATGAAAATTGATCTAATCCAATCTTAATCGGAGTGGATCAGATTAGATTTTTCCGTTAGTTTGGATCGGATTGGATTCAAAAAATAAAAAATCGACTTCAATTGGATTGAATTCGGATATCTTAAAATAGGTTGGTTTTGAATCGATGAACACTACTACTTAATACCTTAAAGGTCTTGAAGGTTTTTCACCCTTTATCTCCCTAACATAGCAAGTGGGCTTATATAATTGGATAATAATATTAAAGGGGCCAATTATATAGTTGCAGTGTTGCATCTTCCTTTAAATTTTGTGAAATAGGAAAAAAAGTGTTTCTCATAAGTGGACGGGTAGAAAAAATTGAGACCCGAGAACAACTTATTCTCAATTTAGATTGGTTTTAATGATATTCATTTCAAATTGGTCCAAATAATTACCGGTGCCATGGTTTATAAATAGGCTTAAGAATATTTTAAAAACACTACTTCTATGTATCCTAATTTGGACATGTTTTAAGAGAAACTTTTTTATTTATTTAAAAACTGTTATAAATTAGATGCACGCTATTATTGATATCATACTTTGGATGAGCACACTTGTCAATCCCCAAACCACGTTGATGTTGATGAGTGGTGGAGCGAGTGGCATAAGATCTTTTGATCTTGCATATAAATTGAAGTACAAAAAAATTACTTTAATTATAAAACTCTACAAGGCTTAGGGTTTATCTTTGGGATGTGTCTGGTTTGGTCTCGTTTTAGTAGCACGAGCTGCAGTTGCTGTCGATGAATTGCGAACATGGGATTGATGAAACATCATTTTTTTATCGTATTCGCTCACGAATAAAGTGTGGTCTCTATTGTCTCGCTATTATGAAAATATCAGGGCTTTAAAAGTGACTAACAACAGAGGTATAGGTGCATATGTACATGCTACGGAGATAAGGTTGTAGCTACGAGTGGGTACGAAAAAACCTAATCCTATTGATTTCTATACTAACTCCCCTTAATTGACTTTCACCATGCATCAATCATCACTACCCAATATATCCATCAAGTATATTAAGAGTGGATGTAAACAATGATCACTTCAATAATTCGTATATGTAACTACGAAACTTTTTGTAACCAAAAGTTCATATTCGTCGCTGATAACTTTTAACAACAAAAACTATTTCGTTGCAAGTTCTTGGCCAAAGGCCCGTTGTTGAATGTATATGGCCACAAAATTAACTTTCGTTGCCAATTGTTTAGGTCTTTTACCACGACTTTTTTTCGTAGACAAAATCATATTTAGGGTACAGGTTGTTTTGTAGCTAATTATTCAACATGTCGTCGGTAAATGTTTTCCTTTCGTTGCCAATTCTACCCAAAAAGTAGTATATTAGAAGCCCTTAGCTATGAAATTTGTACGTTGAAGAACTATTTTCTACGAAATTTAATTCTAGAATAATGCTTCTTAATTATTAATTTTTCAGTAATAAAAATCCATAAAATAACTTAATTATCATAATAAAATCCACATCAAGTCACGTAGACATATATTGTCAAGTTACCTAAATACTAGTTAAAGGACGGAGAATTCCCATATTACACCCTCTTAAAGGGTTTATTATTGGGGTTCCTTCCTCTTTGTTCCCAAACTTCCTCTTCCCTGCTCTAATCTGATTACGTTCTTCACTGTCCTTCTCAGCTATCATTCTCTAGTCACCACGCCAATATATGATGTCAACTTCAGGATGGAAATACGACTACGAATATTCAACCTTAACCCACATTCAAACTTCTTGGCCTTTAAAACATCGGTTATCACAACATGAGGTGCAAAGGAAAGTATTTTTCGTAGAATATCACTAGGAAGTCATTCCAACCTATGGGATTATTCCTTTCCTCGTATATTCTCATAGTCATTCTCCACCAATGTTCGGCTTGACCTTCTAATATAAACGTTCCAAATGAAACTCTTTGTTCATCAGTACACGTAAGAACATCGAGTATCTTTTCTATTTGCATCACCCAACTTTCTGCTTTAGCAGGGTTAGGAGTACCTTTAAAAGATGGAGGAATCAACTTCTTGAACTATTCAATAGTACATTTACATAGTTCAGGATTCCTTTGTACTCCATTATTTACCTGATGCTCCACAATCTTTGCTAGACTTTCGATCGCCTTGTATGCACCTTCTAGTCCTTCAATGCTCGAATCACTAGTTCCCATAGATGATCTTCTCTTGGTCATTTTCTACAATCATGGCAAAACGTAAGATCTACTATACTATATCAAGATTGAAAACTAAAAGACCAGTTATAAATAATATAACACATAGGGAGGGTTATCACATAAATCAAATAATTAATACTATCTCCTAAGGATGGAAACATGAAATCTATAACGTTCGAAACCTATGTTTAGTAGTCTACGGGTTCATAACCTATGCTCTGATACCACCTCTGTCACGACCCCAACCCAATAGTAGTAGGGAATGAGTGTCTTGACATGCCACCAAGGCATTCAATGTTCTGGCCTTAAAATATTTCTTAAAATAAATACAACGAAAATACATTCACATGGTCATGAATCATAAACTATTAAAAAAAATGGAATTATGTGATCAGAGCTTTCAAAAAGGAAACTTCATATATATTAAAAGTATGAACGAATTACAACTTATACCAAAATTAAAACCTATTACTGAAGAGCCAAACATGCTCTATCTTATAAAAACAAACGTTATATTTAAAAGTATAACAAAAGTACTCCTTAAGCTAAATCTTGAACATAGTCCTTCTACACTCCATCCTCCAGTCTAATTATTTCCAAAAAAATCGTTATTTATACAACGTCAGCGAAAAGCTGAATAAGATTTAATCTCTCGACATTCCAAGGTTTTCAGAAAATAGATACCTATTCAAGTTAAAAGAGAAGGCATATACATATATGAATAGGAACTTGCAATAAATAGATATATATTTTGAAATGATAGTATATATATCACATTTGGATAGCTCGAAATAAGAAGAATGCAACAAATCAAATGTGATATCTTTTTTTTCAATCATATCATTTTAATGGGCAAGTACACTCTAATACCGTGTTCTTCTACCGTATTATACCCCGGTAGTTGAGGGTCAATCGAACTAGTTCGTCAAAACACCTTATTTAGGGCACATCAGCGATAACCTAGTGTGACACCCCGACTAATTAAATACCGGGTAGCTACTCCTTTATTAAATTAATACAAAATGTCAAGTTGTTTCAGTTCATAGCATCACTGTCGAAAAATGTTTTAACAATTATCAGTCACCTAATAATTAAAAAGTGAGTTGTCAATTTTAATTAAATTAGATTAACATGCAATAAGTAATAAATTATGAAATAATGATACAGTCACATTACAATGATAAAGGAATAAATAAATCCGGAGGAACACTCCTCTAAAATAATCTGAAATGCTGAATAAAACTAAATACAAGGTCTGAATCAATAAATAATTACAACCCAAAATCTGAAATAAAACTGAGTAAATAAGATGTCTCTAAAAGAAAAGAGGCGACATGCCCAACAGATGAGTAAATCTGAAATAGAGTCAAGGTAGAAAGTGGAGGCGTCTACTATCGAGGTCCTGTAACTTCCACAGCAGCTACAGCACGTCACTGGAATGGAACTCCTACGCTTGGTGTCCTTGTGGCTGGGCACCTAAAAGGTTTTTACAAGAAAGTAGATTTGAAAGCAAACGGTTCAGAGCTCGATTGTGAAAACATTTTAAAATATAGCAAGTGTTTAATATCATTAAACAATGAATATAAAATACATGATAGCGCGTGCACTCACATGAGTTACTCACCTGTCAACTAATTGTGCCCTCCTACGTACCCATACCCATTCTAGTTATTCCATTAACTAACTAGTCTAATTCAATATCTGATTTTTACTATACTATTCATGGTTTAATTCCCAACGTCTTAATATAAACTGAGAGTTTTACCTTCATTCCTCGGAATTAATTACAATAATTACTAAGAGTTTTCCCATTTTAAACTCTACAAAGATGTTACATCAATTCACACTTGTACTTATATAATCAGTTCATTTCAATCATTTAGTATATCAATCTCATCATAAATATACAATAATGGAACCCCTAGACTAAGCTGCGGTGCACACATACTCTGCTATCAAATCTCGGTACATCACGCACATAAGGATCACGTATTTCGAATCTCTCAGGAACCGTTTTGACAAGTAACAAACACACATAATGGAGGCAAACATAGTTCACATCACATGGGTCACGCACATACCTACGCTCCCATGATCAGCAGAATTATTAACTCCTCAATAAGTCATTCTCTGATCTATGTCCTCGAGGTACCAATTTAAATCCCCCCGTAGGCACACAAAGATTAGAAGTCACTGATCGATCGCCGACCTCCCGTGATAGAAAGTATGGTAGGTATGTTATACACAGATAACCACATATACTAAGAATTCACACATCTTAGATATCTTATAATATTAATAGAGGTATATTTCTCATTCCTATACCATTACTAAATGTTTCACGTTTACAAATCCCCGAATAATATACATTAAAAGTTATCAAACCTTCTCACGTCGTAATTTTAAGTACTTATAACTTAACCCGTAGAAGTCACCCGGTCTATTATAAAATTCTAGGTTTTAATCCTCAACGTACTCCATTCTCACAACTATACCCACTAATCATAAGGAAAGAATAACACTCGAGTGTCATTCAAACGAAGGGCTTCGAACGAACTCGTTAGAAGGGATACTGTCATCTCGTTAGAAGTTCGTTCGAATGACCTGGGTTGGTCTTCTGACGAGATGGCAGAAAACGCCCAGAATTTCAAAATTTCATTTTTCTTCATTTTTCTCTTCTCTAAATCCATCCTAAGATCATCCCAATGACGTTTTAATGTTTTTAAACTACTCTAAGTCCTCCTAGGGCGTTTCTTAACATATTATTGGGGGTCAAATCCTCCTAATCAACATGCAATTAACATAAATCCCCAAATTTTGTCCCAAACCCTATGAACATGAACCCAAAATTTTATTGTACCTAAATACTCATCATTAATCCATTTTTAAATCATCAAAGTTAAGTTTTTTGGGTACCAATTTCATACATAATCATTCTACATGCAATTCCTAACCAAAATTAAGAGTTTCTACAACAATCCCATTGGGTTTTCCACAAAACTTTCAAAGCATATAAGGTTTCTACACTAAATATGGAGGAAATATTTATTTTAATTAATGACATCAAATCACTTGCCTTAAATCCGATGTTCTGGTTTGTTGTTGATGATCAAGGGTTGGTTCTCTCTTCTTTCCGATCACAAATTCCTTTCAAAATGCTGGTGATGGAGGAGGGTTTGGTTAGGAACCTCTTTTAACTACTCTTTAACTCCTCTCAAAACTCCCGTAGCCCTCTCTCTTGTCTTTGGTTGCTAATGGCCTTAGTGGCCTCACTAATTATTAACAAATAACCATCAAAATTCATGGGTTTTAATTCCTAAATTTTTAAAATTACCAAAATACCCTTCTAGGTTGCCGGTTTGGCTTAAAAGTGCCCCGGAACCCAAACCAAACTGTCGGCTAGTGTTTTCTGACTATTTAGACCCTTTCGGATGCGTTGGCGCACTCAAAATGATCATTCGGTTGATAAAAATATAATTTACTTTTTAATTTAAATAAATTCATTCCTAACGATATTGACACGCGCGTCCCAACTAAATTTCCCAAATTGTCGTATTTTTGCCTTGTGACAATTTTAATATTTTCAATACTCATATATTACCATATATACTCAAAAATATTCAATACTGGGTAATTAAATATCAGGTAGCTACTCCTTTATATACCCCCAACTAATTAAATACCGGGTAGCTACTCCTTTATTCAAATTAATACAAAATGTCAAGTTGGTTCAGTTCATAGCATCACTGTCAAAAAATATTTTAACCATTACTAGCCACCTAACATTTAAATGTTAGTTGTCAATTTTAATTGAATTAGATTGACATACAACCAATTTAAATTATGGAATACTAATACCACAACCACTACATAGTCACAATAGAATAACCATGGAAATACAATAAGACTTGAGGAATACTACTCTCAATAATCCGAATACTGAACACAACCAAATACAAATTCTTAATAACTAATTAATTAAATCCAATGCTGAAATAAAACTGAATAATAAAGATGTCTCTAAGAAAGAGGGGCGACATGCCCTACAGATAAGTGAGTCTGAAATGGGATCAAGATGAAAAGTGGAGGCGTCTACTATCATGGTCATGTATCTTCCACAACAGCCATAGTACGTCACTGAAGTGGAACTCCTACGCTTGGTGTCCTTGTGGAGGGGCACCTAAAAGGTTTTTATAAGAAAATAAATTTGAAAGAAAACGGGTCAGAGCCCGATTGTGAAAACAGTTTAAAATATAGCAAGTGTTTAATATCATTAAACAGTGAATATAAAATACATGATAGTGCGTGCACTCACATGAGTTCCTCACCGCTCAACTAATTGTGCACACCTATCGTACCCGTACCCGTTCGGGTTATTCTACTATCAAACTAGTCCAATCCGTAACCTGACATTACTTTACAATTCAAAGTTCGCTTCCCAACATCTTAATATAAACTGGAAGTCTTACTGTTTTTACTCAGAATTAGTCATAATAATTTATAAGAATTTATCCATCTTTAACTCTACTAAAAATGTTACAATTATTCACACTTACACTTTAATAAATGATTCACCTCAATTATCAGTATATTAATCTCATCACAAATATACAATAATGTCACGCCTAGGCTAAGCTGCGGTGCTCACATACTCTGCTATCAAATCCCGGTACATCACGTACATAAGGATCACGTATTCCGAATCTCTCATGAACCGTTTCGACAAGTAACACACACACACAGACACACATACACACACACACATAATGGAGGCGAACATAGTTCACATCACATGGGTCACGCACATACCTACGCTCCCATGATCAGCAGACTTATTAACTCCTCAATAAGTCAATCTCTGACCTATGTCCTCAAGGTACCAATCTAAATTCCCCCCATAGGCACACAAAGATTAGATGGCCCTGATCGAACGCTGACATCCCGTGATAGCAAGTATGGTAGGTATGTTATACACAGATAACCACATATACTAAGCATTCACACATCTTAGATATCTTATAATTTTAATAGAGGTATATTTTACACTCCTATACCGTCATTAATGTAGTACACTTACAAGTCCCCGAATAATACACATCATAGATAATCAACTCTTCTCACGTCGCATATTCAAGTACTTATTTCCTAACCCATAAATGTCATCCGGTTTATTATAAAATTCTAAGTTTTAATCCTCAACGTACTCTAATCTCACAACTATACCCACTAGTCAACAAATGAAGGTTAACACTCAATTAAATAAGTCTACTGGAAGTTCGAAATAAAATCAGGCCTAAAAAGGCCATTCTGTCAACTCGTTAGAAATCTCGTTCGAACGAGGTAGTTCGAACGAGTGTCATTCAAACGAAGGGCTTCGAACGAACTCGTTAGAAGGGATACTGTCATCTCGTTAGAAGTTCGTTCGAACGACCTGGGTTGGTCTTCTGACGAGATGGCAGAAAACGCCCAGAATTTTCCAATTTCATTTTTCTTCATTTTTCTCTTCTCTAAATCCATCCTAAGATCATCCCAATAATGTTTTAATATTTTTAAACTACTCTAAGTCCTCCTAGGTCGCTTCTTAACATATTATTGGGTGTCAAATCCTCCTAATCAACATGCAATTATCATAAATCCCCAAATTTTGCCCTAAATCCTATGAACATGAATCCAGAATTTTATTGTACCTAAATACTCATCATTAATCCATTTTTAAATCATCAAAGATAAGTTTTTGTGTACCAATTTCTTCCATAATCATTCTACATGCAATTCCTAACCAAAATTAAAAGTTTTTACAACAATCCCATTGGGCTTTCCACAAAACTTTCAAAGCATATAAGGTTTCTATACTAAACATGGAGGAAATATTCATTGCAATTAATGACATCAAATCACTTGCCTTAAATCCGATGTTCTGGTTTGTTGTTGATGATCAAGGGTTGGTTCTCTCTTCTTTCCGGTCACAAATTCCTTTCAAAATGCTGGTGATGGAGGAGGGTTTGGTTAGGAACCTCTTCTAACTCCTCTCAAAACTCCCGTAGCCCACTCTCTTGTCTTTGGTTGCTAATGGACTTAGTGGACTCACTAATTATTAATAAATAACCATCAAAATTCGTGGGTTTTAATTCCTAAATTTTTAAAATTACCAAAATACCCTTCTAGGTTGTCGGTTTGGCCTAAAAGTGACTCGGAACCCAAACCAAACTCCCGGCTAGTGTTTTCTGACGATTGCGACCCTTACGGACGCGTTGCCACACTCAAAATGATCATTCGGTTGATAAAAATATAATTTACTTTTTAATTTAAAAAAATTCATTCTTGACGCGACTGACACGCGCGTCCCAACTAAATTTCCCAAATTGCCGTATTTCTGCCTCGTGACAATTTTAATATTTTCAATTCTCATATATTACCATATATAGACAGAAATATTCAATTTTAACATCATAGTCAAATACCAACTCACGTCTCGCTAGTATTTACATCCGGATTAAATTCCAATTAATTCTCATTTAATTCAATTAATCCCTTAAATAAAAATTAATAAAATTACGGAGTATTACATACTTCCCCCCTAATAACAAAATTTTGTCTCGAAATTCAAAACTAAAGAATACCTGGTAAAAATAGCTCTGGATAACGTTCGCGCATCTCATCCTCGCGCTCCCATGTGGACTCCTCGGTATTATGATGCCGCCACTGCATGCGTACTAATGGTACTATCTTCAACCTCAGTTTCCCCTCGCTGTGGTCCAGAATAGCAATCGGCCTGTCCTCGTAGGAACTATCAGGCTGAAGATCAATGTTCTCTAAAGCAATGTGAGTATGGGACAAATCGTCCTTAAGATATTTCCTAAAAACATAACTTTGATGATTTAAAAACGGATTAATGATGAGTATTTAGGTACAATAAAATTCTGGGTTAATGTTCATAGGGTTTGGGGCAAAAATTTGGGGATTTATGATAATTTCATGTTGATTAGGAGGATTTGACCCCCAATAATAAGTTAAGAAGTGACCTAAGAGGACTTAGAGTAGTTTAAAAACATTAAAACGTTATTGAGATGATCTTAGGATGGATTTAGGTAAGAGAAAAATGAAGAAAAATGAAATTGGGAAATTCTGGGCATTTTCTACCATCTCGTTAGAAGACTAACCCAGGTCGTTCGAACGACCTCGTTTGAACGAGCTTATAACGAGATGACAGTACCCCTTCTAACGAGTTGGTAGTTCGTTCGAACGACCCTCGTTCGAACGAGACTTCTAACGAGTTCACAATATGGTCTTTTTAGGCCTGATTTTGGTTTCGAGTTTTTCGTAGGCTTATCTAATCGAGAGTTATTATTTCCTTCTGATTATTGGGTATAGTTGTGAGAATGGAGTACGTTGAGGATTAAAACTTAGAATTGTATAATAGACCGGGTGACTTCTACCGGTTAGTTTATAAGTACTTAAAATTGCGACGTGAGAAGGGTTGATAAATTTTAATGTATATTATTCGAGGATTTATAAACGTGCAACATTTAGTAACGGTATAAGAATGGGAATATACCTCTATTAATATTACAAGATATCTAAGATGTGTGAATGCTTAGTATATTTGGTTATGTGTGTATAACATACCTATCATACTTGCTATCACGGGAGGTCGGCGTTCGCTCAGGGCCATCTAAACCTTGTGTGCCTACGGGGGGATTGAGATTGGTACCTCGAGGACATAGATCAGAGAATGACCTATTGAGGAGTTAATAAGTCTGCTGATCATGGGAACGTAGGTATGTGCGTGACCCATGTGATGTGAACTATGTTCGCCTCCGTTATGTGTGTTTGTTACTTGTCGAAACGGTTCCTGAGAGATTCGGAATACGTGATCCTTATGTACGTGATGTACCGAGATTTGATAGCAGAATATGTGTTCACCGCAGCTTAGTCTAGGGGTGCCATTATCGTATAATTATGATGAGATTGATATACTAAATTATTGAAATGAACTGTTTATATAAGTACAAGTGTGAATTAATGTAACATCTTTGTAGAGTTAAAAATGCAAAAACTCTTAGTAATTATTGTAACTAATTCCGAGGAATGAAGGTAATACTCTCAGTTTATATTAAGACGTCGGGAATTAAACCATTAATAGTATAGTAAAAATCAGATATTGAATTAGACTAGTTAGTTAATGGAATAACTAGAATGGGTATGGGTACGTAGGAGTGAACAATTAGTTGAGTGGTGAGTAACTCATGTGAGTGCACGCACTATCATGTATTTTATATTCATTGTTTAATGATATTAAACACTTGCTATATTTTAAACCGTTTTCACAATCGGGCTCTGACCCGTTTGCTTTCAAATCTACTTTCTTGTAAAAACCTTTTAGGTGCCCAGCCACAAGGACACCAAGCGTAGGAGTTCCATTCCAGTGACGTGTTGTAGCTGCCGTGGAAGTTACAGGACCTCGATAGTAGAAGCCTCCACTTTCTACCTTGACTCTATTTCAGATTTACTCATCTGTTGGGCATGTTGCCTTTTTTCTTTTAGAGACATCTTATTTACTCACTTTGATTTCAGATTTTGGGTTGTAATTATTTAGTGATTCAGACCTTGTATTCAGTTTTATTCAGTATTTCGGATTATTTCCGAGGAGTGTTCCTCCAGATTTATTTATTCATTTGTCATTGTAATGTGACTGTAATGTGGTTGTGGTATCATTATTTCATAATTTAATACTTATTGCATGTTAATCTAATTTAATCAAAATTGACAATTCACTTTTTAATTATTAGGTGGCTAGTAATTGTTAAAACGTTTTTCGACAGTGATGCTATGAACTGAACCAACTTGACATTTTGTATTAATTTAATAAAAGGCGTAGCTACCCGGTATTTAATTACTCAGGGTGTCACACCTAGCTGGGAAGGTCAGTCAGTAAAGAGGTCCCTTAGGCCGAATCTTATTTACAATATTCAATCTCATTTTCAATACTCATTTCAATCAGTATGTCTATATGGAGAGATATAAACATATGACAAATGAATCAATCATAGGTATTAGATGCATTTTGAGAATAAAAGCCTTTCACAAAATACATAGTTTGCATAATATCATATAATTTAAATGTGCAAGAAATGACATAGAGGACTCACCTAAATAGAGGCTCGAAAAATACAGATATTGGGTCTTGGATCACACGTTAATCTAATAAATACAATAAAGGTTTAATTACGTATTCTTAATAAAGTCCAATTCTAAATATTGTGTTTTAATCATAAAATAGCTTGCTGAAAAAGGTTACTAAAACTATTTTCTCAATTTTTTATATTCATTCATCGTATTTAAAGAATTCAATTAATAGTTCTTCCTAATTAGTCGGTTCCCAGTAGAGATGGAGGGTCACAGGGGCACCACTTAAATACCATCTCAACTAGATAGAATTTCACCGGGACTGACTTTGGAATTACTTAAATGAGATTCCATAATAACGAGCAATTACTTACAAAACGCGTATATATATTTTGAAACAAGTTGACATATTTTAAAAATAAAATCAATTTAGATTGTTTTCAAATTTTAAGTTTTGATTAGTGAAATCTTTAGGTTATTTTACCAGCATAACTATTAAGTAAAGCTATAAAATATGAAATTAAAACTATAAAAATGCATTATAACATTTAAATAAAATCATACCTACGAAATGAATTCTTTCTTCGAAATTATAGAACTCCTTATTAAGATATTTCCCAAGCTTTCTATCACTCTTTCTTAGTATAATTCTCAAGGAATTGGTGTGAGTTTCAAATGAACCCTAAGGCCCTATTTATAGGTTTCCAAAAGTATTACGGTGTTGACATGTGTCTAGATGATAAAGTATTTATGGTGGCAAGTCATCATTTGGGTGTCACGTTCTGGGGTGGTATTGCAGTCTTAACATCACCAAATGATGGCAAGCGTTTTAACTTTGTCTCTAAAGAGGACATGTGTAAGGTGGAGGTGACCGCACGTGGTGGAAAGGTGATAAGGGTATAAGGGTCATTTCACGCATAAAGGGTATTTTGGTAATTTCATACTATATATTTTCAACTTTTCTTAAAGTTTATTGAAAATATATTATTTACAAAATGGCCCTTTTTATATTTTTATTTTAGTCCCTAAAGTTTCATAAAATTATATTTTTTACCCCAAAATTTATTATATACCTCAAGATATGTCATAAGACTTCGATTTCATCAAATTTACAGTTGATTCTTCATATTTAAAAATGGAGTTTGTTATATTGATAGCCACATATTTAATAAGACAACATTTATAAGATAATAAGTAACACATGAGCGTAAAAATGAACTATATATATATATATATATATATATATATATATATATATATATATATATATATATATATATATATATGAGCATATAAAAGTGGGGTCATTACAGGAGGTGTCGGTTTAGTTCAGAAGAGGTGCCAGTTAAGATTAGAGGAGGTGCCAGTTCAGATCGGGTGCTTGTTCAGGTAGTGATGGTTAAGATCTGGTGTGATGGTTCCAATGGGTTTTTTGAAATATATTTCTTTTTTATGGGTTTTTTGATGGTTTAGGTAGTGAATTTTTTTATTGGTGTTTAGAAATCTCTTTCTCCCTCAAGAAATATATGCGTGTAGCTTAGGACAAAAAATATATACCTTAGTGCATCTCTCTCTCTCTCTCTCTCTTGCTCGCGCGCTCGGCATGGATTTTACTATTTTGTTGTTTTTGTTCTTTTTTATATTGTAGTTTTTATTGTTCAGTTAACTCAAATGGAAGTAGATCTGCTCCGATAAGGGTAGGATATTTTCCCCTGTTCAATGTTAGAGATCCCTTTCGCTCTTTGGTTTAAAGTAAGGAGTTGATACATTTAAGAAAAATGTGTATGTTTGATATTTAACAAAAAAATTAACAAATTATAATTGTCCAACCCAAATGAAAATGCTGAGAAAATACATGAAGGGGATGTGTTTTAATATTATGACCTACTCTCTTTTATTTTTCGAATCTATTAACTCTTTTTTTCATTTTTGGGTACCAAATTTAGTTTGGTAGATAATCTGCTATCCCTATTACCATTTACCTGTCCCCCAATTAATTTTCGCCACGTGTGTTGATTTGCACTGTCACTCATTTATTAGATAACATTTCATGGGGTTGTCGGCTGACTGTGCAAAATGTTTCACCTGCTCAAGGTCGAACCTCGGGGAGGACATGATGCTCTGAAGTGTTGGTACCATTTTAATAACAGTTTTCAGGATGAGAATGTTCCCCAAGCCTTGGATGCTTTTCATGTAAAATGATCCCAACAATGAAAAATGGATCCCGAACATAGGAGCCACATCACATATCAATGATAATTCAGGTACACTATGCAATTTACAGCCATATGCTGGATCTGATTATGTTACGGTGGGCAATGGAGACCGTTTACCCAATGGCGGAGGGAGTATAGGATTGGGGGGTGCACGTGCATCCTCTAGGATTTTAAAAAAAAAATGAGTATATTTCTGTTTGAAATAGTTCCCATGTGAATGGACAGATTTATGAAGGAAGGCAGTGTTGTGAATGAGTATATTTAGTTCTTTTAAGAGTCCCACATCGGTTCAAGTTTTGTAGGTCATGAGTATTGCACCTTATAAATAGTCCTTCTATACTTTTGAAAAAATTAGTTGGGCAAGCTTTAAAAAGCTAATCCATTTTAAGTTTAAATTTTTGGCTGGGCATTATTAAATTGGTCAAAAAAATTTGACTAGATATAACATGATGCTAAGCCCATTTTTTATTTAAAAATTATGTTAATTTTTTTTTATTTTAAAAATTTTGATATTTACTAACAATATCGATTTTACCAATGAACTGCATGGTTGTTCAGGTGAAAGTGAACTGACCCGTAAATGCGGTAATTTTGATTTAAGAGATTAAAATCGGTTTTGGTTTTGGTAAAACCATATTACCGACCAAACTGATCAATAACCATCTCTAGTTCATTGTTTCAATTTTTTTAACAGCATCTTCTTTATAAACATACCTAGCTTTGAATTAATCTGCACCAATTGATAAAAATGGAACTCACAACTTTTTTATACACATCATTGTCTTTTTTTAACAATTAATTTTTCTCCTAATTTCTTTAAAAAAAATCGAGGGCTATAGCCCCTAAACCCTCATATTTTTTTTTATGGTGCTCCACCTGTTGGAAATTTCTAGCTCCGCCACTGCGTTTACCCATCACACATATTGGTGAGGTTAGATATGCTTCTTTATTACCAATTAAAAATGTTGTGGTACCAGATATAAAAACATCTCTGTGTTTCTCAGCTCACAATAGATTACCTGTGCTACTTTGAATTTGATAAATATGGTTTTCATATTTAGGATCGAAGAACGAACCAGGTGATGGCATTGGGGAGTAGACAAGATGGATTATATGTCCTAGCAAATGAAAAATAAAAGGCCTTCTTCTCAAACAGATTTCGGGTAGCTCATGAAGCAACTTGGCACAGTCGACTAGGACATCCTCAGTCCAGAATTATGACCCTTTAAATCTACAATTAGGGGTGTTTTACACTAGATGTCTTGTTCTTTCATTTTCCTTGCATAAATTTCTCAGTATTATAGCCTTATGAGGAGCATGCATCCCTTTAGAGTAAGGGTGCATATCGCAACAATTGAACTAATCGCGGCTCTTGCTTTATTTCAAGCTTCCTTTTTCTTTCTTTTTTTCAAATTTGAATTTCTTGTTTTTTTTTTTATTTATTAGTTAGTAAAACGTATTTTCCTTATTTGTCTACTCTATTTTGGATTAGGCTTTAAGTTGTATTTAGTCCTAACAGGAGTTGGATGCAATGGTTTAAAAGGTCCTGCCTCTATAATTGCAAGGAGATTTTGATACCTGTATGGAATAAGTATATTTGATGCGCAACATTTGATTAAAATGTAATCTCTATTGGATTAAACCATCGGGACTATTTCTTTTAGAGTTTGCATTCTTCATATCCATCTCTCCATTTCTATTCATATTCACTTATTTTTTTTGTTAGAATTATTGTGTTGCATTCTTCACTAGTAACAAGAAAGAGAAGCAATGGAAAGTCACATCACTGGAAGGTAGTTGATCATTGGGAATGGAAATTTGAACAATCACTGCAAAAGTATTTCTTCGTTATTCATATCTCTATTTCAATTCTGATGTTGTGAATACCAAACAGGAATAGTGCGGTTGGTGCATTAAGAATGGACTTTTAGAAACTTTTTGTAACTGAATGACATCAATGTTTTTCAATTTCGTTCTTTTGTCCTCATTTTGAGATGTAAAGGTTGTTTAAGATTCTATTTTTTTAATGAGTGCCTTATATTTAAGTTTTATTGATGACTATGAGAAGGAGAAGATTACCTAGGGGAGGAAAGGGAAACAAAAATTTGCAAAACTGACTACAAATTCGAATGTGGTGTTAAACTTGTGGTTAATGAAACAAGCAAGCCTTAGAAAATTACTGTGGACAAAGGGCTCGTAACTCCAAAATTCGGTGATAACATAACAAAGGAGGAGTTAACTGATGAACCATGGTGGAAGTAGGGACTTATTACAGATGAGGAGGCATGGGAAATCGGGATTTGCGGTATCCCCCTGGCTGTCAATGGGGCAATCCTGATGCAGACAAAGAAAAGCCATGGGTACCTATTTATTCAAAAGGTACAAATAAGTGGGTTTTTTTATTCTTCCCATCATCATTGATGTCATGTGTATTTGATTTTGGTGGTTATATGAAGTTGGGTACAAAGAAATCAGTGTCTTAGCTTTGGTGAAATCATATACTATTGTAAAAGAAAAAACAGCCCCCTCCCCCTTTTTCAATTATTTTATTTTTTGACTTTTTAATTTTTTTATTTAAAAAAACAGTTTCTTAATCATGACTTGGTTGTACTATTTCAGGTCCAGTTTTACCCACCCTAAAATCACCCAGGTTAGACGTGCCAACATACAACGTGCCATACTTTGGCGAACACTTGCGTAGGTGGTTAAGCAAACAATCTTTTGAATGGTTGGGTGGAGCAATATGACTTTGCTCCGTTAGGTTGTTTGTTTGTATGTAAAAAAATGATAATGGCCAGGGGACCGCTGTTATGAACTTGCTCGAATTTGAACCAGTTAACTTGCTCTCTATTATATAATGTTTGTAGGAGAAAAATAACTTTGCTCCTTTGTGTTCTTGTTTGTTTGTATGTAAAAAAATGGTTAAGGGATGACTATTATGCACTTACTCGAATTTGAACCAGTTGACTTGGGTGTAATGTAAATGATCAATTATGAAAAAGTCCTTCAAACATTTTTTTAATACACATTTAGCCCAAGCCTTTTATTTTGTTCCAAAAAGTCCTTCAAACACTCATTTAACCAATATTCTCCTATTTTTAAAGGTCCGTGCTAGCGTTTTATGTGGTGAGGGACTTTTTGAAAAAAAATAAGAAGGCTTGGACTAAACGTGTATTAAAAAATATTCAAGGGACTATTTGGTATATTCCCCTAATGTTAAAGGTCTCTCTCTCTCTCTCTCTCTCTCTCTTTATATATATATATATATATATATATATATATATATTGAGGGACTTTTGGGAACAAAATAAAAAGGCTTGGACCAAACGTGTATTAAAAAATGTTCAAGGGAATATTTGGTATATTCCCCTAATGTTAAAGGTCTCTCTCTCTCTCTCTCTCTCTCTCTCTATATATATATATATATATATATATATATATATATATGTTTCTTTCCATTCCATTGCATTAAACTACTTAGTGTGTGCATATCGCTTTTGAGATTATTCATGTCAAAACCTCAATACTAGGGGTTTGTAAGATCTAAACCAAACTGATGAAATTGACCGATCCAATTAAAATTGATCTAGTCTAATTAAAAAACTGACTTTAATTGGGTCAGATTGGATTTAGTTTTTAACAATCGACCTCAATTGGATCAGTTTCGATTTTGTATATGCAAAAACAGATGAGATCCAAATTGATTACATATGGAATATGTTATTAATGCGTGTTCTTATACATCTTATTATCAATACTAGGGTAAATTGATTGATATTAAAATTAATTATGTTCAGTTTTTTGTATTCAATTCAACATATTATATTGCATTGAGTCCAAAGTCAATCAAATAATAATTTAATAATGTCATAATTAGAGGAGTAAAAATCGAATATGAAAATTGATCTAATCCAATCTTAATCGGAGTGGATCAGATTAGATTTTTCCCTTAGTTTGGATCGGATTGGATTCAAAAAATAAAAAATCGACTTCAATTGGATTGAATTCGGATATCTCGATGAACACTACTACTTAATACCTTAAAGGTCTTGAAGGTTTGTCTCCCTTTATCTGCCTAACATAGCAAGTGGGCTTATATAATTGGATAATAATATTAAATGGGCCAATTATATAGTTGTAGTGTTGCATCTTCCTTTAAATTTTGTGAAATAGGAAAAAAAGTGTTTCTCATAAGTGGAGGGGTAGAAAAAATTGAGACCCGAGAACAACTTATTCTCAATTTAGATTGGTTTTAATGATATTCATTTCAAATTGGTCCAAATAATTACCGGTGCCATGGTTTATAAATAGGCTTAAGAATATTTTATAAACACTACTTCTATGTATCCTAATTTGGACATGTTTTAAGAGAAACTTTTTTATTTATTTAAAAACTGTTATAAATTAGACGCACGCTATTATTGATATCATACTTTGGATGAGCACACTTGTCAATCCCCAAACCATGTTGATGTTGATGAGTGGTGGAGTGAGTGGTCTCTTCTGTCTCGCTATTATGAAAATATCAGGGCTTTAAAAGTGACTAATAACAGAGGTATAGGTGCATATGTACATGCTACGGAGATAAGGTTATGGCTACGAATGGGTACGAAAAAACCTAATCCTATTGATTTCGATACTAACTCCCCTTAATTGACTTTCACCATGCATCAATCATCACTACCGAATATATCCATCAAGTATATTAAGAGTGGATGTAAACAATGATCACTTCAACAATTAGTATATGTAACTATGAAACTATTTGTAACCAAAAGTTCATATTCGTCGCTGATAACTTTTAACAACAAAAACTATTTCGTTGCAAGTTCTTGGCCAAAGGCCCGTTGTTGAATGTATATGGCCACAAAATTAACTTTCGTTGCCAATTGTTTAGGTCTTTTACCACGATTTTTTTCGTAGACAATATCACATTTAGGGTACAGGTTGTTTTGTAGCTAATTATTCAACATGTCGTCGGTAAATGTTTTCCTTTCGTTGCCAATTCTACCCAAAAAGTAGTATATTAGAAGCCCTTAGCTATGAAATTTGTACGTTGAAGAACTATTTTCTACGAAATTTAATTCTAGAATAATGCTTCTTAATAATTAATTTTTCAGTAATAAAAATCCATAAAATAACTTAATTATCATAATAAAATCCACATCAAGTCACGTAGACATATATTGTCAAGTTACCTAAATACTAGTTAAAGGACGGAGAATTCCCATATTACACCCTCTTAAAGGGTTTATTATTGGGGTTCCTTCCTCTTTGTTCCCAAACTTCCTCTTCCCTGCTCTAATCTGATTATGTTCTTCACTGTCCTTCTCAGCTATCATTCTCTAGTCACCACGCCAGTATATGATGTCAACTTCAGGATGGAAATACGACTACGAATATTCAACCTTAACCCACATTCAAACTTATTGGCCTTTAAAACATCGGTTATCACAACATGAGGTGCAGAGGAAAGTATTTTTCATAGAATATCACTAGGAAGTCATTCCAACCTATGGGATTATTCCTTTCCTCGTATATTCTCATAGTCATTCTCCACCAATGTTCGGCTTGACCTTCTAATATAAACGTTCCAAATGAAACTCTTTGTTCATCAGTACACGTAAGAACATCGAGTATCTTTTCTATTTGCATCACCCAACTTTCTGCTTTAGCGGGGTTAGGAGTACCTTTAAAAGATGGAGGAATCAACTTCTTGAACTATTCAATAGTACATTTACTTAGTTCAAGATTCCTTTGTACTCCATTATTTACCTGATGTTCCACAATCTTTGCTAGACTTTCGATCGCCTTGTATGAACCTTCTAGTCCTTCAAAGCTCGAATCACTAGTTCCCATAGATGATCTTCTCTTGGTCATTTTCTACAGTCATGGCAAAACGTAAGATCTACTATACTATATCAAGATTGAAAACTAAAAGACCAGTTATAAATAATATAACACATAGGGAGGGTTATCACATAAATCAAATAATTAATACTATCTCCTAAGGATGGAAACATGAAATCTATAAAGTTCGAAACCTATGTTCAGTAGTCTACGGGTTCATAACCTATGCTCTGATACCACCTCTGTCATGACCCCAACCCAATAGTAGTAGGGAATGAGTGTCTTGACATGCCACCAAGGCATTCAATGTTCTGGCCTTAAAATATTTCTTAAAATAAATACAACAGAAATACATTCACATGGTCATGAATCATAAACTATTAAAAAATGGAATTACGTCATCAGAGCTTTCTAATAGGAAACTTCATATATATTAAAAGTATGAACGAATCACAACTTATGCCAAAATTAAAACCTATTACTGAAGAGCCAAACATGCTCTATCTTATAAAAACAAACGTTATATTTAAAAGTATAACAAAAGTGCTCCTTAAGCTAAATCTTGAACATAGTCCTTCTACACTCCATCCTCCAGTCTAATTATTTCCAGAAAAATCGTTATTTATACAACGTCAGATAAAACCTGAATAAGATTTAATCTCTCGACATTCCAAGGTTTTCAGAAAATAGATACCTATTCAAGTTAAAAGAGAAGGCATATACATATATGAATAGGAACTTGCAATAAATAGATATATATTTTGAAATGATAGTATATATATCACATTTGGATAGTTCGAAATAAGAAGAATGCAACAAATCAAATGTGATATATTTTTTTTCAATCATATCATTTTAATGGTCAAGTACACTCTAATACCGTATTCTTCTACCGTATTATACCCCAGTAGTTGAGGGTCAATCGAACTAGTTCGTCAAAACACCTTATTTAGGGCACACCAGCGATAACCTAGTGTGACACCCCGACTAATTAAATACCGGGTAGCTACTCCTTTATTAAATTAATACAAAATTTCAAGTTGGTTCAGTTCATAGCATCACTGTCGAAAAATGTTTTAACAATTACTAGTCACCTAATAATTAAAAAGTGAGTTGTCAATTTTAATTAAATTAGATTAACATGCAATAAGTAATAAATTATGAAATAATGATACCATAACCACATTACAGTCACATTACAATGATAAAGGAATAAATAAATCTGGAGGAACACTCCTCTAAAATAATCTGAAATACTGAATAAAACTAAATACAAGGTCTGAATCAATAAATAATTACCCCAAAATCTGAAATAAAACTGAGTAAATAAGATGTCTCTAAAAGAAAAGAGGCGACATGCCCAATAGATGAGTAAATCTGAAATAGAGTCAAGGTAGAAAGTGGAGGCGTCTACTATCGAGGTGCTGTAACTTCCACAGCAGCTACAGCACGTCACTGGAATGGAACTCCTACGCTTGGTGTCCTTGTGGCTAGGCACCTAAAAGGTTTTTACAAGAAAGTAGATTTGAAAGCAAACGGTTCAAAGTCCGATTGTGAAAACATTTTAAAATATAGCAAGTGTTTAATATCATGAAACAATGAATATAGAATACATGATAGCGCATGCACTCACATGAGTTACTCACCTCTCAACTAATTGTGCACTCCTACGTACCCATACCCATTCTAGTTATTCCATTAACTAACTAGTCTAATTCAATATCTGATTTTTACTATACTATTCATGGTTTAATTCCCAACGTCTTAATATAAACTGAGAGTTTTACCTTCATTCCTCGGAATTAATTACAATAAATAGTTAGAGTTTTCACATTTTAAACTCTACAAAGATGTTACATTAATTCACACTTGTACTTATATAAACAGTTCATTTCAATCATTCAGTATATCAATCTCATCATAAATATACAATAATGGCACCCCTAGACTAAGCTGCGGTGCACACATACTCTGCTATCAAATCCCAGTACATCACGTACATAAGGATCACGTATTTCGAATCTCTCAGGAACCGTTTTGACAAGTAACAAACACACATAATGGAGGCAAACATAGTTCACATCACATGGGTCACGCACATACCTACGCTCCCATGATCAGCAGAATTATTAACTCTTCAATAAGTCATTCTCCGGTCTATGTCCTCGAGGTACCAATCTAAATCCCCCCATAGGCACACAAAGATTAGAAGGCCCTGATCGAACGCCGACCTCCCGTGATAGCAAGTATGGTAGGTATGTTATACACAGATAACGACATATGCTAAGAATTCACACATATTAGATATCTTATAATATTAATAGAGGTATATTTCTCATTCCTATGTCGTTACTAAATGTTTCGCGTTTACAAATCCCCGAATAATATACATTAAAAGTTATCAGCCCTTCTCATGTCGCAATTTTAAGTACTTATAACTTAACCCGTAGAAGTCACCCGGCCTATTATACAATTCTAAGTTTTAATCCTTAATGTACTCCATTCTCATAAGTATACCCACTAATCATACGGAAATAATAACACTCGATTAGATAAGCCTACGGAAAGCTCGAAACCAAAATCGGGCCTAAAAAGACCATACTGTGAACTCGTTAGAAGTCTCGTTCGAACGAGGGTCATTCGAACGAATGTCATCGAACGAACTACCAACTCGTTAGAAGGGGTACTGTCATATCTTTAGAAGCTCGTTCGAACGACCTGGGCCGGTCTTCTAACGAGATGGAAGAAAACACCCAGAAATTTTCCAACTTCGTTTTTCTTCATTTTTCTCTTCTCTAAATCCATCCTAAGATCATCCCAATAACATTTTAATATTTTTAAAATACTCTAAGTCCTCCTAGGGCATTTCTTAACATATTATTGGGGGTAAAATCCTCCTAATCCACATGCAATTAACAAAAATCCTCAAATTTTGCCCCAAACCCTATGAACATGAAGCCAGAATTTTATTGTACCTAAATACTCATCATTAATCCATTTTTAAATCATCAAAGTTAAGTTTTTTGGGTACCAATTTCGTCCATAATCATTCTACATGCAATTCCTAACCAAAATTAAGAGTTTCATCCCATTGGGTTTTCCACAAAACTTTCAAAGCATACTAAACATGGAGGAAATATTCATTGCAATTAATGACATTAAATCACTTGCCTTAAATCTGATGTTCTGGTTCGTTGTTGATGATCAAGGGTTGGTTCTCTCTGCTTTCCACAAATTCCTTTCAAAATGCTGGTGGTGGAGGAGGGTTTGGTTAGGAACCTCTTTTAACTTCTCTCTAACTCCTCTCAAAACTCCCGAAGCCCACTCTCTTGTCTTTGGTTACTAATGGCCTTAATGGCCTCACTAATTATTACTATCGAGGTCATATAACTTCCACAACAGCTACAGCACGTCACTGGAATGGAACTCCTACATTTGGTGTCATTGTGGCTGGGAACCTAAAAGGTTTTTACAAGAAAATAGATTTGAAAGCAAACGGGTCAGAGTCCGATTGTGAAAACAGTTTAAAATGTATCAAGTGTTTAATATCATTAAACAGTGAAAATAAAATACATGATAGTGCGTGCACTCACATGAGTTCCTCAACTCTCAACTAATTGTGCACACCTATCGTACCCGTACCCGTTCTGGTTATCCTACTATAAAACTAGTCCAATTCGTAACCTGACATTACTTTATAATTCAAAGTTCGCTTCCCAACATGTTAATATAAACTAGAAGTCTCACTGTTTTTACATAGAATTAGTTATAAGAATTTATAAGAATTTCTCCATCTTTAACTCTACTAAAAATGTTACAATTATTCACACTTACACTATAATAAATGATTCATCTCAATTATCAGTATATTACTCATCACAAATATACAATAATAACACTCCTAGGCTAAGCTGCGGTGATCACATACTCTGCTATCAAATCCCGGTACATCACATACATAAGGATCACGTATTCCGAATCTCTAAGGAACCATTTCGACAAGTAACAGTCACACATAATGGAGGCGAACATAGTTCACATCACATGGGTCACTCACATACCTATGCTCCCATGATCAGCAGACTTATTAACTCCTCAATAAGTCATTCTCTGATCTATGTCCTCGAGGTACCAATCGAAATCCCCCCGTAGACACACAAAGATTAGAATGCCCTGCTCGAACGCCGACCTCCCGTGATAGCAAATATGGTAGGTATGTTATACACAGATTACCACATATACTAAGCATTCACACATCTTATATATCTTACAATATTAATAGAGGTATATTTATCATTCCTATACCATTACTAAATGTTGCACGTTTACAAATCCCCGAATAATATACATTAAAAGTTGTCAACCCTTCTCACGTTGCAATTTTAAGTACTTATAACTTAACCCATAGAAGTCACCCGGTCTATTATACAATTCTAAGATTTAATCCTCAATGTACTTCATTCTCACAACTATACCCACTAATCATAAGGAAATAATAACACTCTATTAGATAAGCCTACGGAAAACTCAAAACAAAAACGGGCCTAAAAAGACCATACTGTGAACTCGTTAGAAATCTTGTTCGAACGAGGTCGTTCGAACGAATGGATTCGAATGAACTACCAACTCGTTAGAAGGGCTACTGTCATCTCGTTAGAAGCTCGTTCGAACGACCTGGGCTGGTCTTCTAACGAGATGGCAAAAAACACCAAGAAATATCCCAACTTCGTTTTTCTTCATTTTTCTCTTCTCTAAATCCATCCTAAGATCATCCCAATAACTTTTTAATGTTTTTAAACTACTCTAAGTCCTCCTAGGGCGTTTATTAACATATTATTGGGGGTCAAATCCTCCTAATCAACATGCAATTAACATAAATCCCCAAATATTACCCCAAACCCTATGAACATGAACCCAAAATTTTATTGTACCTAAATACTCATCATTAATCCATTTTTAAATCATCAAAGTTAAGTTTTTTGGGTACCAATTTCTTCCATAATCATTCTACATGCAATTCCTAACCAAAATTAAGAGTTTCTACAACAATCCCATTGGGTTTTCCACAAAACTTTCAAAGCATATAAGGTTTCTACACTAAACATGGAGGAAATATTCATTGCAATTAATGACATAAAATCACTTGCCTTAAATCCGATGTTCTAGTTCGTTGTTGATGATCAAGGGTTGGTTCTCTCTTCTTTCCGATCACAAAGTCCTTTCAAAATGCTGGTGATGGAGGAGGGTTTGGTTTGGAACCTCTTTTAACTACTCTTTAACTCCTCTCAAAACTCCCGTAGACCTCTCTCTTGTCTTTGGTTGCTAATGGCCTTAGTGGCCTCACTAATAATTAACAAATAACCATCAAAATTCGTGGGTTTTAATTCCTAAATTTTTAAAATTACCAATATACCCTTCTAGGTTGCCGGTTTGGCTTAGAAGTGCCCCAGAACCCAAACCAAACTATCGGCTAGTGTTTTATGACTATTTAGACCCTTCCGGATGCGTTGGCGCACTCAAAATGATCATTCGGTTGATAAAAATATAATTTACTTTTTAATTTAAATAAATTCATTCCTAACGATATTGACACGCGCGTCCCAACTAAATTTCCCAAATTGTCGTATTTTTGCCTTGTGATAATTTTAATATTTTCAATATTCATATATTACCATATATACTCAGAAATATTTAATACTGGGTAATTAAATATCGGGTAGCTACTCGTTTATATACCCCAACTAATTAAATACCGGGTAGCTACTCCTTTATTCAAATTAATACAAAATGTCAAGTTGGTTCAGTTCATAACATTACTGTCGAAAAATATTTTAACCATTACTAGCCACCTAATATTTAAAAGTTAGTTGTCAATTTTAATTGAATTAGATTAACATACAACCAATTTAAATTATGGAATACTAATACCACAACCACTACATAGTCACCATAGAATAACCATAGAAATACAATAAGACTGGAGGAATACTACTCTCAATAATCCGAATACTGGAACACAACCAAATACAAATTCTGAATCACTAATTAATTAAATCCAATACTGAAATAAAACTGAATAATAAAGGTGTCTCTAAGAAAGAGGGGCGACATGCCCTACAGATAAGTGAGTCTGAAATCGGATCAAGATGAAAAGTGGAGGCGTCTACTATCAAGGTCCTGTATCTTCCACAACAGCCATAGTACGTCACTGAAATGGAACTCCTACGCTTGGTGTCCTTGTGGCGGGGAACCTAAAAGGTTTTTACAAGAAAATAAATTTGAAAGAAAACGGGTCAGAGCCCGATTGTGAAAACAGTTTAAAATATAGAAAGTATTTAATATCATTAAACAGTGAATATAAAATAAATGATAGTGCGTGCACTCACATGAGTTCCTCACCGCTCAACTAATTGTGCACACCTATCGTACCCGTACCCGTTCTGGTTATTCTACTATCAAACTAGTCCAATCCGTAACCTGACATTACTTTACAATTCAAAGTTCGCTTCCCAACATCTTCATATAAACTGGAAGTCTTACTGTTTTTACTCAGAATTAGTCATAATAATTTATAAGAATTTCTCCATCTTTAACTCTACTAAAAATGTTACAATTATTCACACTTACACTTTAATAAATGATTCATCTCAATTATCAGTATATTAATCTCATCACAAATATACAATAATGTCACCCCTAGGCTAAGCTGCGGTGCTCACATACTCTGCTATCAAATCCTGGTACATCGCGTACATAAGGATCACGTATTTCGAATCTCTCATGAACCGTTTCGACAAGTAACACACACACACACACACACACACATAATGGAGGCGAATATAGTTCACATCACATGGGTCACGCACATACCTACGCTCCCATGATCATCAGACTTATTAACTCCTCAATAAGTCAATCTCTGACCTATGTCCTCAAGGTACCAATCTAAATTCCCCCCGTAGGCACACAAAGATTAGATGGCCCTGATCGAACGCCGACCTCCCGTGATAGCAAGTATGGTAGGTATGTTATACACAGATAACCACATATACTAAGCATTCACACATCTTAGATATCTTATAATTTTAATAGAGGTATATTTTACATTCCTATACCGTCATTAATGTAGTACACTTATAAGTCCCCGAATAATACACATCATAGATAATCAACTCTTCTCACGTCGCAGATTCAAGTACTTATTTCCTAACCCATAGAGTTCATTCGGTTTATTACAAAATTCTAAGTTTTAATCCTCAACGTACTCTAATCTCACAACTATACCCACTAGTCAACAAATGAAGGTTAACACTCAATTAAATAAGTCTACTGGAAGTTCGAAATAAAATCAGGCCTAAAAAGGCCATTCTGTCAACTCTTTAGAAATCTCGTTCGAACGAGGTAGTTCGAACGAGTGTCGTTCAAACGAAGGGCTTCGAACGAACTCATTAGAAGGGATACTGTCATCTCGTTAGAAGTTCGTTCGAACGACCTGGGTTGGTCTTCTGACGAGATGGCAGAAAACGCCCGGAATTTCCCAATTTCATTTTTCTTCATTTTTCTCTTCTCTAAATCCATCCTAAGATCATCCCAATAATGTTTTAATATTTTTAAACTACTCTAAGTCCTCCTAGGTCGCTTCTTAACATATTATTGGGTGTTAAATCCTCCTAATCAACTTGCAATTATCATAAATCCCCAAATTTTGCCCCAAACCCTATGAACATGAAACCAGAATTTTATTGTACCTAAATACTCATCATTAATCCATTTTAAATCATCAAAGTTAAGTTTTTGTGTACCAATTTCTTCCATAATCATTCTACATGCAATTCCTAACCAAAATTAAAAGTTTTTACAACAATCCCATTGGGCTTTCCACAAAACTTTCAAAGCATATAAGGTTTCTATACTAAACATGGAGGAAATATTCATTGCAATTAATGACATCAAATCACTTGACTTAAATCCGATGTTCTGGTTTGTTGTTGATGATCAAGGGTTGGTTCTCTCTTCTTTCCGGTCACAAATTCCTTTCAAAATGCTGGTGATGGAGGAGGGTTTGGTTAGGAACCTCTTCTAACTTCTCTCTAACTCCTCTCAAAACTCCCATAGCCCACTCTCTTGTCTTTGGTTGCTAATGGCCTTAGTGGCCTCACTAATTATTAATAAATAACCATCAAAATTCGTGGGTTTTTATTCCTAAATTTTTAAAATTACCAAAATACCCTTCTAGGTTGTCGGTTTGGCCTAAACGTGACCCGGAACCCAAACCAAACTCTCGGCTAGTGTTTTCTGACGATTTCGACCCTTTCGGATGCGTTGGAGCACTCAAAATGATCATTCGGTTGATAAAAATATAATTTACTTTTTAATTTAAATAAATTCATTCCTAACGATATTGACACGCGCGTCCCAACTAAATTTCCCAAATTTCCGTATTTCTGCCTCGTGACAATTTTAATATTTTCAATTCTCATATATTACCATATATAGACAGAAATATTCAATTTTAACATCATACTCAAATACCAACTCACGTCTCGCTAGTATTTACATCCGGATTAAATTCCAATTAATTCTCATTTAATTCAATTAATCCCTTAAATAAAAATCAATAAAATTACGGAGTATTACATACTTCCCCCCTAATAACAGAATTTTGTCTCAAAATTCAGAACTAAAGAATACCTGGTAAAAATAGCTCTGGATAACGTTCGCACATCTCATCCTCGCGCTCCCATGTGGACTCCTCGGTATTATGATGCCGCCACTGCATGCGTACTAATGGTACTATCTTCGACCTCAGTTTCCTCTCGCTGTGGTCCAGAATAGAAATCGGCCCGTCCTCGTAGGAACTATCAGGCTGAAGATCAATGTTCTCTAAAGCAATGTGAGTATGGGCCAAATCGTCCCTAAGATATTTCCTAAAAACATAACTTTGATGATTTAAAAACGGATTAAGGATGAGTATTTAGGTATAATAAAATTCTGGATTCATGTTCATAGGGTTTGGGGCAAAATTTGGGGATTTATGATAATTGCATGTTGATTAGGAGGATTTGACCCCCAATAATAAGTTAAGAAGCGACCTAGGAGGACTTAGAGTAGTTTAAAAACATTAAAACGTTATTGGGATGATCTTAGGATGGATTTAGAGAAGAGAAAAATGAAGAAAAATGAAATTGGGAAATTCTGGGCATTTTCTGCCATCTCGTTAGAAGACCAACCCAGGTCGTTCGAACGACCTCGTTTGAACGAGCTTCTAACGAGATGACAGTACCCCTTCTAACGAGTTGGTAGTTCGTTCGAACGACCCTCGTTCGAATGACTTCGTTCGAACGAGACTTCTAACGAGTTCACAGTATGGTCTTTTTAGGCCCGATTTTGGTTTCGAGTTTTTCGTAGGCTTATCTAATCGAGAGTTATTCTTTCCATATGATTAGTGGATATAGTTGTGAGAATGGAGTACGTTGAGGATTAAAACTTAGAATTGTATAATAGACCGGGTGACTTCTACCGGTTAGTTTATAAGTACTTAAAATTGCGACGTGAGAAGGGTTGACAAATTTTAATGTATATTATTCGGGGATTTATAAACGCGCAACATTTAGTAACGGTATAAGAATGGGAAATATACCTCTATTAATATTATAAGATATCTAAGATGTGTGAATGCTTAGTATATTTGGTTATGTGTGTATAACATACTTGCTATCACGGGAGGTCGGCGTTCGATCAGGGCCATCAAAACTTTGTGTGCCTATGGGGGAATTTAGATTGGTACCTCGAGGACATAGATCAGAGAATGACTTATTGAGGAGTTAATAAGTCTGCTGATCATGGGAGCGTAGGTATGTGCGTCACCCATGTGATGTGAACTATGTTCGCCTCCATTATGTGTGTTTGTTACTTGCCAAAACGGTTCCTGAGAGATTCGGAATACGTGATCCTTATGTACGTGATGTACCCGAATTTAATAGCAGAGTATGTGTTCACCGCAGCTTAGTATAGGGGTGCCATTATCGTATATTTATGATGAGATTGATATACTGAATTATTGAAATAAACTGTTTATATAAGTACAAGTGTGAATTAATGTAACATCTTTGTAGAGTTAAAAATGCGAAAACTCTTAGTAATTATTGTAACTAATTCCGAGGAATGAAGGTAAAACTCTCAGTTTATATTAAGACGTCGGGAATTAAACCACTAATAGTATAGTAAAAATCAGATATTGAATTAGACTAGTTAGTTAATGGAATAACTAGAATGGGTATGGGTACGTAGGAGTGAACAATTAGTTGAGTGGTGAGTAACTCATGTGAGTGCACGCACTATCATGTATTTTATATTCATTGTTTAATGATATTAAACACTTGCTATATTTTAAACCGTTTTCACAATCGGGCTCTGACCCGTTTGCTTTCAAATCTACTTTCTTGTAAAAACCTTTTAGGTGCCCAGCCACAAGGACACCAAGCGTAGGAGTTCCATTCCGGTGACGTGCTGTAGCTGCCGTGGAAGTTACAGGACCTCGATAGTAGACGCCTCCACTTTCTACCTTGACTCTATTTCAGATTTACTCATATGTTAGGCATGTCGCCTTTTTTCTTTTAGAGACATCTTATTTACTCAGTTTGATTTCAGATTTTGGGTTGTAATTATTTAGTGATTCAGACCTTGTATTCAGTTTTATTCAGTATTTCGGATTATTTCCGAGGAGTGTTCCTCCAGATTTATTTATTCATTTATCATTGTAATGTGACTGTAATGTGGTTGTGGTATCATTATTTCATAATTTAATACTTATTGCATGTTAATCTAATTTAATTAAAATTGACAATTCACTTTTTAATTATTAGGTGGCTAGTAATTGTTAAAACGTTTTTCGACAGTGATGCTATGAACTGAACCAACTTGACATTTTGTATTAATTTAATAAAGGAGTAGCTACCCGGTATTTAATTACTCAGGGTGTCACACCTAGCTGGGAAGTCAGTCAGTAAAGAGGTCCCTCAGGCCGAATCTTATTTACAATATTCAATCTCATTTTCAATACTCATTTCAATCAGTATGTCTATATGGAGAGATATAAACATATGACAAATGAATCAATCATAGGTATCAAATGCATTTTGAGAATAAAAGCCTTTCACAAAATACATAGTTTGCATAATATCATATAATTTAAATGTGCAAGAAATGACATAGAGGACTCACCTAAATAGAGTCTCGAAAAATACAGATATTGGGTCTTGGATCACACGTTAATCTAATAAATACAATAAAGGTTTAATTACGTATTCTAAATAAAGTCCAATTCTAAATATTGTGTTTTAATCATAAAATAGCTTGCTGAAAAAGGTTACTAAAACTATTTTCTCAATTTTTTATATTCATTCATCGTATTTAAAGAATTAAATTAATAGTTCTTCCTAATCAGTCCGTTCCCGGTAGAGATGGAGGGTCACAGGGGCACCGCTTAAATACCATCTCATCTAGACAGAACATTTCCGAATTTATTCCCAGTAGAGATGGAGGGTCACAGTGGCACCACTTAAATACCATCTCAACTAGATAGAATTTCACCGGGACTGACTTTGGAATTACTTAAATGAGATTCCATAATAACGAGCAATTACTTACAAAACGCGTATATATATATTTTAAAACAAGTTGACATATTTTAAAAATAAAATCAATTTAGATTTATTTCAAATTTTAAGTTTTGATTCGTGAAATCTTTAGGTTATTTTACCAGCATAACTATTAAGTAAAGCTATAAAATATGAAATTAAAACTATAAAAATGCATTATAACATTTAAATAAAATCATACCTACCAAATGAATTCTTTCTTCGAAATTATAGAACTCCTTATTAAGATATTTCCCAAGCTTTCTATCACTCTTTCTTAGTATAATTCTCAAAGAATTGGTGTGAGTTTCAAATGAACCCTAAGGCCCTATTTATAGGTTTTCAAAAGTATTACGGTGTTGACACGTGTCTAGATGATAAAGTATTTACGGTGGCTAGTCATCATTTGGGTGTCACGTTCTGGGGTGGTCTTGCAGTCTTAACATCACCAAATGATGGCAAGCGTTTTAACTTTGTCTCTAAAGAGGTCATGTGTAAGGGGGATGTGACCGCACGTGGTGGAAAGGTGATAAGGGTATAAGGGTCATTTCACGCATGAAGGGTATTTTGGTAATTTCATACTATATATTTTCAACATTTCTTAAAGTTTCTTGAAAATATTTTATTTACAAAATGGCCCTTTTTACATTTTTATTTTAGTCCCTAAAGTTTCATAAAATTATATTTTTTACCCCAAAACTTATTATATACCTCAAGATATGTCATAAGACTTCGATTTCATCCAATTTACAGTTGATTCTTCATATTTAAAAATGGAGTTTGTTATATTGATAGCCACATATTTAATAAGACAACATTTATAAGATAATATGTAACACATGAGTGTAAAAATGAACTATATATATATATATATATATATATATATATATATATATATATATATATGAGCATATAAAAGTGGGGTCATTACAGGAGGTGTCGGTTCAGTTCAGAAGAGGTGCCAGTTAAGATTAGAGGAGGTGCCAGTTCAGATCGGGTGCTTGTTCAGGTAGTGATGGTTAAGATCTGGTGTGATGGTTCCAATGGGTTTTTTGAAATCTATTTCTTTTTTATGGGTTTTTTGATGGTTTAGGTAGTGAAATTTTTTATTGGTGTTTAGAAATCTCTTTCTCCCTCAAGAAATGTATGCGTGTAGCTTAGGACAACAAATATATACCTTAGTGCATCTCTCTCTCTCTCTCTCGCTCTCTCGCTCGCGCGCTCGGCATGGATTTTACTATTTTGTTGTTTTTGTTCTTTTTTATATTGTAGTTTTTATTGTTCAGTTAACTCAAATGGAAGTAGATCTGCTCCGATAAGGGTAGGATATTTTCCCCTGTTCAAAGTTAGAGATCCCTTTCGCTCTTTGGTTTAAAGTAAGGAGTTGATACGTTTAAGAAAAATGTGTATGTTTGATATTTAACAAAAAAATTAACAAATTATAGTTGTCCAACCCAAATGAAAATGCTGAGAAAATACATGAAGGGATTGTGTTTTAATATTATGACCTACTCTCTTTTATTTTTCGAATCTATTAACTCTTTTTTTCATTTTTGGGTACCAAATTTAGTTTGGTAGATAATCTGCTATCCCCATTACCCTTTACCTGTCCCCCAATTAATTTTCGCCACGTGTGTTGATTTGCACTGTCACTCATTTATTAGATAACATTTTATGGGGTTGTCTACTGACTGTGCAAATCAGCACACGTGGCGAAAATTGATTGGGGGATAGGGTAATGGGGATTGCAGATTATCTCCCATTTAGTTTGAGTATCTAATTTTATTCATGGGTTTCTTTCTAATTTGATACAATTTCCCTACTTTGGGGTTGACTATATCGGAGTATTGTAGTTTTGTAGTTCTACCCTTCTTTGTATTTTGTTAGTCGATTCAGTATTCTGTATGTTCGAATTGGTGATTTGGTTACTTTTTTGGTTTTAGCAATGTATATTTGAATTGTGATTATGTTTAAGTTATATATTTGTCTTGAAAATTTCTCTAAATATGTGACTTATTTTACTTCCCTCAATGGTTTTATGTTGGATTAAAGAAAAGACTTTTTAGGTATTGAATGATGCTATATATTAATCTTAAGGAAGTTTAATTTTTTATGGCAATCATAAGTGATTAATTGGTGATGTCTTTCTACTTTTTCTTCATTTACTAATCTTTTATTAGTATATTTGAGGTTAAATAATATTTCTTTGTATTTCTCTATTTTTTATTTGATTCATTTTCTTTTACATAATGCTTAATATTGCATAACATTAGGTACGAGCACTAATAGACCTCTTGATTGCCATGCTTGTCAATATGCAATTTTGTCGAGCTGATGAATAAGGTGTGTCCATGAATATTAATGATTTGGAACAACAACGAAGATAAATGATCTTGGGTGTCTACGAAGGCATGGTTCCATTTTAATGGGGGTAGTAATAGTCTTGCAAATATATACGTTTGTTCATTTTGTTTTTATTGTTTTGTTCTACTTCTGTAAACATGACATGCAGGGAAAACCCCACACGATACGACACGATCAAGACACGTTTTCTTAATTTTGGACATGTTTCGTACATTGCGCCTCACGCCACACACGCATGTTGTTGAACCTATCATTTATTATTAATTTTGGAATTAAAAAGAATTGGGTTATTACGTATTCATTTATTTTTTCTAATTGATCTTTACTTTTGTTGAATACTAAGATGTCTGTGCATGGTGACCATTTTCTAATTTCGCTTGGTAATCCCTAATCTATCTTAGAATGTGTGTGTGTGTGGTGATTCTTCATCGACATATTTTAGAAGACTATGTATTTATTTTACTAAAATTTTAGCTACTGCCAATTTAGCGTAAAATACAAGAATGTTAATTTGGTTTTTAGTTTGATTTAATATTTAGAATTATTATGGTGTGTAAACGAAACAATCTGTTGTTAATGTTAGGAATTTTCTAATATAATAAATGTAATCTAATATTATAAATGTCATTTATTATTGGAACCATTAGGGATAAAAGTGAGTTGGGGGGTACCATATTAACTTTTTCTGACATTTTTAGGGAAAAAAGGGATGCAAAAGATGAAAAGTAATACACATTGTAAAAAATAGTGTGAAATTACATTGTAAAGCATGAAAATAATAACCAAAGTGATATATTATAAAATTATTGCATCAAACTAATTAGTCAAATGTCAAATGATCTAATATTTTATTGGCACCACATGCACCCTAACAACAACGAGGCATGTCAATACCCTTTATGGTTAAATTAACATTAAACTTCAAAAGAACACAAACTATACCAGTTAATTATCGTATTTTATAGGTGTTCACTTATTAACTTATATTTTCGGTTCAGTTCGCATTATATTATCACGTGTCTTATTTTGTCAGACCTAATCGCTATTACTAAATATTCGAAACGTTTTTACAACCGTACGATCGGCACAGGTACACCCTAGTGTGTGTGTGTGTGTGTGTATCATACCTAACACTCTCTCGCTTACAAATATACAAATGAAAAAATATATATGTGGATGTATCAAAATATCGCTCTTTATTAATATGTGACATATATAGTTATATAAAAATCCCAATTACAAAATGTAAATATCCACATAATGAACCTCCAATTTTGGAGAACAAAATAAACCAATTATTAATGATTTGTTAAATTGAAAATCGTATTAAGATGTATCTTAATCATAGTCCCTACTAATAGAAAGTAGGGTACAGCTAAAAACACTATTCTCCATACACTCCAAATTTTTGTGAATGGGTAATATTACCCTTTATCCTTTATTCTTTGCCCTTACATCAAATCCCATTTAATAATTAAATACAATTTAAGCATAGATTTTTTTTAACTTTAAATAACAATTATTAACAACTTAATCATTAATTGATTTATACTTTAGTACTTACTTATTTTTTTTTTACTAAATATGAATATAATTCAGTTAAAATGTGACACAACACGAAATCTTATTTTTTATCTAACAAAAACACAACTCAAATAAAACTAACATAACACGATTTTTTTTTTTATCTTAAACGAACACGAAATATTTTTTTAACCTAACACGAACAAAATCCAAGTAAAATTGACACGAAATATTATTTTAATTTATTTACAAAAACAGAAACACGACCGAATAAAAATGCGATAAAATATGAAATATTTTTTTACAAAGCACAAATATGGCCAAGTAAAAGCGATACAACATGATTATTTTTTCCAAACACAAATATTATTTTTTTGGTAATTTTTTTTACCAAATACAAACATAATTAAAATGCGACACAAAACTAAATCTTTTTTTTTTTATCGATATGGCCAAGTAAAAAGCAACACAACATGATTTTGTTTATTTTTTTACCAAACAAAAACACGATCCAATGTGGTGTGGTGTTTATGTTTTGCTTCAATCGTGTTTGTGCTCGGCAAAAAAAATGTGTTTGTATTTGGTAAAAAAAATCTGTATTTTTGTTTGAAAAAAAAATGATGTTGTGTCGCTTTTACTTTGTCGTATTTGTATTTCTTAGAAAAAAAGATTTCGTATTGTGTCCCATTTTATTTTTGTCGTGTTTGTATTTTTGTAAGAAAATTAAAATAATATTTTGTGGCATCTCGTGTCTCTTTTACTTGGATTGTGCTTTTGTTAGATAAAAAATAAAATTTCGTATAATTTTGTGTCGTGTCGCATTTTAACTGGACTGTGCATTGTAATAAAACCGTGTTCGTTTTAGATAAAAAAGATTTAAAAAAAAAGACTTCACCAAGGCATTTTTTGTTTTAAAAAATAAACATATGGTTATTGAATTTTAAAAGAAAAAAATGCAAAATTTCATTTTAATTAGATCGTGTTCATGCTAGATAAAAAAATATGATTTCGTGTTGCGTCGCGTTCTTGAATCAAGTCATGTCACGATATATTTGCGTGTGTTCTTGTTAAGTTAACAAAAAATAATTTTCTTTTAGTTGCATTTTAATTGGTTTGTGCTCATGTTAGAAAAAACTATACGACTTATTGTCATGTCACGTTTTATATGCTTCGTGTTCATTAAAAAAAATTAACTGTAGCAACGGGTTACCAAACACGAATACGACCCAATTGTCGTGTTGTGTTTTAAGTGGGTTATGTTCGTATTTGGTGAAAAATGAGATTTTTTGTTGTCTCATATCACTTTTATAGGACTCGTGACTCGTTTTAGGCAAAAATAAGATTTTGAGGCGTGTCGTGTCCTTTTTATTTTGGTCGGGTTCGTGTTTGGTTAAAAAAAATAACATAAATTGTGGGGTGTCACTTTTAGTTGGGTCGTGTTCGTGTTTATTAAAAAAATAATATTTCACGTTGTGTCGTATCACTTTTATTCGAATCGTGTTCATGTTTGTTTAAAAAAGAAAACCATGTCGTATCGTGTTGAATTGTATTATTTCTATGTGTTGTGTCTCGTTTTAATTGCCAGTGTTTATGATTGGTTGAAAAATAAGATTTCGCGTGTCGTGTCGTTTGTATTATTTCATGTTCTGTCGTGCTCGTGTTAGATTAAAAAATAATATTTATTGTCATGTTATGTCGTATCGCGCTTTAATTAGGTCGCGCTTGTGTTTGATAAAAAAATAAAAATAAATGGATTCAAATTTAATATTCATAATTATTTTCATATGTTGTAAGAAAGTAATTTATATTTAGTTACTTAATGGGTATTAAATATTCTAATAACATATGAAAAAGAGGATTAGATGTTTGTAATATCCTTTTGTTTTTAAACAATGAATTGTTAAAACAATAAAATATAATTCATAAGGATATTTTTGTCGTGATAAAATTTGGAGCGTCTCCATATTGCCGCTTCCTAGAAAGTAAACACGTAATGTTAGCAAACCAATCAAATCGTTTTAGTTGGTGAGTTCTACTATTGTTAGAAAGTAAACACGTAATGTAAGAAAACCAATCAAATCGTATTAGTTGGTGAGTTCTACTATTATAGTCCCTACCGAGCAAAAACTATGATAATAGAGAACAAACATAATAAATCATCTCAAAGCTCAAAAAGTGCTTTTTATCATTACAGTCCCTATTGAGGAACAGCTATGATAATTAAATATAGGATAGAGCTAAAAACACTTCAAAAATTCTTCCTATACTCCAAAACTTTTTCAAAGGACAATACTACCCCTCTATCCTTTATTTCTTTACCCTTACATCAAATCCCAATTAATAATTATAGATTATGTAATAATTAAATACAATTTAAGCAAAGAATTTTTTTTAACTTTAAATAACAATTATTAACAACTTAAGCATCGATTGATTTATACTTTAGTGCTTACTTATTTTTTTTACTAAATATGAACACGATTCAGTTAAAATGCGACAAAACACGAAATCTTATTCTTTATCTAACAAAAACACAACTCAAATAAAAGTGACACGACACGAAATCTTTTTTTTTTAAATCTTAAACGAACACGAAATATTTTTTTAGCCTAACACAAACACAATCCAAGTAAAGAGACGAAATGACACGAAATATTATTTTAATTTATTTATAAAAACAGAAACACGACCGAATAAAAATGCGATACAATACGAAATATGTTTTTTACAAAACACAAATATAGCCAAGTAAAGCGCTATAACACGATTTTTTTTCCAAACATAAATAATAAGTTTTTGGTAATTTTTTTTACCAAATACAAACACAATTAAAATGCGACACAATACAAAATCTTTTTTTTTTTATCAATATGGCCAAGTAAAAACAACACAACATAAATTTTTTTTTACCAAACAAAATCCCGATCCAATGTGGTGTGGTGTTTATGTTTTACTTCGATCGTGTTTGTATTTGTGCTCGGTAAAAAAATTGTGTTTTATTTGGTAAAAAAAATATTATTTGGGTTTGAAAAAAAAAATCATGTTGTGTCGCTTTTACTTGGTCATATTTGTGTTTCGTAAAAAAAAAAGATTCCGTATTGTATCGCATTTTAATTTTGTCGTGTTTGTATTTTTGTAAAAAAATTAAAATAATATTTTGTGTCATCTCGTGTCTCTTTTACTTGGATTGTGTTTTTGTTAGATAAAAAATAAGATTTCGTATAATTTTGTGTCGTGTCACATTTTAACTGGATTGTCCATTGTAATTAAACCGTGTTCGTTTTAGATAGAAAAGAGTTAAAAAAAAAAAAAGACTTCACCAAGGCATTTTTTTGTTTTAAAAAATAAATATATGTTTCTTAACTTTTAAAAGAAAAAAAATACAAAATTACATTTTAATTAGATCGTGTTCATGTTAGATAAAAAAAATAAGATTTCGTGTCGTGTCGAGTTCTTGAATCAAGTCATGTCGCGATATATTTGCGCGTGTTCTTGTTAAGTTAAAAAAAATATTTTCTTTTAGTTGTGTTTTAATTAGTTTGTACTCATGTTAGGAAAAATATACGATTTATTGTCATGTCGCGTTTTATTTGGTTCGTGTTCATTAAAAAAAAATAACTGTAGCAATGGGTTTACCACACACGAATACGACCCAATTGTCGTGTTGCGTTTTAAGTGGGTTGTGTTCATATTTGGTAAAAAAAATGAGATTTCGTGTTGTGTCATATCACTTTTATAGGACTCGTGTTTCGTTTTAGGCAAAAATAAGATTTTGAGGGGGGTCGTGTCCTTTTTATTTCGGTCGGGTTCGTGTTTGGTTAAAAAAAACATAAATTGTGGGGTGTCACTTTTAATTGGATCGTGTTCGTGTTTATTAAAAAAATAATATTTTATGTTGTGTCTTGTCACTTTTATTCGAATCGTGTTCATGCTTGGTTAAAAAAGAAAATCATGTCGTGTCGTGTCGTGTCGTGTCGTGTTGAATTGTGTTGTTTTTATGTGTTGTGTCTCGTTTTATTTGGCCATGTTTATGATTGGTTGAAAAATAAGATTCGCGTGTCGTATCGTTTGTATTATTTCATGTTCTGTCGTGTTCGTATTAGATTAAAAAAATAATATTTCTTGTCATGTTATGTCGTATCGCGCTTTAATTAGATCGTGCTTGTGTTTGATAAAAAAAATAAAAATAAATGGGTTCAAATTTAATATTCATAATTATTTTCATATGTTGTAAGGAAGTAATTTATATTTAGTTACTTAATGGGTACTAGATATTCTAATTACATATGAAAAAGAGAATTAGATCTTTGTAATATCCTTTTGTTTTTAAATAAATAATGAATTGTTAAAACAATAACATAAAAGTCATAAGGGTATTTTTGTCATCATGTTCAAATTTGGAGTGCTTCCAGAATTGGAAGGAGCGGCAATAGCCGCTCCCTTAAATATATATATATAAAATACCCCCCGATCTGCATGAGAATTTTAGTTGAAATTTAGCGAACATTGAATGTTTAGTATTTTGAAACTCAAAAACTAAATTTCTTTCTCAAAAGATGTAATATATCCATCCTTACATCTCTTCATTTTGTTTCAAATAATAGAAATAAAAGTGGTGTTATGAGTACCAAACAAATTCTTCAAATCTCTCCTAAATAACATTAATGAGTTGTGTTCTGACGAAACTCATATCACAAGGTATAATACTTAATGCTATTTAGAAGAAGATTCGGGAGAGTTATTTGGGACACAAAACATTTCCCTAGAAATAAACATAAGAAACCTCCTTCCCATTGCTCCCATGTACCTAAAACATATATATACATATACCGAAATGTGTACACACACACACACACATACCTCTCCAATTATATAAAATGAGCCTCCATGAATCTGAGTCAGTTTTTAGGATTCCCATTTTACCCTTTTGTAATTACAATTCGTGTGCTCTTCCATGCCATTTAATTCATAAGCAAAAATGTTAATATCTTTTACCACATATGTGGTTCTCTGTATCCCCACGTAGTTAATTTCTCTCACATCCTATCTGAGAGAAATTATGGGATGATTATAAATTATGGGATACCAATTCCTCTTTTTTAACTGCCCCACGTAGTTGCCGATTCTAATTATCCCATGCTGATTTTGAATTCTTTCTTTTGACACTGTATCATCTTGAAAACGCAAATAAAAAAGAGGAATTTGTACGATTGAGGAAATTTGAGAATTACAACTGTTAAAGAATTATATTTGGGCATTATCTCTTAATAAGTGCAATTTCTATATGTACTTTATCTATTTTTTATGCATGTATACTCTTTTCTTTGTTCCAATCCAATTTTGATGTTCACTTTGAACTATCTTTTTTCATTTATTCTCTATTAGTGTACACATTATTTGTGTTGTTATTCTTTGTTTCTATTTTAATTAATCCTCTTTATTTTCAAGGTGTTTAACAACATATATTATATATATTAGATTGATTAAACAACCTTAAGGCAATGCCCGACAAAATAGCCCGTAAGAACGTTACAGAGAGTATGTAAATTATGGAAGATAATTACGATTTTTCATAAACTTAACATAAATAAAGTACGTAAAACAGTTGACACTGTATTTTCTATCATTATATAACCTTATTTAATTCAACTTAATTTCATGTACAATTATAGTTACAATTTTTATTGTGATAAAAATGTAGAAAATTGCAAAACATTCACTAAAGCAATAATGTTTTCAAAAAAAAAAATCAACCCCAAAATATTCCCAAAATCGAGCTACAAATGAGACTCGTTTGAAAAATATTTTACATTCCTCTGCACTTCCTACAAATGTTTGTCACTAGAGATAAAAGAACAATTTTGTTTCTAATGATATAAATAGGCATTGCATATTAATACAGTGATTACATTTTCTTTTAATATATACATTCAATTAAAAAAAATTACGACTTCAATTACTAAAACATATATAATTGAAAACTTATTAAATTTAATTAGAAAAATGCGATGCACGTGCATCGTGCACACACCGTTACCCAGTACACACACACACACACACACACACACACACACACACACATATATATATATATATATATATATATATATATATATAGAGAGAGAGAGAGAGAGAGAGAGAGAGAGAGGAACGATCGATTTGGGGAAATTTAGTTAGGGATTTTTTGTGTGTTTATATAGATAAATAAAATGACATCATTTTGGTAAAGAAAGAATATAAATTTGTCTCACTTTTGTCACGGACTTTGATCGGAATAACTTCTTCTATTTCAACTATATCACAGTCAAAATCTGTTACAATTTTAGCGAGAAAATTGCCATAGTAGTACACCCAAGTAGGGGAATTACAAGTGTTCTAAACACTTGCAAACGACATTTACAACGATTCAAAACCGTTACAAATTGGTGCATTGTAAATTTTTTGCAAGTGTTCAAAACCGTTGGAAAATGGTAGTTACAACGGTTTAGTGCAAACGAATGTCCGTTCTAAATAACCATTGTAAAAAACAATTACAACGTTTTTTTATAACGGTTCAAAACACTTACAAATAGTATATTTAAGGGAAAATGGTTTCTTTTGTAAGTGTTATAAACCGTTACTTAAATTCAAATATTAAAAAATTAAAAATATTATCCACCTCATGCCACCGCGCTCACATATTGCAAAAAATAAAAATGTCAAAAAACATAACACAAGTAATTATTCATCACATTCCATCCCCTCGAATAACATGCCTTTTTATTTTAATCTCAATAATATATATGTAATTACAGATTGTATTAAAAGAAAAAAATGTGTCAAAAAATCTAATAATAAAAAATCACAAGAGTAGATGTGGAAAATAATAATATAATACAAGCAACGATTGCATGCGTGTGTAAATATATAACTATGGTCAAGAACATCTATAGAGACTAAAAATAAAAAAGAGAACCACAACAATGAATTAATGAATCTCTAAGATGGATACGTAATGCCATCATCTATAAATGGGCAGTCTCAGGATGAGGTGAGATTAAGTGAACCTTCTTTTCGTGGTAGTTCCATCAATTTTACTGTATGGCATCATATCCAAAGAACAAAATTTATAGTAATGACGTCAATTTTAGAACATGATGTGAACAAGTTTGATACAATACAAATAAGTTATTCTCTTGTTTACTCACAAAAACTCATTTCCATGTAACACATCAGGATCAGGGTCTCCAATGGCAACTTTTAATTGTCCACGAGCATCTTCGGATGAACCTGGGTAAGGTAATTTCAACCCAGGACAAGCACTATACCATGGCGAATAACACTATATGGTATTATGAATCAAGAGTCATAAAATGTTGTTGATGTCTTTAGTAAAATATTATTAACAAACTCAACATGTTTGGTCGACCATAGGTAATTTAAAGGGGTTTTTGAGAAAATGTTCAATCTAACTCAAAGTGTATGAAAATAGGATAGACTATATAATTTTATAAATTTAGTCATTGTGCTAAAAACACAATTAAAAATTACCATATACCATTTGACAACTCATAAAAAAAAACATCAAATTTTACAAAATTTATATATTTGAAATCTACTCGTCGAGATCTATCCAACAACACCCATATGTGATATTTTTTGACAAAAAAATCAAAACCGATAAATTTACTATTTCACTCAAACCTACATTTTTTTCGGCAAAAACTCTATTTTTTCCGGCAAGAACTATATTTTTTTTTTCTGCGAATAACCTTTTCTCCAGCGCCGGCAATTGTGTCGCTAGCGCGGAGCAAAAAGATGAAAGAAATAGACGAAGAGAGAGAAACAATCCAATGAAAATTTCGGTGGTCTCTGACAAGGATTTCGGCATTCCGACGAGGATTTCGGTGGGTGGGGTGGAGGTGGGATTATGTGTTTATTTTTAGAATGAGTATGATTAAATGTATAAACACAAATACATCTTTAACTAAAACAAATGAAATTACCTGTTTTGTGCACTCCTTACTCTAACGGAACCACACAAATAAATATTATTATACCAAAGGGATAAAATTTATAAACTGAAAATCATGTCCTATAAATCCAAATATAGGAAGGAACATGACATTGACCTTAATTCTCTATAATTTAAATGTAACATGGAATACATGCAGAGGGCACAATATTGAATCCCCATAAACGCCCCAAACAAGTTCTTAATGGGAGTTGTGATGCAAAAGAAATAGGAAAAAATACTCTTAGGTCCCTCGTAAATAAATTTTAAAGACTAAAAGAATTTTAATAAATTTTAAACACTTAAGTCCACTTATTTTCTTCTCGTAAAAGTTCACGCTCGTAAAAGTTCACGCTAGTGACATAATAAGTGGACATAATAATAAATTATTCTTAAATATTTAAAAATTATTATCAAAGTACCTAATTATAAATTGTCCCAAAGAATATACCTCACCAACACCAACACCAGGAGCAACACCATTTGGTCCTCTAAAAACAATAGTAACATTAATTTGTCCAGCAGACATGTAGTTTGACTTTGCAACATAATTTATTTAGTGATCAATTGCCTTCAAGAATACACCAGAAGTCCAGTATTCAGATCAAACAAGGAAGAAGGATTCAAGAAAGACATACAACAAATTATACATTCACTAATCGACTACTTAAGACAACTAATTAAACAAAAGACTAAAACACAAGCACTATATTCGATTTCTACTTATAGGATTTGGGAGCTGCACATCAAGGATAATGAAACACAAGATTCGCTCTACAACCACTAGATCCTTCTGTTTGTCAAACTGTACCAAAAGGAAAAAAATTAGGGTACAGCTAAAGGCACTCCCAAGATCTGTAAAAGCTTTAAAAAAAATTAATTGACAATAATATCCTTTATCCTTTGCTCTACCATTTTCATTTCACTTCTTCCCATCATTTCAAGAGAGCGAGAGACCCTCCAAACCCCATTTGATAATTAAATACAATTTAAGTAAAGATTTTTTTTTAACTTTACATAACAATTATTAGCAAGTTCACAACTTAATCCTTAATTAATTTATACTTTAGTATTTACTTATTTTTTTACTAAATATGAACACGATCCAATTAAAATACGACACGACACAACATTATACGAAATCTTATTTTTTTATCTAACAAGAATACAATTCAAATGAAAGTGACACGACACGAAATTTTAGTTTTTTATCTAATACGAACACGAAATATTTTTTTAACCTAACATGGACACAATCCGAGTAAAAGAGACACGAGATGACATAAAATATTATTTTAATTAATTTACAAAAATAAAAACACAATCGAATTAAAATTCGATACAATACGACATCTTTCTTTTTTACGAAACACAAATATGGCCAAGTAAAAGCGACAAAACATGATTTTTATTTTTAAATACAAATAATACTTTTTTTTACAAAATACAAACACATTCTTTTTTACCAAACACAAACACGATCGAAGTAAAACATAAACACCACATCGGATCATGTTTGTATTTGTTAAAAAAATAAAATAAAATCATGTTGTGTCGCTTTAACTTGATCATTTTGGTAAAAAAAATGACTTCATATTTCCGAACCACATACAATGATAATAGATATATCAATTGCTCAAAAAAGAATACAATCATCATTAAGCAAAAAATAATAATTTTATTTACCAAATACAAACACAATTTTTTTTACCCAACACAAACATGATCGAAGTAAAACATGATTTTAATTTGGTCATGTTGTGAAATATTTAAAAAAAAATACAAATACGATCAAATTAAAATCCCACACAATACGTGTCTTTTTTATTTAGATTGTGTTTGTGTTATGTTAAAAAATATTTCGTGTTGTATCCAATTTTCAATGGGACGTGTTGTATCCAATTTTCAAGTAAAAAAATCGTGTTATTATTTGTGTTTGAATAAAAAATCTTGTAATGGCGGTATTGTCGTTTCCATTATTATTTGCGTTTATGTTCTTTGTTTGCTTATTGATGACTGTATTCTTTTTTTAGCGATTGATATATCTATTATCATTGTATGTGGTTCGATAATACAAAGTCATTTTTTTTTTACCAAAATGATCAAGTTAAAGCAACACAACATGATTTTATTTTTTTTAACAAAACAAACATGATCCGATGTGGTGTTTATGTTTTATTTCGATCGTGTTTGTGTTTTGAAAAAAATGCAGAGTTGGATCCCCGTTGAATAATTTAATAATTATCACAATTAAAAATGTTTAATTTCCTTTTTCAATAAATGCGGAAGCGTTGAGATGGTTTCAACAAAATAACAAGGCCGGGTTTTAAAATTTAAAATTTCTCAAAACAAATTAAAACAAAATTCAAGTCCTAGAGATTTGCCTAAGTCATGATTAACAATTATATCCAAAATTAGGCGAAACCAAATTAATGCAAGAGACTTGAATAAACCAATTTTACCCAATATTTAATTTAAGTCCCAAATTAAATGAGTGTGATAATCAAACCCGATTTTATCTTGAATTAAACCTAAAGCATGCGTTCTAAATGATGAGCAAGATAAAATAAACAAAGTCACACTACACCACGATGTACGAGGAAAAACCCACTAACGGGAAAAAACCTCGGGACGGCCCTAGCCTCAAATCCACTAAAAACGGTATTACAAAATATAAGACAAAAGACTTACTTCCTAAACTCGAACCCTCTCAAGCCGTGATGCTCCTTCTTGTATCAACCTCCAATTAGCGGATAACCAACGGAGCTCCACCGTGGTCTCGGAATTCACCGATGGGACTTTAAACGAACACCGTCACCCAAGCATGGAGCCTTTCTCCTTGTGGGTAGAATCTCAACAAAAGTCTTCTTTGTGATGGGGTGTAGAAGCAAACCCGAAACGTCTCTTGAATTCGGTAGAGAAAACCGGTGCCAAAAGCTTCAAGTAAAGATATGTATATAATGATCTTGGATAAACAACTATTGGGTGTAAACTAGAGTGTGTATGAATTTTTCATTGGAAATTAACACTCAAAACTTGATCTTTTTCCTTAAATAAATTTTCTCTCAAAACACTCTCTAGGAGTTTGTTTGGTATGAAAAAGATAAGTTAGAAAAAGAGATTCCCGTTCATAAATAAGTCTGAAAAAAATTGGTTGAAAACCAAGTGGAGAAGTGGGGAAAAACTGCCAAAAAACTGCTCAAAACTGTTCCCGCCTGGCATTCTCGTTCGAACGACTTTGACTGTCGTTCGAATGAGGTTTCTAACGAGCGACCATCCTGGGCTCGTTAGAACCTCGTTAGATACCTCGTTAGAACGAGAAAGTCGTTCGAACGACTTATCTAACGGCTGACCAGTTTGGTTGGAAAGCAGTCTCGTTCGAACGAAGTTTGGTTCGAACGAAAAATCTCGTTCGAACGAAATTTCGAACGAGTTTCAGAAATTTTTGTTAAATTCTATTTTGGCCCAGAAACATTTATATATATTAATATAAAGTTCTTTTTAAATTATTTCTGAAATAAACATGGCTTTTATTAAACCTAACACCCAAATAAACATTGTTCCAAGCTCCTATATAAATATAATTACATTCATACCTTGGGAGCATGGAACCTTAGTTGATGACGTAGAAACGAGGCACACAATCCGGCATTTTGATGAAGCTTTAAGTTCTTTGCCGCTACGTCTTCAACATACACTTCATAGGCTTGAAAATATTACAATAAATACTATCCTATGAATAAAATGTTTTTGTCCGGAATTGAGCCAAAACTATATATGGACTCAATTGGAAATTTGTGTCCTTACAAATCTCCCCCTTTGGCTATTCCGGGACAAAAACCAAACAAAAATCCTAAAGGGCCGTCAAGCTCTACTAGACTCAAAACATAACCAGCCCAATCTTGACTCAACCTAAGGATTAAACTCTTTGCCATAGAAAGATGCCGCTTTATAATAATTCCTGCACACTTAAGCAAACTCATCAAATGCATAGGGAATATCAAAATATTAAATGCAATTAATTAATTACTCCCCCTAAATTAATTCGCCCTTTAAACACATGACCTACTTAGAAAGACGTCTCCCCCTAAGATAAATCTCCCCCAAATGAAGATACAATAATAATAGGATTAGATACCATTTCTCCCCCTATCATCATTCTCCCCCTTTTTGTTCGGGAATAGGCAAAGGTTAAAGAACTAATAAACAGCATGTGAAAGCTTAAGGTGATACGACGTGAAAGCATATGGGCAATAAAAGCAAGGCAAAGACAAACAAATATCATATATATATATATATATATATATATATATATATATATATACTAGAAATATATCAATGAAGCACTTGCATATATATATAGATATAAACACACACATGACACAAAATACAATAAGTTTGCACACTCGTATGGCAAAAATGTGTCATATGGAAACGGAAGTGTAGGGGTGTGAACTAGCAACAATTAAATTTAGACCCAAACACTTAAGGAACGTTCACGGAGTTCTCATTTGATTGCAAACTTCATCACAGTTAAATATAACCTCATGTGACAATATAAAGATTGAACTCAATGAACAAACATACACAATGCATACAGGCCTAGCATGATGATGATTCTACAAACCAAATAGAGTCATGACATTAAAGACAACTAGGATAAACGGACATTGTGCAAACCGTTGATATACCATCCAATTCTCCCTCAATGAGCATATATATTCTTTTGTTTGTGAATGAATATATCAAACAAACATAGGCCTTGGCAATTGTTTTTTTTTTGTTTAATGCCAAATATTCTGTTTTTAGGCCTTTGGATCACGTATTTCTTTTAGTTCCAATCAACGGTGGCTTACTATCGCAAAGGATTTAATTCATCCTTTCGGAGCCCTTCCCCTTGCATATATTAATTTATCATGTTTTCATTTTTCGCACAAATCTCACATGCAACGGATTTTGACATGCACTAGTCCTCCTAGGTCATAGGTATGTAGATGACTAGATTGGTAGGAGAACACCTCAAAAAGCTCAAATATAACATGTGACATTAAGATTTCAAAAGAGCTCGTGCATGTGTGAATAGAGGCATATAGAAATAGAATCCATTTAAACAATACAAAATCCAACTACTCCATATAAAACATGGTAAAGAACATTTTAAGGATTGAAAATCTAAACCAAAAGTTCTAGCCACATGGGAGCGTAAACGATAGGATTCAAACACAAGTATATGACACATAAAGTGTGTCAAACAAAAATACACACAAAACAAAATCTTTTTGAGTTTTTAACATTTTTAATCAAAAATAAATATTTACTCAAAAGGACAAACAAAAATCATTTGTATTTTTCATTAAGCTTAAATGAAATAAATAAAACACAAATGATAAACAAAAATCTTTTTATATTATGCAGTCGATTCAAACACAAAATATAATACAAAAAGATAAACAAGTCATACTTTCTAGCATGTGATATGAAATTAGGCAATGACTAGAAAATGACTGAACAAGCATACATTTAGCATATGAATATAGCATGAAGTACAAACGCTAAAGTATGCAAACACTAACACATTTATCCTTTAGATTTAGCAAGGGAGGAGGCATGTGTAAGTAAATGAGAATCAAAATCCCTATTTTGTAAGGCAACCAAGTCGGATTTCCTAACCCAAATTAATGAAGAATTAGTATCTTGGGGTGTAGAAACATTAGCTATCGTGGTTACTTTACTATGGGATTTTCTAGGAATTCGTTTAAGATCTAAACAAAATTTTCTAAGATGACCTTGTCGACCACAATGTGTACAAGTAAGAGCATGTCGAAAAGATTTATCTAAGGAGTGATCATTAAATGCATTCCTAGAAGATTCTCCTAAAACATTGGTTTTGACTTAAGGGTTAAAATCATTACAAGAATTGAAGCCTAAACCAAAAGTGTCATTTTTAATTTGGACCATTCCTAACATTTTATCTAGTTTTTCCGAACGACACTCCAAATCAAATTTGACATTACTAGAATCTTTTAATTAATTTTCCAATTCTAAAATTTTAGATTCTAGTAAAACATTTCGCTCTTCAAAAGCAAGAAGCTCCTTTTTCAAGGATTCCATTAAACCCCTAAGGCTATCTCTCTCGCCTTCTACATAGTTAAGCTTCTCTTGAAGAGTCCTCTCATGTGTCCTAAGGTCTTCTATTAAGGCACTTTCATCAATGACCTTGACACTCTCTCTTAAACTTGCTTCTAACTTCAAATTAGCTCTTTTCAATTTAATAGATTCTTTATATAATTCATGAAAAGCATTTTGAAGTTCACTCATATCAACCTCTTCTTCATTTTCACTCTCTTCTTCTTCTTCACTCTCACTATCATAAAAAATAAGAGAATCATGTACAATGACCTTGGAAGTGGCATGTGCTATAATTTCATCATCCGATGAGTTCTCATTATCACTCACATGTGCCATAAAAGCCACAAAATTTTTCTTAGTGGGGGATTCGGGCTTCTCTTCCTTATCACTATCACTAAGGGTCGCATTATATGAAATGGGTCGTTTACCCTCTTTCCTTAGTTTAGTGGGGCACTCAAAAGCCCTATGGCTATAACCTTCACAACCAAAACATTTATTAGACTCGTCCCTATCAATATTTTCATTACTAGGTTTAGGGATCTTATTGGCTTTAGAAATCTTCTCGTTTTTATCCTGTTTAGAAGATTCAAATTTCTTAAAATCATTTTTAACTTTATCTTTGTTAAATTTAAGAAATTTTCTAAATTTACGAGCAAACAAAGCCATATCTTCCGAGTCACTATCACTATCGCTCTCTACTACTTGTTTAACCTCTTTACGGGCTTTTAAAGCAACGCCCTTTTCGATTTTCTTTTCATTTTTAGAGGGAAACATATCCAGTTCATAGGTTTGTAAATCACCTACAAGCTCTTCTAATTTTGTAGAGGCTAAAGTGGGTAAAGAATTTAAAACGGTCACTTTATGAATAAATCTATCGGGTAGGGACCTTAAAATTTTCTTTACAACACGGTCGTCAGGTATTTTCTCTCCCAAGTTAAATGATGAATTAACAATATCTGAAAGTCTAGCATAAAATTTATCAAAAGTTTCTTTTTCATCCATTTTGATAGTTTCAAATTGAGTGGCGAGGTTTTGGAGTTTTGAAGCTTTAACGACACTAGTTCCTTCATGAGTTATTTGTAAAATATCCCAAGCTTCTTTAGCGGTTTCACACGTCATAATACGTCGGAATTCATCCGGTGCGACAGCGCTAAATAAGGCATTTAAACCACGGGAATTTAAATTTGCAAGCTTAAACTCATTTTCGGTCCATCTATCGACGGGTTTGGGAACACGTTCATTTTCAATTAGATGAGTTGGTGGGGTCCAACCATTAACAACAGACATCCACACACGTTCATCGATAGATTTAAGTGCCGATTTCATTCGCGCTTTCCAATACGCGTGGTTAGAACCATCAAAAATAGGAAATTTTGAAAATGGGGAGAAATCCATATTTAGCCAAAAATTAAAGGATCTTGAAATAATTTATCGTTTTTGGCTCTGATACCAATTTGAAAAAAACGCAGAGTTGGATCCCCGTTGAATAATTTAATAATTATCACAATTAAAAATGTTTAATTTCCTTTTTCAATAAATGCGGAAGCGTTGAGATGGTTTCAACAAAATAACAAGGCCGGGTTTTAATATTTAAAATTTCTCAAAACAAATTAAAACAAAATTCAAGTCCTAGAGATTTGCCTAAGTCATGATTAACAATTATATCCAAAATTAGGCGAAACCAAATTAATGCAAGAGACTTGAATAAACCAATTTTACCCAATATTTAATTTAAGTCCCAAATTAAATGAGTGTGATAATCAAACCCGATTTTATCTTGAATTAAGCCTAAAGCATGCGTTCTAAATGATGAGCAAGATAAAATAAACAAAGTCACACTAGACCACGATGTACGAGGAAAAACCCACTAACGGGAAAAAACCTCGGGACGGCCCTAGCCTCAAATCCACTAAAAACGGTATTACAAAATATAAGACAAAAGACTTACTTCCTAAACTCGAACCCTCTCAAGCCGTGATGCTCCTTCTTGTATCAACCTCCAATTAGCGGATAACCAACGGAGCTCCACCGTGGTCTCGGAATTCACCGATGGGACTTTAAACGAACACCGTCACCGAAGCATGGAGCCTTTCTCCTTGTGGGTAGAATCTCAACAAAAGTCTTCTTTGTGATGGGGTGTAGAAGCAAACCCGAAACGTCTCTTGAATTCGGTAGAGAAAACCGGTGCCAAAAGCTCCAAGTAAAGATATGTATATAATGATCTTGGATAAACAACTATTGGGTGTAAACTAGAGTGTGTATGAATTTTTCATTGGAAATTAACACTCAAAACTTGATCTTTTTCCTTAAATAAATTTTCTCTCAAAACACTCTCTAGGAGTTTGTTTGGTATGAAAAAGATAAGTTAGAAAAAGAGATTCCCGTTCATAAATAAGTCTGAAAAAAATTGGTTGAAAACCAAGTGGAGAAGTGGGGAAAAACTGCCAAAAAACTGCTCAAAACTGTTCCCGCCTGGCATTCTCGTTCGAACGACTTTGACTGTCGTTCGAACGAGGTTTCTAACGAGCGACCATCCTGGGCTCGTTAGAACCTCGTTAGATACCTCGTTAGAACGAGAAAGTCGTTCGAACGACTTATCTAACGGCTGACCAGTTTGGTTGGAAAGCAGTCTCGTTCGAACGAAGTTTGGTTCGAACGAAAAATCTCGTTCGAACGAAATTTCGAACGAGTTTCAGAAATTTTTGTTAAATTCTATTTTGGCCCAGAAACATTTATATATATTAATATAAAGTTCTTTTTAAATTATTTCTGAAATAAACATGGCTTTTATTAAACCTAACACCCAAATAAACATTGTTCCAAGCTCCTATATAAATATAATTACATTCATACCTTGGGAGCATGGAACCTTAGTTGATGACGTAGAAACGAGGCACACAATCCGGCATTTTGATGAAGCTTTAAGTTCTTTGCCGCTACGTCTTCAACATACACTTCATAGGCTTGAAAATATTACAATAAATACTATCCTATGAATAAAATGTTTTTGTCCGGAATTGAGCCAAAACTATATATGGACTCAATTGGAAATTTGTGTCCTAACATGTTTGGTAAAAAAAAATGTGTTTGTATTTGGTAAAAAAAATATTATTTTTGCTTGAAAAAAAATTCATGTTGTGTCGCTTTTACTTGGTCATATTTGTGTTTCGTAAAAAAAAAAGATTTCGTATTGTGTCTCATTTTAATTCGGTCGTGTTTCTATTTTTGTAAATAAATTAAAATAATATTTTGTGTCATCTCGTGTCTCTTTTACTTGGATTGTGTTCATGTCAGGTTCAAAAAATATTTTGTGTTTGTGTTAGATAAAAAAATAAGATTCCGTGTCGTCACTTTTATTTGAGTTGTGCTCTTGTTAGATAAAAAATAAAATTTTTTATAATGTTGTGTCGTATCGCATGTTAACTGGATCGTGTTAATATTTGGTAAAAAAAGTAAATACTAAAGTATAAATTAATTAATGATTAAGTTGTTAACTTGTTAATAATTGTTATTGAAAATTTTTAAAAAAATTATTTGCTCAAATTATATTTAATTATTAAGTAGGGTTTGGACGGTCTCTCTCTCTCTCCCTCTCTCTCTCTCTCTCTCTTGAGAATGGTAGGAAAAAGTGAAATGAAAATGTTAAGTAAAAGATAAAGGATAATATTGTCAATTAATTTTTTTTTTTTTGGAGCTTTAAACATAATTTTGGGAGTGCCTTTAGTTATACCCAAAAATTATACATGTCAAGTTAACCCCTTTTGTGACTACCATTAATTATTAATATCTGCCATAAATTGACAAAAATAATATAGTTTCATTTATATTCCATGTCTAAGAATGTTACATCACATTTGAAGAAAATTAAATTATTACCATTACCCATATAGATAGAAAGACACATGAAACACCTATAGCTTCATTATCAACACATGGACCCAGAAAATTTGAAATAAAATAGTTCCAGAGTTCAACTTTAAAAAAAAATAATGTAACCATGTGAATTTGTCTCGTTGAGGTTTCTTAGTTGTGTACCTGGGTACTTCTTAGTACAGAATGCAATCCCAATGTAATTGGCTATATGTTTTTAACTGGAATATACATAAACTCATCCATTATGGATGTTCTAATCAGTTATGTAGATAATATAATTGATTTTTTTGTCAATTTATATAATAATTAAGAGTTTGGTTAATGAATAGAGTTTGTGTAGGTTTCCATTATACATGGGATGAGTTAGGTAAACAAACAATGACGACATAGTTGATCTGACACCAGTGACGATGATGATGATACATTCAATTTCTCGCCTAAATTTTCTCCGTACAATTGTCATAGCTTATGAACAACAATATTCAATATAGTGATCACGAATTATCACACCAGTTGAAATTGCGTTCATACGACCAAAATAGGACAATGTTTTGACTGAGGGCCCCAACCATCGAGATTGTTATAATCAATATGAGAGTAAGTATAAGGATCTTTGTGATGAAAATATTAGAAAATTACGGGTTAATTGTGTAGGAAATTAATGTTAAGTGTCAAAATTAATTATATAATTTTAATTATATTAAATTTTGAATTTTCCATTTATGTGGTTTCAATAAATGTGACATAATTAATTAGGAATGTGATAAATAAAGATATTAAAAGATTGGGTAAATCTTATCCGTTGGTCACATGATAGTTAATGGCATTAGTGGGAGACTTTAAAAGAGTCCCACCTCCACTAGGATTTCGGCTATCTTCCCCTTATAAATAGAGACATCTACACCATCTAGAGTCATCTCATAACACACTGTTTCTAAGGAGGGAGAGAAAATCCGAAATTCTCATTATTCGTATTTTCTCACAAATATTGTGGCACATAAGAGAGTAATTCTGGGTTGTTCAAGAAGGAATTCAAAGGAAGCTTGGACAGGATCATTCTGGTCACTTTATTCCAATCAATGTCAGTGGACAAAGGTTAGTCTTGATCATAGTTATAAAAGAATTTACGATTTTGTGATTGCATGTTGATTAGACATCCCGAATTCATGACAAAACTGTTTTTAACAAGATGTAACATTATGGTTTATATCCGGTATTATGATTATCAAAACAATTTTGATTAACATGTGGTATTAGATCTTTCGGATTATAATCTCATGTTTTCCTGTAATGAAAAAATTCTTTACAACAATTATGGTCTTTGATTTTTTGCATCTGGAAAATCTGGAATTTTGGGCAATTTAGTAATCATACACTAATCTGGAACGGTAATTCGAATTTTGTTATGTAGGATATTAAAAACAAAATTGCTGCACATAGTCCTTACCTTATGATAACTGTCCCATTATTGTTCAACCCCTTTTCGTGTTATTAGAACCCTAATATGCTGTCAACATGATTTTGTTGTTTCAAGTTGTGTAAGTATTCTGAAAAACACTCTTATTAATCATGATAAGAAAATGAATCTGTTTTTAAAATTAATTAAGTGAAAACTGTGATTTGACACAAAACATATTTGGGGAGATTTTTTTTTAGCGCAGTGAATAGTGTTTTTCAAAAATTTTGGTGTCCGATGAACTTGAAACTTTGTGGGTTGACTGGAAACAGGCCAGCGATCGTATTTCACTGCCTTTGGCTGTGATGTAATGTGTTTTAGTAATCCAAGTCCGTTAAGGTCCTCAAAATCCCGCTTTTGCCATTTTAGAAAATAATCTTGGCGCTTATAACTCCTTACAAAAAATCAATATTAACGTTCCGCAAAAATCTTTTATTTTCTGACATGTTTTTCTTCGATTCTATAGTGAAAACTCATTTTTGCCATTTTTGGCAAAATTCATGTATTTTGTGTTTTTACTATACGTGGGCAGTTATGTTTTTGAGGCATTTAAGCTGCTATTAGTATCTTTGTAATTACTTATAGAGTACGTATTATAGTTAATAAATAATGCATGATTAACTATATTTTAAGTTGGGACATGTAAGAAATTATTCATTTGAGTTAAGTCAAAGGCCAAACATAGGCTGAGACTGCATGTAAGAATAATATACTTACATTCATTAAAGGTTTATTCTAATGTCAGTTAGAAAATTGGATTGAGGCGCAACACATGCTAATATCTGAATTGAACAACATTAGAACTGGTTTTATGAAAACATAATGGTTGACATTAAGTCCATTAATCATGGTATTAAATGTTTAAGCAACAAACACAGATGCTAAAATTATGGGACCATGTTAAATGAATTATAGGGTAGTATATCTTTGCAAATCTGAACATTATGTGATGATTAACACAGATTCTGTGATATTCAGATTGTAAATGAAATATGCCAAAAATTTTATCAACAATTCAATATTCGACCCTTGCAATTTTTGTTGTGTGTGAAAATTTAAATTGTGAGCATTGTTATTAATTGCAGTTCCCCTTAACTTGTATTCGCAAGCTTGGTCCTATTCTAAATTTGATGGAACTAATTTTTCTGAATGGAATGGGCAAATTGAGTTCAGCCTAGGGGTTCTTGACCTGGACATGGCAATTATGTGTGATGAACCCGCTGCTATTACTGATACCAGCAATGAGGATGAAACTATTATCCATAAAGCATGGTCTCGATCCAATAGGCTGGCCCTTATGTTTATGCGAATGTGCGTTGCTGCTAACATTAAGACCCCCCTACCTGAAACTAAGAAAGAGAAAGAGTATTTGAACAACATTAAGGAACGCTTTCGCATTGCTGATAAATCCCTTGCTGGGAAATTGATGGCTGACCTGACCACTATGAGGTTCGATGGTACCCGAACTATGAATGAGCACATTGTAGAGATGACCAATCTGGCTACTAGACTTAGAGTTTTGGGCATGACAGTGGATGAGTCTTTTCTCGTCCAATTCGTCCTAAACTCCCTACCTCCTCAGTATGGGCCTTTCCAAATCAATTACAACACTATAAAAGATAAGTGGAATGTAAATGATTTGCAAAGAATGTTGGTAAAGGAGGAAGGAAGGCTTAAGCAACAGAATGGCCATGTGACTAAGGGACAGGTGGAAAATCTTAAAGTCAAAGGAGCTGGTTTTAAGAAGAAGTTCGGAAAGGGCATTAAGAAAGGTCTTGGGCCGTCTCATCAAGTTGAACCATCAACTGCTGCTGTGAAGAAGGAAAAGAACGATAAGTGTCACTTCTGTAAAAAGAAGGGTCATTTCCAGAGGGATTGTCATAAACGAAAGGCCTGGTTCGAGAAAAAGGGTAAGCCCTTTATTTATGTTTATTTTGAATCAAACTTTATTAACGGTCCTTATAACACTTAGTGGATTGATTCTGATTTTATGTGTCATGTTTCGAATTCGATGTAGGGCTTCACTTCGATCCGCAAAATAAATCCAAATGAGCATTTTCTCTACATGGGTAATAAAGCGAAGGCTAAAATAGAAGCTATTGGAGTCTTTCTCCTGATTTTAAGCATTGGGTTTATTTTAGATTTGCAAGAAACTTTTTATGTTCCCACAGTTTCTAGGAATTTAATTTTTGTTTCCAAACTTGCTTTAGATGGTTATGCGATTGAATTTAAGTACAATGGTTTTGGGTTGGTTAAAAATTCTAATAATGTTGTTTTTGGATTTTTATTAGATGGTTTATATCATTTGAATCTTGAAAATAATTTTTCTGAAACCCTTGTGACCCTGCATCCTAATGTTGGTACGAAACGTACCCTTAATAATGAAAAATCTGATTATTTGTGGCATAAAAGATTAGGGCACATATCCAGGCCGAGAATTGAAAGGCTCATTAAAGATGGAATACTCCATAACCTGGATTGAGACAATTATGATGTATGCGTGGACTGTATTAAAGGAAAACAGACCAAACATACAAAGAAAGGAACCACAAGAAGAACCCAACTACTTAAAATAATGCATACAAACATATGTGGACCTTTTGATATTCCATCCATTGGTGGAGAGAAATACTTCGTCACCTTTATAGATAATTTTTCACGTTATTGCATTTTGTACATGTTGCATGATAAATCTCAGTCTGTAAATGTTATTGAAATATACATTACTGAGGTTGAGAGGCAACTAGGCAAAAAGGTAAAAATTATTAGGTCAGATAGAGGTGGTGAATATTATGGTAGATATGATGAGTCGGGGCAACGCCCTGGACCATTTGCTAAACTCCTTAAAAAATTAGGTATTTGCGCCCAATACACAATGCCATGATCACCTTGGCAGAATGGTGTAGATGAAAGGCGTAATCGTACCCTTGTAGAAATGGTTAGAAGTATGATAAGTAGGACCCAATTGCCTACATTTTTGTGGACACATGCATTAAACACCGTTGTATACATCTTAAATAGGGTTCCTAGTAAGTCAGTTTTAAAAACCCCTTTTGAACTTTGGAAAGGATGGAAACCCAATTTAAGGTATTTACGTGTGTGGGGCTGCCCAGCGGAAGCTAGAAGCTATAACCCTCATGAAAAGAAATTGGATCCTAGGACATTATCATGTCATTTCATTGGGTATCCAAAAAAGTCGAAGGGATATAGATTCTATTATTCAAATCATACAACTAGAATCATAGAAACTGAAAATGCTAAATTCATTGAAGAAGGTGATGTAAGTGGGAGTATAAAAGAAAGGGAGGTAATCATTCAAGAAGTCAGGGTACAAATTCCTATACCCAGAGTTTATAACATACCTGTAGTTCCTAATGTAGTTGTTGAACCGGCCATTGACCCAATCAATAACAATGAACAACAAGTGAATAATCAACCAACCGAACAACCACATAATGAGACTGTAACCGATGAAACCTTTGAAGCACCATAGGAAGTTCTATTAAGAAGATCTCAAAGAGAAAAGAGATCGACAATTTCGGATGATTATGTGGTATACCTTCAAGAGACTGAATTTAACATAGGGAATATTAATGATCCAGTTTCTTATGAAAAACCTGTAAATAGTGATGATTCTGATAAATGGATTAATGCCATGAATGAAGAAATAAAATCTATGAATGACAATACTGTTTGGGAGTTGGTTGAATTGCTAGAAGGACAAAAACGAGTTGGGTGCAAGTGGATCTTTAAGACCAAACTTGACTCAAAAGGCAATATCAAACGACATAAAGCTAGACTTGTTGCTAAAGGTTTTAATCAACGAGAAGGCATTAATTATAATAAGACCTTCTCTCCAGTTTCAAAGAAGGACTCATTAAGAATCATATTAGCGTTGGTGGCTCATTATGAATTGGAGTTGCACCAAATGGACGTAAAAATAGCTTTTCAAAATGGTAGTTTAGAAGAAGAAGTCTACATAGCACAGCCACGAGGCTTTATAAAAGAAGGAAATGAAGATATGGTCTATATGTTAAAGAAGTCAATATATGGTCTAAAGCAAGATGCTTGTCAATGGTACATTAAGTTCCACGATGCCATTACATCCTTTGGGTTTAAGGAAAACACTGTTGATCGGTGTATATACCTAGAGATCAGTGGGAGTAAGTTTATGTTTTTAGTACCATATGTTGATGACTTACTTATCGCCAGTAGTGGTCTTGGTTTATTAAGTGAAACTAAGAAGTACCTTTATAAAAACTTTGAAATGAACGATTCAGGTGAGGCATCCTTCGTGATCGAGATAGAAATATCTTAGGATAGATAACGAGGAACGTTGGGATTGTCTCGGTAAGCTTACATTAACAAACTTTTAGAAAGATTTAGCATGCAAAGTTGCAATCAAATTAATATTCCACTTCAGAAGGGGATAAGTTCAACTTAAGTCAATGCCCCAGAAGTGATTTAGAAAGGGAGCACATGAAAGGCATGCCTTATGCTTCGCTCGTAGGGAGCTTGTTGTATGCACAAGTCTGCACTAGGCCGGATATCAGTTTTACTGTTGGGATACTAGGCAGATATCAAAGCAATCCGGGGATTTACCATTGGAAAGCTGTAAAGAAAGTGTCGAGGCACCTGCAAGGGACCAAGGATTACATGCTCACAAATAGGAAGACTGATCACCTTGAGGTGATTGGTTATTCAGACTCGGATTTTGGGGGATGCCTTGACAGTAGGAAGAGCACTTCGGGTTATGTCTTCCTTATGGCTAGAGGAGCCATTTCATGGAAAATTGCTAAGCAAAGCGTCATTGCATCATCTACTATGGAGGCTGAATATGTAGCTTTCTACGAAGCTACAAATCATGGATTATGGATGCGAAAGTTTCTTTCAGGACTTAGAATTATGGGGTCAATATCTAAGCCGCTAAAAATTTATTGTGATAATGTCGCAGCAGTCTTCTTCTCGAAGAACGATAGGTATACTAAGGCTGCTAAGCATATTGAGATGAAAAACCTATCAGTTAAAGAGGAAGTTCAAAAATAAAGAGTGTCAATTTATCACATTAGTACGCGTGATAACATAGCAGATCTTTTTATGAAAGGACTATCTCCGAAGACCTTTATGGAACATGTCAAAGAGATGGGTCTCAATTAGTTAGATTATGATTGCTATTTTGGCTTAGTTGTTTGACACTATTACTTGAATTCAATAAAAGTGTTTCTGATTTCAATTATTTTCATCCTTTGTGAATGCATGCATATAATTATGAATTATTGTTGACATAAATAGTCCTTATTCAAAAGAACATTATGAGGCCATTATGATACCCAATATTAAAGGCTTAGTTGGATAAAACATTGGTGTTGTGGTACATGGAAGGAACCATGTTCTTGAATATCATGGAACCGTCATGACTCGTATCCATGAATCATTTGATTTAGCAAATGATATTTATCAATGATTGTGCACCTTATGATACCTAATCTAATTATATGAATTATTAAGATCAAGTGGGAGACCGTTGGAAATTAATGTTAAGTGCCGAAATTAATTATTTAATTTCAATTGTATTAAATTCCGAATTTTCCATTTATGTGGTTTTAATAAATATCAGATAATTAATTAGGAATGTGATAAATAAAGATATTAAAAGATTGGATAAATCTTATCTGTTAGTCACATGATGGTTAGTGGCATTAGTGGGAGACTTGAAAAGAGTCCCACCACCACTAGGATTCCGGCCATCTTCCCCTTATAAATAGAGATCTATACACCTTCTAGAGTCATCTCATAACACACTATTTCTAAGGAGGGAGAGAAAATCCAATATTCTCATTATTCGTATTTTCTCACAAATATTTTGGGCACATAAGAGAGTAATTTTGGGTTGTTCAAGAAGGGATTCAAAGGAAGCTTTGACAGGAGACTTCTAGTCACTTGATTCCAATCAATGTCAATGGACAAAGCTTAGTCTTGATCATAGTTATAAAAGAATTTATGATTTTGTGATTGCATGTTGATTAAACATCCCAGATTCATGACAAAAATGTTTTTAACAAGATGTAACATTATGGTTTATATCCGGTATTATGATTATTAAAACAGTCTTGATTAACAAATTGTATAGAAAAGTGAAAATGAAAAATATAACTAAAGCTGCGTCGAGACGAATAATTTGAATTACACTTGAAAACTCAAATTTCATGAAGGTTTAATCATTCATGGCCCCAAGTAGTCTACATGTGCAATTTTGAGTTGTCTTTTTCTCTTGTTTAGAAAATGAGATGTCTACATGAAATGTTTGACACTGTAATTCAAGTGATTCTCATGATCATGAGATAACCCTAGAATTATGGACTGACTTCTCTTTTGAATGCTTTGTTATCCATCGACAGGATAATAAGAATTTTCCTGATCAGTGGTTGACTATATAGTACATAGAATGCACATTCGCTTCATTTTAGGTCGTGTTTTGGGTCTATAATTATCTTCTAAATGTGGTTGCTTAGGGGCAGTATCTTTTTCAAGTTTTAATTTTATTGTTTCTTTTGAATTTTTCATTTTTTCATTCAAGCCACGGAAGCATTGAGAATAGCTTCATTCATGTTTCTGTGATGGAAAAGGATTTTTACCTTGGGATAATTTTAACTAGGGGTGTTTCTTTCGGAGTCATTCGTGTAGGCGAAAAAGTACACATGCTTTGTAGCACATATTCTTTTTTTTTTATAAGTAAATGATATTAAAAAACCATCACTAAGGGAGCGAACTTGTATACAAAGGAACAACATCAAACAAAACCCCAGCAAACAGAGAACGACTCTACGCAACAGAGTGAAACCCCTCGACGAAATTGAGTACCTCGTGAGTCGTGAAAGCGAATCTCTTCTTCCTCCAACTAAGCAGAGTGCTCAAAAATAGATAACGAAGCCTCGAAGGTGTCGTCTCGATTCCATCAAAGCATATCTCATTCCGCTCCTTCCAAACCGTCCAAAAAATGCAATGTGGAACTAAACGCCACACACTTCTATCCCCCAACCCTCCCTAAGATGGTCTCCACCCATCTAAGATCACCCTTACTGACCCTGACATAATCCAAGTGGTACTAGTAATGGCAAAAAATAATTCCCACAAAAGTCTCATCACCTTACAGTGAAGGAGAAGATGATTGGTATTCTCCTCCTCCTCTTTACATAACCAACAACGGATCGCCAGATGGTATCTTCTCTTCTGAATACCCTCAAGCGTTAAGATTTCCTGCCTAGCCACAGTCCACATAAAGAACCTGACATTTGGCAGCGCTTTCACCTTCCAAATACTCTTCCACGGGAAGCGGTCTCTGGAATTCCCATTGCCGCACAGAATCTCATAGTACCCTTTGACCGAGAACACCCCTGTCCCTCCCCCCTTCCACTTTAAGGAATCCTCCCTGATCGTCGGACGGGGGACCAAACCCAACCACTCAAAGAACAAACCTACCTCCTGTAGCTCCCAGTCCCAAAGTCTTCTTCTGAGCAGCGGGTTCCATGTCACTCCATCTCTGGCAATCGATATGTGCTCATCCACCAACCCATCTTGATTTCCTCTTAGGTTAAACATCCCAGGATATAGCTCCTGAATAGACCCATGATCTCCCCACTTGTCCTTCAGAATATGATCATGTCGCCTCTCCCTAGAGAAAAGTCAGTATGACTAGAAAAAGATGTCCACTCCTTCACTATATGCTTGCAAAAATCCATACCATGAGCAAAAGGTGCCACCACCGACCCGCACCCCCACTGAGAACAACCCCCTCTAGCACTTACAACTATACTCCACAACCTATGTTCCTCCCAAGGGAACCTCCACAACAGCTTCCCTAATAAAGCTCTATTAAAATTAACCAAGTTTCTCATCCCCGCCCCCTCCTTAAAGGGATTGTACACCTCCTCCCACCCAACCAGACTATGCTTAAAGCTATCCTCAGTGCCTCTCCACATAAAATTTCGCATGAGTTTTTCCATTTTAAGATGAACAGCCACGGGCAAAGGCAGAATGAACATAAAACAAGTAGGCAGGCTAGACAACGAACTCTTAATCAATGTGAGCCTCCCCCCTTTCGACAAAAACCCATTCTTCTATCCCGCAATTTTTCTACGCATTCTCTCCAACAACGGGTCCCAGATAGCTCTAGACTTATACTTATCTCCAAGTGGCAAGCCATGATTCCTTCAACCCATGGTGTCGACAAGCTCCTCCACCATTTTTTCTCCCCCGATCGAAATTACCTCGCACTTTCCCATATTTATCCGAAGACCCGAAACCGCTTCAAAACAAATAAGGAGTAACTTTAGAGCACGTACTTGTCTCTGATCAGCGTCACATAAAATATTCGCATCATTTGTAAAAATAGGTGAGAGACGGCAACCCTATTAGGACCCGAAGTCCCCAAAGAGAACCCCTTGATCCACCCAGATTGGGCCACCCTTCCCATCATCCGACTAAACTCCTCCATGGACAAAATGAACAGGAAGGGGGATAATGGGTCTCCATGATGAAGCCCGCGAGAGCTGGTAAAAAAACCCTCAGGCACACCATTAATCAGAACAGAAAATCTGGCCATCTTAACACACCTCCCGATCCATCGACGCCACCTCTCGCCGAACCCCATCCTCCTTAACAAGTACATAAGGAAATTCCAATTGACATGATCATACGCCTTCTCGATGTCAAACTTGCACACTAAACCCGGATACCCACTCCTAAATCTGGATTCCACGCACTCATTGGCTACCAAGACTGCATAAAGAATCTGTCTGCCTCTCACAAATGCATTTTGAGACTCAGAAATAAGAGGGTCAATAACCTTCTAGAGCCTAACTGACAACACTTTGGCATGAAGATTGTAAACACTCCCAATCAATATGATGGGTCTCAAGTCCCTGATATCAATGGAACCCCCCTTTTTAGAGATCAAGATGATAAAAGTCGCATTCAACCTAGATACAAAGTAACCCTTGTCATGGAATTCATAGAAAAAATCCATCACCTCACTCCTAACAACGGTTCAACAATGATGAAAAAATGCCATCGAGAAACCGTCAGGACCCAACGCCTTATCACCATTAATTGATTTCAGAACCTGCACCACCTCCTCTTCGGTGAAGATACCCTCTAGACCATCAGCCTCCGTAGTGGAGATACACGCAAATTCAGCCCCATAAAAAGAGATCCGCCACACCTGCTCTTCCTTGAATAACCCCTGAAAGAACAGAGAAATGGCCCCCCTTACCTTTCTTTCATCTTCATACACCACTCCCCCCACTTCGATATTCCCGATGTGATTACCTTGTCTATGAGAACTGTCCACCTTGTGGAAGAACCTGATATTTAAATCTCCTTCCTTCAACCATAATGCCCTAGACTTCTCCCTCCAACTAATTTCTTCTTTTATGAGCCTTCTCATGATCTCCCCTTTTTTAAACTCCCTATATCTCCTTTCCTCCTCCGGGAGTTCGAATCTCCCCCCTTGTCATCGAGCCTCCTGACCTCCTCCAAGAAACTAGTAGTAGTCAGACGCACGTTCCCAAACACCTCTCTATTCCACCTTTTGATATCTTCCTTGAGCAAACCCAATTTAGTGTCCAATCTAAAGCTAGCATTCCCCTCCACTACATAACAAGACCACCAATATCCTACCTTACCCACGAAATCCGCCTCCTTAAGCCACATATTCTCAAAACGAAAAGGCAAACTACCGTCCCGCCATCCCCCACACTCTAAAAGGATGGGACAGTGATCTGAGTTAACCCTGGGAAATCAAGACTATACCACCCCAGAAAAGTGCTCCTCCCACCCCTTGGAAACAAGGAAACGGTCGAGACAAGACATAGATGGCCTATCTCGAAAACTTGACGAAGTAAAAAGCCCACCCTCCAACGGAAGATCCATCAGCTCCAAGTCATCAATAAAATTTGAGAAATCATGCATATACCTATCGATACTTCCTCCACTGCTCTTCTCCCCAACGAACCACACCATATTTAAATCCCCCCCATACAAACGGGAACATCCCACACCCTACTTACTCCTGCCAATTCCTCCCACAATTTCCATCCACTAGAGTCCTCCACAGGACCATAAATCCTCGATAACTCTAAGTAATTCCATCCTCTTTACTTTTGAACAGGCAAGAAAGGGTCCATCCACCCTTCAATCTCTCGAGCAAGTCAACCACTTCGAAATTCCAAAAAATCACCACCCCGCGTGACACAATGTTAACGTCTAAACTCACCCATTTAACCCCCCGACTACCCCAAATAGAACTGATACAACAAACATCCATATGGTTCATCTTAATCTCCTGTAAACACAAAATGCAAGGTCTCCACCTGGAAATAGCACCCCTTATTAACCCCCATTTGCCTATGTCATTCAACCCCCTAACGTTCCACGAAATAATACGAAGCTTCATTATATAAGAAACTATTAAACCAAATCTACCTCTCTAATTTTCCCCCTCTCTCCAACCCCCTCCCCCTCTCAATCACCTCGAACAAAGCCCACGCCTCCATCTATGAGACCCTCACCCCTTGCCAGTCGAGGAAGTCGTTTCACTAGGTACCACGACAACCTTGTTACTATTTACTGGCACTGAGACCACACACTTTTTTGTTTTTCCCTCCCCCTTACGAACCACCCGAAATAATATTTTACCACTACCACCTTCCTCGAAAGAAAGACTTTTTTACGATTTTCCCCCGAACTCTTGAAAGTTTTAATATTTTTAAGACCTAACATAGTATTCCCGAGGTACATGACTTTATTCTTGTTTAAACACGTATTTGACGACACCCAAGGTTTGTCTCAGATTGATCCTTACGATTCTAATCATCGATTTTTATAACTTCCTTTTTAATATTTTTCTCCTTAACAAACGTTAAAGATTCTAGTAATAAGCAGTCCTTGCCCAACTTGAAAAATACTCTATTAATTGCCCACGAATTTTTATATTATTTTCTATTGTTTAGTGTTCAGTAATGGAGTGTATTTGGCTTTGAGTTTTTGATACTCGATGATAAAAACGAATGCTTCATAATATGATTTCACAATGTCAAGAATAAAGCTCATGATCCACTGCGTATTTTATGTGTTGGAACACAAGGCCCCCAATTTATAAAATTCTTACACTTCAAAAAGAATCTTTGTACTTCACAAAAAGATAATTTCCTTTTAGATATACGGAAGCGAAGATGATGGTTCAAATTAAACATATTAACAAATTTTTAACTTTTTTCTAACATTAAAATTAAAACCAAGTGAAATATGATGGAACACACATTTATGTAAATTTCACTTAAACCATTTTAACCCAAGTCCTATAAATTTGAATAAGTCATATTTTTCATTTAATCAAATTAGGCTAAACCAAATTTTAACAAATTAACTTCATGACTTGAATTAACTACACATTACCCAAATTTAATTATGCACCAATTAAATAAGTAGTGATTAAACCAAATTTTATCTTTTTACCTAAGCATGCATTCTAGGTGATATAGCAAGATAAAATTAAACAATGAATCACTACGCCGCGATGTACGAGGAAAAACCCACAACGGGAAAAAACCTCGAATGACCCTAGCCTTAAGTCCACTAAGTATGGATTTAGAAATTACAAGACAGATGACTTACTTCCTCGACTCGACCCCTTTCAAGCCTTGACGCGTCTTTTTGTAAACACCTCCGCCTAGTAGACAACCCCGGAGCTCCACCGGAATCTTGGAATCACCAATGAGACATAGGTACACCGTCAACCACACATGGTGCCTTTCACCATGTGAGAATGCCGCAGAAAAACAAACTTCTTCTTTTTCATGGGATTTAGAAGCAAACCCAAAATTCTCTTCAAACGGATGTAGAGATAAACCGGTGCCAAACATTCCAAGCAAAGTATGTGTGTGTGTGTGTATATATATATATATATATATATATGTGGAAACTTGGAATAGATAAACAATGGGTGAAAACAAAAGTGTTTTTAAGGATTTTCTTAAAAGAATTAACACTTTAAACAATGAACTTTTCTTTGGAAAGATGAACACTCAAAAACTCTCTCTAGGAGTTGGAATGGTAGGAAAAATTTTTGTGGAAAAAGTTGGTTCCCGTACATATTAAGTCTGTTAAAAAGTTAGTGGGGAAAACCAGTGGAAAAGTGGAAAAAAACTGCTCAAAACTGCGAATTAACTGTTCCCACCAAAACTCGTTCGAACGACATTTTCGTTCGAACGAAGTCTCATTCGAACGAGCCTTCTAACGAAGTTCCAGTGTGAACTCCTTAGAAATCTCGTTCGAACATCATTCTCGTTCCAAATACACTTTGAACGTCATTCCAGTGGCCTATATGGGAACTCGTTGGCAAACTCGTTCGAACGACATCATTGTTCGAGCGACAAACTCGTTCGAACGAACTTCCAGAAAGTATAAAAATTCTATTTTTAGCCCAGAAACTTTATATACTATATATTAAAGTTTTAATAAAATCTTTCTGAAAATAAACAAGAGTTTAAACAAAAGTTCACCCAATATAAAATGTTCCAAGCTCCTATATATATTCAAATTCATACCTTAGGAGTAAACGGAACATTATTGATGACGTAGAAACGAGGCACAATAAACACGGCATTTTGATGAATCTTTAAACTTGGCCTCTACGTCTTCAACTTTAGCATGTCATAGGCTTGAAGGATGTTCAATAACTCTATCCTATAACGTAAACGTTTTTGTCCGGAATTGAGCCAAAACTACAAAGGACTCAATTGAAAATTTTTGTCCTTACAAATCTCCCCCTTTGGCTATTCCGGGACAAAAACCAACAAAAATACTAAAGGGTCATCAAGCTGTACTAGACTGACAAAAATATCCCACCCAAAATAAAAATACATAGCTTGACTCAAACAACCCAAGGATGAATACCTTTTCCCGATGATGAACGTCGCCATTTAGAAAAATTCCTACACACTTAAGCAAACTATCAAACGCATAGGGAATAACAAAATACTAAATGAAATTAAAATAATTAATCCCCCTAAATTAATTCCCCCCTTATGAACTGTGATCACCTAAGAAGGTCGCGACTCCTTCTAAGTTAAATCTCCTAAACTAAGGTACGATTATAATAGGATTAGATACCATTTCTCCCCCTATCATTGTCCCCCTTTTTGTTCAGGAATAGACAAAGTCTAAAGAATTAAAACTTAACTTATCTCCCCCAACTAAAGCATATTACCCTTAAACTAAACAAGGGATAAATAAAATGGGATAACAAGATAAACATGCAAATGTGCAAAAGTGATGAGAACATTAAAGGACGTGGGCAACAAAGTCATAATTAATCCAACAGATAATAACATATACCAACTAGGATGCAAGAAAATGATACCAATAAAATACATAAAGTATTAAGCATGTGATATGAACAAAGAATGCAACAAAATAGATACCAATTATGAATTAAAGCATAGATGGACTAGAAAGCAAGGCAAAGACTAAACAAAACATATCAAATATATGTATACATAATATATACCAAATAGACTCAAGTACACATATATAGATATAAACACATAAATGACACAAAATAAGATTAGCTTTTCACACTCATATGGTAAAAATATGACATATGGAAACGGAAGTGTTGGGGTGTGAACTAGTAACAATTAAATTTATACCCAATCACTTAAAACATATTCACGGAGTTCTCAATTGATTGCAAACTTCATCACATTTGAATATAACCTCATGTGATAATATTGATTGAAGTCAATGAACAAACATACACAATGCATACAAGCCTAGCATGTTGATGATTCTACAAACCAATAGAGTCATGACGATGAAAGTACAACTAAAATAAATGGACATTGTGCAAACCGTTGATATACCATCCAATCTCCCTCAATAAGCATATATATATATGAATGAATATATCAAACAAACAAGCATTGGCGATTATTGTTCTTTTTAATGCCATAATTCTGTTTTTAGGCCTTTGGACCACGCATTTCTTTTAGGTCCAAACAAACGGTGGATTACTATTCGCAAAGGATAATAAATCCTTTCGGAGCCCTTCCCCGTGCACATTTATATTTATCATTTTTTTCACACAAATCTCACGTGCAACGTATTTTGACATGCACTAGTCCTCCCAGGTCACAAATATGTAGATGACAAGATTGGTAGGAGAACACCTCATAAAGCTCAAATATAACATGTGACGATTAAATTTCAAAAGAGCTGGTGCATGTGTGAATAGAGGCATATAAAAATAGAATCCATTTAATCAACACAAAATCCAACTACTCCATATAAGCATGATAAAGAACATTTTAAGGATTAACAATCTTAACAAAAAGTTTTAGCCACATGGGATCATAAAAGATGGGATTCAAACACATGTATATGCCACATAAAGTGTGTCAAACTAAAATACACACCCAAAAAAAAATCTTTTTGAGTTTTTCAAATTTTTAACCAAAAATAAAAATATATATTCAAAAGACAAAAAAAAATCATTTGAATTTTTCATTAAGCTTTAATTACCAAGAGATAAAAACCCAAATGATAAATAAAAATCTTTTTGTATTTTTCATTTAAAGGAAACAAAATGAAGGAAATATAATACAAAAGAGAAACAAGTAATGATTTCTAGCATAAGATATGAAATAAAGCAGTGACTAGAAAATGACTAAACAAGCATACAATTATCATGGGTGGTATAGCATGAAGCACAAAAGCTAAAGTATGCAAATAAACTAACACATTCAACCTCTAGATTTTGCAAGGGAGGAAGCATGTGAAAGCAAATTAGAATCAAAAACCCTATCTTGTAAAGCTACCAAGTCGGATATCCTAACCCAAACTAATTATGAATGACGATCTAGGGGTGTAGGAATCTTGTCTACCTCGGTTGCCTTACATTTGGATTTTTTAGGAACTCGTTTCAGATCAAAACAAAATTTCCTACTATGACCTTTTCGACCACAATGTGAGCACTTAAAGAGTCGGCGAAAAGACTTACCAAAGGAATGATCTTTAAAGGATTTCCTAGGTGATTCTCCTAAAATATGGGTTTTGGCTTTATGGGTAGATTCATTACAAGTATCGAAGCCTAAAACACAAGTGTCATTTTTTATTTGGACTGTGCCTAAGATTTTATCTGGTTTTTTGGACCTACAGTCCAAATCAAATTTGACTTTCCTAGAGTCTTTTAATTTATTTTTTAATTCTAAAATATTATACTCTAATAAAATATTTCTCTCTTCAAACTCGAGAAGCTCCTTTTTCAAGGATTCCATTAAACCTCTAAGGTTATCTCTCTCTCCTTCTACATATTCAAGCTTCTCTCGAAGAGTCCTCTCACGTGTCCTAAGGTCTTCTACCAACACACTATCATCAACCTTGACACGCTCTTTTAAACAAGCTTCTAACTTCAAATTCTCTCTTTTTAATTTAATGTATTCTTCATAAAGTTCTTGAAAAGCATTTTGAAGTTCACTCACATCAACCTCTTCTTCATTTTCGCTCCCTCTTTCTTCTTCACTCTCACTATCATAAAAAACAAGGGAATCGTAAACTATGACCTTAAATGTGTCACGTGTTAAAATTTCATCGATAGACGAGTTCTCACTATCACTCACATGACTGGTCATAAAATCCATAAAGTTGGGCCTAGTGGGGGAATCGGGTCCCTCTTCATAATCACTATCACTAAGGGTTGCATTAAAATAAATTGGTTTCTTACCCTCTCTCCTTAGTTTAGTGGGACACTCTTTTGCCCTATGTCTATACCCTTCACAACCAAAACACCTATTTGACTCATCCCTATTTAAGCTTTCATTAATAGTTTTAGGGATCTTCTTGACTTTGTCATGTTTGAAGTTTCAAATTTCTTAAAGTCATTTTTAAATTTATCTTTGTTAATTTTAAGAAACTTTCGAAATTTCCTAGCAAACAAGGCCATATCTTCCGAGTCACTATCACTCTCGCTCTCTACTACTTGTTTTTCCTCTTTTTGGGCTTTTAAGGGAATGCCCTTTTCAATTTTCTTTTCGGTTTTAGAGGGAAACATGTCCAGTTTATAGGTTTGTAAATCACCTACGAGCTCTTCTAATTTCGTAGAGGCTAAAGTTGGTAAAGAATTTAAAATGGTCACTTTTGGAATAAATCTATCGGCTAGGGACCTTAAAAAAAAATTTACTACTTGGTTGTCAGGTATTGTTTCTCCGAAGTTAAAAGATGAATTTACAATATCGGAAAGTCTAGCATAAAATTCATCAAAAGTTTCTTTTTCGTTCATTTTGATGGTTTCAAATTGAGTGGTGAGGTTTTGGAGTTTCAAAGCTTTAACGACACGTGTACCTTCATGAGTGAGTTGTAAAATATCCCAAGCTTCTTTAGCGGTCTCACACGTCATAATGTGTCGGAATTGATCCGGTGTGACAGCACTAGACAAGGCGTTTAAACCTCAAAAATTAAAATTTGAAACTTTAAACTCATTCTCACTCCATGTATCGACCGGTTTGGGAACACATTCATTATCTATTAAATGAGTTGGTGGAGACCACCCGTTAACTAACGATAACCAAACCCTCTCGTCAATAGATTTAAGTGCCGATTTCATACGCGTTTTTCAGTATGCGTAATTAGAACCATCGAAAATAAGAAATTTTGAGAATGGGGAAAATTCCATTTTAGCCAAAAATAATCAAAGGATCTTAACGAAATAATTTATCGCTTTGCCTCTAATACCACTTGTTGGAACACGAGGCCCCCAATTTACAAAATTCTTATACTTCAAAAAGAATCTTTATACTTCACATAAGATTATTTCCTTTTAGATATGCGGAAGAGAAGACGATGGTTCAAATTAAACAAAATAACAAATTTTTAATTTTTTTCTAAAATTAAAATTAAAACCAAGTGAAACATGATGGAACACACATTTATGTTAATTTCACTTAAACCATTTTAACCCAAGTCCTATTAATTGTCCTAAGTCATATTTTTTATTTAATCAAATTAGGCAAACCAAATTTTAACAAATTAACTTCATGACTTGAATTAACTACACATTACCCAAATTTAATTATGCACCAATTAAACAAGTAGTGATTAAACCAAATTTTATCCTTTTACATAAGCATGCGTTCTAGGTGATATAGCAAGATAAAATTAAACAATGAATCACTACGCCACGATGTACGAGGAAAAACCCACAACGGGAAAAAACCTCGGACAACCCTAGCCTTAAGTCCACTAAGTATGGATTTACAAATTACAAGACAGATGACTTACTTCCTCGACTCGACCCCTTTCAAGCCTTGACACGTCTTCTTGTTAACACCTCCGCCTAGTAGACAACCCCGGAGCTCCACCAGAATCTTAGAATCACCAATGAGACATAGGTACACCGTCAACCACACATGGTGCCTTTCACCATGTGAGAATGTCGCAGCAAAATAAAATTCTTCTTCTTTTTGTGGGATTTAGAAGCAAACCCAAACTTCTCTTGAAGCGAATGTAGAGATAAACCGGTGCCAAACACACCAAGCAAAGTATATATATATATTAACTTCGAATAGATAAACAATGGGTGAAAATAAAAGTGTTTTTAAGGATTTTCTTGAAAGAATTAACACTTTAAACAATGAACTTTTCTTTGGAAAGATGAACACTCAAAAACTCTCTCTGTGAGTTGGAATGGTATGAAAAGTTTTTGTGGAAAAAGTTGGTTCCCGCACATATTAAGTCTATCAAAAAGTTAGTGGGGAAAACAAGAGGGAAAGTGGAAAAAAACTCCTCAAAACTGCCAATTAACTGTTCCCGCCAAAACTCGTTCGAACGACATTTCGTTCGAACGAAGTCTCATTCGAACGAGCCTTCTAACGAAGTTCCAATGTGAACTCCTTAGAAATCTCGTTCGAACATCATTCTCGTTCCAACAAAACTTCGAACGACATTCCAGTGGCCTATATGGGAACTCGTTGGCAAACTCGTTCGAACGACATCATTGTTCGAACGACAAACTCGTTCGAACGAACTTCCAGAAAGTATAAAAATTCTATTTTTAGCCCAGAAACTTTATATACTATATATTAAAGTTTTAATAAAATCTTTCTAAAAATAAACAACGGTTTAAACAAAAATTCACCCAATATAAAATGTTCCAAGCTCCTATATATATATATATATATATATATATATATATATATATATATATATATATATATATATATTCAAAATGCATTCATACCTTAGGAGTAAACGAAACATTGTTGATGACGTAGAAATGAGGCATAATAAACAAGTCATTTTGACGAAGCTTTAAACTTGGCCACTAGGTCTTAAACTTTTGCATGTCATAGGCTTGAAGGATAGTCAATAACTCTATCCTATGATGCAAACGTTTTTGTCCAGAATTGAGCCAAAACTACAAATGACTCAATTGGAAATTTGTGTCCTTACATTATGAGATATATAGATATATACAATATGTGTTCCACTTTATTTTCAATTGGTTTTAATCTACAGTATGTTTTCCAGCTGATCCTGCACTTATGTCAAACATAACTGGGCCTTTTCTACAAATGATAATATACCACTGACATACCTACTCATGCCAGTCACAATTAAGGTTTATGACATATTTTATTCTTAGAGTTTGTAATAGCCCGTGATTTTTTATCATAAATAAATCTTTTAAATCGAAAAAATATTTTATTATATTTCATTTTTTTGGCTTTTAATAATGTTGATTTATATATATAAGAAATAAGGTTTTAATTGGATTTGAAATTAAGGGAAAATCGGAATTTTTTTTAAGTCAACATTGAAAATTTCTAATGAGTTGGGTTTCATGAAAATGTTTATGTTGAATATTATTTACAAAGATTGTAATTTAGAATTAATTTAATTGTTAAAACAAACATTTTTAGGGGGAGGATCTGACCTAAGGAGGATTAGAAATTCGATGGTCTGATCTCCAAAACGTAATGCAGACGACCATAATGATGTTTGATCGCGTTGATTTTTTTTACACATCTTCGTCTCGTCTTCAGCAAAAACATATCCAAAATTCAAGGAAATTCGACGGTCAGATCTTTAAAAACATGACGCATACGATGCTAACGATGTCTAATTGAGTTGTTTTTTGGACAACAGCTTCGAATCACCTTCATCTATAACATATCAATCTTTCACCGAATTCTGACGGTTCGATGGCCCGATAATGATTTCTCTGTGTGTTTGTGTTTGATTATGACTTTTTTTTTAAATACTTTATATAATGGACGGAATTTAGAATTTTTTAAACACTTTAAACCTATCCCAAAAATCATTAGTCTCCAAAATTAATATCTCATATCTTCTACCAAACCTAAACCCCATTAAAAACAAGTTTCAACTCAAGTTTTGAAGATCCAAATTAAGCTTTATGAAGATCAACCAAGAACGAGTATTTGCTATTTTCGCGAGAGGATCGCAACCGTATAATCAAATTTTCAAGACGACTTCATTTTGGGCATACATAATTCTATTGTTCCCTTTAAGTGTTATATGTTTTAAATATTGCCTAAACCTTCATTAATTAATTTTTTCTTAAAATTAAATTGGAAGCTGAATTAGAAAAAGTGAAAGTAATTACGGGGATATTTTTATTAAAGATAAAAATATTATTTAACACTTGAAACAATAACATGCTTAGATTAGAGGTTTGGGTTACGATAGAATTGTGGGACGTTTCACATGTTAATAATTAAAAATATAAATTTGGAATAATATTTTGACTCCTATAATTAAGATATTAATGTGTATGTTGTAGAACGGAATTATTATTGTGTAACATTGTGAATACGCATATTAAAGTGGAATTATATGTTAATCGGTAAAATATCACTTGTATGGAAATTTTTGAGTTTGACAACTTGTGTGACATTTTGGTAGGTCTTGTTTAATTATATGGTCAAAAAACTTAATTTGGATGAAATTGTAATCGTAGGATTAATTGGAAGAATTATAGAGATAGATTAAAATATGCTTTATGTGGATATTGTTTGTGTTAATATTTCGACACTGCGGGAACGTTGGGATTCTTGGAAGTAGGTTTACTTTCACTTATTTTATAGGTTGCTTGCTAAACATAAGTAACAAAACTGAATATAATGAACTGTCTAAAAACATAAATGAACTCCTACGCAACTAGAATAGGAGAGAGAAGGGATAGTAGTGACTACACGCCGATACCTACATCCTAAGAAGTTGATGGTGTGAAAGTTTGAGTGCCACAGGTTCGAAAATCTCATATCTGCCGAGGACCTGAAAATATAAAGGGTTCCAAAATGCCAAAGAAAGAAAAATCCTTCTATATTATAATAATTGCCCATGATAAACCAATATGGTCCTCCGGTTGTTTAAGTTGATTACATATTATTAACCAACCCAAACAACCTAATATAACATGCATCTATCCTATCCCATATATTCGCATTTATTCATTATTTTAAATAAATCATTGGGTTAGGCATAGGTCATATATTAGTGCCTCATATCATAGGTCATAACAAGTTAACATTAATTTTTTAAGTCTTTATTCTCCAGTTTCCATACTATTATAATACATGAATAACATATTAATCATTAACATGATTATGTGCAACAAGAATATATCTCATGCAATATCAAGTAATTTTTATGCTACATCTATGCACAGTTCAATTAGCTTAAAACTTGCACATATCAAAGGCCTACAAAATCTTTCTCTATGGATCGTCGTGCGGCTACTAGGTATAGTTATTAAGTGCCCAATTCTATAATCTAAGATATACACGATTGGCAACACGAAACATGAATCACTACATCCATTGACCCATATATTAGACCATACTGAAAGCTTCTATATGTGGTACAATAGGTAACATCCCTCATTACAGGATGGACCTCCAGGATAGTAATATAGGGGATTTAGACTAAGGTAGTGCCCACATTGCCTAGGGAATGCCTAAAGTCAAACTCACGTAACCCCTATGTTCTATCTGGAAGCTTATTCTCACGAGCCTAAAGTGCGTATGCCTATCAGGAAATACGCACAACATAATACAACGTTCGTAAATTATTTCCAACGAATATAGAGTTTGGGGTTTAATTTCAAATTACCCTCAATTAACATATTCATATTAAGGTATTTCATATTCTACACCATATCTCGATATCACAAATTATCCAATAATTTAAGAATATTAAGTCTCGAAAGCATCGTTTATATGTTCGTGAATCACATAACAAACATCGATCCCAATCCTAATGGCATTTAAGTAGTTAACCAAAATACTACTTATTCAAAAAGGATTATAATATAAATTTTCCAAAAATATGAAATCCAAAACCCCCGTTTACAATCCCAAGCAAATTCCCCTAAAAATCAATATTTATTGACCGATCAATCGCACCCTATGCGATTGATGGCTGAAGGATGAACTGTGATAGATCGGGCCCCCACCGATCGATTAGAAGTCTCAGTTGTTTCCATTTTAAAACTCTCACGTTTGATACCCTTTTCACCAAAATCCTAATTAATTCAGTTCCAAATTCCAAAATTGAATTACCAACAACATATATGGGGTAAACTAACAAACATATATTATTTATGCATGAATTTAACAATTAATTAAAGGTTTGTATTGATAAAACCCAAAATCTCCACTTCGGACCTAACATTCTTAGATCTGAAATTAAATCATTGATTTGAACATGTTTTGTGAAATTTATTAAGGGAATTTAATCCATTTTTTATGTAAATGATAGATCATGTGTTTAATTTCAGTTTGGATAACATTTCCTAGGTCAATTTATCTAATTTTCATTTCTGACTTTAGGGTTCTTCATTATCTTCATTCTATTCAATTGCTAATTTATAGATAAATTGTTTTAATTAATATTTAACAAATTAACATACTAGAATAAATTATAATTCTAATCTAAATATTATAAATTAACTAATCTTGCCTTATAATTGATTTCTCAATCAATTCCATTTCTTCCTCTTTCAAAAGCTTAAGGAGCTTTAAGGGCCTCCTTCTTCTTCCTTGCCTCTTCTAGGGGTTCTCCTCCCCCCACTTTAGATTAGAAAAAAGTATTTTGGCTGCTAATGCTGGATTATGGAAGTACCAAATGTCTTAATCCAATTTTAGGGTTACGATTAGGGTTAATTTTTCAAATTACCATTTTAGCCTTATAGGTTATTTAAACGCGCTAAAAACGGCCCCGATGGGTACCCATACCCATAAGATCGTAACGAATCATTTAAAACACGTAAATGGACTTTATAAACATCCTAAACATGTGCATGAGTATCCCGTGCATCAACATCAACAATCAACAACATATATCGTCGGTAAACACGGAATACAACAATTATGCGTCACACGTGTCCTGACTCGTACACAAACGGTATAACAGATACGTACGCATGTAAAACACATGTAATACATTTAGGAATTTAAATTGTTAATTTAGTATTCATTATTTTGTAGAATTATTAATTTATTTTGCCAATTAAAATCCCGATGAATAATTAATATTTTATAATTTCCAAATTCTTACTTATGAAGGTAATCTCTCTCTCTCTCTCTTCATGTGTAATATCTATTTATATAGAAGTAGTATGAAAGGTGTTCAAAAAAACTTTTGAGGCTCATATTTTATAACTTTTTCATTCCATTCCCTCCATTATCAGATTTTCATACCCATTTGTGTATAAAAAATAATTTCATTGTTGTGATTTTGAAATCTTTAGGTACGAATAAAAAAATACACAAGTTAAAACATTTGTAGAAATATTTGTCTTTTCTTATTACTCTCAAAGTAATATGTTTTTTCTTATCTTAACCTATTGAAAGAATATTTCATGTTTTACATCCTTCAATTATATTTTTATTTATGCTATTTAATTCGATTTTTTTTAATCCTAATGCAGATTGGTAATGTTCTTTCATTCATTATGATGACAGAGATCTATAGTTTGATATTTTCAATTGATTGCGTTAAGGCGATAGACATATATTCATAACGAAGTCTATTAAGTACATTTTCTTTTGTTGTTGTCCAATGTTCAAGTTGAATTCTAATTATGTTTTTTTTATATGAAGGTAATATTAAGGGTTCTACAGTTTATGCTTTGTATTTGTGAAATTAAAATAGAAATAGGAGTTTTTTGTTGTTGAGATTTTTAGTTTCCTTTTTGTTCATTTAGTTTTTTTTATTAGAAAATCCAGTTGATACTCATAAAATTTAAGTAGAGGTTGTTTTTGTTTTATCTTGTTCAATTGTCATTGATAAAAAAATACTTTCATATGTGTGTGGTGTGTTGATACGAATGTATAAATGATTTAAGTGGAACACTACTATTTTGTGTACTAGGAAACTTATATTGATTTCTATTATATGGTTTCTACATTTCTCAACACTATGTACATTTGGTTTTTGTTATGCCCATAAGCAAACTTAATATGATGGATTACAAAATTATCTATTGTATTTGGTATCATTTATTATAATCACATTTAAATGAGTACATTTTTTGAATTGCTATCATTTTTGGTAGCTATTAAAATTGTATAAGACCATAGACCTAATAGGTTCCCCCTACATGACCTCAGACGGTTTGGGGGGATGTCTCAAAGTTATAAAAAAAACTATATAAAGTGGTTCAAACCTCTACTGAGGATCCCACATCAAATGTAAAGGTTGTTACTCTGTATATTAGATTATATAGATACTTCTTAAGCTTTGGCTAAGAAAGTCTAAGATTAATGTCTTATTTACCACTAACATGGAGGTTCTCGAGAAGATCCTAATGGACGTATCTAAGGGTTCTCCAGTCTGATTTTAGAGCACAACATGGTATAAAATATGTTAACAGTCAGAAATGATCTAAACTCTAACTATTTGCTATTAATAGTGGGTCGATGGTGTGTATTACAATGGGTATATACTTGCTTGTACACTTTCCATTTGTTCTTCTTGTATTTTGATGATTTAATATCGTCTTCCACCATTCTCATGCCTCCCATATATATCCATTATCTTAGAGAAAGAATGAGGGGACTTCAATAACTTGGTCGGGCCCTCTTTGAAGTTTGAGTGCTATAGTAGCAAGGTGGAGTGTGGGAGAAAAGATTACAGGTGGTGTAAGGTAGTTGATAGGTTCATTAAATGCGGATGAAAGTCATCAATGCTAGTGAGAGTGAAGGGTGGTGGTAAGTAAAACAGTGATTGCCCTTTATATCTACCAGTTAGATATGGCGCAAGATCTTAGTCGGACGTCTGAGGGATCTGGAATTAGTAAATGTTCCTCCTCAGGTGGTCTTGAGATGTGTTGCAACATTGTCTCCCTCAAGGAGGGGTTATGGAACCACCATAGGTCAGTTCTATTTATAACAAGGTCCGTAGTACAAGTATGAGACCAAGGGATAGTGGTGTTGAAGTCGCCGAGATGGGTTCTTGAGATGTGGTGGGACAACTGAGAATTTTGGGAGAGAAATGATACAGATAAGGCCTATGGCTTTATTGTGGTCCATTCTATAAGGAAAATGTGGTCTTGATACCTTAGTTCAAATTTGGCATAGGTCTATGATGGACCTTAGGACCTCTTCACAAGTATGAGAAGACGACGGGGTTGTGAATCCTTCCCTACACCAAGTTAGGCAGATGGTAGTGGATTTGGCCCGTGACTAGGATCGTGGGTCATGAGTCAGACCCATGACCAAAAAATGTGTGAACTGGAACACGGGTAACGAACCTAGTCCCTCACCAAAAGCTATGGTCACAGAGCAGGGCGTGAGGTTGTATATGGTGCATGGTCGCGGAGAGGGGACGTGACCAGGTGTCACGAACCAAATCCATGACCCATTTGTGACCAACCCTTACACCTATTTCACCTTTGCCATAGACCACATTCATGACTCACCTTTAAACTTGTTCCACCTTGGTCACTATTTAGAGTTGTGACCAACCTCTACACTTGTTTCCTTTTGGTCAAGAACTAGAGCCGTCCCCAACTATTACACCTGTTTTTCATTTGTCACAGACCAGAGCTATGATTATATATATATATATATCAGGAGAAAAAATAGAAAATGCTCACGGTTAAAGTCTATGACCATAATTAAATGGAACAAAAAATATGGGTTATTTCAGGTCCTATTCTCACACTGGGTGTCCCACGAATATGCGTCCAGTTGCTATGTATTAAGTTGGACATGTGCGAGGTGTTTGTGCCACCTACGGTGCCGTTTGGGTTTATTAGTCATTTTCGCTCACTCGTGGTTGTAATATCTCGTATTTTTGCGTATTTAGAATTTAATTAATTGAGTAATTAAATAGAAAAATACGATTTAATTTAAATTACGTGGGTGGAGTAATTTAATGTGATTGAATATTTAAATTATGCTAGTGAAGTAATTTAATGAGATTTAATGATAATTATGATTATTAAGTGATTAAATAAGAATTATGATTATTAAATATTAACGGAGAGACAAAGACTGATTAATATTATAGTATGAGATTTACTATGAGTGTGAGTAGTAAATATTGATAGAAATTTTGATATACGTCATAGCGAGTGATATGGGCGTATTTGTTATTGTCTCACCGGGAGTCGCGTGTAGACTACTTTGAGGTGAGAAATGAGAAATATATTTTAGTGACTCAAATGATAATTTAGAGGTCATGGATGAGTCCGTAAGGGTCGAAATAGTCAAAATGGTATACTCGGGGGTATTAGTCGGGTACCGAGGCATTTTTTGGCTAAATCGGGACCATACGATGGCGTTTTAATCTTTTAGCATATGCGAGTGAGGAGACCTACGAATTTACAAACTCTAAATCAGATTATAAGAGTTGGAGGCTAGGGGTAGAGGAGAGAAAAACACATAAAAGCCATTAGAAAGAAGAGAGAAACTATTCTCAAAGCCTACGGAAGAATTGGTGAAGGATTCAAAGGGTTCTTTCACAACAAACTAGTTGGGAAGGAAGATTGGAGGAGAAAGACAATCAATCACCAACAACAACCACAAAATCGGATCATCTCTGAATAAGGCAAGTAGTTATTTGTAAATTAAATTGAGTTATAATATCCATGTGTAGGATTTATTAATAATATGATTTGATGGATATTCTTGGTGAAAAAGAGTTGAATAAAATGCATGTTGGTTAGGGATTTATATGTAGAATGATTTACACTTATAGAGGATTTGAAATAATAGAAGACTTGTTGATTAAAATGGATTAAATCTATAATTATGATTGAAAGTATGGGAAAAACATATTAAATTAGTGTTCTTGAATAATTAGAGAATTTAAATTATTCTGGGATGAATTTGTGAACATTCGTGATGTTTAAATCGTTTGAAATAATCCAAGTGTACCTAAGAATGGTTAGGAATCGTTAGTTACAAGTCTGGTATATTATCATGGGAGTAGGATAATTGAAAATGGTTAAAAACACATGAACAAGAAGAAGAACCGCATCTATCATTGCTCAATCGATCGATCGACTATAAATGTCGATCGATTGATGTTCATGGTCGATCGATTGACCCTGTCTGATTTTGGGTTCTTTTGTTGTTTGAGTTCTAAGTGGTTGCCAATGCTTAAGAAGAACCTTAGAGATAATTGTATACTTATGTAGGGACTTAGTGAATACCAAAAGGTATTTAGTGGGGGTCCGTTATAATCATGGGTATAAGATTTGGAGAGATAGACCGACTGGAATAAATCGATCGAGTCGTGTATCGGGGATTACAAATTTGAGTTATTAGTGAAGATAACGTCAATCCAAATTAATATCAATAGGTTAGAGATAGTTTAGCTACTTAAATGAATGGAGGGGTAAGTAGGACCCTTGTAGTTGTGTGAATACTCAATTAAAATGCGATAGTGAGATAAATTGAAAATTAATAAGTACGGTGAATATTAAAGAGAAAATAATACGTATGAGCACAATTATTAAGTTACGTGTATACCTACTGAATTATATAGATACTTAGGTGGGGAGAATACCTAAAGTATAATTGCCTATATTAGGGTCAAGGTAGGATTCCGAACTAATATATGGAAATAGTAAGTTGGGGTCGTGACGAAAGAGTTCCGAACCAATCTATGTATAAAATTTCATTAGTGGGGTCGAGGTGATTTTTTGAACTACGACATGAATTGAACTTGGGGTCGAGGTGAGATTTCGAACCTATCCTTTTACATGGTTGTGACACCCCGCCTAATTAAATACCGGGCGATCACTCCTTTATTAAATTAATTCAAGGTGAACAGTTGGTTCATTCTCAGCATCACTGTCGAAAAATAAACTAAACTTTCCAATTTAACACCCTAATTTATTAAGCTACGTGTCAAAACCATTTATATAACATTACTTTCCAAATTTTATTTTAAAGAAAATTATTTATTTATTTATTAACAACATTTCAATAAGTAAGAATCACATCACAATAATCCTGGAACATAATCCAATTAATTAAAATCATTCGTCAATCGAATCCCATCATGAAAAAATTAAAGTAAAACATCCATACTGAAATAAATCTCATAGTAACAGTACTAGAAATAACTGAAATACAAATGTCCCAATAAAACAGATAAATAGTGGAAAGGGTGACACATGCCCAATAAATGAGAATGATAGAAGTGGAATCAATGAGTGGAGTCGTCTACGCAAGTGGCCTGCAACTCACACCTAAGCTGGAGCGCGTTCCTTCCAAGGAATTCTAAGCAAGACTCCCCTGTGGCTGGGCACCTGTAATATATACATATATATATACAAGAGAGAGAGAGAAAAAGAAACGGGTCAGAGCCCAATAGTGTGTATGATTTAAAATTCGTTTAGCAAGTATTTAAATTGATACAGGCCAATGAAACAACATATTAGTGCGACACTCTCTTGAGAAATTATCACCTCTCTTCTAATGTGCACGCCTAACGTACTAACCTTCCCAATGGTTTATCTTATCATTTATCGCACTAGTCTTCACAATGATTTAACTTATCTTAGGTTACTCATAATGTTTCAAGGTCGAACAATATAATTGTTTATAAAGTAAGATTTCAATTTGTAATCAAGATTGTCATTATAACTTTATTAATCACTAAAGTTTTTCCAGTGTCATAGTATACTTTCTCAAAACAAGTATTTACAATTTGAGCCATCAATTGTATCCTACTTATGAAATCATAGTAGGCAGTTCCAAATTTCAGAATTTCAGAATTTCATAATTATATATATTAACTACTCGTATAATATATATATATATATATATATATATATATATATATATATATATATATATATTACAACAGCACCCCGAATAAAACTATGGTGCAGGCATACTCTGCTATCCAATCCCCGTATCGCTCACACTAAGGGAAATACAAGTTCGGACTCACTCTCGAACTGTACCAACATATATACAAACAAGATTTGAGGCGAAGCATAGATTCCAAGTCTCTAAGAGGTCAGTACATACCCCACGCCTCTTAGGACCGTCTGAACTATCATTCCGATAGCCTGTACCAAGGACATCTATCTCCTAGGGTACGAATCAATATCCCTCATAAGGCAACACTGGATAAGATCGCCCCAGCGCGGTAACCTCAGGGATAGCAAGTAGCGCGGGTACGTTTTTCACACATAGATAGTATATGAAAACACAATCATATAACTATACTAATATCATCATATCAATATTAGATATATCTCAATTCCATAGTTACGACATCATCCTTATTTTCACATTTATTAGTATCGCGTATAAGGGTTCGTCTCTAACCTTATTTCGAAGGATTTCTCCCACTTAATACGTAACATTCATGGACTCTATCCTCCCAAGTATAAGATTCAGTAAGTGCCCTTTTTATGTTCCAACGTAATTCTCTTACGCAACTCTCCCGTTAATTCATAAATTCATCAACCCTAAAGTAATTATCCCACAAGTACAATTCTCGTCTCATATTAAGAGTCCTAAGATTATTCATATGCCCTACTGGTCTTTCATATCTCCCAAAACATTTTATTAAGGATGCCCAATAATTATCTCACATTAAGTTGAATTTTAACTAATTAAGAGGGGAAAAACATGAGTCTGCCAGAAGGGGTCGATCGATCGAGGTTTGGGGCTCGATCGATCGAAGCTCTGGGCTCGATCGATCGATCAAATAGGTATTTCGATTTTTGCAGATTTTCAGTTACGGGTTCTAACACCTATCTTCATCCAAATCCATATTTTTTAATTCCAAACGTCCCAAAAATTCTACTACTAACATTATATCATTATACCAGATATTTCCAACGTAAAGCATGTGGATTTCTAACATTAAACATGGATTAACAAGCCCCAATTTCATATAAAACCTCACGAACCCTAAAATTCTCTTAAACATGGTTCTAACAAATATTTCCAAAATTTTCTTCTTATACACATCATAATTTCGTGGTTTAAATCCTCTACATGGCAAGGGTTTTCAGAATTTCAATTTAATCCATCACTACATGCGATTCCTATCTCATATCTTTGGTTTTCTTCCATAGAAACTCATTCTAATTACTCCTAAACTAATATGAAAGATGCATCAACGAAATAAGCAAGATAAACACTTGTCTGGGATTTTCAGAGGTCTGGTTCGGTGCCAAATTTAGTATGGTTGCGTTCTCCGTCTCGCGATCTACGCGTTGGTGGTGGCGGCGGTGCAAACCGTTGAGTTTTGAGCCTTGGAATGCTTTGAGAGTTCTCTCCTCTCTTCTCCAATGGCCGTTCTAGAGTTTTCAGCTTTCTAACCCTAGAAGGTAACCTAGGTATCTGATATAACTCCTCTAATTTTCGTGGGTTTAATTACACAAAAATGTAAAATGACCAAAATGCTCTCTCGGGTTACTATTTAGGCCTAAAAATGCCCCGAGACCCAAACTAAACCCCCAGGTACACTTTTCTGACTATCTCGGCCCTTCCGGACGCGTTGGCGCACTCAAAACGACCATACGGACAACTTATAAAATATTCACTTTTATTTTTCAAAATTTAGTCCCGACGCGACACGAGCACGTCCCGACTTAAATTTCCGAAATTGTCATTTTATTCACTCGTGACATTCAATATAACCAATATTATATATTACTTTGCTCATTAGTAATATTCAACAAATTTCATATAATTACTAACTCTCGTCACATTAATAATTATAATTTAATTAATTTCCGAATTTTTATTAAATAATTAACTCACATTAAATTTAATAAATCCCCAAATTAATATAGCCTGAAAATATGGGGTATTACAGTGGTGCCGATGGACCATTCCAAACCAAGAGTCCTTTATGTGTGTTAAGAGGACATATTAGTAATGAATGAATTTATAAGTATATATAGTGTGTGAAATATTTACTGTATTAATAATCTAATTATGACAATGAGATGCCGTGAATACATCTAATAGAAAATTAAGTAGGAAAACTTAATTATAAATCGATTAAAGATAAAAAGGCGTGAACAGTTATCTAAGTATATAAATCATGGGATATATTTTCTATTACATACTAATTGGGCGGTATGGGAGCTTAGTCGCGTAGATGAGTTCAGTTGAATACTATAGTTCAATTATCTTGGGTAGTGTAGCTAGGTGGGTTAATTATGGGATGTTAGGCTTGCACTATAGAGGAGGGGTGAGGAAACTCAAGATAGTGCACGCAAAATCTTAACATGTGTAATCAATAACTCATCTTACCGTGATAATGACTTGCAAAATATTTTCAAAACATTTTGAGTACTAACTCTCGCTATCAAAATATTTTCAAAACCTTTTAGGTGTCTAGCCACAGCAACGCCAGAGTTGAGTATTCAATCGAGGGACTCGTAGCTGTAACATTATGGGGGCTGAAAGCACTTTGCATAGACGATTCATTCATTCCGATCTAGTGTAAGATCTTAATTTAGTACTCTCTATTGGGAAATGTTGTCAATTGTCATTATTTCAGATGTACCAAAAATTCTGAAAGCATAATCATGGGTTCCTAACATATAGAGGAAGAGGCATAAGAAATTTCAAGTCATTTAGAGATTGTTTAATCCCCCTGCCTCACATAACTTTATGGAATTTAAGTTATCCAGACATATGTGCGACACATCATGGTATCTACTTGTTATAGCCATAACTTGACAACCATTGATCCGATGGGTATGAAATTGTTTCTACGGCTCCAGAGGTCAAAATACATAAAAACTCACGAATGATCTTTTTTTGAGGCTGTTATGATTTTTGAAAAAAACCATTTCGTTTTTGTGGATGACACGTCGTTAAATTTGCGACACGGGTTAGTGTAACATGAAAGAGATCAAATCTCTACAGTTCAATCCAGATGGAACCGCAAAGGTATGAGATCTTGAATATCCTATGTAGATACACCATGTGTAATTTTCTTTTATGATTCGATTTATACGCCTTTTCAATAGACTCTTGGACTTCCGCTCCAACACTCACAGGAGGTGGTTATGTCTTTGGACTCAATTCCAGTCGTGAGGGATTTTGAGGACATCTTCCAGGAGATACCAGGGTTACTACCTAGCAGGGAGATTGAGTTTGTTATCGACTCAGCGCCAGGAACGAGACCGATTTCCAGAGCACAGTATCGCATAGCTCAGTCGGAGATGCGGGAATTGAGAGAACATATTCAGCAGCTCTTGGGATAGGGTTTCATTCGGCATAGTACATCATCGTGGGGTGCGCCGGTATTATTTGTGAACAAAAGGGATGGATCGATTCGTTTGTGTGTAGACTACAAGGATCTAAACAAGGTGACGATATGTAATAAGTATTCATTACCTAGGATTGATGAGTTATTTGATCAGTTGAGAGGGGTTGCGTACTTCTCAAAGATCGATTTGAGGTCAGGCTACCACCAGTTGCGCATTCTCAAAGATCGCTTAATTTCTACTACTCATGTGGCAGTGATAGTGGCTCAGGAAGTTGAGACAGCTATGAGGGCCATGGCAACCCATTTTCCTCAGCCATAGGCACAGCCTCCAGTGGAACCCACAGTTTAGGCCCCGGCAGGGCCACCTTCTTGGCAGCGAGTCAGGGAAACCTTTCAAAAGGGTCGTCTGCTTGAGTTTCAGGGCAGTACTGATGTGGTGGAGGCTTGCGACTGGAAGAAGAACAATCATCACCATCTACGTATGATTAAATGTACCGAGTCATAGAAGCATATGCTTGCAACTTTTTATCTGTAGGGAGCAACTTTACAGTGGTGGGAACTAGTTACTACCACAGAGGAGAGGGACTTAATGACGATTACCTGAGTTCTGGGTGAGATTTGACCGCAAGTACTTTTCGCCTACAATAGAGTCCGGGATGAGGAAGAAATTTAGTGAGGTGGTTTAGGTAGATCATTCAGTTGATGATTATGAGGAAGAGTTCACCCATATGGCTAATTTTGTGCCAGACGAGGAGTGAAAGAAGTAAAAGTTCCATATGGATTGGCCTGGAGGATCAAGCAACATTTGATCGGTAACCCATCACTGATGACATATACAAATTTTTTCAACACCGCACTAGTGCACTATCAGGATCATCGCTTCCATGCGAAGGGAAGTAAGAGATGTGCGCTTATCCAGTCGGGCAAGGCAAATGGAGGTAGTGATAGTAGCACACTACAACAGTAGACAACGGGTCAGCTAGGGCAGGATTCCTGGCAGGGGAACTCTTCCAAGAGATTTAGGTACAGGAGACATTGATCTGACATACAAGGATAGTAGGGTACCCAGTAGGAGGTTCCTGAGGGCTGTTAGGGCTAAGGGAACCAAGGGGGAGGCCAGCAGGGCCAAGGGAAAAGATAGTTCCAGGGCCAGTGTTTTACATTTGTCCAGCAGGGTCATAAGAGTAGGACTTTCCCACAAGGAGATAGGGAAAAATAATAGGGTGCCCAACAGGGGTAACAGGCTCTGTTAGCCCCAGTACCATCACAGGCCCCACAGCAGCAACCGGTCTAGATGAGCAATGGGTGTGTGTACAACGTACGGGACGTGCCTATATAGCCAGCACCTCAGACGCCGTCAACAGTCGTGGGTATGTTTCCTATCAATAGATATGAGAGTAACATTTTATTTGATGTGGGTGAGACACATTCTTTTATTTCCACCAGATTTACACGAGCAACCGGTCTTTTAGAGACAATCGACACTCATTTTATGCGTGTGGGGTCACCGATGGGTAGTGGGTCCCTTATACATTCGATCTATAGGGGTGTGGACATTATGATCGGGAGATTAAGTCTAATGGAAGAACTTTTAGTTTTAGATATGTAGGGTTATGACGTCATCCTAGGCATGGATTGGTTGGTGGGTTATAGGGTGATGGTAGATTTCTATGAGAGGACTATCGTGTTTGCCATTCCGGGACAGGTGATATTCCTAGTGGTGATACCTCTCCCTGAGGGAGTATTGTGCACTCACTTATATTACATAGAGGAGGAGACCTCACAGGAGGTGGTTGTTTCTGTGGACTCAATTCCATTCCTGAGGGATTTCGAGGATGTCTTCCAAGAGATACAAGGGTTACAACCCAGCAAAGAGATTGAGTTTATTATCGACTTAGCACCGGGGATGAGACTGATTGCCAGAGCACTATATTGCATGGCTCCATCGAAGATGCGAGAGTTGAGAGAATAGATTCAGCAGATCTTGGGACAGGGTTTCATTAGCGGAGTACATCATCGTGGGGTGCGCCGGCATCATTTATTAAGAAAAGGGACGGTTCGCTTCGTTTGTGTGTAGACTACAGGGAGTTGAACAAGGTGATGATACGTAATAAGTATTCGTTACCTAGGATTGATGACTTGTTTGATTAGTTGAGAGGGGCTGCATACTTCTCAAAGATTGATTTAAGGTCAGGATACCACCAGTTGAGCATTCGAGAGGAGGATGTACCTAAGATCTCTTTCTTATCGCGATACGGGTCATACGAGTTCAGAGTAATGCCTTTTGGGCTCATTAATGCGCCTGTAATGTTTATGGACCTCATGAACAGGGTATTCTGGGACACCTTGGATCGCACTTTGTGATCGTATTCATTGACAACATTATGTCTTACTCTCACATGGAGGAGGAGCACACCATGCACTTACGTATGGTTCTTCAGACGTTACGGGACCATCTGTTGTACGAAAAATTTAGGAAATGTGGATTTTGTCATCAGGAGGTTCAGTTTTTTGGCCATATTGTGTTTGACAAAGGCATTTCTGTTGATCTGACTAAGGTATCAGGGTGAAGGAGTGGGGACAGCCCACGACACTGATCGAGATTCAGAGCTTTTTAGGATTGTCCAGTTACTATCGTCGCTTGATTAAGGGGTTCTCAAAGATTGCTGGACCTTTGACGAACTTGAATCAGAAATGAGTACCATTCATGTGAAGCGACTGCTGTCAGGTAGCATTTGATGAGCTAAAGAACAAATTGACATCGATGCATGTAATTGCATTACCTAGGAGTGGATTGGAGTACTGGGTCTATACTAACGCATCCTTACAGTGACTTGGGGGTGTGTTACACTAGGAGGAGAGGGCTATAGATTATGCATCTCGAAAGCTAAAGCCACATGAGAAGAATTACCCCACCTATGACCTGGAGTTGACAATGGTCATTTTTGCTTTGAGGCCATGGATAAATTATCTTTTGGGAGAGGAGTTTGCTTTGTTCATGAATTATAAGTCACTTCAGTATCTCTTCATGAAAAAAGATCTGAATATGAGGCTGAGGCAGTGGCTCAAATTCGTGAAGGATTACTAGTTTGATATATAGTATCATCCTTGTAAGGATAATGTGGTGGCAGACTCGCTAAACCGAAGACCTTCTGGAGAGGTAGCAGAGGTTTGGAAAGCGAAGTGGAGAGAACTTAGACATGGGGATGAGATAGATAGCGTATACATGGAAGTTTTAGATATCAATCCCGAGAGTTTTATGCAGGTGGTGAGAGCTCGGACAGAGGACCCATTTTTTTAGGATAAAGTATGACAGTTACTAGCTAAGGGGGAAGAGTCTTACTCCATCATCTCAGAGGGTGGACTACGATTTAATGGGAGACTGGTAGTACCTAAGGATGAAGATTTGAGGCATGCAGTCATGATAGAGTCGTATAGGTCGAAGTTTATGGTACATCCCAGAGGGGATAAGATGTATCAGGATATGCGACAACAGTATTGGTGGTCGAGTATGAAGCGAGACATAGCAGAGTTTGTCTCGAAGTGTATTACGTGTGAGCTTGTGAAAGTTGACCATCACAGACCTCCTCGGATGCTACATCGACTAGAGATTTATGTGTGGAAGTGGGAAAGAATTTTGATGGACTTTCTTACTGTGCTACCGACATCGTAGAGGGGTCACAATTCCATATGGGTGATAATGGATCGGCTGACCAAGGTGTCTAATTTATTATCGGCTCGTACTGATTTTGATACGATGCAGTATGCACAGCTATTCATTTCAAAGATCATTAGGTTGCACGTGGTTCATAGTAATATTGTGTCTGACAGAGACAAATAATTTTTGTCATATTTCTGGCAAAGTTTTTAGGAGGCCATGGGCACAGACTTACGATTGAGTACCGTATATCACCCGCAGACATGCGAGAGGGTAAATCAGATGCTTGAGGATATGTTAAGGATGTGTATCCTAGATTTTGGGGGAGGTTGGGAGTGATATCTTCTATTGATAGATTTGACGTATAATAACTCTTACCAATTCACTACCGGTATGGATCCATTCAAAGCACTTTATGGGAGGCCTTGTCGTTCGTCTGCCTACTGGTTAGAGTTGGGGGAAAACAAGCTATTTGGGTTGAAGATGATACATGAGACTTTTGTCAAGATAGATTTAATTTGAGGATGTATTCGAATTGCTCAATATAGGAAAAAGAGTTATACTGACACCGATAGGAGACACGTGGAGCTAGAGGTGGACGACCGGGTGTTGATATGGGTAACTCATATGAAGGGGATTATGAGGTTAGATAATAAGGGGAAGTTAGCATTGAGATATGTGGGACCGTTCCCTATTATTAAGAGGGTGGGAGCAAAAGCATACAGATTGGGACTCCCAGAGAATCTTCAGCGGATACACGAGGTCTTCCATGTCGGGATGCTGAAGAAATACAAGAGGAGTAAGAGGGCCTTCTAGCACGTTCCACTTGAGGAGATTGATTTTAAGCTAGAATGCTCATATGAGAAGAGACCCATGGCTATTCTAGATCATAGTGAGAGTAAACTGCGATCCAAGGTGGTTCCATTAGTTTGAGTACAGTAGCGACATCACAAATTGAGGAGTCAACATGGGAGCGGAAGAAGGATATGCGAGAGCAGTATCCAGAGTTATTCACTGCAGGTATATCCAAATTTCGAGGACGAAATTCCTTTGTAAGGGGCGGAGTATATAATACCCCATATTTCTACATATTTTGAATTTAATTAATTGAGTAATTAAATAGGAAAGTACGATTTAATTTAAATTACGTGAGTGGAGTAATTTAATGTGATTGAATATTTGAATTACGCTAGTGAAGTAATTTAATGCAATTTAATGATAATTATGATTATTAAGTGATTAAATAATAATTATGATTGTTAAATATTAATCGAGAGACAGAGACTGATTAATATTATATTATGAGATTTACTATGTGTGTGAATAGTAATTATTAATAGTAAATTTGATATACGTCATAGCGAGTGATATGGGTGTATTTGTTATTGTCTCACCGGCAGTCCCGTGTAGACTATTTTGACATGAGAAATGAGAAATAAATTTTAGACACTCAAATGATAATTTATAAGTCACGGATGAGTCTGTAAGGGTCGAAATAGTAAAAATGGTATACCCAAGGGTACTAGTCGGGTATGGGGGCATTTTTGGGATAAATCGGGACCATACGGGGGCATTTTAGTCTTTTGGCACATGCAAGTGAGGAGACCTACGAATTTACAAACTCTAAATCAGATTATAAGAGTTGGAGGCTAGGGCTAGAGGAGAGAAAAATATACAAAAGCCATTAGAGATAAGAGAGAAACTATTCTCAAGGCCTAAGGAAGAATTGGTGAAGTATTCAAAGGGTTCTTGCACCACAAACTAGTTGGGAAGGAAAATTGGAGGAGAAAGACAATCAATCACCAACAAAAATCACGAAATCGGATCATCTCTCATAAGGCAAGTAGTTATTTGCAAATTAAATTGAGTTATAATATCCATGTGTAGGATTTATGACTAATATGATTCGATGAATATTCTTGGAGAAAAAGAATTGAATAAAATGCTTGTTGGTTAGGGATTTTCATGTAGAATGATTTAGACCTGTAGAGGATTTGAAATCAGAGAAGACTTGATGATTAAAATAGAATAAATCTGTAATTATGATTGAAAGTATGGGAAGGACATGTTAAATTAGGGTTCTTGAATGATTAGAGAATTTGAATTATTCTGGGTTGAATTTGTGATGATTCGTGATGTTTAAATCGCTGGAAATCATCCTAGTGTACCTACAAATGGTTAGGGACGGTTAGTTACAAGTCTCGTATATTATCACGGGAGTAGGATAATTGAAAATGGTGAAAAACACTTAGAGAAGAAGAAGAACTGCGTCTGTCACTGCTCGATTGATCGATCGATGCTCATGGTCAATAGATCGGCCCGGTTTGATTTTGGGTTCTTTTGTTGGTTGAGTTCTAAGTGGTTGACAATGCTTGAGAAGAACCTTAGACATAATTTTATACTTATGTAGGGACTTAGTGAAGAACAATAGGTATTTAGTTGGGGTGCGTTATAATCACGGGTATAAGATTTGGAGAGATGGACCGACGGGAATAAATCAATCGAGTCGTGTATCGCGGATTACGAATTTAAGTTATGCGGGAAGATAACGTCAATCCAAATTAATATCAGTAGGTTAGAGATAGTTTAGCTACTGAAATTAATGGATGGGTAACTAGGACCCTTATAGTTGTGTGAATACTCAATTAAAATGCGATAGTGAGATGAATCGTAAATTAATAAGTATGATGAATATTAAAGAGAAAATATTATGTACGAGCACAATTATTAGCTTGCGTGTATAACTACGAAATTATATAGATACTTAGGTGGAGAGAATACCTAAAGTATAATTGCCTATATTAGGGTCGAGGTAGGATTCCAAACTAATATATGGAAATAGTAAGTTGGGGTCGTGACAAAAGAGTTCCGAACCAATCTATGTATAAAATTTCATTAGTGGGGTCGAGGTGATATTCCGAACATCTACATGAAATGAACTTGGGGTCAACGTGACATTCTGAACCAATCCTTTTACTTGGTGTCGATGGACAATTCCGAACCAAGAGTCCTTGATGTGTGTTAAGAGGACATATTAGTAATGAATGAATTTAGTATATATTGTGTGTAAAATATATACTGTATTAATAGTCTACTTATGCGAGTTGGTAGATAATGAGATTATGTGAATACATCTAAAAGGAAATTAAGTAGGTAAACTTAATTATAAATTGGTTAAAGATAGCAACGCATGAACAATTATCTAAGTATATAAATGTTGAGATATGGTTACTATTACACACTAATTGGGCGGTATGAGAACTTAGTCGCATAGATGAGTTCAGTTGAATACTATAGTTCAATTAGCTTGGGTAGTAAAACTAGGTGGGCTAAGTATGGGATGTTAGGCGTGCACTATAGAGGAGGGGTGATACAACTCAAGAGAGTGTGCGCAAAATCTTAACATGTGTAATCAATAACTCATCTTACTCGGATAATCACTTGCAAAATATTTTCAAAACGTTTTGAGAACTAAATCTTGCTATCAAAATATTTTCAAAACCTTTTAGGTGTCCATCCACAAGGACGCCAGACTTAAGGATTCAGTCCAGGGACTCATAGTTGTAGTATTATCGAGGCTGGCAGGACTTTGCATAGACGAATAATTCATTCAGATCTAGTGTAGGATCTCATTTTAGTACTCTCTATTGGGACATGTTGCCCATTGTCATTATTTCAGATATTCAGTTTTGGATTATGTTGGTTTTATTTAGTGGATTTGGACTTTAGCCGATTGTTAAATCAGCAAGACTTCAATCTTTTTATATTGCGAGATGGTTTAAATTATAGTTTATTGTGAATTTTTATTTACTGGTTCCGCAAGAGTAATTTTCGGGTTAATGAAAGATAAAATTTGACACCGGTCTAATTTCACTTAGGTGATTAGTAATTAAAAAGTTTTCGATGGTGATGCTAATAATGAACCAATTGAGAAACCTATTTTAATTTAATTTAGGAGTGATCACCCGGGATTTAATTAGGCAGGGTGTCACAGTGGCACATTTTGAAGCCTAAGTGTGGCTATTTTTAAATTTGGGTCCTATTTTATAATTGAGATTCACACGAATACGCGGTCGGTTACTACGTGTTACGTTGAACACGTACAAGGTGATCTTGACACTTGTAGTGTCGTTTGGAGACTATTGGTGGTTTTCGCCCACTCGTGGAACATTCTCAAACCTATGTGTGTTTTATTTTCAAATTTGGTAACTATTCTCAAATCAAGAGTCCCGTAACGATTCAATCAGTTACTACATGCTATTTTGGAAAGGCATGATGTATACGTGCCACTTGCGGTGCTATATTGGGGGCAATTGTTGGTTTTCTCCCATTCGCGGGACGTTTTCAAGATTAAGTGTTGTTATTTTAAAATCCAGATCCTATTCTTAAACCCCACAACTTCATGACTAATAGTTACATGATACGATGGACACACACGAGGTGTTCATGCCACTTGCGGTGCTATTTGGGAGTTGTTAGTGGTTTTGGTTCACTTATGGCACGTTTTCAAACCTAAGTCTGCCTATTATCAAATTTGGGTCCTATTCTCAAACTAGTATGCTCACGAGTAGGCATTCGGTTTTTACATGTTAAGTTGGATGCGCATGACATGTTCATGCCACTTGCAGTGCCATTTAGGGGATATTGGTAGTTTCCACCCATTCGCAGCACATTTTCAAGCCTAACTGTTCCAATTGTCAAATTTTGGTCCTATTATCAAATCGGGAGTCCCTCGACTATGCGGTTGGTTACTACGTGTTACGTTTAACTTTCACGAGTTATTTGTGCCCATAACGTTCCTGTTTGGGGGTTGATGGTGGTTTTTTCCCACTTGCACCACGTTTTAAAGCCTAAGTGTGCCTATTTTCAAATTTGGGGCCTATTCTCAAATCGGGAGTCCCCCGACTACGCGATCAGTTGCTATATGTACACACGAGGTGTTCATGCCAATTGTTGAGCTATTTGGGGGTTGTGGGTAGTTTCTGCCCATTCACGGTTTTTCAAGCCTAAGCTTGCCTATTTTCTAAATCTGGTCCTATTCTCAAACCAAAAGTATCACGACTACGTGGTCGATGCTAGATGTTACGTTGAACACACATGAGGTGTTCATGCCACTCGAGGTATCATTTTAGGGTTGTTAGTGGTTTTCACCTGTTCGAGGCACATTTTCAAGTCTAAGTGTGCCTATTTTCAAATTAGGGTCCAATTCTCAAATTAAAACTCCCGCAACTACATGTTCGGTTGCTACATCATGTGGACATGCATGAGATGTTCATGACACCTATAGTGTCATTTAGGGGATGTTGGTGTTTTTCATCCACTTGTGACACGCTTTCAGTCCTGTATGTGCCTATTTTCAAATTTGGGTCATTTTCTCAAATCGGGAGTCTCGCGAATATGCAACTAGTTTTTAAGTATTATGTTGAACACGCACATGGTGTTCATGACACTTATAATGCCCTTTGGTGGCTGTTAGTTATTTTTTCCCACTCGCGTCACATTTTCAAGACTAAGTGTGTCTAATTTCAAATTCGGGTCCTATTATCAAATCGGGAGTCTCGTGACACACGACTAGTTGTTATGTGTTACGTTGGACACGCATGAGGTGTTCATTCCACTTGTAGTGCGGTTTTGGGGGTTGTTGTTGGTTTTTTCCCACTCGTGGAATGTTTTCAAGTCTAAGTGTGACTATTCTAAAATAGGGAGTCCCACGTCTACAGGAACATATGCTATGACAACGAATAATTATGTAACATACAATGCAACAACCAAACCAGTAATTGCCCCATACTCCTTCAAACACACCATCCAACAACCAATCTAACAATCAATAATTATCCAACAACGCAACCAAACTAATATTTATTCTATACTCTTTCTATCGTCTAAAATATTTAAAAGATAATGCATATCAATTGTTTAAAAATGTTAGTTAAAGTAAAGAATACATGGTTCTTGTGACAAAAAAAGTCCAATAAGTAGAGTTTTTTGAATATGTGAGTAGATCAAGTTGATCCTGGAGTCCAAGGTGTATTATTGTACATGTACATTTACTGATTAGTTTCTTTAATACAATCTTCATAAAATAAAGACAAAACTAACGCTCTATATGGGATAAAAATCAACATTACTGATATCCTTAAAATTTTGAAACTCATCACCGACACAGATTTTCCAAATTTTGAGAATATCACTAATGTTAATATTTTTCCCATGTGAGATGTGAATTTTCCTTTATATTATGAAGATTGTATTAATGAAACTGATGAAAAAATGTATATGTACATGAACATGTGGAAATTAAGCGGATCAATTTGGTCCAATCATAAACTCAGGACAATCTATTCTCAAACCGAGCATCTCATGAAAGGTGTCTATGCCCCCAGCATTCGATCGAACAAAACATATTGTCGAAAGTTAACTTACATGACTCAAAATCAGTATTTTTTGGAAAGAAGGTGAAATTTTTTGCTTAAATAAGATTAGGGACTATCCATCATTAGCATGTACAATAATGAAGAATTTACGCTTCAAGTTTACAAACTGAGGATCTTTCCAATATAACAGGTGAATTTTTTCTGCCTTCTCTAATAAAGTAAGAATGGTCAGGGGTACATCGGGATTATGTACGGCAAATAGATTCTCTATAGTGTCATCTTGACTTTTTGGCAGGGAAAATAGAATATGATCGAACAGGTACTCTTGCTGGAGATCGACTCTAAGATTTGCAAGGTAGTTAAGTAGTTCGATCTTCTTCTTCCCGTACCTACAAATAGGAATACCCTCTATATGGAGCGCACTAGTAAAAGAGGTATATGTGTGGTCAAATTTCAACCTCTCATACCCTTGTTTCCAGTGATTATCAATGTACCTCATTTTGTCTGAGAAAAATATACGAGGGCGTGAATATGAGTCCTACAAACCAGGGCTCTAATTAATGAATAACTATTTATTAGTTTTCAACCAATCCAATTTTAGTTTATATTATTTCAACATATGAGGTATAATGATATATTAGTTTGATTAAGGTTTTGATTCATCACCACCCTTCTCTTAACCATGTCCATGTTGGATCTCACCAAGGTGAAATCCGAACAAGAACCCGTCGTAAGTGTTAAGACACATTTTGTTAGGGTTTATTATGCGAGAGTTTGAATGTATATGTGTGTTATCAATCCAACATACTATTCAACAACCAAAAACTAATAATTATCACGTATTCCTTCTATCATCTTCGTGGTAAATGCATACCAATAATCACAATATCTCACTAAAGTAGGGTCATTTCTCATTAAACATATACATGAAGGTTACGGTTTCAATTTTAACGAGGGTTAAAATAAATACAAATAAACATATACATGAATATTAGGGTTTTAATTTTAACTGGGGTTAAAATAAATACTTATAAATTTGTACATGAAGATTAGGGTTTTAATTTTAACTAGGGTTATACATATAAAGATATACATGAAGATTAGGGTTTAAATTTTAATGAGGGTGAAAATAAATACACATAAAAATATACAAGAAGATTAGGGTTTCAAGTTTTACTAGGGTTAAAATAAATGCACATAAAAATATACAAGAAAATTATGGTTTCAATTTTAATCAAGGTTAAAATAAAAAAAACATTAACATATACATGGAAATTAGGGTTTCAAAACTTGGTAGGGTTAAAATAAACACCCATAATCTATACACACATATAGATATACACACACACACACTACATATATACATACACACATGCACTGCACATATACAAACACACACACACACACACACACACACTGATATGTGTGACAACCCGCCTACTAAAATAATAAGTGGCCAACCCAATACTCTTATAATCACAGGAATCATAGATGGTCCATTCTCAACATCACTGTCGATTAACATAATAATATGAGATAACCACCAATCATTTTAGAAAACGGACTGTCAAATTTAAAATTTTGGAAATAAAAGAAAAACACTCAGACAATCCCATTTGTAAAAAACGGTGGATATCAAAAATCAACGGAGAAAGAATGACAATATAATAAATATCACCGAATAAGCTGTCGGTGAACAGACCAATACAAATAGTACATCGAGTATTACAATTCAATATTTACAATATAATTAATGAGAGCAATACCTTGGGTAAAACATGCCCGAATAAATATACTGAATATAACTAGAGTACAATAGAAAGAAGCGCCTAATACAAGTAACCTACAACATCCGCAATATGCTGTAGCTCCCTGACTACTGTATGGAAATGTAAATACGGGTGTCCATGCGGTAGATCACCTGTACGGCAAGGAATATATGCAGAAACAAAGAAATATAGATACGGGTCAGGACCCGGTTTGATATGATTCCCATGTGACTAAAATGCATGACAGTTAAGTGCGTATTTCACTCGCATATAACAATAATATTCCTCGCCTCTCGATCTAGCAGTAACCTAGCGCAATATCATGAGGTGATCCAGTTAACCCTAAGTACTAAGGGTTAACTTCTCCCCAGTCCCAACACTATGCCCTATTCGTGCGTGGGGTGTCTCGCAAAGCGAAATCCAAACAAGGAACCCCCCCGATACACTACTACTTAGGCAAGGTTGATCGTCGAGGTCCATTAGACCCTAAGCAAATAATTGATATATATGTAAGTGTGTGCATATCATCTACAGCTATTCACGGAATTCAAAGTAAATCCATTTACCATATAAAAACAGAATTCCTAATTCTTTCTTTAGGAATATATATAAATGGTACAACATTTTATCAAATGTTTACCATTTCAATCTCAGAACACTTTATGTACCATTCCTATTTCTTTCTTAGGAATATACATAAATGGTACAACATTTTATCAAATGTTTACCATTTAATCTCATTTATACAATTTCTTTACCAATTTTATTTCCTTTCTTCCATCCCGGAAGAATACATTTTTAAAGCAAGTTTTATTAACATACAAATGCTTTAACATTTTTCATAAAATCCCACTTCCTTTCTTCCATCCAGGAAGTGTAAATCAAAAGTCATTTTTATTAGCATAAAATACTTTTGTACCATATATCCCATTTCCCTTCTTCCATCCAGGAAATGTAATTAAATCCAATTCATTAACATGAATTGCTTTAATAATCTAGGACCGTCCCTCAGGGTTTCCCCACTGGACGCGCCCCTAAATGGCTATCATCTTCCAGGGCCTATCTATACAAGACAACCTGGGAAGCTACCAACGTCGGGAAGCGGCCATATTGCCTGCGGGAAAGTCAAGACCACACCCAAAATCTCCTAACCAGAGCAGTATAACAAATGCCCATATGGCCTAGGGACTATATCCACCCTGCCTTCATTAGTCAGGGGGATTCACCACACGTACGCAACTTCCCTTATGATAGCGATTTAGGGAGGTGTGTAACCATAAGTTAACACTTATGAAAATCATTACGTTTTCCTTTTGAAAACTTCCACTTTTACATTCTCAAAATCATTTGTACTTACTCATTAATACCACATATTATCATATGTTTTTCTTATTCTTAGTGTCATTTTTTTTATTAATAGTTAAGACCCGAAGTACCATAATCCTCAAACTAGTCTCCAAGAGTTCATAAAATTTCATAAACCCTCAAAGTAAGCCTCCTTCAATGAGTATCTCCCAAGAGTCTCAACTTTCGCATTTGATCTCCAATTTTTATCTTTCGGTTAATCTCCAATTCTATACGGACATTAACCTAATCAACTAGCCCTCGGGGTAAACCCAATCCTCCCATTTTATCCTAGGACATTAGTCTACCCATAACAACCCTCTAGGACTCTTACGTACTTCCCAAAGGAAGGTTCCTAAGCTCCTATCATAAATTAAAGAAGCTAGAAGAAACTAAGAGTGGAAAATAGGGGACCGGTCGACCGGTCAAGGGACCGCGGTCGACCGCCCTATCAGGTTTGGTCTGCTAACAAATGCAGTAAGCTGGTTTTGGTATGACCGGTCGACCGGTCATGGGACCGCGGTCGACCGCGCCTATCAGGTCCACGAAAACCCTTCTTCTTCAAAGCCAAAATCGAACCCTAAAACCCAAAATCCTCTACTTTCTTCATTCCCCTCCACCAACAACATTATCCAAACAATCATGCACCAAAAGAAACCTATATAATAACCTTAAACCACACAATATACAAGATTTAAGGATTTAACACCAAAATCAACCAAAAACCCATTTACGGTTTAAACCTCTAAAATTAACTATACATGCAAATTTATCACATTAAATCAATATCTAGCAAGTAAGAAACTTGCCTCGAGGTTCGTAGTCTCTGATCCTCCTCCGATATCAACGGAATCCGGCCCAAAATCTTCATTTTCTCCCTTTCTCTCCATTTCTCCCAACTCTCCCTTCTCTCTCTCTCCTTTGGCTTCTCACACAAAAATGAAGAAAAGAAAAGGGGGTGGGGGACTTATACGGGTCTCAAAACATAAATCCCCACATTAAAATGTTAATACACCACTAAAATGACTCGTAACCACTAATTTGAATCATAACCCCTTAAAATGCCCAAATCTCAAAAATGACAACGGGGTACTTATTTCGACTATCTCGACTATTCTAAAAACTATCGCACCCCCTATTTTGGCTTTCGGGAAAGTGTGAACTATTTTTGTGTTCCAATTTCATTTTATTTCATTAATTATACTCCAAATTTAACATGAGTCATAACCGTCATTTTACATATAACGACGCGATAATACACAATAGGATGCTATTTATCTTCTCATACGGTAAATAGACAAAACATAGTAAATATTATCACTAAGTCTCACGGGAAATAATATTTACTCCAACATCCCCTATTTTATAAAATTAGCCCATCAGGCAAAATAGTATAAAATAGTCTCTCAAAAACCAGGGTTGGTACATACTCCCTCCCCTTATAGCGGAATTTTGCCCTCAAAATTCAGGCATAACTCATAACCCTACAAAGGGTATACTATACCAAAAATCGAGCTATCATACTAGCAAACCCCTCTGCAGTGCAGCGTCCCCATAGGACTCAGACTAAGGTCATCGCTATCAGTCTCAGTCCACATCATCATGCTATAACGTAGCGCCAAATCGACCCTCATGAACTATTGATCCCACCCTTCAACTATGGGAGAAGATACATACACAATCTGGGCACAAATTGCCTTACTTTTCGAAACACGTTACACCCGTACTAGGGAATAACTACACTAACTTACAATCGCTAACCCCAATACTACAAACCCTATTCGCATTGGTGTAGTCCTCAAAAGAATCGGATCCATGGGACCAATCATTTAAGAAATATCCTCGGACCACCCCCAATTCAAGAAATATATTATTCGCTGGTTGCATTCCAACAAACAGACAAGGCACACTGCCCACTATACCAGGATGCACACGACATCATACTCGTAGGAACCGATCCAAACTATTGTATGGAAATTAGATCCAAAACTGTTGCTCCGATCTTTCCTTTAAATCAAATCCACTCATCCACTAACGGGTGGTAGGATATACCTCATATCCCTACAGTTCTCATTTCTTCATGGAAACTTTACCGGTACCATGACACGAATATCTCGTCTCAGTTCACTACTGTTTGATAGGAACCGCATACAAATCTAAAACTCCACCACGTAGGGCTGGGCGTAGTCTCCTGTACGTAGTCCGTCCGTTTCCATTGAGTAAGCAGCGATTGGTGCAATGATCCACAGTTTTCTCAACCAGGATGATGACCGTTGCATTATCGGCAACTCGATAGAGATGTCCATAGACATACCCACTCCTCGTTCCTTGCTACTCTTTGCACACAAGTAGGTGAAAGGGTTAATCGCGGACATAAATGTTCTTACAATAGAGCCCCCTCGGTTAAACTTGTTCCGTTAGGCATTCTATGCCACAACTAAACTCTTTGATGGGTTCTCTACTCGACGCCTATAATACTCCCATCCGTATATCTCTAGCGAAAGGGAATACCCTAACGATAGTCCTTCACGATCACAAACTTGTTGCTCATGAAAAGGCCAAAATTCCTGCCCAGTAAGTATTGCCTATAATTCTTTAAGGCAAATACTACCATTATGAACTTTAAATCAAGTGTAGGATGACACTTCGTAAAAGTGTGAGAGACATGAACAATGGGTCCATGCTCCCGTATTAATACTTTCCCATTCCTGGCCAAGACTCAATCGTTAAATCCACTCTCGATCCTAATAACACGAGTGCAGGAGAAAAAGTCAGCTTATACTTCAACTTCTCGAAAGGTAGGTTACCGACATAACGTTCTATCTAAGAAAGGCCTCATCTCCTTTGGCCCCAACATCCCGAACCTTTTGAGATCCTTTACTTCTCATTCAAGGGATCAAATCCTACTTAGAGTTTACCCACAAACCTATTGCGGTCAACTCCCCTCCACCTTCCTAAAATAACGTCGCCTGCCCTAAGGGCCTAGCATCCTAAGAATCCTAAGGTCGATTTATATTATATCTAGTCTAGTCGTATAAATATAATACTAAATATATCCCTAGTGTCCAAGACCTTTCCCGACTTCCGACATTCGCTCAGGTTCATGCATGGGACGTGTCGCCGAAGCAAAATCCAAACAAGGAACCCTCCCGTTACACTACTACCTTGCATTGTCGATCGTCGAGAAGTAACAGTCGAAGACACATGATCGGGATCGATGGAATCCTAACTCGTAACTTTACTAATACATATATACTTCTAAGTTCTACCATAACAATCAACTGAGGCATTTACTTTCTGTAAGATGTCACAGATTACTTTATCTCAAAACACATATATACTTCTTTATAAATGGCCTTCACTTTAAGGCACAACCATAAGCCTCTATTCGACTTCGTATCATAGTCTTCCCCACATCGATCAGAGGAAAACTATCACAGTGCTCATATCACGCACTATAACTTAGCCTTCTAACTACTCATTTACGTGATTTTTGACTAAACCATTCCAACCCAATCTTAACCAACAAAAAAGTAAAGAAAGAAAAGAAGAGAAAAGAAAATGCGCATCTCTCCACTCCCAACGTCGTTAAGGTTCATGCGTGGAGCGTCTCTCCGAAGCGAAATCCAAACAAGGAACCCCTCCACACAATCCCCTTAACTAGTTGGTTGTGGAGATCAGGCAACATCATACACAATCAAGGCAAACAATGTAAGCAAGCAATCAAAAAACAAATAAAGAAAGACAAATAAAATAAAAATAAAATGAAAACTAACTACACCCCGTAAACCACCTCTATAAAATCTCAACCTGTATTCAGGAGAGATATTCTAGAACAACTAGTCCTTCTCTAGAACTAGGAATAGGATAGCTTCGCGATTTATTCGCTCGCATCGCACCCACCAAACCAAGCATATCTCTACTCGTATCACATATGATACAAGTAGCACATACTACCCATATCATCACTCACCCCATAACGAGTGAAGGAAAACACAAAACTTCCTTATCGTGAAAGTTATATAAATACATTCACTATATTTACATCCATAATACTACAAGCTCGATACACACACCCAAATCTAGGGTAAATATATACTACTCCATCTTATCATAAGGATATGCTCCACCCTCAACTACGGTGAAAATTTTCCGCCAACTTACTTACGACTCCCTTGGCCACTACTAATGGTTCCTAGACACATTATGCTAGTCTCATCCGAACTAAACTACTTCCATTTCTAGCTATCCTAGCGATCACTTGCGTAGTTCCCCTTAACTCCTTTAGCAAAGAGAACATACTACCAGCCTCCTCGGCCTTAGTTCAGCGAGTCTTCCCCAGGTGGAGGTCCACCGATGGGGTCCCATGAACACTACTTCTTGAGAAGTGTTAACAACACTTACTTATAAGCCTGTCGTTCCCACAGAAAGTCCCTCTCTATGGGAAAAACATTCTTCCCTACCATAAAGAGGCGACTACCATTTCCGCCACTTCAATCTTACTCCAATGGGTGAAAGGCTCTCCTCCAATCCTCACACATGGGCACTTCTATACCCAATTCTAGGCCAAACTCTCAGGCCTTATGTTCTCACCGAACGAGGTTACACTTTCTCTATCCAATCAAACTTCAACATGTGGTCCTGGCCAAGGACCTCTCAACTCCGAATTGACATTGCTTGGAACCCCAAGCATAGTACCACTCTCTACCGACAGCGGTACTAGGGAAAAATATTTTCACCGTACTTAGTAGTCACGGCAGCAATATAAAATAATGCTACAAAGGGAGAGACCTCCAAAGTGGACCTCATTCCGACTACAGTTCACAGCCTATAGTAATCCCATCCTATGATGCCTTCACAACGGCTTTCCATGTCGCCCTTCATCTGACGACCTACAAATCTCACAAGAATGCGCAAAAGATCTGTGGGGTTCTCGTATCATAACAGTAGAACGAAATCTCACAAGAGAATTCCACGACCCTAAATCTTAAGGCTCTACATCAGATAGAGGGAAATGCAGCAGTGATAAAACATCCGTACAGATTCCTAAGGACTCTAGAACTTGATCCTCTAATACCATCTGTGACAACCCGCCTACTAAAATAATAGGTGGCCAGCCCAATACTCTAATAATCACAGGAATAATAGATGGTCCATTCTCAAACTCACTGTCGATTAACATAATAGTATGAGATAACCACCAGTCATTTTAGAAAACGGACTGTCAAATTTAAAATTTTAGAAATAAAAGAAAAACACTCAGACAATCCCATTTGTAAAAAATGGTGGATATCAAGAATCAACGGAGAAAGAATGACAATATAATAAATATCACCGAATAAGCTGTCGATGAACAGACCAATACAAATAGTACATCGAGTATTACAATTCAATATTTACAATATAATTAATGAGAGCAATACCTTGGGCAAAACATGCCCGAATAAATATACTGAACATAACTAGAGTACAATAGAAAGAAGCGCCTAATACAAGTAACCTACAACATCCGCAATATGCTATAGCTCCCTGACTACTGGAATGGAAATGTAAATACTGGTGTCCATGCGGTAGATCACCTGTACGGCAAGGAATATATGCAGAAACAAAGAAATATAGATACGGGTCAGGACCCGGTTTGATATGATTCCCACGTGACTAAAATGCATGACAGTTAAGTGCGTATTTCACTCGCATATAACAATAATATTCCTCGCCTCTCGATCCAGCAGTAACCTAGCGCAATATCGTGAGGTGATCCAGTTAACCCTAAGTACTAAGGGCTAACTTCTCCCCAGTCTCAACATTATGACCTATTCGTGCGTGTGGTTTCTCGCAAAGCGAAATCCAAACAAGGAACCCCCCCGATACACTACTACTTAGGCAAGGTTGATAGTCGAGGTTCATTAGACCCTAAGCACATAATTGATATATATGTAAGTGTGTGCATATCATCTACAGCTATTCACGGAATTCAAAGTAAATCCATTTACCATATAAAAACAGAATTCCTAATTCTTTTTTAGGAATATATATAAATGGTACAACATTTTATCAAATGTTTACCATTTCAATCTCATAACCCTTTATGTACCATTCCTATTTCTTTCTTAGGAATATACATAAATGGTACAACATTTTATCAAATGTTTACCATTTAATCTCATTTATATAATTTCTTTACCAATTTTATTTCCTTTCTTCCATCCAGGAAGAGTACATTTTTAAAGCAAGTTTTATTAACATAAAAATGCTTTAACCTTTTTCATAAAATCCCACTTCCTTTCTTCCATCTAGGAAGTGTAAATCAAAAGTCATTTTTATTAGCATAAAAATACTTTTGTACCATATATCCCATTTCCCTTCTTCCATCTAGGAAATGTAATTAAAGCCAATTCATTAACATGAATTGCTTTAATAATCTAAGACCGCCCCTCCGGTTTCCCCACTGGACGCGCCCCTAAATGGCTATCATCTTCCAGGGCCTATCTATACAAGACAACCTGGGAAGCTACCAACGTCGGGAAGCGGCCATATTGCCTGCGGCAAAGTCAAGACCACACCCAAAATCTCCTAACCAGCGCAGTATAACAAATTCCCATATTAAATATAGGGACTGTATCCACCCTGCGTTCATTAGTCAGGGGGCTTCACCACATGTATGCAACTTCCCTTATGATAGAGATTTAAGGAGGTGTGTAACCATAAGTTAACACTTATGAAAATCATTACGTTTTCCTTTTGAAAACTTCCACTTTTACATTCTCAAAATCATTTGTACTTACTCATTAATACCACATATTATCATATGTTTTTCTTATTCTTAGTGTCATGTTTTTTTATTAATAGTTAAGACCCGAAGTACCATAATCCTCAAACTAGTCTCCAAGAGTTCATAAAATTTCATAAACCCTCAAAGTAAGCCTCCTTCAAGGAGTATCTCCCAAGAGTCTCAACTTCCGCATTTTATCTCCAATTTTTATTTTTCGGTTAATCTCCAATTCTATACGGACATTAACCTAAACAACTAGCCCTCGGGGTAAACCCAATCCTCCCATTTTATCCTAGGACATTAGTCTACCCATAACAACCCTCTAGGACTCTTACGTACTTCCCAAAGGAAGGTTCCTAAGCTCCTATCATAAATTAAAGAAGCTAGAAGAAACTAAAGAAACTAGGAGTGAAAAACAGGGGACCGGTCGACCGGTCAAGGGACCGCGGTCGACCGCCCTATCAGGTTTGGTCTGCTAACAAATGCAGTAAGCTGGTTTTGGTATGACCGGTCGACCGGTCATGGGACCGCGGTCGACCGCGCCTATCAGGTCCACGAAAACCCTTCTTCTTCAAAGCCAAAACCGAACCCTAAAACCCAAAATCATCTACTTTCTTCATTCCCCTCCACCAACAACATTATCCAAACAATCATGCACCAAAAGAAACCTATATAATAACCTTAAACCACACAATCTACAAGATTTAAGGATTTAACACCAAAATCAACCAAAAACCCATTTATGGTTTAAACCTCCAAAATTAACTATACATGCAAATTTATCACATTAAATCAATATCTAGCAAGTAAGAAACTTGCCTCGAGGTTCGTAGTCTCTGATCCTCCTCCGATATCAATGGAATCCGGCCCAAAATCTTCATTTTCTCCCTTTCTCTCCATTTCTCCCAACTCTCCCTTCTCTCTCTCTCCTTTGGCTTCTCACACAAAAATGAAGAAAAGGAAAGGGGGTGGGGGACTTATACGGGTCTCAAAACATAAATCCCCACATTAAAATGTTAATACACCACTAAAATGACTCGTAACCACTAATTTGAATCATAACCCCTTAAAATGCCCAAATCTCAAAAATGACAACGGGGTACTTATTTCGACTATCTCGACTATTCTAAAAACTATCGCACCCCCTATTTTGGCTTTCGGGAAAGTGTGAACTATTTTTGTGTTCCAATTTCATTTTATTTCATTAATTATACTCCAAATTTAACATGGGTCATAACCGTCATTTTACATATAACGACGCGATAATACACAATAGGATGCTATTTATCTTCTCATACGGTAAATAGACAAAACATAGTAAATATTATCCCTAAGTCTCACGGGAAATAATATTTACTCCAACATCCCCTATTTTATAAAATTAGCCCATCAGGCAAAATAGTATAAAATAGTCTCTCAAAAACCAGGGTTGGTACATACTCCCTCCCCTAATAGGGGAATTTTGCCCTCAAAATTCAGGCGTAACTCATAACCCTACAAAGGGTATACTATACCAAAAATCGAGCTATCATACTAGCAAACCCCTCTGCAGTGCAGCGTCCCCATAGGACTCAGACTAAGGTCATCGCTATCAGTCTCAGTCCACATCATCATGCTATAACGTAGCGCCAAATCGACCCCCATGAACTATTGATCCCACCCTTCTACTATGGGAGAAGATACATACACAATCTGGGCACAAATTGCCTTACTTTTTTGAAACACGCTACACCCGTATGAGGGAATAACTACATTAACTTACAATCGCTAACCCCAATACTACAAACCCTATTCGCATTGGTGTAGTCCTCAAAAGAATCGGATCCGTGGGCCCAATAATTTAAGAAATATCCTCGGACCACCCCCAATTCAAGAAATATATTATTCGCTGGTTCCATTCCAACGAACAGACAAGGCACAGTGCCCACTATACCAGGATACACACGGCATCATACTCGTAGGAACCGATCCAAACTATTGTATGGAAATTAGATCCAAAACTACTGCACCGATCTTTCCTTTAAATCAAATCCACCCATCCAGTTACGGGTGGTAGGATATACCTCATATCCCTACAGTTCTCATTTCTTCCTGGAAACTTTACCGGTACCACGACACGAATATCTCATCTCAGTTCACTACTGTTTGATAGGAACCGCATACAAATCTAAAACTCCACCACGCAGGGCTGGGCGTACTCTCCTGTACGTAGTCCGTCCGTTTCCATTGAGTAAGCAGCGATTGGTCCAATGATCCACAGTTTTCTCAACCAGGATGATGACCGTTGCATTATCGGCAACTCGATAGAGATGTCCATAGACATACCCACTCCTCGTTCCTTGCTACTATTTGCACACAAGTAGGTGAAAGGGTCAATCGCGGACATAAATGTTCTTACAATAGAGCCCCCTCAGTTAAACTCATTATGTTAGGCATTCTATGCCACAACTAAACTCTTTGACGGGTTCTCTACTCGACACCTATAATACTCCCATCCGTATATCCCTAGCGAAAGGGAATACCCTAACGATAGTCCTTCACGATCACCAACTTGTTGCTCATGAAAAGACCAAAATTCCTGCCCAGGAAGTAGTGCCTCTAATTCTTTAAGGCAAATACTACCATTATGAACTTTAAATCAAGTGTAGGATGACACTTCGTAAAAGTGTGAGAGACATGAACAATGGGTCCATTCTCCCGTATTAATACTTTCCCATTCCTGGCCAAGACTCAATCGTTAAATCCACTCTCGATCCTAACAACACGAGTGCAGGAGAAAAAGTCAGCTTATACTTCAACTCCTCGAAAGGTAGGTTACCGACATAACGTTTTATCTAAGAAAGGCCTCATCTCCTTTGGCCCCAACATCCCGAACCTCTTGAGATCCTTTACTTCTCATTCTAGGGATCAAATCCTACTTAGAGTTAACCCACAAACCTATTGTGGTCAACTCCCCTCCACCTTCCTAAAATAACGTCGCCTGCCCTAAGGGCCTAGCGTCCTAAGAATCCTAAGGTCGATCTATATTCTATCTAGTCTAGTCGTATAAATATAATACTAAATATATCCATAGTGTCCAAGACCTTTCCCGACTTTCGACATTCGCTCAGGTTCATGCATGGGACGTCTCACCGAAGCGAAATCCAAACAAGGAGCCCTCCCGTTACACTACTACCTCGCATTGTCGATCGTCGAGAAGTAACAGTCGAAGACACATGATCGGGATCTATGGAATCCTAACTCGTAACTTTACTAATACATATATACTTCTAAGTTCTACCATAACAATCAACTGAGGCATTTACTTTCTGTAAGATGTCATAGATTACTTTATCTCAAAACACATATATACTTCTTTATAAATAGCCTTCACTTTAAGGCACAACCATAAGTCTCTATTCGACTTCATATCATAGTCTTCCCCACATCGATCAGAGGAAAACTATCACAGTGCTCATATCACGCACTATAACTTAGCCTTCTAACCACTCATTTACGTGATTTTTGACTAAACCATTCCAACCCAATCTTAACCAACATAAAAGTAAAGAAAGAAAACAAGAGAAAAGAAAATGTGCATCTCTCCACTCCCAACGTCGTTAAGGTTCATGCGTGGAGCGTCTCGCCGAAGCGAAATCCAAACAAGGAACCCCTCCACACAATCCCCTTAACTAGTTGGTTTTGGAGATCAGGCAACATCATACACAATCAAGGCAAACAAAGTAAGCAAGCAATCAAAAAACAAATAAAGTAAGACAAATAAAATAAAAATAAAATGAAAACTAACTACACCCCGTAAACCACCTCTATAAAATCTCAACCTGTATCCAGGAGAGATATTATAGAATAACTAGTCCTTCTCTAGAACTAGGAATAGGATAGCCTCGCGATTTATTCGCTCGCTATCGCACCCACCAAACCAAGCATATCTCTACTCGTATCACATATGATACAAGTAGCACATACTACCCATATCATCACTCGCCCCATAACGAGTGAAAGAAAACACAAAACTTCCTTATCCTGAAAGTTATATAAATACATTCACTATATTTACATCCATAATACTACAAGCTCGATACACACACCCGAATCTAGGGTAAATATATACTACTCCATCTTATCATAAGGATATGCTCCACCCTCAACTACGGTGAAAATTTTCCGCCAACTTACTTACCAATCCCTTGGCCACTACTAATGGTTCCTAGACACATTATGCTAGTCCCATCCGAACTAAACTACTTCCATTTCTAGCTATCCTAGCGATCACTTGTGTAGTTCCCCTTAACTCCTTTAGCAAAGAGAACATACTACCAGCCTCCCCGGCCTTAGTTCAGTGAGTCTTCCCCAGGTGGAGGTCCACCGCTGGGGTCCCATGGACACTACTTCTTGAGAAGTGTTAACAACACTTACTTATACGGGTCTCAAAACATAAATCCCCACATTAAAATGTTAATACACCACTAAAATGACTCGTAACCACTAATTTGAATTATAATCCCTTAAAATGCCCAAATCTCAAAAATGACAACGGGGTACTTATTTCGACTATCTCGACTATTCTAAAAACAACCGCACCCCCTATTTTGGCTTTCGGGAAAGTGTGAACTATTTTTGTGTTCCAATTTTATTTTATTTCATTAATTATACTCCAAATTTAACATGAGTCATAATCGTCATTTTACATATAACGACGCGATAATACACAATAGGATGATATTTACCTTCTCATACGGTAAATAGACAAAACATAGTAAATATTATCCCTAAGTCTCACGGGAAATAATATTTACTCCAACATCCCCTATTTTATAAAATTAGCCCATCAGGCAAAATAGTATAAAATAGTCTCTCAAAAACTTGGGTTGTTACAATATGTATATATACACACACACACACACATATACACAATATACAATACACATATTGTATGGTATACACACATAGATACACATATAAATACACACATATACACATTTATAAACACAAGTACACAAATATATATAGAGAAAAAATGGTACCTTTGAGATTGAGATATTGAGGAAGTCGAAAAATAGAGGTGATCAAACGAGGGTTTAGAGGTTTGAGAGAGAGGGAGAGAGCGCGCGCGCACGAGAGAGAGATAGATAGATAGATAGATAGATAGAGAGAGAGAGAGAGAGAGAGAGAGAGAGAGAGAGAGAGAGAGAGAGAGAGAGAGATAGTTTAGGTGAAAATGAAGAGGTTGTTTGGGGGTTTTAATATAAAGTGACTGCTCAATGTCCAAAGCCGTGACCCAAATATGTGGCCCCATTTTTTTCCATGCTATTTGTAAGAGAGTAGTTTAGATAAGATGGAGGCATAACCCCTTTTAAGTATGGTTATGGCAAGGTTAATTAGAGAAACACTAGTGATTTAGCCGCAAGACACAAAGAGCAGTTTGGAAGGTATGGAACCCATCTTATACTCACAAATCTCGTGTATAACCCTCAATATAATAAAGAACTTTAGAAATAACTTAGCTAGAGGGAGAGAGAAGCAAGCACCCTAGATACACCTTGGTAGGCAGACAAAACATACCAAAAACCACTCTCAAGAGTCTCTGTTTGCGTATTAAAAGCTTCGTAATAAATGACAATGGTGAGTGGATAAGCCCTCTAATTTGCAATAATTCTCTCTCTGATGTATCTCTAGCAATAACTTTTTTGAACTCTCCAAGGATCATTTTCTTCTCTCCCTTTTTCTCAAAGGTGGTTGGGGTCCTTAAATAGCCCCCCACACCACCCCCGAGGCAACTCAGTCATTAAAGACTATGAAAGACATCCCTCATACTTTATGTCACAACATTAAATGCCTGATGCACTAGTTGTTTCCTATGTCATAAACATTAAATGCCAAGACATGCCTTTTGCCTAACCACTGTATGTCAGGGGGTTATTGTCCCAGAGGTGGCTCACCTACTATCTGACAGCCCCAAATACCACGGTGGTTTACTCAAGTGCATGTCTGACATTGTTTAGAAGGCTAGTGACATCACCCACAGTAGATGTGATATTTAAGTAGAGGGTTGTTTGGTTCATAACTCAATGCCCGATGGAACTCCAAGCTGCTCTGCTTGAGGTTCCACGGTCAGGGTCCTTCGGTGTTTTACCAGGTGTATCTAAGATGGTCAGGACAAGCCCCAACGGTGCCCCACTTCTCAATCCTCCAAACCAAATCCCTCTAAAGTTCCCACGGTGAGGTTTGTTCGATAGAGCATGAAAACTCTCCCAGGCCCTGCCAAGCCTGGTCTCTCGCGAGTACCGTTCGACCTCACGCCCATTCATTATTCTCGTTACAACATTACAGTCATTATAACTCGCAGTAAATATAAACAAAGCTATGATATGGAAAAGTAACAATAAGCTAAAGTACGAGTTTCCACGCTGAGCTGCCTCACCAAGATGCCACGCTTGAGTTGCCACGCTGAGCTGCCTCACCAAGATGCCACGCTTGAGTTGCCACACTGAGCTGCCTCGCCAAGATGCCACGCTTGAGTTGCCACGCTGAGCTGCCTCACCAAGATGCCACGCTTGAGTTGCCACGCTGAGCTGCCTCGCCAAGATGCCACGCTTGAGTTGCCACGCTGAGCTACCTCACCAAGATGCCACGCTTGAGTTGCCACGCTGAGCTGCCACGTTGAGCTGCCTCACCAAGATGCCACGCTTGAGTTGCCACGCTGAGCTGCCACGCTGAGCTGCCTCACCAAGATGCCACGCTTGAGTTTCCATCCTCAGAACACTGTTGCTAATTAGTGGATTATCCCTAATCCCAGGATTACCTTCAGGCCCCCTCTACATTTGCCCCTTCGTGGAGGGATTTGTTGTGGGAACAAGAAATGCCTCCACGAAAACTTTTTAATCCGATGAACCTTCTCTGTCTGGCCTGCAGCTTTTTCTAATGCGGAGCCTCAACCGTTCCAGCTTGAATATCTGAAATTCTCCCGAAGGACCTGCTAATATTCTCGCAGTAATGTTCGAAAAAAGTGAAAAAATTCTCCCCGATGTAACTGAGTCATAACTAAACAACGTTTGAGCTTCTGTCGAGGGGACATCGTGCCTTTTTTGAACCGTTGGGACACCTTCTTCATTGGGGGGTTTATTGGATATGTCAGAGAAAATCTTGGCGCCCAAAACTGAATCTTGCTTAGGAAGGTAACGGTGGCTGTTCCCTAGGTGTCACTTCATTAATTGATGGCAGTTTCCCAGGTGTCACGTCATTGAATGACGTAGCGTTGTCTTTTCCATGTCAGAACACTTCCCGAAGTGCCACATGTACATTTGAAATGATTGCAGGCGGACACACACATGCAATGGTGGGAAACTTAAACGACGAACTTTAAAAATTAAACGGCCAAATCACTTAAAGCCATTCTTTTTCTTTCTTTCCCACTACTTGTCTCAAATTTCCTTCGTTTTTTAGAGAGAGAGAGAAAAAAGCTTCCATTGTTGATCGTCTGAAACCTGCTGTTCGACCTTGTGCCGTCCTGTTCTTGCTCGCATCATCTTCGCCACCTCCTGTGGTTGTTCTTCCGCCATTGTCGTGCTCAGGCTTTTCTGACTCAAGGTTGTTTTTTTTGTTTGCACTAACACTCTGTCATGGCCTCTCAAAGTTATCCCACCATCTCTTCAACCAGTGCGCCGCCTACTACTGCTGTTGCCACCACTACTGGTGCCTCTACCTTGGACGCTGTCCGTCGTGATCAGTTAAGGTTTTATCGTCGCTCTCCCATTTTTGGCGAAGATGATTGCTTTGCTGCTGCTTGCAAGACTGTCAACTTTGAATGCAAGTTTGAGTCCTTAGTGCTGGGTGACGAGGACGAAGAACCCTCGAAGTGGGGCTTTCTTCCTCCAGAGGGGACTCTCCGGTTTCGTCTAGAGCGAGGGGACTTCCAATGGTCCCAAATTGACTTCGAAGCACCAGGTGGTTCTCCTGCCCATTTTGCTGCTTGGAACTCTCACATGGTGAGTTCCTATGGTGATATTTTGAGTAAGATTGGCCTTCAACGGGCCAAATGGTTTGGTGAGTTTACTCTCTCCAAAAATAATGCTGCTCTCCCCATTCTCGTTTCTCGTTGGAACGTGACGACTCACACATTTATTGCTGCGTGGGGCGAGTTCACGATAACCCTAGAAGATGTCTGCGAGCTTCTGGGGCTCGAAGCAACAGGTCATGAGCCTTATACCGATGAGCCTCTTGACGCCGAAGAGACTGCTGACCGTTTGGCGTTGGATCGAATATGCCGAAGTTGCATCGGTTCTTCAAACAAAGCTACCTTCACTCCGCTGATTAATTATTTCTTCAAGGGTTCTAGTGAAGGTAGTTCTTCAATTTCAACGGATGCCTCTGGCCAAGGTACTTCGTTAGAGCTCCCTGCTTACATCCTTGTGATTCTGTCCCGTTTTCTTTTGACGGGAAAACCAAACGATCAGCCCCGAAGGGACCTTATCAACATATCCCTTTGTTTGGCCCGGGGCATCAAACTTCCTTTGGCTGCAATTGCCCTAGGGTCCCTCTACACCTGGCTTGACAGAACGTTGTTCGATATGGAACGATCCCTTGGCCGTTATAACCTGGCCAATTTTGCTAACAGCATCCTTCGAACCAGCTTTCTTTACGTGCGCTTTCCTGTTGTGGCGGCCAAGGCCAACCGTCCTCCTTCTGGGGAAACCATTTTTCCCCCCCGCTCTTATATTTATCACAAGAGGCAGAGCCGAAAAGAGCTGATCGCCTCAATTGACCGTTTTGAGGACTTTGTTATGAGGCCTTACGGAGAGGACGCCTTTGTTCACACTTGTGATTTCTTTCAGGACGAATCCAGGGTGGTACAGGTGGGGGTAGACATTGAAGATCCTCAGTTAGCCGTGGTGCTTCTCCTTTCTCCGGGGTATCTGCCTTCCTACACCGAGTGGGGATATTCCAGCGAACATTACAACCCCAATCGGTGTAGTCGTCAATTTGGGTTTGATCAGGGGGCTCCTCGCTCAGTTTTCCAATCCTCAAACCCGAAGGTTAGCTTTAGTGAGGCATGTTCCTTATTTTCCTCCACTGCTGCGTGGGGGATAAGTGAATCAATGGCTGGGAGAGTCACCATTCCCTCCAACAAGAGGCAAGGGAATGTGACCAGTCTATTCGCCACGAAGTTCTGGCCGAGACAACTGGCTAATATTGCTGAATTCATAGATTGCGAGCCGGTGTACCCTCCAGTTCTTTCATTTGCTGCGATGGAGCTGGGACTCAAAGGCAACTCCATTCTGGGGATTGAGTTCCCTCTAAGAAAAACCCCTAAGGGGCCTTCCGAAGAGCTACCTCCGTTATGCCCCAGGACTCCCACTGCCATATCCAAAGCGAAAGGTGCTGGGGTATCCAGGAAGACTGCTCCTTCGACTGGAGCTACTGGTGATGAAGGGTCTTCGCAGCCGTCGACCAAGAAGGCCAAGAGTGGGGTGGCTTCCACGAAAAAGGCAAAGTCCAAATCCCAGATTCCTGTGGCAGCCCTACCCATAGCCTCCATTCCTCCTCCCATATCTCCTGAAAGGGCCGAGAGGTTAAGGAGGGAGGCGCAGGCTGAGGTAGATCGGGTGAATGCAGAGTTTCAACGGCACGCTGTCGTCGTTCCTCCCTCGGTTGTCTTCCCCACGATTGTCGTCGATCCCACTGAACCAGCTGCAAAGAGGAGAAAAGGTTCGAAGGTTCCTCAAGCCACTGGTAGTGCCATGACAAGGCTGAGGAGGAAGACTTTAGGCACCAAGTCCCAGCGGAAGCAAGTTTCCTCGGTTCAAGCTTCTCATTCTTCTTCCCGATCTGAGGTATGTACACTTATCTTGTTCTCTTTTCTTCTTTGGTTAGAGCAAGCCGGATTTACTTATATATATTGTTCTTAACTACTTTGGTGCAGGGACTTAAAGAAACGGGGCCTCGTTCTCCTAGCCCCCCAAGTCCCCCCATTAGCCGTTTCGTGGGCGGTCGCTGTGGGGCCATCTCATCCGATACGACCCCACCCCGTTCGCCAATGACCGGGCTTACTTACGCCCGTCGTTCAATCTCAAGACGGGCGGGGGAGGCAGTTGGGGAGGGCGAGGTTATAGAGCCCGTGGGTGTCTCTTCGCCACCAGAGACAACACAATCTGAGATGCCTACTCCAGTCTCCTCTGGCTCATTGGCTTCCTCTGAGGCTGTTCTCCCCCTCGTTCTGGTTGCTGCAGGTGATCCTGAGGTAATTATTTCATAATTAAATTTGTCTGATCTGGCATTCCTTCTCTTTCACCCCGTTCTGTGTGTTGAATTTAGGATGTTGGTTGCCCTAGGTCGAAGTATCCTCGCTGCTAGCAAACATTCTCCGTCCAACGGTGCTGGCGAGACCTCTTTCCACGGTGCCCCTTTTCAACGTTCTGACTGAGGTAAGTTATTCTTGGATACATTTCGCCCTTTTTTCTGTATTTGTTCCTCTTTACTAACATTGGCTTTTATATTGCAGCTTTCTCCTGATCTTTCACCACCCTCATCTATTCCCGATGAACCCCTTGCTCTTGCTTTGGTACCTTACGTGGGCGAGGGAACTATGCCGATGGTTGAGGTTTCTGGGGCCAGAGACCCCGTTGAGGCCGATGAGGTAACAAGTCCCCTCCCAACGATTCCTGCCACTTTAACCTCCGTGATAGCTCCCACTCCTGCCCCTGTTATGATTCAGGTACTTTCTTAATTCTCTGCTTAAACTCCTTCTTATAATAGTGACTTAACAACGAAAACGTTTGTTAAGATTTTTATATATAATCTCCACCTTATAACGGTGACTTAACAATGAAAACACTTGTTAAGATTTTTATATAATCTCCACCTTATAACGGTGACTTAACAACGAAAACGCTTGTTAAGATTTTTATACAATCTCCACCTTATAACGGTAACTTAACAACGAAAACGCTTGTTAAGATTTTTATACAATCTCCACCTTATAACGGTGACTTAACAACGAAAACGCTTGTTAAGATTTTTTATATAATCTCCACCTTATAACGGTGACTTAACAACGAAAACGCTTGTTAAGATTTTTTATATATAATCTCCACCTTATAACGGTGACTTACAACGAAAACACTTGTTAAGATTTTTATACAACCTCCACCTTATAACGATGACTTAACAACGAAAACGCTTGTTAAGATTTTTATATAATCTCCACCTTATAACGGTGACTTAACAACGAAAACGCTTGTTAAGATTTTTTTTTTATAATCTCCACCTTATAACGGTGACTTAACAACGAAAACGCTTGTTAAGATTTTTCATATCCTTATTTGGGCTTTTCTTTTCAGGTTGCTCGGGAAGATTCGCCCCCAATCCTCTCACCTGTAGGCTCGCCCTTTCGAGAACCTGACGCTTCGGAAAATTCAATTCATGATGATCAAGGTTCTATGACTGGTGCTGCAGTCGAGAGCGAATCTGGGTGTGAGGTCCCTCTTCCCGACCTAGCTCCTCACTCGTTCTGCCTCATGGTGCTTCGCCAATCTCCTCAAATGCCCGTCAACCATCGGCTGGTGATTGAACAATTGGTGGATCACCATCCTGAGACCTTCACACCGGATTGCCTGCGCTCAAATATTCATGTGATGAGTCACAGGCTGCAAGGCATGGCGATCGTTGTTGCTAAAATTGCTAGTACCCCCACTGCCAGTGTTACCAGATCCCTTCTCAACCAATTTCTAGGTTTTCTGAAGGAGTTGGGGCGTGATGGTTTCCGTTTTGACTGGCTTATAACGCATCTGAAGACTTTGAAGAACCAGCAACTGATCGGCCAGAGGGAAGTGCTGATAAAGCACCAGGAGGACCAACGGGCTGAGGAGGTTAAGTTAGCTGAGCTGGCACCTCTTTTGGAATCGGCGGATGAAGAAGTAACGAATGCCGAAGAAGCTCTGCGTTTGGCCAAGCTAAAACGAGAAAGGCTCCTTATTGAACGCGCCCAGGTGCAAACCAGGCTAGAGGTTGCTGTCAACGCTCAAAATTCTTTTGCATCAGCTTCTTCGGGCCTTCCCGGGGATTTTTTCTCTTCCCCGGATCTGTGGTTTCTCTTAGGGTAGTAAAACTCCTGTACATATTTTCTTTCTTTCATTCATGTAATTCTTGGGCAATAGTTCCCCATTTTTCTTGTAATGCTCTTTTCTTTAATGAATGAAAGAATGTACATTTTTCAATTTATCTCTGAGTTATGCCTGCTTTCATATATCAATGTCTATACTTCACATCATCAGTAAAACTTGTATATTCATAATAAAAAGGGACCCAATACATCGATGGTACAACCTAACTGTCTACACATGATATACTTTCAGCCATTTATTGTTAATTTTGAATGGCCTATCTTCCTCCAACTTAGAAATTAGGCAATAACCTGAATCATGAGCTTCGTTCACGATGAAAGGTCCCTCCCAATTGGCTGCGAACTTTGGCAGAGGAAGTCCCCTAATGTGTTTCACTGCTGCCTTCAAAACGAGATCTCCCTCCACGAACCTCCTTGGTCTTACCATGTTGTCATATGCCCTAGAGAGCTGCTTTGTATACATTTGAAAATGTTGCATCGCGTTGTCTCTGTGTTCATCCAATGCCTCCAACTGCACATGCCTGCTCTGAGGGAGCATGCTACTTCGCAAGGCATATCGAGCCGAGGGAACTTCCAACTCTACTGGAAGAATTGCCTCAGCCCCATAGACAAGGGAGAACGGAGTGTACCCTGTGGGCTTCCTCTTCGTCGTTCGATAGGCCCACAACACTGTTGATATCTTGTCATCCCACGATCCTGGAAAGTCCTCCATCGTTTTAGCCAAGATATTAACCAGAGTTTTGTTAGTTGCTTCAGCCTGACCATTCCCCTTCGGGTATGCCACCGTTGAAGTGTGATGAACAATGGAGTACTTGTCTGTGAGCATCGTTACTTCTGAGTTGACGAAGGGAGTCCCATTATCTGAGAGAATAAACTTTGGGATCCCAAAACGGCAAATGATATACTCTCTGATGAAGCTACTCACTACCCCAGCCGTTGCCCTTCTAAGTGGTATTGCTTCAGCCCATTTTGTAAAGCACTCCGTTGCTACCAGTATCCATATCTTACCCCTTGACGAAGGATGTATCGCCCCCACGAGTTCGAACGCCCAAGTGTGGAAAGGATAAGGTGTTGCCAGAGAGTGTAAGTCCACCGATGGGGCATGGATCATATTTCCATGAAGCTGGCAAGCCTTGCATTTTTGGGCAAATTCGGCGGAGTCTTTTTCCATCGTTGGCCAATAATACCCCAACGTCATCAGCTGATCATATAACTTGGCCCCTCCCATGTGAGCTGGGTCATGGGCTTATTTGAGGACCTCAGTTGCTTCTTCTTTTGTAATGCAACGCAATGGCCTGTTGAAGTACCCCCTTCGATAAAGCTGCCCCTCTTGGATATAGAACCTCGGGGCCCTTCGCCTTAGTCCCATCGCATCCATCTTCTCTGTTGGGACAATTCCATCCTGAATAAAGTCGATATAGGGCTGCCTCCAGTCTGTTTGGGCTTCAATGAAATGGCACTCAGCTGCTTCGAAAAATAGCTGACACTTATCATAATTCCGCTGTAGTTCTGCCGCATCCTGTTTCATTTTAGGCCAAAAATATCCCCCTCTTTGAATTCTCCTATAAAGAGGTATCTCAGTTGTTTCGCAGTGCTCCTCATGTGTTTTCTTCAACCTCCACTCTGCCTCCTCTGGCCCAACGCATCTTGATAACCATCCCCCTGCATTTCTGTAGTAAAGATTTCCCTGGTTTGTAAAGTATTGGGCTAACTCTCTTAGTCCCATAGCTCCTTCGCCAGACTCCAGTTGCTTCCTGATCTCTCCTCTCCAATCCGCGTCTCCCTCCATCGGTAGTATTGACTGCACCACCGAAGGAGCTGTTCTTCGTTGGATCGTAACAATAGTCGTATCGCTCCTCATGACCATCTTTTGAGCAATAGTGGCATAAGCGTCTGGATGACGGTTCATCGTTCTGGGATGTCTTCTAATTGTGGTCCGATGGAACTGGCTGAGGAGCCTTTGAATGATCGTCCTGTACGGCGCCAAACTCATGTGCTTCAACGCATATTCTCCGTTAACTTGCTGAATTACTAAATTCGAGTCACCCTTGATGCAGAGTGAACGAATTCCCCTTCGAAGAGCCTCCAGCAACCCTAGTACCAACGCTTCGTATTCTGCTTCGTTATTGGAGCAAGGGAAATCCAGTTTGTAGGAAAGACAAATCTCCTCCGTTCCTTTTGAAAGGATGACCCCTGCCCCTCCTTTTTTCTCTGCCGAAGACCCATCGAATTGCATCGTCCATTCCTCATCGGTTGCATCGAGATAGTTGGCCTGTAAGTCGTCTCCCGGAATGTCTTCTTTAGGTGGTTCAAACGTTCCTGATGGAAAGATTGCCAACAGATCAGCATACACCTGGCTCTTGATAGCACGAGGAACCACACACTTTAAATCATATTCGGAGAGAATAAGGAACCACCTAGCTGCCCTGCCAATCAAGATAGTTCTAGCCAACAAATACTTAATAGGATCACATCTAGTTACAATATGAATTGTAAAAGACAGCATATAATGTCTAAGTTTTTGTGCTACAAAGACTAAGGCCAAACAATGCCTTTCTAGGCTACTATATCTAATCTCCGGCCCATGTATGATCCTATTGAGGTAATATACTGGCCATTCTTGCCCGTTGATCTCCTGTGCCAGCAAAGCTCCAACGGACCTTGTAGTGGAGGTGAGGTATAGCTGCAACGGTGCTCCTGTCTGTGGAGGAACCATGATTTGCGGTGAAACGAGCAGTTTCTTCAACTCATCGAGGGACTCCTGGTGATCCTTTTCCCACCTGAACTTTGTGTTCTTTCGCAGCAGTTGCATCAACGGGTGTGTTACCTCGGCCAATCCTGGTACAAATCTTCTGAGGTAGGAGACCTTTCCGAGGAAGATTTTTAGCTCCTTCGCCGTTCTTGGGCACGGCATTTCTAAGATCGCGCGTTGTTTATCCTGGTCCATCTGCACCCCTTGTCGATCAACCACAAAGCCTAGAAACTTCCCGCGTGTTACTCCGAAGACGCACTTTAATGGGTTCATCTTTAATTTATACTTCCTACATCGAGTAAACACCCTCTTTAAGTCGTTTAGGTGGGACTCCTCCTTCTTCGATTTGATGACCAAATCGTCCACATAGAATTCTACAAATTTGTGGAAGAAATCGTGAAAAATGGCCATCATTGTTCTTTGATAAGTAGCTCCCGCGTTCTTAAGTCCAAACGGCATTACTTTGTACATGAAATTTCCCAACGGGGTTCTGAACGCCGTTTTCTCTGCTTCCGCGGGGTCCATCTTGATTTGGTTGTACCCTACGTACCCATCCATGAAGCTATACATCTCATGCCCAGCCGTGGCATCTATCAGGCTATCAATGGAGGGTAGAGGGAACTCATCTTTGGGGCAAGCCCTGTTCAGATCTCTAAAATCCACACAGATCCTTATTTGGCTCTTGTCCTTCTTCCCTACTGGCACAATGCTAGATAGCCACAGGGGATGCTGTATTGGTTTGATGAATCCTGCTGCCAATAAACGCTGAACCTCTTCCTTGATCTTCAAGTCCAACTCAGGTTTATAAGTTCTTGTTGCCTATTTTACCGGGATGGCTGAAGGTGTCACGTTTAGCTTGTGGCAGCTCACTTCCTCATCTAGCCCTTCCATTTCGGTATACTTCCACGCAAAGACATCTATGAACTCCCGGATTAGCCCAACCAGGGTTTCTCGCTTCGCCTTACCGAGATCCTTCGCGATGAAGATGGGCCTTGGGTCTTTCCCTTCTCCTGTCAGGTTCAACTGTTCCAACTCTTGTGCCTGGGGCTTCGGTTGATTTGCCATGTAGTCTGGTTCTTCAGCGACCTCCTCCACGAACTCCTGTATGTTGGAGTTGTCTATCACCATACACTGTCCCTGTTGATCTATCCAGAAACACTCATATAACGGGTCATCCCCCTCCTCGGTCTCTTCGGCCGCCCGCTCACATCGTTATAAACGGTATACTACCTTCCCCTCCTCAGTGACCACCTTCTTGCATTGCCTGTTGGTAGCTGTTGCCAAGGCCTTCCTCTTCCTTTATCTCGAAGCCTCAGCGATCCTTCCCCCCGAAAAGCGACTCAGCACGCTTTGCCGTTGGACCTCATGCTCCATAGGGTCCACTCTAAGCCTTGCTTTGTTTTTGAGCTGCCTTGTGGTATTTTGAGGTCGAGGGATCACCTGACGGGTTTCTTCGGTCCCTACCCCTTCGTTACTCGTGGCTTCTTTACTTTGCTCGTTCAGAGGCCCCATTCTATCTTTGATCGAGGGAACCCATGCCCCCTCCATTCTTCTCGTTAGGACTCGAGCGTCCTCTTCCAACTCCGTATAAAAGGCCGCATCTACAAAGTGAGCTTCCTCGATAGCAAAAGGCGTTTTTGTAGCCCTAATGGTCACTTCTGTTCCTTTGACATTCGCCTTGGCGCATTGATGATATGTTGAAGGAACTAACCCTTGATTGTGCATCCATACTCTTCCTATTAGTAAATGATAGGAAGTTGCACTTTCTATTACATGGAACTTGATGTGGGAACTCATATTTCCCATTACAATTCCCACATTCACATACCCAATGGATTTGGAAGATTGGTTATCATATCCTGGGATCACCAGAGGCATGGGGACCAACCTTTCTTCTGGGATATTAGCCGCGTGGAAGGAGTTGATCAGCATAATGTTGATAGACGCACCCCCATCCATAAGCGTCCTCGCAAAACTAACCCCGTTGACACTGGCCGTCACATACAAGGGCCTGTTATGAGGGAACCTTACAGCTCTATCTGCATCGCTGAAGGTCACCTCTGATAGGAACTTTTTCACCAGCCTCGCCATGGGTCCTCGCCATTTCAGCGAGGGAACCGCGTCCTTCCTCGCGATGTCTAGAATCGCCTGAGTTATTTCCAGTCTGCTCTCCTTTGGTATCCCCACTTGATCGAAGAACCAAGCGAATTTTGGGGATTTTGAAACTGCGCTGTATTCAACGACTGCCTCCATTTCCTCGCCTTCAACGCTGTATACGTCTTCCGCGTCTTTAGCGCTTGCTTCATCGTAGGCTAAAATTACGTTAGCCATTCCTGTGGTGCAATATTCCAGAGTTTCTTCGAATTCTCTTTGCCTCATTGTTGACCTTCCTTCCCCTCTTTCCGCCTCACCGTCGTAGGCCGTCACCAAGTTGGCCCCATGCGCTGGAAGCGGGTTATTGTTAACGTTCTGTGGGGGGATCTGCAGCGTCCCTGCCTTCATGTACTTGTCAATGATTCTTCTCAGTGTGAAACAGCTCTCTGTCGGGTGCTGGATCTTTCGATGAACCTGACAATACCTAGGATCTGCTTTTGTTGCGTCATCGGGTTCTTCTGAAGGAACGCCTTTTGGTAGGTAGACCGTTCCACCCTGGACCATGGCATTGTAACAACTCACCGCCTCTTCTATCGTGCATGGTAACGGTGGTGGGTCTTCCCTATCCCTTTCGAACTTCCTTTTGTTATCCTTCTTCGCCGCCTTACCCCCATCTGTTCCTTCGGTGTATCCCACTCGTGGGGGTTGATGCCTTCCTCCCCCAGGTTGTATCGATTGCCTGAATATCATAGGCACCGCCACCGGGTTTGGTTGTACGACCAATGAGATGTTCCTTGCAGATTTTAGGAACGCCGAAAAAGTTCCCTCGCGCGTCTCATTGATAAGATGGCAGATGTACTCCGGGAGTAGTCCTTCGGCACAGATTTGTAATAGTTTGGACTCCTTGGCCTCTTCTCTCACATCCAGAGACCTTTCCCTGAACCTCCGAACGTATGCCACCACGTCTTCTCCTGGTCGTTGCTTCTCTCTCCCTAGTTGGGTCAGAGTGAATTCATCCTCTGCTAGAAAGAACTTTTGGACAAACAGCACGTGCATCTCTTCCCACGTGGAAACACTTTTAGGGGCCAAATGAGAATACCACGTGTATGCTTTATCGGTTAGGGATTTGGAAAACTCCCTCAACCTGAGATTCTTGTTGTTGCAATGCGCCCCCAGGTGCTCAACAAAAAGTTTAATGTGCTCTTTCGGATTCCCACCCTTCCCTGTGTATTTTTCAAAGACGGGGGGAATATAATCCCTCGGGTAAGGCTCATCGTTGTATTCCTGAGGATAAGGTGTCCTAAAGTCATCATAGACTGAAGCTACCTCGCCTATAGACTGTGAGGAAGCCTGCACAAATTTTAACATCTCCTTTTGTATTTCTCTCCTCATTTCCTCCATGGGCGATGGGGCAACGACCAATGGGGGTGTTGGCTGAATGACCGTTATAGTTGGAGCCATCGTTACAGCTGTCGCCGTTGATACTCCGGAGATTCCCACCGCCGGATTCACGACGGAGGGTATGCTTGCCGGGGCTGCTCCCGTTGTACCTGCGCCTGGTGGAACCGTTGGAGTTGCCCCTGGTGTTATGAAGGAATTGGCTTCGAGTCCTCCCAGCACCGTTGAAGCTGCAGGAGTTTGCAAGAACTCATAGAACTTACTCATAAGGAGGGTCATTTGGGCAGATCCTAGCCCAGTGCTCGTGGAAGCCTGCGTCACTCCCGGAACGCCTGTTGTTGCCTGAACTGGGGGCACTTCTATTCGAGGAGCTCCGCCCCTTAAATCCTCCAATTCTACCGCTGCTTGCTCTTCACTGTGTTGGATATCATCAAAGTTGAGCCTTCGATTAACGTTATCTTGCGCCATACTTCTTCCTTAGAAGAATGCCTCCCCAGCAGAGTCGCCAAATGTAAGAGGGTAGTTTAGATAAGATGGAGGCATAACCCCTTTTAAGTATGGTTATGGCAAGGTTAATTAGAGAAACACTAGTGATTTAGCCGCAAGACACAAAGAGCAGTTTGGAAGGTATGGAACCCATCTTATACTCACAAATCTCGTGTATAACCCTCAATATAATAAAGAACTTTAGAAATAACTTAGCTAGAGGGAGAGAGAAGCAAGCACCCTAGATACACCTTGGTAGGCAGACAAAACATACCAAAAACCACTCTCAAGAGTCTCTGTTTGCGTATTAAAAGCTTCGTAATAAATGACAATGGTGAGTGGATAAGCCCTCTAATTTGCAATAATTCTCTCTCTGATGTATCTCTAGCAATAACTTTTTTGAACTCTCCAAGGATCATTTTCTTCTCTCCCTTTTTCTCAAAGGTGGTTGGGGTCCTTAAATAGCCCCCCACACCACCCCCGAGGCAACTCAGTCATTAAAGACTATGAAAGACATCCCTCATACTTTATGTCACAACATTAAATGCCTGATGCACTAGTTGTTTCCTATGTCATAAACATTAAATGCCAAGACATGCCTTTTGCCTAACCACTGTATGTCAGGGGGTTATTGTCCCAGAGGTGGCTCACCTACTATCTGACAGCCCCAAATACCACGGTGGTTTACTCAAGTGCATGTCTGACATTGTTTAGAAGGCTAGTGACATCACCCACAGTAGATGTGATATTTAAGTAGAGGGTTGTTTGGTTCATAACTCAATGCCCGATGGAACTCCAAGCTGCTCTGCTTGAGGTTCCACGGTCAGGGTCCTTCGGTGTTTTACCAGGTGTATCTAAGATGGTCAGGACAAGCCCCAACGGTGCCCCACTTCTCAATCCTCCAAACCAAATCCCTCTAAAGTTCCCACGGTGAGGTTTGTTCGATAGAGCATGAAAACTCTCCCAGGCCCTACCAAGCCTGGTCTCTCGCGAGTACCGTTCGACCTCACGCCCATTCATTATTCTCGTTACAACATTACAGTCATTATAACTCGCAGTAAATATAAACAAAGCTATGATATGGCAAAGTAACAATAAGCTAAAGTACGAGTTGCCACGCTGAGCTGCCTCACCAAGATGCCACGCTTGAGTTGCCACGCTGAGCTGCCTCACCAAGATGCCACGCTTGAGTTGCCACGCTGAGCTGCCTCGCCAAGATGCCACGCTTGAGTTGCCACGCTGAGCTGCCTCACCAAGATGCCATGCTTGAGTTGCCACGCTGAGCTGCCTCGCCAAGATGCCACGCTTGAGTTGCCACGCTGAGCTGCCTCACCAAGATGCCACGCTTGAGTTGCCACGCTGAGCTACCTCACCAAGATGCCACGCTTGAGTTGCCACGTTGAGCTGCCTCACCAAGATGCCACGCTTGAGTTGCCACGCTGAGCTGCCTCACCAAGATGCCACGCTTGAGTTTCCATCCTCAGAACACTGTTGCTAATTAGTGGATTATCCCTAATCCCAGGATTACCTTCAGGCCCCCTCTACACTATTAGCCGTGACCATGTAATTATAATAGGACTAGTCACAACCCTAAACCATGACCACTCTTTGAGACTATTTTGAATTTGTCATGGCCCAAAGTCGTGACCCCTTTGGAGGGAAATTTGGCATTGGTCATGGATTTGGTCACGGTTATAGTTCGGGACCATAATTAGAGGAAAATTTGGCATAAATTTAGCGTAATGATGGTGATGCCTTGGTCATGAATGAGGGTCGTGACCCACCATGGTCAAGGATAAAGGTCGTTACCAGCTCCATTTAGGGTCATGTGATTTTATAGTCATGGAACTGGTCACACATTTATTGGCTATGGTCATGGCTTTGGGCCGTGACCCGATGAGGTTGTTGTGACTATCCACTTAATTTGATGTAGTTCTTTGAATTACCACAATTAAATGTGGTATTATCAGTAGTACCTTGTTGCACTTTATAAGAATTCCAAGGAGAAACCCTTATTTGTTTAAATGAACAGGGATAGTAACATAAACAACCATAAATATTCTTGTTATTATGAGAGAGCATTGGGAAGTATTTTACATCGAGTGTTTGATAATGCCAATAGTGATGCGCGAGGCCATGGGTGGCTATAAATCAGCCCCTTAGGTGGTGTGAAATACACACCACTTTCTTTAGAAATTAACTCCTTCTTTATTGAATAATTTCGGAGAAAACTATTGTTCTTTCTATCCCTCTTAGTAAAAAAAAACATCTTTTGAGAATATCTCTCCCTAAAAGGTTCTTAACCTCACACCTCCATTGACAATTAAACCTCAATCATCATTTCCTTCTTTAACTAATAAAGGGGATGAAACCCCAGCCCAACCCCTAAAGTGGTCCATCCCTTACAGTAATTGAGTAATCAATTACTTAGGGCCAAATGACCTTATATGTTTTAGTGGAGACCTAGTGCATCCAGGAATTATTTAGCAAGACCTAGTGGGGATCCAAGAGAGGTACTAAACACCAGACTCTATGATCCTACGGGTTGTGAAGCATTATGAGATGGATTGTTCCTTCATCTTAAAATTTATATGATTCAATGAATGATTTCTGCTTTATGGAGCTAAGTTTCCACTGCCTCTTCCCGTGATGAAAATTTTGAAGTCCATTAGGGAATCCCCTTAGCAATTGGTGGAGAATGTTTAAAAGCCCTTGATGGACATGGTCTTAGCTTAATGGAACTCTAGTAGGGGAAAACATGATGTCACACCAGCCCAGATCTTCAAACATTACAAGGTCTAAGAGTATTGTAAGACTAAAGACAAAGGGCTAAAGTATTTCACGCATAAGGCTCCGATCATCTTTTTTAAGGCCAACCATGATGCCCCCAAGCAACAAAAGGAAATTTTGTTCTTTGTTGGGGGTTCTTGGGACACTTTTTACCCAAAGGATAAGATCGGTTGCCCTATCATCTGGCGCACTCCTTCGACTTTGTATAATACATCATTTGTCTCTAAGTTCCTCTTTTGACTTCTAATTGGATTTTTTCTAACATTTTACTTTTATACCATATACTATTACTAATAAGGAGGAAACCAACAGGATGATAGAGTCCCACAACCTAGCCTCTATTCCTTTCAAGATTTTGGTCTCCCCCAATCTTCTTTATAAGAACATCCTTGGGCCTCAGTCCAAATCCATGGATTTTGAAGGGGCACCCGAGTTCCCAAAGATGGTGATCAGAATTTTAGTGGGGGTTGAACCCTTTATTTTAGTCCATAGGGTTGAAGGTTATGATTGCTGAGGTATTTGATGTACATAAGTCTATTAAAGGTAAAGAAAATATGATCAAAGTAGGGATTAATCTTCCTCCAAGAATTAAAGATGTATTGCCTAATGTGGAGGGGTAATTTCTTTATACTCTGATTCCTCTCCAAGTAAGTTCCCCAGACTCTTATATGTTTCCACCTTTATTATTTATTTATACATTGTTTATTAATTTTGAATTATTTATGGTGTAATAGATGAAAGTGGTCAGTAGAGGATAGCTTGAGTTCGTTCAAAGAAGACATTTTCTCCACCTATAGTGAACAAATGCAAAATATCTGAGGCCATAAAGCAAATTAAGTTCATCATAATGGTCAAAATTTTGATGCCTTCTATGAATCTGGTGGAAGAGCCTAAACTTATATCTAAGCCAATTGAAACAACATTGTTGTAATCAACTATGAAAGTCATGCCCTTTCTACAAGCATGTTCAGGGGCAGGCAGGACCTATGGGGTACTTAGAGTGATCCTTTTTTTCCAAGGGACTTTAAACCCGTTTTATAAAAAATTGTTATAAAATAATATTGTGACCCCCCATTAAAGGGTAAGGAGGTTTTTATGTCTCCCTTGAAGGAGGTGGGTAAGGTTAGTTCTCCTGAGGTCTCTGGATAGTCCAGTGGGCAAGATAAATGATTCCAGGGAGGGTTGAGGTTCTTCGAGGAAAATAAATACTTCAGACCCTCTTTTTATAAGGATAGGAACTCATATGCCTAGTTTTGGGAGGTATTAATATCTATGACCTGAACCAACATTTTAAGGTGGTGTCTACGCTGAGGGGCAGGGGGACCTCAACAAATTCGAAGGAGTTGGTTTGTATTCTTGGAAAGGTAACTTCATACTTATTTATTTTCTTAAGTAGTTTCTTTTTTATTTAGCATTCCCCCTTTTTATACCTTTCTTTGTGCTTGCAAATCCAGCATTTGATGAAGGCCTTCACATCAGATGCCATTAAGGGTCAAAGGGCATGAAATAAATCTTTAAAGATCAATGGAACTTAACCAAGTTGGAGTTACAACACGAGGTCTATGATCATTGGTTAGATGTGGCTTCCTTAAAGGATGAGTGTGAAAGTCTGAGATTCCAAATCAACTCTTTAGAGCAGGCTCGACTTATGCATGAAAAGACCATTAGGGATAGTGTTTCCTTACGAACTATTGGTCAACACTCTTTGGCTAAGGATAATAAGGCCAATGATGATTCCTTAACCATGAATAGGGTAATCGTAGAAGCTATTGAAGCTAAATTTATTCAGTTTTGCAGTGCCAATAATGAGCTTGTCCACTCGGCTGAGGACATTAACCTCTTGAAATAGAAGATTTTTTTACCTTAATGCTGGAAAAGACCTATTGACACATGAGGGCCAAAATTTTGAAAGAGGATCATTCTAGAATTGAATTAAAATATGTTGAGCTTTAAGGGACGTTTAATTTTACGGTGAAGATTCAGTTAGATGCATATCTATACTTTGAAGCCTATCATACATTTCTCTTCTATGAGTATTCTTCGGGCTTCAAATCTTGCAAGGACAAGGTTCAAATGAATTTCCCAGAGGTTGATGTTTCTAGTCTATTTCCTAAGGACCCCCACTCTGCTAAATAAAGTTCTAATAGTGATAATATTAGTGAAGGTAAATCTGCTGAGGACTATACTCTAGAAACTAAGCAAGAAAATGCAAAGAATAAAGTCCCTGATCCACCATTTGGGCCAAGCAATGAAGCTATTGATCCTCTAACTATTCTATACCTCAGTCAAAGAATTTTAAGTCCCTGCAAATGAAATCAATGTGAACCCCTAGCCTTAGAAAGACTTTATAATATTTGTGTTATTTCGGCCTTGGGTCGTTGTTGTAAACTCCATGACTTTCCTATCTTTAATAATAGCAGTTTGGTCTAAAAATCTTTGACTTCTTCTTTACTGTTACTTTTCTATTTTTCTTTCCCAAGGAATATTTTTTCTGCATGTGTTTGTCCGAGGTCTGCTAATTATGTGATATTCCCCTTATCCCCTCAAGATTTCTTAGTAAGTAAATGAAATTGAGTATAAATGCTTCTGAGGAGGATCTAACGGTCTATGCACCTTTGTTGTGAAAATATGGAGGCCATTAAAGTTAAAACTGAGGTTTTCTTATGGGTTATAAGACTTCAAAATCACATAAGTCTTGGGAATTTATAACTTCAACCTTGTAAAGATTAAGTATCTCAAATTTTTTGTGCATAAACACTTAGCCCCTCTAAAAAAATTTGGAGAATGGAAGTAAAAAAATAAATCTATTAAGGGTTTGGATACCTCATATTTACAATTAACGAAGGTTAATAGCCTTCTAAATATTTAAAAAGTCACTGCAAGAAGGGTCATAAGACATATGAATCATATTTTACTAAGGATAAAAGCCTTGGGGTAAAATAAAGTTCTACTAAGGGACCTATGATACTAAGGATGAAAACCTTAGAAGTTCAAAATGTGAAGTTCCACAATGGGTCCTAAGGCCTTTAAGTTGTACTCCACTAGGATAAAATCCTTGTGCTATAAAATTTTAAGGTCGACAATGGGTTCCAAGACCTCAGAACTATAGTCCACCAGGATGAATTCCTTGTGGTATAAAATTTGAACTTCCACAATGGGTCCTACGACCTCATAATTATATTAACTAAGGATCAATGCCTTAGAAGTTTAGGAATATGCACCATTGCTTTTAAAACTTGAGGTCTGAAGAGTTTTTGTTCATGAACACTTAACCCACAGTTTTTTTAGAATGCAAGTTTATATTTATAAGTCTGAACTTTTTTAGTTATGGTCTTTAAATGATTTTTTTACCAATTTTAATGCTTCACCTCATTAAAAATATCGTAAAATGAGAGATAAAAAAGTTTTGAGAGATGGTTCCTAAGGTTTCTGCATTTTTGTATACTTTTATTTGTTGAAAACGTGTTTTAGGGTCATTAGAACTTAGAATGTTTATTCGATCCAAGGATGAATGCCTTGCAACTCTTGTTGGGTCGTTTAAGACCTTCGAGACTTTTAGAGATAAGGATGAATGCCTTTTAACTCTAGGTGTCATTTGTTTGAGGTCTTTTAGACCTCGGCCATTTTATTTAGAGCCAAATATGGAAGCCTTGTAACTCGTATTAGGTCTTTAGACCTTAGGTCATACCTGGACCCAATGATTAAAGCCTTGTAACACATATTATGTCCTCGGACCTTAGGTTAAACTTGGAGCTAATATTTTATCCTTGTAACTCACATTGGGTCCTTAGACCTTTGGTCAAACTTGAAGCCAATGATTGAGGCCTTGCAATTCGTATAGAAGACTCTATTGAGATAACTTGGGTGGTAATTTTTTTTCATTTCATTTTAATGGTAGAGTACATCATCAAAAATATTTCTTGAGATTTTCTACATTCCAAGGATGCAAAAGTTTGTATCCCTCCATGTTTTTCAAATAATAGTAGACTAGCTTCACTATCTTGACCACCACATAAGGGCCTTCCTATATAGGGACCCATTTTCCTACACTTGTATTTATGGTGGAAAATATGTCCGCTGTCCAAACCAAGTTCCCAACTTTCAAACTTAAACACCCTATGTCTATGTATCTCGACCTTGGTTGGGATAACTACCTGAGTGTAGAAGGTCTAAGAGTACGTGCTTTTTTTGGTTAGACCCTGGACTATAGTTTTATACGCCCATAAGATGCTTGGGAGCTCCTCAACCCATCATCCCTTGGTCTTTTCCATCTTATCATTTAAGCTGTGGAAGATGGTTCAATTGGTTACCTCTAATTTCCCATTCGCCTAAAGATGTCCTAGGGATGAGCAATGGCTATTTATCTCATAGTTTGAGCAAAATTCTCTAAAGTCGGGATTGTCAAACTGTTTCCCCTTATCGGAGATGATGGCTCTTGTCAAGCCAAACCTATAGATGATGCATTTTTAGATGAAGTTTGTGACTTTCTTCTTTATGATGGTGGCTAAAGGCTCAGCTTTATCCCACTTTGTGAAGTAATTAATCTCCACAATGCAAAATCTATTTTAACCGTTATTGAGAGGAAGGGGCCCTTCTAAATCCATTACCAATGAGAAAAGGGATACGAACTTATCATTGGGTCCATTTTCTCTACTAGCTACTTCAGAATGAAGGTGAGCCTATGACACTTATCACAATGTTGCACCAGGTCTTTGGCATCATTTCCCATGGTGAGACAGAAGTATCCATGCCTCAAGCCCTTATAAACTAATGTTTTGGGGCTAGTGTAAGCACCACAAACACCTTTATGGAGGTCTTTAAGGATGTTATTAGCTAATGATGGGACAAGGCATCATTTAGGTTCTAAGAATTACCCAATTTTCAATAGGACTTGACCAAGCGTAAATTCTACTGAATTTAGCCCCTTAAGTTAGTGATTTTAATATCTCGAACAAGGTAATTGAATCATTTTTATTCCATATCACTCCATTGACTATTTCTAACAATTTTCCCAAGTTTTCGTGTATTTCTGATGGATTTTTCAGGAATGGAATGTAAGAAAGGAGAGAAAGAAACCAGAAGAAAGGAGAAGATGAAAGGAAGAAAAGTCAAAGGGCAAAAGCGTAAAGTTCTACTCAGAATTCGAATCCGACACCTAAAGGGAAGTTGAAGAACATGACTTCACAAGAGCATCAGAAGAAACAACACTCAAATCGGAGTTCGAGATCAAAAGTTATGGCCAGTCAAAGATGAAAGGAAAAAGTCAACATGGAAGAAAATCGGACCGATCCGGTGAGAATCGGACCGATCCGAAATGACCAAGTCCAGTAGACCCCGGATGGATGACAAACCGATGACAGTAGAACCGATCCGGAGGATACCGGACCGGTCGGATAGAATAAAAAAAGAACCAATCCGGTGGCTGAAAACGGACCGATCCGAGGGCAATCCAGACCGGTCCGGTCATGCGAAATCCTGGCATTTATTGTGAAGATTTTAACGTGCATAGCTGGTGAAAACTTGCGCAATAAGCGATTATGGCTGTCAAACTCGTGTTAATTTGTGCTATAATAGCCCATGCCCTACATCATTCTAAAGAGGTCGAATTCTAGGTTGGTTTTTGAGAGAGTAATTCAGAAGTTAGAAAATTTTCACTTTCTTTAGGAGTTTTTCATGAACCCTAGTTTGTAAGGATTTCTGGATTCCAATTCCTTTCCTGTTGCTGAATTCAAGTAAAACAATTTCATTCTCTTGTTTGATTATTTGTAAATTATTTCCAATGTTTTGTAGATTTATAATTATGTGTATGAATTTGTCTTCTAATAAAATCATGTCTAGCTAAATTCCCAAGGGCTGGGGTACATGAACTCAATCCGAGGCAAATTACTTATATAGAAAATAGAGGGTAAATTAAATTCCGATCGAATCGTGAATGGGAATTATACAAACATAGTCAATCTTTTAATCTCTCTTGCCCTAGGTACTTGAGATGTTTAAGAACGCTTTGAGAGTATAATGATCCATTCACCGCTTTATATTTACCTTTGATTTCATATGACGAGGGCTAGATTCCTCATATATGTAATGCTTAGGATTTATAAAGGCATGATTTAGTCAAGAATTTTAATTTTCAATTCTAGTATTATATACGGTAATTCGTTAAGGTTTGAGGGATTGTACCTACCCTATTTTCTCTAATTTGTCAAATCTAAGTTCTTCACAATTTTTTAGTTTGTTTTTCTTGAGTAAAATTTTGAAATTTCCCAATCATTAATCATCTTTTAATATTTCTTTTGAGGAATCATTTCAAGATTTAATAACTTGCCCTATTAATAGTGCCAATTTTTTATCCATGTGGATACGATCCCGACTTACCGAGTTTATTACTTGAGCGATAGGCTTGCACATGAGCCTAGAGAAAACGCACTTTTGAGACAAATTCTTAGTCGTGTCAAGTTCTTGGCGCCGTTGTCGGGGATCATCAATTGGTAAAAATTAGGAAAGTAATTTTAATCTACAAGTGATTTCGGAAAGAAAAAAAATCTTTTTACATCTCATCTCTTATGTGCTTATATGCAGAATTCATCTTCCACTCAAGTGCACGAAAATCCTATTGCCGAAGCAAATTCTAAAAATTCTCATACCACTGAGTCTCCTCATTTTTGGGTTCCACCTCCTTCGCCTAATAATTCAATCACAATTCGTTCATTGAGTCAAACACTGAGTGAGAATTCTAAATCTTTCGGTAGCAATATGTCGGAGCACGGTAGTGTTGGTTTTGGTGCTAGAGAGGATGAGATACCATTCCTTCCCATGAAAGATTTGTTATTTCCAGAGAGAACTGTTACCCCTGGTTGCATTTTACTCTCGTATAATGCCGGTCAGTTCCATTTTAGAAATGGTAGGATTCAAATTCTTCCCACATTTCACGGGATGGATTCTGAAAAACCATATCTCCATCTTAGAGAATTCGAGGAAGCATGTGAGACGTTTGGTGACCAAGCTTGTCCACAAGATGTAATCCGGTTAAAGCTTTTCCCTTTTCCTTAAAGGATAAAGCTAAAACTTTGTTATGGTCCCTACCCCCAAATTCTATGTTATCTTGGAGAGATATGCAAACCAAGTTTCTCTCCAAATTCTTTCCACAACACAAAACCAATTCTGTTAAAGCCCAAATTCAAGCTTTTTGACAAAATGAGAACGAGGCTTTTGGCAAATGTTGGGAGAGATTTCAGGAGTTAGTTAGTGCTTGCCCACATCATGGATTTGAAAAGCATCATCTGATTTCATTTTTTCATCAAGGCCTTACTTTAGCATCCAAACAACTTGTTCAAACCATGTGTGAGAGACCTTTTTGGGAGTTAGATTCAAGCGATGCTGAAGCTCATCTAAAATATGTAGCAGAGAGTACACAAGCATGGGATATTTATGATCCCAATAGTCAAAATTGAAGTCGACAAGTGCCTAATTTGCCTGCTGCGTCCGGTATTTATCACTTGGACAAGGACACTTTGTTGGATCGAAAATTTGACCAATTGGAGAAGAATTTCAGAGATATGCTTGAAGTGCGTTTGAGAGAAGTAGCTGGACCCGTGCAAGCCGGAAAGGAGAAAGTTTGTGCCATTTGTACTGCGGGTCATTCTACCAAAGGATGTCCTACCATCCCTGCATAAAAGGCAATGTACACTGAACAAGTTGAGGCAATAGGAGGTTTTCGCAGAAAGTATAACGCACAGCACGGGAATGCATACAATCAATCATGGAGGAATAATCTTGGGTTCAATTATGGACAACCCCAAGCGGGGATGGCTCCTAACCCACATATGACTCTACCACCACCTCCTAAATTTTAGCAAGTGGCTCCCCCGATGCATCCTCCTATGCAGGTACCACCTCCTGGTCCGTATGTCGCTCCACCTAGGCGATCTCTTGAAGATAACCTTAATTAATTCATCCAATTTCAAAAAGAGAGCAATGTTAAATATGATCGAATGTTCACTGAAATTCATACTAGCATCTCTAGGTTGGAATCTGCAGTGAATACTCAGGAGAAGGGTAAACTCCCAGCCCAAGGCCAAAGACCTCCTCTTCAAGGATAACCCACAGTTAGCTCCACATCATCGAATTCAAGAATAATGTCAAGCTGTTACTACTCTTCGTAGTGGCCGCGTAATTGATCTAGCACCAAAACTTCCAAAGGAGAAAGATGAGGGAGTTGAACCTGAAATTCCCAAGGAATCTAAACTTCCGAGTCTGCAGAGATTTCGTTAGAAACGAAATACAAAGATGAGGGAGTTGAACCTAAAATTGAAGTCAAGTTGCTCACTGCTGCTCCATTTCCTCAACGCTTAGTACCACCCAAAAAAGGGGCTTCGCGTACAGAAGTGTTGGATGTGTTGAAGCAAGTAAAATTGAACTTGCCATTTCTTGATGCTATTCAACAAATTCCAGCATGTGCTAAGGTCATCAAAGATCTTTTGACTGTCAAACGACGGCTCAAGGTGAAGAAGAATGTTTTCTTGGCACAAAATGTGAGCTAGGTCCTTCTCAATGATCTTCCACCAAAATTCAAGGATCCTGGTGCACCTACAATTTCGTGCGTCATAGGAGAAAAAAAAGTGGAAAAATCATTGCTTGACTTAGGTGCGAGTTTAAACATCCTTCCATACTCCATCTATAAGAAGCTTGATTTAGGTGATTTAAAACCTACCCAAATTACTCTACAGCTAGCTATTCGAACAGTGAAAGTGCCTCGTGAGGTTGTAGAGGACGTGATAGTTCAAGTGGACACGTTCTACTTTCCTGTTGATTTTGTCATTTGGGACACTGAGCCTGGTCCCCATGCGAGAAATCATGTTCCAATAATATTGGGCCGTCCATTTTTAGCTACTGCTAATGCTTTGATCAATACACGGAATGGCCAAATGCAACTCACTTTTGGAAACATGACTCTCGAGACCAATATTTTCAATGTCGCTAACCAAATGGGTGATGAGGATTAAATTCTTGAGGTTGACCTTATTGAAGAAGTGGTGGATGAGCACATCGAGAAAATTATAGGAGGAGATGCATTGGAAGTGTGTTTAGTGCAAAGTGGTGAGAAAAAGAGTCCTTATACTGACTTTGAGCGCGAGGTGGAAGAGTTGGAAACTTGGTTACAAGAGGAAGAAAGTTTTGAGAGTTTAAGAGAGGTTGACTAGATTTCTACGTTTGAATAATTGCCTCCGAGGGAGACAACCATGATTCCCTCTGAAAATAGATTTCCTAGTCTTGAGTTGAAGAAACTACCCTCACATGTCAAATATGCTTTACTGGGAGAGAATGATACATTTCCTGTTGTTGTTTCTTCCCGTTTAGAAAAAGGGCAAGAGGGTATGTTGTTGGATGTGTTACGGAAGCATAGAAATGCTTTTGGTTGGACTATAGCAGATTTGAAAGGTATAAGTCCATTGATTTGTACCCATAAAATACATCTTGAGGAAGAGGTGAAGCCCTCGCGTAAGATGAAAAGGCGATTAAACCCAACCATGAAAGATGTAGTAAGAGCGGAAATCATCAAATTGCTAGATGCTGGGATTATCTATCCCATTTCGGATAGTAAATGGGTGAGCCCAATTCAGGTCGTTCCAAAATAGTCGTGCATGACCGTGGTTGAACATGCTAAGGGAGAATTAATACCTCAACGCACCACCACCGGGTGGCTTGTTTGCATTGACTACCGAAAGCTCAATGCCGGAACTCGAAAAGACAATTTTCCCTTAGCGTTCATCGATCAAGTGATTGAACGAGTAACAGGCCATCCTTACTACTATTTCCTAAATGGGTATTCTGGTTATAATCAGATTGAAGTGGATGTACTTGATCAAGAAAAGACGACTTTTAAATGTCCGTTTGGTACGTTTGCTTATAAACGTATGCCATTTGGGTTATGTAATGCGCCAGCTACTTTTCAAAGGTGCATGCTAAGTCTCTTTAGCGACATGATTGAAAAAGGTCTTGAGGTGTTCATGGACGATTTCAGCGTTTTCGGTCCATCTTTTGACCAATGTTTAGCTAATCTTGAAAGAGTTCTATTCCGGTGTGTGGAAAAAGACTTAGTCCTCAATTGGAAAAAATGCCATTTTATGGTTACCGAGGGCGTAGTTTTAGGCCACATAGTCTCATCTAGGGGGATTGAAGTTGATCGGGCAAAAATTGAAGTAATAGCTGAGTTACCCCCGCCAAAATCACTTAAAGATGTGAGGTCCTTTCTAGGCCATGCTGGATTTTATAGGAGATTTATTAAAGACTTTAGCGCCATCGCTAGACCTTTGAGTAATCTTCTCATGAAGGACACTCCATTTGAATGGAATAAAGCATGTCAAGAAGCTTTTGATAAACTTAAAAGCATGCTTATTTCTGCGCCTATCATGCAAGCTCCTGACTGGTCACTACCATTTGAGCTTATGTGTGATGCAAGTGATTACGCGATTGGGGCCGTTCTTGGACAGAGGAAAGACAAGAAAGCCCATGTTATTTACTATGCTAGCAGAACATTATCTGGCCCTCAGCTTAACTACTCTAATACAGAGAAAGAGTTACTAGCAGTCATTTTTGCCATCGACAAATTCCGCTCTTACATTGTTGGGTCGCCTATCATTTGCTTCACTGATCATTCGACCCTTAAATATCTCTTGAGCAAGAAAGATGCCAAACCCCATCTAATCAGGTGGATCCTACTCTTACAAGAGTTTAATCTCTCGATTCAAGATAAGAAAGGAGTAGAAAACGTCGTTGCTGACCATTTGTCACGCCTCTCGTCCGACGTACCTATTGATCCCATTCCCATAGACGAGTATTTTCTGGATGAAAATCTATTTGCTACTTCATCTCTCCCCTGGTTTGCGGATATAGTCAATTACCTTATCACTGGAGTTGTTCCATCTAATTGGAATCCGCAAGAGAGAAGGAAGTTCATTACATGGTCACGCATGTTCTTTTACGATGATCCATATTTGTTTAAGTATTGTGCTGATCAAATCATCCGGAGATGTGTACCTAATGAAGAAATCCAAGGGGTAATTCGATTCTGTCATTCGGAAGCATGTGGAGGTCATTTTTCCAAAAATAAAACTGCCTGTGAAAATCCTTCAAAGTGGTCTCTACTGGCCCACAATCTTCCGGGATGTGAATACTTTTTGTAAATCATGCGATAGATGCCAAAGAATGGGAGCTATTACTCGTCGTGACATGATGCCATTAACCCCAATTCTAGTATTGGAGGTGTTTGATTGTTGGGGTATTGACTTCATGGGGCCCTTTCCACCTTCTTTTGGTTTTCTATACATCCTCGTCGCTGTAGACTACGTCTCAAAATGGGTAGAGGCGATAGCTACAAGGACGAATGACAATAAGGTGGTGATAAAATTCATTCAAGAAAACATACTTTCTCGTCTTGGAATGCCTAACGACATAATCAGTGATAATGGAACCCATTTTTGCAATAGGCCTATGGAGAAACTAATGCGAAAGTATGGAATTGTCCATAAAGTTGGAACAACTTATCACCATCAATCGAATGGCCAAGCCGAGCTCGCTAATCGGGAAATCAAAAATATCTTGGAAAAGACAGTCGAACCTAATAGGAAAGACTGGTCTCTCAGATTGAATGATGCGCTTTGGTCATATAGAACCGCATACAAGAATCCCCTTGGGATGTCCCCATTTCGATTTGTGTATGGCAAGCCTTATCATCTTTCGGTTGAAATCAAACACAAAGAATATTGGGCTATCAAAAGGGTGAAATTCAACATGGATAAAGCCGGTGAAACACGTAAACTTCTGTTGAATGAGTTGGAAGAAATACGCAATGATGCGTATGAAAGTGCTAAAATATCCAAGGAATTAATGAAACGAGCTCATGACAGAATCATTCGTAGGAAAGAGTTTCATTCGAGACAAAAAGTACTTCTCTACAACTTGAGGTTGCACTTGTTTCCCGGAAAATTGCGGTCAAGATGGACGGGTCCGTTCATTGTAAAAGAGGTATTTCCCCATGGAGCTGTTGAACTCAAAGATGAGAAAGGGGGAAACGCATTTAAAGTTAATGGGCATCGTCTCAAGCCGTATTTGGAAGCGATCATCAAGGAATCCGACACATTCTGGTTGTCGGACCCCATTTATGGGGATTGACTGAAAAAGGAAGTTCCGGTCGTCGCACCCCCAACATGTATGGGGTGATGGTTGTACATAAGAGTCTTAGGAGTTACGAGTCATAAGTTTGTGTCAGTCCCGGGGTTGGGAATCCGACGTGTTTAGGGGTGTTAAGGTTTCGATGAGCATTGAGGGAATTTTGAAGTGCGAGATGTTGTAAAGGAATCATTGGAATGGAGAAAAGAGGCTGTTGTAAAGGAATCATTGGAAAGGAATCATTGGAATTTTGAAGTGCGAGATGTTCATGTCAAGAGGCTGGTGCAAATTTTTCAATGAACCATATGAAGTTGTTTGGGAGAATGAAGTGCGTCAATTTTACGGTTCGCTTGTCCGTACCGCTGAATTTGAATCCCAAGCCTTTGTGGATTCCACACCTATACCGTTCTCACTTGAAATTATGGCCCAGAAACTCAAGTCTTATGGTGTGACCACGCCGGCTCAATTTGATTATCCTAGTCCCGATCCCGTTCTCGCCAAAGCAGTTTGCATCTCAAGAATCGAGCCCGGTGCGGTTTGGACTACCAAAACCTTTCCCGTTGGTCGGTTATCCGACAAGGCACGGTTCACTTTTCACATCATTTGTGCCAATATTTTGCAAACCTCCAATGATTCAGCAATGCGCCCGCGTAAAGCTACGATGATGTATCACTTTTTCGACCATGCAACTGTCATCAATTTGGCCCGCACATTTTACAATGATATCCTCTTTGTGGCCTACGACAAAAAGGGTCGGGCACCTCTTCCTTATGGCCGTCTCATTACATCCTTGCTTAAGGATGCCGGGATTGAACCACCACAAGATCTTATCAACTTGCCTAAGCCATTAGGACAGGAGTCCCGCACTCGCACTGAAAGGAAAATTTAGCTAATCCGTGCAAGGCGCGGCGGAGATTCGAGTGATGAGGAGACCGATGAGGAAGAGGACATTGATGATGAGGATGTTGAGATGGAAGAAGGAGAGGAGGAAGAATATGATGAAACCGCTGATCCGGACTATGTTCCGGTTGGTAAGGGCTTGACTGAGCGTGTTCTCTCTCTTGAAACATATTTCGAAGGGTTCGTGACGTCCTACGAGAGGGACATGAGTTTGGTCCTGCGTATCCAGGAGGACTTGTACCATCTTCAGTTGGGTCCCGAGGCCCCCTTTTCTCCCTACTACAACAATCCTTATGATCCTGATGCTCCAGGACCTTCCCGGCCCCCACCCGCCCCTTAGGATGCCCCGCTACCCCTTTAGGTTTTCATAATTATGTTTGTACTATTTGCTTACACAGTTGGTTTGTAATATACAGTTTTCATTATGATATTTGCTTGCTTTATTTATCGCACTCTTAATGTTGTCTTCTTTATCTCTCTCGTCCATTTGATTGAGGACAATGCAAATCACTAATCTAGGGGGGATGACAGGTGCGTATTCATAAAACTTCGCATATATATATATAAAAAAAAAAGCCAAAAATATTTTTGTTCAAAATAAATAAAAATTGAAATTTGAATTTTTCAAAAATATAATATTTATTCTATTTAAAGTCTCAAATTGTTAACAATTAATTGCACTAAGCCAAAATTGACCGAAGATGGAAATTGAAAGAAAATTGACGACTTTACGAATAAGTGTGGAGATTGATCAAACCCGGTGAGATTTCAAGCCTTTCAATTTTTATGACTTTTTAAATCAATCCGAGTTTATGATTAACTCAAAGTTCTTTTAAGCGTTTTAATAAATCGTTGATGATCTCAATCCTTTGTTTTGATCGGTTATGGGAAATGTATAAAACGTTGTCTCGAAATTCGTGCTAAATATATCTCTAAACTTAATTAATCTCGAGATGTATATGGTAATGTGATTAGCAATTTGGACAATGAAGTAGGCCCTCATTTGTTTAAACCAAAAATATTAGCCATAAAAAGTTGTGAAAAATTATTCCTTTGCAACCTAATTTGAGCCAAAGAAAATTTATCTTTTCGTTTGATAACCCGAAAAACTCAAATAGTCCGGAATTGTGAAAATTGCAAATTTATCAAGTCCAAAGTGTGTAATAAGAAAAAAAGGGCAAGAAAAGAAAAATAGCAAAAAAAAAAAGAAAAAAAAATAGAAAGAGAAAGAGAAAAATGAGCAAATGCCCGAAAAAGCACTAATGGACGTCATAAGGACATTTTCCAATTCCGAACATTCCGTCCATTCCCATTTTTACCCTTTTACCCCTTACACCTTTTAACCCAAAAAATCCTAACCGAGTCTGAATGGTGAAATTAATTATCGCGTGGAGAGTTAAGACATGAAAAGATAATATGAGAGATTCAAATGCTGTGAACTAGAGGTGATGTTCCCGTTTCCTTATAACCGTACTCCGATGATGAGATCTTTTCACCATATATTTCCTTCTTTTCAATTTTGTATGTGTGAATTTATGTCCATTATATTTACTCTTTATATCATGCATACCGAGAGAAAACAACCACAATCCGAGTGATTTGTTTGTGAGTGCATCCGTAAGAATTTGAATTAAAACGAATTTTCGAAAAGTAACGTAATGCTCAACCGGTGGAAATTTAAGGTTTAATTTCTGGCTTTGCACACACACTATGGTTTGAGACATTTGAATACGAATTTATGGTGATTATTTTTCAAAAATTTTAAATTGGACAACTTTTAAGTATTTTGATATTTATTTGAGTCAATAAAGGATTTTGTGGGTATATTCACTGCAAACCCTCACGAGACAAAACTCGTCCTACTAGGGTAACCTAGGGGTTTAAAGGCTTGTTGCATACGCTAAATGCAATCGCTTGCCTACGAAAAAGGTATTCTATCCTAATAAAAGAATTGAGCTTTAAACTAATTTCAGTTACATTGCCCGGGACGTGCAAAGTCCTAAGTTAGGGGGATTTGACCAGGCATAAATTCTTCTGAATTTAGCCCCTTAAGTTAGTGATTTTAATATCTCGAACAAGGTAATTGAATCATTTTTATTCCATATCACTCCATTGACTGTTTCTAACAATTTTCCCATGTTTTCGTGTATTTTTGATGGATTTTTCAGGAATGGTATGTAAGAAAGGAGAGAAAGAAACCAGAAGAAAGGAGAAGATGAAAGGAAGAAAAGTCAAAGGGAAAAATCATAAAGTTCTACTCATAATTCGAATCCGACACCTAAAGGGAAGTTGAAGAACATGACTTCACAAGAGCATCGGAAGAAGCAACACTCAAATCGGAGTTCGAGATCAAAAGTTATGGCCAGTCAAAAATGAAAGGAAAAAGTCAACATGGAAGAAAATCGGACCGATCCGGTGGGAACCGGACCGATCCGAAATGACCAAGTCCAGTAGACCCCGGATGGATGATAAACCGATGACAGCAGAACCGATCCGGAGAATACCGAACCGGTCCGGTAGAATATAAAAAGAATCGATCCGGTGGCTGAAAATGGACCGATCCGAGGGCAATCCGGACCGGTCCGGTCATGCGAAATCCTGGCATTTATTGTGAAGATTTTAACGTGCATAGCTGGTGAAAACTTGCGCAATAAGCGATTATGGCTGTCAAACTCGTGTTAATTTGTGCTATAAAAGCCCATTCCCTACATCATTCTAAAGAGGTCGAATTCTAGGTTAATTTTTGAGAGAGTAATTCAAAAGTCAGAAAATTTTCACTTTCTTTAGGAGTTTTTCATGAACCCTAGTTTGTAAGGATTTCTGGATTCCAATTCCTTTCCTCTTGCTGAATTCAAGTAAAACAATTTCATTCTCTTGTTTGATTATTTGCAAATTTTTCCAATGTTTTGTAGATCTACAATTATGTGTATGAATTTGTCTTCTAATCAAATCATGTCTAGCTAAATTCCCAAGGACTGGGGTACATGAACTCAATCCGAGGCAAAGTACTTATATAGAAAATAGAGGGTAAATTAAATTCCGACCGAATCGTGAATGAGAATTATACAAACATAGTCAATCTTTTAATCTCTCTTGCCCTAGGTACTTGAGATGTTTAAGAACGCTTTGAGAGTATAATTATCCATTCACCGCTTTATATTTACCTTTGATTTCATATGATGAGGGCTAGATTCCTCATATATGTAATGCTTAGGATTTATAAAGGCTGGATTTAGTCAAGAATTTTAATTTTCAATTCTAGTATTCTATACGGTAATTCGTTAAGGTTTGAGGGATTGTACCCTACCCTATTTTCTCTCATTTGTCAAATCTAAGTTCTTCACAATTTTTTAGTTTGTTTTTCTTGAGTAAAATTTTGAAATTTCCCAATCATTAATCATCTTTTCATATTTCTTTTGAGGAATCATTTCAAGATTTAATAACTTTCCCTATTAATAGTGCCAATTTTTTCTCCCTGTGGATACGATCCCGACTTACCGGGTTTATTACTTGAGCGATAGGCTTGAACTTGAGCCTAGAGAAAATGCACTTTTGAGACAAATTCTTAGTCGCGTCAGGACTCCATTCTCAAGATAATATATGGAGAATAAGGAGTTTAGACGTAGGACTTGGAGGTTGTCCTTTGATCGGACTCCATGTATAAGTTATGTTTTGATGGACATGGTTTAGTTAGAGACTCAATCCACTTCTGCAACATTAATATGGAGTTTTGTAACTCCTGGCTAGTCTAAGGTGACTATCAACACATCGAGATCCACTGGGAAATGTTTTGATGTTGAATTTGGGCATTCTCTAGATTAGGTGTTATATTATTGCAAAATTACTTTCCATTTTTTTACCTTTGGCCTCATAGACTTTATGACTTGGTTGACCACCAGTTGAGATTCATTGACAGCCTCAACTTGTTATTACTTAAAATGGATAGAAAAACCTAGGCCAACTATCCAAGCTTTATAGTTCGTATTGTTGTTAGAGGCTTTGAATTGAAAATGGAGGGCAGGAGAAACCATACCTCCTTTTGGGATCAAAAGATGAAGTCCAACTCCACTGCCTGAGATATAGGAAGAACCATCAACATATAAGACTATGTTGGGAATATATGACCCATCTCTTGTAAAAATGGGATCTTGGGTACTACTACTTTTGTTCATGAGATTTTAAACCCTTCCTTTACTTCCTTTAGGTTACTGAATTCCACAATGAAGTCAATTAAGGTTTAATCTTTTATGAAACTTTTTGGGTTGTACTTGATGTTAAATCCCCCTAAATCCACATACCACTTAACATGACTTCATGAGGTATTAAGCCTATTTAGAATCTTTTGAAGGTCGATCAGTCTTGACCATAATGGTGTATGATTAGAAATAAGGCTTGAGGCATCTGGCTAAGGTAATGAGGCATAAAACGAGCGTATTGATCCTTGGGTACCTGCTCCAAGATCCTTACAGAGCTCTATTATCATAATATACTAGATATTGAACCACATACTCTTATCGGATCAAGGTTGAGTTGATAGTGGTTGGGGAGGCAGCAAGATAAAAGTACAAGTCTTCGCCAGTGATAGTTCGGGATAATAGAGGTGGGGACCTTAATTACTTTTTTAGACTTTGGAAAGATTCTGTAGCCTCTGGAGTCCATTAGAAAGATTTATTAACTATTTTGAATAAAGGCAATCACTTGTCTATAGCTTTTGAGATAAAACAGTTGAGGGAAGAAACTCTCCCAACAGGGCATCTGACTTCTTTGACTGTCCTGGGATATTCCATATTTAGCAAAGTTTGGATCTTTTCTAGTTTATCCTCTATGCCACATATTGTGACCATAAATCCTAATAACTTTCCTCTAGCTACCCCAAGAGCACATTTCTTTGCGATAAGGCTCATCTTATTACTTCTGAGGATGGTAAAGGTCTCTTTGAGCATTTGTACATGATCCTGAACTTACATATTTTTAATCAGTATATCATCGATGTAAACTTCCATTGATTTGTTAATAATCTAGTTAAAAATGTAGTTCTCCCCCTCTAATAGGTTGTACATTCATTTTTTTTACAAAATGAATAACTTTATACTGGTAAGTACCTTGTGATAAATGAGATATTTTCTTCATCAACGAGATCCATTATTATTTGATAGTACCCAGAATAGGCATCCATGAAGGAGAGGATCTCATGACCAGTAGTTGAGTCCACTAAAATGCCAATGCGAGGCAGATGATAGCAATATTTAGGACATTCCTCATTGAGCTCAATGAAGTCAACAAACATCCGCTATTTTTTATTGGCTTTTAACACCAAAACTACTTTCGAAAATCACAATGGATAGCTCGCTTATATGATAAAATTGGTTGTTAAGAGCTTGCTAACCTCCTCAATGTCAATTGTGTTCCTTTCAGGGAAAAAGAACCTCTTTTTTGGTATACAGGCCTATGGTTTGGGTCAATGTTAAGTGTTGTACCATGTCCTCAAGATCGATTCTGATCATGTCTGGGTGACTTTAGGCAAACACATAATTATTTTCTTTTAAAAATTGGGATATTTCATCTCTAAGGTAACAGGTCAGACTATTCTTAATTTGTACGACTTCGGTGTGATTCTCTTCATCAATGAAAATAGTAATCAGAGCCTCAACTCTCTGTTCATTTCCTTCATCTCTTGTATCTAGAGTATCCACATTCATCAGCTATATGCCCAAACTATTTGGTGAGATCTCGAAATTTTATGTGGAGGAGGAAGGACCTTTCCCATGAGAACAACAATTCTTTATTAACTTTATGGGACCTTGGACAAGCTTGGAGTGATCTCCAGTGAACTCTTCTTTTGTGTTATGGAAGTATTGTAGAAATCCCTTTCTTTTTTCTGGTATTCAACCACTTCTCCTACACCCATGGGGGTTGGGAATCTTATTACCTTCCTCTGTGTTGATACGATATTATCCAGATCATTCAGTGAAGGTCTACCTAATATCATATGGTAGGTTTAGTGTAGGTATACAACTAGGAACTTTTTCCAAATGGCGTAAGAATAATATTTAGAATCAATTGTGAGGGGGAGAGTGACATACCCCATGGAATAGGTTAGTTCTCCACTAAACCCAATCAAAGTGGTTATTGATAGGTTGTATGTTCTTTATGGTGAGGCCCATGGACTTGAAAGCATCGAAGAACAATATGTCAGTTGAGCTTAGGGTATCAATTAATACCCTCTTCATATTAGCATTTCCCATGATCACTGTGATGGCTAGAGGGTCATTATGAGGAATAATGTTTCTCCTGATGACTGGCTCTAGAAAAATCATTATGGGAAATCCTTTTAGGGATTAGATCCAGTGATACACATTGTTGGCATGGACCTATTCGTGTTGCATGCTCCTGAAGTGAGATTTTATGGCCGTTGAGGAAGGTCCACCCCATAAAAATCCTCACGAAATGGTGTTCACATCGATTAGAGGGATGCCATATTTTGTTATTATTGTGTTGACCTTTATAATGTCTTTTTCCATTAACTCCTTGAGATAACCTATATTAATAACTCATTCAATGATTTCCTTGAGTCATAAGCAGTCACTAATGTTGTGCTCATAGCCTTTATAAAATCGATAATACTTGGATTTTTCCTTCTTATCCTCTATAGCCGCCATGGGCTTGGGCGAAGATAGGATATCTTGCATCTCTACAGCTGAGAAGACTTATTCAAAAGTGGTCTTGAATGGAGTAAAGTGTTTGTCCTTTGGAGTTCCATTCTTCTTCCCTCCGTTCTTTATTGGCCTCATCTACCTTATGGGACTCTTCGAGGATAGAAAATACATATTTCCTCTTTCTTTATTGGGGGAGGTTATGGAACATATTGCCACAACTGCCTCCTTAGGATTCATGTATTTTTTAGCCCTCTCCAATAGCTCAGTCATGGATTGAGGGGGTATTTTTCTGATGGATCTTAGCAGATCCTCTGATGAGGGGATAGAAATGAAGGCTTGCACATTTAGATAATCAACTTGAAGGGATTTGTGATTATATCTCTTGGCATACTCTCTAAGATATTCATTGAACTTCTATCTAAAGTGGAGGAGGAAGTTAGTTGGCTTCCTCATCTTCTTAGCCGTATGAAATGGTCGATAAAAGACCTGGCCAATTATGAGAATGTTTTAATGGTCCTTAGTTTGAGCTTGGCAAACTAGTGCCTAGTTATCCCCTTTAGAGTAGCAGGAAAAGCTAAACATAATACGTTATTTTGTGTGTCTTAGAGGAGCATGGGGGACCTTTAAGTCCCCAAATTGTCAATAGGGTCTTAAAAACCCATCAAATGGCTCAATACTAGGTATATTCCACTTATGGGGAAGAGCGTAGTGTTGGACCTCATTGGAGAATGGAGATACTGTCTTCTGTAGGGTGACACTATCATATTAGGAGTATACTTCTTTTACTAATCGAGGAAGTTCCCAAATGGGTATTGCATCTTCTTGACCTCGTTATCCTAGGGTCTATCTACCCTGTAACCACCATAGGATTGATATCCTAGGCGTGACAACATATTACTAATAGGGTTATGAGTCACTAACCATTGTGAAGCTTTGTCTACATCCTCTTGATTATTTTACCCTTCTAATCGGGGAACAAAATTTTCTCTAGTTCCATTATGTTCTGATCTAGATGGTTCCTCTACCACAAGTGGTAAAGGAAGCCTTCTAAGAAAATCATTATGTTGTTCTTGAAGACTCTTCTGATGGGATTCTATCTCTTTGAATGAGATAGGTAACTTGGCATTGGTTGTCATCCTAATGAAAGAAAATGTTTGTATATGAAATGAATGGAACATGGAGTTCCCACAGACGATGCCAAACTGGTGTGTATTGAAATCGTATGAGACCTCAGACCCAACAAGTTCCCTCTATACAACCTCAAACAGGTTAGGGGAGATGTGTCAAAGTGATTGACAAGTATATAAAATGGTTCAGACCTCTCCTGAGTATCCTACATCCACTGTAAATGGTGTTTCTATGTATATTAGATTATAAAAGATGGTTTTTACAACCTAGAGACCTCTTGAGCTTTGGATAAGATATTCTAAGGTCACTCTAGTCTTTATCACTAACTTAAAGGTTCTAAGGATGTAAATAATGGGCTTCTCTAAGGGTTCCTAGGTCTTAGTTTATGACTCAATAGGGTATACACTATGTAAAAAGTCGAAAATGATTCAAACTCTAACTATTTACTACCAACAGTAGGGTAATAGTGTGTATTACAATGGGTAGATACTTTCTTGATCACTTTTCCCTTTGTTTGACTTATATGTGATAATTTCAAATTGTGTTTCACCATTCACAATCCTCCTCTATATATGCCTTCTCTTAGAGAGAGAATAAGTGAACTATAATAGCGTGGTTGGGCCCTTTCTGAGGTCAGACGGCTACAATAGCAAGTTGGAGTGTGGGTGAAAGTCTTTGAAGTGGTGTAAGGTATTTGATGGTTGAATTTAATATAGATGAGAGCCATCAGTGCTAGTGGGGGTGAGTGGTGACAGTAGCTAGAACGGTGATTATCCATTTAGCCTACCCTACATAGAAGGTGCAGGAGCTTAGTCAGATGTCCGAGTGGCCTAAAATATGTAGAGATTCCTCCTTAAGTGGTCTTTGGTGTGTTGCAACAATATCTCCCTAAAGGAGGGGTTATGGAACCACTGGTGGCCATTTCTTTTCATATTAAGGTCCGTTATACAAGTCTGAGACAAAGTGATGTTGGTGCTGGGGTCTCTGTACTGGGTTATTGAGATTTGGTTTTAAGACTGGACATTTGGGGAGATTAATGAAGCCGTTAAGTCCAATGAATCTCTTGTGGTCCCTCATATAAGGAAGTTGTGGTCCCATGGCTGCGCGGTTAGTTCCTACGAGTTACATTGGTCCCGTGGGAGGTGTTGGTGCCTCCCTCAGGGCCGTTCGGGGTTGTTTTATAGTTTCACCCTCTAACGCCATATTTTTAAGCCTAAGTCTAAAAATATGCAAATTATCTTCGTATTCTCAAACTGGGAGTCCCGCGGCTGCGTGGTCAGTTCCTACGAGTTACTTTGGTCCTGTGGGAGGTGGTCGGGCCTCTTACGGGACCATTTTGTGGCTGTTTTACGCTTTCACCCCTTGACGGCATGTTTTTTGCCCAAGTCTAATTTTTTTCAAATTCTCGTCATATACCCAAATGGGGAGTCCGGTGACTGCGCGATCAGTTCGTACAAGTTACATTTGTCCCGTGCGAGGTGCTCGTGCCTCTTACGGGACTATTTTGGGGTTGTTTTACGTTTTCACCCCTTGATGTCATGTTTTTAGCCATAAGTTTAAATTTTGCAAATTCTCGTTGTATACTCAAACCGGCAGCCCGATGACTACTCGATAGGTTCGTACGAGTTACATTGGTCCTGTACGAGGTGCTCGTGCCTCTCACTTGACCGTTTTGTGACTGTTTTCCATTTTCATCCCTTGACGCCATTTTAGCAACACAAGCTATTATATACAGTATACAATAAATATATACTGCATATATATAACAGTAAATACAGTTATATATATATATATATATATATAACACATGTATATACACACACACACACACACACACACACACACATAGAGAGTATATAACAGTATATACTATTAGTATATACTGTTATATATATACATATGCATATAATATATATACATATCCATATAATATAAATGCATATATACATACTGCATATATACACAGTTATATATATACTATATATGCAACATATATAGTATATATATAACTGTATATGCATGTATATAATTGTATATATATGCATATATATACCAGTATATATATATATATATATATATATATATATATATATGCTTTGCATATATATATATGCAGTACTCTCTCTCTCTCTCTCTCTATATATATATATATATATATGCTTTGCATATATATATGCACTCTACAGTATATGCTTTGCATATATATATGCAGTACTCTCTCTCTCTCTCTCTCTCTCTCTATATATATATATATATATATATATATATATATATATATATATATATATGCTCTACAGTACACTGCATAGTATATATATATTGCATATATATATAATATATATATACGCGACCAGTTCCTACGACTCACATTGGTCCCGTGCGAGATGTTCAGAACTCTTACGGAACCGTTTTCTGTTCCTTTTGCGTTTTCACCCTTCGATGGCATGTTTTTATGCTTAGTCTAACTTTTTACAAATTTAAGTCATACACTCAAACTGGGAGCCCCGTGACTACGCGGTCGGTTCATACTAGTCGCATTGGTCCCGTGCGAGGTGTTCGTGACTCTTACGGGACCGTTTTGTGTTTGTTTTACGTTTTCACCCTTCGATGGCATGTTTTTATGCTCAAGTCTAATTTTTTGGAAATTTGCGTCGTTTACTTAAATCGGGAGCGCATGACTACGCGGTCGGTTCCTACAAGTCACATTGGTCCCGTGCGACAAGTGAATAAGATGAGCGGTCACAAATTGCAAACTCAATAATAACTTTCTAAACATAACTAATTTTTATTGCCATATTCACATCTCTCCTATTCATCTCGGACTAATCAAGAATATCTTTATTGCCATTTTCACATCTCTCCTATTCATATCGTTTGTTTTACGTTTTCACCCTTCGATGGCATGTTTTTATGCTTAAGTTTATTTTTTTGCAAATTTACGTCGTACACTCAACCAGGGAGTCGCGTGACTACGCGATCGGTTTCTACGAGTCACATTGGTCTCGTGCGAGGTGTTCGTGACTCTTACGGGACCGTTTTATGCTTGTTTTACGTTTTCACCCTTCGATGGCATGTTTTGATGCTTAAGTCTAACTTTTTACAAATTTATGTCGTACACTCAAATCGAGAGCACCGTGACTACACGGTCGGTTCCTATGAGTCGCATTGGCCTCGTGCAACATGTTCGTGACTCTCACGGGACCATTTTTGGGGTGTTTTACATTTTCACCCTTCGATGGCATCTTTTTTATTCTCAAGTCTAAATTTTTGCAAAATTAAATCGTACACTCAAACCGGGATCCCTGTGACTACCCGTTCGGTTCCTACTAGTCACATTGGTCCCATGCGAGGTGTTCGTGAATCTTACGGGACCGTTATGTGGCTGTTTTACATTTTCACCTGTCGATGGCATGCTTTTATGCTTATGTCTAATTTTTTACAAATTTACGTTGTACACTCCAACCGGGAGCCCCGCGACTACGCGATTGGTTCCTACGAGTTACATTGGTCCCGTGCGAGGTGTTCGTGACTCTTACAGAACCGTTTTAAGGTTGTTTTACATTTTCTCCCTTCGATGGCATGCAAGTCTAACTTTTTGCAAATTTACGTCGTATACTAAAACCGAGAGCCTCGTGACTACGTCGTCGGTTCCTATAAGTCACATTGGTCCCGTGCGAGGTGTTCGTGACTCTTACCGGACTGTTTAGAGACTATTTTTGGTTTTTACTCTTTGATATCATGTTTTTATGCTCAAGTCTAATTTTTTGCAAATTTACGTCATACACACAACTCGGGAGCCCCGTTACTACGCGGTCGGTTCCTACGAGTCACATTGGTCCAGTGCGAGGTGTTCGTGACTCTTACAGGACCGTTTTGTGCTCGTTGTACGTTTTCACCCTTCGACGGTATGTTTTTATGCTCAAGTCAAATTTTTTTGCAAATTTACGTCGTACACTCTAATCGGGAGCCCCGTGACTAGGCGATCGGTTCCTATGAGTAACATTAGTCCCATGTGAGGTGTTCCTGACTCTTATCGAACCGTTTTATGGTTGTTTTATGTTTTCACCCTTCGATGGCATGTTTTTATGCATAAGTCTAACTTTTTGCAAATTTACATCGTACACTCCAACCGGGAGCCCCGCGACTAGGCGATTAGTTCCTACGAGTTACAGTGGTCCCGTGCGAGGTGTTCGTGACTCTTACGAGACCGTTGTAAGGTTGTTTTACATTTTCACCCTTCGATAGCATGTTTTTATGCTTAAGTCTATTTTTTTACAAATTTACGTCGTACCCTCAAATCGGGAGTCCCATGACTACGCGGTCGGTTCCTACGAATCACATTGGTCCCGTGCGTGGGGTTCGTGACTCTTACGGGACCGTTTTAAGGATATTTTACATTTTTACCCTTCGATGGCATGTTTTTATGCTTAAGTCTAATTTTTATCAAATTTATGTCGTACACTCAAATCGGAAGCCCCGTGACTACGCGGTCGATTCTAACGAGTCACAATGGTCCCGTGAGAGGTGTTCATGACTCTTACGGAACGATTTTGTGTTTATTTTACGTTTTCACCCTTCGATGGCAAGTTTTTATGCTTTAAGTCTATTTTTTTTTTAAATTTATATTTTACACTCCAACCGAGAGCCTCGTGACTATGCGGTCGGTTCCTACGAGTTACATTAGTCCCGTGGGAGGTGTTCGTGACTCTTACTGGACCGTTTTAAGGCTGTTTTATGTTTTCGCCCTTCGATGGCATGTTTTTATGCTTAAGTTTATTTTTTTTCAAATTTATGTCGTACACTCAACCAGGGTTCCCCGTGACTACGCGGTCGATTCCTAGGAGTCACATTGGTCTCGTGCGAGTTGTTCGTGACTCTTACGGGACCGTTTTGTGCTTGTTTTATGTTTTCACCCTTCATTGGCATATTTTGATGCTTAAGTATAACTTTTTGCTAATATATATCATACACTCTAACAGGGAGCCCCGTGACTGCATGGCCGATTCCTACGAATTACATTGGTCCCGTGTAAGATGTTCATGACTATTACGGGACCGTTTTGTGGCTGTTTTACATTTTCACCCTTCGATGGCATGTTTTTTATGCTTAAGTCTAACTTTTTACAAATTTACGTCGTACACTCAAACCGGGAGCTCCGCGACTTCACGGTCGGTATCTATGAGTTACATTGGCCCGTGCGAGGTGTTCGTGACTCTTATGGGACCGTTTTAAGGATGTTTTACATTTTCATCCTTCGATGGCATGTTTTTATGCTTAAGTCTAAATTTTTACAAATTTACGTCATACACTCAAACCGAGAGCCTCGTGACTATGCAGTCGGATCCTACGAGTCACATTGGTCCCGTGCGAGGGGTTCGTGACTCTTACGGGACCGTTTTAAGTATATTTTATGTTTTCACCTTTCGATGGCATGTTTTTATGCTTAAGCCAATTTTTTATCAAATTTACGTCGTACACTCAAAACGGGAGCCCTGCGACTAAGCGGTCGGTTCCTACGAGTTACATTGGTCCCGTGCGAGGTGTTCGTGACTCTTACGGGACCGTTTTAAGGTTGTTTTACATTTTCTCCCTTCGATGGCATGCAAGTTTAACTTTTTTCAAATTTACGTCGTACACTAAAACCGAGAGCCCCGTGACTATGTCGTCGGTTCCTATAAGTCACATTGGTCCCGTGCGAGGTGTTCGTGAATCTTACCGGACTGTTTAGAGACTATTTTGGTTTTTACTCTTTGATATCATGTTTTTATGCTCAAGTCTAATTTTTTGCAAATTTACGTCATACACACAACTCGGGAGCCCCGTTACTACGCGGTCGGTTCCTACGAGTCACATTGGTCCAGTGCGAGGTGTTCGTGACTCTTACGGGACCATTTTGTGCTCTACGTACATTTTAACCCTTCGACAGTATGTTCTTATGCTCAAGTCTAATTTTTTTGCAAATTTACGCCGTACACTCTAATCGGGAGTCCCGTGACTAGGCGGTCGGTTCCTATGAGTAACATTAGTCTCGTGTGAGGTGTTCCTGACTCTTATCGAACCATTTTATGGTTGTTTTATGTTTTCAACCTTCAATGGTATGTTTTTATGCATAAGTCTAACTTTTTGCAAATTTACATCGTACACTCCAACCGGGAGCCCCGTGACTACGCGATTAGTTCCTACGAGTTACATTGGTCCCGTGCGAGGTGTTCGTGACTCTTACGGGACCGTTTTAAGGTTTTTTTATGTTTTCACCCTTCGATAGCATGTTTTTATGCTTAAGTCTAATTTTTTACAAATTTACGGCGTACCCTAAAATCGGGAGTCCCATGACTACGCGGTCGGTTCCTACGAGTCACATTGGTCCCGTGCGTGGGGTTTGTGACTCTTACGGGACCGTTTTAAGGATATTTTATGTTTTCACACTTGGATGGCATGTTTTTATGCTTAAGTCTAATTTTTATCAAATTTACGTCGTACACTCAAATCGTAAGTCCCGTGACTACGCGGTCGATTCTTACGAGTCATAATGGTCCCGTGCGAGGTGTTCTTGACTCTTATGGAACCGTTTTGTGTTTATTTTACGTTTTCACCCTTCTATGGCAAGTTTTTATGCTTTAAGTCTATTTTTTTTTCAAATTTACATTTTACACTCCAATCGAGAGCCTCGTGACTATGCGGTCGGTTCCTACGAGTTACATTGGTCCCGTGGGAGGTGTTCGTGACTCTTACCGGACCGTTTTAAGGCTGTTTTATGTTTTCACCCTTCGATGGCATGTTTCTATGCTTAAGTTTATTTTCTTGCAAATTTACGTCGTACACTCAACCAGGGTTCCCATGACTATGCGGTCGATTCCTAGGAGTCACATTGGTCTCGTGCGAGGTGTTCGTGACTCTTACGGGCCCGTTGTGTGCTTGTTTTATGTTTTTACCCTTCAATGACATGTTTTGATGCTTAAGTCTAACTTTTTGCAAATATATATCATACACTCTAATAGGGAGCCTCGTGACTGCATGGCCGATTCCTACGACTTACATTGGTCTCGTGTAAGATGTTCATGACTCTTACGGGACCGTTTTGTATTTGTTTTACATTTTCACCCTTCGATGGCATGTTTTTTATGCTTAAGTCTAACGTTTTACAAATTTACGTCGTACACTCAAACCGGGAGCTCCGCGACTTCACGGTCGGTACCTATGAGTTACATTGGCCCGTGCGAGGTGTTCATGACTCTTACGGGACCGTTTTAAGGATCTTTTACTTTTTCATCCTTCGATGGCATGTTTTTATGCTCAAGTCTAACTTTTTACAAATTTACGTCGTACACTCCAACCAAGAGTCTCGTGACTATGCGGTCGGTTCCTACGAGTCACATTGGTCCCGTGCGAGGGGTTCGTGACTCTTACGGGACCGTTTTAAGGTTATTTTATGTTTTCACCTTTCGATGGCATGTTTTTATGTTTAAGTCAATTTTTTATCAAATTTATGTCGTACACTCAAAACGGGAGCCCCGTGACTACGCGGTCGGTTCCTACGAGTTACATTGGTCTCGTGCGAGGTGTTCATGACTCTTACGGGACCGTTTTAAGGTTGTTTTACATTTTCACCCTTCGATGGCATGTTTTTATTTTTAAGTCTAATTTTTTGAAATTTACGTCGTACACTCAAACCGGGAGCCCCGTGAGTACGCGGTCGGTTCCTACGAGTCCCATTGGTCCCGTGCGAGGCATTCGTGACTCTTACTGGACTTTTTTAAGGTTGTTTTACGTATTCACCCTTCAATGGCATATTTTTATGCTTAAGTCCAATTTTTATCAAATTTACGTCGTACACTCAAATCGGGAGCCCTGTGACTACACGGTCGATTCTTACGAGTCACATTGGTTCCGTGCGAGGTGTTCATGACTCTTATTGAACCGTTTTGTGTTTGTTTTACATTTTCACCCTTCGATGACATGTTTTTATGCTTTAAGTCTATTTTTTTCAAATTTACATTGTACACTCCAATCGGGAGCCTTGTGACTATGCGGTCGGTTCCTACGAGTTACATTCGTCCCGTGGGAGGTGTTCGTGACTCTTACCGGACCGTTTTAAGGTTGTTTTATGTTTTCACCCTTCGATGACTTATTTTTATGCTTAAGTTTATTTTTTTACAAATTTACGTCGTACACTCAACCAGGGAGCCCCGTGACTACGCGGTCTGTTCCTACGAGTCACATTAGTCTCGTGTGAGTTATTCGTGACTCTTACGGGACCGTTTTGTGCTTGTTTTACGTTTTCACCCTTAGATGGCATGTTTTGATGCTTAAGTCTAACTTTTTACAAATTTATGTCGTACACTCTAATCGGGAGCCCCGTGACTATACGGTTGGTTCCTACGACTTACATTGATCCCGTGCGAGATGTTCGTGACTCTTACGTAGGCCCGGTAAAATGGTTTAACGTGGAAAAAACCGTCCATTACCCGCCCACATTTTTTATTTGGGGTCCATATAATTTGGAGATGGGTATAAATGGTTTAAAATAAAGGAAATGGCGGGTCTGAGCGGGTTGATGTTGGTCCCACGTGGTTTAACCCATCGAACTTAATTTTACCATTTTGCCAAGTCATAATTTGGAGACACCGAACTAACCGTTTCTCCCTGATTTGGGTTTACCCTTTTTATCAGTTACCAAACCCTAGGGTCTGAGCGGGTTGATGATTTGGGGATTATCGCATGCCCAAATCAACACAACGTTTGACGATTTCAGCTCTAATTTGACGATTACTAAAACGAGCATTTGTATTTGGCTCAGTTTCAACACAACGTTTGTATTTGGCTCAATTTCAACACAACGTTATGAGCATTTCAAGTCTAATTTGACGATTTCAGCTCTAAATTTCAACAATTCTGAATTGACGATTTGACGAGAGCTGAAATAGTTTCTCTTCCTCTGATTTGACGATTTTAGCAATTTCGAGTTGCTCTTCCTCTGATTTGGCTGGTCTGATTTGGGAAAATCAACACAGCGTTTATCTCTCTCTGATTTCAGCAACAGGTATGTTTTTCTTTTAGTTTTTTATTTCTTTTTTTTCTAAATAATTATATACCTGTTGTATTTCAGCAATTCAAAATTTTTGCACATATATATTTTTCTAAAACATACCTATTGTATTTTTTTCTATTATAAAAAACCTTTGTGATTTGTATTTTTTTTCAAAATTTCAATACACACACACACACACACACACACACACACACACACACACACACACACACACACACACACACACACACACACACACATATATATATGGTAGAAAATAGTGTGAACGACTCGACTGCAATTTCTAGGGTTAAACGATCCACTTCTGTGGCGTGGGACACTTTTGAAAAATTGCCGCTTAGTGAAGATGGTAAGCAAAGAGCAAAATGTAGGAAGTGCGATGTAGTTTATCTCGCTGAAAAAAAATCTGGTACAAGCAATATGTTACGTCACGCTTCTTTTCATCAAAATGAGGAGCCTGAAAGTTTGCAACGCCCTGTCTTAGATTAAGGCGAGTATCGTGCGAAGCTTGCAATGGCATTGATTAAGCACAACTTTCCATTCTCTTTTGTGGAGTATGAAGGAATCCGTGACCTCCTTATCTTCTTGCACCCGGATGCAAAACCCATCGCAACGAATACATCAAAATCTGATGTGTTGAGGATATATGATAGAGAGAAAGAGGGTCTTAAACATTCACTAGAATTTTTTTCGAGTAGAATATGTTTTACCTCGGACTTGTGGTCCTCTATTACCACAGATGGATATTTGGCTCTAGCAGCTCATTATATAGATTAGAATTGGGTTTTGCAAAAGAAGATACTAAATTTTAGGCATATACCCCCTCCACATAATGGGCCACTCTTGGCAGAAATAGTTATTCAACTTTTGTCAGAGTGGGGTATTGAGAAGAAAGTGTTTTCTGTTACTTTAGATAACGCTTCATATAATGATGGGGTGATTGATGTACTAAAGCAGCATATGCGCTGGACATATTCATTAGTGTGCGATGGAGAGTATTTCCACATTCGTTGTGGCGCGCATATACTGAATTTGATAGTACAAAATGGCTTGAAAGTAATCGACTCGTCTATTCATAAGGTCCGTGATTCGGTGAAGTATGTGAGGGGTACAGAAAGAAGAAAGATTAGGTTTGTGAATTTTATATCAAATCTTTCTATCGGTTGTAATAAAAAAGTTCGACAGGATGTACAGACAAGATGGAATTCGACATATCTTATGCTTGAGAGTGCATTGTCGTATCGTATCGTCGTGCATTTAAGCAACTTCAACTCATTGATCCACATTTTACAACTTGCCCAACAGACGAGGAATGGATTAAAATTGAACAAATATCTAGGATTTTGAAGCCTTTTTATGACATCACGACTCTTTTCTCCGGAAGCCATTACCCAACGACAAATTTATATTTTTCGGGGGTTTAGAAGATTCAATTTCTTATAAATGAAGAGATGGGTAATTCAGATTTTGTTATAAGTACTATGGCTAGGGAAATGAAAGTGAAATTCGATAAATATTGGGAGTGTTATAGCATGGTTTTATCATTTGCAATAATTTTGGATCCACAATACAAAATTCAATACGTGGAGTTCTGTTTCAACAAGTTATGTCCTGAGACCAGGGAAGAAAAAGTGAGAGAATTTCGTGACAAGTTGAATTTACTCTTTGAATATTACACGCTCCTCTCTCCCTCAGCTTCATTGTACAACTCGTCATCAAGTTCACATGCGGCTAGTGGTGGCATAAATGATGAGATGGATGTAAGATCCGATTCAATTTCTTCGTTGTTTAACTTATTCTTTACTTGATTTATTTTATTCAAATGTAAATAATGTTAAGTTTATGTAGGAGTTTGATGTTTTTGAGAGCTAGCATTATAGTGGCAGAAACAAATCCCAACTAGATATGTATTTGAAGGAAATCAGAGTTGATCCAAGGCAAAATCCTCATTTAGATGTTCTCAAGTACTGGAAAAACAACAAAATTCGTTATCCAGAACTTTCTCTAATGGCACGTGATATTCTTAGTATTCCTATCACGACAGTAGCATCTGAGTCTGCATTTAGTGTTGGAGGGCGTATAATTACTAAATATCAGAGCTCCATCTTGCCTGACAACGCTGAAGCTCTATTATGCACTAGGGATTGGGTATTTGGTGTACCAAGTAAATTCTACATTAAATGTATAATATAACTATAATTTCTTTAAGTATATAATTACTTTCTTTTGCTTTACTATCTTTTGATTTATTGATATTATGCATTTTATAGTATATAATTACTATCTTTTGCTTTATTGATAGTTAAGTATATAATTACTATCTTTTGCTTTACTATCTTTTGATTTATTGATATTATGCATTTAATAGTATATAATTACTATCTTTTGCTTTATTGATAGTATATAATTACTATCTTTTGCTTTATTGATATTATGCATTTAATGTAAAAACGGAAGACACTGATGAGGCGGAAGGACTAGTTGAGGATTTTTCTCCAATAGTTGCTAATTTAATTGTTAACCACGATCAAGTAAGTGCATGTCAACTTTTTTTAAAAATATAACTATATTGTTATCTATTTATATATATTTACAAAACAATTTTATTGCAGAGTGATCACTCATATTCACACTAGTTTGAAGACCATTGATTTTGGATTATATTGTGGGAGTTTGTGATGTCTCATTATTGGATTTATGAAGATGGTTATAGAGTATGGGATGTTTGTGGTTGTGGAGTATGAATTTCAGTTACTTTGGCATATGGATGTCAATTCAGAATATTAAGAATTCTGTCAATTAAAATTTATTGGTATATGGATGTCAATTAAGAATATTAAGAATTTTGTCGATTCAAATTTCAGTTAGTTTGGCATATGGATGTCAATTCAGAATATTCAGTTCTTGGCATATTGGTATCATAGCAGTATTGTATGTCATTTAAAACTAATACAATGCAATAAAATTTGTTGTTTCTTCTTACATTGATGCAAACATAAAAAATGGGATAAGAGTTATAAACTTTATGTGACCCGCTCTTGACCCGCCCAAATTTATTCGTATCCATTTTTGACCCATCCATAACCGCCCATTTGCCTCTACTACTCTTATGGGACCGTTTTGTGGGTGTTTTACGTTTTCACCCTTCGATGGCATGTTTTTTATGCTTAAGTCTAAATTTTTGCAAATTTACGTCGTACACTCCAACCGGGAGCTCCGCGACTACGCGGTCAGTACCTATGAGTTACATTGGCCCGTGCGAGGTGTTCGTGACTCTTACGGGACCGTTTTAAGGATGTTTTATGTTTTCATCCTTCGATAGCATGTTTTTACGCTTAAGTATAACTTTTTAAAAATTTATGTCGTACACTCAAACCGGGAGCCCCATGACTATGCGGTCGGTTCCTACGAGTCACATTGGTCCCGTGCGAGGGGTTCGTGACTCTTACGAGACCGTTTTAAGGTTGTTTTACATTTTCACCCTTCGATGGCATGTTTTTATGCTTAAGTCTATTTTTTATCAAATTTACGTCGTACACTCAAAGCGGGAGCCCCATGACTACGCGGTCGATTCCTACGAGTCATATTGGTCCCGTACGAGGTGTTCGTGACTCTTACGGGACTATTTTGTATTTGTTTTACATTTTCACCCTTCGATGGCTTGTTTATATGCTTTATGCCTAATTTTTTTCAAATTTACGTCGTACACTCCAACCGGGAGCTTTGTGACTATGCGGTGGGTTCCTACGAGTTACATTGGTCCTGTACGAGGTGTTCGTGACTTTTATCGGACCGTTTTAAGGCTGTTTTACATTTTCACCCTTTGATGGCATGTTTTTATGCTTATGTTTATTTTTTGTAAATTTACGTCGTACACTCAACCCAGGAGCCCCGTGACTATGCGATCGGTTCATATGAGTCACATTGGTCTCGTGCGAGGTGTTCGTGACTCTTACGGGACCGTTTTGTGCTTGTTTTATGTTTTCACCCTTCGATGGCAAGTTTTGATGCTTAAGTCTAACTTTTTGCAAATTTGTGTCGTACTCTAAAACCAAGAGCGCCGTGATTACACGGCCGGTTCCTACGACTTACATTGGTCCCGTGTGAGATGTTCGTGACTCTTACATGACTATTTTGTGGCTTTTTACGTTTTCACCCTTCGGTGGCATGTTTTTCTGCTTAAGTCTAACTTTCTGGCAATTTACGTCGTACACTCAAATCGGGAGCTCCACGACTATGCAGTCGGTACCTACGAGTTACATTGGCCAATGCGAGGTGTTTGTGACTCTTACGGGACCGTTTTAAGGATGTTTTAAGTTTTCATCCTTCGATGGCATATTTTTATGCTTAAGTCTAACTTTTTAAAAATTTATACCGTACACTCAAGCTGGGAGCCTCGTGGCTATGCGGTCGGTTCCTACGAGTCGCATTGGCCCGTGCGGGGTGTTCGTGACTCTTACGGGTCTGTTTGGTGTTTGTTTTACATTTTCATCCTTCGATGGCATATTTTTATGCTTAAGTCTAACTTTTTGCAAATTTACGTTGTACACTCAAATCGGGAGCCCCATGACTACACGGTCTGTTCCTACGACTTACATTGGTTCCGTGAGAGGTGTTCGTGACTCTTACGGGACCGTTTTGTGGTTGTTTTATGTTTTTAACATTCGATAGCATGTTTTTATGCTTAAGTCTATTTTTTTACAAATTTACGTCGCACACTCAAATCGGGAGCGCCGTGACTACACGGTCAGTTCCTACGATTTACATTGGTCCCGTGCGAGATGTTCGTGACTCTTAAGGGACCGTTGTGTGGATATTTTGCGTTTTCACCCTTCGATGTCATCTTTTTTATTCTCAAGTCTAACTTTTTACAAATTTACGTCGTACACTCAAACCAGGATCCCTCTGACTACCCGGTCGGTTCCTACGAGTCACATTGGTCTCGTGCGAGGTGTTCGTGACTCTTACCGGACCGTTTTGTGGTTGTTTTACGTTTTCACCCTACGATGGCTTGTTTTTATGCTCAAGTCTATTTTTTTGGAAATTTTCATCGTTTACTCAAACCGAGAACCCGTGACTATGCGGTCGGTTCCTACGAGTCACATTGGTCCCGTGCGACAAGTGAATAATAACTTTCGAACCTAATAATAACTTTCGAACCATGACTAATTTTTATTGGCATTTTCACATCTCTCCTATTCATCTCGGACTAATCAAGAATATCTTTAAGCTAATAAACAAATGGTTACCAATTAGTTTAATGTGGTCCATTGCAGAGAAATTGACACGCCTTAAACCTAGAAAATGGCAATCCATTGGATAATGCCTTCGTTTTCTAGTGTTCACCCTAACTATTCTTTGTTCAAAAGTTATGTACTCCCCCCCCCCCCCCCCTCCCGACACACACACACTAGAAGTGACAAGAAACAAATGCCCCAACAATACCCAAACTATAGGGGCGCAAAAGAATTAAAATTACGGGGTTTAGACATAAATAGGATCCAAACCCAAAATAATTAAAAAAATTGAATCAATGAATATTTAACCTTAAAATAAAGTTCATCATAGGTCTATCCATTACCTGGATATTTTGTTACACCCAACGCCAATCAAAACCTTCTCTATGCCAGCAACGATGCAATTTCAGATTATGTTTGATAGTAGTTCGACCCCAACATCAATGTATCCTATGACAGTAACAAAATAGTGAATTTTATGCAAACAGTTATGTTCAATTAAAAAAATGGTAGAACCAAAAAAACAAATTCAAAACCAAAGGAAGAAAACCAGAGCTTGTTCAAAAGGGGCACACACACACCTAACTTCTTGATATAGCGCTAGAAAGTGTGAACTTGAAAGAACATTAAAAAAATTGTAGTATCTTGACAACTATTTTGAAGAAGAGACATTTATGTGATAAATTTGTTAAAGAAAGAGGAACTAAAATCAAAATCAATTGAGAATATATCAAATCAAAATCTAAAATTAAAGAAATTAAGTATGCAAATAGCAATCAAATATAAGAGTGTGTCCATGTGTAAATGTACAAATGAGAATATATACCTAAAGACTATCAATTAGATTTTCCATACAGGTGTAAACCTTAGGAGGCGTCTCAAAGATTATTCAAGATGGCCAACCATGCTCTTTAAAATACCTGATATCCTAAACTCCAATCATCAAATAAACAAAAACTATAAAGAGGAATACATACCCAGACTAAAATGGATGAGTATAAAGATTTGTAACAATTTATATTTTTCTTTTATGTTTCTTTTTCTATTAAATACTCTTATTCTCTGTCCATTTTTTAATCATGAAATTGACTAAGAATACCTTTATAACAGTCTTAAACGCACTTGCCATCAACTTCATTCCATCTCCCATTGAATCAACTAACACCTATTATCCCAAATTACATGTCGGATCGTTTGAACAAAGTCAAAAGGCTCGTCCGAACGAAGTACCAAATCTCATTGACACCAAAATTTCTTACAATGTAATGGCTTTAGAGATATATAATAATGTATAATAATGTAATGGCTTTAGAGATATATAATTATTTAATACGACGGCTTATGTACTGCTTTTCTTGGATAGTTTTGAGATATATTTTATTGAGGAAAAAAAATTCTCTGAACTTTTACATTATGTTCTTGGTCTTGAGCTATATTTATATGGATATGCAACTTGGTATATTTAACTAGTTTAGTACACTATCATTAGATTCGATTTGTAAGCTTCTAATCAAATTGTTAAGGAACTTATCACATGGTTTAGGACTAGTTGGCTTTTCATTTATATGTGTGTGGTGTGATTTTCTTGCGTCACTCACTGTCCCAACTTGACTCGTGGTAAACTTATTTGAACTCAAATTCGTTAATCCTCATTATATTTTCTTTCACGTATATAAGGATTACTACTGAGAAAAGAATAAGATGCACACATATTAAGAAGATTACATACACTAGGGTTTATTGACATAATATATACACACACACACATACTATTTAGGGTTTACTAAACCCTAAATTATTTTTTTGACATAAATCTATACATACACACACATACAATCTATACATATTTTTTTGACATAAATCTACACATACACACACACACACACACACACATACAATATAGGGTTTATTGACAAAAAAAATAATTTATTTGTTTATATTTACACACATAAACATACATATACACATAAATCTATACATACACACACATATAAACATAAATCTATACATACACACACATACACACATATAAACGTAAATCTACACATACATACACTAAAATTAGGGCTTTAGATAGAAATTACGAAATCCAAATGAAATCAAAAGGAATCAATATATACCAGGGGTTAATCCAAATGCAAACCAACTGAAATCGCTTAATGCTTGCAAATCCAATCGAAATCCAACTCGAAATCGCACTGAGAAGCAGCGGCCTTAGTCCAAATGAAATAAGAATCAGCGACGTGTCTTTTTTTTAAGACCTGGGAATGGTCACGGCCAAGAGTCGTGACCCCATACGCGCGACCCTTAAAACGAAGGTAAAAATAGTTGGGTTCTTCAGACCTGGTCACGGCCTAAAGTCGTGACCCACTATGCGCGACCCTTTTCCATGCTTGATTGATGTATGGTCACGGCCCATAGCCATGACCCACACTAAGAAAATGCCACGGCCCATAGCCGTGACCCTCAATCTGTGATGCGCGACCCTTTTTCATCAACCCTAGTGCTTGAATGAGGAAAGGTCAAGGCCCATAGCCATAACCCACATCAAGAAATGGTCACGGACCTAAGCCGTGACCCTCAATGTGTGTACTATTTTCTTCATCATGCCATGGTTCACAAACTTGGGCCATGACCCCTCCGCGACCAAGCTTGGAGGGAATTTTAGTGCGAGTTTCACACCAAGATGGTCAAGGACCACCCACAGTGGTCAGGGATTTGGTTTGTGACCACTTCCAGAGCATCGATAATTTAGTGTGGTAATAAATATCGTCACGCCAAATATTGAGTGGGTCACAGCCCAAGTCCACGACCCACTGAGCGTGACCATTTGTAGGATTTGGTGTAGTGATTCCTTTTGAAAGAACAACTCCTTCTCATCTTTCCTTTTTCGTCGAAGATCCATCGAACTGCATCGTCCATTCTTCATCACTTGCATCTAAGTAATTATCTTACAAGTCATCTCCTGGAACACTTTCTTTAGGTGGCTCAAACGTTCTAGAGGGGAAGATTACCAATAGGTCAGCATACGCATGGCTCTTGATCGCACGAGGAACCACACACTTCAAATCATATTCCGAGAGGACGAGGAACCACCGAGCTACCCTTTCAATCAATATAGTTCTTTCCAACAAATACTTAATGGGATCATATTTCCTTACAATATGAATTGTGAAAGACAACATATAATGTCTAAGTTTTTGTGCTACAAAGACTAAGGCTAAACAATTCCTTTCCAAGGTACTGTACCTGACCTCTGGCCCATGTATGATTCTATTGAGCTAGTAGACTGACCATTCTTGCCTGTCAATATCTTATGCCAGCAGAGCTCCAACGGACCTCGTGGTTGACGTGAGGTATATCTGCAACGGTATTCCTGTCTATGGGGGAATCATGGTCTGTGGTGAAATGAGCAGCGTCTTCAGCCCATCAAAGGACTCCTGGTGAACCTCATCCCACTTGAATTTTGTGTTCTTTCGTAAAAGCTGCATCAACGGGTGTATTATCTCAGCCAATCCAGGCACGAACCTCCTAAGGTAGGAAACTTTACCGAGGAAACTCTTAAGGTCCTTCGATGTTCTTGGACTTGGCATCTCCAAGATCACTCTCCAAACTTTCCACTTGTTACTCCAAAGATGCACTTTAGTGGGTTTATCTTCAACTTATACTTCCTGCATCGGTAAAACACCTTCCTCAAATCGCTCTGATGGGACTCTTCCTTCCTCGATTTGATGACTAAATTATCCATATAGAATTCCACAAATTTGTGAAAGAAGTCATGGAAAATGGCCATCATTGTTCCCTGGTAAGTAGCCCCAGCATTCTTAAGTCCAAATAGTATTACTTTGTACATAAAGTTTACCAACAGGGTTCTAAACGTCATTTTCTCTATATTCGTAGGGTCCATATTGATCTGGTTGTACCCTACATACCCATCCACAAAGCTATACATCTCATGACCAGCCATTGCATCTATCAAGTTATCGATAGAGGGTAGAGAGAACTCATCCTTGGGGCAAGCCCTATGCAAATCTCTTAAATCCACACAGATCCTTATTTGATTTTTATCTTTCTTTCCCACCGGGATAATGCTAGATAGCTAGAGTGGGTATTGTATCGGTTTGATGAACCCATCCGTTAATAAGCATTGGACCTCTTCCTTGATTTTCAAGTCCAATTCAAATTTGTATGTTCTCGTAGCTTGCTTTACCGGAATGGATAAAGGCATCACCTTCAACTTGTTTCTGCTGACTTCCTCATCTAGCCCTTCCATATCTGTGTACATCCATGTAAAAATGTCTATGAACTCCCGAATCAACTCTACGAAGGCCTCTCATTTCTCTTTACTGAGGTCCTTCGAGATAAAAACAGGTCGTGGATCCTCCCCTTCTTTTGCCAAGTTCAATTGCTCCAAGTCTTGTGCCTAGGGCTTCGATTGATCTGCCATGTAACTCTTGTATGTTGGATTTGTCTATCACCATACACTGCCCCTGTTGATCCACCAAAAAACACTCGTATATCGGGCCAGCCTCATCATCAGCTTCTTCGATCACCCGTTCACACCATTATAAATGATACACCACCTTTCCCTCTTTGGTAATAATTTTCTTACACTGCCTGCTGGTAGCTGCAATTGCCTTCCTCTTCTTCTCTTTAGAAGCCTCAATAACTCTTCCTCTTGAAAATCTGCTCAGTATGCCTTGTTATTGGACCTCATGATGCATTGGATCCACTTTAGGCCTCATCCTATCTTTAAGCTATTTTGAAATGTTTTGGGGCCGAGGGACCACCTGATGGGCTTCTTCAGCCATCACTCCTTTACTGGTTGCAACCTCTTTATTCTACTCGTTCAAGGACCCCATCCTTTCTCTGATCGAGGGAACCCTTGCTCCCTCCATTCTTCTTGTTAGGACTCAAATGTCCTCCTCAATTATGTGTAAAATGCTGCATCTACCAGGTAGGCTTCTTTGACAGCGAAAGGCTTCTTTGTAGCTCTAATGGTCACCTTCGTTCCCTTGATATTAGCCTTGATGCATTGGTGATACGTCAAAGGAACTAGCCCTTGGTTGTGCATCCACACCCTTCCTATCAACGGATGGTAGGAAGTTGCACTTTTTATCACGTGGAATTTTAAGTGGGAACTCATATTTCCCATCATAATCCCAACGTTCACGTACCCAATGGACTTAGAAGACTGGTTGTCATAACCTGAAATCACCAAAGTCATGGGGACTAACCTTTCCTCCAGAATATTAGCTCCGTGGAAAGAGTTTATTAGCATGATATTGAAGGAAGATCCCCCATCCATAAGAGCCCTTGCAAAGCTAATCCCGTTAGTGCTGGCAGTCAGATATAATGGCCTATTATGGGGGACCTTACAGCCCTATCTGCATCGCTAAAAGTTATCTCTAACAGGAACCTCTTTACCAACCTGGCCATGGGTCCCTTCCATCTCAGTGAAGGGACTGCATTCTTCCTTGTAATATCGAGGATTACCTGGGTTATCTCCAATCTACTCTTCTTTGGTATCCCTACCTGGTCGAAGAACCAGACAAACTTTTGGGATCTTAAAACTGTACAATATTTTATAGCTTGGTCCACTTCCTCACCTTCAACCCTATATACATCCTCCACATCTCTAGCACTTTCTTCATCATAAGTTAACATTATGTTAGCCATTCCCCTAGTGCAATCTTCCAAAGATTCATTGAACTCCTCTTGCTCCATTGTTAGCTCCCTTTCTTCTCTCTCTGCCTCTTCGTCGTAGGCCACCACCAGATTGTCTCCATACGCTGGGAGTGGGTTATTGTTAATGTTCTGCGGAGGGATTTATAACATTTCTACGTTCACAGACTTGTCGATGATTCTTCTTAGCGTAAAATAGCTCGTCGTTGTATGTTTGATCTTTCGATGGATCTGGAAATATTTAGGATCCGCCCTAGTTGCAGCATCGGGTTCCTCAACGGGGATGCCCTTTGGTTTGTACACCGTTCCTCCTTGGACCATTGTGTTGTAATAGCTAACAGCCTCTTCTACTGTACAAGGCAATGGTGGTGGGTCTTCCCTATCTCTATCGAACTTCCTCTTATTATCCCTCTTCTCTACCTTACCCCTATCTGCTCCTTCGGTGTATCCCACCCGTGGGGGTTGAGACCTCCCTCCCATGGGTTGTATCGGCTGCCTGAACATCATGGGCACCGCCACTGGATTTGGTTGTATAACTAACGATATATTCCTTGATTCTTTTAGGGTCCCCTCGCGCGTCTCATTAATAAGATGGCAGATGTACTCAGGAAGTAGTCCTCCCGCACAGATCTGCAGCAGTTTGGATTCTCTAGCCTCCTCCCTTACATTGAGGGACCTTTCCCTGAACCTTTGAATGTATTCCACTACATCTTGCCCTGGTCGTTGTTTCTCCCTCCCTAGGTTGGTCAAAGTAAACTCATCTTCTGCCAGAAAGAATTTCTAGACGAACAAAACGTGCATCTCCTCCTATGTGGAAACACTCTTGGGAGCCAAGTGAGAATACCAAGTATAAGCTTTATCGATTAAGGATTTAGAAAATTCCCTTAATCTGAGTTTCTTGTTATTGTAATGCGCCCCCAAGTGTTCAACGAATCGCTTAATATGTTCCTTCGAGTTTCCACCCTTTCCTGTGTATTTTTCAAAAATAGGAGGAATATAATCTTTTGGGTAGGGCTCATCGTTGTATTCTTGGGGGTAAGGCGTCCGAAAGTCATCATAGGACGAAGCTACCTTGCTCGCAGATTGCAAGGAGGCTTGCATGAATTTTAGCATCTCTTTCTGCGTCTCTTTCCTCATCTCTTCCATGGGTGATGCCATGGACCATAGGCTGAGTGCCTGTTGCAGCTGGAGAAATCATCACAGTTGGAGCTGTTGATGCTCCTGGGGTCCCTATCGTTGGATTTACAACAGAGGGTATGCTTGCTGGGATCGTTCCCGTTAGGATTGCACTTGGTGGGGCCGTTGGGGATGCCCCTTGTGTTACGAAGGAGTTAGCTTCAAATCCTCCCAACACCGTCGAAGCTATGGGAGTTTGCAAAAACTCATAAAATTTATTCATGAGGAGTGCCACTTGGGCTGGTCCCAACCCAGTGCTCGTAGAAGCCTGTGCCACCGCTGGGACACCTGTCGCCGTTTCAATTGGAGGTACCTTTAGTCGTGGGGCTCCGTCCCTTGAAGACTCCATCTCTCTCACCGCCTATTCTTCATTGTATTGAATGTCATCAAAGCTAAGTCTTCGATTAACGTTATCCTATGCCATACTCCTTGCTTAAAAGAATGCCTCCCCATCATAGTAGACAAATGTAAGAGGCTAGTTTACATTAGGTGGAGGCGTAACCCCTTTTTAGTACAGTAATGATAAGTTAAATAACAACATTTATTGATTAACTACAGGACACGCTAACACAACTCGATGAAGATAAACTCTGTTTAAACTCACAAATCTCTCGTGTATAACTAAAAGGATAATAATGAACTCAGAAGTAACTCATTTAAAGGGAGAGAGAAGTAACCACCCTAGATACACCTCGGTAGGCAGCCAAACACACCAACCACCCTCAAGAATCTCTGTTAAGTATTAAAGCTCTGTAATAAATGGCAATGGTGGGTGAGTAGACTCTCTAGTCTGTAATGAATCTCTCTTTGATGTATATTCTCTATAGCAATAACTTCTTAACTCTCAAAAGGAACATGATCTCCCCAGAGGTGGTTGGGGTCCGTAAATAGCCCCCCACACCACCCTCGAGAAAACTCAATCATTAATGCCAGTGAAAGACATCCCTCATATTTTATGTCACAAACATTAAATACCTGATGCACTAATTAGCTCCATGTTTTAAACATTCAATGTCAAGACTTGCCTTTTGCATAACCACTGTGTGTCAGGGGGCTTTCATCACAGAGGTGGCTTACCAACCGTCTGACAACCCCAAATACCACGGTGGTTTACTCAAGTACTAATCTGGCATTGCTATACTGGATAGTGACATTACCTTCCGTAGATGTGACATTAAGTAGAGGGCTATTTGGTTCATAACTCAACGCCCGATGGAAATCAAAGCTACTCCTCCCGAGGTTCCACGATCAGGGTCCTTCGGTGTTTTACCAAGTGTATCTAAGATGGTTAGGACAAGCCTCAACGCCACTTCTCAATCCTCCAAACCAGATCCCTCTAAATTTCCCACGACGAGGTCGTTCGATAGAGCATGAAAGCTCTCCCAGGCCCTTCCATGCCTGGTCTCTCGCGAGTACCGTTCGACCTCACACAAAATTATTATACTCGTTACATCTTTACAATCGTTATAGCTCATAGTCAATATAAACTAAAGATACAAGAAGACTAAATTAATCAACAGGACGAGCTTTCTTGGTCAGTTTCTTCGCTGGAAGGTCCCTCTGAGCTGCCTCGCTGAGTTGCCATGCTGAGTTGCCACGCTGAGCTGCCTTAATCCCAAACACTGTTCTTAATGGGGGGATTATCTCTAATCTTAGGATTACCTTCAAGCCCTCTCTCTCTCTCTCTCTCTCTCTCTCTCTATCTATCTATCTATATATATATATATATATATATATATATATATATATATATATATATATATATATATATATATATACGTCTCACTGTCAGGTGACACATGTCCGGTCCGCACTCTTAAATACGGACTGGTCACCACAAGAGCAGTACTGTATATATATTATGCGACCACTCCATATTTTAAGAGTGTGGTGCGAACATGCGTCATCTGGCGGTGAGCCTAGAAATTATAGGCACACTCTCTCTCTTTTCTGGGCTCACCGCTAGGTGACATAGGTCCAGTCTGCACTCTTAAAATGCGGACTTGTATGCACAAGATCAGTACTATATATATTTATATAAACGGGTGAGGACGGGTTTGTGATTAGCACATGAGGAGAGCATGTTTGAGAAAGCAAATTGTCAGTTTTATAAGCACATGGGTGATCCAAGAAATCTTACAACATCCAAGGTCTCACGTGCCTTAAACTAATCCAATGTATTACGTATACGAAGTTGGATGCTATTCATTTCATTTCAGACCCAAAGGGATTCCTAGACCATCTCTATCTCTTTCTCTCTCTCTCTCTCTCTCTCTCTCTCTCTCTATATATATATATATATATATATATATATATATATATATATATATATATATATATATATATATATAGAGAGAGAGAGAGAGATATATATATATATATATATATATATATATATATATATATATATATAGAGAGAGAGAGAGAGAGAGAGAGAGAGAGAGAAGCTGGATGGCATATTCATTTCATTTCAGACCCAAAGAGATTCGTACATGATCTCTCTTTCTCACTATGCATGTATATATTACCTGCTTGTCTCTCTCTTATATATAGACAAAATGATGATTCTTACGTACCTTGATAAGTAAGTCAATTTAATATTTAAAATACAGGTTTAAATAAACTACTATAGACTTTTATTTATTTCATTCTGGTCATTTTCATAAAATCCCCTTAAATAAAACGATATTTGACTTAAACCTTGTGCACACCGATTTTATAAATTTTAAAATATATTTATTTATTTACATGAAAAAAAGTAGTGATTTGTATTCATTATATATATATATATATATATTCATAAAATGTGTCTATAGTAGCTGGTTTGCATGATATTAGTGTGATTTCTAATTATTTACAAAAATTAAGATTAAGTCAAATATCGTATTATCGGGATTTTGTCAATATAACACTTTAACTATTAAGAAAGTTTAATTAGAGAGTCTTTTACAACAGCTAAAGAGTCATGATGTTCAAAATTAGAGTAGTTATTAAGTTATAGCTTTACATTATTGTATTTCTCTCACATAGACAGACAAAGAGAGTAACATGCACTTAAGCTACCTAGTGTTACAACAAGAACATATACAGATAACACATGTTCTTCGCTATTATGACAATTACATTACATGTGCATATTTGGTGTGTAGGGCAAGTGATACTCTAGGTGCTTAATATTATTTCTCCTCCACAACCTATTAGTATGTTATAATTTTTAAAACATCAAGAGTTATATTTATAAACTTTAGAGTATATTGTATAATTACCCATCCTGGTATGCCCTAGCGATAAGGGCGGTCTTGGGACTTTGTGGTTAGATGCACGGTGCTAGGTTTTATTCCTTGCTGGTAAGCCAGTATTTAAGCGCGGTGCGTGTGGGAGGTGGGTCCTGCACAGTACCCTCTTGTTTATCTTACAAGGGGGAGTCCAAAGAGCTCGTTCGTGTGGAGGTTCATGATTATAAAAAAATGTATGTTGTATAATTATGAATAAAAGTAGGTAGAACAACACAATGATATCTTACTTTATATTCAAAAAAAATATGTCCAACTCCTACGTGACAAACATCACACTTTATCTCATACCGTATTTCAAACTCTTAAACTTTTATATTTCACACTTTAAACTTTAATACAAAATCGTAGTGTCTTAAAACTAACAAATACAACCTTTATTTTTGTAAAAACTATTAAATAACACGGTGTGCCGTAGACACGTCAATAACGTAAAACTATAACTTAACTACTCTGATTCCCCATGAACATTTTCTCACCTTTTTTTTTAAATCCCTTTTTCAAAAATTACATTTTATATTAGGGACGAAGCCAGGATTGTAAGTTGAGGAGGGTCAATATAATATTTTTATTTAATTAGGTTTGAAATTAATTAATTCAATTAATAAAGTTGTTATTACAAAATTTTACAACACAAAATGGTTATAATTTGGATGTTATTATAACTTTATGTATCGGGATCTACATTGTATACTAAATTATATCCCTAAATAATATCTTGTGTTGGTAAAAATTGTTGAAAAAAAAAGACTTAATTATATACTATACAAAATTTAAGGGGTTTCCTTTTCAAAAAATTCAAAGTTGGAGAGGGTCATGCCCCCCTCAAGAATGGTTAACTTCCCTTTGTATTATAATGAAGATAAAGATTTTGATATAATTCATTTAAACCCTTATTTAATTAATAAATTTAAATTTATCCCATAAACTTTTAAATTACAAATTAACTAAGTGCGCAACACACGCGAGTGTGAGGCATCTACGAAAAAAATAAATTTAGAGTAATTTTACGTCGACTCATAATTATGTGCAACACATTCATATGTCATATCAGCATTGGTTCGTATAGAAGGTTCACTTAGTATCACGCACGAAATATGGTTCGTATAGAAAGTTCACTTAGTATCACGCACAAAATGACTCAAAATTATGAGTTTGTACTAATTTTACTCATAAAATTATAGTTGTATCAGCTAATCAGACAACCTTTAATACATACATATATATGTATATTAAAATACTTGTAACATACTAATAATGTTGATTCCCAGTCAAACACGGAGGATAAACACACTATAATGTGTATTTATTGTATTACCCTTGTAACTCAGTAATTCTATTAGCAACATAATTTGATGTTGCCTTCACGAACACTGCATGGAATTACTATTATAATAAAGCATCTCTAATGGCCTTTATATGATAATAAGAGGATCCCCGACAGTTTGATTCACTTTCATATAATTTACAAAAGATAATGATAAGAAAATATTTTCAATTTTGATATTTTATTTCTCACCATTTTACATTGGTCTCATACTCTAATTATTGATGAAAATAATTGGTAAAAACTTGAGGTTGTTAATATTACGAGTGCTACGGGTGAAAACAGATATTCGAAAATTCGAATCCGTCCGGTATTTGTATCCAAATAAGTATTCGAAAGAGCGGATTTGAATATACGTATCCGAAAAAACGGATACGGATACAGATAAGGATAATGCTCATATCCGTGATGGATAATCTTTATCTGAGACAGACTATCCATATTGACGGATATCCGTATCCGTTACATAATTCTATTTATTAATTATTATAATTATCTTCTAATTATATAATATAATATTTGTTGTTGTATATAATAATATTAATATAACATAAGTATATAACATTTAGCATATGTTTATATAACATTTTTTGTTTTACAATAATTGCCAATAAGGAAATGGGGTTAATAATGGATTTGCAATTTAAAAAAAAAATACAAATTAAGGGGTGGAATTTGTCCGGTATATGACTTTTGCCAACAAGACACCTATTGTTCTTTCTCGACCCGTTCGCATCTCACTCCCTCTAGAAAAGTAAAACGTTAATCTTTAGGGACGCGGGATTGTTGATGATAGGGGGTGTATGATTTGCTTTTATCTTTGACTTCAGAAACCATGGAGACTCTTTGTATGAAAAATTGGTTGCCTTTTGTTGGAGAGAAATTGGGTAAGTCAAAATAAATTTTATATTTGTTATTACTATTAAACCTAAATAAACACTAACCTATCCTATTTTTTGCAACAATTTCAGAAAATCTAAAGGTTGCAAACGATAATGAAGAACTAGACTCTCTGAAAATTATTTTTGGGTATTATTTCATTTTTGGGTATTATTATTTTCTCATCTTCTTGTTTACTACACAATTCATCAGTATTCTTCTTATGATACTTTTATTTATGCAAGTGGCACCATAATCTGTTTATAATTTTTCTGTGTTCTTGTTCAATACAGGTTGTGGGACCTTGGAAGTTAAAGATATGCTATTGTTGTGTTTGGGAGGATGGATTTGGTGGAAGAAACTTTTAGTATAAATCATTTTCGGCATTGCTATTTTCTTTTCTATTTAATTTTTATTCTTCGATGACTTATTTAAGTTGGTGAACATCTTTTATGATTAAGAAAACATGTTACACGTTTTAAACTCATGTATTTCTCTTTTTAGTACAATATAATGTGGTGAAATTTTATTTGGGTGAATTAGTATGTTCAAATAATGATTATGTCAAAATTTACTTCATGTACTAACAACTTGTGTGTTATGAGTATATGAATGCTTAATGCGACAAGGTTAGTACTTATGTCCGCCTTCTTTTACAATTTAACTTCATGTTCCAGACATTCTCTATATCCTACTTAGAGAATTATATATTTGATTCAGTGATTAAATTAGTTTTTGATAAGAGATGTATGTCTTAATATATCTTAAATAAAATAAAAACGAATAAGGATAGTATCCGAATCCAGAAAATCTGAGAGGATACGGATAAGGATAGTTGTAATTATTATCTAGACGGAGACGGATGGTAAATTTCTAAACGAATACGGATATGGATACTATAGTATCCGTTCCGTATCCATCCGTCTTACATCCCGAAGAGCTTTTAAGGGTATGTTGGTCGTTCTATTTTGGAGATAAAATAACTAAAAGGAAGAGAAGTTTTTCATTTATTTCGTCTGGGAGTTTAAATAAGAATAGGATGATACACTTTTTCTTGTTTGGAAATTTAAAAGAAGAGAAAAAGAATTGCTTTTTTTAAAACTCTCTCCCTTTCTCTCCAAGTGAAAAGAAAGTTTTTTAATGAATTTCACCTTCTTTTAGAGGAAAAAAATTATTTTATTATAAGAAATAAAGTTATTTTCTCTTCTCTCATAAACTCTCAAACAAATGAAGGAATATTAATTTATCTTATCTTATCTCTTATTAACTTTTCATTCTTTAATTTTCTCTCCTAATGAAACTTTCTTCTCTTATTTTCTCTCCTAAACTCCCAAAATAGCTTAAGGGTGCATTACAGAGATGGAAAATTACCGGAAAAACAATTCATTTTTATGAAAAGCATTCTCATACTTTTTGAATTTTTATGAAACCCAATTCGTTGCAATGGTAAGAAATGTTTTCTGTAAATAAGAAAAGATGAAGATGTCAAGTTTAAAACTATTGTTCTCATAATATATAGTATATATCAAGCACGAAAGAATAAGTAAAAAGTAAGAATTATTGTTCTCATAAAGTCAATCAAACACACCCCAAGTGAAATGAAAAATAAGTAGCAACTTCTAGTTTTTCAAATTTATTTATACATCCACCCTGGTTCCTCCAGAGGTAAGGAGCGAACATGTTAGGCCAAAGATCTAGGGTTCGAAACCCTCCAAGGGATATTAGATTTGAAACGGAGCATGTTTTAAGTTAACTTTGGCACAACGTCCCCCCTGTTTAGCTCGCATACAAGAGTCCAAAAGGCTTGTTCGTATGGAGGTTGAGGGTTATCAAACTAAATATGTTTATACCATTAGAAATGCTCTACTAACTATCTTGTTATGATTTGTAACATTAACCGCGAAAATCAACTCCAGAAGTGATAACATAATATTCTTTGTTGCAAAAAAGGGAAGGGAAAAGAAGTTCAACACAAATCATAATCATTAGGGCTCGTGTTTGGATGTGTTTATCCAAATATGAATTATGTTTAAAATACATTTACCCGATTGTCCAAATTATTAAATAGATTATAAAAAAATCTAGCCTAATTCGATCTGTGAGGGATCGAGATCCAATTCATTATAATACGTACTATAAATTAATATTCATACGCATTATAGTTAATCGGATCCCGGTCCTTCATAGAATAAGTTGAGAAGAAAATGTTAAGATTCATTCCATCCGAACTATCTGCATGACTAAACAACAATACATATGAATGTAGTTTCATCATCCTTGGGATGATAAATTTGGAAGCCAATTTTTTTTATAGATTTCGACTTTCACACGACTATTAATTTGAAATGGCGGGAGTATATTTTGATCTAAAAAGAGGGGGGGGGGGGGGAGATAAATAATAGAAAATATGTATAAATTTCTGAATCCGGACCAAATATGTTTCCGGATCAGGTAAGAATATATAAACCCATAAAAAATATGGGTTCCGAATCGAAATCTGATTAATTGCTTATTCCAAATCAGACCAGTTTACAGGCCTAGATGTCATTCACTGTCTAGGTGTTCAACTGGCCACAATTATAAATATTCATTGTAGTTATATGTAAACAATTTAACTTGTAGTCATCTTTCTAGCTGCTTTATTTTCCATTAGTAATAGTACCACATTACTGCTTTGACAAATTGTAGAGAGGGTCTTGCTTGGTGGAGTCAATGTACCAATTTGGAGTTGTAGAGTCAGGATCTACTGTGGATAAATTCAAGATTCCGTTGTGGTGTTTAAAGAGGGAACTTCTATAGCCAACACTAATATAAGTAATCCCTACAGCTTCAATCAACCTATACAAGTTGGCCTGGACACACAAACATTATAATAAGAACACAAAAGATTGATAAACATTATGTGAAATTTACAAGTTTTACTAATAAACAAAGTATGACTAGCAATAAGTATGGGTGTCAATTTTAGAAACGACACGAAAACACGACATGAAACGATGTGAAATTGACACGATCTATCATGTTCGTGGTGGGTCTTTTTGACACGAAGTCATGTCGTGTCGTATTCGTGTTCAAATTATGAGTCGTGTTAGTCGTGTTATTATGTTTTCTCGTGTATTTATTCGGACTATCGTGCCTATTTTAGTTTATTTGAGCCTAGTCGTGTCTTGTTCTATATGGGTCGTGTTCGTCAGGTAAAACAACACTAAGTCATGTCGTATTCGTGTCTAAAATACCCTTATCATGACGTGTCATGTCGGCCGGAAACCAGACCAAAAAACACAATTTTTCACCCCTAGTAATGAGTCAATAATGATGAATTTGACATCAAACTGCCATATCTTAGGGTGTAATTGGGAACTAAAAATATTCTAATTATAATTTCAAGACATGGAAGGTACACAGTAACCAAGAATATCTCAAAACAACATTAGGGCAAGTGAAAATTTCAGCCATATTTCAGGGAAATTGGTCCGTAGGTCCAAAGTTTCTTACATTTAAAGCCGAAAATCCTCTCAAAAAACATATAAAGCGATAGGTCACAGATAAATTACATGTGACGAATGTGTAAAATTACTGTTAAAACATAGAAAATTTGAGCATGAATATAAGGGTTATATGGACAAAACCTCAATTTGACAAGGTTGTGATTGATTTTTTTAATTTTCCTTTTTGTTTTTTTTATTAGATTTTTAAATTATTTTTAATTTAAAATTCATTTTATTTTTGTTTTTTTTCAATTTTATAGATTTTTTGGGATTTTCAAAATACCACTTTGCAATTAAAGTGAATAGTTTTTCGAACAATTTTGGGCGAAGTATAATTTTTTAATTAAAATTTATTGAAGTCTAAAATCGAAATTTAGTAATGTAAAAAAAACTTTAAAAATGATAGTATTGATTACTTTTGGATAATTGAATTAAGCTTGTGAACCTTATTATAGTTCTATTTGAACAAATAAAAAAGGATATCTCAAATGATTGGTGTGCTAAAAAATCAATCTAATTGCTAGGGTGATAGTTTCAAAAGGTCAGTCTCTAGGGAGAATTGGTGGCCAGTCAGTGATTTTATAGTTATCCCGCTTGGCAGAGGGAATTATGACATGTGGAAGATATGAAAATCCGAGATGAATCTGATCCGTTGAATGAATGGTATCCGTGGCACGTGTATGCCTCTTGGTTCTCTTATTGTATTTATTTGGAGTTCCCGGTCCTTTTTTTCTTACAAAAATGCAAAAATAGATGAAGTCTACTATAGGGGCATAGAATGACAGTGATGTATTGGTTAAAACTCAGTTTGAAAGTTGATCATAGTGTCGAAAATGCAAATTTTACAAATCACTGAAAACAAGGAGCATTGTACCCCTTTAGACCCCAAGAAACACTCCAAGGGAATGTTTTACAAACTCCCATGGCCTTCTCTTCGAATTCAAGGTCGAAAACATTACATTTGTGTTGGGTAAAGGGGGTGAGATGTGAATAATAGAGTTCTTCAAATTCAAGCCTCAAGCTCTCTATTATTTCCCTCTTTCAAATGCTAAACTTAGTAGTACTTATAAGGATGGAGTTAAATATAGGCCCCTTAGTCTTATAGCCAAGTAGTAGTATTTCCTAGCTTGGACCCAAGCTAGCCTAACCTTGTATACCAAGATTGTCATATCTCCTTTATTAGTGAGATGAATATCCTTGGTTTGTTTGAGTTTTTCTTGTGTCGCAATAACTGTGTTTGAGGTGTATTTATGGCAATAACTGTGTTTGAGGTCGGATGGTCGTGGTGGTTGTAACTCTCACATCAACTAGAGTTGGAACTATTGCCCCTGGTATTGGAAGGTGTAGGTGATGGCATCGCGATCGTGAATACTCGAATGGTTGTGCTGCCAAGGCCTGTCCAACGGTAACTAACAAACACGCATATCAACAACTGTGTGAAGTACCTCATCAGCATATGATCAGATAGAGAACGACACAACGCGCTGTCGACTCGGGACAATAGAACTACCACTACCTAACCACCCTATACGGCATGGCTTGGCGAGAAGGTACGTATGGAGTCCCAGTTTATCGACCATCTCATGAGCGATAAGGTTGTCATGTGCTGCTTTGTCGATAATAACAGTGCAAAAAACCCCTTTGGACGTGAAGGCTCGATACTAATGAAGAGAGATTGAGACATCATGAGGACATGCGTCGTGCCATTGGGTGTGGGTGCCTGCTAAGAGGAGGGTGCGAAGAAGTGGGCGGCACATTTTGTATGGAGATGGAAAAAAGTGTTGCACCAACAACAAATGGAACAAACTTTCGATAGTGAAATATGAGCGGGTATTGGTAGAACGCCTAGTGAAGGTCACCCGGTACAAATGTGAATTAAGTCGGAGCTTCTTTGGTTTGAAGATGGTTCGACCACTAATGTTTGAGGGGTTTGGATGGATTGTGGGTCAATTTTGCTGCGGTGGGCATCCACAAGTGGATTTCCGGTCGGCGCTAAATTTTTTTGATGTAAAAATTGGAGACGATCTCCTCACTATGGAGGTCATATCCAAAAAGTTAACATCAAAAACTTCAATTTTTTACAATTTAAAAAAATAATTATGTGACGGATCATGTAGATAAGAAGCCCATGTGTGTGTATATATATATATATATATATATATATATATATGAGATATTTAGTCTACAAAAAAGAGGACTACTAATACTACTCAAACTAAACTACCTTAATGTATAAAATATATACCAAAAATGACTGCAAATACTACTAAGGCTGGTATTACTCCACTTCTAATGCACTAGTTGAAGAGAATATGGTAGGCAAGAAATTCTTGAAGTTTGTAAAGTCTCTTATGAAATCACAGAAGAAAAGGCTGGTTACTGATCAAGAAGGTCATATAAGTCGGTTGAAGGTTTTTTCACCAAATATTAATTACTAAATGAAGGGTCTTATACGAACATGAGGGACATGGTATATTCCCCATCTTGAAAGGAAGGGCTCTTCCAACTTTGGTAAATAAAAATAACGTTTTAGAATTTTCCCTACAAATAATATGATAGTAGACATGACCCTTAAGAAATTATAGATTAGACTTGGTCCTTAATTTCAGACTCCGTCGATCTTCTATAAGAAAATACCATCAATACTTTCGTATATCGAGTTGACATTTTATTTCACTAATACCCCTTTGCAACTCTAAATTTAATCAACCATAACTATGACCTCTTCCACCTACATTAACCTATCCATGGCACCATTAGCACAACCACCACATATAGACACACACAAACATCGACCCCTATATTACACACAGATTTGCAAATGGGATTCTCTTTGATGTCTCCCAATCATCAGAATAATGTTGATTCTATGAAATAGAAAAGTGATCTCGGTTGATTGGAATAGATATTTTAAGTAGTAACGATTTTGTTTAAAGAAGGGTTATGAAAGCTCTATTATTTAGAAGATACAACGATTTTCGGGTTTGGGTTAGGGTTAGACTGGTTAGTATTAGGATCATAGTAGAAATTTTTGGGGGAGAGTGATAAATGAGTACAAAGAACGGATTAACAGTTTCAAAATTTGGGGCCAGTATATTTTATAATTTTTACGGGGTTTATGTCAATATTATTAATTCTTTTAAGGAAAACTTAAAAATCCCTGTAATTAATCCTTAGTTTGCAAAGCGGAACCTAAAGTATCTATGACGTCATCGCGCAAAGATTTTTGAGTCAAATGAAATTAGCTTACGTGAATTAGTCTAAACCTAATAGGCTCTCGGTTTTCCATGTCACTCCAGTTCGTCCCACTGAGATTTCTTACTCGAGCAGCAGAATTGTGTTTAGTTCAATTATGAGGGAACAAAACTGTGGCTTCCATTGCTTATGTGAGTTCTACATATTCTGGTTGCATAGCGCTTAGGCTGGACTTTTCTAACATCATCGCTTCTTCTATAAATCCACAGATGGTAATTCGAGATTTCAATACAATTATTGGAGCACGTGAAAAAGGAGGTATATTCTAACCACATTTCTTGTCATGTTATTTAAATGATTAATTCCTATAGTGTGCATATGGTTTTGGTCTAAGAACCCAAGTGAGAGAACTAATGTTGCAAAAGCCAATAGAAGTTTATGTTCCTTGGTTTGGCTGATCAAATGGCCAAAACTGAGCTGTGATATGCTCACCAATATCTTTTCAGATCATGCCCATTCATCATTTTCGTTCACTAATATTGTAAAGTGTGATCCTTCTACTTTCCTATTCAAATCAGTGTAGATTCAGGACGAGATGTTCTTCGCACAGCTTGGCATTGCAAATGGTCTATGCTTCAACACAAAAGATGTGAAACTAGCACTTAAAGATCAGAATAAGAATGTTTTCAGGCTTAATCAGATGTAAACACAGCAGACATAATACACACATGCGCGCGCACATTTATATAACAATCAGATAAAACTCTCTCTCAATTCATAGCTTAGTAAATTAATAGATCAATAAAAGGTCCAAGTGATTACAATGGTTGGCAAGGGGATTATTTATAGGCCAAACAAACTAAAATCCTGAATTTAAAAAAACATAGAGATAACTAAAAAATATATATAAATCCTAACCTCATCCCAACCCTTTAATTATAATCCTAATCCAAAAAATATATATATATATATATATATATATATATAACCCATATTTATTACCTAACATATGTCCTAAAAATTATAAGTTAAATCGATATAAAAATAACTCCTAGTTAATCCTCCTCATGTCAGATAAAATCTAGAGATGATGATGCTAGCATCTGAGATTTAGTTTGTTTGTCTATTCTTCTGTTGATGCTATTGGTGGTGTCTACGTCAGTTTCTCATTTATCATTTGCTAGCATCTTCGCATGGCATTTATAGTCTTTCTTGGGTGATCTCATTGGATTCATATTCAGTGATGATAACCTAGCTTCTATCCTTATATCCATTAAGAATATCAACTACAGTACGCATATTAGAGACCTATCTTTGATTGCATATTTGAGTTCCTGTTCGGTTGTTTAGTGCTTTTATAATAATTTAGACTACATAACGCGACTATAGTCATTTGAACTTTTAAGTTGCTTAATGGTTAAGTCTTGTAATAACTTATTCTTATAGAGTTATGTTAGTCTTCTAGTCATTAGATTAGTGGACAATTCTTGTAAAGCCTATATATAGGCCTCTCTAGTAACATAGAATATACATCCTTACAATACAAGTTATTTGCCTACTGTAATTTCTAGTTGGTATCAGAGCCTTAGGTTTAAACGTAAGGCTTTCTTGCTCTGCCTTCTCTGGCAGGCAGGCTTTGCTGCCTGTCCAGTCAAAGAGTTTTCTTTAAGTTTCTCTCATTTTTTGCCCCTAGCCCTAGAAGAATACCCTTCTATGCTTCTTGCTGTATCATCCAGACTTACCAGAGTTGTGGTGGACTTCAATCTCGGCTGGTGACAGTCGCTCAATGGTGTCAAAAACAGTTGGCTGCCAGAGTTGTAAGATTGATCATCCATTTGGCCAGATCTAGGGTTTTGCAATGTTCACAAGGGGGAGCTTTTGTTTAGGGTGAGGGTGAATAATTTAAGTGACGTGCCCTCATTATTGCCTCTATTTTGCATCGTCTCTTAATTCTCATTGACTATTGCAATCGCCCATCATCGATGTCTCTTTTTTCTTTGTTGGGGTGGTAATAATATATTTTTTTCAATTGTTCTTTTATCGGAGCGAGATTTCATTCATTGTCGTCATAGCAGCCTCTCTTCCCGGCGCATTCAATGGTTGGATTTTTTCACTAAAAACTTAATTTGTGAACAAGGTGATCTAATGGGTGTGGATATAATGATTTGGTATTATACCTTTTCATTCACATTGGTACAGTTCATATGTGCCGAGACTAAACGAGTCCAGTTCATTTCTATCAGACATCGTCTAGTGACGAGATGAGTCGTCACAGGTTCGCACTTGAGCGACGTTGAGGGAGTTTTAGTGATGTTGAATTTCTCTAGTAAGAGTGGAGAAGAAGAGGCAAAGAACGCGAGAAAGTCAGACCTGTGTCTCATTAAAGGACTCATTGGAGCATACCAATTTGCTGTCGTCGCTCGAATTGAAGTCTGCTTCAAATGCTTGGTGCGAACCAGCTAGCCCTAGAAAAAAATTTCCCATGTTTTTCACCCCAAATGTTTTTGCTACACCTTTCCCTTTTTCTTTATTAAGCGTTGGGGCTGAACTATTGTTAGGTCAAGATTTTAAAGAGCTGGAATACTGTTCATGTTTGGATTAAAAGGTGAAAGTTGACTTCCCAGCCTAAAACATGGTAGCGTAACTTGGTTCGGTGTTGGGGCTAAGAATAGTGGGCAGAAATTTTGAAAGTTTTGACCCAATTTTTGAAGAATTCTTGGATGATAAATTTTGGACCCTCCCTAATTTTCCCCAAGAAAATCTGGGGGGGGGGGGGGGGGGGGGCAAATTTTTTTTCTCTTTACGGCTTTTATCTTTTGTCTATAATTATTTTAGTCGTCATTTACTGGAAAGATATCGTGGACACTCAACAGCTTTACTAGGTTTCGACAGAGGTTCGTTCACCTCCAATCAACATCGTTTTGCTTTGCCAGTGGCCAGACAATAGCTGTATGCAGAAATCAGCCCACTCCTAGATAGGATTTAAATTTTTGTAATTATTTCTGCTCTTGTGACGTAAACACGAGGGTTTAACCATTTATGAGGTTACTTCTACAATTTTTGGGCAGGTTTTCTCTTGAATAAATGGACTCTTCTTATCTACATGTGATCTTGTAGATTCTTGGTACATTTTTTTATCCATTTGGAATAGCGACATTTTTCTAGGTATGTGAAGTTTTGTTTCTTCGGTGCCTATATGCAATTGGAGGTATTCTTCACACCTTTTCATCTCTTGTGATCTAGAGATTTATTTGTCATTACTCCGTTACATTTGTAGGTCGTCAATCAATTGGACTGAATCGAGTTGCTCTTCTGTCCATAATTATTGGTTGGTCCGTTACATTGCATGATGGCCAATTAATAGTCTAGGTGGGCTATCTTACTCGGATTGTGTTTTGTTTGGTTTGAGTTGTTCGGTGGCATTGTGTTGGCCGGATTGGCCCGTTTTTGTCTAGAGATCAACTTTCGATTTATGATTCGATTTGATTTGTTCGGTGGCATAGTGTTGGCCAGATCAGCCCTTTTTATCTCGCGATCAACTTCATATGGGTGGGTGTCATTTTTGGCACATGTATTGTGATAGATATTATTTTTATCTTTCGTGTGTTGTATTATAGAGAGCAGACTAATTTCGATTCACAGCTCTTTCAATTTGAGGGGAAGTGCTGAAATATCAATTTTTTAGGTGTTGGGATCTCCCGAGAAGACTTCATATGTTATGCATCATTATGGAGGTTCTTACCATGTTAGCCTTCTCTTTTTCCACGCTTTTATGACAAGTTGGCTTGGTTGATATCTAAGTTACATATTGATGGGGAGTGTTGTAATAACTTAGCCTATACAAGGCTACTTTAGTCATTTGAACCATTAAAGTACTTAATGGCTAAGTCTTGTAATAATTTAGTCTTATAGGGCTATTTTAGCCTTTTAATTGTTAGGTTACTTAGTAGACAAGTCTTGTAAAGCCTATATAAGCCTCTCTTGTAACATAGAATATACATCTTTATAATATAAGTTATTTGCCTATTGTAATTTCTAGTCTTTTCAAAGAAATACAGATATGACTCAATTCATGAATGTTATTCTCCAAATTCAGTTACCATGTTTAACAATGTTGTAGAAGTACAAATTATGCAAAAACATGGGTTGTAGGTTCTCCAAGAAAGTCGCCTTCTATAGTTGAGGTTGTTTGGCATCTACCTTTGATATCAAGGATTAAAATTACGACAGATGGAGTGTCCCTTTGGGAAATGACCATGATGATTATGCTGAAATTTGTGGGGTAATTCATGAAGTTCAGATAACTTGGAGGCATAATTGGAAAACGATGTGATCGGAATATTTCCAACATTGTGGATGAAGGTTTAAAGCTCAGAAACCTAATTAATATGTGGAAGCTTAGAAATAAATGAAGAAAACTTCAAGGTATCTAAAAGGTATAACCAAATTAAGAAGAAAAATATCAACCTTATTGAACAAATGTTTATACTCCCTTTATCATAACACACACATATATCTGTGTACATACACACGCATACATGTGCATACAATTTGATGTTTCAACCATGTGATTGTGGTTGATTGAATCTCAGCAAGTCAATCCAATGAATGAGTAAACCGGTCCTCATTACTTTTTGACCTGATAACTAAAAAATAGGAGTTGCCAATGCTCATAACTGTAACCTAATGATAGAGAAACTAACATCTCTAATGTGATAATTTATGTGGTCCCCACTAAAAGAATATTGAAATCTGGTGGCTGATAATGAAAAAAAATGTGTTTTATTTGCCTACTTCTGAACAACTAGGGAGGTGCGTGTAATACCCCGTAATTTTAAATGATTTTTAAAATGGGTTATATTTTAAATTAATGGATTAATTAGATTTTATTATTAATTAATTCATTCGGGTTTATCCGGACGGTGGATATTAAAATGGAAAATTCTGAATATTACTTAAAGATATTTAGGTAATATATGAATGTGATGTCACTGATATGACAGTATGATATAAATTCGGTAATTTATATTTTTTAGTCAGACGCGGTATGGGACGTGTCGGGACTAGTTTATTAAATTAAAAAGGAATTTTATTTTCTTTCGACCTTATAGTCATTTCGACTGCGTAGTTGCGTCCGAAAGGTTCGAAATAGTTAGAAAAGTCTATTTGGATGTTAATTTTGAGTCTCGGGTCATTTAGGAATGAATAGACAACCCGAAAGGGCATTTTGGTCATTTTTCTAGGGGGGATGAATAGTGATTTCGGATTTGGAACTAGTATATGTATAGGTAGATTAAGTGAATGGGAGTTATTCATCTCCTCTTCACAAATAAGAGCAGCCATCTTCTTAGAGTGAGAGTAAGAGTGCTTGGGAAAGGAAAAGTCACTTGGGAAGGTGAAGAACAAGAACTAAGGTTCACCACCACCAACCACCACCGGAGTTTGACCGGAGAAGGGACAACCAACTGAGATAGACTACACCAAAGGATCAGACCTACACTAAAGGCAAGTGTTTGATAATAGCAATTTAATTTTGTATATTGTCCATGTTAGAATAGTATGAAAAGAAAAGATTATTCATGTTTGGAAGAAATAATGGATCATTAAATGGATTTCTGGAAAACTGAAATGATATGGGAATTTAACTCATGTGTTAGGATATTAATAATCCACGAATTAGTCATGAATCTGTTGAAGAAATGATGAAAACCATTGATATGTTCTTGAAGAGGTCATGTTAATAAATTTCTGGGAATAAGGAGATAAACATGCTTTTTAATCCAATCCTTTGATGATTCTAGGATGTTTAGAGTATTGGAAATCGTTCATATATGTTGATATATCATGTAGTAAAGTTTATAAGTCATTTGGGATTTTTAGATGAAGGTTTAAATGATCAAAAGTTGTTAAACCCGTAGTTGCAGAAAATGCAGAAAATCAGGCCTGGACCTGAGGGATCGATCGATCGACCCCTACCTTCGATCGATCGACCTCCCTAGTATAAGTAAAGTTGTTTCTTTTTAAATGTTGATTCTTATCACAAACCTTTTGTGGATCTTTGATGATTATTATTTGGAGATTATGGGACTTAGAAAATATCAGTGAACCCTTGTTAAGATTTGAATTAAATTGATTTAGATTCAAGTGATTAAAAAGGATGAAAATTATATTGAATGGAATTTCGGTTGCTAGATTTATTTGTTAAATTATAAATGGAGATGTATGAGGATTAAAGATAGGACCAGTAGGGGTGATTGAATATAACACCTGGGTATCCTTAGGTTTACAAGAGGGTTTAATCCTAAGTGAAAGAATATGTGTTTATAAGAGATTTAAAACTATCGGTTTTAACCGTAATATAAAGGAGAACTAAACTCGTAGTAGTTCGGGAGAAATAATGTTATGGACCAGTAGGATATTAGTGATTTCTTACTGAATATATGTTGAGGAATATCGTATTTGAATCTTGTACATTGAGAGAGGGTAGCCTTAGGGTATGACTCCCAATCACGTATTTAAAGTTGTAGAACCTCCTCGCTCGACAAAGTTAAGTAGTAGTGTAACGGAGGGGTTCCTTGTTTGGATTTCGCTTTGTAAGACGCTCCGCGTATGAACCTTAACGACGTCGGGAGTGGAGTGATGTTAGGATACGAGAATAATTAAATTATAAGAGCGTAGCGGTATGGCTCCTAGAAAGAAATGGGAGTTTGGAACACATTTTGGTTGAAAGAAGATATAAGGTTATCCTGATCGCATAGTTGTAGTTGTCGGACCTCCTCGATCGACAAAGTTAAGTAGTAGTGTATTGGAGGGGTTACTTGTTTGGATTTAGCTTTGCGAGACGCTCCGCGCATGAACCTTAACGACGTCGGTAGTGGAGAGATGTTATAGGATGCGAGGATAATTAATTTATGAAGTAAAGATATGATATTTTAAAAGAAGTATAATGCTACGTATGGGAAATATCTTAGGGTACTGATAATTACCTTATTGATATTATATTATAGGTATGATAATACCTATTTGATTGATTAATGATTACGTGTATGACATACCTAGCTTACTTGCTATCGGTGGGAGGTTTGCGCGTGAGGGCAGTCATATCCTGATGAATCCATGGGATCTTTGATTTGTCGCTCGAGAACATAGGTCTATGAAAGACTTATCGGGGAGTTGATAAGTCCGCTGACTGTGGGTGCGCAGGTATGTGTTTGACCCATGGATACGAGAACTATGTTCGCCTCCAATTTGTTTGTTGTTGTTTGTGGTTCGTGGAATCTTACTGAACCTTTAGTCCCCTATTCGGCGACCTGCGATGATGGGACATGATAGCAGAGTAATGCATTGCACCACAGCTGTGACTCGGGGTGCCGTATTATATATGAATATATAATATAATGGATTAAATGTATGAATAGATATATATTGTGGTTAAATCTATCTACGGTGATAATTGTAGATAACGGTAAATAGAGAAGATAATGAAACTTAGTTAATAAATGTTTATGCTTATGGAATTGAAAAGCTTAACTCATGATAATGAGAAACGATTCATATTAATGAGAAATGATTCAGATTAATGAATAATGATTCATGATAATGAGAAACTAATCATAAAGGAGAAATGTCAATGAATAATAATGTGACATATGGTATGGGACATACAGGGATTATGATATGGGAAATGGGATTATCATGTGGAGACTAGAAAATAGGAACCATTAACTAGGAGGTTAATAGGAAACGTTAAGTGTGCACTCTAGTTGAGAGGTGAGAATTGCAAGTGAGAGTTGGATCTAACATGTACATAATAAATGCTTTATTGCACTTGTTAAATACTTGCTGTTTTAAAAATACTCTACACATTCGGGCTCTGACCCGTTTCCTTGCATATTTTCTCTTCTATTGTATCTCTATATCAGGTGTCCAGCAACAGGGACGCCAACCATAGTTGATTGTGACGAGCTATGGAGCTATGGAAGTTTTGCTTAGACGCTTCTCATCTTTTTGATTCACAGTATTCTTAGTTCGGGCATGTCGCCCAAAGGATTCAGTTATCTTTTCTATTAAGGTCAAATTCTATGGTATTCGGGACTTTTTAATACATTTAACATTATTGGGATTGTTGTAAATGATTTATATTATTTGGGAATGTTTATTCCATTCGCATTTAAATTCTTTTGAGTTATTTATTTAGTGATCTGTGTTGTAGAAAATAAATGTGTTGTGTTATTCTTAAAAATGGAAAAAGGTTTTGTTGAAATTTAAATTGGAAAGTTTTTAACACCAGCTTATTTGAGTATTGGGTGAGTTGTAAATGTTTTCGACAGTGATGCTAAGAATGAGCCAACTGTATATTCTGTTTTAGTTTGGTATGGGACTGGCCACCCGGTATTTAATTAGGCGGGGTGTTACAGGTGGTATCAGAGCATCAGGTTCTAGTGTCCTTTAGGATCTGTACGGCTTACTATGTTTTCAGCTTAGCGTTCTTTGATGTAGAGCCCTATGTTTAGGATTGTTGACCTCTTTGGTAAGATTCCGTATATATCAGTGAATCGTATTTACGTTCGGGAGTGATCGAACAAAGAAGTATGGCAGTTGAGGGCCATTGAATGGATAGCGGAGATCGTACTTATGAGGTTATGAAGTATGTTCGAGTATGATGACCGTAGTCGAGGTCACCCCTATTATGGAAAAATTGAGGAGAGTCATTATTAGAAGTTCTTGAAATGCGGGAATTATGTGTGTTACCTAACGAAGGCAATATATTCAAAGGCTTGAGCATATAGTGGAGTGTGGTTAACTAGAACTAAATATTTGGGATAAATTTTCTTGACTCATCGAAGCAAAGTTATAATATTGGGATTCAACAACCATCACCCGCAAATGAGGGTATGTTTTCTATCTAAGGAAGTATGAGGCGTATTGATTGATATTGTGAGGGGAAAAAAGGTTGTTAAACTTAGCCTATGGCATCGTTATTTACGTAGACTCACTGAGGGGTGAGTAACACCTATATATATTACATGTTATCACGTGGGTTTGATTTGTATCATGGGATTACTTACCTAGAGCATGTCCGAGAGTGATTCGACTATCGGCGTGCATTGACTTGTGGTATATGAGAGCATATGTCTGCATCTTGTCTTCTATAAAAGAGTAGATACGTAGACCCTATTTGAAATCGATAAAACCAAAAATTTGGTTTAAAAAAATATCAGGTTTATTGATTTTAAAAACAAAAATTTGGTTTTATCTGAAATCAAATTAAAACAGAATATACAGTTGGTTCATTCTTAGCATTACTGTCGAAAACATTTACAACTCACCCAATACCCAATCAAGCCGGTGTTAAAAACTTTCCAAATTTAAATTTGAACAAAAGCATTTTTAGTTTAAGAATAACACTACACACTTTATTCTACAAAACTGGTAACACAATAATAACACAAAAGAATTTAAGTGCAACTGGAATAAACATTCCCAAATAAGATAAATCCTATACAATAAATCCAACAATGTTAAATGAATTAAAAAGTCCAGAATACAATAGTATTTGACCTAGATAGAAATGATAACTGAATCCTTTGGGCGACATGCCCTAACTAAGAATACTGTGAATCAAAAAGATGATAAGCGTCTAAGCAAAACTTCCATAGCTCCATAGCTCGTCACAATCAACTATGGTTGGCGTCCCTGTTGCTGGACACCTGATATATAGATATAATAGAAGAGAAAATATGCAAGGAAACGGGTCAGAGCCCGAATGTGTAGAGTAATTTTAAAACAGCAAGTATTTAACAAGTGCAATAAAGCATTTATTATGTACATGTTAGATCCAACTCTCACCTGCAATTCTCACCTCTCAACTAGAGTGCACACTTAACGTTTCTTATTAACCTCCTAGTTAATGGTTCCTCTTTTCTAGTCTCCACATTATAATTCCATTCCCATATCATAATCCCCGTATGTCCCATACCATACGTCACATTATTATTCATTTACATATCTCCTTTATGATTAGTTTCTCATTAACATGAATCATTATTCATTAATCTGAATCATTTCTCATTAATATGAATCGTTACTCATTATCATGAGTTAAGCTTTTCAAGTCTATAAGAATAAACATTCATTAACTTAATTCCATTATCTTTCTCCGTTATCTACAATTATCACCATAGATAGATTTAACCACAATATAAATCCATTTAGTCATTTAATCCATTATATATATATATTCATATATAATACAACACCCCGAGTCACAGCTGCGGTGTAATGCATTACTCTGCTATCATGTCCCATCATCGCAGGTCGCCGAATAGGGGACTAAAGGTTCGGTAAGATTCCACGAACCATAAACAACAACAAACAAATTGGAGGCGAACATAGTTCCCGTATCCATGGGTCACGCACATACCTACGCACCCACAGTCAGCGGACTTATCAACTCCCCGATAAGTCTTTCATAGACCTATGTTCTCGAGCGACAAATCAAAGATCCCATGGATTCATCAGGATATGACCGCCCTCACGCGCAAACCTCCCACCGATAGCAAGTAAGCTAGGTATGTCATACACATAAATCAACAATCAATCAAATAGGTATTATCATACCTAGAATATAATATCAATAAGGTAATTATCACTACCCTAAGATATTTCCCATACGTAGAATTTTATCTCTTTTAAATATCATATCTTTACTTCATAAATTAATTATCCTCGCATCCTATAACATCTCTCCACTATCAACGTCGTTAAGGTTCATGCGCGGAGCGTCTCGCAAAGCGAAATCCAAACAAGGAACCCCTCCAATACACTACTACTTAATTTTGTCGATCGAGGAGATCCGACAACTACAACTATGCGATCGGGATAACCTTATATCTTCTTTCAACCAAAATGTGTTCCAAACTCCCATTTCTATCTAGGAGCCATACCACTACGCTCTTATAATTTAATTATTCTCGTATCCTAACATCACTCCACTCCCGACGTCGTTAAGGTTCATGTGCGGAGCGTCTCGTAAAGCGAAATCCAAACAAGGAACCCCTCTATTACACTACTACTTAACTTTGTCGAGCGAGGAGGTTTGTCAACTTTAAATACGTGATTGGGATAACCTCATAACCTAAGGCTACCCTCTCTCAATGTACAAGATTCAAATAGGCTTTTCCTCAACATATATTCAGTAAGAAGTCACTAATATCCTACTGGTCCATAACGTTATTTCTCCCGAACTACTACGAGTTTAGTTATCCTTTATATTACGGTTAAAACTGATAGTTTCAAATCTCTTATAAACACATATTCTTTCACTTAGGATTAAACCCTCTTGTAAACCTAAGGATACCCAGATGTTATATCAAAACACCCCTACTGGTCCTATCATAATTCCTCATACATCCCTATTTGGAATTTAACAAATAAATCTAGCAACCCAAATTCATTTTCGGGGTTTCTAAAGTACCCCAAAAACTATCCCAAACATCTACGACATTAATTGTAGCCGTAATTTTTCCAATTCCCGATTTGATTTCCGAGTTGATGATTTCAACCCGGAGCTGTCATCTTGTAAAAATCATATCAAATCGTAAAAAAATTAGAAAAATACGCGGTCAGCGGTCACGCGACCGTATCGAAAAGATCTACAACTTTCGTGTTTTGGCCGAAAGCTAAATCATTTATCTTCTTGGTCGAAAATGACCCCAAAGGCTACGGGTTACTATTCATTATCTCTCCCAAAATCCCAAACTCCATTTTTCTCCATTTTTACACATTCAAACCTTCATATTAACCTCCAAAAGGAGTTATGATTATTTCTTCATGATATATCAACATATATGAACGATTTCCAATACTCTAAACATCCTAAAATCATCAAAGGATTGAATTAAAAGGCATGTTTATCTCCTCATTTTCAGAAAATCATCAACATATCAACCTCAAGAACACATCAATGGTTTGCAAATTTTCTTCAACAGATACAAGGCTATTTCGTGGATTATTATCAACCTAAAACATGAGTTTAATTCCTATATTATTTCAGTTTTCCAGAAATCCATTTATTACTCCATTATTTCTTCCAAACAATAATAATCTTCTCTTTTCATATTATTCTAACATGGACAATATACAAACTGAATTTGCCATTATTAAACACTTGCCTTTCTTGTAGGTCTTATCCTTTGGTGTAGTTTATCACAGTTGGTTGTCCCTTCTCCGATCAAACTCCAGTGGTGGTTGGTGGTGGTGAACCTTGGTTCTTGTTCTTCACCTTCCCAAGTGACTTTTCCCTTCCCAAGCACTCTTATTTTCTCTCTAGGAAGATGGCTGCTCTTATTTGTGAAGAGGAGATGAATAACTCCCATTCACTTAATCTACAAACACTTATAATAGTTCCAAATCCGAAATCACTATTCATCCCCCCTAGAAAAGTGACCAAAATGCCCTTTTGGGTTGTCTATTCATTTCCAAATGACCTGAGACTCAAAATTAACATCCAAATAGACTTTTCTGACTATTTCGAACCTTCCGGACGCAACGATGCAGTCGAAATGACTATTAGATCGATAGAAAATAAATTTCCTTTTTAATTTAATAAACTAGTCCCGACACGTCCCATACCGCGTCTGACTAAAAATATAAATTACCGAATTTATATCATACGGTCATCTCAATGACATCACATTCATATATTACCTAAATATCTTTAAGTAATATACAGAATCATCCATATAAATATCCACCGTCTGGATAAAAACCGAATGAATTAATTAATAATAAAATCTAATTAATCCATTAAATTAAAATATAACCCATTTTAAAAGTCATTTAAAAAATACGGGGTACTACATACTTCCCCCCCTTATAACAGAATTTCGTCCCGAAATTCAGGAATATAAATCATACCGATAAGTTCAACTCCGAGTATAAATCTCACATCGCAAGATATCCAAGATGTAACGCCCATACAGTACATTAACAAAATCCCTATCGATGTTATACGCCAAGTCTCACCATATAGTCTCAACTGAATCAAATTTAGACTTTTCCTAATCTTCCCTATACCGTCCTCATGACAAACTTTGGGAAAACTGAGCCTCACACATTGAACAAATGAATCCTAAAGTTCCAACTACTTACCTTTTCACAATTTGAAAACTACTGCCATTCAATCATCCAGGGCGCCCATACACCCTGTCGTACAACTTTCAATATTAAAAGTTTCGCAAAGGTTATAAACTCATATACTAAAGACCTAACTTATTTCGACTCCCAACGATTATTAGTTTCGTGCGTGGGGTGTCTCGCAAGCGAAATTCAAACAAGTAACCACCCCGATACACTACTTCCTAAAGTAGTCGGTCATCGAAACTCCTAAGGTCCTTAGTCAATAAAAAATTTGGTTTAAAAAATAATGTTAGTTTTATCGATTTTGAAAACAAAAATTTGGTTTTTATCGATTTCAAATAGGGTCTACGCATCTACTCTCTTATAGAAGACAAGATGCAGACATATGCTCTCATATACCACAAGTCATATACCAAGTTGTAACGCCCCGACCCGGATTTAGATTACCGTTGGAATAACCCGAATCCGAATTGGGGTGTTAAAGGGGGAGGGGAAAAATTTACTTTATTATTTAAGAAAAATATTTATTTAATTGATTTAAGGATATGATATTTATTTGTCAATTTCAATTTAAGAAGAATAAACGTTTAACATGCATAATAAATCCAACTTATAAAATTGTCCATGAAAAACCATTTAATACACAATTAATCTATCGAAATGAAGTTCACTGTGTAAGACAACACAATAGTTCAAATCCCATAATAGAGTTCCAACATATTAATTAAGGTACTTCAAATATAAATCTTAAACATATTATGGAATGGCCAACAGAGCATCTAATGTCGAGTCGCATGCTCAGCTTCCTTACCGAGATCCTTTCCAGTGTTTTGTAAAATAATTTCCATTTCATTAAATGTTAGTACAACTACATGCAATGCACCCGGGCTATGTGCCCAACTCACACTTAAGTATTTTCATGTCTCATGCCAGAGACTTAATTTATTAATTCAACTATGTTGTTATCATAATATTAATAAATTCCATTTATTCAAATTCATTAATCCATTCATTTTCTCAATCTTTCATGGATATTACTTTTATTGCTTTGGGATTTGCCAACATCCACGATTTCACGGCCTTTCACCGTCGGTATCGAGCACACATATGCTACACTGGCCAGGTTGTTTGGGGTCTTTCACCACTAGGGACGTCATGCCCTCCTTAATTATTCTTTCCGGCAACATGCGAATATCATTATCTTTTCATATATTCACATTCTTCCAAATACTCACATTCTTACAATTATTCTCATTATTCCAAGTACTCGCTTTAATCTTTCGGTGTCACTTCTTTACTCATTAGTTGCCTTACTTTTAAAATAGCCGAGGAGGCCAACTAATACTAACACCGTACTTTGAACACTTATATGCAATAATCATTTACTTTATTTATTCATGCCTTAACACATTTTTAGTATCTTAAAAATGATTTCACTAGCATTTTAATGTAAAGAAATATTATCTTTCATTAGTTTTCACATAATTGCCATCATTCCATTTTTTATACCAAAATGCATCCTTTTAAGAAAAATATCCTTATAATACCTTTCTATTTTTTTATAATATTTTACCCATTCTAACATTTATTTTGTAATTAAAATCATCATTTTATTATAGACATTATTATACAAAGTTCAAATAGGTTTTCTACGTCATTTTTACACCAATTGTCATCCTTTTAACGGGTTTTCAAGTGAGAATCATGATATTATATTTATTAACTGTTTTTCTACATTATTATACTCATTTAATCACAAATTTAATCATTAAAATTGCCATATTAATGTAGTGTCCAAATATAAGGTTTTAAGTGGGTTTTCTACACCATTTTAAGTCATTATCTTTACTTTTTAACAACACCAAAGTAGGGGCTGAAATTTATCATTTCTTCAAAACATAATGAAATCTATCAATATCATTTCAAAACACATCATTTATCATGTCTAAAAATTATGCAAGCATATTCATATGAAATGAGGATTTATACTTAAGAAATCCATGTATATGCATCCTACACATTTATTTCCAATAGTATATGATTATAACATTTCTTCTTAACAAATTTCATGTTCTAATCATGAATTTATACAAGCATGATATTATGAAATTTAATCAATAAAGCTAGTTCATTTTAACTCATAAAAAGAATAAGTTTGCATAATAGAAAATACAAGAACTAGCAAATTTATTTATTTTATTTTTTTAACAAGAAATCATCTTTCATTAAAATGGGTGTTTTAAGCTTTTGAAAACATAATTTTAGGGAGATGAAAACCCTACTTGATTTATGAAGAGGAGATAACTTTGGAGAAGAAATCTTCAAGTCCTCCTAGATTGCTCCTAGACTCCACTCCTATGCTCCCAAATTCAAGCTTTCAAGCCACACCAAGTTACCCCACCCCTTGTGTGGTGTTTTAATGGAGTTTTGAGCTTCTTCAATGGATTTTCAGGATAGATATTATGAGTATAAGGGTGAGCTACGAATTTTAGAGGTATTTTTGGGGTGACTTTTAGCGTGAAATATACAGTTGGTTCATTCTTAGGTAATATATGAATGTGATGTCATTGATATGACAATATTATATAAATTCGGTAATTTATATTTTTTAGTCAGACGCGGTATGGGACGTGTCGAGACTAGTTTATTAAATTAAAAAGGAATATTATTTTCTTTCGACCTTATAGTCATTTCGACTGCGTAGTTGCGTCCGGAAGGTTCGAAATAGTCAGAAAAGTCTATTTGGATGTTAATTTTGAGTCTCGGGTCATTTGGGAATGAATAGACAACCCGAAAGGGCATTTTGGTCACTTTTCTAGGGGGGATGAATAGTGATTTAGGATTTGGAACTAGTATATGTATAGGTTGATTAAGTGAATGGGAGTTATTCATCTCCTCTTCACAAATAAGAGCAGCCATCTTCTTAGAGTGAGAGTAAGAGTGCTTGGGAAAGGAAAAGTCACTTGGGAAGGTGAAGAACAAGAACTAAGGTTCACCACCACCAACCACCACCGGAGTTTGACCGAAGAAGGGACAACCAACTGAGATAGACTACACCAAAGGATCAGACCTACACTAAAGGCAAGTGTTTGATAATAGCAATTTAAGTTTGTATATTGTCCATGTTAGAATAGTATGAAAAGAGAAGATTATTCATGTTTGGAATAAATAATGGATCATTAAATGAATTTCTGGAAAACTGAAATGATATAGGAATTTAACTCATGTGTTAGGATATTAATAATCCACGAATTAGTCATGAATCTTTTGAAGAAATGATGGAAACCATTGATATGTTCTTGAAGAGGTCATGTTAATAAATTTCTGGGAATAAGGAGATAAACATGCTTTTTAATCCAATCCTTTGATGATTCTAGGATGTTTAGAGTATTGGAAATCGTTCATATATGTTGATATATCATGTAGTAAAGTTTATAAGTCATTTGGGATGTTTAGATGAAGGTTTAAATGATAAAAAGTTGTTAAACCCGTAGTTGCAGAAAATGCAGAAAATCAGGCCTGGACCTGAGGGATCGATCGATCGACCCCTACCTTTGATCGATCGACCTCCCCAGTTTAAGTAAAGTTGTTTCTTTTTAAATGTTGATTCTTATCCCAAACCTTTTGTGGATCTTTGGTGATTATTATTTGGAGATTATGGGACTTAGAAAATATCAGTGAACCCTTGTTAAGATTTGAATTAAATTGATTTAGATTCAAGTGATTAAAAAGGATGAAAATTATATTGAATGGAATTTCGGTTGCTAGATTTATTTGTTAAATTATAAATGAAGATGTATGAGGATTAAAGATTGGACCAGTAGGGGTGATTGAATATAACACCTGGGTATCCTTAGGTTTACAAGAGGGTTTAATCCTAAGTGAAAGAATATGTGTTTATAAGAGATTTAAAACTATCGGTTTTAACCGTAATATAAAGGAGAACTAAACTCGTAGTAGTTCGGGAGAAATAATGTTACGGACCAGTAGGATATTCGTGATTTCTTACAGAATATATGTTGAGGAATATCTTATTTGAATCTTGTACATTGAGAGAGGGTAGCCTTAGGGTATGAGGTTATCCCAATCACGTATTTAAAGTTGTAGAACCTCCTCGCTCGACAAAGTTAAGTAGTAGTGTAATGGAGGGGTTCCTTGTTTGGATTTCGCTTTGCGAGATGCTCCGCGCATGAACCTTAACGACGTCGGGAGTGGAGTGATGTTAGAATACGAGAATAATTAAATTATAAGAGCGTAGTGGTATGGCTCCTAGAAAGAAATGGGAGTTTGGAACACATTTTGGTTGAAAGAAGATATAAGGTTATCCCGATCGCATAGTTGTAGTTGTCGGACCTCCTCGATCGACAAAGTTAAGTAGTAGTGTATTGGAGGGGTTCCTTGTTTGGATTTCTCTTTGCGAGACGCTCCGCGCATGAACCTTAACGACGTCGGTAGTGGAGAGATGTTATAGGATGCGAGGATAATTAATTTATGAAGTAAAGATATGATATTTTAAAAGAAGTATAATGCTACGTATGGGAAATATCTTAGGGTAGTGATAATTACCTTATTGATATTATATTATAGGTATGATAATACCTATTTGATTGATTGATGATTACGTGTATGACATACCTAGCTTACTTGCTATCGGTGGGAGGTTTGCGCGTGAGGGCAGTCATATCCTGATGAATGAATGGGATCTTTGATTTGTCGCTCGAGAACATAGGTCAATGAAAGACTTATCGGGGAGTTGATAAGTCCGCTGACTGTGGGTGCGTAGGTATGTGCGTGACCCATGGATACGAGAACTATGTTCGCCTCCAATTTTTTGTTGTTGTTTGTGGTTCGTGGAATCTTACCGAACCTTTAGTCCCCTATTCGGCGACCTGCGATGATGGGACATGATAGCAGAGTAATGCATTGCACCACAGCTGTGACTCAGGGTGCCGTATTATATATGAATATATAATATAATGGATTAAATGTATGAATAGATATATATTGTGGTTAAAACTATCTACGGTGATAATTGTAGATAACGGTAAATAGAGAAGATAATGAAACTTAGTTAATAAATGTTTATGCTTATGGAATTGAAAAGCTTAACTCATGATAATGAGAAATGATTCATATTAATGAGAAATGATTCAGATTAATGAATAATGATTCATGATAATGAGAAACTAATCATAAAGGAGAAATGTAAATGAATAATAATGTGACGTATGGTATGGGACATACGGGGATTATGATATGGGAAATGGGATTATAATGTGGATACTAGAAAAGAGGAACCATTAACTAGGAGGTTAATAGGAAACGTTAAGTGTGCACTCTAGTTGAGAGGTGAGAATTGCAAGTGAGAGTTGGATCTAACATGTACATAATAAATGCTTTATTGCACTTGTTAAATACTTGTTGTTTTAAAAATACTCTACACATTCGGGCTCTGACCCGTTTCCTTGCATATTTTCTCTTCTATTGTATCTCTATATCAGGTGTCCAGCAACAGGGACGCCAACCATAGTTGATTGTGACGAGATATGGAGCTATGGAAGTTTTGCTTAGACGCTTCTCATCTTTTTGATTCACAGTATTCTTAGTTCGGGCATGTCGCCCAAAGGATTCAGTTATCTTTTCTATTAAGGTCAAATTCTATGGTATTCGGGACTTTTTAATACATTTAACATTATTGGGATTGTTGTAAAGGATTTATATTATTTGGGAATGTTTATTCCATTAGCATTTAAATTCTTTTGAGTTATTTATTTAGTGATCTGTGTTGTAGAAAATAAATGTGTTGTGTTATTCTTAAAAATGGAAAAAGGTTTTGTTGAAATTTAAATTGGAAAGTTTTTAACACCAGCTTATTTGAGTATTGGGTGAGTTGTAAATATTTTCGACAGTGATGCTAAGAATGAGCCAACTGTATATTATGTTTTAGTTTGGTATGGGACTGGCCACCCGGTATTTAATTAGGCGGGGTGTTACAGTGCGTTAACTGATGAACACAATGGAGTTTCCAATAGAGATGGAGGATAATATGGTATATTTATTTGACAAAGGTCATGCCCAATTAAAAGAGGTGCATAATGGACTCAGGTAGAAGATTAGGATGAATCAATCATCCACAAATACCTCATTGGCTTCATCAAGGACACTAGTAGATTCATCCAATAGAACCAAGTATGGTTTCGAAACCAACTGGCGTGCAAATGCAAGGCGTTGTTGCTCACCAAGTGAAAGAACACTAGACCACTCATACTTAGAATCCAGACTATTAAAGCGTGATAGAATGTACCCGTGGCGAACAACTTCTAAAACTTGTATTAATTCATCTGTTGTAGGCTTCGGAGGCTTTACACTCACATACTCCCGATGCAGTACCCGCTTCAGGAAAGACAGTGAATCTGAAAAAGAAGTTAGATTTGCAATATCAGTCTAAAATCTTAAAAGCTTCAATTATCCGTGAGTATTGAAACTATGATATAATTGGATTCAAATGAGTATACATATGCCCGCCTCACCTTGCCATTAGAGGGAGAATGAGAAACAATAATCAATAAAAATAACCAGAGATAGAAAATGAGAGGTATTGAAATAGAAAAGATAAGTAGGCTACATATATCTAAACAAGTCAAGGTGTTCTCCCAAAAGATAACTCACACAAGCTACTAAAAATAACACGTTCTAATGTAGTAAATTAATATCACTGCAGCTACCAAAAAAGCACATACGCCGTGGAAAAATGATACCTTCAGGGAGAAAAAGAGATATAGAAAGAACACAAAAACAAGTTCGATGTCATATAGCTTCTAATGGACCGCGCCAGCTGAATGGTTGTGGTTTAGTTTGTATTTTATCTTTTTATTAATTTTGTCGGGGAAAAAACTCTATTGACATATGTGGAGAAGATATTACGACAATAAGGAAGACATGATGCCCCCCATTCCTTTTCTACGAAATTAGCTACTCTAACAGGAGGGGTAAAAAGGAAATGTGAATTTTACTTATTCCAAGGTGAGTTTATCCCCTCTAGACAAAGACCCTTTATTGCATCCAATTAGCCTTCTCACTTTAGCCATTACTGGATTCCAAATATCTACAGAATTTCGATTTCCCCCAAGAGGTAGACTTGAATAACCCACGGGTGGTTCTCCAATCCTACGCCCCATCCTTACTTTATATTGTAAAGAATTCTTCTTCATGTTTATACACACCACTATACTTTTAGCCATCTTAACTTTTAACCCCGAGATCATATAATACAATATTAAGATATTCATAAAGTTGTCTGATTTCTTTCCTTCTTGCAACGAAAAGAATATATAATCGGCGAAGTGAAGGTGAGATACCTCAGTATTCTCTCTCCTTAGATATCCTACTTGAACTTCAGGGTTACATTGGTTGCTATACTTAGGTGAAAGACTACTGCGCAATGATATTTTGTATGAAGGCTGGAAACCTTTGGTTTCGTAGACAGAGGGACCACCTGATATCCTCAATTTCTCATCCTACAAAGGAAAATACATTGTGCACACTGGAGCTTTTGAGAAAGTAGAGTTCTTGTGGATTATTTCCTTCCTGGAGGAAGTGTCAAAATATAAACCGAATCCCTACACATTTATACAAATATATTTACAATCCAAAAGTTCTCATTTCCATAAATGTGGATCAACCTCCATGTAAGACGGTTTTCGTCCCTCGACCAACACACAACTTTTATAATATATATATATATATATATCCTCTCTCTCCTGCCATGGAGTCCAACATTTCACCACATGCATATTTGAAATTCCAACATGTAATCTAGTTTTTCATTAAATAAAATAAAATCTCATACATGCTAAAAAAGCCCACAAGCAGTGTTTTTAAAAGCGCGCTATTGCGTTTTGCGGCAAAGAAAAGCAACGCATTTCAGTCTGTTATCTGCGATGTTCAAATTGCGTGCGCAATGAAGTGCTATTTGGCGCAAACTTGTGCAAAAGTGCGCAAACAAGCACAATTATGCGCAAAAGGGCGCGACGGGGACGCGATCGGGGCCTTTTTTTTAAACCATATGGCTTACCAAAACGACGCCGTTTTTGTGAATACATAGGTTTAAAAAAAAATAGCAATTCTTCATTTAAAAGGCCTGATCGACAGAAAAACCCTACCCATCACTTCGACATCTACATTTCATGGCTTTTGGCACTTAGGAATCTTGATTCCCTACATTGGCAGCATTCATTCCCCACGAAAAGCTAGTCTTTCCACCTGTAAGTATAGATTTGATGTTAAACATGACTGATTTACTGTTTTTTAATTTTATTTATTATGTTTGTCAATTTTTTTTATTTTTTTTATCTCAAGTGCTTTTTTTGTTATTGTTTTTGTAATTTCAGTTGGTAACTTGTTTGTCAAAATAATTTCTGCAAAGAAAAATTTTGGGTGGAAATATGCATATGAAAAGGAAGGGGAAAGTGAAGTTTTTGTAGGTATTGTCATCATAGGTCAAAAGGTAGTATTACACGTCTAAAATATCATTTGTCCAGCACCCACACCGGTGTTTTAGAGTGCAAACAAGTTCCAGAAGATGTTAAACATATAGTTATAAAGGATTAAAAACATTTAGTGATAAAAAAGCAAAATATATTACATTGCTATTTGAGATTGGTAAGGGTTCCGGGAGTAGACAAGCGAAAATTTTTGAGAGTGAGGGTGAAGGTGCAAGTGGTAGTGGTAGTGGTAGTGGTAGTAATGCCATTAAGGGTGAAATGGATAAGTTTGTTAATCGTGAACCCAAACAAACCACAATTAATTACGCTCTAAAAAAAGAGCTAAGAATTGATGTTTGTCGTAAATTTGGTCGTTGGACCTATTCAGCTGCTCTTCCTTTCAATTGAGTGAATGACATTCACTTTAAACCCGCTATCGATGCTATTGCTAAATATGACCCCGAGTTTAAACCTCCCTCTATGCATGAATTGAGAACATGGATTCTTAAAGAAGAAGTTAATGATATTAATCATCTTTTGGAAACCCATAAAAATATGTGAAGAATTCACGGTTGCACAGTTATGTCGGATGGGTGGACGGATGGTAAAAGTAGGGCTCTTATAAATTTTCTTGTGAATAGCCCTACGGGTACTTTCTTTCTAAAGTCCGTTGATGTTTCTAACACAATTAAGAATGGAGAGTTGATATATAATTATATTGCTGATATTGTTGTTGAGGTAGGTGCGGAAAATGTGATTCAAGTTATCACGAATAATGCTAGTAATTGCAAGAATGCAGGAAAGAGGCTTGAAGAGAAGTGGACCCATTTATGGTGGACCCCTTGTGCCGCACATTGTATAGATTTGATGTTGGAGGATATAGGGGAGTTGAAGATTTTTAAGGACACAATTGAAAAAGCAAAGCGGGTGATTAAATTTATTTATGGTCATTCGAGGCCTCTTTATTTGATGAGAGAACATACTAAACGGAAAGAGTTCCTTCGTCCGGCTATAACAAGGTTTGCCACCTCATTTCTCACACTCCAAAGTCTTTACAAACAAAAAAAAACACTTGAAATTATGTTTGCTTCTCAATTGTGGGCTGAGTGTTCTCAAGCAAAAAAGGAAGAAGGGAAAATAGCGAAGATGTTGGTATTGAATGATCCTGATTTTTGGCCCCACATGGCATTTTGTGTTAAGAGTGTTGTTCCGCTTGTTAGTGTGTTGAGGGAGGTTGATTCCGAGGAGCGACCGGCCATGGGATATATATGAATTGATGGATAGGGCAAAAGAAACAATCAAATTCAATTGTGGGGATGTTGAATGAAAATATGTGCCGATTTGGAGAAAAATTGATGCTAGGTGGACTCCACAACTCCATCATCCATTACATGCGGCAGGATATTATTTGAATCCCCAATTGCATTACGAAGAGAGATTTTACATATTCAAATAAACTAACATTGTTACATAATTTATTTATTGATTGTCTTTGTTTTATAGTCCAATGGTGGATACGTTTCGGGAGTAAGACACCTGAGCTTATGAGTTTTGTCCTCCGTGTACTAGGTCTTGTAGTGCATCGGGATGCGAATGAAATTGGAGTACTTTTGCAACGGGTATTAGTTTTTTACATTTGTTAATTCTATTTCATACAATTATATATGTTTAATTTAATTTTTTTCCTCTAATATTTATATTTATTTCCTAATTACTTGTAAATACACACAAAAAAGAGGAATAGGCTTGAACACCAGAGGTTAAATGCGTGTATGTCAAATATAATCTTAAGCTAAGCGAGAGAAGATTGATCCAATTATTGTTGATGAAATTGAGTCCGATGATGAATGGATCACTGAGACAGAATATCTTGTCCTACCTAAAGATACTTCATGGCTTGATGATGTTGAGTTGTTCTCGGGAGATCCTATTGTGAGTTTGCCACCCGAAATCGTTGATAGTGCGCTAGAGAGTGAAGTCCCAATTATTGATGTTGATTCTTCTCCGACTTCAAAAAAGCATAAAGTGGGTGAATGTTCAAGTAAGTATAACAAATTTAATATATACATAATTACTAGTTAGCACCCTAATAATTTGTAATATTGTTTTTACCATACTAAGTGGAGGTAAAGGGAAAGAAGTGAGATTGGATCCCGTTAATGAAGATGTGGAGATTGATATCTTTGCAGGAGTTGCTCCGAGGATCTTTGATAGTGCACGATTTACGACATAGATACCCTTGATCAAGATGATGATGATATTATCTTGAACGATGCAGACTACTTTTGATGCTATTTGTTGTTAATTTATTTATGAATGTTGTAGTAGTACTTTTGAACTTTGATGGTCCTATGTTTCGAACAATTTGGTCCTATTATTGTGTTTAATTTCGAATGTTGTAGTACTTTATGTCTTCAGAATAATATTTGAAATGATTTGGAGTTACTCTTTGAGCTTATTTATTTATTTATTTATTTATTTATTTTTACATGTTTTCAAATTTAAAATCTGGAATGCACGAATTGCTTGCGCGATGCGCAACGCGATTTCAGAACCAAAGCGCAACACCCTACGCGACCTCGATTTAAAACATTGCCCACAAGTCATGGCTTCAGCTTCTTGATTTATTCCAGAAAATCAATTATTTTTCAAAGGAATAAAAGTAAAAACAAAAATACGCTAGGGTGGCAGCAGAGAGAAAGGGGCAAATCGTGATAGTAATCATACTGAGAGAGAGAAATGTGTGTGTGTGTGTGTGTGTGTGTGTGTGTGTGTGTGTGTGTTGGGGGGTGGGGGGGTGTTGAACTAGTATTTCATATTGGGAGGGAACAGCTAAAAGGTTGGTTTTCTTATTTAAGATTTAGTTTTTTTTTTCCTTTTCCTATCTTGAAATGTAGGTGGGTTTAAGGGTATTTTTGTGACATCATTTATTATGAGATGGGTACAGTTGTGTTTTAAGAGGAAAATAATTTCATCAGATGGACAAGTTCCATCTAAATTGGGGGAGAATCCCCAATAACAAAAATAAGTGGATCTTAATGTCCAAAAGGGGAGAACTTTGGAGGACCAAAGTCCAAAACTCGCACAATGTGCGAAAAAACTCTTGGCTAATCAAATTTTTATGTTTCAGCAGACTTCATGTTTAACACTTTTTTTAATGTAAAAATAGACATAAACAAGAAGCACGGATACTTCTAGAAAGCAACATGTCATGTCGAACATCGTGTCATGACACCGAGACTACTTTTATGTGTCCGTAATTAAATATGCTCGCGTGAATAGCCAGGGCTGACCAGACGTACATCTGAAAGGATCCATCACAGGCCCGGATATCGCTTGTCCACAAACAATAATGAATTAGATCATTAAGTTTTTAAGTTTGCACATGCGTCCGGCATTTCTTGATTGTTGAGATGTGACTTTCTTTTTGCGATTTAAAAAAAATACAATTGTTACAAACAAAAGTTTATCATAATAAAAATAAGATAGTGGATAAGTAGGCATGCCTGATGAAATCATCATAGTGAAATATTGAGATGTAGATAATATACATATGCATTTTCATATACTAAACATACCCACACCTTAACATGCATATGTTTATCCCTAATAATATTTTTCCTAGTTAACATGTAGTATGTGATCATCGATTACAAAAATTCATATCAGGGTCAAACCAAGTCAAGGCCGGGGGGGAGGCCGCCCCCCCTGAACTTTTCAAAATTTATCGTTAACGTTTTATATATAGTTTTAAAACTTAGAGGCTTGGTAAATGTATATTAACAAAGTTGGAGCTTAAAAGAGTAGTATGTAAAAATGCAACTTAAATTGATCTCAAAACCTAATATCTTCTCAAAAAGTGAATGATCTGAGCCATCCATATGGCATATTCCGAGTGGACACAAACAATTACTAAACCCTTATTTCTCTTTTCTCACACCCAAGCAGCTGCCTCTCTCTCTCTTTGATAATCTAAAACGGCAAGCCATGTGCACGAGGCTCCTACTATTGCGGGGTACTAGGGGGTTAATTGTAGGCAGCCTTACCCTTGCCTATGCAAAGAGGCTCTTTTCGCGACTCGAACTTGTGACCTCCAAGTCACAATGGGGAAACCTTAACGATGCTCCAGGTTCACCCCTTTCTCTTTGATCATCTGCAAATTCTAAATATAGTGGCAGAAAAGATGAAATACAGCAACCTGGTAATTGATACAAATGCCTTTCTAATTTAATACAATTTGTGTCCCCTCCTCTAGCAATAGATAAGTGTATTTAATTTATAATTGTTCTATTTTTTAATATTAAAGTGTCAATTATATATGTATCGATTATTTCAGTTGGCGTTCTATTTGTGATTTTTCTCGCACGATATCGACGGGCCTCGCCTTGAAAATACACTTGATTTAGTAGATTTTGGAGGATATAAATTGTTTTGAGGAGTGAAATTAACTGTGGTAGGGTTTTTGAAATTGAATTAAATTATTTGGTTAATTTCGATAGATTTTAATTAATTTAAATTTAGATTCAGTTGTTTGCGTAATCTAGTTTATATTAATTCAATTTAACTGTTTAGCAATTTAGGTTCAATTTGTTTGGTGTTGAGTACTTAATTTTATATATAGTGAATATTTATTATTAATGTGTCCTCGCGTGTCCTTATCCCACTTTTCATCTTACTTTTTTAACAGTTCAGTGTTGACATGTACATGTTGTGGGACTCGTGCCGCATTCGTGTCTCATGTCCATGTCCATGTCCATGTCCATGCTTCATACGACACAAAGCTCAGGAAATTGGAACAACATCTATATGTAATAAAACTTTGATTAAATAAAAATTTCTGATTTTTCTTCTGAAAAAAAAATGGTTTTTCCTATTCACCAAAATTAGAAAGTGAATTCACTAAGTCACTTGCACGCACAAAATTTACAAAAGCGAGACAATTACAATTGTAAAATATGAGCGCATTCCACCTTCCTTGTGGATTCAAATGAGGGGTTCAAGTCATCATAGATAAGAAACAGTATCCTACAAATCGCAACTGATTTGGCAGAAAATATCGAATTCCTCCTCAGAAACCTACTTAGCATACAAAAGGCATGTTGTAGCACAGAGTTGAGGTATACCGGCTGTTTTAGAAGTAGGTGTTGTAGAATCTGAATCTTCATTCCATGTGGGATAAAGCAGTCGCTGACGAAGTGTTCCCAAAACCATATATGGTCTTTGAGGAAGGAAAAATACACCTCTAGAATTTCTATTTCTGGGTCTGCCGAGATCACCATATATACCATTAGTAGATGTTACTTCACAGGTAGGCACATCTGGGGAGAGGGGTGTGTCAGGTTTCTTTTCATCTTTCGGGTAGAATGTGATAGTTCCCCTCCCAGTACTCCAAAGACCAGCAATAGCCCTCAACAATGAAGTTTTACCGCTTCCACTTGGTCCTGTAACCTGCTAATGCAGTTATGCACCAAAGATTAGCTAATGTTACACTTGCTTGCAAGATCAGAATAAAAAATCAATAATAACATATTGAAAATCATAACCAGCAAATGATCCTTCTCATATATCTCCAATGACAAATCCCTAACAAGCATGGTTTTACTTATTGGTGTCTGTAGAGTCAAATTCTCAATATCCAGTAACTTCTCACACTTATCAATGGCCACTGAAGACTTCAAAAGAGTTGGGCTTTTCACACTAAAATATGTAAGATTAATCCCTTCCAAGGGGTCTGAAAGAGATTTAGAGCTGCTATCCAAAACGTCGTCAAATTCACGTGCATGTTTGATAGATTACAAAATTATCGCTAGCATGTAAAATGGATGTTTAATTATTAAATGACATCAAAAATTAAAAAAGACCTCTTCTATCCATAGTTATTAAAAGCATCTTGGTTTCATATGAAGTAAATTACTATAGGGTGTCAGAACTGATATCGAGGCCTGGAAACACACTTTATAATGCTATACTTGGAATGAAGAAGCTAGTAATCAATTAAAGACATGCAGAAGGAGAACATTTCTTTTATACAGAGAATAATGCCAATAGGCAACAAAAAAGGCTATAAATATTGCAGTGATCATAAAACATGATGAGAGATTGAAGAAAAGAAGTTCTTTTTATGCATCTCACAAGAAGTGTCATTAGATTGATAGCGATGTTTGAAACTGATTTTCTTGAACCCAATTTTTAACAAAATCTAGGATTTTGTCCCAGTTCGCTCACCAGTATTTGTCAAGGATTTTTGTGTATGAAAAAAGGTGTGAGATGGCACACTATTAGCAATTAATACGCGCAAAATATGACATCGTGTGTATTGTCTGTGCAAAGGGTGTTTTACTTATAAATCCGGATTGCCAAACAGAGCATCATCGTTTTGGAGGTGGCTCACCAAATAAATATATAAATTAGAATGACTGTAGGGGTCAAACGAAATAGCAGCCTTGTTCATATTTAAAGTTCCAAATGACTTCCATTGAAAGTGGCTCCCTTGTTTAAAGTCGCAGCCTCTCCCTCTGTTATGATTCGAGGTTGCACTTCTTCCCCTGTTGAGATTTGAAGTTGCATCCTCCCTACGGATGGAAATTTTGGAAACGAAGAGATAACATGACACAAAATTGAGCGAAAATTGACATAATACAGTGTTCCTGTTGGGATTTTCTTACATGAAGTCGTGCCATTTTGTGCTCGTGCCAATATTATAATTCGTGTCATGTTTTGTGTTTTTATTCATATTTTGGTGTCCTATTAGGCTTAATTAGTCATGAAGATGATGAATTGTGTTCTTCATGTCGTGTCATGTTTTAAATGGGTTGTGTTTGTGTCAAATAAAATATAAACAAGACGCCGTATCAGGACGTGTTGCGCCAAAACACGATTTTCCATCCCTAATCCTCCCTCTGTTGGGATTCGAAGTCAGAACATCATTATTTAGATTAAAACGGTTAAGAGTATAAAGTCAAACCTCTTTCCCTGCGCTTTATCGACCAGGTTATGATGCCTTATTTTCACAGTATCAAACGCTGCGAAGGAAGCTTAAACCGTTGGACGTTTTTGAACTGTTGATTTTTTATATGCAAGTCTACATCCGAAACATACCCTATGACCTACCTGATGAGGCCACCACACCAAGCCCTTAGTCAGCCAACCCCCCACGAGGGAACCTGAGGGTCATTAATTTGTCTGTCGCAGCTTGCCACGGGTCCGTTTTCATTCGCCACTTTAGCAGCTTTGCCTGGTCCTCGCAACCCGAATAGGTGGTGGTCTGGCCCTCGTTTTTCCCTCCTTTGTCCACCATCAAGTCTATCGAGCAAACCCTCCCTGGACCGATTGAGCAATGATTCCAAAGCTTGCCTTCATTTTGATTAGGGTTTCTTGAATAGCAGCGAGAGTTTCTTCCATCTTGTTGGTTTTTTGTCCCTTTAGCAGCATCTTCACAAGTATATGATGACACAATTGAACTCACCTAGTCCAAGATCATTACTTGCATGTATATACCTATTTCAGTGTGGTATATTTATTTATTTTCATGTGTGTTGAATTTTTGGTTCAATTTTATCAAAAAATTGCTTTGGCATGCATCTTTGATTACGTGATCTAATACCAATCGATGAAACACACTACAGAACGGAAAGAAAAGCAACAAAGGTATGAATATCAATTGGAAAATTCCTTTTTTTGATAAAAATAACATACTAAGCGTTTATAAAGGAAATACTAACGAGTCTTACAGCCTGTTTGGGAGTTTTATTTTGGAGAGAAAAGAAAGGAAAGGAAGGGAAATTATATTTTCTTTCCGTCATTTGGGAGTTTACATAGGAGAGAAAGTGTTGTTTCGTCATTTTTCGTCGTTTGAGAGTTTAAAATGAGAGAAAAGAAAGAAATTTTTTTAAAAAAAATTCCCTTCTTTCTTTCCAAAACTTTCCTTCCAAATCAGAAAGAAATGGAGAGAAAGGAAAGTTTTCAAGAGAATGTACCTTATTTCCCTTATAAAAATTATTTTCCTTCTAACTCCCAAACAATAGAAAAGAAAATTCTCTTCTCTTCTTTTCTAAATCCTTTCTCTTCTCTTCCTTTCTTTTCTCTTTTATAAATTTTCCTTTCTTTTCTTTTCTCTCCTAATAAAATTTTCCTTTCCTTTCCTTCCTCTAAAAAACTCCCAAACAGGCCGTTAAACTTACTTAATAACTAATAAGAGAAACTTACTGAAACTTGGAACCAAACAACGACTTATTTCCCATATACTCCCTCAAAATCAGCAAAAAGGAAAAACGAAAAAGAAATTCTCTCTCCCCTAATTTCTTCCAATCAGCCAGCCTTTATAGGAGTGGACTCTTTAATTGTTGCTGCACACATCAGAATCGTTGACGGGAGAGAAGAAGAGACAGAATGCGTGAGAGAGAATCAAATTCAAGACTTCCTTTTTGGTTTCATCTATAAGCCTATTATTGATTACCCTCAGTTTTATATGTGTTTGGCAGAGGCAATAGCAAAAAATTCTTAAGCTAATGTTCATGGGTTTGCTGCTACTATAAAATGTGGGACGTGGTCCTGTGTTGATGGTTTGCCTGGGGATGCATGCAGTCTGTTTTATGTTGGTCAGTTGTTTTATGGACACTGTATTTTCTTTTCCTTAGTTTACAAAGTGGACTGCTGGCCCATTTCAGCTTTACTTCTTTTATTTTATGATAAATAAACTTCCCTGTTTATAATACACAAAATTAAAATAACATTAAAGAAAATTTAACAACATTTTTTCAGGAACCTTACCAATTTGATAGTTAATATATTATGTTAAAGGATTAATTACAAATTTGACCCTAAAGTTTGGGATCATTTTGAATTTTGACCCCGCTCTTTCAATTTTTGCTATGTTAACCCTGATGTATTTAATTTGAGAAATTTTAACCCTCCATCAAATCTCCGTTAAGATACTTAACGAAAATGATGACTGGCAACCATGTGTCATTATTGTGATAATGTATCCAATAAAGCTGACATTTGGCTAATTAAAGTAATTATTAAAGGAATTCGTCTGAAAATATTATTATGAATATATTAATTAAATTAAACTCTCTCGCTACCAGCTCCACCACTCCCACTACCACCAATTTCAAAACTCCCACGCTACCACCACTCCACCGCCACAGGCTACCCCTACTTCCAACTCCGCCACATCAAAAAATGAAAAGAAAAAAAAGGAAAATATAATCACTCCGACTACCATCCCCTCCACCTCCGCCACGTGGAAAAAAGAAAAAATAAATAAATATTTATTTTAGAAAAAAAATCACAACACTCAAAAACCCTAGTCCTCCACCACTGCCTGTCATCTCCACCTTCAGATTTCACAAACACATTTATATACACACATTTCTTCAAGAAAATGAAAAAAGCAAGAGAAGTTGAAAATCTTGATCTAGATTATTTCCCTTCGATCTGAACCTTGAATAGAAATTCAGTTGGGAGGGAATACTCAGTGGATATCTATAAAGGGGTTTTAAGAGATGGATATGGAGTGAGAATTCAACTCTACTGGAATGAGATATCAAGAGAGGAGCATGTTAAATTTTTTTTTTTTGGGGGGGGGGGGGGGGGGGGGGAGGGGAAGGGAAAGAATAGGAGAATGAGAGCTGTTACAAAATGGGTTGCTGGAGAGAGTGTTAAGATGTGGATGTGGAGGTTGTGTCTGTCATGGAAAGAGAGATTGAAGGTAAAAGCAGTAGCATCAGAGGGAGCTTTCAATCGAGAGAGATAAAGAGTCCAGGTGAGCATTGAAGAGGAGGATGGACGGAGGCGGAGCTCCAGGCGAAGGTTAGGAAGAGTGGCAGAGGGGGTGGGGCAGGGGGAAGCTAGGGTTCTTCAAGTGGGTGGGGGAGGGGAAAAGAGAGAGAAGTGAAGTAATGTGTCTTTATCTCTTAATTAATGGGTAGCAAAAATAAATAATAAACAATGACACATGGCTTCCCAGTCATCATTTCTTTAAGTCTCGTAACACAGACTTGACCACATGGATCAAAGTCTCGGCCGAGTTGACTTTGTACCGCAGCCCAATGAGGAGGCATAACGGTTCATATCGGCGAGAGCAGTTCAGTATCAGAGTCGTTTTTACAATATAAAAAATGTTTACAGATTATTTTAAAAAAAATGTTTATAACTAACTTGTTTCAAAAAAAGAAAAAATTCACAAGAAAAAAATGTTTACAGCTCATTTATGTTTAAATGTTCTTTCTTTATTACCAAAAAAAACATGTATATAGATAACCTACCTTAAAAATTGATTTCAATAATTCTTAAAAGTTCTTTGTTTGTAAAAACTAAAATTGTTTATGCTTAACTTATATTTAAATTTTTAGTTTTTCATAGAAAATACAAAATGTATACAACTAATTTATGTTTAAATTTTCATTTTTTTCACATAATAAAAGTAAACTTTTTTGTACAAAGAATGATTAAAATTTTCCCATGAATGAAAAATAGTTTCTTAAAACATAGTAATAAGCCTTTTTTAAAAATATTGATGTACATGTGCTAAATTTTTAATAAATTACTACTATGGGTGATAATCATTCCACCCTCAAAATATGTATCAAATTGGTACTGATTTTTTACTAAACAATTAATAACTTGTACTGTATTTTTTTTTAAATGGTACTGATTTTTAACAAAAATATCATTAAATTACTATTGAATTTTATTTAAATTGTTTTGACTCTTAACAAAATCAACATAATTAAGTTGGTAATAAATTTTAATTAATAAATCGAAACTAATTATTTCTATTTAACTTCTATGTAACTTCTTTATGGAATTTTAAGTGTCATTGTAGTCTATTATGGAATATTGGAGCCAACAAGTTTGACATGTTAGTATAATCAATTAGACAATGTTATGCATATTAAATGATGGTTTTAATTTCATCTAATTGGTCTACATTATTAATCTTATATTTTTTAAAATTTTTATTTTTTTTGGAATTTTTTGGACTCTCTAAATAGCGTATCTTTGCATATCGCCCAATACCTCGACCAAGTTGAAAATTGAGAATCTGATACGAGGACCGAGAGCGAGACTTTGAACTATGCTTGATGGAGGGTTAAGATTGCTCAAATCAAATACATCAGTGTTAACATTGCAAAAATTGAAAGAGCGAGGTTAAATTTACAATGACCCCAAACTTTATGGTCAAATTTGCAATTAACCCTAAATAAAATAACCGTGTTGAATAAATTATATGATTTTACATATAATATTATACTTTAATCAAATTACGTCATTGCTGAATCAAATGAACATTACAATGTCATAATATTGAAGGTGCGACTTAAATTATAACTTGGTTAAGACTTTGCAATATTAGAATTAAGAGGCAATGAAGATCTTCTTTAGCTTGACAGATTCCTCAACAATAGTTCAACGGTGGTTAGAAACCATAAGATATGTGGCCAAAAAGGTCATGAAATTCAAGCAACTTCTTTCCACACGGTGCTTAGGAGACTTGTGTTAAATTGGACACAGATCATCTGTTTGTTGAATACGTTGTTCAAGATCTTTTTTCCCTCCCTTTCAATGGTGACCCCAAAACCGCATTAATTAAATTAAAGTAACAAGTTATACCAATTATTAAGTTGGAGATGTATACATGAAGCAAATTGAACATGTTAGGAAAGAAGGTAAGAAAAGGTACCTAGTCGGTCAATGACAGCTGAAAAGGCACTGATAGAATGAAATTGATACACAATTAGGGAGAAATCTCCAAGAATATGGTTAAATGCAGATACGGACTGATTGATGACGCCAAATTCAATTTTTATAAGAGAAAAACATGGGCGCAACAACTGCAGCAGAAAGAATCTGAATTAGGTAGCGATAATCGCTGGTGAAGAAGTCCAGATTTCTGCAAGAAATTAACAATTGCTGCGAAATTAAAGAGGAAAGTGAGACAATATGTCCCACTAAGATAAAAATGCAATGAGAAACATCAAGGGTGACATTTAACCAATAAGAATTCCCAATATCACGGCCTTGTGTATAATGAGAATAGAGGCTCAACTATATCAAGATGTTATGTATAGTGGAACAAGTGACGTAGAGGTGCGCCAAGCACCAACCATGTTATGTGTAGTGAGTCATTTATTGGCCATCATCCAGAACAAATTTCTTCGTAAACCTTGTAGTAACGGTCATATGCTCTGGCATGTGTGTGCCATGTCTCCGTGCCTCTATTTATCGTTCAGGCAGAGCTCTAGCTATCAATCTGTGAAGTTATAATGAGCGTAGTTGTCAAAGTCATAAGATTCACGATTCGAATCGTACGATTCAATTCGATTCTCACATAAAATGATTTAACTCGAGTTGAAAATCGTCTCGGGTTTAAAAATCGGGTTGAATCAGCAATTTGGCGAGCGATTCACGATTTTTTTTCGCGATTGGTGTTTTTTTGTCTTATAACCATAGATGTGTTTTAATAAAAACAAATAAAAAAGAAGCAAACAACAAAGGATACCGTCACAAAATTGAGTTTTAGAGAAAAAACATGTCGAGTGTCTTCTCTTGGCTGTTTAATCTGTTTGGCAAAGAGATAAAGTGGCTTCTCTTGGCTGAATTAATGTTTATTTTTATTTTTATTATTGTATAATGAGATCCTGATAGTAGCATACTAGCATACTGACATTAGTTTCCTTAAAACCCATATTTTGCTGTTTATAACACCTCTTTGAACAAAATCCTTAAATTTCCTTGACAAGTAGCCTTTCATAATATTTCTAAAATCTTGGAAATCATCCATCTACTAAAACATCTGGTCTATACGTGAGGGCAAGCACATAAAAGAACTAAAGTGATGCGCAGAAGCAGTATACTCGAACATATAAAATAGGTTTTCACCTCTCTCCAATCATATTCACTATAAATTATATAAGGGTGTGTTTGATTGACATGAAATTTTTTTCCATAGAAAATAGTTGTTTGAACTCATTTTTTATTCTTGTAGTACCTTGATTGTAAACACTTCATATAAGAACAATACTCATTCACGTAAAACCTCATTTTTGTTGAAAAATATTTCTTTCTCTACCCACGAAAGAATTGGTTTCCATGAAAAATAGAAAACGTAAGACCAAAAACTCATATCTTTTTTCGCTCATTTTATAACTTCTCATCCAAATGAATTACTTTCCACGCATTTTCCATGTTTGCAATCAAACACACCCTAAGTGATTAAAAAGGATAGCGGTGACTCTTCTTTAAAGTTATCTACCTCGCCTTGGTTGACAAGTAAAATAAAACCCGGAAACATAAATCACATAATGATGGAAATGGGCCAGTTTTAGGGTTTTACTGCATTTTATTGTATTTTTTCTATTTTCTTTTATTTTTTATGTCATTGTATTTTCTTTTATTTTAGTATTTAGAAGTAAAGAGTAGTAAAGGCAATTAAAGGCATTTTTGTAATTAGAATATTATCTTAAGACTTAAGCTACTCCTCCCCCTTTAAATACCCCTTGTATTCCTCATTTGAGGACACCCTCCATTTTGAATATAAAAAATCTCTTGATTCTCTCTCTAAAAGTTAGGGTTTGGTTTATTTTCTTAGCCACTGACGTGTAGTTTACGTCAAATTGGTATCAGAGCGAGGTGTTGCTCCTCGATTGGTGTATTAGTGTGTCATTATCAAAATTGTACACTACTTTCGATGGCTCCAAGAAAATCAAAACAACAACAAGAGGAGTTCAACAAAGAGATGATGCGGAGATGGGATAGACAACAACAAATTAATGCTCTATTCCAACTCATCTCCTCCATAATCCAAAACCCTAGCCTACCCATTCAAAACCCTAGTCTACCTCCCCTCCATCGAAACCCCCTGGCCTGCCCCCACCCTCTGCCCAGACCCCAACCTTCCCGCTCCCCGAAAACCACCAGCCGACCACCCTAACCCCAATGGCCAAAAAACACATGTCGTCCAAGCCTTACCCCCCCCCCCCCACCCTTGTCCCAACCCATTTCCTTGTCAACCCGACCCCAAAACCCTAACCGCCGACCAGCCCAACACCCCATGTTGCCGCCGACCTAAACCCTAGCCCACCCGATACCAAAACCCAACTAACCCCAGTTCGGAACCCACTCCAGCCTCTCGCCCCACCCCCTGGACCCCAAAACCCGAGGGTTTTGCTAGCTAGGTCCAAAATCAGTTTGGGCTAACAAATCCCATCATGAACCCATCTAGATGCTCTGAAACGTTGGTTTTTGACCCGGGAGGAAGATTTTAGGGTTGGAGGAAGGAGGGAAGTAAATTTGTGGGATGTGCACTCCTCAACTTTCAAAAATTAATTTTTGGCCCCCACAAGTTTTTGGCACCAATTTTTGGAATTTCCTCACGAGTTCCCAATTTTTTTAAACGATCGAGAACGAGCTCGGTCTTAAGAGGGGGAGAGTGATGGAAATGGGACCTTTTTAGGGTTTTATTCCATTTTATTGTATTTTTGTTATTTTCTTTTTCTTTTTTTTATGTCATTGTATTTTATTTTATTTTAGTATTTAGAGGTAGGAGTCGTAAAGGAAATTGAGGGCGTTTTTATAATTAGAATATTAGCTTGGGACCTAAGCTACTACTCCGCTTTAAATGCCCCTTGTATTCCTCATTTGAGGACACCCTCCATTTTGAATATAAGAAATATCTTGATTCTCTCTCTAAAGTCGGGGTTTAGTCTATTTTCTTAGCCATTAACGTGTAGTTTACGTCATATAAACTAATAAATAAAAATATGATTACCAATCAAATAAACTAATAAATAAAAATATGATTACCCATCAAATAAACTAATAAATAAAGATATAAGTACCAATCAAATAAAAAGCTACTATCAAATTAAAGCTCTAAAAATGTCCATGAGATATTTTTTCTACTCCGTCAAATTCGCACTTCCAAGGACTTCGCTAAGCCTTGTCGGATGCATCCCTCTCCCCTCCTTTGAAAAAACTTGCCCATGGCCTTTAGAAGTGCATCGGTCCCGGACATAATAATAACAAATACTTAAATCACTTTTAATTTTGACCCAAACCATTTTTTGTCAATTTTCTGGAGCCCAATGGAATTACTCGCCAATTAGAACTTAATCCATAATTTTCTACACCATTAATATTTATACTCTAAGGCTTTGAAGGATCAAAGAGAACCAAATCATTTTCAGGCCCAAATCTTCATTTAAAATTTTACCAAACTTGACCCAATTGGACTGGCCCCAAATTTCTTTGAATCTACATTCACAAAGCTAGATTTATCTTCTTTAAGCAAAGACACACCACCTATGTGTAACTAGATGCAGCCTTATAACCAAAAAACACCTGCTTTGTCCAGAAATTTCTTTGACTAGATCGCGACACACTAGAACCCACAAAAATCCTTTCCAAATTTGGATCTTTATCACCTATTGGTCGCCGATATCTCATTCAACAAAATCATATAGTGTTTAACTTGCCTGAATCGTGCACACCCTTCTTAAAATAGTCCTAGTTCGCTGCGACAGTCTCCACCGAATTCCTTTCGCGTACAACATCGTCACCAGACTCACCATCTTCGCAGGGAATCCCATCACCGATGTCTCGCTCGTAAATTTTTCCACTGACATCCACAATGCAAACCGAGGCTAGCTTTTTTGCATGGGTTGCGTCAACCTTATGACGGGAGTTTCCCACTTGTATTGAAAGTGGCGGGGTTGCTGGGAGGTGCAAGGGCTCCGAGAAAGATCAATTGCGACTTGGTTGGTTGACATCACCAAGCAAGACGCCAAAGGAGGGCGTCGTAGATTATGTGATTCCAGCCACCATAGAGACTGTTCGGGCTCACTTCCTCCACCTTCTGGTATTGGTGGCACAAACAAAGAATTGGCCCGGGGTGGGTGTGGGGGTGTTGATTCCCATCTTCACTTGAATCAGGACATCAGTAATTTCCTTTCACCATAGAACAATCTAGATCGCGAATTCACCTTTTGGAATAAAAACATTCTGTGTATGATAGTGATCAACCACTTAATGCAGACCAAACTAACTACTCTCATGCCACATCTAATGTCACTCGTGGCGTGGAAACTACACTCAAACACAAAATAGGATTTCACCGATCTCAAATTATATACATTATCAAATTACACGTGCTACAAAGGGGAGTATTGCCTCTTATTATTTTAACTCCCTTAGTTTACAAGAACTATAAATATGGAAACATACATGAAAAATCTAATATATAAAAAGATAATATCTAATTTCATAAAATCCTAATAATAATCTACCTAATTAAAATTAACTTCTTAAAATTCTCCTAATATAAAACTTTTTCTTCTTTGTCCAATCCACAAGCCCCAGGGGAGCCCACCGAGCCTTGCTGGATGCATCAGGTACCAGACCAGTTCTCAGCCATTTAGAAAAAAAAATTAGTTCCTACGGGCTTGCTCAGATATTCTATCTCACCCATCACCATCTCTTCCTTTTGGACAGCACTCCAGCTATATATTTCCCAAGGTTGAGACAAGATTGTGACCGCTGTGTTAGTGTTATTGTTAACAACACCTCTTGGAAGTTATCCATGTAAAACATGTTTCGTATGTAAGGAGAGAGAGAGAGATGAGTTATCCTCTATTTGATAAAAATGTTCTTTGTTTCTAAGAATTTCATTGAGAGTACTGCCAAAACATCTACACCATCATTGTTTATTATCTTTATTTCGATCCACCGTGATAGTGCCCGAAGGAAACTTATAATTCGAAGTAAATACATAGCATGAAATATTCAATGCAAAGACGTTTCCCTGAATGTAAGTAAAATAATTAAATATTGGAGTAGATTTGATAAACGATTAAAGTTTTCATACAGTTAAATTTTCAAAAGCACTTCTGAAGCACTGCAGCAATAGTTGTATTTCATTTTCTTCACCGCCATAGAATGCAATTGACTCGGCATTTTCTCGAATGCGTACAAGTCCATAACGAAAATCTGCTTCCTTTTTCTCTTGAAAGAAATTTAGGCCGACTAGTCCCTAAAATTGCAGTTAGAGAGAATAGTTATCAATTGAATTAAATTATATCTCATATTGCAAAAACCAAAAAGTTAAGAGAATTACCCTCCTAAGATAAACAATGATAAATGTCCCCCGATTGAATATACCAAAAGAACAACAAAAAGTGGTGGATAGATACCCAACAGGATATTGCTAAAAGATATCAAGTCCACGGCAGCATTGAAAAGTGTCAAAGAGAGTGAAAGGGATGTTCCTGTGAAGGAACTTAGATCGTCAACAATCCGCTGATCTGGATTATCAATAATTGATTGGGACTATATTTTGTAAAATGGTTGATTCTTGAAATAGCGTTCCATATAGTAGCTTGTCATCCAAGACCTCCACCTCAAAGCAAGAATTTCTTTTGCATAATCTCTCAACACAAAAAACTGCCAAGAAACAATATGCTTAAAATATTATAGAAAAAACGCAATTATACAAGGAAAAACATGTAGAACCATCTCTAACAAAAGTGATAATTAAAAAAATAAAAATATAAAAATAAAACAAGGTAAAAAAATCAATGTTCCCACGTATTTATTTCAAAGTGCACCTAGTAAGGCCAATGGTTGTATGGTTGGCGATACACAAAAAAGTGAACACTGGTGATTTGCGGCAACACAAAATGTGATATCCCCTTCTTTGTGCATTCTTTGCAAAAGAGATCCATTCTAGTTTTATTTGGAGGAAACAAACTTAAGGGACTTGATATGTGACAGCTATCCCAACATCGTGGAAAGAATTCCATGCCACTAAAGGGAAAATTTTTAATTGAAAGACCTTATGGAGATACTGTATTAGCGGTGGCACGGGCCATTTGGAAAGAAAAAAATAATAGAACATTCAAGGGAAAAAAAACCTCTTGAGAGGACATGTGTAAAAGAATTAAGTTCTTAGCATCACCTTTGGGTGTCCAAATCAAATTATTTTTAAGGGACTGCTCTGTCATCAATTGTGAACAACTGAAATAGAAGTAATTTATAGATTTTAAGGTGTAGTACAGAAAGAGGGAGTTTTATGTTCACCAATACTATTAGCAACAGGGTTGCTTCATAGCTACGGATAGCAGAATTTTCATCGCAGTTTTCAGTACTGTTTTTCTTTAATTTATTATTCCTTCTCTGAGTAAAATTAGCAAGAGTGTCATGTCATTGAAGTTTTTCTTTTCTGCTTCAATGAATTTCTTGGCCATTGTTTTCTTGTATTGCACATATCTTTGTTTATTGATAAAAAATTGTGTTAATTAACTAGTTTGTCCCACTTACAAATTCATATTTAGTTCTTCTTATTCAATTTCTTACCATACTGTGCAGTTTCATTTAATGGAATCTGACTGACTGTACAAGCCAACAGTTGTGTGTTCGATTTCTTATTATACCGTGCAGTCTAGTTTTTGCTTGGGAATGTATTGGAAGAGAAAATAAATAATTGATGATCCCTTACCAATTCTATGAACTTACTTTTCCCAAAAAAGGGAAGATTTATAGAGCACAAATAGCGCCAAGGCAATAATATTTTCATAGGAAACAATAATTCTTTTGAAAAATCGAGTCGCTTTCTATCCCACCACCAAGTGTATAGCCTTAGCTGTTTACAGCGGGAGAAAATGTAGTTTTGTCGTTTCCAACTAAGAATGAAGAAAAGACTGGGCGAGTAATACCTAAGAAAGTGCAGCGATGTGCTCACCGGAATTCCACCAGCAAACCCAGCAAGATAGTATAAAAGTTGCTTGGTGAACTGTTCTTGGTCTTTATCTAGCATAATAGAACAAATGTGTAAAGGTTTAGCGGGTTCAAATTTGTATAATATATGTCAAAAACATTGAAAAAATAAGAGTATATGTATGCTAATGTATAAATGGTTTGGAAAGGAAAATAACAGTAAAAAATTCTTACTGGAAAGGGCATTATAAAAGTCACGACCAAGAAAACTGAAACCGACACTAATGCCAGTGGTTGCAAAAGTGAGGCCAAATACAGCAGCCATCTGCAATCTCGCTTGTACTTTATCTTTCGAAGACCAATATGGAGTAACAACTTTCCAGAACCTCCTCACAAGTGTTGGAAGATCAGGGTCCTTTCTTTGTGAATTTTGATTTTACGTTAATTCAGCACACACATTATCATTCAATTGAATGTTAAGAAAACATCAAAGGAAAATTTCCCAACATATATTCGAACCACGTATATGTTCAAATGCATATTTATTTATCACATATATTGTCCTTTTCCAGAAGTAATGCTCCATGTTCAATAAAAACAGAGTTCCATTCAATTGAAGTGTTAAGATAAGATCAAATCAAAAATTCCAAACATATATTTGAGTTACACAAATGTCCAAATGCAGATCTTACTTATATGATCCTTTTCCAATAAGAAATAATTTACGTTCAATAAGAACTTTGTTTTGTTCAATTAAAGCATACCTTGTCTAGTTTGCCTACCTATCTCCTATCCATTCTTCCCTTGCCAATATCGGTGAGGAAGAGATTGGAGAAGTATATGCGGGATTTCCTTCGGCAAGAGAGCGGGGAGATTTTTAAATAAAGTTTGGTGTGTTGGGATGAAGTGTGTAGACTGTTGTCGGTCAAGGGAGCGAGAGTAAAAGACTTGGCATGTTTTATCAAGGCATTGCTAGGTAAATGGTCGTGGAGGTACGCGATGTGGGAGGAGAGACTATGGAAGAAGGTGGTGAGAGCGAGGTTTGGCAAGGAGGATTTTGGGTGGACTATTAGGCAAAGTGTGTTTCCGTATGGGGGAGGATTATAGAAACATGTTGGGGTGGATGGGGTAAATTCGGTCAAATGGTCCGCTTCTGACTGGAAGATGGCTCGAGAGTGAGGTTCTGGAAAAATAAATGGAAGGAGGAGTCATTGATGAGTCGCTTTTCGAGGTTGCTCCGAGTGGCAGTGTGGTGGGAGGGTCATAGGAGAGTGTGGGCACCATTGTTTAGGAGATCTTTCCATGATAGGGAAGTGGAGGAAGAGGTGTAGTTTATGCGATCTCTTGAGGAGGTGGGGCTTTTGAAAGGGGGTGTAGATAGCTTGTGGTGGAAGGGTGAGGTGATAGGGGCAATTCTTGGTGAGATCTTACTATCATATCCTCGAAGAAAATTATGGGGTCCAATTTCCATGGAGGGCGGTGTAGCGTACTAGGGCCCCTCCTAGGGTTGCTTTCTTTGCGTGGGCTGCAGCAAGAGGGGCGATTCTTACGATAAACAATTTGATTCGGAAGAGGGGGTTCTTAGTGAATTGGTGCTGATTGTGCAAAGGAGATAGCGAGACAGTGGAGGCTGGGGAGCATCTAATGACTCATTGCCCTTAGGTGAAATGTGTAAGCGAGTTACTGCTGACTTTATTTTGGGTCTTGGGTTATGCCCAGGTCAGTGGCCGAGTTAATGTGGTGTTGGAAGGGGAGTAGGGTGAAGAAGTCAAAGAGGATAGAGTGGGATGCAGCTCCGCATTGCCTCATGTGGACAGTGTGGAGAGAACGCAATGCTAGATGCTTTGAAGAAGTTGAGTCGTCTATTGAGAAAGTCAAATATCATATGTTGTCTTTGTTATTTTTATGGTTTATAGGGAGTTACCCACAATTAGCTATTCTTTTTGTAGAGTTTTTGGAGGGTTTAAGCCTAGCGGGGTGATGCATATTTTTTTGTATAGGGTGAGTGTTTTGGTATACTTCTTGTATATGGGTTCTGCCCCCTTAGCGGATTTTTGTTAATAAAATTGTAATTACCAACAAAGAAATCAAAGGAAAGGTTTCCAAACAAATACTTAAACTACACACATGTTGAATGTCCCTCGTATGATATTTGGTTAGTGCGCGGTCCAACACAGTCATATTGTTATTTAGTTTGCAGTCAGTCGTGTGGCTATAAACGTGTGATAATATGATTTTTTTAATAGTTATACCAAGGTTGTCAAAACGTATAATGGAGCCAAATTGTCTTCCAAAAATATGGCACCGTGTATCCTATCATATTGTAAGATGTGCTCACTTACAAAATTCTAGAAATACCTTAATTTACATATGAATATATATGATATTTGTCCAAAAATGAATAGAAATATCATGCATTCGAAAAGTCCTCCTTTATCATGAAATTTCCGGAAAAGATAAAAGTTCCCATTAACTTTGATCATCCACACATTCTTCATGTTTTATATTCATCCCATTCCTCAAACTCGATACAATAGCATAAATATCTTCAGTGGGTAACATGCCTTCACTTCCTCCATCTCCATATACTTCCTCAATTTCTTATATCTCTTGATATTCTTCATCCTCATTTCTCCTTTCATTAATTATTTGCTTCTCTTCCTTCCCTTCCCTTTTGCCACATTATCAATTTCCTTCAACTTGAAAATTGAATAATGATTCTCCTAAAATACAGCTCTTCCTTTCCTTTTGTTACATTCTCCTATCCTTGAACTTGAAAACATTAATCATTATAACTTTCATCCCTATGAGGCCAAAAGGTAAAACAGGGTGTTCTTTCCATGTGATCCATTGATTTGTCGCAAAGGTCGGGTGCCATGAAATTATGGCCAAGGATGAGTGTCCTAAGGCCAAGTGTTCTATTTCCTTTATTTCTCTTTCTGTAATGGTTGGCTAGTATCAAATAGACCTTTTTAGTACAAAAGTCAAAAACAGAACCTCCATGAATTATCTCAATTAATTTTTTCCTTATCTCAATTAATTTTTTCCCTCTTTTCCGTTTTGCAAGATTTTTTGTTCGTATCATGTGTATCGTTCGTAACACAATAAAGCATCGTGAGTTACTACCTCTAAAGATACAATCTATAGATACGTATCGTTTTAGGTTTATATCTTAGCGTATGGTGTACATAATACAACCATCTCATGATATGACCCTATCGTAGTATAACACAATAACGGACAGACATATTATTTGCACATTTATAGTTATATAACATGATGGACTGCAAATGATACATTTCTATGGCCGTAGTTGATAATTATATTCTTAATACAATTATTTTACATTATCTTACAATGTTAAAGTCGGCAAATTGTGTGATAATATTACAAACCGTTTAATACTCCATTTGACCAAAATTAAGAGTCTTATTTTCCTTTTTGGTCCTTCCCATTTTAAAAGACTCGTTTCTAAAATAACGCACCCCCTCCGTCACAAATTAATAGTCCACTTTCCTATTGTAGATACAATTAGGACTCCAAACGAATCGAGCCGAGCCAAGCTTAACCAAGCTCATTTATAAAACTAGCTTGGAATTGTATTCTAGCTCGGTTCATTTACTAAACGAACGAGCTGAACATGAGCTTTAAACGAGCTAAAATGAGCCGAGCTCTAGCAAATCGATTTTAAGAGGCCTAAATGAGCTCGTTTATGCCTTAAAATCCGAGCACGAGCCGAGCTCAACGATTGCATTTTTTTTAAATGAGCTCAAAATCGTAAATTTCATGATACTGAATAAGTTTGATCTAGGACATTGATTAAGTGTATCCTTAAAAAAACGTCATTAGTCGATGTCAGAAAGTCAAACATTTAAGAAAAGCTTTTGCTTTCCACATTTCTCCACATAAAAATGATAAACTACTTTTGAATGCAAAACATGCCCTTGGTCATGATATTCCTTCTTAGATTGCCCCAAATTAATAGTTAGCTTTTCTTTCTTTCTTTTTAAATAATCAAGGAACCAAATTACGCAATATTAAGTATTAATCTTGGTCACTTATTAATCTATTAAAAAAAGGTTTCTTTTAAGAGTCCTTCTACGTCGACACAGATTTGCTACACATTTTATATGACACAGTGACGTGTTGCACCCGTATTGATTAGTGCCACTGGCGCGAACCCACATCAATAAGGTAATAACCAACCACAGCGCAACGTGTCACTGTGTCGGTCTAGCATTTTTGTTCTTTTAAAGTGGGTCAACAAAATTAAACTCGTCTAACATTACCCATACCAACCAAATATCAAAAGGACACAAATGTTAAAAATGCAGATATATACATATACAAAACCTGATTTGGTGGTGGAGAGAGCGAAGAAGAAGAAGCATCAGGTGTTGTTGCTGATGCCTTGCATATATAATATTTACTTTGTGTGACACCCAATTGAAACTTATTGTTTTTCCGGAGAGGGAAAAATGTATACAGACGCCCATTATTGATGGTTTTGGGGGTCAAGATTGGAGTGTAATAAGAGAGACAAACTGCTTGCAACTTTATCATTGCTCTCTATAAATTTTTTAGTGTTTAAAGTTGAAATTTGGTACTTCAAACTTCGAGTACTCATTTGGGAGAGAGACTATTTTTTCTGGGTTTTATTATCCAAAATTGCTGGGGCTAGTTACTAATCATTATTTTTAGAAATAGACGAATTATCCGAGACCTCGCCAAATTAGCAGCCGTAGTAACGCCTCGACAAAATGTCTCGTCTTTTACGGCTATCCACAATGTCACCCAAATATATAACGTTTTGAGGGTCTCTTTGACTTTAATATTTTAATAATTTTTAATTTTAAGGATCAAATAATAAAAAGTCTCTCAAATATTTTTTAATACACATTTAATTCTAACTTTTAATTTTATATCAAAAAGTCTCTTATTCTCTTATCTTTGAAGATCCGTGCCAGCGATTTGGTAAAGCCTTTTTGGCATGGTCCATTATTCTTTTATCTTTAAAGGCAGGGATGGAGCTACATGGGGCCGAGCAGGGGCTTGAGCCGCCACGGAGGAATTTTTTTTTTTTTTTAAATGTAGGTATATAAAATATTTGGGGTAAAAGTTGAAATAAAAAAGTTTTGGGGCTTATATTTACAAATGTTAAAAGACCTAAAAAGCTTATCTCATGTTTCAAACTCTGAAATAGAGGAGCGGCAGGCGAGAGAGAGAGAGAGCCATTTCCATTTTCGAACCGGAGAGAAGAGAGGCATCGACAGTGCCACACCAGCCATCCCATACCCATTTTTGGATCGGAGAGAAGAGAGGCATCGCCTTCACCACCAGCCATCTCATTTCTTTCCCCATCTATTTTCATTTTCACAACAACAGGTATTTCCCCATCTCATTTCTTTCTTTCACAACAGTTTAGAATTAGTAATTTGTGTTTTGTTAATTTAAAGAGTTGGTATTTAGTTTAGTTGGTTTGGTACTATTGTTTTGTTTATTTAAAGAGTTTAGTTGAAAATTAATTTATTTAATTTATACAGACTAATTTGAATGGGGGTTGTGTTTGTATTAATTTTATACCATCAATTTTTTTTTTTTTTTTGGGGGGGGGGGGGGGGGGATATTAATGAACCTAATTTTGGGGGGGGGGGGGGTATTAATGAACCTAATTTTGGGGGGAGATATTATTAAATCTAATTTTTTTGTCGATATTAATGAACCTAATTTTTTTTGTCAATTCAGTCAACTTATAGAGAGGTTTTATAAAAGAAAATTGGAGTCGACGTCAACACCGCATATTGAGAGCAATATAGAACCGAATTGAAATTATTTTGGAGGATTTCCATGCTGATCCCACCCTACGAACTCCAATTGCTCGTGGCAATCCTAAACTGGAAGATAAACTCCGTAGAGCCTATATACAAAAGGAGCCTTATTAACCTCGTGGCCAAACGTTCCCGTATAAAACTATGGGCAAATAATTGCGGCGTTATAACCCTTATTGATTTAATGAATTCTCTCCTTGGCTAGAATATATCATCACTACTAATGCTGCATATTGTTTGTGTTGCTATCTTTTCAAGAAAAATGTGGGTGACCAAGCAGGGGTGGACGTATTTGTGGGCGAAGTTTTTTTCTAATTGGAAGAAGAAAGAGATATTTGTTACTCACGTGAGAGGTCCTACTAGTACCCATAATCAGGCTTTGCAGGCATGTGTGAATTTAATGAATGAAAGTCAACACATTGAGATAATTTTACGCAAGCAATCGGAGAAAGCTCGTACGGATTACCGAACACGACTAAGTGCATCAATCAACTCTATTAGATTTCTTTTACGCCAAGGGCTTGCATTTCATGGTAGCGACGAATCGAAAGAGTCAAAAAATAAAGGGAACTTTCTTGAACTTATGAAATTTTCTTGTGATTTAAATCCCGATATTAGAGTCGTTCCATTGAAGAATGCTCCCTCAAATCACACAATGCCATCACCGGATATTCAAAAAGATATTGTTAATTCGATTTCAAGTGAGATTGTGGACTTCATTACCAAAGACATCGGAGATTCATTTTTTGTAGTTTTAATTGATGAGTCCCGTGATGTGTCGATTAAAGAACAAATGGCTGTCGTCTTGAGATATGTTGATAAAAGGTGGGAAATCATGGAACGCTTTATTAGTGTAGTGCATGTTGAGGATACAACGGCCGTGTCACTTAAGTTGGCAATAGATAATCTTTTTGCAAACCATGGATTGAACATTTCTTGACTACGTGGGCAAGGTTATGATGGAGCAAGTAATATGCGAGGTGAATTAAATGGTCTCAAAACACTTATTTTGAGGGAGAATAAATGTGCTTTTTATGTTCATTGTTTTGCTCACCAACTACAATTGGCTCTTGTTGCGGTGGCAAAGAAAAATGATGATATTATGACTCTTTTTACCTTGATTTCTAGTGTTATTAATCTAGTTGGAGCCTCGTGTAAGCGTCGTGACCTTCTTCATGAGCAACAACTTCAAAACATTAATTGTGCAATTGGAAAGGGTGAGATTCAAACAGGAAAAGGACTAAATCAGAGTACCTATCTCGAACGTCTAGGTGACACTCATTGGGGATCACATTTTCACACTTTACTTAGTTTGATGAGCATGTTCCCCTCCGTAATTGGTGTTCTTGAGATTGTCAAAGTGGATGCAAAAAATACAATAGATTCATTGCATACTTTTGAATTTGTTTTTTGTATGCACTTAATGAAAAATGTATTGGGGTTTGCAAATAAATTATCAAAGGCATTGCAAAGGAAAAATCAAGATATTATAAATGCCACGTCTTTGGTCCGGGTATGCAAGCAACGACTGCAAATGATGCAATATGATGGATGGGTGTTATTGTTTGATGAAGTTTGTACGTTTTGTGAGAAACTTGAAATTGAAGTTCCTATTATGGAGGATGTATACATTGTTATAAAAAGATCACAATGTAAAGCGGCGAAAAAGGCCAAAATTGCGTCATTATCGTGTTGAGATATTTTATGCGGTCATTGATATGCAACTTCATGAGCTTAATGAACGTTTCACTGAGGCGAACAGCGAGTTACTACTATGTGTGGCAAGCCTTTATCCCGATGATTCGTTTATTGCATTTGACAAGGTAAAATTAATTCGCCTTGCCCATTTTTATCCTAATGAATTTTCAAGCGTCCAACTCATTGAACTTGATATTCAACTTGAAACTTATTTTCTTGATGTGCAATCTAATCTCACCTTTCAAGGATTGTTTGGAATTTCTTCTCTTGCAAAAAAGATGGTTGAGACAAAGAAAAGTGAGGTATTTTCGTTGGTTTATTTGCTTGTGACTTTGGCGTTGATATTACCGATTGCCACGGCCTCCGTGGAAAGGGTGTTTTTGGCTATGAATCTCATAAAGACTTCATTGTGCAATCGGATGGAAGATCAATAGATGAATGATAATATGATCATGTATGTGAAAAAAGATGTATTTGTTGTTATTGATAATGAGTTTATCATTCAACGCTTTCAATCTATGAAAAGTCGTCGAGGATAATTATAGTTGTAATTAGGTCACAAATTTTTAATCGAATATCAAGTCTTTTTTGTTATGCTTGTTATTTTTTATCTTAACAATTTTGTAGCCCCCAAGTATAAAAATTCCTGGCTACGTCCCTGTTTAAAGGTCCACGCCAGCGACTTGATAAAGCCTTTTTGCATGGTGAAGGACTTTTTGGTGCAAAATAAAAAGGCTTCGACTAAACGTGTATTAAAAAAAGTTTCAGGGACTATTTGGTATATGCCCCTAATTTTAATTTTAAATTTATTTAAAAATTAAGTTTTAATACAAAACGTTAACCTTGACAGGTATAATTTTAAAATTTTAAAAAATTAATTATGTCACCTTGACATAATGTCCAGTTTTTTAAGGTTGTGCACAAGTTCAACCCAAATATATGAGGATCCCATTGGTTCGAGGTGAAAATACTTTTAATCATGGTAAAACGTAAAATAATTAAATATTTTTTCATATATTTAAAATTAAATATTTTTATCAATATTACAAATAAGTGCACTCCCTATAATTATTAAATTTTAAACAAGAATATAGAAGAAAATTTAACTCTAAATAAGTGAAAATATAGTTCCTGTATTATTTTTCACCGCGTTAAAACATATTTTACCCCGAACCAAACGAAGTGTAAATTTTTTACAGGTGAATTTGACTGTAATATGGTATTAACTTTTTATTTTAGATTTAAAAATTAAGTTTTAATCTAAATTGTTAACTTCGATTTCGATTAAAATAAATAAAAAGTAGAAAAATAAATAAATTATAACCTAAAAATCAAAAATTAATTTCTTTCTCTTTCTCCCCAATCCACGCATAGCCCCATTTCCAGCCGCACCGCAACCCCCTCCCCACCGAGCCATCCATGAACCTCCCTCCACCCCCGCCCCACCCCCTTGATTTCAATTACCTAGCACCTCACCCACCTCGGCGTTTTCTGTGAAAAATTGAAAAAAAAATTTAGGATTTTCTGTTTTTAGATTTTGTTTTGAAATCTGGTTGTGATTTTTTATTTTTCAAATTTGGTTTTAAGATTTGTTTAGTGGATTTAGATTTCAAACCTCAATTTTTTTTTCCTTAGGTTACTAACTCGTTTGGCTTTAGATTTTGTTTATGTGGATTTTGCCATCGGAGGTGAAGGGTTTGCTGGAGTAGGGGTATAAGGGTGGGGAGTTTAACGTGAGGGGGAAATATAGAGAACGATGTGGATAATGTTGGGAGTTGGTGGAGGGAGTCGTGGGAGGCTGGGGCTGGTGGATGGGGCGTTCGGGAGGTAGGGGCTGGTGGAAGGAGCGGTGGGAGAGGGTGGTTGCCAAGGGGAGAAAGGGTTGGGTGAGTATAGGAGAGTGTTATCATCTAAAATCGGTATATGGGTTTATGGTCTTCGCTTGAAAATTCCAATAATAAATAATAACAAACAAGGTAGGAGGAATATAATGAGATGAGAGACAGAGAAGGAAACTAAAAATTTACGTGGTTTAGCCCAATATGGTGCCTACTTCCACAGGTCACTACACCTAAAAGACCAAATTGTCACTTTTGAGCCGACCACCCTTGTCACTGTCAATGACCGTGACAAAAAAATACGTGTTTTTTTATCACGATCATTGATCGTGACAAGAACAGTTATCACGGGCTTGTCATTGTCAATGACCGTGACAACCTTATAAACTTGTCACAACCAAGGACCGTGACAGGTCCTTGACAAGTTTATAAGTAAAAAAACCTTCCCTCTTCATTTTTCTCACCGTTTTCTCTTCCTCTCTCTCTCTCTCTCTCTCTCTCTCTCTCTCTCTCTAAGTGACTGCTCTCTCCCTCTCTACGATTTAAGGTATTTTTTCTTCTCTCTTTATCTTTCATTTGTATGTATATGTGTATGTCTATGTATACGTGTCTATGTGTGTATATGTGTGTGTGTCTGCATATACAGGTGTGTGTGTGTGTGAGTGCATGTGAGTGGTGGTCGGGAGGGGGTGGTGGGGCGGGTGTTGGGTTTGTGTGTGTGGGGGGTGGGGGTGGTTATGTGTGTGCATTTGTGTGTGTGTGTATGTGTAGTGGGGCAGGGGGGAGTGGGTGGGGGCAGGGGGTGGGCAGGGAGTGGGGCATTTGTGGGTGGGGTCAGGGGGGTTTGTGTGTGTGTGTGCAGGTGTGTGTGTGTGTGGTGGGGAGGGGGGAGGGTGGGGTGTGTATGCGTGTGTGTATATGTGTGTGTTGAAATTAATTGGTGTTTAGTTTAGGACTTAAGATTAATTGTTAATGTTGATTTAGGATTTGAAATTAATGTTTAGTTTAGGACTTGAAATTAATTGTTAATATTGATTGGACATTATAAATATTGTTTCTTTATTTTTATTTCGGTTTGAAATTGTTATTGTTAGATTAATTGAGTAGGTGAATTAGATGGAGTACGGGATAAACATTTGTTGGTTTGTTGTTGTTGTTGTTGGATTATATTGGACGGATGTGGTTGGATATGGAAGTTGGTTGTTGAATTTTTTTTAAATACTTAATTTAATTCACACTAATAAATCCGTAAATGATTAAATTGTCTTAATTTGTTAAGTTGGTTAATTTTGGAAGTGGCACGACCACTGGATTAATGTCAAAATGGGGGGAAGAGGAGTTTTACACACAACTTATCTGGATGAAACAAATGCTTTGTGATTATGCAATAGATCAAGAGACAATGACTATGTATTGTGATAATACAAGTGCTATAAACATTTCAAAAATCCAATGAACACTCTCTCACTAAGCACACCAGTATTCTTCATCATTTCATTCGTGATTTTGTTGAGGAAAATGTAATTTCCATTGCTTACGTTGAGACATATGTTCAATGCATCTTAAGCACACCTGTCATACACTCACCCTCACACGCACAATCACACTCTCACCCTTTTTCTACGTTTGAGCAATACCTATGGGTGATGGAAAATGCCTCACCTCTCACCAAATCTCACCTTTGGAAGAAGACTCTCTAACTTTGTATTGGTTTTGGTGTTGAACCATGGCTGAAACCCTCCTTAACTTTGGAAGAGTGAACAGTACCCCATGTATGAGCAATACCCCCCGTATGAACAGTACCCCTGCACATGAACACTAATTGTGTATGAAGAATACCCCTACGTATGAACAATAACCATGGAAAATTCAAGCCAAACTACACTGTTTTGAATTTCATTGGCTTGTCGGTTTGTAGTGAATAGCTACTGAATTGAATCCAAATGTGCTTAGTGCTAGAAAGGTGTAAAATTAATTCGATTTTTATAAAGTAATGCCATTAAGGTGCTTTATTTGTAGAAACGTCTTGCTAGAAACGATAACTCCTGAGCATGGTTCTAGTTCGATAAAAAATACACTTGAAAATTAAAATTGCGTATGGAATCCTGAAGAGATCCGGATTAGGCAGTTGTATTTGGAAAATCCGTTGGATTATCGGATCCGACCGAATCTGAAATGGATGTTTGTTTACTTGCTACACAAATAAGAAATTTACATCATGTATTGCAATTGCTCTCTAACCATATTTTGTTACATCCTTGTTTAGGTATTTTACATAAGAAGTGTATATCTTGGTGAAAATGACAACCCCTCAGCATGGTTCTAATTCGACAAAAAATACACTTGAAAAACTAAAATTGCTTGTTGGATTGGATTAACGGATCCTGAACAGATCCAGATTCTGCAGTGGTATTTGAAAAATCTGTTGGAATATCGGATCCGGCGTGAATCTGAAAAATTCATATTGAATTTGATTAGCTATACACTCGATCCGGTCCAAATCCAATCCATTTATAGGCCTAATTATTTATGATCTTAGTTTATTAGGGTCCAAAATGAGTGATTTTTGGAAAAGAGTCTAAATCCCCCCCCCCCCCCCCATTATGCAGTGAGAACTTGTAATAATTGAGAAAGAAATTTATATCCACAAGAGTCTACAATAGTTAGATACTTGGATGTTTGTTTGCTTTCTATGAAAATAAAAAATATAATCTAATAACTAAATATAAAAATAGAGTGTCTTAAGCATGTTGAGACACTTGTAAATTAATAGCTTCTACTTATCATAAAAAAAACTTAGAATTGCATGTCCTATTGTCATATAGTCAAGCTGATTTCTATTATACTTATGTTCTGAATTTGATAAATAAAACAAAAAATTATAAACTTTATCTCAATATAAAGATAATACATGAAAAATATTATTCTCTTTAGTTGTTGAGCTAGAGTTCTGAACAATTTTTAAAAATTTGCTCAAACAATGTATTTTTAGGATGCAATTCTTGAGAGTCGATCACATGTATGAGATGTGAACATGTTGAAGACACTGGAGACATAAACATAAGTATATCCATATATTAAGAATTTCTTGAAATATACAATTATTAATATATAACTATACTTGCTATTTCTTTTTCTAATTTGCAAGAACAATTGCCAAGATCCTTATCAGTTTTTTTTTTATTATAGTATAAAAAGGTGGACTAAGTCTTACCTTTGACAACAAATATCTATACAAAGAAACCATAGCACATTGTTAGAAATTATTGACAGGGCTCTAAACCTCTTCAACCTTTGGGAGCTGATGTATTTGTCCACGAGAAATGAAACATTATGCAGAAGATTTTGGGAACTTATTTGTTGATTAGTCATTTTAAAAGGCTGGATACACACATTCACACGCATGTAGTTCTATTTCCTTTCTGCTTCATTTTTGCATGATTTTTGGCAGGTATTCATTATAGAGCGAAAAAGTGTCTGTTTTTTAGAAAATGCTGGAAAATGAGAGGATCTCTGTTTTTTTTGTTGTTGTTTTTTTTTCTTCCTTTTTTCCCCTTAAATTAAACATAGTTATATTAGGTGCCATGAAATAAGTAACTCAATGCTTTTATATCTTGGATCTTTTTTATTTATCCACATTTTATCCACTAACACTTGAGAGCTGCATATTGGCACTTACTATATCTAGTCATTTTTGTTGGATCTCGCCTATTGAGCTAACAATGATTGTTTGATAAATTTTGTTATAAGTGATGAATATATGCAGTTTGAGAAACGATTTTAATGTGCCTCGAGAAAATATTTTAATCTGGCTTTAGAATGTAAAGAACTATTCTGAGTTACATTAAAGTTCATCGCTCTTTTCTCTTGTGTTTATAAGTCATGCAATTGTGTCATATAAGTTAAGCTACTCCAACTTAACAACAAATTACATCACTGTTTTTAAAGTCGACTTCACTTTTCAACCATGATATCCTGAAATGCAACGAAGGCCGTGGAACCAACTTCTCCAGTGATGATAATGACTGTAATGATTCGATTCCATCATCCGAAACATAAATCCACATGTTTATGCACATGCACGTAGTGACTTGTCATTATCAATAAATTTAATTTTTGAAGATTTTATAATTTCATATTCAATCATTTTCTCATCAAGATTCCACTTATCTGTAATGACTCGCCATTCGTGCCCTACGAACCATTACAACCTACATGGTATCTTAACTCTCTCGGGATTTGTTTATTAAATTTAGCATTTCTAATCTTAATATTTACTGAAATATTTACTGTCCTAAGCATCACTCTTTTTCTTAATAAACACACTATCTTGCAATGAAGTTGTAATATACAAAATCTAATCCGTAAGTCTGGAAAATTAGATTATATAAGAGTATGGGCTGCACATGTGCAGAGGCGGGGCCATGGCCTAACCCAACATTTTCAAAATCTACACCCTAGTAAAAATCTACATTATTGCATAGCCGAACTTAGCTTCGTTTCAGAGCTGTAGTGTACTAATTTCGATAAAATTGTGTCAGTTTTACTTATATTCTTCACTATAGACAACACAGCCTCTGAGCGACTATTTGATTGGAAACCAGTGACAAAGCGAGTTTCAACCCAGCAATCAATGCTTCATACTCTGCCTCATTATTGGAAGCCTGGAATTGAAAATTAAGAACATATTCCACATTTATATCATCGTGGGTGTTTACAATTAATCATGTTTCGCTTACAGAGGCACATGAAGACCCATCAACGTATAACTTTCAGATAAGAATTTTTGCATCAAAACTCCCATCACGCAGAGATCCTTGCTTGAGAAATTTTTCGCTCTGTTCTTTATACTTTTTGGCAGCATCTTGAGTAGTGGATGATTTCGATTTGTATAGTTTAGAACTATGTTCTGGAGAAGTTTGTTCGGCTTGGTTCGGCTTTAAGCTCTCTTCCATGGAAGTATGTTCGGCCTTTTTCCCCTCATGATTGGATGTGGTTTCTTCATAGGTAAATTTTGTTATGAAATCAGCTACAACCTGACCTTTCAGCATTTTTTGGGTCTCGTAGAGGATGTCATATTTACCTAACTCTACTGCCCAATCCATTAATCTTCCATATTTTTTTGGCTTATGGATAGCATAGCGCAATGGTAAATTTGTGTAAACCACGATGGTTTGTGCCTGTAAGTAGGGCTTCATTCTTCTGGATGCCTTAATAAGTGCTAAAGCTAATTTTTTTTTCAAGCGAGGATATCTAATCTCTGCCCCCTAAAAGCCTTACTGGTATAATAAACTAGTTTCTTAATTCCATTCTCTAGTCAGATGAGGGCCGAGCTAATAGTTGACTCAAACACAATAAGGTATAGGTATAATTTTTATCCCATGAATGGTCGGGAGAGCAGTGGTGGATATACCAAATATGTCTTTAATTCTTGAAAAGTGTTTTCGCATTCTTCATTCCATTAGAAAGTTTTCCTGAGTACCTTAAAGAGCGGTAAGCATTTAAACAAATCAATTGAGTGCAATAAATCTTCCTGTTAACTTTTGCATGTCTTTCTTGCATGAGGGATATTACATTTCGATCAATGCCTTGATTTTGTTTAGGCTATCTTTAATCCCTCTTTGATTTATGATGAATCCTAAGAACATCCCTTCCTGCATGCCGAATACACATTTGTTCTGGTTGAGTTTCATCTGATGCTTTTCCAGCTGGTCAAATATCTGGCCTAAGCCTTTGATGCAGTTAGCAGCTAACTTGCATTTAGTTAACTTATCGTCCACATAAACTTCCATATTTTTGCTGATCTGCTCCTCAAAACCTTGTTTACTAGCCTTTGGTATATTGCTCTAACATTTTTAAGCCAAAAGGCATTACGCTGGAGCAGTAAGTACCTCAGATGGTAATAAATAATGTATTTTCCATGTCTTCTGGCTTCATTTTAATTTGATTGTATCCCGAATAAGCATCCATGAAGTTGAGTAACTCATGCCCTGCGATGGATTTGACTAGTTGATCGATTATGGGCAAAAGGAAATGATCATTTGGGAAGGCTTTATTGAGACATGTGAAATCAACACACATGCACCATTTGTTGTTCTTCTTTTTCACCATCACTACGGTATCCAAACAGCCCGAGTACATGACATCTTCAATGTAATTTTCCTTTTGCATCTTGTCCACCTCCTTTTGGATGGCTCTATTCTTCTCAGGACTGCATCAATGCCATTTTGCTTGATCGGCTTAGCATCTTTAGTGATATTCATCTCATGGCAGATAAATTTTGGATCAATTCCTGGCATATCATTATGGCCCCATGCAAACACGCTATTTCACTCTTTAAGAAACTGATCAATTATTATTTGAGAGATGACTCCAGAGTTGAGCCAATTTGTGTGGTTCTTTCTAATCTTTCATCACCTGGACAATTATTTTTGTAGCCTCTATAACCTTCCCTTTAACTAAATCAGGCTCCTTATGGGGTCTAAAGCTTCGATTTAGTAGGTTATAGTAAGTTTCTTCACTTTTTCTTAGTCGGCTGAAGTGTAATAGCATTCTCTAGCTTCAATTTGATTTCTACTAACAACGATGTCTCTATAATGAGTGGGGAACTTCAGTCACTGGTGGACAGTAGATGGTACTGCTTTGAACTTTTTCAGACCAACCCTACCAAGGATCATTTTGTAGGCTGGTTGAACGTTCTTGTCTAAGAAGAAGAAATGAATCCTTTCAGTCCTACTAGCTGGTCATGTGCTGATCAAAACTTTCAACTTGACAGTCCCTAATGGATATACTTTTTCACTCGAGAAGCCTATTAGTGGCCTATGATAAATTTCTAATTTCCTTCCATGTAATCCCAATCCATAAAAACAATTTTAGCACATGACATCGGCTGAACTACCATTATCAATCAGAATTCTAGCCACCCTTGCCTCATATATTCTCATGGTGACATCCAAAGGATCATTATGTGGATAGAGTTCTCCTGATATGTCATTCTTGGAGAAATCGATCACCAACTTATCTTTATTTACTTTTTTTGGCCGACTATCAACATCATCAGATAGATTAATTTTTCGAATATAGGAGCGTACTTTGGCTTGGTTTAAATAGGCTTTTCTTTCAGCTATCTCATCTCCACCACCGACATCTCCTCCTGTAATAAAATGATAGCCAAAAGATATCATTTTTACATCAATTTTAGGCTATCGAGGTTTCTTTGGTAGATCTGAATCTTCTTCTGAATCATTATCTCGGCTTCTTTTCTTATCATCTCTTCCTTTATAAGGAGATTTTGATCGCCTCTTAGATTCTCGTTCTTCTAACTTGTCAATGAACTTGGATAACTTGTCATGCGGGATTAGATTTTCAATCTCATTTTTCAAAGTAATACCGTTGTCAGTCGTGCGCCTATGATCCTTTTGAAACTCATAGTACCTGGACTTATCTCTCCTGTTAGGAGGGGACTTCATCTTTTGGGGCCATTTAAGGTCTCTTCTCCCTCTGATTTCCTTTGGAATGTGATGCATGCCAATAGTGAGATGAGTGTATTCCTAATATTTCTGGGATTTCTCGGCTTTCTTATCTTTTTGCACCTTCTCGTCAGAATTCTTAGGGTGGGCGGTCTTGGCACTTGGATCTTGCTTGGAAGTCATAACTTCCTCGACATTCATGATTTTTCTAGTTTTAGCCATCAACTCAGTCATGGTTTTAGGGGTTTTTTTGGTCAGTGCATAGTATAACTTCTCAAGGAGAAATTCGCACATTAAAGCAGTAATAACAGTCTTTTCTTCATAATCTACCACTTACAAATTTTTATTGTTAAAACGAGTTATATACTCACGTGTGGTCTCCCCAGGTCGCTGACATACCCTTAGTAAGTGAGTTACCCTCTTGATAGGTTTGGTACCAAAGCAAAAGTTGTTGATGAATAGCTCGACGAGCTACTGGAAGCTAGAGTTTATCCTAGGAAATATTATTATACCAAATCTGGGTAAATCCAGTGATGGTACTTGAGAATGCTCAGCAACGCATCTCATCTAGAATTGACTAAATATCAGTTGCTGCATGGTATTATTCAATATAGAGGACGAGGTCAATTTTATCATCATAATTAGGAGTGACCACAGGTGGCTTGAATTTGGACGATGTGAGGAAATCCACAATGGCTGGTACAAAAGGAGATCCCTTCATAAAGCTCATTTGCAAGAGATTCTTGGACTTGGGTATTTCTCCCGAACGATTATATCGATCTTTTTCAAGGGTGATCTGCAGGATTAGTTTTGGATGGAGTAGCTCTGGAAACTCTACCATGAGTGTGTGCTGAGTGTTTAGGCACATATTCTTCACATTTATCCCCTTAATTTCGGTATTTTTATGATCCCGTGCAGTGTAAATATCTTGGATTTATCTCTTATTTATGCTACTAACCTTTTTTGGCAAGTATTTCGTGTTTTGTGTATTTCTCATGTGTTTTACAGGTATTTCACGCAAGTTAGTGCGAAGGAGAGCTCAAAACAGTGAAAGAAACCAAGAAATGGAGAGTTGAAGGGCATTTTCGTAATTTTTCAGCCTTAGTCCGGAGGTGGGGCCAACTATAAAGTTGAAGAGTTCTAAATTACAAGAATACTGGAAAAAACGGCACCTCAATCCGAGATACGGTGAAGAAGTTACGATGTTTTGAAGTTGTGCGATAATGAAGAGTCTGGATGTGCGGATTTCTGTAATTAATTATGCATTTAATGCAGTGCAACTCTTGGAAAACTTGTGCCACAAGCGAAATTTGATGCCAAATTCGTGCAACTTGGTGCTATAAAAGACCAATCCCTACCTCATTTTCAAAGGGAGTTGCTAGAGAGAGGCTAGGTTAGGAGTAGGTTAGAAGTGCTAGATTGAATTTTAGGGTTAGATTTTGAGAGCAAATTTTCTATTCCTTCAAGAGTTTTCATGAAGATTCCAATTCCATTTTTTGTTGCTGAATTCAAGTAATATCTTTCCATTCTCTATTTTTATTATTTGCAAATTATTTCCCATGTCTTGTAGATCCATAATTTTGTGTGTGAATTTATTCTTGAACCAAATCATGAGTAGCTAAATTCCCAAGGGTTGGGGTACATGAACTCAATCCAAGGCAAATTATTTATGTAGAAAATAGAGGTTAAATTAAAATATTGATTGAATCGTGAAAGCACCGCTTTATATTTACCTTTGATTTCGTATGGTGCGGGCTTGAACCTCATATACGTAATGCTTAGAATATATAAAGACTGGATTCATTCACCGCTTTATATCTATCTTTGATTTCATATGATGCGGGCTAGATCCCTCATATATGTAATGCTTAGAATGTATAAAGACCGGATCTAGTCAATAATTTTAATTTACAATTCTAGTATTCTATACGGTAATTTGTTAAGGATTGAGGGATTGTACCCTACCCTATTTTCTCCCATTTGTCAGATCTAATTTCTTTTGCACTTTTCATTTTGTTTTTCTTAAGTAATTTTTTAATAGAAATTTTCCCAATTTTTAATCATCTTTTCGTTTCTTTTACGAAATCATTTCAAGATTTAATAATTTTTCTTATTACTATTTGGCAATCTCGATCCCTGTGGATACGATCCCGACTTACCGGGTTTACTACTTGAGCGACAGGCTTGCACTTGAGCCTAGATTGTACGCACTTTTGAGACAAATATTAAGTCGCGTCAAGTTTTTGGCGCCGTTGCTGGGGATTGAAATTGTTAAATTTTTAAGAAAGTTATTTTTATCTACAAGTGATTTCGAGAAAAAAAAAATATAACAAAAATTGAAAAAAAAAATGGGTGTCACGTTCTTGAATTGCCCAATTTGAAATGTCTTATTTTAACTCTTTTGGTGGCTTTAATTGTTATGCTAATAGTGAGGAAGAGGAGGCACTCAAGACTTATGACCATTGGATCAATATCACTAAAGATGATTATATTAAATACAAGCCTAGTGCTGAGAAACTCCAAATTTATCAAAATCAATTGCTTGAAGAAGAAAGACTTGAAAAAGAATATCGCGAAAAAAATTGTTATTGGGAGCAAGAGTTAGATGCATTATTTGAACCCAATGAGGATTTTTTTTCTGATAGTTTTGAAGATGAAGTAAGTTTTCAACCAAATGAGGAATTCGAGGTGCTAGAACCAAGAAAGCCTACTTTGGAAGAACTCTTACTTGATCTAAAAAGCAATCTGATGACCGTGCTGTTCTCGAGTCGAAAATTATAGCAACTTGCAAGGAGTTGAATGATTATTTGGACAACTTAGAAAAGGTCGAGACTTGCACTTCACCTAATACTTTTGAGAATGAAATCATTGAAATTGATCCAAGTTCTTTTGAATCTCAACCAATTATAAATATTGCAAAATCTACTGAGGTTGAGGATCATTTGTCTCCTTGTGTCCCCACTATTATCGAACCATTAAATCCATCACAAGAATTGGATGAATGTCTTAAGGATGTTGATTCGCTTCTTGTATGGGAATGTTATTTTGAGATGCTTCATCTTACGGGCCACACACTTAGACGTGTCACTCCACCAGATCCAATTGAAAATTTTGAGGGAAAAATTTTTGAGGACACCAAGCAAGAGAGAGAGCTAGAGGAGTTGAGCCTAGCAGAGTTTGAGCGCGAGTTTGGACAGGTGGATGCAAGCCTAAATGATGAAGTCCAATCTTTCTGGGCCTCAATTTGTCATTTGGACGAAAGCGAGTGGGACAATAGAATTGATGCATTCCTCCTTCCCAAACCTTCACCCATACCATTTGAGTCTTGGGAGGTACTTGAAGATACGACTCAAATATCGTCCGACTTAGAGACCAACACACGTGCTATGCAACAAGAGGATCATTTTTCGGTTTATGAGGACAAGCACTCTATGCTTAAATTTTTTTCTAATATGGATTGTTCCTTTTTGTGTGCCCCTCTCCCCATACTACTTTAAAAATCTTTGGAACGTGATTCTATATTTCTTGGATCCCAATGGGACTTTTCCTCTTATGCACCAAAATCCTTTATTATCCCCCTAAATTTTGTAATTGGTGATGGTTCATTTTTTATAATTTTCACATGCCTTCCGTTTTTCAAACGGAATTCTTACTTTTCGGGAGGCATGCATCCTAATGAGGGTACACCATTAATCCCTCAAAGTCAAATTGTATTTTGGGTGGACCCTCAAATTTTTCGACTTCTAGTGTATGATTTATTAGCCGTTCAAATTTTAGGTTGTAAATAGTTAGTTTTTTTTCTTTTTCTTTTTCTCTTTTATTATAGTCTAGTTTTGATAGTTAAAGTTTTTGTTATTATTTTTGCTATGCTTGGTTCTAACATGTTTTGTAGATTCAATGGACTCGCACTCATCAGGGATCGCTCCATTTGGGTAATACCTTTCTTTTCCTCTCTTTATGTTGTGTTCTTGATTCACATTGAGGACAATGCAACATTTAAGTTAGGGGGTGTGGGATATTATTCCCATTTATTGTTTAGATTCATTAATTCGATCACATGTTCTTTCCAAGTGTGTTTTTTTTTTTAAAAAAAAAATTGAAAAATTTTGAAAAAAGCCAAAAATATTTTTCTTCTAAATAAATAGAAATTGGAATTTAAATTTTTCAAAAATATCACCTTTATTCTATTTAAAGTCTCAAATTGTAAAATTCTCAATTGCACTAAGCCAAAATTGACCGAAGATGGAAATTGAAAGAAAATTGACGACTTTACGAATAAGTGTGGAGATTAGTCCAAACCCGGTGAGATTTCGAGCCTTTCAATTTTTTATGAGTTTTTAAATAAATCCGAGTTTATGATTAACTCAAAGTTCTTTTCAGCGTTTTAATAAGTCGTTGATGATCTCAATCCTTTGTTTTGATCGGTTATGGGAAATGTGTGAAATGTTGTCTCGAAATTCGTGCTAAATATATCTCTAAACTTAATTAATCTCGAGATGCATATGGTAATGTGATTAGAAATTTGGACGATGAAGTAGGCCATCATTTGTTACCCAAAAATATTAGCCATAAAAAGATGTGAAAAATTATCCCTTTGCAACCCACTTTGAGCCAAATAAAATTTATCCTTTCGTTTGATAACCCGAAAAACCCAAATAGCCCGGAATTGTGAAAATTGAGAAAATTTATCAATTAAGTCCAAATTGAGCAATAAAAAGGGGCAAGAGAAAAAAGAAGAAAAAAAAAGAAGAGAAGAAAAAGAAAAGAAAAAAGAGAAAAATAAGCAAATGCCCGAAAAAAAAAGCACTAATGGACATCATAAGGAAATTTTCCAATTCCGAATAGCCCATGTATTCTCATTTTTATCATTTACACTTTATGATCCAAGAAAGTCCTAACCGAGTCCGAATGGCGAAATTGCTTACCGCATGGAGAGCTAAGACATGAAAAGATAATATGAGAGATTAAATAGTGTGAATTAGAGGTGATGTTCCCATTTCCTAATAACCGTACTCCGATGATGAGATCTTTTCACCATAAATTTCCTTCTTTTCAATTTTGTATGCATGAATTTGTGTCCAGTATATTTACTCTTTATATCATGCATACCGAGAGAAAATAGCCACAATCCGAGTGATTCGTTTGTGAGTGCAATCCGTAAGAATTTGAATCAAAACGAATTTTCGAAAAGTAATGTAATGCTCAATCGGTGGAAATTTGAGGTTTAATTTTTGGCTTTGCACACACACACTATGGTTTGAGACATTTGAATATGAATTTATGGTGATTATTTTTCAAAAAGTTTAAATTGTACAATTTTTAAGTATTTTGATATTTATTTGAGTCAATAAAGAATTTTGTGGGTAAATTCACTGCAAACCCTCACGAGACAAAACTCGTCCTACTAGGGTAACCTAGGGGTTTATAGGCTTGTTGCATACGCTATATGCAATCGCGTGCCTGCGAAAGTGGAATTTTATTTTAATAAAGGAATTTTCAAGAGTAGAATTTTGGTTAGGATTCATATACATTGCTCGGGACGCGCAAAGTTCTAAGTTAGGGGGTGTGTTTAGGCACATATTCTTCACATTTATCCCCTTAATTTCGGTATTTTTATGATCCCGTGTAGTGTAAATATCTTGGATTTATCTCTTATTTATGCTACTAACCTTTTTTGGCAAGTATTTCGTGTTTTGTGTATTTCTCATGTGTTTTACAGGTATTTCACGCAAGTTAGTGCGAAGGAGAGCTCAAAACAGTGAAATAAATCAAGAAATGGAGAGTTGAAGGGTATTTTCGCAATTTTTCAGCCTTATTCCGGAGGTGGGGCCAACTATAAAGTTGAAGAGTTCTAAATTACAAGAATACTGGAAAAAACGGCACCTCAATCCGAGCTACGGTGAAGAAGTTACGATGTTTTGAAGTTGTGCGATAATGAAGAGTCTGGATGTGCGGATTTCTGTAATTAATTATGCATTTAATGCAGTGCAACTCTTGGAAAACTTGTGCCACAAGCGAAATTTGATGCCAAATTCGTGCAACTTAGTGCTATAAAAGACCAAGCCCTACCTCATTTTCAAAGGGAGATGCTAGAGAGAGGCTAGGTTAGGAGTAGGTTAGAAGTGCTAGATTGAATTTTAGGGTTAGATTTTGAGGGCAAATTTTCTATTCCTTCAAGAGTTTTCATGAAGATTCCAATTCCATTTTTTGTTGCTGAATTCAAGTAATATCTTTCCATTATATATTTTTATTATTTGCAAATTATTTCCCATGTCTTGTAGATCCATAATTTTGTGTGTGAATTTATTCTTGAACCAAATCATGAGTAGCTAAATTCCCAAGGGTTAGGGTACATGAACTCAATCCAAGGCAAATTATTTATGTAGAAAATAGTGGTTAAATTAAAATATTGATTGAATCGTGAAAGCACCGCTTTATATTTACCTTTTATTTCGTATGGTGCGGGCTTGGACCTCATATACGTAATGCTTAGAATATATAAAGACTGGATTCATTCACCGCTTTATATCTATCTTTGATTTCATATGATGCGGGTTAGATCCCTGATACGACGCAAATATTGCGTATTTCACCCGTTAACCTACGCGTTATTAGCCCCCTCGGGTATCTTAATCCCTATATTTATGCTCGTTAACCAGACAACCTCGGATTTCTATGTTAACATGTTTTGCAGGGGTTAATTGAGCTTTTGTAGGTATTTGGATGCTTAGTATGAAGTTCGGACGCTTTTCGGAAATGTTTCGTCGACTTTTGCAGCTTCGGGGGCATTTTAGTAATTCCATCATTCGGGTTTGAATCCCGAGCTCTTCACGGAAGTTGAAGCCCTCTGATTTCTCTTCGCGTGACCGCCGACGGTGCATGATTTTGAGTTGTATCGAAAGAGTTATGGCATTTTTAGGATGGTTTTTACTTCAAATTCACACTCAAGGTCACATTCAAGGGCATTTTAGTCATTTCATATTTTGGTTTTTTGGCACAATGTCTTCTTGGATGTTGTAGTCCTCTGAGTTATCTTCGCGTAGCCTCCGACCGTGCCTCATTCCGAGCTATAACGAAGAAATTACGGCATTTTCCGTAAAACAGGACAAAGCTGCAGAATTCAGACCTGTAGGTTGCGAAACGATTCGGCCCAAAACCGAATCAATTCGGAATTCTGCAGAATTGCAGATTCGAACTTCCCTGTTTCCGAATCGATTCGGACCATTTCCGAATCGATTCGGCCCTCCAGATTTTGGGTTTTCTTCCCTTTTATTACAAGTTTGCCATGGGATATTTTGTATAAACCCAATTCTCTCTCATTTGAGATAAAAATAATCAGATTTTAGCTTAGTTTAGGGTTTGGTTTTGGGAGCTTTTCTTCATTTCTCCTTGGGGTTATGCCCTTTTTGGGTTTTGTAAGTTGGTTTTCATTATCCATTCCATTAATCTAGTTGTATTTCATTCTTTCCTTTCTTTCTAGATAATTTCCATGCTTTCTAATTAGGTTTTCAAGCTTTATTTATTGCTTTCTTAGTTAATTAGCTTAATTTAGTTAATTTCATGATTTGTCCGTATATAAATAGGTTCGGGATTGCATTTCCGCCATTTTCGGGTTCGGACCTTGAAATTTAGGGTTTCGTGTAAAATCACATTTAATTGAAACCTCGCGTATTAAAGTCGGATTATTATGCGTTTAACTTTCTTTGTCATGCAACGTTAGTGTTTATAGCGATTATCCGAATTTAATCCGCGTGTGACCATTTTCCGTTAAATGTTTTATCTCGCAACTTTGGGTTAAATTCCTTCTTGCGTGATGTTTATGCTTAATTGTGAATGCTCGATTAAATTGCTTTCGAGCCTTAATTCTAATTAGTAGTTGTTTCGGTCCGTTTGGTAGAATGCGATCCCGATCCTCGCTTACTTTAATTTAGGGAAACTTATTCTTTTCTTTATTCACGATAACCACCCTTTCACCTTTTCTTTTATTTATTTTACATTTTTATTCCTGAAGTTTTAAAGCAATTAACATCTAAAATTCAATCACTCCCTGTGGATTTCTTACGATACCCGACTTACCGCTGTACTTGCCTCGCAAGTTGAGTCGTAGTTTAGGTTTTTGTATTGAGTAGGCGAAACGAAAACAACGATTAGCGTTCTGACGCGACGCTACTTTTCGCGCTCGATCAAAATGGCGCCGTTGCCGGGGAGTGTGTTTTAGATAGTAATTGTTTTATTATTTCGTAGTATTTTTCCTTTTGTATTTGTATTCTTTGTTTTAACCTTTTTTGCAGGATAGCATATTTGAGCGCTAAGAAACTTTGATTCGCGGTTGCTCACTTTCTTGCTCGGATTCTCCATCTGCAAACAATGAGGTAATCATGTCCTACTATTATAGTTATTACGGTTATTCTAATGATTCATACTTTGGGGATAGTTTTCAAGTTTTCCATTTTCAAGATTTTCTTGAAAATGAAAGACTTGAAAACATTTATCGGAATGAAAATCGTTATTGGGAGCTTGAGTTGGATTCATTATTCGAATCCAATGACGATTCTTATTTCATTACTTTCGAAGACGAGTTTCAACCAAATGAGGAGTCCGAGGCTCTTGAGCCGAGGAAGCCTACTTTGGAAGAAACTTTGCTTCTTTACTCCCAAGGTTTGGAAAGCCTAAATGATGCTGGAATGAGACTTGGTGTACTTTGCGATGAGATGAATTCTTATGCACAAAACAACGAGGAGGTGGAAACTTGTGTTTCAGCTCAATTTTTCAAAGAATTTCTCATCGAGTGTGCATCTCTCTCCCCCGAAATTCATTCTCCTTCCGACGATATGTTGACGGAGATTGAATTTATTTCATTATCATTTACGTTTTCCGTCATTGAACCATTATAATTATCGGTTGATTCCTATGAGTCGGTAGAAACTTTTAAAACTTCTACACTTTTTGCCGATGAGGACTCTTTACCGGACTTGTTTTCGATGGATGTTATCCTCATGTGTGCACCATCTACCATTCCATTTGAAAAACCTTTGGGAGATGAATCGATTTTTCTTGGTCCTCTAGTGTTCCTTTCCCCCTTATTATCCAAATCCCCCATCGTTCGCCCAAAATTTCAAATTGGCGATGGTTCACTTTTTTCACCACCCACATGCCTTCCGTTGTTCAAACGGAATTCATATCTTTCGGGAGGCATGTTCGCTTTGGAGGGTCAGTCAAATACCTTTTTGGGTGGACCCTCAACTATTTAGACTTATAGTATATAGTTAGTGTGAAGCCTAAATAGTAGGTTGTAAATAGTTAGCTTTTTAATTTTCTTTCTTTCCTTTTTAATTTAGTCTAGTGTAATTAGTTAACTTTTTGTTATTTGTTTTTGCTATGCTCGGTACTAACTTGTTTTGTAGATTCCTTTGGACTCGCGCTTATGGAGATCGCTCCAATTTTGGGTAATATCATTCTTTTCCTCTCTTTGTGTTGTGTTCTTAATGCGCATTGAGGACAATGCTACATTTAAGTTAGGGGGTGTATGATATTTTATCCATTTCATGTGTAGTCCATGTATTTTCTCTCATTTAGTTACTAAGTATGCCTTTTTGTGAGAAATTTAAAAATTTTCAAAAATATTTTCTTTCTTTTTTCTCCTTTGTTGGGCATTTTGCTTTGTTTCCAGTGATAAATTTCAATAACTGCCCGATCCGATAGACAACTCAATGATGCATGTTCTCGATTTTAGAAGTTATTAGACTTTAGTCCTCAAATCATTGATATTGTGAATAACGTCATGAATTAAACTTTATCCCATGAGCATATGCACTTTCCTTGTCATATTGATTTGGTTTAAGATTTTTAGAACTTGGGAATCTTTTGTTGCATTGTATATACTTACACCGAGTAAGCTTTGTACCTTTCTTCGTTTGTGAGTGTTATACACTATTCTTTCCTCTTTGAAAACGTTGAATTCGTTGGTAATCTCATTATTCTTTCATTTGACCGTTATTCATTAATTGAGTTCATACTTGAAATGTGTTACTTGATCATGATTTTCATATACTGTTTTGACTTGAGAATTGCGTAAACTTTGTGAAATGATCATAGGCAATCTTTGTTATATCACCCATATTAGCCTTGATCTCACCATATATGTTTACCCTCGTTAACCCCTTTGAGACTAATTATTCGCCTTTCGTTTCATAACCCCATTCCCATAACCAACTCCAAATTGGAGTTTTAGCCCATACATACACTTTCCATACCTTTGTTTGGAATGTTACTTGGGATTGAATGATGTTGTTATGATGTGTGGTTGCAATTTAAGCATATGAGAGTTTGAAAAGTAAAGAAAAGTGATGTAAAAAAAAAAGTGTAGTGAAAAAGAGAAGGCAAAAAGCAAAAGAAAACAAAAGAAAACATGAGAAAAAGAAGAAAAGAAAAAGAAAAGAGAAAGTTGTATATGTTGTGTATATAGTTCAATAAGCTTTGATTACTCTCCAAATGATACATTTAATGCTTGTTTTCCAATTTTTTAATTGCCCACATTTTCCCCATTATTCCAAGTTTTCATCTCCGAACACTTTGAATCCGTACATATACCTTTCATTTCATACCTTAACCCCAAACCTACATTACAACCCTATATAAATTCCTATGTGATCTTAGGGTGCATTTAATTTAAAAGTCATAATAGTTGTGATAATCTATGAAAATGCATTTCGCCTCTTTTAGTGTGCGGTATCTTTCATTGAGATTGCAAGTTTTTCATTTCCTATATAGCGTTCTTCTTCTGTGACATGTGTGCAGCCTAGTTTCCATTTACATTTACTCTTTATGCCCGCATGTCCCGTGTATTACCTCCCATTCCGAGTGATTTCATTTGTTGAGCGTAATGCCCGTGAGGATTGAATGTATGCTTGCTTTGATTAGTATTCGATTTATATAAGTTTTTTGCCAAATCATATTTTGCATTTTCTCTCCCCCCTCCCACTTTTAAAGTTTCAATTCTATGAGGTGCATTCAACTTGTTAATAACAACGGACTTTAGCTTGAATTCGTTCAATATGCTAATAACATGTTTGAAATCTTTTTCGTTGTTGTTGAGTTTGTCCCATGTTGGGTTGGGCATATTTTGAGGAAACCATATGATGTTTGTGGGTTTCATCCCTGAAAACCCTCACGAGACGACACTCGTCCACTAGGGTAACCTAGGGGTTTAACAGCTTATTGCATACGCTAAATGCAATCGAATCGCCCGCGAAAGTGGCCTTATGCTTTTATACCATACTTTTGTACTTCTCCTGCTTTTGGTTTTCTTGTAGTTCTTGTTGTTTCCTATTTCATTGCTAGGGACTAGCAATGTGTAAGTTAGGGGGTGTGATACGACGCAAATATTGCGTATTTCACCCCTTAACCTACGCATTATTAGCCCCCTCGGGTATCTTAATCCCTATATTTATGCTCGTTAACCAGACAACCTCGGATTTCTATGTTAACATGTTTTGCAGGGGTTAATTGAGCTTTTGTAGGTATTTGGATGCTTAGTATGAAGTTCGGACGCTTTCCGGAAATGTTTCGTCGACTTTTGCAGCTTCGGGGTCATTTTAGTAATTCCAACATTCGGGTTTGAATCCCGAGCTCTTCACGGAAGTTGAAGCCCTCTGATTTCTCTTCGCGTGGCCGCCGACGGTGCATGATTCTGAGTTGTATCGAAAGAGTTATGGCATTTTTAGGATGGTTTTTACTTCAAATTCACACTCAAGGTCACATTCAAGGGCATTTTAGTCATTTCATATTTTGGGTTTTTGGCCCAATGTCTTCTTATATGTTGTATTCCTCTGAGTTATCTTCGCGTATCCTCCGACCGTGCCTCATTCTGAGCTATAACGAAGAAATGGCGGCATTTTCCGTAAAACAGGACAAAGCTGCAGAATTCAGACCTGTAGGTTGCGAATCGATTCGGCCCAAAACAGAATCAATTCGGAATTCTGTAGAATTGCAGATTCGAACTTCCCCTGTTTCCGAATCGATTCGGACCATTTCCGAATCGATTCGGCCCTCCAGATTTTTGGTTTTCTTCCCTTTTATTACAAGTTTGCCATGGGATATTTTGTATAAACCCAATTCTCTCTCATTTGAGACAAAAATAATCAGATTTTAGCTTAGTTTAGGGTTTGGTTTTGGGAGCTTTTCTTCATTTCTCCTTGGGGTTATGCCCTTTTTGGGTTTTGTAAGTTGGTTTTCATTATCCATTCCATTAATCTAGTTGTATTTCATTCTTTCCTTGCTTTCTAGATAATTTCCATGCTTTCTAATTAGGTTTTCAAGCTTTATTTATTGCTTTCTTAGTTAATTAGCTTAATTTAGTTAATTTCATGATTTGTCCGTAGATAAATAGGTTCGGGATTGCATTTCCGCCATTTTCGGGTTCGGACCTCGAAATTTAGGGTTTCGTGTAAAATCGCATTTAATTGAAACCTCGCGTATTAAAGTCGGATTATTATGCGTTTAACTTTCTTTGTCATGCAACGTTAGTGTTTATAGCGATTATCCGAATTTAATCCGCGTGTGACCATTTTCCGTTAAATGTTTTATCTCGCAACTTTGGGTTAAATTCCTTCTTGCGTGATGTTTATGCTTAATTGTGAATGCTCGATTAAATTGCTTTCGAGCCTCAATTCTAATTAGTAGTTGTTTCGGTCCGTTTGGTAGAATGCGATCCCGATCCTCGCTTACTTTAATTTAGGGAAACTTATTCTTTTCTTTATTCACGATAACCACCCTTTCACCTTTTCTTTTATTTATTTTACATTTTTATTCCTGAAGTTTTAAAGCAATTAACATCTAAAATTCAATCACTCCCTGTGGATTTCTTACGATACCCGACTTACCGCTGTACTTGCCTCGCAAGTTGAGTCGTAGTTTAGGTTTTTGTATTGAGTAGGCGAAACGAAAACAACGATTAGCGTTCTGACGCGACGCTACTTTTCGCGCTCGATCAAAATGGCGCCGTTGCCGGGGAGTGTGTTTTAGATAGTAATTGTTTTATTATTTCGTAGTATTTTTCCTTTTGTATTTGTATTCTTTGTTTTAACCTTTTTTGCAGGATAGCATATTTGAGCGCTAAGAAACTTTGATTCGCGGTTGCTCACTTTCTTGCTCGGATTCTCCATCTGCAAACAATGAGGTAATCATGTCCTACTATTATAGTTATTACGGTTATTCTAATGATTCATACTTTGGGGATAGTTTTCAAGTTTTCCATTTTCAAGATTTTCTTGAAAATGAAAGATTGAAAACATTTATCGGAATGAAAATCGTTATTGGGAGCTTGAGTTGGATTCATTATTCGAATCCAATGACGATTCTTATTTCATTACTTTCGAAGACGAGTTTCAACCAAATGAGGAGTCCGAGGCTCTTGAGCCGAGGAAGCCTACTTTGGAAGAAACTTTGCTTCTTTACTCCCAAGGTTTGGAAAGCCTAAATGATGCTGGAATGAGACTTGGTGTACTTTGCGATGAGATGAATTCTTATGCACAAAACAACGAGGAGGTGGAAACTTGTGTTTCAGCTCAATTTTTCAAAGAATTTCTCATCGAGTGTGCATCTCTCTCCCCCGAAATTCATTCTCCTTCCGACGATATGTTGACGGAGATTGAATTTATTTCATTATCATTTACGTTTTCCGTCATTGAACCATTATAATTATCGGTTGATTCCTATGAGTCGGTAGAAACTTTTAAAACTTCTACACTTTTTGCCGATGAGGACTCTTTACCGGACTTGTTTTCGATGGATGTTATCCTCATGTGTGCACCATCTCCCATTCCATTTGAAAAACCTTTGGGAGATGAATCGATTTTTCTTGGTCCTCTAGTGTTCCTTTCCCCCTTATTATCCAAATCCCCCATCGTTCGCCCAAAATTTCAAATTGGCGATGGTTCACTTTTTTCACCACCCACATGCCTTCCGTTGTTCAAACGGAATTCATATCTTTCGGGAGGCATGTTCGCTTTGGAGGGTCAGTCAAATACCTTTTTGGGTGGACCCTCAACTATTTAGACTTATAGTATATAGTTAGTGTGAAGCCTAAATAGTAGGTTGTAAATAGTTAGCTTTTTAATTTTCTTTCTTTCCTTTTTAATTTAGTCTAGTGTAATTAGTTAACTTTTTGTTATTTGTTTTTGCTATGCTCGGTACTAACTTGTTTTGTAGATTCCTTTGGACTCGCGCTTATGGAGATCGCTCCAATTTTGGGTAATATCATTCTTTTCCTCTCTTTGTGTTGTGTTCTTAATGCGCATTGAGGACAATGCTACATTTAAGTTAGGGGGTGTATGATATTTTATCCATTTCATGTGCAGTCCATGTATTTTCTCTCATTTAGTTACTAAGTATGCCTTTTTGTGAAAAATTTAAAAATTTTCAAAAATATTTTCTTTCTTTTTTCTCCTTTGTTGGGCATTTTGCTTTGTTTCCAGTGATAAATTTCAATAACTGCCCGATCCGATAGACAACTCAATGATGCATGTTCTCGATTTTAGAAGTTATTAGACTTTAGTCCTCAAATCATTGATATTGTGAATAACGTCATGAATTAAACTTTATCCCATGAGCATATGCACTTTCCTTGTCATATTGATTTGGTTTAAGATTTTTAGAACTTGGGAATCTTTTGTTGCATTGTATATACTTACACCGAGTAAGCTTTGTACCTTTCTTCGTTTGTGAGTGTTATACACTATTCTTTCCTCTTTGAAAACGTTGAATTCGTTGGTAATCTCATTATTCTTTCATTTGACCGTTCATTAATTGAGTTTATACTTGAAATGTGTTACTTGATCATGATTTTCATATACTGTTTTGACTTGAGAATTGCGTAAACTTTGTGAAATGATCATAGGCAATCTTTGTTATATCACCCATATTAGCCTTGATCTCACCATATATGTTTACCCTCGTTAACACCTTTGAGACTAATTATTCGCCTTTCGTTTCATAACCCCATTCCCATAACCAACTCCAAATTGGAGTTTTAGCCCATACATACACTTTCCATACCTTTGTTTGGAATGTTACTTGGGATTGAATGATGTTGTTATGATGTGTGGTTGCAATTTAAGCATATGAGAGTTTGAAAAGTAAAGAAAAGTGATGTAAAAAAAAAAGTGTAGTGAAAAAGAGAAGGCAAAAAGCAAAAGAAAACAAAAGAAAACATGAGAAAAAGAAGAAAAGAAAAAGAAAAGAGAAAGTTGTATATGTTGTGTATATAGTTCAATAAGCTTTGATTACTCTCCAAATGATACATTTAATGCTTGTTTTCCAATTTTTTAATTGCCCACATTTTCCCCATTATTCCAAGTTTTCATCTCCGAACTCTTTGAATCCGTACATATACCTTTCATTTCATACCTTAACCCCAAACCTACATTACAACCCTATATAAATTCCTATGTGATCTTAGGGTGCATTTAATTTAAAAGTCATAATAGTTGTGATAATCTGTGAAAATGCATTTCGCCTCTTTTAGTGTGCGGTATCTTTCATTGAGATTGCAAGTTTTTCATTTCCTATATAGCGTTCTTCTTCTGTGACATGTGTGAAGCCTAGTTTCCATTTACATTTACTCTTTATGCCCGTATGTCCCGTGTATTACCTCCCATTCCGAGTGATTTCATTTGTTGAGCGTAATGCCCGTGAGGATTGAATGTATGCTTGCTTTGATTAGTATTCGATTTATATAAGTTTTTTGCCAAATCATATTTTTCATTTTCTCTCCCCCCTCCCACTTTTAAAGTTTCAATTCTATGAGGTGCATTCAACTTGTTAATAACAACGGACTTTAGCTTGAATTCGTTCAATATGCTAATAACATGTTTGAAATCTTTTTCATTGTTGTTGAGTTTGTCCCATGTTGGGTTGGGCATATTTTGAGGAAACCATATGATGTTTGTGGGTTTCATCCCTGAAAACCCTCACGAGACGACACTCGTCCACTAGGGTAACCTAGGGGTTTAACGGCTTATTGCATACGCTAAATGCAATCGAATCGCCCGCGAAAGTGGCCTTATGCTTTTATACCATACTTTTGTACTTCTCCTGCTTTTGGTTTTCTTTTAGTTCTTGTTGTTTCTTATTTCATTGCTAGGGACTAGCAATGTGTAAGTTAGGGGGTGTGATACGACGCAAATATTGCGTATTTCACCCGTTAACCTATGCATTATTAGCCCCCTCGGGTATCTTAATCCCTATATTTATGCTCGTTAACCAGACAACCTCAGATTTCTATGTTAACATGTTTTGTAGGGGTTAATTGAGCTTTTGTAGGTATTTGGATGCTTAGTATGAAGTTCGGACGCTTTCCGAAAATGTTTCGTCGACTTTTGCAGCTTCGGGGGCATTTTAGTAATTCCAGCATTCGGGTTTGAATCCCGAGATCTTCACGGAAGTTGAATCCCTCTGATTTCTCTTCGCGTGGCCGCCGACGGTGCATGATTCTGAGTTGTATCGAAAGAGTTATGGCATTTTTAGGATGGTTTTTACTTCAAATTCACACTCAAGGTCACATTCAAGGGAATTTTAGTCATTTCATATTTTGGTTTTTTGGCCCAATGTCTTCTTGGATGTTGTAGTCCTCTGAGTTATCTTCGCGTAGCCTCCGACCGTGCCTCATTCTGAGCTATAACGAAGAAATGGCGGCATTTTCCGTAAAACAGGACAAAGCTGCAGAATTCAGACTTGTAGGTTGCGAATCGATTCGGCCCAAAACAGAATCGATTCGGAATTCTGTAGAATTGCAGATTCGAACTTCCCCTGTTTCCGAATCGATTCGGACCATTTCCGAATCGATTCGGCCCTCCAGATTTTTGGTTTTCTTCCCCTTTATTACAAGTTTGCCATGGGATATTTTGTATAAACCCAATTCTCTCTCATTTGAGACAAAAATAATCAGATTTTAGCTTAGTTTAGGGTTTGGTTTTGGGAGCTTTTCTTCATTTCTCCTTGGGGTTATGCCCTTTTTGGGTTTTGTAAGTTGGTTTTCATTATCCATTCCATTAATCTAGTTGTATTTCATTCTTTCCTTGCTTTCTAGATAATTTCCATGCTTTCTAATTAGGTTTTCAAGCTTTATTTATTGCTTTCTTAGTTAATTAGCTTAATTTAGTTAATTTCATGATTTGTCCGTAGATAAATAGGTTCGGGATTGCATTTCTGCCATTTTCGGGTTCGGACCTCGAAATTTAGGGTTTCGTGTAAAATCGCATTTAATTGAAACTTCGCGTATTAAAGTCGGATTATTATGCGTTTAACTTTCTTTGTCATGCAACGTTAGTGTTTATAGCGATTATCCGAATTTAATCCGCATGTGACCATTTTCCGTTAAATGTTTTATCTCGCAACTTTGGGTTAAATTCCTTCTTGCGTGATGTTTATGCTTAATTGTGAGTGCTCGATTAAATTGCTTTCGAGCCTCAATTATAATTAGTAGTTGTTTCGGTCCGTTTGGTAGAATGCGATCCCGATCCTCGCTTACTTTAATTTAGGGTAACTTATTCTTTTCTTTATTCACGATAACCACCCTTTCACCTTTTCTTTTATTTATTTTACATTTTTATTCCTGAAGTTTTAAAGCAATTAACATCTAAAATTCAATCACTCCCTGTGGATTTCTTACGATACCCGACTTACCGCTGTACTTGCCTCGTAAGTTGAGTCGTAGTTTAGGTTTTTGTATTGAGTAGGCGAAACGAAAACAACGATTAGCGTTCTGACGCGACGCTACTTTTCGCGCTCGATCAATCCCTCATATATGTAATGCTTAGAATGTATAAAGACCGGATCTAGTCAATAATTTTAATTTACAATTCTAGTATTCTATACGGTAATTTGTTAAGGATTGAGGGATTGTACCCTACCCTATTTTCTCCCATTTGTCGGATCTAATTTCTTTTGCACTTTTCATTTTGTTTTTCTTAAGTAATTTTTTAATAGAAATTTTCCCAATTTTTAATCATCTTTTCGTTTCTTTTACGAAATCATTTCAAGATTTAATAATTTTTCTTATTACTATTTGGCAATCTCGATCCCTGTGGATACGATCCCGACTTACCGGGTTTATTACTTGAGCGACATGCTTGCACTTGAGCCTAGATTGTACGCACTTTTGAGACAAATATTAAGTCGCGTCACTGAGCTCTCTTCTTGGGAAGTTTGCTCGACGCGCACGAAATCTCGTATACTAATCCTGGAATGGTTGGGCCCTCTTAGCGAACTCTTGATCGAGAGGTATCCCTTTGATAACTTCTACCTTCTCGGAGTCCTAAGAGATCGGAAGCGGAGGCTTTACTCAGCCTCTTCAATACGCTCGACCATTCTGGAGTGAGAGACCGACCGTTATAGTAATTAGTGGATCTGAGTGAAAAGGTTATGCATGGATGGTAGGATTGGTCTTATAACGATCTGGAATATCTAGACCGACTTCTATCATTCCTAGGAGGTTGAGGTGGCATTTTCCTCTTATATGATGAGGCAGCTGGGGATCTAGCTTAAAGCGTTTGAGTAAGTTGTCACACAATTTCCTGTATCGTCTCCTGCCCCTTAATGATGTTGAGTAGAATTCCCTATAAATCTCTCATACTAGGAGGAGTGGAAGGACTGAAAATGTTACCTCTAGCAAGACTGCCTTATGAAATGTCCATCATACTTCAAGGGTATAAAAGACAGGTTGTGAAAGACTCGGGTAAGAAATAACAATAATTTGTCATTTTCCACAGATGGCGCCAATCTGTTGATGCTTAAATTTGGATTATTGATCTTAGCCCTTAGTTACCAAATTATCACCACATCTAATAGAGAAAATAAAAATATAGAGAGATGCACCAGATATTGGTTCAGCACATGAATAGAGCCTATATCCATGTGGCTTTACAAATCAGGGTTTTAGCATAAAGCTAATATGCTCGTGCGTTGTCCCTCTCAGTTGGGGGAAATGGTGTATTTATAGTAAGTGGAAACTCTAGGGGTGGAATGCTTTAATAGATTCTAGCATTTACACCTTTACACAATAAGATGCAGTTGGACGTCTTTCACGTGCATGGTGAGTATTGAATATCCCACGTGTGTCTGATGGTTCATCTTCTTGGCTTTGGTCAGCTGAGAAGCTAACCAAAAGGTATTTGAGCCGACCAGTTCTCATCTAGCATGGAAAACATTAGGATAATATTGACAGGTGTCATCGCTGTATTGGCCCAGGTGGCCTAATATTTTTTGGCTACAACACTTAGGTATTTAAAGAATACTTACAATTATGAGTGTTGATGCAAAAAAAACTACACTAGGCCTAATTAATTGATCACATATAAATAAGTAAAACAAATAAGACAAATGAGATTTTTAAAGTTGTTCGGTTCAATGGAAAAGACTACATCAAATTTTATGTATTGCTTGACTGCCATGATTTGTTTTTCGATCCCTTGCAATGAGGGTGTTACAATGTATTTATAACCCCAGAGGGGTGTCAAGATTCGTCATGTGAAAGGATGGAATGTCTTCATTTGTTAGGCATTTACATCAATACATAATGAGACTTAAACGTAAGACTGATGGCGCTTCATTGGCCTTACTGGTTGCACTACACCAAAAACAGGAATCTGGCACAGTTTTGAACTGTGCCAGAATCAGGTGTTCCAAAATGACAATTTTTTTCTGGCACGGCTCAAAAGTATGCCAGATTTGGCCAAACAAGAACACTTCTGGCACACTTTTAAACCGTGCCAGAATTTGATATTTTTGACACACTTTTGGCACAGTTTTTAACTGTGCCAGATTCAGCACAGTTTAAAAAAATTTGGCACAGTTCAAAACCGTGTCAAAATATGATACACTTTTGCCACGGTTTTGAACTGTGCCAAATTTTTTATAAAAAGAAAAAAAAATAATTATTTGAAAGAAAATTCACAAATTAATAATATTACACGTTGTTAATAAACTAATGTACATACAAACTTCAAAATATTACAAGTCTTTAACAGTTCACATGCCCAAAAAAAATTAGGTAGAGTTTCCTCTATTTTTTGGACATTCCAAAACTTGCTAATACAAAACCTGCCTAACATAAAGCCCGCACGACCACAAAATATAACAATTAACTTACAAAGCCCGCACGACCTTAAAAGTCAATAATAAAACAAAAAAAGATTGCACGGCCATGACACAAAAAAATGGAATCATGAATAAACCCCTTGTTATAAACCATTGAGTTCTCTGTGTGTTCCACGTGAATAAATGCCAACGATAAACTGTTATCCTGCAAAAAAAATAGGATACAAGAAAAATACGATATTAGTAACGCAATAATTTAAAAAAAAAATACTCAAACTAAAAAATTACATATAGGAGTGGAAATTATCGTCATATTCTCAAACCGGGAGACCCGGGACAACGCGGCCAGTTCCTAAAAGTGGTCCCGTGCGAGGTGTTCGTGCCTCCTACGGGGTCGTTTGGGGGTTGGTTTGGGTTTTCACCCTTTAACGGCTTGTTTTTCGTCTAAGTGTGATTTTTGCAAATTATCATCATATTCTCAAACGCGGAGCCCTGGGACTACGCGGCCAGTTCCTACAAGTTACATTGGTCCCGTGCGAGGTGTTCGTGCCTCCTACGGGGTCATTTTGGGGTTGGTTTGGATTTTCACCCGTTAACGGCTTGTTTTTAGGTCTAAGTGTGATTTTCGTAAATTATCGTCATATTCTCAAATCGAGAGACCTGGGACTACTCGGTTAATTCCTACAAGTTACATTAGTCCCGTGCGAGGTGTTCGTGCCACCTACGGGATCATTTGGGGATTGGTTTGGGTTTTCACCCTTTAACGGCTTATTTTTAAGTCTAATTGTGATTTCTACAGATTAGAGTCATATTCTCAAATCGGGAGACCCGGGACTACACGGTCAGTTCCTACATGTTACATTAGTCCCGTGCGAGGTGTCCGTGCCTCCTACGGGGTCGTTTGCCGGATGGTTTGGGTTTTCACCCTTTAACGGTTTGTTTTTAAGTCTAAGTGTGATTTCTGAAAATTATCATCATATTCTCAAACCGGGAGACCCGGGACTACGTGGTGAGTTCCTACAAGTTACATTGGTCCCGTGCGAGGTGTTCGTGCCTCCTACAGGGTCGTTTGCGGGCTGGTTTGGGTTTTCACCCTTTAACGGCTTGTATTTAAGTCATGTGATTTTTGCAAATTATCGTCATATTCTAAAATCGTGAGCCTCGGGACTACGCAGTCAGTTCCTACAAGTTATATTGGTCCCGTGTGAGGTGCTCGTGCCTCCTAAGGGTTCGTTTGGGGGCTGGTTTGGGTTTTCACCCTTTAAAGGCTTGTTTTTAAGTCTGAGTGTGATTTTTGTAAATTATCGTCATATTCTAAAATCGGGGGCCCCGGGACTACACAGTCAGTTCCAACAAGTTACATTGGTCCCGTACGACGTGTTCTTGCCTCCTACGGGGTCGTTTGGGGGCTGATTTGGGTTTTCACCCTTTAAGGGCTTGTTTCTAAGTCTAAGTGTGATTTTTGCAAATTATCGTCATATTCACAAACCAGGAGCCCCGGGACTACACGGTCAGTTCCTACAAGTTACATTGGTCCCATGCGAGGTGTTCGTGCCTCCTACGGGGTCGTTTGTGGGCTGATTTGAGTTTTCACCCTTTAACAGCTTATTTTTAACTCTAAGTGTGATTTTTGCAAATTATTGTCATATTCTCAAACCGGGAGACCCGGGACTACGCGATCAGTTCCTACAAGGTACATTGGTCCCGTGCGAGCTGTTCGTGCCTCCTACGGGGTCGTTTGGGGGCTGATTTGGGTTTTCACCCTTTAACGGCTTGTTTTTAAGTCTAAGTGTGATTTCTAAAAATTATCGTCATATTCTCAAACCGGGAGACTCGGGACTACGCGGTCAGTTCCTACAAGTTACATTGGTCCCGTGAGAGGTGTTCATGCCTCATACGGAGTCGTTTGTGAGCTGATTTGGGTTTTCACCATTTAACGGCTTGTTTTAAAGTCTAAATGTGATTTTTGCAAATTATCATCATATTCTCAAATCGGGAGCCCCGTGACTACGCGGTCAGTTCCTACAAGTTACATTGGTCCCGTGCGAGGTGTTCGTGCCTCCTACGGGGTCATTTGGGGGCTGGTTTGGGTTTTCACCCTTTAACGGCTTATTTTTAAGTATAAGTGTGATTTTTGTAAATTATCGTCATATTCTCAAATCGGGAGATCCGGGACTACGCAATCAGTTCCTACAAGTTACATTGGTCCCGTGCGAGGTGTTCGTGCCACCTACGGGGTCGTTTGGGGGCTGGTTTGTGTTTTCACCCTTAACGACTTGTTTTTAAGTCTAAGAGTGATTTTTAAAAATTATCGTCATATTCTCAAATCGGGAGACCCGGGACTACGCGGCCAGTTCCTACAAGTTACATTGGTTCCGTGCGAGGTGTTCATGCCTCTTACGGGTCCGTTTGGGAGCTGGTTTGAGTTTTCACCCACAAACGGCTTGTTTTTAAGCCTGATCAACGTATTTTGAAATTGTCGTCATATTCTTAAACCGGGAGACCCAGGACTACGCGGTCAGTTCGTAACAGATATTGGTCCCGCGCAAGGTGTTCGTGCCTCTTACGGGGCCTTTTGGGGGCTGGTTTGGGTTTTCACCCTCGAACGACTTGTTTTCAAGCCTAATCTGCGTATTTTGAAATCATCGTCATATTATCAAACCGGGAGACCCGGGACTACGCGGCCAGTTCGTAGAGTTACATTGGTCCCGTGCGAGGTGTTCATGCCTCTTAAGGGGCCGTTTGGGGGTTGGTTTGAATTTTCACCCTCGAACGACTTGTTTTCAAGGGAAACCTATTGTTTTCGAAACCAAGAAATGGATGCGTCATGCACACAAGGTCCTTAATGGAGTAGGTATAAGTCCATACATTAGGGCAAATTGGTCACGTATCTATTTAAAAGAGAATTGGATTTTTAGTGGCAATCTTTTCTTCGTTAGTGAGATATTAATGACTTAACATAGGATCAGTTCCAATAAATCTTCTTTGAAAACAATTTTCAGAATCAACGGGAGAATAAGAAATCCTGTTAATTGTTCTATATAACAGTTGTTCAAGGGTGATTTCTTGGAATCCAGTTAATTGTTCTATATAAGAAATCAACAAGAGAATACGCAAAACCCTATAACCTGTTATATATAACAAAATGTTATATATAACAGAGCTATTATATATAACAGTTGTTATATATAACACATGATATATATAACAGTTGTTATATATAACATAGGTGTTATATATAACAATTGTTATATATAACAGAGCTGTTATATATAACAACTATTATATATAACACGTGTTATATATAACACCTGTTATATATAACACCTGTTATATATAACAACTGTTATATATAACGTGTTATCATGCTTAAAAAGTATTGAAATGGTTGCCTTATGTCTAGGTACGAGAAAGTTCTTTTGGTGGTGTTCGTGGTAGAAAATTAGATGACATACTTAAGAAGGTTGTATTTTGTGATTAAACCTACCATCAAAGCATATAGTTTCTTCTAGAGAAAACATTTACCATGAGACTTAGCAAGCCTTATGTTCATCCTCAATTCCAATTGTCCCGAAGATAAAACAATGTAGTGGAAACAATGCAAGACTTATTTCCTTAACCATTTAGTCCCAGTGGATACTCAGATTCAAGAAATTAGAATAAGGCTACCTTTCGAATGCAAATTATGTTACAATGCAGTGGAGACAATTAGCCACATTCTCGAATGCAAATTGCAATAATAGTTATATAACTAAGCTATAACAGTTATATAACTGTTGTATAAGGCTACTGTAGCTGCAATCCAAATGCCAACTAACTAACTCAATAACCCCAATGTAGATTCCATTTCTGATTATAGCCTATTAAAAAAACAAATAATGATTAAGAAGGATTATAGAGAGAACCTGAGAGAGTAGATGAAGACCCTATGGGGACAACAAGCTTCCCTAAAACCCTCGACCCACAGCAGCGATGCTGCACATGATAGAGAACCACAACAAATATATCCAAGTCATGTTCGGTTCATTGTAACATAACTTATGACATATATACAATGAGTTTTGATATTTCAAATGTGGTAAAGGACATTGGAAGAGTACAAGACATGTATTTCATTTCTCCCAAATTGTGTCAGCATCCCCCCCTCCTCTTATATATATATATATATATATGTATAAACTATCCTTAGTGATTTCTAGGTGAGAATTGACTGGATATCTAGATGATGAATCCAATGCATAACCAGACGGGTCACTAAGTTATTGACTACCAAATGATGTCAACTTACCAAGTCATTCATAATCAATAAATAAATTCGTACAAAACAAAGATAGTATGGGGATAGCAAAACAACAAATGGGGGAATGATTGATTATCTTGTCATGATTAGAATTTTCATTGCAGTAAAACACATGAGATAAAGATTATTTAGTAATGAAACCTTGATTATTGATGCTTTTAGCACTTGTCATGGAAACATCATGGGTGTCAAATGTGATAAATTCGAAATCCTTTCTCCTTGCAAATGTCATGTTGTGAATAAGCTCAATCTTTTAAGTTCCCCCGTATTTCTTTGTCATGGGCAATGACTTTCCAGATGTGGACTGATTATGATCATGATCCAGATGTGGACTGTCATGGGCACAATCTAATATTTCCTTAGAAAAGAAGCTACAAACTTAGAATGATTACAAAAACTATGCGCGATCAACAAAGAATAGCCCAACAAATCTTATAAGAAGCATGTTATCTAATTTACGCCAAGCTGGGAGATTAATGTAAAGATCTGCTCGGGGTCTACAAGTCATGACCTGAATCATATCATAAAATTGAAATAATGAGAACAAGTTCAATAATTTACACACACACATATGAGCTGTGCTATATGTCACAAATTCCTTTGGAGATTTACATCTCAAATTAGCATGGCATATGACTTAAGACTGTCAAACTAGCTGCCTTTTGAAAAGGGACAAAATACCATCTCAAAGCCGAATGATGACTAAAGCATATCAGATCTAGAAAAACTAACCATAAGAAAATGAGATTGAATTGAAATGTACTTGATGAAAAATATTCGAAACCGGTAACATTTTTTACCTAATAAATTCTTCCCAATTTCTTTTGCGAGAATTAAATTTTAACGGTTAGGTGGATGCTTTGTGTTACATGAATGTACATATAAAGCTCTAGACGAACATGCAACAACTTAAAGTATTTATATAGTTGGGAGTTGGTAACAATGCAACAATATAGTTTTTTGCATTTTAGTAAAATTGCAAGGGCATCAAAGTTTGAAACATAAGCATTCAGTATTGATTTAGTAAAGAAACTACATTATACCTCAAGTTTGCTTCCATCGGGAAATGTCTGCCAAGACGGTATCAACTCCATAATGTGATCACTAATAAAAAGAAGACATTCCATTTCTTTCCGTGAGCTAGAGGTTCTAATTTGCATATTTTCCCAAATAGTTTAGCTAAAAATTCCATAATCAATAATATCAAAATTCAAAGAATTACCCAAAACCAAATTCTTAATAAATAAAATAAACAAATTAAACACAAAATCCATTATTGATAGATTGACATACCACAGAGATTAGTAATTGAATTTGAAAAAGCCAGTGCTGTACAAACCCCATTTCCACAACCAGACATATCTTCTCCAAGAAACAATTTTGCAAATCTTTCCTTCATCATCTCAATATCTATTTAAAATTGATGAAACATACAGGTAATCAGTAGAAGTTAGCAAATATCGTCCTTTCCAGTTGCGAGACAATCAACTTTAGCAAATGTCGTTAGTCTCATTGTACATAAGCGGATGCTTGTCAATTAAAGATCTACCTGACTTGTCAAACCTAAAAAACTTAGAAGATATATTATCTTGTTTTTGTTATAAACTGATAGATGTCAGGAGATTTGAGGGACTGAATTCCTTAAGAAAGTTAAATAATAATGATTGCACGTCCATCGAAGCATTACCTGACTTTTCATCCCTTAAAAATATAAGAGAAATAGTAGCTTATTACTGTAAAAATATGGTTGAGATCTAGTTACTGAAGGAGTTGAATTCCCCTTTAAAATTCTTAAGCATTAGTGGAGGCGAGTGTTTGAAGAAGCAAAACATCAACTGCACGATCAAATAACTTATATATATATATATATATATATATATATATATATATATATTTGTTTATTCAAACAGGAGCAAGTGAGTTCCTAAAATAAGATCAATTTCAGTAAGCCATGCAGCCTACTATATAGCTTCAGTAAGCCATTCACAAAGGAGCATGTTGCACTACAATTTGTAGCAGTGTTGATATTATCCTTTGAACTCTAAGCGTAGCTGCCCATTCCGTAGGCACATGAACTCCCTTTCTTTCACTTTTTGTTACAATTCCCACAATGCCTCATGTTGGATAGAGGGTTCACACACTCATCTTTGCATCAGATCTCCGAGTAGCTGCATTTCTTCCCATATTTGCCACAGTTATGTCTATCAGTAATCATATCTACACATTTCCTTTTGCAACAAGTAGGGGCCTCGCTTCCCACTATCCTATGCAGATTCTGAGCTATAAAGGGGTTACTACCTCGGAGAGATGTTAGTTGTTCATTAAAGATTTCAGAACCAACTTCTTCACTATCATCAATAATCAATGGTTCTTCGGATGTTGTTACCGATCGAGTAACCATGACCAATGCCATAAGCATGGACGATATCAAAAAAATCTTCATGGATAATGAGTTGATATTTAAATAATAAAGAATACCGAAGTTGTTGATGGAGAATACGAATTTAGTTGGTGGAGTATTAGATTGATATGAAGCGTATTTATGGGGAATTAACACATGGGATAGTGTTCATAAAACTTGGATTAATTTCAGTTACTTAGAATTGATCTCTAAATTTGGATGGTGATCTCATGGTTTTGTGATATATTTGTTGGACCACGACAATCATTGTGGAATACACAATTTGGCCGGTGATCTCAGGAATTATATATCAGTTTTGTGATATATTTGTTGAATCTCTAAATAATCCACACACTGAATGCCCCGTCGAATGCCCCGAGCAGAGATCAGTGATGTCCTTCTCATAGAAGGAGAAGCCCCTGTGAAGCTACCATGAGTTGTGTTAGATGTCCAATAAATAGTCTCAGCCCCCATAAACCTCCATAAGTTGGACCACGACAATAATTGTGGCATACACAATTTGGCTCAGTATCCTCCGCTATTGCTACAGCCCATTCAATTCAGACACCACTCTGGAAATCAACCCACCAAAGATCTAATATGTATGTTGGCGTATATGAACTGTTGTAATATAGTTCGTTATGAATGGTGGTACGATGTCTCCTCGTTGACTTCTTTGGGTTAGAATGTCATTCCCTACGTCACTTGAGCTCCCTATTTTCTATCCTAGAGCAAAGGCACCTAATGGATGAGTGCCCAACCAAGCCTAGTAAGGAGGACCTAAACTTTCCACCACCCGTGAGACCTCTACACCAGCATCCGGCCCCTCATCCTCCACATGTAGCCCTTTTTAATTATGAGGATGATGAGCTTGACCTATTTGGGAGATCCGAAGGGGATAACCACCTTATGTCTGTGATAATTAATACCCAAAACACAAAAGAACAACCTTACAAACCAAAAACAAACTAATACGAAATATATAAATTACATTTTCCAGGTAACTATCTTTAATAGAGTGCACAATAATAAGTGGCAAAAACCAATTTGAACATAGAGTAAGAATTATAGTGCAGTAATAATACAACCTATAGAATTTAAATTGAGAGGGGTTATGATATGTGCGGTTTATGCTCCTACATTCAATCTTGATCAAGAATCTTACTTCATTCTTTACTTAATAATTTTTAAGTAGGATTTAACTAGCCCCGATTCTATCTCAACAACGAACTCTACACAATCTGACCAGAAGATTGCAAAATCATTCTTAACTGGATTGGAGTATTTTAAATTAAGTAAACCTTTTAGCACTTAAAATGATTAAAAAAATTTGAACAAAAATAGAACTTAACTTGATTGGAGTATTGAACACTACAACGCCAACTTATCACTAAGGTATTTCATCAACACAATAGCTACAATAGCACCTTCATCTCCATCTTTAAGCCGATAACCATTTGCACCGTGATATCCACTTCAAAATGAGATGAATCAATTTCAGTACAATTTCCAGCAAATACTCGGGCAAAATAAATTATGTCAATTGAAAAGTTACATAATAGGTATAAAAGTGCATGGGTGAACAATCCAAAGAGCCATTGAGATTCCAAATGATAGACATAATGATGCATGAGTACTTTGTGTTTCTAAAATATAAAGAAGAGATCTATAATTTTTTAAATGGATAACTCAAATAACTATTTTTTTCCAAATAATAGAGCAATCAATAAATTATAAATTATATAAACAGGACTCAGAGGCCTATTGAGGGTCCCTCTACTAGGTTCACACACACAAAGGGATTCAAATAATTCAACTATGGGGATGTCAAAAAGAATATAGTGGATCAACGAACCCACTCGACTGATTTCACATTGTTTTCCAAACATTCTTTAACCCTAATCCTTAATCTTCCAACTGATTTTCTAAAGGCAAAAACTGTAATCAAACATTGGATCAAATGCAACCATATCAACAGGGATCCTCAATGACCTAATTGGCCACCAAAGATGCATCCAAAATATCTCTACCACTTTTATAAGTGCTCTGAGTGGGAGAGATGGTTTCACTAAGCACCACTCTCAACCTCGTCAAAAGGAACTTGATTATAAATAGAGCCAACCAATTTGAATAAATGAGGTTTACTACTACATGAAGTTAACAATTTGATTTTAACTAAAATGAAAATTAAATTAACTTCACCTTCGTAGAAAAATTGCATCGAGCCCATGGTCGTCAATGTTCTCGATACTATCATGCACTTCACCGTGGGAAAAATCGCAATTGACCTCACTCCACCTCCACTGCTTTCAACCTAACAAATGGGAAATTGTGTTATATTATGTAAAATAAATCTGTATATACACAGTGATGAGGAGAATGAATATTTGGTGTGTACATGAATCCAAAACGATCAAATGATGCAATATAGTGAATACACATCAATTGCGTTATACTTAGTATCTTTAATATGTCAATTTCTTAGTGAATACTCATAATTTAAGTCATAAAAATGATCTCGAAGTCAAATGAAGTATATACATTGAATTCAAATGTACTTGAAGAACATATGGAAAAAGTTAAATCGCAGATTTTACCCAAATCAACATACCAAGAAATTGAGATGTGTATGACTTGGAGAGTCGAATGTGTCAATAGCTACGAATATATATTATTTTTCTACAACATGAAACCGTTTAGCTTTGTCATGTTATGAGGGTTGTACCTCATACTTAGAACCAATCTTAATCAAGGAGATAAATTAAATTTTCATCAGCTGATGAAATAAATGAAAGTATAAAAATTAAAATATCTAAACCTCGTCATTAGCATGTATGTTTAACTTAATATGACTATTCTCAAAGAATTCAAATAATAAGTTCACAATACACACAAAAGGCCTCACTGGATTCACCTAACCATGTGAAGTTCTCAATGTATAAAATGTCATAACTTACAAATCCGAACTCCAACTTACAAATCACAAAATATGTATAGTGTAAACGAAATTCGAACTCAACCTTACGGAATATATAGAGTATACCTTGGGGGATTCGAAGACTTAGATATTTAAAACAACTAACGATTCTCGCAAAACAAATAGAATCACATAAAGTCCAAAAATAGATTTGAACACTATAAAAAAAATAAAAAAATTAACTCAAAACTATATGTTTAGCTAAACAAAAATAAACACAAAATACCTAAAGATTTGGGACAACTTGCATTAAACGGTATCGTTCGACAATTCTTCAAATTACTCCAACTTCAACGGTCATCCCCAATTAGAGAAAGCCCCACAAAAACAAAATCGAAATCTCCGACTTAGATCATAAAATCCAAAACAAAACAAAGAGTATGCCTAGGGTGAATCCAAGAGTGGGATCTACAAAACAAACCACATATACCATATTTGGGTTTCAAAAACCCTTATTTGAACAATGATTATGAGCTGGAAAAAAATTTGAGATATATAGAGAGAGACAGAGAGACCTAATAGCCTAAAATAAAATTACAGAAAGGGCATGAATCTCACCATCCTAACCAATGAACCTCCTACGAAATCCCAACATACGTACAACCATCCCGTGTACTTTGACGACATGGATCTCACCCAATGTGGTTTGCTTGCTCCAAGGATGTTGTCGTCGAGAGTGGAAGAAAAGACGGGATGAGGAGGAAAGGGTGAGAGGGTGAGCGGGAAAATGAGAGCTGGAATGAGCGAGGGAGATACACCAAGTTAGTAAAATGATTTATTTAGGGCATTTTATATTTTAGCAAGTGTACTCAATTTTGGCACACATTAAAATAGTGCCAAATTTTGGCACTGTTTTAAAGTGTGCCAGATTGTCATTAAATCATGCCAAAATTTCGCACAGTTTTAAACTGTGCCAGATTTTTAATATCATTGTGTTCCAAATTACTAGTTTTGGTGTAGTGTTGGACTCCCTCTTGTTGGTCGATCTTCCCAGTTGGTTGGTCTTCCATGTTGGTCGGGCTCCCTCGTTGGTCTGTCTTCTCTATTGATCAGGCTCCCTTGTTGGTTGGGAATTTGTATCATGCTGACTTGGACTTGTGCCACATTGGATGACATGTGTTGGCTTGTAATTGGTCCACGTAAGGTGGTGAATTTTGGTATCAATAGAAGACACCGATATTTCATACTTGGAGTTGATGCGAAAGTGTGGAACATTATGCTTTAACAGTAGTTCGGGCTACTTGGTCGGTTGCAGACCTTCCAGACTTGTGAAATTTATCCAGTTAATTGATATTTTGAGAGCTAATGGTAATTTTGTAAATATTTCAAATTTTATCAAGTAATTATGGGGTATCTTCTTCTTTTCTCTTGTTAGCCACCGTAAACTCACTCGTCATTATCTTTAATCATTACTTTTCCCAATTTCTGAGGCGACTTATAAAAAGGCGATAAAACTTTTATCATCTTCTATCTTTCATTTCTGATTCTGCTGCTGTATTCTTTGAACTTTCATGCGATCATTTTTTTCTATCCTATGTTCTTGATGAATCCTTAAACCCTTGTAAGAACTTTTCTCTCTTCTTATTTTCTTCTTCATCGTGATTTATTCTATTGAATCGCTTGATAAGTTCAGTAATAATTTTGACATTCCGTTTTGGGTTGTACTGGAACATCCCACTTTTCTTTTTTATTTTTTCTCTCTTGTTGAAGGCCATTGGTTCCCTTCCATCTTTATTGTTAAGTGTGGGTTCACATTTCCTCTCAATCCCCTGTGTCTGGAGTTTTGTCAGTATTTTGACATTATATCTGCTAGAGTAGTTCCTAATGCATGGAGGGTGGTGAACGAAGTATATAGCTTAAATCAAATTCATGGAACCCATATAGGGATTCCAAAAATAAAGTTTTGTTATAAATGGGTAACTAGTGACACCACTTTTTATTTGAAAACTAGGGCAGTTAGTAAGGCTTTAGTAGTTAACCTCCCCGATTCCAATAGGGATTATTTTGATCACGGGATAGTTGTAAAAAATTGGAAACATGCTCCCATAAATGGAGGTGCTAAATACCAAGGACTTAGATGTCCTCTCTTTGGCAACAGGATAAGTTCTTCTGCATTTAATAATTTTGCTCTGTTTATATTTGATAAAATGTCATACTGATTGTTGCTTTGTACAATTTGACTGCAGTTGACCAGAAGAGAAATTCCCCTAAAGAGAGAGAAGTGAACTTAAAATAATTGAAGTTCATTTGGGGGCTTTCTTTAAAAGGTTGCCGAGGAGCACATTAGGTCTGATTCTTATTTGCTTCAATATAAAAATACCATTTCCTCCTTCATTGCCTGACCTACAGCTCCTCCTGCTCTGGTGATTGATCTTGATCAGGAAGCTGCTGTTGATTCAGACATTCTTCTTTCTGATATCATGCAGAAGATAAATTATCCTGACCTTCTTAGTGACATCACTTTTTTTCCCCAAAAACCTATTGAAGGGGCCAAGAAGAATACATGTGAGGCTGTGACAGATCCCCCAGGCCCCAAAGATGATGAACTTACTTTGAGAAGACTTAGGAGAGGGTCTGCAGAGAAACATGTCGAATAGGCGACTGATGCCAACCAATAGACCTTAGCCGAATTACTTTCTTCTGATGTTAGTCCTCCAGCACTTATTACTCTTGGTTTGTCCAGGAAGTTGATCAAGTCAGGAACTCTTCAAGACCACAGGGGAGCAGATGTCATGCTTCCCCGAGTAAAGGTTTCTGAATTGGCTGCTCAGAGCCTTGCATCAGTAAGGGATTTCCATCTTCAGGATTATATTGTCTTTATATTTTTCATATACTAACTTAATCTTCTTCTTTTGTAGTTCTTGGTGCATTTCCATAATATGTTGGAGAAGGATGATGCAATTCGGGCTTCTTCTTCAAATGATATCGAGGAAGCTTTGGCTGGCTTGAAGAAGTCTGTGCTTGATTCTCAGAAAGGCTTGGAGACTGAGAGAAATACTTGGGCGAACAAATTAAAGACTAATAAAATTGCTCGGCAGATGTCTGAAGGAAATGCCCTTAAAGCTGAGCATGGGGAAAAGGAAGATGAGCGCAGGTTAAAGACTGCTGAGGGCTGTGACCAAATTAAAGGACAACCTTTCCTCTAAAAGGTCAAAGAGAAAGTCTGTTGTGAAGGAATCCTTCAGTGCTGGTTGGGACAAGGGCTAGAACAAATCCATTTCTACTACCTCTGCTTAGATTGAGTATGCAAAACAAAAATATTTCAGAAATGGTTGGGTTACTGCTCTCCAGGAGTTAAACACTATTAAAGGCTCTGAACTTTTTCAGAGATATACTCATGGTCCTACTCCTATCATGGAGGATGAGAATGAAGATGAAGTTGGTTCTGGAGAGTCTTATTTGGTGGTTGAATCTATTGTCGACCAACCTAAAGTCACTGAGTCTTCTCTTCCCCCAATCGAGCAACTCCCATTTGTAGCCCCTTCTTTCGAGCAGGATGAGAAGGTAACGAATGATAGGAAGAAGATGTAAAGTTGTTCATCATTTTCCCTTTTGATTTTTTATTTCTTTTTCTTTACTTTTATTGTACCTGAACTCTTCATTATCAATAAAAGAAACCTTTTGTTTGTTGATTATGCGTGTCTTTCATTCTTGTTGTTGATCGGTGGTCATTTCTTCTTGCTAGTTCATAGCGAAGATGGAACAACTATCTTCCAATGATACCAAGTTACTGAGGAAGTGCAATGCTTTTTTCAAAGCTGGTCATATAGACTTATCCAAAAAACAAATCAATAAGTTTCTCAATGATGATGCATCAGAGCAGGCTAAAGAACCCTACAAATATTTGAAGCAATTACTTGATAGGGTGGTAGCAAACAATGTTGCCTACTATGAGATGATAAAAGAACTTCAAGAACAACATAAAGAATCCATTACCATATTGCACCAAAGCTGCGAGCAGAAATATCGAAGCTTAAGTGTAGGTCGGGGTTTTGATAACTTTGTTTCTTCTTATAATAAAAAGGAAGCTTTGCTTAAGTTTGAAGTTTAAGAAACTAGAATTGTTGCTAAACTCCTGGACGAGGAGAATAATACTTTAAGTGATTAATTGAAGATTTTGAAATATTCTCCTAAAACTGCTGTTGCTACTACCAATTACGGGTATTCCTTTTTAGAAGCTGAAAATGCAACATTAAAGGAGTTAGAAGCATTAAAAAAGATTAAGACTGCATCCTCTTCTCGAGCAAGAGATAAGATTGGTTGAGGTACCACGGAGGAAGTAAGGACCCAAAAATCCCTTACCGATCAAGATGCGCGATTAAAAGCTAAAGATCAGGCTATTACTGAGATGTACCAAAAACTACAGACTTTGTCTGAACAACTATCCACTCAATCTTCTAAATTACAAGCTAAGGATGGAGTGCTGAAGAAGCTTCATTCTCAGGTTGATAAATTAACCTTTTAATTCCATAAAAAACAAAGGGAAGTCTGGATGGACGGGTATAATGAAGCTCTGGGGCATCTTGATGATAAGCTTCAACAAGTTAAGAACGAGGCCTATAAATGGGGTTGGATGAATGCTTTGATAGTGATGAAGATGGATTAGAACAATTCATTGTGGGATTGGTATGACCCAGTCTTTCTTGAGCTTGACAACTCTCCTTTTAATTTAGATGTCAACTGGATTCCTGTTCATCGTATTCCTCAATGCTTAACTTCAAAGTACTTGGGAGATTACGAGCTACATGATGAACTAGAGATCATCCGACCTCCTCACCTTCTTGATCGTCCTAGTAGCAGGAATACCAAAATGCTTCAGGATTTTAACTTCATCAACTCTCCTTATACTTTGGATGATCCTCCTGCTAGAATGGACCCTACTTCAAAAGCTGAAGGGAAACATCATATAGAATAAGGCTTTATATAGCTTATCTTGTCAATCTTTGACTGTGAATGGATAAACTTTTAGTCTATCTTTGTATATGAATGTCTTTTTATTTTTCATCGGTTCTATTAATACCCTTAGGTTTTACCCAAGTAGCGTACCAATTACTAATGTATTACCATGGTCTACTAATATGCCCCACTTTTGGGGTATTAGTTACCTTGGTGCCCAGGTGTGTGCGGAACATTTGTCCAGCTTTTAACCCAGTTTAAATGAACATTTGTCATCCCGGTCTTCATTAACCAAGCATTTAAGACTTATAATTTTGCCTTGCATGGTTTCTATATGTTGGAAACCAACATTGTTGGTGCCTTTGTTGATGCCGACCGACATTTTGTTGGTGGTTTGTGTTGACAATCAACATTATTAGTGTCGTTGTTAATGCCGACCAACATTGTTGGTTTCTAATGTATATGCAGTGTAGTGCATAACATTAGTACTCCGAAAAGAAAAATAATTTTTTTTAAGGAAATCATATTCTCATTAATATTGAAATGAACTGAGTACAACATGATTACATCACTGATAATATTTCCTCAGGTGTTCTGCATTCCATGGATTCTTGAATTCTTCTCCCTCCAAAGTCTCAATTCGATATTTGCCTGGTCGGATAACTGCTGTAATGCGATAAGGCCCATGCCAATTGGCTTCAAGTTTGTTATAGAAAACGTGCAGTAGGTTATTGATAGGTTGAATTCCTTAGAGATGATTCTTCACGTACTTCTTCCATCATGTCTAAGTCCATCCTTCTTATTAAATCACTGACTGGGGTATTGAAATTAAGAACTCTATGAGTGGGTAAGCCTAGCTCGGTAGGAATTACAACTTTAGTACCAAATGATAACATGTAGGGTGTCTCTCCAGTAGTTGTTCTAAGGGTTATTCGGTAAGCCCACAAGATAGAATGCAGTTCATTGATCCAATTACCTTTAGCGTTTTCCAACCTTTTCTTCAACCCGTTCAACAAAGATCTTTTCGTTACCTCCATTTGGCCATTGCTTTGAGGATGTCCATGGGCAGAGTGGATTTTTTGGACATTGGATTGGGTACAATAAGCAGAAAACTTATCCTTGTCAAATTGTGTGCCGTAATCGATGATAAAGGCGTAGGGAAAGTCAAACCTGCATACGATATTCTTCCAAATAAACTGATAAACTTTTTCATAGGAAATATCGATCAAAGGTTGAGCTTCCACACATTTAGTGAAGTAATCAGCAGCTACAACCAGGTACTTGAACCTTCCTCGGGTGGTCGGCAGAGGCACGACCAAATCAATTCCCCACAACAAAGGGCCATGGTGAAGTGATCGGTGTTAGGAGATCTTGTGGAGTCTTGCGTATTCTGGAAAATCTCTGGCACTTATCACACTTATTGGAAAAAGATACACAATCTTCTCGCATAGTTGGTCAGTAGTACCCCTATGTGTTGATTCTTCACAATAAAGTTATCTTGGCTATAAAGGCTCCACAGGACCCTTCATGAACTTCCCCAATCAAATCTTTTACTTCAACTGGATGCACACAACGTTGTAGACCATCAATTAATCCTCTTATCTACAACACATCATTGTTTAGCACATATCTCCTAGCTTTGTATTTCAACTTCTTAGCTGCAAGTAGGTCAGCTGGTGGAATTCCAACTTCAATATAAGCTCTTATGGAATCCATCCAAGATGGCCCCATGCCAACTGCAATTAAATTAACCATCAGATCTTCATCAATTCTCCTATTAGAAATTAGCTCAATAGGAATAGTTTTTTGCAATTCGGTTTTGGTTGCTGAAGCTAGTCGAGCAAGTGCATCTGCTCGGGCATTTTCCAGTCATGGAATTCTGATCATCTGAACAGTTGAAAAAGTGGTGATTACCTTCAATGCTTTAGCTAAGTATATGGACATCAATTCTCCTTTAGCTACCTATACGTTCAACACCTAATTAACCACCAACCGTGAATCACTATATACCACAACTTGCTCGGCATTCAGTGATTTGGCTAAATTTAGACCATCAATCAAAGCTTCATACTTTTCCTCATTATTAGAGGCTTAAAATTAGAATCGTAGAGCGTTCTCTATATCTATTCAATTTGAAGTATTGAGGATGATTCATGTTCCACATCCAGTTGCATAAGATGATAATATACAGACTCTATATGGGAATATTGTTGTCAAACGCTTGGTTTATCAGAATTCCTTGATGGAAGATTTTATCCTTTACCTCTTCATATTTTTTTTTCATCTCCTGTGCTCCGCTGGAGGGTTCTGGTTGGTCGATAGTAACTTCTTCTATAGTTTCCTTTACTTGAAATTGATCGAGGATATCTCTAGTAGGTCTGCTGACTCCTGAGTATTGCTCGGCAGGAGTCCCTTATTGCTCGAGAACCTCTAGGTAAAGTGAATTCTGCAATAAAATTCGCCACAGTTTGGCTTTTTAAAGAAGACTTTGATTCATATACAAGATCATATTCCCCTAATTCTATACCCCAATACATCAATCTTTCGTATTTATCTGGTTGATGCAAAGCTTGCCTCAGTGGCATGTCAGTGTATACCACTATGGTATGAGCTTTAAAATATGGCTTCAACCGTCTACTAGCCTTAATTAAGGTCAGTGCTAACTTCTCCATCCTGGGATATCTGACCTATGCTCCTCGAAAAGCTTTGCCAATGTAATAAACTGACTTTTGAACTCCATTCTCCTCTCTGATCAAGGCAGAGCTAATAGCCAATTCGGAAATAGCTAGATATAAATATAGCTTTTCTCCTAATACTGGTTAAGAGAGTATTGGGGGTGTTCCCAGTTACTTCTTTAATTCCAAGAAATATTTTTCACATTCATCGTTCCATTCAAAGGTTTTTTTAAGAACCTTAAGAATGGCAAACATCCGTCTGTTGCTTGGGACACAAATCTGTTGAGTGCTGCTACACGCCTTGTTAGCCCTTGAACATCCTTTTTACTGGTCGGGGATTGCATTTCTATCAAGGCCTTGATCTTATTTGGATTAGCTTCAATGCCCCTTTGATTTACTATATACCCGAGGAACATTCCCTCTTGAAGTCCGAAGATGCATTTGGTCGGCTTTAACTTCATTTGGTGCTTCTCCAACTGATCAAATGTTTGTCTGAGGTCGGCAATATGATCAGCAGTTTTTTTGCTCTTTGTCAGCATATCATCAATATACACCTCCATGTTCTTGCCTATCAGCTCCTCAAATACTTTGTTCACCTGCCTTTGATAAGCGGCACCTGTATTTTTTAGACAAAATGGCATAACATTATAGCAATAAGTTCCTCGGGGAGTAATAAAGGAAGTACTTTCTCTGCCTTCTGGCTTCATTTTGATCTGGTTATAACCAGAATATGCATGCATAAAACTCAGCAGCTTATGCCCCGAAGTAACATCCACCAGTTGATCAATTCTTGGCAAAGGAAAATGATCCTTTAGGCGCGTTTTGTTCAAGTAAGTAAAATCCACATACATCCTCCACTTATTATTTTTCTTCTTGACCATAACTACGTTGGTCAACCAGTCCGAGTACTTTACATCTTTAATAAAGGATGCTTTTTGAAGATTCTCCACTTTTTCCTGTATAGCTTGGTTCTTCTCTGAGCTAAAAACTCTTCTTCGCTACTTTACAAGTTTAACCTCCTTATTAACATTAAGCTTGTGGCACGAGAAATTTGGGTTTATCCCAGGCATATCTCAGTGGCTCCATGCGAACATCTCCTTTCTTTGTCTCAAGAAGGCCACCAACTCCTGTTTAAGAATCGAATCCAATGACGCTCCTATTTGACTCGTTCACTCTAGTTTATCATCGTCCAGAATAATGTTTTATGTTGCCTCCATCACCTGGTCTTTTACGAGCCCTGATTCATCTCTTGGATATAAGGTTTTAACATCAGATTCACTGTTTGACTCAGACATATCCACTTAATAAGTGGTTGTTTTCCTTTTTACTTTTGTCACATCTTCCTCCTCGGCAGATGAATAGTAGCATTCCCGAGCTACTTTCTGATCTCCTTTTAATATTCTAACTCCAAAGTTAGTCGGCAACTTCAGGCATTAATGAACAGTAGAAGGTACAACTTTAAATTTCTTCAGACCTACTCTTCCCATGCTCATATTGTAAGCAGAATGAACATTTTTGTCCATTATAAAGAATATCACTTTCTCTATCTTGCTCACCGGCCATGTCCCGATCAACACATCTAACTTGATTGTTCCCAATGGAAATAATTTATCACCAGAGAATCAATTGAGGGGCTTGTGGTACGGCTCCAGTTGGCTGAGTTTTAAATCCAAACTATCAAAACAGGAATAGAACATAATGTCCACCGAACTGTCGTTATCCACTAGTGTTCTTGCTACCAGTACGTCTTTCATTCTGACTTTGATCACTAAAGGATCATTATGAGGATACAATATTCCGAATAGATCATTCTTGGAAATTCCAGTTATGATATTATCCTTGGGGAGATCAGGATCGTCTTCTGGATCATCGTCATGGTTCCTCTTTTTCTCTTCTCTAGGCCTAACAGGAGGTTTAGATCTCTGTCGACCTCTATCGCTAGCTCTCCCACCAGCCTATTGATCAATAAATCTATCCAATTTTCCTCGTCGGATGAGCGCCTCTATCTCATTTTGTAGAGCAATACATCGATTGGTCATATGACCATAGTCTTTGTGAAATTCGCAATAATTGGACTTATCCCTCTTCTCAGCAGGCGACCTTAACATTTTAGGCCAACTCAAATCATTGGTGTGCTTGATTTCTTCCAAAACTTGATGTATATCCACCGTTAAGGGGGTGTAATTAGTATATTTTCTGAGCCGATCTAGGTTTTCTTTTTCTTTCGAATTCTCGCACTCATTGTAATTCTTGTTCTCCTTCTTATCTGACTTCCCTTTAGACTTTTCTTATGCCTTTGCATCTGAATTCTTTTTAGCTGACATATCTTCCTCAACGTTCATAATCTTCACTGCTTTGGCCATCAATTTCGTCATCATCTTTGGGGGATCTTTTGCCAAAGTATAATATAGTTTGTTGGGGAGCAAACCACTTAAGAGGGCAGTGATTGTAGTCTTCTCCTCGTAATCAATAACCTCTATTGGAACACGAGGCCCCCAATTTTAAAACCTTTTTACTTTGAAAAGATAATTTCCTTTTATAGATATGCGGCAGCATGAGATGGTTCAAATTAAACAACAAATTTTAATTTCTATTCAAATTAAAATTAAACAAAGAGAAATATGATGAAACACACACACAATTTAAATTTCACTTAAACCAAATTAATTCAAGTTCTAGAAAATTTGCCTAAATCATATTTCTCAATTTTACCAAATTAGGCCAAACCAATTTTACCAAATTAAATTAATGACTTGAATTACGTACACATTTCCCAATATTTATTTAGCACCAAATTAAACAAGAGAAGTGAGGGCATGTGCTGACCTCTTAGAGACCTGGAATCTATGCTTCACCTCAATATTGTTTGTGTTTGTGTTAGTACAGTTCGAGAGTGATTCCGAACTTGTATTTCCTTTAGTACGAGTGATACGGGAATTGGATAGCAGAGTATGCCCACACCATAATTATTATGTGGGGTGCCGTTAGAATATATATATTATATGAGTATTTAATATATATATTAAATTCTGGAATTTGGGAACTACCTACTGTGTTTATGGTAAGTAAGATATGAATAATTATTTCAATTTGGGAATAAGTGTTTGAAAAGTATAATATATTGCTGAGAGACTTTATTAGTAAATAAGGTTAAATGAGAACTATGTTGTTAAATGAAATGAACCTCTTAAACAGTTAAATTTTCCAATTTGAAATCTTACGAGCGACATTAGATAAGATAAGTTAAACCGTTGGGAAGGTTAGTACGATAGGCATGCACATTAGAAGAGAGGTGAGAATTTCTCAAGGGAGTGTCGCACTAATATGTTGTTGCATTGGCTAGTAAACATTTTAAATACTTGCTAAATAAATTTTAAATCGTTTTTACAATCGGGCTCTGACCCTTTTCCATTTTCTTTTCTCTCTTGTATATATATGTATATATTACAGGTGCCCAGCCACAGGGGCGTCTTGCATAGGATCCTTTGTAAGGAACGCGCTGCAGCTTAGGTGGGAGTTGCAGGCCTCTTGCTTAGACGACCTCATTTCTTGATTCCACTTCTAGTATTTATTTTATCAGTTGGGCATGTGTCTCCCTTTTCCATTATTCAGTTGTTTCATTGGATATTGTAATTCATTTATTTACAGTATTTGCACTTTGGGATTTATTATTGTCAGGATGTCTTCCTTTGAGTATTAAATGTTGGGTTCAATTAGTTGAATGTTTGATCATTTGGATTTTATGTTTCAGAATAGTTGTTGTGTGATTCTTTAATTGTGAATTATGTAAAGTTTTAAATGATGGTTTATAAAATAAAATTTGGAAAGTAATGTCTAAAAATAGTTTTGACACTTAGCTTAATTATTTAGGGTGTTTAAATTGGAAAAGTTACTTTTACGACAGTGATGCTAAGAATGAACCAACTGTTCACCTTGATTTTAATTTAATAAAGGTGTGATCGCCCGGTATTTAATTAGGTGGGGTGTCACACATCCTTGGTCCAAATTCTTCTGAACAAGCAGTTGAAGCATATCAGTATTTGAAATGCCTTCTTGACCGAGCTGTTGCCAATAATGTGGCATACTATGAGATGATTGAGGACCTTCAAGGAACCATAGAGGAACTCCAACAACAATACAAGGAATCTTCCGCCCTTTTGCATTAGGGGTATGAGAAAAAATATCAGCAACTCAGTGCTGATAAAGGATATGATAAGTTCATCGCTATTTACGAGAAAAAAGAGAAAATTATAAGGGTTGAGGTCGAGGAGCATAGGCAAATCGCGAAACTGCTGGAGCAGGAAAGCAATGTTTTGCGAGGAGAGATATCTCAACTGAAATCTGCAGCATCTACCTCTGGAGCCTTGGTCCCTGTCAATGACGAAGGTTTCTCTTTTTTGGAGATCAAAAATGCCAATTTGAGAGATGAATTAGAAACCTTAAAGAGGACTGGACCCTCTACTTCTGCTCGCGGACGAGCAAGAGCTTTTTGGGGATGAGCAAGGGCTGCTCAGGTTACTATTGAAGAAGCTAGAATGCAGGCAGCCTTGGAGAATCAAGCATTCCAGCTGGTGGTGAAGAATCAGGCTTTGTCAGAAATGTCCAAGAAGATTCTGAACCTCGATGAGCAACTTTCCATACAAAGATCTGCCTTGGAGAATAAAGAACTTTTAGTGAAGAACCACCACGAGCAACTAGAGAGGTTAACTTACCAGTTTCACAAACATCCCAGAGAGTTTTTGATGGCTGGATATAATAAATCTCTTTATCATCTCAATGATCAAATCCAAAATTCAAATAACGAGGGTTACAAGCAAGGATGGCCGGATGCCCCGGGGGTGTTAAAGTTGGAGCAGGGCCATTATCTATGGGATTATTATGACCCTGGATTGCTCGAGTTACCCGTGCCACCTTTCAAACTTGATATGAGCTGGATTCCTGCTCGGTAAATTCCCCAATGCTTAATTTTCAAGTATCTCAGTGACTACAGTCTTCATTCTAATTTCGAGATATCTCGCCCGTAGCACTTGCTTGATCGACCGTCTATGATGAATATGAGGATGCTTCGAGATCTGAACTTCATAAATTCCCCTTATGCCTTAGATGATCCTCCTGCTGGAGTAGAACCTGTTTCAAAGGCAGAGGGAAAGAAACCAGTAAAATAGGATCTTTATGTAATGGTTTTTACTTTCCACAGCATATGTAATCCTTCTCGATTTGAATGAAAAGTTTGTCTTTTACTATTTTATTTTCTTCTAAGTATTTTTTAAGAATGTCTTTGTTTGTGAATATTTTGATATATCCATTCTGTTTTACTTTTTGACCATTGTGACTCATCACTCTTTGATCTTAAGCAATAAAACGACTTACATTCCATGGTCTTGCCAACCTGGATTGATTTGCCGACCAACCAGAATTGGAGGTTTTTGTTCCCGACCAACAAGAGTTGGAGAAAATTGATTTTTTCGATCAATCGTAGTTGGTGGATTTTATTTTACCCACCAACCGTAGTTGGTGTTGATGGATTTTTGTTACCGACCAATCGTAGTTGGTGGATTTTTATTTACCGACCAACCATAGGTGGTTTTTTATTTACCGACCAACCGTAGTCGATGGTACCAACCAACTGTAGTTGGTGGATTTTATTTATCGACCAACCGTAGATGGTGGATTTTTATTTACCGACTAACCGTAGCTGATGGTACCAACCAATCGTAGTTGGAGGATTTTATTTACCGACCAACCGTAGCTGGTGGATTTTTATTTACCGACCAACTGTAGCTGGTGGATTTTATTTATCGACCAACCGTAGCTGGTGGTACCAACCAACTGTAGTTGGTGGATTTTATTTACAGACCAACCGTAGCTGGTGGGTTTTCATTTACCGACCAACCGTAGCTGGTGGATTTTTATTTACCGACCAACCGTAGCTGGTGGATTTTATTTACCGACCAATTGTAGCTGGTGGTACCAACCAACCGTAGTTGGTGGATTTCATTCTGAACTTGATGCGTAGTGTGTAGCACTAATACTCAGAAAAGAAATCACCAAAAGAAGAAAACTGGATAAAACTTTAACACTTTATTCATACTGAAAAGAACTCCATTACATAAAAACTCCTACTACTGATAATACTTGCGTAGATGTTCTGCATTCCATGCATTCTTAAATTCTTCTCCTTCCAAGGTTTCAATCCTGTAGGTTCCTGGACGAACAACTTTTGTTACTCTATAGGGTCCATGCCAGTTAGCTTCCAGTTTATTGTGCTTTTGAATTATTTTCTTTAGCACATAGTCTCCTTCCTTCAAATCACACTTTTTTACCCTCTTGTTGTAAAACAAAGCTGTTCGTTGTTGGTATGCAGCATTCCTGATTATTGCTTCTTCTCTAACTTCTTCGAGCATATCTAGATCCAATCGCCTCATCAAGTCACTGATAGGAGAATTGAAATTCAGCACCCTGTGTGTGGGGAGGCCCAACTCGGGAGGTATAACAGCTTCGCTTCCAAATGCCAGCATGTACGGAGATTCTCCTGTTGCTGCTCGCGGTGTAGTACGATAAGCCCACAGCACAGAATGTAGCTCGTTAATCCAATTTGCCTTTGCATCACCCAGTCATTTTTTCAAACCATTCAGTAGCGTTCTGTTCGTCACCTCAGTTTGTCTATTACTCTGGGTATGGCCTGGTGTAGAGTGGGTTTTCAATATGTTTGACTGGTGAAAATATGCAGCAAACTCCTCGTTGTCAAATTGGGTTCCATGATCAGTAATGAATGCATGGGGAAGACCATATCTACAAATGATATTCTTCCAAATAAATTGATACACCTTGTCATATGTCATATCAATAAGAGGCTCAGCTTCCACCCACTTAGTAAAGTAATCCACAGCGACCACGAGATATTTAAATCTTCCCCTGGTCGTTGGAAGTGGTCCGACCAAGTTTATTCCCCACATGGCAAATGGCCAAGGGGAAGTAATGGGTGTTAACAATGCTTGGGGAGTTGTTCGGATAGAAGAGAAGCGTTGACATTTGTCACATTTTTTGGCATATGATATACAATCAACCCTCATCGTTGGCCAATAATATCCATGCGTCATTATTCTTTGCAAAAGAGTCCGACCTGCTACATGGGCTCCACATGACCCTTCATGGATTTCTTCAATCAAATCTTTCACCTCGGAGGGATGCACACATCTTTGCATACCTGCTACAATTCCTCGTCTATATAAAATGCCATTAGTTAATACATAACGAGCAGCTTTAAACTTCAGTTTCTTGGCTGCGAGTTTATCAGTTAGTAAAACCCCTCCTCAATATAGGTCCTGATAGGATCCATCCATGATGGTCCTAAATCAAGGGAAATGAAGTTCATCTCTAGATCTTTCTCAATGCTCCGACTAGTTAAGATTTTTATCGGGATTGTTCTTCGTAGCTCGGTTCACGTGGCTGAGGGTAACTGAGCTAAGGCATCTGCTCTTGCATTCTCCAATCTTGGTATTCTAATCAACTGTACTGCGCTAAAGCTTGATACCATCTCCATTGCTTTTGCATGATATTGGATCATTAATTCTCCTTTTGCTGCATACACTCCTAACATTTGATTTACAATCCACTGTAAGTCACTGAATGCAACGACCTGCTCTGCTTTCATAGTTTTGGCTAGATTGAGACCTACGATCATAGCTTCATATTCAGCCTCATTATTTGAAGCCTTAAATTGAAAACGCAAAGCATACTCCACATCGATCTCATCGGGGCTATTCAAAATAACTCCTTCTCCACTACCTGTAATGCAAGAAGAGCCATCTACGTATAAATTCCACACAGGTATCTCATTATCATACTCTTGGTCAGACAGAGTTCCTTGGTGGAATATTTGATGCTTCCTTATATCCTCCTTTAGCATTTCTTGTTGCTCATCGACCATCTTCTCTTGCTCGTCTACAGACTTAAGTTGGTCTTGGTTTAAATTTGCTGATCCTGTAACATCCACAGGCTGGTCGGTATTCAATTTCTGCTATTTAGAAGTATCAGGATAAGTGAACTATGTGATAAAATCTGCCACTGCCTGCCCTTTGAGCGACGATCTAGGCTCATAGATTATATCATATTCACCCAATTCTACCACCCAGTACATTAATCTTCCTGATTTCTCTGGTTTGTGAAGAGCTTATCTTAACGGCATGTCTGTATACACAACTATAGTATGAGCTTGAAAGTATGGCCTCATCCTTCTACTTACTTCGATCAATGCCAGTGCTAAATTTTCCAACCTTGGATATCTGATCTCTGCTCCTCGGAAGGCTTTGCTAGTGTAATAGATTAGTTTTTTCACTCCACCTTCCACTCTTATCAACGCCGAGCTTACTGCGTTTTCTGAAACTGCCAGATATAAGTATAGTATTTCTCCCATAACTGGCCTGAACAACAATGGAGGTGCTCCCAGGTATTTCTTTAATTCTTGAAAAGCCTTCTCGCATTTATCATTCCACTCAAAAGTCTTTCGGAGTGTTTTGAAGAATAGTAGGCATCTGTCGGTTGCTCGTGATACAAACCTATTAAGTGCTGTAACTCGCCCTGTAAGACTCTGCACTTCCTTCTTCGTCATCGGAGATCGAAGTTCCAATAGATCTTTGATCTTGTCAAGATTCTCCTCGATCCCTCGTTGATTAACAATGTATCCGAGAAACATGCCTTTTCGTACTCTGAATATGCATTTGGTGGGATTCAGGTTCATTTGATACTTTTTTAGTTGATAAAAGGTATGGCCTAAATCAACTAGATGATCAGCAGCTTTCTTACTCTTCGTCAGCATATCGTCAACATAAACCTCCATGTTATGACTGATTTGCTCTGCGAACACCTTGTTCATCAGCCGCTGATATATCGCACCTGCATTTTTAAGTCCAAAGGGCATAATATTATAACAATAAGTTCTCCTTGGGGTAATAAAAGAGGTACTTTCTCTGTCCTCAGGCTTTATCTTAATCTGATTGTAACCAGAATAAGCATCCATAAAACTCAGCAATTCATACCCCGAGGTAGCATCCACCAGTTGATCAATTCGGGGCAAAGGAAAATGATCCTTTGGGCATGCCTTATTGAGATCGGTGAAGTCTACACACATCCTCCATTTGTTATTTTTATTCTTCACCATCACCACATTAGCTAGCCAATCAAGATATTTGACATCCTCAATAAAATAGGCTTTTTAGAGCTTCTCGACTTCTTCTTGCATAGCTTAGTTCTTTTCGGGGCTGAACACTCTTCTTTTTTGTTTTACTGGCTTGATCTCCTTATTCACATTAAGCTCGTGACATAGGAAAGCTGGGTCTATCCCTGGCATGTCCTCGTGGCTCCATGTAAAAGTTTGTTTTCATCTTTTTAGAAATGCTATCAGCTCTTGTTTTATTGACACATCTAGCGAAACACCAATTTGAGTTGTTTGTTTTGGATGCTCATCATCCAGAATGATATTTTCAGTAGCCTCCATGACCAACGAGCTGAGACTCATCTCTTGGTTCTAAAGTCTCAATCTCTGCGTCTTCTATCTCATCAACCTGATAAGTGGTAGTCTTCTTTCTGGATTCTTTATGCTCTTCTTGCTCGGTAGATGAATAGTAGCATTATCGAGCTACTTTTTGGTCTCCCTTCACCACTCCTACTCCAAAGTTGGTTGGGAATTTTAAACATTAATGTACTATAGATGGTACTGCTTTGAACTTTTTCAAACCTACCCTTCCCATAATGATATTGTAAGCTGATTGGATACTTTTATCCATCACAAAAAATTGCACTCTTTCTGTTCGAAAAGCAGGCCATGCCCCGATGAACATATCCAACTTGATCGTCCCAAGTGGAAAGACTTTCTTGCCAGTAAAACCGAGGAGGGGCCGATGATATGGCTCCAACTGGGATAGCTTCAGGTTCAAACTATCAAAACATGGGTAGAACATAATATCTGCCGAGCTGCCATTATCCACCAATACTCGCGAAATCATTACTTCCTTTGTCCTCATTTTGATCACCAATGGGTCATCACGAGGATATAACACACCTGCGAGGTCATTCTTAGAGAAATCGATGACCAGTTTATCTTTGTTTACCTTCCTTGGGCGATCATCTTCAACTAGATTTATCCGTTGAATATACGAACAAGCCTGAGCCTCATTGAGGTAAGCTTTCCTCTCTACAGTAAGGTCTCCTACTCATGCGTCGCCACCAGTAATAACATTGCAATCAAATGATCCAAAACAGATAGAAAATACCTCACGTTCTGGCTGTTTTGGTCTTTTGGGGAGATCGGGGTCGTCTTGATCATCATCCATGTCTTCTTCATGATTTCTCTTCTTATCTTCTTTTGCTCAACGAGGAGATCTAGACCTCTGCCTTGCTCGGTCGTTGCTCTTTCCACCCTTTCGACGATCCACATACTTGTTTAATTTTCCCCGCCTGATGAGCTCTTCAATTTCATTCTAGAGAGCTATGCAGTTTTTGGTCATATGACCATGATCCTTATGAAACTCACAATATTTGGATTTATCCCTCTTGTCAGGATCTGTCTTCATTTTTTCAGGCCAATTTATCTCCTCGCTATTCTTGATCTCGTCCAGAACATGGTTTATGTCTACTTTCAAAGGGGTATAGTTTCCAAATTTCTTTAACTGTTCTAATGCTTGCTTTTCTTTTGACTGCCTATTATCGCCATTGTTCTTCTGTTCTTTCTTCTCAGCCTTGTCACCCTCAACCTTGGTCTCTTTGGTGTCCATATTCTTTTTCGCAGCCATAGCTTCCTCGACGTTCATAATTTTGGTTGCCTTTTCTATTAACTTTGCCATGGTTGTAGGCGGATCTTTGGCCAGAGTGTAGTACAATTTATTTGGCAACAGTCCACTCATCAGAGCAGTAATTGCTGTCTTCTCTTCGTAATCAATAACTTCGAGTTTCTCGTTATTGAAGAGAGTAATATAATCCTTGGTGCTCTCACCTGCCTTCTGTCTAACACTTAACAAGTGTGCTACTCGTTTAACTGGTTTTGCTCCAAAACAAAAGTTCCCAATAAAGAGCTCGGCCAATTGAAAGAAAGTTTCAATCTTCCCCCGAGGAAGATTGTTGCACCATATATGAACAAATCCAGTGAGAGTTCCTGAAAATGACCTACATCGCATCTCGTCTGGAACAACATATATATCAGCAGCTTCTTGGTATTGTTCTATATGGAGAACATGATCAGTTTTTCCATCATATTTTAGTGTTACTACCGGGGCTTTGAATTTTGACGGTGTGGGGAAGTCCACAATTTCTTATATGAACGGTGTTCCTCGGACAAAAGACCTTTGTAAAGGATTCTTGGCCTTAACCATTTCCCCTAGTTTATCCTCCAACCTTTGAATAGAACCTTTCCATGCATCATTTCCTTCCTCGATCCTATTAGTTCGAGCAACTGATCGTGTTGAATTATCCTCTTGGGATCTTTCATCACAAGCAGCTGGTCGTGATTGGGTAGAGCCTTCTTTCATATAAAATGATTGTTGAGAGTTCCTCGACACAATCCTAGGAGGACTTCTATTTCTCATAGGACCTAAACGATCAAAATGAGAGACTCTACTCAACCTTTTGAGAGCACTTATCCTCTCTGGAGAGAGAGTGATGTTTTGCTGAGTGTCTGTAGCTCGTATCGAGGAAGTCCTCCCAGGTTGATAAGAAGGATCATTAGATCTCTCAGTACAATATGAATCGGTGCGTTCGGACAGAGGTTCTTCGGGGAATAACCTTTGCCTATTTCACGAAGAGAGTAGACGAATATTTCTCTGAATGCTTCGTTGTCCTGATTGGGCTGGTGCTCCCCCTTGGATAGTTTGCATGAGTTGTCGCATGGTTTCTTGCATGGTCGTCTGGTCCTGAGCCAAATTAGCCATTATTCCAGCTAGATCTTGGACATGTGGAGGAGTATATGGATTCGGGGAAATTCCAGCATTTCGATTGCTGGATTCAGGATGACCAGCCATTGGTGATGAATTGTTTTGGTGAAAAATGATAATTACAATCGTTTCCCATAGACGGCGCCAATCTGTTGATGTAAAAAATTAGATTATCTCTAATTTATTAACCATAGATAAAAATAAGTAAGACAAAATATTTTTAAAGTGGTTTAGCCCTATAAGAATGGCCTACGTCCATTGTATTTGTTATTGCTGACTGTTTACAGAATTATCGATAATGGATTTACCAAGAAATTCTGATTCCTTAGCTAATGAGGAGGTTAAAATGTATTTATAGCCCTTGAGGCTGTACAAATGGAAGGACAATGCGCTGTTACCCAATAGACATGTATATTTGTACTATATTAATGAGCATTTAATGCGCAATTATATCCTGGATTCTTTTGATTTGGTTACGTTGTACACTTATGTAGCTCAGACCACTTAAGCTGCTCGGACCGCCTAAGCTGCTCGACACGCTTGAGTTTCTCGGAGAGCTTGAGTTTCTCGTCACCCTTGAGTTGCTCGGTGGTTTTTATTTGTTCATTCTGGAGTATTCGTATTTACCATGTAAATTGGCACGTGTCTTCATGTGATTGGTCCATGTCAGCGGACTAAATTTGGTATCAACAGCATGTTTAGGACTTGAGTGGTAAAAACTGTGTTTAATTAAATAACTTCCTTATTTGAACGCAAGCGCACTCTCCTCAATTAGTGAGTCACCACGGGATGGGATACCCAGTAGAGGACCCATTCAAATGATCTAGATCAATGGAACTCCTACCAGGTGACTGTGGATTCAGTCAGGGCCAGCAAGGCCGACAACGAGTCCCATAGGGCCAGAGGAGACAAAAGGACAACGGGGGTTGCAATCAGGGTTAAGGCTATCAGATCTGTGATAATGACAATTCCGATATGGTTAGTGGAGCGAGAGACAGGAGAATGACAAAGAGAGGTGTCTTATGTATAAAGAGTAGGAATACATGTGTGGACCTTATCCGTAGTGAATTAGGGGACATGGATGGGAGTAGGGGCAATAATTATAAGAAGTTTTTGGTTTGGTTGGGACGAGGGTATTATGTACATGAACCATTTGGACCGCCTGTGCTATTGGCAATTGAAAGTATGAGTTTTATCCGAGGGTGATTAGGGTTTGTTTTGTGTGACAAGAGCGAGTAATAGGTAGTTTGTTAGTACTAGATTCACATGAAAAACGGGTTTAGTAGAGGTATCAGTAATATCACTATAGTGTGTATATATTTACTGTTGAGTAGCGGGGATCTCTTTAGTTCCATATGTAGGGGAGTGAGCGTGAACACTAAGAGGATATATTTTATGAGTTTAGCTCATTTTAAGAGGTGATATTCGAGGTATGATTTTATCCTGGGTACGGACTGTTAAGAAATGGTGAGCGGTTGCAGCAAGACTATCGTATTCACTGTTCCAGGGTAGGATGTATATTTTTACAATGTCTCACCCGAAAGAGGGTCGAGCTCACGATGATATTTTTGTGATGTAGACTTCAGAGAGTATAGCTTTCTAGTTATATTTGATCCCGGTGCATAGGGACTTTTGTTGGTGTGATTCAGGGTATGTCGGGTTTACCATGAAGCGGAGAGATTTAGCTCATTATTAACTTAGCAGTGAGGACTTAGTGATAGTTCAAGCGCAGTATTATCTGACTCCTTTAGTGATGAGAGAGTCGATGATTAGACTTATAAGTATAGGGACAGGGTTTTGGGTGTCCTGGTTATACGCTTTGGGTCTACAAAAATCGATGACCGATAATGCTAGGGGATACTGCATTGGGGAAAGAAACTTTGAGCTTTATTGTGGGATGTTACATGCATAAACTTTAATAAATGTCAGCAATGGAAAAACTTTATTGGATGCTGGGGTATCTGTTTAAAGGTGAATTATTGAATGTGTAGAGGAAACATTTTAAGTTGAGAGCTATTAACAGTATAGGGCCAATGGAGTCGGGTAGTGTTGTGTAGGAAGCACTAAGAAAACTTTTACAGCACAAGTTGATGGGTGGGACAATCTCAAGAAATTAAATTTGAATTTGCAAGGTGATCGCGAATACCCGTATGATATAGCCACATCGATAATGCGGGGGCTGAGCTTGAGATAAATATGTTACGCATGTGACGTTTGTGATGTTTGTACAAATATGCACGGGTTATAAGGTGTATGGGCGCCCTGGTTAGTTTGACTTCCAATATCGTCCAAAATAAGGGGAGGTGATTACAAGCATTTCCAATATATGTTAGTGGGGAACCTAAAAACATAGGTGGAGTGATAGGATGGACTGAACTTCGTTGAGAAAAGAACATAATTCGACTATGTGTATATCAAGGAGAATTATCACAGCCGAGGAGAGTTGAAAAATGGTGGGATAAAACATGTAAAAATATATTCCTTGATAAGGTAGGACCCCGTAATCTTGGTAAAATAGAGCAGAGTCCCGCTTAGTCCAATACTGTAAGGACACAAGTCTCCGATTGAGTCTTATTGCAGTGTTGGCTCAATTCCGAACAAAAACATTTGAGTCATAGGATAGTGTTCATGTGTATCCATCCAAGCCTATGACGTGTTAGTTGAAGATGTAGAGACCAAGAGTATAAAGCTTCATCATATGCCAGTTTTAGTGTGCCTCGTTTCTACGTCAACAGCATTGGTTACAGTGCTCCTAAGATATGAATGCATTTTATATATATATCGGAGCTTCGAAATTTATTGGGTGTATTTTATAAATTTTTATAAATGGTTGTAACAACTTTGTTTTACTCAGAAAATATTTTTTAGAACTTTTCATAAAAAATTTTGGACTTAAAATGAATATTGGTTTTTCTGACAAGTCGTTCGAACGAACAAGATTCCCATGTCGTTCGAACGAACTAGCATCTCGTTCGAATGAGATTGCCAGGTCGTTCGAATGAGACTTCTAACAAGATTTCTTTTCTAGCACTGGAACCTCGTTAGTAAAGTCGTTCGAACGAAAAGTTGTTCGAACGACATTGGCGGGAATAATTTTTGGGCAGTTTTTTTGCAGTTTTCTCCATGTTCCCAGTATCTTTTCTCCACTACTTTTTGACAGAATTATCAAGTGCGGAAACCAACCTTTTCCAAGTAACCTTTTCATATTCTAAGTGACTTTAGAGAGAGAGCAAATCTTCCAAGAAAAAGTTCCAAGTTTTGTGTTTGATTTTCATGGATTAAATTCACCAAAACGCATACACACCCAATAGATTTGTTTATTCCATTTTCCTTAGTATATATCCTTACTTGGAGTGTTTGCCACTGGGTTTTTCTCTACACCTCAAAGAAGATAAGTTTGAGTTTGCTTCTACATCCCACAAAGAAGAAGATTATTTGTTGTGACATACCCACTTGGAGAAAGGCTCCTTGTTCGGGTGGCGATGATCGAAAGAGTCCGATCGGTGGATACCGAGACCGCGGTGGACCTCCGTGGTTATTCGCTAGGTAGAGGTGTGTACAATAAGGAGCTTCGGGACTTGGACGGAGTCAAGTCGAGTGTTGTAAGTCTTTTTTGTCTTGTACTTGTAAAATCGTACTTAATGGATTTGACGCTAGGGTTGTCCGAGGTTTTTTCCCGTTGTAGGTTTTTCCTCGTACATCGCGGCGTAGTGGTTGTTTACTTATTTTATCTTTTGCATATCACATTAGATGCATGCTTAGGTTAAAAAGATAAAATTGGTATTTTTAGCTGGTGCTATTTAATCTGGGTAAAAATTAATTTAATACAAGTCATTAGTTTTATTGCATAAAATTTGGTGTGGCCTAATTTGTGAAAATGAATTAATTAATTGTTAGGAAAATTTCTAGGACTTGGGTTGAGTTAATATGCTTAAGTGAAAATCAATTTGTTGATTAATTTAAAGTCACTTTTGTTTAATTTTAATTTGTGAAGAAATTAAAATTTGGTCTATGTAATTATTTAGTGGTTCCATCGCTATTCCGCATCTAAAAGGAATTTGGGTTTTAAGATTTTAAAATTGGGGGTCCTATCGTAGTTTTCAAATTGGTATCAGAGCTGGAGCGCTAATTTATTGTGTTAAGTTCCTTTTAAATATTTTTGGTTAAAAATGGATTTTTCCCATTTTTGAAATTTCCTATTGTCGATGGTTCTAATTACGCATATTGAAAAGTACGTATGCGTTAGGCACTTAGGTCTCTAGATGAGAGGGTTTGGTTGCCAGTCGTTAACAGGTGGTCCCCACCTACACATTTGGTAGACAATGGCATGTTCCTAAACCCCCAAATAGATGGAGTGATAATGAATTTAAACTTGCAAATTTTAATTCCCGTGGTTCAAATGCCTTGTTTTATGCGGTCACACCGGATGAATTCCGATGTATTATGACGTGTGAAACCGCTAAAGAAGCTTTGAATATTTTACAACTCACTCACGATGGAACTAGTGTCTTTAAGGCTTCGAAACTCCAAAATCTCACTACTCAATTTGAAACCATCAAAATGAATGAAAAAGAAACATTTGATGAATTTTATGCTAGAATTTATAGTAAATTCATCTTTTAATTTGGGAGAGAAAATACCCAACAATCGAGTAGTAAAGAAAATTTTAAGTTCTCTACCCGATAGATTTATTCCTAAGGTGACCGTGTTAAATTCTTTACCCACTTTAGCCTCTACGAAATTAGAAGAACTCGTAGGTGATTTACAAACCTATGAACTAGACATGTTTCCCTCTAAAACTCGAAAGAAAATAGATATGGGCATTGCTTTGAAAGCCCGAAAAGAGGAAAAACAAGTAGTAGAGAGTGAAAGTGAGAGTGAGTCGTAAGATATGGCTATGTTTTCTAGGAAGTTTCATAAATTTCTTAAATTTAACAAAGATAAATTTAAAAAGGATTTAAAGAAATTTGAAAGATCTAAGCATGACAAAGCCGAAAAGATCCCTAAAACCTTTAATGAAAATATTAATAGGGACGAGTTAAATAGGTGTTTTGGTTGTGAAGGGTATGGTCATAGGGCTTTTGAGTGCCCCACTAAAATAAGGAGAGAGGGTAGTCAACCTATTTCCTATAATGCAACCGTTAGTGATAGTGATAAGGAAGAGGGACCCGATTCCCCCACTAAGCCCAACTTTATGACTTTTATGGCTAATCATGTGAGTGATAGTGAGCACTCCTCTATTGATGAAATTTTAACACATGACACTTCCAAGGTCAAAGTTTACGATTCCCTTATTTTTTATGGTTGCGAGAGTGAAAAAGAGAGAGAAAGTAATGATGAGGTTGATGTGAGTGAACTTCAATTTGCATTTCAAGAATTATATAAAGAATTTATTAAATTAAAAATGGAAAATTTAAAGCTAGAAGCTAGTTTAAAAGAGAGTGTTAAGGTCATTGATGATAGGGTATTGGTTGAAGACCTTAGGACACGTGAGAGAGCTCTGCGTGAAAAGCTTTTAAAAGAATTTTAATTTTTTTGGATAACCGGACCGGTCCGTCCATATTAAAAACGAACCGATCCGCCTCCGGACCGGTCCGCCTCTATACCGGACCGATTCGCTTTCCACATGTGAACCCCGTATCGAATGCAAATCAAAGAGGCCTATTTGGAAAACGAATCGGTCTGAGGTCGGACCGATCCGCCTCCATATCAGACCGATCCGCCTGAGATAAATTCGATCAGATCTGTTTGGATTTTTTACCATCGACTCATATTTCCTATATATATTCCTATTTCGGTGGTGTATTTTTTAAGTCTTTGAGAAAACGTTTCTAAGAGTTCAAACACAACAAGACTTCCTTTTTTTATGTGCCAAACATCTTTTTGATTCACACACAAAAATCCGAATTACTTTTGTGAATTTTTGGAACCCTAGAACACAAGCTTTGCTATTGTTCAACCTTTGTGGGGAGATCTTTGCAACCGAGGGCTGCGTGTCATTGCTGAGGGAGTCTCTACAAAGTTTTATGGCTGCGTGTCATTAAGGAGAGTTGCGGTTCTTTCTTTGTTGTTTGGGCTGCGAGTCCTTGGAGGGTGCTGCGTGTATTCTCTTACTGAGTTCAAGACTGCGTGTCTTTGTGGGTTGGTTTCATGTTGATCCATTGCATATTTCTCTATGTAATTGTAAGTTGCGATTTATATATTAATAGTGAAATAAAGGTTTTACCCGAAAGGGATTTTTTTATGAAATCTGTGTCTCAGCATATTTTTGTGTCACATGCTTTATGGGTTGACACACGCACCTTAGATGCATGTTTAGGGACTCTAATCAAATAAGGGGTACTTGGAAACTTGTGAATTTAATTTAATCAATCATCACACAGTCACACTTCTCAGGATAGTATATCAACGGTTTGCACAATGTCCGTTTATCCTAGTTGTCCTTTCATTGTCATGACTCTATTGGTTTGTAAAATCATCAAAATTCTAGGCTTGTATGCATTGTGTATGTTTGTTTATTGAGTTCAATATATATTGTCACATGAGGTTATATTCAAATGTGATAAAGTTTGCAATCAAATGAGAACTCCGTGAACATGTTTTATATGATTGAGTCTAAATTTAATTGTTGCTAGTTCACACCCCTACACTTTCGTTTCCATATGACACATTTTTGCCATACGAGTGTGAAAACCTTATTGTATTTTGTGTCATGTGTAGTGTCTATACCTATATATATGTGAGTGTGCGTTAGTGATAGTCATTTTATCTACATGTATATGGTATTTTTTCTTTGCCTCACTTTCTAGTCCATCTATGCTTCAAATTCATAATTGGTATCTATCTTGTTGCACATTGTTGTTGATATCACATGCTTAGTATCTTATGTATCACATTGATATCATTTTTTTCCATATTCATTGGTATCCGTAATTATTTGTATGGATTAGTTTTTTATTTTGTTGCCCATATGCTTTCATGTTCTTATCACTATAAGCTTCATCGTGTTTAAATTATTTTTACCCTTTGTCTATTCCTGAACAAAAAGGGCGAGAAAGATAGGGGGGGAAATGGTATCTAATCATATTATAATCGTATCTTAGTTTAGGAGATTTAACTTAGGGGGGGGGGGGTCACGAACTTCTTAGGTTAATCTTAGTTGATAAATGGGAGAATTAATTGAGGGGGAATATTTATTTTATATGCATTTAATATGTTGATATTCCCTATGCGTTTGATAGTTTGCTTAAGTGTGCCAGAATTTTTCTAAATGGCAACTTTCATCGGCAAAGAAATTGATCCTCGGGTTTTTGAGTCAAGCTATGTATTTTTTATTTACGGTGGGATATTTTTTAAGTCTAGTAGAGCTTGACGACCCTATAGGATTTTTGTTTGGTTTTTGTCCCGAAATAGACAAAGGGGGAGATTTGTAAGGACACAAGTCTTCGATTGAGTCTTATTGTAGTGTTGGCTCAATTCCGGTAAAAAATATTTGAGTCATGTGTATCCATCCAATCCTATGACGTGTTAGTTGAAGACGTAGCGACCAAGAGTATAAAGCTTCATCATATGCCGATTTTAGTGTGCCTCGTTTCTACGTCAACAACATTGGTTCTAATGCTCCTAAGGTATGAATGCATTTTATATATATATATCGTAGCTTGAAAATTGATTGGGTGTATTTTATAATTTTTTATAAATGGTTGTAACGGCTTTGTTTTACTCAGAAAATATTTTTTAGAACTTTTCATAAAAAAAATTTGGACTTAAAATGAATATTGATTTTTCTGACAAGTCGACAATTCTGTCATTAAAAAAACCTTCCCTCCTCTTTTTTCCCACTGATTTCTATTCCCTCCATTTCTCTCTCTCTCTCTAAATGGCTGCACTCTCTCACTCTACGATTTTGGTATGTTTTCTCTCGTTATTTCTCTTCCATTTATGTATATGTGGGTGTAAATGTGCATGTTTGTGTGTGTGTGGTGTATATATGCGTCTGTGTGTGGGGGGGGGGGGGGGGGGGGCAGGGCTCGGGTGAGGGGAGGGGGGCACTGTGTGTGTGTGTATATATATATATATATATATATATGTGTGTGTGTGTGTGTGTGCGAGTGTGGTGGGCAGTGGCGGGGGGGAGGGGGGGGCTGTGTGTGTATATGTGCGTGTGTGTGTTTTTTTAATTAAATTTGTACTGATTTATTAGATATTGCCCCTCATATTATAGTGCCCCTTGTAAAAGAATTGATTGATTAAATATTGATTGGTTGTTAATTGTTTTAGTAAATTAATAGTTAGTGCCCCTTTCATATGCAAGTAGGATTGACCCTCATTGTAAATTAATAAATTAATAATTGTATACTTTAATTGTTAGTTTAATTGATGAAAAGAATTAATTGAGTAGATGAATTAGAAGGAGTACGGGATACACATTTGTTGCTGCCATTGCTGTTGGATTGTAGTGGATCGATGTTCGGTTGGTTAATTTTAAAAGTGGCATGACCACTGGATTATTGTCCATATAGGGGTGAAAATTTTTAACTTTTGCTTAAAATTACTTTGTATAACGAACAATGTATATATAGTATGATAATTAAATTAAACATACTTGAAATTACATATAGTGTGCATAGATACTAGACTTCTAGTTCTTATGTGTACGCATTCAGTAGCCCTTAGACCCGTTCGAGAGTCATTACCCCTGTAATGAGATCTCTCGAATTGTCCCGTTTGGACAGTTTGGGACTGCATTATTTCTGTATAATAATATTCTTAGTGGCTTAAAGTTGTTACTTTTGGAGGAATTTCTGCAGTCGTATCCTAATGTTCTCTGGGTACTGTAACACCCCGTATTTTTTATGATTTAAATAATTAGGTGATTAATTATTATTGTGGGAATAATTATGTTATTAATTACTATTACTGGATTGATTAAATTAAAATGCGGTAAATTAATTATTTATTAATTCGGATTAAAATAATTATTAACTAGCGTGCCAAGGGTTAATACTTATTATTGAGAATTATTGAATATTACTATGTGATATGTAATATGGAATTATGAAATTTGATAAATTGCCGAGAGTGAAATATACGGCAGTTTGGTATATTAAGTCTGGACACGCGTGTGAGTCGTTTCGGGACTAATTGAATGGAATATAAAGGTAAATTATTTTTAAGCAACTCGTATGGTAATTTCGAGTGCGCCGTTGAGCCCGGAAGGGTCGAGATAGTCAGAAAACTCTACCCGAGTATTTTATTTGGACTCCGGGAGATTTTAGGCCAAACCGACACCCCGTAGGGGTAATTTTGTAATTTTAATTTTTTGAGAAATTAAATGGACGGAAATTGGGAGTTTATTTTAACAATTACGTGGGAGAACTTAGGTCTCACATTCATATAACTCAAGAGAGAGTCACAGAGAGTGAGGGGGAACAAATCCCAAAGAGCTAAAGCTTTTAGGCATCATCTTCCACCATCGAGACCACTATCATGTCGATCGCAAAGAGAGGAACGCGTCTATGCCAACATCACAGGTCAGGCCATCATATTCGAGGCAAGTGTTTATTACTTGCGTGTTTTAGTAATAATTTTGTTCATGTTAGAGTAGGTGATAACCCCTCAAATTTATGAGAATTAATTTGATGGAAATTTGATGATTTGATTTATTTTGGGACTGAAATTTTAAGAGATTAAATTCCTTTATGTATATAGGATTACATTCTCGGATTTATGATAACTTTCCATGAACAAATCTGGGTTAAAATGGTTCTTGAATTGAAATTGGAAGAACTAGGGTTTTATTGGTTTAATTTGGGGATTTCAAAATTTATTGATGTATGGTGAGGATTTAATGATTATAGGTTGTTAGAAATCATCTAAATATATTAGAGCATCAATTGGATTTGTTGTTTGGGCGTTTGGGATTGAAAAATAGAGGTTTTAGAGGTGAAAATGGTGAAAAAATGCTAAAATTTTGGGGAAGAAGACGAGACAGAGAGTATCGCACAAAGTCGCGTGTAGGTCATTCGCGCGAAATAAGGATCTCCCACGAAGTTGTTCGAACGACACGTGGCAGTCGTTCGAGCGATAGCCCATTCTGGTTCAAGAGACATGTTCAAATTTCTGGGAATTTCCATTTTTACCCCCAAATTAAGTTATAAAATTAATTTGAGTGGGAAAACTGCTATTTGATGGACTTAGCCTAGTGCAGAATTTTAGGAAGTATTTGGGAAATAATACTTTAAATAATTGGAACGGTATGTTGGCCTTGGCGATTACATGAGCGATAGTAATCGAATTAAATATATTATACATAGTGATGAGATTAAAATACGTATGAGAAGTATATAATTAGGTGGGGTAAATGCCTATGAATTTTAATAGGATGTGTGTATGCCTATTATATACTATGATTGTTAAGTGTACTACTGGGTGATAACCCGGGGGTACAAGAATATTATTGTTAAATGTACTAATGGGTGATAACCCGGGGGTACAAGAATATTATTGTTAAATGTACTAATGGGTGATAACTCGGGGGTACAAGAATATTATTGCTAAGTGTACTAATGGGTGATAACCCGTGGGTACAAGATTATGATTGACAAGTGTACTAATGGGTGATAACCCGGGGGTACAAGAATTACACGAGTGATAGTAATTGCATTTAAAAATACCATGCGTAGTGATGATAATAAATTACGTATGAGATGTATATAATTTAGGTTGGGTGAATACCTATGAAATTTTAATAGGATGCGTGTATACCTAATATATGATAAAAGGTATTTCAGAGACCTTTGAAAGTCCTTGGACTGGTCCCAGGTTCGAGAGTTGAATTTGGGTTAACTGTGAGTCGAAAGCGCTCATGGATCCTTTGGACAGGGAAACTTCAGACGCAAACGAATCGTTCGTCCGCATGGTAAGTCTGAATCATGCACGGGACGGACCGTTGGAAAGGTTAGGAGATGTACTTAGACATTCCAAAGAGTTCGACCTGGTTCAGGGAGTTGACTTTGGTCAACCGGGCCTTGAAGTGTTCGGTGACCTTTCGAAGTAAAACGGATCGTTCGTCCGTAACGTAAGTCAGAATCGCGCACGGGGTGGACCGTTGGAAAGGGGTTTCAGTGCCCTTTGAAGATTGATTCATTACGAGTTAAGATGAAGAGTTGACTTCGTGCAAACGAAGCCTGGGAGCGTCCAGTGACCTCCTGATCAAGTTTCGGGAGAAAACGGATCGTTCGTTCGCACCGTAAGTCAGAATTGTGCATGGGACGGACCGTTGGAAAGGGGATTCAGTGCCCTTCGAAGATTCATTCAGTCTTGTTTGAGCTGAAGAGTTTGACTTTTGGTCAAACGGAGCCTGGGAGTTTTCGATGGCCTTTAGGTTAGTACCCGGGGTATGACTTGGGTTTGTAATGATAAAGGGAGGTGCTAGGAACCTAAAGAGAGGTTAGGGGGTATTAGAATGGGGTGTCTACATTTTCAATTTACAAAAATCCCATATGCTTTGGTGAATTATTTTGGTGTTCAAGAACACTATTTGCTTTTGAAAGAGGATGACTAGAGGGTCGAGGTCGATTATGAGGACCTAAGGATGTGGATAACCGATTCTGTAGGCCGAAGCCAATTATGAGGGCTTGAAGATGAAGGTGACCGATTCTGCGGGTCGAAGCCGATTCTGCGGATCGCAGCCGATTCTGCGGGCTTAAAGGGGCATGCTGGGGATGGTCTTAAAGGAATTGATGACCAAAGATTTAGGTCAATTCTGAGGACCTACAGCAATGATGGGGGTGACCAATTCCGCGGGTCGAAGCCAATTCTAAGGGCTTAGGTTGTGATGATCGATTATGCGGGTCGAAGGCACCGTGCATTACACACTTGTGGGCGATTATCAGGTTGTATGTAAGTCAAAGGTCTTGTGAATTCTTCAAAGTGTTATAAAAGGTTTTACCCGAAAGGTGTTTTTTCCTGAATCGGTCGCATTTATTTTTTATGCATGGTTTTAATGATTTATGACATTTAGATTTATGTTTAGGGGTTGATTTAATTTTGTTTAAAAATAGACTCTAATTAAATAAGGTTTACTTGGAAACTTGCGAATTAATTTAAATTGACATCACACACCGCTTTTATTTATTTTACAAAATGAAATGACTGAAACTGCATCCTATTCTAGGAATGAAGTGATTGGATCCAAATCTTGCAAGCATCCACAAGTGCTGCAGCTACGCATTCCTGGAATAGATCATCAAGCTTGGCGTCCCTGTGGCTGGAAATCTAAAAGGTTTTGAAAATATTTTACAAATCGGTCAAAGCCAAAAACTTTTGAAAACATCGTAACACCCCGTATTTTTGATGATTTAAATAATTATGTGATTATTTATTATTGTGGGAATAATTATGTGATTAATTATTATTGTTGGATTAATAAATTAAAATGCGAGAAATTAATTTTTATTAATTCGGATTGAAATAATTATTAACTAGCGTGCCAAGGGTTAATACATACTGTTGAGAATTATTGAGTATTGATGTGTGATATGTAATATGGAATTATGAAATTTGATAAATTATCGAAAGTGAGAAATATGACAGTTTGATAATTTAAGTTTGACGCGCGTGTGAGTTGTGTCGGGACTAATTGATTGGGATAAAAGGAGAATTTATTTGTATTAACTTGTATGGTCATTTCGAGTGCACCGTTGAGTTCTAAAGGGTTGAGATAGTTAGAAAACACTGTTCGGGTATTTTATTTGGACTACGAAATATTTTAGGCCAAACCGGCACCCCGTAGGGGTAGACTTGTAATTTGGATTTTTGAGGGTTTAATTAATGATGAAAATCAGTAATTATATAAGAAAGGTACGTGGGTAAGTCATTACCTATCAGATTCTAAACCTAAGTGAGAAAGACGGAAAACCTAACAGGGAGAAGAAGGACTCCATAGGTGTTCTTGGAGAATGGCTCAAGCTTTTACACCGAAAATTCCACCATCGTGTAGATCGGAAGACGAGGAACGCATCTATACCGACATCACCGACGGATCGGACCATCATATTCGAGGCAAGTGGTTATTACTTGCGTGATTTAGTAATAATTATGTTCATGATTAGAGTAGGCGATAACCCATCAATTTATGATAATTAATTTTGATGAAAACTTGATGATTTGATTCATTTTGGCTCTGAGATTATAAGAGATTAAATTCTCTCATGTAGATAGGATGTCATCCACGAATTTATGATAATTTTCATGAACAAATATGAGATATAGTAGTTCTTGAATTGAAATTGGAAGAACTAGAGTTTTAATGGTTTAATTTGAGGATTTAGTATTTTATTGATGTATTGGGAAGAATTAGTGATTCTAAGTTGTTAAAAATCATCTAAATATGTTAGAACATCAATTGGGTTTGTTGTTTGGGCGTTTGGGAATGAACAACAGAGGTTTTAGAGGTGTTAATGGTGGAAAAATGCTGAAATCTGGGCAAGAAGACAAAACAGTGCATCTCGCGCGATGTCACGCGTAGTCGTTCGAGCGAGATGGGGATCTTGCGCGAAGTTGCTTGAGTGACATGTGGAAATTTTTCAAACGACGTTGCCATCTGGTTCAAGTGACGAGGTAAATTTTGGAAATTTTCTTAGAGTCCGGCTTTGGAATTTTCAATTTATTGGAGTGAGATAAACTGCCAAATAGTAAATTTATATAGGACAGAATTTCGAGAAAGTGTGAGAGAATTAATACTTTAATGAACTCGGTATTGAGAATGTACCTTGGAGATAGTAATCTAAATATTTATACTATACGTAGTGATGAGAATAAAATACGTATGAGAAATATATAATTAAGTTGGGTGAATACCTATGAATTTTAATAGGATTTGTGTATGCCTATTATATAATATTATTGTTAAGTGTACTAATGGGTGATAACCGGGGGTACAAGAATATTATTATTAAGGGTACTAATGGGTGATAACCCGAAGGTACAAGAATATTATTGTTAAGTGTACTAATGGGTGATAACCCGGGGCTACAAGAATATTATTGTTACGGGTACTAATGGGTGATAAATCGGGGGTACAAGACTATTATTGTTAAGTGTACTAATGGGTGATAACCCGGGGTACAAGAATATTATTGTTAAGAGTACTAATGGGTGATAACCCGGGGGTTCAAGAATATTATTGTTAAGCGTACTAATGGGTGATAACCGAGGGGGGGTACAAGAATATTATTGTTAAGCGTACTAATGGGTGATAACCCGGGGGTAAAAGAATATTATTGTTAAGTGTACTAATGGTTGATAACCATGGGATACAAGAATATTATCGTTAAGTGTACTAATGGGTGATAACCCGGGGTACAAGAATATTTTTGTTAAGTGCACTAATGGGTGTTAATCCGAGGGTGCAGGATTATTATGGTTATGGGCACTAATGGGTCTTAGCTCGAGGGTGCAGAAATAGTATATATATGTATATGGATGTTGTGACTATATATATATATGTGTGTGTGTGTGTGTGTGTGTGTGTGTGTGTGAACTTATGAATATTTATACTGTGTGAATCTGGTAGATATGGTGATAATAATAATAAAATGCTTTGCGCCAAGTGGTGTTAACCTAAGAGTGGAGGATCAGTATATATATATATATATATATATATATATATATATATATATATATATATATATATATATATAGAGAGAGAGAGAGAGAGAGAGAGAGAGAGAGAGAGAGATGATGTGACTATATATATATGAATATACTTGGGAACATTCTACTTGGTGAAATTTGTAGATATAGTATAAATGAGAAATAAAAAAATCTTGGTGGGTAAAAGATTTACCATTCGAACGGTGAATAATGGAACTTGTAGTTATGTGAGATAACTATTTTCGTAACGTATTGTATGGACAATATGGGTATACTACTGGATAACGTAGATGGTGATATTATGATTTCGAACTAGTTAGGCCGGGTAGCATGGCTAGTGTGGGTTAGATGTATGTTAGGCGTTCATAATAGATGAGAGGTGAGAATCTCATGTGAGAGTGCGATATTTAACATGCACACAATACTTGCTGCATTGCAGTTTTATATACTTGTTAAATATTTTTAAAATGTCAGGATCTGACCCGTCTCTTGTATATCTTATCTCTTTTACTATATATATGTATTATATCTAGTGCTTAGCCATAGGGTTACTAGAACTAGAGATTTGGATTGCTTTACGTGCTGCATCTATTGTGGAAGATGTAGGTCCTTGCATTAGACGTATCCATTATTTCCATTCAGTTTTATCTAGACATCTCAGTTGGGGCATATGTCTCCCATTCCTAGTTTTTATCAGAGTTATTATTCAGTTTACCTTACAGTTCTTTTAGTTTGATGGAATTTTACTATGAGTCTATGAATTAGAGTTTTGAGCTGGGAGGTTTTAGCCAGTCTTACTTATTTCAATATTTGATTCATATTCAGTATTTAGTATGTTCTTGAGTATGATGAAGGGTTGTGAAAAACTAAAATTGAAAAATGTTTTGACACCTAGCTTATTTTTATATTAGGTGATTAATATGTTAAAAAAGTTTTTGATAGTGACGCTAAGAATGAACCAACCGAACATTCTATTTTAAATTGGTACAGGACTGATCACCCTATATTTAATTGGGCGGGGTGTCACAGGTGGTATCAGAGCCAGGTTCTAGAGTATTTTAAGATCTGTGCGGCTTATTACGTTTTAACATAATGTTCTTTGATGTAGAGCCTTGTAATAGGATTATTGTGTTCCCTTACGTATGCGACATACGTCCTCCTGCTACGAATTATAATGGATGTGACTCATTATATGAAATTTTGTGTGATTTGAACATACGACCAGTAAGGGCCGTAAGAAAGACTGCAGGAGAAGAAACTCGACAGAAGACATAAAGTAATTTGAGAATGGTGATCGTAACAAATGTCACCATGAGTACTACTTAAGCAAGTGTTAATGAGATCATCACTTAGGAACAGTAGATTCACAGGGCACGGTAGTATATAACGGTGGAGTGATTTCAGGACCACCTAGCATAGTCAATAAGGGGGAAATCAGAGGGACTCTTTTGAAAACCACTAGTGAAGATGAGAAGAAGAAGGAGAGAAAGTGTAAAAGTCCAACGAAATTAGAGAATACGAAGGCAATTGTGTAGAGTGAAGTGTAACGACACTCAAAATGAAAATTTGGAATTAAATTGGTAGCTATTAGGAGCGACGTAAAGTGATGAAAATCAATCACCACGTGTAAATAGTGTGTTTGAAATTTAAAGAAGAATTTAGGTACGAGTTGACCATGAGGTCTCCCATTCGATGACGTAATAGAGGTGCAAGGGAAATTTTAAAACTTAACGCAGTGGGTAAGCTAGAGACCAATCGTGAGAAAAAGGTTGAAATGCATAAGAACTTCATACTTGGAAAGGGGAAATATAATTATAAAAGGGTTTATAGTTAAAGAAGGACCGTGTGTTGAATACGAGCATGGATGAGAAATCCAGCTAGAATGCCTAAAGTTGATGTCATAAAGGTTATACGGTGGCAATTTATTGCAGCATTTCCAAAAGAAGTGAGCCAGAAGGGTTAGAGAATCTATCCGAAGGGCAGAACTGAACTGAATAGTGTTAGTGAGACACCACAGGAGAGAGTATACCCAACATGGAACTCAGTTAGGTAATTTTGAGTGATTAACTTCCTACAAGGTGATGATGAAGTCAATCAGGTCCATGGAGGCCAACCATAGTTCCGAACGGCCAGTGTAGACAGTGAGTTAAAAACTACTCGGTCCGAGGGAAGGACATTTCAAAATGGTCAGTGGAACTAGTGATGGGGAAATAGCTCGTGAAGTTTCCATATGAGAAGAGAGTAGGACTACAAGTGTTGAATGTGTCCATAATTGAGAAGTGAGACTAATGAGGTTGGAAATGGTAAACCATGCCAGTTAGGCATAACAACTGGAAGAGTGAGACTTCCAGCGAAGGAAATTGGGTCAAGAGAATTAGGCCCGGGAAATTTATAAACCGAGAGTGATGAGTTCAGGCTGGACTAGTAGAGTCCTCATTAAGAGTAGCATATAGTATGTCAGGGTCTACGGGGCCCAGGACGTAGACAGGAGGTCAGTAAAGCCATAATTGAGGCCTAGAGATTTTGGGCCAACGTTTCAATAATGGGCATGAAATCTACATGATGGAATAAATTGTTCACAATAAGAGGGTACAACTATTGGATTAAATCCTAGATGTATAACTATTACATATGTTCATGGGTCATGTTAACAGCCACTTGCTGGGACCCTATGATTTGGCGAGACTGGTGAGGTTTTGCTTCATCATTGTGAGTAAAGGATAAATTCTAGTGACATGGGTGTGTCACAATTTATATGTAAATTAGAAACCCTAAAACTTGCGTGCGGGTCGAGTTGAGTGGGTACGTTAGTTATAACAGTCATGTTATAAACGTATTTCTCGTTGATAGCGGGGCATTTTTATGTTGCCCGTAAGTGAACCAGGTGGCCCTAAGAGTATATTTTGTTATAATTTACTAATGCATTGAGTTAGCATTAGTAGAGTTTATTTTTGGTAATGTGTAGTGATTAATTAACATATGTTTGAACGATAGTAAATTGACTGATATGACTATCGTATCAGGTACTCCGGGGGGAGTAATCTTTATTTTGTGTGGTGCCACCTGAAATAGGGTTGGGCCCAGATATATGTATACATAAAACGTTCATGGTATTATAGACCTTAGCGAGTATATTGTCTGGTTATATGTGATTCCGGTGGGTGGGAATTTATTTGACTGACAGGACTTAGTATACATTGTGATATTTGTCGAGCAGCGAGATATAGTTCGTTAAACATATATAGTGCCAAGTACTTGGGATATTAAGAGCGCCATGCTTCATGTTACATTTTTTAGGGTCATGAGAGTGGTCGAGTAGACTTTTATGTCAAAATACGGAGATCGTGGGAAAGTACATAGTATGGACTGAAGGCCATACGGACTTCGACAACCACCTAGGTTAGATAGTAGTGTACCAGGGGGATTCCTTGTTTGGATTTCTCTTTGCGAGACATCCCACGCATGAAACTAGCCAACGTCGAGAGTTGGAGAGAAGTTTGGTCGATGGTACATAAGTTTTGTACGTTGGTTATTGTACCTATAAAAGAATATAATTGTGAGTTGATAATTCTTTTATGACTTAAGGCCAATAGAGTCGCCTAGTGTTAGTACCATTATGAATGGAGCAATGATGCCAATTAAGGATTGAATAAGTTATGACTAGTGGGGTGGTAGAGCGCACCCCTACTACATCAGTATACCAAGTATGCAAGAATTGAAGTAAGAAAATTACATGTCATTTATACAATGATGCACGAGGGATAGGGTGTATGGGCGCCCTAGGTGATTGAATCAAGCATTATATTATGAATATCATGTGTGTCCAATAACATGTAGTCATGTAATCTGAAGCTTATTTCATAAGATTTGTCAAAGACTTATGTTTCAAGGTAAACTAAAATTTTTGAAATAGTAGGGGTTTCTTCCACTAGTGAATAGGAGAATATCCACAAGTATCTTCTCATGTAGATAAGATGGTGAGACCATAGGCATCGAGATGCGATTGAGTACGGCCTACCATCCGCAGAAGGATGGGCAGGACAAGCGGTCAAATCAGATGTTGGAGAGCAAGTTTTAGGTGCACCCTTAAATCTTCGGGGAGGACAAGATCAGTACCTTCCACTAGCGGAGTTGTGTTCAATAACTCCTATGAGTTCATGTTTGGGTAGAGTGCTAGTAGAGGTGTGGCACGATAAAGTTGGTTATTATCCTACTTGATAGTTAGAGGTGGGGAACCAGCTATATTGCAAATATCGGAGAAGTATTGTTATTATCATATATACTGTGTGTGAAATATATATGGCACAACCAATTTACTCGTACGAACGACACGAGATGGGGTCGTATGTATCAAAAAGGAGGATAAATCTACTAAGGTGCAAATAGTAGAATGTTATATAGCGAATATCTAAAATAAAGTTTAAGTAGTGGAACTTAAGCGGTAAGGCATGGACAATAGCCTTTATGACAGGGTAACCTGGAGTTTAAAACAAACACATGTGAAGTGTTCATTATGAAGGGTACTCGATAGTGTACTATATGGGTGGTACGGAGTAGCTTACTTGGGAGCGCAAGGACGCGATGCGTAATATTTATACAGTGTTGTATGTACCTGCTATACTTTTTCCGAATTTTGGGATGAAATTCCATTATAAGGGGGAAGTGTGTAACCCCCGTATTTTTATGATTTAAATAATTATGTAGTTATTTATTATTGTGGGAATAATTATGTGATTAATTATTATTATTGGATTAATTAAATTAAAATGCGAGAAATTAATTATTTATTAATCCGGATTGAAATAATTATTTACTAGCGTGCCAAGGGTTAATACTCATTGTTGAGAATCATTGAATAACACCGTGTGATATGTAATATGGAATTATGAAATTTGATAAATTGTCGAAAGTGAGAAATACAACAGTTTGGTAATTTAAGTATGACACGCGTGTGAGTCGTGTCGGGACTAATTGATTGGGATAAATGGAGAATTTATTTTTATTTACTCGTATGGTCATTTCGAGTGCACCGTTGAGTCCAGGAAGATTGAGATAGTCAGAAAATACTGCCCGAGTATTTTATTTGGACTTTGAAATATTTTAGGCCAAATCGGTACCCCGTAGGGGTAGTTTTATATTTGGATTTTTGGGGTTTAATTAATGATGAAAATCAGTAATTAAAAAAGAAAGGTACGTGTGTAAGACATCACCAATGAGATTCTAAACCTAAGTGAGAAAGAGGGAAAACCTAAGAGGGAGAAGAAGGACTACATAGGTGTTCTTGGAGAAAGGCTCAAGCTTTTACACCAAAAATTCCACCATCGTGTAGATCGAAAGATGAGGAACGCATCTATACCAACATCACCGACGGATCGAACCATCATATTCGAGGCAACTGTTTATTACTTGCATGATTTAGTAATAATTATGTTCATAAATAGAGTAGGTGATTGAAAAATGTGACTGTGTGATAATTGATTAAATTCGAAATTTTCTAATTTGGCACACTTATTTAATTAGTGTCTATTTTTAAACCAAATTAATACAACCCCTAAACATGCATCTAAAAGTGCGTGCGTGTGTCAAACCATAAAATAAATAAAGCATGCGACACAAGCTTAAGGAAAAATCCCCGCAGGGCAAAACCTTTTATTTCTAGAACTTTGAGAAGTTTACAAGACCATTAACTTACATATCAACTTGCATCGCCCACAAGTATAACGCACGGTGTCTTCGTCAAACCTTCAAAGAAATGGCTAGAAATCTGCAGTGGTTCACGCGCAGCTATACCACAAGGACCGCAATCCTAGATACGCAGTCTGAAATCTTCACAAGGACTCCCTCCACAATAGCACGCAGTTGTCGGTTGTAGAGCTCTCCCCACAAAGAATAAACAAGGGCAAAAGTTGTGTTCTTGAACACCAAAACAATTCACTAAAGAAAGATGGGAGTTTTGTGAATTGAAAACAAAGAGGGATTAAACCCTAAAAGAAGAAGCCAAAAAGGATTCTGCTTTAACAGAGATTCTGTTCGTCAAAACATATGAACTTCTTAATGAAAACGTTACCAAATAATGAGTATTTATAGGAAAACGCGTCGCCTCAAAAACAGAGCTCGTTCGAACGAGAAGCTATGTCGCTCGAACGAAGTACGCATGTCATTCAAATGACATCGCGCGACTTCCAATCTCGTTCGAACGAGATGCTGATCTCGCGCGAACGATCTGGGCGTCAAAATCGAGGACGCTTCAAAACTTAGAAAAAATGTTCATTCTTAATATTTGATGAAAAAGTCCGCTCCAACACTTATAAAATATTTTGTAAAAATCTCCCAAAAGCTCTAAGTGAAAAGTAAAGGTGTTTAAAACATAACCTTACCAAAGTAAACTTCGTGGAGTCTTGAATGATGAAGAACTTGAATAATTCGGATCCGTCTTTAATGTAGATGTCTCTTTAATGCTCTTCGACGGTGTAGCTGTATATGACATAATAAATTGATAACGGACCTATGAAAATGTGTCCTTACAAATCTCCCCCTATGTCTATGCCGGTACATACATAAAAAATCCGAATTATCAAAAACCAAATTGCCTATACAAATCTACCCTCCCATGAATAAATTTGCAAGACTTCAAAACTGTTCTTCAATCATCTTCGTCAAATCTCAAAACTTTTCTCATCAGGGTGTGCAACATCATGATCATCAATCTTTGTACCTACACACATGAGAAAAATCAAAAACCTTCGTTACGCATCGAGTTTGAAATGATATAAGAATAAAGCATTAATAAATCAAATCTCCCCCATAATGCAAAAACTTCCCCAAAACATGATAATTCTTTCTTCCCCTTTTTATGATGTCCCCAAATAGATAGATAAGAAGAAAAAATCAAAACATGGAGTGTCACGAAAAAAATGCATAGCAAACAAAGATCAAGCTACGCGCATGCAAAGGGATATCTAAAAAAACTCACAAAGTATTTTTGGATTTTTTAATTTTTCATACAAAAAATAAGATACAAAAAAAAAATCACACCATGGATTTAGACTCAAACAACCAAGTCATGGAAATGAAATGAATGGGTGTGAACACATTCGATAGGTAAATCAACTCAATCAATCATATGTGCACGATGCATACGTGTACCCCTAATGAATGAACATCAAAAGAATCCTTAGGTGTAAAAATTTGTTGAATTTAAATGACTTCGTCTTATACAAATCAACAAATCAATGTCAAATTATTTCCACACCAATAACGTCCAAAACTATTTAGCGCTTTTTCAAGAATTTCAAGGACGTGCAAACCCATTTTAATTCTCCAACCAAACTCCCTCATGTATATTTTCTTTTAGAGGTGAATAAACTAAATTCTCAAACTTTGGAGAATTGGTGCAAAAACCAAAATGGCCCATAATTGGCATGAATTTCTTTATATTGCCTTTAAATTTTTTTTGAGCTCTTTTAAACCTCTTTGGACCCCGGATAATAAAATTTCTCCATTTTTCAGGTCCAATTTAACGGTGGCTTAGTATTCGCAAAGGTAAAATGAACCTTTCGCAGCCCTTCCCTGTTTTCAAACAAAAACACAAACTCACAAAACGGTTTTTATATGCACAATTTCCTTATCAAAATTTATCGCACTTGGTTCGTTTTAAGGACATGATTGAAGTGAAAACACCCAACCAACATGTGATAAGACAAGCACAATAATCAAACAAATCCATGCATGTGTGCAATAAAGGAAACATGAGTCAAACATGTAGGAAGTAAACACTTAATTACATCTTAATGACTCCAAACATTATAAAGCACAAGGATGAATTGACCTATTGTCTCAAAACACTATCAAATAGTCACATGAAAAAATGGAATGATGTTGTGACTCAGTCATCCTATGGCTCCATCCATAAAAGGTGCAAACAAAATACAAAAATCTTTTTGAATTTTTCTAAAAATTTTGTCAAAATAAAATCTTTTTGTATTTTTCAAAATTTTCAAAACAAAAAAAATATACACAAAAAGTACATGTCAACACACTAGCAAATATATATCATGAAATCACAACTAGTGTATGACAAACATGCGAACACAATCATCTATATGATATGGCAAGAGAAGAATCATGTGCAAGCAAACGAGAATCAACTATTCTAAAATCTAGCGTATCCAAAAGTGATTTCCTAACCCAAATAGATGTGAAACGTCGTGTAGGGGATTTGGGAACCACGGGAACACTAGACATCGAATTCCTAGGATCTCTTCCAAGATCAAAACAAAATCTCCTAATGTGACCTTTCCTACCACAATATGAACATGTGTAAGTGGGTGGAACGACACCTAAAGTGTGATCTTTTCTAACATCCTTTAGAACGGTTGACCCTCTAAATCAAATAATGGTTTTGACTATAGCACTAGAAGCATGAGAACAAGATGAGCCATTACCATCACTATAAAACCTACTTGAGTATGTCAAATCATTTTTTAACTTCAAAATTTTTTACTCAAGAAAAGAATTAGACTCTTCCAATTTGAGGGACTTCTTTTTCAAATTTTCAATTAAACTTAACAATTTATCACGCTCCCCCTCAATTAAAACAAACTTTTTCCTAAGAGTCTCTTCACGTGCCACAAACTTATTAACTAAAATATTTTTATCATCTTTGGCACAAACACAAACCATCGAATTTTTAAGGTCCTCTAATTCGTTTTCTAAAACAAGGACCCTATCATCACTCTTCTTCTTGGACAATTTTAAAGCAACAAAGTCATGGTCCAAGGAAACAAATTTTTCACGATAAAAATCTAGTTGATTTTGAACCGTTTGCAAAAGATCCATTGCGGATTTAAAACGAGAATTTTCTTTTTCCAAAACTTTAATTCTTTTGCAAAGTTTCAAATTCAAACTTTTTAAATCGTCAAAATTTTTATTCGAGCCAACGGGTGGGGGCATTAAATTAGATAAGTGTTCCATCGGAAAAATTGCAATTTTTCACAAAACTGATTTAAAAAAAAATCAATATCACACAATTTTGCGAAAAAAGGAATAAGCAATAAATTAGTGCAACCTGATCTAATACCAATTTGTAAACGTGAGTAGACAAATTGTATCAGAAAGTAAATCCGTGAAAAATCAGGATCACGCGATAGATTAGTATAACCCGCTCTGATACCAATTTGAAAAAAGTGACTGTGTGATAATTGATTAAATTCGCAATTTTCTAATTTGGCACACTTATTTAATTAGTGTCTATTTTTAAACCAAATTAATCCAGCCCCTCAACATGCATCTAAAAGTCCGTGCGTGTGTCAAACCCTAAAATAAATAAAGCATGCGACACAAGCTTAAGAAAAAATCCCCGCAGGGCAAGAACTTTTATTTCTAGAACTTTGAGAAGCTTACAAGACCATTGACTTACATACCAAATTGCATCGCCCACAAGAGTAACGCATGGTGTCTTCGTCAAACCTTCAAAGCAACGGGTAGAAATCTGCAGTGGTTCACGCGCAGCTATACCACAAGGACCGCAATCCTAGACACACAGTCTGAAATCTTCACAAGGACTCCCTCCACAATAGCACGCAACTGTCGGTTGTAGCGCTCTCCCCACAAAGAATAAACAAGGGCAAAAGTTGTGTTCTTGAACACCAAAACAATTCACAAAAGCAAGATGGGAGTTTTGTGAATTGAAAACAAAGAGGGATTAAACCCTAAAAGAAGAAGCCAAAAAGGTTTATGCTTTAGCAGAGTTTCTGTTCGTCAAAACGTATGAACTTCTTAATGAAAACGTTACCAAATAATGATTATTTATAGGAAAACGCGCCGCCTCAAAAACAGAGCTCGTTCGAACGAGAAGCTATGTCGCTCGAACGAAGTACGCATGTCGTTCAAACGACATCGCGCGACTTCCAATCTCGTTCGAACGAGATGTTGATCTCGCGCGAACGACCTGGGCATCAAAATCGAGGATGATTCAAAACTTAGAAAAAATGTTCATTCTTAATATTTGACGAAAAAGTCCACTCCAACACTTAGAAATTTTTTTGTAAAAATCTCCCAAAAGCTCTAAGTAAAAAGTAAAGGTGTTTAAAACATAACCTTACCAAAGTAAACTTCGCGGAGTCTTGAATGATGAAGAACTTGAATAATTCGGATTCGTCTTTGATGTAGATGTGTCTTGAATGCTCTTCGATGGTGTAGCGGTATATGACATAATAAATTGATAACGGACCTATGAAAATATCTCCTTACAGTGATAACCCATCAATTTATGAGAATTAATTTTGATGAAAACTTGATGATTTGATTCATTTTGGGTCTGAGATTATAAGAGATTAAATTACCTCATGTGGATAGGATGTAATCCATGAATTTATGATAATTTCCATGAACAAATCTGAGATATAGTAGTTCTTGAATTGAAATTGGAAGAACTAGGATTTTAATGGTTTAATTTGGGGATTTAGTATTTAATTGAAGTATTGGGAAGAATTAGCAATTCTAAGTTGTTAAACATCATCTAAATATGCTAGAACATCAATTGGGTTTGTTGTTTGGGCGTTTGGGAATGAACAGTGTAGGTTTTAGAGGTGTTAATGGTGTAAAAACGCTAAAATCTGAGTAAGAAGACGAAACAGTGCATCTCGCGCGATGTCGCGCGTAGTCATTCGAGCGAGATGGGGATCTCGCGCGAAATCGTTCGAGCGACACATAGCAGTCATTCAAACAATGTTGCCATCTGGTTCCAGCAACGAGGTAAATTTTGGAAATTTTCTTAGAGTCCAACTTTGTAATTTTCAGTTTATTGGAGTGAGAGAAACTGCCAGATAGTAAATTTATATAGGACAGAATTTCGGGAAAGTATGAGAGAATTAATACTTTAATGAACTCGATATAGAGAATGTACCCTGGAGATTACAAGGGAGATAGTAATCTAAATAATTTTAATGGGAGTCAAAATTTATTTTAAATTGTTTAAGGATGTTATTTTATTAATGAAATGATGTTAAAATGTTTTTAAAAGTGTTTAAAAACGTTTACACTTCATTTATTATGAGATAAAGATGGTTTAGAGTTATGTTAAATCCAAACACACGTGTTTTGTCATTCAAACGACATTTGCAGCAATTCGAGTGACATGGGGATGTCATTCGAATGACATGCATATGTCATTCGCATGAGACACCGCCCCAAAAAAATTATTTAAGGTGTTTTTTCTCAAAATTTCGTCAAGTGTGCAGTCTGAAATACAATTTACAAACCAGTAAATTTTATGCATGTAGTTTTCTAAGGCTTTCCAAGTCTAAAACATCTTTAGAGTTTCAAATATCCGAATTTTCATTATTATACACTATATTGATCTTTGTTGGCACCGTTTGGAGTTTTTGTTACATAGAACTTTACTGGGTTTTGCGATGGAGAAGTGAAAGATACGTGTTTAACATCCTAGAAGTTACAAGCCATATCGGTGGACATCGAGGCACATTCATGGAGGTGACTGTTGTGGACAGGTATCGCGGAAGGATTTGCATAGGCACTGTGAAATAGTGGTTGAAAATCATAAGAGCCTCAAGTCTCGTGGGGATCGAGTCATTGAGTAAAACTTGTTATGTTCCTTATAAATCCACATTCATAGTGATTTTCTGGCTTGGGTAATCTGAGGTTTTTTCCCTCTGTGGTTTCCTTTCACATCCGTTGTGAGGATTATTTTCCTTACTTTACTTGCTTTAATCACTAGATATATGTTTAGGATTAATCAAGATAAAAATAGTTTTTAAAAAACACAAAGTGTTTCATCATCTTTAAAACAAGGTCTAATTTGTAAAATAAGGGGCCTACAAATTGGTATCAGAGCTAGAAATATATTTCTATTATGTTGATCCCTTTTTGCTGTTAAGGATGAATTTTGGAAATTATGACAGTTTTCGTACTCTTGTTTTTTATGGTACTAACTATGCTTATTAGAATATGGGAATGAGAAGTGCCTTAAAATCCATAGATGAGCATGTGTGGTTAGCGACTAAAAAGGGTTGGACACCACTAGTTACACGAGAAGGTGAGGACATTAGTTTGAAACCCATGGAGTTATGGACCGTGGCTGAACATAGGCTTGCACTTTACGACTCTAAGGGTCCATGCATTATTTCTTCACATATCACACCTGAAGAGTACAATAGAATCAGGACTTGTGATACATCAAAATAGGCTTAGGATATAGTTGCACTCACTCATGAGGGCACGAGCACGGTCGGGTGTCTAAGTTAAAAAACCTCACTACACAGTTTGAGAATATTAAGATGCTAGATAGTGCGACGTTTAATGAGTTATATACTAGGTTATCCACTATTGTTAATGCTTTGTTTAGCTTAGGAGAGAATACACCCGATAACCGAGTCGTAAAGATAATCTTAAGGTCATTACCTAAAAGGTTTTATGCATAAGTGATTGTTTTAAACTCACTTGGTATGCTAGAGTCGACGAAACTTAAAGAGGTTGTAGGTGACTTTTAAACATATGAACTTGATATGTTTACCTCCAAGCAAGAGCCAAAGAAAGAAAATGGGCATTGCTTTGAAAGCCCCGAAGGAGGAGACTAAAGTTTCAGATGATGATTCCGATTTCGATTTCGATTTTGAGGATGTTGCCATGTTAACAAAGAAATTCAAAGAAATTCTTAAATTCCAAAGGCATTCGAAAGATACCAGAAGATTTGAGAAATTCAAGAACAACAAGTTAAATTCCACACCTAAGGACAAGAGTGAGAAAGTTGAGCGGGATGAGACGGATAGGCGTTTTGGGTGTGAGGGAGTATGGTCACAAGGTTGCCTATTTGTAATCCCCCGTATTACTGATTTTAATTATGGATTAATTCAATTAAAAAAGGAAAATTATTTAGTAATTAATCCGAATTTATATACTAACGAGACGAGAGTTAATATTTATCTATGATAATTATATTGAATATTACTTGGTGAGAATAGTAATATGTGATTAAGGATTTATTAAAATTATCGCGAGTAAAGATATGACATTTATGGTAATTAAATTGGGACACGCGTGTCAGTCGTGTCGGGACCCAATTTAACGGATTCTTTAGGCCAAACTGGCTACTCGGGAGGGTATTTTGGGCATTTTAAATTTTAGGGTATTAGGACCCATGAAATTCCTAAAGTTATATCAGATGCTAGATTAGAGACCTTAGGGTTTTCATGACCAAAACTCAAAGACGTCCATTAGAGAAGAAGTGGATGAAGTTCCCAAAGGGGAACCACCATTCTTAGGCTTTTCGCACCACTATCACCACCATCGGATATATCGAGAAGAAAGTATCGCCCCTATATCATCTTCTCCAAAGGATCAGAACTTCCATTTCCAGGCAAGTGATTTAACTTGCAATAATTCAGTGTATATATTATCCATGATAGTTTAGAATTAGAGAAAAAACTTGAAAAATGATGAATTAATGAATTTGGAGATTTAAATCTTAATCTTGGTAGGTTTTGCATGTAGATTAACTTCTAAAAATATGGCAGTCAAGAAATCATGATCCATGTATAGAGAATTACAAATTAATGTTGAGTTATATGATGTTCTTGAAGAAAATAGAAGAAATAGGGTTTTTATAAAATATACATGATTCGATCCAAGAGAATGATAACCCATAATGATTTGATGATTCTAAGACGTTAGAATTTATGTGTTTATGTTGGTATAACGTTCGGTATGAATATTTAGGAGTTTGGGACATTATAATAGGGGATTTACGGGTTAAAAGTGATGAAACTCGTAGGCAAAAATGCAAAAATCGTAGGCCAATATCTAATGGATCGATCGATCAACCCAGTAATATCGATCGATCAACTGGATTGATCGATCGACCATTTACTTTGATCGATCGAATCCTCCTGAATTTTGTTAATTGCTTTCCTTTAAGGTTTGACAAAATCCCAAGCTTATAAAAAGACTTAATGTGATTATAGAATATTGTGGGACTTAGTTTTGGTCAATAGGGTCGTAGTTAATGCTCGAAATTTTTTATACCTTATGGGATTAAATGGAATACTTATGGGTGCTTGCCGAGTGATGTATGACTATAAATTATATAAAATGGGATTGAAATTGGATGAATGATAACTTAAGGTTAAGAAGAGTAGTAGGGGGACTTTAGATTACTGATATATCCTTAGAGATAAATGGGAGACCTAGTAACCTTTTGTGATAGGTTTGGGTACTCGAAATTATATGATGAGAGTTGTCACGCTAAATAATATTATGTAGGATAGTCGGGATAAATATACAATGTCTGAGACTTACAATATGGGTCGGGTGAATACCTATATCAAATTTATGAATACATAGGATGTGTGACTACCTAATGTATGGATGATTATGTGTATGACATGCCTACCATACTTGCTATCACAGGAGGTTTATTTGTTGGAAAGGGATAATCTTATATTTATGTGCCTTCGGGGGGGGGGGGGGGGGGGGGATTTAGATTTGATACGTCAAGAACATATAATTGTGAAGACTTATTTGTGAGATGATAAGTCAGCTGACTATGGGAGCGTAGGTATGTGCGTGACCCATGGTTATGTGATCTATGTTCACCTCTAATATGTGTGATATGCAGTGATATGATTCATGAGTGATTCGGAACTCGTAATACTTACGTACGTGATGTAACGGGATTTGATAGCAAAGTATGCCTGTACCGTAGTTTAGCCTCGGTTTGTCATATTAGTATGTATATTATAGTGATAAATATATATACTTGTGATGTATTTTACTGCGTGAACTTGGTAGATGAGAAAAATAATGAAACCTAAAATAATGCTAGTATGGGAATACTTAACTTTAGATTGTGAGAACTCCTCTTCGAAATAAAAGATGGAAAACATTCAACATGGCATATCATGGGACATATGTGGGGGAACTATATATGATAGCTTGCGGGAGGAATGTATACACACTAGTTTGGTAGTAGCATAACTAGGATGGGTTAAGGGTATGCGTTAGGCGTGCACTTTAGTTGAGGGGTGATAAACTCATGTGAGAGCACGTGACTAACATGTATATAATATTTATTGTTTAATGCAATAAAATACTTGCTGATTTTAAAATATTTTAACCTCGGGCACTGACCCGTTTTCTTCCAAATCTATTTTATTTTTGTAAAAAGCTTTTAGGTAACCAGCCACAGGGACGCCAAGCATAAGAGTTCCATTATGTTTTCTTACTGTAGCTGTTGTGGAAGTTACAGAATATCGGTATTAGATGTCTCCACATCTATCTTTACTTCCTTCATAGTCATTTATATTAGTTAGGGCATGTTGTCCACTCTTATTCAGAGATAACAGTTTCAGACTTTCATTTATTTTAGATTTTGGTTTTATTTATTTAAACTTTTGTATTGAGATTATATCTTTCTTTGGGACCATTATTGGACTGTTTAATCCAGACCCAGTTTATTTCATTACATTAGTTATTCATATGAGATTGTTTATATAAATGTTGAATGGTTGGTTATTCATTACTTGTAAGCCTGTGAATCGGGCTCTATGAGACGATCTTGGGGTTGTTCAGGCTCGACTTGATTTAGATTTACCCAGCTCAAGCTCAAGCTCGGTCCGAAGGAGCCTGAGTGTGCTTGACTCAAGCTCAACTCACAAAGTATAACGGGATTCGGGCCCGATTTGAGTAGGACCGAATTGAATATTCCACTACGTATTTATTTATTTTATTAATAAATATTCATATATTCCAATACATATTTATTTATTTTAATAATAAATATTCATATTTCAACAATAAAATTTGTATTTCAACAATAAAAAACACATTTTAGCAATAAAATTCATTTCTCAATATTAAAAATTCATATTTCAGCACCAAAAAAATATATTTCAGTATTAAAAAAACCTATTTCAGCCCTAAAAAAACACTTTTCAGCAATTGAACAACATATTTCAGCACTAGAAAAACATAATTCAGCATTAAAAAATACTTTTCAGCATTAAAAAAAACATATTTCAGCATTAAAAAAATATTTCACCACTAAAAAAACACATTTCAGCATTAAAAAAAATATATTTCAAACAAATTTTAATTTCTTAAACAAATTAAAATCAAATCAAGTGAAGCACTTAAACCGATTCATTAATCCAAGTCCTAGAATTTGCCTAAGTCATATTTATCAATATTAGTAAATTAGGCGAAACCAAATTTTAGCAAAAGACTCAATATTTAATTAAAGTCCAAATTAAATGAGTGTGATAAATTAAACCGAATTTTATCTTGAATTATGCTACGCATGCTTTCTAAATAAATTATGCAAGATAAAATAAACCAATCGCACTACGCCGCGATGTACGAGGAAAAACCCAAGACGGGAAACAACCTCGGACGGCCCTAGCCACAAATCCACTAGATACGGAATTATACTTACAAGACAGATAGACTTACAACGACTGACTTGATCCCTCTCAAGCCTCGATGCTTCTTCTTGTAGACACCTCTTCCTAACGGATAACCTCGGAACACCACCGCGATCTCGAAATCCACCGATGGGGCTTTCTATGGTCACCGTCACCCGTACATGGAGCCTTTCTCCAAGTGGGTAGAATCACAACAAAATGTCTTCTTCTTTGATGGATGTAGAAGCAGACCAAAACTTCTCTTCTTGAATTCGGTAGAGATAAACCGGTGCCAAACTCCAAGCAATTCGATATGTATATATGAACTTTGATAAACTCAATTGGGTGTAAACACTGGAGTGATGAAAGTATTTTTCTCTAAAAATCTCACTCAAAACATGAACATTTTCCTAAACCATTTTTGCTCTCAAACTCTCTCTAAGAGATAAACTAAGTTGGAAAAGTTATGGAAATGTTAGTTTAGAAAATGTGATTCCCGCACTTCATAAAGTCTGAAAAAGTTGGTTAAAAACCAAGTGGGGAAGTGGGTGAAAAACTGCCAAAAACTGTTCCTGCCTGACAGCTCATTCGAACGACATTTCGTTCGAACGAACTCTCGTTCGAACGAGCTTCTAACGACGCACCAGTATGGACTTCGTTAGAATCTCATTAGAAACCTCGTTAGAACGAACAATCTCGTTCGAACGACATTTCGAACGACAGACCAGTTTAGACTCGTTGGCAAACTCGTTCGAACGAAACCTAGTTCGAACGAAAAACTCGTTCGAACGACATTTCGAACGACTTCCAGAATTTTTTATAAAATTCGATTTTGGCCCATAAACTTTATATACTTTAATTTAAAGTTCTAATTAAATTTTTCTGAAAGTAAAACCCAGTTTTATTAAACCTAACACCCAATAAACTTTGTTCCAAGCTCCTATATATATATATATAATTGCATTCATACCTTGGGAGCATGGAACTATAGTTGATGACGTAGAAACAAGGCACGCAAACCGGCATATTTGATGAAGCTTTATATTCTTTGCCGCTACGTCTTCAACAAACACTTCATAGGCTTGAGAATATTACATTTACATACTATCCTATGAATAAATGTTTTTGTCCGGAATTGAGCCAAAACTATATATGGACTCAATTGGAAATTTGTGTCCTTACAAATCTCCCTCTTTGGCTATTCCGGGACAAAAACCAAACAAAAATCCTAAAGGGCCGTCAAGCTCACTAGACTCAAAACATAACCCACCCAAACTTGACTCAACCCAAGGATCAAACGCTTTTCCATTAAACAGTGCCGCTTTAGAAGAAGTCCTGCACACTTAAGCAAACTCATCAAATGCATAGGGAATATCAAGATATTAAATGCAATTAATTAAATTACTCCCCCTAAATTAATTCTCCCCTTTATCAAACACATGACCTACTTAGAAAGACGTCTCCCCCTAAGATAAATCTCCCCCAAACTAAGATACGATAATAATAGGATTAGATACCATTTCTCCCCCTATCATCATTCTCCCCCTTTTTGTTCAGGAATAGGCAAAGGATAAATAACTAATAAACATAAAAGCATGTTGAAGCTTAAAGTGTTAAGACATGAAAGCATATGGGAAATAAAAGCATAGGCAAAGACAAAACAAATATCATATATATATAAACTAGAAATATATCAATGAAGCACTTGCATATATATATATATATAGATATAAACACACACATGACACAAAATACAATAAGTTTGCACACTCGTATGGCAAAAATGTGTCATATGGGAACGGAAGTGTAGGGGTGCGAACTAGCAACAATTAAATTTAGACCCAAACACTTAATAAACATTCACGGAGTTCTCAATTGATTGCAAACTTTATCACATTTAAATATAACCTCATGTGCAATATGGAGATTGAACTCGATGAACAAACATACACAATGCATACAAGCCTAGCATGATGATGATTCTACAAACCAAATAGAGTCATGACATTAAAGACAACTAGGATAAACGGACATTGTGCAAACCGTTGATATACCATCCAATTCTCCCTCAATAAGCATATATATATATTCTTTTACTTTTGAATGAATATATCAAACAAACATAGGCCTTGGAAATTGTTTTCTTTTTAATGCCAAATATTCTGTTTTTAGGCCTTTGGATCACGTATTTCTTTTAGATCCAATAAACGGTGGCTTACAATCGCAAAGGATTTAATTCATCCTTTTGGAGCCCTTCCCCATGCACATTTTTATTTATCATGTTTTCATTTTCACACAAATCTCACAATCAACGGATTTTGACATGCACTAGTCCTCCTAGGTCAAAGATATGTAGATGACTAGATTGGTAAGAGAACACCTCAAAAAGCTCAAATATAACATGTGACGTTAAGATTTCAAAAGATCTCGTGCATGTGTGAATAGAGGCATATAAAAATAGAATCCATTTAACCAATACAAAATCCAACTACTCCATATAAAGCATGGTAAAGAACATTTTAAGGATCGAAAATCTAAACCAAAAGTTCTAGCCACGTGGGAGCGTTAAAGGAGGGATTCAAACACACGTATATGCCACATAAAGTGTGTCAAACTAAAATACACACAAAGTAAAATCTTTTTAAGTTTTTAACATTTTTAATCAAAAATAAATATTTACTCAAAAGGACAAATAAAAATCATTTGTATTTTTCATTGAGCTTAAATGAAATAAATAAAACACAAATGATAAACAAAAATCTTTTTATATTTTTCAATAATTCAAACAAAAATATAATACAAAAAGATAAACAAGTCATAATTTCTAGCATGGGATATGAAATAAGGCTATGACTAGAAAATGACTAAACAAGCATACATTTAGCATGTGAATATAGCATAAAGTACAAACGCTAAAGTATGCAAACACTAACACATTCATCCTTTAGATTTAGCAAGGGAGGAAGCATGTGAAAGTAAATGAGAATCAACAACCCTATTTTGCAAGGCAACCAATTCGGATTTCCTAACCCAAATTAATGGAGAATGACTATCTTGGGGTGTAGGAACTTTCACTACCATGGTTACATTACTATGGGATTTTCTAGAAATTCGTTTAAGATCAAGACAAAATTTCCTAAGATGACCTTGTCGACCACAATGTGTACAAGTGAGAACATGTCGAAAAGATTTACTTAAGGAGTGATCTTTAAATGTATTCCTAGTAGATTCTCCTAAAACAATGGTTTGGGCATTATGAGTAAATTCATTACAAGTATTGAAGCCTAAACCATAAGTGTCATTTTTAATTTGGATCGTTCCTAACATTTTATCTAGTTTTTCCGAACGACACTCAAAATCAAATTTGACATTACTAGAATCTTTTAATTTATTTTCCAATTCTGCAATGTTAGATTCTAGTAAAACATTTCGCTCTTCAAAAGCAAGAAGCTCCTTTTTCAAGGATTCCATTAAACCCCTAAGGCTATCTCTTTCGCCTTCTACATATTCAAGCTTCTCTTGAAGAGTCCTCACATGTGTCCTAAGGTCTTCTATTAAAGCATTTTCATCAACGACCTTGACACTCTCTCTTAAACTAGCTTCTAACATCAAATTAGCTCTTTTCAATTTAATGGATTCGGTATATAGTTCTTGAAAAGCATTTTGAAGTTCACTCATATCAACCTCATCTTCATTTTCACTCTCACTTTCTTCTTCACTCTCACTATCATCAAAAATAAGAGAATCATGTACAATGACCTTGGAAGTGTCATGTGCTATTGTTTCATCAATCGATGAGTTCTCACTGTCACTCACATGACTAGCCATAAAAGCCACAAAATTTTTCTTAGTGGGGGATTCGGGCTTCTCTTCCTTATAACTATCACTAAGGGTCGCATTATATGAAACGGGTCGCTTACCCTCTTTCCTTAGTTTAGTGGGGCACTCAAACGCCCTATGGCCATAACCTTCACAACCAAAACACTTATCAGACTCGTCCCTATCTAAATGTTCATTACTAGGTTTAGGAATCTTCTCGGCTTTAGAAATCTTCTCGCCTTTATCATGTTTAGAACTATCAAATTTCTTAAAATCATTTTTAAATTTATCTTTGTTAAATTTAAGAAATTTTCTAAATTTACGAGCAAACAAAGCCATGTCTTCCGAGTCACTATCACTATCGCTCTCTACTACTTGTTTGACCTCTTTTCGGGCTTTTAAAGCAACACCCTTTTCAATTTTCTTTTCAGTTTTAGAGGGAAACATATCTAGTTCATATGTTTGTAAATCACCTACAAGTTCTTCTAATTTCGTAGAGGCTAAAGTGGGTAAATAATTTAAAACGGTCACTTTAGGAATAAATCTATCGGGTAGGGACCTTAAAATTTTCTTTACAACACGGTCGTCACGTATTTTCTCTCCCAAGTTAAAAGATGAATTAACAATATCAGAAAGTCTAGCATAAAATTTATCAAAAGTTTCTTTTTCATCCATTTTGATAGTTTCAAATTGAGTAGTGAGCTTTTGGAGTTTTGAAGCTTTAACGACACTAGTTCCTTCATGAGTTAATTGTAAAATATCCCAAGCTTCTTTAGCGGTTTCACACGTCATAATACGTCGGAATTCATCCGGTGCGACAGCGCTAAATAAGGCATTTAAACCTCGGGAATTAAAGTTAGCAAGTTTAAACTCATTTTCAGTCCATCTATCGGTGGGTTTGATAACACATTCATTTTCAATTAAGTAAGTTGGTGGGGAGTACCCGGTAACAACAGACATCCAAACTCTCTCGTCGATAGATTTTAGTGCCGATCTCATTCGCGCTTTCCAATACGCATAGTTTGAACCATCGAAAATAGGAAATTTTGAAAATGGGGAAAAATCCATTTTAGCCAAAAAATTAAAGGATCTTAACGAAATAATTTATCGTTTTTGGCTCTGATACAAATTTGAAAAAGCTGGAACCCCCGGATGGTGATTTTCTCAATTAAAATCAAAGTTAATTTCCTTTTATGTAAAGTCAATAAATAATGCGGAAGCGTTGAATGATGGTTCACAATAAAAACAAACAAATTTTAATTTCTTAAACAAATTAAAATCAAATCAAGTGAAGCACTTAAACCGATTCATTAATCCAAGTCCTAGAATTTGCCTAAGTCATATTTATCAATATTAGTAAATTAGGCGAAACCAAATTTTAGCAAAAGACCCAATATTTAATTAAAGTCCAAATTAAATGAGTGTGATAAATTAAACCGAATTTTATCTTGAATTATGCTACGCATGCTTTCTAAATAAATTATGCAAGATAAAATAAACCAATCAAACTACGCCGCGATGTACGAGGAAAAACCCAAGACGGGAAACAACCTCGGACGGCCCTAGCCACAAATCCACTAGATACGGAATTATACTTACAAGACAGATAGACTTACAACGACTGACTCGATCCCTCTCAAGCCTCAATGCTTCTTCTTGTAGACACCTCTTCCTAGCGGATAACCTCGGAACACCACCGCGATCTCGGAATCCACCGATGGGGCTTTCTATGGTCACCGTCACCCGTACATGGAGCCTTTCTCCAAGTGGGTAGAATCACAACAAAATGTCTTCTTCTTTGATGGATGTAGAAGCAGACCAAAACTTCTCTTCTTGAATTCGGTAGAGATAAACCGGTGCCAAACTCCAAGCAATTCGATATGTATATATGAACTTTGATAAACTCAATTGGGTGTAAACACTGGAGTGATGAAAGTATTTTTCTCTAAAAATCTCACTCAAAACATGAACATTTTCCTAAACCATTTTTGCTCTCAAACTCTCTCTAAGAGATAAACTAAGTTGGAAAAGTTATGGAAATGTTAGTTTAGAAAATGTGATTCCCGCACTTCATAAAGTCTGAAAAAGTTGGTTAAAAACCAAGTGGGGAAGTGGGTGAAAAACTGCCAAAAACTGTTCCTGCCTGACAGCTCATTCGAACGACATTTCGTTCGAACGAACTCTCGTTCGAACGAGCTTCTAACGACGCACCAGTATGGACTTCGTTAGAATCTCATTAGAAACCTCGTTAGAACGAACAATCTCGTTCGAACGACATTTCGAACGATAGACCAGTTTAGACTCGTTGGCAAACTCGTTCGAACGAAACCTGGCTCGAACGAAAAACTCGTTCGAACGACATTTCGAACGACTTCCAAATTTTTTTATAAAATTCGATTTTGGCCCAGAAACTTTATATACTTTAATTTAAAGTTCTAATTAAATTTTTCTGAAAGTAAAACCCAGTTTTATTAAACCTAACACCCAATAAACTTTGTTCCAAGCTCCTATATATATATATAATTGCATTCATACCTTGGGAGCATGGAACTATAGTTGATGACGTAGAAACAAGGCACGCAAACCGGCATATTTGATGAAGCTTTATATTCTTTGCCGCTACGTCTTCAACAAACACTTCATAGGCTTCAGAATATTACATTTACATACTATCCTATGAATAAATGTTTTTGTCCGGAATTGAGCCAAAACTATATATGGACTCAATTGGAAATTTGTGTCCTTACAGGTTTATATACCGCCTGAAATAGAATGGGCGTAGTATATAAGGTTGAAATTCATGCCGATAGGCATTATAGATGATGGGTATTATGTGACGTATTAGAGTCACTTTGCGATCGTGATAGTCGTGTAGCATATGGTTGGGAACCGTTGGGTTAGTATCGTTTCCCTTGAGGTATTAGGATTTGGAGTGATCCTAAGATTGGTGGTGTAGGTCGTATCTGAATTTCGAGGACGAAATTCCATTGTAAGGGGGGGAGTATATAACAACCCGCCCTTTTGGAGACAATTAAATTTCATAATTAAGTATAATTTGGAATTTGGAGAATTTCTCGAAATAGTAATTTTGGGATTTTCGAGGATTTAATGATTTTCGAAGGGTGTTATAAATTATTTTGGGACCATATAGGTCGAAATATTTTATTTATATGTCGCCGTGGAGTATAGCGACAAAAGATGTAAGATTTGGTGTTGAAAACCCGCATTTAATTATTTTGGGTTAAAATAGTGATTTGCGGTCAAGTACCTCGGATGGAAATTTTGACTGTGCCACGAGTCTCGTAATGTCCGAGATAGTCGGAAAAGAGTGTCCGATTGTCGAAATTGAGTTCCGGGTAATTTTAGAGGTAAAAGTAACTCGTAATTGGGTAAACGAGTCGTTTTGGGGTTTTAAGGGTTTAAACCCTTTTTCTTTCTTTATAAAGAGGGAGAGAGGGAGAAAAGAGAAAGAAAAGAGAGAAGAGAGAGAGGAAGGAGAAAAGAGGGGAGAAAAGGGAGATTCGGGTCAAACTCCGCCGGATTCGACTCGAGGTCGTCGGATTTTATCCACGAGGCAATTGTTTACTTGCTTTATTTCATTTTGTGCATTCCTCTCATATCACAATTGGTATAAACATGATTTTGGGGTTAGAACCCTTAAAATAAATTGGGTAAAAGTTGATTATGAGTTTACACATTGATGTAGTGTAAACTCTTAATGATTTTTAGTATCAAAACCATGTTAATGGAGTATAAAATGGGTTTAAAGGTTAAGTTGGGGTTTTTATGATTTTAGGGTTTAAAACTAAGAAAAATGATTTAATACCCCAAAATAATTGATGTGTTAGTTGTAAAACATAGATTAGATGTTTATTGAGTTGTTGGGTGAGGTTATAAACAACAAAAATGGAGAAAAATGGAGTTTGGGATTTTGGAAGAGATAATGAATAGTAACCCGTAAGCTTGTGGGGTTATTTTGACTAGGAAAAGAATTGATTTAGCTTTCGGCCAAAACACGAAAGTTGTAGATCTTTTCGATACGGTCGCGTGGGCGCCGACCACGTATTTTTCTGATTTTTCTACGATTTGATATGATTTTTACAAGATGGCAGCTCCGGGTTGGAATTTCCAACTCGGAAATCAAATCGGGAATTGGAAAAATTACGGCTAGAATTAATTGCGTAGATGTTTTGGATGATTTTTAGGGTAGTTTAGAAACCCCGAAAATGAATTTGGCTTGCTGGATTAAGGATTTGAGGAATTAAGGTTTTGAGGACCTGGTGTGACCGGTCGACCGCGCCCCTATGGCCGGTCGACCGCGTCAAGGAGAAAGGGCCTACTGCTTTGATTCGTAGGCTTATTTACAATCCGCGGTCGACCGGGGGTCTAGGACCGGTCGACCGGTGCCCTGTTTTCAGCCCAAGATTTTGGAGATTTTTATTATTTCTCCTATTTGAGATTAAAGTTTAAGGGCCTTCTAAATTAAAGTATATTAGAGGGTTATGTCCTAAGGGACTTGTGGATTTGGGAGTATATATATATATATTCACTTAGAGTGAATTAGTATAGTTGGGAATATCCAATAAATCCTTAAGAGATGATTAAGGTTATTATTATTTGTCGAAGTAAGAAAATACTTTGGGTTTAGTATCATGCTTACATGAAAGCATGATTAAGATTATTTGAGAGAATCCTTGGGATTTGTGGTCATCGCTAGATTCTATAGGCCACTATGGCTGTTTATATATATTCTAGGAAGAATATATAGGATATGTATATACTATGTGATTTAGGTATATATATATGTTATGATGAAAATGATTTTGAAAATATAAAAATGAATATTTTCAAAATGGAATGAGAAATGTTTTTCATAATTAATAAATTATGGATTATACACACCTCCCTAAATCGCTATCATAAGGGAAGTTGCGCGCGTTGTGGTGAAGCCTTCCTGGCTGTTGAGCAGGTTGGATATAGTCCCTAGGCCATATGGGCATTTGTATTACTGCGCTGGTTAGGGGATTCCGGGTGTGGTCCTGACTTTCCCGCAGGCAGTATGGCCTCTTCCCGACGTTGGTAGGTTCCCAGGTTGTCTTGTATAGATAGGCTAGAAGATGATAGCCATTTAGGGGCGCGTCCAGTGGGGAAACCCGAAGGGGCGGTCTTAGATTTATTGAAGCAATTCATGATAATGGATTGGCTTCAATTTACATTTCCTGAGTATAAAAAGGGAAATGGGATAAAGGTTTGGCTTCGGTAACACTCCCGGATGGAAGAAGGGACGTGGAAGCATGATTTGATCAAAGCATTTTCATGATAATGGAAATGGCTTTGGGTACATTTCCTGAGTATAAAAAGGGAAATGGGATGACATATAAAGGAAAAGCATTTTTATGATAATAAAATTGGCTTTTAAAAGGTATATGATTTGTTAAAGCAATTCATGATAATGAATTGGCTTTTATATTTACATTTCCTGAGTATATAAAGGGAAATGGGAAATTTTGGAGAAAAATAATGGTATTGATAAATACTTTTTATATGAATCCTCAGTCCGGGAGATAGATCCGGATGGTTATGGTAAAATATGAATATGTATATATAAATGGATGAATCGAGTGCCTAGGGTCTAATGGATCCCGACGATCGACCTTGCCGCATAGTAGTGTATCGGGGGGGTTCCTTGTTTGGATTTCGCTTTGCGAGACACCCCACGCACGAATATGGCAGTGTGTTGAGACTGGGGAGAAGTTTAATCCTTAGTGATCTTATATTATAAATGTTTATGGTATATATATATATATATATATATATATATATATATATATATATATATATATATATATCTTTCTGTACTCAGGGACTGGCGGATCTCCACGATCGACCGTGCCGCATAGTAGTGTATCGGGGGGGTTCCTTGTTTGGATTTCGCTTTGCGATACACCCCACGCACGAACATGGCATAGCGTTGAGACTGGGGTGAAGTTTAGCCCTTAGTACATTGCTTGGACTATCAAGGTTTGATAGGGGTTTGGGATAGACTAGTTTAGCAGGAAAACTTGACTATGATGTCTAGAGGGATGTGCTAGGAGTGCATTGTTAGTGGAGAGGTGAGGGGTATCTCATGGGAGTGCGATACCAATTTTAATATGAGATAAAACTATTTTTCTAAAAATAAAGCATTTAGGCACTTGCAGAATATTTTCAAAATTCGGGCTCTGACCCGTCTATCTACTCTCCTTTCTTTCTATATATTATATATATATAGGTGTCCAGACACAGGGACGCCTGGATGGAAATTCTTTCGAGTCAGACGTCAGCTGCAGCAGCTGTGGATGCGAGCAGGTTTTTGATAGCCGCTTCCATCGTTGTACTATAGATAGGAGGTATTGTACAAACATTCGGGCCAATGGCCCAACTGATTTTATTTATTCTTTGCACGATATTCGATATGGTTGTAAAATTTGAACCGAGTGTTCGGTTATTTTAGTTCATTTCATTTTCCTTTTTATTTCATTTACGCATTAAATTGTGGATGTTTTATTTTAATTGTTTAATAAGAGTAGTTAAGTTTAAATTTTGACACCGGCCTAATAGGATGTTAGTAATTAAATGGATTGTCGACAGTGATGCTAAGAATGATCCATATGAGACTCCTGTTTTAATTTAATATTGGAGTGATCGCCCGGTATCTTATTAGGCGGGTTGTCACAAGAACTCTGTTAGTTGCTTCGTATTTAAAATGGTTGTATTTGTATCGTTTTGTATTTGTGTGAAGAAAAGACGTTATCGTGTTGTGTAAACCCGACACACAAACCAAAAATGTGAATCTTTAGCCATTCTAAAACATAAATTGAAAAGGAGATTAAAAAATTGTGATATATCTGTTTTAAATATAAAAGTTAAACTAGCTGATAATATCAAATCATTAAACTAATGATATGAAATGTCATAACCAATAATGATTTTTCTATAGAATTCAATAAAAAAATATTTTTTAACAAAACATTATTACCTAATTAAATTAACCGCTCCTTTTCACATCATGAACTTTTTGTTTTGGGAACAAATATCTATAATTTTAGATGCATCATTTGAATCATTTGCTCTCATTCAATATAAGAAGGCTGGGTGATGATATCATACTACAATCCCTCCCCAGTCACAAGCTTGCTATTGGAACAGATCAACGGATTCCAGATGGAAGACAAACAATTTTCTAATGAAAGAATTTACCAAAATAGAAAGAAAATACATAAAAACTATTGAAAAATAATTTGTAACTCGTCTTTGCAATTAATTGATCACCCATAGAATACAAATATAAACATATAGAAGATGATTAATAAGATACCAAAAAAATAAATGCAAGAGGAAGAATAAGAGCTTTTAAATTATTAAAAGACGAAGAGAAAAATCAATAACAATAAAAATCATAAAATATATGAAATTGACAAAGAATATGGGTACCCGAATAAATCCCTAGATGAGTTTTAATGGCAATGCAAATTCAATTACATAAAAGTACATTAACCAAACCTCCATTCTGGCTTCTTTGGGAAGTTAATAATAAAGCACGCAATTGTTTTATTCTTACTACAATCAAGGAAATCAATAAAAAAAATACCGAGAAGAATGACTAACACTTAAGAAATTGGCAAATCATATATAACTTGATCATACCTTTATTGTGGTTTTGAATAACAAATCATTTCTTATAATAAGTAGAGAAAAGCAATAGACTGAGTCATGATATGTGTCGAGCAAAAGAAAGCAAATACTTCTCCAATACAATTGAAAGATCCAACCCATTTACAATAACTGGAATAGATCCTCATTCATCATAAATAAATGCTCCATCTATATAACAATTATCCCAAAAACAAATTGTTAAAAAAAAGGCCAACATCAAGCCCCCACGAAAGAGTGGTTGTGTAGTAGAAAAAAAAGGAGGGTGTGATGGGGAGAACTAAATGATACTCATCTCCTGTGTTGATTCTCTTGTGTCTCTCAAACATATCCCTTCTCCCAATCATCCACAGCATAGGAGCTTTCCCGGATCTCCCCTCTAGGCTCTATGTTCTCCAGCTACAATTGAACCATTGGCTTTTGGTTCCATCCATGACCCAACATAGAGAAAGAAAAAATATTAAGAGCGATGAGAGCTAGGTTAGGAGATATGAGATTTGGGCTGTCGGTTTGTAGTTTTTAATATGGATGCTGTTAAAAAATTGAAACGTAGAGGGAAGTTAATGAGACCAGAATTGGTTGAAGCAATTAAATGCGGGTAATGAAGTGGAAGAGGCAGGGGATGAAGGGTTTGATGTTTTGAAATACACATCAATACGTAAAGAAAAGGTCGTTTGAGGTATAATAAAAATGAGCTGAATGGTGGCATTAACTTCAATTAATACCTTTCATACTATTGTATCAGAGGTACAATATAGATAAAACGTTTAAAAAATACTTGGATTCCTTAATTACAATCTTGACACTATTACGGTTACTAGCATGCACCCTGCGTGATTCGCGGTCATAATACAATATTACTTATGACCAATAATTTAAAAAGGGAGAAGAAAACAAACAAATAATAATAAAGTGCTTCAGAATAAAATACACTAAAACTGAGACAAAACACAATATCTATGTATCCCACGACAATTATTATAGATGAAGAATCTGACGATAATTATCACGATCCAAACAAACCCTACACTCCCGATAAAAAAGTATTTAACAACAATTGACTTGAAATAGGAACATCAATATTTTATAGATTTCATATAAAAAATGGACTATCATAAGAAAAGAAAAAATGACTTGCACAAAAAATTGGATAAAATCTCACAATTAAAACTATGCCAATATCAAATCTAACTTCCTATAAATGATAGAACTCAAATTCATATCAGTAGACAATCAAAATGGTCATTCCATATTCAATCAAACTCCCCCCCAAAAAATTTGTCCATTGAGAGTTAAACTAAAAAAATAAAAATTCAAAAGATATTCTTCTCGCAAATCAAATTTCCAATCCCCCAAAATAGTTTTCAAACTGAATTTCCTCTTCGCTTAGAAAAAAAAGTACGAAGCCTGTAAAAATTATTCACTACTTAAATATAAACTTATCTGATATAGACAAAGTTATATGTTTCAAACATAAATCCACATTAAACATTTTTATGTTCATTGATTATTATTCTCAAATCTAAGAAGAGTGAAGTAAAAGATTACATTTGAAAGAAAAATAAATAATAAAAAAAGTTATAAAAATAGGTAAAACTTATAAAAAAAATTAAAAATAATATAGAAACTATTTAGAAAGTATTAAATATATTAAAAAAACCTCTGATAAATATGAAAATAATATAAAAATATTTAAAATTATTGCAAAACATTTTGAATGAAAAAAATAATTTCTAATTTCTAAAATATCGAAAAAAAAATTACCACATTTTTTTCGGGAAAACAGTAATAAAAAAGTTTTTGGACGAATATTATGAATCAAGTAAATAAACTGGTCATCGTGAAATCACATGACGTAAACAAACAAAAAAAATGAAATCTAATCACAAAACCTTAGCATCATATTATTTGTAAAGCAATGAAATTACTTTACAATCGTATTTTTTATAGCATACCATGAGGTGTTCGGTCAGCTTACGCGCACCTCGACTAATCCCTATTCGCGATTCGTGACTTTCGCTAGCCAAGCAATATTTTGACAATGCCAAAGATCGAACTGGGGACCAAACCCAATCCACCCCAAGACTGTCCAGTGAGAGTCTTATATATACCACTACACCAAGAGAGTTGATAGAACTAAAAAAGCAAGAAGAAATAGAATAAAATCAAAATCTTTTAGGTCGGTAAAAGTATAAATGTAGTAATATTTATATATATGAGAAAAAACGAATATCAAACTTACCAAAATAATGCAGAATATAAAAAACAAAACTCTAAATCACATAACTCAAGACCAAATATTTTACGTACAACTTTTCGATTTAGCCTTTTTCCATCACTATTTCTCTTAGAATAATGGTAGACTCCCCGAATGGGGAGCTACCGATTCCTTTGCCACAAATCTCAACCCTTGATTTCATTAGAAGTCAAAATAATCTTGACCCTTGATTTATTGTTAAAAAATAATTTATTATATCTTTAGAGTTAAGTTATAATTTATTTTAAACTAAAACTAAAAGATATTCCTTTAATTTTTAGATTATTTTAATTTTAGTTCAATCATTTTTAAAGTTCAATCATTTTAATTTTATTCCAAAAAGTCCTCAAACCTTGATTTAACCAATATTCTCTTATTTTTAAAGATCCGCGCCAGCGACACACTTTGAGTGTTTTTATTTTGTACCAAAAAGTACTTAAACACTAATTAAACAATATTCTCTTATTTTTAAAGGTCCGCGCCAGTGGCACACTTTGAGTGTTTTTATGTGGTGAGTGACGTTTTGGAACATAGTTTTTTTTTGTCGCGAGGGACTTTTTAATAGTAAACATAGTTTTTTATTTAAAAAAAATATTTGTTTTAGATTCACGATTGATTAGTGCTGACACGCGAACCTACATTCGTGGACCAAAAATCAGTCATTAAATATGGGTCCGCGCGAGCGGCACTAATCAATCGCGAATCTAACACATTAAATTAGCAGGTTATTTTTTTTATTAAAACTGAATTTATCAAAAAAAAAAAAAAAAAAGACCACCCCCGCCACTTTTTTTTCATTGGTTTGTCATGTGAAAGGGTTAAAAATAATTATAAAAAAATAATTATTTTTAACTCATTTATTCTCTCAAACACCCAATTATCCAATATTCTCTTATTTTTATAGATCCACGCTAGTGGCACCCTTATTTTTAAACTTAATTTTTTAACTCATTTAGTCCCTCAAACACCCATTTACCCAATATTCTCTTATTTTTATAAGTCCGCGCCAACGACATCCTTATTTTTTAACTTAATTCTACAACATATAAAACAATTTTGTATTTCTTAAAACCGTTTAAAGATGTAAAAAAAAAAGTTTCTTTTTATTTATATTAAACTAATTTTTATTTTTAAAACAGCTTTTTTCAAAAAAAATTATTTTTTATATTGAAATAATGTTTTCGTAAAATTATCGCATTTAATTGAGTCGGATTCGTGTTATTTTAATATAGTCATGTCCATGTGCCTTTTTTTATATATATAAAACACCGTTTTTTTTATATAAAAAATAAAGATTTTTATATAATAAAACAATTTTTTAATTAAAAAAACAAATAAAAAGGGAACTTTTGCATTCGGTATGAATTGGGGAAGGAGGAATCGGGAAGTGTAGCATCACTCTTTCTCTTAATTTCAGTCACAGTCCCTTCCTCAAATTGTTTAAATCGTCCATCTTTTGTTCATCGGAAACCACATTGGTGTCATCTTGTTCTTCCGGTTTGAGGTTGCTGACACCATTTTGATTCCGGTGTATTTTTTGCGAAATTTGTCTCTTGATTTAGTTTATGAGTGTGATTATGTAGGTCCTGTTTTCGGTTTTCTTTTTTTTGTGTTTTTTGATTCGTTTGTTGTGATCTGTTTTCGGTGTTGTTCCTGGAGCCAGCGCATTTGGAGTTGGAGGAAAGAGACGTAGTTTGGGGGAAGTTAAATTTATTTCGATTTAGCGACTGGCTTTGGTTTTCCGGTCGCTTTTTCTTTGTTGGCTTAGCCTTAGCAGCCTACGTGGGTTTTTTTTTTTTGGTTGGTGTGGATCGGTGGGTGAATGTTGAGAAAGGAAAAAGAAAAGGTTGATATAGGTGGAATTTGGTGGGTCCAGGTTTGTAGGGACACGGCTTTAGTAGAAGATGAAAGATGGTGGGGGCATGCCAATTGATGTCTGGGAAGATAAACAGTGTAGGGGGAAGACGAAAAATGAACGGACAGAAAGTTTAAACAATAGGGGAGAAGAAAAGTCTTTTAGCCCAAAAATGGGAATGAAGAAGGGAGATTCATTCATTGGCATCATTAATGTTTATTATATAGATAAAGCCAACACTACTATTCAAAAGTAAAATAAAAAAACGTTGGGTTCCATTAAATTAGAATGAGTCTCTTAATATGTCCATAACTCTTTGTTATCTTTCCCATTATTTATATATCAAACCAATTTCTTTGACTCCCCTCGTTTTCATGTCTTTTCTTGATATCATGTCTTCCTCTTCTAAAATTGTTTTCACCCTTGTTCTAGCTTCTCTCATGACACTAACACTACCAATGGTCTCCTTCTCTCATGACACTAACACTACCAATTGTTTTGATTTTATGCCTCAGCTTGAATCTGCATGTGATTACCAATTATACAATTATTTTTACCATACATCCGATGGGAGTATAATTATTGGAGATGATTGTTGTAAGGCAATGTTAAATCTCGAATATACTTGCTATGAAACATTGATCAACTCCATGTGCTACTCACTCAAAAAAACCAATGTTGTCAAAAGGGATTGTCAACAACGCAAGCTTCTTCCGCAACCGTCGGGATCCAGTCCGAGGTATTTGTCGCTTTTTGTTAGTGGGATTTTTGGTTTTGTGTTGTTAATAATGTAATAATGTGTCGCGAGTGAAAGTTTTTTGCGAGCCTTTTAGTCCATTTTGGTATGCTACTGTTGCTAAAAATAAAGTGGATTGTTTTTTGGGTTTCTATTTTTCAAATTTATATCTCATTAATGGCATTCCTAGCTATTACGATGAAAAAGGGTTTTTCATTCGTCATTGTAATAAAATTAGCCCAAAAGGTGGAGGTAGCGATCATTCTAGCAAATTCGAGACTAAAAGTGACTAAATAGTTATGCTTTCTAATAAAATGGTTTTAAAACATTGCTAAAAACTATTATTCGTGACGCTTTTTTTTGTGGCAAAAATAAAAAGGGGGTCCTTTTTAAAATGAGTAACAATACACGGACACACATAAAAACCCAAATCCCCTACCCACACATAAAGACAAAAAATTAAAGGGTTCATTTTTATGTTTTCAACTTAAAAAAACATATTTAATAAAAATAAAAATTTGTGTTTTTAATAAAAAAACATTTTAACTGATTTATAAAAAACTTCGTAACTTTTTTTTTAAATGTTTATAAAAAGTAAATACATTTATTGTAGAAAAGACACATATTTTTAATTTAACTCATTCAATCCCTCAACCCATTTAGCCAATATTCTCTTATTTTTAAAGATCCAGGCCAACGGCACCCCCACCCCCACCCCCAAAGTGTTTTTTAAATTGTTTTTAACTTTTTATAACTGTTTTAAAAAAAACATTTTAATGGTATTAAAAAAAACTTCTTAACTTTTTCTTTAACCCTAAATATTTTGGTAACTAGGTAGAGTGCCCATATAAATTTTCTATAATTGACTATAGTTTTTATATATTTCGTGAAGAATTTATTAGTCGCTTCGAACATACATTTAACCAATAATTGTGGCTGACACATTAGATGGTAACATTCAAGAAACAACTGTAGATATATAGTATTTAAATATTTATTATTCTTAGTATGCACTTACCTCAAAACCTAGAGGTCATGAGTGCAAATTATCTTAGGCCACACCATAGTGTATCCTCATATGTGTGGACCTAATGGTCTAAAAATACCGTTAGGTGCTCGAATAAGTCTCAATAGTCTATACCCAAGAAAAAATATTTACATATAAAGGATTTTACTTTTTTTAAGTCTCACATTAAGATTTTACTTTAAGCTCCATAAAACTCAAGTATGTTTTAAATTTAGCCATTAATTATGTTAAAATCATTTTTTAAATTTTTTTTTCAAGCCTACTCTTAATTTGGAAGGAAATGATATGTATGTGGGTACCCGTGTGTGTGTGTGTTGTGTTTACGAGTGCCCCACCCAACAAAAAATTATGGCTCCACCACTGAGCACAAGAATATACACTAGTTATAGAAAGTGTTAGGTGAATGATAACAAGACATAACTTGGGTGCTATATCTTATTATATAAAAATTGCATATCAGTTATTCACGCAACATGTTCATTATTATCATGACACACTAAACATTTCGTGTACATGTTTCATTTATGCATCAGAGATGAAAAAAATATCATAGTAAATTTACAACCGTGGATTTTGCAACAAATTCATTTCGCTATTTTCTATTATAAAAAAAATGGGCAAGAATTTTGTATCTATATATATGTGTGCGTGTGTGTGAGTATGTGGACTTATTTATGTATTTTTGTTAATTTTTTTTTGTAATAACTTACTAATTTCTATCCCAATTGAATGAAAAATATTTTACTCATGTTTTCATATATCATCGTGTTCAAGTGGGTGTAAAAATTATTGATCGTGCTAGTCATGTTGTGTTGAATAATTCAAGTTAATAAAATGTAAAAACTGTGATTTTGTGTGTCTCGTGTCATGTTCGCGTATAAACGTTGATTATTGTATTAGGTCAAAACCCGAGCCAAAAACATGTATTGTCACCCGAAGGGTTTAGCTTACTCATTTTAGAGATTTTAATACGTAAGTTCCTTGCCAATTACTTGGCTCACGATTCGGGTTAAGGTGTTGATGCTTCAACGAGTTAGGTCTCCTCTATATTTCTGGAAGAGAGCACCTCGTTTTTTTTATTGGGAAATGGGGTACACTCAAGAATGCACACGGGGAGATGATCAAGCTTTTGAAGATTGGGGTGGCTTGTTGTGAAAAGGGTTTGGAGATTAGGCTTGATATGAAAGAGGTGGTTGAGAGGATTCAAATGATAAAGGAGAGAAACGGTGCATGATGATTAGTTATGCTAAAAAAACATTGTTTTTGAATGATTATTAATTCTGGACGGAGGGGCAATGTAACATCTATCATTTGTATTCAAAAAATTTATGAGCTTGCATGGGGATTGTATGTACCATGTATTTTTGTATGTATGAATGAAATTGATGATTCTACATATCTTACTTGTTTAATCGGCTTCTCTCTTGAAGAAGCAAATATCCAGTGGATGTCGCTTTGTGGAAAATAAGTTTGATTTATATGCAAAAGTTAAATTTTGTGAATGGGTTGATGATAAGGACTTCACTTTCATAACAAAAGAATCAATAGGCCAAGAACTTGAGATTATCATCAAAATTAGTAGGCATGTAAATTATATAGCAAATGATATTTGGGTTGCATCTAATATTTCTCAATTAATTTCGATCTCAATAACGTAGTCTTGAGTGATAAACATGATTTTATCAATAAACACATTTGAACTTTTTTCAATCAAAGTCCTTTTTATAAGTACACTCAACATGGTTTTTCCATTCTAAGGGCATCACACTTATTGCTACAAAATACCACAAGACAAAAATTATGTTTTTTTTGCTAAGGGTCACCACATTGTATATATATTTTTTTCATAATTATTTCAACACAAAACCCAACACATTATCTCTATCTACCCACTACACTCCAAACCCTACCTTTTATCTTCTTCATAAAACACAAGACAACTTTGTCTCCATTAATCCAACCTTCCTTCTATCAACCATCCTTAACATTATTAAAGTTTTCTTCCATTGATCCCCACAAACTTATTAAATTTCTTGTCCCTCAACACACCGACCATTTTCAACTACATTATTAAACTAGGGTTTTATTGGTAAATACACAAATACCAATGGATAATCTAACCAAAGACAATGGCAACACGTTCAAAGCAAATGAAAACTCCACAAATGACATTTATGAGGTAAACTTTGGGTCCCATTATATATATATATATATATATATATATATATAGAGAGAGAGAGAGAGAGAGAGAGAGAGAGGAAGTCGCATATACTTCATCCTCTATACATCACACCGTACATCACGCCTAATTCTAGGCCCTAAAAAACATTTTTTTTAAAATTTTATATTTTTTCCTTGATATTAACCTTCCAATGAACCCATATGCAAAAAATTAGGTCAAAATACATTTTGTAGCTATTTTTAAAAAATCCACAAAAAAATTGCTGGCGCAGACCCTTATAAATAACGTATTTTTAGAGTTTTTTGTGGATTTTTTTAAAATAACTACAAAATGTATTTTGACCTAATTGTTTGCACGTGGGTTGATTGGAAGATTAATTTTTTAGGGAAAATATAAAATTTGAAAAAAAAAATATAGCCTGACTATCTCTCTCTCTCTCTCTATATATATATATATATATATAGCTAATTTCAAGAGATAAATAAAAAATTTGGAAGAAAACTTTTTAGGGCCTACAACTAGGTATGATGTATGGATGATGTATACAGCATGATGTAGATGAGTCTTCTCGTATATATACGAGAAGACTCGTCTTCATCATGCTCTATACATCATCCATACATGATACCTAGTTGTAGGCCCTAAAAAACTTTTTTTTCCAATTTTTTTTATTTTTCTCTTGAAATTAGCCTTCCAATTAACCCATGTTCAAAAAATTAGGTCAAAATACATTTTGTAGCTATTTTTAAAAAATCCACAAAAACTACTCAAAATACCTTATTTACAAGGGTTTGCGCCAACATTTTTTGTGATTTTTTTTTAAAATAGCCACAAATTGTATTATGATCTAATGTTTTGAATATGGGTTGATTAGAATGTTCATTTCAAAAGAAAAAAAAATTTGGAGAAAAGTTTTCTTAGGACCTAGAACTAGGTGTGATGTATACATCATGATGTAGGTGAGCCTTCCTCTCTCTCTCTCTCTCTCTCTCTCTCTCTCTCTCTATATATATATATATATATATATATATATATATATATATATATATATATATATATATATATATATATATTTGTATATTCTAAGGGATTGAATAAATAAACAAATTTAAAAATCGTGCGAACACTTTTCAGTGATTCGCGACCGGGGTCCCTAAATGAAGTCCAAATTTCGGGGTAACCATCCCGAACAAAAATTATATTTTTTTCCAAAGAGGTCAATTCGGTATAATCACCCCGATTCTCCTTATATTATTCGGCATATATATGCCGAAGTATTCAGCTTAATTCGCGATAGTTACCCTGAATAAACCTATACTGACTCAAGATAGTTACCCCAAAATACTTTAATAATTTCGGCAGATTCATGACGAGTGGAATTGGAATACGGTTAAGTCATATAGATCCAAACATTCAAGTAATTCAACCCTTATATTCATTCGCACATACAAAAATCAACTCATAATATTTTTACTTATGGAGGATGCCTTCTTGGATTTCAACTCCGTATTATTTGACGACGTGTTAGAAAATATGGAGATACCCAATGGGGATGGTGCTTATTTAGGAGTTGATGTTAGTATGAAATTTTTTACGGATAAGGTATTTCCCACACGACAATAGTTAGTTGATTGGGCTCAAGAGCAAGCCCGGTCAGTTAAAATAGTGATAGTCATCACGAAGTCCGATGCACCTTCGGCAATGCATAAGGGACGTCTACACATTGGTTGTGAGAGGGGATGTGAGTACCATGATCATCACGAGAAGAATGTTGGGAATAAAGGTAGTGGCTAAGAGAAAAAAGGTAGAAAGAGGGACACGGCCACTCGAAAGTGCAACTGTCCATTTTTGTTGAAGGGCATTCCAATTGATAATGGACAGTGGATGTTGTCTGTTGTTAGTGGTGTTCATAATCACCCATTGCTGGAAACGTTGGTTAGACATGCATATGTGGGTCGACTTACTTCGGTGGAAAAAAATTTATTGAAGAGATGTACTTGAGCGGTGTAAAGTTAACCTCCATTCTAATGACGATTAAAAGTCGTATTGTTAGTAAAGTTTCGACCATAAAAACAATTTACAATGCCAAGGGGAAGGGGAAGTTGAGGATATCAGAACGAGAGGGTAGAATGGCGATGCAACAGTTAATGAAGTTACTTGGGGATAAACATTATGTGTATTGGTATAGAACGAATGAGTCTACTATGGAGGTGGACGACATTTTTTGGGCGCATCCAAACTCAATCCAACTAGACAAGTGTTTTTCATCCCTTGTCATTGTTTACTGCACATACAAGACCAATCGATACAAGATGCCTTTGTTCGAGATGGTTGGAATAACGTCATGCAGTAGGACTCTCAATATTGCCTTTGCCTTTTTAGCAACGGATAAGGTGGAGAACTATCGATGGGCGTTAGGACATTTAAAATCCCGATTCGACCCGTTTGCATGTCCTAGAGTTTTCATCACATATCGGGAGTATGCGTGGATAAACGCATTACGAGTTATGTTCCCCGAGACTAGAATAATGGTTTGCACCTTCCACGCTCATCAAAATGTGGAACTCCATGCTAGGAAAGAGATCAACGACAAGGATACATTGAAGAAGTTCATGAGGGATTGGATGCATTTAGTTGAATCCCCCACAAAAAGTGATTTTAACAAAGAGTGGATGTTTTTTCACTGTGATTGGATTGCGTTCCCGAACACGCTTCAGTACATAGAGTGTACATGGTACAGTATAAGGGAGAGCTTTGTTCATGCGTGGACAAATATGGTTAGGCACCGGGGAAACCGAACTACAAACCGTTGTGAAGGAGAACATGGTAAGTTGAAGAGGCACTTGGAGAGTTCTCAACTTCTTTTTGACAAGGTTTTTTCCAGCATGCACAACTACATTGAGTTGCAAGTGATGGAGATCATGAGCGAGTTTGAGGATTCTTTGCAAAGATTAAAGCATTGCCAAAATATTCGTATTTTGCAAGAGCTCATAGGTCGGGTTTCTCATTATGCCGTTGAATTAATTATTGAGGAGGTTAAGACTTGTGATACTATTGGCATGGATGTTAAATCATGCCAACACTTGGCATGCAACATCTATGATCTACCATGCGCTCATGAATTGGCCATCTACCGGATGGAGGGTGGGGCAATACTATGGGGGGATGTTGATGAACATTGGTGCAAATTGACAATGGTTCCCGAATCAGTGAAGTACCATATGGTTTACTACGAGCCAGAAATGATATTTTTAAACAATGATGGGAACGGTCAACTACCAATGAGAAAAGGGCTATGTTGCGAAAACTGAAGGACATTGGGTGTCTCACAACTGCGAGGTTATTTGAGCCATCCATGCTAAAGCATTGCAAGGGTCACCCGAGAGGTCGAAAACCAACTTCTAAAGAGCAAAAGCACGAGAAGTCAACTAAAAGGGATCCCTCAGGCTTCGAACTTGCTAGGCAAAAAAGACAAAAAAGTCTTACAACACTCGACTTTGTCTTCACTCGATGCATTGGCGCCACGCGACCTCTCCTTGAAATTCACAGTGAGATAGTTCAAACGTACGGTCGCATGCTCGCCACATTCATCCAAGGCAACTTCCCTTCTCACTCTTAACAACTTTACTACCAAGTCCACAAGTGAAGGGACCACTACGTCCTTCTCTTCCTCCTGCTCAACTCTGGGCTGCGGGTTATACAAAGGTAATCCGACAAGAGGAACACCCAAGATCATCGATACGTCATCGAGGGTGATTGTTATCTCCCTAAATGACATATGGAATGTGTTAGTCTCTGGATGCCACCTCTCGACAAACGCAAATATAAGGGCGTAATATAAATAACGGTGGCTAGATGAGATAAGCCCCCCAGCTTAGCCCTTTGAACCCTCTTTTGTACACTTGTAGAAAGATCACTAAATTACCACTCCTTGATCTGCGTCCAGTGATTGATGCATAATAATGGCACCCGATCTGCCTACAATATAAGCAAAATATTCATTAAGGTTTCTGAAAGTAATGGAAAATTTAAAACATTAATGATTTAACATTGAAGGGCAATAGGCCACATGATTCTTGAAATGTTTTAATAGGATGAGATCGGTGGTTCCATCGTATGCCGGAGTAGATGTGCCTTCTCCAGGAACGTTTTTTCTTCTAGCTATATACTACTGCGGTCTTATGTAAAATGCTGAATGGGTTTTCAGGCCGTTAGGGAGCAACATCCTCCAACTCGGAACCCCCTTCCACTGTCTCATGACCCTCCTCGACCTCCTCCTCAACCCCAGCCTCAACCGTAACCTCCTCATCCTCAAGCTCAATCGCAACCTCCTCATGCATCTCCACCACTCGGGGATCCACCTCCATCACATCCGGGACAATCGCAGTAGACAGAGCATGGAACTCTTATCGACACTTCCTCTCTGAGGCAGTCAATGGCTTCCAATTCTTGCGAGAGTAAGATACTAGGTTATCCATGGTAGACATGCATCCATTATAAACATAAGTCAATTCGTAATCATGTATCAATTCATAGGTAATCATGTATCAAATCATAAGTAATCATGTATTGATTATAAACTTAATCATTTTATAGGTAATAATGTATCAATTCATAAGTAATCATGTATAAAATCATAGGTAATCATATATTGATTATAAACATAAGTCATAGATAATAATGTATCAATTCATAGTCAATCATGTAATGATTATAAACATGAGTTGTTTCATAGGTAATCATTATATCATTTGATAAGTATTCATCATAAACATTAGTCACAAAGATAACAAAATAATTGATTCCATTCAGGGAAAAGGTGTCGAGCTGCAGTGGTTACATTCAGCATAAACATCACAAAAATTTAAAGTTCATTCAGGGTAAAAGTGACGAATGAAACATATAGAAACTTGTTCATCAATTCGGCATAAACATAGCGAATTAAGTCATTCATTTCGGTATGAATGTAATGAATGGATACCCAAAATTGAGAATCCATTGATTTGTTGTATACATGACGAAACATTATAACTCATTCGGTATGAATATAACAAATGAAACCCTAGGTAATAAAAAAAATTATTCGCCATTGTTGATGTAAAAAACTAGACTTGATCTAATTAATTAATCACAGATAAATATGAATAAATAAATAAGAAAAAGGATTTTTAAAGTGCTTCAGCCTTAACTATAATGGCCTACGTCAGCTGTCTTGTATTGCTGGGTGTTTTACCTTAATTTTGATTATGATCATTACTGATCGATTAACCCGCTATGGGGTGTATTAAAATGTATTTATAGCCCTTGGGCTGTCAATATGAATAGATAATATGCCAACATTGATTAGACATATACATCTGCATATAGTATGAATGTTGTTTGAATCCGTTTTCATCGTTTCATCTCCTTGACCAGATGCTCAGTACGCTGAGTAGCTCAGCATAGTGAGTAGCTCGGTACATTAAGCTGTTCGATAATTATATTTATGCCAGGTAGGATAACACATGTCTTCAGATAATTGGTCCACATCAGCTGACTAATTTTTGTATCAATAGAAGACCCCAATGTTTCACAATTGAAATTGGATAATTAGAGTGTGGAACATTATGCTCAGAAGTTGCTCGGATACGCTTACCCAGTCTTGCTGGACTACAGACCTCCAATACTAAGCATATTTTCCTTTTAGCTTAATCATTTGAGCGCGAAATGGAAAACTTGTAATAATTTGAAATTTTGATGAACGCTTGGGAACTCGTACTTTTTAGTCACTGGTAACGTAATCGTCACTATCTATAATCATCACTTTTCCCATTTTCCAAAGCAGTGTATATAAAGGTGATAGAATTCGATTGTCTTCTACTTTTACTTCTAGATTTTTAAACTCTTTGTCTTCTTACTCTCTCCTTATACTATCGTTCTTTCTGTCATCCGCCTTAGCAGATTTCTTCGATTTTCTGTAAGAACTTCTTCCTTCTTATTTCTTTGCTTTAGCCACCATGGTTTATCTTATCGAATCGTGTGATAAGTTTAGGGATGATTTTGAAATTCCTTCTTGGGTTATTCTGGAAGAATCTTCTTGACCTTCTGATTTATTTTCTTTATCTGAGGGACACTGGTTTCCCTCCATTTTTGTAGCGAAATGCAGTTTTTCTTTCCCAACTAATCCCATGTGTTTGGAATTTTGCCAATATTTTGATATTGTTCCTGCAAGAGTAGGTCCAAATACATGGAGGGTAGTTAATGGCGTACATAGATTAAATCAACTTCATGGAACTCATTTAGGGATTCCTGAAATCATTTACTGTTATAAATGGGTTACCAACGACACTACTTTTGATTTAAAAACTAGGTTTTCAAATAGAGCTTTAGTGATCAATCTCTCTGATGTTAATAGGGCTTATTTTGATCATGGGGTTGTGATGAAAAATTGGCAACACCCCCCTCTAAATGGGAAAGACGTGTACCAAGGTCCCAGTTGTCCACTTTATGGCAATATGATAGGTTGTTTTTGTTTTTTCAAATTAGCTATGTTTTTGTTTGATAAAATGCATCACTGACATGTGTATTTTTACTTTACAATTGATAACAAAAGGAAACCTACAAAAGAGAGTGATATAAATATAAAGGATTTGAAACTCATCTGGGGTTTGCATCAATCCATTGCTGGGGAGCACGTGAGAGATGATTCGTACTTGCTGAGATACAAGAATACCACTTCATCCTTTATTGCCCGACCTCTCATTCCTCGTTTGGTGATTGAATTTGATCAGACACCAGCATCTTCACCAACTGTAGAAGAATCTTCTTCTAATTTGGGTACTTCTATTGCTGATCTTATGGCGAAGAAGAGGAAAGAGCCCAACTTCTTTGCCAAGGATGCTCCTAGTATCGATGGGGAAGAGAAAAACAAAAAGAATATATCGGCTGAAGGGACTAAATGAAAGAGGCTTTCCCATCTCGGGGGCAACTAAAACTATTAAGGAGGTTGGCAAGAAGCCCCTTGTTGCCCCAAAAGAGGTAACACCTTTGATTGAAGTTGCTATTACAAAAGAGGCATATGGAATGTGTGAAGCTGGTGTTATTCAAGAAGAGACAACACCTTTGATTAAATTTGCTCCTTTGAAGAGGTTGAAGAGGGGTCTTTCTAAAAGGCCCGTGGATGTTGTTGCCCAACCTACTAGGGTCGAGCTTCCTTCTTTAAGGGCTAGTTCTCCAGCTATCAATACCCCTGGCTTGGCCAAGAAATTGATCAGGTCGAGAACTCTTCCTGATTGCCCAGCTGCTGAAACTTCAACTCCTTGGGATAGGGTTAATAATTTGGAAGACCAACACCTTGCATCAGTAAGTGTCATTATACTTGTCTTTTTAGTTCTTCATTGCCATATTCATACTCTGATTTATGCTTTTCTTCTTCTTGTAATTTTTGGTGTGTTTTGATAATATCGTGGAGAAGGATGAGGCCATCAAAGCTTCAACTTCGTCTAGTGGAGTGGAGGAGGCCCTTTTCGAGTTGTCAAAATCTTTGGCAGAATCTCGGAAGAAATACGAAGAAGACAAAGCTGCCTAGGAGTCCAAGATCCAATCTATTGAGACATTTATAGTTGGAGGATCAGACGTGTTGGGAGGAACTCCATCATTGTTCCTATTACTGGATTCTCGTATTTCAGCCATGTATGATGCATTTTTTAGTGAAAAACTCTACGTATAGTCGTTCCCACAGACGGCGCCAATCTGTTGATGTAAAAAACTATACGTGATCTAATTAATTAATTAGAGATAAATATGAATAAAGAAATAAGGCAAAGGACTTTTAAAGTGGTTCAGCCTTAACGATAATGGCCTATGTCCACTGTCTTGTATTGCTGGTTGCCTTAATCTTGATTATGATCGCTAGTGATTGATTAACCCGCTATGGGGTGTATTACAATGTATTTATAGCCCTTGGGCTGTCAATATGAATAGTCAAAATGCCGTCATTGAATAGACATATACATCTGTACATAGTATGAATGTTCATTGAATCCGTCTTCGTCGTTTCATCTCCTTAACCAGATGCTCAGTACGCTGAGTAGCTCGACACGGTGAGTTGTTCGGTAATTTTATTTATGCCAGGTAGGATAACACATGTCTTCAGATAATTGGTCCACGTCAGCTGACTAATTTTTGTATCAACAGTCATGAACATATCGAATAAATGGAATTCATTCGGTATGTTCATAACGAATGAAACCCGAGTTTCGTACCTTTAACGTTTTTAACAGTCCAGACAAAGTTATAATAAAAAATAAAAAATTATTGGTTCGATTTCATCGAAGTTAATTTGCAACAGTCCAGATGTGGTTACATTCAAGTTACTTTGTAATTTGATTTCATACTATAATACCAGAACGTGTAGAAGATGAACTTGGTTCGTTGTTGAACAACGAACGAACAACAAATTTACTTGGTTCCATGTTTACTTTCGCTGGGATAAAGATTCAAGGCCAAAAGAATATATATATATATATATATATATATATATATATATATATATATATATATATGTGTGTGTGTGTGTGTGTGTGTGTGTGTGTGTGTTCAAATGGGTAGTTTATTCAATGTAACATCCTGATGTTCGATTTTTAGTTGAAAGAGAATGAATGTGAAGATGATAGGTTTAGAAGTTGAAGCTGAAAGGCTTGGGAATTTGAATGTGTAGAGAGATGCAGGGAAAATGTGTAAATGATTATTAGAACTTTAAATATGTGGTGGTGTTAATGTGGTATTATGAAGTAACTATTAGAATTAAGTGGTATTTTGTAGTAAAAATAAAGTTGTGGTATTTTGGAGCAAAAAATGAAGTGCCCTTAGAAACCCCCTTTAAATATCTACATCGATTTTAAAATTAGATGAATATTCAATTGCAATTATCTATTAACATAGACTAATAAATTTTTTATAATATCTTGAATAGTTAATGAAAAATAATATTTAGTCTTCAAAGAAAAATAGTTCACGAGGGCCTCCTTTTTCTGAAATCCTACGGCAAGCCCCGTATGTAAAACTATGCGCGCGGACGTGTGTGAAACTGTGGTGCAGGTTGTGTGTGGGTGTGGGTGTGTGTGGATGTATCAATAATCAGTCCATAAAAATATTATAATGTAATTCCTTGATTTTAATATAGAATTCGCTTTATAGATTTGGAATTCTTAGATCCCGTGACAAATCCAACTCCTTTTATCTAACCAAACAATAAAACTGGAATCCAACGTCTTTTTTCTAATTCCAAAAGCTTGAATATTGGACCACCAAACACACCCATACTGTCAAGTGTAAACACGATTATATAATCGTGGTTTATTCATGTCAACCCATATAGCTAATTATCCCTCAAAATATTAGATTGTGTATAAATTGAAAATAAAATATGGACTTAATCTACCATCTCCATCTCAAATTAAGAGTCCCTTTAAAAAAATCAAACTTTTTAAAGAAACACTAATTTCATAAAGGATAAAAAAAAAACTTAATGAACTATCATTGTAATCTGTTACATTTATATTTCTAATAAGCAGGGTATATACCTGATACACATATGTTTACAATTACAGTAATATGTACAGGCAATAAGGTGAAAATAGGCAATAATGTCAGTGATATGTGTGTGTGTGACATGCAATGTTAAAGTAAGAAGATCTATAATCCCGAACGCTGTGAGCTTTGGGTTGATGGAGCACCGCGTTTGGTAAGATGACTCAAGACGTATGCCACGACAACTTAGCGCCAAAGTTAGAGTGACAGCGATACAGGCAAATTACGCTGCCAACACTGTTGGCTATAAATTTATTTGAAGGCATTCTTAAAAGTTTCCTCTTGATGGATTCACCAGCGACAGTTTGGCAGGAAATGGAAGTTTATGTTAAGGACTATGGAGGAGCTGTGACAATCGTGTTGCTTGTACTATCCAATCCAGGCAGGTCTTAAAAGCAAAATAAATCAATATCTATCAAAGAAATTTTAATAAAATTAAGAAATACGAGCATGTGGGATTTGGGACATAGGTTTTGGTAGTTCCCATGAATTCTTGCTTTTCATATGTAATTGTTTATGTTGGTCTAAGGTAGTCGAAGAATTTAATACGCGTTTATGTAATTTTCTTGTTAGTAATAACAAATCTTACATTTGGATAGCGTTAAGTGAACTTATTTTTTCATTATAAAAGCTTCAGAAGTGAGGAAGCGCCCATGTCCATACAACATAATTTTTTTATGTTATTATATATAGAAATAGAAGTTTTTGTTAGGGTCTGTGGAGGAGCTGTGACAATAGCGTTGCTTGTAGTATTGTAACACCCCACCCGCCATGGGGAGAGCGGAGCGAAGCGCCACTGTAGATAAAACTAACTAAATTCGCAAATAGCAAGGTATAGAGCATCTAAATGAAATCCCACAAAACAAGAGAAACCACTAATCTCAATACTCCAAATTCAATACAACAACGTCTCTCGAAATGATATAAATCACCAATGCTCTATACAACACAATAAAATAATACAAATCTTTCAAAAATATTCTTCTCAAAATATCCAAAAGCCAATTAAATTTGAATTCAAATATTCGATTCATTTCAAATAATAATAAATATAATATCAATATCCCGATTAATAAAATAATAATGATATTAAAATTATATACCATATTCATAAATAAATCCCTCAAAATTACGGGGTATTACAAGTATCCAATCCAGGCGGGACTTAAAAGCAAAACGAAACAATATCTATCAAAGAAACATTTAAGAAAATTAAAAAATACAGGCATGTGGGATTTTGGAAATAGGTTTTGGTTGTTCACATGAATTCTTGATTTTCATATGTAATTGTTTATGTTGGTTTAAGGTGGCCGAAGAATATAATAAAAGTTTATTTAATTTTCTTGTTAGTAACAACAAATCTTACAACTCGAAAGTGTTAAGTGAACTTATATATTCATTATAAAACCATTGGAAGTGAGGAAGCGCCCATGTCCATATAATATTATTTTTTTATTTTACAGTATATGGATACATATGATATCACACGCATGCCCAGCTTTATTGTTGTCCTAATTTTTATTTTAAAACGACACTGTCGGAGTGCATGTGTCTTGTCATGTCATATTAATATCCCTTATCCATATACGCATTTTTTTAATCTACCTTGTGTAACACCCCAAGACTTTTGAGACTGAGAAATTTAATTTTGGGAAAATTAAATTTAATTAAATTGGAGAATTTAAGTCCAAAAATAGAGGACGTTTCAAAGTATTCCGGATGATATTTTTGAGGGTACCATCGATCCCGGAAGGGTCGAGATAGTCAAAATGACTGTCATTGGGTCTTATTTCGGCTCCGGAATGTTTTAAAGTTGTTTTGACTTAAATTGGAGTCAACGAGTCATTTAAAGTGTGTATTAACATTTAAAACTGGGATTTTGTTTTAAAAGGTTGGAGGCTTACGGATGAAGCCATTTCTCATCTGAGAGAAAGAGCGAAGAGACCTAGAGAGAGAAGAAGAAGAGGAAGAAGAAGAAAGGAAGAGAGAGAGGAAGAAAAGCTTGGAGATTTCCGGCCCTACCGCGACATCGAGGACGATTCAACCTCTACAAACCTGAGGCAAGTGTTTAATCTTACTAAATAGCTATTTGTGTATTGCATTTCATAATTTGTGGGTTAAAGAAATGGATTTTTGGGTATTAATGTCAAAACCGAGATTTTAGGTTTAAATCTTGAAATCAATGTTTAAATTGAGAATAAATGATATAGAAATGATTGGGATCAACTTTGGGTTGGTTAATGGGCTTAAAATCATAATTTGATGAAGGATTGGGGGTTTAGAATTCGTGGGTTTTGAAGAAACAGATGAACCCTTCAAAAATTGCAGGTCCGAATCGATTCGCCCCCTCAAGCGAATCGATTCGGTTTGGTAAAATTGGCAGGTCTGCATTGACCGAATCGATTCGGACCCCAAGCCGAATCGATTCGGCCTATTGCAGAAGCCCGGGTCTTTGGACCCGAATCGATTCGCCTTGGAGGCCGAATCGATTCGCTAGTTCGAATCGATTCGGAACAGGGCCGAATCGATTCGGAAACAGGGCATTTTGAAGTATTTTCTCCATAGTGATTTCAAACCCTTTTTGGTTGGGTTTATTGATTTGGGGGCTTTCTCTTAGGATGTAAAAGATATATTCTTGGAGTCATATAAGGAGTTTCTCACATATTGGGATTTGGGGACCCTTAGGGTAACTTGGGAGAAATGTACCCATGTACGTATTGGAGTTACATATGGATATTGGGGGAAAACTCTTTGAGGTTGGAATTTACCAATTATAGATATAGGTATATATATATATATATATATATATATATATATATATATATATATATATATATATATAGGTTTGAGGTTGAGAAATCTTAGAGAGTGAGAGGTCTTCTATCCTTAGAAATATTTAGACTAAGGAATAAATGATAACCCGATAGGGGTAAGGATTCATAAAATACAATTGAACCATAGGTAAAAGTGGGAAACAGCTTGCGGGTGTACTATCGACTAGGATAAGCGGTAGCGTAAATTCTAGTTAGGATAGTTTATGCGCAATTATGGGGATATGGCCATTGAGATTCCAATACTTGAAATGAGGTTGGAATAAATTGAGGTTTTAGACTATTAAGTCCTGTTAATGCCTATGGTTAGATAGTACTAAAGATAATTATGTACTTTCACATTTAGAGGTGAAAGGTGTAGTGATGGATTTCTACACAAATTCTTGGGTGATAACCCTAATGTTGAATGTATATGTATAGACATAAACATATGGTTTTGGGAGACTACTCATCATAGGAAAATGATCGAATATGTTTCAAGTATGGGATTATATTCACGTATCGAGGTAAATTAAAGGAATTGTGGTGACGGCTTGCATATTGAGGACTATGTATACTTATAGCCAGGTATATATATATATATATCTTATACATATGAACGAGAATTAGTTTATATATATAGATAAGGATATGTGAATATGTGTTGATATATATATATATATATATCTATATGTATATAGATATATGGATATCTTTATGTTGTGGACATACATGGTATGGATATTTAAACCGTATATGATGGTTTATTATTTGATCATATGATTGGATCATATGGATTATATATATTATGCATGTAAATGATATATATACTTAATTGGTTAAGCATACCCCGCTCATGCTATCATTGGGAAGTTGCGCGAGTAGAGGGTGAGCATCCTGGCTAGAAAAGCAGGGTGTGGATATTCCCCAGGTCATAGTCATCCCGTGTGTTATTATATGATATATATATTTATTTTGGGATGAGACGTGATGGGTATGTTTCGTCTCATTGCCGGTTTGGAGCTATGACCGCTTCCCGGGACGTCGTGTACGTGAGTTTACCACGAGATGGGTGTCGTTTAGTCCCACCATGGTGGCCCCAGTTTTGCTACGTGAGCCGGGCACTGGGAAGATGATAGCATTGATGCAGTTTATCGGCGATATATATATAGCCGGGTATATTATGTGCATGGCCTTGTACATCATATGTAGTATGTACACTTGGTTATTGGATTGATGATGATATATATATACGGTTAGAAACAAATACCTATATATATATATATATATATAGATATATATATTTATATATATCCGATAGATGAAAGGATATGGACTGTTATGAAGTACATCTTAGATAATTATGGTGTACTAGATTGATGGGGGTTGATGTATCGCACATAAGGTATTATTCGGTTACATCATCCCAAGGATATTATTGGAGGTTCTTTTATTTTATTTTATTTGTTTTATTTTCTTTTCTTCTTTCTTTCTTTAGTAGTTATAGTTAGTAATAATGGTAGTATTTACTTGTATGTTGAGGATTATGGATCTCTAGGATCGACATTGCCCAGGAGTAGTGTAACGAGGTGGTTCCTTGTTTGGATTTCGCTTTGCGAGACACCTCACGCACGAAACGCAGTGCCATGTCGAGATTTGAGAGAAGTAATTCCATAGGTGGCATCTCGGATCTCTGGTCTTGACCTTGTCAGGAGTAGTGTAACGGGGCGGTTCCTTGTTTGGATTTCGCTTTGCGAGACTCCCCACGCACGAAACGTAGTACAATTTTGGGATTAGAGAGAAGTCTTGCCAATATTCCATGTGCATGTTATTAAGTATATTAATTCTTACGTTTTTAGCCTATATATGTATATGCATATGTATATGTATAGGAGTGATGTTTTAAGAATTATGATGATTATAATTCATAACATTATTAATCGGAATTTATTAAGCCTATTATGGCATAATTGTTGCGATCATAATCTAATAGGATTAGAAACGGGTGGATCCTTAGATTATGACGGGAAGGTAGCTCTCGTGGATATAGGCTAGGCCTGATAAGTTAGGTTGTCCTAAAATCAATGGGGGTAATTTAACTAAAATTTGAGGACGCGATTAGGTGCGCTCCTTTAGATGAGAGGTGAGTTGGGGTTCCACGAGAGTGCGGTCTCACTTATTTATGAAATTAAGTACACCGGTATTTATTATGCACGGTTAACACACTTGCTAAATATTTTACACATTCGGGGCTCTGACCCGTTTACTTCTCCCTCCTTCTTGTATATACATATATATATTTCCACAGGTATCCTACCGCATGGATGCCGGATGACCTTCTATCCAGAGTCTCGGGAGCCGTGACAGGTGCGGACTGTTGCGGGATGTTTCATGTAGCCGCTTCCTACTTCTTTAAAATTCTAGGTAGGATTCATGTTGTATATCGGGTTTGTACCCAAGGGATATTTACTTACATGTTTATATTTATTCCCTTCAGTTATTGTATTTGCTGTGACCCGACAGCTTATTCGGGTTTATTTATTTTTGGTATATTCATGTATAGTGATACCTTTCATTTCTTATAGCTCTTTCTTGCATCTCTCTTATTTATTAGAAATTTTGTAGTGTTGGGTTGTGTTATGTTGCATGTTTTAATTTATTTAACATCTCGCTTATATGATATCGGGTAGTTAGTCCTATATTATATAGTACCGATAGTTGATGTTGAGACTGGACCATCTGAAATTCCTGATTTAATATAGTATAGGGCTGGCCACCCGTTATTATTTTAAGAGGGGTGTTACACCTTGGTCTGTTGATATGGGTCGAGCCTTCATATAAAACTTAAGGAGAGATGCCAATAATTTGTATCTCAGCAGAATCAATACAGACAAAATTAATTTCAGATGCCATAAAACTAACCAGGGACATGAATAAGAAACTAATTTATGTCAACATGATCTTATATATTTTGGGTATAAGAAACTAATTAATGTCACGCTGCCAGTAATAATATGGGTAGACACACTCCACACCTTCTGTCTGAATAAGAGTAATTGCATTCACAGCTGAAGTGGATTGAAGACATCTGATTGCAGGGCATTTGCGAAGCGTTTTATCCATCTTACACACGTAACTCCATATGCTCCTCGCGAAGGCCATCTTTGCCATTTCCACATTCATGCCCGCATCTTCTTGGTGTACCATTTTGATCTCACATGCGTTTCTACCAGGTATTGCAAAAAGTAAAATTCACACAAACCACAAAAAAAAATCAGTTCCCAGTACTCCAGTAACCATATGAGATGCTATCTAGTATCATCTTTAATGATTTTAAGCACCTCATTTCTCATGTGGGTGGGTTACCCATAGATTAAAACGATAATAAAATATAAATAAAATTTGGGACAAGTTAAACATATAGAGTAACCTTTAGTAGTCTATTTTTGTGGGTATGAGACTTTCATCTTGGATGAGAGAATTTAGAGAGAAATGAGGGAGGGGGAATATCGGGTGAATCAAGGGGATAAACGTAGTAATAACGTGATGCGTTCTGGGGTTATAATGGCCAAGTTGTTGAGAAAATCTTTAACAAGTACTATTGAGCATAAAGATGATATGACAAAAAAATTTAAATAGTTGCATACTTATGTAGATATAGAAGATTTTATATTATATAAAAAACCTATGACAAAACAACTACGCCTTTTCAAAGTGGAGCTTTCATTATGCCTATTCTATTACAATATACTGATACATTAGAGTACAACTAGAGTATAAGAGTGAGCATGGAACTTGCCTTTCCTGATTCTCCAACCAGATATGAAGAACCGGACCCGTACATACTTTTTCTGTCTTGGGCCTAAACAATGGCCATGAACGAAATAAAACCGTCAGAGGCATACACTGGTAATAGCATTGAGAGTAAGTAATAATCAACAATTATAAGTTTATTATTTGCTAAGTGTCTAGAAGTATATTTATATTAACTGAAATGCAATGTGAAGATGTAAAGGTGGACAAATAAAAAAAATAGGAGATAGAGATAGATAGATAGATAGAGAGAGAGAGAGAGAGAGAGAGAGAGAGAGAGAGAGCAGAGAACTATTTAGAGCCAGTTTAGGAAAAAAAAACTATCACTGCAACCTATATTATAAAACATATAGGTTTTCTTTGTGTGGGATTATGAGCGGAGTAGATTGGAAGATGGAATCTAACTTTCCAAAATTATCCAAAGCTAATGCGCTTTTTACGCTTTGTCCAACTCTCTAATTCGCAATTCAAATTTTAATATGGCTGCCCAAATATTAGAATGCTTACCCTGGAACCATCTAATGCACCACTCCAAAAATTTCGTTGATTCTCAAAACCCGTAGTTCCAAATTATTTCAATTCCCAACACTTTTCTACTAAAACCACCTCAGTTGTGCTTTGTTTCGTTGTTCGCAGTTCATGGTTAGCATTTCTTCCAATGAAAATATACTCTATACACTTGACTAATTCATGTATTTTCAAAACCCTGAAGTTTTTCTTAATCTGTAAACATGCATAGTGATCCTCCAAAGGAGGTAACAATCATCCAATCATTTTAAAATATAATAAAGAACTCATATTTGTACGATTCATATATATTAAATATATTTTATAGGTTATCAGAACCAGCATTGGGAAATTATAACTTGAAATGTTTTGGGTGTAGCGTAAACTTCCGAGGTGTAGGAGTAGTGGAACACTGGGTTTTGGTTTCTTTTGAGTCAAAACATTAAAGAAAAGTCTTAATAAAGGTAAAAGGTTAAACTATCTGGAATACTAAATTTTTCTCCATTTTTTAAATGATGGAATTGTGTGATTGAAGAAACAATTTCCAATGTATTAATTCCTTGTAGAGGTCTACGTATTGCCTGTATTCACTTGCAATAAGATTAGAAAAGGTTTCTCCATAATTTGAGATTTAACTGATTCATTTCATTATCTTATACTTATCATTATGAGGAGATTTGTAGTCAAGTCAGAAGGGGATTTTATTTCGTTTAGCTTCTAGTTATTTATATGTCCAACACTTGAATTTTATTTTTGATGGTAGTGTTTGATATAAGTTTTGAAAGAGGGGTATTATTGTGGTACTCTCTCTCTCTCTCTCTCTAACCCCGATGAAACACCACAATAACCATGCAGATGACAGATCAAAGTCTGAACCACAATTTAGACACCTCTTAACCCATTCCAAACACTTCCATCATAACATAGATTAAAGCTCGAGAGCACAAGATGGGTTCCGATTTTCTTTCCTCTGTTCTTTAATTTTTTCCCCAATTTCCATACCTCAAGGTGGCAGGGTTTTTTACAGAAGATAGGTAGTGAAATTTTAGGTTTATGGAGCTTGAAGGTGCTAGTGGTAGGGCTTAATATCTATTTGTCAACATGTTTGTGTGGTTGAAGTACGTTGATGGTATTTGTCTGGTCGTGGTTGGTAGTGGTTGTAGAGATGATGATGTGAGTGTTTATAGGGTCTGATGTAAATTAAAATGTCAATGGGAATACAAAAAGACACTCAGAGTCAACACTCAAATTAAGAAGCGTAGAATGATCTACTATATTGGGATAATTGGATATATATAAGGGAGTGGGAAGGATCTATAAGGGTGACATCATCAAAACCCTAAATAGGGAAGTGGGCCTAGGCCCATGTGATAGCACATGACCTAGGAGCACTCCTTTTACAATATATTCCTAAAATGCTCCTTCTAGAAGGCTTCCCACTAGCCCTATAATACAAGCAACAAATGTGATAAAAATAAATGAAACTTAATAAAATAAAAGACTAAAAATACTAGAAAACTACTAAAATATCCCTAAAGTTTTCCTAATTTCCATCACTCTCCCCTCCATGAAAAGAGGTCGACCTCGAACTCAAAGGGGAACACCATGAGATTCAGGATCAACAAGAATGATTCTGGTAATCAACACCTGGTGCTGGAATGTCCCTCCACCTCTTCGTCTGGTGGCTTCGACTTATCAGTCACTAACAAGGTCCTCCTACGTGCTTTGGGGCACTATGTTGCTTTGTGGTCCACCACACAACAATTGAAACATTTCATAAAAATGGGGGGCACGTCAGAGGCCCGAGGCAGGGTTACCATCGAAGAAGTGGGTTGAGGAGATGGAACGATAGGAGTGCTACAATAGGACTCAATTTTGGGCATGTACTCGACCGCCTTGAGAAAGGACGGTATCTCACGAACCCCAAGCCCTGTAGAATATATGGTTGGAGTCCCTGTAGCGGCTGATTCACTGAGTCTCGATCTCACCCAGATGGGTACGAGTGCAAAGAAGCTGTAATTTCCCGGTGTAGGTGGGGACTACGGAGGTGCACTGCTGAAGGCTCTAGACCCGCGTGTATAGGTCACGCTCATATGTCAGTGGGATGAAGAATGCCCGTAACTCTGTCTTTAACTGATCCCAAATTTGGATTGGAGGAAGCTATGAGGTTGCGCATTATTTCACCGTATCATTCCACCATACGTGCAAATCCCTAAGATTTAGTGGTCATTAACTGAACGCAGTTGCATCCCATGCGCTTGTAATCGAACACCATGTCTATCGTGCCAATCCAATCGACGAGGGCATCCACGTCCAAGTGACGGTCAAACATCGGCACATCCACCCTAATATTATCATGGAGGCTCTTGGAGAGAAGATTAAGTGCTAAAGCTATGTAGTCACCCCCCAATTGCGGATCCACCGGGTCTTCATCCTTATCTTCAATAAACTCCTCCCGCACAGTTCTAGTGCAAGGCCGCAGCCTATCAACCGTAGGTGGCTCAATCGGATCAGGGGTGTCCACATAAATTAGATCCTCGGGATCCTCGGGTGGATAGTTCAAACAATCATCCATCAAGGGGACACGCTTGTATCAGAGAAAATAGTGGCAATCTTTAACTCGTGCAAAGGCGTGACCTTGGGACTGAAGGAGTCAAACAGAGAACTTTCGATGCACCACTCATCAAGCATCAGGACTCTACCATCCCCATAGAGAGATGCAGGCTTGGGTGGCGAGGCATCCTCTCCATATTTCCCAAATTATATTCATGAGTGATCAAAATTTATGGGTTTGTGGAGTCATTCCTTCACTCGTCGACTACATTCTCGAGTAGAGTTTTGTGGGATGTTTGGGGTAGAGACGACGGATCAGGTATCCGACACTAGGTTGGGGAACTCAAGTTTGGTGAAAAATTGGACGATTTTGAGTAGGTATTTGATATGTTGGGTTGAGTAATGGGGTGGCTCGAATCTGACATGGGTTCTAGTGGGCGCACCCCAGGATGGGGTCAGGTTAAGGAGGGGTCGAGTAAAGTCAGGACGTCCTAACCTGGTAGGAGGCGGGGGGTCTTGGTTTGGATTTTTAAGGGTGATACAGGGGCGTCTAAGGGTGAAGAGTTCAGGCATTGGCTGGGTCAGGGTGCCCAGAAAATCTTTTTTTGACATTCTTTAAATAAAATAAAAAACAAATAACTCAATTTACGGCTAAAGAACAATAATTTGTCGGAGAAGATTTCAAAGAAAAATTAGCTTAAAGAAAAGGTCTTAAAGAAAAAAAATGGAATGCAATGAATAAATAGGGTTTAAAAAAAATGAAACAAAGAAATCAACTTTTAAAATACAAAAGGAAAGAAGGGAATGAAATAAAGAAGATTCGAGTTTTAATAAAGATAAAGGTAAAAATATTTAACAGCTCGCTGGAGCAAGAAATGCACTTGAGCAGAGAACGATTGGAGATGTAGACTTATCGGAAGACTCAAGTAGGAGTAAGAGCAGAATGGACAGGAGAGAGACTAGGGTCTTTTTGGAGAAGTTTTTTGAGTCGGCAGCCGAGGCTAGAGTTTTTTGTTTTGTGTCTTAAATGATTAACGTTTTAATCATGTGGATTTATGTTTTGATCAGGTCGGTATTCTCAATTTCTAAGTGTTAAAAAAAGAAAAAAGAACAAGTGAAGAACATATTAAAACTACGTAGTTTTGTGCATTTTCTATTAAATAAGCTTGGAAGACAAATAGAGCCAAAATTGTGCAAAATAGCGTGCCATGTTATCAATCGCATTTGTCACAAATATGAAAGAGCTGTCACGTTTTCACCCCAAAAAGCCCAATCGCGTGCTTTTTAAATCACTGCCCACGACGCACTTAGAGATTTATGATGAAGATTGTGTGAGGGATAAAATTGGAACAACTGTATGGATCACTTTCAATGTAGAAATTGATCAAGTAGAGCATGGATACTTTGCTGAGAATCGAGTCTCGAGGCCATGATGCCTCTTTCCACGCAGTGACTATACCGCTGGCACCCTTTGACAAATACCGACCTCCACATATTGCCAAACACTGAAGCTGAGGCCTTCACCATGATGCAGGAGAATGCTGCAGTAGTTATTAAAGACGACCTCCCCACCACGACAGAATAATGCTAATGGAAATTCGCTGAGAAAGACGCAAGAATGCATTCAATAGCTGTAACACTTCCCTAGCCCTATCATATAACCCGTCAAAACATTTCACAGAGTAACGTATCCCACACCGTGTATGATACCAGCAACAGTTGAGAATGAATATACTAATATTATTAGAGTTGGCAATTTTGATTTTTCTAGATTCTCAATCAGGAAGTGCTATGTTAATTTGGGAATGGCAGTTTGAAGAGTACCAAGTGAAAGAAAGGTTAATGCATCACAAATATTCAAAATAGTACTTATTTCTCAACGGTTAAAACTATTTGGTTTTGGCCTTCTGTAGTTTGTGCAACAAGGTGTTTTTGACCGTTTTGGGTCTTTCAATGCATCGGGAAAATAATTAGGTCAAAAAATACCTTATTGCGCAGACTACAGAACGCCAAAACCAAATAGTTTGAACCATCGAGAAATAGGTTATTTTCTATTTCGTTAGCACAGGAATTGCCAGTTTTTTACACAAACTCGAGGGTGAGTTTAAGGGGTGAGGATGTATTTCGTACTTCACATTTGGGTTAAGCTTCCGTTTTCTTGCTTAACCCGAATGAAATTGATGCATATGTTTGTGTTTGAGTTAATCCACACAAACTTTATATTTAAAACAGAGATTCGCAACCAAATTTATATAAATATATAGAAAAACGCTGAGTCCAAAACAAATCATATGCACTAAAGAAAAAATATTAAAGGTAATGGTTATAAATTAAGAAGCACTGACGCTCCCGAAGGCAATGAATCATGTTTACGTGTTGAACAAGGGACATGCTCCGACACTTTCGAACAAGATGTGGACACGTTAGGACATGCGTGCCCTAGAGTGTTCTGGGCAGATACACTGGGGGGAACGTTATGGGGGACAAGTTAGGACACACTGGGGGACACGTTAGGACACATTTTTTTGACACGCTGAGGTAGTTCTTTAGTATTTAAAAAAAAAATATTGGGGGAGAATATTTAATAACTTAAAAATTAATTGTAAAATATAAAAAGAAAAAGAAGAAGCCATATTCATTCACAAAAGATCAATCTATATGCAAAAGTTTCAAACAAACCCTAACTTTTGTAAACCATATTCATTATATTTTTTATTTTATTAAAATTTATTTGTTTCTTGTTTAAATTTTCATTATTATTATGTTTGATTTTATTAAATTTCAAGTTAAGTATGCTTTATTTACGTATTCAACTAAAAAAATTCTGTATTATTACACTAATATATATATTTCAAAAAATATATATCATACATATCCTAGCGTATCGTATCCTATATTTTGAAAAAATTGCATATCCCAAGTCGTGTCGTATCATGTAATACATGTCGAGTCAGTGCATCATAGGTTATAAAGAAACTAGTTGCAAAGACACAACTAAATTTCTATGGTAGGTACCTTACTGTAACAGTAATAGGATCCATCATTGCCTTCCCATAACCATGTATATATTCTATGCGTGTCAAAAGCGGGAACGTATTTATTGTGAGACCAATTTCAGTTCTGATACTTTCATCCACCTGCAACTGCTCATGCTCAATCAAAGTCCTATCTCACTGCTTCCTGTAACATTGTCCATGTAAAAGTCTCTCAGCATCTCAGCAGAGCAATCCTCGAATATTGTCACACTCGTATATTTCAGAGGACCATCCTTCATAGAAAAATTACACTCCTAAATCAGATTTTTGAACAATGAAATTGAAGACAAGCAACAAGTAGTGGTGTATACACGTAATGCAAAACATAAATAAATGTGCAAGCATAAGAATCATGATATAATGACTTTATGGGTACTCATTAGGTGAACTCTGAGTTTCAAGAGACACTTCAAAGCTGAAAAGTATGCATATTGAATAATTGGAATAATATGAGAACTTAAAAGGACAAATTATAATTATTTTATGAAAAGGACTTGTTTATTAAGCCACGTAGAGATATGAAGTTGTGGGGCAGTTTCTAACAATTAAAGAATCTTTATCATCTTTGTGTATCACATAATTGATCAAAAGAAGTAACCTTTGGGTTGCAACACTTTGCATTGTAAGAAAAAAGATTGGTTCTTTTGTTTATGACATTGTCCCATTTCTCATTCTCATGGAGCTCCTCGTCCAAATTATCGATAAAAGTCTTCAGATCCAAATCAGATATGATCCCAGAATTCCTGTAGGAAGAAATAGAACATTCCATATGAGCAAAACAACCTCATAAACCAACCGCCCCACCCATGGAAGAATTACTAGCTATGCTGCCCCTAATGTCAACTAAATGACAAATCAAAATAAGATTGTGGGTAATTTATTAAAGAAATATACTAGGTTTAAGCTAAGGAAGAGACTTGCCTATGAAACATCAACGTCTAGGTCGAGGCTTGCAGCAGAATTCAGCCAACAGGGCTTTGTGAACATGGGACCACTCTGGAGAAGGAAGTGTTGCATATTTTCTCAAGCTATCCTTATCCAAAAGCTCCAACAAAGATTCCACGATTAAAGAGTCGGCTAAAACAACATATTCATCAAATACGTTATATATAATGCAAGTCTTGTGGCAGATTGCAGGTAAGAAATAAGCAATCAAATGTTTCAATAAATATACTTGAGTAAAAAATGTAATCAGGATCACTGATAAATCTCTAGTGCAGTTTATAAATAAGGGTTCATTTATAGTAGGATTCATTCTCCTCCTCTGTAGCTCAAAACCTAAACCAACCCCAATTCTTGCAAAGGAAGAGTATACACTGACCTGTTAAAAAAGTGCCACATCCTTTACAGGTCAAAACATGTGTTCAGATACACCTCTCCCCCCATGGAGAAGTTCTTAATGCCCCTGTTGGTTTGGAATGAGCTATTTTTCACCTAGCTAGAAAATATGATGAGTTTTATTTCGTTTCACTATTTTTATCTAAAATATATATTATAATGTGAGCAAACAATTTGAATTAAAATAGGTGAAAATACTTTTAACCATTTTACTTGATACCCAGGTGAAAAACAATTTACCTAAAAGTGGGGCCTGGTAGTATTAAAGGCATCCATGCAAAAATCCCTTGAAGTAATAATTCAAGAAACATATGTTACCAATGGCAGCTGATGAATTAATTTGGTCGCAAGGTGGAGAATTGCATTGCATAGTTTGGTCACAGGGCAGAGAATTGCTTTGGATCAACCTTTACCATTGCAAGAAGTGCATGAGTAGCACTGCAATAAGATTACTAGTAATTTCATATCGTGAATTTAAGAAAGTAATTTTTAAGGATTCACATGCTTCTCATTCAAACTAAAACCACATATGAAATAAACATTTATTTAATCATATAAAATTGACAACACACCTTCAAGTAACTGAATTAAAATCCCCACACACCAACAATGGGATGTCTGCACTAACAGTTATCTTTTCTAATCCTTGCAATAAAGTGTGAACCTGGAATAATAGACAAACGCAATGGAATATTCATATTTATAAGAAAAAAAAAGAATACAAATAAAAGACGACATATCAAGATGAAGAGACAGGGTATTTGGAGAAGAACCTGACAAAGGCTGACATCCTTTAATTCTTGATGGAAGTTTACGTGTGTATTTTCCTTAGATTAAACAAACTAAAAAAAATGAAATAACATAGAATTTCAGTGCATGCTTATGAAATGACACTCCAAAGTTTTAAGAGTCATTTCCAAAGAGATCAGTAGCAAAATAATAACAATATGGAAAAACCTCAACTCAACAAAGCCTTTTCCCAATTATTTGGGGTCAGCACAACATGGAAAAAAATACCACTAATTCCTTACCACACAAACAAGCTGATGCTTCCCAGGATTCTTGACCTCTGGTTACTGAACTTCGCTTCTGGAACCACGATAGGTGCAACATTTTCCTATTAAAAAGAAGTTACTTTTTTATCAAAATTGGCAAGCCAACATAAACCCTCTAGGGTTATGCAAAACTAAGTAGAGACAACTGAGGTAAGGTACCTTAATCAAAGCACTTCTATTCTAAGCACTTGGAACCAAAGCATCAGTTATTAAACTCCACCTGCACACCAGCATGTAAAGTTAAATTACTAAATGATGGACAAAATGCATGGCCTCGACATTTATGATATGTTTAATCCAGAATAAGTGTATGTCAACATAAAAAATAAGTTTTTTCGAAAGAACAGTCGTTTCGATCTTTAATGAGGCTTAATTATTATACATTATACACATCAAAATTTCAAGGAACAAGACTAAATTCACAGGGGCGTATTTCTTACCCGAGATCAAAGGGCCTTCAACCATGCCGACCAATATAAATAAGTTAAGCATACACTTAAGTTAAGGCACTTTCAATAGTACCACAAGTTTAACTTCAGCCAGAGACAGTTTTTAAAACATTTATAATTTATACATAGAAACCCTTTGATTAATTATCAGATTTTTTTTAGTGCACTTACATACCTCTTGACGACAAACAATATCCACACTGTCACCGACTATTTCATGAAGAAAATTCTGCATGAGGTAAGCCTAGGAAAGAGCCCAAGAAGGGCAACTTGTAGCATAGGCATCATATAAGATGTTGTATGAGAGCACAGTAAAAGTCCCTTCGGACGAAACATGACCATCTAAATCCAAATGCTTCATGGCGTCAACTCCGATGACCAAAATCAAGAAACGTGGACTAGGAGATGAAGATGGAATCACACTGGACATCAATAATGTGTTGGCATGTCTCGCGGGTTCTTTAGTTTCTACATCCACCACAATATATTAAAACTTGAGGACATGGAGAATATCATCAGCTGTTGGCGTATAAGTTCAAGAGCGATCGACTTCGAACCAGGTTTCATCGCCACTCCTTTGTCCAACCGCTGTAGGATATTAAGGTGATGTTGCTCCATTTGACAGGTTAAGGGTTGATTTTGAACCAGCTAGGACAGTATTTGTGTTATTGAAGCACCCAAATAATTCTTCTTTTTCATTTCGTTTTCACTTATAGCACTGGCTGCTTGCTCATGAAGAACGCAATGGTGCTGATATGCATCCAAAAAACATTTGGGGGAGCAACGATAACTTTTGGCAATTGGTATATTAGCCTTAACACATCCTAAGAGCTGTAATGTCGCTTTCTATGATGGGTCATATAGTAACTTTCTTGTCACATTAAATACGGTATCCGGAGAGCAACCAAAATATTAGGACAATGTGGTACATCAAATTATACAACTCATACTCCTCAAACCATTTAGTAACAGTAACAATGTGGTATTGGGCATCTTTGTCTTTTGTCTCAAATGTTTTCCTATTGAAAGGGTCCAAATCCTTCCGGTCGAGCCTTAAAACAATGATTAGAGTGAAATGGAATATTTTTATGATACGTGTAAAAAAAAAATCCAATGGTTTGCATTTAAAACTAGAATAAAATTTGAAAATTGGTCTAAACGAACATGCGTGTTCACAATGTCACTTAACGGTGCGCATAATTTTAAAGTGCGCATAGATAAATGTAACTACGAGATTTGTTTATTATTATAATTATTGGACTTTGGTTTCTCGTGATCCAAAGAGGGCATGAATTACCCGAGGTTCAGAATTGGTAAGATTTTCCAAATAAGCATCATCTTCAGCATCTATCCATATACCCTTTTTTCTTTTGTCCATCCCGTGCCTGTTAAGGGGAAAAGGCATAAATGTCAACAAATTTGCGAATAATTCAAAGCAGAAAAAATGGGAATTTATAAATAAAATTAGCAAGATTGGGATCGCACATGTGTTGGAATTTCTTTTAGTTTCTGCTCCCATTGAGTATCATCAACTAATAAAGAAATATCATCCTCAGGAGCCAAAAGATCTCCCAGTACATGACCAACAGTCATAACGAGCTGTTGCACTGTGCTTTTCCAACTAGCCCTCTGTAAAATCTTCTCTTCTACCGTCTCTTTACAAATTAGCCGATAGATAGTAACCTAAGTCGTGAAGAAAAAAACATCACTTAGAATTTAGAATAAAGAGTAACACATAAATTATTTTCACTTCTTTCCCCTATTTTCTTAGGGTTTCTACTTTACCCCCCTGAGGTAATTGCATAAGCTCTCCCCCTGCAACAAACAATGCTTAAGGTACAAGTGGGTTAATGCACTAGCAGAGGGAGGGAGTAACACTTTTGAACATCTAGGGGTAACTCTAATTATGCAATTATCTCAGGGGCAACGTCAAAGAAACTTTTTTCTTAAGTATTTTATTTTTTGACTTAGAGGTAATTATAATATATCCGAAACCAATGAGATGCAAAATCACATGAAAAGAAATGTTATGGAACCAATAAAAAATTTCATTATGTAGTTAGGGCAAATAAAACAGATTTAATAAACCATAAATTACTGAAGACATTCAAGTGTAATTAGAAAGATTTCCAAAAAACACAATTAGAATTAACAAGCTAGTTGCCGCATAAGCATATTAAAGATTTTCGAAATTCCATGTACTCAAAATTAAGGTTCATATGTGCGTCTATATATTTCCAATATAAGGTTCATAATTTTCTAATGAATTTTGGTATCTCCTCGGATCATTTCCGTCAAATTTCATTAAAAAATGCATTCATTAACCCCCACCAAATATTGGGGTTTGTTCGTTACGTATGTAAAATGAGGTATGTTGACTATATATATCCAATAAAAGGCATGTAATATAACTAATCCGGAAGAAACTAACATCGTTAGTCTAACAGAACAGAGTAGATCTATCCATATCCTGTAAATCCAAGGTATGATTCCAATCCAATCCGTAATAACAGTGTCAACGGGTGTCAAGTTGATACTCAGCCCACTAGCTCTTGTACTCAACAAGAACACAAAGCTATCGTTAGAAGACAATAAATTATTTTTTGGTCACGTCACTTTCATGATTTAACTCTGATATCCAGAAAAATAAAGATCTTTTTTTACCTTACCCCCACGAGATAAGTCAATATTTAGAGGTACGCCATTTCGAGAAAAAGGAAAGAGTTTTGTTTTAAACTTTAACCCTTGAGATAATTCGATATTTAGAAATACACCCCACCCCCAGCCCCCGCGCTTCTTAAAGATAATGCATTCAATGCAAGTGGGTTGATGCATATGCAGGGAGTAACTCTAATTAATGAAAATGGAAGGGGCATCTGTGAAATATCTAGGGGAGTAAGTAAAAAATTTAATTTCTAAGGCCCAGTTTGGTTCGGGTAAAAAAAATTTCACCCAGTTAAAATAGTGAAAAGTATTTCCGCAGCGGGAATTAAGATGTTTATTTGTAAAATAAACAATATAATTATGTGATTTTGGACAAAATAGAAGATAAAATTTAACACCGAGTAGGGTAAAATACATTTCACCATTTTGCTTTTAAACTTGGTGAAAAATATTTAGGTCATTTCAACTTTGGTCCCCGTTTGTTATGCCGATTTAATCACTTCGGTACCAATTTCACTCTTTGCGGCATTTTTACACTTTTTAGGGCACCTTTTTTTTACGAACGTGTCAGAAAAGCGAAAATGGTACCCGGTGATAATACGATAAAGCTTTGGAACCCAAAGTAATATACGACACAATAAACAGGGACCACAAGGCGAAATGATCCAAAATATTTTTAGCCGGAACTAAATGGGGACTAAAGGATACTATAAGAAATCAATTAAACCCTTACCGATGTTGAAAGTTCCTGACCATGTCTCAACGATCCATTACGGAGGAGGATCATTCAAGCATTAGATATTTGTATTTCTAATAATTCATATAATCCTGCAAATAATTGAGAAAGTTAGCACGAAGAGGAAATTCCTAACAAAAAAATCTAAAAATTGAGATGTGAATGGCCGTTATTCTACGGTCGTAAATTTCAACATATCAAGTTTACTTGCAAGTTCAACAAGAGATTATGAGCTCAAGCCTTGTAATTAACAAGTAAAAACAAGCCTGGATGAGATTCTGCAGAAACAGTTATTATCACTGCAAAATAGTGATCCAAGTAATGGGCATTATATAAAATAAATACACAAGGATACTTTAATAAAATAAATCCAATGTCCAAAATTTGTTGAATGAAGTGATACGTATAATGACTAAATAACTTTGGATAGTATATCAAGCCATTTTAATATTACTCCAATTTAACTAACAAAGTAAACTACAACCAGAAAATTATCAATCAAATGAGAAAAAAAGTATTTTTTTTTACTTAGGAAATAAAATAATTTCACATTAGGTTTGAAAATGGGAACCTTGCCTCTTCAATAAGAATCTGTTATTTAATCACACAAATTTCTTTTTATTCAGCTTAAAAAATCCGAAGGCCAAAATTTGTAAACTCAACTGATAAGTAAAATAATTGATGAACCTCGGGCACCGCATAAATGCATTTTAAGGGCCATCCAATTTCAATAAGTAATTATTCTTTTAAATATTAAATTTCTCATCCTCCAGCTAAAATTAATCTCTCATGCAAACTAGAGTTTTTTTAACTCCATATCAATATACAAAACATGTAAACGTGGTTTAAATCTGATTGTCTTTTGACCGAAAAGGTAGACAGTAGAAAAGGGAAAAAGATGAAGAAGAAATGAAAATTATCCCCTATTTTATTGCCAAAAGTATAAGAAATTAATTGATCATTAGCCACAATCTTGACTCAAAAAATGACCACCCACGAAGCCACTAAAAATGCTTTGTGAAGTTCGCTAATGTAAAATTGCTCTCAAATCACTCTCATTATAAAATTTCATAAGGAAATGTTACACTATCAAGTTATTTAAAAGAGAGAGAGAGAGAGAGAGAGAGGAGATAGAGGTACCTCAAGAATATTCAACATTTTTGTCATTTGCGCAAACAAAAAAAGATGGTGATTTTCTGCTCGCAAGCGCTTTAATAGTATATCCTCCTAGATTCCTAAAAGAACATGTGTTGACACCTCAACTTAAGCAATGTCCACAGATGCATATTAGTACTTGTAATCCACCCAATTAAAATTACAAGAGAACTTAAAAGAGATGGTCATATAAATTTAAATTAGTTGATATTCATTTAGTGAGGGTGAACATGAGCCTCACGCCCTATTGGTTGGAGTATTAAAAACCGAGGATCCACTTCTATAACTTTATGGGTTGTTTGTACTTTGGCGTCTAGTCGTTATGGGTAATTTTAAGTTGGGGCCTGAGGTTTTATATACATGCACTTCAGGGTCCATTTTCACTTTTTTCAAAATTTTTGAAAGAAAAAGGCATCACGAACAATGAAAATAGACCATATTGTTAAAATATGTAACACTTCGGGCCCCAACCTGAAATTACCCATAACTACGAGACCCCAAAATGAAAATATATATATATTTTTTCTATTTTAATAAATTAACCAATGATTTGTGAGGGTTATGATAACCAGGTCAATAAATATGGAAACGGGTCATACAGTGAGCATCTTTGCAGGATCAATACCTTGTATATGATCTGGAGGGAGGGTTGTGAAATGAGTAGTTCAACATCAATCTCCTCTATCAAAGGGTGAGGAGAGCCATCGGGCATCCTAAGAACATTGCAGTCAGATGTGCGAACAACCTCGATTAACAACCTCTTTAGCCTTGGGTGATGTAATTCTTCAATCATTTGTTCAGCAAAAATTTTCCTGAGCAGTGGGCATTAATCTGCCAAACAATGTAGAAAATTTCAATATTAGTTCATCTTTCCTTGTTAGAGAAGAAGAAAAGATGCAAGAAATCCCCAGAACTATCATACTAGTCACAAATACGCCCTAAAATAATAATCTTATAAAGCATTCATCCCCATATGTGTCATCAGAAGATGTTAAAACTGGGGGTTTACAATATTTTTAATAGCCTTTTTTTTGTGTGGTGGTGGTGGTGTGTGTGGGGGGTGGGGTGGGGGGTGGGGGGGGGGGGGGAGTGTTGAATAAGTGCAAGGCACAATTGCCCACGGCCTACATTGGCCTATTTGTTATAAGTTATATGTTTTATGCTATTATGTGTAAGGGGACTATTTGCAAATTTTGCAAACAGACATTTTCGGACCCTTCACCCTTATTTTCAACATGAGGGAGGTAATGCAATCAGAGGAAAAGTTTGGGGGATTTCCTGCATAACCCATAATTAAATAAGTAAACCCTTACAGGTGGTGCTCTGGTTTTGGGGATGAAAGAGTGTTAAATGAAGAAGTCTAATGTTAAACAAAATCGTATCCTGATGTGAGAGTACAAAAGCTTCGTCCCTGTGACTAACTACAAGTCTCCTTCTAAGTAAATTTGGCTCCAACTTCAATAGCATTGTGACACCCCGACTAATTAAATACCGGGTAGCTACTCCTTTATTAAATTAAATCAAAATGCCAAGTTGGCTCAGTTAATAGCATCACTGTCGAAAACATTTTTTTTTCTTTTTTACTAACCACCTAGTATTTAAAAAGTAAGTGCCAAATTTTTCTTAAAGTCTGATTAACATGCAACAAGTGTAATAAAGAATAATAACACCATTCACCATAAAGTAGTAAATAGAATAACCATCACATAACGTAAATAAAATCTGGAGGAAAACTCCTCACTACAAATCCCACAACTGATAAGTAAACTGAATACTAAATCAATACATGCCAAAGTCTGAAAACTGTAATGGAAATGTAACTCTAATAGAAATGGGCAACATGCCCTACAACTGATAGATAATGAATCTGGAATCCAAGTGATAGAAGCGTCTACAAGCAAATCCCTGTAGCTTCCACAAACAGCTACAGCTCGTCACCTGAATGAGTATCCTATGCATGGTGTCCTTGTGGCTGGGCACCTAAAATGGTTTTACAAAGAAAAATAGATTTGAAAAGCAAACGGGTCAGAACCCGAATGTGGAGTTATATTTTAAAAACCTATAAGTGCTTTAAAAACATTTAAAACATTAAATGCAAAGTACATGTTAGGACGTGCACTCACATGATATTCTCACCTCTCGTCTAACTGTGCACTCCTAACGTAAGTACCCATCTACAACGATACAAACCACTAGCTAAGTGACATCATATCTAGCTAGACTATCATAGGTCCTACCCATATTACTCGGTTCTATTAACATTATAACGCTCGTAATTAAGTAGGGGTTTAACGTAAACTCAGATGCTCAATATGCAATATATATCACTATCAGTTAACTCGTTATATTTCTCGAAACAATACCGTAATTATATTCACAACAATAACATGAAGGTTCCCATTAATTAAGTGTATATTATTCACATCATAAATATACAATACAAGCACCCCGAGAACTAAGCTGCGGTGCACACATACTCTGCTATCCATCCCGGTACATCACGTACATAAGGATTACGTATTTCGAATCTCTCAGGAATAGTTCACAGATAACAACATCACAAATAATGGAGGCGAACACAGTCACATCACATGGGTCACGCACATACCTACGCTCCCACGATCAGCGGACTTATTAATATCCCAATAAGTCTTTCTATGACCTATGTTCATCAAGGTAACCAGTCTAAATCCGGGAAACACAAGGATTAGAGAGCCCTAAGCGAACGAAAACCTCCCGTGATAGCAAGTATGGTAGGTATGTCATACACACAATTTATATACCAATACTAAGTAAACACGCATCTTAGTAATCAACGTAGTTTAATCGTAGTACTATTCTCATTCTAGTACCAATATATAATTTACACACTTTATACGATTCCGGTTTATAATCATACGCGCCATAATCTATTCTCACGTCGTAGTAGACACTCACGTCTCAACCCAAATGGTTCATTGAATTTAACTCTCGTATATAATTTCCTTCTCATAAATAACCAAAAGTCCCAATTCTATCATTACATCATCATCAGAATGTTATCTATATCCTCGAACAAGTTTACGGGACTCCAAAAATCAAAACGGTCCAAAAAGGCCCAGACTGGCAGCTCGTTAGAAGTCTCGTTCGAACGAGACTGTTCGAACGAGATTCCACTGTCAACTCGTTAGAAGTCTCGTTCGAACGAGACTGTTCGAACGAGATTCCAGTTCGTTCGAACGAACTGTACCTTCTAACGATATCTCGTTCGAATGAGATTATCGAACGAAGTTCCCTTTCGTTAGAAGCGACTGGTCAATTCGTTAGAAGCTCGTTCGAACGAGTTCGTTCGAACGACCTGGGCAGGGGCTTCTAACGACCTGCCAGTTTCGTTCCAGATTTCTCTAAATTTCGTTTTTCACCATTTTTACTCCTCAAATTAAGTCCCAACAATCGTTTTAAGGTCTCTAAACAATCCTAAACATATTATAATCACATCTTAACACGTTTTGAAGGATTAACTTACCCTAACATCGATTAATATTCAAATCTCTACATTTTTTCCCCAATTTTCTCAAGAACATGAACCCTAAAACTTGTAATCATCAATAGCCCATTCTAAATTCGTCTTTGTTACATTCAACATACATTAATACCAGAATAATCATCTCTATGTGATTCTACATGCAATTTGTCCTCAATATTCAAATCCTAAATCCAATTAACATGGGTTTTCATTCATCTTCCAAGAACAATTTTAATTCTTCAATTTTCTAACATGGAAAGAACATTCTCTGGATTTAAATATAATTAAATCATTTGCATTGATTGTCTCTGAGTTTGGTGTAGGTTTGATGAAGCTTTTCTGCAGAATTTCTTCTCTCTCCAAGCTTCTTCTCCAATGGTGGATATGGTGGCTAGGGTTTGCTTTGGGAAAGTTGGAAACCTAAATGATAACCTCCGTAGCTTAATGGGTTAATATGGGTTGGTTAGTGGGTTTACTGGGTTAAATCCACATCAGATTAAGACTCCTAATTTTCGTCATTATTAATTCCTCAAAATACAAAATTACCAAAATACCCTTTAAGTTGCCGGTATGGCCTAGAAATACCCCGGGACCCAAACTACACCCCCGGCTAGTGTTTTCTGACTATCTCGACCCTTTCGGGCGCGTTGGCGCACTCAAAACGACCATACAGTTTATAGAATTTAAATTCGCTTTTATAATCAAAGCATTATACCGTGACGCGGCGGTCACACCCGTCTCAACAAAATTTTCAAAATGTCGTATATCAATCTCACGACAAATTTTTCATAAATCAATAATCATATAAAACATGTATGCACATAATCAAATACCAACTCGCATCTCGTTAGTATTTTTAACCCGGATTAATTTCTAATTAATACACATTTAATTAATTAATCAAAAAAATAATTATAGCCAAAAGTACGGGGTATTACATACTTCCCCCCTAATAACTGAATTTCGTCCCGAAATTCGAAACTAGAAGGTACCTGCTAAAAATAACTCTGGATAACGTTCGCGCATCTCATCCTCGCGTTCCCATGTGGACTCGTCGACATTGTGATGTCGCCACTGAACACGCACTAACGGGACTATCTTTGACCGCAGTTTCCTCTCGCTTCGGTCCAAAATAGCAATCGGTCCCTCCTCGTAGGAGCTATCTGGATGGAGATCGATGTCCTCCACAATAATGTGAGAATGAGCCAAATTATCTCTAAGGTATTTCCTCAGCGAGGAAATATGGAACACATCGTGAATACGATGCAAATGCTCCGGTAACCCAAGTCTATACGCAACCGGTCCGATCCGCTCAATAATAGGAAACGACCCCACATACCTTGGTGCCAACTTTCCCTTCTTCCCGAAATGCATAATCCCCTTCATAGGAGATACCATGATCAAAACCTGGTCCCCTACTTGAAACTCTCTGAAAAATCTCTTCGCATCAGCATAACTCTTCTGCCTGTCTTGAGCTACCCGAATGCGACTCCGAATCAACTCAATCCTTGCCGAAGTATCCTGAATCACTTCCGGCCCAAGTAGTTTGTTGTCCCCCACATCTAACCAACATGCTGGGGAACGACAAGGCCTACCGTACAATGCCTCAAACGGAGCCATACCAATAGTGAACTGATAGGAGTTGTTGTAAGCAAACTCCACCAGTGGAAGGTACTGCTCCCATCCACCTCCGAAGTCAATAATGCACATGCGCAGCATGTCCTCCAACATCTGATTTGTGCGCTCGGTCTACCCATCAGTCTGCGGATGATAAGCCATACTCGACCGCAATTTCGTGCCCATGGCCTCCTGGAAACTCTCCCAAAACCTCGAAACAAATATCTTGTCTCTGTCAGACACGATATTTAGGGGCACACCGTGAAGTCTCACAATCTCTGAAATGAAGAGCTGGGCATACTGTCCCGTAGTGTAGTCAGTCCTTACGGGTAAAAAGTGAGCGACCTTGGACAACCTGTCCACAATTACCCAAACGGAGTCGTGACCCCTCTGCGACGTAGGCAACCCCGTGATAAAGTTCATGGATATGCTCTCCCACATCCACACTGGGACCTCCAACGGCTGTAGCAATCCTGCCGGTATCTGATGATCCACTTTTACAAGCTGACAAGTGGCGCATTTCGAAACAAACTCAGCGATATCTCTCTTCATACCGCTCCACCAATACTGTCGTCTCATGTCTTGGTACATTTTGTCCCCTCCGGGATGTACCGCGAACCGTGAGCCGTACGACTCTGCCATCACATCGTGTCGCAATTCATTCCCTTCCGGAACTACCAATCTCCCATTGAAGCGTAATCCCCCGTCTGAGCTAACGGTATAGGATTCGGCTCCCTCTGTTAGTAATCGAACTATCTGCTCCTGACCGAACGAGTCATTAGCCTGTGCCCGTACTACCTTCGTGACAATCTGCGGTGTAACGGTCATCACAGACATGAAAGATCGGGCCACTGCATCCTGGTGTCCCAATTCCTTCCACTTAGCCTTCCACACCTCTGCCACCTCATCTACTGGCCTACGACTCAACGCGTCTGCTACCACGTTAGCCTTTCCTGGGTGATACTGGATGTCGAACTGGTAGTCCTTCACAAACTCAAGCCACCTACGCTGTCGCATATTCAACTCCTTCTGCGTGAACAGATACTGTAGGGACTTGTGGTCCGTGAACAGTTGGAACTTCTCTCCCAAAAGATAGTGCCTCCAAATCCGTAGGGAAAATACCACTGCCGCCAACTCCAAATCATGCGTGGGGTAATTCTTCTCATGAGGCTTAAGCTTACGGGAAGCATAAGCTATGGCCTGTCTCTCCTGCTGCAATACACCTCCCAGTCCTTGCAAAGACGCATCGGTGTAAACCAAATACTCAACTCCCGGTCTCGACAATGCTAACACAGGTGCTGAGGTCAATTTGTCCTTCAATTCATCGAATGCCAACTGACAGGCATCACTCCAGATGTATGGCACACCCTTACGAGTCAGATGTGTCAAAGGACCTGCTATCTCCGAGAAACCCCGAATAAACCTCCTGTAGTATCCTGCTAGACCCAAGAAACTACGAATTTTCGTTGGTGTCGTGGGCTGTTCCCACTCCCTCACCGCTGATACCTTCCCCGGATCAACAGATATTCCCTCATCGGAAATAATGTGTCCCAAAAACTGGACCTCCTTCAGCCAAAACCCGCACTTCTCATATTTTGCATACAACTCGTTCTGACGAAGTGTCTGCAAAACCTGTCTCAAATGCTCGGCGTGCTCCTCCTCTGTCTGGGAGTAAACTAGAATATCATCAATGAAGACAATGACAAACTGGTTTAGGAAATCCCTGAACACTATGTTCATCAAGTCCATAAACACAGCTGGAGCGTTGGTCAAATCGAAAGGCATAACCCGAAACTCGTAAGAACCATATCTCGACAAGAACGCAGTCTTCGAGACATCCTCCTCCCTGATACGCAACTGATGGTAATTTGATCTCAAATCAATCTTCGAGAAGAAAGAAGCTCCTCTCAACTGGTCGAATAAGTCATCGATTCGAGGCAATGGATACTTATTCCGTATCGTGACCTTATTCAACTCTCGGTAGTCCACACACAATCTCAGTGAACCGTCCCTCTTCTTCACAAACAAAACTGGAGCGCCCCAAGGTGAGGTACTCCTGCGAATAAAGCCCTGACCTAACAGCTGCTCTATCTGATCCCGTAACTCCCTCATCTCAGCTAGAGCCATACGGTACAGTGCGCGTGCTATAGGTCTCGTACCCGGTAGCAAATCTATAACAAAGTCTATCTCTCGACTGGGGGGTAAGCCTGGTATCTCCTGAAACACATCTGAATACTCCCTGACAACAGGGATAGAATCTAAAGGAATCACTACCTCCTTAGAGGCATCCTCCTCAATGTAATACAGATGAGCGGTCGATCCTCCCTCTGGGCGAGGCATCGCCACTATAAACATCTCTTGCCCCGGAATGGCAAAAACAATGCTCCCGCTGAAGCAATCAATCATGGACCTATAAGCTACGAGCCAATCCATACCGATAATCACATCGTGAACATGCATATCTAATACTAACATGTCTGCAGGTAATACCAAACCACCAATCTCTACCCCCACTCCCCGGCATATAAAGAAAATAAGTGACCCACTCCCCAATGGTGAGTCGACACACGTCACTGTGCTCTCTGCCGTAGCTAACAATCCTAAAGCTTTCGCGAAGTGTGTAGCTATAAAACAATGTGTAGCACCCGTATCAAATAATACCCGACCCATAGTGCCATGGATAGGAAATGTACCCTCAATCGCGGGCGGTGCCTATGGAACTGCAGCCTGGTGGACGTTGTAGACACGTCCATACTGTAGCTTCCCCTGCTGAGCTGGGACTGCTGGAATGGGTGGCAATGCTGCCATCTATGGCGGTGCGGGGAGAGCGGCGGGAAACATAGGTCTCTGTGGCTCCTGGCGATCACCCTGCTGCTGCTGCTGTGGGGCCCTGCCCCTATCAGGACAATCCTGTCGCTTATGGCCAGTCTTGCCACAAACAAAACACTTCCCTGGGAAGTTCCCTCCTCTCTGCCCCTGCTGTCCCCGACCCTGGTGGCCATTACCGTTCCTCCCTTGGCCCTACTGGCCCTGGTGAAACTGCTGCCCATTCTGCCCCTGTTGGCCCTGATGGTCGTTTGGACCCTGATGGCCCTGACGGAAACCTCCTTGTCCCTGTCTATAGTTCCCTGAACGGAACCTCTTATTATCCCCCTGCTGGGAGCCCTGCTCATTCTGTCTCTGCCCCTGACCAGATTGTGCCCCGCTGGCACCATGTCCTCCAGTTCTGACCTGATGGCTAGACTCCCCCGACCTCTTGCTCTCGGCCATATGAAAATGGTGGTCCTGGCAGTGTAACAATGCAGCGTTAACCACATCAGAATAGGTGGCCAACGATAGGTTCCCTAGCAGATGCTGACGGATCCTCCATGTTAACCCGTCCGTGAACTTATCAATCTTCTTCTTCCATGTTGGTATCTCATCTGGAATGATATTCAACAGATTTGTGAACTCGGCCTCATAGTCGGCCACAGTCTTACCTTCCTGCTTCAGACTCATCAATTTCCTCCTCATTTCCGTGTGAACAGCCGACGGAAAGTACTTGCGGTCAAACCGCACCCAGAAGTCCTGAATAGTGAGAGTATCCCTCTCCTCCACGGTGGTAATAGACTCCCACCACTGCAGTGCAGATCCAACTAGCTTGAAAGTAGCTATCACCTGCTTCTGGACGTCCTTGCACTCATACATCCTTAAGTGCCTCTGCATATCCTTCCTCCACTGGCTCGAGACTACCACATCTGAGCTACCTGCAAACTCTGGCGGATGCGCTTTCTGAAAAGCGTCACGTACACATTCCCAAGCAGATGGGAATGCATTTGCCTATACTGGCGCGGCAACCGGCGCCTGAGGTGGTGCCTGCTGAACAACGGCAATTGCGGCATTTACCGCTTGGGCTACTATAGCTGCAACCTCAGCGGCGTTCATCATACCCTTAACTGGAGAGGGCTGGGGTTCGGGCGTTGCATCCCTGGGAACTCGTCGTGCACGTCGTGGAGGCATCTGAAATAAGAACAAAGTTTATAAGTTCGCTGTTTATAAACTTAAAATAGCTGAAGAACGAAGCATACACAAAAAGAGTACAACAGTCCTAAAATTTAGGGCTCTATATCAAAGAAACTTAGCGGAAACATAATAAGCCGTCAGATCCTAAAGGACACTAGAACATGATGCTCTGATACCACCAGTGACACCCCGACTAATTAAATACCGGGTAGCTACTCCTTTATTAAATTAAATCAAAATGCCAAGTTGGCTCAGTTAATAGCATCACTGTCGAAAACATTTTTTTTTTTTTACTAACCACCTAGTATTTAAAAAGTAAGTGCCAAATTTTTCTTAAAGTCTGATTAACATGCAACAAGTGTAATAAATAATAATAACACCATTCACCATAAAGTAGTAAATAGAATAACCATCACATAATGTAAATAAAATCTGGAGGAAAACTCCTCACTACAAATCCCACAACTGATAAGTAAACTGAATACTAAATCAATACATGCCAAAGTCTGAAAACTGTAATGGAAATGTAACTCTAATAGAAATGGGCGACATGCCCTACAACTGATAGATAATGAATCTGGAATCCAAGTGATAGAAGTGTCTACAAACAAATCCCTGTAGCTTCCACAAACAACTACAGCTCGTCACCTGAATGAGTATCCTATGCATGGTGTCCTTGTGGCTGGGCACCTAAAATGGTTTTACAAAGAAAAATAGATTTGAAAAGCAAACGGGTCAGAGCCCGAATGTGGAGTTATATTTTAAAAACCTGCAAGTGCTTTAAAAACATTTAAAACATTAAATGCAAAGTACATGTTAGGACGTGCACTCACATGATATTCTCACCTCTCGTCTAACTGTGCACTCCTAACGTAAGTACCCATCTACAACGATACAAACCACTAGCTAAGTGACATCATATCTAGCTAGACTATCATAGGTCCTACCCATATTACTCGGTTCTATTAACATTATAATGCTCGTAATTAAGTAGGGGTTTAACGTAAACTCAGATGCTCAATATGCAATATATATCACTATCAGTTAACTCGTTATATTTCTCGAAACAATACCGTAATTATATTCACAACAATAACATGAAGGTTCCCATTAATTAAGTGTATATTATTCACATCATAAATATACAATACAAGCACCCCGAGAACTAAGCTGCGGTGCACACATACTCTGCTATCCATCCCGGTACATCACGTACATAAGGATTACGTATTTCGAATCTCTCAGGAATAGTTCACAGATAACAACATCACAAATAATGGAGGCGAACACAGTCACATCACATGGGTCACGCACATACCTACGCTCCCACGATCAGCGGACTTATTAATATCCCAATAAGTCTTTCTATGACCTATGTTCATCAAGGTAACCAGTCTAAATCCGGGCAACACAAGGATTAGAGAGCCCTAAGCGAACGCAAACCTCCCGTGATAGCAAGTATGGTAGGTATGTCATACACACAATTTATATACCAATACTAAGTAAACACGCATCTTAGTAATCAACGTAGTTTAATCGTAGTACTATTCTCATTCTAGTACCAATATATAATTTACACACTTTATACGATTCCGGTTTATAATCATACGCGCCATAATCTATTCTCACGTCGTAGTAGACACTCACGTCTCAACCCAAACGGTTCATTGAATTTAACTCTCGTATATAATTTTCTTCTCATAAATACCCAAAAGTCCCAATTCTATCATTACATCATCATCAGAATGTTATCTATATCCTCGAACGAGTTTACGGGACTCCAAAAATCAAAACGGTCCAAAAAGGCCCAGACTGGCAGCTCGTTAGAAGTCTCGTTCGAACGAGACTGTTCGAACGAGATTCCAGTTCGTTCGAACGAACTGTACCTTCTAACGATATCTCGTTCGAATGAGATTATCGAACGAAGTTCCCTTTCGTTAGAAGCGACTGGTCAATTCGTTAGAAGCTCGTTCGAACGAGTTCGTTCGAACGACCTGGGCAGGGGCTTCTAACGACCTGCCAGTTTCGTTCCAGATTTCTCTAAATTTCGTTTTTCACCATTTTTACTCCTCAAATCTCTTCTAAACTAAGTCCCAACAATCGTTTTAAGGTCTCTAAACAATCCTAAACATATTATAATCACATCTTAACACGTTTTGAAGGATTAACTTACCCTAACATCGATTAATATTCAAATCTCTACACATTTTCCCCAATTTTTTCAAGAACATGAACCCTAAAACTTGTAATCATCAATAGCCCATTCTAAATTCTTCTTTGTTACATTCAACATACATTAATACCAGAATAATCATCTCTATATGATTCTACATGCAATTTGTCCTCACTATTCAAATCCTAAATCCAATTAACATGGGTTTTCATTCATCTTCCAAGAACAATTTTAATTCTTCAATTTTCTAACATGGAAAGAACATTCTCTGAGTTTAAATATAATTAAATCACTTGCCTTGATTGTCTCTGAGTTTGGTGTAGGTTTGATGAAGCTTTTCTGCAGAATTTTTTCTCTCTCCAAGCTTCTTCTCCAATGGTGGGTATGGTGGCTAGGTTTTGCTTTGGGAAAGTTGGAAACCTAAATGATAACCTCCGTAGCTTAATGGTTAATATGGGTTGGTTAGTGGGTTTAGTGGGTTAAATCCACATCAGATTAAGACTCCTAATTTTCGTCATTATTAATTCCTCAAAGTACAAAATTACCAAAATACCCTTTAAGTTGCCAGTATGGCCTAGAAATACCCCGGGACCCAAACTACACCCCCGGCTAGTGTTTTTTGACTATCTCGACCCTTCCGGATGCGTTGGCGCACTCAAAAAGACCATACGGTTTATTGAATTTAAATTCTCTTTTATAATCAAAATATTATACCGTGATGCGACGGTCACACGCGTCTCAACAAAATTTCCAAAATGCCGTATATCAATCTCACGACAAATTTTTCATAAATCAATAATCATATAAAACATGTATGCACATAATCAAATACCAACTCGCATCTCGTTAGTATTTTTAACCCGGATTAATTTCCAATTAATACGTATTTAATTAATTAATCCCAAAAATAATTATAGCCAAAAGTACGGGGTATTACAAGCATCAATAACAGTCGTGTGACTGCTCTAACTTTTTCGCTCTGAATTTGACTGCAACAAATATCATCCTCGGTTTCCATAAGCAAGTCTAATATTTCATCCAAATATTGTCAATCCCATATTATAATAGAAAATAATAATCTCTTCATAACCGATCCAGTTCCCAAAAATGTTATCTCTGTCGGTGCTAAATCCATCAAATGGGCAAATCCAAATGTTCCACTCTTAGCAAAAGAACCATCCGAACTACTTTTTAGTGCTTGCATTTATCAACAAACATTTTCTAGGGAGAAAATATCAAAATATTTCCCCACTGATTCTCTGCAGAGACCATGATTTTCTGCTAAGGAAACCGTATCAGAACCTCGGAAAACTTCTTTGTAAACCAATTTTGGTATCTGCGAGAGATTGAAAAGAAATACGAGCCATTACCCATAACATAATGGGTCTAAATTGTATTTACACGTTGAATCGTTAAAACTCCCCCAGACCCAAATTAAGAGTTTATAGAATTCACAAACTTTAAGAGGTGAATTAGACTTAGGTAACTCACTAATGGTTGAAATTAGACTAGACTTTAGTACTAGTTTATTAGGCTTTGGCATTTTTTCAACATAAAAGCTTCGCTATTAAAGGTGACATTCAGCCACCAGAATTTACCCAAGGATAAAAAAATAATTATGGTGATATCAAAGTCTAATTTCAACTATTAGCGAGGAATCCAAATCAAAATAACCCTAAGAGAACATTGTTTTCGAATTTCAACCTCACAACTTTTTATACTGAGCACCAAATCGACATCACTTGACGTCAATCTTCTACGCCCCAAGTGACATTGGAACTTCACCCCATTTCATATACATATTTAAAAATAGGACTCTTCATTAAGAAAAACCCAGTATATAAGAAAACATATTATAAAGTACAAAATACAAAAAACAACAGTCAAATTACATTGTATGTGATAGGACTCCAACTACCAGTGTAGTATAATGGCTCCAACTACCCAAACGAAGATGAAAAATGTGTTCAATATCTCTCCAAAATAAAATTATGAACTTCCTTCATTTCTCTCAAATAACTATGGATGATTGCAAACCTTCCATTATATAGGGAAAAAAAATTAGGGTGTGGTTAATTACAAAATTGGAAAATCATCAAAAAATAATTTATTTTTATGAGAAGTTTGAAAATGCATGGTAAAGATGGGAGTGGTTTGGTCTTATTTTTTTAGTTCTCTGTGGAAATCAATTCTTTGGGTGGTAGGAAAAAAATGGTCCACACAGAAATGATAAAACTATAGAGCACTTTTCTTAGTTATAACAATTGTTTTCAAAGAATGTATTTATAATCAAGCACCACATAGGAAAAAATGAACTAAAACGATAATTTTCAATGGAAAACAAATCAACGACAGTCAAACAGACCCTTATTGGTAAATGACACTAATATGATATTATATAAAAGTATTATCAAACTTATATAATAATATTTATAGTAACAACAATACTTCAAAAAAAGGGAAGAAATAAAAAATAAATGGACTACCTTTCTCATTTCTCGTTAAGATGATCGCGGTTGCTATCAAACAACTCAGCAAGAGATAATTTATTCTTTATAGCTTGATATAAGCTTGCTGGCAAAAACTCAACTCGCAGTGTATCATTACCTCAGTTTTACCAGTCAACTCAATAACTAAATATTTTTTAACCTGACACGGCATGAAAGGCTTCAAAATCGCATACTGTTAAAACGGAGGGAAAAATTGATCAAATCTTAATTACTGGAAAAACATTTGTATGTTTTTTCTCCTTTTTCAATAAACAAAAATATTATAATTATCATATGATAAATCAACAAAAAAACTATGATAATCAAATAGGGAAAGGGACCACTAAAAACACATGAAAGATCACACAATAATTAAATTACACGTTAAGATAAGATTTATATACAAAATACATATATACAGAAGGTGCAGACAGGGCGGACCTAGTATGTTGATAGGAAGGGCATGTGCCCCTCTCAAACTTTATAAAAAAACAACGACCCAATGCTAACAAAAACCACAAACAAAAAGCAGCCTTCAAAACCCTCCTAAACCTAAGGAACTCCTCTTGCTTCCCCAAAACTAAAAACCACCTAAACCCATCCCCTGCTTGCTCCGGCCAGCGGCCACCCCCTAGTACGGCCACCAACATCTTGCTCCCCTGTTCTGGCCACCAACACCTTGTGATGAAGGTATTTTTTCTTGTGATTTCCTTAATTCTTGTGAGTTTCATTCATTTATTTGAAGTTGTGATGTGAGTTTCATTCATTCATTTGAAGTTGTGAGTTTCTTTCATTGATTATTTTGAAGATGGGTTCCAAATATTTGATTTTTTGAAAATGGGTTTCATTGATTTTTTTGAAGATGGGTTCCAAACATATGATTTTTTATCTTTATTTACATATTTGAATAGCACTCAATTTTTTTTGGATATGTGAATATTTAAAGGTAATAAGTGAATATTTTTTTTTATTTAGATATTTGAATAGCCCTAAAATAAATTGGGGCCACCACGTCTTTCTTTTATGTGCCCCAGCAATTGCAAATTTCTAGATCTGCCATCGGGTGCGGACCAACTTAACGGGCTTACTAATGGACCACCTCGAAACAACATAGTTTTGGTGTCAAATTTAAAAAAAAACTCATTTCACCTCAAAACAATCCAAAACTTCGTCATTTTGAGGTGATCCATCAGTAAGCCTGTTATTTGGGTCCGTACCTGATCCTCTGTGCATGTATGTGTGTGTGTGTGTGTGTGTGTGTGTGTTTGACAGCTGAGAGTATTTGGACCTCTTTGAGGACATGGATACTGCCCAATGGCAGAGTAACTCTCTTATCCTCACGCATCAGACAAACTACGGGACGCTGCCCCACAGAGAGAGGTATACGTGATTGTGAGGATTTGAAAACTAGGCCTAAGCTTCATGAGGCGCTTATCAAGTCCCCTCCTACTATTGGACTAACCCTTTAAGAATAGATTTACACATTTACAATGGATGCTCCTGTAAGGAAGACTGATTTAGTTAGTATTGATGGTAACAAGGGGTAGAGGTAGGCCTAAATTGACTGCGTGGGATAATATAAAAAAGGACATGATGTCATGTGATTTAACCAAAGATATTGCAATGGACAGAATGAAATGGAAAAATAGGATTCATGTAGCAGACCCCAAATAATTGGGAAAAGGCTTTGTTGAGTTGAGTTGAGTTTTTTGGCGGGTAGTGAGGAGACTAGAGAAAATAACAGGAACTAGTTCTCTTGGAAAATGATGACATGAGTACGAGAGCTTTGCACGAGTATCTTTACCCAATTAATTGTATGTCAGTGTCATAATGGCAATTAATTATATATATCTATGAAGCACGGACACGTAATATGGGTTTCGACACGCGACACGTGATTGATCAAAAAACTAAGATACGACACGCTATAATTCGTATAATATATAATATATATTTAAATATATATTAATGGAATAAAACAGATTTTCTCCATAAAATACGTTATTAGAGCATTCTTAGCATGAAATTAAGAAAATAGACCATACAAAACAAAATTCAAACACACTTTGACCTTAAGAATCATAAATAAAGCACAATCACCATCACTTGAGTCAAAGTTGGCTCGTAGCTTCTGGGAGAGTGTTCGTGCGTTATAGGTGTCCGACACGTTGTAGGACACAACACGTTGGCTTTTGAGAGAGTGCCCGTGCTTCATAGATATATATAGAACATAAAAATAGTAAGTATATGTGCCCAATTAATTGTCAGTGTGCTTACTATATTTAGGTTTTTAGTGTGTTCCCTCGGGGCACATATTATCGGGACCCTTTTCTCTTTTATAAAAGGAAAAAAAAATATGGACCTCTCTGGGGGGGGGGGAATTTGGAGATTTGAATTTTAACATTTATATTTGAACAAGTTCCTCATCCGGCTTCAAATTTTTCCATACTCTATATTATCCCCATCTGAATAATTATTATTATTATTATAATTGTTGGTGTTGTTATTGCTAAGGACATTTCGTCTCGCTCAATTACTAAAGTTACATCCAACAGAAGGCGTTGGTACTCAATTGGGAAGTAAGAAAGCATATATTAAAACAGCACTTTGAACATTTGATTGCCTGTGCTTACCATATGCTGCCATTTCAGCCAAAATTACTTCTCTACAGCTTCCCTACCAAGTAAACTTTAACGTTGATTACTGTACCGAAAGGATCAGAAAGACCGTCTTTGAAATGTTTACAATAATAGCAAAAGAAATAATGAGGCAGAGGTAACTTTTTAATTCACTTTACAACAGTTCAAACAACTTAATGAGTGAAAAATGAATGATTTGGAAATTTTCTAATCTTAGATCACAAATGATAACGGTAAAAGGAGCTTGGATGATTCCTTATCGACAGTTTCTTCTTTTAAGGTATTTTTTGAGTCTGGTTTCTATTAATGAGCCTAATATTTGATGCAATCTCATAGAATAATTTTAGTTTTACTGTTAATTATAGTATCAAATGAATAAATGTTAAGCTTTCAGAAGTTATTAGAACAACGATTTTTCAGCAAAAAGTCGTATCAAATTTAGCATGAGGTCAAACATGGTTTGCATTAGAAATGGATACCAAGTCCAGGCCATTAATGTCAACAAAACCATTTTATGGCTTTACCCCAGAATAAATTTATTGCAACCCTTTTTTTTAATCAAATGTAAAATGGGTTAAAGTTCCACGAAAACACAAATAGATTCATTACTGTTTCTATTTATGCGACAATAATAAAATACAAGGAAATGACACATGCTAAAAGACACATACCTACGATAAATACGCTTTGGGTTTATGTCCTTCCTAAGGATCGTCCGTCCTTGAAGGCCACCCAAATAAGGAAGAGTTTTCAAGTCGGGGCAAAAACAATTAATTTCATCAGCTCAGTTGTGCGATACAGAAGTAGGTGCAATCACCAAAAAAGGACCCAAATGCAACAGAAAAATATAGTATCTAAACAAAGAAGGAGAGTAATAGTATAGAGGATGAAAAGAAAACCCAACATAATATAAGGGATTTATTGTAATTTATTCCAAAAACTTTACACACATAAACAAACTAGGTCACTTACTTCTGCCACATGAGCTAGGAACGCCATGGCTTAAACAGTCTTTCCCAGGCCCATCTCATCAGCAAAAATGCCATATAAATCTTGAGAGACCGAGAGACAACATCATATAAGTCAACAACGATTCATATATATCATTATATTCACATATGCAAGCATTGAAAAGAGAAAAATAAATCTCTGTACGGGTTTTGTCTACTTTGTAATGTGTGGTAGTAGCACCATTTTTTTATTTCTTTTTTTTTCCTCTTTCATTCTTGTATTTAAGGACTCTCCATCCTCATTTCTGTGTACTACCTTGTTTTATCAATAAAAATGTAATTCTTATTAGTAAAATACATGTATATGTATACATATTGGGGTGGCACGTAATGTTATCACATTATTATGACTGAAATAAATACTAACCTTATGCGTGTCTCCCATCTTCATCACCTTCACATAGTAAACCTGCAACACACCGCCCGCTGACAAGATATACCAACGTATTTTACCAACTGCCCCCTCGATGATAGAGAGTGAATCCAATTCAAGATCCCTGACATTGAGACTGAACTTTTGGTTCCAGTTGTTATCCGGTTAGACTTTTAATATTGCTTGAAGAGAATGGTCTTGGGGCTTGGGGTCACCCATCATTGTTTGGGGACCAAACCTTCTATCAACAGCCATTGTTGCAGTCTATGACCCCAAATCAAGGGTGCCCATAAGGTGAAATTCCTCCACTCGGATATCTTGACATACTTGGCAAGTTCAGCAGTGATGTTGTTAGATTTTCATAGGTTAGAAGGACCCTACAAGCAATCCCGTCCCCAATATCCAAATAAACAGGTTCGTAAACTGATCTGCAAAGGGTTGCTACAATTTATTAATAAAAAAATTCAGAATCCAACTGTTGTAGTGGAAGTTCGAATACTATCATTCCTAATGTCACAACATCCATTTTTTTTTTTTGGGGGGGGGGGGGGGGGGGGGGGAGGAGGAAGACAATAGTATAATCAAATTTGAATAAAAAAAAAGGTATCACATCAGCTTTTGATTATTCGTATAGTGGATTGCTAAATTAAGAAACTAGAACTCTAGAGTGGTTATCTGTTTCCAATAATATAAAAGTGTGGTACCCCCCCACACATTATTTTTATATTAACATTCCCATTGATAAACAAGAAGAGAGAGAATAAATATGGAGGAAAATAGTTTTTAAAATTTAAAAATATTCTCTTATAGTTGCCTTCAACTGAAAGAGAGAGGGGGGAGGGGTGTCTAGCTAGCTTTATATTATTAACTTAAATGGCATTTAACTTCTGCTAGTAGGGAATGTTTGGGAAGCCCAATTCCATGCTGTGCAATAGGAATTGGAATGTTTTAGTCCAAAATTTGAAAATTTTGAATTGAACATATCCAAGTTCCAATTAATAAATATTGGGACTCCAAAACACACCCTTAAGGAAGAAGCAAACCTTTCAGCACGATATTCCGGTGCGAAATCAGTTTCACAATAGTTTCCCGATTTCTAAAGAATAACATAGGTGAGAAATCCAACATTATTTTGATTTTTTGAAATCCTTCTCGATGCTCATTCCCCAAATCTTTACGGTCCTTGGCTTTTGAACGCCCTTTTATAACCACCACCCCAATATGGGAAGACGAACGACTTGGTGAGCGATTATTTTTGGGTCTCCTCTTGTACATATGAATATGTTCCCCAAGCATTGGTCTATACCGCCCATCAAAAATGCGTGTACTTTGACTGGCCACTGCGTCCTCCTCACTCGTATATATATTTCGCCTCTTCTTTCCCAAATTCAATTTTCCCCGTAACATGGTACAGTTATTGGATTTTTCAATTTTTCCATCTATTCAAAACCGATAAACGTATCACTGCATATAGACGAGTTAAAAATTTAGTGGCTCAAATTTTACACCACCATATTAAAACTTTACTTGATAAAACCTACTGCGACTTTGACTTGAGCACCTCATTAATGTCGTTTTAGATTTGGTCCCATAATTATTTTTTAAATTTAGTACTTATTCCCTCGCTGAATTCAGATGTTTCACCATTAAATGTACCAAAGTCTAAGAAAATACAAGTGACGAAATATTTGCATTACGAAAAAGGGAGCAGAGTCTAAAAATAATTATTCAAGTATTAAAGTCTTATATATGGCAATTACTGAGGTCCCAGTTAATATATATATATATATATAATAAAATTAATCCATATAATAAAGAGCTCAAAAGTAATTTTTAATTTTAGCATTTGGGGGGGTTATAACTGAGAATAAATTGAATCTTTCTATAATGACACAAAAGAGGGAGACAGACATGTGTCCGCCATTCATTGGAGGACGTGTGAGTAAGAATGGATCCACTCAAAATAAGTATATAGTGGGTAATAGTTATATATTTTGTTTGATGTAGCTGGTTAAATTAAAGCGTCGCATCAATAGGGGGGACAAGGATTTTTTTAAAACGTTGCGAAATCAATCCAACGCTTCTCGTTCAATCGATCAGCTTGTGCAACAATTGCACTCGATATTTTTTCCACTTAAAATATCACTCAATAAATTAAAGATATGTGTCATTGTGTCCCCAAAACATGTCAATGCATTGTGTCAGTTTATCATTACGCATATAAACTTGATGGTCAAAAATGGTTTCAAAAGGGTATGATCTAGATGGAACAATGACATTGTAATGAACTCAAAAACGATTGAAATTTGAAACCGAGTGAAAATGCTCAAGAAATAAATTGCTCCTACCTCGACTACCTTGGCTGTCATCTTGACTACTATTCCCATAATAATCAAAATCATCATCTTGTTGTGGTAGTTGAAAATTCATCAAAGACTACAGCACAAACAACAACAAAAAACATAATTCACACCAAAACTTAGAATAAATAACAACAAAAATATAAAATTCAACATAGCCAATTCACATTATTACCAAAAAAAACTTATCTTCCGAATTAACCAAGTAATAATCACGCAGACCCACATTGGAGAAAACAAAGAGAACCCGACGAATTTTTGGTGGCCTAAGTATAAGAAATAAAAATTATTGAGTTGAACTAAATGTGGAAAATGGGCCTTTTTACTAGAACTCGAATAGGAAAGAATTGCACTTGTATATATTTTTAACATCTTCCACATAGCAAGGACAACAAATTTGAGTACATTTACAATCTTTGACTTAAATGGATTCATAAATTCAAATGGCAGATTCCAAATGCATAGATTGGGGAAGCCTGGCCTTGAATAAGATCCCAGTCATATACCAATGATGAAGATCTGATGAAGAAGAAAGAAGTTCAAGATCCTTGACACACTGCATTTCAACTTAGCATTCGATAAAACCCAACTAGCAATGGCTTTGGTATGAACACTATAGATCAAGTCGACATAAAATAGTAAAATCTAGGTCACTGGCCTCTAAATTGTTAATTGATGATATTTCTTTGGTATCTGCATAATGGGAACCACAACTGCAATAAAACAACAATACCAAATTAGTTAAGCAAAGAATATTTCAAGACACATTAGTTGTAAACAAGAGAAACAAGAAAGCAACAACTTACTCCCTAGGTCATATCTAGGGGTGTGTATCACAATCATGGTTGTAGGGGTTTTTGGAAGATTGTAGTGCATCATACAAAAGAATTGCATCTTCATAATTAGATCACAAGGAACAATAGTGTTGCGTAGATTGACATAAGTTAGCTTGCTTTGACTAACAACTACACATTTTTACAAGTAAACACACACACACACTTCATATTTTTTTGGAGAAGTCTTCATATAGAATGTCATAAACTAAGATGTATGTTTTTTACTATGGTGGCTTCTATGTTTTGTTCATTTCACCTAGGCATTTTGTTTTTTAGATGGAAGTTCATCCTTTGTTTAAAAGACTACTAATTTTTCAGATCTGATATCTTTTAGCTCGCTACCACCATTTAAAATTAAGGTCTGATCTATGTATGTATGTATAATTTGTATATATACTCGGCTGTTTCATATTTTCTCCACTTGAGGCCTCAAGATTCATTTTACTTTTACTAAAGCTACGTTTTAGAAATGATATAAAGATTTGTTGAATTGGGGGTGTGTTTTGGTTCATTGGATTTCTTACCATTTAAACAAATTCTGTAATTGTAATTTTAATTTGCAACCACTATTGCTACACTAATGATCTCGGGGATGTATAGATACATCTATTGTTATATTGTTTTAAATATATAACTAGATTGTGCTGAATTGAATGATACATCTAATGATACATCTACTAGATTGTGCTGATATATTGTATACTGATATATTGTAAAAGCATTATAGGCTTTATGCTTTCATCTACGAGAGGGGAACATAACGGGAATGGTTGTCGGAGTCTATTCAGGGCTCGGTCAAAGTCGGTTCCGACTGCAGCAGGTCTCAGGTTGCCTATTTTACATTCTTTTTTGCATGTACTCCTTTTACAGATTACTGATTGACTTTTTTAATAAAAGTAGAGCCTTTTTGCAAAGATAATTTGGTAAAGAGTTGTACTTTTGGGTTGTTTTCGTAACCAATATTTAGATAGTTATTTTGGCAGCCCTTGATTTACTGCTCCGATATTGAAAACAAAAATAAAAAAAACGATAGGCTGCCCTGATTAACACTTTGGCAGCTCCGATTAACACTTTGGCAGCTCTGATTGGCCTGATTTACTGCTCCTTCCACACTTCGACTGCCCCGATTTACTTTGTAAGTATTTAAGACAGTTATTTTTTTATTTTTTATGTTTGTCATGGTTCCGATTGGTCTGATTTTCTGCTCCTGCACATGACTCACATTATTGGAATTCTGTCCCTCATGTTCTAAAATTGATGTTGCACGTGTGGGGGTGAGAATGAGTTCATAGCTATGTGCACATGAGGGTGAGTTGTGTGGTGGTAAACCTTATTATTTCTAGCTATGCGTTCATAGCTATGTGCACATGCGTTCAAAATGAATCCTAGCTATGTTTTGGGATCGTTTTCACTTAATAACAATGGAGATCTGTTATTGTGTCTTTGACATATTTTATGACAAGTATACTACTTTTTTTATGTGTAGATAGATATTAGATTTTGTATTGGGGTGAATGGAATTCATGCAATTTTGATTTTTGTTGCAAGTAATTATTATAATTATTTTGTATAGTGTCCTCTTGGGTATACTCCCTATTTAGTTATTTAATTTTTATGTGTTTATTTTTCAAGAATCTTCTGTTACAATTGGTCATATTCCAACATATTTCAATCTCTATATTTTTCAAGAATCTTATGTTATAATTTGACCAAGGATAGTACTTGAAACCATATCATCACATTAGCGTTTAGTAACAAATGGACTTATTTGACTAAGGATGGAATAATCCTTTGTTGGATTGACAATATAATTTTAGTTATGGTTGTCTTCCATGTTTGTTGCATTATTCTGAGTCATCTCAAGAGTTCATTATATGATTTCTATATGACATTGTATAGGATTTGGGAATGATATATATGAATGAGGTTACCTCATTAGAAATATCATAATTCACACTACTTTTTTGATTCCTTATATGAAATTAGTATGGCCTTCTTATGAAACAGAGTGCAAAGGCCACATAATTTTAAGATAATATTTTCACCGATAGAGTGACTTTACCAATTGAATTCTTATTTGGGTATACTACTCAATGTAGGTAACTTTTCCATCTTTTTTCCCCTTCTACTTACCTATTTCATTCGTCATTTGTAAGGATACATTTTTGGGTCAAGTACTAACTCATCCTCAAATGCGAAGGTCAAAGGTTGAAATTTCAAAATCTACGAGGTACAAATCTCATTGTGTTATGTTTAATAAAAAGAACAAATTGTGTGGTTCATTTGAATCTGCTAAGATTAATATTTTTTTTCTATATTAATAAGTCTAAAGGTAACAGTGTTAGTGACTTTTTTTGGCATTCCTTGACTTATGTGATTTTAGGTGTTCTTTGCATGTCTAACGGTTTAATTGTCATTTTAGGTGTGCTTTGCATGTTGGTTCTTTATTATTTATTCCCCAACTTTATGCTTCAGACGGCGACTACCTTTAGGTAATAATGGTCTCTCTCTTTGTATAAGTGTTGCATTGTGTATATATATAATATAAAAACACCATGTTTGCTGTTCGCGTTCCACACGAGATGTTCATTTAAATGCAACAAAGATGATAAGCTCTTAAACTTTCAATCATTAACTTAGCATTTTCATGTACTGATAATTTTCTATACATGCTTAATAAAACAAATGATAAGTCATCCCGAACAAAGTGATGCCCCTAGCATAAGGTCAACAAAGGAGGCCTAGAGGTTGATTTAGGTTGGGGTATGGATTTTAGGATCACATTAACACATGATAAAGGAGATAGGTGCCCCATCATACAACCAGATGGTGAAAATGGTCACAGTAGATGAAAGTAACCAGGGGGTGTGGGCTGGAGAACTATAAGATAAATGGTTGTACATGACAGTGGCTGCCCGATAACATAAACTCCATAAAGTAGTAATAGAAGATTCTTTCTGTTAGCTTAAGAACTCAGCTGCCTACTCCAACGTCCTACCCTCCTCAACTCACTCACCTACATTGCTTACCTCACTTGCTTGCCTTCATCCTTTGACAAGAAACGGAATCTTCTTACTCTTCCCGTATGAGCTGTTTAGCTGACTTACAGCACCATGATATAAAGCAGAGGAGGCCACTTGACTGGTGGTGACATGGTATTTTTGGATCCGTTGGGACAGTGATGATTTCCTTGATCTTGATTCATTTCATACGCAAAACACATTATAACATAACACACGCCAAGAGTCCCGCTCTACCAGTTTGATTTAACACCTGAATGCAATGCGTACAAAGACATAAACTCGCAATTATTTGGTTATTTTTTCTTTAAAATTTGAGTTGTTCCTCACTTCCATTTGTTCCATGCTCCTAAAAGTTGTTTCTCACAATGGTATACTTGATTACTGAATGCGTAACTAGAACTAAATGATTGTTTCCTCCTTTAAACCCTTCCTAAACCAATTCAAACTCCACTTATCGATTCTGCAAAAGGGGGAAATACAGGGCACCTCGGTACATAAATTCCTTAACAGATGGTATCATATGCATTTAAGTTCCCCACATATGATTAACACTCTCATCCGTTAACATAAATTTCTCCATTCAATAAAGGTACTTACTACTAAATTACCGAACCGACCTTTGAAAGAAAAAATGATACTTATATGTAGCATATGATTCTTTTTCTCCCCCCAAAAAGTTCAATTTTCTTTATGCACAAAGTAAATGGTTTAGAATCCAAGAATATCCAGGGCAAGGTTACTCCAGTTAATATAGGCTATTGCAAAAAGCTCAATCGAAGTACTGCATATCTTAAAAGACCAAAAACCTCACACAGAAGATAACAGATTGAAGGCGTTGGACATAGCTGCTGCTAAGGCGCAATCGGCACAGGCTGTATGTTATGGTCTGTGGTGAATTATTACTATTAGACTTTGGTGCTGCAATTTTTTATATTGGATTATAGTGTTGCTATTTTTATACAAGGATGAATCATATCATATACTAATTCCATTACTACTTGAATTTTTATTATTTTAATGAGTTTTTAAAAAGGTTATTGTGCATAAAAGCATTCCCCTGTTAATTGCTCTATTTTTAGGGCATTGTAGTATAAATCTACTGCCATTTTTCTGTTTGTAATTTTTTCAGGTTGTGATTGAGGGCATGATGATCCATCACTATGTTAAAGTCGCCATCAGTGATGTTCGAATATGTAACTGAAGAAGCCTAATCCATGATGCCCTGCCAAAGTTTCGACCTAACATGCCTATCACAATGACCATAATCAACAATGATATTAACTGGGCATAGTAGGTGGTGGTGTTTGATGGATTTAGACATAAACTTATAATGAATGGTTTTAGGAGACACCTCCCAGTCATGTTTCCAATGCATTAGAAAGACCAGTAATTTTTTAGTTGGGACTAATTATAGGTGCTCTTTATTCTGCCACATTTGTTTGTGACTTGCTAACATGTTATGTTGGAATTGGTTGGTGTTTGATGTCCATTGAAACTTATTTAGTATTGTCTCTTTATTTTGTCTCATTTACTTACGTATTGTTGGTGCATCGGATTTTGAATTTGATGTCCATTGAAACTTATGAAGCAGCAGCGATTCACAGCAGAAGCAGCAGCGCCCCTCATTCATACATTCAAATCCTTCTTCAAGGAGTGATTCTGAGATCTAGAGAGATTTGTGTATCGACGATGAAGATGGTGCCATACTCTGAAACAAAGAAACAACACAAGAGTGACATAAGGATGCAATTTAAGGCTTACATAAGCACAAGGGTGGGTTATGCCATAGATTCATGTACAAGTAAGTACACCGCGGTTACTTATTTGGTACCACAATGACACGAGGATGCAATTTAAGGTACAAGGTACTAGCTGGTACTTAGTTGGCATATTTTTTTTCACATTACAGGTACTTATTTGTCTCATTTTTATCCTTTCCTTTGCAAGATTCAAAGCATTTTTCATCTCTCAGGTACATCTCATTACTTTAATGAGTTTATCTATTTATTTATTTAATGTATCCATCTTAAAATTATTTTTCAATTGGCATTTTAAAGATATGTTGAAAATTAACTTTAAAATGGATACATAAAGTCGTAATTGGAGGTTCTGAAAACTTTTACGAAATTTTTTGAGTCTGATTTAGATGCTCAATCCATGCCATTCATGAGATCTCACACCAATGTATGGGAGTCGAGCTAATATCTGAGAACTGTTTGCTATCTGTAAGTATGGACAAACCCCTTGACTGGTACATTCACTATATTATTCTCTGGAAATATGTGACAACCCGCAATCCGAAATAAGGGGTGACCAGCCCGATACTCAAACGTAATAGGAATCATGGATGGATATCATTCTCAGCATCACAAACATAAACTGAGTATACGGGAAAACCACCCAATAAATCAGAAAACGGGTTGCCAAAATGTGTAAAATTTTAAAAATGCGGTTACGAAAATTTAAACTACAACACAATCTGACAAGCAAGTGGAATTCCAAAAGATAACATATAATAACCAAAATGAATGTACACAAATGGACCGCATAAGCTGTCGGTCCACAGCTACACAAGACAACGTACCACAATATAAAATATCTTACATAGTACAATCATTAATCAAATACAAACGTTTGGGCCACACGCCCGAGGGACAAGACCCGATCATATCTAGAATAACAAGAATGAAAGCGTCTAAAACAACATCCTGTAATAACCCGCAAAATCTTACAGCTCATCGAAAGTACAGGGAACTTGGGAAAGTCAAGTCGGGCATCCTTGCGGTGGAGCACCTAAGCGGATACAATAATATGTACAACAAAGAAGTAAACCGGTCAGGGCCGGGTTCTATATGATTTCTAGAAGAATAAAAAGAATGATAGGTATGAATAGTTAAACATGAATGATGAGGATGATAAAATGACATGCTATCTACAATTACAAGCAGGAATTGAAGGTAAAGCAATTTAATTTAAAACCTTTCCTTATTAATACAATTTCCGCTCCCTTCAGACATTCCTTATTAGGAATAAAACCATATATTTGGTTAAGTCAAGAAGTTATAATTTCTATTCATTAATTAAAACTTCCCATTTTATCTTTCCATTCCTTATTAGGAATATCATGTACATCAAGTGCTCTTTATGGCACATATATTATTCCCGTGCTCTTCATGGCACATATCTATGCTCTTTATGGCATTCATCATACGCTCTTTGTGGCATTTATCAACCATCAAGTCCAACTTGATGAAAATATAGTTATATTCATATACATATAACGATATCTAAGACCGCCCGTCCGGGTTTCCCCACTGTGCGCTCCCCTAAATGACCATCATCTTCCAGGGCCTAACATAAGACAACCTGGGCACCTATCGCAATACGTCGGGAAGCGGCCATGAGCCTTCGGGATAGTCAAGACCACACCTGGAATCTCCTACCCATCGCAGAAAATATAACAATAAGCGCTCCCATGGCCTAGGACTATATCCACCCTGCATTCATTAGCCAGGGGGCTTCACCTCACGAGCGAACTTCCCTTATGATGTCATTTAGAGAGGTGTGTAACAGTAAATTAACATTTACATTTTATCATCATTTTCATTACCAATTCCATTTCCATTAATCATGAGGTTGGTTCTTTTTATTTAAACCTAACATCATTAAACAACGGGGTTCATTCTAGTTGAACCTATCATCTTTAAACACATATGGGTTCATTTTATGCGAGCCTAATTCCCATCGAACATTATCATTTATTTTACCTCAAATTACAATTCCAGGCTAGGTCTCCAAATGATCATTATGATCCTAGAAATTCCCAAAGTTCATGTAAATTGATAAGCCCACAAGTCTCCAAGTTAGGGCATTTAACTTCCTAACCTCTAAAAGTTGAATAAAAGAAGTAATGCCTTAACATTACTTTAAACCTCCCCGAAATAAACCCCAGATGAACCCATTTCTAATCCAGGGCAACGACCAAACTCCATAACTACTCTAGGACTCTAAGTTTACTTCTTTAAAGAAGTTTCCTAGGTCCTAATCCTAAAGAATAAGGATGAAAATTAAAAGGAAAAAGACCCCAAAACTGCTGGAACCGAATCGATTCGCACCAGCGAATCGATTCGCTCTGAAAGCGAATCGGTTCGGACAACAAAATTAAGTTTCTGCAAATGCCGAATCGATTCGGTCTTAATCCGAATCGATTCGGACAACAAGACCTGGGATTCTGCATCTATGCGAATCGATTCGCCCAAGGGGCCGAATCGATTCGCCCCTGCGAAAATGCCAAGAATGGCTATGGAGTCTTGAACTCCAAAATTTATCCAACTCCAAAATCAAGCCCAACCGAAATCATTGGCTGCAATTTCTACATCCTAAATCCATCTATCTACCAACCTTAAACATCATTTATCATCCAAATCCATTTTTAGTGGTTAATACCCAAAAATTCAATCAAAACCCTAACAATTCTAAATCATAACAAATTCATAAATATCAAGACTAATTATTCTACTTAAATCATAAATTTGCAAGTAGATTACTTGCCTCAAGTGTAAGAATATGATTTGATGAAGAAGGAAGCAACAATCCAAGCTCCAATCTCCAATCTCTCTCTTTCTCCAAAGCTTTCTTCCTCTCTCTCTAAGTTAACAATTTGGGGCATAAAAGGAATAGTAAGTCTTAGCAAGACTAAATCGGGCCATAAGTCTAAAATGCCCAACTCTAATAACTAATGCGCGATGAAATAATACGCGATATCACTATTTAAGCCAAAACCAGTCAAAAGTGCCGGAAATGCCAAAATACAATATGGCACTTATTTTGACTGTCTCACACCTACCGGGACTAACTACACTATCCAAATTATCATTTGGAGATTTTTATAACTCATTTTACTTACGGTTTCATAATAAACCAAAATATCATTTTAAATCCTTATGACATTAAAAATCACCACATGAACATTTTATTCACTCACGGGGTAACTATGCAACATTTTAGTAAATATTGTCCTTGTCATAACAAATTAATATTTACTCAACATCTATCATTTTAAAATTAATTTCTACCCAGTGAAAATAAATATAAAATGGGCTATCAGAAGAGAGGGTTATTACAAAATACTTACATTTTTTCATAATGCATTTTTTCAGTGTCGATTGTATGTTTGCACGATTACTGATTTTTTTCTAAATAAGCCAAACTAGTTTTTTAACTTCATTTTCTTTCTTTGTGTATCTCTTAATGTTTGAGAAATCGTTTTGACCCAATATGATTGACTGTTGTTTAGTAGGGATCTATGTGTATCTCTTAAGTATCAGTTGTTTGGTGAATAAGTTGTAAAAGTGGTGTACACTTGCATTGAAGAGACTAATCTGTTTCACCCTACAGTACTTTTGGGCTTTCACCCCCTCATTTCACCTTACCAGGCTATTTGGACTATTTTACTGCCATAATTTATAGGGATTTTGTTGCATTTTAATTTTGTTTCACATCACTCATACGTTTTTGAATGCCATTTTGGTTAGTATAGAGATCGTTCAGTTCACGCACATCACTTTTTGGTGTTATTTGAGGCCTTTTCTTGGTTATTTTGTATGCCACAACCGAGGCATGAAAAACAAATGACCTTTTCTTGGTTAAACCTCAAATAACACCAAAAAGTGATGTGCGTGAACTGGACGAAGCGTAAAAAGTGGTGTGCGTGAATTAATATTTTAGGCCTTTTCTTGTTTAGTTTTTGAAGGCCTTTTCTTGGTTATTTGAGGCCTTATGATCCTGCTATTTTCTGTCCAAGTTAATTGGCAGGCATATAGTGTGATCTATGTAAACATATACTTCTTCTTTCTTCTGTGACAAATATTTGTTAATTGTTTTTCGATTTCAAGATATATTCAAGCAGGCCTTATTTTAATTTATGTGGATTCATATTTTGTCCAAGTTTGCATTGTGTATATTGTTAGATATTGATTCAGACCTTATTTTAATTTTAATTTGTTAATTTTTACTATTTTTTTGCATTACTTAACTTATGTGATTTTAGAAAACAGAGTAGTTGTGCCACGAAACAGAATATATAGAACTTGAATTGTTGTTAGTTCTAATTGATCATTTTTAGGTGAGCTGTCAAGCATGATCCAAGGTGAGCTGTCAGGCCTGCAATAATGGAGCGGATGCAGGACTGCATACTAGATGAGGCAGAATACTGCAGTGATAGGTAGATGTCACATAGTAATTGATATTGTTATTATATGACAAATTTTTCTTTTGTATTAAAATTTTGTGTTCATGTCCTTTTTTTACATTCAGTTTTTTTTTCCATTTTCAATGCTTGGTTCATATCGGCTTTGCATATCTATTTTCAAAAGATATGGAACATCACTCTCTTACACATTCGTGCACACATGCACAAAGTTGTATGATGAAGACTGGTGCAAAGGTTTGAATCTTGATGTTGAGGGTTTACATTCTGATTAATTTTTTAATAGGGCCCGAAAGATACAAACATTATTTTGAGAGAATCCCACACCAATCATACTTTATGATAATCTATATATGTCTTAACTTTGTGTTCATTTTTTGGTTTATAACCATGTCAACTTTATTTTTTGAGTATCAAAGATTGTTTAATTCTTTTTGTGTTCAATTCTGTTTCCATACTTGCTGTTTTTTTATTTTGAATTATTAATTTATTATATGGTTTCAATTGTGTAGTTGGATAATCAATGCACTCCTCACCTCTGTGTTTACAAAGGTGGCATCTGTTGGCCCGTGTAACAGTACCTCCAAGATGACCAGTTAACCACTGGATTCAAGTAACGGGGTTGCCGCTACATCTGTAGGGGAAAGAAATTTTTAAAGTGATTGGATAGAATTATCGAGTCATATCTCAGTGGATAATGCAACTCTTACTGAAGAAGTGCATTGGGATTTTAGTATTTTGTTAAATAGAGATGAGGAATGTAATATTATTTCCATCCATGTGGTGATCATATTTATCCTTGGAAAAGGATGCAGTGGGGAAGTTCAGTAAGTTGGTGGTATATTTTTGGAACATTTGGCTAGTTAAAAATGATTTGGTTTTCAATAGTTTAGACCTATATCTTTGAAGGTTTCTGTAAAAAATTTAGATGATGGGAGTTCCTTTAAATACATATCCACTGTTATTGGCAACATATCGAAAGGCAAGCTCACAAATTTAAGTGGGGTTAGCGTCAAAGTGTTGTTTGTTTGGCGCAACATTGTGGAGGTTGTTTAGCGTCAATGATGTGCAAGTGATCTGATTGATTTGTTAGTTAGTCATACTTGCAAGTAGTGAGTTCTACAAAACAAAATACTAACACATCATTTTTTTGTATGATTACTTGCAAGTTGTTTGTTTGGTTTGGAGTAGAAAATGTGTTGTGTGATTACTAACACATCATTTGTTTGGTTTGCATGTTCCAGTTATTTAAGTGACATTCAATGGTTTACTTTTCATCACAGGCCATGCTTATTTGTTTGTTCTTAACATTAAGTTTATCTGTTTGATTGTCTCTAATTACTACTGTTTATGTGTCACTTATTTCACCCGCTTTGCAGGTATTGCTATTTCTATCAACTGTGAACATTAGCAGTGGGGAATAAAAATTTTCTTATGGGGCATATTGATTTTCTAATCCACGTAAGTTTATGTTTTATTTGCTAATAAGAATGGATTTTCTTTTGTTTTTTCTTAATATCCTTCTCTACCAAACAATTTATGTTTTTCTTTATATCCTTCTACATGGAGTTCCTCACCTACTTAACTGATAAGATTGTGATTTGTAACGTTTTTGCGATTATCATGCCCCTTTTCTATTCAATTCTCTATTATCATGCCCCTTTTCTTATGAATAGATATACTAATGAGCCAATTTCTTCAGAAGTATGCATCAGAATAACGGTGTGCTCTTCTTTGAGAAGTATGCACCAGATGCTTTGTTCCTAAGCACCCCAAAAAAAGATAAACTAGCCGCTGGAAATTATTTTCAAAGAAAGTATTTTGTTCGAAGCATGCTTTAAGATTCATTATGTGTATTTTATTTATGTTCAATTCAATGTTTCTTAATTTGATCATAGTCTGTTTTTTTCTATGTTTTCATTGATTAATTGGCCAATTGATTCAATATTATCGAACAACTAATGACCAGAAGAGTGACAAAGATGGGAAGAAGATTTTGCATGGAATAGAAGTACACGCATATTAGATTACAGAACATTCCCACAAGCATATACATTGTGAGACACAAATTATTGGTACCTAACCGGTTTCTTTTTAGCCTCTATCATGGCAATTTGAAAATGTTTGGGGGGCTAAATTACTGAATATTTTGTTTTTTTAGATGGTTAAAGTTTGATTTAGATGTTAATCTTTATTTTAGCTTATTCTGACATTACTTCTTTCTTTGAAACTTTGTTCTGTAATAAGGCATAAGATTTCAATTTATGTTTTAATACATGCCTACTAAAACTATAGTAGCAGGCAGTCACTCTAGCCCATCTAATCCGTCATTTTCAATTTATTTTAGTCCTATTAATGGTCCTATTTTACTCCTAGCCCATCTAATCCGTTATTTTAGTCCTATTAGCCCAGCTAATCCGTCAATTTTTGTTTTAGTTTCTTCGTTTCTTATTTTAGTCCTATTATTGGTCCAATTATCATCTATGCAGGTCAGTCGTGTCGATTAGAGGCGTAGAGACTTCAAATCCACTCGATTATTGGATTCATTCAAGGAAGATATATTTTTTCTACACGCATTTTGTCACGATGAATGAGACAAGCGTGACGTTGGAGATACAAGCGGCATGGTGTGATATGCTTTGGTTGTAAATAGAATTTTCTTCGAAATTTTTGAATTGTTTATTGTGATACGTATTTTTTTCTGAGTTGAATAGTTGATGATATATGTGAGGTCCAAAATTGACTATTATTATTATTGTTATGGTTTTTTGTATTCTCTAAACATGGTGAATAGTCGTATAAACAAATGAACTTTTGTCCAATTTTTATAAAATATTTGTATTATGAATGGAACTGGAGCAAACTTGAACGAAGGAAACTTTCTAGTTGATAATTGGACCACGAGTGACATTTTGGATTTTTTTTGTAGTTACGCACTTTGAAAATTTTTGTCGTTTCGCGATTATTTACGCTGGAAAATTTTCATCATTTTGCGATCACGTACTTTGAAAAAATTTCGTCGTGCCTTCCTGCACGGGCATACCCTAATATATATATATATATATATATATATATATATATATATATACACACACACACACAGAAAGTTTCTGTGTAAGGACTCCTTATGGTACAAACTCCGGTACATACCATTTTTTTAAAAATAGTAAAAAAATGAATTTTTGATGAAACTTCATGGATATGATCTCCACGTTGAGAATACCATCTCTAATTTTTTCGTCAAAAAATTCGATAAAAAACCGTTGAGATGAGGTGATATGTAAAAAAATGGTATAAATATGCATTTTCAACCGTTGAAATGTTGGGTCGGCGCCAGCCGCTTTGTTTATTGAATTTTTTGATGAAACTTCATGGATATGATCTTCTCACTATCGAGATCATATCCATGAAGTTTCATAAAAAAATTCAATCAAAAAGTGGGTGAGATGATCGCCAACGTTTCAATGGTAAAAAATGCATATTTATACCATTTTTTTACATATCATTTCATCTCAACGGTTTTTTCTTGAATTTTTTGATGAAAAAATTTGGGGATGATCTTCCCACCATGGAGATCATATCCATGAAGTTTCATCCAAAAAATCATTTTTTTACTATTTAAAAAAATGGTATGTACCAGGGTTTGTATCATAAGGATTCCTTACAGGAGAGGGCCCCTCTCTCTCTCTCCCTATATATATATATATATATATATATATATATATATATATATATATATAGTTAAATATTGTATATTGCATGTCACCTTAATTATAACTACAATGAGACCTCATCTAGGTCGTTCATAAAGAACTCGAGACTCTATGTAGTCTGCTACAAACTGAATGTAAGATTTTAGGCAGGCGTCGAGGAAGTGACAGGGTTGAGACTCAGCTTTGGCACTTGTTGAGCGATTAGACTTAGATTCCTATGATGTCCATTATACAAATGACATTCCCATTATTATGAGAGAATGCTATACTATACATTTCATATTATATGTAATTTATCGATTGGTAGCTGGAGCGATGATCGAATTCCTGCTTTGCCATTGTGTGAGTCACTTGGATGATCACGATCCCACCTTATGCCTTTGTTGACTTGAGATTATGTCATAAAGAGGAGACTCGATGACACTACTTTAGCATGTTTACCTAAGATTATGCAAGATACCATATAAGAGGCATGTTTAGTAAAGTCGTTTGATCAAATTGAATTGACGTGAGGACTTAAGGAAGACTATTTGGAAATACCTCATGTTTTTGACTCATTAGGTGGCCAATGACCATATCAAGACATGTATCTGATTGTGTCCATGAGTTAATTACATATTTGGGGTTATGCACTACTTTCTATGAGGGATTAAGAGTGTGTAATCTGGTGTAGTCGAATTGTTTAGCATAAAGGAGATTTTTTCCGAGTGCACATCTTCGTTTGTATGGTGATGGCTTAGCAATTACCCTCCTGAGACTGTATCTTGTTTCTTGAGAGGTCGCACGACACATTTCATGTATGGGGAGATGAATGAATGAGATTCATAGAGATGTTTAAGCAAATGCTTGTTCAAACTTATCCTTTGTGGACGAGTGAGAGATGTTAATATTCGGGTCGGGTCGTGTAATTCGGACCCCCGTGATCTATCCACATTGGTGGCGTATCCTAATTCATGTATTGGGTTAGTGATATTAATATTTATATAATATATTATCTATATATAGTTAAAGAGAACATATCCAATTGGTTAGGATAAGATTACAGGGAGATTTGATTTATCCCACAATATATCTCATATTAATATGATTCTCTCTGTAAATATCATTCACGAAAACGTTCTCCCATCCTCTTGTAGTCCTAAAACTCTTTCTCTTTCTCTCTCTCTCTCTCATCCTTCTCTCTAGGCTATCAGTTTGGAGCCTTGGTTCTATATTCATTGATTAATCGGAGCAACTCTAGTAGCTAATCTGGAACACACACGGGAACAAAGTCATACACAGAAAGAGCTTTCAGGCTACCTTTGAGTTCAAGCATCATTCGGCTGGTAATAATAGTATGAGTATCACAACAACAACGATACTGGAACTATTCTACAATCTAGTAAGTTCTAAACCTATTTTTTATAATCCCATAATATATATTTACATCAGTTTCTAACTTTTTCTGATTGAACCTCAATATCAATTTTAGATTACCAAACATCGCGTAAAATTGGATTTAAACTCACTTCAAATTCACTCATTTTTACACAATGAACCAATTTGCGCAACTAAACAAAGCATTAGTGACTTGAAAAATTTATCTTCATTTATTTGTGTGGTTCGTGTGGATTTTGACCGATTGATCTCGAAATCTTTGAGTCTTTTGGACACGTTGGAACCACTAGAATGGTGGGATCGAAGATAGAGAGATAATGATTGAGGATTGTTTCTGGAGGTGCTACAAAATATGTTGTGAGGAGAGTTGAATTTATTGGGGCTTTGTGATGGAATTTGAGATGTATCTATGGAGAGAAGATGGAGGGCTGGGATTGGGTGAATGAGACGACCGTTAATGATATTTTGATGGGTTTTTGGCTTCCACTTTTCACATGTCTATATATATAATATAATAATTTAAAAATGGACTCTCGTCACCATTTTGTGACACATGTCAATCATAATTACTAAACTCCTTTCTTCACATATGAAGCCATTTCTCCATTAAACTCCTCCACAAAATTTGACTCATTTCTCCTTCATTCCACTATTGCCTCTCCTTCTCCCTAGTTGTCATATATTGATGGCCCTACCCTGACCCTCTAAGGCCTTTGTAACTCCTAGAAACCCTACTCTCTCTCTCTCTCTATATATATATATATATATGTGTGTGTGTGTGTGTGTGTGTGTATTTTGTATTATCTCTGCTCTAAAATTTGGGAGTTCCCGTTCAGGTAGAATGCAAGCAATATTGTATTAGGTTTTTTCCATATATGTTCTTGATGTATTAATTAAGATGTGGATTTCGATATATATTCTATCAGTTCATTTATGTCTTTGAAATTGGTTTGAATTAAAACATGTCGTCTTTAAAGTATTTAATAGTCAGAGTTCGTGAAGTGTTAGTGGTCAGTAGTTTAGAGGATTGAAAAGGATTCCCCACAACTTGGAGCAACCATTGTCGGGGTGTACCCCCACATTTCATGCCAAACAATTTGATAAGGTATATGATGTTAACAAATAGATAGATACGTAGTATGTTACTGTATAAGGTAATTCGACTCTTTTAGTTTGGTAAATTACAAGGTATCTCTACTTTAACTCTTATAAAGTTTCAATGTTATGATAGTTATATATATATATATATATATATATATACGAGATGTGGTGTTTTACTGTTTCAAAAAATCAACGGTTGAAATTAAAATCTTGGGTGCAATTTAAGGGTCTTAGATTGTGCCATGTCACCATTTAAACATTTTGACATGGCACAAGTGAACATAACACGCTTATCCCCAAAGACTAACCCTAGCCTCACCCATCTCCTCACCCACTCGTTCGTTCGGCCGCCTCTCCCTCTCCCGTCTCCCTCATCCTCATCTTCTCCCCCTCCCCCTCCCCCTCCAGGTAATCTCCCTCCCCCACCCCCCTCTTTCTCCTCCCCCACTCACGCACACATCACGCACACGCACACGTACACGTACACGCACCCACACCCACAAATCTCACACACTTACACACACGTCGGTCACCTCTCCCTCTCCCGTCTCGCTCATCCTCATCTTCTCCCCCTCCAGGTAATCTCCCTCCCCCTTCCCCCTCCTCCTCCTCCCCCACTCACACAAACATCTCACACACGCACACGCACACGCACACGCACATGCACTCACGCACACGCACACACCCACACACCTAGAAATCTCTCACACAAACATGCACGCACACGCACAGATCTCACACCCACACACGCACATATCTCACACACCGACACACGAATAGCTCTCTCTCACACACACGCACATATCTCATACACACACACACACACACACTCACATATCTCAGTATTCCTAATTTTTTTCCCTTTTAAATGAGATGTGTATACTGATATGTTATTTTTTATACTGGTATGTTATTTTTTATATTGATATATCTTATATTTATACTGATATGTTATTTTTTACTTTAATTTGATTGATCTGCTACATGTATTTAGACGAATTATATAACCTTTGCTTTGTAATTGGTCTGATTGGTCTGATACAGGTATATTGTCCAGCCCTGTTAATTGTTTGATACAGGTATATTGGCATTTTTAGATTTTTTGTTTTTTTTCCCTTTCAAATGAGATGTGTCAGGTCATTTTGGGTTTTACAGTAGCGAGCAGAGAGAGGGGAGCTCGGTGAGTACTTTTTCTAGTCAATTGGTATTAGAGTTTTTATTACAAATATTGTGCGTATATTACTGATTTAGATGTTGCCGGTTTTGCAACTATGCCGCCTCTGCTTCCTGCTGCGGCGATGACGGCGGTGTCGTGAGTGCCTATAACTTCTGTGTTGCCTAGTTAATTATTACTACCTAGTTAATTAACCCTAAATCACCTTGAAAAAAGAGATAAACTTTAAAAATTGGTGGAACTTATAATTATCTATTACAAATCATTGCAACACTCGTTATTTGATAGCTACATTTACGTAAATTTTGAGAATAATTGCAGTGAACATTAATATTTTTGTATTACAAATCGACTACATCAAATTAATGGAGTGCATTGATTAACAACTATGCATAATTCATATTATATGACAGGACAAAAATGCTTTGGCCTACGAAGTCCATATTAACCACAAACATTATAAATTAGATGTCATACATTTGGTTCCAAATGGTGGATTAAAATGAAAACACAAAATCATAAATAATTATGTCTTAAGACTGTTAGATATATTATATGTGCTTTTAGGAAATAAAATATGAACTCAATGAGAGTCAAATATCTATCATCTTTCTTTTCCTTCTTGAGCCAATCAATGAGAGAGTACATTGGAACTTTATAAATTGAAGTGTCACTTTTATAAGGACATAAATGTTGTTCTATTCAATCTTGGGACACATTTTATAAATGTTACTCCCTTCGTCCCAAATTAAGTCCATATTCTGTTTTTGTATAGATTAAGATTACATTCAACTAATGGTTAAGATCAACAATTGCCGACTACCTTGGAATTTGGTTCGGTAAAAAATTAAAGTCGATTCTTAATTCGGAAAAACCGAAAAAAAATAGATGACTTTTAAGTTGGAACATAAGGAATAATAACTATGACGTAAAATAAATGACGAGCATAGAAAAGTCCCAAACCTCCTTGTTCTCTCATCCCCTACCATTCCCCCAGAATTGTAACAACCTCCAAATTTTATTACTTTGTAATATGAAAACCATCGAAAGAATTCAGTTAAGGATATTTTTATAAAAACAAACTGAACTGGACAAGGGAAAGTTGAAACCTAACTCCTTGAGAAAACAAACCATATCAAATGATGGTCCATCTTCAAGTTCTATTTCTATAGTGATCATATCTAAGGAAAAATTAAATATCATTATACAACCATGCATGAAAACATTGATAATAAAGATTATTGAACAAAATTTACCTTTACAAATCTGCTATTTATGCTTCAAAACGTTTGGAAGCTTAAGAACAATATCCAAGTTGAATATGGAGGAACTTGTTGAAACAAAATAATTTTATTTGGGACTAAACGTTAATTAAAAATATGTCGAGTGACTTCTCGTGAAATGACCCTACAATATATACGGACCTGTTTTTTTAACTAATTTGACATACTATTAACTTCATAAAATCAAAATTACTATTTAAAAACTAGCATGTACCCCGCGCGATGCGCGGGCGGTAATGTATAGTACGACATTTTTTTTAAAGTAAGTAATAAATTTCGTTATACTCGTATAAAAAATTATATAATTAACAAATTGCTTTTATAATATACTTGTTTTCATTTCTAAAGAAAGAAAACATGATTTTCAAACATTAAATATGGTGTAAATTTATTTTCAATGATCAAGATAATCTGAACGAAATTCATTCAAGTAGAAACCTCAATTGTGCTCTATACAACTCTACAATTGATACTTATGTTTTTTATTCTTCAAAGACCCCACAAACATGATTGGAAAATTAGGCACGTAGGTAGCAGACAAAAAACTTCTCTCATATGCATTTGCATATTTCTTCCTTCCACTTACTCGTTGATGGAAGAACTTTTTTTTTGAACTGAAAGCAGTGATAGATTATGTAATTTCTCAACAAAGCACCAAAAGATCTTGAACTTAGAAAAGTTCAATATGAAATGAATTTACAAAGTCCGACCCCTAAACGGCTTTAATCCAATAACTAAACCATTAAATTAATCACATCCAAACTATGCCACACTTCTCTTCAATCCCATCCTCAAGAAGATAACATGGCAACAAAGCATACCAAAAATATTATCAGACCCCCACCCCAAACCTCATAAACCCTTTTCTTATTCTTCTTCAACTTCTTAGCATAATAAAGACTATTGGTTCCACCACCGACAAAGATCCCCGCCTAGACCACATTGTGCTCAATATCATCAATTTGTTCCCCGTGGGTCGCAACCAAAATAGTCATATCAAGAAAAACCTGATGAAGCTTATTCAAACTATTGAAAAAATCCAAATATACATAAAACATTGAAAAAAAATTCAAAAATTGGAAAAAGTGAATAAATATTTTTTAAAAACTGAATAAATATTTTAAAAAATACGTGAAAGAAAATTAAAAATGGTGAAAATTAGAAAATCACATTGAAACCCACTAAAATCTTTTTAAACAATTTGGGGAAAATTAAAAAAAAACTTTTACAGGGTATGGAAATGGTACAAATAATACTAAAATTTTTTGAACAAAAATATACTTAAACAATTTAAAAAATTACCGAAAAAACACCGAAAAATCAAAATTTGACAGATCTAGGATACAAGAAAACAATTCTAGGACAAAAAAACACATTTCATTGGAAAAAAATTATTTTATATAAAAAAATATATTGCCTCCGGATCTAGGGATAAAAAAAATCATATAAATTAAAGAAAATTTTGCTTCTTTACTTTAAATAACTTAGTAAGCTTAAACATGTTGTAACCTAAAAAAAATTGAAATGTGAGGAAAAAACTACGGATAGATATTAAACAAAAAATGAAGAAGAAATAAGCAAAAGCAATCCGTACATGTACATAGAAAATGCCTTCAACTTTAACCTTAACTATTCCATGTTGTTCACATCATTGCCATCATGAATATCTAAGAGAACAATTAATAGAATAAAAATTCAAAAACATATTATATTAAAATAATATTCCAAGTGAAAATGCAAAGAAAATTAAATGAATAGAAACACTACAACAAAACATAATTAAGAAGGTAAAAGAAATATTGACCATAACTACTCATGGATTGCAAAATGTCTAATGTTTGACATACATATTTCTTTGTTAAACAAAAGTATGTCATACAAACCCTTGTCATTTCCTAATCCTCCCAACCCCCAAACCCTCAAACTCAAAATTTATCACTTATATTATGGAGGGATTGTAAAATCGAAAGATTTATTGATGAGTCAAATATAGGAGTGAACATTTTAGAAATGACATGGAAACACGACACGAAATTGACATGATATTTTATGCTATTGCTGTATTCGTATCGGCTCTTTTTTTTTTATATAAAGGCGTCGCATTCATGTCAAAATTGCGTCTTCTAATTTTAATCATGTTATAATGTTTATTTATGTTTAATTGATGGTAAATTTAAGAACTCTGTTAGTTGCTTCGTATTTAAAATGGTTGTATTTGTATCGTTTTGTATTTGTGTGAAGAAAAGACGTTATCGTGTTGTGTAAACCCGACACACAAACCAACAATGTGAATCTTTAGCCATTCTAAAACATAAATTGAAAAGGAGATTAAAAAATTGTGATATATCTGTTTTAAATATAAAAGTTAAACTAGCTGATAATATCAAATCATTAAACTAATGATATGAAATGTCATAACCAATAATGATTTTTCTATAGAATTCAATAAAAAAATAATATTTAACAAAACATTATTACATAATTAAATTAACCGCTCTTTTTCACATCATGAACTTTTTTTTTGGAACAAATATCTATAATTTTAGATGCATCATTTGAATCATTTGCTCTCATTCAATATAAGAAGGCTGGGTGATGATATCATACTACAATCCCTCCCCAGTCACAAGCTTGCTATTGGAACAGATCAACGGATTCCCGATGGAAGACAAACAATTTTCTAATGAAAGAATTTACCAAAATATAAAGAAAATACATAAAAACTATTGAAAAATAATTTGTAACTCATCTTTGCAATTAATTGATCACCCATAGAATACAAGTATAAACATATAGAAGATGATTAATAAGATACTAAAAAAATTAAAAAATAAATGCAAGAGGAAGAATAAGAGCTTTTAAATTATTAAAAGACGAAAAGAAAAATCAATAACAATAAAAATCATAAAATATATGAAATTGACAAAGAATATGGGTACCCGAATAAATCCCTAGATGAGTTTTAATGGCAATGCAAATTCAATTACATAAAAGTACATTAACTGAACCTCCATTCTGGCTTCTTTTGTAAGTTAATAATAAAGCACGCAATTGTTTTATTCTTACTACAATCAAGGAAATCAATAAAAAAAATACCGAGAAGAATGACTAACACTTAAGAAATTGGCAAATCATATATAACTTGATCATACCTTTATTTTGGTTTCGAATAACAAATCATTTCTTATAATAAGTAGAGAAAAGCAATAGACTGAGTCATGATATGTGTCCAGCAAAAGAAAGTAAATACTTCTCCAATACAATTGAAAGATCCAACCCATTTACAGTAATTGGAATAGATCCTCATTCATCATAAATAAATGCTCCATCTATATAACAATTATCCCAAAAAAAAATTGTAAAAAAAAAAGGAGGCATTGGTTCCGTGGGAGGTCTTGGTGCCACCCACGGGGCCGTTCGGGGGCTGTTTCGAGTTCTCACCCACTAACGCCATGTTTTTAAGCCTAAGTCCAGAAATCTGCAAATTATCATCATTTTCTCAAATCGAGAGTCCCGCGGCTGTGGGGTCAGTTCCAACGAGTTACATTGGTCCCGTGGGAGGTGTTGGTGCCACCCACGGGGCCGTTCGGGGGTTGTTTCGAGTTCTCACCCACTAACGCCATGTTTTGCTTAAGTTTAGAAATATGAAAATTACCGTCGTATTCTCAAACTGGGAGTTTCGCGGTTGCGGGTTCCTTTCCTATGAGTTACATTGGTCCTGTGGGAGGTGTTGGTGCCACCCACGGGGGCGTTCGGGGGCTGTTTCGAGTTCTCACCCTCTAATGCCATGTTTTTAAGCCTAAGTCTATAAATATGAAAATTATCATTGTATTCTCAAACCGGGAGTCCCGCGGCTGCGGGGTCAGTTCCTACGAGTTACATTGGTCCCGTGGGAGGTGTTGGTGCCACCCACGGGGACATTCGGGGGCTGTTTCGAGTTCTCACCCTCTAACGCCATGTTTTTAAGCCTAAGTCTATAAATATGCAAATTACCATCGTATTGTCAAACCGGGAGTCCCGAGGCTGCGGGGTCAGTTCCTACGAGTTAAATTGGTCCCGTGGGAGGTGTTGGTGCCACCCACGGGGCCGTTCGGGGGCTGTTTCGAGTTCTTACCCTCTAACGCCCTATTTTTAAGCCTAAGTCTATAAATATGCAAATTACCATTGTATTCTCAAACCGGGAACCCCGCGGCTGCGGGGTCAGTTCCTACGAGTTACATTGGTCCCGTGGGAGGTGTTGGCGCCACCAACGGGGCCGTTTGGGAGTTGTTTTGAGTTCTCACCCTCTAATGCCAAAAAACTCCTCAAAAAATATTTTAAATTTGTAAATATAGGCGATTTTTTTGGGGGTTATTTCGAGTTATTTCGAGCATTTTTTGGATTGTTTTTACTTTTTTGGGCATAATATTCATTTTCAACAGTAATTGGAGTGGGAGATGATTGAACCTCGCTTCGGACACGGTTGGTGTGTTGTATTCTCTTTTTCGTTTAAAATATTTCTCCATTGATTCCCTATATTTACAAATTTAATTTAATTTCACATATAAATTTAATTTCATATAAATTTACTTATAAACAGCATATAAATTTACATATAAATTTATATAAATTTACACAAAATAAATAAACAGACACATATAAACAAGTATACACAAAATAAATTTATAAATTCACATCATAAATTTAATTTCATTTTAGTATAAATAATTTTAGTATAATTTCAGTAGTATAAATATAATTCTACATATAAACAAATATAAACAAATATACACAAAATTTACCTGGTAGGTAGGCTGGTCTGGTGGAGGAGATATGAGATTTGGGCTGTCGATTTGTAGTTTTTAATATGGATGCTGTTAAAAAATTGAAACGTAAAGGGAAGTTAATGAGACCAGAATTGGTTGAAGCAATTAAATGCGGGTAATGAAGTGGAAGAGACAGGGAATGAAGGGTTTGATGTTTTGAAATATACATCAATACGTAAAGAAAAGGTCGTTTGAGGTATAATAAAAATGAGCTGAATGGTGGCATTAACTTCAATTTATACCTTTCATACTATTGTATCAGAGGTACAATATAGATAAAATGTTTAAAAAATACTTGGATTCCTTAATTACAATCTTGACACTATTACGGTTACTAGCATGCACCCTGCGTGATGCGCAGTCATAATACAATATTACTTATGACCAATAATTTAAAAAGGGAGAAGAAAACAAAAAAATAATAATAAAGTGCTTCAGAATAAAATACACTAAAACTGAGACAAAACACAATATCTATGTATCCCACGACAATTATTATAGACGAAGAATCTGACGATAGTTATCACGATCCAAACAAACCCTACACTCCCGATAAAAAAGCATTTAACAACAATTGACTTGAAATAGGAATATTAATATTTTATAGATTTCATATAAAAATGGACTATAATAAGAAAAGAAAAAATGACTTGCACAAAAAATTGGATAAAATCTCACAATTAAAACTATGTCAATATCAAATCTAACTTCCTATAAATGATAGAACTCAAATTCATATCAGTAGACAATCAAAATGGTCATTCCATATTAAATCAAACTCAGCCCCAAAAATTTTTCCATTGAGAGTTAAACTAAAAAAATGAAAATTCAAAAGATATTCTTCTCGCAAGTCAAATTTTCGATCCCCCAACATAGTTTTCAAACTGAATTTCCTCTCCGCTTAGAAACAAAAGTACGAAGCCTGTAAAATTATTCACTACTTAAATATAAAACCTATGTGATATAGACAAAGATATATGCTTAAAACACAAATCCACATTAAACATTTTTATGTTCATTGATTATTATTCTCAATTCAAAGAAGAGTGAAGAAAAAGATTACATTTGAAAGAAAAATAAATAATAATAAAAAAATATAAAAATAGGTAAAACTTGTAAAAAAAAAATAATAGAGAAACTATTTAGAAAGTATTAAATATATTAAAAAAAACCTCTGATAAATATGAAAATAATATTAAAATATTTAAAATTATTGCAAAACATTTTGAATGAAAAAAATAATTTATAATTTCTAAAATATCGAAAAAAAGTTTTTGGACGAATATTATGAATCAAGTAAATAAACTGGTGATCATGAAATCACATGACGTAAAAAAACAAAAAAATTGAAATCTAATCACAAAACCTTAACGTCATATCATTTGTAAAGCAATGAAATTACTTTACAATCGTATTTTTTTATAGCATACCATGTGGTGTCCGGTCAGCTTACGCGCATCCCGATTAATCTCCATTCACGGTTCGTGACTTCCGCTAGCCAAACATTATTTTGACAGTGCCAGAGATCAAACTGGGGACCAAACCCAATCCACCACAAGACTGTCCTAGTGAGAGTCTTATATATACCACTACACGAAGAGAGTTGATAGAACTAAAAAAAGCAAGAATAAATAGAATAAAATCAAAATCTTTTGCGTCAGTAAAAGTATAAATCTAGTAATATTTATATATATGAGAAAAAACGAATCTCAAACTTACCAAAATAATGGAGAATATAAAAAACAAAACTCTAAATCACATAACTCAAGACCAGATATTTTACCCACAACAACTTTTCGATTTAGCCTTTTTCCATCACTATTTCTCTTAGAATAATGGTAGACTCCCTGAATGGGGAGCTAACGATTCCTTCACCACAAATCTCAACCCTTGATTTCATTAGAAGTCAAAATAATCTTGACCCTTGATTTATTTTTAAAAAATAATTTATTATATCGTTAGAGTTAAGTTATAATTTATTTTAAACTAAAACTAAAAGATATTCCTTTAATTTTTAGATTATTTTAATTTTAGTTCAATCATTTTAAAAGTTCAATCATTTTAATTTTATTCCAAAAAGTCCTCAAACACTAATTTAACCAATATTCTCTTATTTTTAAAGGTCCGCGATAGTGGCACACTTTGAGTGTTTTTATTTTGTTCCAAAAAGTACTTAAACACTAATTAAACAATATTCTCTTATTTTTAAAGGTCCGCGCCAGTGGCACACTTTGAGTGTTTTTATGTGGTGAGTGACGTTTTGGAACATAGTTTTTTTTTTGTCGCGAGGGACTTTTTAATAGTAAACATAGTTTTTTATTTTAAAAAAAATATTTGTTTTAATTTTAATGTTTTAGATTCACGATTGATTAGTGCTTCCACGCGAACCTACATTCCCGGACCAAAATCAGTTATTAAATATGGGTCCGCGCGAGCGGCACTAATTAATCGCGAATCTAAGACATCAAATTAGCAGGTTATTTTTTTTATTAAAACTGGATTTATCAAAAAAAAAAAAAAAGACCCCCCCACTTTTTTTTTTCATTGGTTTGTCATGTGAAAGGGTTAAAAATAATTATTTTTAACTCATTTATTCCCTCAAACACCATTTACCCAATATTCTCTTATTTTGGTTTGTCATGTGAAAGGGTTAAAAATAGTAATTTTTAACTCATTTATTCCATCAAACACCATTTACCCAATATTCTCTTATTTTTATAGGTCCGCGCCAACGGTACCCTTATTTTTAAACTTAATTTTTTAACTCATTTAGTCCCTCAAACACCCATTTACCCAACATTCTCTTATTTTTATAAGTCCGTGCGAGCGACATCCTTATTTTTTAACTTAATTCTACAACATTTAAAACAATTTTGTATTTCTTAAAATCGTTTAAAGATGTAAAAAAAAAAGTTTCTTTTTATTTATATTAAACTAATTTTTATTTTTAAAACAGTTTTTTTTAAAAAATATATTTTTTATATTAAAATAATGTTTTCGATAAATTATCGCATTTAATTGAGTCGGATTCGTGTTATTTTAATTTAGTCATGTTCATGTGGCTTTTTTTTATATATATAAAACATTTTTTTTATATATAAAAAATACAGATTTTTATATAATAAAACAATTTTTTAATTAAAAAAACAAATAAAAAGGGAACTTTTGCATTCGGTATGAATTGGGGAAGGAGGAATCGGGAAGTGTAGCATCACTCTTTCTCTTAATTTCAGTCACAGTCCCTTCCTCAAATTGTTTAAATCGTCCATCTTTTGTTCATCGGAAACCACAATGGCGTCATCTTGTTCTTCCGGTTTGGGGTTGCTGACGTCATTTTGATTCCGGTGTATTTTTTATGAAATCTGTGTCTTGATTTAGTTTATGAGTGTGATTATGTGGGTCGTGTTTGCGGTTTTATTTTTTTGTGTTTTTTGATTCGTTTGTTGTGACTGTTTTCGGTGTTGTTCCTGGAGCCAGCGCATTTGGAGTTGTAGGAAAGAGACGTAGTTTGGGGGAAGTGAAATTTATTTCGATTTAGCGATTAGCTTTGGTTTTTCGGTCGCTTTTTCTTTTGTTGGCTTAGCCTTAGCAGCCTTCGTGGTTTTTTTTTTGTTTGGTGTGGATCGGTGGGTGAATGTTGAGAAAGGAAAAAGAAAAGGTTGATATAGGTGGAATTTGGTGGGTCTAGGTTTGTAGGGACACGACTTTAGTAGAAGATGAAAGATGGAAGGGGCATGCCAATTGATGTCTGGGAAGATAAACCGTGTAGGGGAAAGACGAAAAATGAACGGACAGAAAGTTTAAACAATAGGGGAGAAGAAGAGTCTTTTAGCCCAAAAATGGGAATGAAGAAGGGAGATTCATTCATTGGCATCATTAATGTTTATTATATAGATAAAGCCAACACTACTATTCAAAAGTAAAATAAAAAAAACGTCGGGTTCTATTAAATTAGAACGAGTCTCTTAATATGTCCATAACTCTTTGTTATCTCTCCCACTATTTATATATCAAACCATATTCTTTGACTCCCCTCGTTTTCATGTCTTTTCTTGATATCACGTCTTCCTCTTCTAAACTTGTTTTCACCCCTTTTCTAGCTTCTCTCATGACACTAACACTACCAATTGTCTCCCAGAATTGTTTTCATTTTATGCCTCAGCTTGAATCTGCATGTGATTACCAATTATACAATTATTTTTACCATACATCCGATGGGAGTATAATTATTGGAGATGATTGTTGTAAGGCAATGTTAAATCTCGAATATACTTGCTATGAAACGTTGATCAACTCCATGTGCTACTCACTCAAAAAAACCAATGTTGTCAAAAGGGATTGTCAACGACGCAAGCTTCTTCCGCAACCGTCGGGATCTAGTCCGAGGTATTTGTCACTTTTTGTCAATGGGATTTTGGGTTTTGGGTTGTTAATAATGTAATAATGTGTCGTGAGTGAAAGTTTTTTGCGAGCCTTTTAGTCCATTTTGGTATGCTACTGTTGCTAAAAATAAAGTGGATTGTTTTTTGTGTTTCTATTTTTCAAATATATATCTCATAAATGGCATTCCTAGCTATTACGATGAAAAAGGGTTTTTCATTCGTCATTGTAATCAAATTGCCCCAAAAGGTGGAGGTAGCGATCATTCTAGCAAATTCGAGACTAAAAGTGACTAAATAGTTATGCTTTCTAATAAAATGGTTTTAAAACATTGCTAAAAACTATTATTCGTGACGCTTTTTTTGTCGCCAAAATAAAAAGGGGGTCCTTTTTAAAATGAATAACAATACACGAACACACATAAAAACCCAAATCCCATACCCACACAAAAAGACAAAAAATTAAAGGGTTCATTTTTATGTTTTCAACTTAAAAAAACATATTTAATAAAAATAAAAATCTGCATTTTTAATAAAAAAAAACATTTTAACTGGTTTATAAAAAACTTCTTAACTTTAAAAAAAAATGTTTATAAAAAGTAAATACATTTATTGTAGAAAAGACACATATTTTCAATTTAACTCATTCAATCCCTCAACCCATTTAGCCAATATTCTCTTATTTTTAAAGATCCAGGCCAACGGCACCCCCCACCCCCACCCCAAAGTGTTTTTTAAATTGTTTTCAACTTTTTATAACTGTTTCTAAAAAAACATTTTAATGGTATTAAAAAAAACTTCTTAACTTTTTCTTCAACCCTAAATATTTTGGTAACTAGGTAGAGTGCCCATATAAATTTTCTATAATTGATTGTAGTTTTTATATATTTCGTGAAGAATTTATTAGTCGCTTTGAACATACATTTAACAAATAATTGTGGCTGACACATTAAATGATAACATTCAAGAAACAACTGTAGATATATAGTTTTTAAATATTTATTATTCTTAGTATGCACTTACCTCAGAACCTAGAGGTCATGAGTGCAAATTATCTTAGGCCACACCATAGTGTATCCTAATATGTGTGGACCTAATGGTCTAAAAATACCGTTAGGTGCTCAAATAGGTCTCAATAGTCTCACATTAAGATTTTACTTTAAGCTCCATAAAACTCAACTATGTTTTAAATTTAGCCATTAATTATGTTAAAATCATTTTTTCTATTTTTTTTTCAAGTCTACTCTTAATTTGGAAGGAAATGATATGTATGTGGGTACTCGTGTGTGTGTGTGTGTTGTGTTTACGAGTACCCCACCCAACAAAAATTTATGGCTCCACCACTGAGCACAAGAATATACACTAGTTATAGAAAGTGTTAGGTGAATGATAACAAGACATAACTTGGGTGCTATATCTTACTATGAAAATTACATATCAGTTATTCACGCAACATGTTCATTATTATCATGACACACTAAACATTTCGTGTACATGTTGCATTTATGCATCAGAGATGAAAAAAAATATCATAGTAAATTTACAACCGTGGATTTTGCAACAAATTCATTTCGCTATTTTCTAATAAAAAAAAAACGGGCAAGAATTTTTTGTCTATATATATGTGTGCGTGTATGTGAGTATGTGTACTTATTTATGTATTTTTATTATTTTTTTTGTAATAACTTACTAATTTCTAGCCCAATTGAATAAAAAATATTTTACTCATGTTTTCATATATCATCGTGGTCAAGTGGGTATAAAAATTATTGATCGTGCTAGTCATGTTGTGTTGAATAATTCATGTTAATAAAATGTAAAAACTGTGATTTTGTGTGTCTCGTGTCATGTTCGCGTATAAACGTTGATTATTGTATTAGGTCAAAACCTGAGCCAAAAACATGTATTGTCACCCTAAGGGTTTAGCTTACTCATTTTAGAGATTTTAATACGTAAGTTCCTTGCCAATTACTTGGCTCACGGTTCGGGTTACGGTGTTGATGCTTCAGCGAGTTAGGTCTCCTCTATATTTCTAGAAGAGAGCACCTTGTTTTTTTATTGGGAAATGGGGTACACTCAGAATGCACACGGGGAGATGATCAAGCTTTTGAAGATTGGGGTGGCTTGTTGTGAAAAGGGTTTGGAGATTAGGTTTGATATGAAAGAGGTGGTTGAGAGGATTCAAATGATAAAGGAGAGAGACGATGCATAATGATTAGTTATGCTAAAAAACATTGTTTTTGAACGATTATTAATTCTGGACCGAGGGGTAATGTAACATCTATCATTTGTATTCAAACAATTTATGAGCTTGCATGGGGATTGTATGTACCGTGTGTTTTTGTACGTATGAATGAAATTGATGATTCTACTTATCTTACTTGTTTAATCAGTTTCTCTCTTGAAGAAGAAAATATCCAGTGGACGTCGCTATGTGGAAAATAAGTTTGATTTATATGCAAAAGTTAAATGTTGTGAATGGGTTGATGATAGGGACTTCATTTTCATAACAAAAGAATCAATAGGCCTAGAACTTGAGATTATCATCCAAATTAGTAGGCATGTAAATTATATAGCAAATGATATTTGGGCTGCATCTAACATTTCTCAATTAATTTCGATCTCAATAACATAGTCTTGAGTGATAAACATGATTTTATCAATAAACACATTTGAACTTGTTTCAAACAAAGTCCTTTTTATAAGTACACTCGACATGGTTTTTCCATTCTAAGGGCACCACACTTACTGCTACAAAATACCAGAAGACAAAAATTATGTTTTTTTTGCTAAGGGTCACCACATTGTATTTTTTTCACAATTATTTCAACACAAAACTCCACACATTATCTCTCTCTACCCACTACACTCCAAACCCTACCTTTTATCTTCTTCACAAAACACAAGACAACTTTGTCTCCATTAATCCAACCTTCCTTCTACCAATCATCTTTAGCATTATTAAAGTTTTCTTCCATTGATCCCCATAAACTTATTAAATTTCTTGTCCCTCAACACACCGACCATTTTCAACTTCATTATTAAACTAGGGTTTTATTGGTAAATACACAAATACCAATGGATAATCTAACCAAAGACAATGGCAACACGTTCAAAGAAAATGAAAACTCCACAAATGACATTTATGAGGTAAAATTTGGGTCCCATTATATATATATATATATATATATAGAGAGAGAGAGAGAGAGAGAGAGAGAGAGAGAGAGAGGAAGGCTCATGTACATCATGCTCTATACATCACACCATACATCACGCCTAATTCTAGGCCCTAAAAAACTTTTTTTTTAAATTTATATTTTTCCCTTGAAATTAACCTTCCAATCAACCCATATGCAAAAAATTAGGTCAAAATACATTTTGTAGCTATTTTTAAAAAATCCACAAAAAACTGTTGGCGCAGACCCTTATAAATAAGGTATTTTTAGAGTTTTTTGTGGATTTTTTAAAAATAGCTACAAAATGTATTTTGACCTAATTTTTTGCACATGGGTTGATTGGAAGATTAATTTTAAGGGAAAAATATAAAATTTGAAAAAAAAAAGTTTTTTAGGGCCTAGAATTAGGCGTGATGCATGGGTGATGTATAGAGCATGATGTACTATAGCCTGGCTCTCTCTCTCTCTCTCTCTCTCTCTCTCTATATATATATATATATATATATATAGCTAATTTCAAGAGATAAATAAAAAAATTGGAAAAAAAGTTTTTTAGGGCCTACAACTAGGTATGATGTATAGAGCATGATGAAAATGAGTCTTCTCGTATATATATATATAGTTGAAAATGATCGGTGTGTTGGGGTACAAGAAATTTAATAAGTTTGTGAGGATCAATGGAAGAAAACTATAATAATGTTAAAGATGGTTGGTAGAAGGAAGGTTGGATTAATGGTGACCAAGTTGTCTTGTGTTTTGTGAAGAAGACAAAATGTAGGGTTTGGAGTGTAGTGGGTAGAGAGAGATAATGTGAGGGGTTTTGGAGTATAGAGCATGATGTAGATGAGTCTTCTCGTGTATATATATATACGAGAAGACTCATCTACATCATGCTGTATACATCATCCATACATCATACCTAGTTGTAGGCCCTAAAAAACTTTTTTTTCCAATTTTTTTATTTTTCTCTTGAAATTAGCCTTCCAATTAACCCATGTTCAAAAAATTAGGTCAAAATACATTTTGTAGCTATTTTAAAAAAATCCACAAAAAACTACTCAAAATACCTTATTTACAAGGGTTTGCGCCAACATTTTTTGTGATTTTTTTTAAATAGCTACAAATTGTATTTTGATCTAATGTTTTGAATATGGGTTGATTAGAAGGTTCATTTCAAGAGAGAAAAATATTTGGAGAAAAGTTTTCTTAGGACCTAGAACCAGGTGTGATATATACATCATGATGTAGGTGAGCCTTCCTCTCTCTCTCTCTCTCTCTCTCTCTCTCTCTCTCTCTCTATATATATATATATATATATATATATATATATATATATATATATATATATATATATATATATATATATATATATATATATTCTAAGGGATTGAATAAATAAAAAAATTCAAAAATCGTGCCGACACTTTTCAGTGATTCGCGATCGGGGCCCCAAAATGAAGTCCAAATTTCGGGGTAACCATCCCGAACAAAACTTATATTTTTTTTCCAAAGAGGTCAATTCTGTATAATCACCCCGATTCTCCTTATATTATTCGGCATATATATGCCTAAGTATTGAGCTTAATTCGCAATAGTTACCCTGAATAAACTTTTACTGACTCGGGATAGTTACCCCAAAATACTTTAATAATTTCGGCAGATTCATGACGAATGGAATTGGAATACGGTTAAGTCATATGGATCCAAACATTCAAGTAATTCAACCCTTATATTCATTCGCACATACAAAAATCAACTCATAATATTTTTACTTATGGAGGATGCCTTCTTGGATTTCAACTCCGTATTATTTGACGACGCGTTAAAAAATATAGAGATACCCAACGAGGATGGTGCTTCTTTAGGAGGTGATGTTAGTATGACATTTTTTACGGATAAGGTATTTCCCACACGACAAGAGTTAGTTGATTGGGCCCAAGAGCAAGTCCGGTCAGTTAAAATAGTGATAGTCATCATGAAGTCCGATGCACCTTCTGCAATGCATAAGGGATGTCTACACATTGGTTGTGAGAGGGGATGTGAGTACCATGATCATCACGAGAAGAATGTTGGGAATAAAGGTAGTGGACAAGAGAAAAAAAGGTAGAAAGATGGACACGGCCACTCGAAAGTGCAACTGTCCATTTTTGTTGAAGGGCATTCCAATTGATAATGGAAAGTGGATGTTGTCTGTTGTTAGCGGCGTTCATAATCATCCATTGCTGGAAACGTTGGTTATACATGCATATGTGGGTCGGCTTACTTCAGTGGAAAAAAATTATTGAAGAGATGTACTTGAGCGGTGTAAAGTTAGACTCCATTCTAACGACGATTAAAAGTCGTATTGTTAGTAAAGTTTCGACCATAAAAACAATTTACAATGCCAAGGGGAAGTTGAGGATATCAGAACGAGAGGGTAGAACGGCGATGCAACGGTTAATGAAGTTACTTGGGATAAACATTACGTGTATTGGTATAGAACGAATGAGTCTACTAAGGAGGTGGAAGACATTTTTTGGGCGCATCCAAACTCAATCCAATTAACCAAGTATTTTTCATCCGTTATCATTGTTTACTGCACATACAAGACCAATCGATACAAGATTCCTTTGTTCGAGGTGGTTGGAATAACGTCGTGCAATAGGACTTTCAATATTGCCTTTGCCTTTTTAGCAACGGATAAGGTGGAGAACTATCGATGGGCGTTAGGATATTTGAATCCCGATTCGACCCGTTTTCATGTCCCAGAGTTTTCATCACATATCAGGAGTATGCGTGCATGAACGCATTACGAGTTATGTTCCACGAGGCTAGAATAATGGTTTGCACCTTCCACGTTCATCAAAATGTTGAACTCCATGCTAGGAAAGAGATCAACGATAAGGATACATCGAAGAAGTTCATGATGGATTGGATGCATTTGGTTGAATCCCCCACAGAAAGTGATTTTAACGAAGAGTGGATGTTATTTCACTGTGATTGGGTTGCATTCCCGAACACGCTTCAGTACATAGAGTGTACATGGTACAATATAAGGGAGAGCTTCGTTCATGCGTGGACAAATATGGTTAGGCACCGGGGAAACCGAACTACTAACCGTTGTGAAGGAGCACATGGTAAGTTGAAGAGGCACTTGGAGAGTTCTCAACTTCCTTTTGACAAGGATTTTTCCAGCATGCACAACTACATTGAGTGGCAAGTGATGGAGATTAAGACTTGTGATACTATTGGCATGGATGTTAAATCGGGCCAACACTTGACATGCAACATCTATGATCTACCATGCGCTCATGAATTGGTCATCTACCGGATGGAGGGTGGGACAATACTATGGGGGGATGTTGGTGTGCATTGGCACAAATTGACAATGGTTCCCGAATTAGTGAAGTACCATATGGTTTACTACGAGCCAGAAATGATATTTTTTAGACAACGATGGGAACGGTCAACTATCAATGAGAAAAGGGCTATGTTGCGAAAATTGAAGGACATCGGGTGTCTCACAACTGCTAGGTTATTTGAGCCATCCGTGCTAAATCATTGTAAGGGCCGCCCGAGAGGTCGAAAACCAACTTCTAAAGAGAAAAACCATGAGAAGTCAACTAAAAGGAATCCCTCGGGCTTCGAACATGCTAGGCAATCAACAGAAAAGGAACACCTCGTAGTCCAAAGGCCTAAGAAGAAAATTGATTTTACGTAGTTCACCTGCTTAGCCCCGTGGTGCCCGAACTACTCCCCCGCATATAAATAATTTATCAATGAGATACCGGTCTTTTATAAAGATCACATAGAAGATATCATTGAGGTTGAAACTAACAAAAATTGTGGGTTTAGATGAGTTTCTAAATGCCTTAGATTTGGGCCCGATGGATGGAGACAGGTGAGATCAGACTTGATTGAAGAAGTCACGGAAAATACTTGAAGACGGGTAGTACCCCCAATTTTAAACTTCTTAGAAATATGAATTTCCTTTTCAGAGATGCGGAATAAAGATGGGCTCAATACAACACACACAAACAAGTAATTTTAATTTCTTTAAAATTAAAATAAACAAAACTCAAAGTGAATTTAAATTATACAACACAAAATATTCACTTAAACCAATTTAACCCAAATCCAAGAAATTTGCCTACCACAATTAATTAATTTATTTTTGCAAATTAGGCTAAATATCCAATAAAATTCATGACTTGAATTAAATTAATGTTTACCCAAACAATTTAGCACCAAATTAAATATACTAAATTTTATCTTTTTACTTATGCATGCATCTAATGTGAATTTGCAAAAGATAAAATAAAAAAATAACCACTAAGCCACGATGTACGAGGAAAACCCCACAACGGGAAACAACCTCGGACGACCCTAGCCTCAAATCCACTAAAAACGATTTTACAAGTACAAGAAAAAAAAGACTTACAACACTCGACTTGATTGCGCCCAAGCCCCGACGCTTCTTGTACACACCTCTGCCTAGAGAATAACCACGGAGATCCACCGTGGTCTCAGAATCCACCGATCGGACTTTAGGAACAACCGTCAACCACACATGATGCCTTTCACCATGTGAGAATGCCGCAGCAAAACAACGAACTTCTTCTTTATGGGATGTAGAAGTAAACCCAAACGAACTCTTCGACGTGGTAGAGTAAAACCCGGTTCCACACACTCCAAGAAAGATATATATATGGTAACTTGGACTAAACAAACTATGGGTGTAAACAAAAGTGTTGAAGAATAATGTTCTTGAAAATGCAAACACTTAAAAGATGAACTTTTGAACTAAGAAATTTCTCTCAAAAAAGGTGTTTAGAAAATGTCAAAAGTTAGTTTTTTAAACTTGGTTCCCGCACATATAACTTTTGTCAAGAGTTAGTGGGTAAAAGTACGTGGGAACATGGAGAAAAACTGATTAAAACTGCCAAAGAACTTTCCGCCATAAATCTCATTCGAACGATATTTTCGTTCGAACGAAGTCTCATTCGAACGACACTTATAACGAAGTTCCAGAGTCAAATGGGGAAAACTTGTTGGCAAACTCGTTCGAACGACATTCTCGTTCGAACAAAAAACTCGTTCAAACGACAATATCGAACGAAGTTCCAGAATGCTTAAAATTTTATTTTTAGCACAGAAACTTTATTTTAAAGTTTTAAAGAAACCTTCTGAAAATAAACATCATTTTAAATTAAAACTACACCCAATAAATATTGTTTCAAGCTCCTATATATATTTAAAATTCATTCATACCTTATTAGAATTGGAGCCAATGTTGTTGACGTAGAAACGAGGCACAACAAACTCGACATTTGATGAAGCTTTATAATCTTGGCTGCTATGTCTACAACTAACATGACATATGCTTGAATGGATAAAATTGAACACTATCCTATGACTCAAATGTTTTTGTCCGAAATTGAGCCAACACTACATTGAGACTCATTTGGAGACTTGTGTCCTTACAAATCTCCCCCTTTGGCTATTTCGAGACAAAAAACAAAACAAAATCCTAAAGGGCCGTTAAGCTCTACTTAACTCAAACATCCCACCCAAACTTGACTCAAGACCCAAGGATCAATATCTTTGCCGATGAAGGTTGCCATTTAGAAGAATTTCTTCACACTTAAGCAAACTATCAAACGCATAGGGAATATCAACATATGTTATATGCATGTAAAATAAATACCCCCCCATATTAATTTTCCTTTATCAACTATGATCAACCTAATAAGATAGCGCTCACCCCCTAAGTTAAATCTCCTAAACTTAGATAAGATAACAATAGAATTAGATACCATTTCTCCACCTATCATTCTCAGGAATAGACAAAGGTGATATAATTAATTAAAACAAAAGTGCATACAGCGCAAAGAACATGAAAGCATATAGGCATCAAAATTATAACTAATCCATACAAATAATAAAGGATACCAACTAAGATGCAAGAAAATGATACCAAGATGATACATGAGATATTAAGCATGTGATATCAACAAAAAAGCAAAAAGATAGATACCAATTATGAAGTAAAAGCATAGATGGACTAGAAAGCAAGGCAAAGACAAAATAAATATCATATATATACATACTCTAAATATACCAATAATGCACACGCACATATATATAGATATAAACTCACAAATGACACAAAAAACAATAAGTTTTTCACACATGTGGCAAAAATGTTTCATATGGAAACGAAAATGTAGGGGTTTGAACTAGTAACAATTAAAATTAGACCCAAACACTTAAAACATTTTCACGGAGTTCTTATTTGATTGCAAACTTTATCACATTTGAATATGACCTCATGTGATAGTATAAATTGAACTCAATGAACAAACATACACAATGCATTCAAGCATAGAGTTTTGATGATTCTACAAACCAATAGAGTCATGACATTTAAAGTACAGCTAGGATAAACGGACATTGTGCAAACCGTTGATATACCATCCAATCTCCCTCAATAAGCACATATAATTTGAATGAATATATCAATTTAAAATAGGCCTTGGCAATTATTTTTCTTTTTTGTAATGCCATATTTTATTTTTAGGCCTTTGGACCACGTATTTCTTTTCAGTCCATTCCAAACGGTGGCTTACTCGCAAAGGATGATATTTGCTTTCGGAGCCCTTACCCCTGCACATTTATATATATTGTTTTATATCTCACAAAAATCTCACGTGTAACGGATTTTAACATGCACTAGTCCTCCTAGGTCACATAGTATGTAGATGACTAGATTGGAAGGAGAACACCTCACAAAGCTCAAATATACAAGTGAAGTTAAAATTTGAAGTGATCTCGTGCATGTGTGAAATGAGGCATATAAAAATAGAATCCATTTAAGCAACACAAAATCCAACTACTCCATGTAAGCATGGTAAAGAACATTTTAAGGATTGACAATCTTAACCAAAAGTTCTAGCCACATGGGAGTGAAAAAAAAGGGATTCAAACACAAGTATATGCCATATAGAGTGCGACAAACTTAAAATACACACCAAAACAAAAATCTTTTTGAGTTTTTGAAATTTAAAAAAAAAATACTCAAAAGACACACAAAAATCATTTGTATTTTTCAATTAATGCAAACAAAAATGAAAGGAATATAATAAAAAAGATAAACAAAAATCATAATTCTAGCATGTGATTAAGCATGGAGCATAGACTAGAAAATGATTAAAATAAGCATACAATTAGCATGATGATATAGCATGAAGCACTAGAGCTAAAGTATGCAAACAACTAAACACATTCAACTTTTAGATTTAGCAAGGGAGTAAGCATGTGAAAGTATATGAGAATAAAAAATCCTATCTTGTAAAGATACCAAGTCGAATCTCATAACCCAAACAAGTGGCGAATGACGATCTCGGGGTGTAGGGATCTTGGCTACCTCGGTTGCCTTACGGTGGGATTTTCTAGGACCTCGTTTAAGATCAAAACAAAATTTCCTAAGATGACCTTTTTGACCACAATGTGAACACCTAAAGTCTCGGCGAAAAGATTTACTTAAGGAATGATCTCTAAAGGCTTTCCTAGGTGATTCTCCTAAAACGTTGATTTTGGCTTTATGAGTTGATTCATTACAAGTGTCAAAGCCTAAACCACATGTGTCATTTTTAATTTGGACCGTTCCTAATATCTTATCTAATTTCTCCGAATGACACTCCAAATCAAATTTGACTTTACTAGAGTCTTTTAATTTATTTTCTAATTCTAAAATTCTAGACTCTAACAAAACATTTCTCTCTTCAAACTCAAGATACTCCTTTTTCATTGACTCCATTAAGCCTCTAAGGCTATCTCTCTCGCCTTCTACATATTCAAGCTTCTCTCGAAGAGCTCTCTCACGTTACCTAAGGTCTTCAACCAACACACTATCATCAACGACCTTGAGACGCTCTCTTAAACTAACTTCGAACTACAAATTTTCTCATTTTAATTGAATAGATTCTTTATATAGTTCTTGAAAAGAATTTTGAAGTTCACTCACATTAACATCTTCTTCATTTTCACTCTCTCTCTCTTCTTCACTCTCACAACCATAAAAAATAAGGTAATCATAAACTTTGACCTCAGAAGTGTCATCTATTTGTATATCTTCATGGGAAGATTCATTATCGGTGCTCACATGACTAGCCATAAAAGCCATGAAGTTGGGCATAGTGGGGGAATTAGATCCCTCTTCCTTATCACTATCACTAAGGGTTGCATTATAGGAAATTGGCTGGTTACCCTCTCTCCTTAGTTTAGAGGGGCACTCTCTCGCCCTATGGCCATACCCTTCACAACCATAACACCTATTTGACTCTTCCCTATTTAAATTTTCATTAGAAGTTTTAGGGATCGTTTCGGCTTTGTCATGCTTAGAATGTTCAAATTTCTTGAAATCATTTTGAAATTTATCTTTGTTGATTTAAGAAATTTATGAAACTTCCTAGCAAACATAGCCATATCTTCCGAGTCACTATCATGTTCACTGTCTACTACTTATGTTACCTCCTTTTGGGCTTTCAAAGCAACGCCCTTCTCTATTTTCTTTTCGGTTTTGGAGGGAAACATGTCTAGTTCATAGGTTTGTAAATCACCTATGATCTCTTCTAATTTCGTAGAGGCTAAAGTGGGTAAAGAATTTAACACGGTCACCTTAGGAATAAATCTATCAGGTAGGGACCTTAAAATTTTATGTGCAACTTGGTTGTCGGGTATTTTATCTCCCAAATTAAAAAGATGAATTAACTATATCGAAAAGTCTAGCATAAAATTCATAAAATTTTTCTTTTTCATTCATTTTGATGGTTTCAAATTGAGTGGTGAGGTTTTGGAGTTTAGAAGATTTTACGACACTAGTTCCTTCATGAGTGAGTTGTAAAGTATCCCAAGATTCTTTAGAGGTTTCACATGTCATAATGCGTCGAAATTCATCTGGTGTGACCGCACTAAACAAGGCATTTAAACCTCGGGAATTAAAATTAGCAAGTTTAAATTCATTCTCACTCCATTTATCGGCGGGTTTGGGAACACGTTCATTTTCAACTAAATATGTAGGTGGGGACCACCCATTAACGACTAACAACCAAACCCTCTCATCGATAGACCTAAGTGCCGATTTCATATGCGCTTTCCAATACGCATAGTTGGAACCATCGAAAACGTAAAATTTTAAAAATGGGAAAAATTCCATTTTTAGTCAAAAATACTTAAAAGGATTTTAAACGTAATAATTTAGCGATCCCGCTCTGATACCAATTTGAAGACGGGTAGTACCCCAAATTTTAAACTTCTTATAAATATGAATTTCCTTTTCAAAGATGCGGAATAAAGATGGATCAACACAACACACACAAACAACTAATTTTAATTTCTTTCAAATTAAAATATAAAAAAATCAAAGTGAATTTAAATTAGACAACACAAAATATTCACTTAAATTAATTTAACCCAAGTCCAATAAATTTTCCTACCATAATTAGTTAATCCATTTTTTCTAATTAGGCCAAACCAAATTTTATCCAATAAAATTCATGACTTGAATTAAATTAATGCTTACCTTAACAATTTAGCACCAAATTAAATATACCAAATTTTATCTTTTTACCTACACATGCATCTAATGTGAATTTACAAAAGATAAAATAAACAAATAACCACTACGCCACGATGTACGAGGAAAAACACACAACGGGAAACAACCTCGGACGGCCCTAGCCTCAAATCCACTAAGTACGATTTTACAAGTATAAGACAAAAAAGACTTACAACACTCGACTCGACTCCGTCCAAGACCCGACGCTTATTCTTGTACACACCTCAGCCTAGAGAATAACCATGGAGATCCACCGCGGTCTTGGAATCCACTGATCGGACTTTAGGAACAACCGTCAACCACAAATGATGCCTTTCACCATGTGAGAATGCCGCAGCAAAACAACAAACTTCTTCTTTATGGGATGTAGAAGTAAACCCAAACGAACTTTTCAATTCGGTAGAGTAAAATCCGGTGTCACACACTCCAAGCAAGATATATATATATATATATATATATATATATATATATATATATATATATATGGTAACTTGGAATAAACAAACTATAGTGTAAACAAAAGTGTTGAAGAATAATGTTCTTGAAAATGCAGACACTTAGAACATGAACTTTTGAACTAAGAAATTTATCTCTAAATATTTTCTCTCAAAAAAGGTGTTTAGAAAATGTCAAAAGTTAGTTTTCAAACTTGGTTCCCTCACATATAACTTCTATCAAGAGTTAGTGGGTAAAAGTAAGTGGGAACATGGATAAAAACTGATTAAAACTGCCAAAAAATTTCCCACCTGAAATCTCATTCGAACGAGATTTTCGTTCAAACGAAGTCTCATTCGAACGACACTTCTAACGAAATTCCAGAGGAAAATGGGGAAAATTCACTGGAAAACTCGTTCAAACGACATTCTCGTTCGAACAAAAAACTCATTCGAACGACAATATCGAACGAAGTTCCAGAATGCTTAAAATTCAATTTTTATCCCAAAAACTATATTTTCAAGTTTTAAAAAACCTTCTGAAAATAAACATCAGTTTAAATTAAAACTACACCCAATAAATATTGTTCCAAGCTCCTATATATATATAAAATGCATTCATACCTTAGGAGCATGGAATCAATGTTGTTGACGTAGAAACGAGGAACAATAAACTGGCATTTGATGAAGCTTTATAATCTTGGCTGCTACATCTACAACTAACACGACATAGGCTTGAATGGATAAACTTGAACACTATCCTATGACTCAAATTTTTTTGTCCGGAATTTAGCCAACACTACATTGAGACTCAATCGGAGACTTGTGTCCTTACAATATTGAATTCTATGCACATTGCTTTGGTGATTGGTTTCTAAACATTGTTCTACATATGTTGAATGATTATTCAAGCCCATGTATGCCCAAGTTATGGATGATCATGCCCGAGTTCGGCTATCTTTTGGCGGAAACTTACAAGTGCGTGTGCATCCTCATTTCGAAGAGACAGTGTCTCACATTTCTACTAATGAGATATGAACGAACCGTGCATCCCATGTTCATAGAGATTGCTCATATATGTGGGAATAACTTTGTAGCTTTGAAGTTGAAGCACGGTTGTCCAATTCCCCCAATAGAAAGTCACTGGCATAGTTTCTCATTTCCAGAGGCAAAATCGTGGATTGATAAATATGCGGAACAAGTAGTGGAGTTCCGAAAAATCTGCCCAAACGATGAGCCTATCTATATCGACTAGTTTGGTGTATGAAACATTTTTGTATGATGTGAAACGAACTTGTATGATATGATATTCAAATGAAGTAGTATGATATTCAAATGAAGTTGTATGATTTATTGATAAATGTCTTATTTCCATTCCGTAATTAATGAAGTTGTATTTTTTGATTAGTTGAGATTAATTAATGAAGTTTTTCCCAGGACTGTTTCGTTATATACATCCCGAATTACTACCCTTTTTTTGCTATAATGATCCCGAATGAACCTCATGATCCAGTAAATATAGGAAATTGTTAGGGATGTATATAGAGAATGAAGTTTCCCTAGAATTATTTCGGTATATACATCCCGATAATTATCATCGAGTTTTCTCTATAATGATCCCGAGTGGACCTCATGATCCAATACATATAGGATTCTGTTAGGGATGTATATATCGAACAAAGTTTAACCAAAACCGGTTCGCTATGTAGATCCCAAATTATGATCCTTTTTTCGCTATAATGATACTGAATGGATCTTACTCTCTAACAAGAATGGACATTGTTCGGGATGTATATGCTGAACAAAATAATAATCCACACTTATGGATGTTAATGAATTATAATTGACAACCAACAATTAAGGATGTTTATACAAAATATTCCAAGACCAACAACTAAGGATGTTTATACAAAATAGTCCACAACCAACAATTAAGGATGCAAGTTTCAAAATAATACACAACCAACAATTAGGGATGTTTATACAAAATAAGCTATAACCAACAAAATAATGGCACATTCATCAATAAATATTACCATTAAACCAAGCGTTCATACAATATTATTAGACTTTAATACAAAAATTCAAATACATCCGGCCTATTTCTTTCTTTTACTTATATGCGACCCCTCGACTACTTTCTCTTTTCCCTTGGCATTGGACTTGCTTTTATTTGCCACCCGCTCCTCAATGACAACCGACTTGCCTACCCCAATGGCCAAAGCTAGGATATCGTAGGCTTGCACATCGCGTGAATTAATTTGGACGGATCAGTAGCAATTCCATCATCAATATTGTTCTTCATTAAGTCCACAACCTTGCACACCTCGTCCGCCTATGGAACAGTTAATAAAATCGTGGGATTAGATTAGACAAAAAGTTATATATAATTACATATAATACCAGAAGAAGTTTAGATAAAAAACTTACCAACGATGTTTGTTGTTGTTTCATGCTGCGGAACTTGGGGTTTTGGACTCTGGGATGGGATTTGGACATGAATCAAGCCATATAATCATTGCTACAATCCCAGGGGGTAGATACGGGCACAAATCTAGATTTCTCGGATAAGATGTGGTCTTGCTAGTTTTCTTGGTGCCATTTTTGCATATAGAATTTAGCTTTGTACCAAGCCGCCTTGTCTCCTCTATCGTCCTTCAAGTGTGTCATTGGGTCACGCAGTATGATTTGTAGCTGTCTCATTTACTTAAGGAATCTTTTAGGGTAATAGGTCTCCCCCACCTCAAAACAAATCATAATCTCGCTATACCATGAAGATTCATGGAAGGGATAAGCAGCCCTAGAATCTCGATAGGGTAGCCAAATTACTTACAAATAAACAAAACATAATTTGATGTCAGAAAATATAAAAATTACAAAAAATATTTGAACTTACTCACATCGCCAACACTCATATTATCCAATTACTACCAAACATTGATTAAGTTTGTAAATGCATTTCTTAGAAGCGAGCTGTAACGACCAATATGAAATCCTTGGCATTGTTTCATCAAACTCCATATCAATGCATCCGTCAACCCCTGTAAAATGCTAATATATCCATGACTACAAAACATACACGTTATGAATTTATTAAAAAAAGAAGGAAATTGATAAACATATATAAACAAAATATGAATGTGTGTTATTAGTTACCTGTATAAGAGAGAGGAAACCACTCATTTGCCTCACACCTGAATGAGAGGAAAGGCCCAACTGCCTATACACATGTGCTAAGATCCCCATGCCCTAGGCTAGTTTCCCCACCTTCTTCAAGTCTCTAAGAACATGAAGGTATAGCATGGAAATCTTGTTCTTTATCTTGTCGGGGAAAACTATGCACCCGATAATGTAGAGCAAGTAGGCTCTGGCACAATAGTCTTTGTCTTCACTCGATGCATTGGCGTCACGCGACCTCTCCTTGAAATTCGCAGTGAGATAGTTCAAACGTACGGTCGCATGCTCGCCACATTCATCCAAGTCGACTTCCTTTCTCACTCTTAACAACTCTACTACCAAGTCCACACGTGAAGGGACCATTGCGTCCTTCTCTTCCTCCTGCTCAACTCCGGGCTGCGGGTTATACAAAGGTAATCCGACAAGAGGAACACCCAAGATCATCGATACGTCATCGAGGGTGATTGTCATCTCCCCAAATGACATATGGAATGTGTTAGTCTCTAGATGCCACCTCTCGACAAACGCAAATATAAGGGCGTAATATAAATAACGGTGGCAAGATGAGATAAGCCTCCCAACTTAGCCCTTTGAACCCTCTTTTGTACACTTATAGAAAGATCACTAAATTACCACTCATTGATCTGCGTCCAGTGATTAATGCATAATAATGGCACCCTCTCCACCTATAATATAAGCAAAATATTCATTAAGGTTTATGAAAGAAATGGAAAATTTAAAACATTAATGATTTAACATTGAAGGGAAATGAAATTACCACTGATCTAGTCCAAATACCGTAGGCCACATGATGCTTGAAATGTTTTAATAGGCTGAGATCGGTGGTTCCATCATATGCCGGAGTAGATGTGCCTTCTCCAGGCACCTTTTTTCTTCTAGCTATATACTACTGCAGTCTTGTGTAAAATGCTGAATGGGTATTCAGGCCATTGAGGAGCAACATCCTCCTACTCGGAACCCCCTTCCACTGTCTCATGACCCTCCTCGGCCTCCTCCGACTCCTCCTCCTCAACCTCAACCTCAACCGTAACCTCCTCATCCTCAAGCTCAACCGCAACCTCCTCATGCATCTCCACCACTCGAGGATCCACCTCCATCACATCCGGGACAGTCGCAGTAGACAGAGCATGGAACTCTTATCGACACTTCCTCTCTGAGGCAGTCAATGGCTTCCAGTTCTTGCGAGAGTAAGATACTAGGTTATCCATGGTAGACATGCATCCATTATAAACATAAGTCAATTCATAATCATGTATTAATTTGTAGGTAATAATGAATTCATTATAAACATAAGTCATAGGTAATCATGTATCAATTCATAGGTAATCATGTATCAAATCATAAGTAATCATGTATTGATTATAAACTTAATCATTTTATAGGTAATAATGTATTAATTCATAAGTAATCATGTATAAAATCATAGGTAATCATGTATTGATTATAAACATAAGTCATAGATAATAATGTATCAATTCATAGTCAATCATGTAATGATTATAAACATGAGTTGTTTAATAGGTAATCATTGTATAATTTGATAGGTATTCATCATAAACATTAGTCGCAAAGATAATAAAATAGTGGATTCCATTCAAGGAAAAGGTGCCGAGCTGTGGTGGTTACATTCAGCATAAACATCACAAAAATTTAAAGTTCATTCATGGTAAAAGTGATGAATGAAACATATAGAAACTTGTTCATCAATTCGGCATAAACATAGAGAATTAAGTCATTCATTTCGGTATGAATATAAAGAATGGATACCCTAAATTGAGAATCCATTGATTTGTTGTATACATGACGAAACATTATAACTCATTCGGTATCAATATAACAAATGAAACCCTAGGTAATAAAAAAAATTATTCGTCATTGTTGATGTAAAAAACTAGACTTGATATAATTAATTAATCACAGTTAAATATGAATAAAGAAATAAGACAAAGGATTTTTAAAGTTCTTTAGCTTTAACGATAATGGCCTACGTCCGATGTCTTGTATTGCTGGGTGTATTGTCTTAATTTTGATTATGATCGTTACTGATCGATGAACCCGCTATGGGGTGTATTACAATGTATTTATAGCCCTTGGGCTGTCAATATGGATAGATAATATGCCGTCATTGATTATACATATACATCTGCATATAGTATGAATGTTCTTTGAATCCATCTTCATCATTTCATCTCCTTGACCAGATGCTCAGTACGCTAAGTAGCTCAGCATAGTGAGTAGCTCGGTACATTAAGCTATTCGATAATTATATTTATGCCAGGTAGGATAACACATGTCTTCAGATAATTGGTCCACATCAGCTGACTAATTTTTGTATCAATAGAAGCCCCCGATGTTTCACAGTTGAAATTGGATAATTAGAGTGTGGAACATTATGCCCAGAAGTTGCTCGGATACACTTACCCAGTCTTACTGGACTACAGACCTCCAATACTAAGGATATTTTACTTTTATCTTAATCATTTGAGCGCGAAATGGAAAACTTGTAATAATTTGAAATTTTGATGAATGCTTGGGAACTCGTACTTTTTAGCCGCCGGTAACGTAATCGTCACTATCTGTAATCATCATTTTTCCCATTTTCCAAAGCAGCATATATAAAGGTGATAGAATCCTATTGTCTTCTACTTTTACTTCTAGATTTCTAAACTCTTTGTCTTCTCACTCTCTCCTTTTACTATCATTCTTTCTGTCTTCCGCCTTAGCAGATTTCTTCAATTTTTTGTAAGAACTTCTTCCTTCTTCTTTCTTTACATTAGCCACCATGGTTTATCTTATCGAATCGTTGGATAAGTTTAGGGCTGATTTTGCAATTCCTTCTTGGGTTATTCTGGAAGAATCTTCTTGCCCTTCTGATTTATTTTTTTAGCTGAGGGACACTGGTTTTCCTCCATTTTTGTAGCGAACTGCGGTTTTTCTTTCCCGACTAATCCCCTGTGTTTGGAATTTTGCCAAAATTTTGATATTGTTCCTGCAAGAGTAGTTCCAAATACATGGAGGGTTGTTAATGGCGTACATAGATTGAATCAACTTCATGGAACTCATTTAGGGATTCCTGAAATCATGTACTGTTATAAATGGGTTACCAGCGACACTACTTTTTATTTAAAAACTAGGTTTTCAAATAGAGCTTTAGTGGTCAATCTCTCTGATCTAATAGGGATTATTTTGATCATGGGGTTGTGATGAAAAGTTGGCAATACCCCCCTCTAAAAGGGAAAGACGTGTACCAAGGTCCGAGATGTCCACTTTATGGCAATGGGATAGGTTGTTTTTGTTTTTTCAAATTAGCTATGTTTTTGTTTAACAAAATGCATCACTGACATGTATTTTTTTACTTTACATTTGATAACAAAAGGAAACCTCCAAAAGAGAGTGATATAAATATAAAGGATTTGAAACTCATCTGGGGTTTGCATCAATCTATTGTTGGGGAGCACGTGAGAGCTGCTTCCTACTTGCTGAGATATAAGAATACCACTTCATTCTTTATTGCCCGACCTCTCATTCCTCATTTGGTGATTGAATTTGATCAGACACCAGCATCTTCACCGACTGTGGAAGAGTCTTCTTCTGATTTGGGTACTTCTATTGCTGATCTGATGGCGAAGAAGAGGAAAGCGCCCAACTTCTTTGCCAAGGATGCTCCTGGTACCGATGGGGAAGATAAAAAAAAAAGAATGTCTCGACTGAAGGGACTAAAATAAAAGAGGTTGTTCCATCTGGGGGGGCAACTACAACTGTTAAGGAGGTCGGCAAGAAGCCCCCTGTTGCCCCAAAAGAGGCATCACCTTTGATTGAAGTTGCTATTACAAAAGAGGCATATGGAATGTGTGAAGCTGATGTTATTCAAGAAGAGACAACACCTTTGATTAAAGGTGATCCTTTGCAGAGGTTGAGGAGGGGTCTTGCTAAAAGGCCCATGGATGTTATTGCTCAACCTATTAGGGTCGAGCTTCCTTCTTTAAGGGCCAGTTATCCAGCTATCATTACTCCTGGCTTGGCCAAGAAATTGATCAGGTCGGGGACTCTTCCTGATTGTCGAGCTGCTGAAACTTCAACTCCTTGGGATAGGGTTAATGATTTGGAAGCCCAACACCTTGCATCAGTAAGTGTCATTATACTTGTCTTTTTAGTTCATTTCCATATTCATACTCTGATTTATGCTTTTCTTCTTCCTGTAATTTTTGGTTTGTTTTGATAATATCGTGGAGAAGGATGAGGCCATCAAAGCTTCAACTTCGTCCAGTGGAGTGGAGGAGGCCCTTTCCAGGTTGTCAAAATCTTTGGCAGAATCTCGGAATAAATACGAGGAAGACAAAGCTACCTGGGAATCCAAGATCCAATCTACTGAGACATGGATAGTTGGAGGAGCAGACGAGTTAGGAGGAATTCCGTCATTGTTCCTATTGCTGGATTCTCAGATTTCAGCCATATATGATGCATTTTTTAGTGAAAAATGCTACGTATAGTCGTTCCCACAGACGGCGTCAATCTGTTGATGTAAAAAACTAGACTTGATCTAATTAATTAATTAGAGATAAATATGAATAAAGAAATAAGGCAAAGGACTTTTAAAGTGGTTCAGCCTTAACGATAATGGCCTACGTCCACTGTCTTATATTGCTGGTTGCCTTAATCTTGATTATGATCATTAGTGATCGATTAACCCGCTATGGGGTGTATTACATTGTATTTATAGCCCTTGGGCTGTCAATATGAATAGACAATATGCCATCATTGAATAGACATATACATCTGTATATAGTATGAATGTTCATTGCATCTGTCTTCGTCATTTCATCTCCTTGACCAGATGCTCGGTACGGTCAGAAGCTCGGCATGGTGAGTAGCTCGGTACATTAAGTTGTTCGATAATTATATTTATGCCAGGTAGGATAACACATGTCTTCAGAAAATTGGTCCACGTCAGCTGACTAATTTTTGTATCAACAGTCATGAACATATCGAATAAATGGAATTCATTCGATATGTTCATAACGAATGAAACTCGAGTTTCATACCTTCAACTTTTTTAATAGTCCAGACAAAGTTATAATAAAAATTAAAAAATTATTGGTTCGATTTCATCGAAGTTAATTTGCAACAGTTCGGACGAGGTTACATTCAAGTAACTTTGTAATTTGATTTCATACTATAATACCAGAACGTGTAGAAGATGAACTTGGTTCGTTGTTAAACAACGAACGAACAACAAATTTACTTGGTTCTATGTTTACATTCGTTGGGATAAATATTCAAGGCCAAAAGAATATATATATATATATATATATATATATATATATATATATATATATATATATATATATATATGCGGACCAGCTCACATTTTAAGAGTGCAGACCAGACATGTGTCACCTGATGGTAAACCCATAAAAGAGAGATAGTGTGCCTATAATTTAGCCGATAATTTCTAGGCTCATCGCCAGGTGACACATGTCTGGTCCGCAGTCTTAAAATGCGAACTAGTCCGCACAAGAGTAGTATTATGTGTGTGTGTGTGTGTGTGTATATATATATATTTGTGTGTCTGTGTGTGTGTGTGTGTGTGTGTATTCAAATGGGTAGTTTATATAATGTACTAACCTGATGTTCAATTTTTAGTTGAAAGAGAATGAATGTGAAGATGATAAGTTTAGAAGTTGAAGATGAAAGGCTAGGGAATTTGAATGTGTAGAGAGATGCAGGGAAAGTGTGTAAATGATTATTAGAACTTTAAATATGTGGTGGCGCTGATGTGGTATTATGAAGTAACTATAAGAATTAAGTGGTATTTTTTAGTAAAAATAAAGTTGTGGTATTTTGGAGAAAAAAATGAAGTACCCTTAGAAACCCCCTTTAAATATCTACATCGATTTTAAAATTAGATGAGTATTAAATTGCATTTATCTATTAACATAGAATAATAACTTTTTTATAATATCTTGAATAGTTAATGAAAAATAATATTTAGCCTTAAAAGAAAAATAGCTCACGAGGGCCCCCGTTTTCTGAAATCCTACAGCAAGCCCCGTATGTAAAACTATGCGCGCACACGTGTGTGAAACTGTAGTGCAGGCTGTGTGGGTGTGTGTGGATGTATCAATAATCGATCCATAAAAATATTATAATGCAATTCCTTGATTTTAATATAGAATTCGCTTTATAGATTTGGAATTCTTAGATCCCGTGACAAATCCAACTCATTTTATCTAACCAAACAATAAAACTGGAATCCAACGTCCTTTTTCTAATTCCAAAAGCTTGAATATTGGACCACCAAACAAACCCATACTGTCAAGGGTAACACGATTATATAATCGTGGTGTATTCATGTCAACCCATATAGTTAATTACCCCTCAATATATTAGATTGTGTATAAATTGAAAATAAAATATGGACTTAATCTACCACCTCCATCTCAAATTAAGAGCCCCTTTAAAAAAATCAAACTTTTTAAAGAAACATTAGTTTCATAAAGGATCAAGAAAAACTTAATGAACTATCATTGTAATCTATTACATTTATATTTCTAATAAGCAGGGTATATACCTGATACACATATTTTTACAATTATGTTAATATGTACAGGCAATAAGGTGAAAATAAGCAATAATGTTAGTGATATGTGTGTGTGACATGCAGTGTTAAAGTAAGCAGATCTATAATCCTGAAGGCTGTACGCTTTGGGTTAATGGAGCACCGTGTTTGGTAAGCTGACTCAAGACGTATGCCACGACAACTTAGCGCCACAGTTAGAGTGACAGCGATACAGGAAAATTACGCTGCCAACACTGTTGGCTATAAATTTATTTGAAGGCCTTCTTAAAAGTTTCCTCTTGATGGATTCACCAGCGACAGTTTGGCAGGAAATGGAAGTTTCTTTTAAGGACTGTGGAGGAGCTGTGACAATCGCGTTGCTTGTACTATCCAATCCAGGCAGGTTTTAAAAGAAAAACAAAGCAATATCTATCAAATAAATTTTAATAAAATTAAGAAATACGAGCATGTGAGATTTGGGACATAGGTTTTGGTAGTTCCCATGAATTCTTGCTTTTCATATGTAATTGTTTATGTTGGTCTAAGGTAGCCGAAGAATTTAATACGCATTTATTTAATTTTCTTGTTAGTAACAACAAATCTTACATTTGGATAGCGTTAAGTGAACTTATTTTTTCATTATAAAAGCATCATAAGTGAGGAAGCTCCCATGTCCATACAACATAATTTTTTATGTTATTATATATAGAAATAGAAGTTTCTGTTAAGGTCTGTGGAGGAGCTGTGACAATCGCGTTGCTTGTAGTATCCAATCCAGGCGGGACCTAAAAGCAAAACGAAACAATATATATCAAAGAAACATTTAAGAAAATTAAAAAAGACAGGCATGTGGGAGTTGAGAAATAGGTTTTGGTTGTTCACATGAATTCTTTCTTTTCATATGTAATTGTTTATGTTGGTTTAAGGTGGCCGAAGAATATAATAAAAGTATATTTAATTTTCTTGTTAGTAACAACAAATATTACAACTGGAAAGTGGTAAGTGAACTTATATATTCATTATAAAAGCATTGGAAGTGAGGAAGCGCCCATGCCCATATAATATTATTTTTTTATTTTACTGTATATGGATACAGATGATATCACATGCATGCCCAGCTTTACTGTTGTCCTAATTTTTATTTTAAAACGACACTGTCGGAGTGCATGTGTCTTGTCATGTCATATTAATATCCCTTATCCATATATGAATTTTTTTAATCTACCTTGGTCTGTTGATATGGGTCGAGCCTTCATATAACACTTAAGGAGAGATGACAATAATTTGTGTCTCAGCGGAATCAATACAGACAAAATTAATATCAGATGCCATAAAACTAACCAGGGACATGAATAAGAAACTAATTTATGTCAACATGATCTTATATATTTTGGGTATAAGAAACTAATTAATGTCACGCTGCCAATAATAATATGGGCAGAAACACTCCACACCTTCTGTCTGAATAAGAGTAATTGCATTCACAGTTGAAGTGGATTGAAGACATCTGATTGCAGGGCATTTGCGAAGCGTGTTATCCATCTTACACACGTAACTCCATATGATCCTCGCGAAGTCCATCTTTGCCATTTCCACATTCAAGCCCGTATATTCTTGGTGTACCATTTTGATCTCACATGCGTTTCTACCAGGTATTGCAAAAAGTAAAATTCACACAAACCACAAAAAAAAAAAATCAGTCCCCAGTACTCCAGTAACCATATGAGATGCTATCTAGTATCATCTTTGATGATTTTAAGCACATCATTTCTCATGTGGGTGGGTTACCCATAGATTAAAAAGATAATAAAATATAAATAAAATTTGGGACAAGTTAAACATATAGAGTAACCTTTAGTAGTCTATTTTTGTGGGTATGAGACTTTCATCTTGGATGAGAGAATTTAGAGAGAAATGAGGGAGGGGGAATATCGGGTGAATCAAGGGGATAAACGTAGTAATAACGTGATGTGTTCTGGGGTTATAATGGCCAAGTTGTTGGAAAAATCTTTAACTAGTACTATTGAGCCATAAATAAAGATGATATGACAAAAAAATTTAAATAGTTGCATACTTATGTAGATATAGAAGATTTTATATTATATAAAAAACCTATGACAAAACAACTACGCCTTTTCAAAGTGGAGCTTTCATTATGCCTATTCTATAACAATATACTGATACATTAGAGTATAACTAGAGTACAAAAGTGAGCATGGAACTTGCATTTCCTGATTCTCCAACCAGATATGAAGAACCGGACCCGTACATACTTTTTCTGTCTTGGGCCTAAACAATGGCCATGAACAAAATAAAACCGTCAGAGGCATACACTGGTAATAGCATTGAGAGTAAGTAATAATCAACAATTATAAGTTTATTATTTGCTAAGTGTCTAGAAGTATATTTATATTAACTGAAATGCAATGTGAAGATGTAAAGGTGGACAACTAAAAAAAATAGGAGATAGAGATAGAGAGAGAGAGAGAGTGCAAAGAACTGTTTAGAGCCAGTTTAGGAAAAAAAACTATCACTGCAACCTATATTATAAAACATATAGTTTTTCTTTGTGTGGGATTATGAGTGAAGTAGATTGGAAGATTGAATCTAACTGTCAAAAATTATCCAAAGCTAATGCACTTTTTACGCTTTGTCCAACTCTCTAATTCTCAATTCAAATTTTAATATGGCTGCCCGAATATTAGAATGCTTACCCTGGCACCATCTAATGCAAAACTCCAAAAATTTCGTTGATTCTCAAAACCCGTACTTCCAAAATATTTCAACTCCCAACACTTTTCTGCTAAAACCACCTCAGTTGTGCTTTGTTTCGTTGTTCGCAGTTCATGGTTAGCATTTCTTCCAATGAAAATTTACTCTATTCGCTTGACTAATTCATGTATTTTCAAAACCCTGAAGTTTTTCTTAATCTGTAAACATGCATAGTGATCCTCCAAAGGAGGTAACAACCATCCAATCATTTTAAAATATAATAAAGAACTCATATTTGCACGATTCATATATATTAAATATATTTTTATAGGTTATCAGAACCAGCATTGGGAAATTAGAACTTGAAATGTTTCGGGTGTAGCGTAAACTTCCGAGGTGTAGGAGCAGTGGAGCACTGGGTTTTGGTTTCTTTTGCGTCAAAACATTAAAGCAAAGTCTTAATAAAGGTAAAAGGTTAAACTATCTGGAATACTAAATTTTTCTCCATTTTTCAGATGATGGAATTGTGTGATTGAAGAAACAATTTCCAATGTATTAATTCCTTGTAGAGGTTTACGTATTGCCTGTATTCACTTGCAATAAGATTAGAAAAGGTTTCTCCATAATTTTAGATTTAACTGATTCATTTCATGATCTTATACTTATCATTATGAGGAGATTTGTAGTCAAGTCAGAAGGGGATTTTATTCGTTTAGCTGCTAATTATTTATATGTCCAACACTTGAATTTAATTTTTGACGGTAGTGTTTGATATAAGTTTTGAAAGAGGTGTATTATTGTGGTACTCTCTCTCTCTCTGTCTCTCTCTCTCTCTCTCTTTAACCCCGATGAAACACCATAATAACCATGCAGATGACAGATCAAAGTCTGAACCACAATTCAAACACATGTTAACCCATACCAAACACTTCCATCATAACATAGATTAAAGCTCGAGAGCACAAACTGGGTTCCGATTTTCTTTCCTCTGTTCTTTAATTTTCCCCAATTTCCATGCCTCAAGGTGGCAGGTTTTTTTTTACAGAAGATAGGTAGTGAAATTTTAGGTTTATGGAGCTTGAAGGTGGTAGTGGTAGGGCTTAATATCTATTTGTCAACAGGTTTGTGTGGTTGATGGTATTTGTCTGGTCGTGGTTGGTGGTGGTTGTAGAGATGATGATGTGAGTGTTTATAGGTTCTAATGTAAATTAAAATGTCAATGGCAATACAAAAAGACACTCAGAGTCAACACTCAAATTAAGAAGCGTAGAATTATCTACTATATTGGGATAATTGGATATATATAAGGGAGTGGGAAGGATCTAGAAGGGTGACATCAAAACCCTAAATAGGGTAGTGGGCCTAGGCCCATGTGATGTCACATGACCTAGGAGCACTCCTTTTATAATATATTCCTAAAATGCTCATTCTATAAGGCTTCCCACTAGCCCTATAATACAAGCTACAAACGTGATAAAAATAAATGAAACTTAATAAAATAAAAGACTAAAAATACTAGAAAACTACTAAAATATCCCTAAAGTTTCCCTAATTTCCATCACTCTCCTCTCCATGAAAATAGGTCGACCTCGAAATCAAAGGCGACCTCGAAATCAAAGGGGAACACCATGAGAGTCAGGATCAACGAGAATGATTTTGGTAATCAACGCCTGGTGCTGGAATGTCCCTCCACCTCTTCGTCTGGTGGATTCGACTTATCAGTCACTAACAAGGTCCTCCTACGTGCTTTGAGGCACTATGTTGCTTTGTGGTCCACCACACCACAATTGAAACATTTCATAGCAATGGGGGGCACGTCAGAGACCCGAGGCAGGGCTACCATCGAAGAAGTGGGTTGAGGAGCTGGAACGATAGGAGTGCTACAATAGGACTCAACTTTGGGCATGTACTCGACCGCCTTGAGAAAGGATGGTATCTCACGAACCCCAAGCCCTGTCGAATATATGGTTGGAGTCCCTGTAGCGGTTGATTCGCTGAGTCTCGATCTCACCCAAATGGGTACGAGTGCAAAGAAGCAGTAATTGCCCGGTGTAGGTGGGGACTACGGAGGTGCACTGCCTAAGGCTCTAGATCCGCATGTATAGGTCACGCTCATATGTCAGTGGGATGAAGAATGCCCGTAACTCTATCTTTAACTGATCCCAGATTTGGATTGGAAGAATCTCTGAGGTTGCGCATCATTTCACCGTATCATTCCACCATATGTGAAAATCCCTAAGATTTGGTGGTCATTAACTGAACGCGGTTGCATCCCATGCGTTTGTAGTCGAACACCATGTCTATCGTTCCAATCCAATCGACGAGGGCATCCACGTCCAAGTGACGGCCAAACATCGGAACATCCACCCTAATATTATCATGGAGGATCTTGGAGAGAAGCTTAAGTTCTAAAGCTATGTAGTCACCCCCAATTGTGGATCCACCAGGTCTCCATCCTTATCTTCAATAAACTCCTCCCGCATAGTTCTAGTGCAGGGCCGTAGCCTATCAACCGCAGGTGGCTCAATCGGATCAGGGGTGTCCACATAAATTAGATCCTCGGGTGGACAGTTCAAGCAATCATCCATTAAGGGGACACGCTTGTATCAGAGAAAACAGTGGCAATCTTTAACTCGCGCAAAGGCGTGACCTTGGGACTGAAGGAGTCAAACCGAGAACTGTCGATGCACCACTCATCAAGCATTAGGACTCTACCATCCCCACAGAGAGATACGGGCTTGGGTGGCGAGGCATCCTCTCCATATTTCCCAAATTAGATTCATGAGTGATAAAAATTTATGGGTTGGTGGAGTCATTCCTTCACTCGTCGACGACAGTCTCGAGTAGAGTTTTATGGGTTGTTTGGGGTAGAGATGACAGATCAGGTATCCGACACTAGGTTGGGGAACTCGAGTTTGGTGACAAAATGGTCGATTTTGAGTAGGTATCTGATATGTTGGGTTGAGTAATGGGGTGGCTCGAATCTGACAAGGGTTCTAGTGGGCACACCCCAGGATGGGGTCAGGTTAAGGAGGGGTCGAGTAAAGTCAGGACGTCCTAACCTGGTAGGAGGCGGGGGGTTTTGGTTTGGATTTTGAAGGGTGATACAGGGGCGTCTAAGGGTGAAGAGTTCAGGCATTGGCTGGGTGAGGGTGCCCAGAAAATCTTTTTTTGACATTGTTTAAATAAAATAAAAAACAAATAACTTGGTTTACAGCTAAAGAACAATAATTTTCCGGAGCAGATTTCAAAGAAAAATTAGCTGAAAGAAAAGGTCTTAAAGAAATCAACTTTTAAAAAAAAAGGAAATAAGGTAATGAAATAAAGGAGATTCAGGTTTTAATAAAGATAAAAGTAAAAATATTTAACAGCTCGTTGGAGCAAGAAATGCACTCGAGCAGAGAATGATTGGAGATGCAGACTCATCGCAAGACTCAGGTAGGAGTAAGAGCAGAATGGGCAGGAGAGAGACTAAGGTCTTTCTGGAGAAGTTTTCTGAGTTGGCAGCCAAGGCTAGAGTTTTTTGTTTTGTGTCTTAAATGATTAACGTTTTAATCATGTGGGTTTGTGTTTTGATCAGGTGGGGATTCTCAATTTCTAAGTGTTAAAAAAAGAAAAAAGAACAAGTGAAGAACATATTAAAACTACATAGTTTTGTGCATTTTCTATTAAATAAGCTTGGATGCCAAAATGAGCCAAAATTCACTACACCAAAAACAGGATTCTGGCACAGTTCAAAACCGTGCCTAATCAAATCTGGCACGATTTTGAACTGTGCAGAATCAGGTGTTCCAAAATGGGAATTTTTTCTGGCACGGTTTAAAAGTGTGCCAGAATCAGTCAAATAGGAACACTTCTAGCACACTTTTAAACCGTGCCAGAATTTGATATTTCTGGCACACTTTTGGCACAGTTTTTAACTGTGCTAGATTCAGCAAAATAGGAACACTTCTGGCACACTTTTAAACCGTGCTAGAATTTGATATTTCTGGCACACTTTTGGCACAGTTTTTAACTGTCCCAGATTCAACATAATTTAAAAAAAATTAGCACAGTTTAAAATCGTGCCAAAATATGATACACTTTTGCCACGATTTTGAACTGTGCCAATTTTTTTTAATTTTAAAAAAAATATTTGAAAGCACAAAATTCACAAATTAATAATATTGCGCGTTATTAATAAACTAATGTACATACAAACTTCAAAATATTACAAGTCTTTAACTGCTCATAGGCCCAAAAAAAATTCGGCAGAGTTTCCTCAATTTTCTGGACATTCCAAAACCTGTTAATACAAAACCTGCCTAACATAATTTCACAAAATATAACAATTAACTTACAAAAGCCCTCATGGCCAAAAAACTCAATAATAAAACAACAAAAGACCGTACGATCATGACACAAAAACATGGATTCATTAATAAACCCCTTTTTGTAAACCATTGAGTTCTTTGTGTGTTCCACGCGAATAAAAGCCAACGATAAACTGTTATCCTGCAAAAAAATAGAATATAAAAAATATACGATATTAGTAACCCAATACTTTACAAAAAAAAAAATACTCAATACAAAAAAATTACATATATGAATGGAAATTAACATCATACTCACAAACGGGGAGACCCGGGACTACGCGGTCAGTTCCTACAAGTTACATTGGTCCCGTGCGAGGTGTTCGTGCCTCCTACGGGGTCGTTTGGGGGCTGGTTTGGGTTTTCACTCTTTAACGGCTTGTTTTTAAGTTCAAGTGTTGATTTTTGCAAATTATCGTCTTACTCTCAAACCGAGAGACCCGGGACTACGCGATCAGTTCGTACAAGTTACATTGGTCCCGTGCGAGGTGTTCGTGGCTCCTACGGGGTCGTTTGGGGGTTGGTTTGGGTATTCACCCTTTGACGGCATGTTTTTAACTAAGTGTGATTTTTGCAAATTATCGTCATATTCACAAACCGGGAGACCCGGAACTATGCGGTCAGTTCCTACAAGTTACATTGGTCCCGTGCGAGGTGTTCGTTCCCCCTACGGGTCGTTTGGGGGCTGGTTTGGGTTTTCACCCTTTAACGTCTTGTTTTTAAGTTTAAGTGTTGATTTTTTCAAATTATCGTCCTACTCTCAACCCGAGAGACCCGGGACTACGCGATCAGTTCATACAAGTTACATTGGTCCCGTGCGAGGTGGTCATGCCCCCTACGGGGTAGTTTGGGGGGTGGTTTGGGTTTTCACCCTTTAACGGCTTGTTTTTAAGTTTAAGTGCTGATTTTTGAAAATTAAAGTCATATTCACAAATTGGGAGACCCGGGACTACGCGATCAGTTCCTACAAGTTACATTGGTCCCGTGAGAGGTGTTCGTGCCCCCTACGGGGTCGTTTGGGGGCTGGTTTGGGTTTTCACCCTTTAACGGCTTGTTTTTAAGTTTAAGTGTTGATTTTTGCAAATTATCTTCCTACTCTCAAACTGAGAGACCCGGGACTACGCGATCAGTTCCTACAAGTTACATTGGTCCCGTGCGAGGTGTTCGTGCCCCCTACGGGGTAGTTTGGGGGGTGGTTTGGGTTTTCACGCTTTAACGGCTTGTTTTTAAGTTTAAGTGTTGATTTTTGCAAATTATCGTCATATTCACAAACCGGGAGACCTGGGACTACGCGGTCAGTTCCTACAAGTTACATTGGTCCCGTGCGAGGTGTTCGTGCCTCCTACGGGGTCGTTTGGGGGGTGGTTTGGGTTTTCACCCTTTGACGGCTTGTTTTTAAGTTTAAGTGCTGATTTTTGCAAATTATCGTCATATTCACAAATCGGGAGACCCGGGACTACGCGAACAGTTCCTACAAGTTACATTGGTCCCGTGAGAGGTGTTCGTGCCCCCTACGAGGTCGTTTGGGGGGTGGTTTGGGTTTTCACCCTTTGACGACTTGTTTTTAACTAAGTGTGATTTTTGAAAATTATCGTCATATTCACAAACCGGGAGACCCGAGACTACGCGGTCAGTTCCTACAAGTTACATTGGTCCCGTGCGAGGTGTTCGTACCCCCTACGGGGTCGTTTGGGGGCTGGTTTGGGTTTTCACCCTTTAACGGCTTGTTTTTAAGTTTAAGTGTTGATTTTTGCAAATTATCGTCCTACTCTCAAACCGAGAGACCTGGGACTACGCGATCAGTTCCTACAAGTTACATTGGTCCCGTGCGAGGTGTTTGTGCCCCCTACAGGGTAGTTTGGGTGGTGGTTTGGGTTTTCACCCTTTAACGGCTTGTTTTTAAGTTTAAGTGCTGATTTTTGCAAATTATCGTCATATTCACAAATCGGGAGACCCGGGACTACGCGATCAGTTCCTACAAGTTACATTGGTCCCGTGAGAGGTGTTCGTGCCCCCTACGGGGTCGTTTGGGGTTGGTTTGGGTTTTCACCCTTTAACGGCTTGTTTTTAAGTTTAAGTGTTAATTTTTGCAAATTATCATCCTACTCTCAAACCGAGAGACCCAGGACAACGCGATCAGTTCCTACAAGTTACATTGGTCCCGTGCGAGGTGTTCGTGCCCCCTATGGGATAGTTTGGGGGGCTGGTTTGGGTTTTCACCCTTTAACGGCTTGTTTTTAAGTTTAAGTGCTGATTTTTGCAAATTATCGTCATATTCATAAACCGGGAGACCCAGGACTACGCGGTCAGTTCCTACAAGTTACATTGGTCCCGTGCGAGGTGTTCGTGCCCCCTACGGGGTCGTTTGGGTTTTCTCCCTTTGACGGCTTGTTTTTAAGTTTAAGTGCTGATTTTTGCAAATTATCGTCATATTCACAAATCGGGAGACCTGGGACTACGCGATTAATTCCTACAAGTTACATTGGTCCCGTGAGAGGTGTTCGTTCCCCCTACGGGGTAGTTTGGGGGGTGGTTTCGGTTTTCACCCTTTGACGACTTGTTTTTAACTAAGTGTGATTTTTGCAAATTATCGTCATATCCACAAACCGGGAGACCCGGGACTACGCGGTCAGTTCCAAGAAGTTACATTGGTCCCGTGCGAGGTGTTCGTGCCCCCTACGGGGTCGTTTGGGGGATGGTTTGGGTTTTCACCCTTTAACGGCTTGTTTTTAAGTTTAAGTGTTGATTTTTGCAAATTATCGTCCAACTCTCAAACCGAGAGACCCATGACTACGCGATCAGTTCCTACAAGTTACATTGGTCCCGTGCGAGGTGTTCGTGCCCCCTACGGGGTAGTTTGGTGGGTGGTTTGGGTTTTCACCCTTTAACGGCTTGTTTTTAAGTTTAAGTGGTGATTTTTTCAAATTATCATCATATTCACAAATCGGGAGACCCGGGACTACGCGATCAGTTCCTACAAGTTACATTGGTCCCGTGAGAGGTGTTCGTGCCCCCTACGGGGTCGTTTGGGGGATGGTTTGGGTTTTCACACTTTGACGGCTTGTTTTTAAGTTTAAGTGCTAATTTTTGCAAATTATCGTCATATTCACAAATCGGGAGACCCGCGACTACGCGATCAATTCCTACAAGTTACATTGGTCCCGTGAGAGGTGTTCGTGACCCCTACGGGGTAGTTTGGGGGGTGGTTTGGGTTTTCACCCTTTGACGACTTGTTTTTAACTAAATGTGATTTTTGCAAATTATCGTCATATTCACAAACCGGGAGACCCGGGACTACGCGGTAAGTCCCTACAAGTTACATTGGTCCCGTGCGAGGTGTTCGTGCCCCCTACGGGGTCGTTTGGGGGCTGGTTTGGGTTTTCACTCTTTAACGGCTTGTTTTTAAGTTTTAGTGTTGATTTTTGAAAATTATCGTCCTACTCTCAAACCGAGAGACCCGGGACTACGCGATCAGTTCCTACAAGTTACAATGGTCCCGTGCGAGGTGTTCGTGCCCCCTACGGGGTAGTTTGGGGGGTGGTTTTGGTTTTCACCCTTTAACGGCTTGTTTTTAAGTTTAAGTGCTGATTTTTGCAAATTATCGTCATATTCATAAATCGGGAGACCCGGGACTACGCGATCAGTTCCTACAAGTTACATTGGTCCCGTGCGAGGTGTTCGTACCTCCTACGGGGTTGTTTGGGGGTTGGTTTTGGTATTCACCCTTTGACGGCATGTTATTAACTAAGTGTGATTTTTGCAAATTATCGTCATATTCACAAACCGGGAGACCCGGGACTACGCGGTCAGTTCCTACAAGTTACATTGGTCCCGTGCGAGGTGTTCGTGCCCTTTACGGGGTCTTTTGGGTGCTGGTTTTGGTTTTCACCCTTTAACGCCTTGTTTTTAAGTTTAAGTGTTGATTTTTGCAAATTATCGTCCTACTCTCAAACCGAGAGACCCGGGACTACGCGATCAGTTCCTACAAGTTACATTGGTCCCGTGCGAGGTGTTCGTGCCCCCTATGGGGTAGCTTGGGGGTGGTTTGGGTTTTCACCCTTTAACGGCTTGTTTTTAAGTTTAAGTGCTGATTTTTGCAAATTATCGTCTTATTCACAAACCGGGAGACCCGGGACTACGCAGTCAGTTCCTACAAGTTACATTGGTCCCGTGCGAGGTGTTCGTGCCTCCTACGGGGTCGTTTGGGGGGTAATTTTGGTTTTCACCCTTCGACGGCTTGTTTTTAAGTTTAGGTGCTGATTTTTGCAAATTATTGTCATATTCACAAATCGGAAGACCCGGGACTACGCGATCAGTTCCTACAAGTTACATTGATCCCGTGAGAGGTGTTCGTGCCCCCTACGGGATCGTTTGGGTGGTGGTTTGGGTTTTCACCCTTTGACGACTTGTTTTTAACTAAGTGTGATTTTTGCAAATTATCGTCATATTCACAAACCGAGAGACCCGGGACTACGCGGTCAGTTCCTACAAGTTACATTGGTCCCGTGCGAGGTGTTCGTGCCCCCTACGGGGTCGTTTGGGGGATGGTTTGGGTTTTCACCCTTTAACGGCTTGTTTTTAAGTTTAAGTGTTGATTTTTTCAAATTATCGTCCTACTCTCAAACCGAGAGACCCGGGACTACGCGATCAGTTCCTATAAGTTACATTGGTCCCGTACGAGGTGTTCGTGCCCCCTACGGGGTAGTTTGGGGGATGGTTTGGGTTTTCACCCTTTAACGGCTTGTTTTTAAGTTTAAGTGCTGATTTTTACAAATTATCGTCATATTCACAAATTGGGAGACCCGGGACTACGCGATCAGTTCCTACAAGTTACATTGGTCCCGTGAGAGGTGTTCGTGCCCCCTACGAGGTCGTTTGGGGGCTGGTTTGGGTTTTCACCCTTTAACGGCTTGTTTTTAAGTTTAAGTGTTGATTTTTGCGAATTATCATCCTACTCTCAAACCGAGAGACCCGGGACTACGCGATTAGTTCCTACAAGTTACATTGGTCCCGTGCGAGGTGTTCGTGCCCCCTACGGGGTAGTTTGGGGGTGGTTTGGGTTTTCACCCTTTAACGACTTATTTTTAAGTTTAAGTGCTGATTTTTGCAAATTATCGTCATATTCACAAACCGGGAGACCCGGGACTACGCGGTTAGTTCCTACAAGTTACATTGGTCCCGTGCGAGGTGTTCGTGCCCCCTACGGGGTAGTTTGGGTGGTGGTTTGGGTTTTCACCCTATAACGGCTTGTTTTTAAGTTTAAGTGTTGATTTTTGCAAATTATCGTCATATTCACAAATCGGGAGACCCGGGACTACGCGATCAGTTCCTACAAGTTACATTGGTCCCGTGAGAGGTGTTCGTGCCCCCTACGGGGTCGTTTGGGGCTGGTTTGGGTTTTCACCCTTTAACGGCTTGTTTTTAAGTTTAAGTGTTAATTTTTGCAAATTATCGTCCTACTCTCAAACCGAGAGACCCAGGACAACGCGATCAGTTCCTACAAATTACATTGGTCCCGTGCGAGGTGTTAGTGACCCCTACAGGGTAGTTTGGGGGGGTGGTTTGGGTTTTCATCCTTTAACGGCTTGTTTTTAAGTTTAAGTGTTGATTTTTGCAAATTATCGTCATATTCACAAACCGGGAGACCCGGGACTACGCGGTCAGTTCCTACAAGTTACATTGGTCCCGTGCGAGGTGTTCGTGCCCCCTACGGGGTCGTTTGGGTTTTCTCCCTTTGACGGCTTGTTTTTAAGTTTAAGTGCTGATTTTTGCAAATTATCGTCATATTCACAAATCGGGAGACCTGGGACTACGCGATTAATTCCTACAAGTTACATTGGTCCCGTGAGAGGTGTTCGTGCCCCCTACGGGGTAGTTTGGGGGGTGGTTTGGGTTTTCACCCTTTGACGACTTGTTTTTAACTAAGTGTGATTTTTGCAAATTATCGTCATATTCACAAACCGGGAGACCCAGGATTACGCGGTCTGTTCCTACAATTTACATTGGTCCCGTGCGAGGTGTTCGTGCCCCCTACGGGGTCGTTTGGGGACTGATTTGGGTTTTCACCCTTTAACGGCTTGTTTTTAAGTTTAAGTGTTGATTTTTGAAAATTATTGTCCTACTCTCAAACCGAGAGACCCGGGACTACGCGATCAGTTCCTACAAGTTACATTGGTCCCGTGCGAGGTGTATGTGCCCCCTACGGGGTAGTTTGGGGGGTGGTTTGGGTTTTCACCCTTTAACGGCTTGTTTTTAAGTTTAAGTGCTGATTTTTGCAAATTATCGTCATATTCATAAATCGGGAGACCCGGGACTACGCGATCTGTTCCTACAAGTTACATTGGTCCCGTGCGAGGTGTTCGTACCTCCTACGGGGTCGTTTGGGGGTTGGTATTGGTATTCACCCTTTGACGGCATGTTTTTAACTAAGTGTGATTTTTGCAAATTATCGTCATATTCACAAACCGGGAGACCCGGGACTACGCGGTCAGTTCCTACAAGTTACATTGGTCCCGTGCGAGGTGTTCGTGCCCCCTACGGGGTCTTTTGGGGGCTGGTTTTGGTTTTCACCCTTTAACAGCTTGTTTTTAACTAAGTGTGATTTTTGCAAATTATCGTCCTACTCTCAAACCGAGAGACCTGGGACTACGCGATCAGCTCCTACAAGTTACATTGGTCCCGTGCGAGGTGTTCGTTCCCCCTACGGGTCGTTTGGGGGCTGGTTTGGGTTTTCACCCTTTAACGTCTTGTTTTTAAGTTTAAGTGTTGATTTTTTCAAATTATCGTCCTACTCTCAACCCGAGAGACCCGGGACTACGCGATCAGTTCATACAAGTTACATTGGTCCCGTGCGAGGTGGTCATGCCCCCTACGGGGTAGTTTGGGGGGTGGTTTGGGTTTTCACCCTTTAACGGCTTGTTTTTAAGTTTAAGTGCTGATTTTTGCAAATTAAAGTCATTTTCACAAATTGGGAGACCCGGGACTACGCGATCAGTTCCTACAAGTTACATTGGTCCCGTGAGAGGTGTTCGTGCCCCCTACGGGGTCGTTTGGGGGCTGGTTTGGGTTTTCACCCTTTAACGGCTTGTTTTTAAGTTTAAGTGTTGATTTTTGCAAATTATCTTCCTACTCTCAAACTGAGAGACCCGGGACTACGCGATCAGTTCCTACAAGTTACATTGGTCCCGTGCGAGGTGTTCGTGCCCCCTACGGGGTAGTTTGGGGGGTGGTTTGGGTTTTCACGCTTTAACGGCTTGTTTTTAAGTTTAAGTGTTGATTTTTGCAAATTATCGTCATATTCACAAACCGGGAGACCTGGGACTACGGGGTCAGTTCCTACAAGTTACATTGGTCCCGTGCGAGGTGTTCGTGCCTCCTACGGGGTCGTTTGGGGGGTGGTTTGGGTTTTCACCCTTTGACGGCTTGTTTTTAAGTTTAAGTGCTGATTTTTGCAAATTATCGTCATATTCACAAATCGGGAGACCCGGGACTACGCGAACAGTTCCTATAAGTTACATTGGTCCCGTGAGAGGTGTTCGTGCCCCCTACGAGGTCGTTTGGGGGGTGGTTTGGATTTTCACCCTTTGACGACTTGTTTTTAACTAAGTGTGATTTTTGAAAATTATCGTCATATTCACAAACCGGGAGACCCGAGACTACGCGGTCAGTTCCTACAAGTTACATTGGTCCCGTGCGAGGTGTTCGTACCCCCTACGGGGTCGTTTGGGGGCTGGTTTGGGTTTTCACCCTTTAACGGCTTGTTTTTAAGTTTAAGTGTTGATTTTTGCAAATTATCGTCCTACTCTCAAACCGAGAGACCTGGGACTACGCGATCAGTTCCTACAAGTTACATTGGTCCCGTGCGAGGTGTTTGTGCCCCCTACAGGGTAGTTTGGGTGGTGGTTTGGGTTTTCACCCTTTAACGGCTTGTTTTTAAGTTTAAGTGCTGATTTTTGCAAATTATCTCATATTCACAAATCGGGAGACCCGGGACTACGCGATCAGTTCCTACAAGTTACATTGGTCCCGTGAGAGGTGTTCGTGCCCCCTACGGGGTCGTTTGGGGTTGGTTTGGGTTTTCACCCTTTAACGGCTTGTTTTTAAGTTTAAGTGTTAATTTTTGCAAATTATCATCCTACTCTCAAACCGAGAGACCCAGGACAACGCGATCAGTTCCTACAAGTTACATTGGTCCCGTGCGAGGTGTTCGTGCCCCCTATGGGATAGTTTGGGGGGCTGGTTTGGGTTTTCACCCTTTAACGGCTTGTTTTTAAGTTTAAGTGCTGATTTTTGCAAATTATCGTCATATTCATAAACCGGGAGACCCAGGACTACGCGGTCAGTTCCTACAAGTTACATTGGTCCCGTGCGAGGTGTTCGTGCCCCCTACGGGGTCGTTTGGGTTTTCTCCCTTTGACGGCTTGTTTTTAAGTTTAAGTGCTGATTTTTGCAAATTATCGTCATATTCACAAATCGGGAGACCTGGGACTACGCGATTAATTCCTACAAGTTACATTGGTCCCGTGAGAGGTGTTCGTTCCCCCTACGGGGTAGTTTGGGGGGTGGTTTCGGTTTTCACCCTTTGACGACTTGTTTTTAACTAAGTGTGATTTTTGCAAATTATCGTCATATCCACAAACCGGGAGACCCGGGACTACGCGGTCAGTTCCAAGAAGTTACATTGGTCCCGTGCGAGGTGTTCGTGCCCCCTACGGGGTCGTTTGGGGGATGGTTTGGGTTTTCACCCTTTAACGGCTTGTTTTTAAGTTTAAGTGTTGATTTTTGCAAATTATCATCCAACTCTCAAACCGAGAGACCCATGACTACGCGATCAGTTCCTACAAGTTACATTGGTCCCGTGCGAGGTGTTCGTGCCCCCTACGGGGTAGTTTGGTGGGTGGTTTGGGTTTTCACCCTTTAACGGCTTGTTTTTAAGTTTAAGTGGTGATTTTTTCAAATTATCATCATATTCACAAATCGGGAGACCCGGGACTACGCGATCAGTTCCTACAAGTTACATTGGTCCCGTGAGAGGTGTTCGTGCCCCCTACGGGGTCGTTTGGGGGCTGGTTTGGGTTTTCACACTTTGACGGCTTGTTTTTAAGTTTAAGTGCTAATTTTTGCAAATTATCGTCATATTCACAAATCGGGAGACCCGCGACTACGCGATCAATTCCTACAAGTTACATTGGTCCCGTGAGAGGTGTTCGTGCCCCCTACGGGGTAGTTTGGGGGGTGGTTTGGGTTTTCACCCTTTGACGACTTGTTTTTAACTAAATGTGATTTTTGCAAATTATCATCATATTCACAAACCGGGAGACCCGGGACTACGCGGTAAGTCCCTACAAGTTACATTGGTCCCGTGCGAGGTGTTCGTGCCCCCTACGGGGTCGTTTGGGGGCTGGTTTGGGTTTTCACTCTTTAACGGCTTGTTTTTAAGTTTTAGTGTTGATTTTTGAAAATTATCGTCCTACTCTCAAACCGAGAGACCCGGGACTACGCGATCAGTTCCTACAAGTTACAATGGTCCCGTGCGAGGTGTTCGTGCCCCCTACGGGGTAGTTTGGGGGGTGGTTTTGGTTTTCACCCTTTAACGGCTTGTTTTTAAGTTTAAGTGCTGATTTTTGCAAATTATCGTCATATTCATAAATCGGGAGACCCGGGACTACGCGATCAGTTCCTACAAGTTACATTGGTCCCGTGCGAGGTGTTCGTACCTCCTACGGGGTTGTTTGGGGGTTGGTTTTGGTATTCACCCTTTGACGGCATGTTTTTAACTAAGTGTGATTTTTGCAAATTATCGTCATATTCACAAACCGGGAGACCCGGGACTACGCGGTCAGTTCCTACAAGTTACATTGGTCCCGTGCGAGGTGTTCGTGCCCTTTACGGGGTCTTTTGGGTGCTGGTTTTGGTTTTCACCCTTTAACGCCTTGTTTTTAAGTTTAAGTGCTGATTTTTGCAAATTATCGTCCTACTCTCAAACCGAGAGACCCGGGACTACGCGATCAGTTCCTACAAGTTACATTGGTCCCGTGCGAGGTGTTCGTGCCCCCTATGGGGTAGCTTGGGGGTGGTTTGGGTTTTCACCCTTTAACGGCTTGTTTTTAAGTTTAAGTGCTGATTTTTGCAAATTATCGTCTTATTCACAAACCGGGAGACCCGGGACTACGCGGTCAGTTCCTACAAGTTACATTGGTCCCGTGCGAGGTGTTCGTGCCTCCTACGGGGTCGTTTGGGGGGTAATTTGGGTTTTCACCCTTCGACGGCTTGTTTTTAAGTTTAAGTGCTGATTTTTGCAAATTATTGTCATATTCACAAATCGGAAGACCCGGGACTACGCGATCAGTTCCTACAAGTTACATTGATCCCGTGAGAGGTGTTCGTGCCCTCTACGGGATCGTTTGGGTGGTGGTTTGGGTTTTCACCCTTTGACGACTTGTTTTTAACTAAGTGTGATTTTTGCAAATTATCGTCATATTCACAAACCGAGAGACCCGGGACTACGCGGTCAGTTCCTACAAGTTACATTGGTCCCGTGCGAGGTGTTCGTGCCCCCTACGGGGTCGTTTGGGGGATGGTTTGGGTTTTCACCCTTTAACGGCTTGTTTTTAAGTTTAAGTGTTGATTTTTTCAAATTATCGTCCTACTCTCAAACCGAGAGACCCGGGACTACGCGATCAGTTCCTATAAGTTACATTGGTCCCGTACGAGGTGTTCGTGCCCCCTACGGGGTAGTTTGGGGGATGGTTTGGGTTTTCACCCTTTAACGGCTTGTTTTTAAGTTTAAGTGCTGATTTTTACAAATTATCGTCATATTCACAAATTGGGAGACCCGGGACTACGCGATCAGTTCCTACAAGTTACATTGGTCCCGTGAGAGGTGTTCGTGCCCCCTACGGGGTCGTTTGGGTTTTCTCCCTTTGACGGCTTGTTTTTAAGTTTAAGTGCTGATTTTTGCAAATTATCGTCATATTCACAAATCGGGAGACCCGGGACTACGCGATCAGTTCCTACAAGTTACATTGGTCCCGTGAGAGGTGTTCGTGCCCCCTACGGGGTCGTTTGGGGCTGGTTTGGGTTTTCACCCTTTAACGGCTTGTTTTTAAGTTTAAGTGTTATTTTTTGCAAATTATCGTCCTACTCTCAAACCGAGAGACCCAGGACAACGCGATCAGTTCCTACAAATTACATTGGTCCCGTGCGAGGTGTTAGTGACCCCTACAGGGTAGTTTGGGGGGGTGGTTTGGGTTTTCATCCTTTAACGGCTTGTTTTTAAGTTTAAGTGTTGATTTTTGCAAATTATCGTCATATTCACAAACCGGGAGACCCGGGACTACGCGGTCAGTTCCTACAAGTTACATTGGTCCCGTGCGAGGTGTTCGTGCCCCCTACGGGGTCGTTTGGGTTTTCTCCCTTTGACGGCTTGTTTTTAAGTTTAAGTGCTGATTTTTGCAAATTATCGTCATATTCACAAATCGGGAGACCTGGGACTACGCGATTAATTCCTACAAGTTACATTGGTCCCGTGAGAGGTGTTCGTGCCCCCTACGGGGTAGTTTGGGGGGTGGTTTGGGTTTTCACCCTTTGACGACTTGTTTTTAACTAAGTGTGATTTTTGCAAATTATCGTCATATTCACAAACCGGGAGACCCAGGATTACGCGGTCTGTTCCTACAATTTACATTGGTCCCGTGCGAGGTGTTCGTGCCCCCTACGGGGTCGTTTGGGGACTGATTTGGGTTTTCACCCTTTAACGGCTTGTTTTTAAGTTTAAGTGTTGATTTTTGAAAATTATTGTCCTACTCTCAAACCGAGAGACCCGGGACTACGCGATCAGTTCCTACAAGTTACATTGGTCCCGTGCGAGGTGTATGTGCCCCCTACGGGGTAGTTTGGGGGGTGGTTTGGGTTTTCACCCTTTAACGGCTTGTTTTTAAGTTTAAGTGCTGATTTTTGCAAATTATCGTCATATTCATAAATCGGGAGACCCGGGACTACGCGATCTGTTCCTACAAGTTACATTGGTCCCGTACGAGGTGTTCGTACCTCCTACGGGGTCGTTTGGGGGTTGGTATTGGTATTCACCCTTTGACGGCATGTTTTTAACTAAGTGTGATTTTTGCAAATTATCGTCATATTCACAAACCGGGAGACCCGGGACTACGCGGTCAGTTCCTACAAGTTACATTGGTCCCGTGCGAGGTGTTCGTGCCCCCTACGGGGTCTTTTGGGGGCTGGTTTTGGTTTTCACCCTTTAACGGCTTGTTTTTAAGTTTAAGTGTTGATTTTTGCAAATTATCGTCATACTCTCAAATCGAGAGACCCGGGACTACGCGATCAGTTCCTACAAGTTACATTGGTCCCGTGCGAGGTGTTCGTGCCCCCTATGGGGTAGCTTGGGGGGTGGTTTGGGTTTTCACCCTTTGACGACTTGTTTTTAACTAAGTGTGATTTTTGCAAATTATCGTCATATTCACAAACCGGGAGACCCGGGACTACGCGGTCAGTTCCTACAAGTTACATTGGTCCCGTGCGAGGTGTTCGTGCCCCCTACGGGGTCGTTTGGGGGATGGTTTGGGTTTTCACCCTTTAACGGCTTGTTTTTAAGTTTAAGTGTTGATTTTTTCAAATTATCGTCCTACTCTCAAACCGAGAGACCCGGGACTACGCGATCAGTTCCTACAAGTTACATTGGTCCCATACGAGGTGTTCGTGCCCCCTACGGGGTAGTTTGGGGGATGGTTTGGGTTTTCACCCTTTAACGGCTTGTTTTCAAGTTTAAGTGCTGATTTTTGCAAATTATCGTCATATTCACAAATTGGGAGACCCGGGACTACGCGATCAGTTCCTACAAGTTACATTGGTCCCGTGAGAGGTGTTCGTGCCCCCTACGGGGTCGTTTGGGGGCTGGTTTGGGTTTTCACCCTTTAACGGCTTATTTTTAAGTTTAAGTGTTGATTTTTGCAAATTATCATCCTACTCTCAAATCGAGAGACCCGGGACTACGCGATTAGTTCCTACAAGTTACATTGGTCCCGTGCGAGGTGTTCGTGCCCCCTACGGGGTAGTTTGGGGGTGGTTTGGGTTTTCACCCTTTAACGACTTGTTTTTAAGTTTAAGTGTTGATTTTTGCAAATTATTGTCATATTCACAAACCGGGAGACCCAGGACTACGCGGTCAGTTCCTAAAAGTTACATTGGTCCCGTGCGAGGTGTTCGTGCCTCCTACGGGGTCGTTTGGGGGGTGGTTTGGGTTTTCACCCTTTGACAGCTTGTTTTTAAGTTTAAGTGCTGATTTTTGCAAATTATCGTCATATTCACAAATCGGGAGACCCGGGACTACACGATCAGTTCCTACAAGTTACATTGGTCCCGTGAGAGGTGTTCGTGCCCCCTACGGGGTCGTTTGGGGGGTGGTTTGGGTTTTCACCCTTTGACGACTTGTTTTTAACTAAGTGTGATTTTTGCAAATTATCGTCATATTCACAAACCGGGAGACCCGAGACTACGCGGTCAGTTCCTACGAGTTACATTGGTCCCGTGCGAGGTGTTCGTGCCCCCTACGGTGTCGTTTGGGGGCTGGTTTGGGTTTTCACCCTTTAACGGCTTGTTATTAAGTTTAAGTGTTGATTTTTGCAAATTATCGTCCTACTCTCAAACCGAGAGACCTGGGACTACGCGATCAGTTCCTACTAGTTACATTGGTCCCGTGCGAGGTGTTCGTGCCCCCTACGGGGTAGTTTGGGGGTGGTTTGGGTTTTCACCCTTTAACGGCTTGTTTTTAAGTTTAAGTGCTGATTTTTGCAAATTATCGTCATATTCACAAATCGGGAGACCCGGGACTACGCGATCAGTTCCTACAAGTTACATTGGTCCCGTGAGAGGTGTTCGTGCCCCCTACGGGGTAGTTTGCTGGGTGGTTTGGGTTTTCACCCTTTGACGGCTTGTTTTTAAGTTTAAGTGCTGATTTTTGCAAATTATCGTGATATTCACAAATCGGGAGACCTGGGACTACGCGATCAGTTCCTACAAGTTACATTGGTCCCGTGAGAGGTGTTCGTGCCCCCTACGGGGTAGTTTGGGGGGTGGTTTGGGTTTTCACCCTTTGACGACTTGTTTTTAACTAAGTGTGATTTTTGCAAATTATCGTCATATTCACAAACCGGGAGACTCGGGACTACGCGGTCAGTTCCTACAAGTTACATTGGTCCCGTGCGAGGTGTCCGTGCCCCCTACGGGGTTGTTTGGGGGCTGGTTTGGGTTTTTACCCTTTAACGGCTTGATTTTAAGTTTAAGTGCTGATTTTTGCAAATTATCGTCCTACTCTCAAACCGAGAGACCCGGGACTACGCGATCAGGTCCTACAAGTTACATTGGTCCCGTGCGAGGTGTTCGTGCCCCCTACGTGGTAGTTTGGGGGGTGGTTTGGGTTTTCACCCTTTAACGGCTTGTTTTTAAGTTTAAGTGCTGATTTTTGTAAATTATCTTCATATTGACAAATCGGGAGACCCGGGACTATGCGATCAGTTCCTACAAGTTACATTGGTCCCGTGAGAGGTGTTCGTGCCCCCTACGGGGTCGTTTGGGGGCTGGTTTGGCTTTTCAACCTTTAACGGGTTGTTTTTAAGTTTAAGTGTTGATTTTTGCAAATTATCGTCCTACTCTAAAACCGAGAGACCCGGGACTACGCGATCAGTTCCTACAAGTTACATTGGTCCCGTGCGAGGTGTTCGTGCCTCCTACGGGGTCGTTTGGGGGTGGTTTGGGTTTTCTCCCTTTGACGGCTTATTTTTAACTAAGTGTGATTTTTGCAAATTATCGTCATATTCGCAAACCGAGAGACCCGAGACTACGCGGTCAGTTCCTACAAGTTACATCGGTCCCGTGCGAGGTGTTCGTGCCCCCTACGGGGTCGTTTGGGGGGTGGTTTGGGTTTTCACCCTTTAACAGCTTGTTTTTAAGTTTAAGTTCTGATTTTTGCAAATTATCATCATATTCACAAACTGGGAGACCTGGGACTACGCGATCAGTTCCTATAAGTTACATTGGTCCCGTGCGAGGTGTTCGTGCCCCCAACGGGGTGGTTTGGGGGGTGGTTTGGGTTTTCACCCTTTAACGGCTTGTTTTTAAGTTTAAGTGCTGATTTTTGCAAATTATCGTCATACTCTCAAACCGAGAGACCCGGGACTACGCGATCAGTTCCTACAAGTTACATTGGTCCCGTGCGAGGTGTTCGGGCCTCCTACGGGGTCGTTTGGGGGTTGGGTTGGGTTTTCACCCTTTGACTGCATGTTTTTAACTAAGTGTGATTTTTGCAAATTATCGTCATACTCTCAAACCGGGAGACCCGGAACTACGCGGTCAGTTCCTACAAGTTACATCGGTCCCGTGCGAGGTGTTCGTGCCCCCAACGGGGTCGTTTGGGGGGTGGTTTGGGTTTTGACCTTTTTAAAGGTCGGTTTTGTCACCCAATGGCTCACACTATCGATTTCAGGTACCTGGATGAAGAATTTACGTCGTACACTCAAACCGGGAGCCCCGTGACTACGCGGTCGGTTCCTATGAGTCGCATTGATCCCGTGCGAGGTGTTCGTGACTACGCGTGTCTCATTCTGGTATGTTTATTAGTTGTTTTACGGTTTCATTCACCAATGTTCAATTTTCAAATGTTGTATGCTAGCCTTAATCAATTTAGAACACTTACTTATTTCATAAAATTTCGACAAAGTTTCCTTTGTTTATTCATGAAATCCAACTTATTTTAATATTAACATAAGCCCAACAACAACAACAAGCACAAAAGCCGCAGCTAAACCACCAATAAATCCCTTCCACCAATTTAACATCTAAAAATAGTATATAAATCCATATAGCCCCTTCCTCCATGTCAACCACTTATTAAGGCCTTAAGACACACATCTTACACAACACACACACGCGCACACAACTAAATGAAGAATTTACTTTGGTAAAGGTGCACTACATTATAAAATCTTCTATCATCAATATAAAATACTTACCAAATTTATTCGCAACTTGAGATCCTCCGAATAAGCTCCCTCATTCTTGATCCTTGCGTATTTGTGCAAACAACTTGAGATCTTCCCTTTTCCAATCACTTCTTCGAGTTCCGCTTTGGCTTTCACCAGTGTGCTGATGTTGTATCAGTCCCGACACAAAGAGGTCCTGCAATACCAAAATTATATTTTAAAAAGATATATTAACCATTATGTAGGGAAAGTAGTCATTTTACAACATGTGACTTAATTTTCTGACTTGTGAAATGTTCTTGGTTTTTTGTTTTATTTACCAGTTTTTCAATTTTGGCATACATGAAGAATTAGTGAAAATGAGTAAGTAATTGTGAAAGGCCACAAACCAAGCACATGTGTTCGATGTGGGTCCTATCGATTTTTCGATTTATTCCGAGTCCTATTGTGAAATATTGAGTATTGTCCTCACCCTGGGTCCTATTCATTATACTAAATAATTGCGAGTGTACAAAATAAATAAGACGGTCATAAAGTCTATAAGCATGAACTATAATGTTACCATAGAAGTAGGATCTTACTTAAATTGGTATAGCATCTAAATAAAGTAATTATGATTTAAACATTCTTAAAACATCAAAAACACAATATTAATTCAAGATTTACTGATAAAACCCAATTCTGTATCAAGAACCCTAAAAATTCAATCTTAATCAATTTGATCCCATTCTCTAAATATTTACGCATATATTCAAGGGGTTTATGAACAATTCATAGTAGAAGTCAATTCATATACATAATCTATCAATTTCAACTCATATTGAAATACAAATAAACCAAACCAAAGAAAATTGACACCAATTACTACTTAATCACTACACAAATTGACATCAATAACTATATCTCATATAAACTAAGGTTGTGCAAGTAATGTAAATGGTAAAATCTTATATTACCAAAGAAAGTGGGGTTTCCAAGGTTGTGCAAGTAATGTAAATGGTTAATTTTGGATCTTTTAGAGGTTTGATATCAAGGTTCAATGGATCTTTGGGGTCGGATGTGCTCTTTAGCCAAGCCATTGAGGATAGTGGATTATCAGACTTAGGCTATAGGGGACAATATAAACTTGATGTAACAACAGAGATGAGGTAAGTTTGGTAATGGCCAGGCTAGTGTTAAAACCAAGCACTAAAAGCTTAGGATTCACTCCATTAAAGATGAAGAGGGTAATACTTGGGAGAATAATCAAGACGTTATTAATCATATTGTGGGATTATTTAAGAAACAACTTACAGAAGACCAAACTACCATCTTTAGTAGTGTAACTGCAAACCTTATTCCTTCTCTCATTTCCACTCCAGAGCTAAGAATCTGAAAAATGTATGGGCACATTATGATATACAATTGCAGTTACGATGATTTCAAGCCATGAGATGAAAAATAGATTAAAAAACTAACACAAACTTGAACTTTTAAAAAATGTACTAAATTGAAAACATAACATTTTGAATAAGATCCCTAAACTTACCGAATGCGTTCAACAAAAGGTTTTAGGGACATTATCTTTTTCTCCTTGATCCGAGGAAACACATTGCAATGTAGAACTGTGATGGAGCATACTTGGGAATGTTTTTTACTGTCCGTCTAGTATGCATAACACAATATTGTCCCAACAAATACATGTTAAATTACAGAACATCTTGTAGGTTAATAACAAGTGAAAGAATAAAATACATGTTAAATTAGTTAGAAATTACTTATCATGGGGCAAAAACTAAAAGATAAAATGGAATATTAGTATCTCTAGAACCCCGGGCACCATTGTTAGGCTTTTGAAGTGAAAAAAAGGGTGCATAAGATTGGTAACTGCAAATAAAGCAAATAAATGTCAAAATAACCTATATAGGTACACTAACTCAGATCCGTGAATATCGATCTTTCAACACAAATAATAAATTAGATATTAGTGTTTCGTAATACCTGATTAAGGTTTGTGGGTTGTGTGAGGGTTGCAACGGAGGTCCGTTGCTCATGGCCTTAGCATTCGTTCAAAGAGATCCATCTCCGTCAAACCTAGACTCTTCTCTTCCGAATCTGTATGTCTAAATCATCTTCTGATCTTATGTCATTTCATTTAAGAACCTGTTATTGATTAAACATTTGATTATTTAAATAAAATGTAAGAGATTGTTGGAGGGTCATCATATACTATAGTAGATCATACGTACGATGCGGTGGTGGTAGGTGCAGGTGGTGTCGGCCTCAGAGCAGCAATAGGGTTGCCTGAGCATGGATTTAACACAACTTGTATTATTAATCTCTCCTCAACTCATTCACACACAACTGCCGCTCAGGTACACTTTTGTTTTTCCTTACCTCATGCCTAAAAAATAAATACTACAAACTAATAACAACATTTATACTAATATTAAAGGAGGTAAAACAACATTTATACTAATGTTAGACGCGTTGTATATTTCATGTATATAGGTTCGCACCCTTTGCGAGGTTTCTTAATGGCATTTAATTATCTAAAAAAAAGAGGTAAAACAACACTGTGATACTAAAAGGGGTAAAATTGATGTGCCATTTATACTAATAATTACTATAAATCAATATTCACATTTATACTAATATTAGAAGGCGTAAAACGACACTAATATCAGCAATATTTTTAGAACCTTAGCAATCTCATAATATCAGCAATGTGTACATATATATATATTAATAAAAAAATGGGAGGATTTACCTGGGCTAGCTAGGGCTCTGTCGTTGCGTCTATCTGTATTTTTCCGCTCAGGTGGGTGGATGGTGGAGGATGTGGAGGATGGTGATGGAGATGTGTGGATGGTGGAGGATGGAGAGGATGTAGATGGATCGGGACTGAGTGAGGATGGAGATGGTCGAGGATGGTGGATGGCGAGGACGGCGGCGGTAGAGGACGGTGGATGGCGAGGATGGCGACGGTCGACGATGGTGGAGGATGGCGAAGGTCGGCGATGATGGTGGATGGAGAATTTGTTGAGCGTGTGAGAGGGAGAGAGAGATATAGAGAACGGGGGTCGAGCGAACGAGAGAGGGAGAGAGCGGGAGGCTAAAAAATTAAGGGGGATAAAAATTTTTTTGGTTATTTATATTTTAGTTAAGTGTACTCAATTTTGGCACACTTTAAAGTAGTGCCAAATTTTGGCACTGTTTTAAAGTGTGCCTGATTGTCATTAAACCGTGCCAGAATCTGGCACAGTTTTAAACTGTGCCAGATTTTTAATATCATGGTGTGCCAAATTGCTATTTTTGATGTAGTGATTATGCAAAATAGCGTGCCATGTTATCAATCGCATTTGTCACAAATCTGAAAGAGCTGTCACGTTTTCACCCCAAAAAGCCCAATCGCGCACTTTTTAAATCACTGCCCATGACGCACTTAGAGATTTATGATGAAGATTGTGTGAGGGATAAAATTGGAACAACTGTATGGATCACTTTCAATGTAGAAACTGATCAAGTAGAGCATGGCTACTTTGCTGAGAATCGAGTCTCGAGGCCATGATGCCTCTTTCCATGCAGTGACTATACCGCTGGCACCCTTTGACAAATACCGTCCTCCACATATTGCCAAACACTGAAGCTGAGGCCTTCACCATGATGCAGGAGAATGTTGCAGTAGTTATTAAAGCCGACCTCCCTACCACAACAGAATAATGCTAATGGAAATTCGCTGAGAAAGCCGCAAGAATGCATTCAACAGCTGTAACATTTCCCTAGCCCCATCATACAACCCATCAAAACATTTCACAGAGTAACGTATCCCACACCGTGTACGATACTAGCAGCAGTTGAGCATGAAGATACTGATATTATTAGAGTTGGCAATTTTGCTTTTTCTAGATTCTCAATCGGGAAGTGCTATGTTAATTTGGGAATGGCAGTTTGAAGAGTACCAAGTGAAAGAAAGGTTAATGCATCACAAATATTCAAAATAGTACTTATTTCTCAACGGTTCAAACTATTTGGTTTTGGCCTTCTGTAGTTTGTGCAACAAGGTGTTTTTGAGTGTTTTGGGTCTTTCAATGCATCGGGAAAATAATTAAGTCAAAAAATAGCTTGCTGCGCAGACTACAGAATGCCAAAACGAAATAGTTTGAACCACCGAGAAATAGGCGATTTTCTATTTCGTTAGCACAGGAATTGCCAATTTTTTACACAAACCCTAGGGTGAGTTTAAGGGGTGAGGATGTATTTCGTACTTCACATTTGGGTTAAGCTTCAGTTTTCTTGCTTAACCCGAATGAAATTGATGCATGTGTTTGTGTTTGAGTTCATCCACACCAACTTTATATTTAAAACAGATATTCGCAACCAAATTTGTATAAATATATAGAAAAACACTGACTCCAGATCAAATCATATGCACTAAAGAAAGAATATTGAAGGTAATTGTTATATATTAAGAAGCACTGCACTCCCGAAGGCAATGAATCATGTTTACGTGTTGAACAAGGGACATGCTCCGACACTTTCAGACAAGTTGGGGACATGTTAGGACATGCGTGCCCTAAAGTGTCCTGGGCAGATACGCTGGGGGGAACATTAGGGGGCACGCTGGGCGGAGAAGTTAGGACACACTGGGGGACAGGTTAGGACACATTTTTTTGACACACTGAGGTAGTTCTTTAGTATTTTAAAAAAAATTATTGGGGGCAAATATTTAATAACTTAAAAATTAATTGTAAAATATAAAAAGAAAAATAAGAAGCCATATTCATTCACAAAATATCAATCCATATGCAAAAGAGTGACACCCTGACTAATTAAATACCGGGTAGCTACTCCTTTATTAAATTAATACAAAATGCCAAGTTGGTTCAGTTCATAGCATCACTGTTGAAATACGTTTTAACAATTACTAGCCACCTAATATTTAAAAAGTGAGTTGTAAATTTTAATTAAATCCGATTAACAAGCTGTAATACCCCGCATTTTTATCGATATTTATTTATGGGATTAATTAAATTAAATGTGAATTAATTGAGAATTAATCCGGATAAAATACTAACGAGATGTGAGTTGGTATTTGATTATAATGTGTATATATGGCAATATATGAATATTGAAAATATTGAAATTGTCGCGAGGCTGAAATACGGCAATTTAGAAAATTTAGTTGGGACGCACGTGACAGTCGCGTCAGGAATGTAATTATTAGAATTAAAAAGTGAATTTTATTTTTATCAACCGTATGGTCATTTTGAGCGCGCCAACGAGTCCGGAAGGGTTGAAATAGTCAGAAAACACGAGCCGGGGGTTTAGTTTGGGTCCCGGGGCATTTTTTAGGCCATACCGGCAACCCAAAAGGGTAGTTTGGTAATTTCGAAATTTTGGGAATTAAAACCCACGAAAATTAGAAGTTAAAATCTGATTTAGTCTTTACCCACTAAACCCACTAACAACACTAAATGACTTAACGGGCTACGGAAGTTATTGGAAGAAATTTTAAGAGGTTCCTAAGGCAACCTCTAAACCACCATTGTCATCTTGAAGAAGAACTTGTAGAGAGAGAAAGAGAGAGGAGAATTCTGCAGAGAGAGAGAAAGCAATTCGACCTTCTTCAACCAACAACAAAAATCTAAAGAACATAAGGCAAGGGATTTAGTTACAATTGATTCAATGAATGTGTTCTTCCATGTTTAGTGTAATTATCGAATTTTGTCTTGGAAGATTGATATAGACCCATGAATTTGAGGATTAAAACTATAAACCATGTTAAGAATTGCATGTAGACATATTCTGGACGAATTATGAATCCAAAACATAATACTTGATGATCTAAAAACGGATTAAAGAAGAGAATTACTGTTGTTCTTGAAAGAAATAGAAAACTAGGGTTATTGAGGATGTTTTGATCTAAATAAGGCCTTTGGGTGATGATTAATTAGTTTTAGAACATTAACAATGTCGTAGGATGATTATTTGATGATATTATAACGTTAGAATGAAGTTTCATGCGTTGTAATGAATTTTTGGGACGATTTGAGGACTGCAAAACGAAGCAGTCCGTAGCCTATCTAGTGCAATCGATCGATCGACATTCATCAGTCGATCGATCGACCACCATCGATCGATCGATGTTCAAGAACGATCGATCGACCTTCCCAGAATGAGTAAAATTTTCCCTAGTTAAATTTTAATGATGTTAACCCTTAGAAAATTATTATTGGAGACTTTATGAATATCCTTAGACTTAAGGAAGACCAGTAGGTATGGTTATAAAATTTGGACCTTAATTAGAATTCAATTTGAGGAATTATTCTAAAATCTAATGAAATTCGATGAGTGAGATAATATTAGGGTTAAAAGAGTAAATTTGAATAATTTGATGAAATGAGGTTTGGGGCAGAAGTAAGGACCTTAAAAATAATGATGTTATATGTGGGAATAATAGGAAACTTAATAATCCCTTTGAGATAGGTTTTAAGTACAAGAAACTATGACGTGAGATGTGTCGACAGTCTACATTATATATTATCGGAAGACTTAAAATGTATAAAATTGGAATAATGGTATAAGGATGTAGAATATACCTTTATTAATATTGAGACATCTAAGATGTGTGAATGCTTAGTATATAACTTATATGTATGACATACCTACCATATTTGCTATCAGGGGAGGTTTGCGTTCGTTTAGGGCCATCTAATCTTTGTGTGCCTACGGGGGGATATAGTTTGGTACCTCGAGGACATAGGTCAGAGAAGGACTTATTGGGAAGTTAATAAGACCGCTGATCGTGGGAGCGTAGGTATGTGCGTGACCCATGTGATGTGACTGTGTTCGCCTCCATTGATTGTGATTGTTGTTATCTGAGAACGATTCTTGAGAGATTCGGAATGCGTGATCCTTATGTACGTGATGTACCGGGATGGATAACAGAGTATGTGTGCACCGTAGCTTAGTCTCGGGGTGCTTGTATTGTATATTTATGATGTGAATGATATACGGTTAAATGAACAAACTTGTAATGTTTAATTATGAGAATAATTTATAGTAACTCCTTGAGAAGATAAATAAGGGGATAACCTCCAGTAAATGGTTATGCCAATAATTGACAATCCGAGTTTAAGTAAAGCTATTTATTCAAGTGATAACATTGGGAATTCATATTGTGAATCGAGTAGAAAGGTTATAACTTATGTCGGTTTAGTTAGATATGAGAATCACTTGAATGGGTACGGTACGTTGGGAGTGCACAATTAGTCGAGAGGTGAGTATTTCATGTGAGAGCACGTCCTAACATGTATTTTGCATTCATTGTTTTAATGTTATTAAAGCACTTGCTGTTTTTAAAATACTCTCCAATTTCGGGCTCTGACCCGTTTGCTTTCAAATCTATTTTTGTAAAAACCTTTTTAGGTGCCCAGCCATAAGGACACCATGCATAGGAATTCTATTCAGGTGACGAGTTGTAGCTGTTGTGGAAGTTACAGGGCCTTGACAAATAGACTCCTATTTTCTAGTCTTGACTCCATATTCAGTTTCATCATTTGTAGGGCATGTCGCCCATTTCTTTTAGAGACATTTTATATTTCAATTATTCAGATTGTGAATTGTAATTAATTCAGGATTCAGACTTGTTTTATTATTTCATTTGTGGGATTGTTGTGAGGAGTAGTTCCTCCAGACTCTTTATTACTTGTTGATTACACTATTGGGACTTTATTGTGTATGGTTATGTTATTCTTTTATTCTTCACTTACTTCATATTAATCAGATTTAATTTAAAATTGACAACTCGCTTTTTAAATACTAGGTGGTTAGTAATCATTAAAATGTTTTCGACAGTGATGCTATTAACTGAACCAACTTGGCATTTTGTATTAATTTTAATAAAGGAGTAGCTACCCAGTATTTAATTAGTCGGGGTGTCACAGGTGGTATCAGAGCATCAGGTTCTAGTGTCCTTTAGGATCTGTACGGCTTGTTATGTTTTCGCTGAGCTTTCTCTGATGTAGAGCCCTATATTGTAGGACTGTTGTATTCTTTTGTGTATGCTACGCTCTTCAGCTATTTTGAGATAATAACTGCAAGCTTATAAGACTTTACTCTCATTTCAGATGCCTCCACGACGTGCGCAGCGAGTTCCTAGGGATGCACAGCTAGAGCCACAGCCAGCACCAGTACAGGGCACCATGAATGCCGCCGAGGTTGCAGCTATTGTAGCCCATGCGGTAAATGCCGCCCTAGCCGTTGTACAGCAGGCACCACCCCAGGCGCCGGTAGCCGCGCCAATTCAGGCACATGCATTCCTGTCTGCTTAGGAACGCGTTCGTGATGCTTTTCAGAAAGCACACCCTCCGGAGTTCGCAGGTAGCTCCGATGTTGTGGTATCTAGTCAGTGGAGGAAAGATATTCAGAGGCACTTGAGGATGTATGAGTGCAATGATGTTCAGAGGCAGATACTAGCTACTTTCAAGCTAGTGGGATCTGCATTGCAGTGGTGGGAGTCTATTACCACCGCAGAGGAGAGAGATACTCTCACGATACAGGAGTTCTGGGTGCGGTTCGACCGCAAATATTTTCCGTCAGCTGTTCACACGGAAATGAGGAGGAAGTTGATGAACCTTAGACAGGAGGGAAGGACTGTGGACGAGTATGAGGCCAAATTCACTAATCTACTGAACATTGTTCCGGATGAAATACCGACAGAGGAGAAAAAGATTCAGAAGTTTATAGATGGATTGACTTGGAGGATCCGTCAGCATTTATTGGGGAATCTCTCGTTGGCCACTTATTCTGACGTGGTTAACGCTGCATTACTACACTGCCAGGATCACCGCTTTCACATGTCTGAGAGCAAGAGATCAGGAGAGTCCATCCATCAGGGCAGGACTGGGGGAAATGGTGCCAGTGGGGCATAATCTGCTCAGGGCAAGAGGCAGGGTGACCAGGGTTCCCAGCAGGGGGATCATAAGAGGTTCAGATCGGGGAATTTCAGGCACGGACAGGGAGGTTTTAGGCAGGGCCATCAGGGTTCGAACGACCATTAGGGCCAGCAGGGGCAGAATAGTCAACAGCAGTTTCAGCAGGGCCAGGGGAGGAATGGTAACGGCCACCAGGGATAGAGAGGGGGAAACTTCCCGGGGAAGTGTTATGTTTGTGGCAAGACTGGCTGTCCTGATAGGGGTAGGGCCCCACAGCAGCAGCAGCTGGGTGCTTGACAGGAGCCGCAGAGGCCTATATTTCCCGCCGCCCTCCCAGCACCACCACAGATGGCAGCACTACCACCCGTGCCAGCGGTCCCAGTTCAATAGGGACAGCTTCAGTATGGGAGAGTGTATCAGCTTCAGCATGCCGCAGCCCCACAGAATCCACCAGCAATTGAGGGTATGTTCTCTATTCAGGGGACTATGGGGCGTATTTTGTTTGACACAGGGTCCACACATTGTTTCATTGCTATGAGATTTGCACGCACCATTGGGTTGTTAGACACCGCCGAGAGTACGATTACTTGTGTAGATTCACCGTTGAGTAGGGGTTCCGTGATTTCCCTTATTTGTAGAGGTGTGGGTATAGAGATCGGGAGGTTTACTTTACCCGCTGATATGTTAGTATTAGAGATGACCGAGTATGATGCCATTATTGGTATGGATTGGCTAGTTGCGTATTGATCCATGATTGAATATTTTAGTAGGAGTATTATCTTTACCATTCCCGGGCAGGAGATGTTTTTAGTGGCGATGCCTCGCCCTGAGGGAGGATCGTCCACTCACTTGTACTATATAGAGGAGGAGACCTCTAAGGAAGTGGTGATACCACTTGATTCGATTCCGATTGTTCGAGAGTTTGCCGATGTATTTCAGGATATACCTGGATTACCTCCGAGTTGAGGGATAGATTTTATGATCGATTTAACGTCGGGCACTCGGCCTATTGCCCGCGCACCTTACCGTATGGTTCCAGCTGAGATGAGAGAGTTACGGGATCAGATTGAGCAGTTGTTGGGTCAGGGGTTTATACGGAGGAGTACTTCGTCGTGGGGTGTCCCTGTGTTATTTTTAAAGAAGAGGGATGGATCGTTGAGGTTGTGTGTGGATTACCGGGAGTTGAATAAGGTCACGATACGGAATAAGTATCCGTTGCCCCGAATCGATGACTTATTCGACTAGTTTAGAGGAGCTTCTTTCTTCTCAAAGATTGATTTGCGATCGGGATACCATCAGTTGCGTATCAGGGAAGAGGACGTATTGAAGACTGCTTTCTTAATGAGATATGGTTCCTACGAGTTTCAGGTTATGCCTTTTGGGTTAACCAATGCTCCAGCCGTGTTTATGGACTTGATGAATAGAGTGTTCAGAGAGTTCGTAGATCAGTTCATCATTGTCTTCATTGATGATATTCTGGTTTACTCCCAGACAGAGGAGGAGCACGCCGAGCATTTGAGGCAGGTTTTGCAGACGCTACGCCAGAACGAGCTGTATGCAAAGTATGAGAAGTGTGGGTTTTGGCTGAAGGAGGTTCAATTTTAGGGGCATATTATTTCTGACCGGGGGATATCTGTTGATCCGGGAAAGGTATCCGCGGTGAGGGAGTGGGTACAACCCACGACACCGATTGAGATCCGTAGTTTCTTGGGCCTAGCAGGATACTACATGAGGTTTATTCGGGGTTTCCCAAAGATAGCGGGTCCTTTAACACATCTGACTCGTAAAGGTGTGCCGTTCATTTGGAGTGATGCCTGTCAGTTGGCATTCGATGAGTTGAAAGACAAGTTGACTTCAGCACCTGTGTTAGCGTTGCCGAGACTGGGAGTTGAGTATCTAGTTTACACCGATGCGTCCTTACAAGGACTTGGAGGTGTATTGCAGCAGGAGAGTCAGGCCATAGCTTATGCTTCCCATAATCTTAAGCCTCACGAGAAGAATTACCCCACCCATGACTTGGAGTTAGCGACAGTGGTATTTGCCCTTCGGATTTGGAGACATTATCTTTTGGGCGAGAAGTTTCGATTGTTCACGGACCACAAGTCCCTACAGTACCTGTTCACGCAGAAGGAGTTGAATATGCGGCAACGGAGGTGGCTTGAGTTTGTAAAGGGCTATCAGTTTGATATCCAATATCACCCAGGGAAGGCTAACGTGGTAGCAGACGCGTTGAGTCGTAGACCAGTAAATGAGGTGGCAGGGGTGTGGAAGGCTAAGTGGAAGGAGTTGGGACACCAGGATGCATTGGCACAATCGTTCATGTCTGTGATAACTATTACACTGCAGATTTTCACGAGAGTGGTGAAGGCACAAGCAAATGACTCGTTCTGTCAGGAGCAGATAGTTCGATTACTAGCAGAGGGAGCCGAGTCCTATACCGTTAGCTCAGACGGGGGATTACGCTTCAATGGGAGACTGGTAGTTCCGGAAGGGGAGGAATTGTGACACGAGGTGATGGCAGAGTCGCACGGCTCACGGTTCGCGGTACATCCCGGTGGGGAAAAAATGTACCAAGATATGAGACGTCAGTATTGGTGGAGCGGGATGAAAAGAGATATTGCCGTGTTTGTTTCTAAATGCGCCACTTGTCAGCTGGTAAAAATGGACCATCAGAGACCGACAGGACTTCTACAGCCATTAGAGGTCCCGATGTGGATGTGGGAGAGCATCTCCATGGACTTTATCACGGGGTTACCTACGTCACAGAGGGGTCACGACTCCATTTGGGTAATTGTGGATAGGTTGACCAAAGTTTCTCATTTTCTACCCGTAAGGACAGACTACACTACGGGACAGTATGCCCAGCTTTTTATTACAGAAATAGTGAGACTTCACGGTGTGCCCCTATATATCGTGTCTGACCGAGACAAGATGTTTGTTTTACGATTTTGGGAGAGTTTTCAGGAGGCCATGGGCACGGAATTGCGGTTGAGTACGGCATATCACCCGCAGACCGATGGGCAAACCGAATGTACAAATCAGATGTTGGAGGACATGTTGCGTATGTGCATCATTGATTTTGGGGGTGGATGGGAGCAGTATCTTCCACTGGTGGAGTTTGCTTACAACAACTCCTACCAGTTCACCATTGGCATGGCTCGATTTGAGGTGTTGTACGGTAGACCTTTTCGTTCCCCAGCATGTTGGTTGGAGGTGGGGGACAACAAACTACTTGGGCCGAAAGTGATTCAGGATACTTCGGCAAGGATAGAATTGATACGGAGTCGCATTCGGGTAGCTCAAGATCGGCAGAAGAGCTATGCTAATGCGAAGAGGTTCTTCAGGGAGTTCTAAGTGGGCGACCAGGTTTTACTCAGAGTATCTCCTATGAAGGGGATTATGCGATTTGGGAAGAAGGGGAAGTTGGCACCGAGATACGTGGGACCATTTCCTATCATCGAGCGGATTGGGTTTGTTGCGTATAGACTTGGGTTACTGGAGCATTTACACAGGATTCATGATGTGTTTCATATTTCCCCGCTAAGGAAATATCTTAGAGATGATTTAGCTCATTCTCACATTGCTTTGGAGGACATCGATCTCCAGCCCGAAAGCTCCTACGAGGAGGGGCCGATTGCTATTTTGGACCGAAGTGAGCGGAAACTGCGATCAAAGATAGTTCCGTTAGTACATGTTCAGTGGCGGCATCATAATGCCGAGGAGTCCACATGGGAGCGCGAGGATGAGATGCGCGAACGTTATCCAGAGTTGTTTTTACCAGGTACTTTTTATTTCCGAATTTCGGGATGAAATTATGTTATTAGGGGGGAAGTATGTAATACCCCGCATTTTTATCGATATTTATTTATGGGATTAATTAAATTAAATGTGAATTAATCCGGATAAAATACTAACGAGATGTGAGGTGGTATTTGATTATAATGTGTATATATGGCAATATATGAATATTGAAAATATTGAAATTATCGCGAGGCTGAAATACAACAATTTGGAAAATTTAGTTGGGACGTACGTGACAGTCGCGTCAGGAATGTAATTATTTGAATTAAAAAGTGAATTTTATTTTTATCAACCGTATGGTTATTTTGAGTGCGCCAACGAGTCCGTAAGGGTCTAAATAGTCAGACAACACTAGCCGGGGATTTAGTTTGGGTCCCGGGGCATTTTTTAGGCCATACCGGCAACCCAAAAGGGTAGTTTTGTAATTTCAGAATTTTGGGAATTAAAACCCACGAAAATTAAAAGTTAAAATCTGATTTAGTCTTTACCCACTAAACCCACTAACAACAATAAATGACTTAATGGGCTACGGGAGTTATTGGAAGAAATTTTAAGAGGTTCCTAAGGCAACCTCTAAACCACCATTGTCATCTTGGAGAAGAACTTGTAGAGAGAGAAAGAGAGAGGAGAATTCTGCAGAGAGAGAGAAAGCAATTCAACCTTCTTCAACCAACAACAAAAATCTGAAGAACATAAGGCAAGTGATTTAGTTACAATTGATTCAATGAATGTGTTCTTCCATGTTTAGTGTAATTATCGAATTTTGTCTTGGAAGATTGATATAGACCCATGAATTTGAGGATTAAAACTATAAACCATGTTAGGAATTGCATGTAGACATATTCTGGACGAATTATGAATCCAAAACATAATACTTGATGATCTAAAAATGGATTAAAGAAGAGAATTACTATTTTTCTTGAAAGAAATAGAAAACTAGGGTTATTGAGGATGTTTTGATCTAAATAAGGCCTTTGGGTGATGATTAATTAGTTTTAGAACGTTAACAATGTTGTAGGATGATTATTTGATGATATTATAACGTTAGAATGAAGTTTCATGCATTGTAATGAATTTTTGGGATGATTTGAGGACTGCAAAACGAAGCAGTCCGTAGCCTATCTGGTGCAATCGATCGATCGACATTCATCAGTCGATCGATCGACCACCATCGATCGATCGATGTTCAAGGTCGATCGATCGACCTTCCCAGAATGAGTAAAATTTTCCCTAGTTAAATTTTAATGATGTTAACCCTTAGAAAATTATTATTGGAGACTTTATGAATATCCTTAGACTTAAGGAAGACCAGTAGGTATGGTTATAAAATTTGGACCTTAATTAGAATTCAATTTGAGGAATTATTCTAAAATCTAATGAAATTCGATGAGTGAGATAATATTAGGGTTAAAAGAGTAAATTTGAATAATTTGATGAAATGAGGTTTGGGGCAGAAGTAAGGACCTTAAGAATAATGATGTTATATGTGGGAATAATAGGAAACTTAATAATCCCTTTGAGATAGGTTTTAAGTACAAGAAACTATGACGTGAGATGTGTCGACAGTTTACATTGTATATTATCAGAAGACTTAAAATGTATAAAATTGGAATAATGGTATAAGGATGTAGAATATACCTTTATTAATATTGAGACATCTAAGATGTGTGAATGCTTAGTATATAACTTATGTGTATGACATACCTACCATAGTTGCTATCAGGGGAGGTTTGCGTTCGTTTAGGACCATCTAATCTTTGTGTGCCTACGGGGGAATATAGATTGGTACCTCGAGGACATAGGTCAGAGAAGGACTTATTGGGAAGTTAATAAGACCGATGATCGTGGGAGCGTAGGTATGTGCGTGACCCATGTGATGTGACTGTGTTCGCCTCCATTGATTGTGATTGTTGTTATCTGAGAACGATTCCTGAGAGATTCGGAATGCGTGATCCTTATGTACGTGATGTACCGGGATGGATAGCAGAGTATGTGTGCACCGTAGCTTAGTCTCGGGGTGCTTGTATTGTATATTTATGATGTGAATGATATACGGTTAAATGAACAGACTTGTCATGTTTAATTATGAGAATAATTTATAGTAACTCCTTGAGAAGATAAATAAGGGGATAACCTCCAGTAAATGGTAATGCCAATAATTGAGAATCCGAGTTTAAGTAAAGCTATCTATTCAAGTGATAACATTGGGAATTCATATTGTGAATCGAGTAGAAAAGTTAGAACGTATGTCGGTTTAGTTAGATATGAGAATCACTTGAATGGGTACGGTACGTTAGGAGTGCACTATTAGTCGAGAGGTGAGTATTTCATGTGAGAGCACGTCCTAACATGTATTTTGCATTCATTGTTTTAATGTTATTAAAGCACTTGCTGTTTTTAAAATACTCTCCACTTTCGGGCTCTGACCCGTTTGCTTTCAAATCTATTTTTGTAAAAACCTTTTTAGGTGCCCAGCCACAAGGACACCATGCATAGGAATTCTATTAAGGTGACGAGCTGTAGCTGTTGTGGAAGTTACAGGGCCTTGACAATAGACGCCTCTTTTCTAGTCTTGACTCCATATTCAGTTTCATCATTTGTAGGGCATGTCGCCCATTTCTTTTAGAGACATTTTATATTTCAGTTATTCAGATTGTGAATTGTAATTAATTAAGGATTCAGACTTATTTTATTATTTCAGTTGTGGGATTGTTGTGAGGAGTATTTCCTCCAGACTCTTTATTACTTGTTGATTACACTATTGGGACTTTATTGTGTATGGTTATGTTATTCTTTTATTCTTCACTTACTTCATATTAATCAGATTTAATTTAAAATTGGCAACTCGCTTTTTAAATACTAGGTGGTTAGTAATCATTAAAATGTTTTCGACAGTGATGCTATTAACTGAACCAACTTGGCATTTTGTATTAATTTTAATAAAGGAGTAGCTACCCGGTATTTAATTAGTCGGGGTGTCACACATGCAATAAGTAGATTATGAAATGCTAACATAACCACCACAACATAGTCACAATAGAATAACCATAAAATAATAATGAATCTGGAGGAATACTCCTCACAACAATCCGAGTACTGAAATAAACAAATACCAAGTCCGCATCACTAAATTAATTACAACCAAAAATCTGAAATAACTGAATTGATAAAGTATCTCTAAAAGGAAATAGGGCGACATGCCCAACAGATGAGAGAATCTGATAATATAGAGTCAAGATCGAAAATGGAGGCGTCTACTATGAAGGTCCTGTAACTTCCACAGCAGCTACAGTACGTCACATGAATAGAACTCCTATGCTTGGTGTCCTTGTGGCTGGGCACCTAAAAGTTTTTTACAAGCAAATATATTTGGAAGCAAACGGGTCAAAGCCCGATTGTAAAAACAGTTTAAAATATAGCAAGGGTTTAATATCATTAAATAGTGAATATAAAGTACATGATAGTGTGTGCACTCACATGAGTTCCTCACCTCTCAACTAATTGTGCACTCCTATCGTACCCGTACCCATTCTAGTTATTCTCATACTTAACTAGTCCAGTATAAAATCTAACATTACTATATGATTGACGATTTAATTCCGGCATCTTCATTTAAACAGAGTGTCTTACATTTCTCCTCGTTTTCCCATATTAGTAATACTACTTACCAGAGAATTACCATTTTATTTTTACAAAAACCTTGCTATTATTTATACTCACATTTATACATGATGGTGCATTTCAATTAACACTATATTATTCTCATCATAGATATACAATACTAGCACCCCGAGGCTAAGCTGCGATGCACACATACTCTGCTATCCAATCTCGGTACATCACGTACTTAAGAACCACGCATTTCGAATCTCTCAGGAATCGTTCTCAATTGACAACGATCACACATAATAGAGGCGAACATAGTTCACATCACATGGGTCACGCACATACCTACGCTCCCATGATCAGCAGACTTATTAACTTCTCAATAAGACCTTCTCTGACCTATGTCCTCGAGGTACCAATCTAAATCCCCCCGTAGGCACACAAAGATTAGATGGCCCTGATCGAACGCCGACCTCCCATGATAGCAAGTACGGTAGGTATGTTGTACACAAATAACTACATATACTAAGCATTCGCACATTTTAGATATCTCAATACATTGATAGAGGTATATATCTCATTCCTATACCGTCATTTCATGTTATACGATTACAAGTCCCGAATTATTTACATTAAAGTTATCAACTCTCCTCACGTCGAAGTCTTTAGACATTAATATCATAACCCATAAACATCATTCGGATTACTACAAAACTCCTAGTTTTAATCCTTAACGTACTTATAAATCTCATAACTATATCCACAAATCAATAAGGGAAGGATTATACTCAATTATACAAGTCTTTTGAAGGTTCGAAATAAAACGAGGCCTAAAAAGGCATTCTGTCAACTCGTTAGAAATCTCGTTCGGACGAAGTCGTTCGAACGAATGACTTCGAACGAACTACCAACTTGTTAGAAGGGGTACTGTCATCTAGTTAGAAGTCTCGTTCGAACGACCTGGGCAGGTCTTCTAATGAGATGGCAGTTTGCGCCCAGAAATTCTTCACTTCGTTTTTCTCAATGTTTCTCTTCTTTAAACTCATCCTAAGATCATCCCAATAGCATTTTAATGTTCTTAAACTTCTCTAAACCCTCTTAGGTCGTTTCTTAATATAATTTTGGGGTTCAAATCCTCCTAAACAACATGTAATTATCATTCATTCCCAAATTTTACCCCAAACCCTATGAACATGAACCCATAATTTTATTGTGCCCAATTACTCATCATAAATCCATTTTTAAATCATCATATTTAAGCCTTAGAATACTTAATTCGTCCATAGTCATTTTACATGCGAATCCTATCCCAAATTTGGAGTTTCTCCAACAATTTCATTAGTTTTCCTCAAACTTTCAAGACAAAATAGTTCTTACACTAAACATGGAAGAAATATTCAATTCACTTAAAAATATCAAATCACTTGCCTCAGATTTGTTCTTCAGATGTGTTATCGATGATTCAAGGTTGATTCTCTCCTTTTTTCGATCACAAATCCTTTCCAATTTGATGGTGGTGAGTGTTTTTGGTTTGGAACCCTATGGTAACTCCTCTCTAACTCCCGTAGCCCACTTCTAATGCTTTTGGCTGATAATGGCCTTAGTGGCCCTTTTATTAATATTTAATTTACTTCAAAATTTCGTGGGTTTTAATTCCCTTATTTTTAAAATTACCAAAATACCCTTCTAGGTTGCCGGTTTTGCCTAAAAGTGCCCCGGGACCCAAACTAAACCCTCGGCTAGTGTTTTCTGACTATTTCGACCCTTCCAGACACGTTGGTGCACTCAAAATGACCATTCGGTTGATAAAAATATAATTCACTTTTTAATCTAATTAAATTTATTCCTGACGCGTGTCCCAACTTAATTCCTCTCGACAACTTTAATATTTTCAATACTCATGAAATATTCAATTTTAACATCATAATCAAATACCAACTCACATCTCGCTAGTATTTACCTCTAGATTAATTCCCAATAAATTCTCATTTAATTTAATTAATTCCTTAAATAAAAATCAATAAAATTACGTGGTATTACATACTTCCCCCCTAATAACAGAATTTCGTCCCGAAATTCAGAACTAAAGAGTACCTGGTAAAAATAACTCTGGATAACGTTCGCGCATCTCATCCTCGCGCTCCCATGTGGACTCCTCGGCATTATGATGCCGCCATTGAACACGTACTAATGGTACTATCTTCGACCTCAGTTTCCTCTCGTTGTGGTCCAAAATAGCAATCGGACCCTCCTCGTAGGAACTATCGGGCTGAAGATCGATATCCTCCAAAGCAATGTGAGTATGGGACAAATCATCCCTAAGATATTTCCTTAACGAGGAAATATGGAACACATCATGAATCCTATGCAAGTGCTCCAGTAACCCAAGTCTGTATGTGACTGGCCCAATCCTCTCGATGATAGGAAATGGCCCCACGTATCTTGGTGCTAGTTTCCCCTTCTTCCCAAAACGCATGATCCCCTTCATCGGAGATACTCTGAGTAACACCTGGTCCCCCACCTTGAATTCTCTGAAGAACCTCTTGGCATCAGCATAGCTCTTCTGCCGGTCCTGAGCTACCCGAATACGGCTCCGTATCATCTCTATCCTTGTCGAAGTGTCCTGAATCACTTCCGTCCCAAGGAGTTTGTTATCCCCCACCTCTAACCAACATGCTGGGGAACAACAAGGTCTACCGTACAATGCCTCAAACGGATCCATGCCAATGGTGAATTGGTAGGAGTTATTATAAGCAAACTCCACCAGTGGAAGGTACTGCTCCTAACCACCTCCAAAGTTTAGGATGCACATACGCAACATGTCCTCCAACATCTGATTTGTCCGCTCTGTTTGCCCATCAGTCTGCGGGTGATATGCCATACTCAGCCGCAACTCTGTACCCATGGCCTCCTGGAAACTCTCCCAAAATTTTGAAACAAATATCTTGTCTTGGTCAGACACGATATTTAGAGGCACCCCGTGAAGTCTCACTATCTCTGCAATGAAAATCTGGGCATACTGTCCCGTAGTGTAATCTGTCCTTACGGGTAGAAAATGAGCAACTTTGGTCAATCGGTCCACAATTACCCATATGGAGTCGTGACCCCTCTGTGACGTAGGTAACCCCGTGATAAAGTCCATGGATATGCTCTCCCATATCCACGTCGGAACCTCTAATGGCTGTAGAAGTCCTGTCAGTTTCTGATGATCCACCTTTACTAGATGACAAGTGGTGCATTTAGAAACGAACACGGCGATATCTCTTTTCATCCCGCTCCACCAGTACTGATGTCTCATGTCTTGGTACATCTTATCCCCACCAGGGTGTATCGTGAACTGTGAGCCGTGTGACTCTGCCATTACCTCGTGTCGCCAGTCTTCCCCTTCCGGAATAACCAGTCTTTCATTGAAGCGTAATCCCCCGTCTGAACTAACGGTATAGGAATCGGCTCCCTCTGCTAGTAATCGAACTATCTGTTCCTGACAGAACGAGTCATTTGCCTGGGCCTTTATCACTCTCGTAATAATCTGCGATGTAACAGTCATCACAGACATGAACGATCGGGCCACTGCATCCTGGTGTCCCAGCTCCTTCCACTTAGCTTTCCAGACCTCGGCCACCTCATCTACTGGCCTACGGCTCAACACGTCTGCTACCACATTAGCCTTCCCTGGGTGATACTGGATATCGAACTGATAATCCTTCACAAACTCAAGCCACCGACATTGACGCATATTCAGCTCCTTCTACGTGAAAAGGTATTGTAGATACTTGTGGTCTGTGAACAACCGAAATTTCTCCCCCAGGAGATAGTGTCTCCAAATCCGAAGAGCGAATACGACTGCCACTAACTCCAAGTCGTGGGTGGGGTAATTCCTCTCGTGAGGCTTAAGCTTACGGGAAACATAAGCTATGGCCTGACTCTCCTGTTGCAGCACACCTCCAAGTCCTTGTAAGGACGCATCGGTGTAAACTAAATATTCAACTCCCGATCTGGGCAATGCTAACACAGGTGCTGAGGTCAACTTGTCCTTCAGCTCATCGAATGCCAACTGACAGGCATCGCTTCAGATGAATGGCACACCTTTGCGAGTCAGATGTGTCAAAGGACCCGCTATCTTTGAGAAACCCCGAATAAACCTCCTATAGTATCCTTCTAGGCCAAGAAACTACGGATCTCAGTCGGTGTCGTGGGCTGTCCCCACTCCCTCACCGCGGATACCTTTCCCGGATCAACAGATATCCTCCGGTCTGAAATGATATGCCCTAAAAACTAAACCTCCTTCAGCCAAAATCCACGTTTCTCATACTTTACATAAAGCTCGTTCTAACGTAGCTTCTGCAAAACCTGCCTCAAATGCTCGGCGTGCTCCTCTTCTGTCTGGGAGTAAACCAGGATGTCATCAATAAAGACGATGACGAACTGGTCTAGGAACTCTCTGAACACCCTATTCATCAAGTCCATAAACACGGATGGAGTGTTGGTCAAGCCAAAAGGCATAACCCGAAACTCATAGGAACCATATCTCATTAGGAAAGCAGTCTTCGAGATGTCCTGTTACCTGATCCACAACTGATGGTATCCCGATCGCAAGTCAATCTTTGAGAAGAAGGAAGCTCCTCTCAGCTGGTCGAATAAGTCATCGATTCGGGGCAACGAATACTTATTCCGTATCGTGACCTTATTCAACTCCCAGTAATCTACACACAACCTCAACGATCCATCCCTCTTCTTTACGAATAATACAAGGGCACCCCACGGTGAAGTACTCCTCCCGATAAACCCCTGACCCAACAACTGCTCTATCTGATCCCTTCGCTCTCTCGTCTCTACTGGAGCCATACGGTAAGGTGCGCGGGCAATTGGCCGAGTGCCCGATGTCAAATCGATCACAAAATATATCTCCCTACTTGGAGGTAGTCCAGGTATATCCTGAAATACATGAACAAATTCCCTAACAACTGGAATCGAATCGAGTGGTAATGCCACTTCCTTAGAGGTCTCCTCCTCTATATAGTACAAATGAGTGGACGATCCTCCCTCAGGGCGAGGCATCGCCACTAAAAACATCTCCTGCTCGGGAATGGCAAATGTAATACTCCTACTGAAACAATCAATCATGGCTCGGTACGAAACTAGCCAATCCATACCGATAATCGCATCGTACTCAGTCATCTCTAATACTAACATATCAGCAGGCACACCTCTACAAATAAGGGAAATCACAGAACCCATACTCAATGGTGAATCAACACAAGTAATCGTGCTCTCTGCAGTGTCTAACAACCCAATAGTGCCCGCAAATCTCGTGGCAATAAAACAGTGTGTGGCCCCCGTATCAAATAAAATGCCCCCCATAGTCCCCTGAATAGAGAACATACCTTTAATAGCAGGTGGATCATGTGGGACTGCGGCATGCTGGAGCTGATACACTCTCCCATACTGAAGCTGTCCCTGCTGGACTGGGACCGCTGGGATGGGTGGTAATGCTGCCATCTGTGGTGGTGCTGGGAGGGCGGCGGGAAACATAGGCCTCTGTGGCTCGTGTCGAGCACCATGCTACTGCTGCGGTGGGGCCCTGCCCCTATCAGGAAAATCCTGGAATTTGTGACCAATCTTGCCACAAATGAAGCACTTCCCCGGGAAGTTTCCCCCTTGCTGTCCCTGCTGCCCACGGTCCTGATGGACATTACCATTCCTACCCTGACCATGTTGACCCTGCTGAAACTGCTGCTGCTGACCATTCTGGCCCTGCTAGCCCTGATGGCCGTTCTGACCCTGATGGCCATGTCTGAAACCTCCCTGACCATTCCTGAAGCCCCCAGATCTGAATCTCTTAGGATCCCCCTGTTGGGAACCCTGATCACCCTGCCTGTGCTGACCCTGATTAGATTGTTCCCTACTGGAACCATTTCCCCTTGTCCTGCCCTGATGGCTGGACTCTCCTGATCTCTTACTCTTAGACATGTGAAAGCGGTGATCCTGGCAGTGAAGAAGCGCGGCGTTAACCACATCAGAGTAAGTGGCCAATAAGAGGTTTCCTAACAAGTGCTGATGGATCCTCCAAGTCAATCCATCCATGAACTTTTGAATCTTCTTCTCCTCGGTTGGAATATCATCGGGAATGATGTTCAAGAGATTAGTAAATTCGGCCTCATACTCGGCCACGGTCTTCCCCTCCTGCTTGAGGTTCATTAACTTCCTCCTCATTTCAGTGTGAACAGCTGATGGAAAATATTTGCGGTCAAACCGCACCCAGAACTCCTGAATAGAAAGGGCGTCTCTCTCCTCCACGGTGGTAATGGACTCCTACCACTACAACGCTGATCCTACTAGCTTGAAAGTAGCCAGTATCTGCTTCTGAACATCCGTGCACTCGTACATCCTTAAGTGCCTTTGAATGTCCTTCCTCCACTGACTGGACACAACTACGTCGGAGCTACCTACAAACTCCGGAGGGTGTGCTTTATGAAAAGCATCACGAATGCGTTCCCAAGCAGATGGGAATCCATGAGCCTGAACTGGCGCGGCTACCGACGCCTGAGGTGGTGCCTACTGCACAACTGCGAGGGAGGCATTTACCGCTTGGGCTACAATAGCTGCAACCTCTGCGGCATTCATGGTGCCCTGAACTGGTGCAGGGTGTGGCTCAGGCTGAGCATCCCTAGGAACTCGCAGTGCACGTCGTGGAGTCATCTGAAATGAAAGTAAAGTCTTATAAGTTCGCAGTTATTATCTCAAAATATCTGAAGAGCGAAACATACACAAAAGAATACAACAGTCCTAAAATATAGGACTTTACATCAAAGAAAGCTCAACGGAAACATAACAAGATGTACAGATCCTAAGGACACTAGAACCTGATGCTCTGATACCATCAGTGACACCCCGACTAATTAAATACCGGGTAGCTACTCCTTTATTAAATTAATACAAAATGCCAAGTTGGTTCAGTTCCTAGCATCACTGTCGAAATACGTTTTAACAATTACTAGCCACCTAATATTTAAAAAGTGAGTTGTAAATTTTAATTAAATCCGATTAACATGCAATAAGTAGATTATGAAATGCTAACATAACCACCACAACATAGTCACAATATAATAACCATAAAATAATAATGAATCTGGAGGAATACTCCTCAATACAATACAAGTACTGAAATAAACAAATACCAAGTCCGCATCACTAAATTAATTACAACCCAAAATCTGAAATAACTGAATAGATAAAGTATCTCTAAAAGGAAATAGGTCGACATGTCCAACAGATGAGAGAATCTGATAATATAGAGTCAAGATCGAAAATGGAGGCGTCTACTGTCAAGGTCCTGTAACTTCCACAGCAGCTACAGTATGTCACCTAAATGGAACTCCTATGCTTGGTGTCCTTGTTGCGGGGCACCTAAAAGGTTTTTACAAGAAAATATATGTGGAAGCAAATGGGTCAGAGACCGATTGTGAAAACGGTTTAAAATATAGAAAGTGTTTAATATCATTAAACAGTGAATATAAAGTACATGATAGTGTGTGCACTCACATAAGTTCCTCACCTCTCAACTAATTGTGCACTCCTATCGTACCCGTACCCATTCTAGTTATTCTCATACTTAACTAGTCCAGTATAAAATCTAACATTACTATATGATTCACAATTTAATTCCAGCATCTTCATTTAAACAGAGTGTCTTACATTTCTCCTCGTTTTCCCATATTAGTAATACTACTTAGTAGAGAATTACCATTTTATCTTTACAAAAACCTTGCTATTATTTATACTCACATTTATACATGACATCGCATTTCAATTAACAGTATATTATTCTCATCATAGATATACAATACTAGCACCCCGAGGCTAAGTTGCGATGCACACATACTCCTCTATCCAATCCCGGTACATCACGTACTTAAGGACCACGCATTTCGAACCTCTCAGGAATCGTTCTCAAATGACAACAATCACACATAATGGAGGCGAACATAGTTCACATCACATGGGTCACGCACATACCTACGCTCCCATGATTAGAAAACTTATTAACTTCTCAATAAGACCTTCTCTGACCTATGTCCTCGAGGTACCAATCTAAATCCCCCCGTAGGCACACAAAGATTAGATGGCCCTGATCGAACGCCGACCTCCCATGATAGCAAGTACGGTAGGTATGTTGTACACAGATAACTACATATACTAAGCATTCTCACATCTTAGATATCTCAATACATTAATAGAGGTATATATCTCATTCCTATACCGTCATTTCATGTTATACGATTACAAGTCCCGAATTATTTACATTAAAGTTATCAACTCTCCTCACGTCGAAGTTTTTAGACATTAATATCATAACCCATAAACATCATTCGGATTACTACAAAACTCCAAGTTTTAATCCTTAACGTACTTCTAAATCTCATAACTATATCCACAAATCAACAAGGGAAGGATTATACTCAATTATACAAGTCTTTTGAAGGTTCGAAATAAAACGAGGCCTAAAAAGGCATTCTGTCAACTCGTTAGAAATCTCGTTCGAATGAGGTCATTCGAACGAATGACTTCGAATGAACTACCAACTCGTTAGAAGGGTACTTTCATCTCGTTAGAAGTCTCGTTCGAACGAGGTCGTTCGAACGACCTGGGCAGGTCTTCTAACGAGGTGGAAGTTTGCGCCCAGAAATTTTTCACTTCATTTTTCTCAATGTTTCTATTCTCTAAACTCATCTTAAGATCATCCCAATAGCATTTTAATGTTCTTAAACTTCTCTAAACCCTCTTAGGTCGTTTCTTAATATAATTTGGGGTCAAATCCTCTTAAACAGCATGTAATTATCATTCATTCCCAAATTTTACCCCAAACCCTATGAACATGTACCCAAAATTTTATTGTGCCCAATTACTCATCATAAATCCGTTTTTAAATCATCATATTTAAGTCTTCGAGTACTAAATTTGTCCATAGTCATTCTACATGCGAATTCTATCCCAAATTTAGAGTTTCTCCAACAATTTCATTAGTTTTCCTCAAAACTTTCAAGACAAAATAGTTCTTACACTAAACATGGAAGAAATATTCAATGCACTAAAAAATATCAAATCACTTGCCTTAGATTTGTTCTTCAGATGTGTTATCGATGATTCAAGGTTGATTCTCTCCTTTTTCCAGTCACAAATCCTTTCCAATTTGATGGTGGTGAGAGTTTTTGGTTTGGAACCCTATGGTAACTCCTCTCTAACTCCTGTAGCCCACTTATAATGCTTTTGGCTGATAATGGCCTTAGTGGCCCTTTTATTAATCTTTAATTTACTTCAAAAATTCCTGGGTTTTAATTCCCTTATTTTTAAAATTACCAAAATACCCTTCTAGGTTGCCGGCCCCGGGACCCAAACTAAACCCCCGGCTAGTGTTTTATGACTATTTCGACCCTTCCGGACACATTGGCGCACTCAAAATGACCATTCGGTTGATAAAAATATAATTCACTTTTTAATCTAATTAAATTTATTCCTGACGCGACTGACACACGCGTCCTAACTTAATTTCTCTCGACAACTTTAATATGTTCAATACTCATGAAATATTCAATTTTAACATCATAATCAAATACCAACTCACATCTCGCTAGTATTTACCTCCGGATTAATTCCCAATAAATTCTCATTTAATTTAATTAATCCCTTAAATAAAAATCAATAAAATTACGGGGTATTACAAAAAGTTTCAAACAAACCCTAACTTTTGAAAACCATATTCATTATATTTATGATTTTATTGAAATTTATTTGTTTCTTGTTTAAATTTTCATTGTTATTATGTTTGATTTTATTAAATTTCAAGTTAAGTATGTTTTATTTACGTATTCTACTAAACAAATTCTGTATTATTACACTAATATATATATTTCAAAAAATATATATTATACATATCCTAGCGTATCGTAGCCTATGTTTTGAAAAAATTGCATATCCCAAGTCGCGTCGTATCACGTAATACATGTCGAGTCAGTGCATCGTAGGTTATAAAGAAACTGGTTGCAAAGACACAACTAAATTTCTATGGTAGGTACCTTACTGTAACAGTAATAGGATCCATCATTGCCTTCCCATAACCTCGAAGCATGTATATATTCTCTGCGTGTTAAAATCGGGAACTTATTTATTGTGAGACCAATTTCAGTTCTGATACTTTCATCCACCTGCAACTGCTCATGCTCAATCAAAGCCCTATCTCACTGCTTCTTGTAACATTGTCCATGTAAAAGTCTCTCAGCATCTCAGCAGAGCAATCCTCGAATATTGTCACACTCGTATATTTCAGAGGACCATCCTTCATGGAAAAATTACACTCCTAAATCAGATTTTGGAATAATGAAATTGAAGACAAGCAACAAGTAGTGGTGTATGCACGTATTCCAAAACATAAATAAATGTGCAAGCATAAGAATTATGATATAATGACTTTATGGGTAATCATTAGGTGAACTCTGAGTTTCAAGAGACACTTCAAAGCTGAAAAGTATGCATATTGAATAATTGAATAATATGAAAACTTAAAAGGACAAATTATAATTATTTTATGAAAAGGACTCGTATATTAAGCCACGTAGAGATATGAAGTTGTGGGGCAGTTTCTAACAATTAAAGAATCTTTATCATCTTTGTGTATCACATAATTGAGCAAAAGAAGTAACCTTTGGTTTGCAACACTTTGCATTGTAAGAAAAAAAATTAGTTCTTTTGTTTATGACATTGTCCCATTTCTCATTCTCATGGAGATCCTCATCCAAATTATCGATCAAAGTCTTCAGATCCAAATCAGATATGATCCCAGAAATCTTGTAGGAAGAAATAGAACATTCCATATGAGCAAAACAACCTCATAAACCAACCGCCCCACCCATGGAAGAATTACTAGCTATGCTGCCCCTGATGTCAACTAAATGACAAATAAAAATAAGATTGGGGGTAATTTATTAAAGATGTATACTAGGTTTAAGCTAAGGAAGAGACTTACCTATGAAACATCAACGTCTAGGTCGAGGCTTGCAGCAGAATTCAGCCAAGAGGGCTTTGTGAACAGGGGACCACTCTGGAGAAGGAAGTGTTGCATCTTTTCTCAAGCTATCCTTATCCAAAAGCTCCAACAAAGATTTCAGGGTTAAAGAGTCGGCTGAAACCACATATTCATCAAATGCGTTATATATAATGCAAGTCTTGTGGCAGATTGTAGGTAAGAAATAAACAATCAAATGTTTAAATAAGTATACCTGAGTAAAAAATGTAATCAGGATCACCGATAAATCTCTAGTGCAGTTTGTAAATAAGGGTTCATTTGTAGTAGGATTCATTCTCCTCCTCTATTGCTCAAAACCTAAACCAACCCCAATTCTTTCCAAGGAAGAGTATGCACTGAATTGTTAAAAATGTGCCACATCTTTTACAGGTCAAAACATGTGTTCAGATACACCTCTCCCCCCATGGAGAAGTTCCTAATGCCCCTGTTGGTTTGGAATGAGATATTTTTCACCTAGCTAGAAAATATGATGAGTTTTATTTCTTTTCACTATTTTTATCTAAAATATATATTATAATGTGAGCAAACAATTTGAATCAAAATAGGTGAAAATACTTTTAACCATTTTACTTGATACCCAGGTGAAAAACAATTTACCAAAAAGTGGGGCCTGGTAGTATTAAAGGCATCCATGCAAAAAATCCCTTGAAGCAATAATTCAAGAAACATATGTTACCAATGGCAGCTGATGAATTAATTTGGTCGCAAGGCGGAGAATTGCATTGGATCAACCTTTACCATTGCAAGAAGTGCATGATTAGCACCGCAATAAGATTACTAGTAATTTCATATCGTGAATTTAAGAAAGTAATTTGTAAGGATTCACTTGCTTCTCATTCAAACTAAAACCACATCAGAAACAAACATTTATTTAATCATATAAAATTGACAACACACCTTCAAGTAACTGAATTAAAATCCCCACACACCAACAATGGGATGTCTGCACTAACAACTATCTTTTTTAATCCTTACAATAAAGTGTGAACCTGGAATAATAGACAAACGCAATGGAATATTCATATTTATAAGAAAAAAAGAATACAAATAAAAGACGACATATCAAGATGAAGAGACAAGGTATTTGTAGAAGAACCTGACAAAGGCTGACATCCTTTAATTCTTGATGGTAGTTTACGTGTGTATTTTCCTTGGATTAAACAAACTAAAAAAAATGAATTAACATAGAATTTCAGTGCATGATTATGAAATGACACTCCAAAGTTTTAAGAGTCATTTACAAAGATATCAATAGCAAAATAATAACAATATGGAAAAACCTCAACTCAACAAAGCCTTTTCCCAATTATTTGGGGTCAGCACAACATGGAAAAAAATACCACTAATTCCTTACCAAACAAACAAGCTGACGCTTCCCAGGATTCTTGACCTCTGGTTACTGAACTTCACTTCTAGAACCACGATAGGTGCAACATTTTCCTATTACAAAGAAGTTACTTTTTTATAAAAACTGGCAAGCCAACATAAACCCTCTAGGGTTATGCAAAACTAAGTAGAGACAATTGAGGTAAGGTACCTCAATCAAATCACTTCTATTCTAAGCACTTGGAACCAAAGCATCAATTATTAAACTCAACCTGCACACCAGCATGTAAAGTTAAATTACTAAATGATGGACTGTTAATTATATCACATATGTTGGAGAGAACTCCACACCTCATTTTTTTTACATGTGAAAAACTATCATTGCAATAAAATGTAGCACAACCATAAATGGTATTGATATTGCAGATGAATACCAGTATAGAACATCAATTATTGGTAACATAACGTGGTTTTAAGTAACATAAATGTTAAGGTGTGCACTTAATAACCAACCTCTTCGGTTTTTCTTTTAAATAGAGCCTCATAGCCATGTTTGTCCAGTTCAAGGGCAAAAGACTCCTCAAAATGATCACTTTGAACCTGAAAGAAGCAAGTTACAAATATTACCAACCAAGTGTTTAAAGGTATGACCAATCTCATAATCATTGCTTATATCTATTGGCAAAGAAATATTTGCAATCAACAAAGCATTGTGCATATGGTGGCACATGGATATTCCCAACAACAGGACCTTCTCTAGAAAGAGCCAAGATGCTTTAGCAATAGCATTGACCAAATCCATTTGTTAATTGACTGGCTAGAACTATACATAAATTTAGTATATCAAGTAACAGTAGGATGGGAAATAATAAGCACCAGAAATTTCTATTGTAGATTTCCATAGTTTAGAAGTGAGGTGGAACCACTAATTTACCTTCCCCTAACCCCCCCCCCCCCCCCCCCACCCACACGCACAAAAAAAAATTATATAATAGATTGAATGCATAATAGTAGAAATGTATTGTCTATATTTTATTATTACACTGAAGGGTAACATAATTCAAATTCTCTACGAAGATAATTAAATAAATAGATTATACAATTGATATGGGATCTCAATAATGCATCAAACTTCTAAATACGTTTGTGTCAACAAAAACAACAAAAAAAATAATAATGTCACACAAAATGCATATATGTTAAAACTAGAATCAAACATGGCCTCGACATTTATGATATGTTTAATCCAAAACAAGTGTATGTCAACATAAAAAATAAGCTTTTTCGAAAGAACGGTCGTTTCGATCTTCAATGAGGCTTAAATATTATACATTATACACATCAAAATTTCAAGGAACAAGACTAAATTCACAGGGGCATATTAATTACCCGAGATCAAAGGGCCTTCAACCATGCCGACCAATACAAATACGTTAAACATACACTTAAGTTAAGGCACTTTCAACAGTACCACAAGTTTAACTTCATCTAGAGACAGTTTTTTTAAAACATTTATAATTTATACATAGAAACCCTTTTATTAATTATCAGATTTTTTTTAGTGCACTTACATACCTCTTGACGACAAACAATAGCCACACTGTAACCGAATATTTCAAGAAGAAAATTATGCCTGCGGTAAGCCTAGGAAAGAGCCCAAGAAGGGAAACTTGTAGCATAGGCATCATATAAGATGTTGTATGAGAGCACAGTAAAAGTCCTTTCGGACGAAACATGACCATCTAAATCCAAATGCTCCATGACGTCAACTCCGATGACCAAAATCAAGAAACGTGGACTAGGAGATGAAGATGGAATCACACTGGACATCAATAATGTGTTGGCATGTCCCACGGGTTCTTTAGTTTCTACATCCCCCACAATATATTAAAACTTGAAGACATGGCGAATATCATCAGCTATTGGCGTATAAGTTGAAGAGCAGTCGACTTCGAACCAGGTGTCACCGACACTCCTTTGTGCAACCGTTGTGGGATATTAAGGTGATGTTGCTCCATTTGACAGGTTAGGGGTTGATTTTGAACCAGCTAGGACAGTATTTGTTTTATTGAAGCGCCCAAATAATTCTTCTTTTTCATTTTCGTTTTCACTTATAGCACTGGCTTCTTGCTCATGAAGAACGCAATGGTGCTGACATGCATTCGAAAAACATTTGGGGGAGCAACGATAACTTTTGGCAATTGGTATATTAGCCTTAACACATCCTAAGCACTGTAATGTCGCTTGCTACGATGGGTCATATAGTAACTTTCTTGTCACATTGAATACGGTACCTGGAGAGCAACCCAAATATTAGGACAATGTGGTACTTCAAATTATGCAACTCATACTCCTCAAACCATTTAGTAACAGTAACAATGTGGTATTGGGCATCTTTTTCTTTTGTCTCAAATGTTTTCCTATTGAAAGGGTCTAGATCCTTCCGGTGGAGCCTTAAAATAATGATTAGAGTGAAATGGAATATTTTTATGAAATATGTAAAAAAAAATCCAATGGTTTGCATTTAAAACTAGAATAAAATTTAAAAATTGGTCTAAACGAACATGCGTGCTCACAATGTCACTTAACGGTGCGCATAATTTTAAAGTGCGTATAGATAAATGTAACTACGAGATTTGTTTATTATTATAATTACTGGACTTTGGTTTCTCGTGATCCATAGAGGGCATGAATTACCCGAGGTTTAGAATTGGTAAGATCTTCCAAATAAGCATCATCTTCAGCATCTATCCATATACCCTTTGTTCCACCTTTTTTCTTTTGTCCATCTCGTGCCTGCTAAGGGGAAAAGGCATAAAATGTCAACAAATTTGCGAATAATTCAAAGCAGAAAAAAAATGGGTATTTATAAATAAAATTAGCAAGATTGGGATCTCACTTGTGTTTGAATTTCTTTTAGTTTCTGCTCCCATTGAGTATCATCAACTAATAAAGAAATATCATCCTCAGGAGCCAAAAGATCTCCCAGTACATGACCAACAGTCATAACGAGCTGCTACACTGTGATTTTCTAACTAGCCCTCTGTAAAATCTTCTCTTCTACCGTCTCTTTACAAATTAGCTAATAGAGAGTAACCTAAGTCGTGAAGAAAAAAACATCACTTAGAATTTAGAATAAAGAGTAACACATACATTATTTTCACTTCTTTCCCCTATTTTCTTAGGGTTTTTACTTTACCCCCTGTGGTAATTGCATAAGCTCTCCCCCGCAACAAACAATGCATAAGGTACAAGTGGGTTAATGCATCGTCATAGGGAGGGAGTAACACTTTTGAACATCTAGGGGTAACTCTAATTATGCAATTATCTTAGGGGCAACGTCAAAGAAACTTTTTTCTTAAGTATTTTATTTTTTGACTTGGAGGTAATTATAATATATCCGAAACCAATGAGATGCAAAATCACATGAAAATAAATGTTATGGAACTAATAAAAAATTTCATTATGTAGTTAGAGCAAATAAAACAGATTTAATAAACCATAAATTATTGAAGACATTCAAGTGTAATTAGAAAGATTTCCAAAAAACACAATTAGAATTAACAAGCTAGTTGTCGCATAAGCATATTAAAGATTTCCGAAATTCCATGTACTCAAAATTAAGGTTCATATGTGCGTCTATATATTTCCAATATAAGGTTCAGAATTTTCTAATGAATTTTGGTATCTCCTCGGATCATTTCCATCAAATTTCATTAAAAAAATGCATTCATTAACCCCCACCAAATATTGGGGTTTGTTCGTTACGTATGTAAAATGAGGTATGTTGGCTATATATATTCAATAAAAGACATGTAATATAACTAACACGGAAAAAACTAACATCCTTAGTCTAACAGAACAAAGTAGCTCTATCCATATCCTGTAAATCCAAGGTAAGATTCGAACCCAATTCGTAATAACAGTGTCAACGGGTGTCAAATTGAAACTCAACCCACCAGCTCTTGTACTCAACAAGAACACAAAGATATCGCTCCTCCTACAAGACAATAAATTATTTTTTGGACACGCCACTTGCATGATTTAACTCTGATATCCAGAAAAAGAAAGATCTTTTTTTACCTTACCCCCACGAGATAAGGCAATATTTAGAGGTACTCCATTTCGAGAAAAAGGAAAGAGTTTTGTTTTTAACTTTAACCCTTGAGATAATTCGATATTTAGATATACACCCCACCCCCACCCTCCGCGCTTCTTAAAGATAATGCATTCGATGCAAGTGGGTTGATGCATATGCATGGAGTAACTCTAATTAATGAAAATGGAAGGGGCATATGTGAAATATCTCGGGGAGTAAGTAAAAAATTGAATTTCTAAGGCCCAGTTTGGTTCGGGTAAAAATAATTTCACCCAGTTAAAATGGTGAAAAGTATTTTCGCAGCGGGAATTAAGATGTTTATTTATAAAATAAACAATATAATTATGTGGTTTTGGACAAAATAGATGATAAAATTTAACACCGAGTAAGGTAAAATACATTTCACCATTTTTCTTTTAAACTGGGTGAAAAATATTTAGGTCATTTCAACTTTGGTCCCCGTTTGTTATGCCGATTTAATCACTTCGGTACCAATTTCACTCTTTGCGGCATTTTTACACTTTTTAGGGCACCTTTTTCTTTACGAACGTGTCACAAAAGGGAAAATGGTACCCTATGTGATAATACGATAAAACTTTGGCACCCAAAGTAATATACGACACAATAAACAGGGACCACAAGGCGAAATGATCCAAAATATTTTTAGCCGGAACTAAATGGGGACTAAAGGATACTATAAGAAATCAATTAAACCCTTACCGATGCTGAAAGTTCCTGACCATGTCTCAACGATCCATTATGGTGGAGGATCATTCAAGCATTAGATATTTGTATTTCTAATAATTCATATAATGCTGCAAATAATTGAGAAAGTTAGCACGAAGAGGAAATTCCTAACAAAAAAATCTAAAAATTGAGATGTGAATGGCCGTTATTCTACGGTCATAAATTTCAACATATCAAGTTTACTTGCAAGTTCAACAAGAGATTATGAGCTCAAGCCTTGTAATTAACAAGTAAAAACAAGCCTGGACGAGATTCTGAAGAAACAGTTATTATCACTGCAAAAATAGTGATCCAAGTAATGGGCATTATATAAAATAAATACACGAGGATACTTTAATAAAAAAAATCCAATGTCCAAAATTTGTTGAATGAAGTGATACGTATAATGACTAAAGAACTTTGGATAGTATATCAAGCCATTTTAATATTCCTCCAATTTAACTAACCAAGTAAACTCCAACCAGAAAATAATCAATCAAATGAGAAAAAAGTATTTTTTTTACTTAGGAAATAAAATAATTTCAAATTAGGTTTGAAAATTGGAACCTTGCCTCTTCAACAAGAATTTGTTATTTAATCACACGAATTGCTTTTTATTCAGCTTAAAAAATCCAAAGACCAAAATTTGTAGACTCAACTGATACGTAAAATAACTGATGAACCTCGGGCACCGCATCAATGCATTTTAAGGTCCATTCAATTTCAATAAGTAATTATTCTTTTAAATATTAAATTTCACATCCTCCAGCTAAAATTAATCTCTCATGCAAACTAGAGTTTTTTAACTCCATATCAATATACAAAACATGTAAACGTGGTTTAAATCTGATTCTCCTTTGACCGAAAAGGTAGACAGTAGAAAAGGGAAAAAGATGAAGAAGAAATGAAAATTATCCCCTATTCGAATGCCAAAAGTATAAGAAATTAATTGTTCATTAGCCACAATCTTGACTCAAAAAATGAGCTCCCACGAAGCCACTAAAAATGTTTTGTGAAGTTCGCTAATGTAAGATTGCTCTCAAATCACTCTCATTATAAAATTTCACAAGGACATGTTGCACTATCCAGATATTTAAAAAAGATAGAGGGAGAGAGGAGATAGAGGTACCTCAAGAATATTCAACATTTTTGTCATTTGCGCAAACAAAAAAAGATGGTGATTTTCTGCCTGTAAGCGCTTTAATAGTATATCCTCCCAGATTCCTAAAAGAACATGTATTGACACCTCAACTTAAGCAATGTCCAATAGATGCATATTACTTCTTGTAATCCACCCAATTAAAATTACAAAAGAACTTAAAAGAGATGGTCATATAAATTTAAATTAGTCGATATTAATTGTGTGAGGGTGAACATGAACCTCACTCCCTATTGGTTGGAGTATTAAAAACCGAGGATCCACTTCTATAACTTTATAGGTTGTTTGTACTTTGGCGTCTAGTCGTTATGGGTAGTTTTAAGTTGGGGCCTGAGGTTTTATATACATGCACTTTAGGGTCCATTTTCACTTTTTTCGAAATTTTTGAAAGAAAAAGGTATCACGAGCAATGAAAATAGACCATATTGTCAAAATATGTAACACTTCGGGCCCCAACCTGAAATTACCCATAACTACGGGACCCCAAAATGAAAATATTTTTTTTTTCTATTTTAATGAATTAACCAATGAGTTGTGAGGGTTATGATAACCATGTCAATAAATATGGAACTGGGTCATACAGTGAGGATCTTTGTAGGATCAATACCTTGTATGTGATCTGGAGGGCGGGTTGTGAAACGAGTAGTTCAACATCAATCTCCTCTATCAAAGGGTGAGGAGAGCCATCAGGCATCCTAAGAACATTACAGTCAGATGTGCGAACAAACCCGATTAACAACCTCTTTAACCTTGGGTGATGTAATTCTTCAATCATTTCTTCAGCAAAATTTTGTCTGAGCAGTGGGCATTAATCTGCCAAACAATGTAGAAAATTTCAATATTAGTTCATCTTTCCTTGTTAGAGAAGAAGAAAAGATGCAAGAAATCGCCGAAACTATCATACTAGTCACAAATACGCCCTAAAATAATAATTTTATAAACATTCATCCCCATATGTGTCATCAGAAGATGTTAAAATTGGGGGTTTGCAATATTTTTAATAGCCCTTTTTTGTGTGTGTGGTGGTGTGTGTGTGGGTTGGGGCGGGTGGGTGGGTGGAGTGTTGAATAAGTGCAAGGCACAATTGCTCACGGCCCACATTAGCCTATTTGTTATAAGTTATATGTTTTATCCTATTATGTGTAACTATTTGCAAATTCTGCACACGGACATTTTCGGCCCCTTCACCCAACATGAGGGAGGTAATGCAATCAAAGGAAAAGTTTGAGGGATTTCCTACATAACCCATAATTAAATAAGTAAACCCTTACAGGTGGTGCTTTGGTTTTGGGGATGAAAGAGTGTTAAATGAAGAAGTCTAATGTTAAACAAAATCGTGTCCTGATGTGAGAGTACTAAAGCCTCGTCCCTGTGACTAACTACAAGTCTCCTTCTAAGTAAATTTGTCTCCGACTTCAATATCATCAATAACAGTCGTGTGACTGCTCTTACTTTTTCGCTCTGAATTTGACTGCAACAAATATCATCCTCGGTCTCCATAAGCAAGTCTAATATTTCATCCAAATATTGTCGATCCCATCTTATAATAGAAAACAATAATCTCTTCATAACCGATCCAGTTGCCAAAAATGTTATCTCTGTCGGTGCTAAATCCATCAAATGGGCAAATCCAAATGTTCCACTCTTAGCAAAAGAACCATCTGAACTACTCTTTAGCGCTTGCATTTATCAACGAACATTTTCTAGGGAGAAAATGTCAAAATATTTCCCCACTGATTCTCTGCAGAGACCATGATTTTCTTTAAGGAAACCGTATTAGAACCTCGAAAAACTTCTTTGTAAACCAATTTTGGTATCTAGGAGAGATTGAAAAGAAATATGAGCCATTACCCATGACATAATGGGTCTAAATTGTATTTACATGTTAAATCGTTAAAACTCCCCCAGACCCAAATTAAGAGTTTATAGAATTCACAAACTTTAAGAGGTGAATTTGACTTAGGTAACTCGCTAATGGTTGAAATTAGACTAGACTTTAGTACTAGTTTATTAGACTTTGGCAGTTTTTCAACGTAAAAGTTCACTATTAAAGGTGACATTCAATCACCAGAATGTACCCAAGGATAAAAAATAATTATTGTGATATCAAAGTCTAATTTCAACTATTAACGAGGAATCTAAGTCAAAATGACCCTAAGAGAACATTTTTTTCGAATTTCAACCTCCCAACTTTTTATACTGAGCACCAAATCAACATTACTTGACGTCGATCTTCTACGCCACAAGTGACATTGGAACTTCACCCCATTTCATATACATATTTAAAAATATGACTCTTCATTAAGAACAACCGAATATATAAAAAAACATATTATAAAGAGTACAAAATACAAAAAACAACAGTCAGATTACATTATATGTGATAGGACTCCAACTACCAGTGTAGTATAATGGCTCCAACTACCCAAACGAAGACGAAAAATGTGTTCAGTATCTCTCCAAAATAAAATTATGAACTTCCTTAATTTCTCTCAAATAACTATGGATGATTGCAAACCTTCCATTATATAGTGTGGTTGATTACAAAATTGGAAAATCATCAAAAAATAATTTCTTTTTATGAGAAGTTGGAAAATGCATGGTAAAGATAGGAGTGGTTTGGTTTTATTTTTTTAGTTCTCTGTGGAAATCAATTCTTTGGGTGGTAGGAAAAAAATGGTCCCCACAGAAATGATAAAACTATAGAGACTTTTCTTAGTTATAACAATTGTTTTCAAAGAATGTATTTATAATCAAGCACCACATAGGAAAAAATGAACTAAAACGAAAATTTTCAATGGAAAACAAATCAACGACAGTTAAACAGACCCTTATTGGTAAATGACACTAATATGATATTATATAAAAGTATTATTAAACTTAGATAATAATATTTATAGTAACAACAATACTTCAAAAAAAGGGAAGAAACAAAAAATAAATGGACTACCTTTCTCATTTCTCGTTAAGATGCCCGCGGTTGCTATCAAACAACTCAGCAAGAGATATCTTATTCTTTATATCTTGATACAAGCTTGCTGGCAAAAACTCAACTCGCAGTGTATCATTACCTCAGTTTTACCAGTCAACTCAATAACTACATCTTTTTTAACCCGGCACGACATGAAAGGCTTTAGAATCGCATACTGTTAAAACGGAGGGAAAAATTGATCAAATCTTAATTACTGGAAAAACATTTGTATGTCTTTTCTCCTTTTTCAATAAACAAAAATATTATAATTATCATATCATAAATCAACAAAAAACTATGATAATCAAATAGGGAAAGGGACCACTAAAAACACATGAAAGATCACACAATAATTAAATTACACGTTAAGAAAAGATTTATATACACAAATACATATATATAGAAGGTGCAGATAGGCGGACCTAGTATGTTGATGGGAAGGGCACGTGCCCCTCTCAAACTTTATAAAAAAAATGACCCAATGCTAAGAAAAACCACAAACAAAAAGCAGCCTTCAAAACCCTCCTAAACCTAAGTAACTCCTCTTGCTTCCCCAAAACTAAAAACCCACCTAAACCCATCCCCTGCTTGCGCCGGCCAGCGGCCACCCCCTAGTACGGCCACCAACATCTTGCTCCCCTATTTTCCCCTGTTCCGGCCACCAACACCTTGTGATGAAGGTATTTTTTCTTGTGATTTCCTTAATTCTTGTGAGTTTCATTCATTTATTTGAAGTTGTGATGTGAGTTCCATTCCTTCTTTTGGAGTTGTGAGTTTCTTTCATTGATTATTTTAAAGATGGGTTCCAAATATTTGATTTTTTGAAAATGGGTTTCATTGATTTTTTTGAAGATGGGTTCCAAACATATGATTTTTTTATATTTATTTACATATTTGAATAGCTCTCAATTTTTTTTGAATATGTGAATATTGTGAATATTTAAAGGTAATAAGTGAATATTTTTTTATTTAGATATTTGAATATCCCTAAAATAAATTGGGGGCCACCCCCGTCTTTTTAATGTGCCCCAGCGATTGCAAATTTCTCGATCTGCCATCAGGTGCGGACCAACTTAACGGGTTTACTAATGGACCACCTCGAAACGACATAGTTTTGGTGTCAAATTAAAAAAAAAAAACTCATTTCACCTCAAAACAATCCAAAACTTCGTCATTTTGAGGTGATCCATCAGTAAGCCTGTTATTTGGGTCTGTACCTGATCCTCTGTGTATGTATGTATGTGTGTGTGTGTATTTGACAACTCAGAGTATTTGGACCTCTTTGAGGATATGGATACTGCCCAATGGCAGAGTAACTCTCCTATCCTCACGCATCAGACAAACTACGGGATGATGCCCCACAGAGAAAGGTATACATGATTGTGAGGATTTGAAAACTAGGCCTAAGCTTCATGAGGCTCTTATCAAGTCCCCTCCTACTATTGGAATAACCCTTTAAGAATAGATTTACACATTTACAATGGATGCTCCTGTAAGGAAGAGTGATTTAGTTAGTGTTGATGGTAACAAGGGGTAGAGGTAGGCCTAAATTGACTTGGTGGGATATTATAAAAAAGGACATGATGTCATGTGATTTAACCGAAGATATTGCCTGGACTGAATGGAATGGAAAAATAGGATTCATTTAGCCGACCCCAAATAATTGGGAAAAGTCTTTGTTGAGTGGAGTTGAGTTATTTGGCGGGTAGTGAGGAGACTAGAGAAAAGAACAGGAACTAGTTCCTTTGTTCTCTTGGAAAATGATAACATGAGTACGAGAGCTTTGCACGAGTATCTTTACCCAATTAATTGTATGTCAATGTCATAACGATAATTAATTATATATATCTATGAAGTACGGACACGTAATATGGGTTTCGACAAGCGACACGTGATTGATCCAAAAACTAGGATACGACACGCTATAATACGTATAATATATAATATATATTTAAATATATATTAATGGAATAAAACAGATTTTCTCCATAAAATACGTTATTAGAGCATTCTTAGCATGAAATTAAGAAAATAGACCATACAAAACAAAATTCAAACACACTTTGACCTTAAGAATCACAAATAAAGCACAATCACCATCACTTGAGTCAAAGTTGGCTCGTAGCTTCCGAGAGAGTGTTCGTGCTTTATAGGTGTCCGACACGTTGTAGGACACAACACGTTGGCTTTTGAGAGAGTGTCCGTGATTCATAGATATATATAGAACTTAAAAACAATATGTATATGTGCCCAATTAATTGTCAGTGTACTTACTATATTTAGGTTTTTAGTGTGTTCCCTCGGGGCACATATTATCGGGACCCTTTTCTCTTTTATAAAAGAAAAAAAATATGGACCTATCTGGGGAAGAGGGGGGGCATTTGGAGATTTGAATTTTAACATTTATATTTGAACAAGTTCCTCATCTGGCTTCAAATTTTTCCATACTATATATTATCTCCATCTGAATAATTATTATTATAATTGTTGGTGTTGTTATTGCTAAGGACATTTCGTCTAGCTCAATTACTAAAGTTACATCCAATACAAAGCGTTGGTATTCAATTGGGAAGTAAGAAAACATATATTAAAACAACAGTTTGAACATTTGATTGTCTGTGCTTACCATATGTTGCCATTTCAGCCAAAATTACTTCTCTTCGGACACTACTAGTTGGGAACTGGTAATGAGAATGTGAAATCCAGCCTCCCTACCAAGTAAACTTTGGTAAACTTTAACGTTGATTAGTGTACTGAAAGGATCAGAAAGACCGTCTTTGAAATGTTTACAATAATAGCAAAAGAAAGAATGAGGCAGAGGTAACTTTTTAATTCACTTTACAACATTTCAAACAACTTAGCAAGTGAAAAATGAATGATTTGGCAATTTTCTAATCTTAGATCACAAATGATAACGGTAAAAGGATCTTGGATGATTCCTTATCGACAGTTTCTTCTTTTAAGGTATTTTTTGAGTCTGGTTTCTATCAATGAGCCTAATCTTTTATGCAATCTCATAGAATAATTCTAGTTTTACTGTTAATTATAGTATCAAATGAATAAATGTTAAGCTTTCAGAAGTTATTAGAACAACGGTTTTTTAGCAAAAAGTTGTATCAAATTTAGCATGTGGTCAAACATGGTTTGCATTATAAATGGATACCAAGTCCAGGCCATTAATGACAACAAAACCATTTTATGGATTTACCCCAGAATAAATTTATTACAACCATTTTTTTTAATCAAATGTAAAATGGGTTAAAGTGCCATGAAAACACAAATAGATTCATTACTATTTCTATTTATGCGACAATAATAAAATACAAGGAAATGACACATGCTAAAAGACACATACCTACGATAAATACACTTTGGGTTTATGTTCTTCCTAAGGATCGTCCGTCCTTGAAGGCCACCCCAATAAGGAAGAGTTTTCAAGTCGGGGCAAAAACAATTAATTTCATCAGCTCAGTTGTGCGATACAGAAGCAGGTGCAATCACCAAAAAAGGACCCCAAATACAACAGAAAAATATAGTATCTAAACAAAGAAGGAGAGTAATAGTATAGCGGATGAAAAGAAAACCCAACATAATATAAGGGATTTACTGTAATTTACTCCAAAAACTTTACACATATAAACAAACTAGGTCACTTACTTCTGCCACATGAGCTAGGAATGCCATGGCTTAAATAGTCTTTCCCAGGCCCATCTCATCAGCAAAAATGCCATATAAAGCCTGAGAGACTGAGAGACAACATCATATAAGTCAACAACGATTCATATATATCATTATATACACATATGCAAGCATTGAAAAGAGAAAAATAAAGCCCCTTATGGGTTTTGTCGACTTTGTAATGTGTGGTAGTAGTAGCATTTTTTTATTTCCTTTTTTTCCTCTTTCGTTCTTGTATTTAAGGACTCTCCATCCTCATTTCTGTGTACTACCTTGTTTTATCAATAAAAATGTAATTCTTATCAGTAAAATACATATATATATATATATATATATATATATATATATATATATATATATATACACATATTGGGATGGCACGTAATGTTATCACATTATTATGACTTAAAGAAATACTAACCTTATGCGTGTCTCCCATCTCCATCACCTTCACATAGTAAACCTGTAACACACCGCCCTCTGACAAGATATACCAACGTATTTTACCAACTGCCCCCTCGAGGATAGAGAGTGAATCCAATTCAAGATCGCTGACATTGAGACTGAACTTTTGGGCCGAGTTGTAATCCGGTTAGACTTTTAATATTGACTGAAGAGAATGTTATTAGGGCTTGGGGTCACCCATCATTGTTTGGGGACCAAACCTTCTATCAACAGCCATCATTGCAGTCCATGACCCCAAATCAAGGGTGCCCATAAGGTGAAATTCCTCCACTCGGATATCTGACATACTTGGCAAGTTCAGTGATGTTGTTAGATTTTCATAGGTTAGAAGGACCCTACAAGAAATCCCGTCACCAATATCCAAATAAGCAGGTTCGTAAACTGATCTGCAAAAGGTTTCTACAATTTATTAATAAAAAAATTCAGAATCCAACTGTTGTAGTGGAAGTTCGAATACATCATTCCTAATGTCACAACATCCATTTTTTTGGGGGTGGGGGGTGGGGGGGGGGGGGGGGGGGGAGGAAGAGGAGGAAGACAGTAGTATAATCAAATTTGAATTAAAAACAGTTATCACATCCGCTTTTGATTATTCGTATAGTGGATTGCTAAATTAAGAAACTAGAACTCTAGAGTGGTTATCTGTTTCCAATAATATAAAAGTGTGGGACCCCCCCACACATTATTTTTATATTAACATTCCCACTGATAACCAAGAAGAGAGAGAATAAATATGGAGGAAAATAGTTTTTAAAATTTAAAAATATTCTCTGTAACAACCCGCCCTATTGGAAACGATTAAATTCCATAATTAAAAATAAATTGGAATTTGGGGAATTTTCTTAAATAGTAATTTTTGAGATTTTCGAGGATTAAATGAGTTTCGAAGGATGTTGTGATTATTTTTGGGACTGTATAGGTCGAAATATTTTAATTATATGTCGCCGTGGAGAAAAGCGACACGAGGTAAGATTTTTAATTAGAAAACCCGCATTTATTTATTTTGGGTTGGAATAGTGATTTGCGGTCAAGTACCTCGGATGGTAATTTCGACTGCGCCATGATTCTCAGAATGGTCGAGATAGTCGGAAAAGAGTGTCCGATAGTCGAAAATGAGTTTCGGGTAATTTTAGAGGTAAACGTAACTCGTAATTGGGTAAACGAGTCGTTTTTGGGTTTTAAGGGGTATAACCCTTTTCTTTCTTTATTAAGAGAGGGAGAGGGAGAAAAAGTGAAAGAAAAGAAAGAAAAGAGAGAGAAGAGAGAGAGGAAGAAGAAAAGAGGAGGAAAAGGGGAGATTCCGGCCTACCTCCGCGGGATTCGGCTCGAGGTCATCGGATTATATCCACGAGGCAAGTGTTTACTTGCTTTATTTATCTTTTTGCATAAATATCTCATACCGTAGTTTGGTATAAACAAACCCTAATGGTTTTGGGGTGGGTTATCGTAGATAAAAGGGGTTTTTGGGAGTTAAAACAATTAAACCCTAAATAATATTTCAATTTATGGAACTTAGGTTTTAACCGAAATTAATTGATGGTTTTGGGTTCTAGGATGTTTAGAACCCTTAATATATGTGTATTTGTAGTTGGTTGAGGTTGTAGGACGTTGGGTGAGGCGACAAAAGCTTGGGAGAAGCTTTAATGGCCGAAATCGTCTCGGAGAAGACGATGAATAGTAACACGTCACTTTAGGGGGCCTTTTTGGCTAGGAAACGAATTGATTTATCTTTTGGCCAAAACAGTAAAGTTGTAGATCTTTTCGATACGGTCGCGTGGGCACTGACCGCGTATTTTTCTGATTTTTGTACGATTTGATATGATTTTTACAAGATGACAGCTTCGGGTTGAAATCATCAACTCGGAAATCAAATCGGGAATTGGAAAAATTATGGCTAGAATTAATCGTGTAGATGTGTTCGATTATTTTTGGTGTAGTTTAGAAACCCCGTTAATGAATTTGGGTGGTTGGATTAAGGAATTGAGGAGATTTAATTTGGGAGACCTGGTGTGACCGGTCGACCGCGCCCCTCAGGCCGGTCGACCGCGTCAAGGAGAAAGGGCCTACTGCTTTGCTTCGTAGGCTTATTTACAACCCGCGGTCGATCGGGGGTCCAGGACCGGTCGACCGGTGCCCTATTTTCAGCCCAAGATTTTGGAGATTGTTATTCTTTCTCCTCTTTGAGATTAAAGTTTAAGCGCCTTCTAAATTAGAGTATTATAGAGGGTTATGTCCTAAAGTACTTGATGAATTGGGAATATATGTATATGTGTATATTCACTTAGAGTGAATTAGTATAATTGGAAACATCCAATAAATTCCTTAAGAGATAATTAAGGTAATTATTATTTATCGAAGTGAAGAAATACCTTGGGTTTAATATCATGCTTATATGAATGCATGATTATGATTCTTTGAGAGAATCTTTGGGATTAATGGTCATCGCTAGATATCATTGGCATTATGGCCATTTTTATATATTCAGGTAGGAATATATATATATATATATATATATATATATATATATATATATATATATATATACTATGTGATTAAAGTATATATATGAATTAAGGGAAATGACTTTTGAAAATGTAAAAATAAATGTTTTCAAAAAGGAAAGATAAATGATTTTCTTAATTAATAAAAATGAGGATACACACCTCTCTAAATCGCTATTATAAGGGAAGTTGCGTGCGTATGGTGAAGCCCCCTGACAAATTAACGCAGGGTGGATATAGTCCTACAGGCCATATGAGCATTTGTTGTATTTTTTCTGCGCTGGTTAGGAGATTCCGTGTGTGGTCTTGACTATCCCGCAGGCATATGGCCGCTTCCCGACGTCTTGCGATGTAGGATCCCAGGTTGTCTTGATTATAGGCCCTGGAAGATTATAGCCATTTAGGGGCGCGCACGGTGGAGAAATCCGGACGGGCGGTCTTAGAATGCGTTATATATTAAAGCAATTCATGATAATGGATTGGCTTTAATTACATTTCCTGGATATAGGAAGGGAAATGGGATAAAGGTTTGGCTTCGGTAACACTCCCGGATGGAAGAAGGGTTGTGGAAGCATATGATATGATCAAAGCATTTTTATGATAATGAAAATGGCTTTGAATACATTTCCTGAGTATAAAAAGGGAAATGGGATGATATAAAACGGAAAAGCATTTTTTATGATAATAAAATTGGCTTTTAAAAGTATATGATTTGTTAAAGCAATTCATGATAATGAATTGGCTTTTATATTTACATTTCCTGAGTATAAAAAGGGAAATGGAAAGTTTTGAGAAAAATGAAAATATTGATAAATACTTGATATATGAATCCTCAGTCCGGGAGATAGATCCGGATGATTATGGAAATATGTATATATAAATGGATGAATCGAGTACCGAGGGTCTAATGGATCCCGATGATCGACCTTGCCGCGTAGTAGTGTATCGGGGGGTTCCTTGTTTGGATTTCGCTTTGCGAGACACCCCACGCACGAATATGGCAATGTGTTGAGACTGGGGAGAAGTTTAATCCTTAGTGCTCTAATATTATAAATGCTTATGGTATATATTTATATATATCTTTTTGTACTGAGGGACTGGCGGATCTCGACGACCGACCGCGCCGCGTAGTAGTGTATCGGGGGGTTCCTTGTTTGGATTTCGCTTTGCGAGACACCCCACGCACGAACATGGCATATCATTGAGACTAGGGTGAAGTTTAGCCCTTAGTACATTGCTTGGACTATCTAGGATTGATAGTGGGTTGCTGATAGACTAGTTTAGCAGGATAGCTTGACTAGGATGTTTAGAGGGATGCGTTAGGAGTGCACTATTAGTGGAGAGGTGAGGGGTATCTCATGGGAGTGCGATACAAAATTTAAATATGAGATAAAACCTTTTTCTAAAAATAAGGCATTTATGCACTTGCAAAATATTTTCAACACTCGGGCTCTGACCCTTTTATCTACTTTTCCTTTCTTTCTATATTATATATATACATAGGTGTCCAGACACAGGGACGCCTGGATGGCACTTCTTTCGAGTCAGACCTCAGCTACAGCAGCTGTGGATGCGTGCAGGTTTTTGATAGCCGCTTCCATTATTGTACTCTAGATAGGAGGTATTGTATAAACATTCGAGCCAATGGTCCAATTGCATTTAGTTATTCTTTCAGTACAGCATTCGATATGGTTGTACATTTTGACCGAGTGTTCGGTTACTTTATTTCATTTCAGTTTCATTTACGCATAAACTGTGTGGATGTTTTATTTATTGTTGTTATAAAGAGTAGCAAAGTTAAAATTTTGACACCGGCCTAATAGGTTATAAGTAATTAAATGGATTTTCGACAGTGATGCTAAGAATGATACATATGAGACTCCTGTTTTAATTTAATATTGGAGTGATCGCCCGGTATCTTATTAGGCGGGGTGTCACATTCTCTTATAGTTGCTTTCAACTGAAAGAGAGAGGGGGCGGGGGGTGGCTATCTAGCTTCATATTATTAACTTAAATGGCATTTAACTTCTTCTAGTAGGGAATGTTTGGGAAGCCCAATTCCATGCTGTGCAATAGGAATTGGAATGTTTTAGTCTAAAATTTGAAAATTTTGAATTGACCATATCCAAGTTCCAATTAATAAATATTGTGACTCCAAAACACACCCTTAAGGAAGAAGCAAACCTTTCATCACCATATTCCAGTGCGAAATCAGTTTCACAATAGTTTCCCGATTTCTAAGGAATAACATAGGTGAGAAATCCAACGTTATTTCGATTTTTTAAAATCCTCCTCGATGCTCATTCCCCAAATTTTTACGGTCCTTGGCTTTTGAACGCCCTTTTATAACCACCACCCCAATATGGGATGATGAAGGACTTGGTGAGTGATTATTTTTGGGTCTCCTCTTGTACATCTGAATATGTTCCCCAAGCATTGTTCTATATAGCGTTCATCGAAAATGCGTGTACTTTGACTGGCCACTGCGTCCTCCTCACTCGTATATATATTCCGTCTCTTCTTTCCCAAATTCCATTTTCCCCGTAACATGATACAGTTATTGGATTTTGAAATTTTTCCATCTATTCAAAACCGATAAACGTATCAATGCATATACAAGAGTTAAAAATTTAGTGGCTCAAATTTTACAGCACCATATTAAAACTCTACTTGATAAAACCTACTGCGACTTTGACTTGAGCACCTCATTAATGTCGTTTTAGATTTGGCCGCATAATTATTTTTTAAATTTAGTACTTATTCCCTCGCTGAATTCAGATGTTTCACCATTAAATGTACCAAAGTCTAAAAAATACAACTGACAAAATATTTGCATTACGAAAAAGGGAGCAGAGTCTAAAAATAATTATTCAAGTATCAAAGTCTTATATATGGCAATTACAGAGGTCCCAGTTAAATATAATTATAAATATATATATATATATATATATATATATATATATATATATATATATATATATATATATATATATATATATATATATATATATATATATATATATATATATATAATAAAATTAAGCCATATAATAAAGATCTCAAAAGTAATTTTTAATTTTAGCATTTGGGGGGGTTATAACTGAGTATAAATTGAATCTTTCTATAATGACACAAAAGAGGGACACAGACATGTGTCCGCCATTCATTGGAGGACGTGTGAGTAATAATGGATCCACTCAAAATAAGTATATACTGGGTAACAGTTGTATATAATGTTTGATGTAGCTGGTTAAGTTTGAAGCGTCGCATCAATAGGGGGACGGGGATTTTTTTTAAAACGCTGCGAAATCAATCCAACGCTTCTCGTTCAACTGATCAGCTTGTGCAACTATTGCACTAGATATTTTTTCCTCTCAGAATATCACTCAATAAATTAAAGATATGTGTCATTGTGTCCCCAAAACATCTCAATGCATTGTGTCACTTTATCATTACGCATATAAACTTGATGGTAAAAAATGGTTTCAAAAGGGTATGATCTAGATGGCACAATGACATTGTAATGAACTAAAAAAGGATTAAAATTTGAAACCGAGTGAAAATGCTAAAGAAACAAATTGCTCCTACCTCGGCTACCTTGGCTCTCATCTTAACTACTATTCCCATAATAATCAAAATCGTCATCTTTTTGTGGTAGTTGAAAATTCATCAAAGACTACAGCACAAACAACAACAAAAAACATAATTCACACCAAAACTTAGAATAAATAACAACAAAAATATAAAATTCAACATAGCTAATTCACATTATTAACAAAAAAAACTTATCTTCCAGATTAACCAAGTAATAATCACACAGACCCACATTGGAGAAAACAAAGATAACCTGACGAATTTTTGGGGGCCTAAGTATAAGAAATAAAAATTATTGAGTTGAACTAAATGTGGAAAATGGACCTTTTTACTAGAACTCGAATAGGAAAGAATTGCACTTGTATATATTTTTAACATCTTCCACATAGCAAGGACAACAAATTTGAGTACATTTACAATCTTTGACTTAAATGGATTCATAAATTCAAATGGCAGATTCCAAATGCATAGATTGGGGAAGCCTGGCCTTGAATAAGATCCCAGTCATATACCAATGATGAACGTCTATTGAAGAAGAAAGAAGTTCAAGATCCTTGACACACTGCATTTCAACTTAGCATTCGATAAAACCCAACTAGCAATGGCTTTGGTATTAACGCTATAGATCAAGTCGACATAAAATAGTAAAATCTAGGTCACTGGCCTCTAAATTGTTGATTGATGATATTTCTTTGGTATCTGCATAATGGGAACCACAACTGCAATAAAACAACAATACCAAATTAGTTAACCAAAGAATATTTCGAGACACATTAGTTGTAAACAAGAGAAACAAGAAAGCAACAACTTACTCCCTAGGTCATATCTAGGTGTGTGTATCACAATCATGGCTGTAGTTTGGAAGATTGTAGTGCATCATACAAAAGAATTTCATCTTCATAATTAGATCATAAGGAACAATAGTGCTGCGCAGATTGACATAAGTTAGCTTTATTTGACTAACAACTACACATTTTTACAAGTAAACACACACACACACACTTCATATTTTTTTGGAGAAGTCTTCATATAGAATGTCATAAACTAAGATATATGTTTTTTACTATGGTGGCTTCTCTATTTTGTTCGTTTCACCTAGGCATTTTGTTTTTTAGATGGAAGTTCATCCTTTGTTTAAAAGACTACAAACTTTTCAGATATGATATCTTTTAGCTCGCTACCACCATTTAAAACCAAGGTCTGATCTATGTATGTATGTATGTATAATTTGTTTATATACTCGGTTGTTTCATATTTTCTCCACTTGAGGCCTTAAGATTCATTTTACTTTTACTAAAGCTACATTTTAGAAATGATATAAAGATTTGTTGAATTGGGGGTGTGTTTTGGTTCATTGAATTTATTACCATTTAAACAAATTCTGTAATTGTAATTTTAATTTTCAACCACTATGGCTACACTAATGATCTTGGGGATGTATAGATACATCTATTGTTATATTGTTTTAAATATATAACTAGGTTGTGCTGAATTGAATGATACATCTAATGATACATCTACTAGATTGTGCTGATATATTGTATACTGATATATTGTAAAAGTACTATAGGCCTGATGCTTTCATCTACGAGAGGGGAAAACAACGGGAATGGTTGTCGGAGTCTATTCAGGGCTCGGTCAAAGTCGGTTCCGACTGCAGCAGGTCTTAGGTTGCCTATTTTACTTTCTTTTTTTCATGTACTCCTTTTACAGATTACTGATTGACCTTTTTAATAAAAGTAAAGCCTTTTTGCAAAGATAATTTGGTAGATAGTTGTACTTTTGGGTTGTTTTGGTAACCAATATTTAGATAGTTATTTTGGTAGCCGCTAATTTACTGCTCTGATCTTGAAAACAAAAATAAAAAAAATGATAGGCTGCCCTGATTAACACTTTGGCAGCTCCGATTAACACTTTGGCAGCTCTGATTGGTCTGATTTACTGCTCCTTCCACACTTCGATTGCGCCGATTTACTTTGTAAGTATCTAAGACAGTTATTTTTTTATTTTTTATGTTTGTCATGTTCCGATTGGTCTGATTTACTGCTCCTGCATAGGACTCGCATTAGAATTCTGTCCCTCATGTTCTAAAATTGATGTTGCACATGTGGGGGTGAGGATGCGTTCATAGCTATGTGCACATGAGGGTGAGTTGTGTGGTGGTAAACCTTATTATTTCTATCTATGCATTCATAGCTATGCGTTCATAGCTATGTGCACATGCGTTCAAAATGAATCCTAGCTATGTTTTGGGATCGTTTTCACTTAATAGCAATGGAGCTCTGTTATTGTGTCTTTGACATATTTTATGACAAGTATACTACTGTTTTTATGTGTAGATAGATATTAGATTTTGTATTGGGGTGAATGGAATTCATGCAATTTTGATTTTTGTTGCAAGTAATTATTATAATTATTTTGTAAGTTATTTTGTATAGTGTCCTCTTGGATATACTCCCTATTTAGTTATTTAATTTTTATGTGTTTATTTTTCAAGAATCTTCTGTTACAATTGGTCATATTCCAATATATCTCAATCTCTATTTTTGTCAAGAATCTTATTATATAATTTGACAAAGGATGTTATAATTTGACCAAGGATAGTACTTACAACCATATCATCACATTAGCGTTTAGGAACAAATGGACTTATTTGACTAAGGATGGAATAATCCTTTGTGGGATTGACAATATAATTTTAGTTATGGTTGTCTTCCATGTTTGTTGCATTATTCTGAGTCATCTCAAGAGTTCATTATATGATTTCTATTTGACACTGTATAGGATTTGGGAATGATATATATGGATGAGGTTACCTCATTAGAAATATCATAATTCACACTACTTTTTTTATTCCTTATATGAAATTAGTATGCCCTTATTATGAAACAGAGTGCAAAGGCCACATAATTTTAAGATAATATTTTCAACGGTAGAGTGACTTTACCAATTGAATTCTTATTTGGGTATACTACTCAATGTAGGTAACTTTTCCATCTTTTTTCCCTTCTACTTACCTATTTCATTCGTCATTTGTAAGGATACATTTTTGGGTCAAGTACTAACTCCGCCTCAAAATGCGAAGGTCAAAGGTTGAAATTTCAAAATCTACGAGGTACAAATCTCATTGCGTTATGTTTACTTAAAAGAACAAATTGTGTGGTTCATTTGAATCTGCTAAGATTAATATTTTTTTCTATATTAATAAGTCTAAAGGTAACAGTGTTAGTGACTTTTTTTGGCATTCCTTGACTTATGTGATTTTAGGTGTTCTTTGCATGTCTAACGATTTAATTGTCATTTTAGATGTGCTTTGCATGTTGGTTCTTTATTATTTATTCCCCAACTTTATGCTTCAGACGGAGACTATACCTTTAGGTAATAATGGTCTCTCTCTTTGTATAAGTGTTGCATTGTGTATCTATATAATATCAAAGTACCATGTTTGCTGTTCACGTTCCACACGAGATGTTCGCTTAAATTCAACAAAGATGATAAGCTCTTAAACTTTCAATCATTAACTTAGCATTTTCACGTACTGACAATTTTCTATACATGCTTACTAAAACAAATGATAAGTCATCCCGAACAAAGTGATGCCCCTAGCATAAGGTCAACAAAGGAGGCATAGAGGTTGATTTAGGTTGGGGTATGGATTTTAGGATCACATTATCACACGATAAAGGAGATAGGTGCCCCATCATGTAACCAGATGGTGAAAATGGTCACAGTAGATGGAAGTAACAAGGGGGTGTGGGATGGAGAACTATAAAATAAATGGCTGTACATGACAGTGGCTGCCCTGAAATTCTGTTACTAAAGTCGTTTATTAAAAATAAACTATTTAAGTAACTCCGATCTGTTTTTTGAAGAAACTCTTTTCTTAAAAACCAAAACTATTTGAACACAAGATGTGTTTGATAAGAGTATGTACGAGAACTATTCAAGATTTTACTAACAGGTTTATAAAACAGTTTTAAACAAACTTTAAAACCCATCACAACCAAGAATGAGATGAGAAGATGTAGGAAGATTAAGTACAAGATTTTTACGTGGTAAAACCTCACCAATTGAGGAAACATCCACGACTCCCTCTACGGAAGAAAACAAAAATCCACTATAAATAAATTTAACAGTTACAAACTATATAACAAACATGCATACAACTCAGACCTATATATGTTTAGGAATGTACCCTCTGGTGTCCTTATAACTTCTCTGCAGTTCTGATTGTTGATGTTGTCCTCTCAGTTTGTTAACTCCAATTTGTTCAAGCTCTTTACGTCGACTCTTTTTCTCAAGATCTTATTACCAACACTTTTCGTGTTGTGGTGTGAAAGTGTTTGTGGAGGTGCTCTCTAACACATGCATGCACACACTAACACTTATTAAGTACAAACAGTCCTAGAAAATTACATATAAGGCTATATGCAGTGATTTTCCTTTTCTCTCTTCTCACAAAACTTTGAACCTTTTTGACCTTTAAATCAATCCCAGAATCCACGGATATCTTGCTTAGAAGACAATCAAGATCTTAATCAATCTCAGAGATTTGAAAAGATTTTCGAGATTGAAAACCTCCAAGTTTGATTCCAAACTAGGTCAAAGGTTTAGTTTTAAGAGAACAAGAAACAGAAAACATTTTTGTTGATTTCAAATTTAAAAACATTTACAGAAAATTAATCAACAAAATATTTCTCAAGCTGAGAAATAAACATGCAAACTAAGTGTAATATATCATGAAAAAACTCAGATGTGAAAATTTCTATATACAAGAACAACAGATCTAAGAAAATGATTAAGTTGGAAACCAGATCCAAAGAAGAAGAGGTTACAGCAACAAACCAACTCTCAAATCATCTTTCAAAACACTCAAACATTCAAGGTTGTGTTTGGTAAAGTAAAGAGGTTTGAAGGTTTATATTTGGTTTGAACTGTGTAGACCATTTAGGGTTAGGGTTAGGGTTTCTAACTCTTTCTCTCTCTTCTGGTTTCTCTCATATCTCTCTCTTCTCTCTACTATCTCTTTCTTTTTCTCTCAAATGACGAAAATGGCAAAAGTCTCAGAAAGCTGAGTAAAGGGCTCCTCATATAGGAGGCTGAGAAGGTTCGAGAACGAGGGCCAAAATCAAGGGTCCGGATTGAGTCAAGATGGATTGACTTAGATCCAAGGGCATACGATATGCGGTGCTTAAAGCTCTCCTGATTGGTTCAAAGGGGATTCATAGGGATTATAAAGGGGCGCATGCAGATCGTTGATCACAAACGATCCAAGGGTTGAAAACAGGCGTTGTTTTACTCTCTATAAAAAAACACACTTCCCACCAATCAAAGGGCAACAAATGTTGGCCAGTAACACGAGATAAAATGCGCGTCTAAAATAATTACAAAGTAAACCCTGAAGTGTCTGTCGCTTTTGGTTTCTACCCAAACCAACTTTAGACAATAAAACCAACATTTCTAAAATAGCAGAATTACCCCATAACTTTTAAAACTAAGTTTTATTAATAAAACCTTATTTTTAAAATGTTTTAAAAAATCCCAAAAAATATTTAAAAATCAAATTTAGGGATTTAAACACACTCAACATATGTACACACACTAATATGCAATATGCCATGTAAATGATGCATTCTACTGTGTGTGAGTGTTGGTAATTAGGTCTAGATCCCTTCAATCAAAGATGAAATAGAAATGCAAGCTCTGAGGTTCTTTGGTTTCTAGGATGGACATAATTTTGTCACAATTTCCAAACTAGATGAGCACTTATACAATATAGACTCAAGTGAGTCAAGAGTATAAGGTGCTTCAATCTCCCCCTTTGGAAATATGAGACAAAATCTCCTTTGAGTCAACTAGTACTCGTAGGGTGACAAAAAGATAAGAAAAACCTATTCCTATAAAGATTCTATCTACCCAAATCCTAAAAAGCAAAAGTACATAACTCAACTATTAACAATTGAATACCCTATTACAACTGTTGAGAAAAACTGTACAAAAACCTGCAATGAATCACTAAGATCAAGCAGTTTAGCATATATACATGTATTCAAAGTATTCATAACGACTCAAATTTCTCCCCCATTTTGTCTCAAATGGACAAAGGGAAAAACTTGGATAATCAGCAAAGGTATTATTCAACACAAACCATACCAATAGATTTACGCAAGGAAATGAATCTATTATAATCAAGAGGTTTGGTGAACATGTTTGCAAGTTGCAAATCAGTAGGAAGATAATTGATTTCTAATTCCTTAGTTTCAACCAATTCGCGTATAAAGTGATGTCTAATTTTTATGTGCTTTGTTCGCGAGTGTTGAACAGGGTTTTTAGAAATATTAATTGCACTTTGATTATCACAATAGAGATGCAATTGGTTTTCTTGAATACCATAATCACTTAGCATTTGTTTAAGCCATAGTAATTGAGCACAACAGCTGCCAGCGGCTATGTATTCAGATTCAGCTGTTGAGAGTGATGTGCAGTTTTGTTTCTTACTACTCCATCCTACCAAGTTATTACCTATATAATAACATGCTCCTGATGTGCTTTTACTATCATCAGCAACCCAACCCAGTTAGCATCAGTATACCCAATTATAGTGCTTGGTGTGTCATTAGTGTACCAAAGTCCTAGATTTAGAGTGCCTTTTACATATTTAATGATACGTTTAACAGCATTCAAATGGCTCTCTTTAGGGTTATTTTGATAACGAGCACATACACACACATCATACATAATATTAGGACGCAAGGCAGTACGATATAGTAAGGTTCTTATCATACTATGATATAGAGTAGGATCTACAGATTTTCCATTTTCGTCTTTAGAAAGTTTTAACGTAGTACTCATGGGCGTTTTAGCATCTTTAGCACTCTCGAGGCCAAATTTCTTTACTATCTCTAAAGCGTACTTGGATTGCAATACAAATAATCCTTCTGAATTTTGTTTGACTTGAAGGCCTAAGAAGAATTGTAACTCCCCCATAAGGGACATTTGAAATTCTTTATGCATAGTTTCAGAGAAGGATTTTACTTCTGAGGGAGAAGTTGATCTAAAGATAATATCGTCAACATAAACTTGAGCAATAATGATGTGTTTGTCAAAATGTTTGACGAAACGAGTTTGATCATTTCCACCTCTTTTGAAACCTTTACCTAAGAGGAAACTGGAAAGACGCTCATACCAAGATCTAGGTGCTTGTTTTAGGCCATACAGAGCCTTTTTGAGACGAAATACATGATTTGGATATTGAGGGTCAATGAACCCTTTAGGTTGTTCTACATAGGTCTCTTCAGTCAATATTCCATTAAGGAATGCAGATTTAACATCCATTTGGTAAAGTGTAAAATGCATGTGGCAAGCTATAGCAAAGAGCAGACGAACAGATTCTAAACGAGTAACAGGAGCAAAGGTCTCATTAAAATCTATTCCTTCAATTTGAGAGTATCCTTGAGAAACTAATCTAGATTTATTTCTAATGATTATCCCACTTTCATCAGATTTATTTTTAAAAATCCAACGTGTGCCAATAACCTTTTTGTGATCAGGACGAGGAACAAGATACCAAACATCATGAATGACAAATTGAAGAAGTTCTTCCTGCATAGAAGAAATCCAGTGAGAATCATTCAATGCCTCATTTACATTCTTTGGTTCCACTAGGGAAACAAAACATGCATAATGTGCGTAGTTTCTTAGTTGGGATCTTGTACGCACTGGCTCACTAGGATTACCAACTACGTTATTTATGGGATGATCTTTAGAAACCGAGTTAGGTACTTCAGGTGTCTCAATTGGTAATGAATCATCTATTTCAGGAGAGTTATTTTCTAAAATGTTTGTAGGCTCTTCCTCAATAGTTGATTCACCAGTCTTACTCTCTACAGTAGTGTCACTCACAATAACATTTATGGATTCGATCAAGGTTTTAGTGCGAAGATTATACACTCGATAGGCTCTACTGTTAGGCGAGTATCCTAAAAATATAGCTTTATCTCCTCGGCTCTCAAATTTGGATAAGTGTTCCCTATCTTTGCATACATAACAAGTACTACCAAAAGTTCTAAGGTACTTAAGATTGGGCTTTTTCTTGTACCAAAGTTCATAGGAGTTTGTTTGGAATTCTTTCTAAGATAGACCCTATTTATGATGTGCAGGCAGTACGAATAGATTCTACCCAGAAATACTTAGGCAAATTCTTGGCAGGTAGCATAACGCGTGCCATCTCTTGAAGGGTACGATTCTTTCTCTCAGCAATTCCATTTGATAAGGAGTCTTAGGAGCACTGAATTCATGTTTGTAACCATTATAGTCATAGTATTCAATAATACCAGTGTCTTTGAATTCACCACCTCTATCACTACGAATTCTATTTACTTGACTGTCCTTTTCATTTTCAATCCGAAGAAGAATTTTTAAGAAAGTTTGAAAAATGTCAGACTTTTGTTTTAAAAAGGCTACCCAAGTAAATCTGGTGAAGTCATCAACCATAACTAAAATATAACTGTGTCCACAAAGACTAACAGTTTGGCAGGGACCCATTAGGTCCATATGGATGAGCTCCCAGGGATTTGAGGTAAGAACATCATTAACTTTCTTATGAGGTGCCTTAACAATTTTACCTTCCTGACAGGAACCACAAACAATGTTAGGAATGGGTTTGATTTTAGAAACTCCTCTAACTATTTCCTGAGAGGTCAGTCTACTAAGGTTATCGTAATTTATATGACCCATTCTGTTATGCCAAATCTCGTTGTCATCCATTCGGGTAACATTACAGATTTCAGAATTGTTCATGACAGTATAGAAATTGTCAGGGGTTATGAATCTTGTAATTATGCATTCACCTTTCTCATTAAAAATTTTGCAACTGTTCTTTGAAAAGGTAACAGTATGATCTGAGTCACAAAATTGCGATATGATAAGTAGATTTGCCTTAAGACCTTTAACTAGAAGGAAATTTTCAAGAACAGGAAGTTCATCTTCTTGGAGAGTTCCTTTGCCTATGATTTGAGATGAAACTACATCACCAAAAATGACTTTACCTCCAGCAAAGTTGGTTTTGTTTAAAAGTTTTGTTTCATCCCTAGTCATGTGCTTAGAACATCCAGAGTCTAAATACCAACCGGATGATGTGTGTTCAGCTTTTAGAGCAGTAATAACTATGTTACACTTGATCTGAGGTAATAGATCATCTTTTCTAACCCAAATAGCTCTAGTTTTCATTTTGCGCTTATTAGCTCTCAATTGATAAAATTTGCGAGCATTAGATTTTTGCTGAAAAATGTTTTGCGCATGATTTTGAATTTTATGAAAGACTTGAGCATTTGGTTTAGGAAAGTGCTTAGGATTCCTTCTAGGAAATGTTCTTTTAGGTTTGGTCTTTCTCTTCCTATAATTAGAGTTTTTGTCAGGTTGTCTAGGAAGTACATAATTGTTCCGGCTCCTCCTAGAATAGTTAAAGTTCTGATAAATAAGAGAACTATAGACAGGTGTAACTAGTCTCCTAGCATAGCTACTATCAAAAGAGTGGCCGTATATATAATAGTAAGAGCAATAAAGATTGCTCAAGATAGGGGTCTCGTTGGGAAAGTCTCTAAACAAAGGTTTTGAGAAGTTTTGAGGTTGAGCTCTATTCCTAGGTGTGACAGTCTTGAATGCAGACTCACTCTTCCTAATAGAGGGGCAAACGTATTTAGCCTTAGGTGAACTTTCATGTTTAGAGAAACTTGATTCCCCAATATTAAAATTTTGATGTTTTGAATCAAACTCAGTTTTTAGAGAATGAAAGTCTGGGCATGTTTCATTAGGCCTTTTGCCTCCTGACACAAACTTGATAGGTTCAAAAGATTTTGTTTATGTTTTCAAATTAGGGGCAAAACCCTATTCCAGTTCGATCATCAGAATTGGTTTTTGATTCAGCAACAAATTCATCAAAACAATTTGAATTATTTTCAAATTTTGTAAATTTTTTGAAAACAGTTGCTGTCTTTTCTTTAGTTTGTTCCAATTCTAACAATGTCCCTTTGTATTTTTTCTCCAGAGTTTCATTTGTTTCAGTCAAATTTCTGAGTTTTTCATCAAACATTTTAATTTCACTTTCATGAGTTAGACATTGGGTAGTATACTCTTCAGCATTCAGTTTAACCGTTAGGCTTAGATCTTCTAACTTCTTAGTGAGATCTTTCACAATCTTTTCTAGTCTAGTGCTTTTCTTGAGAGTTTTAGCATAGGAGTGTGAATATCTGAGAGGTCTTCATTGTCCGAGTCACTAAGTGTAGTGTGTGAAGTGACCACTAGGGCTTCATTCTTTATACTCACACACCCATTGACATCGTCATTATCACTTTCCCTTTGACTCACACACCCCTAGGAACAGATAGCAATATTCTCAGTAATCAAAGCATCTAAACGAGTAACAGAAGTATTCAAAAACTCAGAAGTAGAATTACTATATTCGTCCTCATTAACAAACACAGGCATATCATCATTATAGATAATCTTGGCAAATAAAGACATGCAAGAGTAAAAAACATCAGATGACTCAGGTTCCTCATTTTCAGATTCACTTGAATCATCCCATGTCTTGCAAATGTTGGCTCTAGCGTGTTTGTTTTGGGTGTTCAAGTTAACTCTACAGTCTTGTGCAATGTGTCCTAGTTTACCACATCTATAGCATTCAATCTTCTTAAGGTCTCTGTTAGGTCTAGTGTGAGAGTCCTTGTGATTTTTGTCATGGATTTTCTCATGAGGTCTGTGATTGAAAGGAGTTGGATAATTGGACTTACCTTATTTATTTTCCATGTTGTTTCTAAATTTAATGATTTTCTTAAACTGTTTTGACATTAAGGAAATCTGATTGTCCAAACTCTCTATATCGCATTCCTCATCAGAATCATCATTGGAAGTATTAAACTCAGGCTTAATCAATTTAGAAGAGAAGCTTAGATTGGAACTAGTCTGTTTCCTATGGGACTGGGTTAATTATTTCTTAAATTCCAGTTCCATTTCCACAGTTCTTAACTTACTACTGAGTAGTTCAGGAGTGAGATTAATATCACACATTTCCTCAATAGCATATCTTTTGTTATCAAATTTCTGTGGTAATGATCTCATAATTTTAGACACAATTTCTTGTCTGTCATATGTTATCCCATTAGCATGCAGTTTGGTCACAATATCAGTCAGGTTCATATAGAAGTCATCAAATGACTCAGTCTCAGACATAGTTAGGGAATTATACTGTTGAATGAGCATTTGAGTTTTAGCAGCCTTAACTCTAGTGTCACCTTCATGAGCAGTAACTAAAGTGTCCGAAGCTTCCTTAGAAGTGGTACAGGAAGAGATTCCTTTGAACTCATGTTCATTTATAGACATAAATATAGACATAAATGAGCAGTAACTAAAGATACCAATTGAAATTCTATTACTAAAGCCGTTTATTAAAAACAAACTATTTAAGTAACTCTGATCTGTTTTTTGAAGAAACTCTTTTCTTAAAAACCAAAACTATTTGAACACAAGATGTGTTTGATAAGAGTATGTACGAGATCTATTCAAGATTTTACTAATAGGTTTATAAAACAGTTTTAAACAAACTTTAAAACCCAGCACAACCAAGAATGAGATGAGAAGATGTAAAAAGATTAAGTACAAGATTTTTACGTGGTAAAACCTCACCAATTGAGGAAACATCCAAGACTCCCTCTACGGAGTAAAACAAAAATCCACTATAAACAAATTTAACAGTTACAAACTATATAACAAACATGCATACAACTCAGACCTATATAAGTTTAGGAATGTTAACCCCAATTTGTCCTCTTAGTTTGTTAACTCCAATTTGTTCAAGATCTTTACGTCGACTCTTTTTCTCAAGATCTTATTACCAACACTTTTCGTGTTGTGGTGTGAAAGTGTTTGTGGAGGTGATCTCTAACACATGCATGCACACACTCACACTTATTAAGTACAAATAGTCCTGGCAAATTACATATAAGGCTATATGCAGTGATTTTCCTTTTCTCTCTTCTCACAAAACTTTGAACCTTTTTGACCTTTAAATCAATCCCAGAATCCACGGATATCTTGCTTAGAAGACAATCAAGATCTTAATCAATCTCAGAGATTTAAAAAGATTTTCGAGATTGAAAACCTCCAAGTGTGATTCCAAACTAGGTCAAAGGTTTAGTTTTAAGAGAACTAGAAACAGAAAACATTTTTGTTGATTTCAAAGTTAAAAACATTTACAGAAAACGAATCAACAAAATATTTCTCATACTGAGAAATAAACATGCAAACTAAGTGTAATATATCATGAAAAAACTCAGATCTGAAAATTTCTATATACAAGAATTACAGATATAAGAAAATGATTAAGTTGGAAACAAGATCCAAAGAAGAAGAGGTTACAGCAACAAACCAACTCTCAAATCATCTTTCAAAACACTCAAACACTCAAGGTTGTGTTTGGTAAAGTAAAGAGGTTTGAAGGTTTATATTTGGTTTGAACTGTGTAGACGATTTAGGGTTAGGGTTAGGGTTTCTAACTCTTTCTCTCTCTTCTGGTTTCTCTCTTCTCTCTCTCTTCTCTCTACTTTCTCTTTCTTTTTCTCTCTAATGACGAAAATGGCAAAAGTCTCAGAAAGCTGAGTAAAGGGCTCCTTATATAGGAGGCTGAGAAGGTTCGAGAACGAGGGCCAAAATCAAGGGTCCAGATTGAGTCAAGATGTATTGACTTAGATCCAAGGGCATACGATATGCGGTGGTTAAATCTCTCCTGATTTGTTCAAAGAGGATTCACAGGGATTATAAAGGGGCGCATGCAGATCGTTGATCACAAACGATCCAAGGGTTGAAAACAGGCGTTGTTTTACTCTCTATAAAGAAACACACTTCCCACCAATCAGAGGTCAACAAATGTTGGCCAGTAACACGAGATAAAATGCGCGTCTAAAATAATTACAAAGTAAACCCTGAAGTCTCTGCCGCCTTTGGTTTCTACCCAAACCAACTTTAGACAATAAAACCAACATTTCTAAAATAGCAGAATTACCCCATAACTTTTAAAACCAAGTTTTATTAATAAAACCTTATTTTTAAAATGTTTTAAAAAATCCCAAAAAATATTTAAAAATAAAATTTAGGGATTTAAACACACTCAACATATGTACACACACTAATATGCAATATGACATGTAAATGATGCATTATACTGTGTGTGAGTGTTGGTAATTAGGTCTAGATCCCTTCAATCAAAGATGAAATAGAAATGCAAGCTCTGAGGTTCTTAGGTTTCTAGGATGGACATAATTTTGTCACAATTTCCAAACTAGATGATCACTTATACAATATAGACTCAAGTGAGTCAAGACTATAAGGTGCTTCAATCTCCCAATAGCATAAACTCCATGAAGTAGTAATAGCAGATTCTTTCTGTTAGCTTAAGAACTCAGCTACCTACTCCAACGTCCTACCCTCCTCAACTCACTCACCTACACCGCTTACCTCACTTGCTTGCCTTCATCCTTTGACAAGAAACGGAATCTTCTTACTCTTCCCGTATGACCTGTTTAGCTGACTGACAACACCATGGTATAAAGCAGAGGAGTCCACTTGACTGGTGGTGACATGGTATTTTTGGATCCGTTTGGACAGTGATGATTTCCTTGATCTTGATTCATTTCATACGCAAAACACATTATAACACAACACACGCCAAGAGTCCCGCTCTACCAGTTTGATTTAACACGTGAATGCAATGCGTACAAAGACATAAACTCGCAATTATTTGGTTATTTTTTCTTTAAAATTTGAGTTGTTCCTCACTTCCATTTGTTCCATGCTCCTAAAAGTTGTTTCTCACAATGGTATACTTGATTACTGAATGCGTAACTAGAACTAAATGATTGTTTCCTCCTTGAAACCCTTCCTAAACAAATTCAAACTCCACTTATCGATTCTACAAAAGGGGGAAATATAGGGCACCTCGGCACATAAATTCTTTAATAGATGGTACCATATGCATTTAAGTTCCCCACATATGATTAACACACTCATCCGTTAATAGGAATTTCCCTATTCAATAAAGGTACTTACTACTAAATTACTGAACCAACTTTTGAAAGAAAAAATGATACTTATATGTAGCATATGATTCTTTTTCTCCCCCCCCCCCCCCCCCCAAAAGTTCAATTTTCTTTATGCACAAAGTAAATGGTTTAGAATCCAAGAATATCCAGGGCAAAGTTACTCCAGTTAATATAGGCTATAGCTAAAAGCTCAATCGAAGTACTGCATATCTTAAAAGAACAAAAACCTCACATAGAAGATAACAGATTGAAGGCGTTGGAGAGAGCTGCTGCTAAGGCGCAATCGGCACAGGCTGTATGTTATGGTCTATGGTGAATTATTACTATTATACTTTGGTGCTGCAATTTTTTATATTGGATTATAGTGGTGCTATTTTTATACAAGGATGAATCATATCATATACTAATTCCATTACTACTTGATTTTTTATTATTTTAATTAGTTTTTAAAAAGGTTATTGTGCATAAAAGCATTCCCCTATTAATTGCTCTATTTTTAGGGCATTGTAGTATAAATCTACTGCCATTTTTCTGTTTGTAATTTTTTCAGGTTGTGATTGAGGGCATGATGATCCATCACTATGTTAAAGTCGCCATCAGTGATGTTCGAATATGTAACTGAAGAAGCCTAATCCATGATGCCCTGCCAAAGTTTCGACCTAACATGCCTATCACAATGACCATAATCAACAATGATATTAAATGGGCATAGTAGGTGGTGGTGTTTAATGGATTTAGAGATAAACTGATCATGAATGGTTTTAGGAGACACCTCCCAGTCATGTTTCCAATGCATTAGAAAGACCAGTAATTTTTTAGTTGGGACTAATTATAGGTGCTCTTTATTCTGCCTCATTTGTTTGTGACTTGATAATATGTTATGTTGGAATTGGTTGGTGTTTGATGTCCATTGAAACTTAATTAGTATTATCTCTTTATTTTGTCTCATTTACTTACGTATTGTTGGTGCATCGGATTTTGAATTTGATGTCCATTGAAACTTATGAAGCAACAGCGATTCACAGCAGAAGCAGCAGCGCCCCTCATTCATACATTCAAATCCTTCTTCAAGGAGTGATTCTGAGATCTAGAGAGATTTGTGTATCGACGATGAAGATGGTGCCATACTCTGAAACAAAGAAAAAACACAAGAGTGACATAAGGATGCAATTTAAGGCTTACATAAACACAAGGGTGGGTTGTGCCATAGATTCATGTACAAGTAAGTACATTGCGGTTACTTATTTGGTACCATAATGACATGAGGATGCAATTTAAGGTACAAGGTACTAGCTGGTACTTAGTTGGCTTATTTTTTTTTTACATTACAGGTACTTAATTGTCTCATTTTTTTCCTTTCCTTTGCAAGATTCAAAGCATTTTTCATCTCTCAAGTGCATCTCATTACTTTAATGAGTGTATCTATTTATTTATTTAATGTATCCATCTTAAAGTTATTTTTTCATTGGAATTTTAAATATATTTTGAAAAATAACTTTAAAATGGATACATAAAGTGGTAATTGGAGGTTCTGAAAACTTCTACGAAATTTTTTGAGTCTGATTTGGATGCTCAATCCATGCCATTCATGAGATCTCACACCAATGTATGGGAGTCGAGCTAATATCTGAGAAGTGTTAGCTATCTGTAAGTATGGATAAACCCTTTGAATGGTACATTCAGTATATTATTCTCTGGAAGTCCTTGCGTTTTTGCATAATGCATTTTTTTCAGTGTCGATTGTATGTTTGCACGATTACTGATTTTTTTCTAAATAAGCCAAAATAGTTTTTTAACTTCATTTTCTTTCTTTGTGTATCTTTTAATGTTTGAGAAATCGTTTTGACCCAATATGATTGAATGTTGTTTAGTAGGGATCTATGTGTATCTCTTAAGTATCAGTTGTTTGGTGAATAAGTTGTAAAAGTGGTGTACACTTGCACTGAAGAGACTAATCTGTTTCACCCTACAGTACTTATTGGGTTTCACCTCCTCATTTCACCTTACCAGGCTATTTGGACTATTTTACTATCATAATTTATAGGGATTTTGTTGCATTTGAATTTTGGTGCACATCACTCATACGTTTTTTAATGCCATTTTGGTTAGTATAGAGATCGTTCAGTTCACACACATCACTTTTTGGTGTTATTTGAGGCCTTTTCTTGGTTATTTTGTATGCCACAACCGAGGCATGAAAAACAAATGGCCTTTTCTTGGTTAGACCTCAAATAACACCAAAAAGTGATGTGCGTGAACTGGACTAAGCGTAAAAAGTGATGTGCATGAATTAATATTTTAGGCCTTTTCTTTGTTAGTTTTTGAAGGCCTTTTCTTGGTTATTTGAGGCCTTATGATCCTGCTATTTTTAGTCCTAGTAAATTGGCAGGCATATAGTGTGATCTATGTAAACATATACTCCTTCTTTCTTCTGTGACAAATATTTGTTAATTGTTTTTCGATTTCAAGATATATTCAAGCAGGCCTTATTTTAATTTATGTGGATTCATCTTCTGTCCAAGTTTGCATTGTGTATATTGTTAGATATTGATTCAGGCCTTATTTTAATTTTAATTTGTTAATTTTGACTATTTTTTTGCATTACTTAAATTATGTGATTTTAGAAAACAGACTAGTTGTGCCAGGAAACAGAATATATAGAACTTGAATTGTTGTTAGTTGTAATTGATCATTTTTAGGTGAGCTGTCAAGCATGATCCAAGGTGAGTTCTACAAAACAAAATACTAACACATCATTTTTTTGTATGATTACTTGCAAGTTGTTTGTTTGGTTTGGAGTAGAAAATGTGTTGTATGATTACTAACACATCATTTGTTTGGTTTGCATGTTCCAGTTATTTAAGTGACATTCAATGGTTTACTTTTCATCATAGGCCATGCTTATTTGTTTGTTCTTAATATTAAGTTTCTCTGTTTGATTGTCTTCAATTACTACTGTTTATGTGTCACTTATTTCACCCGCTTTGCAGGTATTGCTATTTCTATCAACTGGGAACATTAGCAATGGGGAATCAAAAATTTCTTATGGGGCATATTGATTTTCTAATCCACGCAAGTTTATGTTTTATTTGCTAATAAGAATGGATTTTCTTTTTTTTCTTAATATCCTTCTCTACCAAACAATTTATGTTTTTCTTTATATCCTTCTACATGGAGTTCCTCACCTACTTAACTGATAAGATTGTGTTTTGTAATGTTTTTGCGATTATCATGCCCCTTTTCTATTCAATTCTCTATTATCATGCCCCTTTTCTTATAAATAGATATACTAATGAGCCAATTTCTTCAAAAGTATGCATCAGAATAATGGTGTGCTCTTCTTTGAGAAGTATGCACTAGATGCTTTGTTCCTAAGCACCCCCAAAAAAGATAAACTAGCCCTGAAAATGATTTTCAAAGAAAGTATTTTGTTCGAAGCATGCTTTAAGATTCATTATGTGTATTTTATTTATGTTCAATTCAATGTTTCTTAATTCGATCATAGTTTGTTGTTTTCTATGTTTCCATTGATTAATTGGCCAATTGATTCAATATTACCGAACAACTAATGACCAGAAGAGTGACAAAGATGGGAAGAAGATTTTGCAGGGAATAGAAGTACACGCATATTAGATTACAGAACATTACCACATGCATATCAATTTTGAGACACAAATTATTGGTACCTAACCGGTTTCTTTTTAGCCTCTATCATGGCAATTTGAAAATGTTTGTGGGCTAAATTATTGAAATTTTTGTTTGTTTAGTTGGTTAAAGTTTGATTTAGATTTTAATCTTTATTTTAGCTTATTCTGACATGACTTATTTCTTTGAAACTTTGTTTTGTAATATGGCATAAGATTTCAATTTATGTTTTAATACATGCCTACTAAAACTATAGTAGCAGGCAGTAAGACCATCTAATCCGTCATTTTCAATTTATTTTAGTCCTATTAATGGTCCTATTTTACTCCTAGCCCATCCAATCCGTTATTTTAGTCCTATTAGCCCAGCTAATCTGTCAATTTATGTTTTAGTTTCTTCGTTTCTTATTTTAGTCCTATTATTGGTCCAATTATCATCTACCCAGGTCAGTCGTGTCGATCAGAGGCATAGAGACTTCAAATCCACTCCATTATTGGATTCATTCAAGGAAGATAAATTTTTGCTACACGCATTTTGTCACGATGAATGAGACAAGCGTGACGTTGGAGATACAAGCGGCATGGTGTGATATGTTTTGGTTGTAAATAGAATTTTCTCCGAAAATTTTAAATTGTTTATTGAGGGCTAGGAGTGCGGTATGGACGTCTCCTGTTATTAGGACGAAGATCCCTCTCTAGTCTTTCCAGTCTTCTTTTCAGGAGAGCATTCTCAGCCTAGTACCTGTGAGAAGACTCCCTCTTCTCATGGAGCCTTGACTCGTATGCATCAATCAGTCTGGATATCTGTGTGGACCTCGCTGGCCCTTGGATTTCTTCTGAGGCTGGCCTTTCCAAGCGAGTCCTTTTATCTAAACGTCGAATTTCAGACCTAATCTTGCGAGGAGCAGGTGGTTCTTGAATATCTCTTGCCTGGGGGGCATTGCTGCTGTGACCAGACATCTTAAATTCCTTCCTTGGTGTGGGCTCTTCTCAGGGAAAGATGAACGTTTCCCATAGACGGCGCCAATTGCGAGGAAAATTATTGTGGTGATAATTATTATGCAACACAAATAGATAAGAGAAAGGCAATCACCAGGTAGGAAAAATGAATGTAAAATGATAATCACACAACAAAGGATCTACGTGTTCAGCAAAGGAGTGCCTACGTCCATGGTGGTGCAGTCGATGCTATTTCTATATGCTCCGGAGAGTGATTACAGAGAATACAACTTGTCTTTTTTCCCCGGACCTAGGGTTTAATATATACATGTACATTTAGGTGAGTGGGGGTGATGGGTTCCCCCACGTCATCCATCTCTCCTATAACTTCCCTTCAGGGGAACGTGGGAAGAGACAGGATCAAAATAAGAGTGGGGGGCCTGGACTTTGGGCCGCCAGAACTGGGATACTCGTCCAGGCCCATGGTCTTAATTTTGGGTACACATAACAACTATCTTTTCTAATCCTTGCAATAAAGTTTGAACCTGGAATAATAGACAAACGCAATGGAATATTCATATTTATAAGGAAAAAAAAGAATACAAATAAAAGACGACATATCAAGATGAAGAGACAGGGTATTTAGAGAAGAACCTGACAAAGGCTGACATCCTTTAATTCTTGATGGAAGCTTACGTGTGTATTTTCCTTAGATTAAACAAACTAAAAAAATGAAATAACATAGAATTTTAGTGCATGCTTATGAAATGACACTTCAAAGTTTTAAGAGCCATTTCCAAAGAGACCAGTAGCAAAATAATAACAATATGGAAAAACCTCAACTCAACAAAGCCTTTTCTCAATTATTTGGGGTCGGCACAACATGGAAAAAAATACCACTAATTCTTACCACACAAACAAGCTGACGCTTCCCAGGATTCTTGACCTCAGGTTACTGAACTTCGCTTTTAGAACCACGATAGGTGCAACATTTTCCTATTAAAAAGAAGTTACTTTTTTATCAAAATTGGCAAGCCAACATAAACCCTCTAGGGTTATGCAAAACTAAGTAGAGACAATTGAGGTAAGGTACCTCAATCAAAGAAATTATATTCTAAGCACTTGGAACCAAAGCATCAGCTATTAAACTCAACCTGCACACCAGCATGTAAAGTTAAATTACTAAATGATGGACTGTTAATTATATCACATATGTTGGAGACAACTCTGCACCTTATATTTTTTTACATGTGAAAAACTATCCTTGCAATAAAATGTAGCACAACCATCAGTGGTATTGATATTGCAGATGAATACCAGTACAGAACATCAATTATTGGTAACATAACGTGGTTTTAAGTAACATAAATGTTAAGGTGTGCACTTAATAACCAACCTCTGTGGTTTTTCTTTTAAATAGAGCCTCATAGCCATGTTTGTCCAGTTCAAGGGCAACATACTCCTCAAAAGGATCACTTTGAACCTGAAAGAAGCAAGTTACAAATATTACCAGCCAAGTGTTTAAAGGTATGACAAATCTCATAATCATTATTTATATCTATTGGCAAAGATATATTTTCTTTCAACAAAGCATTGTGCAGATGGTGGCACATGGATATTCCTAACAACAGGACCTGCTCTGGAAAGAGCCAAAGCTGCTTTAGCAATAGCATTGACCAAATCCATTAGTTATTTGACTGGCTAGAACTATACATAAATTTAGTAGATCAAGTAATAGTAGGATGGGAAATAATAAGCACCATAAATTTCTATTATAGATTTTCGTAGTTTAGAAGTGAGGTGGAACCACTAATTTACCTTCCCCTAACCCCCCCCCCCCCCTCCCCACCCACACGCACACACAAAAAAAACAAAATTATATAATAGCTTGAATGCATAACAGTAGAAATGTATTGTCTATATTTTATTATTATACTGAAGGGTAACATAATTCAAATTCTCTACGAAGATAATTAAATAAATAGATTATACAATTGATAGGGGATCTCAATAATGCATCAAACTTCTAAATATGTTTGTGTCAACAAAAAAAAATAATAATGTCACACAAAATGCATACATGTTAAAACTAGAATCAAACATGGCCTCGACATTTATGATATGTTTAATCCAGAACAAGTGTATGTCAACATAAAAATAAGCTTTTTCAAAAGAACGGTCATTTTGATCTTCAATGAGGCTTAAATATTATACATTATACACATCAAAATTTCAAGGAACAAGACTAAATTCACAGGGGCGTATTTCTTACCCGAGATTAAAGGGCCTTCAACTATGCCGACCAATACAAATACGTTAAACATACACTTAATTTAAGCCACTTTCAATAGTACCACAAGTTTAACTTCAGCTAGAGACAGTTTTTAAAAAATTTATAATTTATACATAGAAACCCTTTTATTAATTATCAGAAATTTTTTTTAGTGCACTTACATACCTCTTGACGACAAACAATATCCACACTGTAACCGACTATTTCATAAAGAAAATTCTGCCTGCGGTAAGCCTAAGAAAGAGCCCAAGAAGGGCAACTTGTAGCATAGGCATCGGATAAGATGTTGTATGAGAGCACAATAAAAGTCCCTTCAGAGGAAACATGACCATCTAAATCCAAATGCTCCATGACGTCAACTCCGATGACCAAAATCAAGAAACGTGGACTAGGAGACGAAGATGAAATCACACTGGACATCAATAATGTGTTGGCATGTCCCACGGGTTCTTTGGTTTCTACATCCATCACAACATATAAAAACTTGAGGACATGGCGAATATCATCAGCTGTTGGCGTATAAGTTCAAGAGCGGTTGACTTCGAACTAGGTTTCACCGCCACTCCTTTGTGCAACAGCTGTAGGATATTAAGGTGATGTTTCTCCATTTGACAGGTTAGGGGTTTATTGTGAACCAACTAGGACAGTATTTGTGTCATTGAAGCTCCCAAATAATTCTTCTTTTTCATTTTCATTTTCACTTATATCACTGGTTGCTTCCTCATGAAGAACGCAATGGTGCTGACATGCATCCAAAAAACATTTGGGGGAGCAATGATAACTTTTGGAAATTGGTATATTATCCTTAACACATCCTAAGCACTGTAATGTCGCTTGCTATGATGGGTTATATAGTAACTTTCTTGTCACATAGAATACGGTACCTGGAGAGCAACCCAAATATTAGGACAATGTGGTACATCAAATTATACAACTCATACTCCTCAAACCATTTAGTAGCAGTAACAATGTGGTATGGGGCATCTTTTGCTTTTGTCTCAAATGTTTTCCTATTGAAAGGGTCCAGATCCTTCCGGTGGAGCCTTAAAATAATGATTAGAGTAATGCATAAGGTATAAGTGGGTTAACACTTTTGAACATCTAGAGGTAACTCTAATTATGCAATTATCTCAGGGGAAACGTCAAAGAAACTTTTTTCTTAAGTATTTTATTTTTTTACATAGAGGTAATTATAATATATCCGAAACCAATGAGATGCAATATCACATGAAAATAAATGTTATGGAACCAATAAAAAATTTCATTATGGAGTTCGGGCAAATAAAATAGATTTAATAAACCATAAATTACTGAAGACAATCAAGTGTAATTAGAAAGATTTCCAAAAAACACAATTAGAATTAACAAGCTAGTTACCGCATAAGCATATTAAAGATTTCCGAAATTCCATGTACTCAAAATTAAGGTTCATATGTGCGTCTATATATTTCCAATATAAGGTTCAGAATTTTCTAATGAATTTTGGTATCTCCACGGATTATTTCCATCAAATTTCATTAAAAAAAATGCATTCATTAACCCCCACCAAATATTGGGGTTTGTTCTTTACGTATGTAAAATGAGGTATGTTGACTATATATATCCAATAAAAGGCATGTAATATAACTAATCCGGAAGAAACTAACATCCTTAGTCTAACAGGACAGACTAGCTCTAACCATATCCTGTAAATCCAAGGTAAGATTCCAATCCAATTCGTAATAACAGTGTCAACGGGTGTCAAGTTGATACCCAGCCCACCAGCTCTTGTACTCAACAAGAACACAAAGATATCGCTCCTCCTACAAGACAATAAATTATTTTTTGGTCACGCCACTTGCATGATTTAACTCTGATATCCAGAAAAAGAAAGATCTTTTTTTACCTTACCCCCACAATATAAGTCAATATTTAGAGGTACGCCATTTCGAGAAAAAAGGAAAGAGTTTTGTTTTTAACTTTAACCCTTGAGATAATTCGATATTTAGAAATACACCCCACCCCCAACACCCGCGCTTCTTAAAGATAATGCATTCGATGCAAGTGGGTTGATGCATATGCAGGGAGTAACTCTAATTAATAAAAATGGAAGGGGCATCTGTGATATATCTCGGGGAGTAAGTAAAAAATTGAATTTCTAAGGTCCGTTTTGGTTCGGGTAAAAAAAATTCACCCAGTTAAAATGGTGAAAAGTATTTCCGCAGCGGGAATTAAGATGTTTATTTATAAAATAAACAATATAATTATGTGATTTTGGACAAAATAGAAGATAAAATTTAACACCGAGTAGGGTAAAATACATTTCACCATTTTTCTTTTAAACTGGGTGAAAAATATTTAGGTCATTTCAACTTTGGTCCCCGTTTGTTATGCCGATTTAATCACTTCGGTACCAATTTCACTCTTTGCGGAATTTTTACACTTTTTAGGGCACCTTTTTCTTTACGAACGTGTCACAAAAGGGAAAATGGTACCCTATGTGATAATGCGATAAAACTTTGGCACCCAAAGTAATATACGACACAACAAACAGGGACCACAAGGCGAAATGATCCAAAATATTTTTAGTCGAAACTAAATGGGGACTAAAGGATACTATAAGAAATCAATTAAACCCTTACTGATGCTGAAAGTTCCCGACCATGTCTCAACGATCCATTATGGTGGAGGATTAGTCAAGCATTAGATATTTGTATTTCTAATAATTCATATAATCCTGCAAATAATTGAGAAAGTTAGCACGAAGAGGAAATTCCTAACAAAAAAATCTAAAAATGTGAATGGTCGTAATTCTACGATCCTAAATTTCAACATATCAAGTTTACTTGCAAGTTCAACAAGAGATTATGAGCTCAAGCCGTGTAATTAACAAGTAAAAACAAGCCTGGACGAGATTCTGCAGAAACAGTTATTATCACTGCAAAATAGTGATCCAAGTAATGGGCATTATATAAAATAAATGCACAAGGATAGTTTAATAAAAAAAATCCAATGTCCAAAATTTGTTGAATGAAGTGATACGTATAATGACTAAAGAACTTTGGATAGTATATCAAGCCATTTTAATATTCCTCCAATTTAACTAACAAAGTAAACTCCAACTAGAAAATTATCAATCAAATGAGAAAAAAAGTATTTTTTTTACTTAGGAAATAAAATAATTTCACATTAGGTTTGAAAATTGGAACCTTGCCTCTTCAAAAAGAATTTATTATTTAATCACACAAATTGCTTTTTATTTAGCTTAAAAAATCCAAAAACCAAAATTTGTAGACTCAACTGATACGTAAAATAACTGATGAACCTCGGGCACCGCATCAATGCATTTTAAGGTCCATCCAATTTCAAAAAGTATTTATTCTTTTAAATATTAAATTTCACATCCTCCAGCTAAATTAATCTCTCATGCAAACTAGAGTTTTTTAAGTCCATATCAATATACAAAACATGTAAACGTGGTTTAAATCTGATTCTCCTTTGACCGAAAAGGTAGACAGTAGAAAAGCGAAAAAGATGAAGAAGAAATGAAAATTATCCCCTATTCGAATGCCAAAAGTATAAGAAATTAATTGGTCATTACCCACGAAGCCACTAAAAATGCTTTGTGAAGTTCGCTAATGTAAGATTGCTCTCAAATCACTCTCATTATAAAATTTCACAATTACATGTTGCACTATCCAGATATTTAAAAAAGAGAGAGGGAGAGAGGAGATAGAGGTACCTCAAGAATATTCAACATTTTTGTCATTTGCGCAAACAAAAAAAGATGGTGATTTTCTGCCTGTAAGCGCTTCAATAGTATATCCTCCCAGATTCCTAAAAGAACATGTATTGACACCTCAACTTAAGCAATGTCCAATAGATGCATATTACTTCTTGTAATCCACCCAAATAAAATTACAAGAGAACTTAAAAGAGATGGTCATATAAATTTAAATTAGTTGATATTCATTTAGTGAGGGTGAACATGACCCTCACGCCCTATTGGTTGGAGTATTAAAAACTGAGGATCCACTTCTATAACTTTATGGGTTGTTTGTACTTTGGCATCTAGTCGTTATGGGTAATTTTAAGTTGGGGCCTGAGGTTTTATATACATGCACTTTAGGGTCCATTTCACTTTTTTCGAAATTTTTAAAAGAAAAAGGCGTCACGAACAATGAAAATAGACCCTATTGTCAAAATATGTAACACTTCGGGACCTAACCTGAAATTACCCATAACTACGGGACCCCAAAATGCAAATATCTATATTTTTTTCTATTTCAATGAATTAACCAATGAGTTGTGAGGGTTATGATAACCGGGTCAATAAATATGGAACCGGGTCATACAGTGATCATCTTTGCAGGATCAATACCTTGTATGTGATTTGGAGGGCGGGTTGTGAAATGAGTAGTTCAACATCAATCTCCTCTATCAAAGGGTGAGGAGAGCCATTGGGCATCCTAAGAACATTACAGTCAGATGTGCGAACAAACCCGATTAACAACCTCTTTACCCTTAGGTGATCTAATTCTTCAATCATTTCTTCAGCAAAATTTTGCCTGAGCAGTGGGCATTAATCTGCCAAACAATGTAGAAAATTTCAATATTAGTTCATCTTTCCTTATTAGAGAAGAATAAAAGATGCAAGAAATCCCCGAAACTATCATATTAGTCACAAATACCCCCTAAAATAATAATTTTATAAATCATTCATCCCCATATGTGTCATCAGAAGATGTTAAAACTGGGGGTTTGCAACATTTTTAATAGCCTTTTGTGTGTGTGTGTGGTGGTGGTGTGTGTGTGGGGTGGGGGGGGGGGGGGGGAGGGGGAGTGTTGAATAAGTGCAAGGAACAATTGCTCACGGCCCGCATTGGCCTATTTGTTATAAGTTATATGTTTTATGCTATTATGTGTAAGGGGGCTATTTTGAAATTCTGCACACAAACATTTTCGGTCCCTTCACCCTTATTTTCAACATGAGGGAGGTAATGCAATCAGAGGAAAAGTTTGGGGGATTTCCTGAATAAGCCATAATTAAATTAGTAAACCCTTACAGGTGGTGCTCTAGTTTTGGGGATGAAAGAGTGTTAAATGAAGAAGTCTAATGTTAAACAAAATCGTATCCTGATGTGAGAGTACTAAAGCCTCGTCCTTGTGACTAACTACAAGTCTCCTTGTAAGTAAATTTGTCTCCGACTTCAATAGCATCAATAACAGTCGTGTGACTGCATCGTGTGACTGCTCTTACTTTTTCGCTCTGAATTTGACTGCAATAAATATCATCCTCGGTTTCCATAAGCAAGTCTAATATTTCACCCAAATATTGTCGATCCCATCTTATAATAGAAAACAATAATCTCTTCATAACCTATCTAGTTGCCAAAAATGTTATCTCTGCCAGTGCTAAATCCATCAAATGGGCAAATCCAAATGTTCCACTCTTAGCAAAATAACCATATGAACTACTCTTTAGCTCTTGCATTTATCAACAAACATTTTCTAGGGAGAAAATGTCAAAATATTTCCCCACTAATTCTCTACAGAGACCATGATTTTATGCTAAGGAAACCGAATCAGAACCTCAAAAAACTTCTTTGTAAACCAATTTTGGTATCTGCGAGAGATTGAAAAGAAATATGAGCCATTACCCATAATATAAGGGGTCTAAATTGTATTTACATGTTGAATCGTTAAAACTCCCCCAGACCCCAATTAAGAGTTTATACAATTCACAAACTTTAAGAGGTGAATTTGACTTAGGTAACTCACTAATGGTTGAAATTAGACTAGACTTTAGTACTAGTTTATTAGACTTTGGCATTTTTTCAACGTAAAAGCTTCGCTATTGAAGGTGACATTCAGCCACCAGAATGTACCCAAGGATAAAAAATAATTATGGTGATATCAAAGTCTAATTTCAACTATTAGCGAGGAATCCAAATCAAAATGACCCTAAGAAAAAATTGTTTTCGAATTTCAACCTCCCAACTTTTTATACTGAGCACAAAATCAACATCACTTGACGTTGATCTTCTACGCCCCAAGTGACATTGGAACTTCACCCCATTTCATATACATATTTAAAAGTAGGACTCTTCATTAAGAACAACCCAGTATATAAGAAAACATATTATAAAGCGTACAAAATAGAAAAAACAACAGTCAGATTACATTGTATGTGATAGGACTCCAACTACCAGTGTAGTATAATGGTTCCAACTACCCAAATGAAGACGAAAAATGTGTTCAGTATCTCTCCAAAATAAAATTATGAACTTCCTTCATTTCTCTCAAATAACTCTGGATGATTACAAACCTTCCATTATATAGGAAAAGAAAAAAATTAGGGTGTGGTTGATTACACAATTGGATAATCATCAAAAAATAATTTCTTTTTATGAAAAGTTGGAAAATACATGGTAAAGATGGGAGTGGTTTGGTCTTATTTTTTTAGTTCTCTGTGGAAATCAATTCTTTGGGTGGTAGGAAAAAAATGGTCCCCACAGAAATGATAAAACTATAGAGAACTTTTCTTAGTTATAACAATTGTTTTCAAAGAATGTATTTATAATCAAGCACCACATAGGAAAAAATAAACTAAAATGACAATTTTCAATGGAAAACAAATCAATGACAGTCAAACAGACCCTTATTGGTAAATGACTAATCTGATATTAAATAAAAGTATTATCAAACTTAGATAATAATATTTTTAGTAACAACAATACTTCAAAAAAAGGGAAGAAACAAAAAATAAATGGACTACCTTTCTAATTTCTCGTTAAGATGCCCGCGGTTGCTATCAAACAACTCAGCAAGAGATATCTTATTCTTTATAGCTTGATATAAGCTTGCTGGCAAAAACTCAACTCGCAGTGTATCATTACCTCAGTTTTACCAGTCAACTCAATAGCTACATCTTTTTTAACCTAGCACGGCATGAAAGGCTTCAGAATCGCATACTGTTAAAACGGAGGGAAAAATTGATCAAATCTTAATTGCTGGAAAAACATTTGTATGTCTTTTCTCCTTTTTCAATAAAAATCATTTATACCAAAAGAAATACAATAGCATCCATGTTTCTGCAAAGTGCTAAAAAAATAGAGATTCTAATATTCAAAGCTAAAGCGAATATATAGCGAATTGTGGCAACGAAAAGATCACTAACAAAGACTAACAATAATAATTCATAGTAAAAGCTTATTGGCATCATCTCAAACATGGATGTCTTCAATTTCTCAACTCTAACCCAAATAAAAAAAATACAAAACAGAAAAGTTAGTTTAGGTTTATAACCTATATTAATACATTTAACAATCAAATTTGAATCAAATTCCCGTAACCAGCAATTTATACAGCTATGATCTAAAAAAAATACGGAATAACTCAAAATGAAATTATTGAAATGCTCAAAAAGAAATTATTGAACTGGAGTTCACTCACCAATCTGTTAAGCTTGCGCTCATTTGAAGTTTCACCTTTTTCCGCATGGTTCTCAATTCTAATAATACAAAGACGAGAGTGATGAGAAAAAGATTTCTAAATTAGTTAGTACAATGTATAATAGACAGTAAAATGTGTTTCTAGAGACATACCCTTTTGAAAACCACTCGTTGAATTGGTCATGGCTGTCAAATAAGGTACGCATGATGAAATGCAGGAGGGCCCATAACTCGGCCATGTTATTCTGGATTGGTGTACCAGTCAGAAGCTAGCGATTTCGACAATTAAAACTGAGCAGTGTCTTCCATCTTAAACTGTCAACCCATAACAAACAGCATATGATGAGAGAGAAAATATATTGTTAAGGACTGAATGTTGTACTTTTATTTAAAAATTTAAATTAATATTGTCAATAGTTTAAGATATCAAATATAATTAAGTAGATATCTAGCACATTATATATAAACAAAAATATTATAATTATCATATGATAAATCAACAAAAAACTATGATAATCAAATAGGGAAAGGGACCACTAAAAACACATTAAATATCACACAATAATTACATTACACATTAAGATAAGATTTATATACACAAATACATATATACAGAAGGTGAAGAGAGGGCAGACCTAATATGTTGATGGGAAGGGCACGTACCCTTCCCAAACTTTATAAAAAAAAGACCCAATGATAATAAAAACCACAAAAAAAAAAGCAGCCATCAAAACCCGCATAAACCCATCCCCTGCTTGCTCCGGCCAGCGGCCACCCCTAGTACAGCCACCAACATCTTGCTCCCCTGTTCTCCCCTGTTCTGGTCACCAACAACTTGTGATGAAGGTATTTTTCTTGTGATTTCCTTAATTCTTGTGAGTTTCATTCATTTATTTGAAGTTGTAATGTGAGTTTCATTCATTCATTTGAATTTGTGAGTTTCTTTCATTGATTATTTTGAAGATGGGTTCCAAATATTTGATTTTTTGAAAATGGGTTTCATTGATTTTTTTGAAGATGGGTTCCAAACATATGATTTTTTATCTTTATTTACATATTTGAATAGCACTCAATTTTTTTTTGAATATGTGAATATTTATCTGTGAATATTGTGAATATTTAAAGGTAATAAGTGAATATTTTTTTATTTAGATATTTGAATAGCCCTAAAATAAATTGGGGGCCACCCCCGTCTTTTTTTTATGTGCCCCAGCGATTGCAAATTTCTAGATCTGCCATCGGGTGCGGACCAACTTAATGGTTTTACTAATGGACCACTTCGAAACGACATAGTTTTGGTGTCAAATTACAAAAAAAACTCATTTCACCTCAAAACAATCCAAAACTTCATCATTTTGAGGTGATCCATCAGTAAGCCTGTTATTTGGGTCCGTACTTGATCCTCTCTGTATGTAAGTATGTATGTATGTGTGTATTTGACAGCTCGGAGTATTTGGACCTCTTTGAGGATATGGATACTGCCCAATGGCAGAGTAACTCTCCTATCCTCACGCATCAGACAAACTACGGGATGATGCCCCACAGAGAGAGGTATACATGATTGTGAGGATTTGAACACTAGGCCTACTCTTCATGAGGCGCTTATCAAGTCCCCTCCTACTATTGGACTAACCCTTTAAGAATAGATTTACACATTTACAATGGATGCTTCTGTAAGAAAGAGTGATTTAGTTACTATTGATGGTAACAAGGGGTAGAGATAGGCCTAAATTGACTTGGTGGGATATTATAAAAAAGGACATGATGTCATGTGATTTAACCGAAGATATTGCACTGGACAGAATGAAATGTAAAAATAGGATTCATGTAGCCGACCCCAAATAATTGGGAAAAGGCTTTGTTGAGTTGAGTTGAGTTTTTTGGCGGGTAGTGAGGAGACTAGAGAAAAGAACAGGAACTAAATCCTTTGTTCTATTGGAAAATGATAACATGAGTACGAGAGCTTTGCACGAGTATCTTTACCCAATTAATTGTATGTCAGTGTCATAACGACAATTAATTATATGTATCTATGAAGCACGGACACGTAATATGGGTTTTGACACGCGACACGTGATTGATCCAAAAACTAGAATATGACACACTATAATACGTATAATACATAATATATATTTAAATATATATTAATGGAATAAAACATATTTTCTCCATAAAATAAGTTATTAAAGCATTCTTATCATGAAATTAAGAAAATAGACCGTACAAAACAAAATTCAAACACAGTTTGACCTTAAGAATCATAAATAAAGCACAATCACCGTCACTTGAGTCAAAGTTGGCTCGTAGCTTCCAAGAGAGTGTTCGTGCTTTATAGGTGTCCGACACGTTGTAGGACACGCCACGTTGGCTTCTGAAAGAGTGTTCGTGCTTCATAGATATATATAGAACATAAAAACAGTAAGTATATGTGCCCAATTAATTGTCAGTGTACTTACTATATTTAGGTTTTTAGTGTGTTCCCTCCGGGCACATATTATCGGGACCCTCTTATATTTTATAAAAGGAAAAAAAACATGGACCTATCAGGGGAGGGGGGGGGGGGGGCATTTGGAGATTTGAATTTTAACATTTATATTTGTACAAGTTCCTCATATGGCTTCAAATTTTTTCATACTCTATATTATCTCCATCTGAATAATTGTTTATTATTATTATTATTATTATTATTATTATTATTATTATTATTATTATTATTATTATTATTATTATTATTATTATTATTATTATTATTATTATTATTATAATTGTTGGTGTTGTTATTGCTAAGGACATTTCGTCTGGCTCAATTACTAAAGTTACATCGAACACAAAGCGTTGGTACTCAATTGGGAAGTAAGAAAACATATATTAAAATAGCAGTTTGAACATTTGATTGCCTGTGCTTACCATATGTTGCCATTTCAGCCAAAATTACTTCTCTTCGGACACTACCAGTTGGGAACTGGTAATGAGAATGTGAAATCCAGCTTCCTTACCAAGTAAACTTTAACATTGATCAGTGTACCGAAAGGATCAAAAAGACCGTCTTTGAAATGTTTACAATAATAGCAAAAGAAAGAATGAGGCAGAGGTAACTTTTTAATTCACTTTACAACAGTTCAAACAACTTAACGAATGAAAAATGAATGATTTGGCAATTTTCTAATCTTAGATAACAAATGATAACGGTAAAAGGAGCTTTGATGATTCCTTATCGACAGTTTCTTCTTTTAAGGTATTTTTTGAGTCTGGTTTCTATCAATGAGCCTAATCTTTTATGCAATCTCATAGAATAATTCTAGTTTTACTGTTAATTATGGTATCAAATGAATAAATGTTAAGCTATCAGAAATTATTAGAACAACGATTTTTCAGCAAAAAGTCATATCAAATTTAGCATGAGGTCAAACATGGTTTGCATTAGAAATGGATACCATGTCCAGGCCATTAATGACGACAAAACCATTTTATGGCTTTACCCCAGAATAAATTTATTACAACCTTTTTTTTAATCAAATGTAAAATGGGTTAAAGTGCCACGAAAACACAAATAGATTCATTACTATTTCTATTTATGCGACAATAATAAGATACAAGGAAATAACACATGCTAAAAGACACATACCTATGATAAATACGCTTTGGGTTTATGTTCTTCCTAAGGATCGTCCATCCTTGAAGGCCACCCCAATAAGGAAGAGTTTTCAAGTCGGGGCAAAAACGATTAATTTCATCATCTCAGTTGTGCGATAAAGAAGCAGGTGCAATCACCAAAAAAGGACCCCAAATGCAATAGAAAAATATAGTATCTAAACAAAGAAAGAGAGTAATAGTATAGCGGATGAAAAGAAAACCCAACATAATATAAGGGATTTACTGTAATTTACTCCAAAAACTTTACACATATAAACAAACTAGGTCACTTACTTCTGCCACATGAGCTAGGAACGCCATGGCTTAAGCAGTCTTTCCTAGGCCCATCTCATCAGCAAAAATACCATATAAAGCCTAAGAGACTGAGAGACAACATCATATAAGTCAACAACGATTCATATATATCATTATATACACATATGCAAGCATTGAAAAGAGAAAAATAAAGCTCCTTACGGGTTTTGTCTAATTTGTAATGTCTGGTAGTAGCAGCATTTTTTTATTTCCTTTTTTTTCCTCTTTCATTCTTGTATTTAAGGACTCTCCATCCTTATTTTTGTGTACTACCTTGTTTTATCAATAAAAATGTAATTCTTATTAGTAAAATACATATATATATACATATTGGGATGGCACGTAATGTTATCACATTATTATGACTTAAAGAAATACTAACCTTATGCGTGTCTCCCATCTCCATCACCTTCACATAGTAAACCTGCAACACACCGCCCCCTGACAAGATATACCAACGTATTTTACCAACTGCCCCTCGAGGATAGAGAGTGAATCCAATTCAAGATCGCTGACATATAGACTGAACTTTTGGGCTGAGTTGTTATCCAGTTAGACTTTTAATATTTCCTGAAGAGAATGGTATTGGGGCTTGGGGTCACCCATCATTGTTTGAGGACCAAACCTTCTATCAACAGCCATCATTGCATCCCATGACCCCAAATCAAGGGTGCCCATAAGGTGAAATTCCTCCACTCGAATATCTGACATACTTGGCAAGTTCATTGATGTTGTTTGATTTTCATAGGTTAGAAGGACCCTACAAGCAATCCCGTCCCCAATATCCAAATAAGCAGGTTCGTAAACTGATCTGCAAAATGTTGCTACAATTTATTAATAAAATAATTCAGAATCCAACTGTAGTAATGAAAATTCGAATACTATCATTCCAAATGTCACAACATCCATTTTTTTGGGGGGAGGGGGGTGGGTGGGGAGGAGGAAGATGAGGAAGACAATAGTATAATCAAATTTGAATAAAAAAATGTTATCACATCAGCTTTTGATTATTATTAACTTAAATGGCTTTTAACTTCTGCTAGTAGGGAATGTTTGGGAAGCCTAATTCCATGCTGTGCAATAGGAATTGGAATGTTTTAGGCCAAAATTTGAAAATTTTGAATTGAACATATCCAAGTTCCATTTAATAAATATTGGGACTCCAAAACACACCCTTACGGAAGAAGCAAACCTTTCAGCACGATATTCCGGTGCGAAATCAGTTTCACAATAATTTCCCGATTTCTAAGGAATTACATAGGTGAGAAATCCAATGTTATTTCGATTTTTTGAAATCCTCCTAGATGCTCATTCCCCAAATTTTTACCGTCCTTGGATTTTGAACACCCTTTTATAACCACCACCCCAATATGGCACGATGAAGGACTTGGTGAGCGATTATTTTTGGGTCTCCTCTTGTACATCTGAATATGTTCCCCAAACATTGTTCTATACCGCCCATCGAAAATGCGTGTACTTTGACTGGCCACTGCGCCCTCCTCACTCGTATATATATTCCGCCTCTTCTTTCCCAAATTTAATTTTCCCTATAACATGATACAGTTATTGGATTTTGCAATTTTTCCATCTATTCAAAACCGATAAAAATATCAATGCATATACACGAGTTAAAAATTTAGTGACTCAAATTTTACACCACCATATTAAAACTTTACTTGATAAAACCTACTGCGACTTTGACTTGAGCACCTCATTAATGTCGTTTTATATTTGGTCCCATAATTAATTTTTAAATTTAGTACTTATTCCCTTGATGAATTCAGATGTTTCACCATTAAATGTACCAAAGTCTAAAAAATACAAGTGACGAAATATTTGCATTACGAAAAAGGGAGCAGAGTCGAAAAATAATTATTCAAGTATCAAAGTCTTATATATGGCAATTACTGTGGTCCCAGTTAAATATATATATATATATAATAAAATTAAGCCATATAATAAAGCGCTCAAAAGTAATTTTTAATTTTAGCATTTGGGGGGGTTATAACTGAGTATAAATTGAATCTTTCTATAATGACACAAAAGAGGGATACGGACATGTGTCCGCCATTTACTGGAGGTCGTGTGAATAAGAATGGATCCACTCAAAATAAGTATATACTGGGTAACAGCTGTATATATTTTTTGACGTAGATGGTTAAATTAGAAGCATCGCATCAATAGGGGGACAGGGATTTTTTTTAAAACGTTGCGAAATCAATATAACGCTTCTCGTTCAACCGATCAGCTTGTGCAACAATTGCACTCGATATTTTTTCCACTTAAAATATCACTCAATAAATTAAAGATATGTGTCATTGTGTCCCCAAAACACCTCAATGCATTGTGTCACTTTATCATTACGCATATAAACTTGATGGTCAAAAATGGTTTCAAAAGAGTATGATCTAGATGGCACAATGACATTGTAATGAACTCAAAATGGATTGAAATTTGAAATCGAGTGAAAATGCTCAAGAAATAAATATCTCCTACCTCAGCTACCTTGGCTCTCATCTTGACTACTATTCCCATAATAATCAAAATCATCATCTTGTTGTGGTAGTTGAAAATTCATCAAAGACTACAGCACAAACAACAACAAAAAACATAATTCACACCAAAAATTAGAATAAATAACAACAAAAATATAAAATTCAACATAGCCAATTCACATTATTACCAAAAAAACTTATCTTCCAGATTAACCAAGTAATAATCACGCAGACCCACATTGGAGAAAACAAAGAGAACCCGATGAATTTTGGGGAGCCTAAGTCTAAGAAATAAAAATTATTGAGTTGAACTAAATGTGGAAAATGGACCTTTTTACTAGAACTCGTATAGGAAAGAATTGCACTTGTATATATTTTTAACATCTTCCACATGGCAAGGATAACAAATTTGAGTACATTTACAATCTTTGACTTAAATGGATTCATAAATTCAAATGGCATATTCTAAATGCATAGATTGGGAAAGCATGGCCTTGAATAAGATCCCAGTCATATACCAATGATGAACGTCTGTTGAAGAAGAACGAAGTTCAAGATCCTTGACACACTGCATTTCAACTTAGCATTCGATAAAACCCAACTAGCAATGGCTTTGGTATGAACACTATAGATCAAGTCGACATAAAATAGTAAAATCCAGATCACTGGCCTCTAAATTGTTGATTGATGATATTTCTTTGGTAACTGCATAATGGGAACCACAACTGCAATAAAACAATAATACCAAATTAGTTAAGCAAAGAATATTTCGAGACACATTAGTTGTAAACAAGAGAAACAAGAAAGCAACAACTTACTCCCTAGGTCATATCTAGGGGTGTGTTTCGCAATCATGGCTGTAGGGGTTTTTGGAAGATTGTAGTGCATCATACAAAAGAATTGCATCTTCATAATTAGATCATAAGGAAAAATAGTGCTGCGCAGATTAACATAAGTTAGCTTGCTTTGACTAATAAATACAGATTTTTACAAGTAAGCACACACACACTTCATATTTTTTTGGAGAAGTCTTCATATAGAATGTCATAAACTAAGATATATGTTTTTTACTATGGTGGCTTCTCTGTTTTGTTCGTTTCACCTAGGCATTTTTTTTTCCGATGGAAGTTCATCCTTTGTTTAAAAGACTACTAATTTTTCAGATCTGATATCTTTTAGCTCGCTACCACCATTTAAAACCAAGGTCTGATCTATGTATGTATGTATGTATGTATAATTTGTATATATACTCGGTTGTTTCATATTTTCTCCACTTGAGGCCTCAAGATTCATTTTACTTTTACTAAAGCTACGTTTTAGAAATGATATAAAGATTTGTTGAATTAGGGGTGTGTTTTGGTTCATTGAATTTCTTACCATTTAAACAAATTGTGTAATTGAAATTTTAATTTGCAACCATTATTGCTACACTAATGATCTCGGGGATGTATAGATACATCTATTGTTATATTGTTTTAAATATATAACTAGATTGTACTGAATTGAATGATACATCTAATGATACATCTACTAGATTGTGCTGATATATTGTATACTGATATATTGTAAAAGTATTATAGGCCTGATGCTTTCATCTACGAGAGGGGAACACAACGGTAATGGTTGTCGAAGTCTATTCAAGGCTCGATCAAAGTCGGTTCTGACTGCAGCAGGTCTCAGATTGTCTATTTTACTTTCTTTTTTACAGGTACTCCTTTTACAGATTACTGATTGACTTTTTAAATAAAAGTAAAGCCTTTTTGCAAAGATAATTTGGTAGAGAGTTGTACTTTTGGGTTGTTTTGGTAACCAATATTTAGATAGTTATATTGGCAGCCCCTGATTTACTGCTCCAATCTTGAGAACAAAAGTAAAAAAACGATAGGCTGCCTTGATTAACACTTTGGCAGCTCCGATTAACACTTTGGCAGCTCTGATTGGCCTGATTTACTGCTCCTTCCACACTTCGATTGCCCTGATTTACTTTGTAAGTATTTAAGACAATTATTTTCTTATTTTTTATGTTTGTCATGTTCCGATTGGTTTGATTTACTGCTCCTTCACAGGACTCGCATTATTGTAATTCTGTCCCTCATGTTCTAAAATTTATGTTGCACGTGTGGGGGTGAGAATGCGTTCAGAGCTATGTGCACATGAGGGTGAGTTGTGTGGTGGTAAACCTTATTATTTCTAGCTATGCATTCATAGCTATGTGCATATGCGTTCAAAATAAATCCTAGCTATGTTTTGGGTTCGTTTTCAATTAATAACAATGGAACTCTGTTATTGTGTCTTTGACATATTTTATGTCAAGTATACTACTGTTTTTATGTGTAGATAGATATTAGATTTTGTATTGGGGTGAATGGAATTCATGCAATTTTTATTTTTGTTTCAAGTAATTATTATAATTATTTTGTAAGTTATTTTGTATAGTGTCCTCTTGGGTATACTCCCTATTTAGTTATTTAATTTTTATATGTTTATTTTTCAAGAATATTCTAATACAATTGTTCATATTACAACATATATCAATCTCTATATTTTTCAAGAATCTTATGTTATAATTTGACTAAGGATGTTATAATTTGACCAAGGATAGTACTTGCAACCATATCATCACATTAGCGTTTAGGAACAAATGGACTTATTTGAACATTTCATAGAAATGGGGGGCACGTCAGAGGCCCGAGGCAGGGCTACCATCGAAGAAGTGGGTTGAGGAGATGGAACGATAGGAGTGCTACAATAGGACTCAACTTTGGGCATGTACTCGACCGCCTTGAGAAATGACGGTATCTGACGAACCCCAAGCCCTATAGAATATATGGTTGGAGTCCCTGTAGCGGCTGATTCACTGAGTCTCGATCTCACCCAGATGGGTACGAGTGCAAATAAGCTGTAATTTCCCGGTGTAGGTGGGGACTACGGAGGTGCACTGCTGAAGGCTCTAGACCCGCGTGTATAGGTCACGCTCATATGTCAGTGGGATGAAGAATGCCCGTAACTCTGTCTTTAACTGATCCCAAATTTGGATTGGAGGAAGCTCTGAGGTTGCGCATTATTTCACTGTATCATTCCACCATATGTGCAAATCCCTAAGATTTAGTGGTCATTAACTGAACGCAGTTGCATCCCATGCGCTTGTAGTCGAACACCATGTCTATCGTGCCAATCCAATCGACGAGGGCATCCTCGTCCAAGTGACGGTCAAACATCGGCACATCCACCCTAATATTATCATAGAGGCTCTTGGAGAGAATCTTAAGTGCTAAAGCTATGTAGTCACCCCCCAATTGCGGATCCACCGGGTCTTCATCCTTATCTTCAATAAACTCCTCCAGCACAGTTCTAGTGGAGGGACACAGCCTATCAACCGTAGGTGGCTCAATCGGATCAGGGGTGTCCACATAAATTAGATCCTCGGGATCCTCGGGTGGATAGTTCAAACAATCATCCATCAAGGGGACACGCTTGTATCAGAGAAAACAGTGGTAATCTTTAACTCGCACAAAGGCGTGACCTTGGGACTGAAGGAGTCAAACAGAGAACTGTCGATGCGCCACTCATCAAGCATCAGGACTCTACCATCCCCATAGAGAGATGCGGGCTTGGGTGGCGAGGCATCCTCTCCATATTTCCCAAATTATATTCGTGAGTGATCAAAATTTATGGGTTTGTGGAGTCATTCCTTCACTCGTCGACGACAGTCTCGAGTAGTGTTTTGTGGGATGTTTGGGGTAGAGACGACGGATCAGGTATCCGACACTAGGATGGGGAACTCGAGTTTGGTGAAAAAATGGACGATTTTGAGTAGGTATCTGATATGTTGGGTTGAGTAATGGGGTGGCTCGAATCTGACATGGGTTCTAGTGGGCGCACCCCAGGATGGGGTCAGGTTAAGTAGGGGTCGAGTAAAGTCAGGACGTCCTAACCTGGTAGGAGGCGGGGGGTCTTGGTTTGGATTTTGAAGGGTGATACAGGGGCGTCTAAGGGTGAAGAGTTCAGGCATTAGCTGGGTCAGGGTGCCCAGAAAATCTTTTTTTGACATTGTTTAAATAAAATAAAAAACAAATAACTCAGTTTATAGCTAAAGAATAATAATTTGTCGGAGAAGATTTCAAAGAAAAATTAGCTGAAAAAAAAGGTCTTAAAGAAAAAAAATGGAATGCAATGAATAAATAGGGTTTTTAAAAAAATGAAACAAAGAAATCAACTTTTAAAAAACAAAAGGAAAGAAGGGAACGAAATAAAGAAGATTCGAGTTTTAATAAAGATAAAAGTAAAAATATTTAACATCTCGCTGGAGCAAGAAATGCACTCTAGCAGAGAACGATTGGAGATGCAGACTTATCGCAAGACTCAAGTAGGAGTAAGAGCAGAATGGATAGGAGAGAGACTAGGGTCTTTTTGGAGAAGTTTTTTGAGTCGGCAGCCGAGGCTAGAGTTTTTTGTTTTGTGTCTTAAATGATTAACATTTTAATCATGTGGGTTTATGTTTTGATCAGGTGGGGATTCTCAATTTCTAAGTGTTAAAAAAAGAAAAAAGAACAAGTGAAGAACATATTAAAACTACGTAGTTTTGTGCATTTTCTATTAAATAAGCTTGGAAGCCAAATAGAGCCAAAATTGTGCAAAATAGCGTGCCATGTTATCAATCGCATTTGTCACAAATCTGAAAGAGCTGTCACGTTTTCACCCCAAAAAGCCCAATCGCGCACTTTTTAAATCACTGCCCATGACGCACTTAGAGATTTATGATGAAGATTGTGTGAGGGATAAAATTGGAACAACTGTATGGATCACTTTCAATGTAGAAATTGATCAAGTAGAGCATGGCTACTTTGCTGAGAATCGAGTCTTGAGGCCATGATGCCTCTTTCCACGCAGTGACTATACCGCTGGCACCCTTTGACAAATACCGACCTCCACATATTGCCAAACACTGAAGCTGAGGCCTTCACCATGATGCAGGAGAATGTTGCAGTAGTTATTAAAGACGACCTCCCCATCACAATAGAATAATGCTAATGGAAATTCGCTAAGAAAGACGCAAGAATGCATTCAATAGCTGTAACACTTCCCTAGCCCTATCATACAACCCGTCAAAACATTTCACAGAGTAACGTATCCCACATCGTGTATGATACCAACAGCAGTTGAGAATGAATATACTAATATTATTAGAGTTGGCAATTTTGATTTTTCTAGATTCTCAATCGAGAAGTGCTATGTTAATTTAGGAATGGCAGTTTGAAGAGTACCAAGTGAAAGAAAGGTTAATGCATCACAAATATTCAAAATAGTACTTATTTCTCAACGGTTAAAACTATTTGGTTTTGGCCTTCTTTAGTTTGTGCAACAAGGTGTTTTTGACCGTTTTGGGTCTTTCAATGCATCGGGAAAATAATTAGGTCAAAAAATACCTTGTTGTGCAGACTACAGAACGCCAAAACCAAATAGTTTGAACCATCGAGAAATAGGTGATTTTCTATTTCGTTAGCACATGAATTATCAGTTTTTTACACAAACTCGAGGGTGAGTTTAAGGGGTGAGGATATATTTCGTACTTCACATTTGGGTTAAGCTTCGGTTTTCTTGCTTAACCCGAATGAAATTGATGCATATGTTTGTGTTCGAGTTCATCCACACCAACTTTATATTTAAAACAGATATTCGCAACCAAATTTATATAAATATATAGAAAAACGCTGACTCCAAAACAAATCATATGCACTAAAGAAAGAATATTAAAGGTAATGGTTATAAATTAAGAAGCACTGACACTCCCGAAGGCAATGAATCATGTTTACGTGTTGAACAAGGGACATGCTCCGACACTTTCGGACAAGCTGTGGACACGTTAGGACACGCGTGCCCTAGAGTGTTCTGGGCAGATACACTGGGGGGAACGTTATGGGGGAAAAGTTAGGACACACTGGGGGACACATTAGGACACATTTTTTTGACACGCTGAGGTAGTTCTTTAGTATTTAAAAAAAAAATTATTGGGGGCGAATATTTAATAACTTAAAAATTAATTGTAAAATATAAAAAGAAAAAGAAGAAGCCATATTCATTCACAAAAGATCAATCTATATGCAAAAGTTTCAAACAAACCCTAACTTTTGTAAACCGTATTCATTATATTTTTTATTTTATTAAAATTTATTTGTTTCTTGTTTAAATTTTCATTGTTATTATGTTTGATTTTATTAAATTTCAAGTTAAGTATGCTTTATTTACGTATTCTACTAAACAAATTCTGTATTATTACACTAATATATATATTTCAAAAAATATATATCATACATATCCTAGCGTATCGTATCCTATATTTTGAAAAAATTGCATATCCCAAGTCGTGTCGTATCACGTAATACATGTCGAGTCAGTGCATCATAGGTTATAAAGAAACTAGTTGCAAAGACACAACTAAATTTCTATGGTAGGTACCTTACTGTAACAGTAATAGGATCCATCATTGCCTTCCCATAACCATGTATATATTCTATGCGTGTCAAAAGTGGGAACGTATTTATTGTGAGACCAATTTCAGTTCTGATACTTTCATCCACCTGCAACTGCTCATGCTCAATCAAAGTCCTATCTCACTGCTTCCTGTAACATTGTCCATGTAAAAGTCTCTCAGCATCTCAGCAGAGCAATCCTCGAATATTGTCACACTCGTATATTTCAGAGGACCATCCTTCATAGAAAAATTACACTCCTAAATCAGATTTTTGAACAATGAAATTGAAGACAAGCAACAAGTAGTGGTGTATGCACGTAATGCAAAACATAAATAAATGTGCAAGCATAAGAATCATGATATAATGACTTTATGGGTACTCATTAGGTGAACTCTAAGTTTCAAGAGACACTTCAAAGCTGAAAAGTAAGCATATTGAATAATTGGAATAATATGAGAACTTAGAAGGACAAATTATAATTATTTTATGAAAAAGACTTGTATATTAAGCCACATAGAGATATGAAGTTGTGGGGCAGTTTCTAACAATTAAAGAATCTTTATCATCTTTGTGTATCACATAATTGATCAAAAGAAGTAACCTTTGGGTTGCAACACTTTGCATTGTAAGAAAAAAGATTGGTCCTTTTGTTTATGACATTGTCCCATTTCTCATTCTCATAGAGCTCCTCGTCCAAATTATCGATAAAAGTCTTCAGATTCAAATCAGATATGATCCCAGAAATCCTGTAGGAAGAAATAGAACATTCCATATGAGCAAAACAACCTCATAAACCAACCGCCCCACCCATGGAAGAATTACTAGCTATGCTGCCCCTAATGTCAACTAAATGACAAATCAAAATAAGATTGTGGGTAATTTATTAAAGAAATATACTAGGTTTAAGCTAAGGAAGAGACTTGCCTATGAAACATCAACGTCTAGGTCGAGGCTTGCAGCAGAATTCAGCCAAGAGGGCTTTGTGAAGATGGGACCACTCTGGAGAAGGAAGTGTTGCATCTTTTCTCAAGCTATCCTTATCCAAAAGCTCCAACAAAGATTCCACGGTTAAAGAGTCGCCTGAAACCACATATTCATAAAATACGTTATATATAATGCAAGTCTTGTGGCAGATTGCAGGTAAGAAATAAACAATCAAATGTTTCAATAAATATACCTGAGTAAAAAATGTAATCAGGATCACCGATAAATCTCTAATGCAGTTTATAAATAAGGGTTCATTTATAGTAGGATTCATTCTCCTCCTCTGTTGCTCAAAACCTAAACCAACCCCAATTCTTGCAAAGGAAGAGTATACACTGACCTGTTAAAAAAGTGCCACATCCTTTACAGGTCAAAACATGTGTTCAGATACACCTCTCCCCCCATGGAGAAGTTCTTAATGCCCCTGTTGGTTTGGAATGAGCTATTTTTCACCTAGCTAGAAAATATGATGAGTTTTATTTCGTTTCACTATTTTTATCTAAAATATATATTATAATGTGAGCAAACAATTTGAATCAAAATAGGTGAAAATACTTTTAACCATTTTACTTGATACCCAGGTGAAAAACAATTTACCTAAAAGTGGGGCATGGTAGTATTAAAGGCATCCATGCAAAAATCCCTTGAAGTAATAATTTAAGAAACATATGTTACCAATGGCAGCTGATGAATTAATTTGGTCGCAAGGCGGAGAATTGCATTGGATCAACCTTTACCATTGCAAGAAGTGCATGAGTAGCAGTGCAATAAGATTACTAGTAATTTCATATCGTGAATTTAAGAAAGTAATTTGTAAGGATTCACATGCTTCTCATTCAAACTAAAACCACATATGAAATATACATTTATTTAATCATATAAAATTGACAACACACCTTCAAGTAACTGAATTAAAATCCCCACACACCAACAATGGGATGTCTGCACTAACAGTTATCTTTTCTAATCCTTGCAATAAAGTGTGAACCTGGAATAATAGACAAACGCAATGGAATATTCATATTTATAAGAAAAAAAAGAATACAAATAAAGGACGACATATCAAGATAAAGAGACATGGTATTTGGAGAAGAACCTAACAAAGGCTGGCATCCTTTAATTCTTGATGGAAGTTTACGTGTGTATTTTCCTTAGATTAAACAAACTAAAAAAACGAAATAACATTGAATTTCAGTGCATGCTTATGAAATGACACTCCAAAGTTTTAAGAGTCATTTCCAAAGAGATCAGTAGCAAAATAATAACAATATGGAAAAACCTCAACTCAACAAAGCCTTTTCCCAATTATTTGGGGTCAGCACAACATGGAAAAAAATACCACTAATTCCTTACCACACAAACAAGCTGATGCTTCCCAGTATTCTTGACCTCTGGTTACTGAACTTCACTTCTAGAACCACAATAGGTGTAACATTTTCCTATTAAAAAGAAGTTACTTTTTTATCAAAACTGGCAATCCAACATAAACCCTCTAGGGTTATGATAAACTAAGTAGAGACAATTGGGGTAAGGTACCTTAATCAAATCACTTCTATTCTAAGCACTTGGACCCAAAGCATCAGTTATTAAACTCAACCTGCACACCAGCATGTAAAGTTAAATTACTAAATGATGGACAAAATGCATGGCCTCGACATTTATGATATGTTTAATCCATAATAAGTGTATGTCAACATAAAAAATAAGTTTTTTAGAAAGAACAGTCGTTTCGATCTTTAATGAGGCTTAATTATTATACATTATACACATCAAAATTTCAAGGAACAAGACTAAATTCACAGGGGCGTATTTCTTACCCGAGATCAAAGGGCCTTCAACCATGCCGACCAGTACAAATAAGTTAAGCATACACTTAAGTTAAGGCACTTTCAATAGTACCAAAAGTTTAACTTCAGCCAGAGACAGTTATTAAAACATTTATAATTTATACATAGAAACCCTTTTATTAATTATCAGATTTTTTTTAGTTCACTTACATACCTCTTGACAACAAATAATATCCACACTGTCACCGACTATTTCGTGAAGAAAATTCTGCATGCGGTAAGCCTAGGAAAGAGCCCAAGAAGGGCAACTTGTAGCATAGGCATCATATAAGATGTTGTATGAGAGCACAGTAAAAGTCCCTTCGGACGAAACATGACCATCTAAATCCAAATGCTTCATGGCGTCAACTCCGATGACCAAAATCAAGAAACGTGGACTAGGAGATGAAGATGGAATCACACTGGACATTAATAATGTGTTGGCATGTCTCGCGGGTTCTTTAGTTTCTACATCCACCACAACATATTAAAACTTGAGGACATGGCGAATATCATCAGCTGTTGGCGTATAAGTTCAAGAGCGGTCGACTTCGAACCAGGTTTCACCGCCACTCCTTTGTGCAACCACTGTAGGATATTAAGGTGATGTTGCTCCATTTGACAGGTTAGGGGTTGATTTTGAACCAGCTAGGATAGTATTTGTGTTATTGAAGCGCCCAAATAATTCTTCTTTTTCATTTTCATTTTCACTTATAGCACTGGCTGCTTGCTCATGAAGAACGCAATGGTGCTGACATGCATCCGAAAAACATTTGGGGGTGCAACGATAACTTTTGGCAATTGGTATATTAGACTTAACACATCCTAAGCGCTGTAATGTCGCTTGCTATGATGGGTCATATAGTAACTTTCTTGTCACATTGAATACGGTATTTGGAGAGCAACCAAAATATTAGGACAATGTGGTACATCAAATTATACAACTCATACTCCTCAAACCATTTAGTAATAGTAACAATGTGCTATTGGGCGTCTTTTTCTTTTGTCTCAAATGTTTTCCATTGAAAGGGTCCAGATCCTTCTGGTCGAGCCTTAAAACAATGATTAGAGTGAAATGGAATATTTTTATGAAATGTGTAAAAAAAAATCCAATGGTTTGCATTTAAAACTAGAATAAAATTTGAAAATTGGTCTAAACGAACATGCGTGCTCACAATGTCACTTAACGGTGCGCATAATTTTAAAGTGCGTATAGATAAATGTAACTACGAGATTTGTTTATTATTATAATTATTGGACTTTGGTTTCTCGTGATCCAAAGAGGGCATGAATTACCCGAGGTTCAGAATTGGTAAGATCTTCCAAATAAGCATCATCTTCAGCATCTATCCATATACCCTTTTTTCTTTTGTCCATCCCGTGCCTACTAAGGGGAAAAGGCATAAATGTCAACAAATTTGCGAATAATTCAAAGCAGAAAAAAATGGGTATTTATAAATAAAATTAGCAAGATTGGGATCTCACATGTGTTGGAATTTATTTTAGTTTCTGCTCCCATTGAGTATCATCAACTAATAAAGAAATATCATCCTCAGGAGCCAAAAGATCTCCCAGTACATGACCAACAGTCATAACGATCTGTTGCACTGTGCTTTTCTAACTAGCCCTCTGTAAAATCTTCTCTTCTACCGTCTCTTTACAAATTAGTCGATAGATAGTAACCTAAGTCGTGAAGAAAAAAACATCACTTAGAATTTAGAATAAAGAGTAACACATACATTATTTTCACTTATTTCCCCTATTTTCTTAGGGTTTTTACTTTACCCCCCCTGAGGTAATTGCATAAGCTCTCCCCCTGCAACAAATAATGCATAAGGTACAAGTGGGTTAATGCACTAGCAGAGGGAGGGAGTAACACTTTTGAACATCTAGGGGTAACTCTAATTATGCAATTATCTCAGGGGCAACGTCAAAGAAACTTTTTTCTTAAGTATTTTATTTTTTGACTTGGAGGTAATTATAATATATCCGAAACCAATGAGATGCAAAATCACATGAAAAGAAATGTTATGGAACCAATAAAAAATTTCATTATGTAGTTAGGGAAAATAAAACAGATTTAATAAACCATAAATTACTGAAGACATTCAAGTGTAATTAGAAAGATTTCCAAAAAACACAATTAGAATTAACAAGCTAGTTGTCGCATAAGCATATTAAAGATTTTCGAAATTCCATGTACTCAAAATTAAGGTTCATATGTGCGTCTATATATTTCCAATATAAGGTTCATAATTTTCTAATGAATTTTGGTATCTCCTCAGATCATTTCTGTCAAATTTCATTAAAAAAATGCATTCATTAACCCCCATCAAATATTGGGGTTTGTTCGTTACGTATGTAAAATGAGGTATGTTGACTCTATATATCCAATAAAAGGCATGTAATATAACTAATCCGGAAGAAACTAACATCCTTAGTCTAACAGAACAGAGTAGATCTATCCATATCCTGTAAATCCAAGGTAGGATTCCAATCCAATCCGTAATAACAGTGTCAACGGGTGTCAAGTTGATACTCAGCCCACTAGCTCTTGTACTCAACAAGAACACAAAGCTATCGCTCCTCCTAGAAGACAATAAATTATTTTTTGGTCACGCCACTTGCATGATTTAACTCTGATATCTAGAAAAATAAAGATCTTTTTTTACCTTACCCCCACGAGATAAGTCAATATTTAGAGGTACGCCATTTCGAGAAAAAGGAAAGAGTTGTGTTTTAAACTTTAACCCTTGAGATAATTCGATATTTAGAAATACACCCCACCCCCACCCCCACCCTCCGCGCTTCTTAAAGATAATGCATTCGATGCAAGTGGGTTGATGCATATGCAGGGAGTAACTCTAATTAATGAAAATGGAAGGGGCATCTGTGAAATATCTCGGGGAGTAAGTAAAAAATTTAATTTCAAAGGCCCAGTTTGGTTCGGGTAAAAAAAATTTCACCCAGTTAAAATAGTGAAAAGTATTTCCGCAGCGGGAATTAAGATGTTTATTTGTAAAATAAACAATATAATTATGTGATTTTGGACAAAATAGAAGATAAAATTTAACACCGAGCAGGGTAAAATACATTTCACCATTTTGCTTTTAAACTTGGTGAAAAATATTTAGGTCATTTCAACTTTGGTCCCCGTTTGTTATGCCGATTTAATCACTTCGGTACCAATTTCACTCTTTGCGGCATTTTTACACTTTTTAGGGCGCCTTTTTCTTTACGAACGTGTCACAAAAGGGAAAATGGTACCCTATGTGATAATATGATAAAACTTTGGCACCCAAAGTAATATACGACACAATAAACACGGACCACAAGGCGAAATGATCCAAAATATTTTTAGCCGGAACTAAATGGGGACTAAAGGATACTATAAGAAATCAATTAAACCCTTACCGATGTTGAAAGTTCCTGACCATGTCTCAAGGATCCATTATGGCGGAGGATCAGTCAAGCATTAGATATTTGTATTTCTAATAATTCATATAATCCTGCAAATAATTGAGAAAGTTAGCACGAAGAGGAAATTCCTAACAAAAAAATCTAAAAATTGAGATATGAATGGCCGTTATTCTACGGTCATAAATTTCAACATATCAAGTTTCTTGCAAGTTCAACAAGATATTATGAGCTCAAGCCTTGTAATTAACAAGTAAAAACAAGCCTGGACGAGATTCTGCAGAAACAGTTATTATCACTACAAAATAGTGATCCAAGTAATGGGCATTATATAAAATAAATACACAAGGATACTTTAATAAAAAAAATCCAATGTCCAAAATTTGTTGAATGAAGTGATATGTATAATGACTAAAGAACTTTGGATAGTATATCTAGCCATTTTAATATTATTCCAATTTAACTAACAAAGTAAACTACAACCAGAAAATTATCAATCAAATGAGAAAAAAAGTATTTTTTTTACTTAGGAAATAAAATAATTTCACATTAGGTTTGAAAATTGGAACCTTGCCTCTTCAATAAGAATTTGTTATTTAATCACACAAATTGCTTTTTATTCAGCTTAAAAAATCTGAAGGCCAAAATTTGTAGACTCAACTGATACGTAAAATAACTGATGAACCTCGGGCACCGCATAAATGCATTTTAAGGACCATCCAATTTCAATAAGTAATTATTCTTTTAAATATTAAATTTCACATCCTCCAGCTAAAATTAATCTCTCATGCAAACTAGAGTTTTTTTAACTCCATATCAATATACAAAACATGTAAACGTGGTTTAAATCTGATTGTCTTTTGACCAAAAAGGTAGACAGTATAAAAGGGAAAACGATGAAGAAAAATTGAAAATTATCCCCTATTCTAATGCCAAAAGTATAAGAAATTAATTGGTCATTAGCCACAATCTTGACTCAAAAAATGAGCACCCACGAAGCCACTAAAAATGCTTTGTGAAGTTCGCTAATGTAAAATTGCTCTCAAATCACTCTCATTATAAAATTTCACAAGGAAATGTTACACTATCAAGTTATTTAAAAGAGAGAGAGAGAGAGAGAGAGAGAGAGAGAGAGAGAGAGGAGATAGAGGTACCTCAAGAATATTCAACATTTTTGTCATTTGGGCAAACAAAAAAAGATGGTGATTTTCTGCCCGCAAGCGCTTTAATAGTATATCCTCCTAGATTCCTAAAAGAACATGTGTTGACACCTCAACTTAAGCAATGTCCACAGATTCATATTAGTACTTGTAATCCACCCAATTAAAATTACAAGAGAAATTAAAAGAGATGGCCATATAAATTTAAATTAGTCGATATTCATTTAGTGAGGGTGAACATGAGCCTCACGCCCTATTGGTTGGAGTATTAAAAACCGAGGATCCACTTCTATAACTTTATGGGTTGTTTGTACTTTGGCGTCTAGTCGTTATGGGTAATTTTAAGCTGGGGCCTGAGGTTTTATATACATGCACTTCAGGGTCCATTTTCACTTTTTCGAAATTTTTGAAAGAAAAAGGCATCACGAACAATGAAAATAGACCATATTGTTAAAATGTGTAACACTTCGGGCCCCAACCTGAAATTACCCATAACTACGAGACCCCAAAATGAAAAAAATATATATACTTTTTCTATTTTAATGAATTAACCAATGATTTGTGAGGTTTATGATAACCGGGTCATTAAATATGGAACCGGGTCATACAGTGAACATCTTTGCAGGATCAATACCTTGTATATGATCTGGAGGGCGGGTTGTGAAACGAGTAGTTCAACATCAATCTCCTCTATTAAAGGGTGAGGAGAGCCATCGGGCATCTTAAGAACATTACAGTCAGATGTGTGAACAACCCCGATTAACAACCTCTTTACCCTTGGGTGATGTAATTCTTCAATCATTTCTTCAGCAAAAATTTTCCTGAGCAGTGGGCATTAATCTGCCAAACAATGTAGAAAATTTTAATATTAGTTCATCTTTCCTTGTTAGAGAAGAAGAAAAGATGCAAGAAATCCCCAGAACTATCATACTAGTCACAAATACGCCCTAAAATAATAATTTTATAAAGCATTCATCCCCATATGTGTCATCAGAAGATGTTAAAACTAGGGGTTTGCAATATTTTTAATAGCCTTTTTTTTTTGTGTGTGGTGGTGGTGGTGTGTGTGTGTGGGGGGGGGGGGGGGGGGGGGGCGAGTGTTGAATAAGTGCAAGGCACAATTGCTCACGGCCTACATTGGCCTATTTGTTATAAGTTATATGTTTATGCTATTATGTGTTAGGGGACTATTTGCAAATTTTGCACACGGACATTTTCGGACCCTTCACCCTTATTTTCAACATGAGGGAGGTAATGCAATCAGAGGAAAAGTTTGGGGGATTTCCTGCATAACCCATAATTAAATAAGTAAACCCTTACAGGTGGTGCTCTGGTTTTGGGGATGAAAGAGTGTTAAATGAAGAAGTCTAATGTTAAACAAAATCGTATCCTGATGTGAGAGTACAAAAGCCTCGTCCCTGTGAATAACTACAAGTCTCCTTCTAAGTAAATTTGTCTCCGACTTCAATAGCATCAATAACAGTCGTGTGACTGCATCGTGTGACTGCTCTAACTTTTTCGCTCTGAATTTGACTGCAGCAAATACCATCCTCGGTTTCCATAAGCAAGTCTAATATTTCATCCAAATATTGTCGATCCCATATTATAATAGAAAACAATAATCTCTTCATAACCGATCCACTTCCCAAAAATGTTATCTCTGCCGGTGCTAAATCCATCAAATGGGCAAATCCAAATGTTCAACTCTTAGCAAAAGAACCATCCGAACTACTTTTTAGCACTTGCATTTATCAAGGAACATTTTCTAGGGAGAAAATATCAAAATATTTCCCCACTGATTCTCTGCAGAGACCATGATTTTCTGCTAAGGAAACCGTATCAGAACCTCAGAAAACTTCTTTGAAAACCAATTTTGGTATCTGCGAGAGATTGAAAAGAAATATGAGCCATTACCCATAACATAATGGGTCTAGATTGTATTTACACGTTGAATCGTTAAAACTCCCCCAAACCCAAATTAAGAGTTTATAGAATTCACAAACTTTAAGAGGTGAATTAAACTTAGGTAACTCACTAATGGTTGAAATTAGACTAGACTTTAGTACTAGTTTATTAGGCTTTGGCATTTTTTCAACATAAAAGCTTCGCTATTAAAGGTGACATTCAGCCACCAGAATGTACCCAAGGATAAAAAATAATTATGGTGATATCAATGTCTAATTTCAACTATTAGCGAGGAATCCAAATCAAAATGACCCTAAGAGAACATTGTTTTCGAATTTCAACCTCACAACTTTTTATACTGAGCACCAAATCAACATCACTTGACGTCAATCTTCTACGCCCCAAGTGACATTAGAACTTCACCCCATTTCATATACATATTTAAAAATAGGACTCTTCATTAAGAACAACCCAGTATATAAGAAAACATATTATAAAGTACAAAATACAAAAAACAACAGTCAAATTACATTGTATGTGATAGGACTCCAACTACCAGTGTAGTATAATGGCTCCAACTACCCAAACAAAGACGAAAAATGTGTTCAGTATCTCTCCAAAATAAAATTATGAACTTCCTTCATTTCTCTCAAATAACTATGGATGATTGCAAACCTTCCATTATATAGGAAAAAAAAAATTAGGGTGTGGTTGATTACCAAATTGGAAAATCATCAAAAAATAATTTCTTTTTATGAGAAGTTGAAAAATGCATGGTAAAGATGGGAGTGGTTTGGTCTTATTTTTTTAGTTCTCTGTGGAAATCAATTCTTTGGGTGGTAGGAAAAAAATGGTCCACACAGAAATGATAAAACTATAGAGCACTTTTCTTAGTTATAACAATTGTTTTCAAAGAATGTATTTATAATCAAGCACCGCATAGGAAAAAATGAACTAAAACGACAATTTTCAATGGAAAACAAATCAACGACAGTCAAACAGACCCTTATTGGTAAATGACACTAATATGATATTATATAAAAGTATTATCAAACTTATATAATAATATTTATAGTAACAACAATACTTCAAAAAAAGGGAAGAAATAAAAAATAAATGGACTACCTTTCTCATTTCTCGTTAAGATGCTCGCGGTTGCTATCAAACAACTCAGCAAGAGATAATTTATTCTTTATAGCTTGATATAAGCTTGCTGGAAAAAACTCAACTCGCAGTGTATCATTACCTCAGTTTTACCAGTCAACTCAATAACTAAATATTTTTTAACCTGGCACGGCATGAAAGGCTTCAGAATCGCATAATGTTAAAACGGAGGGAAAAATTGATCAAATCTTAATTACTGGAAAAACATTTGTATGTTTTTCCTCCTTTTCAATCAACAAAAATATTATAATTATCATATGATAAATCAACAAAAAAACTATGATAATCAAATAGGGAAAGGGACCACTAAAAACACATGAAAGATCACACAATAATTAAATTACATGTTAAGATAAGATTTATATACACAAATACATATATACAGAAGGTGCAGACAGGGCGGACCTAGTATGTTGATAGGAAGGGCACGCGCCCCTCTCAAACTTTATAAAAAAACAACGACCCAATGCTAACAAAAACCACAAACAAAAAGCAGCCTTCAAAACCCTCCTAAACCTACGTAACTCCTCTTACTTCCCCAAAACTAAAAACCCACCTAAACCCATCCCCTTCTTTCTCCGGCCAGCGGACACCCCCTAGTACGGCCACCAACATCTTGCTCCCCTGTTCTGGCCACCAACACCTTGTGATGAAGGTATTTTTTCTTATGATTTCCTTAATTCTTGTGAGTTTCATTCATTTATTTGAAGTTGTGATGTGAGTTTCATTCATTCATTTGAAGTTGTAAGTTTCTTTCATTGATTATTTTGAAGATGGGTTCCAAATATTTGATTTTTTAAAAATGGGTTCATTGATTTTTTTGAAGATGGCTTCCGAACATATGATTTTTTATCTTTATTTACATATTTGAATAGCACTCAATTTTTTTTTTTTGAATATGTGAATATTTATAGGTAATAAGTGAATATTTTTTTTATTTAGATATTTGAATAGCCCTAAAATAATTTGGGGCCACCCCCGTCTTTCTTTTATGTGCCCCAGCGATTGCAAATTTCTAGATCTGCCATCGGGTGCAGACCAACTTAACGGGTTTACTAATGGACCAACTCGAAACGACATAGTTTTGGTGTCAAATTACAAAAAAAACTCATTTCACCTCAAAACAATCCAAAACTTCGTCATTTTGAGGTGATCCATCAGTAAGCCTGTTATTTGGGTCCGTACCTGATCCTCTGTGTATTTATGTGTGTGTGTGTGTGTGTGTGTGTGTGTGTGTATTTGACAGCTCAGAGTATTTGGACCTCTTTGAGGACATGGATACTGCCCAATGGCAGAGTAACTCTCCTATCCTCACGCATCAGACAAACTACGGGACGCTGCCCCACAGAGAGAGGTATACGTGATTGTGAGGATTTGAAAACTAGGCCTAAGCTTCATGAGGCTCTTATCAAGTCCCCTCCTACTATTGGACTAACCCTTTAAGAATAGATTTACACATTTACAATGGATGCTCCTGTAAGGAAGAGTGATTTAGTTAGTATTGATGGTAACAAGGGGTAGAGGTAGGCCTAAATTGACTTCGTGGGATATTATACAAAAGGACATGATGTCATGTGATTTAACAAAAGATATTGCAATGGACAGAATGAAATGGAAAAATAGGATTCATGTAGCAGACCCCAAATAATTGGGAAAAGGCTTTGTTGAGTTGAGTTGAGTTTTTTGGCGGGTCGTGAGGAGACTAGAGAAAAGAACAGGAACTAGTTCTCTTGGAAAATGATAACATGAGTACGAGAGCTTTGCACGAGTATCTTTACCCAATTAATTGTATGTCAGTGTCATAATGGCAATTAATTATATATATCTATGAAGCACGGACACGTAATATGGGTTTCGACACGCGACACGTGATTGATCCAAAAACTAAGATACGACACGCTATAATTCGTATAATATATAATATATATATTTAAATATATATTAATGGAATAAAACAGATTTTCTCCATAAAATACGTTATTAGAGCATTCTTAGCATGAAATTAAGAAAATAGACCATACAAAACAAAATTCAAACACACTTTGACCTTAAGAATCATAAATAAAGCACAATCACCATCACTTGAGTCAAAGTTGGCTCGTAGCTTCTTGGAGAGTGTTCGTGCGTTATAGGTGTCCGACACGTTGTAGGACACAACACGTTGTCTTTTGAGAGAGTGTCCGTGCTTCATAGATATATATAGAACATAAAAACAGTAAGTATATGTGCCCAATTAATTGTCAGTGTGCTTACTATATTTAGGTTTTTAGTGTGTTCCCTCGAGGCACATATTATCGGGACCATTTTCTCTTTTATAAAAGGAAAAAAAAATATGGACCTATCTGGGGAGGGGGGGGGGGATTTGGAGATTTGAATTTTAACATTTATATTTGAACAAGTTCCTCATCTGGCTTCAAATTTTTCCATACTCTATATTATCTCCATCTGAATAATTATTATTATTATTATAATTGTTGGTGTTGTTATTGCTAAGGACATTTTGTCTGGCTCAATTACTAAAGTTACATCCAACACAAGGCGTTGGTACTCAATTGGGAAGTAAGAAAACATATATTAAAACAGCACTTTGAACATTTGATTGCCTGTTCTTACCATATGTTGCCATTTCAGCCAAAATTACTTCTCTACAGCTTCCCTACCAAGTAAACTTTAACGTTGATCAGTGTACCGGGAGGATCAGAAAGACCGTCTTTGAAATGTTTACAATAATAGCAAAAGAAAGAATGAATCAGAGGTAAATTTTTAATTCACTTTACAACAGTTCAAACAACTTAACGAGTGAAAAATGAATGATTTGGCAATTTTCTAATCTTAGATCACAAATGATAATGGTAAAAGGATCTTGGATGATTCCTTATCGACAGTTTCTTCTTTTAAGGTATTTTTTGAGTCTGGTTTCTATTAATGAGCCTAATATTTGATGCAATCTCATAGAATAATTTTAGTTTTACTGTTAATTATAGTATCAAATGAATAAATGTTAAGCTTTCAGAAGTTATTAGAACAACGATTTTTTAGCAAAAAGTTGTATCAAATTTAGCATGAGGTCAAACATGGTTTGCATTAGAAATGGATAACAAGTCCAGGACATTAATGACAACAAAACCATTTTATGGCTTTACCCCTGAATAAATTTATTACAACCCTTTTTTTTAATCAAATGTGAAATGGGTTAAAGTGCCACGAAAACACAAATAGATTCATTACTATTTCTATTTATGCGACAATAATAAAATACAAGGAAATGACACATGCTTAAAGACACATACTGTGACACCCCGCCTAATTAAATACCGGGCGATCACTCCTTTATTAAATTAAATCAAGGTAAACAGTTGGTTCATTCTCAGCATCACTGTCGATAAAAATAAAATTTCCAACTTAACACCCTAAATAATTAAGCTAAGTATCAAAAACATTTTCGTACAAACTTTCCAAATTTTAATTAAAGAAAAAGATTTATTTATTTAAAACAACATTTCTACAATTAAGAATCACACCACGATAAACCAAAATAATATAATACATTCGCCAATCGAATGTCAACATATGAAACTAAAATCACCAATCCATACTGAAACAATCCCATATAACAATACTGGAAATAACTGAAATATAAATATCCCAACAACAAATGAAATAATGGAAAGGGCGACACATGCCCAATAAATGAGAATGCTAGAAGTAGAGTCAATAAAGGAAGCCGTCTACGCAAGTGACCTGCAACTCCCACCTAAGCTGCAGCACGTTCCTCTCAAGGGATCCTAAGCAAGACGCCCCTGTGGCTGGGCACCTGAAAATATACATATATATACAAGAGAGAGAGAGAAAAAGAAGCGGGTCAGAACCCGAAAGTGTGTTTGATTTTAAAATACGTTTAGCAAGTATTTAAATTGATACAGGCCAATGCAACAACATATTAGTGCGTCACTCTCTTGAGAAAATACTCACCTCTCTTCTAATGTGCACACCTATCGCACTAACCTTCCCAACGGTTTGTTTTATCATCTAACGTACTAGTCTTTCTAAAAGATTTAACTTAACTTAGATTACCCACAAGATTTACAATTCACGATTCCATTTTAAAAAGGATGTTCCAATTTGTAACCAAAGTTCTCTATTTTTAACTTTATAAAAACAATAAAGTTTTCCAGTGACATATTATACTTTCTCAAAACAAGTATTTATAATTTGAGTCAACAACCATGTCCTACTATCAAATCTCACTAGGCAGTTTCAAATATCATAATCTCATATATATATTAACTACTCGTATAATATATATATATAACAACACCCCGAACAAAACTATGGTGCGTGCATACTTCCACTATCCAAACCCCATACCACTCAAATCAAGGGGAATACAAATTCGGAATCACTCTCGAATTGTATTAACACATATACAAACAATATCGAGGCGAAGCATAGATTCCAAGTCTCTAAGAGGATGGCACATACTCGCGTCTCTTAGGACCGTCTGAACTATCAATTCGATAGCCTGTACCAAGGATATCTATCTTCTAGGGTACAAGTCAATATCCCCCATAAAGGTCTCATCGAGATAAGATTGTCCCAGCGCGGTAACCTCAAGGATAGTAAGTAGCGCGGTATGTTTTTCACATGCATATAATATATGTACACACAATCATATAAATATACCACTTTATCATATTAGTATAGGTTCTTCTCATCACCCGTAATTATACCATTTATCCTTAATTTCACATTTATAGAATTACGCATAAGGTTTCATTCCTAACCTTAACTCGAAGGGTTTTCTCACTTATTACCTAACACTCGTGGGCTATATCCCCACAAATCTGAAATTCAGTAAGTGACTTTATTAGATTCCAACGTAACTCACTTTCGCACCTCACCCTTTAAATTCATAAATCTACCAACCTAAAGTAAATATCCCATAAATACCATTCTCGTTGAAGATTAAAGGTCCCAACCATTATTCATATACCCTACTGGTCCTCAATGTCTCCCAAATTATTTTATCAAGAATGCCCAAGAATTATATCACGACAATTGTAATTTAACTCATTTAAAGAGGTAATTAAGAGTCTTCCAGGAGGGGTCGATCGATCGAAGATTGGGGCTCGATCGATCGAACCTTCGATCGATCGAAGCTCTAGGCTCGATCGATCGATCAAGCAGGTCTGGGCAAAATTCTGCAGAATGCAGTTACGGGTTTCATCAAACTTCTTCATCCAAAACTATGTTTTTCCATTCTAATCGTCCCAAAAATCCAACTATCATCATTATAACATTATAGCAGGTGTTTATAACGTAAAGCATGTGTGTAACTATCATTAAACATGGATAATTAACTCAAAATCCCATCTAATCATCAAGAACCCTAGAGTTTTCCTTAATCAAGGTTCTAATCTATTTTTACCAGAAATTCCTTCTAATATATCATCAAAATTTCGTGGGTTATATTCCTCTACATGGCAAGGGTTCCAGAATTTCCATATAATCAAAACTACATGCATTATCCTAACACAAATTGAGTTTTCTTCCATTGTTTCCATCTCTAAACAATCCTAGGCTAATATGAGATTGCATTAACGAAAATATGCAAGTCAAATACTTGCCTGGGATTTTTGGTATGCAGATTCACGGCTGATTTTGGAATGGCTGTGTTCCTCGTCTCATGATCTACGCGGTGGTGGTGGTGGCGGTGCAAACCAGTGGCTTCTTGGCCTTGAATTGCCTTGGAGCTCTCTCCTCTCTTCTCCAATGGCCGTCACTTGATTTGTGAATGTTCTAACCCTAAGAGGCTAACCTAATGGCTGATATAGATTGGCTGAAATTCGTGGGTTTAATTACCCAATTATGTAAAATGACTAAAATGCCCTCCCGGGGTACTAATTAGGCCTAAAAAGGCCCTGAGACCCAAACTAAACCCCCGGGTATACTTTTCTGACTATCTCGACCCTTCCGGACGCGTTGGCGCACTCAAAACGACAATACGAACAACTTATAAAATATTCACTTTTTATTTAACAAAAATAGTCCCGACATGACACGGGCACGTCCCGACTTAAATTTCCGAAATAGTCATTTAATTCACTTATGACATTCAATATAACCAATATAATATATTACTATGCTCATTTGTAATATTCAACAAGTTTCCCATAATTACTAACTCTCATCACGTTAATAATATAACATAATTAATTTCCGGATATTTATTAAATAAACCTTCACATTAAATTAATAAATCCCCAAATTAATATAGCATAAAAATACGGGGTATTACATACTTCCCCCTAATAACGGAATTTTGTCCCGAAATTCAGAAAATAAGGCATACCTGGTAAAAACAACTCTGGATATCTCTCACGCATATCTGCCTCACGCTCCCAAGTGGATTCCTCCACATTATGATGCTCCCACTTGACTCGCACAAGTGGAACTATTTTCTACCTCAATCTCCTCTCACTATAGTCTAGAATAGCCATTGGTCTCTCCTCGTAAGAGCTATCAGACTGTAAGTCTATCTCATCTATCGCAATGTGAGTATGGGCCATATCATCCCGAAGATATCGTCTTAACGACGAGATGTGGAATACATCGTGGATGCGATGTAAATGTTCTGGCAATCCCAACCTGTATGCTACCGGCCCAATCCTCTCGATGATGGGAAATGGTCCTACGTACCTCGGAGCCAACTTCCCCTTCTTCCCGAACCTCATCACTCCCTTCATAGGAGATACACGCAACAACACTTGATCTCCCACATTAAACTCCCGGAAGAACCGTTTCGCATCGGCGTAGCTCTTTTGCCTGTCTTGGGCTACCCGAATACGACTCCTGATTATCTCAATCCTCGCGGAGGTCTCCTGAATCACTTCTGGTCCTAGCAACTTGTTGTCCCCCACCTCGAGCCAACAATTTTGAGAATGATAAGGTCTGTTGTACAAAGCCTCAAATGGAGCCATTCCAATCGTAAACTGATAAGAGTTATTATAAGAAAACTCTACCAGTGGAAGATGTGTCTCCCAACCTCCTCTAAAATCGAGAACACACATGCGTAGCATATCCTCTAACATCTGATTAGTACGCTCTGTCTGTCCATCTGTCTGTGGGTGGTAAGCTGAACTCAACCTCAATTCAGTACCCATAGCCTCCTGAAAACTTTCCCAGAAACGTGACACAAAAATCTTGTCCCTATCTAACACAATATTCAGGGGCACCCCGTGTAATCTGACAATCTCAGAAATGAACAACTGAGCATACTGACCCGTAGTATAATCTTTCCTCACTGGCAGAAAATGAGCCACCTTGGTCAACCGGTCTACAATCACCCAGATAGAATCGTGGCCCCGCTGTGATGTAGGCAACCCTGTAATGAAATCCATGGAAATACTCTCCCACTTCCACGCGGGTACTTCCAATGGCTGAAGCAATCCTGACGGTTTCTGGTGGTCCACCTTCACCAGCTGGCAGGTAGAACACTTGGACACAAACTCAGCAATGTCCTTCTTCATCCCACTCCACCAGTACTGTCGTCTCATGTCCTGGTACATCTTATCACCTCCCGGATGTACTGTAAATCGGGACCCATGAGAATGAGTCATCACTTCATGACGTAACTCCGCTCCTTCTGGAACCACTAATCTCCCATTAAACCGCAAACCTCCATCAGAACTAACAGAATAGGAATCAGCACCCTTGGCTAGAAGCCGCAGAATCTGCTCCTGGCAAAACGGGTCTGTGGTTTGTGCCTTTATCACCCTCGTAACAATCTCGGGTGTGACTGACATAACGGATATGAAAGAACGTGCCACTACGTCCTGGTGACCCAACTCCTTCCATTTTGCTTTCCAGACGTCCGCTACATCGTCTACCGGTCTACGGCTCAACGCATCCGCAACTACGTTGGCCTTCCCCGGATGATACTGTATTTCGAACTGGTAATCTTTCACAAACTCTATCCATCTGCGCTGACGCATATTCAGCTATCGCTGAGTGAACAGGTACTGCAGTGACTTATGGTCTGTGAACAAACGGAATTTCTCCCCCAATAAATAGTGCCTCCATATCCTCAATGCAAAGACGACCGTTGTTAACTCCAGGTCGTGGGTGGGGTAATTATTCTCATGCGTCTTAAGCTTGCGGGAAGCAAAATCTATAGCCTTCTCCTCCTGCTGGAGTACACCTCCAAGTCCCCGTAAAGATGCATCGGTATAAACCAGATACTCCACACCCGGTTTTGGTAAGGCAAGGACTGGTGCTGAAGTAAGATTGTCCTTCAGCTCGTCGAAAGCCAACTGACAAGCATCATCCCAAACATATGGTACCCCCTTGCGAGTCAGATTCGTCAATGGACCCGCTATTTTGGATAATCCTCGAATGAATCTCCTGTAGTATACGGCTAATCCCAAGAAACTACGCACTTCCGTCGGTGTCGTGGGCTGTCCCCACTCCCTCACCGCTGACACTTTGCTTGGGTCAACTGCAATCCCCTGCTCAGAAACAACATGGCCCAAGAACTGTACCTCTCGCAACCAGAATCCACACTTCTCGTACTTAGCATACAACTGATGCTCTCGTAGAGTTTGAAGAACCTGCCTCAAGTGTTCGGCATGCTCCTCCTCGGAGTGTGAATATATCAAGATGTCATCTATGAAGACGATGACAAACTGATCCAAGAACACTCTGAATACTCAGTTCATCAAGTCCATGAAAATGGCTGGGGCATTTGTGAGTCCGAACGGCATCACCCTGAACTCATAGGACCCATATCTCGACAAGAAGGCAGTCTTTGAAACATCCTTCTCTCTAATACGTAACTGATGGTACCCCGACCTCAGATCTATCTTCGAAAAGAAAGTTGCTCCTCTCAACTGGTCGAACAGATCATCGATTCGAGGTAACGGATACTTATTCCGTATCGTGACCTTGTTCAACTCCCGGTAGTCCACACACAATCTCAGTGAACCATCTATCTTCTTTACAAACAAGACTGGAGCGCCCCAAGGTGAGGTACTCCTACGAATGAAGCCCTGACCTAATAGTTGCTCTATCTGATCTCGTAGCTCTCGCATCTCTACCGGATCCATACGGTACGGTGCGCGTGCTATAGGTCTCGTATCTAGAAATAAATCTATAACAATGTCTATCTCTCGACTCGGGGGTAGGCCTGGTATCTCCTGAAACACGTCGGAATACTCCCTGACAACAGGGATCGAATCTAAGGGAATCACAACCTCCTTAGAGGTATCCACCTCTATATAATACAAATGAGCGGTCGAACCTCCCTCTGGGCGAGGCATCGCCACTACAAACATCTCTTGCCCCTGAATGGCAAAAACAATGCTCCCACCGAAGAAATCAATCATGGCTCTATAAGCTGTGAGCCAATCCATACCAATAATCACATCATGCTCGTGCATGTCTAAGACTAACATGTCTGCAGGTAATACCAAGCTACCAATCTCTACCCCTACTCCCCGGCATATAAAGAATATAAGTGACCCACTCCCTAGTGGTGAGTCGACACACGTCACTGTGCTCTCTGATGTGGCAAGCAACCCTAAGGACTTTGCAAAATGTGTAGCTATAAAACAATGCGTTTCCCCCGTATCAAACAAAACTCGACCCATAGTACCATGGATAAGAAACATACCCTCAATCGCGGGTGGTGCCTGTGGAGCTGCTGCCTGGTGGACGTTATAGACACGTCCATACTGCAATTGCCCCTACTGCACTCGAGCTGCTAGAATGGCTGGTAGGGCTGGCACCTGGGCTGGAGCTGGGAGGGAAGCTGGAAAAAGTGGTCTCTGTGGCTCATTATGGGCTCCCTGCTGCTGTGGGGCCCTATCGCCCTCTGGGTAATCCTGGCGCCTATGGCCATATTTACCGCACCCAAAGCATCGGCCTTTGAAGTTACCGCCCCTCTGACCCTGCTATCCACGGCCCTGCTAGCCGTTACCTCCACGCCACTGGCCCTGTTGGCCCTGTTGTGCACGCTGTTGGCCTTGCTGGCCCTGCTGTTGTCCCTGTGGTCGGTGTTTTCCTGCTGATTAGGCTGGCCCTGATGGCCCTGCCTGAAACCCCCGAATCCCTGCCTAGAATCACCTGAACAGAATCTCTTAGCAGGGTCCCCCTGATGGGAACTCTGCTCGTGCTGATGAGTCTGCCATGAGTTGGTGCCCCACTGGCACTATTACTCCCGATCCTGCCCTGCTGGCTGGACTCCCCTGCTCTCTTGCTTCCCTGAAGATGGAAGCGGTGATCCTGGCAATGTAGTAACGCTGCATTGAGTACATCAGTGAAAGTACTCAGGGATAGATTTCCAATAAGGTGCTGACGGATCCTCCAAGCTAACCCGTCGACAAACAGCAAAATCTTCTTGCTCTCAGTGGGTGCCTCATCTGGCACAATAGTGAGAAGTCTTGTGAACTCCTCCTCATACTCAGCTACAGTAAGGTTCTCCTGCTTCAGATTTAGTAATTTCCGCCTCATCTCAGTCTGCACTGCGAGTGGAAAATACTTGCGGTCAAACCGCTCCCAGAACAACTGAATAGGGATCGTGTCCCTCTCCTCCAAAGTAGTAGTGGACTCCCACCACTGTAATGCGGCTCCCACCACCTTAAAGGAAGACAGTAACTGCTTTTGCACGTCAGTGCACTCATATATACGGAGATTCCGCTGGATGTCCTTCTTCCATTGGCAAACTGTAACAATATCGGAGCTACCAGAAAACTCAGGGGGATGCGCTTTCTGAAAAGCATCCCGAACCCTCTCCCATGCGGATGGAAGCTGTGCTGGTGCTGGCGCCACTGCCTGAACCTGAGGTGGAGCCTGCTGAATCACCGCTATCGCGGTATTCACCGCCTGAGCAACAATGGCGGCTACTTCATTCGCATTCATTGTGCCTGGTGCCGGAGCTGCTGGCTGCTCGACTTGGGCACGCCTATCTTTCGGAGCACGTCTCGGAGGCATCTGAAACGTGAACAAGTTCATTAGTCTACAGTTATTATCACATCTCAAATAGATGAAGACTTAAACGTAAAAGAAAGAATACAACAATCCTAAAAATAGGGCTCTATAGCAATAAAGTAACGCTAAAAGCGAAATAAGCCGTACAGATCCTATGGACACTAGAACTTGATGCTCTGATACCACCTGTTACACCCCGCCTAATTAAATACCGGGCGATCACTCCTTTATTAAATTAAATCAAGGTAAACAGTTGGTTCATTCTCAGCATCACTGTCGATAAAAATAAATTTTCCAATTTAACACCCTAAATAATTAAGCTAAGTATCAAAAACATTTTCATACAAACTTTCCAAATTTTAGTTAAAGAAAAATATTTATTTATTTAAAACAACATTTATACAATTAAGAATCACACCACGATAAACCAAAATAATATAATACATTCGCCAATCAAATGTCAACATATGAAACTAAAATCACCAATCCATACAAAAACAATCCCATAGAACAATACTGGAAATAACTGAAATATAAATATCGCAACAACAAATGAAATAATGGAAAGGGCGACACATGCCCAATAAATGAGAATGCTAAAAGTAGAGTCAATAAAGGAAGCCGTCTACGCAAGTGACCTGCAACTCCCACCTAAGCTGCAGCACGTTCCTCTCAAGGGATCCTAAGCAAGACGCCCCTGTGGCTGGGCACCTGAAAATATACATATATATACAAGAGAGAGAGAAAAAAAGAAGCGGGTCAGAACCCGAAAGTGTGTTTGATTTTAAAATACGTTTAGCAAGTATTTAAATTGATACAGGCCAATGCAACAACATATTAGTGCGTCACTCTCTTGAGAAAATACTCACCTCTCTTCTAATGTGCACACCTATCGCACTAACCTTCCCAACGGTTTGTTTTATCATCTAACGTACTAGTCTTTCTAAAAGATTTAACTTAACTTAGATTACCCACAAGATTTACAATTCACGATTCCATTTTAAAAAGGATGTTCCAATTTGTAACCAAAGTTCTCTATTTTTAACTTTATAAAAACAATAAAGTTTTCCAGTGACATATTATACTTTCTCAAAACAAGTATTTATAATTTGAGTTAACAACCATGTCCTACTATCAAATCTCACTAGGCAGTTTCAAATATCATAATCTCATATATATATTAACTACTCGTATAATATATATATATAACAACACCCCGAACAAAACTATGGTGCGTGCATACTTCCACTATCCAAACCCCATACCACTCAAATCAAGGGGAATACAAATTCGGAATCACTCTCGAATTGTATTAACACATACACAAACAATATCGAGGCGAAGCATAGATTCCAAGTCTCTAAGAGGATGGCACATACTCGCGTCTCTTAGGACCGTCTGAACTATCAATTCGATAGCCTGTACCAAGGATATCTATCTTCTAGGGTACAAGTCAATATCCCCCATAAAGGTCTCATCGAGATAAGATTGTCACAGCGCGGTAACCTCAAGGATAGTAAGTAGCGCGGTATGTTTTTCACATGCATATAATATATGTACACACAATCATATAAATATACCACTTTATCATATTAGTATAGGTTCTTCTCATCACCCGTAATTATACCATTTATCCTTAATTTCACATTTATAGAATTACGCATAAGGTTTCATTCCTAACCTTAACTCGAAGGGTTTTCTCACTTATTACCTAACACTCGTGGGCTATGTCCTCACAAATCTGAAATTCAGTAAGTGACTTTATTAGATTCCAACGTAACTCACTTTCGCACCTCACCCTTTAAATTCATAAATCTACCAACCTAAAGTAAATATCCCATAAATACCATTCTCGTTGAAGATTAAAGGTCCCAACCATTATTCATATACCCTACTGGTCCTCAATGTCTCCCAAATTATTTTATCAAGAATGCCCAAGAATTATATCACGACAATTGTAATTTAACTCATTTAAAGAGGTAATTAAGAGTCTTCCAGGAGGGGTCGATCGATCGAAGATTGGGGCTCGATCGATCGAACCTTCGATCGATCGAAGCTCTAGGCTCGATCGATCGATCAAGCAGGTCTGGGCAAAATTCTGCAGAATGCAGTTACGGGTTTCATCAAACTTCTTCATCCAAAACTATGTTTTTCCATTCTAATCGTCCCAAAAATCCGACTATCATCATTATAACATTATAGCAGGTGTTTATAACGAAAAGCATGTGTGTAACTATCATTAAACATGGATAATTAACTCAAAATCCCATCTAATCATCAAGAACCCTAGAGTTTTCCTTAATCAAGGTTATAATCTGTTTTTACCAGAAATTCCTTCTAATATATCATCAAAATTTTGAGGGTTATATTCCTCTACATGGCAAGGGTTCCAGAATTTCCATATAATCAAAACTACATGCATTATCCTAAGACAAATTGAGTTTTCTTCCATTGTTTCCATCTCTAAACAATCCTAGGCTAATATGAGATTGCATTAACGAAAATACGCAAGTCAAATACTTGCCTGGGATTTTTGGTATGCAGATTCACGGCTGATTTTGGTATGGATGCGTTCCTCGTCTCGTGATCTACGCGGTGGTGGTGGTGGCGGAGCAAACCGGTGGCTTCTTGGCCTTGAATTGCCTTGGAGCTCTCTCCTCTCTTCTCCAATGGCCGACACTTGATTTGTGAATGTTCTAACCCTAAGAGGCTAACCTAATGGCTGATATAGGTTGGCTGAAATTCGTGGGTTTAATTACCCAATTATGTAAAATGACTAAAATGCCCTCCCGGTGTACTAATTAGGCCTAAAAACACCCCGAGACCCAAACTAAACCCCCGGGTATACTTTTCTTACTATATCGACCCTTTCGGACGCGTTGGCACACTCAAAACGACAATACGAACAACTTATAAAATATTCACTTTTTATTTAACAAAAATAGTCCCGACGTGACACGGGCACATCCCGACTTAAATTTCTGAAATAGTCATTTAATTCACTTATGACATTCAATATAACCAATATAATATATTACTATGCTCATTAGTAATATTCAACAAGTTTACCATAGTTACTAACTCTCATCACGTTAATAATATAACATAATTAATTTTCGGATATTTATTAAATAAACCTTCACATTAAATTAATAAATCCCCAAATTAATATAGCATAAAAATACGGGGTATTACACATACCTACGATAAATACGCTTTGGGTTTATGTTCTTCCTAAGGATCGTCCGTCCTTGAAGGCCACCCAAATAAGTAAGAGTTTTCAAGTCGGGGCAAAAATAATTAATTTCATCAGCTCAGTTGTGCGATACAGAAGTGGGTGCAATCACCAAAAAAGGACCCAAATACAACAGAAAAATATAGTATCTAAAAAAGAAGGAGAGTAATAGTATAGCGGATGAAAAGAAAACCCAACATAATATAAGGGATTTACTGTAATTTATTCCAAAAACTTTACACTTATAAACAAACTAGGTCACTTACTTCTGCCACATGAGCTAGGAACGCCATGGCTTAAACAGTCTTTCCCAGGCCCATTTCATCAGCAAAAATGCGATATAAATCCTGAGAGACCGAGAGACAACATCATATAAGTCAACAACGATTCATATATATCATTATATTCACATATGCAAGCATTGAAAAGAGAAAAATAAATCTCCGTATGGGTTTTGTCTACTTTGTAATGTGTGGTAGTAGCAGCATTTTTTTATTTCTTTTTTTTCCCTCTTTCATTCTTGTATTTAAGGACTCTCCATCCTCATTTCTGTGTACTACCTTGTTTTATCAATAAAAATGTAATTCTTATCAGTAAAATACATGTATATGTATACATATTGGGATGGCACGTAATGTTGTCACTTTATTATGACTTAAATAAATACTAACCTTATGCGTGTCTCCCATCTTCATCACCTTCACATAGTAAACCTGAAACACACCGCCCGCTGACAAGATATACCAACGTATTTTTCCAACTGCCCCCTCGATGATAGAGAGTGAATCCAATTCAAGATCCCTGACATTGAGACTGAACTTTTGGTTCGAGTTGTTATCCAGTTAGACTTTTAATATTGCTTGAAGAGAATGGTACTGGGGCTTGGGGTCACCCATCATTGTTTGGGGACCAAACCTTCTATCAACAGCCATCATTGCAGTCCATGACCCCAAATCAAGGGTGCCCATAAGGTGAAATTCCTCCACTCGGATATCTTGACATACTTGGCAAGTTCAGCAGTGATGTTGTTAGATTTTCATAGGTTAGAAGGACCCTACATGAAATCCCGTCCCCAATATCCAAATAAACAGGTTCGTAAACTGATCTGCAAAAGGTTGCTACAATTTATTAATAAAAAAATTCAGAATCCAACTGTTGTAGTGGAAGTTCGAATACTATCATTCCTAATGTCACAACATCCATTTTTTTTTTGGGGGGGAGGGGGGGGGGGGGAGGAGGAGGAAGACAATAGTATAATCAATTTGAATAAAACAAAGGTATCACATCAGCTTTTGATTATTCGTATAGTGGATTGCTAAATTAAGAAACTAGAACTCTAGAGTGGTTATCTGTTTCCAATAATATAAAAGTGTGGGACCCCCCCACACATTATTTTTATATTAACATTCCCACTGATAAACAAGAAGAGAGAGAATAAATATGGAGGAAAATAGTTTTTAAAATATAAAAATATTCTCTTATAGTTGCCTTCAACTGAAAGAGAGAGGGGGGAGGGGTGTCTAGCTAGCTTTATATTATTAACTTAAATGGAATTTAACTTCTGCTAGTAGGGATTGTTTGGGAAGCCCAATTCCATATTGTGCAATAGGAATTGGAATGTTTTAGTCCAAATTTTGAAAATTTTGAATTGAACATATCCAAGTTCCAATTAATAAATATTGGGACTCCAAAACACACCCTTAAGGAAGAAGCAAACCTTTCAGCACGATATTCCGGTGTGAAATCAGTTTCACAATAGTTTCTCGATTTCTAAGGAATAACATAGGTGAGAAATCCAACATTATTTCGATTTTTTGAAATCCTTCTCGATGCTCATTCCCCAAATTTTTACGGTCCTTGGCTTTTGAACGCCCTTTTATAACCACCACCCCAATATGGGAAGACGAAGGACTTGGTGAGCGATTATTTTTGGGTCTCGTCTTGTACATATGAATATGTTCCCCAAGCATTGGTTTATACCGCCCATCGAAAATGCGTGTACTTTGACTGGCCACTGCGTCCTCCTCACTCATATATATATTTCGCCTCTTCTTTCCCAAATTCAATTTTTCCCGTAACATGATACAGTTATTGGATTTTTCAATTTTTCCATCTATTCAAAACCGATAAACGTATCAATGCATATACACGAGTTAAAAATTTAGTGGCTCAAATTTTACACCACCATATTAAAACTTTACTTGATAAAACCTACTGCGACTTTGACTTGAGCACCTCATTAATGTCGTTTTAGATTTGGTCCCATAATTATTTTTTAAATTCAGTACTTATTCCCTCGCTGAATTTAGATGGTTCACCATTAAATGTACCAAAGTCTAAAAAAATACAAGTGACGAAATATTTGCATTACGAAAAAGGGAGCAGAGTCTAAAAATAATTATTCAAGTATTAAAGTCTTATATATGGCAATTACTGAGGTCCCAGTTAAATATATATATATATATATATATATATATATATATAAATATATATATATATATATGTATATATAATAATAAAATTAAGCCATATAATAAAGAGCTCAAAAGTAATTTTTAATTTTAGCATTTGGGGGGGTTATAACTGAGAATAAATTGAATCTTTCTATAATGACACAAAAGAGGGACACAGACATGTGTCCGCCATTCATTGGAGGACGTGTGAGTAAGAATGGATCCACTCAAAATAAGTATATACTGGGTAATAGTTATATATACTGTTTGATGTAGCTGGTTAAATTAGAAGCGTCGCATCAATAGGGAGGGACAAGGATTTTTTTAAAACGTTGCGAAATCAATCCAACGCTTCTCTTTCAACCGATCAGCTTGTGCAACAATTGCACTCGATATTTTTTCCACTTAAAATATCACTCAATAAATTAAACATATGTGTCATTGTGTCCCCAAAACATGTCAATGCATTGTGTCAGTTTATCATTACGCATATAAACTTGATGGTCAAAAATGGTTTCAAAAGGGTATGATCTAGATGGCACAATGACATTGTAATGAACTCAAAAACGATTAAAATTTGAAACCGAGTGAAAATGCTCAAGAAATAAATTTCTCCTACCTCGGCTACCTTCGCTGTCATCTTGACTACTATTCCCATAATAATCAAAATCATCATCTTGTTGTGGTAGTTGAAAATTCATCAAAGACTACAGCACAAACAACAACAAAAAACATAATTCACACCAAAACTTAGAATAAATAACAACAAAAATATAAAATTCAATATAGCCAATTCACATTATTACCAAAAAAAACTTATATTTCGGCTTAACCAAGAAATAATCACGTAGACCCACATTGGAGAAAACAAAGAGAACCCGACGAATTTTTGGCGGCCTAAGTATAAGAAATAAAAATTATTGAGTTGAACTAAATGTGGAAAATGGGCCTTTTTACTAGAACTTGAATAGGAAAGAATTGCACTTGTATATATTTTTAACATCATCCACATAGCAAGGACAACAAATTTGAGTACATTTACAATCTTTGACTTAAATGGATTCATAAATTCAAATGGCAGATTCCAAATGCATAGATTGGGGAAGCCTGGACTTGAATAAGATCCTAGTCATATACCAATGATGAACGTCTGATGAAGAAGAAAGAAGTTCAAGATCCTTGACACACTGCATTTCAACTTAGAATTCGATAAAACCTAACTAGCAATGTCTTTGGTATGAACACTATAGATCAAGTCGACATAAAATAATAAAATCTAGGTCACTGGCCTCTAAATTGTTGATTGATGATATTTCTTTGGTATCTGCATAATGGGAACCACAACTGCAATAAAACAACAATACCAAATTAGTTAAGCAAAGAATATTTCGAGACACATTAGTTGTAAACAAGAGAAACAAGAAAGCAACAACTTACTCCCTAGGTCATATCTAGGGGTGTGTATCGCAATCATGGCTGTAGGGGTTTTTGGAAGATTGTAGTGCATCATACAAAAGAATTGCATCTTCATAATTAGATCATAAGGAACAATAGTGCTGCGCAGATTGACATAAGTTAGCTTTCTTAGACTAACAACTACACATTTTTACAAGTAAACACACACACACACTTCATATTTTTTGGAGAAGTCTTCATATAGAATGTCATAAACTAAGATATATGTTTTTTACTATGGTGGCTTCTATGTTTTGTTCATTTCACCTAGGCATTTTGTTTTTTAGATGGAAGTTCATCCTTTGTTTAAAAGACTACTAATTTTTCATATCTGATATCTTTTAGCTCTCTACCACCATTTAAAACCAAGGTCTGATCTATGTATGTATGTATAATTTGTATATATACTCGGCTGTTTCATATTTTCTCCACTTGAGGCCTCAAGATTCATTTTACTTTTACTAAAGCTACGTTTTAGAAATGATTTAAAGATTTGTTGAATTGGGGGTGTGTTTTGGTTCATTGGATTTCTTACCATTTAAACAAATTCTGTAATTGTAATTTTAATTTGCAACCACTATTGCTACACTAATGATCTCGGGGATGTATAGATACATCTATTGTTATATTGTTTTAAATATATAACTAGATTGTGCTGAATTGAATGATACATCTAATGATACATCTACTAGATTGTGCTGATATATTGTATATTGATATATTGTAAAAGCATTATAGGCCTGATGCTTTCATCTACGAGAGGGGAACATAACGGGAATGGTTGTCAGAGTCTATTCAGGGCTCGGTCAAAGTCGGTTCCGATTGCAGCAGGTCTCAGGTTGCCTATTTTACATTCTTTTTTGCATGTACTCCTTTTACAGATTACTGATTGACTTTTTTAATAAAAGTAGAGCCTTTTTGCAAAGATAATTTGGTAGAGAGTTGTACTTTTGGGTTGTTTTGGTAACCAATATTTAGATAGTTATTTTGGCAGCCCTTGATTTACTACTCCGATCTTGAAAACAAAAATAAAAAAAACGATAGGCTGCCATGATTAACACTTTGGCAGCTTCGATTAACACTTTGGCAGCTCTGATTGGCCTGATTTACTGCTCCTCCCACACTTCGGCTGCCCTGATTTACTTTGTAAGTATTTAAGACAGTTATTTTTTTATTTTTTATGTTTGTCATGGTTCCGATTGGTCTGATTTTCTGCTCCTGCACATGACTCGCATTATTGGAATTCTGTCCCTCATGTTCTAAAATTGATGTTGCACGTGTGGGGGGTGAGAATGCGTTCATAGCTATGTGCACATGAGGGTGAGTTGTGTGGTGGTAAACCTTATTATTTCTAGCTATGCGTTCATAGCTATGTGCACATGCGTTCAAAATGAATCCTAGCTATGTTTTGGGATCGTTTTCACTTAATAACAATGGAGCTCTGATATTGTGTCTTTGACATATTTTATGACAAGTATACTACTGTTTTTATGTGTAGATAGATATTAGATTTTGTATTGGGGTGAATGGAATTCATGCAATTTTGATTTTTGTTGCAAGTAATTATTATAATTATTTTGTATAGTGTCCTCTTGGGTATACTCCCTATTTAGTTATTTAATTTTTATGTGTTTATTTTTCAAGAATCTTCTGTTACAATTGGTCATATTCCAACATATCTCAATCTCTATATTTTTCAAGAATCTTATGATATAATTTGACAAAGGATGTTATAATTTGACCAAGGATAGTACTTGCAACCATATCATCACATTAGCGTTTAGGAACAAATGGACTTATTTGACTAAAGATGGAATAATCCTTTGTGGGATTGACAATATAATTTTAGTTATGGTTGTCTTCCATGTTTGTTGCATTATTCTGAGTCATCTCAAGAGTTCATTATATGATTTCTATATGACATTGTATAGGATTTGGGAATGATATATATGAATGAGGTTACCTCATTAGAAATATCATAATTCACACTACTTTTTTGATTCCTTATATGAAATTAGTATGCCCTTCTTATGAAACAGAGTGCAAAGGCAACATAATTTTAAGATAATATTTTCACCGATAGAGTGACTTTACCAATTGAATTCTTATTTGGGTATACTACTCAATGTAGGTAACTTTTCCATCTTTTTTCCCCTTCTACTTACCTATTTCATTCGTCATTTGTAAGGATACATTTTTGGGTCAAGTACTAACTCAGCCTCAAATGCGAAGGTCAAAGGTTGAAATTTCAAAATCTACGAGGTACAAATCTCATTGCGTTATGTTTACTTAAAAGAACAAACTATGTGGTTCATTTGAATCAGCTAAGATTAATATTTTTTTCTATATTAATACGTCTAAAGGTAACAGTGTGAGTGACTTTTTTTGGGATTCCTTGACTTATGTGATTTTAGGTGTTCTTTGCATGTCTAACGATTTAATTGTCATTTTAGGTGTGCTTCGCATGTTGGTTCTTTATTATTTATTCCCCAAATTTATGCTTTAGACGGCGACTACCTTTAGGTAATAATGGTCTCTCTCTTTGTATAAGTGTTGCATTGTGTATCTATATAATATAAAAGCACCATGTTTGCTGTTCGCGTTCAACACGAGATGTTCGTTTAAATGCAACAAAGATGATAAGCTCTTAAACTTTCAATCATTAACTTAGCATTTTCATGTACTGACAATTTTCTATACACGCTTACTAAAACAAATGATAAGTCATCCCGAACAAAGTGATGCACCTAGCATAAGGTCAACAAAGGAGGCCTAGAGGTTGATTTAGGTTGGGGTATGGATTTTAGGATCACATTAACACATGATAAAGGAGATAGGTGCCCCATCATGCAACCAGATGGTGAAAATGGTCACAGTAGATGAAAGTAACCAGGGGGTGTGGGCTGGAGAACTATAAAATAAATGGTTGTACATGACAGTGGCTGCCCGATAGCATAAACTCCATAAAGTAGTAATAGCAGATTCTTTCTGTTAGCTTAAGAACTCAGCTGCCTACTCCAACGTCCTACCCTCCTCAACTCACTCACCTACACTGCTTACCTCACTTGATTGCCTTCATCCTTTAACAAGAAACGGAATCTTCTTACTCTTCCCGTATGACCTGTTTAGCTGACTTACAGCACCATGATATAAATCAGAGGAGGCCACTTGACTGGTGGTGACATGGTATTTTTGGATCCGTTGGGACAATGATGATTTCCTTGATCTTGATTCATTTCATACGCAAAACACATTATAAAACAACACACGCCAAGAGTCCCGCTCTACCAGTTTGATTTAACACCTGAATGCAATGCGTACAAAGACATAAACTCGCAATTATTTGGTTATTTTTTCTTTAAAATTTGAGTTGTTCCTCACTTCCATTTGTTCCATGCTCCTAAAAGTTGTTTCTCACAATGGTATACTTGATTACTGAATGCGTAACTAGAACTAAATGATTGTTTCCTCCTTGAAACCCTTCCTAAACCAATTCAAACTCCACTTATCGATTCTGCAAAAGGGGGAAATACAAGGCACCTCGGTACATAAATTCTTTAACAGATGGTATCATATGCATTTAAGTTCCCCACATATGATTAACACTCTCATCCGTTAACATAAATTTCCCCATTCAATAAAGGTACTTACTACTAAATTACTGAACCGACCTTTGAAAGAAAAAATGATACTTATATGTAGCATATGATTCTTTTTGTCCCCCCAAAAAGTTCAATTTTCTTTATGCACAAAGTAAATGGTTTAGAATCCAAGAATATCCAGGGCAAGGTTACTCCAGTTAATATAGGCTATTGCAAAAAGCTCAATCGAAGTACTGCATATCTTAAAAGACCAAAAACCTCACATAGAAGATAACAGATTGAAGGCGTTGGAGAGAGCTGCTGCTAAGGCGCAATCGGCACAGGCTGTATGTTATGGTCTGTGGTGAATTATTACTATTAGACTTTGGTGCTACAATTTTTTATATTGGATTATAGTGTTGCTATTTTTATACAAGGATGAATCATATCATATACTAATTCCATTACTACTTGAATTTTTATTATTTTAATGAGTTTTTAAAAAGGTTATTGTGCATAAAAGAATTCCCCTATTAATTGCTCTATTTTTAGGGCATTGTAGTATAAATCTACTGCCAATTTTCTGTTTGTAATTTTTTCAGGTTGTGATTGAGGGCATGATGATCCATTACTATGTTACAGTCGCTGATGATGCTAAGATTTAGCACCACCAGGTAAGTGTTAGTGAGCTCAAGCAGTAGCAGCCATGGCAGCCATAGAGATATATGAGTGTATAGAAGGGGATGAGTATAAGAGGAAATTAGACAATGATGTATAGTGGTTCAGCCAATTTGGCCTACATCCACTGTGAGTGTGTGATCCACTAAGTATGGGCACTAATGGCCTTGGATACAATGCACATAACCCTCTCTCTCTCTTTACTGTGTGTGTACAAGCAGAGTTTTAGCTAGGGCTACTGTTCATGGATCGATCCCCTGAAGGGTTGTAGGTGACAAGTTTATATAGGTCTTGGGAGGTGTAGTGTACCCCCCAAGTAAGCATGGTGCATGTGAATGATGATCTAACCTATCCCCTGTTGACACCTGTAGATGCCAAATGATGACATAATATTCCTTCACGTGAGGTTGTGATTTGGTTATAACGGTCTGCCACGTGTCATATGAGCCTGACGCGCACTGTTCCACGCGTGTCCCGGACCAAGCGCTGTCATGATGTCACCCTCGGCCTATGAGCCGAGGCCGAGGGCAAAGTTTCTTCCGGTAGGGAGCCTGGTTTGATTCTGGCCTCGTACTGTCGTACCCTCGTAGGGTTGTCTGGAGCCTGAGGAAGGGTCGGCCCCTCGTAGGGTCGGCTACAGCCTAGTGAAGGGTCGGCCCCTCATAGGGTCGGCTAGAGCCTGGTGGAGGGTCGGCCCCTCGTAGGGTCGTCTGGACCTGGTGGTGGCCAGCTGGGGCCTGGTGAAGGGTCGTCCCCTCGTAGTGTCGTCTGTATTTAGGTAATCTTCATCCATGCTGAGGGTACACACGGGTACATCAATCACCCCCAGCCCTTAGCCATAGGTGTCATTGGGATGGCTGAGGGATATTTGCTGAATTCGAGACACGTGTGATCAGTTAGGTGAGTGACACCTGTGCAGATACTCATTGTTGTTCCAGTTTCCAAGGCGGGGCGGCTGTGCAGTACGCTTGGGGCCTTGTGCCCTAATTATATCTTTCTTCGGTAAATGGGTCCACTCATTACAAGAGTATTTAAGAGATTTTTCAAACTCTCTCTTCATCTTCTTCTTCTTCGCGCCCAAGTCTATTCTCTCTCTAGAACCAGTTCCCATTGCCATTTCAGCCTCCGATTTCCCAGGTCTCAGCAGCGTTCTTGCCCTTCTCCTCATCAAGTAACCTTTTTCTCCTTTTGCCTTCTTTTGTCTTCATTTCTGTCTATTTTTTAGGGTCGTAGGTCGTCTGGTTCTTAGAGTTCCCCCATAGCTTTTTCCGGCGTCTTCTCCGGTCACTGGTTCTTCGGACGTTCTTGACGAAAACCCTCGAGTTCTTTATTTAATCCAAAGGTCAATCCTGGTCAATCTCCCAAGTGTTTGTGGTTAAATTAGCCAAGTCTAGTATAATTTCTTTAAGTGTAGGGTCTTCCCCTTAATGCTTAGGAGGCTTTACAACCTGGTGTCTGAATTCCCGTCCTTGAGAGAGAAACTATTTACCGAGATCAGACGGATAGAGGAAGAGGAAGAGAGGAGACGAGGAGCCGACCCCAATTGGGTACGACCCATCTTTCCCATTCCTCTTGCCACCATTAGACCATCTGAACCCTCTGAATCATGTGGGTCATCGTCTCGTCCAGCCGAGACACCCAACCCAAGTGAGATGGACGAGAGAACCTCCTCTCCAACTGGTGCTGGAATTTCTGGTAGAAGGGACTCACCTGACCTTAGCCCTCCCCGAGAGGCCGAGGGTACGATCCCCTCTGAGGCTGTCCCTGTGACAACCCTATCCCCCAACGCCTTCCAAGTGGCATTTCCTCAGGGTCCTCCTGCAGGTGATGAGGAGGATGAGGACGATGATACAGATGATGAGGTTGATACCTCCCATGCCTCGTCTTTTATCTCCTCTGTCAGGGATAGGGATCTTCTGATATGGAGGCATATTTACGGAGTGCCACCTGGGGTGACTATGAGGGTTCCCTCTGAGGATGAGAGGGTCTTTGAGGGTGAAGAGGGAGAAGTTGCAGTCTACGAGCAAATGTTCAAAGTAGGTGTCAGACTTCCCTTTCACCCTGCCATTATAGATATTCTGTCGGCTCTGGGCGTCTCCCCCTCGCAACTTCCACCCAATTCTTGGAGGACGATTCTGGGGTACATCTCTTTGTGGAAAAACGCTTTCACTGACGAGCCCTCGTCCGACGTGTTCTTGGCCTGCTACAATATCACCTCCTCATCTAAACAGCCCGGATACTATCATCTAGGGGCGAGAAGGTCTGAGAAGAAGCTGCTCCACGTAGCTCAAACTTCCAATCATGACTGGAAAAAAAGGTTCTTCTTCATATCTGGGGCATGGGAGAGCTCCACCGAGGCGTCCCCTTCTGCCGATGCTCCGAGGATTCCTAACAGATGGTCTAACCCCTCCATGAAAGCTAGGTCAGACCTCGGACTTAGCTTGGAGGAGAGGGATATTGTTGAGTATCTGAGGGGACGAGGGAGAGAGGGTGAGATCCCAAAGTTCGAAGATTTGATGACCCCTCGCTTCCTTAAAGAAGCTGGTCTGAGGGTCGGCCCTCTGACAGAACTGTGTGGGTTATACTGAACATTTTCCCTTCTTTACTTATTTTTGAAGTGTTCTCTCTTTATCTCTGAACTTTTCTGATTCATCGTATCCTTTTCAGGTCGTCCTGCAGGCGTGTCAGATTATCTCTGGGATATGACTGCTCCAAGCCTTCTTGCTGGTCTGTCAAAGAAGGGGAAGGAGCCTCAGCAAGCTCCTAAGAAGACAAGGGCCTCAAGGCCGACAGTTGCTGAGCCGACAGCTGTTAGCCACAAAACGAAGGAGCCTGAGGCTCCAGTCGAGCCTCGTCCTGACCCTAAGACGAGGGCCAGGGCCGAGGCCTCTGAGGGGGCAACCTCTTCATCAAGCATGGGGGCCTTCTGGTCTCAGAGTCTGACCCATCTGAGGGCTGACCCCTCATCTCTTATTGCCAATTTGAGGGCGGCCAAGGCTTCGATGTTCTCTGCACCGTCGGCCTCTGACTACGAGTTCTTGGCAAAGATGCCCCCTGCCAAAGTGTATGACTACGGTCTGCACTCCCTTGCTCAGGTATTGGTCTCGACTTTCTTTAATTTCATTTTCACAAACTGTTCCCTCGGCCCCCTTTGATATTTCTTCATTTTTTCTTGCAGTCTGTCTGTGCCCTCACCTCAGCCACCAAGTGGATGGCTGAGAACCAACAGAAATTCCATGAAGCTGAGAGGGTCATTCAACAAGAGGCTGACCTACGGACAGAGTTGGACACTGCTAGGGCCGAGCTGGAGAGCGTAAGGACTGAGCACGCTAGAGTCCTTGATGAGCTGACGAAGCAACATGATGCCGATCTTCAGGCTAAGGACTTGTTGATCAAGGACAAGGACTTGTTGATCAAGGGCAAGGATGAGGCTCTGCTCAACCTGGAGGCCCAGCATAAGACTGATCTGGAAGCAGCCATCAAGAAAGCTGAGGCTGATGCTGTGGAGGCGTACAAGACCTCAGATGAATTTCAGGGCTTCGGCCTCGAATATCTTGAGAGGGGTATCAGGACGGCCTGCCGATGGGTCGTCCTCAAATTTGGCGATGTCGTCTCCTCTGTTCGCCCATCACTGGAGGGTGTTCAATTGGACGACCCTCAAATTGCAGAGGCCCTCAACCAAGTGGAGTCGCAAGTCCAGATTGAAGGGGTCGGTACATCTGAAGATCATCCCATTGTTGAGGAGACCATTCCCATTGTTGAGGCCCAGCGCTCCGATGTCGTCCCCTAGGGTGGCTGCCTGTAGCCCATACCCTTATTTTTGTACTTTTTGTTCAAAGGCCTTGTAAAAACACTTGACACTTATATTTTATTAATACCAGTCTCTTCCATATTTGCTGTCTTCCTTATTTCATTTTATTATGGCTTGCTCACTGTTGATGCTACTAACCCTTCCCTCGTCTTTTTTGAGGACCACTGTGGGGTCGTCCCCTAATGTGACCTCATTATAGCCGAGGGTTCAAGTAACCAAATGACTTTTAAGTAATGTCTTCTCTCGTCTTTTTTGAGGACAGTGGAGGGATCGTCCCCTCCCCTGGCCCTCATTATAGCCGAGGGTTCAACTAACCAAATTAATGGATTTTAATTTAGTCTTCCCTCGTCTTTTTTGAGGAGAGTGGAGGGGTCGTCCCCTCCACTGGCCCTCATTATAGCCAAGGGTTCAACTAACCAAATTAATGGATTTTAATTTAGTTTTCCCTCGTCTTTTTTGAGGAGAGTGGAGGGGTCGTCCCCTCCACTGGTCCTCATTATAGCCGAGGGTTCAACTAACCAAATTAATGGATTTTAATTTAGTCTTCCCTCGTCTTTTTTGAGGAGAGTGGAGGGGTCGTCCCCTCCACTGGCCCTCATTATAGCCGAGGGTTCAACTAACCAAATTAATGGATTTTAATTTAGTTTTCCCTCGTCTTTTTTGAGGAGAGTGGAGGGGTCGTCCCCTCCACTGGTCCCCATTATAGCCGAGGGTTCAACTAACCAAATTAATGGATTTTAATTTAGTCTTCCCTCATCTTTTTTGAGGAGAGTGGAGGGGTCGTCCCCTCCACTGGTCCCCATTATAGCCGAGGGATCAACTAACCAAATTAATGGATTTTAATTTAGTCTCCCCTCGTCTTTTTTGAGGAGAGTGGAGGGGTCGTCCCCTCCACTGGTCCCCATTATAGCCGAGGGATCAACTAACCAAATTAATGGATTTTAATGTAGTCTTCCCTCATCTTTTTTGAGGAGAGTGGAGGGGTCGTCCCCTCCACTGGTCCCCATTATAGCCGAGGGATCAACTAACCAAATTAATGGATTTTAATGTAGTCTTCCCTCGTCTTTTTTGAGGAGAGTGGAGGAGTCGTCCCCTCCACTGGTCCCCATTATAGCCGAGGGATCAACTTCCCATGCATGCTAGGACTGACAATAGGATGAAGGAAACACTGATATTTCTCATTAATTTTCCAAGTGTTCTGTTGGAGCAACCCTAATTACAATTATGGCCTTTCAAGACCTTACAACACTACTGATAGTATTTCTTCAAATGATCAGCATTCCAGGGGTTTGAAAAAGGTTCCCCCTCTAAGTTTTCTAGCTTGTAGGTCCCTGGGACTACTTCATCGATGACCCTATATGGGCCATGCCAATTAGGATGGAGCTTGTTGGGTTTCTGCCAAGTCTTTTTAAGAACCAAGTCTCCCACTGCGATAGGCCTCTGTTTCACCCTTTGGTTGTAAAACCTTGCGGTCCTCTGCTGGTAGGAAGCTTGCCTTATCTCAGCATCCTCCCTTCTTTCCTCAATCAGATCTAGGACAAGTCTTCTCTCTTCCGTATTCCCCTGGGGGTCATACATTTGGACCGTATGAGTAGGAAACTCCACTTCGGTGGGGATGACTGCTTCTGATCCATAAGCTAACATGAATGGGGTCTCCCCGGTAGAGGTCCTTACTGTCATCCTGTATGCCCACAACACTGCATATAACTCCTCGACCCATTTTCCTTTTGCCTCCTCAAGCCTCTTCTTAATTCCATCTAGGATTGTCCTGTTCGTAACTTTGGTTTGCCCATTGGCTTGAGGTCGGCCTGGGGTGGAGAAAAATTGTTTGATGCTTACCCTCTCACAGTACTTCTGCAGAGAGGCATTCTTCAATTGAGTCCCGTTATTCGAGATGAGGGTGTTAGGTAGACCATATCTGCATATCACATTCCTCCAGATGAACTGGAAGGTCTTCTGCTCCGTGATCGTGACCATCGGTTCGGCCTCTACCCACTTTGAAAAGTAGTCAATTGCTACGATGAGGAACCGATAGTTATTGACTGCTCTCGGTAAGGGTCCTACCAGATCAATCCCCCATACTGCGAACGGCCATGGGGATGTAATGGAGGTGAGAGGCTGGTGAGGTTGGTGAGGGATGGTAGCAAATCTTTGGCATTTATCACACTTTTTAACATATGCGGCAGCATCTTTCCCCAAGGTCGGCCACCAGTAGCCTTGGGTGACCACCCTCTTTGCCAAGGATCTACCCCCAATATGGCTTGAGCACGACCCTTCATGCACGTCTTGCAAAATGGAAGGGACCTCTGAGGGATGCACACACCTAAGTAAGGGGAGCAGAAACCCCTTTTTGTACAGCGTGTCTCCGATGACAGCAAACTTTGCAGCCCTGTATCTCAGCTTCTTCCTCTCTTGGCTCACTTCTGGCATCTCTCCCCCTCTAATGTATCTGATCAGGGGGTCCATCCATGAAGGTTATTGAGAAACATTCATGCAAACACCAAGTGTTCCCCCGACGTCTTCGATAGTTGGTCGAAGCAAGATTTCTACCGGGACTGTCCTCCTTATGTCTGTGCTAGTAGCTGAGGCCAACCTTGCAAGGGCGTCAGCACGGCCATTGTCGAGCCTAGGTACCCTCTTGAATTTCACTTCTTTGAAGTTTTTTAGCAATGACCTCACCTTATCAAGATACCTAGCCATCCTCTCGTCTTTGGCCTCATAGGCTCCTAGTATCTGATTCACCACTAGCCTTGAATCACTGTGAACCGACATTTGGCCGACACTAAGGGATTTGGCCAAGGAGAGGCCAGCTATCAAGGCCTCATACTCAGCCTCATTTTTGGAGGCTTTGAAATTGAACCTCAGGGCATACTCGACGTCTGTGCCATCGGGTGCTGATAGTATCAGTCCAGCACCACTTCCGCTATCACAGGAGGACCCGTCAACGAAGAGGCTCCATGGAGTTTTTCCTTCAGAGAAATTTCCCTCAGAGAGGGACCCCTGTCTAAAGATGTATCTTCCCTCTTCGTTTTCTGTCACTTTTCTTCTAGCGGTGCTCGTCTCAGCCATATCTGCGAGTGTGTCTGCGGGTTGGTCTTCTGTATCCGTCTTCCCGAGGGTCTCACCCTCGGCCTCATCATCTTCCCAGGTGAACTCAACCACGAAGTCTGCCAGTGCCTGTCCCTTAATGGCTGTCTTAGGCTGATACACAATGTCGAACTCCCCCAGCTCTATAGCCCAGGTCATTAGCCTTCCTGATTTTTCAGGCTTGTGTAGGACCTGCCTAAGAGGAGAGTCAGTAAGGATGACCATAGTATGGGACTGGAAGTACGGTTTCATCTTCCTTGAGGCATGGATCAAGGCATAGGCCAACTTCTCCATCCTCGTGTATCTCTGCTCTGCCCCCTGGAGTGCCTTGCTGTTGAAATATACGGGCTTTTGTATCCCGTCTTCGTCTCTTACGATTGCTGCACTGATAGCGGACTCGGAGACAGCAAGGTACACGTAAAGTCTTTCATCCTGCACGGGTCGTGATAGCAGCAAGGGAGACCCTAAGTATGATTTTAGCTCCCTGAAAGCCTCATCGCACTCTTTACTCCACTCGAAGGCCTTCCTGAGGATCTTGAAGAATGGTAGACACCTGTCTGTAGCCCTTGACACAAATCTGTTCAAGGCAGCCACTCTCCCTGTGAGCCTCTGAACGTCTTTAATGGACTTGGGGGTCTTCATCTCAATAAGGGCCTTTATCTTTTCAGGATTAGCCTCGATGCCTCTTTGATTGACGATGAACCCCAAGAACTTCCCCGCTCCGACCCCGAAGACACACTTGGCCGGATTGAGCTTCATTTTGTATTTGTCCATTGTATTAAAGGTCCTTTCCAGGTCTGCCACATGATCCTCTGCCTTCAAACTCTTAGTCAGCATGTCATCTACGTAAACCTCCATAGACTTCCCAATTTGGTCTTCGAACATTTTGTTTACGAGGCGCTGGTACGTTGCCCCCGCATTTTTTAGGCCAAAGGGCATGACCCTATAACAGTATGTCCCCTTGTCAGTGATGAAGGCGGTCCTCTCCGAGTCCTCAGGGTTCATGAAAATCTGGTTATACCCTGAGTAGGCATCCATGAAACTCATGAGCTCATGGCCTGCTGTAGCGTCCACCATCTGGTCGATGCGGGGGAGAGGGAAGCTGTCTTTGGGACAATGCTTGTTGAGGTCTGTGAAGTCCACGCACATTCTCCACTTGCCGTTGGCCTTTGGGACGATGACTGCATTGGACAGCCACTCAGGGTAGATGACCTCTCTGATAAATTCAGCGTCTTCTAATTTTTTAACCTCATCCCTGATGACCTCATACTTTTCTCTAGAGTAAATCCTCCTCTTCTGCTTTATCGGCTTCACTCCCTCTACCACATTGAGTTTGTGGCACATGATTTCAGGGTCGATCCCTGGCATATCTACATGACTCCACGCGAAGACGCTTCGCCTTCTCCTCAACAGTTTGATGAGGTCTTCCTTGATACTGGGCTTCAGAGATTTGCCAACTTGGACGGTTTTTCCCGGGTCATCCTCATCGAGGATGATGGGTTCTACCTCCTCAGCGGCCTCTCCTTTTTTGAGCTTCGTCTCGTCCCTGGGGTCTAGGGTATCAATGTTGTAAGTGGCTGTAGCCCTCTTGTGTGCCTCCCTTTCTTCAGCGGAGTTGTAGTAGCACTCTCTCGATGTCGTCTGGTCTCCCTGAACTTCCCCCACCCCATAAGGGGTAGGGAACTTAACCATCTGGTGGACCGTGGACGGCGCAGCTTCAAACCCCTTGAGGGCCACACGTCCCAGTATGATGTTGTATGCCGAAAACACATGCTCATCCAGCACAAAGAAACTGACCCTCTTGGTGAGCCATCTCGGCCACTCGTCCCCCATCCTGACATCAGCCTCATATATTCCTAGGGGGTGAACCTTCTCCCCACTGAACCCAATCAATGGATGATGGTATGGGACAAGTCTGGCACGACTGAGGCCCAAGGCCTTGAAGCATGGCCAAAACATCACATCTGCGGATGAACCCCCATCCACCAGGATCCTCGGCACTTCGCACCCGTGCACCCTGGTGGTGATGACGAGAGGGTCATCATGCGGGGCCAATAGGCCCTTGAAGTCCATTCTTGAAAATCCCACAATCAAAGTGTCCATATCAACCTTCTTCCTTTTTCCTGACTTGACCTCTACGGAGGTTGAGTGCACCGTCTTCATCACTGCCTTAGCCTCAGCGATATGGGCCTTCCTGTCGGCGACCTCAGACCCTCCTCCTACAAGTCCCCCGAAGATCATTCCCACCCCGAGCGAGATCATATTGAGCCTCTTGACAGGGCCGTGGTCGTCTCTCGGCGGGAGGTCGGGGTCGTCCTCATCATCAGAGGGGTCGTCCCCTCTTTTTTGAGGACCTTCTCTGCAGGCATCGACTCGCTTCTTTCTGGGGTCGTCCCCTCGTCCCCTCTTGAAGTCGGCTTTGTCGACGTACTTTCTGAGCTTCCCTTGCTTCAGCATCTTCTCAATCTCATCTTTCAGAGCAAAGCATTTGTCTGTTACGTGGCCGTGGTCTTGGTGAAATTCACACCACAGGTTCTTATTCCTCTTGCCGGGGGCTGCCCTCAGCTTTTCAGGCCACTTCAGCGTTCGGTCACTCTTTATCTCATTGAGGATCTGTTCACAGCTGACCGTCAGAGGGGTGTACCCCGCGAACTTATCATCCATGGTTCTCTTCTTCCCCTCTTTGTTCTTTTTGGGGTATTTACTCCCACTTGCACCTCCTCTTTCGTCCTCATATTTTGCAGCCATCGCCTCTTCGGCGTTCATCACCTTTCCTGCTGTTGACAACAGCTCGGCCATCGTCCTCGGAGGGTCTTCGGCAAGCTTCCATAATAACTTCCCCTTTTGGAGCCCTCCAATCAGGGCTGTCATAGCTATGCTCTCCTCATAGTCTTCCACCTCCAGCTTCTCTTTATTGAATCTGGCTATGTAGTCTCTCAGAGTCTCATTCTTTCCCTGCTTAACATAGAGCAGGTGTGTGGTCTTCTTCTGTGGCCTCACCCCAAAGCAGAAATTATGGATGAACAGGTCTGCTAACTGCTTAAAGTTTCCAATAGAATTTTTTGGAAGAGACGTGTACCACACATGCGCAGCCCCTGTCAGGGTACCAGAGAAAGCACGACATCTCATCTCATCTGAGATAGAGTATATGTCTACCGCGGATTGATACATCTCCACATGGTGGACATGGTTGGTGCTCCCATCATATCTTGGGGTGACCACAGGAGGCTTGAATTTTGATGGCGTGGGGAAGTTGACTATCTTTGCCACAAAGGGTGAGCCTACGGTGTACCCCCTCTGAAGAGGGTCCCGGCTCTTCAATATGTCGCCAATCTTATCCTCTAACCGCTGGATTGAGTCATTCCAGGGTCTCACAGGGTCGGCCTGGCCGATGTTATCCCCTGCTGCTTCTCGGAGGTGGATGGAGGGCTCCGCTACGGCAGGCCTGTGTCGGCTATTTACTTCCCTTTGGCCGTCGTCCCGTCTTTGGGGTCGGCCTTCTGCTTCTTTCCTAGATCTCGCTGCGCTTCTTGACTTGGACAACTTGTCCCGCAGGTCATTCACTGGGCCCAGCCTCTCGAAGGCCAACCCCCTGCTCAGGCGGTCAAAAGCAGAGCCTCTTGGGCGATCATCAGGGTTTGGTCTCCCGCACTTTCCTCTACTGTCCTGGAGAGGTCGTACAGTATTGTTGGAGACCTCATACGGCTCCCAGCATTCTACTGGAGCCTCTTCCACCTCCAGATCGTCATACCTGTCCTCAGGGCAAGGGTTTCCTTGCCTCCCTAGGCGTAAACGCTGGGGGTCAGCAACATCCCTACGCCGCTGAGGGGGTGGCAGGTCTTTACGTGGCGCCTGGGGTGGTCCCCTGGGCTCATGCTGTCCTGGAGCTGCTGCCGGAGTAATCATCTCAGGTGAGACCCCCGGTGGTCTCAGTATGTTCTGACTTAGAGCTGTGAACTGCTCCTGCATCATCCGCTGGCTGGCTGCCAGAGACTTTAAGGCTACCGCCACATCAGCCATCTCAGACTGAGGCGGCGGCTGACTGGAACTGGGTCTTCCCCCCTCATCTGGCGGGGGAAGTGGTGGCGGTGGCATCTCAGGTGCCATGTGCTTGAGCTATGAAAAGCTGAACTGAAGAAAATACTGGTTAGCTTGGGAACCTTAGTGGGTCTCTTTCAATGGTGAAACACCTCCTCTCAGGGGGAGTGTTGGTTCACCACCAGAGTGCCCAGTGAGGTCAAGTTGTACAAAGGAAGAGATGTCTTCTCCTTCCCACAGACGGCGCCAAACTGATGATGCTAAGATTTAGCACCACCAGGTAAGTGTTAGTGAGCTCAAGCAGTAGCAGCCATGGCAGCCATAGAGATATATGAGTGTATAGAAGGGGATGAGTATAAGAGGAAATTAGACAATGATGTATAGTGGTTCAGCCAATTTGGCCTACATCCACTGTGAGTGTGTGATCCACTAAGTATGGGCACTAATGGCCTTGGATACAATGCACATAACCCTCTCTCTCTCTCTACTGTGTGTGTACAAGCAGAGTTTTAGCTAGGGCTACTGTTCATGGATCGATCCCCTGTAGGGTTGTAGGTGACAAGTTTATATAGGTCTTGGGGGGTGTAGTGTACCCCCCAAGTAAGCATGGTGCATGTGAATGATGATCTAACCTATCCCCTGTTGACACTTGTAGATGCCAAATGATGACATAATATTCCCTCACGTGAGGGTGTGATTTGGTTATAACGGTCTGCCACGTGTCATATGAGCCTGATGCGCACTGTTCCACGCGTGTCCCGGATCACGCGCTGTCATGATGTCACCCTCGGCCTATGAGCCGAGGCCGAGGGCAAAGTTTCTTCCGGTAGGGAGCCTGGTTTGATTCTGGCCTCGTACTGTCGTACCCTCGTAGGGTCGTCTGGAGCCTGAGGAAGGGTCGGCCCCTCGTAGGGTCGGCTACAGCCTGGTGAAGGGTCGGCCCCTCATAGGGTCGGCTAGAGCCTGGTGGAGGGTCGGCCCCTCGTAGGGTCGTCTGGACCTGGTGGTGGCCAGCTGGGGCCTGGTGAAGGGTCGTCCCCTCGTAGTGTCGTCTGTATTTAGTTAATCTTCATCCATGCTGAGGGTACACACGGGTACATCAGTCGCCATCAGTGATGTTCGAATATGTAACTGAAGAAGCCTAATCCATGATGCCCTGCCAAAGTTTTGACCTAACATGCCTATCACAATGACCATAATCAACAATGATATTAACTGGGCATAGTAGGTGGTGGTGTTTGATGGATTTAGACATAAACTGATAATAAATGGTTTTAGGAGACACCTCCCAGTCATGTTTCCAATGCATTAGAAAGACCAGTAATTTTTTAGTTGGGACTAATTATAGGTGCTCTTTATTCTGCCTCATTTATTTGTGACTTTCTAACATGTTATGTTGGAATTGGTTGGTGTTTGATGTCCATTGAAACTTATTTAGTATTGTCTCTTTATTTTGTCTCATTTACTTACGTATTGTTGGTGCATCGGATTTTGAATTTGATGTCCATTGAAACTTATGAAGCAGCAGCGATTCACATCAGAAGCAGCAGCGCCCCTCATTCATACATTCAAATCCTTCTTCAAGGAGTGATTCTGAGATCTAGAGAGATTTGTGTATCGACGATGAAGATGGTGCCATACTCTGAAACAAAGAAAAAACACAAGAGTGACATAAGGATGCAATTTAAGGCTTACATAAGCACAAGGGTGGGTTATGCCATAGATTCATGTACAAGTAAGTACACCGCGGTTACTTATTTGGTACCACAATGACACGAGGATGCAATTTAAGGTACAAGGTACTAGCTGGTACTTAGTTGGCTTATTTTTTTTTTTCACATTACAGGTACTTATTTGTCTCATTTTTTATCCTTTCCTTTGCAAGATTCAAACCGTTTTTCATCTCTCAGGTACATCTCATTACTTTAATGAGTTTATCTATTTATTTATTTAATGTATCCATCTTAAAGTTATTTTTCAATTGGCATTTTAAAGATATTTTGAAAAATAACTTTAAAATGGATACATAAAGTCGTAATTGGAGGTTCTAAAAACTTCTACGAAATTTTTTGAGTCTGATTTAGATGCTCAATCCATGCCATTCATGAGATCTCACACCAATGTATGGGAGTTGAGCTAATATTTGAGAACTGTTTGCTATCTGTAAGTATGGACAAACCCCTTGACTGGTACATTCAGTATATTATTCTCTGGAAATACTTACATTTTTGCATAATGCATTTTTTTCAGTGTTGATTGTATGTTTGCACGATTTCTGATTTTTTTCTAAATAAGCCAAAATAGTTTTTTAACTTCATTTTCTTTCTTTGTGTATCTCTAAATGTTTGAGAAATCGTTTTGACCCAATATGATTGAATGTTGTTTAGTAGGGATCTATGTGTATCTCTTAAGTATCAGTTGTTTGGTGAATAAGTTGTAAAAGTAGTGTACACTTGCATTGAAGAGACTAATCTGTTTCACCCTACAGTACTTTTGGGGTTTCACCTCCTCATTTCACCTTACCGGGCTATTTGGACTATTTTACTGCCATAATTTATAGGGATTTTGTTGCATTTTAATTTTGTTGCACATCACTCATACGTTTTTGAATGCCATTTTGGTTAGTATAGAGATCGTTCAGTTCACGCACATCACTTTTTGGTGTTATTTGAGGCCTTTTCTTGGTTATTTTGTATGCCACAACCGAGGCATGAAAAACAAATGACCTTTTCTTGGTTAGACCTCAAATAACACCAAAAAGTGATGTGCGTGAACTGGACGAAGCGTAAAAAGTGGTGTGCGTGAATTAATATTTTAGGCCTTTTCTTGTTTTGTTTTTGAAGGCCTTTTCTTGGTTATTTGAGGCCTTATGATCCTGCTATTTTTTGTCCAAGTTAATTGGCAGGCATATAGTGTGATCTATGTAAACATGTACTTCTTCTTTCTTCTGTGACAAATATTTGTTAATTGTTTTTCGATTTCAAGATATATTCAAGCAGGCCTTATTTTAATTTATGTGGATTCATATTTTGTCCAAGTTTGCATTGTGTATATTGTTAGATATTGATTCAGACCTTATTTTAATTTTAATTTGTTAATTTTGACTATTTTTTTGCATTACTTAACTTATGTGATTTTAGAAAACAGAGTAGTTGTGCCAGGAAACATAATATATAGAACTTGAATTGTTGTTAGTTCTAATTGATCATTTTTAGGTGAGCTGTCAAGCATGATCCAAGGTGAGCTTTCAGGCCTGCAATAATGGAGCGGATGCAGGACTGCATACTAGATGAGGCAGAATACTGCAGTGATAGGTAGATGTCACATAGTAATTGATATTGTTATTATATGACAAATTTTTCTTTTGTATTAAAATTTTGTGTTCATGTCCTTTTTTTACATTCACTTTTTTTTCCATTTTCAATGCTTGGTTCATATCGGCTTTGCATATCTATTTTTAAAAGATATGGAACATCACTCTCTTACACATTCGTGCACACATGCACAAAGTTGTATGATGAAGACTGGTGCAAAGGTTTGAATCTTGATGTTGAGGGTTTACATTCTGATTAATTTTTTAATAGGGCCCGAAAGATACAAACATTATTTTGAGAGCATCCCACACCAATAATACTTTATGATAAGCTATATATGTCTTAACTTTGTTTTCATTTTTTGGTTTATAACCAAGTCAATTTTATTTTTTGAGTATCAAAGAGTGTTTAATTCTTTTTGAGTTCAATTATGTTTCCATACTTGCTGTTTTTTTATTTTTAATTATTAATTTATTATATGGTTTCAATTGTGTAGTTGGATAATCAATGCACTCCTCACCTCTGTGTTTACAAAGGTGGCATCTGTTGGCCCGTGTAACAGTACCCCCAAGACGACCAGTTAACCACTGGATTCAAGTAACAGGGTTGCCGCTACATCTGTAGGGGCAAGAAATTTTTAAAGTGATTGGATAGAATTATCGAGTCATATCTTAGTGGATAATGCAACTCTTACTGAAGAAGTGCATTGGTATTTTAGTATTTTGTTAAATAGAGATGAGGAATGCGCCATTTCGAGAAAAAGGAAAGAGTTTTGTTTTTAACTTTAACCCTTGAGATAATTCGCTATTTAGAAATACATCCCATCCCCACCCCCCACGCTTCTTAAAGATGATGCATTCGATGCAAGTGGGTTGATGCATATGCAGGGAATAACTCTAATTAATGAAAATGGAAGGGGAATCTGTGAAATATCTCGGGGAGTAAGTAAAAAATTTAATTTCTAAGACCGAGTTTGGTTCGGGTAAAAAAAAATTCACCCAGTTAAAATGGTGAAAAGTATTTCCGTAGCGGGAATTAAGATGTTTATTTGTAAAATAAACAATATAATTATGTGATTTTGGACAAAATAGAAGATAAAATTTAACACCGAGTAGGGTAAAATACATTTCACCATTTTTCTTTTAAACTGGGTGAAAAATATTTAGGTCATTTTAACTTTGGTCCCCATTTGTTATGCCGATTTATTCACTTCGGTACCAATTTCACTCTTTACGGCATTTTTACACTTTTTAGGGCACCTTTTTCTTTACGAACGTGTCACAAAAGGGAAAATGGTACCCTATGTGATAATACGATAAAACTTTGGCACCCAAAGTAATATACGACACAATAAACAGGGACCACAAGGCATAATGATTCAAAATATTTTTAGCCAGAACTAAATGGGGACTAAAGGATATGATAAGAAATAAATTAAACCCTTACCGATGCTGAAAGTTCCTGACCATGTCTCAACGATTCATTATGGTGGAGGATCAGTCAAGCATTAGATATTTGTATTTCTAATAATTCATATAATCCTGTAAATAATTGAGAAAGTTAGCACAAAGAGGAAATTCCTAACAAAAAAATCTAAAAATTGAGATGTGAATGGTCGTTATTCTACGGTCGTAAATTTCAACATATCAAGTTTACTTGCAAGTTCAACAAGAGATTATGAGCTCAAGCCTTGTAATTAACAAGTAAAAACAAACATGGACGAGATTCTGTAGAAACAATTATTATCACTGCAAAATAGTGATCCAAGTAATAGGCATTATATAAAATAAATACACAAGGATACTTTAATAAAAAAAATCCAATGTTCAAAATTTGTTGAATGAAGTGATACGAATAATGACTAAAGAACTTTGGATAGTATATCAAGCCATTTTAATATTCCTCCAATTTAACTAACAAAGTAAACTCCAACCAGAAAATTATCAATCAAATGAGAAAAAAAGTATTTTTTTTACTTAGGAAATAAAATAATTTCACATTAGGTTTGAAAATTGGAACCTTGCCTCTTCAACAATAATTTGTTATTCAATCACACAAATTGCTTTTTATTCAGCTTAAAAATTCTGAAGACCAAAATTTGTAGACTCAACTGATACGTAAAATAACTGATGAACCTCAGGCACCGCATCAATGCATTTTAAGGTCCATCCAATTTCAATAAGTAATTACTCTTTTAAATATTAAATTTCACGTCCTCCACCTAAAATTAATCTCTCATGCAAACTAGAGTTTTTTAACTCCATATCAATATACAAAACATGTAAACGTGGTTTAAATTTGGTTGTCCCTTGACCGAAAAGGTAGACAGTAGAAAAGGGAAAAAGATGAAGAAGAAATGAAAATTATCCCCTATTCGAATGCCAAAAGTATAAGAAATTAATTGGTCATTTTCCACAATCTTGACTCAAAAAATGAGCACCCACGAAGCCACTAAAAATGCTTTATGAAGCTCGCTAATGTAAGATTGCTCTCAAATCACTCTCATTATAAAATTTCCCAAGGACATGTTACACTATCAAGATATTTAAAAGAGAGAGAGAGATAGAGAAGATAGAGGTACCTCAACAATATTCAACATTTTTGTCATTTGCGCAAACAAAAAGAGATGGTGATTTTCTGCCCGCAAGCGCTTCAATAGTATATCCTCACAGATTCCTAAAAGAACATGTATTGACACCTCAACTTAAGCAATGTCCAACAGATGCATATTACTACTTATAATCCACCCAATTAAAATTACAAGAGAACTTAAAAGAGATGGTCATATAAATTTAAATTAGTCGATATTCATTTAGTGAGGGTGAACATGACCCTCACGCCCTATTGGTTGGAGTATTAAAAATCGAGGACCCACTTTTATAACTCTATGGGTTGTTTGTACTTTGGCGTCTAGTCATTATGGGTAATTTTAAGTTGGGGCCTAAAGGTTTATATACATGCACTTTACGGTCCATTTTCACTTTTTTCGAAATTTTTGAAAGAAAAAGGCGTCACGAACAATGAAAATAGACCATATTGTCAAAATATGTAACACTTCGGGCCCCAACCTGAAATTACCCATAACTACGGGACCCCAAAATGCAAATATCTATTTGTTTCTATTTTAATGAATTAACCAATGAGTTGTGAGGGTTATGATAACCGGGTCAATAAATATGGAACCGGGTCATACAGTGAGCATCTTTGCAGGATCAATACCTTGTATGTGATCTGGAGGGCGGGTTGTGAAATGAGTAGTTCAACATAAATCTCCTTTATCAAAGGGTGAGGAGAGCCATCGGGCATCCTAAGAACATTATAGTCAGATGTGCAAACAAACCCGATTAACAACCTCTTTACCCCTGGGTGATGTAATTCTTCAATCATTTCTTCAGCAAAATTTTGCCTGAGCAGTGGTCATTAATCTGCCAAACAATGTAGAAAATTTCAATATTAGTTCATCTTTCCTTGTTAGAGAAGAAGAAAAGATGCCAGAAATCCCCGGAACTATCATACTAGTCACAAATACCCCCTAAAATAATAATTTTATAAAGCATTCATCCCCATATGTGTCATCAGAAGATGTTAAAACGGGGGTTTGCAACATTTTGAATAGCCTTTTTTTTTGTGTGTGTGTGTGGTAGTGGTGTGGGGTGTGGGGTGGGGGGAGTGTTGAATAAGTGCAAGGCACAATTGCTCACGGCCCACATTGGCCTATTTGTTATAAGTTATATGTTTTATGCTATTATGTGTAAGGGGAAAATTTGCAAAATCTACACACGGACATTTTCGGACCCTTCACCCTTATTTTCAACATGAGGGAGGTAATTCAATCAGAGAAAAAGTTTGGGGGATTTTGTGCATAACCCATAATTAAATAAGTAAACCCATACAGGTGGTGCTCTGGTTTTGGGGATGAAAGAGTGTTAAATGAAGAAGTCTAATGTTAAACGAAATCGTATCCTGATGTGAGAGTACTAAAGCCTCGTCCCTATGACTAACTACAAGTCTCATTCTAAGTAAATTTGGCTCCGACTTCAATAGCATCAATAATAGTCGTGTGACTGCATCGTGTGACTGCTCTTACTTTCTCGCTCTGAATTTGACTGCAATAAATATCATCCTCGGTTTCCATAAGCAAGTCTAATATTTCATCCAAATATTGTCGATCCCATCTTATAATAGAAAAAAATAATCTCTTCATAACCGATCCAGTTGCCAAAAATGTTATCTCTGCCGGTTCTAAATCCATCAATTGGGCAAATCCAAATGTTCCACTCTTAGCAAAAGAACCATCTGAACTACTCTTTAGCGCTTGCATTTATCAACGAACATTTTCTAGGGAGAAAATGTCAAAATATTTCCCCACTGATTCTATGCAGAGACCATGATTTTCTGCTAAGGAAACCGTATCAGAACCTCGGAAAACTTCTTTGTAAACATATTTTGGTATCTGCGAGAGATTGAAAAAAAATACGAGCCATTACCCATAACATAATGGGTCTAAATTGTATTTACATGTTGAATCGTTAAAACTCCCCAGACCTAAATTAAGAGTTTATAGAATTCACAAACTTTAAGAGGTGAATTTGACTTAGGTAACTCACTAATGGTTGAAATTAGACTAGACTTTAGTACTAGTTTATTAGAATTTAGCATTTTTTCAACGTAAAAGCTTCACTATTGAAGGTGGCATTCAACCACCAGAATGTACCCAATGATAAAAAATAATTATGGTGATATCAAAGTCTAATTTCAACTATTAGTGAGGAATCCAAATCAAAATGGCACTAAAAGAACATTGTTTTCGAATTTCAACCTCCCAACTTTTTATACTGAGCACCAAATAAACATCAGTTGACGTCGATCTTCTACGCCCCAAGTGACGTTGGAACTTCACCCAATTTCATGTACATATTTAAAAATAGGACTCTTCATTAACAACAACCCGGTATATAAGAAAACATATTACAAAGAGTACAAAATACAAAAAACAAACAATCATATTACATTGTATGTGATATGACTCCAACTACCAGTGTAATATAATGGCTCCAACTACCCAAACGAAGACGAAAAATGTGTTCAGTATCTCTCCAAAATAAAATTATGAACTTCCTTCATTTCTCTCAAATAACTCTGGATGATTGCAAACCTTCCATTATATAGGAAAAGAAAAAAATTAGGGTGTGGTTGATTACAAAATTGGAAAATCATCAAAAAATAATTTCTTTTTATGAGAAGTTGGAAAATGCATGGTAAAGATGGGAGTGGTTTGGTCTTATTTTTTTAGTTCTCTGTGGAAATCAATTCTTTGGGTGGTAGGAAAAAAAATGGTCCCCACAGAAATGATAAAACTATCGAGCACTTTTCTTAGTTATAACAATTGTTTTCAAAGAATGTATTTATAATCAAGCACCACATAGGAAAATATGAACTAAAATGACAATTTTCAATGGAAAACAAATCAACGACAGTCAAACAGACCCTTATTGGTGAATGACACTAATATGATATTATATAAAAGTATTATCAAACTTAGATAATAATATTTATAGTAACAACAATACTTCAAAAAAATGGAAGAAACAAAAAATAAATGGACTACCTTTCTCATTTCTTGTTAAGATTCCCGCGGTTGCTATCAAACAACTCAGCAAGAGATATCTTATTCTTTATAGCTTGATATAAGCTTGCTGGAAAAAACTCAACTCGCAGTGTATCATTACCTCAGTTTTACTAGTCAACTCAATAACTACATCTTTTTTAACCTGGCACGGCATGAAAGGCTTCAGAATTGCATACTGTTAAAACGGAGGGAAAAATTGATCAAATCTGAATTACTGGAAAAACATTTGTATGTATTTTCTCCTTTTTCAATAAAAATCATTTATAACAAAAGAAATACAATAGCCTCCATGTTTCAGCAAAGTGCTAAAAAAATAGAGTTTCTAATATTTTAAATTAAAGCAAATATATAGCGAATTGTGGCAACGGAAAGATCACTAACAAAGACTAGCAATAACAATTCATAGTAAAAGCTTGTTGACATCATCTCAAACATGGATGTCTTCAATTTCTCAACTCTAACCCAAATAAAAAAAATACAAAACAGAAAAGTTAGTTTAGGTTTATAACCTATATTAATACATTCAGCAATCAAATTTGAATCAAATTTCCATAACCGGCAATTTATACAGCTATGATCTAAAAAAATACGGAATAACTCAAAATGAAATTATTAAAATGCTCAAAAAGAAATTATTGAACTAGAGTTCACTCACCAATCTGTTAAGCTTGCGCTCATTTGAAGTTCCACCTTTTTCCGCATGGTTCTCGATTCTAATAATACAAAGACGGGAGTGATGAGAAAAAGATTTCTAAATTAGTTAGTAAAATGTATAACAGACAGTAAAACATGTTTCTAGAGACATACCCTTTTGAAAACCACTCTTTGAATTGGTCATGGCCGTCAAATAAGGTATGCGTGATGAAATACAGGAGGGCCCATAACTCGGCCATGTTATTCTGGATTGGTGTACCAGTCAGAAGCAAGAGATTTCAACAATTAAAACTGAGCAACGTAATGTTGTACTTTTATTTAAAAATTTAAATTAATATTGTCAATAGTTTCAGATATCAAATATAATTAAGTAGATATCTGGAACATTATATATAAACAAAAATATTATAATTATCATATGATAAATAAACAAAAAAACTATGATAATCAAATAGGGAAAGGGACCACTAAAAAAACATTAAAGATTGGACAATAATTAAATTACATGTTAAGATAAGATTTATATACATAAATACATATATAGAGAAGTGCAAACAGGAGCGGACCTAATATGTTGATGGGAAAGGCACATGCCCCTCTCAAACTTTATAAAAAAAGGGATCTTCCTATTAAGTCCCATTTACTAGATATTTTTCCTAATCAGTCCCGTAAGTAATTTTTTTCCCTATTAGATCCTACTAATAAAATACACGTTTTTTTCTTCATTTTATGGACCATTTTAGCCTTCCTGTCTTTTAGGAACCCACTTCCCCATGTATATCTTTTGAATATCAACTGAGATGGTTGATACGTTTCTCTCTCAATTGTTCAGCACCCCGGTTATCTCTCTCATATCTACAAATATTCAGCAAATACGTTTAGAGGCCAAGACCCATCTTTGTTTTTCATTTGAAGCCCTGTGAGAAACCCCATCTCAATAAGGAATTTAACAAATACTCTTGTCTGCATGTATGTTGGTTTAAATCGATATGTATACATATATATACTCAAGCTTTTAAGAACCATCCACGGTGTAAATAAAAAAAGAAAATTAGATGAAGAAGAAGATTGAATATTTGGGGCTGTCAGCGATTTGGGAAAAAATTGACGGGGAAGCAGGGGTTTCGGGGATGGGGTTAGCCGGCGGTGGAGAAATAGAAGACGAAGGGGGTCGGTGGGTTGAGTGGTAAACGAAATTGGGTTTGGGAGAATGAGGGTTAATGGGTTAAAGGGTTTGGGGAAATTTCATTTTTTTATACTTCTTTTGTGCAATTTTTTTATCCCAACTTCATCAAAATGATATATGCTTAGGTTTGTGGTTTTATTACAGATCATAGGTTCTGATTGTGGTTGTGGTTTTGGATTTTGGGTGAGCATGTACTTTTTTGAATATGCACTGTTTGAAGACCATATATAGTATGCTCCCTCTGGAAAAAAATTGTCATATAATATGTGAATAATCACTATTTTAATACACATGCACCGACTGAAATCCAAAAAAAAATGAACATCCAGTATTTGAATACAATTAAAAAGTGTGCACTCTCTTTAATCCTCATTCAGCGAATATTCACTGAAAACAGTGTTACTCCACTGAATTTGACCTTTACATATTTTTAGCGAATTGAGCGTGTTACTAGATTTTAGATTGAAAATTCATTACACTACACAATGAATTTTGACTTGACATTTTCAATCATTCAGAGAATATGCACTGTTTGAAGACTTCATATATAGTATGCTCCCTCTGAAAAAAAATTGTCCTATAATATGTGAATATTCACTATTTTAATACAAATGTACCGATTTAAATCCAAAAAAGTGTACATCCAGTATTTGAATACAATTAAAAAGTACGCACTGTTTTTAATCCTCGTTCAGTGAATATTCACTGAAAATAGTGTTACACCACTGAATTTGAACTTTGTTACACGACACAATGAATTTTGACTCGACATTTTCAGTCATTCAGTGAATATGCACTATTTGAAGACTTCATATGTAGTATGCTCCCTCTAAAAAATTGTTGTCCTATGATATGTGAATATTCACTGTTTTAATACACATGAGGAGAATTTTCACCTAAAAAATTGTTGTCCTATGGTATAAAATTGTCAATGTTTTTAATGCTCGTTCAGTGAATATTCACTGAAAATAGTGTCACGCCACTGAATTTAAACTTTATTACACTACACAATGAATTTTGACTCGACATTGCACTTTTTGAAGACTTCATATATAGTATGCTCCTTCTGGAAAAAAATTGTCCTGTAAATGTGAATATTCACTATTTTAATACACATGCACCAATTTAAATCCAAAAAAAAATGAACATCCAGTATTTCAATACAATTAATAAGTACGTATTTTGGACAATGTGAAAATTCATTACTTGATATACTAAACGATTATAAAAGTTAGTGTTCACTCTTATTTTTGCATACATTTATTTTTGCGTGAAAGTGTATGTCGACTTTATTATAATATGTTCATATATTAATGTGGTACAAATACTCCCTTTTTACAGATGGCTAAGACTACAAAAAGGACAAAGACAAGATTAAATGAGGATGACGGTCTAGACATGATAGACCAAACGGAGCACATACTTCAATATAAATGTAACCTCTATGGCTTAGTGAAGCTCCTAAAACAAATCAAATTAAGTTTTAGGGTAGAATCTTTTTTAGGTATGACTCCTTTTTCCGCAGTATTCTCATCTTTAGTCGAAAACAATTTTGATAGTATTTTGTTAAAAAATATGAGAATAATGTTGAGAATATCATAATAATGTATGATCCGGTGCAGAGGAAGTTCAAAATTGGGGGGAAATTTCTTACGTTTACCCCGATGGACATTGCACTTATCTTTGGTATACCATTCGGTGAAGAAGATGTCAAAATTCCTTCTTATGCCACTAAGCCAACGTCGTCATTCATCAATAGGAGGTTTAGTGATGTGACGGGAATGGTTTCCACAAATGTAATTAAGAATGAGCCCATTAAAGTCGCGGAAGAGGATTCCCTTGAAGGAGATATGGATGTGTGTAGATTATTATGCCTTTTCACAATTGGAACTTTGCTCTTCCCCACTCGAGGTGTAAAGATTAGGTGGGCATTCTTTAATTTTGTTAAAGATATTGAATCTATGGGAAAGTACAATTGCCATCGATGATATGTCGCACACTAGTTAACTCGATCCATTCATCGTACACTAATCCCGAATCAATTACAGGATGTGTGATTAGTCTCCTGGTTAGTCATTTAAACTTTTATACAAATATGAATAATATACTACTTATTGTTGTGATTTTCATAGTATGTCACTTATCTTATTCTTCTTTTATTTGTTAATATTAGTATTGGTTGTGTGAGCACACAACCATCATACAACCCGATGCGTGTCGTGGATCGTTCCCGAGATTTCAAAAATGGTCTCTCACCAGGCTTAATGAACAATTTCCACAGAACATTCTTGTAACAAATTATGCGGAATTTGAGGTAACATACATTTACTTGTCAAGTTGGTTATATTCACTAAATTTTGAATATTCACTGTTTAATACCTAAGAGCAGTGAAGTGCATATACCAAACAGTGGATATTTATTGTATATGTATTTTTCAAAGAGTGTGCATACAGTGAATATTCACTGTATAGCTATTTTTTAGCAGTCTGCAATTTGGTGTGCGTACAGTGAATATTCACTATATGGTTTGTTTGAAGTGTGGATTTCAAAGCAGTCATAAAAATGAAATTTTAGTGCTTTTCACATAGTGAATATCCACTATATGGGTATTTAAAAAAAATAATGTAAAGCGGTGAACATTATTAGTGCGTATATCAAACAGTGAATATTCAGTGATTCATATTGCAATATTCACTGTATTTGTTTAAAGAGATTTCATTGAATAAAATGTTCAAATTGAATATTACATACAATGCATAATATATTAATTTCAAATATTCAATACACGCAGGTAAATGATGAGATGCTATTGATGACTAGCTATGAACAAAGAGTATTTGGTGTGGATGAAATTGCTATTGCTGATGATGTCGGTTTGGGCAATGTCAATGTAGGAGATGGTGGAAACAATGATAATGAAGCTATTGGGAGGGTCGATGGTGAACATTCAAGTCATGCACAAGTGGAAGAAAATAAAGTTTTGAAAGAAAAGATTAAAAAACTTGAGGATGATTTGTTTAAATCTGATATGGAGTATATAAAAATGTGTAAGGAAATAGAGGAATTTAAGAGTGACATGGTTAATATGGTTGAAGACCATAGGAGTAAAATCGAAGAAAAGGTTAAGGACATTGAACGGTTGAATTCTATTATTAATGATCTTACCGTACCTCAAGCGATAGGAATTGAAGATGCGTTGACACTCCAACGTGAGAGGATTTTAGAAATGGAGAAGATGGAAAAAATATATAAAGAAGAAATTGAGTCTCAGGATGGGGTTATCAAGAGGATGCTTAAAAGATCTCAAGAAGTACATGGTGAAAAGAGAGAGCTCGAAGACAAGGTCGATGAACTAATGGCACATCGGGTAGAGTGACACATCTAGCAATTGAATACATGAGCGATACCAAGTTCTTATGCAGATAAGAATGAAAATTTAACTCCGACTGGAAAGGAAGTGAAAGTTGTTGAGGGATCATTAGTTGTAGAAGAAACACCTTACCATACCCCTTCGCATTTGAAACAACTTGAAGATGTTATGAATTCAATGGTGAAAGGAATAAAGCAAAAAAAGGATAGGAAGGTGAAAAAATCGAGTGCATATGAGTATGATTCTAAAGGACATGGCAAACATAAGAGGATGGCTACACAACTATCGAAGAAATCAATCGGTCCAACAAAGCCAATTATTCAAAAAATGAAAATGACGAAAAATGTGCCCACCAAAAAAGGCGTTGTCGGCAAATATATGGAGTATTCAAACTTGGAACGTCTACGAACCATTTACAACACAGAAGGATATGGTATGTACATTAGATATATGTGAATATTCCACATGATATTTCTTGTGGTGAAAAATACCCATACAGTGAATATTCACTAAACGGGTGGTGTACAGTGAATCTGTATGGCATTCAGTGAATATTCAGTGATTGTTTTTTTTTCAAAGTGAAATTTGGTGCACACAACAATATTCATTGAACGAGTGTTTTGAAAAGTTTCAAAGAATCTTCATGGTCATTCAGTGAATATTCACTGAGTATTTTTTTTCAAAGTTTGAAATTTGGCTATATAGTGAATATTCTCTGTGCAAAATCTGCATAGGCATTCAGTGAATGTTCACTGATTCTTTTTTTTTTCAAAGATTAATATTTCGTGCATATAGTGAATATTCTCTTTTTTGTACGAATTTGGTGTCTATACAGTGAGCATGAGCAGTGAATATGCATGGGCATTCAGTAAATATTCACTAATTATTTTTTTTAGTGTTAAAATTGGTGCACGGTGAATTCTCGTGCGAAATTTGGTGTGCAGTGAATATTGACTGTATGGTTATTTGCACAGTGAATATTCACTGTATGGGTATTCTTACCATTCAAAATTTGGTGGATAGTGAATATTCACTTATTCAATGCCTTAGTACGAGAAATGTCGTGCATATAGTGAATATTCACTATTTTGGTAATTTCAAGTGCATACAGTGGATATCCCATATATGAATAGTTTTCAAAGCAGTTACTTTGAAATGAAAATAGACATCAATTTAGTGAACATTGAATGCATTTTATATCGAACTATCCGAATTAAATGTATACGATATTTTAACTTTTCTGATGTAAAACAGAGCAATGGTACGAGAAGAACAAACAACTGGTGAGATAGTGTTTGTGAAGGACTTATTGGAAGTGCTTGATGACAAAAGTATTACATCAAATGTAAGAATGTTATAAATAATATATTCGTAGTTGCGTGTTAATTGTGACAACCCGCCTAATAAGATACCGGGCGATCACTCCTATATCAAATTTTAACAGGAGTCTCATATGGATCATTCTTAGCATCACTGTCGAAAATCCATTTAATTACTACTAACCTATTAGGCTGGCGTCAAATTTTTTTACTTAACTACTCTTTTTAAACAATTACAGATAAAATATCCACATAGTTTGCATAAATGAAACTGAAATGAAATAAAATAACCGAACACTCGGTCAAAATATACAATCAAACTGAATGCTGCTAAAAGAATGGCTAAATGCAATTGGGTTATTAGCCCGAATGTTTATACAATACTTCCTATCTAGAGTACAAGGATAGAAGCATCTACCGAGAACTCGCAAGAATCCACAGTTGCTACAGCAGACGTCTGACTCGAAAGAAGTGTCATCCAGGCGTCCTTGCGTCTGGACACCTATATAGTATATATATATATATATAGGAAGAAAGGAAAGGTAGATAAACGGGTCAGAGCCTGAGTTTGAAAATATTTTGCAAGTGCATAAATGCTTTATTTTTAGAAAAATAGATTTTATCTCATATTTAAATTGGTATCGCACTCCCATGAGATACCCCTTACCTCTCTTCTAACAGTGCACACCTAACGCACTTCACATTCTAGTTAAGCTACCCTGCCTAACTAATCTAATTCACCCGTCTACTAGAAACCTCTACAACCCGAGCACTATGGGCTAAACTTCTCTCCATTCTCAACACTACGCTAAGTTCGTGCGTGGGGTATCTCGCGAAGCGAAATCCAAACAAGGAACCCTCCCGATAGACTACTACTTGGCAGGGTTAATGGTAGAGATCCATTGGGCCTGTAGCACAAAACCAAAGTATAAATACATACTTATATATTTATATACATATCACATTCTTTCTTATATATATCTTATAATATACCTCCGGATAATATCTCCCGGACTGAGGTTTACCAGTTCAATTTCATCTTTATAATACACATTCGGATATGTCTCCCAGACTAAGGATTCAAATACAAAGTATTTATCAATACTTATCATTTTCATTTCAAAACTTTCCATTTCCCTTCTCATATCCAGGAAATGTATTTAAAATCCAACTCATTAGCATGAATTGCTTTAACATAACATATTGTGACAACCCGCTATCCGGAATAAAGGGTGGCCAGCCCTATACCCCGATAAAATAGGAAATCATTGATAAATACCATTCTCAGCATCACAACAATATGCAAAGTATAAGGAATAACCACTCTATGTTCCAGAAAACGGGTTATCAAAAACTTTGATTTGAAATAAAAAGAAAACATTTTCAACAACCCATAATAGAAATAGAGGGTGGAAACCCCCACAAGCGTAAATAAGAAACCCAAAAGATACAAAGGACCGCATGAAACGTCGGTCAAATAACAACCATACAACATACAATGAGTACCAAGTGTTACATAATAGGTCCATTATACAATTACAACGGTTTGGGCAGCAAGCCCGAATAAACTGAACATAACTAGAAACATAAATGGAGGCGTCTACACAAAACTCCCGTGAAACCCGCACAATGTCACGGCTCCTCAAAACATAAGGAAGGAAGGGTCATTACTGACGACCGTGCGACGGAACACCTGATCGGATTATATATATATATATATACAACAAGAAATGGAAACCGGTCAGGGCCGAATATATGTGATCAATAGATAAATGACATGTATGACGATGATGCACAATTAAGCATGGATAATAGTCTAGCATGGTAGCCGCATGGAAGGAACTAAAACTGATAAAGGACTATGTAGAGTAAGATTCATGATAAAACATAATTAAAAGTACTTAAGAGCCTTTAACATCTTTCATCATATTTCAATTTCAATCATCTTTTCCATTCCTTATCAGGAATATAATTATCATCATGTGCTCTTTATGGCACTAATCTCAATAGCATGCTCTTTGTGGCATAAAGTTGCTCTTTACGGCATTCATATTCCACCGAGTCCAACTCGATAATTAGAATAGTCATAAATATAAATATAACGATTCTAAGACCGCCCGTCCGGGTTTCCCCACTGTGCGCGTCCCTAAATAACCATCATCTTCCAGGGCCTAACATAAGACAACCTGGGATCCTATCGAAAAACGTCGGGAAGCGGCCATATGCCTGCGGGGTAGTCAAGACCACACCCAGAATCTCCTACCCATCGCAGAAAAATAAAACAAGCGCTCATATGGCCTAGGACTATATCCACCCTGCATTCATTAGCCAGGGGGCTTCACCTCTCGCACGGACTTCCCTTAAGATGGTATTTAGAGAGGTGTGTAACATCCATTTTATTTATTTCCATTACATGATTTAGTAAATTATCATTTACCTTAACAACTTCCCATCTTAATAAATGTATAAGCTAAACCGGGACTATACGTATTACGTACCGTCATAACATCCTCGATAAGAAATTCGGACTCCAAAGTTATTCACCAAGCCTCTTTTAGGCCTTAATATAAACCATCAAGTCAAATCTAACTCGAGTTGAATTCTACTGTCTCCAAATTGACCTTAATATATTCTAGACCCTTATAAAACTACGAGACGAAAGTAATGCCTAAGTATTACTTTAAATTCCCCTTTGAATGAACCCTAGATGAACCCTTTCGAGTCTAGGATGTCGTCCCAACTCAACTAATACTCTAAACCCTATGTTTACTTCATTTAAGAAGGTCCCTAATCATTAATCCTAAAGAAAAGGGGTTAAAAATGAAAAAGAAAAATTTGAAAAAGTGCAGGGCTACCGAATCGATTCGCCCCCTTGGCCGAATCTATTCGTCCAGAAAATTTGGGTTTCTGCATAACTGCCGAATCGATTCGGATAAATTTCGAATCGATTCGGTTCACAAGACTTGGGCACTGGACTTAACCGAATCGATTCGCCCAGGGGGCCGAATCGATTCGGGCCTGCGATTTTGCCAAGAATTGGCTATGGAGTCTTGGACTCCATTTTCTTCCCCAACTCAACTTTCTTCAAACCAAACTTATATACCAACACTAAAATAACATCAATGATACTATTGATCATCTAAAACCTCATGAATCATCTTTGAGTGAATCAAAACCCAAAAATACATAAGAAAACCCTAAGTTTGCTCACCTAAAATCAATACACCATTATCATAGCAAATCATCTATCTCAAGACACAAATAGCAAGTAAAAACTTTCCTTGATTCAGCAACTTTGCAGATTTATTGGTGTAGTAGCAAATCCTCTCTCAATCTCCAAGTCTTTCTCTTTACTCTTCTCTTTCTCTCTTTTGGTTTTGGAAGGAAATTAGGGTAATTAGAAGACTTAATAGGCTGAAGTCGTGGCTTAAGATAAATGTCCCACTCAATTAACTAATAGTGCGATAAAATAATACGCAACTGCATAATTAAGGCACAACCAGTCAAAAATGCCCAAAACTACAAAATACAATATGGTACATTATTTGACTATTTCGCACATTCCGGAATCAACTGCAACCTCCAAATTATCATTTGGACATTTTAACATTCAATTTAGGTTCCGCTCTCATAATTAAGCCAAATATCATTTTAAATACAGATGATATTAATAAGCATGACATAGCAATATTTACCCATAATTATGATATGTATGCAAACTCACAATAAATATCAACTTTTCTACATTGAATTAACATTCAAATCATAACCCAACACTGGTCTCTAATTACTATACTAAGTAATTACTATAAAATACGGTCTCATAAGCGAGGGTTATTACATACTCCCCCCCTTATGAGAAAATTTTTCCCCCAAAATTCAGGCATACCTCATAAGAAAAGATGTGTATATTTCTCCCGCATCTCATCCTCACGTTCCCAAGTTGATTCGCTTGCATGATGATGATTCCAATGAACTCTCACTAGGGGCACCACACGAGATCTCAACTTTCGCTCCCCAAACTCAAGGATAGCAACCGGTTGTTCTTCATAAGAAACGTCGGGCTGCAACTCGATATCTTCGAAAGGAATGACCGGGAAAGGTCCAACAAAGCGAGGTGCAAGCTTTCCTTTCTTCCCAAAACGTTTAATACCCTTCATCGGGGACACTCGCACTAACACTTGGTCTCCCACTTCCAATTCCATATGTCTCCTACCCGCATCGGCGTAGCTCTTTTGGCGATCTTGGGCTATCCGTATGCGATTTCGAATAAGCTCAATCTTCGAAGAAGTATCTTGGATCATTTCAGGTCCAAGAAAGTTATTATCACCCACTTCCAACCAACAAGCGGGCGATCTACAAGGTCTGCCATACAGAGCTTCATAGGGTGCCATTCCAATAGTGAATTGGTATGAGTTGTTGTAAGAAAACTCAACTAACGGGAGGTATTGTTCCCAACTGCCTTTAAAATCGAGTATGCACATACGAAGCATATCCTCCAACATCTGGTTTACCCTTTCGGTCTGACCGTCTGTTTGAGGATGATAGGAAGAGCTTAACTTCAATTCAGTCCCCATAGCTCCCTGGAAACTCTGCTAAAAGTGGGACACAAATATTTTATCTCGGTCAGAGATAATGTTTAAAGGTACCCCGTGGAGTCTGACGATCTCCTCAATGAACAACTGGGCATAACGAGCGGTATCATAGTCGGTGCACACGGGCAAGAAGTGTGCCGACTTGGTCAAACGGTCGACAATCACCCAAATTGAGTCGTGACCCTTTTGCGATCTAGGCAAGCCTGTAACAAAGTCCATCGAAATGCTCTCCCATTTCCATACGGGAATCTCGAGCGGTTGTAACAAACCTGTCGGTCGCTGGTGGTCAATTTTAACCAACTGACAAGTAGTGCATTGAGACACAAACTCGGAGATATCCCTCTTCATACCCGCCCACCAATACAAACGACGCATATCTTGGTACATCTTGTCCCCGCCTGGATGCACCGTGAACTTGGACCCGTGGGATTCCGCCATTACTGCACGTCTCAAATCTCCATCGTCGGGAACCACAAGTCTTCCATGGAAGCGTAGTCCACCCTCAGAACCAATTGAGTACGACTCCGCTCCCTCAGACAACAGCTGGCGTGTATGGTCTTGACAAACTTTATCTCTTTTCTGAGCTTCCACAATCTTTGCTATAATCGTGGGAGTAACCGTCATCACAGAAAGGAATGCTCTCACCCTTGCATCCTCCAGGCTGAGTTCTTTCCACTTAGCTTTCCACACCTCAGCTAAGTCTCCATCAGGCTATCTACTCAAGGCATCTGCTACCACATTCGCCTTCCCGGGGTGATAATGAATATCAAATTGGTAGTCTTTCACAAACTCCAACCAACGACGCTGGCGCATGTTCAAATCCTTTTGGGAAAATAAGTATTGCAGCGATTTGTGGTCGGTGAAAAGACTAAACTTTTCCCCCAAGAGATAATGCCTCCATATCTTCAAGGCAAATACAACGGCGGCAAATTCCAAGTCATGCACCGGATAGTTCCTCTCGTGAGGTTTCAACTTACGAGAAGCGTACGCAATGGGTTGTCTCTCTTGTTGAAGAACACCTCCTAATCCCTGAAGAGATGCATCAGTGAAGACGAGATATTCCAATCCCGGCTTTGGCAATGCCAGGACTGGAGCCGAAGTTAGTCTATCCTTAAGCTCATCAAAATCCGCTTGACATGAACGGTCCCATACAAATCTTACTCCTTTCCGGGTTAAATTCGTCAATGGGCTAGCAACCTTGGAAAAGCCTTTAATAAATCGACGGTAATAACCCGCCAAGCCCAGAAAACTATGAACTTCAGTGGGCGTCGGGGGCTGACCCCATTCCTTTACCGCGATCACCTTACCCGGATCCACAGACACGCCTTGGGATGACACCACATGCCCCAAAAATTGAACTTCCTTCAACCAGAAGCCACACTTCTCAAACTTTACATACAATTGATGATCTCTCAATCTCTGCAGGACCAACCGCAAGTGAGCAGCGTGATCCGACTCTGTCTGAGAATAGACTAGGATGTCATCAATAAATACAATGACAAACTGGTCAAGGAAATCCCGAAACACCCTGTTCATAAGGTCCATAAACACTGCAGGGGCATTGGTTAGCCCAAAGGGCATAACCAAGAATTCGTAAGATCCATAACGGGTCAAAAAGGCCGTCTTGGATACATCTTGCTCTCGTATCCTCAATTGGTGATACCCTGTCCGCAAGTCGATCTTGGAGAAGTAGGAAGCTCCCCTAAGTTGATCAAACAAGTCGTCGATGCGAGGTAAAGGGTATTTATTCCGGATGGTGACTTTATTCAACTCTCTATAGTCCACGCATAACCGGAGAGAACCGTCTCTCTTCTTCACAAACAATACCGGAGCGCCCCACAGTGAGGTACTACGCCTAATAAAGCCCTGCTCCAGTAGCTTCTGAATCTGATCTCTCAGCTCCCTCATCTCCACAGGAGCCATTCGATAAGGAGCTTTGGCGATCGGTCGAGTTCCCGGCATTAAGTCAATCACAAACTCTATTTCCCGACTTGGAGGTAATCCCGGTATCTCCCGAAAAATATCTTCAAAATCTCTAACGATTGGAAGAGAATTTAGGGGAACCACGACATCTCTAGATGCATCTTCCGCAATACAATATAGATAAGCACTCGTGCTCCCTTCCATACAAGGCATAACTACCAGGAACATCTCTTGTCCCGGAACCGCAAAAACTATACTTTTCCCGTAACAATTCACTATAGCACGGTACTTCACTAGCCAATCCATACCCAAAATTACATCGTACCCGACCATATCAAGGACGAGTAAATCGGCCTCAAAACACAAGTCACCAAGATTAATTCCTATGTTTTTACATACGAAGAAAATCAATGAACCATCGCCCATAGAGGATTCAACACTAGTGAAGGTACTTTCAGCAGATTTTATCAAACCTGTAGTCTGGGCAAAACTTCTAGAAATAAATGAGTGGGTAGCACCTGTATCAAATAGGATTCGACCCATATGCCCATGAATGAGAAACTTACCCTCGATCGCTGGTGGTGCCGGAGGAGCTGGAGGGAGTAGAGCCTCCTGAATATGGTAAACCCTTCCGTACTGCAATTGCCCCTATTGAGGAGGAGCAACCGGATTAGGCGCTTGGGGCGGAAACTGTACATACGGCTGCTGTGGGGCCCTTGGAAGATGCCCTCCAACCAACTGAGGACACGCCCTTTTATAGTGGCCTAGCTCCCCACACTGGAAACATTTATTTTTTGTATTATCCTGATTCCTGCCTTGGTTATTCCAGAATTGCCCCGCACCTCGGCCCTGTTGGCCCCTACCTCCATTTCCTCCTCGGCCTCCCTGTGGTTGCTGACCACCTTGACCCTGCCTGTTATTATTGCCACCAGCATTAAACCCACCGAAACGTTGATGCTTTACCGAATCCCCCTGCTAAGGATCCCTCTCAACCTGCTTGTTCCCCGAGGATTGGGACGAGGAAGATGTTCCCCCTCCGCTCCCAACTCCTCCCTATCTCACTGTTTGCCCCGCAGTTACAACCTTCTTCTTGTTTTGCACAAACAATCTATGCTCCTGACAGTGAAGTAAAGCAGCATTCATCACATCACCAAAGGTCACCAGAGATGGATTTCCCAGCGAATGTTGTTTTATTCGCCAATGCAAACCTCCCACAAACTTGGAGATCCTCTTCGCTTCTAGAGTTACTTCATCCGGTATAAATCTTGCTAACCGGGTAAACTCCTCCTCGTACTCGGCAATCGATCTCTCCCCTTGTACCAAATCCTGAAGCTTCCTCTGCATTTCCCTCTGAACTGCAGGAGGGAAATACTTTCCATCAAACAAAGCCCAAAATTTTGTGATGGACATAGTATCCCTTTGTTCGGGTGTCGTCATTGACTCCCACCAGTGCAAGGCCGGTCCGACAAGCTTGAAAGTAACGAGAATTTGCTTTCTCTCCTCACTACATTCCACCATTCTAAGATGGCGCTGCATATATCTCTTCCACTGGTTCGCCTTGATAACATCCGAACCTCCCTCGAATTCCGGGGGATGTCCCTTAAGGAAAGACTCCCTCACCCGTTCCCACTGAGAAGGTCCCGTAGGAACTAGTGCTTCTTGTCCCCTAACTTGAGCTTGTGGCCTTTGTTGGGCCACTGCAGTCATCGCGGCGTTGACAGCTTGGGCCACAATATTTGCCACTTCAGCGGCACTGATATTCCCCTGCTGCGGTGGAGGACCAAACTCATCCTCAACAACCCTGTTACGTCTAGCGGGACGTCCTCTCTTCGGCGGCATCTGAGATAGAGACGAAATAGAGTTAAAACATAATATAAGACAATCTATTTAGCAGAAGATCGCATACATAGGCAGCAAAACAATCCTAACATTAAGTTCTATATCAAAGAACGCTACGGTAGAACGTGACAAGTCCGCATAGATCCTAAAGACTCTAGAACTTGATGCTCTGATACCATCTGTGACAACCCGCTATCCGGAATAAAGGGTGGCCAGCCCTATACCCTGATAAAATAGGAAATCATTGATAAATACCATTCTCAGCATCACAACAATATGCAAAGTATAAGGAATAACCACTCTATGTTCCAGAAAACGGGTTATCAAAAACTTTGATTTGAAATAAAAAGAAAACATTTTCAACAACCCATAATAGAAATAGAGGGTGGAAACCCCCACAAGCGTAAATAAGAAACCCAAAAGATACAAAGGACCGCATGAAACGTCGGTCAAATAACAACCATACAACATACAATGAGTACCAAGTGTTACATAATAGGTCCATTATACAATTACAACGGTTTGGGCAGCAAGCCCGAATAAACTGAACATAACTAGAAACATAAATGGAGGCGTCTACACAAAACTCCCGTGAAACCCGCACAATGTCACGGCTCCTCAAAACATAAGGAAGGAAGGGTCATTACTGGCGACCGTGCGGCGGAACACCTGATCGGATTATATATTTATACAATAAGAAATGGAAACCGGTCAGGGTCGGATATATGTGATCAATAGATAAATGACATGTATGACGATGATGCACAATTAAGCATAGATAATAGTCTAGCATGGTAGCCTCATGGAAGAAACTAAAACTGATAAAGGACTATGTAGAGTAAGATTCATGATAAAACAGAATTAAAAGTACTTAAGAGCCTTTAACATCTTTCATCATATTTCAATTTCAATCATCTTTTCCATTCCTTATCAGGAATATAATTATCATCATGTGCTCTTTATGGCACTAATCTCAATAGCATGCTCTTTGTGGCATAAGGTTTCTCTTTACGGCATTCATATTCCACCGAGTCCTACTCGATAATTAGAATAGTCATAAATATAAATATAACGATTCTAAGACCGCCCGTTCGGGTTTCCCCACTGTGCGCGTCCCTAAATAACCATCATCTTCCAGGGCCTAACATAAGACAACCTGGGATCCTATCGAAAAACGTCGGGAAGCGGCCATATGCCTGCGGGGTAGTCAAGACCACACCCAGAATCTCCTACCCATCGCAGAAAAATAAAACAAGCGCTCATATGGCCTAGGACTATATCCACCCTGCATTCATTAGCCAGGGGGCTTCACCTCTCGCACGGACTTCCCTTAAGATGGTATTTAGAGAGGTGTGTAACATCCATTTTATTTATTTCCATTACATGATTTAGTAAATTATCATTTACCTTAACAACTTCCCATTTTAATAAATGTATAAGCTAAACTGGGACTATACGTATTACGTACCGTCATAACATCCTCGATAAGAAATTCGGACTCCAAAGTTATTCACCAATCCTCTTTTAGGCCTTAATATAAACCATCAAGTCAAATCTAACTCGAGTTGAATTCTACTGTCTCCAAATTGACCTTAATATATTCTAGACCCTTATAAAACTACGAGACGAAAGTAATGCCTAAGTATTACTTTAAATTCCCCTTTGAATGAACCCTAGATGAACCCTTTCGAGTCTAGGATGTCGTCCCAACTCAACTAATACTCTAAACCCTATGTTTACTTCATTTAAGAAGGTCCCTAATCATTAATCCTAAAAAAAGGGGTTAAAAATGAAAAAGAAAAATTTGAAAAAGTGCAGGGCTACCGAATCGATTCGCCCCCTTGGCCGAATCGATTCGGCCAGAAAATTTGGGTTTCTGCATAACTGCCGAATCGATTCGGATAAATTTCGAATCAATTCAGTTCACAAGACCTGGGCACTGGACTTAACCGAATCGATTCGCCCAGGGGGCCGAATCGATTCGGGCCTGCGATTTTGCCAAGAATTGGCTATGGAGTCTTGGACTCCATTTTCTACCCCAACTCAACTTTCTTCAAACCAAACTTATATACCAACACTAAAATAACATCAATGATACTATTGATCATCTAAAATCTCATGAATCATCTTTGAGTGAATCAAAACCCAAAAATACATAAGAAAACCCTAAGTTTGCTAAACTAAAATCAATACACCATTATCATAGCAAATCATCTATCTCAAGACACAAATAGCAAGTAAAAACTTGCCTTGATTCAGCAACTTTGCAGATTTATTGGTGTAGTAGCAAATCCTCTCTCAATCTCCAAGTCTTTCTCTTTACTCTTCTCTTTCTCTCTTTTGGTTTTGGAAGGAAATTAGGGTAATTAGAAGACTTAATAGGCTGAAGTCGTGGCTTAAGACAAATGTCCCACTAAATTAACTAATAGTGCGATAAAATAATATGCAATTGCATAATTAAGGCACAACCAGTCAAAAATGCCCAAAACTACAAAATACAATATGGTACATTATTTGACTATTTCGCACATTCCGGAATCAACTGCAACCTCCAAATTATCATTTGGACATTTTAACATTCAATTTAGGTTCCGGTCTCATAATTAAGCCAAATATCATTTTAAATACAGATGATATTAATAAGCATGACATAGCAATATTTACCCATAATTATGATATGTATGCAAACTCACAATAAATATCAACTTTTCTACATTGAATTAACATTCAAATCATAACCCAACACTGGTCTCTAATTACTATACTAAGTAATTACTATAAAATACGGTCTCATAAGCAAGGGTTATTACACATATAACTTTTAAAAAGCCAGTTTTATTAACATAAAAATGCTTTTCCATTTTAAAACATCCCATTTCCCTTCTCACATCCAGGAAATGTATTTAAAAGCAATTTTTATTATCATAAAAATGCTTTTACCATATCATATGCTTCCACTTCCCTTCTTCCATCTGGGAAGTGTTACCGAAGCCAAAAAATTTATCCCATTTCCCTTCTTCCATCCAGGAAATGCATTTAAAGACAATTTATTATCATAAATTGCTTTAACATATAATGCGTTATAAGACCGCCCGTCCGGGTTTTCCCACTGTGTGCGCCCCTAAATGGCTATCATCTTCCAGGGCCTATCATCAAGACAACCTGGGATCCTACAACGCAAGACGTCGGGAAGCGGCCATATGCCTGCGGGATAGTCAAGACCACACCCGGAATCTCCTAACCAGCGCAGAAACAATAATCGCTCATATGGCCTATAGGACTATATCCACCCTGCATTCATTAGCGAGGGGGCTTCACCACACGCACGCAACGTCCCATGTGATAGCGATTTAGAGAGGTGTGTATCCATATTTTATTAATTATGAAAATCATTTGTCTTTCCATTTTGAAAATATTCATATTTACATTTTCAAAATCATTTACATCATAACATATATATATATACTTTAATCACATAGTATATACATATACCATATATTTCTCCTAGAATATATATAAATGGCCATATTTGCCAATCACATATAGCGATGCCCATTGATCCCAAAGATTCTCTCAAAGAATCATAATCATGTATTCATATACGCATGATACTAAACCCAAAGTATTTCCTCACTTTGATAAACGATACATACCTTAATCCCCTCTAAGGATTTATTGGATATCTCCAAATATACCATTTCACACTAATAGAATATATATCTATATTCTCAATTTCATCCTAATCACCTCAAAGGGTTTGCCCAACAATAATCGATATAACTATGCTTTCTATACCCATAATAAAATAGGCCTAAATGCCCACGAAAATATCCTTTCATCTAAAGGTTTACTAACCCTCAAAACCATCGTTTAGGAGTCCCGATATCATAACTAGGGGCCCCCATATAAAACCCCAAATTGTAATTTAACTCCCCATACTCTTTAGGGAGAAAACTGGCAAATCTGACCAAAGCGAATCGATTCGCCCCATTTACGAATCGATTTGGGTAGGCGAATCGATTCGGGTAGGCGAATCGATTCGGGTAGGCGAATCGATTCGGCTCCCAATCCGAATCGATTCGGAAACTATTATGCAAACAGGTCCTTAATGGCGAATCGATTCGGTTTATACCCGAATCGATTCGGCCCACTGCAGAAACCCAAATCCCATTAGGTGAATCGATTCGGCCTGCTCGAGGGTCACAGTTTGAGCAATTTCTCAAACTTCAAAATACCTCAAAACTCAATCCGATCTCCATATTCGTTGTTTCTAACCTCATCCAACATCTCAATAAACATCTAATCTAGGTTTTCCAACTAACACATCAATTATTTTGGGGGTATTAAACCATTTCTCTTAGATTTAAACCCTAAAACCATAAAAACCTAGTTTTGGCATCTCTCCCATTTCAATTCCATTTTATACTCCATTAACATGGTTTTAATACTAAAAATCAATAAGAGTTTACATTACATCAATGTGTAAACTCATATCCAACTTTTCCAAATTTATTTTAAGGGTTCTAACTCAAAAATCATATTTTTACCAACTATGATATGAGATAATTGCATAAAATGGAATAAAGCAAGTAAACACTTGCCTGGAGGATGAAATCCGACGATCTCGAGTCGAATCCGACGGAGTTTGGCCGAATCTTCCTTTTTCTCCTCTTTTATCTCCTTCTCTCTCTCTCTCTTCCTTCTTTTCTCTTTTCTTTCATATTCTCTTTCTCTTCCTCTCTCCCTCTTGACTTATAAGGGAGAAAAATAAGGGTTTAACCCTTAAAACCCAAAAATGACTCGTTTACTCAATTACGAGCCCATTTAACTCCAAAATTTCTCGAAACTCAATTTCGACAATCGTACACTCTTCTTCGACTATCTTGGACATTCCGAGACTCACGGCGGAGTCAAAATTTCCATCCGAAGCACTTGACCGCAAATCACTATTCTAACCCATATAATTAAAGGCGGGTTTTCTAATCAAAATTTTACCTTTTTGTCGCTTTAGCCAACGACGACAAGTAATTAAAATACTTCGACCTATTTAATTCCAAAAATAGTTACAACACCCATCGAAAATCATCTAATCCTTGAAAATCCCAAAAATCACTATTTCGAAAGATTCTCCAAATTTCCAATTTATACTTAATAATGGAATTTAATTGTCTCCAAAAAGGACGGGTTGTTACATTAATTTACATTGCTAATATCATTACATTTTAAGGTGGTGGATGCATATGCAGGTATATTGAAAATGGAGGATGAGCCGTATCTAATTGGGCACCCAGAAGACAAACTACACGACACCCCGTATTTCTTCACAAGCTTGTGCTGGGTAATTTGTAAATATCTACATCTGCTTTATATGATAATTGTTTTATAAGATTTTGTTATACATTTCTAAACTTTAAATGTGTTTCAGACTAACGTACGCGATAATCATACCAACCTCAGGAAGTTTTAGATTGAAGATCGCATAAATATAGCGGCCCATAACAATAGGTGGTTATTTTTCCCAATGAATTCTAGCACTGAAAAAGGTATGAGAGGTGGATTTCATTTTCACCTACTTGTGTACGATACAAATGAGGGGCATATGTTGCACTACAATCCGTATATACCAGACAATACTTTTGAAGATCGCTACTTTTTAGACGCAACAAAGCTGGTAATAAAATTACTCTCCAAATAAAACACGGGACTTATGAAATCTATTACATGTGTACAAATTTAATTACGGTTTCATTATGACGTGATATATAACTAATTTATGTTTGAATTGGTTAACTATAATGTTGTGTACTAGAGGTATTACATTATGGATCTTCTTCTACGTCGACGCGATGAAGATCTTGCAAAAATGAGAAATGATGGGCAAGATACACAAAATGCCCTCTCGAAAACCCAAGAGTACAAGATTCCTATAATCAAAGTAGAAGATTGTCCTAAACAAGATCCCAAGTCGTATGTTCTGATTTTTTTTTCATTTACGGCATATGTAGACGTAAGTAAATTGCTATTAACTTTGAAATTTCTTCGAATTGATGCAGATTAGATTGTGGTGTGGCAATTTACTACTTCATGGAGAAAATATAAAAGGGGGAGGAGATAAAAAATTCTATATCGCGAGTGATGATGCCCGAATATCGTGTAAAAATGATAGACAAAATCATGGGGGCGATGCATAATTAGTCCATATTAGGCAAAGACCATCACATTGACTTGAGGGAACTATATTTTTCATTTACATACTTTTAATTGAATGTACAGCGAATTAAAAATTACTATTGACATTTAGTAGATATATGCAATACAATCTTCACTATTTTGTAATGGTTTTATGTGATTGCATAATGTGAATGGTAAGACCGCGAAAAAATATTTGACATCTCTACGATATCAAACTTTGATGACTTAGATTCATAATTGGCTAATGCCCCTAACGCGGACCAATATCGTCTAATGGATGTGGGTTTGCGCCAGCATCGCTAAACATCCAAAAATGCAAGAATTCACTATATTGGTCTTATAGTCAAAACTTTCAGTCAGAATTACAAATTAATTCGTTTGAATATTAACATTATTGGTATGTAATACCCCGTATTTTTATGCTTTATAAATTTGGGGATTTATTAAATTTGATGTGAGTTATTAATTTAATATAAATTCAAAAATTAATTATTTTTAATTACTAACATGACAAGAGTTAGTAATTATTGGAACTTGTTGAATATTACTAATGAGCAAAGTAATATATAAAATTGTTCTATTAAATGTCACGAGTGAATAAAATGACAATTTTGGAAATTTAAGTCGGGGCGCGCCCGTGTCGTGTCGGGACTAAATTTTGATTAATAAAAGTGAATAAATTATAAGTCACTTGTATGGTCATTTAGAGCACGCCATAGTGTCCGAAAGGGTCGATATAGTCAAAATAATGTACCCGGGGGTTTAGTTTGGGTCTCGGGCGTTTTTAGGCTTAATTAACACCACAGGAGGGCGTTTTAGGCATTTTGTATTTTTGGGATTGGAAATCTACGAATTTTCTAGGTTATATCAGATGATTAGGGTTGTCTTCTAGGGTTAGCACAACCAAAAACAAAAGACGGCCATTGGAGAAGGAAAGGAAGAGCTTACCAAGGAGTTCTAGGCCAAGAACTCCTCCGTTTGCACCGTCGTCACCGCCAAAAGTTAGATCGCGCAACGAGGATCACCACCACACTAATTTCATCCACAAATCAGAAATAAAAATTCCTAGACAAGTATCTATCTTGCTCTATTTCAGTTAATGCTCCAATCATATTAGCCTAGGATTGATTAGGACTAGTTTATGTGAAAGAAGAACCCATTTTGGAGAATTAAATCCGCATGTTGTATGAGTATTAGATGTATTCTGGAAACTCAATTCATATGTAGAGATTGAACCATGAAATGACAATAAATAAAGAGTATGAAATCTGGTAAAAGAATGGGAAAGAACTAGACAAAAGAAATATTAGGGTTCTTGATATTTTTATGGATTATATCCCTTTTAATTCGTTTTTCATGATGAAAATCCGCATGCTTGACGTAGAAAATCATTTATTTGAGGTTATAATTCTTGTAGTATAAACTATTTGGAGTTTGGTAATCAAAGATATCGTTTTGGATGATTTTGGAAGAGGAAACCCGTAATCTGGAAAATCTACAGGTTTGCCATACCTGCTTGATCGATCGATCGACCCTAGAGCATCGATCAATCGATGCTTCGATCGATCGAACACCTGCCATAGATCGATCGACCCCTCCTGCATAAATCATATTCCCCTTGTTCCAATTTAAAATGATTAGACATTCTTGGATATTAATGTTAGAGCATTTTGGGATATAAAGAAGACCAGTAGGGCTTATTAAAAATATGGAACCTTTAACGTAAGGCGAGATTAATCTTTCACGGGGATGTTTTACACATAAGGGACAATGGGAATATGTGTTAAAGCGTGAGACTCGTAAGGAATTTACGTTGTAAAATAAATGAGTACCTACTGAAATTACACTTAGGAGGATAGGAATCCACGAGTGTCACTTAATAAGTTGGAATAATCCCACAAATTTGAATAAGAGACAAACCGTTATACGTGATAACTAATTAACGAGTAATAAGGATAAATATCATAATTATGGGTCGTGAGAGTGTACTTAAATTTCATATGGTAATAGTAGTATATATATATGACTGTGTTTATGCATATACTATATACGTGTAAAAATCATGCCCACGCTACTTGCTATCCCTGAGGTTACCGCACTGGGGCAGTCTTATCTCGATGGGACCTTTATGGGGGATATTGACTCGTACCCTAGAAGATAGAAATCCTTGGTACAGGCTATCGGATCGATAGTCAGACGGTCCTAAGAGACATGAGGGTATGTGCTATCCTCTTAGTGACTTGAAACTATGCTTCGCCTCATTTTGTATGTGTTTTGTGTTAATACAGTTCGAGAGTGATTCCGATCTAGTATTTCCCTTAGTACGAGTGATACAGGGACTGGATAGCAGAGTATGCCCGCACCATAGATTTTATGTGGGGTGCTGTTAGAATATATATATATATATATATATATATATATATATATATATATATATATATATATATATTATGAGTATTTAATATATATATTTAAATCTGGAAATTGGAAACTACCTATTGTGATTATGGTATGTAAGAAATGAATAATTAATTTAACTTGGGAACAAGTGTTTGAAAAGCATGATATATTACTGAGAAACTTTATTATTAAATAAGGTTTAATTGAGAACTTTGCTTTTAAAATAAACTTAACCTCTCAAATATTTGAAATTTGTCAGTTTGAAACATCACGAGCAACTTAAGATAAGATAAGTTAAACTGTTGGGAAGAATTAGTGCGATAGGTGTGCACATTAGAAGAGAGGTGAGAATTTCTCAAGGGAGTGTCGCACTAATATGTTGGTTGCATTAGCTGGTAGCACTTTAAAAAGTTGCTAAACTAATTTTAAACTGTTTTTACAATCGGGCTCTAACCTGTTTCCTATTTTCTCTCTTGTATATATATGGGTATATTACAGGTGCCCAGCCACAGGGGCGTCTTGCATAGGATCCTCCGTAGGGAATGCGCTGTAGCTTAGGTGGGAGTTGCAGGCCTCTTGCTTAGACGACCTCATTATTGATTCCACTTCTAGTTCTACTTTATCTAGTTGGGCATGTGTCGCCCTTTTCATTATTCAGTTGGTTTTTGTGATGGATTGCAATTCATTTACTTTCAATAGTTTTACTTTGGGATTTATTACTGTCAGAATGTTTTTCTTTGGTGGTTTAAAGTTGGGATTTACTATTGATAGATAAATTCTTGAATGATAATTTATATCCTTGTTATTATTGTGTGACTCTTAAACTTTTAATTATCAAAAAATTTAAATATTGGTTTTAAATTAAATTGGGAAATTGAAGTCTAAAAAATGATTTTGTCACTTAGCTTAATTAATTATGGTGTTTAATTGGAAAAGTTATTTTTGGGACAGTGATGCTGAGAATGAACCAACCATTCACCTTGGTTATAATTTAATAAATGACTGATCACCCGGTATTTAATTAGGCGGGGTGTCATAGGTGGTATCAGAGCATCAAGTTCTAGTGTCCTTAGGATCTGTACGGCTTATTTCGCTTTCAGCTTAGCGTTCTTGTTATAGAGCCCTATTTTAGGATTGTTGTATTCTTACTTTTACGATTACGTCTTCAGCTATTTGAGATTTGATAATAACTGTAGACTAATAAATTTCTTCACGTTTCAGATGCCTCCGAGATGTGCCCCAAAGGATAGGCGTGCCCAAGCCGAGCAGCCAGTAGCTCCGACTCAGGGAATGATGAACGCAAATGAGGTGGCCGCCATCGTTGCTCAGGCGGTAAATGCCGCGCTAGCGGTAGTACAGCAGGCTCCACCCCAAGCTCAGGTAGTGGCACCAGTACCTGCACATCTTCCATATGCATGGGAGCGGGTTATGGATGCCTTTCAGAAGGCGCATCCCCCTGAGTTCTCGAGTAGTTCAGATATTATCATTGTCACCCATTGGAAGAAAGATATCCAGAGGCATCTGCGTATGTATGAGTGCACAGACGTGCAGAAACAGTTATTGGATTCCTTTAAACTAGTGGGGGCCACTTTGCAGTGGTGGGATTCCACCACCACCTTGGAGGAGAGGGATGTTATCCCGATTCAGTCATTCTAGGAGCGGTTTGACCGCAAATATTTTCCATCCACCGTGCAAACTGAGATGAGGCGGAAGTTACTGAACTTGAAGCATGAAAATTCTACTATTGCTGAGTATGAAGAGGAGTTCACAGGACTTTTCACTATAGTACCAGATGAGGCACCCACTGAGAGTAAGAAGATACTATTGTTTGTGGACGGGTTAGCTTGGAGGATCCGTCAGCACCTTATAGGAAATATGCCTCTGAGTACCTACACAGACGTACTCAATGCTGCCTTACTACACTGTCAGGATCACCGCTTCCATTTGCAGGGAAGCAAGCGAGCAGGAGAGTCCAGCCAGCAGGGCAGGACAGTGAGTAGTAGTGCTAGTGGAGCACCGACATCTCAGGGGCAGACTCGTCAGCATGAGCAGAGTTCCCATCAGGGGAACCCTGCCAAGAGATTCCGATCAGGTGATTCCAGGCACGGATTTGAGGGATTTCGGAAGGGTCAGCAGGGCCAGCCTAACTAGCAGGGCCAACATCGTCAGTCGCAGGGCCATCAGGGCCAACAACATTTTTAGCAGGGCCGTAATCACCAGGGACAGAGGGGAGGAAACTTTAAGGGGCAATGCTTCGGGTGTGGTAAGAATGGACACAGATGCCAGGATTTCCCAAAGGGGGATAGGGCCCCACAGCAGTAGGGTGCCCGTAATGAGCTACAGAGGCCACTTTTTCCAGTCGCCCTTCCAGCACCAGCTCAGGTACTAGCCCTACCACCCATTCCAGTCGCTCTAGCGCAGCAGGGGAAGTTACAGTACGGACGTGTCCATAACGTCCAATAGGAAGCAGCTCCACAGGCGCCACCCGCGATTGAGGGTATGTTTCCTATCCATGGTACTATGGGTCGGGTTTTATTTGATACTGGAGCGACACACTATTTTATAGCTACCCATTTTGCGAAAGCATTAGGGTTATTAGTCATAGCAGAGAGCACTGTAACGTGTGTAGACTCACCACTGGGAAATGGATCGCTAATTTTCTTTATATGCCGGGGTGTAGGAGTAGAGATTGGTAGCTTGGTATTACCAGCAGATATGTTAGTCTTAGATATGCATGAGCACGACGTTATTATTAATATGGATTGGCTCGCAGCTTACAGAGCCATGATAGATTGTTTCGGTGGGAGTATTATCTTTGCCATTCCGGGGCAAGAGATGTTTGTAGTGGCGACGCCTCTCCCAGAGGGAGGCTCGACCGCTCATTTGTATTACATAGAGGAGGATACCTCTAAGGAGGTCGTGATTCCCTTAGACTTGATCCCAGTTCTTCGTGATTATTCTGATGTATTTCAGGAAATACCAGGCCTACCCCCCAGTCGAGAGATAGGTTTTGTCATAGATTTATTACCGGATACTCGACCTATAGCACGCGCTCCATATCGTATGGCTCCGGCAGAGATGCGAGAGTTACGAGATCAGATAGGGCAGCTATTAGGTCAGGGCTTTATTCGCAGGAGTACCTCACCTTGGGGCGCTCCAGTGTTGTTTGTGAAAAAGAGAGACGGTTCACTGAGGTTATGTGTGGACTACCAGGAGCTGAACAAGGTCACGATACGGAACAAATATCCGTTGCCTCGAATTGATGATCTGTTCGACCAACTGAGGGGAGAAAACTTCTTTTCGAAGATAGATCTGAGATCAGGGTACCATCAGCTACGTATTAGGGAGCAGGATGTTTCAAAGATTGCTTTCTTGACGAGATATGGGTCCTATGAGTTCAGAGTGATGCCATTTGGACTCACAAATGATCCAGCCGTATTCATGGACTTTATGAACCGAGTGTTCAGAGAGTTCTTGGATCAGTTTGTCATCATCTTCATAGATGACATCTTGATATATTCACACACCAAGGAAGAGCATGTTGAGCACTTGAGATAGGTTCTTCAGACTCTATGAGAGCATCAACTGTATGCTAAGTACGAGATGTGCGGGTTCTGATTACGGGAAGTGCAGTTCTTGGGGCATGTTGTTTCTGAACAAGGAATAGTAGTTGACCCGAGTAAAGTGTCAGTGGTGAGGGAGTGGGGACAACCCACGACATCGATGGAAGTGCGTAGTTTCTTGGGATTAGCCGGATACTACAGGAGATTCATTCGGGGGTTCTACAAAATAACGGGTCCATTAACGAACTTGACTCGTAAGGGAGTACCATATGTTTGGGATGATGCTTGTCAATTGGCTTTCGACGAGCTAAAAGATAAGCTTACTTCAGCAACGGTCCTTGCTTTACCTAAGCCGAGCATGGAGTATCTGGTTTACACTGACGCCTTTTTATGGGGACTTGGGGGAGTACTTCAACAGGAGGAGAAGGCTATAGCTTTTGCCTCCCGCAAGCTTAAGCCGCACGAGAAGAATTACCCCACACACGACCTAGAGTTAGCAGCGATCGTCTTTGCATTGAGGATATGGAGACACTACTTATTGGGGGAGAAATTCTGCTTGTTCACAGATCACAAATCACTGCAGTACCTGTTCACTCTGCGAGAGTTGAATATGCGTCAGCGCAGGTGGTTAGAGTTTATGAAGGACTATCAGTTCGATATACAATATCATTCGAGAAAGGCCAACGTAGTTGCTGACGCGTTGATCCGTAGATCGGTAGACGATGTAGCGAACATCTGGAGAGCAAAGTGGAAAGAGTTGGGTCACCAGGACGCAGTAGCTCTTTCCTTCATATCTGTCATGACAGTAACATTCGAGATTGTTACGAGGGTAATACAGGCACAGACAGCGGACCCATTTTTTCAGGAGCAGATTGTACGACTTTTAGCTGAGGGAGCTGAGTCCTATTCTGTTAGCTCCGATGGAGGTTTGAGGTTTAATGGGAGATTAGTGGTTCCCGAAGGAGCAAACTTACATCATGCAGTGATGACCCAGTCTCACGGGTCTCGATTTGCGGTGCATCCTGGGGGAGATAAGATGTATTAGGATATGATGCGGCAATACTAATGGAGTGAGATGAAGAAGGACATTGTCGAGTTCGTGTCCAAGTGTTCTACCTGCCATCTGGTAAAAGTGGACCACCAAAAACCATCAGGGTTGCTTCAGCCATTGGAAATACCCGCGTAGAAGTGGGAGAGTATTTATATGGATTTTATTACTGGTTTGCCTACAGCACAGCGGGGCCACAACTCCATCTGGGTGATTGTGGACCGTTTGACCAAGGTGGCTCATTTTCTGCTGGTACAGACAGATTACACCACGGGTCAGTATGCTCAGTTGTTCATTGCTGAGATTGTCAGATTACATGGGGTGCCCTTGCATATTGTGTCAGATAGAGATAAGATCTTCATGTCACGTTTCTGGGAGAGCTTTCAGGAGGCCATGGGTACAGAGTTGAGGTTGAGTTCATCTTATCACCCACAGACGGATGGACAAACAGAGCGTACTAATCAGATGTTGGAGGATATGCTACGCATGTGTGTCCTTAATTTGGGGGGAGGTTGGGAGCCACATCTTCCACTGGTAGAGTTTGCTTATAATAACTCTTATGAGTTCACGATTGGCATGGATCCATTCGAGGCTTTGTATGGCAGGCCTTGTCGTTCCCCAACGTGTTGGATAGAGGTGGGGGATAACAAGTTTCTCGGACCAGAGGTGATTCAGAAAACCTTCGCGAGGATTGAGATTATCAGGAGTCGCATTCGGGTAGCCCAGGACAGGCAGAAAAGCTACGCCGATGCAAAACGGTTCTTCAAAGAGTTTAACATGGGGGACCAAGTATTACTACGTGTATCTCCTATGAAAGGAGTGATGAGATTCTAGAAGAAAGGGAAATTGTCCCCGAGGTACGTGGGACCATTTCCCATCATCGAGAGGATTGGGCCGGTAGCATACAGATTGGGGATGCCAGAGCATTTACATCGCATTCACGATGTATTCCACATCTCGTCGTTGAGATGATACCTTCGGGATGACATGGCCCATACCCATATTGCGATTGAGATTGACTTACAGCCCGACAGCTCTTACGAGGAAAGACCAGTGGCTATCCTAGACCATAGCGAAAGTAGATTGAGGTCAAAGGTAGTTCCACTTATACGGGTCCAGTGGGAGCATCATAATGTGGAGGAATCCACCTGGGAGCGCGAGGCAGATATGCGCGAGAAATACCCAGATTTATTCCTACCATGTATGCCTTATTTTTCGAATTTCGGGACGAAGTTCCCTTATTAGGGGGGAAGTATGTAATACCCCGTATTTTTATGCTTTTCAAATTTGGGAATTTATTAAATTTGATGTGAGTTATTAATTTAATATAAATCCAAAAATTAATTATTTTTAATTACTAACGTGATGAGAGTTAGTAATTATTGGAAACTTGTTGAATATTACTAATGAGCAAAGTAATATATAAAATTGGTTCTATTAAATGTCACGAGTGAGTAAAATGACAATTTTGGAAATTTAAGTCGGGGCGCGCCCGTGTCGTGTCGGGACTAAATTTTGATTAATAAAAGTGAATAAATTATAAGTCACTTGTATGGTCATTTAGAGCGCGCCATAGTGTCCGAAAGGGTTGAGATGGTCAAAATAATGTACCCGGGGGTTTAGTTTGGGTCTCGGGCGTTTTTAGGCTTAATTAACACCCCGGGAGGGCGTTTTAGGCATTTTGTATTTTTGGGCTTGGAAACCTGCGAGTTTTCTAGGTTATATCAGATGCTTAGGGTTGTCTTCTAGGGTTAACACAACCAAAAACAAAAGACGGCCATTGGAGAAGGAAAGGAAGAGCTTACCAAGGAGTTCTAGGTCAAGAACTCCTCCGTTTGCACCGCCGTCACCGCCAAAAGTTAGATCGCGCAACAAGGATCACCACCACACTGATTTCATCCACAAATCAGAAAAAAAAATTCCTAGGCAAGTATCTGTCTTTCTCTATTTCTGTTAATGCTCCAATCATATTAAGCTAGGATTGATTAGGACTAGTTTATGTGAAAGAAGAACCCATTTTGGAGAATTAAATTCGCATGTTGTATGAGTATTAGATGTATTCTGGAAACTCGGTTCATATGTAGAGATTGAACCACAAAATTACAGTAAATAAAGAGTATGAAATCTGGTAAAAGAATGGGAAAGAACTAGACAAAAGAAATATTAGGGTTCTTGATATTTTTATGGATTATATCCCTTTTAATTCGTTTTTCATGATGAAAATCTGCATGCTTGACGTAGAAAATCATTTATTTGAGGTTATAATACTATTAGTATAAACTATTTGGAGTTTGGTAATCAAAGATATCATTTTGGATGATTTTGGAAGAGGAAACCCGTAATCTGGAAAATCTACAAGTTTGCTATACCTGCTTGATTGATCGATCGACCCTAGAGCATCGATCGATCGATGCTTTGATCGATCGAACACCTGCCATAGATCGATCGAGCCCTCCTGCATAAATCATATTCCCCTTGTTCCAACTTAAATGATTAGACATTCTTGGATATTAATGTTAGAGCATTTTGGGATACAAATAAATGCACCACATCAATAAATGGAATGGTGCGAACACGATTCTTAATTTCATTTGCTATTACATCGGAATTCATACGAGAATGATTGAAGTTCTATAACAAACACCATAAGTATGCTCGCTGACTAATTGCCTCAAGTAAAAAAATCCATTAATAGGGTGAACTCTACCATGAACATACCACTGACAACCGGTGCTCAACCTATACTTTCACTCAGCAATAACTCTCACATAATCATTCTTCAAATACTTGAATTCGAATCCCATTTCTATCGAATATTTGCACAGTGTGTCCTTGAACTCAACAACGCCTCCTACATATTCTTGACCAACTTTGCCGATAAATTTTTCCCAACCAGAAGATTAAAGTGGTTTAACGGAGTTGTATTGCGATGTTCCAACCTCTAATTCGAAAGCATCAGTAAAATAGACATCAAACGTCCCATCAGCAACATCACCTCCATCAGTATTCGCACATCTTTGAGTAAGTAACGTGAGGTTTATGGAATGCACATTGTGTGTTTGACAATATGTTATCAAATTTTTTAAATCCTCTTCGAAATCCAACATGCAAGAAGAATGTCTAGGCAAATCATAAAGTAAACAAATATAATCCTCAGCAATGTCAACCCAACGAGCACGAATGGACTCATGTATATCCTTCAGTGTTGTTGATTCATTCACATTACGTACAAGTGTGCTATCCGTATACATACAAAGAATGTAACAAATGAAGTCATCGCTGTCATAAACAACAATTAAGTCAGAAACTTTTAATAAAATAGAAATACATGTATACTTTTCTTTAAATTAACATAGTATGCACTAACTTGGGTTTGAACGGGGTGAAAATTGTTGTTCAAACAGTGAATATTCACTAAATTGCGGAAAGCGCAAATAGTGAATACTCACTAAACGACAATTAAAATTGTATTATTGTTCAATCGTTGAATATTCATTTAGTTAAAATTTGTCATGGTGAAACAGTGAACATTCACCGAATTATTATTTGATGTCACCGAGTTCAAATTATTTGAATAATCACTAAATTGCAATTCCAAATGATTGAATATTCACTAAATTGGGTTTGAAAAGGGGACAATCGTTGTTTAATAGGTGAATATTCAATGTATTGCAATTCCAAGTAATAATTAGAACAATAAATATTTTTACTTGCATGTAATACCCAACAGTGAATATTCACTGAATGAGTATTAAAAGCGTTGACCGACATCATTTGATGGAAGTACGTACAAATGAAGTCATACCCCAAAAAAAAATCCGAGTATCAACAGATAGTGCAAATAGGGGTTTCGGGGTTGAATATTCATTGAGTTGGAATTTGTCGTGACGAAACAGTGAACATTCACCGAATTATTATTTGATGTCACTGAGTTCAAATTATTTGAATATTCACTAAATTGCAATTCCAAATGATTGAATATTCACTAAATTGGGTTTGAAAAGGGGACAATCGTTGTTCAATAGGTGAATATTCAATGTATTGCAATTCCAAGTAATAATTAGAACAATAAACATTTTTACTTGCATGTAATACCCAACAGTGAATATTCACTGAATGAGCATTAAACGCGTTGACCGACATCATTTGATGGAAGTACGTACAACATAATGTAACAAATGAAGTTAAAAAAAATAAAAATTATAAACCAATCAGAATTCATCCATAGTATGACCCCCCAAAAAATTATGGATATATCAAACTTTGATAATTTAACTTGACATTTAGTTAATCCTGCTGGCGCGGACCGACATCATATAATGGATGTGGGTTTCGGCAATCATAAGTGCACAACCCTAATAATTTTTTTTGTTAAACATTCTCTAATATATGCTTTTTTTTACATCGTTTAATTTGAAATTGCAATTACGATCATAAGTTAACCGCATCGTTTTTTTTTTCTCTGTATCAACTGAGGTGGAAATCGTTTTTTTGACCCAATTTTTTTTTAGTATCAACAGATAGTGCAAATAGGGGTTTCAGGGTTGAATATTCATTGAGTTGGAATTTGTCATGACGAAACAGTGAACATTCACCGAATTACTATTTGATGTCACTGAGTTCAAATTATTTGAATATTCACTAAATTGCAATTTCAAATGATTGAATATTCACTAAATTGGGTTTGAAAATGGGACAATCGTTGCCCAATAGGTGAATATTCAATATATTGCAATTCAAAGTAATAATTAGAACAATAACATTTTTACTTGCATGTAATACCCAACAGTGAATATTCACTGAATGAGCATTAAACGCGTTGACCGACATCATTTGATGGAACTACATACAACATAATGTAACAAATGAAGTCATACCAAAAAAATAAAAATTATAAACCAATCAGAATTCATCCATGGTTTGACCCCCCAAAAAATTATAAATATATCAAACTTTGATAAAAACCCCTAAATTAAATTCATGAATTACGCGTATTTCACCCTAATCACGTAAAATAAAAAAATTACTTGAACTATGACAACTACAAATTTCTATATATCTCAAAAAAGTACAATTTCACCCAAAATCCAAAACCACAACCACAATCAGAACCTATGCTCTGTAATAAAACCACAAACCTAAGCATATATCATTTTGATGAAGTTGGGTTCAAAAAATTGCACAAAAGAGGTATAAAAAAATGAAATTCACCCAAACCCTTTAACCCATTAACCCTCATTCTCCCAAACCCAATTTCGTTTACCCCTCAACCCACCGACCCCCTTCGTCTTCGATTTTTCCACCACCGGCTAACCCCATACCCGAAACCCCTGCTTCCCCGTCAATTTTTTCCCAAACCGCTGACAACCCCAAATATTCAATCTTCTTCTTCTTCGTCTAATTTTACTTTTTTACTTACACCATGGATGATCCTTAAAAGATTTAGTATATATATGTATACATATCGATTTACACCAACATACATGTATTTTTGCTCTATTAGGAAAAACAGAGGAAACAATACCTGTTTCTAACCTTATTAGATTGAAATGGTTTAATGGTGGAGTATGCTTCGTTCATCAAAGATGTTCGAAATGGGAGATGTGTTGCAGATAATCGATTCAGTTGAGAGGTTACAAATCACCGATTTTGTGGGATTTGGCATTTGATGGAGTTTTGAGTCGTGGAGAAAGAAGTGCAAAGTTTATTGTTAGAAGGGTTAAAATAAGAAATATATTGACTTAAAAAAAACTCACGTTTTATTATTGAACCAAAAGACATTTGAAATGAAATTTATGAGACAAAATATTAGACATAGGACCTATTAGATTGTGTCCCATACCATAAACAAAAATCCCCCCAAAAAACGACCCAATGCTAACAGAAACCACAAACAAAAAGCAGAATTCAAAACCCTCCTAAACCTAAGTAACTCCTCTTGCTTCCCCAAAACTAAAAACCCACCTAAACCCATCCCCTGCTTGCTCCGACCAACGGCCACCCCCTAGTACGGCCACCAACATCTTGCTCCCCTGTTCTGGCCACCAACACCTTGTGATGAAGGTATTTTTTCTTGTGATTTCCTTAATTCTTGTGAGTTTCATTCATTTATTTGAAGTTGTGATGTGAGTTTCACTCATTCATTTGAAGTTGTGAGTTTCTTTCATTGATTATTTTGAAGATGGGTTCCAAATATTTGATTTTTTGAAAATGGGTTTCATTGATTCTTTTGAAGATGGGTTCCAAACATATGATTTTTTATCTTTATTTACATATTTGAATAGCACTCAATTTTTTTTTGAATATGTGAATATTTATCTGTGAATATTGTGAATATTTAAAGGTAATAAGTGAATATTTTTTTTATTTAGATATTTGAATATCCCTAAAATAAATTCGGGGCCACCCCCGTCTTTTTTTTATGTGCCCCAGCGATTGCAAATTTCTAGATTTTCCATCGGGTGCAGACCAACTTAACGGGTTTACTAATGGACCACTTTGAAATGACATAGTTTTGGTGTCAAATTACAAAAAAAAACTCATTTCACCTCAAAACAATCCAAAACTTCGTCATTTTGAGGTGATCCATCAGTAAGCCTGTTATTTGGGTCCGTACCTGATCCTCTCTGTATGTGTGTGTGTGTGTGTGTGTGTGTGTGTGTGTGTATTTGACAGCTCAGAGTATTTGGACCTCTTTGAGGACATGGATACTGCCCAATGGCAGAGTAACTCTCCTATCCTCATGCATCAGACAAACTATGGGACGCTGCCCCACAGAGAGAGGTATACGTGATTGTGAGGATTTGAACACTAGGCCTACGCTTCATGAGGCACTTATCAAGTCCCCTCTTACTATTGGACTAACCTTTAAGAATAGATTTACACATTTACAATGGATGCGCCTGTAAGGAAGAGTGATTTTGTTAGTATTGATGGTAACAAGGGATAGAGGTAGGCCTAAATTGAATTGGTGGGATATTATAAAAAGGGACATGATGTCATGTGATTTAACCAAAGATATTGCACTGGACAGAATGAAATGGAAAAATAGGATTCATGTAGCCGACCCCAAATAATTGGGAAAAGGCTTTGTTGAGTTGAGTTGAGTTTTTTGGCGAGTAGTGAGGAGACTAGAGAAAAGAACATGAACTAGTTCCTTTGTTCGAAAATGATAACCTGAGTACGAGAGCTTTGCACGAGTATCTTTACCCAATTAATTATATGTCAGTGTCATAACGGCAATTAATTATATATATCTATGAAGCACGGACACGTAATATGGGTTTCGACACGCGACACATGATTGATCCAAAAACTAGGATGCGACACGCTATAATACGTATAATATATAATATATATTTAAATATATATTAATGGAATAAAATAGATTTTCTCCATAAAATACGTTATTAGAGCATTCTTAGCATGAAATTAAGAAAATAGACCATACAAAACAAAATTCAAACACACTTTGACCTTAAGAATCATAAATAAAGCACAATCACCATCACTTGAGTCAAAGTTGGCTCGTACCTTCCGGGAGAGTGTTCGTGCTTTATAGGTGTCCGACACGTTGTAGGACACAACACGTTGGCTTCTGAGAGAGTGTCCGTGCTTCATAGATATATATATAGAACATAAAAACAGTAAGTATATGTTCCCAATTAATTGTCAGTGTACTTACTATATTTAGGTTTTTAGTGTGTTCCCTCGGGGCACATATTATCGGGACCCTTTTCTCTTTTATAAAAGGAAAAAAAAAACATGGACCTATCTGGGGAGGGGGGGAAATTGGAGATTTGAATTTTAACATTTATATTTGAAGAAGTTCCTCATCTGACTTCAAATTTTTCCATACTCTATATTATCTCCATCTGAATAATAATAATTATTATTATTATAATTGTTGGTGTTGTTATTGCTAAGGACATTTCGTCTGGATCAATTACTAAAGTTACATCCAACACAAAGCGTTGGTACTCAATTGGGAAGTAAGAAAACATATATTAAAACAACAGTTTGAACATTTGATTGCCTGTGCTTACCATATTTTGCCATTTCAGCCAAAATTACTTCTCTTCGGACACTACCAGTTGGGAACTGGTAATGAGAATGTGAAATCCAGCCTCCCTACCAAGTAAACTTTAATGTTGATCAGTGTACCGAAAGGATCAGAAATACCGTCTTTGAAATGTTTACAATAATAGAAAAAGAAAGAATGAGGCAGAGGTAACTTTTTAATTCACTTTACAACAGTTCAAACAACTTAGCGAGTGAAAAATGAATGATTTGGCAATTTTGTAATCTTAGATCACAAATGATAATGGTAAAAGGAGCTTTGATGATTCCTTATCGACAGTTTCTTCTTTTAAGGTATTTTTTGAGTCTGGTTTCTATCAATGAGCCTAATCTTTGATGCAATCTCATAGAATAATTCTAGTTTTACTGTTAATTATAGTATCAAATGAATAAATGTTAAGCTTTCAGAAGTTATTAGAACAACGATTTTTCAGCAAAAAGTCATATCAAATTTAGCATGAGGTCAAACGTGGTTTGCATTAGAAATGGATACCAAGTCTTGCCCATTAATGACAACAAAACCATTTTATGGCTTTACCCCAGAATAAATTTATTACAACCCTTTTTTTTAATCAAATGTAAAATGGGTTAAAGTGCCATGAAAACAAAAATAGATTCATTACTATTTCTATTTATGCGACAATAATAAAATACAAGGCAATGACACATGCTAAAAGACACATATCTACGATAAATACGCTTTGGGTTTATGTTCTTCCTAAGGATCGTCCGTCCTTGAAGGCCACCCCAATAAGGAAGAGTTTTCAAGTCGGGGCAAAAATGATTAATTTCATCAGGTCAGTTGTGCGATACAGAAGCAGGTGCAATCACCAAAAAAGGACCCCAAATACAATAGAAACATATAGTATCTAAACAAAGAAGGAGAGTAATAGTATAGCGGATGAAAAGAAAACCCAACATAATATAAGGGATTTACTGTAATTTACTCCAAAAACTTTACACATATAAACAAACTAGGTCACCTACTTCTGCCACATGAGCTAGGAACGCCATGGCTTAAACAGTCTTTCCCAGGCCCATCACATCAGCAAAAATGCCATATAAAGCTTGAGAGACTGAGAGACAACATCATATAAGTCAACAACGATTCATATATATCATTATAAACACATATGCAAGCATTGAAAAGAGAAAAATAAAGCTCCTTACGGGTTTTGTCTACTTTGTAATGTGTGGTAGTAGCAACATTTTTTTATTTCCTTTTTTTTCCTCTTTCATTTTTGTATTTAAGGACTCTCCATCCTCATTTCTGTGTACTACCTTGTTTTATCAATAAAAATGTAATTCTTATCAGTAAAATACATATATATATATATATATACATATTGCGATGGCACGTAATGTTATCACATTATTATGACTTAAAGAAATACTAACCTTATGCGTGTCTCCCATCTCCATCACCTTCACATAGTAAACTTGCAACACACCGCCCTCTGACAAGATATACCAACGTATTTTACCAACTGCCCCTCGAGGATAGAGAGTGAATCCAATTCAAGATCGCTGACATTGAGACTGAACTTTTGGGCCGAGTTGTTATCCGTTAGACTTTTAATATTGCCGGAAGAGAATGGTATTGGGGCTTGGGGTCACCCATCATTGTTTGGGGACCAAACCTTCTATCAACAACCATTATTGAAGTCCATGACCCCAAATCAAGGGTGCCCATAAGGTGAAATTCCTCCACTCGGATATCAGACATACTTGGCAAGTTCAGTGATGTTGTTAGATTTTCATAGGTTAGAAGGACCCTACAAGCAATCCCGTCCCCAATATCCAAACAATTTGTAAACTGATCTGCAAAAGGTTGCTACAATTTATTAATAAAAAAATTCAGAATCCAACTGTTGTAGTGGAAATTCGAATACTATCATTCCTAATGTTACAACATCCATTTTTTGGGGGGAGGGGGGTGGGTGGGGAGGAGGAGGAGGAAGACAATAGTATAATCAAATTTGAATAAAAAAAAAAGTTATCACATCAGCTTTTGATTATTCGTATAGTGGATTGCTAAATTAAGAAACTAGAACTATGGAGTGGTTATCTGCTTCCAATAATATAAAAGTGTGGGACCCCCACACACATTATCTTTATATTAACATTCCCACTGATAAACAAGAAGAGAGAGAATAAATATGGAGGAAAATAGTTTTTAAAATTTAAAAATATTCTCTTATAGTTGCCTTCAACTGAAAGAGAGAGGGGTGAGGGGTGGCTAGCTAGCTTTATTTTATTAACTTAAATGGCATTTAACTTCTGCTAGTGGGGAATGTTTGGGAAGCCCAATTCCATGCTGTGCAATAGGAATTGGAATGTTTTAGTCCAAATTTTGAAAATTTTGAATTGAACATATCCAAGTTCCAATTAATAAATATTGGGACTCCAAAACACACCCTTAAGGAAGAAGCAAACCTTTCAGCACGATATTCCGGTGCGAAATCAGTTTCACAATAGTTTCCCGATTTCTATGGAATAACATAGGTGAGAAATCCAACGTTATTTTGATTTTTTGAAATCCTCCCTGATGCTCATTCCACAAATTTTTACGGTCCTTGTCTTTTCAACGCCCTTTTATAACCACCACCCCGATATGGGACGACGAAGGACTTGGTGAGCGATTATTTTTGGGTCTCCTCTTGTACATCTGAATATGTTCCCCAAGCATTGTTCTATACTGCCCATCGAAAATGCGTGTACTTTGATTGGCCACTGCGTCCTCCTCACTTGTACATATATTCCGCCTCTTCTTTCCCAAATTCAACTTTCCCTGTAACATGATACGGTTATTGGATTTAGCAATTTTTCCATCTATTCAAAACCGATAAACGTATCAATGCATATACACGAGTTAAAAATTTAGTGGCTCAAATTTTACACCACCATATTAAAACTTTACTTGATAAAACCTACTGCGACTTTGACTTGAGCACCTCATTAATGTCGTTTTAGATTTGGTCCCATAATTATTTTTTAAATTTAGTACTTATTCCCTCGCTGAATTCAGATGTTTCACCATTAAATTTACCAAAATCTAAAAAATACAAGTGACGAAATATTTGCATTACGAAAAAGGGCGCAAAGCCTAAAAATAATTATTCAAGTATCAAAGTCTTATATATGGAAATTACTGAGGTCCCAATTATATATATATATATATATATATATATATATATATATATATATATATATATATATATATATATATATATATAAATTAAGCCATATAATAAAGAGCTCAAAAGTAATGTTTAATTTTAGCATTTGGGGGGGTTATAACTGAGTATAAATTGAATCTTTCAATAATGACACAAAAGAGGGACACAGACATGTGTCCGCCATTCACTGGAGGACGTGTGAGTAAGAATGGATCCACTCAAAATAAGTATATACTGGGTAACAGTTGTATATATTGTTTGATGTAGCTGGTTAAATTAGAAGCGTCGCATCAATAGGGGGGACAGGGATTTTTTTTAAAACGTTGCGAAATCAATCCAACGCTTCTCGTTCAACCGATCAGCTTGTGCAACAATTGCACTCGATATTTTTTCCACTTAAAATATCACTCAATAAATTAAAGATATGTGTCATTGTGTCCCAAAACATGTCAATGCATTGTGTCACTTTATCATTATGCATATAAACTTGATGGTCAAAAATGGTTTCAAAAGGGTATGATCTAGATGGCACAATGACATTGTAATGAACTCAAAAAGGATTGAAATTTAAAACCGAGTGAAAATGCTCAAGAAATAAATTTCTCCTACCTCGGCTACCTTGGCTCTCATCTTGACTACTATTCCCATAATAATCAAAATCACCATCTTGTTGTGGTAGTTGAAAATTCATCAAAGACTTTAGCACAAACAACAACAAAAAACATAATTCACACCAAAACTTAGAATAAATAACAACAAAAATATAAAATTCAACATAGCCAATTCACATTATTACCAAAAAAAACTTATCTTCCAGATTAACCAAGTAATAATCACGCAGACGCACATTGGAGAAAACAAAGAGAACCTGACGATTTTTTGGGGGTCTAAGTCTAAGAAATAAAAATGATTGAGTTGAACTAAATGTGGAAAATGGACCTTTTTACTAGAACTCGAATAGGAAAGAATTGCACTTGTATATATTTTTAACATCTTCCACATAGCAAGGACAACAAATTTGAGTACATTTACAATCTTTGACTTAAATGGATTCATAAATTCAAATGGCAGATTCCAAATTCATAGATTGGGGAAGCCTGGCCTTGAATAAGATCCCAGTCATATACCAATGATGAACGTCTGTTGAAGAAGAACGAAGTTCAAGATCCTTGACACACTGCATTTCAACTTAGCATTCGATAAAACCCAACTAGCAATGGCTTTGGTATGAACACTATAGATCAAGTCGACATAAAATAGTAAAATCTAGGTCACTGTCCTCTAAACTGTTGATTGATGATATGTCTTTGGTATCTGCATAATGGGAACCACAACTGCAATAAAACAACAATACCAAATTAGTTAAGAAAAGAATATTTCGAGACACATTAGTTGTAAACAAGAGAAACAAGAAAGCAACAACTTACTCCCTAGGTCATATCTAGGGGTGTGTATCGCAATCGTGGCTCTAGGGTTTTTTGGAAGATTGTAGTGCCTCATACAAAAGAATTGCATCTTCATAATTAGATCATAAGGAACAATAGTGCTGCGCAGATTGACATAAGTTGGCTTGCTTTGACTAACAACTACACATTTTTACAAGTAAACACACACACACTTCATATTTTTTTGGAGAAGTCTTCATATAGAATGTCATAAACTAAGATATATGTTTTTACTATGGTGGCTTCTCTGTTTTGTTCGTTTCACCTATGCATTTTGTTTTTTAGACGGAAGTTCATCCTTTGTTTAAAAGACTACTAATTTTTCATATCTGATATCTTTTAGCTCGCTACCACCATTTAAAACCAAGGTCTGATCTATGTATGTATAATTTGTATATATACTCGGTTGTTTCATATTTTCTCTACTCGAGGCCTCAAGATTCATTTTACTTTTACTAAAGCTACGTTTTAGAAATGATATAAAGATTTATTGAATTGGGGGTGTGTTTTGGTTCATTGAATTTCTTACCATTAAACAAATTCTGTAATTGTAATTTTAATTTGCAACCACTATTGCTACACAAATGATCTCGGGGATGTATAGATACATCTATTGTTATATTATTTTAAATATGTAACTAGATTGTGCTGAATTGAATGATACATCTCATGATACATCTACTAGATTGTGCTGATATATTGTATACTGATATATTGTAAAAGTATTATAGGCCTGATGCTTTCATCTACGAGAGGGGAACACAACGGGTATGGTTGTCGGAGTCTATTCAAGGCTCGGTCAAAGTCGGTTCCGACTGCAGCAGGTCTCAGGTTGTCTATTTTACTTTCTTTTTTTGCATGTACTCCTTTTATAAATTACTGATTGACTTTTTTAATAAAAGTAAAGCCTTTTTGCAAAGATAATTTGGTAGAGAGTTGTACTTTTGGGTTGTTTTGGTAACCAATATTTAGATAGTTATTTTGGCAGCCCCTGATTTACTGCTCCTATCTTGAAAACAAAAATAAAAAAAATGATAGACTGCCCTGATTAACACTTTGGCAGCTCCGATTGGCCTGATTTACTGCTCCTTCCACACTTCGACTGCCCCGATTTACTTTGTAAGTATTTAAGACAGTTGTTTTATTATTTTTTATGTTTGTCATGTTCCGATTGGTCAGGACTCGCATTATTGGAATGCTGTCCCTCATGTTCTAAAATTGATGTTGCGCGTGTGGGGGTGAGAATGCGTTCATAGCTATGTGCACATGAGGGTGAGTTGTGTGTTGGTAAACCTTATTATTTCTAGCTATGCGTTCATAGCTATGTGTTCATAGCTATGTGCACATGCGTTCAAAATGAATCCTAGCTATGTTTTGGGATCGTTTTCACTTAATAACAATGGAGCTCTGTTATTGTGTCTTTGACATATTTTATGACAAGTATACTACTGTTTTTATGTGTAGATAGATATTAGATTTTGTATTGGGGTGAATGGAATTCATGCAATTTTAATTTTTGTTGCAAGTAATTGTTAAAATTATTTTGTATAGTGTCCTCTTGGGTATACTCCCTATTTAGTTATTTAATTTTTATGTGTTTATTTTTCAAGAATCTTCTGTTACAATTGGTCATATTCCAACATATCTCAATCTCTATATTTTTCAAGAATCTTATGTTATAATTTGACAAAGGATGTTATAATTTGACCAAGGATAGTACTTGCAACCATATCATCACATTAGCGTTTAGGAACAAATCGACTTATTTGACTAAGGATGGAATAATCCCTTGTGGGATTGACAATATAATTTTAGTTATGGTTGTCTTCCATGTTTGTTGCATTATTCTGAATCATCTCAAGAGTTCATTATATGATTTCTATTTGACATTGTATAGGATTTGGGAATGATATATATGAATGAGGTTACCTCATTAGAAATATCATAATTCACACTACTTTTTTGATTCCTTATATGAAATTAGTATGCCCTTCTTATGAAACAGAGTGCAAAGGCCACATAATTTTAAGATAATATTTTCACCGATAGAGTGACTTTACCAATTGAATTCTTATTTGGGTATACTACTCAATGTAGGTAATTTTTCCATCTTTTTTTCCCTTCTACTTACCTATTTCATTCGTCATTTGTAAGGATACATTTTTGGGTCAAGTACTAACTCCGCCTCAAAATGCGAAGGTCAAAGGTTGAAATTTCAAAATCTACGAGGTACAAATCTCATTGCGTTATGTTTACTTAAAAGAACAAATTGTGTGGTTCATTTGAATCTGCTAAGATTAATATTTTTTTCTATATTAATAAGTCTAAATGTAACAGTGTTAGTGACTTTTTTTGGCATTCCTTGACTTATGTGATTTTAGGTGTTCTTTGCATGTCTAACGATTCAATTGTCATTTTAGGTGTGCTTTGCATGTTGGTTCTTTATTATTTATTCCCCAACTTTATGCTTCAGACGGCGACTACCTTTAGGTAATAATGGTCTATTTCTTTGTATAAGAGTTGCATTGTGTATCTATATAATATCAAAGCACCATTTTTGCTGTTCACGTTCCACACGAGATGTTCGTTTAAATGCAACAAAGATGATAAGCTCTTAAACTTTCAATCATTAACTTAGCATTTTCATGTACTGACAATTTTCTATACATGCTTACTAAAACAAATGATAAGTCATCCCGAACAAAGTGATGCCCCTAGCATAAGGTCAACAAAGGAGGCCTAGAGGTTGATTTAGGTTGGGGTATGGATTTTAGGATCACATTAACACATGATAAAGGAGATAGGTGCCCCATCATGCAACCAGATGGTGAAAATGGTCATAGTAGATGAAAGTAACCAGGGGGTGTGGGTTGGAGAACTATAAAATAAATGGATGTACATGACAGTGGCTGCCCGATAGCATAAACTCCATGAAGTAGTAATAGCAGATTCTTTCTGTTAGCTTAAGAACTCAGCTGCCTACTACAACGTCCTACCCTCCTCAACTCACTCACCTACACCGCTTACCTCACTTGCTTGCTTTCATCCTTTGACAAGAAACGAAATCTTCTTACTCTTCCCGTATGACCTGTTTAGCTGACTGAAAGCACCATGATATAAAGCAGAGGAGGCCACATGACTGGTGGTGGCATGGTATTTTTGGATCCGTTGGGACAGTGATGATTTCCTTGATCTTGATTCATTTCATACACAAAACACATTATAACACAACACACGTCAAGAGTCCCGCTCTACCAGTTTGATTTAACACGTGAATGCAATGCGTACAAAGACATAAACTCGCAATTATTTGGTTATTTTTTCTTTAAAATTTGAGGTGTTCCTCACTTCCATTTGTTCCATGCTCCTAAAAGTTGTTTCTCACAATGGTATACTTGATTACTGAATGCGTAATTAGAACTAAATGATTGTTTCCTCCTTGAAACCCTTCCTAAACCAATTCAAACTCCACTTATCGATTCTACAAAAGGGGGAAATACAGGGCACCTCGGCACATAAATTCTTTAACAGATGGTATCATATGCATTTAAGTTCCCCACATATGATGAACACTCGCATCCGTTAACAGAAATTTCTCCATTCAATAAAGGTACTTACTACTAAATTACTGAACCAACTTTTGAAAGAAAAAATGATATTTATATGTAGCATATGATTCTTTTTCTCCCTCAAAAAAGTTCAATTGTCTTTATGCACAAAGTAAATGGTTTAGAATCCAAGAATATCCAGGGCAAGGTTACTCCAGTTAATATAGGCTATAGCTAAAAGCTCAATCGAAGTACTGCATATCTTAAAAGAACAAAAACCTCACATAGAAGATAATAGATTGAAGGCGTTGGAGAGAGCTGCTGCTAAGGCGCAATCGGCACAGGCTGTATGTTATGGTCTATGGTGAATTATTACTATTAGAGTTTGGTGCTGCAATTTTTTATATTGGATTATAGTGTTGCTATTTTTATACAAGGATCAATCATATCATATACTAATTCCATTACTACTTGAATTTTTATTATTTTAATGAGTTTTTAAAAAGGTTATTGTGCATAAAGGCATTCCCCTATTAATTGCTCTATTTTTAGGGCATTGTTGTATAAATCTCCTGCCATTTTTTTGTTTGTAATTTTTTCAGGTTGTGATAGAGGGCATGATGATCCATCACTATGTTAAAGTCGCCATCAGTGATGTTCGAATATGTAACTGAATAAGCCTAATCCATGATGCCCTGCCAAAGTTTCGACCTAACATGCCTATCACAATGACCATAATCAACAATGATATTAATTGGGCATAGTAGGTGGTGGTGTTTAATGGATTTAGAGATAAACTGATCATGAATGGTTTTAGAAGACACCTCCCAGTCATGTTTCCAATGCATTAGAAAGACCAGTAATTTTTTAGTTGGGACTAATTATAGGTTCTCTTTATTCTGCCTCATTTGTTTGTGACTTGCTAACATGTTATGTTGGAATTGGTTGGTGTTTGATGAACATTGAAACTTATTTAGTATTGTCTTTTTATTTTGTCTCATTTACTTACGTATTGTTGGTGCATCGGATTTTGAATTTGATGTCCATTGAAACTTATGAAGCAGCAGCAATTCACAGCAGAAGCAGCAGCGCCCCTCATTCATACATTCAAATCCTTCTTCAAGGAGTGATTCTGAGATCTAGAGAGATTTGTGTATCGACGATGAAGATGGTGCCATACTCTGAAATAAAGAAAAAACACAAGAGTGACGTAAGGATGCAATTTAAGGCTTACATAAACACAACGTTGGGTTGTGCCATAGATTCATGAACAAGTAAGTACACTGCGGTAACTTATTTGGTACCACAATGACACGAGGATGCAATTTAAGGTATAAGGTACTTGCTGGTACTTAGTTGGTTTATTTTTTTTTCACATTACAGGTACTTATTTGTCTCATTTTTATCCTTTCCTTTGCAAGATTGAAAGCATTTTTCATCTCTCAGGTACATCTCATTACTTTAATGAGTTTATCTATTTATTTTTTAATGTATCCATCTTAAAGTTATTTTTTCATTGGCATTTTAAAGATATTTTGAAAAATAACTTTAAAATGGATACATAAAGTCGTAATTGGAGGGTCTGAAAACTTCTACGAAATTTTTTGAGTCTGATTTAGATGCTCAATCCGTGCCATTCATGAGATCTCACACCAATGTATGGGAGTCGAGCTAATATCTGAGAACTGTTTGCTATCTGTAAGTATGGACAAACCCCTTGACTGGTACATTCAGTATATTATTCTCTGGAAATATTTACGTTTTTGCATAATGCATTTTTTTCAGTGTCGATTGTATGTTTGCACGATTACTGATTTTTTTCTAAATAAGCCAAAATAGTTTTTTAATTTGATTTTCTTTCTTTGTGTATCTCTTAATGTTTGAGAAATCATTTTGACCCAATATGATTGAATGTTGTTTAGTAGGGATCTATGTGTATCTCTTAAGTATCAGTTGTTTGGTGAATAAGTTGTAAAAGTGGTGTACACTTGCATTGAGGAGACTAATATGTTTCACCCTACAGTACTTTTGGGGTTTCACCTCCTCATTTCACATTACCAGGCTATTTGGACTATTTTACTGCCACAATTTATAGGGATTTTGTTGCATTTTAATTTTGTTGCACATCACTCATACGTTTTTGAATGCCATTTTGGTTAGTATAGAGATCGTTCAGTTCATGCACATCACTTTTTGGTGTTATTTGAGGCCTTTTCTTGGTTAGACCTCAAATAACACCAAAACGTGATGTGCGTGAACTGGACGAAGCCTAAAAGTGATGTGCATGAATTAATATTTTAGGCCTTTTCTTGGTTAGTTTTTGAAGGCCTTTTCTTGGTTATTTGAGGCCTTATGATCCTGCTATTTTCTGTCCAAGTTAATTGGCAGGCATATAGTGTGATCTATGTAAACATGTACTTCTTCTTTCTTCTGTGACAAATATTTGTTAATTGTTTTTCGATTTCAACATATATTCAAGCAGGCCTTATTTTAATTTATGTGGATTCATCTTCTGTCCAAGTTTGCATTGTGTATATTGTTAGATATTGATTCAGACCTTATTTTAATTTTAGTTTGTTAATTTTGAATATTTTTTTGCATTACTTAACTTATATGATTTTAGAAAACAGAGTAGTTGTGCCAGGAAACAGAATATATAGAACTTGAATTGTTGTTAGTTATAATTGATCATTTTTATGTGAGCTGTCAAGCATGATCCAAGGTGAGCTATCAGGCCTGCAATAGTGGAGAGGATGCAGGACTTCATACTAGATGAGGCAGAATACTGCAGTGATAGGTAGATGTCACATAGTAATTGATATTGTTATTATATGACAAAATTTTCTTTTGTATTAAAATTTTGTGTTCATGTCCTTTTTTTATATTTTTACTTTGTTTTCCATTTTCAATGCTTGGTTCATATCGGCTTTCCATATCTATTTTAAAAAGATATGGAACCTCACTCTCTTACACATTCGTGCACACATGCGCAAAGTTGTATGATGAAGACTGGTGCAAAGGTTTGAGTCTTGATGTTGAGGGTTTACATTCTGATTAATTTTTTAATAGGACCCGAAAGATACAAACATTATTTTGAGTGCATCCCACACCAATCATACTTTATGATAAGCTATATATGTCTTAACTTTCTGTTCATTTTTTGGTTTATAACCAAGTTAACTTTATTTTTTGAGTATCAAAGAGTGTTTAATTCTTTTTGTGTTCAATTATGTTTCCATACTTGCTGTTTTTTTATTTTGAATTATTAATTTATTATATGGTTTCAATTGTGTAGTTGTATAATCAACGCGCTCCTCACCTCTGTGTTTACAAAGGTGGCATCTGTTGGCCCGTGTGACAGTACCTCCAAGACGACCAGTTAACCACTGGATTCAAGTAACGGGGTTGCCGCTAACATCTATAGGGGCAAGAAATTTTTTAAGTGATTGGATAGAATTATGGAGTCATATCTCAGTGGATAATGCAACTCTTATAGTATTTTTTTAAATAGTGATGAGGAATGTAATATTATTTCCATCCATATGGTGATCAGATTTATCCGTGGAAAAGGATGCAGTGGGGAAGTTCAGTAAGTTGGTGGTATATTTTTGGAACATTTGGCTAGCTAAAAATGACTTGGTTTTCAATAGTTTAGACCTATATCTTTGAAGGTTTATGTAAAAAATTTAGATGATGGGAGGTCCTTTAAATACAGATCCACTGTTACTGGCAACATATCGAAAGGCAAGCTCACAAATTTAAGTGGGGTTAGCGTCAAAGTGTTGTTTGTTTGGCTCAACATTGTGGAGGTTGTTTAGCGTCAATGATGTGCAAATGATCTGATTGATTTGTTAGTCAGTCATACTTGCAAGTAGTGAGTTCTACAAAACAAAATACTAACATATCATTTTTTTGTATGATTACTTGTAAGTTGTTTGTTTGGTTTGGAGTAGAAAATGTGTTGTATGATTACTAACACTTCATTTGCTTGGTTTGCATGTTCCAGTTATTTAAGTGACATTCAATGGTTTACTTTTCATCACAGGCCATACTTTGTTGTTTGTTCTTAATATTAAGTTTCTCTGTTTGATTGTCTCTAATTACTACTGTTTATGTGTCACTTATTGCACCCCCTTTGCAGGTATTGCTATTTCTATTAACTGTGAACATTAGCAGCGGGGAATCAAAAATTTCTTATGGGGCATATTGATTTTCTAATCCATGTAAGTTTATGTTTTATTTGCTAATAAGAATGTATTTTCTTTTTTTTCTTAATATCCTTCTCTACCAAACAATTTATGTTTTTCTTTATATCCTTCTACATGGAGTTCCTCACCTACTTAACTGATAAGATTGTGTTTTGTAATGTTTTTGCGATTATCATGCCCCTTTTTTATTCAATTCTCTATTATCATGCCCCTTTTATTATGAATAAATATACTAATGAGCCAATTTCTTCAGAAGTATGCATCAGAATAATGGTGTGCTCTTCTTTGAGAAGTATGCACCAGATGCTTTGTTCCTAAGCACCCCAAAAAAAGATAAACCAGCCGCTGAAAATGATTTTCGAAGAAAGTATTTTGTTCGAAGCATGCTTTAAGATTCATTATGTGTATTTTATTTATGTTCAATTCAATGTTTCTTAATTGGATCATAGTTTGTTATTTTCTATGTTTCCATTGATTAATTGGCCAATTGATTCAATATTACTGAACAACTAATGACCAGAAGAGTGACAAAGACGGGAAGAAGATTTTACAGGGTATAGAAGTACACGCATATTAGATTACAGAACATTCCCACATGCATATCAATTTTGAGACACAAATTATTGGTACCTAACCGGTTTCTTTTTAGCCTCTATCATGGCAATTTGAAAATGTTTGGGGGGCTAAATTACTGAAATTTTTGTTTGTTTAGATGGTTAAAGTTTGATTTAGATGTTAATCTTTATTTCAGCTTATTCTGACATTACTTCTTTCTTTGAAACTTTGTTTTGTAATATGGCATAAGATTTCAATTTATGTTTTAATAGATGCCTACTAAAACTATAGTAGCATGCAGTCACTCTAGCCCATCTAATCCGTCATTTTCAATTTATTTTAGTTCTATTAATGGTCCTATTTTACTCCTATCCCATCTAATCCGTTATTTTAGTCCTATTAGCCCAGCTAATCCGTCAATTTATGTTTTAGTTTCTTCGTTTCTTATTTTAGTCCTACTATTGGTCCAATTATCATCTACGCAAGGCAGTCGTGTCGATCAGAGGCGTAGAGACTTCAAATCCACTCGATTATTGGATTCATTCAAGGAAGATATATTTTTGCTACACGCATTTTGTCATGATGAATGAGACAAGCGTGACGTTGGAGATACAAGCGGCATGGTGTAATATGCTTTGGTTGTAAATAGAATTTTCTTCGAAATTTTTGAATTGTTTATTGTGATACGTATTTTTTTCTGAGTTTAATAGTTGAATATATATGTGAGGTCCAAAATGGACTATTATTATTATTGTTATGGTTTTTTATATTCTCTAAACAGGATGGATAGTCGTATAAACAAAGGAAATTTTGTCCAATTTTTATAAAATATTTGTATTATGAATGGAACTGGAGCAAACTTGAACGAAGGAACTTTCCAGTTGATAATTGGACCACGAGTGACATTTTCGATTTTTTTTGTAGTTATGCATTTTGAAAAATTTTGTCGTTTCGCGATTACGTACGTTGGAAAATTTACGCCATTTTGCGATCGCTTACTTTGAAAAAATTTCGTCGTGCCTTCAGGCACTGACATACCCTAGTGTGTGTATATATATATAGTTAAATATTGTATATTGCATGTCACCTTAATTATAACTACAATGAGACCTCATCTAGGTCGTTCATAGAGAACTCCACGACTCTATCTAGCCTGCTACAAACCAAATGTAAGATTTTAGGCAGGCGTCGAGGAAGTGACAGGGTTAAGACTCACGTTTGGCACTTGTTGAGCGACTAGACTTAGATTCCTATGATATCCATTATACAAATGACATGCCCATTATTATGAGAGAATGCTATACTATACATTTCATATTATATGTAATTTATCGATTGATTGCTGGAGGGATGATCGAATTCCTGCTTTGCCATTGTGTGAGTCACTTGGATGATCACAATCCCACCTTATGCCTTTGTTGACTTGAGACTATGTCAAAGAGGAGACTCGATGACACTACTTTAGCATGTTTACCTAAGATTATGCAAGATACCATATAAGAGGCATGTTTAGTAAAGTCCTTTGATCAAATTGAATTGACGTGAGGACTTAAGGAAGACTATTTGGAAATACACCATGTTTTGTGACTCATTAGGTGGCCAATGACCATATCAAGACATGTATCTGATTGTGGCCATGAGTTAGTTACATATATGGGGTTATGCACTGCTTTCTATGAGGGATTAAGAGTGTAATCTGGTGTAGTCGAATTGTCTAGGCATAAAGGAGATTTTTTTCGAGTGACGCATCTTCATTAGTATGGTGATGGCTTAGCAATTACCCTCCTGAGACTGTATCTTCTTTCTTGAGAGGTCGCACGACACATTTCATGTATGGGGAGATGAATGAATGAGATTTAGAGAGATGTTTAAGCAAATGCTTGTTCAAACTTATCCTTTGTGGACGAGTGAGAGATGTTAATATTCGGGTCGGGTCGGGTCGGGTCGTGTAATTCGGACCCCCCGTGATCTGTCCACATTGGTGGTGGATCCTAATTCATGTATTGGGTTAGTGATATTAATATTTGTATAATATATTATCTATATATAGTTAAAGAGAAAATATCCAATTGGTTAGGATAAGATTACAGGGAGATTTGATTTATCCCACAATATATCTCATATTAATATGATTCTCTCTATAAATATCATTCACGAAAACGTTCTCCCATCCTCTTGTAGTCCTAAAACTCTTTCTCTTTCTCTAGCTCATCCTTCTCTCTAGGCTATCAGTTTGGAGCCTTGGTTCTATATTCATTGATTAATCGGAGCAACTCTAGTAGCTAATTCGAAACACACACGGGAATAAAGTCATACAAAGAAAGACCTTTCAGGCTACCTTTGAGTTCAAGCATATCATTCGGCTGGTAATAATAATACGAGTATCACAACAACAACAATACTGGAACTATTCTACAATCTGGTAAAGTTCGAAACCTATTTTTTATAATCCCATAATATATATTTACATCAGTTTCTAACTTTTTTTGATTGAACCTCAATATCAATTTTAGATTACCAAACATCGCGTAAAATTGGATTTAAACTCACTTCAAATTCACTCATTTTTACACAATGAACCAAACAAAGCATTAGTGATTTGGCAAATTTATCTTCATTGATTTGTGTGGATTTTGACCGATTGATCTCGAAATCTTTGAGTCTTTTGGACACGTTGGAACCACTAGAATGGTGGGATCGAAGATAGAGAGATAATGATTGAGGATTGTTTCTGGAGGTGCTACAAAATATGTTGTGAGGAGAGTTGAATTTATTGGGGCTTTGTGATGGAATTTGAGATGTATCTATGGAGAGAAGCTGGGATTGGGTGAATGAGACGATCGTCAATGATATTTTGATGGGTTTTTGGCTTCCACTTTTCACATGTCTATATATAATATAATAATTTAAAAATGGACTCTCGTCACCAATTTGTGACACATGTCAATCATAATTACTAAACTCCTTTCTTCACATATGAAGCCATTTCTCCATTAAACTCCTCCACAAAATTTGACTCATTTCTCCTTCATTCCACTATTGCCTCTCCTTTTCCCTAGCTGTTATATATTGATGGCCCTTCCCTGACCCTCTAAGGCCTTTGTAACTCTTAGAAACCCTACTCTCTCTCTCTCTCTCTCTCTCTCTCTCTCTCTCTCTATATATATATATATATATATATATATATATATATATATATATATATATATATATATATATATATATATATATATATATACATGTGTGTGTGTGTGTGTATTTTGTATTATCTCTGCTCTAAAATTTGGGAGTTCCCGTTCAGGTGAAATGCAAGCAATATTGTATTAGGTTTTTTCCATATATGTTCTTGATGTATTAATTAAGATGTTGATTTCGATATATATTCTATCGGTTCATTTATGTCTTTGAAATTGGTTTGAATTAAAACATGTCGTCTTTAAAGTATTTAATAGTCAGAGTTCGTGAAGTGTTAGTGGTCAGTAGTTTAGAGGATTGAAAAGGATTCCCCACAACTTGGAGCAACCATTATCGGGGTGTACCCCCACATTTCATGCCAAACAATTTGATAAGGTATATGATGTTAACAAATAGATAGATACGTAGTATGTTACTGTATAAGGTAATTCGACTCTTTTAGTTTGGTAAATTACAAGGTATCTCTACTTTAACTCTTATAAAGTTTCAATGTTATGATAGTTATATATACATACACACACACACACACACACACACACACACACACACACACACACATATATATATATATATATATATGAGAGGTGGTGTTTTACTGTTTCAAAAAATCAACGGTTGAAATTAAAATTTTGGGTGCAATTTAAGGGTCTTAGATTGTGCCATGTCACCATTTAAACATTTTGACATGGCACAAGTGAACAAAACACGCTTATCCCCAAAGACTAACCCTAGCCTTACCCATCTCCTCACCCACTCGTTCGTTCGGCCGCCTCTCCCTCTCCCGTCTCCCTCATCCTCATCTTCTCCCCCTCCCCCTCCTCCTCCAGGTAATCTCCCTCCCCCATCCCCCTCTTCCTCCTCCCCCACTCACGCACACATCTCGCACACGCACACGCACCCACCCACACAAATCTCACACACTCACACACACGTCGGTCCCCTCTCCCTCTCCCGTCTCCCTCATCCTCATCTTCTCCCCCTCCAGGTAATCTCCCTCCCCCTCCCCCTCCCCCTCCCCTCCTCCTCCTCCTCCTCCCCCACTCACGCAAACATCTCACACACGCACACGCACATGCACACGCACTCACGCACACGGACACGCACACACCCACACACCTACAAATCTCACACACAAACACGCATGTACACGCACAGATCTCACACCCACACACTCACATATCTCACACACCGACACACGAATAGCTCTCTCTCACACACACGCACATATCTCATATACACACACACACTCACATATCTCAGTATTCCTCATTTTTTTCCCTTTCAAATGAGATGTGTATACTGATATGTTATTTTTTATACTGGTATGTTATTTTTTATACTGATATCTCATATATTTATACTGATATGTTATTTTTTACTTTAATTTGATTGATGTGCCACATGTATTTATACGAATTATATAACCTTTGCTTTGTAATTGGTCTGATTGGTGTGATACATGTATATTGTCCAGCCCGGTTAATTGTTTGATACAGGTATATTGGCATTTTTAGATTTTTTGTTTTTTTTCCCTTTCAAATGAGATGTGTCAGGTCATTTTGGGTTTTACTGTAGCGAGCAGAGAGAGGGGAGCTCGGTGAGTACTTTTTGTAGTCAATTGGTATTAGAGTTTTTATTACAAATATTGTGCATATATTACTGATTTAGATTTTGCCGGTTTTGCAACTATGCCGCCTCTGCTTCCTGTTGCGGCGATGACGGCGGTGTCGCGAGTGCCTATAACTTCTGTGTTTCCTAGTTTATTACTACTACCTAGTTAATTAACCCTAAATCACCTTGAAAAAAAGAGAGAAAATTTAAAAATGGGTGGAACTTATAATTATCTATTACAAATCATTGCAACACTCGTTATTTGATAGCTACATTTACGTAAATTTTGAGAATAATTGCAATGAACATTAATATTTTTGTATTACAAATCGACTACATCAAATTAATGGAGTGCATTGATTAACAACTATGCATAATTCAAATTATATGACAGGACAAAAATACTTTGGCCTACGAAGTCCATATTAAGCACAAACATTATAAATTAGATGTCATACATTTGGTTCCAAATGGTGGATTAAAATGAAAACACAAAATCATAAATAATTATGTCTTAAGACAGTTAGATATATTATATGTGCTTTTAGGAAATAAAATATGAAATCAATGAGAGTCAAATATCTATCATCTTTCTTTTCCTTCTTGAGCTAATCAATGAGAGAGTACATTGGAACTTTATAAATTGAAGTGTCACTTTTATAAGGACATAAATGTTGTTCTATTCAATCTTGGGACACATTTTATAAATGTTACTTCATTCGTCCCAAATTAAGTCCATATTCTGTTTTTGTATAGATTAAGATTACATTCAACCAATGGTTAAGATCAACAATTGCCGACTACCTTGGAATTTGGTTCGGTAAAGTCGATTCTTAATTCGGAAAAACCAAAAAAAAATAGATGACTTTTAAGTTGGAACATAAGGAATAATAACTATGACGTAAAATAAATGACGAGCTTAGAAAAGTCCCAAACCTTCTTGTTCTCTCATCCCCTACCATTCCCCCAGAATTGTTTCAACCTCCAAATTTTATTACTTTGTAATATGAAAACCATCGAAAGAATTCAGTTAAGGATATTTTTATAAAAACAAACTGAACTGGACAAGGGAAAGTTGAAACCTAACTCCTTGAGAAAACAAACCATATCAAATGATGGTCCATCTTCAAGTTCTATTTCTATAGTGATCATATCTAAGGAAAAATTAAATATCATTATACAACCATGCATGAAAACATTGATAATAAAGATTATTGAACAAAATTTACCTTTAAAAATCTGCTATTTATGCTTCAAAACGTTTGGAAGCTTAAGAACAATATCCAAGTTAATAATGGAGGAACTTGTTGAAACAAAATAATTTTATTTGGGACTAAACGTTAATTAAAAATATGTCGAGTGACTTCTCGTGAAATGACCCTACAATATATACGGACCTGTTTTTTATAACTAATTTGACATACTATCAACTTCATAAAATCGAAATTACTATTTAAAAATAGCATGTACCCCACGCAATGCGCGGGTGGCAATGTATAGTACGGCATTTTTTTTAAAGTAAGTAATAAATTTCGTTATACTCGTATAAAAAATTATATAATTAACAAATTGCTTTTATAATATACTTGTTTTCATTTCTAAAGAAAGAAAACATGATTTCCAAACATTAAATACGGTGTAAATTTATTTTCAATGATCAAGATAATCTGAACGAAATTCATTCAAGTAGAAACCTCAATTGTGCTTTATACAACTCTACAATTGATACTTATGTTTTTTATTCTTCAAAGACCCCACAAACACGATTGGAAAATAAGGCACGTAGGTAGCAGACAAAAAACTTCTCTCATATGCATTTGGATATTTCTTCCTTCCACTTACTAGTTGATGGAAGAACTTTTTTTTAACTGAAAGCAATGATAGATTATATAATTTCTCAACAAAGCACCAAAAGATCTTGAACTTAGAAAAGCTCAATATGAAATGAATTTACAAAGTCCGACCCCTAAACGGTTTTAATCCAATAACTAAACCATTTAATTAATCACATCCAAACTATGCCACACTTCTCTTCAATCCCATCCTCAAGAAGATAACATGGCAACAAAGCATACCAAAAATATTATCAGACCCCCACCCCAAACCTCATAAACCTTTTTCTTGTTCTTCTTCAACTTCTTAGCATAATAAAGACTATTGGTTCCACCACCGACAAAGATCCCCGCCTCGACCACATTGTGCTCAATATCATCAATTTGTTCCCCGTGGGTCGCAACCAAAATAGTCATATCAAGAAAAGCCTAATGAAGCTTATTCAAACTATTGAAAAAAATCCAAATATATATAAAACATTGAAAAAAAATTCACAAATTGGAAAAAGTGAATAAATATTTTTTAAAAACTGAATAAATATTTTAAAAAATACTTGAAAAAAAATTAAAAATGGTGAAAATTAGAAAAACACATTGAAACCCACTAAAATCTTTTTAAACAATTTGGGGAAAATTAAAAAAAAAATTTACAGGGTATGGAAATGATACAAATAATACTAAAATTTTTTAAACAAAAATATACTTAAACAATTTAAAAAATTACAGAAAAAACAGTGGAAAATCAAAAATTGACAAATCTAGGATACAAGAAAACAATTCTAGGACAAAAAAACACATTTCATTGGAAAAAAAATATTTTATATTGCCGCCGGATCTAGGAATAAAAAAAATCATATAATTTAAAGAAAATTTTTCTTCTTTACTTTAAATAACTTAGCAAGCTTAAACATGTTGTAACCTAAAAAAAAATTGAAATGCGAGGAAAAACTACGGATAGATATTAAACAAAAAACGAAGAAGAAATAAGCAAAAGCAATCCGTAAATGTACATAGAAAATGCCTTCAACTTTAACCTTAACGTTTCCATGTTGTTCACATCATTGCCATCATGAATATCTAAGAGAACAATTAATAGAATAAAAATTCAAAACATATTATATTAAAATAATATTCCAAGTGAAAATGCAAAGAAAATTAAATGAATAGAAACACTACAACAAAACATAATTAAGAAGGTAAAAGAAATATTGACCATAACTACTCATGGATTGCAAAATGTCTAATGTTTGACATACATATTTCTTAGTTAAACAAAAGTATGTCATACAAACCCTTGTCATTTCCTAATCCTCCCAACCCCCAAACCCTCAAACTCAAAATTTATCACTTATATTATGGAGGGATTGTAAAATCGAAAGATTCATTGATGAGTCAAATATAGGAGTGAACATTTTAGAAATGACATGGAAACACGACACGAAATTGACATGATATTTTATGCTATTGCTGTATTCGTATCGGCTCTTTTTTTTACATAAAGGCGTCGCATTCGTGTCAAAATTGCGTCTTCTAATTTTAATCATGTTATAATGTTTATTTATGTTTAAGTGATGGTAAATTTAAGAACTTTGTTAGTTGCTTCGTATTTAAAATGGTTGTATTTGTATCGTTTTTTATTTGTGTGAAGAAAAGACGTTATCGTGTTGTGTAAACCCGACACACAAACCAAAAATGTGAATCTTTAGCCATTCTAAAACATAAATTGAAAAGGAGATTAAAAAATTGTGATATATCTGTTTTAAATATAAAAGTTAAACTAGCTGATAATATCAAATCATTAAACTAATGATATGCAATGTCACAACCAATAATGATTTTTCTATAGAATTCAATAAAAAAATATTTTTTAAGAAAACATTATTACCTAATTAAATTAATCGCTCTTTTTCACATCATGAACTTTTTTGGGGGGAACAAATATCTATAATTTTAGATGCATCATTTGAATCATTTGCTCTCATTCAATATAAGAAGGCTGGGTGATGATATCATACTACAATCCCTCCCCAGTCACAAGCTTGCTATTGGAACAGATCAACGGATTCCCGATGGAAGACAAACAATTTTCTAATGAAAGAATTTACCAAAATAGAAAGAAAATACATAAAAACTATTGAAAAATAATTTGTAACTCATCTTTGCAATTAATTGATCACCCATAGAATACAAATATAAACATATAGAAGATGACTAATAAGATACTAAAAAAATAAATGCAAGAGGAAGAATAAGAGCTTTTAAATTATTAAAAGACGAAGAGAAAAATCAATAACAATAAAAATCATAAAATATATGAAATTGACAAAGAATATGGGTACCCGAATAAATCCCTAGATGAGTTTTAATGGCAATGCAAATTCAATTACATAAAAGTACATTAACCAAACCTCCATTCTGGCTTCTTTGGGAAGTTAATAATAAAGCACGCAATTGTTTTATTCTTACTACAATCAAGGAAATCAATAAAAAAATACCGAGAAGAATGACTAACACTTAAGAAATTGGCAAATCATATATAACTTGATCATACCTTTATTGTGGTTTTGAATAACAAATCATTTCTTATAATAAGTAGAGAAAAGCAATAGACTGAGTCATGATATGTGTCGAGCAAAAGAAAGCAAATACTTCTCCAATACAATTGAAAGATCCAACCCATTTACAATAACTAGAATAGATCCTCATTCATCATAAATAAATGCTCCATCTATATAACAATTATCCCAAAAACAAATTGTACAAAAAAAGGCCAACATCAAGCCCCCACGAAAGAGTGGTTGTGTAGTAGAAAAAAAAGGAGGGTGTGATGGGGAGAACTAAATGATACTCATCTCCTGTGTTGATTCTCTTGTGTCTCTCAAACATATCCCTTCTCCCAATCATCCACAGCATAGGAGCTTTCCCGGATCTCCCCTCTAGGCTCTATGTTCTCCAGCTACAATTGAACCATTGGCTTTTGGTTCCATCCATGACCCAACATAGAGAAAGAAAAAATATTAAGAGCGATGAGAGCTAGGTTAGCAGATATGAGATTTTGGCTGTCGGTTTGTAGTTTTTAATATGGATGCTGTTAAAAAATTTAAACGTAGAGGGAAGTTAATGAGACCAGAATTGGTTGAAGCAATTAAATGCGGGTAATGAAGTGGAAGAGGCAGGGGATGAAGGGTTTGATGTTTTGAAATACACATCAATACGTAAAGAAAAGGTCGCTTGAGGTATAATAAAAATGAGCTGAATGGTGGCATTAACTTCAATTAATACATTTCATACTATTGTATCAGAGGTACAATATAGATAAAACGTTTAAAAAATACTTGGATTCCTTAATTACAATCTTGGCACTATTACGGTTACTAGCATGCACCCTGCGTGATGCGCGGTCATAATACAATATTACTTATGACCAATAATTTAAAAAACGAGAAGAAAACAAACAAATAATAATAAAGTGCTTCAGAATAAAATACACTAAAACTGAGACAAAACATAATATCTATGTATCCCACGACAATTATTATAGATGAAGAATCTGACGATAATTATCACGATCCAAACAAACCCTACACTCCCGATAAAAAAGTATTTAACAACAATTGACTTGAAATAGGAACATCAATATTTTATAGATTTCATATAAAAAATGGACTATCATAAGAAAAGAAAAAATGACTTGCACAAAAAATTGGATAAAATCTCACAATTAAAACTATGCCAATATCAAATCTAACTTCCTATAAATGATAGAACTCAAATTCATATCAGTAGACAATCAAAATGGTCATTCCATATTCAATCAAACTCCCCCCCTCCCCCCCCCCAAAAAAAATTCAAAAGATATTCTTCTCGCAAATCAAATTTCCAATCCCCCAAAATAGTTTTCAAACTGAATTTCCTCTTCGCTTAGAAACAAAAGTACGAAGCCTGTAAAAATTATTCACTACTTAAATATAAACTTATCTCATATAGACAAAGATATATGCTTCAAACATAACTCCACATTAAACATTTTTATGTTCATTGATTATTATTCTCAAATCTAAGAAGAGTGAAGTAAAAGATTACATTTGAAAGAAAAATAAATAATAAAAAAAAAGTTATAAAAATAGGTAAAACTTAAAAAAAAATTAAAAATAATATAGAAACTATTTAGAAAGTATTAAATATATTAAAAAACCTCTGATAAATATGAAAATAATATAAAAATATTTAAAATTATTGCAAAACATTTTGAATGAAAAAAATAATTTCTAATTTCTAAAATATCGAAAAAAAAATTACCACATTTTTTTCGGGAAAACAGTAATAAAAAAGTTTTTGGACGAATATTATGAATCAAGTAAATAAACTGGTGATCGTGAAATCACATGACGTAAACAAACAAAAAAATTGAAATCTAATCACAAAACCTTAGCATCATATTATTTGTAAAGCAATGAAATTACTTTACAATCGTTTTTTTTATAGCATACCATGAGGTGTTCGGTCAGCTTACGCGCACCTCGACTAATCCCCATTCGCGATTCGTGACTTTCGCTAGCCAAGCAATATTTTGACAATGCCAGAGATCGAACTGGGGACCAAACCCAATCCACCCCAAGACTGTCCATTGAGAGTCTTATATATACCACTACACCAAGAGAGTTGATAGAACTAAAAAAGCAAGAAGAAATAGAATAAAATCAAAATCTTTTAGGTCGGTAAAAGTATAAATCTAGTAATATTTATATATATGAGAAAAAACGAATCTCAAACTTACCAAAATAATGCAGAATATAAAAAACAAAACTCTAAATCACATAACTCAAGACCAGATATTTTACGTACAACTTTTCGATTTAGCCTTTTTCCATCACTATTTCTCTTAGAATAATGGTAGACTCCCCGAATGGGGAGCTACCGATTCCTTTGCCACAAATCTCAACCCTTGATTTCATTAGAAGTCAAAATAATCTTGACCCTTGATTTATTTTTAAAAAATAATTTATTATATCTTTAGAGTTAAGTTATAATTTATTTTAAACTAAAACTAAAAGATATTCCTTTAATTTTTAGATTATTTTAATTTTAGTTCAATCATTTTTAAAGTTCAATCATTTTAATTTTATTCCAAAAAGTCCTCAAACATTTATTTAACCAATATTCTCTTATTTTTAAAGGTCCGCGCCAGCGGCACACTTTGAGTGTTTTTATTTTGTACCAAAAAGTACTTAAACACTAATTAAACAATATTCTCTTATTTTTAAAGGTCCGCGCGAGTGGCACACTTTGAGTGTTTTTATGTGGTGAGTGACGTTTTGGAACATAGTTTTTTTTTTGTCGCGAGGGACTTTTTAATAGTAAACATAGTTTTTTATTTAAAAAAAATATTTGTTTTAATATTAATGTTTTAGATTCACGATTGATTAGTGCTGCCACGCGAACCTACATTCCTAGACCAAAAATCATTCATTAAATATGGGTCCGCGCGAGCGGCACTAATCAATCGCGAATCTAACACATCAAATTAGCAGGTTATTTTTTTTTTTTTATTAAAACTGAATCTATCAAAAAAAAAAAAAAGACCACCCCCCCTCCCCCCCACTTTTTTTTTCATTGGTTTGTCATGTGAAAGGGTTAAAAATAATTATAAAAAAATAATTATTTTTAACTCATTTATTCCCTCAAACACCCAATTATCCAATATTCTCTTATTTTTATAGGTCCGCGCTAGTGGCACCCTTATTTTTAAACTTAATTTTTTAACTCAATTAGTCCCTCAAACACCCATTTACCCAATATTCTCTTATTTTTATAAGTCCACGCCAACGACATACTTATTTTTTAACTTAATTCTACAACATTTAAAACAATTTTGTATTTCTTAAAACCGTTTAAAGATGTAAAAAAAAGTTTCTTTTTATTTATATTAAACTAATTTTTTATTTTTAAAACTGTTTTTTTCAAAAAAAATTATTTTTTATATTAAAATAATGTTTTCGTAAAATTATCGCATTTAATTGGATCGGATTCGTGTTATTTTAATATAGTCATGTCCATGTGCCTTTTTTTTATATATATAAAACACCATTTTTTTTATATAAAAAATAAAGATTTTTATATAATAAAATAATTTTTTAATTAAAAAAACAAATAAAAGGGAACTTTTGCATTCGGTATGAATTGGGGAAGGAGGAATCGAGAAGTGTAGCATCACTCTTTCTCTTAATTTCAGTCACAGTCCCTTCCTCAAATTGTTTAAATCGTCCATCTTTTGTTCATCGGAAACCACAATGGTGTCATCTTGTTCTTCCGGTTTGAGGTTGCTGACATCATTTTGATTCCGGTGTATTTTTTGCGAAATTTGTCTCTTGATTTAGTTTATGAGTGTGATTATGTAGGTCCTGTTTTCGGTTTTCTTTTTTTGTGTTTTTTGATTCGTTTGTTGTGATCTGCTTTCGGTGTTGTTACTGGAGCCAGCGCATTTGGAGTTGGAGGAAAGAGACGTAGTTTGGGGGAAGTTAAATTTATTTCGATTTAGCGACTGGCTTTGGTTTTACGGTCGCTTTTTCTTTTGTTGGCTTAGCCTTAGCAGCCTACGTGGGTTTTTTTTTGGTTGGTGTGGATCGGTGGGTGAATGTTGAGAAAGGAAAAAGAAAAGGTTGATATAGGTGGAATTTGGTGGGTCTAGGTTTGTAGGGACACGGCTTTAGTAGAAGATGAAAGATGGAGGGGGCATGCCAATTGATGTCTGGGAAGATAAAAAGTGTAGGGGGAAGACGAAAAATGAACAGACTGAAAGTTTAAACAATAGGGGAGAAGAAGAGTCTTTTAGCCCAAAAATGGGAATGAAGAAGGGAGATTCATTCATTGGCATCATTAATGTTTATTATATAGATAAAGCCAACACTACTATTCAAAAGTAAAATAAAAAAACGTTGGGTTCCATTAAATTAGAATGAGTCTCTTAATATGTCCATAACTCTTTGTTATCTTTCCCATTATTTATATATCAAACCAATTTCTTTGACTCCCCTCGTTTTCATGTCTTTTCTTGATATCATGTCTTCCTCGTCTAAACTTGTTTTCACCCTTTTTCTAGCTTCTCTCATGACACTAACACTACCAATTGTCTCCTTCTCTCATGACACTAACACTACCAATTGTTTTGATTTTATGCCTCAGCTTGAATCTGCATGTGATTACCAATTATACAATTATTTTTACCATACATCCGATGGTAGTATAATTATTGGAGATGATTGTTGTAAGGCAATGTTAAATCTCGAATATACTTGCTATGAAACGTTGATCAACTCCATGTGCTACTCACTCAAAAAAACCAATGTTGTCAAAAGGGATTGTCAACGACGCAAGCTTCTTCCGCAACCGTCGGGATCCAGTCCGAGGTATTTGTCGCTTTTTGTCAGTGGGATTTTTGGTTTTGTGTTGTTAATAATGTAATAATGTGTCGCGAGTGAAAGTTTTTTGCGAGCCTTTTAGTCCATTTTGGTATGCTACTGTTGCTAAAAATAAAGTGGATTGTTTTTTGTGTTTCTATTTTTCAAATTTATATCTCATTAATGGCATTCCTAGCTATTACGATGAAAAAGGGTTTTTCATTCGTCATTGTAATAAAATTAGCCCAAAAGGTGGAGGTAGCGATCATTCTAGCAAATTCGAGACTAAAAGTGACTAAATAGTTATGCTTTCTAATAAAATGGTTTTAAAACATTGCTAAAAACTATTATTCGTGACGCTTTTTTTGTCGCCAAAATAAAAAGGGGGTCCTTTTTAAAATGAATAACAATACACGAACACACATAAAAACCCAAATCCCCTACCCACACAAAAAGACAAAAAATTAAAGGGTTCATTTTTATGTTTTCAACTTAAAAAAACATATTTAATAAAAATAAAAATCTGTATTTTTAATTAAAAAAACATTTTAACTGATTTATAAAAAACTTCGTAACATTTTTTTTAAATGTTTATAAAAAGTAAATACATTTATTGTAGAAAAGACAAATATTTTTAATTTAACTCATTCAATCCCTCAACCCATTTAGCCAATATTCTCGTTTTTTTAAAGATCCAGGCCAACGGCACCCCCACCCCCACCCCCAAAGTGTTTTTTAAATTGTTTTTAACTTTTTATAACTGTTTTAAAAAAAACATTTTAATGGTATTAAAAAAAACTTCTTAACTTTTTCTTTAACCCTAAATATTTTGGTAACTAGGTAGAGTGCCCATATAAATTTTCTATAATTGACTATAGTTTTTATATATTTCGTGAAGAATTTATTAGTCGCTTCGAACATACATTTAACCAATAATTGTGGCTGACACATTAGATGGTAACATTCAAGAAACAACTGTAGATATATAGTTTTTAAATATTTATTATTCTTAGTATGCACTTACCTCAAAACCTAGAGGTCATGAGTGAAAATTATCTTAGGCCACACCATAGTGTATCCTCATATGTGTGGACCTAATGGTCTAAAAGTACCGTTAGGTGCTCGAATAAGTCTCAATAGTCTATACCCAAGAAAAAATATTTACATATAAAGGATTTTACTTTTTGTAAGTCTCACATTAAGATTTTACTTTAAGCTCCATAAAACTCAAGTATGTTTTAAATTTAGCCATTAATTATGTTAAAATCATTTTTTTTATTTTTTTTTCAAGCCTACTCTTAATTTGGAAGGAAATGATATGTATGTGGGTACCCGTGTGTGTGTGTGTTGTGTTTACGAGTGCCCCACCCAACAAAAAATTATGGCTCCACCACTGAGCACAAGAATATACACTAGTTATAGAAAGTGTTAAGTGAATGATAACAAGACATAACTTGGGTGCTATATCTTATTATATAAAAATTGCATATCAGTTATTCACGCAACATGTTCATTATTATCATGACACACTAAACATTTCGTGTACATGTTGCATTTATGCATCAGAGATGAAAAAAAATATCATAGTAAATTTACAACCGTGGATTTTGCAACAAATTCATATCGCTATTTTCTATTATAAAAAAAATGGGCAAGAATTTTGTATCTATATATATGTGTGCGTGTGTGTGAGTATGTGTACTTATTTATGTATTTTTGTTAATTTTTTTGTAATAACTTACTAATTTCTATCCCAATTGAATAAAAAATATTTTACTCATGTTTTCATATATCATCGTGTTCAAGTGGGTGTAAAAATTATTGATCGTGCTAGTCATGTTGTGTTGAATAATTCATGTTAATAAAATGTAAAAACTGTGATTTTGTGTGTCTCGTGTCATGTTCGCGTATAAACGTTGATTATTGTATTAGGTCAAAACCCGAGCCAAAAACATGTATTGTCACCCGAAGGGTTTAGCTTACTCATTTTAGAGATTTTAATACGTAAGTTCCTTGCCAATTACTTGGCTCACGATTCGGGTTAAGGTGTTGATGCTTCAACGAGTTAGGTCTCCTCTATATTTCTTGAAGAGAGCACCTCATTTTTTTTATTGGGAAATGGGGTACACTCAAGAATGCACACGGGGAGATGATCAAGCTTTTGAAGATTGGGGTGGCTTGTTGTGAAAAGGGTTTGGAGATTAGGCTTGATATGAAAGAGGTGGTTGAGAGGATTGAAATGATAAAGGAGAGAGACGGTGCATGATGATTAGTTATGCTAAAAAAACATTGTTTTTGAATGATTATTAATTCTGGACGGAGGGGCAATGTAACATCTATCATTTGTATTCAAAAAATTTATGAGCTTGCATGGGGATTGTATGTACCATGTATTTTTGTATGTATGAATGAAATTGATGATTCTACATATCTTACTTGTTTAATCGGCTTCTCTCTTGAAGAAGCAAATATCCAGTGGACGTCGCTTTGTGGAAAATAAGTTTGATTTATATGCAAAAGTTAAATTTTGTGAATGGGTTGATGATAGGGACTTCATTTTCATAACAAAAGAATCAATAGGCCAAGAACTTGAGATTATCATCAAAATTAGTAGGCATGTAAATTATATAGCAAATGATATTTGGGTTGCATCTAATATTTCTCAATTAATTTCGATCTCAATAACGTCGTCTTGAGTGATAAACATGATTTTATCAATAAACACATTTGAACTTTTTTCAATCAAAGTCCTTTTTATAAGTACACTCAACATGGTTTTTCCATTCTAAGGGCATCACACTTATTGCTACAAAATACCACAAGATATAAATTATGTTTTTTTTGCTAAGGGTCACCACATTGTATATATATTTTTTTCACAATTATTTCAACACAAAACCCAACACATTATCTCTCTCTACCCACTACACTCCAAACCCTACCTTTTATCTTCTTCACAAAACACAAGACAACTTTGTCTCCATTAATCCAACCTTCCTTCTATCAACCATCTTTAACATTATTAAAGTTTTCTTCCATTGATCCCCACAAACTTATTAAATTTCTTGTCCCTCAACACACTGACCATTTTCAACTACATTATTAAACTAGGGTTTTATTGGTAAATACACAAATACCAATGGATAATCTAACCAAAGACAATGGCAACACGTTCAAAGCAAATGAAAACTCCACAAATGACATTTATGAGGTAAACTTTGGGTCCCATTATATATATATATATATATATATATATAGAGAGAGAGAGAGAGAGAGAGAGAGAGAGAGAGAGAGAAAGAGAGAGAGGAAGGCTCATATACTTCATGCTCTATACATCACACCGTACATCACGCCTAATTCTAGGCCCTAAAAAACTTTTTTTTTAAATTTTATATTTTTTCCTTGAAATTAACCTTCCAATGAACCCATATGCAAAAAATTAGGTCAAAATACATTTTGTAGCTATTTTTAAAAAATCCACAAAAAAATTGATGGCGTAGACCCTTATAAATAACTTATTTTTAGAGTTTTTTGTGGATTTTTTAAAAATAGCTACAAAATGTATTTTGACCTAATTTTTTGCACGTGGGTTGATTGGAAGATTAATTTTAAGGGAAAATATAAAATTTGAAAAAAAAAGTTTTTTAGGGCCCAGAATTAGGCGTGATGCATGGGTGATGTATAGAGCATGATGCACTATAGCGTTACTCTCTCTCTCTCTCTCTCTCTCTCTATATATATATATAGCTAATTTCAAGAGATAAATAAAAAATTTGGAAAAAAAGTTTTTTAGGGCCTACAACTAGGTATGATGTATGGATGATGTATACAGCATGATGTAGATGAGTCTTCTCGTATATATACGAGAAGACTCATCTTCATCATGCTCTATACATCATTCATACATGATACCTAGTTGTAGGCCCTAAAAAACTTTTTTTTTCAAATTTTTTTATTTTTCTCTTGAAATTAGCCTTCCAATTAACCCATGTTCAAAAAATTAGGTCAAAATACATTTTGTAGCTATTTTTAAAAAATCCACAAAAACTACTCAAAATACCTTATTTACAAGGGTTTGCGCCAACAGTTTTTGTGATTTTTTTTTAAAATAGCCACAAATTGTATTATGATCTAATGTTTTGAATATGGGTTGATTAGAATGTTCATTTCAAAAGAAAAAAAATTTGGAGAAAAGTTTTCTTAGGACCTAGAACTAGGTGTGATGTATACATCATGATGTAGGTGAGCCTTCCTCTCTCTCTCTCTCTCTCTCTCTCTCTCTCTCTCTCTCTCTATATATATATATATATATATATATATATATATATATATATATATATATATATATATATATATATATATATTTGTATATTCTAAGGGATTGAATAAATAAAAAAATTTAAAAATCGTGCGAACACTTTTCAGTGATTCGCGATCGGGGTCCCTAAATGAAGTCCAAATTTCGGGGTAACCATCCCGAACAAAACTTATATTTTTTTCCAAAGAGGTCAATTCGGTATAATCACCCTGATTCTCCTTATATTATTCGGCATATATATGCCGAAGAATTCAGCTTAATTCGCGATAGTTACCCTGAATAAACCTCTATTGACTCAGGATAGTTACCCCAAAATACTTTAATAATTTCGGCAGATTCATGACGAATGGAATTGGAATACGGTTAAGTCATATAGATCCAAACATTCAAGTAATTCAACCCTTATATTCATTCGCACATACAAAAATCAACTCATAATATTTTTACTTATGGAGGATGCCTTCTTGGATTTCAACTCCGTATTATTTGACGACGCATTAGAAAATATGGAGATACCCAATGGGGATGGTGCTTATTTAGGAGTTGATGTTAGTATGACATTATTTACGGATAAGGTATTTCCCACACGACAAGAGTTAGTTGATTGGGCTCAAGAGCAAGCCCGGTCAGTTAAAATAATGATAGTCATCACGAAGTCCGATGCACCTTCGGCAATGCATAAGGGACGTCTACACATTGGTTGTGAGAGGGGATGTGAGTACCATGATCATCACGAGAAGAATGTTGGGAATAAAGGTAGTGGCTAAGAGAAAAAAGGTAGAAAGAGGGAGACGGCCACTCGAAAGTGCAACTGTCCATTTTTGTTGAAGGGCATTCCAATTGATAATGGACAGTGGATGTTGTCTGTTGTTAGTGGCGTTCATAATCACCCATTGATGGAAACGTTGGTTAGACATGCATATGTGGGTCGACTTACTTCGGTGGAAAAAAATTTATTGAAGAGATGTACTTGAGCGGTGTAAAGTTAGCCTCCATTCTAATGACGATTAAAAGTCGTATTGTTAGTAAAGTTTCGACCATAAAAACAATTTACAATGCCAAGGGGAAGGGGAAGTTGAGGATATCAGGACGAGAGGGTAGAATGGTGATGCAACAGTTAATGAAGTTACTTGGGGATAAACATTATGTGTATTGGTATAGAACGAATGAGTCTACTATGGAGGTGGACGACATTTTTTGGGCGCATCCAAACTCAATCCAACTAGCCAAGTGTTTTTCATCCCTTGTCATTGTTTATTGCACATACAAGACCAATCGATACAAGATGCCTTTGTTCGTGATGGTTGGAATAACGTCGTGCAGTAGGACTCTCAATATTGCCTTTTCCTTTTTAGCAACAGATAAGGTGGAGAACTATCGATGGGCGTTAGGACATTTGAAATCCCGATTCGACCCGTTTGCATGTCCCAGAGTTTTCATCACATATCAGGAGTATGCGTGCATAAACGCATTACGGGTTATGTTCCCCGAGACTAGAATAATGGTTTGCACCTTCCACGTTCATCAAAATGTGGAACTCCATGCTAGGAAAGAGATCAACGACAAGGATACATTGAAGAAGTTCCTGAGGGATTGGATGCATTTAGTTGAATCCCCCACAGAAAGTGATTTTAGCAAAGAGTGGATGTTTTTTCACTGTGATTGGGTTGCGTTCCCGAACATGCTTCAGTACATAGAGTGTACATGGTACAGTATAAGGGAGAGCTTTGTTCATGCGTGGACAAATATGGTTAGGCACCGGGGAAACCGAACTACTAACCATTGTGAAGGAGCACATGGTAAGTTGAAGAGGCACTTGGAGAGTTCTCAACTTCTTTTTGACAAGGTTTTTTCCAACATGCACAACTACATTGAGTTGCAAGTGATGGAGATCATGAGAGAGTTTGAGGATTCTTTGCAAAAATTAAAGCACTGCCACAATATTCCTATTTTGCAAGAGCTCATAGGTCGGGTTTCTCATTATGCCGTTGACTTAATTATTGAGGAGGTTAAGACTTGTGATACTATTGTCATGGATGTTAAATCGTGCCAACACTTGGCATGCAACATCTATGATCTACCATGCGCTCATGAATTGGCCATCTACCGGATGGAGGGTGGGGCAATACTATGGGGGGATGTTGATGCACATTGGCGCAAATTGACAATGGTTCTCGAATTAGTGAAGTACCATATGGTTTAGTACGAGCCAGAAATGATATTTTTAAACAACGATAGGAACGGTCAACTATTAATGAGAAAAGGGCTATGTTGCGAAAACTGAAGGACATCGGGTGTCTCACAACTGCTAGGTTATTTGAGCCATCCATGCTAAAGCATTGCAAGGGTCGCCCGAGAGGTCGAAAACCAACTTCTAAAGAGAAAAAGCACGAGAAGTCAACTAAAAGGGATCCCTCGGGCTTCGAACTTGCTAGGCAAAAAAGACAAAAAAGTCTTACAACACTCGACTTTGTCTTCACTCGATGCATTGGCATCACGCGACCTCTCCTTGAAATTCACAGTGAGATAGTTCAAACGTACGGTCGCATGCTCGCCACATTCATCCAAGGCAACTTCCCTTCTCACTCTTAACAACTTTACTACCAAGTCCACAAGTGAAGGGACCACTACGTCCTTCTCTTCCTCCTGCTCAACTCCGGGCTGCGGGTTATACAAAGGTAATCCGACAAGAGGAACACCCAAGATCATCGATACATCATCGATGGTGATTGTTATCTCCCTAAATGACATAGGGAATGTGTTAGTCTCTGGATGCCACCTCTCGACAAACACAAATATAAGGGCGTAATATAAATAACGGTGGCTAGATGAGATAATCCCCCCAGCTTAGCCCTTTGAACCCTCTTTTGTACACTTGTAGAAAGATCACTAAATTAGCACTCCTTGATCTGCGTCCAGTGATTGATGCATAATAATGGCACCCGATCTGCCTTCAATATAAGCAAAATATTTATTAAGGTTTCTGAAAGAAATGGAAAATTTAAAACATTAATGATTTAACATTGAAGGGAAATAGGCCACATGATGCTTGAAATGTTTTAATAGGCCGAGATCGGTGGTTCCATCGTATGCCGGAGTAGAAGTGCCTTCTCCAGGAACCTTTTTTCTTCTAGCTATATACTACTGCAGTCTTATGTAAAATGCTGAATGGGTTTTCAGGCCGTTAGGGAGCAACATCCTCCAACTCGGAACCCCCTTCCACTGTCTCATGACCCTCCTCGACCTCCTCCTGAACCCCAGCCTCAACCGTAACCTCCTCATCCTCAAGCTCAATCGCAACCTCCTCATGCATCTCCACCACTCGGGGATCCACCTCCATCACATCCGGGACAATCGCAGTAGACAGAGCATGGAACTCTTATCGACACTTCCTCTCTGAGGCAGTCAATGGCTTCCAATTCTTGCGAGAGTAAGATACTAGGTTATCCATGGTAGACATGCATCCATTATAAACATAAGTCAATTCGTAATCATGTATCAATTCATAGGTAATCATGTATCAAATCATAAGTAATCATGTATTGATTATAAACTTAATCATTTTATAGGTAATAATGTATCAATTCATAAGTAATCATGTATAAAATCATAGGTAATCATATATTGATTATAAACATAAGTCATAGATAATAATGTATCAATTCATAGTCAATCATGTAATGATTATAAACATGAGTTGTTTCATAGGTAATCATTGTATCATTTGATAAGTATTCATCATAAACATTAGTCACAAAGATAACAAAATAATTTATTCCATTCAGGGAAAAGGTGTCGAGCTGCAGTGGTTACATTCAGCATAAACATCACAAAAATTTAAAGTTCATTCAGGGTAAAAGTGACGAATGAAACATATAGAAACTTGTTCATCAATTCGGAATAAACATAGCGAATTAAGTCATTCATTTCGGTATGAATGTAACGAATGGATACCCTAAATTGAGAATCCATTGATTTGTTGTATACATGACAAAACATTATAACTCATTAGGTATGAATATAACAAATGAAACCCTAGATAATAAAAAAAATTATTCGCCATTGTTGATGTAAAAAACTAGACTTGATCTAATTAATTTATCACAGATAAATATGAATAAAGAAATAAGAAAAAGGATTTTTAAAGTGCTTCAGCCTTAACGATAATGGCCTACGTCTGTTGTCTTGTATTGCTGGGTGTTTTACCTTAATTTTGATTATGATCATTACTGATTGATTAACCCGCTATGGGGTGTATTAAAATGTATTTATAGCCCTTGGGCTGTCAATATGAATAGATAATATGCCATCATTGATTAGACATATACATCTGCATATAGTATGAATGTTCTTTGAATCCGTTTTCATCATTTCATCTCGTTGACCAGATGCTCAGTACGCTGAGTAGCTCAGCATAGTGAGTAGCTCGGTACATTAAGCTGTTCGATAATTATATTTATGCCAGGTAGGATAACACATGTCTTCAGATAATTGGTCCACATCAGCTGACTAATTTTTGTATCAACAGAAGACCCCAATGTTTCACAGTTGAAATTGGATAATTAGAGTGTGGAACATTATGCTCAGAAGTTGCTCGGATACGCTTACCCACTCTTGCTGGACTACAGACCTCCAATACTAAGAATATTTTCCTTTTAGCTTAATCATTTGAGCGCAAAATGGAAAACTTGTAATAATTTGAAATTTTGATGAACGCTTGGGAACTCGTACTTTTTAGTCACTCGTAACGTAATCGTCACTATCTATAATCATCACTTTTCCCATTTTCCAAAGCAGCGTATATAAAGGTGATAGAATCCGGTTGTCTTATACTTTTACTTCTAGATTTTTAAACTTTTTGTCTTCTTACTCTCTCCTTATACTATCGTTCTTTCTGTCATCCGCCTTAGCAGATTTCTTCGATTTTCTTTAAGAACTTCTTCCTTCATCTTTCTTTGCTTTAGCCACCATGGTTTATCTTATCGAATCGTTGGATAAGTTTAGGGCTGATTTTGCAATTCCTTCTTGGGTTATTCTGGAAGAATATTCTTGACCTTCTAATTTATTTTCTTTATCTGAGGGACACTGGTTTCCCTCCATTTTTGTAGCGAAATGCGGTTTTTCTTTCCCGACTAATCCCATGTGTTAATTTTGCCAATATTTTGATATTATTCCTGCAAGAGTAGGTCCAAATACATGGAGGGTAGTTAATGGCGTACATAGATTAAATCAACTTCATGGAACTCATTTAGGGATTCCTGAAATCATTTACTTTTATAAATGGGTTACCAACGACACTACGTTTTATTTAAAAACTAGGTTTTCAAATAGAGCTTTAGTGATCAATCTCTCTGATGCTAATAGGGCTTATTTTGATCATGGGATTGTGATGAAAAATTGGCAACACCCCCCTCTAAAAGGGAAAGACGTGTACCAAGGTCCCAGTTGTCCACTTTATGGCAATGTGATAGGTTGTTTTTGTTTTTTCAAATTAGCTATGTTTTTGTTTGATAAAATGCATCACTGACATGTATATTTTTACTTTACAATTGATAACAAAAGGAAACCTCCAAAAGAGAGTGATATAAATATAAAGGATTTGAAACTCATCTGGGGTTTGCATCAATCCATTGCTGGGGAGCACGTGAGAGCTGATTCCTACTTGCTGAGATACAAGAATACCACTTCATCCTTTATTGCCTGACCTCTCATTCCTCGTTTGGTGATTGAATTTGATCAGACACCAGCATCTTCACCAACTGTAGAAGAATCTTCTTCTAATTTGGGTACTTCTATTGCTGATCTGATTGTGAAGAAGAGGAAAGAGCTCAACTTCTTTGCCAAGGATGCTCCTAGTATCGATGGGGAAGAGAAAAACAAAAAGAATATATCGGCTGAAGGGACTAAAATGAAAGAGGTTTTCCCATCTGGGGGGCAACTACAACTGTTAAGGAGGTCGGCAAGAAGCCCCCTGTTGCCCCAAAAGAGGTAACACCTTTGATTGAAGTTGCTATTACAAAAGAGGCATATGGAATGTGTGAAGCTGCTGTTATTCAAGAAGAGACAGCACCTTTGATTAAATTTTCTCCTTTGAAGAGGTTGAGGAGGGGTCTTGCTAAAAGGCCTGTGGATGTTGTTGCCCAACCTACTAGGGTCGAGCTTCCTTCTTTAAGGGCCAGTTCTCCAGCTATCAGTACCCCTGGCTTGGCCAAGAAATTGATCAGGTCAAGGACTCTTCCTGATTGTCGAGCTGTTGAAACTTCAACTCCTTGGGATAGGGTTAATAATTTGGAAGACCAACACCTTGCATCAGTAAGTGTCATTATACTTGTCTTTTTAGTTCTTCATTGCCATATTCATACTCTGATTTATGCTTTTCTTCTTCTTGTAATTTTTGGTGTGTTTTGATAATATCGTGGAGAAGGATGAGGCCATCAAAGCTTCAACTTCGTCCAGTGGAGTGGAGGAGGCCCTTTTCGAGTTGTCAAAATCTTTGGCAGAATCTCGGAAGAAATACGAGGAAGACAAAGCTGACTGGGGGTCCAAGATCCAATCTATTGAGACATGGATAGTTGGAGGAGCAGACGTGTTGGGAGGAACTCCATCATTGTTCCTATTACTGGATTCTCGGATTTCAGCCATGTATGATGCATTTTTTAGTGAAAAACTCTACATATAGTCGTTCCCACAGACGGCGCCAATCTGTTGATGTAAAAAACTATACTTGATCTAATTAATTAATTAGAGATAAATATGAATAAAGAAATAAGGCAAAGGACTTTTAAAGTGGTTCAGCCTTAATGATAATGGCCTATGTCCACTGTCTTGTATTGCTGGTTGCCTTAATCTTGATTATGATCGCTAGTGATCGATTAACCCACTATGGGGTGTATTACAATGTATTTATAGCCCTTGGGCTGTCAATATGAATAGTCAAAATGCCGTCATTGAATAGACATATACATCTGTACATAGTATGAATGTTCATTGAATCCGTCTTCGTCGCTTCATCTCCTTAACCAGATGCTCAGTACGCTGAGTAGCTCGGCACGGTGAGTTGTTCGGTAATTTTATTTATGCCAGGTAGGATAACACATGTCTTTAGATAATTGGTCCACGTCAGCTGACTAATTTTTGTATCAACAGTCATGAACTATCGAATAAATGGAATTCATTCGGTATGTTCATAACGAATGAAACCCGAGTTTCGTACCTTTAACGTTTTTAACAGTCCAGACAAAGTTATAATAAAAAATAAAAAATTATTGGTTCGATTTCATCGAAGTTAATTTGCAACAGTCCAGACGTGGTTACATTGAAGTTACTTTGTAATTTGATTTCATACTATAATACCAGAACGTGTAGAAGATGAACTTGGTTCGTTGTTGAACAACGAACGAACAACAAATTTACTTGGTTCCATGTTTACTTTCGTTGGGATAAAGAGTCAAGGCCAAAAGAATATATATATATATATATGTGTGTGTGTGTGTGTGTGTGTGTGTGTGTGTGTGTGTGTGTGTGTTCAAATGGGTAGTTTATTCAATGTACCATCCTGATGTTCAATTTTTAGTTGAAAGAGAATGAATGTGAAGATGATAGGTTTAGAAGTTGAAGCTGAAAGGCTTGGGAATTTGAATGTGTAGAGAGATGAAGGGAAAGTGTGTAAATGATTATTAGAACTTTAAATATGTGGTGGTGTTAATGTGGTATTATGAAGTAACTATTAGAATTAAGTGGTATTTTGTAGTAAAAATAAAGTTGTGGTATTTTGGAGCAAAAAATAAAGTGCCCTTAGAAACCCCCTTTAAATATCTACATCGGTTTTAAAACTAGAAGAATATTCAATTGCAATTATCTATTAACATAGACTAATAATTTTTTTATAATATCTTGAATAGTTAATGAAAAATAATATTTAGCCTTCAAAGAAAAATAGTTCACGAGGGCCCCCTTTTTCTGAAATCCTACGGCAAGCCCCATATGTAAAACTATGCGCGCGGACGTGTGTGAAACTGTGGTGCAGGTTGTGTGTGGGTGTGGGTGTGTGTGGATGTATCAATAATCAATCCATAAAAATATAATAATGTAATTCCTTGATTTTAATATAGAATTCTCTTTATAGATTTGGATATTCTTAGATCCCGTGACAAATCCAACTCCTTTTATCTAACCAAACAATAAAACTGGAATCCAACGTCCTTTTTCTAATTCCAAAAGCTTGAATATTGGACCACCAAACACACCCATACTGTCAAGTATTAACACAATTATATAATCGTGGTGTATTCATGTCAACCCATATAGCTAATTACCGCTCAAAATATTAGATTGTGTATAAATTGAAAATAAAATATGGACTTAATCTACCATCTCCATCTCAAATTAAGAGTCCCTTTAAAAAAATCAAACTTTTTAAAGAAACACTAATTTCATAAAGGATCAAGAAAAACTTAATGAACTATCATTGTAATCTGTTACATTTATATTTCTAATAAGCAGGGTATATACCTGATACACATATTTTTACAATTACAGTAATATGTACAGGCAATAAGGTAAAATAGGCAATAATGTTAGTGATATGTGTGTGTGTGACATGCAATGTTAAAGTAAGAAGATATATAATCCCGAACGCTGTGAGCTTTGGGTTGATGGAGCACCGCGTTTGGTAAGCTGACTCAAGATGTATACCACAACAACTTAGCGCCAAAGTTAGAGTGACAGCGATACAGGCAAATTACGCTGCCAACACTGTTGGCTATAAATTTATTTGAAGGCATTCTTAAAAGTTTCCTCTTGATGGATTCACCAGCGACAGTTTGGCAAGAAATGGAAGTTTATGTTAAGGACTATGGAGGAGCTGTGACAATCGTGTTGCTTGTACTATCCAATCCAGGAAGGTCTTAATAGCAAAACAAATCAATATCTATCAATGAAATTTTAATAAAATTAAGAAATACGAGCATGTGGGATTTGGGACATAGGTTTTGGTAGTTCCCATGAATTCTTGCTTTTCATATGTAATTGTTTATGTTGGTCTAAGGTAGCAGAAGAATTTAATACGCGTTTATTTAATTTTCTTGTTAGTAATAACAAATCTTACATTTGGATAGCGTTAAGTGAACTTCTTTTTTCATTATAAAAGCATCAGAAGTGAGGAACCGCCCATGTCCATACAACATAATTTTTTTATGTTATTATATATAGAAATAGAAGTTTTTGTTAGGGTCTGTGGAGGAGCTGTGACAATCGCGTTGCTTGTAGTATTGTAACACCCCACCCGCCCGGGGAGAGCGGAGCGGAGCGCCACTGTAGATAAAACTAACCAAATTCGCAAATAGCAAGGTATAGAGCATCTAAATGAAATCCCACAAAACAAGAGAAACCACTAATCTCAATACACCAAATTCAATACAACAAAGTCTCTCGAAATGATATAAATCACCAATACTCTATACAACACAATAAAATAATACAAATCTTTCAAAAATATTCTTCTCAAAATATCCAAAAGCCAATTAAATTTGAATTTAAATATTCGATTCATTTCAAATAATAATAAATATAATACCAATATCCCGATTAATAAAATAATAATGATATTAAAATTATATACCATATTCATAAATAAATCCCTCAAAATTACGGGGTATTACAAGTATCCAATCCAGGCGGGACCTAAAAGCAAAACGAAACAATATCTATCAAAGAAACATTTAAGAAAGTTAAAAAATACAGGCATGTGGGATTTTGGAAATATGTTTTGGTTGTTCACATGAATTCTTGAATTTCATATGTAATTGTTTATGTTGGTTTAAGGTGGCCGAAGAATATAATAAAAGTTTATTTAATTTTCTTGTTAGTAACAACAAATCTTACAACTGGAAAGTGTTAAGTGAACTTATATATTCATTATAAAAGCATTGGAAGTGAGGAAGCGCCCATGTCCATATAATATTATTTTTTTATTTTACTGTATATGGATACATATGAGATCACACGCATGCCCAGCTTTATTGTTGTCCTAATTTTTATTTTAAAACGACACTGTCGGAGTGCATGTGTCTTGTCATGTCATATTAATATCCCTTATCCATATATGTGTGACAACCCGCTCACCAAAATAAGGGGTGGCCAGCCCAATACTCCAATATAACGGAATCATGGATGGAATCATTCTCAGCATCATAACAAAAATATAGAGTATCCAGGATAACCACCCAATATTTCAGAAAACGGGTTGCCAAAAAAAAAATTGATTTGAAAGTAAATAAATGAAAACAAACAACCCAATTCCTGAAAGATAAGGGAAACCCCAAGACATATATAAATAATACAACAAGAATACGATAAAAAGAACGAATAGGTAACCGGTCACTAAACTGATACACCAACAATACGCAAGTACCATAAGTTACTTATTACATTTCATTAGACATTTACAAAAGCTTGGGCCTCTTGCCCGAATAAAAGACTTGATCTTAACTAGAATAAAATGAAAACGTCTATACCAAATGCATCCCGTAATACCCGCAATGCATCACGGCTCGTCGAAAACATCGGAATAGGAATTCAAATCAGGCATCCTTGCGGCGGAGTACCTGAGCAGAGACAAGATGAATATGCAACAAGAAATGTAACCAGGTCAGGGCCCAGTTCTATATTATTACCAGATGAATAAAGAGTATGACAGTTATGTATGATAAATCGTGGAGAAAGAGAAATAAGAAGCAACCTATACAATTTAAAACATAAGCTAAACAGGAACAAAAATAAGAAGCATTAAACTAAAAACTTCACCAAAGGTGCCAATTATTTCATATATCTTTTCCTTAGCAGGAAGTATATATATATAATCAAAATCTTTTGCTCTTTAAGGAGATTTTATCTCAATTTTACCTTTTGTAAAAATCCTTTCCTTATCAGGAAAATAATCATTTTCAAATGCTCTTCGTGGCATTTACATGTGCTCTTTGTGGCACTCCATCATGCTCTTATGGCATATCAAATACATCAAGTCCCACTTGATTATGAACTGTTATAATTATATACATATAACGAATTCTAAGACCGCCCGTCCGGGTTTCCCCACTGTGCGCGCCCCTAAATGACCATCATCTTCCAGGGCCTATCATTAGACAACCTGGGCACCTATATCGCAAGACGTCGGGAAGCGGCCATGAGCCTGCGGGGTAGTCAAGACCACACCCGGAATCTCCTACCCATCGCAGAAAAATATACAACAATAAGCGCTCCCATGGCCTAGGACTATATCCACCCTGCATTCATTAGCCAGGGGGCTTCACCTCGCGTGCAGACTTCCCTTATGATGTCATTTAGAGAGGTGTGTTTAAGCCATTTTATTTATCATAAAAAAATCAAGTAAATCATTATTTACCGGTTTCAGGATTAAGTAAATTATCATTTACTAATATCAATACCATTTCCATTTCATTTCCATTCCACGTATATGTTTCATTTTATTCGAAACCGTTATTATTTACTTCTAGTAACAGATAAAACTTATTATCCGGAGCCATACAATAAATTATATCAATACTACAACCTCAGAGGAGTAAATAAACTCTTCATTATCTCCAAGCATTCTAGGAGGTTATTTTGGAACCCCAAGGTTATCATCTTTCGAAGGAATGAAATGACTTTTAATTTATTCTCCAAACTCACCTTTATGGCGTTATTATGAACCACCAAGGTTAACATAGTTCAATCGAACTTTTAAAATCTCCCATCATTCTTTTGGGGTGGTAATATAAACCATCAAAACTAGTATAGCTTCATTAAGCTTCTAAGGTCTCCCGAACATAACACTACATCTCCTAGTTTTATAATAATTAACTAGAAGAAAAGAATGCCTTATCATTAATAGGCCTAACCCCGGAAAAATCCCCACATAACCCATTCCTAATGTAGGGTAGACAACTAACTCATCTCACACTCTAGGACTCTAAGTTTACTTCATTCAAGAAGGTTCCTAATCCCTATATTTAAAGAAAAGAATTGAAATTGAGTTATAAAATTAACTCAAAAACAGTAGGAAAACGAATCGATTCGCCCAAGGGCCGAATTGATTCGCCCTAGCGAATCAATTCGCCTAAAAAGCGAATCGGTTTGGACTACTAAACCAACTTTCTGCAATTGACTGAATCGATTCGGTTTTAACCCGAATCGATTCGGGTTATGCAGACCTGCCAATTTCCCTTAGCGAATCGATTCGCCCAAAGGGCCGAATCGATTCGGACCTGCAAATCTGCCAAAAATGGCTACGAAGGGTTATGAACCCTAAATCCTCCAAACTTCAAATATCTTCCTTTTCATACACATCCAACAACAAAAATCTACCCCAAACTAATCTACATGATTATTAATCATCAAAACCCACAATTTCTTCAACATAATCAAGACTAGGGTTTAAATCTCACAAATTCTACATTTAAGCCATAAATGTAAATACACAACTATCATACAATTTATGCATCTTAAATCCCATATTAGCAAGTAGAAAACTTGCCTTAGGGTTGATATCTCAGATTTATATGGAGAATAAGCAATCCCAAATCCTCCATCTTTAATCTCTCTCTCATTTCTCCATTTCTCTTCTTCTTCTTTCTCTCTTTGTCTCTCTCTCTATGTTCAAGACATAAAATGGGAAAAATAAGGGATTTTGGATACTAAAATCGTGGCTTAAGTTAAAACTCCCAACTCAAATGGTTAATACCACATTAAAATGACTCCCAAATACGCGTTTAAGTTAAAACCAGGTAAAAGTGCCCGGAACACAAAAATACAATATGGCACTTATTTTGACTGTCTCGCTCATTCCGAGACTAACTACACCCTCTAAACTAGCATCCAGAAATTTTATAAATTATTTCGAGTTCCAAAATCATTTAAACTAAAAGGCCATTTAAAATACATGACACTACAGACATGCAACCTGATGTTATTTACTTTCACATACAGTAAATATGCATCAATCTAGTAAATATTAACTTTCAATTTATTAAATTAATATTTACTCCAGTCCCCACATTTTATATAATTACCTTATGCGGTAAAATTAGTATAAAATGAGCCTCCCAAAATCGAGGGTTGTTACATACTCCCCCCCTTAAGAGGGAATTTTGCCCCCAAAATTCGGGCATACCCAAATCTATTAAGGGTATATTACTCTAAACTAGGATTTTACCATCCTAATCAAACCCCTCGTTATCGCAACGCCCCAAATGGACCCGGACTAAGATCGACCCTATCGATCTCAATCAATCATCATTTGTGCTCTAGCATAGCACAAAGCGTTCCTCACCAACTATGGATCCTATCTTCCTACGGCGAAAGGCGATGTCCTCGCGACTCGGCAAAATTTGCCGAATCTCTAGCATCATGTTACATCACACCTTGGGGCATTCATACCAACTCTAAGTGGCTTAGCCCTAACGCTACTCAGCTATCCCCCGCATCAATGTATCTCATAAAAGCGTATGGCTTAAAAGCCAAATCTCTAAAGAAATGTTCCGAGACCACTCCAAGTCCAAGGAACATATTACCCATTGGTTCCATCCATCGAGTATATGAATTACTCAACTGACCACGCTAGGCCACTCACGATACCATGCCTTAGGAAATGATTCATAAGACCACTCAAAACCTAATGGTTGCACGAAAACCTCCATCCATACCATTACTGCTCCCATCTACTAGGTATACTAAGGCGCACGTTCGTAATACGCCTTCCGGCATAAGTAAATTTCCTCCTTTTCATCCATCCACTTTAGGGTGGTAGGATATACGCCATTTCCATACGGTTCCCATTACTTCACGGAAACTTTTGCTAAACCTTCGACACGAATATCTAGTCTCGGTCCACCCTATTATAATAGGCACCTCCCACGGTTTTACTATTCCTCCATCGAGAACGGGGCATACTCTTCTACAAGCAGTCCGTCCATAATGGCCGGGAATGCAATAGTCCGATCAAACGATTAACCATTTTCTCAAATGGGATCATGACCAGTTCGATGCTGGTAGTTCCATGCAGGCGTCTATGAATACCCTTCTTCGTTTCACTACTACTCTCTTTACACGAGTAGGTGAAATGGTCAATCACAGACAGACACGCTCTTACTACCGAGTCTTCCTATTCATACTCATTCTACTTGGCCTTCCATGCCATTACCATCCTCTCTGACGAGTTCTCTACTCGACACGTCCCCTACCCCAAATCGCATTTTCTTAGCGAATGAGAAAATATCCAATCACCAGTTCTTCTGAACTCCGAGCACCAACTCGATTCCTCCCACAACATATTGTAACAACTTGTTGCCTACGAGAAGGACCAAATTTCCTACCCAGGAAGTAGTGCCTTATCTATTTAAGGTGATCACTACCACGATGAATCTTAATTCAAGCACAGGATATTACTTTCCACAAGTTTAAGCTTGTGAGACGCATAAACAATAGGTCTATACTCCATTATTATTACTCCCCAATCCTGGCAGAAACTTACTCATTAAACTCACTCTCGAGCTTACAATAATGGCTCAGGAGTGAGGATCCACCCGTCCTTATTAACTCCCCGGAAATGAAGTTACCAACATAACATTATTTCTAAGAAATGCCTCATCTCCTTCGGCCGAACCTACCAAACCTCTCGAGACCCCATAATCTCGTTCCTAAGGGATCTAATCTCTTATAGAGTTAAACCAGAACTTATTCGTGGTCAACTCCCTAACGCTTGCCTAAACTAACACCACCTACCCTCAAGGTCTTACATCCTAAAAATCCTAGGGTCTATCTATATATATCCTACCTAAATCGTAAGCATATAATACCAAAGACATCCCTAGTGCCCAAGACCTTACTCAACTTCCGACATTCGCTCGGGTTCATGCGTGGGACGTCTCGCCGAAGCGAAATCCAAACAAGGAACCCTCCCGTTACACTACTACCTCGCATTGTCGGTCATTAAGATGTGACGGTCTAAGACACATGATCGGGATCGGTACAATTCTAATTTACAATTCTCCTAATAAGATTCTACTTCTAGACTTTACCTTAGCATTCTATATATGAAATAAGAGAAAGGAAATATGGCATCTCTCCACTCCCAACGTCGTTAAGGTTCACGCGTGGAGCGTCCCGCAAAAGAGGAATCCAAATAAGAAACCCCTCCTATGCATTACTACTTAACTTTGTTGGTCGTGGAGATAAGTCATAACATCCACATACAATGCAAACAAGCAATAAAACACTCAAACCAGGTAACACATATGACACATATACATAAAAATATCATCACTCGCTTCATAACGAGTGAAGAAAAGATAGAACTTCCATACCAAGGAAGTCATATAATTTCCCTTCTATAATAGCATAAATACTACTACAAGCTCAATATACACACCCGAGTCTATCGTAGACACAATACTACTAAATCTTATCCTAAGGAATATACACTACCCACCTATAAGGTAGAATTCCCTCCACAATTTGCCAAGCACTCCGGGTCAATACTAATGGTTCTCAGACTCCATATTCGAGCCTTATACATACCAACATTATCTCCACCAACTCCCCAACCAGGCATTTTACTCTTGCCCTTGCTCTCCACTCAACGAAATTTAAAATGAGTGGTTCTACACTCCACATCATAACCGTTATTCTGACTCTGGCTAACAATAATTTCCCATGCAGTCCCTCTTACTTTCTCAGTAAAAGAGGACACGCTCTTGGCCTCCTCTTCTTCAGTTTAATGAAACTTCCCCAGGTGGGTGTCCACCAATGGGGTTTCACGATTCTTACTCCATCAGAAGTGTTAACAACACCTATTTTGGAGCCTAACACTTCATGGTGCATGATCTCGTCTCCCTAACCGTACAACACCTTATTCGCCATTGGTCTTTAACCGAACATTTTATGAACATTCGGGAATCCACCTTCTCCTCAGTCCAGTTATCCCAGAGAAACTCGCCATTGCAAATATCCACCGGGCTTCTCTATGGGTCAAACTTCTGGCACCCACGAATATAGTGACCACATTTTCATCACCGCAACACTTCTTCTATGGGTGAAGGATTTTCCTCCATTCTACTACAGGGCACTTCTCCACTTCAATATAACATCGCGTGAATTCTCAAGTTTAGTACCACTTCCTACTTCTAGCGGTACTTGGGAAACTACATCAATTGAAATTTGCAGTCGTAATAGCAAGACAAGAAAGTGCTACAAAAAGGGAGCGACCTCTAAAGCGGTCCCCCTCCCCGAACACAACTTACAGTTCTCCACACACCTTCCCATAATGCCCTTCTTCTATCGACCTATTATTCTCACAAGAATACGCAAAAGATTTTATAGATTCTACCTCATGGTAGAAGAATGAAATCTCACAAGAGAAATCAACGATCTTAATCCTAAGGCTTTACATCAAATCAAGAGAAACGCTGAAAACTTAAGGCGTCCGCACATATTCCTAAGGACTATAGAACCTGAGGCTGTGATACCATCCGTGACAACCCACTCACCAAAATAAGGGGTGGCCAGCCCAATACTCCAATATAACGGAATCATGGATGGAATCATTCTCAGCATCATAACAAAAATATAGAGTATCCAGGATAACCACCCAATATTTCAGAAAACGGATTGCCAAAAAAAAATTTGATTTGAAAGTAAATAAATGAAAACAAACAACCCAATTCCTGAAAGATAAGGGAAACCCCAAGACATATATAAGTAATACAACAAGAATACGATAAAAAGACCGAATAGGTAACCGGTCACTAAACTGATACACCAACAATACACAAGTACCATAAGTTACTTATTACATTTCATTAGACATTTACAAAAGCTTGGGCCTCTTGCCCGAATAAAAGACTTGATCTTAACTAGAATAAAATGAAAACGTCTATACCAAATGCATCCCGTAATACCCGCAATGCATCACGGCTCATCGAAAACATCGGAATAGGAATTCAAATCAGGCATCCTTGCGGCGGAGTACCTGAGCAGAGACAAGATGAATATGCAACAAGAAATGTAACCAGGTCAGGGCCCGGTTCTATATTATTACCAGATGAATAAAGAGTATGACAGTTATGTATGATAAATCGTGGAGAAAGAGAAATAAGAAGCAACCTATACAATTTAAAACATAAGCTAAACAGGAACAAAAATAAGAAGCATTAAACTAAAAACTTCACCAAAGGTGCCAATTATTTCATATATCTTTTCCTTAGCAGGAAGTATATATATATAACCAAAATCTTTTGCTCTTTAAGGAGATTTTATCTCAATTTTACGTTTTGTAAAAATCCTTTCCTTATCAGGAAAATAATCATTTTCAAATGCTCTTCGTGGCATTTACATGTGCTCTTTGTGGCACTCCATCATGCTCTTATGGCATATCAAATACATCAAGTCCCACTTGATTATGAACTGTTATAATTATATACATATAACGAATTCTAAGACCGCCCGTCCGGGTTTCCCCACTGTGCGCGCCCCTAAATGACCATCATCTTCCAGGGCCTATCATTAGACAACCTGGGCACCTATATCGCAAGACGTCGGGAAGCGGCCATGAGCCTGCGGGGTAGTCAAGACCACACCCGGAATCTCCTACCCATCGCAGAAAAATATACAACAATAAGCGCTCCCATGGCCTAGGACTATATCCACCCTGCATTCATTAGCCAGGGGGCTTCACCTCGCGTGCAGACTTCCCTTATGATGTCATTTAGAGAGGTGTGTTTAAGCCATTTTATTTATCATAACAAAATCAAGTAAATCATTATTTACCGGTTTCAGGATTAAGTAAATTATCATTTACTAATATCAATACCATTTCCATTTCATTTCCATTCCACGTATATGTTTCATTTTATTCGAAACCGTTATTATTTACTTCTAGTAACAGATAAAACTTATTATCCGGAGCCATACAATAAATTATATCAATACTACAACCTCAGAGGAGTAAATAAACTCTTCATTATCTCCAAGCATTCTAGGAGGTTATTTTGGAACCCCAAGGTTATCATCTTTCGAAGGAATGAAATGACTTTCAATTTATTCTCCAAACTCACCTTTATGGCGTTATTATGAACCACCAAGGTTAACATAGTTCAATCGAACTTTTAAAATCTCCCATCATTCTTTTGGGGTGGTAATATAAACCATCAAAACTAGTATAGCTTAATTAAGCTTCTAAGGTCTCCCGAACATAACACTACATCTCCTAGTTTTATAATAATTAAGTAGAAGAAAAGAATGCCTTATCATTAATAGGCCTAACCTCGAAAAAATCCCCACATAACCCATTCCTAATGTAGGGTAGACAACTAACTCATCTCACACTCTAGGACTCTAAGTTTACTTCATTAAAGAAGGTTCCTAATCCCTATATTTAAAGAAAAGAATTGAAATTGAGTTATAAAATTAACTCAAAAACAGCAGGAAAACGAATCGATTCGCCCAAGGGCCGAATCGATTCGCCCTAGAGAATCAATTCGCCCAAAAAGCGAATCGGTTCGGACTACTAAACCAACTTTCTGCAATTGACCGAATCGATTCGGTTTTAACCCGAATCGATTCGGGTTATGCAGACCTGCCAATTTCCCTTAGCGAATCGATTCGCCCAAAGGGTCGAATCGATTCGGACCTGCAAATCTGCCAAAAATGGCTACGAAGGGTTATGAACCCTAAATCCTCCAAACTTCAAATCTCTTCCTTTTCATACACATCCAACAACAAAAATCTACCCCAAACTAATCTACATGATTATTAATCATCAAAACCCACAATTTCTTCAACATAATCAAGACTAGGGTTTAAATCCCACAAATTCTACATTTAAGCCATAAATGTAAATACACAACTATCATACAATTTATGCATCTTAAATCACATATTATCAAGTAGAAAACTTGCCTTAGGGTTGATATCTCAGATTTATTTGGAGAAGAAGCAATCCCAAATCCTCCATCTTCAATCTCTCTCTCATTTCTCCATTTCTCTTATTCTTCTTTCTCTATTTGTCTCTCTCTCTATGTTCAAGACATAAAATGGGAAAAATAAGGGATTTTGGATACTAAAATCGTGTCTTAAGTTAAAACTCCCAACTCAAATGGTTAATACCACATTAAAATGACTCCCAAATACGCGTTTAAGTTAAAACCAGGTAAAAGTGCCCGGAACACAAAAATACAATATGGCACTTATTTTGACTGTCTCGCACCTTCCGAGACTAACTACACCCTCTAAACTGGCATCCGGAAATTTTATAAATTATTTCGAGTTCCAAAATCATTTAAACTAAAAGGCCATTTAAAATACATGACACTACAGACATGCAACCTGATGTTATTTACTTTCACATAAATATGCATCAATCTAGTAAATATTAACTTTCAATTTATTAAATTAATATTTACTCCAGTCCCCACATTTTATATAATTACCTTATGCGGTAAAATTAGTATAAAATGAGCCTCCCAAAATCGAGGGTTGTTACAATATGCATTTTTTTAATCTACCTTGGTCTGTTGATATGGGTCGAGCCTTCATATAAAACTTAAGGAGAGATGCCAATAATTTGTGTCTCAGCAGAATCAATACAGACAAAATTAATATCAGATGCCATAAAACTAACCAGGGACATGAATAAGAAACTAATTTATGTCAACATGATATTATATATTTTGGGTATAAGAAACTAATTAATGTCACGCTGCCAGTAATAATATGGGTAGAAACACTCCACACCTTCTATCTGAATAAGAGTAATTGCATTCACAGCTGAAGTGGATTGAAGACATCTGATTGCAGGGCATTTGCGAAGCGTGTTATCCATCTTACACACGTAACTCCATATGCTCCTCGCGAAGGCCATCTTTGCCATTTCCACATTCAAGCCCGCATCTTCTTGGTGTACCATTTTGATCTCACATGCGTTTCTACCAGGTATTGCAAAAAGTAAAATTCACACAAACCACAAAAAAAAAATCAGTTCCCAGTACTCCAGTAACCATATGAGATGCTATCTAGTATCATCTTTATTGATTTTAAGCACCTCATTTCTCATGTGGGTGGATTACCCATAGATTAAAACGATAATAAAATATAAATAAAATTTAGGACAAGTTAAACATATAGAGTAACCTTTAGTAGTCTATTTTTGTGGGTATGAGACTTTCATCTTGGATGAGAGAATTTAGAGAGAAATGAGGGAGGGGGAATATCGGGTGAATCAAGGGGATAAACGTAGTAATAACGTGATGCGTTCTGGGGTTATAATGGCCAAGTTGTTGGAAAAATATTTAACTAGTACTATTGAGCCATAAATAAAGATGATATGACAAAAAAATTTAAATAGTTGCATACTTATGTAGATATAGAAGATTTTATATTATATAAAAAACCTATGACAAAACAACTACGCCTTTTCAAAGTGGAGCTTTCATTATGCCTATTCTATTACAATATACTGATACATTAGAGTACAACTAGAGTACAAGAGTGAGCATGGAACTTGCCTTTCCTGATTCTCCAACCAGATATGAAGAACCGGACCCGTACATACTTTTTCTGTCTTGGGCCTAAACAATGGCCATGAACAAAATAAAACCGTCAGAGGCATACACTGGTAATAGCATTGAGAGTAAGTAATAATCAACAATTATAAGTTTATTATTTGCTAAGTGTCTAGAAGTATATTTATATTAACTGAAATACAATGTGAAGATGTAAAGGTGGACAACTAAAAAAAATAGGAGATCGAGATAGAGATAGAGAGAGAGAGTGCAGAAAACTGTTTAGAGCCAGTTTAGGAAAAAAAACTATCACTGCAACCTATATTATAAAACATATAGGTTTTCTTTGTGTGGGATTATGAGCGGAGTAGATTGGAAGATGGAATCTAACTGTCCAAAATTATCCAAAGCTAATGCGCTTTTTACGCTTTGTCCAACTCTCTAATTCGCAATTCAAATTTTAATATGGCTGCCCAAATATTAGAATGCTTACCCTGGCACCATCTAATGCACAACTCCAAAAATTTCGTTGATTCTCAAAACTCGTAGTTCCAAAATATTTCAACTCCCAACACTTTTCTGCTAAAACCACCTCAGTTGTGCTTTGTTTCGTTGTTCGCAGTTCATGGTTAGCATTTCTTCCAATGAAAATTTACTCTATTCGCTTGACTAATTCATGTATTTTCAAAACCCTGAAGTTTTTCTTAATCTGTAAACATGCATAGTGATCCTCCAAAGGAGGTAACAATCATCCAATCATTTTAAAATATAATAAAGAACTCATATTTGTACGATTCATATATATTAAATATATTTTTATAGGTTATTAGAACCAGCATTGGGAAATTATAACTTGAAATGTTTTGGGTGTAGCGTAAACTTCCGAGGTGTAGGAGCAGTGGAACACTGGGTTTTGGTTTCTTTTGAGTCAAAACATTAAAGCAAAGTCTTAATAAAGGTAAAAGGTTAAACTATCTGGAATACTAAATTTTTCTCCATTTTTAAAATGATGGAATTGTGTGATTGAAGAAACAATTTCCAATGTATTAATTCCTTGTAGAGGTCTACGTATTGCCTGTATTCACTTGCAATAAGATTAGAAAAGGTTTCTCCATAATTTGAGATTTAACTGGTTCATTTCATTATCTTATACTTATCATTATGAGGAGATTTGTAGTCAAGTCAGAAGGGGATTTTATTTCGTTTAGCTGCTAGTTATTTATATGTCCAACACTTGAATTTTATTTTTGACGGTAGTGTTTGATATAAGTTTTGAAAGAGGGGTATTATTGTGGTACTCTCTCTCTCTCTCTAACCCCGATGAAACACCACAATAACCATGCAGATGATAGATCAAAGTCTGAACCACAATTCAAACACCTCTTAACCCATACCAAACACTTCCATCATAACATAGATTAAAGCTCGAGAGCACAAGCTGGGTTCCGATTTTCTTTCCTCTATCCTTTAATTTTTTCCACAATTTCCATGCCTCAAGGTGGCAGGGTTTTTTACAGAAGATAGGTAGTGAAATTTTAGGTTTATGGAGCTTGAAGGTGCTAGTGGTAGGGCTTAATATCTATTTGTCAACATGTTTGTGTGGTTGAAGTACGTTGATGGTATTTGTCTGTTCGTGGTTGGTAGTGGTTGTAGAGATGATGATGTGAGTGTTTATAGGTTCTGATGTAAATTAAAATGTCAATGGCAATACAAAAAGACACTCAGAGTCAACACTCAAATTAAGAAGCGTAGAATGATCTACCATATTGGGATAATTGGATATATATAAGGGAGTGGGAAGGATCTAGAAGGGTGACATCATCAAAACCCTAAATAGGGAAGTGGGCCTAGGCCCATGTGATAGCACATGACCTAGGAGCACTCCTTTTACAATATATTCCTAAAATGATCCTTCTAGAAGGCTTCCCACTAGCCCTATAATACAAGCAACAAATGTGATAACAATAAATGAAACTTAATAAAATAAAAGACTGAAAATGCTAGAAAACTACTAAAATATCCCTAAAGTTTCCCTAATTTCCATCACTCTCCCCTCCATGAAAAGAGGTCGACCTCGAACTCAAAGGGGAACACCACGAGATTCAGGATCAACAAGAATGATTCTGGTAATCAACACCTGGTGCTAGAATGTCCCTCCACCTCTTCGTCTGGTGGCTTCGACTTATCAGTCACTAACAAGGTCCTCCTACGTGCTTTGGGGCACTATGTTGCTTTGTGGTCCACCACACAACAATTGAAACATTTCATAGAAATGGGGGGCACGTCAGAGGCCTGAGGCAGGCCTACCATCGAAGAAGTGGGTTGAGGAGCTGGAACGATAGGAGTGCTACAATAGGACTCAACTTTGGGCATGTACTCGACCGCCTTGAGAAAGGACGGTATCTCATGAACCCCAAGCCCTGTAGAATATATGGTTGAAGTCCCTGTAGCGGCTGATTCACTGAGTCTCAATCTCACCCAGATGGGTACGAGTGCAAAGAAGCTGTAATTTCCCGGTGTAGGTGGGGACTACGGAGGTGCACTGCTGAAGGCTCTAGACCCGCGTGTATAGGTCACGCTCATATGTCAGTGGGATGAAGAATGCCCGTAACTCTGTCTTTAACTGATCCCAAATTTGGATTGGAGGAAGCTCTTAGGTTGCGCATTATTTCTCCGTATCATTCCACCATACGTACAAATCCCTAAGATTTAGTGGTCATTAACTGAACGCAGTTGCATCCCATGCGCTTGTAGTCGAACACCATGTCTATCGTGCCAATCCAATCGATGAGGGCATCCACGTCCAAGTGATGGTCAAACATCGGCACATCCACCCTAATATTATCATGGAGGCTCTTGGAGAGAAGCTTAAGTGCTAAAGCTATGTAGTCACCCCCCAATTGCGGATCCACCGGGTCTTCATCCTTATCTTCAATAAACTCCCCCCGCACAGTTCTAGTGCAGGGCTGCAGCCTATCAACCGTAGGTGGCTCAATCGGATCAGGGGTGTCCACATAAATTAGATCCTCGGGATCCTCGGGTGGATAGTTCAAACAATCATCCATAAAGGGGACACGTTTGTATCAGAGAAAACAGTGGCAATCTTTAACTCGTGCAAATGCGTGACCTTGGGACTGAAGGAGTCAAGCAGAGAACTGTCGATGCACCACTCATCAAGCATCAGGACTCTACCATCCCCATAGAGAGATGCGGGCTTGGGTGGCGAGGCATCCTCTCCATATTTCCCAAATTATATTCGTGAGTGATCAAAATTTATGGGTTTGTGGAGTCATTCCTTCACTCGTCGACTACAGTCTCGAGTAGAGTTTTGTGGGATGTTTGGGGTAGATACGACGGATCAGGTATCGGACACTAGGTTGGGGAACTCGAGTTTGGTGACAAAATGGACAATTTTGAGTAGGTATCTGATATGTTGGGTTGAGTAATGGGGTGGCTCGAATCTGACATGGGTTCTAGTGGGCGCACCCCAGGATGGGGTCAGGTTAAGGAGGGGTCCAGTAAAGTCAGGACGTCCTAACCTGGTAGGAGGCGGGGGGTCTTGGTTTGGATTTTGAAGGGTGATACATGGGCGTCTAAGGGTGAAGAGTTCAGGCATTGGCTGGGTCAGGGTGCCCAGAAAATCTTTTTTTGACATTGTTTAAATAAAATAAAAAACAAATAACTCAGTTTACGGCTAAAGAACAATAATTTGTCGGAGAAGATTTCAAAGAAAAATTAGCTGAAAGAAAAGGTCTTAAAGAAAAAAAATGGAATGCAATGAATAAATAGGGTTTAAAAAAAAATGAAACAAAGAAATCAACTTTTAAAAAACAAAAGGAAAGAAGGGAATGAAATAAAGAAGATTCGAGTTTTAATAAAGATAAAGGTAAAAATATTTAACAGCTCGCTGGAGCAAGAAATGCACTCGAGCAGAGAACGATTGGAGATGCAGACTTATCGCAAGACTCAAGTAGGAGTAAGAGCAGAATGGACAGGAGAGAGACTAGGGTCTTTTTGGAGAAGTTTTTTGAGTCGGCAGCCGAGGCTAGAGTTTTTTGTTTTGTGTCTTAAATGATTAACGTTTTAATCATGTGGGTTTATGTTTTGATCAGGTGGGGATTCTCAATTTCTAAGTGTTAAAAAAAGAAAAAAGAACAAGTGAAGAACATATTAAAACTACGTAGTTTTGTGCATTTTCTATTAAATAAGCTTGGAAGCCAAATAGAGCCAAAATTGTGCAAAATAGCGTGCCATGTTATCAATCGCATTTGTCACAAATCTGAAAGAGCTGTCACGTTTTCACCCCAAAAAGCCCAATCGCGCGCTTTTCAAATCACTGCCCACGACGCACTTAGAGATTTATGATGAATATTGTGTGAGGGATAAAATTGGAACAACTGTATGGATCACTTTCAATGTAGAAATTGATCAAGTAGAGCATGCCTACTTTGCTGAGAATCGAGTCTCGAGGCCATGATGCCTCTTTCCACGCAGTGACTATACCGCTGGCACCCTTTGACAAATACCGACCTCCACATATTGTCAAACACTGAAGCTGAGGCCTTCACCATGATGCAGGAGAATGTTGCAGTAGTTATTAAAGACGACCTCCCCACCACAAGAGAATAATGCTAATGGAAATTCGCTGAGAAAGACGCAAGAATGCATTCAATAGATGTAACACTTCCCTAGCCCTATCATACAACCCGTCAAAACATTTCACAGAGTAACGTATCCCACACCGTGTATGATACCAGCAGCAGTTGAGAATGAATATACTAATATTATTAGAGTTCGCAATTTTGGTTTTTCTAGATTCTCAATCGGGAAGTGCTATGTTAATTTGGGAATGGCAGTTTGAAGAGTACCAAGTGAAAGAAAGGTTAATGCATCACAAATATTCAAAATAGTACTTATTTCTCAACGGTTAAAACTTTTTGGTTTTGGCCTTCTGTAGTTTGTGCAACAAGGTGTTTTTGACCGTTTTGGGTCTTTCAATGCATTGGGAAAATAATTAGGTCAAAAAATACCTTATTGTGCAGACTACTGAAGTCGCTAAAAGAATTTCCTTTTATATAAAATTCAAGAGATGCGGAAGCGTTGAATGATGGTTCACAAATAAACAACGGCCAATATTTAATTAAGTCCCAAATTAAATGAGTGTGATAAATAAACCGAATTTTATCTTGAATTATGCTACGCATGTGTTTTAAATAAAATATGCAAGATAAAATAAACCAATCACACTACGCCGCGATGTACGAGGAAAAACCCAAGACGGGAAAAAACCTCGGACGGCCCTAGCCACAAGTCCACTAGATACGGAATTTCAATTACAAGACAGATAGACTTACAACGACTGACTTGATCCCTCTCAAGCCTCGATGCTTCTTCTCGTAGACACCTCTTCCTAGCTGACAACCTCGGAACACCACCGTGATCTCGAAATCCACCGATGGGGATTTCTATGGTCACCGTCACCCGTACATGGAGCCTTTGTCCAAGTGGGTAGAATCACAACAAAACGTCTTCTTCTTTGATGGATGTAGAAGCAAACCAAAACTTCTCTTTGAAACGGAAGAGATAAACCGGTGCCACACTTCAAGCAAATGATATGTATATAGATGAAATTGGATAAACAGTATGGGTGTAAAACTAGAGTGATAAGTAAATTCCTCTTTGAAAATCTCACTCAAAACATGATCTTTTTCTCTTTTTAGTTTTGCTCTCAAAACACTTTCTAAGAGTTTGTATGATATGAAAAAGATCAATTATCAAAAGTGATTCCCGCACATATTAAAGTTTGAAAAAGTTGGTTAAAAACCAAGTGGGGAAGTGGGCCAAAAACTGCCAAAAACTGTTCCCGCCTGACAGCTCGTTCGAACGACATTTCGTTCGAACGAACTCTCGTTCGAACGAGACTTCTAACGACACACCAGTATGGACTTCGTTAGAATCTCGTTAGAAACCTCGTTAGAATGAACAAGTTCGTTCCAATGACATTTCGAACGACAGACCAGTTTAGACTCGTTGGCAGGTTCCTTCGAACGACATCTGGTTCGAACGAAAAAACTCGTTCGAACGACATATCTAACGAACGACCAGAAAGATTGAAAAATTCGATTTTGGCCCAGAAAACTTTATGAACTTAATTTAAAGTTTTATATAATTTCTTTCTTAAAACAAAACGCAGTTTTTATAAAACCTAATCACCCAATAAACTTGTTCCAAGCTCCTATATATATATAATTGCATTCATACCTTTGGAGCATGGAACTATGATTGATGACGTAGAAACGAGGCACGCAAACCGGCATATTTGATGAAGCTTTATATTCTTTGCCGCTACGCCTTCAACAAACACTTCATAGGCTTGAAAGTATTACAATAACATACTATCCTATGAATAAATGTTTTTGTCCGGAATTGAGCCAAAACTACATATGGACTCAATTGGAAATTTGTGTCCTTACAAATCTCCCCCTTTGGCTATTCCGGGACAAAAACCAAACAGAAATCCTAAAGGGCCGTCAAGCTCACTAGACTCAAAACATAACCCACCCAAACTCGACTCATCCCAAGGATCAAACACTTTGCCATTGAAAGATGCCGCTTTAGAAGAATTCCTGCACACTTAAGCCAACACATCAAATGCATAGGGAATATCAAAGTATTAAATGCAATTAATTAATTACTCCCCCTAAATTAATTCTCCCCTTTATCAAACACATGACCTACTTAGAAAGACGTCTCCCCCTAAGATAAATCTCCCCCAAACTAAGATACGATGATAATAGGATTAGATACCATTTCTCCCCCTATCATCATTCTCCCCCTTTTTGTTCAGGAATAGGCAAAGGATAAAGAACGAATAAACATAAACTATGGGCAATAAAAGCATAGGCAAAGACAAAACAACTATCATATATATATAAACTAGAAATATATCAATGAAGCACTTGCATATATATATAGATATAAACACACACATGACACAAAATACAGTAAGTTTGCACACTCGTATGGCAAAAATGTGTCATATGGAAACGGAAGTGTAGGGGTGTGAACTAGCAACAATTAAATTTAGACCCAAACACTTAAGAAACATTCACGAAGTTCTCATTTGATTGCAAACTTTATCACATTTAAATATAACCTCATGTGACAATATAAAGATTGAACTCAATGAACAAACATACACAATGCATACAAGCCTAGCATGATGATGATTCTACAAACCAAATAGAGTCATGACATTAAAGACAACTAGGATAAATGGACATTGTGCAAACCGTTGATATACCATCCAATTCTCCCTCAATAAGCATATATATTCGTTTGCTTTTGAATGAATATATCAAACAAACATAGGCCATGGCAATTGATTTCTTTTTAATGCCAAATATTCTGTTTTTAGGCCTTTGGATCACGTATTTCTTTTAGATCCAATAAACGGTGGCTTACTATCGCAAAGGATCACTTAGTCCTTTCGGAGCCCTTCCCCGTGCATATTTATTTATCATGTTTTCATTTTCACACAAATCTCATATGCAACGGATTTTGACATGCACTAGTCCTCCTAGGTCATAGATATGTAGATGACTAGATTGGTAGGAGAACACCTCAAAAAGCTCAAATATAACATGTGACATTAAGATTTCAAAAGAGCTCGTGCATGTGTGAAAAGAGGCATATAAAAATAGAATCCATTTTAAACAATACAAAATCCAACTACTCCATATAAAGCATGGTAAAGAACATTTTAAGGATTGAAAATCTAAACCAAAAGTTCTAGCCACGTGGGAGCGTAAATTATGGGATTCAAACACAAATATATGCCACTTAAAGTGTGTCAAACTAAAATACACACACAAAAAAAATCTTTTTGAGTTTTTAACATTTTTTAATAAAAAATAGATATTTACTCAAAAGGACAAACAAAAATCATTTGTATTTTTCATTAAGCCTAAATGAAATAAATAAAACACAAATGATAAACAAAACATCTTTTTATATTTTTTCAGTTAATTCTAACACAAAATATAATACAAAAAGATAAACAAGTCATAATTTCTAGCATGGGATATGAAATAAGGCTATGACTAGAAAATGACTAAACAAGCATACATTTAGCATGTGAATATAGCATAAAGTACAAACAGTAAAGTATGAAAACACTAACACATTCATCCTTTAGATTTAGCAAGGGAGGATGCATGTGAAAGTAAATGAGAATCAACAACCCTATTTTGCAAGGCAACCAAGTCGGATTTCCTAACCCAAATTAATGGAGAATGACTATCTTGAGGTGTAGGAACTTTCACTACCGTGGTTACATTACTATGGGATTTTCTAGAAATTCGTTTAAGATCAAAACAAAATTTCCTAAGATGACCTTTTCGACCACAATGTGTACAAGCAAGAGCATGTCGAAAAGATTGACCTAAGGAGTGATCATTAAATGCATTCCTAGTAGATTCTCCTAAAACAGTGGTTTTGGCATTATGAGTAAATTCATTACAAGTATTGAAGCCTAAATCACAAGAGTCATTTTTAATTTGGACCGTTCCTAACATTTTATCTAGTTTTTCCGAACGACACTCCAAATAAAATTTGACATTACTAGAGTCTTTTAATTTATCTTGTAATTCTAAAATGTTAGACTTTAATAAAGCATTTCGCTCTTCAAAAGCAAGAAGCTCCTTTTTCAAGGATTCCATTAAACCCCTAAGGCTATCTCTTTCGCCTTCTACGTATTCTAGCTTCTCTCGAAGAGTACTCTCACGTGTCCTAAGGTCTTCTATTAAATCATTTTCATCAACGACCTTGACACTCTCTCTTAAACTATCTTCTAACTTCAAATTAGCTCTTTTCAATTTAATAGATTCGGTATACAATTCTTGAAAAGCATTTTGAAGTTCACTCATATCAACCTCATCTTCATTTTCACTCTCTCTTTCGTCTTCACTCTCACTATCATCAAAAATAAGAGAATCATGTACAATGACCTTGGAAGTGGCATGTGATATTGTTTCATCAATCGATGAGTTCTCACTATCACCCACATGACTAGCCATAAAAGCCACAAAATTTTTCTTAGTGGGGGAATCGGGATTCTCTTCCTTATCACTATCACTAAGGGTTGCATTATATGAAATGGGTCGCTTACCATCTTTCCTTAGTTTAGTGGGGCACTCATAAGCCCTATGGCCATAACCTTCACAACGAAAACACTTATCAGACTCGTCCCTATCTAAATTGTCATTGCTAGGTTTAGGGATCTTCTCGGCTTTAGAAATCTTCTCGCTTTTATCATTTTTAGAAGTATCAAATTTCTTAAAATCATTTTTAAATTTATCTTTGTTAAATTTAAGAAATTTTCTATTACGAGCAAACAAAGCCATGTCTTCCGAGTCACTTTCACTATCGCTCTCTACTACTTGTTTGACCTCTTTTCGGGCTTTTAAAGCAACACCCTTTTCAATTTTCTTTCCAGTTTTAGAGGGAAACATATCTAGTTCATAGGTTTGTAAATCACCTACAAGCTCTTCTAATTTCGTAGAGGCTAAAGTGGGTAAAGAATTTAAAATGGTCACTTTAGGAATAAATCTATCGGATAGGGACCTTAAAATTTTCTTTACAACACGGTCGTCAGGTATTTTCTCTCCCAAGTTAAAAGATGAATTAACAATATCAGAAAGTCTAGCATAAAATTTATCAAAAAATTCTTTTTCATCCATTTTGATAGTTTCAAATTGAGTGGTGAGGTTTTGGAGTTTTGAAGCTTTAACGACACTAGTTCCTTCATGAGTTAATTGTAAAATATCCCAAGCTTCTTTAGCGGTTTCACACGTCATAATACGTCGGAATTCATCCGGTGCGACAGCGCTAAATAAGGCATTTAAACCTCGGGAATTAAAGTTAGCAAGTTTAAACTCATTTTCAGTCCATCTATCGGCGGGTTTGATAACACGTTCATTTTCAACTAAGTAAGTCGGTGGGGAGTACCCGGTAACAACAGACATCCAAACTCTCTCGTCGATAGATTTGACTGCTGATCTCATTCGCGCTTTCCAATACGCGTAGTTTGAACCATCGAAAATAGGAAATTTTGAAAATGGGGAAAAATCCATTTTAGCCAAAAATTATTTAAAAAGATCGTTAACGAAATAATTTATCGCTTTGGCTCTGATACCAATTTGAAGTCGCTAAAAGAATTTCCTTTTTTATAAAATTCAAGAGATGCGGAAGCGTTGAATGATGGTTCACAAATAAACAACGACCAATATTTAATTAAGTCCCAAATTAAATGAGTATGATAAATAAACCGAATTTTATCTTGAATTATGCTACGCATGTGTTTTAAATAAAATATGCAAGATAAAATAAACCAATCACACTATGCCGCGATGTACGAGGAAAAACCCAAGACGGGAAAAAACCTCGGACGGCCCTAGCCACAAGTCCACTAGATACAGAATTACAATTACAAGATAGATAGACTTACAACGACCGACTCGATCCCTCTCAAGCCTCGATGCTTCTTCTCGTAGACACCTCTTCCTAGCTGACAACCTCGGAACACCACCGTGATCTCGGAATCCACCGATGGGGATTTCTATGGTCACCGTCACCCGTACATGGAGCCTTTCTCCAAGTGGGTAGAATCACAACAAAACGTCTTCTTCTTTGATGGATGTAGAAGCAAACCAAAACTTCTCTTTGAAATGGAAGAGATAAACCGGTGCCACACTTCAAGCAAATGATATGTATATAGATGAACTTGGATAAACAGTATGGGTGTAAAACTAGAGTGATAAGTAAATTCCTCTTTGAAAATCTCACTCAAAACATGATCTTTTTCTCTTTTTAGTTTTGCTCTCAAAACACTTTCTAAGAGTTTGTATGATATGAAAAAGATCAATTATCAAAAGTGATTCCCGAACATATTAACGTCTGAAAAAGTTGGTTAAAAACCAAGTGGGGAAGTGGGTGAAAAACTGCCAAAAACTGCCAAAAACTGTTCCCGCCTGACAGCTCGTTCGAACGACATTTCGTTCGAACGAACTCTCGTTCGAACGAACTCATCATTATAGTTAATATCCAATGCTCATTCTTGAGTGATTCTTTCACATTCTTAGGCTCAACTAAGGAGGTGTAGAGAAGGTAGATAACCACATTCTCAAGTTGAGCGTAGTGTAGGATCTCTAAGAATAATTGTAGGGACATGACTCCTTCGAGACCAAGAGGGAAACTCCTCTAAATCAATATTGGGTCCCATCTAGGTAATATGAGGAAGGATGGTATCATCACTAGGGGGTACATCATCCTCACACTGGTCATTATGAGCAATACATGCCGGTGACCATACTTCTCTAATCGTGACATTTATTCGCTCCATAACCTTAATGATTGCAAGGTTAAACACCCTATAAGCCCCACTCGTCAATGAACAACCTAAAAATATCCCCTCATCGCTCTAAGAGTCAAACTTTCCTAAGATTTATCTATCTCTCGAGATATAATAAGTACTCCCAAAGACACAAAAACACAATAGGTTGGGCTTCTTCCCTATCCACAACTCATATGGCATGTGAAGTGTGTACGGAAAAAGATATGCCATATTCACCATATGGCATGGGATCCTCATCGCTACCCAAAAATATCTAGGCACGTTTCTCCCAAAAAGAATGAATTTACCCATCTCTTGTATCATTAGGTTCTTCCACTCAACCATCCCATTTCATTGAGGAGTACGAACAATCAAAAACTCATGTTTGATGTCCACTCCATCACATGATAAATCCACTTCAACTTTTTTAAATTCAATGTCATTGTCACTACGCATCTGATTAATAGTGACACGGTGTTGGTTTTATAGGACATGGCACTTGGTTTTTTTAAAAGATAATTGCAACGGTCTTTTCCCTAAAAAACTCGATAATAGGGTATCTCGAAAAGTCATCAACCATAATGAGAATGTATCTCTTACCACCTAAGCTCTACGAGCGAGTAGGACCCATAAGACCCATGTGAATCAACTCCAAAACACTTGTGGTGGTAATGGTATTCAACTTTCGATTCGGGGATTCTATGGAATGATTTGTATAATGGAGAACTACACACAAATTAAATTTTACTAAATTTTATCTTTGATTTAATTAGGCATGCATACAAAGATGTGGTCCAAATTTAAATTCCACATTCCAAGCATGAAAATACTCAAAGAAGTTTGAAAAAATCCCCCAAAAGGGCAAAACCTTTATTCCGCTCTATAGAGTAATTGAAAGACACAATCAACTTACAGACTACATAGAATGAATAAGTATAAGCTGTAGAGTCTTTAATTCCTTCTACAGAATACGACTCCGTCTAGTGTTGTCCACAAGAAGCGGTCTTCCCTCGGTATCCACCGATCAACCTTCTTCATCTTCAGCAATGAAACATCAGTTCCACAAGTCAATAGTATAGATGGACTTTACAAGGGTTTATGCAAGTTGAATGGAAACTAGGATTTCATAAATCTCACAAATCAAATACGGGATGAGTGATTTGTATAGTATAAGTGGTTTTAGAAAACCAAAAAGAAAAAACTTTGAACTAGGTATTGGAAAATTATTTTAGCCTAAGTTTTTGAGAAATTCTATACAAAATAGGTTTTCATAATAAAAACACGAATTTAGAGGAGTTAGGGTCGTTTAACCAAAAATTGACCTCGTTCGAATGAAAATAGTGGTTTCGTTTGAATGATATCACATCTCGTTCTAATGACAACCCATTCTCATTTTGTAAGGAAGTCCTGAGTTGTCCTAGATCACAATTAATATTTCGTATACTGTTACATACCAATTAAGTTAGCACGTGGTCACACGTTCATACTTGATGTTTATCATTCGAACCTCTAGAAGAATGCATCATCATCATGACCACAACATCTATAGCATGTGCCATGTTCATTCAGTTTTCTCCTATCCATAAAGTTCACTATGAAGGAATTTGAATCGATCCAATCCAAACTGACACCTGTGGAGAAGAAAGCTTGTCACCATTGCTGATTCTTAGAGCTCTTGAAGGAATTTTTATTGACGATAACAAACTGACACCTGTGGGTATTTGTCTGTCAACCATGTTGTATTTCTATGTTTATTTATAAGTCGAGGTTTACAATATATAGTGAAATAAATGGTTTTGCCCTTTAGGGGGATTTTTCCTGAATTGTGTTTTTGATTGTTGAGGTTTCATTTTAGATAAATTTATTGTGTTCAATCACATTATATGCATGTTCAGGATTTAATTAAATCTGGTGATAAAACAAAAGTTTAATTAAATACGTTTAGACATTGAACGTAAGTGCACTCTTAAATTGGTATCAGAGCCAATTACACAATTATATTGTGTAATTTTTCCACAAAATATTTCTATGTATCAATTTTCTAAAAACGTTGATTTTGAAATAGCTAAAGTTCAATGGAAAACTTATATAATCGAATGCCAATTTTTGACGGGACAAACTATGCATATTGGAAAGCCGATATGAAGTCGTCGTTAAAAGCCATTGATTAAAGAGTCTAGATCACTTGTGAAAGAAGGTGTATTGCACCCACTCATATTGTTGGTAATGAAATATTACCCAAACCTGCATCTTTATGGACTGAAGAAGAGTTTAGGTGGAGTAATTTTAATTCATGTGGTTTAAGTGCTATATCTGTAGCTGTCACTCCCAACTAGTTTCGTCGAATTACAACGTGCACCATGTCTAATAAGACATGGGATGTTTTACAACTTACTCATGAAGGAATAATGCAATTAAAGTGTCAAAATTACATAATTTAACTACTCAATTTGAAACCATAACCATGCTTGAATATGAATGTCTTGATGAGTTTTATGCATGCCTACCAGATATTATTAATTCATGTTTTAATCTCGGTGAAAATTTTCCTGACACTAGAGTAGTCAAAAAGATTTTAGGATCATTGCCATCATGTTTTATTGCAAAATTCATTGTGCGTAACTCTTTAGGAAAATTATATTCTCTTAGATTAGAATAACTTGTAAGATACTTCCAAACCTATGAAATTAATATGTTTCCTATAACAGTTAAACCTAAAGAGAAAGAGACTACACTTAAATCCTAGTCTAGGAAAGGTGAAAAGTTGTCTAAAAGAAGAGAGGAAGAAACGTTAAATTCTGAATATGATTTTGATTTAGACGATTTAGCCATGTTTGATAAAAATTTCAAGAAGTTTCTCAAACTAAAAATTAATCGCAATTTCAAAGAAAAAAGAGTTTTGAGAAACATAAATATGGAAAGAAATTAGAAAAATATAAAAAGGACATCCCTAAGAGAGAGGAGCAGAGGTATTACGAGTGCGATGGGAGAGGTCATAAAGCCTTTGAGTGTGAAACTGGATTATAATGTCATGGAAAAGGCAAAGCAACTTTAAATGGCACCCTTATCAACGATAGTGAGGTCTAGTCTTTGGATTCAGGAGATAAATCACTGCAGGAGTGTAACTTCACCTCATTCATGGCTAGTCATGTGAGAAAATGTAGTGAATCTCACGATGATGAGGATGTTATCTCACAAGGACACCCTGATAGTGAAAACATTGTGAGTGAAGGTGAGGATGAGAATGCTACAAGTGAGAGCGAGTATGACCTACAACGCATGTAAACCAATTTTATATGATAAGTCCTTTAAAACTAAAAGTCAAAACAAAAGGGTTAGCTCTTAGGATCATCGGGTTAGAGAAATGTTTAAAAGAGATGAGATAGAGAGTCCACAATTAGCATGACTTTGTGAGAGAGAGAGAGAGAGAGAGAGAGAATTTATGTAAAGAGAGAGCTATTTTGAAAAAGAGAACGAGAACTTGACCAAACGAGTGACTAGTCTTGCGAGTGAGCTCCTTGCATCCATGGAGGCTAGAAAGAAACTTTATGCGCTTGTATCCCAACTCACTCATGATCTTGAGAGAGCTCCCAAGAGATTAAGTTTAAGATTGAGGACAGATCTAGAAAGATGCTCCTCGGCCCCACTTTAGGGTTTGGTGAAAGGTAGGCAATAGGTTTTGAAGGTGCTTCCACATCTCATATTATAATGAAACCAATTCCTAAGTTTACATTGAATCCATATAGCCATCAACAAAATCCCCAGAGAAGAGTTCGACCAAGAAAAGAAATCCAAGGTCGGCCTAAGACTGTGTACTTTTGTAATTATTGCAAGAAAAAAAGTCCACCTTAGGGAGTTTTGTTATAGTTTGGGTCGGACTCGAAGTACGCATGCTCTTTCACACCAAACTAGTGATCTTACTAGTCTTAAAGAGCAGGTTGATTTCTAGTTGTGACTTTTCATAGTTTGATGGAAGAGTTGCAACGGATGTCTTTGCCTTTAGTGGATACTTCCAACATCCCGACTAGAAACAACAATGATAAAGGCAAACACAAGGTTACCACCTCTTGGGTGCCTAATCATGACGCAAAATATCTTCTTGTTCATGTTGATCTTAAAACTCATAATACCTCACAGTGGTATTTTGATAGTGGGTACTCCAGGAACATAACAGGTGACGTCTCATTCTTTTCCTACCTTATTGATCGCAAGGAAGGGAAAGTTACTTTTGGAGATGGGAAAATATCTAGTATAGTTGGATGAGGTATAATAGAGATACCCTAGTTTCCTAAGCTAGAGAATGTGTTGTACGTTAAAGGTTTGAAAGTAAATATTCTCAGCATTAGCTAGTTGTGTGACGCTGACTTTACGGTAAAGTTTGATCAGAAGGAGTGTAACATTTATGATCAAGCCAGTAAACTTATATTGCAAGAGGTGAAGATAGAAGATAATTGTTATGGGATTGTTCCCAAGTCCTCATTTGTTTGTAATAGCGCTAGATGGATCTATGGCATCAACATCTAGGTCACGTTAATTTTAGATATTTGGATCGTTTAGTGGAAAAGAACCCAGTAGTCTCTCACCATCACACCTTATCAGCTGGGAAAATAAGTCCATAGTCCCCATCGAAAGTTGAATTCCATTACCATTACACGCGTTCTTGAGTTGATTCTCATGGATTTTATGGCTCCTACTCGCACTGAGAGTTTAGGTGGTAAGTGGTATATCTTAGTGATGGTTGACTATTTCTCTCGATATTTGATAGTAGGTGTTATAGAGTTTCTTATGACAAAGTATCGTGTCCTGCAAAATTGACACGGTATCACTATCAATAGAACACATAGTGACAACGACACTGAATTTAAGGAAGCAAAAGTGGATACTTACTATGATAGCCTTAGACTAAAACATGAGTTTTCGGCTGTAAAAACTCCTCAACAAAATGGCATTATTGATAGGAATAATTAGACGATTTAAGAGATGCATAGATCCATGCTTCTCGGGCGTAGTATCATAGGAGGTTTTGGGCAGAGGCCGTGTCTACTACGTATCACACGATGAATAAGGTATATATTCATCCACACACACTTCTAATGCCATATGAGTTGTGGACTGGTAAGAAGACCAACCTTTCGTATCTGTGTCTTTGGGAGTAAGTGCTACATTCTTAGGGATAAATAGAAATTAGGAAAGTTTGACTCCCAGAGTGACGAGGCAATTCTGTTAGGATACTCATCGACAAGTAGAGCACTGAGTTTTTAACTAGAGCATCTCTAAGGTTATGGAGTCAATAAATGTTACTCTGTAAGATTATGAACCATCGGTGTTTGTTGACCCAAGCCTTTTGTGTGAGGATAATGCACGTCCATGTGATGATCCCGTTGTCATTTAGACACCCAGGGTGGACCCTAATACTAATTTAAGGGACACACATGCTTCGGTACACAAGAGTCATGACCCTTTTGCCATTATAGGAGATCCCACTTTAGGGGTCAAGACTCGTGCTCATTTAGAGAACGTGGTTAGCTTTCTGTACTGCATGACCAAAGCTAAGCCAAGAATGTCAAAGAATCACTCAAAGATGAACACTAGATATCCTCTATACAAATGAGTTGCTTCAGTTTAGAAAAAAATGATGCGTGGGACCTTATCCCCCCGGACCAAGTGAGAAGAATGTAATTGGTAAAAAATGGATATTTAATAATAAGATATATGAGAATTGTACCATTATACGTAACAAGGTTATGTTGGTCACTCGGGGCTACACACAGATTGAGGGTGTAGACTTTAAGGAAATATTTGCTTTTGTTATGAGGATCGAGTCCATCCGTTTACTACTCGCCATCACCTTCATCTAAGCTTCAAGTTATATCAAATGGATGTCAAGAGTGCCTTTTTCAATTGTATTCTACAGGAGGAGGGTTTTGTGGAACAACCAAAAGGGTTTGAATACCTTAAGCAGCGTGACCACGTCTATTATCTAAGAAATCTCTGTATGGTTTTAAGCAAGCACCCTATGCTTGGTATGAGAGGCTTACTTCCTATCTTTTGGCCCATGGCTTCAAGAGAGGAGGGTATATAAGATGTTATTTGTTAGGAGAGGAAAAGGTGTTATTTTGGTTACCCAGTTTTCTGTGGACGATATAGTCTTTGGATCAACATGATCTCGCCATGCTCACAACTTTGAGGAGGAAATGAAGAGTGAGTTTGAGATGAGTATGGCTAGTGAGCTTACATTCTTCCTTGGTCTCCAAGTACGTCACCTAGAGGATGGGATTTTCATCTCCCAATCCAAGTATGTAAGAGACCTTGCGAAGAAATTTGGTTTAGACTCTGCAAAGCACGCACGTACCCTAATGAGTAGCTCAATTAAGCTTAGCAAGGACACTTCAGGCATGGACGTAGAGTAAACCTTGTATCTAAGTCTGATAGGTAGTCTTATCTAATTGATTGCCAGTTGTCCTGACATAGTCTTTAGTGTTGAGTATATGCACAATATCAGGCATTCCCTAAAAAGTCGCACATACTTTCTCTTAAACATATTATCCATCACGTGAGTGGGACTCTATCATATGACATTTGGTATTAATTTGATACCGATGACCATTTATTCTCCTATTCGGATGTCGATTGGGCCATAGATGCAGATGGATGTAGGAGCACTTCTGGTGGGTGATTTTATTTTGGTTCTGATCTTGTCTCTTGGTCGAGAAAGAAGAAAAACTCCATACTTTATCCATGGTGGAGGCTGAGTACATAGTAGCCGGGAGTTGTTGCACGTAACTTCTATGGATGAAGTAGATGCAGGAGGATTATGGGATTTCACAAGACACTATGACTATTTCCTATGATAATTTGAGCGCGATACACATATCATGCAATCCAGCCAAGCATTCGTGCACAATTCACATTAGGATACGCGAGCATTTTTTTTAGAGTTTGTAGAAAATAAAGTTGTGTCCTTAAGGTTTGTGTCCATTGACTTCCAATTAGTCGATATTTTAATGAAGCCTTTAGATTCCCTTAGATTTGAGAGTCTTAGAAAGTTTATAGGAATCTGCACAGTTGACTGAGGGGTGGTTACAATGTCTAGTGTATGATATATTTTTCATGCTCATATTATATGGTTCCTATTACTAGATTGTATCATTTATACCATTCTTTTGTGTGTGTTTTTATTTATTCATCTTTTTAGAAAAATACAAGAATATTTTATTTTTGATAAAATCTTTGAAAAATCCAAAAAGATTTTATTTTGGATAAAATTTTTGAAAAAGACAAAAACATTTTTGTACTTCTTTTTACACTTTTTATGGATGAACATTTAGGATTGCCATAGTCACAACATCATTTTCCTATTCCATGTGACTTTTCTCTAGTGATTTGAGATGCTACATACATGTGATTTATAATGTTTTGGAGTCATTGAGATGTGGCTAGTGATACCTTTCTACATGTTTGACTCTTGGTCTCCTTTAATTCACACTAGAACGGATTTATTTGATTATTGTACTTATCTATCACATATTGGTCAAAGTGTTTTCATCTAAATTCTATCTTTAAAAGGAACCAAATGCGATAAAACTTGACAATGAAAGAAGTGAATATAATAATATGAAAAAACATTTAGTGTACACAGGAAAGGGCTAAGAAAGGGAAATTAACCTTTGCATGAAATCCACCATTTGAAAAGAGTTTAAAAAATGCGGCATTGTAAAAAGAAGCCAAGGCCAAACTAGTTTAGTTTTATATGATCATTCAAAAGACAAGAATAGAAAAGAAAAATATGATCATTACTATATTTGAGGGCATTTGGTTGGAAATAAATCAACGAGTTTTCACATCCTAACAAAGTCTTGAAAAATAATTACATAGTTTTAGACGTTATTGGTGTGGAAATCATATTAGACTTTAATTTGTTGATTATATTGAGTCGGTGTAATTTAAATTAAACCTTTTTACACCTAAGGAAGATTTTGAGTTCATTCGTTAGGAGTATCCAAAATTCATCATGCGCATATGTTATCAATGTTTGTATTGATTTTCCTATTTAACTTGTTCACACCCTTTCATTTACGCTATCATCGACTTGGTTATCTTAGTGTACTTTCATGGTGTGATTCTTTGTTGTTTATTTTTTTTTATGAGAAAAATTTTGAAAAATTGAAAAAGAGAAACGTATGACACTCTCCGTATACATTGCTATGCTTCTTCTTTTTTGTCTATTTGGGGACATCATAAAAAGGGGGAGACGGAATTATGGGTGAGTTTGTTTGATTTAATGATTTGATCATGCTTAATTGATATTGTCTTTATTTTTATCATTTTATTTCAAGCATTTGCACGTCATGGGTATTTGTATGTCTAGAAGTTGAGGATTACATTTTGGCACACCCTGATGATGATAAAAAACGTTGGAGAATTGAAGATTTAAAGATGTTGAAGATTTTGAAGACATGTTATTTAATATTTCAATTTATGGGTTTTGGAGGATATTAGATTATATGTTTTATTTTATGACTTTTTTATGGGATGCATAATTTGGAGTTTTTATGTATGCACCGGCATAGACTTTGGAGGATATTTGTAAGAAAATGATTTTATAAATGTCCGTCTAGAATATAGGAAGTCCTGAATTGTCCTAAACCACAGTTAATATGTCGTATACCATTAAATACCACTAAAGTTGGCTCATATTCACACTTTCATACTTGAATTCCATCATCCAAATCTCTAGAATCACGCATCATTGTCATGCTCATAACATCTACAATGTGCGCCACGTTCATTCGATTTTCTCCTGTCCATGAAGTTCGTTATGAAGGAATGTAGACCAATTTGGTCCCAAGGGGGAACTGGTTCGGTTGGTTAGAAAGGCTTGGCATCAGTAATGGAAAAGAGAATCGATTCTCCTCTTTTAAAGTCCAAACCGAATCGGTTCGATGGGCCGCCTCAGATATTTATTTTTCTATAAATACCTATTTCGGGAGTGTTCATTTTTAAGACTTTGGGAGAACATTTTTGAGATACCTACTACAACATGTCTTCAATTTTAAAATCCCAAACACATGTTTTGATATAAAAAAATCATTACAAATATTATAGGTGAATCATTAACAAACCCATTTACTCACACTACTCATTCTTAGAGTAAATCTTATGGAGAAGAAAGGTTGTATCCATTGCCGATTCTTAGAACTATTAAGGGAACTCTTACCGGCGATAACGAACCGATGCATGCGGGTATGCATCTGTCAAACACGATGTATTTCTATGTGTATTTTCAAATCGAAGTTTACAATATAAAGTGAAATAAATGATTTTGCCCCTTTGGAGGATTTTTCTTAAATTTGTGTTTATGATTGTTTGGATTGCATGCTAGATTAATTTATCGTGTTCAATCACATTAGATGCATGTTTAAGATTTAATTAAATCTGATGATAAAATTGAAATTTAATTAAATAAGTGTAATACCCCATACTTTTAAAGATATTTAAATTACAAAGGTGGGCGTAATTTGGTAATTTGAAGAATTACTGTAAATAGTAATTTTAGAATTTATGAGTGTAATTGAATAAATTCAAAATATAAAGTGAATAGTAAATATTAGTTTGTAAGTGTCAAATTAATATTTACATGGATTATATTTTCTTACGAGACTAAGAATGTGAGTAGATTATTTTAATTACATGTCGCAGTTTGGTAAAGCGACAAAGGAAAATATTTTTATTGGAAAACACATGTATTGAAATGTGTTGGGTTTAATTAGTGAATTTTAGATAAGTGAATCGGATAGAGATTTTGAGTGTGCAATTGGGTTCGGAATGGTCGAGATAGTCAAAGTAGAGTATCTGGGGGTAGTGTTTGGGTTTCGGGGATTTTTGGACTAGTAGGGACTCGTAAATGAGTACACGAGTCATTTTACAATTGGGTATATACCCAATTTCGGATTTAATAAGTGGAAGACCTAATTTCTTTCCCCAAAATCATACCTAAGAGAGAGAAAGACAAGAGAGAAGGAAGATAAGAGAAAGAAGAGAAGAGAAATAAGAGAAGAGAAGAAGGAAGAAAAGGGATTTCCGGCCAAACTTCACGGGATTCGACTCGGGGTCGTCGAATTTAATCCACGAGGTAAGTGTTTAACTTGCTTTATGATTTAGTGTGTTTATTTCTCATATTATACTTGGTGTAAAACTTTAAAGATTTTTGGGTTGAAATTTGCGTAAATCAAATGGGTTTTTGAAAGATTAAACGGATAAAACTCGGTTTATGCCCAATTTGAGAAACTTAAGAATTAATTGAAATTAATGGTTGGTTATGGGTTCTAGGATGATTAGAACCCTTTTTATGTGTGTATTTATGGTTGTTTGAGGTTGGATGATGATGACAGAGGAGATAAAAAGCTTGGAGGTGCTTTAATGGAGGTTTGGATTTTTGGAAAAGAAGGTGAATAGTGACCAACGTCACTCCTGGACTGTTTTGGCTAGAAAGAGGGCCGATTCAGCTCTTAGTCAAAACTTAAAAGTTGTAGATATTTTCGGTAAGGTCATGTGGGCGCCAACCGCGTATTTTTCTGATTTTGTTCGATTTGATATGATTTTTCTAAGAAAGCAGTTCCGAGGTTGAAATCTTTAACTCGGAAATCAAACAGAAAATTGGAAAAATAAAGTCTAGAATTGTTTGGAGATAAATATTTGGGGTTCCTAAAAATAGGGTGGGGACTTCTAAATAATTTTTTTTGAGTAAGGCGTGTACCTTGGGTTAGTTGAAAGTAAAATCCAAGATTTACCCAAATAGGGGTGTTCGTGAGGAATAATACTCAAAGAGGTATTTAGGCGTGATTTGAATATTAAATAAGAGAGTACGTATTGGGGTAATATTTTAAGGGTGTGACTGCTTATATTATTACGAATGGAAATATTTGAGGCTATTGGCTATCGCTATAAGAGTTTGGAAATTATAGCCATAGTATATTGAGAAGAGATATATATTATATATATGATGTCGTTAGAGTATATATATTATGAGACGAATAAATATATCGGTGATGTTGGTATTATCATTGTGCGGTGAGAAAAGCTCAGAAATAATATATTGAGGACGGGTCAAAATCGATAAATGCGTAGGATATTCGAGATATAAATATACTACGTAGAGGATTTATTATATGGGTTGTGCGTATGCCGGGATGTTATTATATACATGGGTTAAATAATTACCTATGGGGAATTATGTATAGGTGAGATAAATACCTATCATTATAATATGGTTGTGTGAATACCTAACTGATGATATATTTATATAGGTGGAATGTGTACCTATATTATTGTTTATTATGTGTATGACATACCTACCATACTTGCTATCACGGGAAGTTGGCGATCAAAAGAGGACAATCTTGTCTTGTGTGCCTTCGGGGGGATTTAGATTTGGTACCTCAAGAACATAGGACTGTTAAGGGCTTATTTGTGAGTCGATAAGTCTGCTGATTATGGGATCGTAGGTATGTGCGTGACCCTTGGGTATGTGAACTATGTTCACCTCAAATATGTGTGATTTGTATTGATATGATTCCTGAGGGATGCGGAACGCGTGATCTTTATGTGCGTGATGTACAGGGATTTGATAACATAGTATGAGTGCACCGCAGCTCAGCCTACGGGTGCCATATATGTATATATGTACCGAGGGTGATATATATATATATATATATGTATACTTGTGATGTATGTGTGCACCACAACTTAGCCTAGGCGTGCCATATATGTACATATGTACTGAGAATAATATATATGTTTACTTGTGATGTTCCACTGTGGCTTAGTATATGAGAATGACTAAGGTACGTATATTATAGTTCGATGGACTAATTATTATACTTTTTACGTATAGTATATTGTTTATATATGAGATGAGATATCATACAACATAAGCTCATTATAAAGTGAAAAGAATGACTGAAGTGATATACTCCTTTCGGTAGATTTATATCCGGATTTATATGAATATGGATCATAGGTTCTAATGAAAACTATTGATAAATATGGGATGGTATAAATGTGGTATGTACTGAAGGCTTAATGGATCCCGATGATCAACATTGTCATTGATATGCCCCAAGTGTAACCTCGGCCTAGAGATACCAGCCTCGACCTATAGACACCAACCTCGGTCGATATTAGGGCCGACTGGGCATGTCTTGGACACGCGATATTAGCCCTCGGCCGTTGCAAGGTCTGCCCAGGCCGACACTACCATGGCCCACTCCAAGGGACATCACAAGGATCAACAACACTCACATATTCCTTGAAATGGCAACCTCGGTCGTACATAGGCCGAGCCTGTAGGAAGTCACCAGCAACCTCATCAAGCCACCAGTTCAACCTCGTCTCAGGCCGAACCTATCCATTATCTCGGCTAGGATTAGTCCGAGACCTCCATGGAATACTCTGACTGAACAGGTATCAAGACTCATCAACCTCGGCCTCACCAAGGCCGAGGTCATACACCAGACGCGGTAGCCGAGCACCTGCTGACATTCAGATAAGGACACGTGGACACAAATCAGTTATAACAAGATTATTCCCTACACGTGGGAAGATTATTGCATCATCATTCTCTACATGTGATAGTGACAGATGGCACTCCCACATTGGTGAGGCAACCACACACATGGTCATTGTATGCATGGGGGGTACATTACACGCCCTAGGTACTATATATAGAGGTCATCCTCTACCTTGTAAAAGGATCCCAGATATTCAACCCTAGATAAAACTCTGTCTAGATATATAGTAGAGAGAGAAAGCTTGAGAGATTGTATCTATGGCCATTAGTGCCTTCATTCAGTGATATTACTCACACACACTCACGGCGGACGTAGGATTGATTGGCTGAACCACTTTCATACCGGTGCTCTCTCCTCTTATCCTCATCTCATTCTCTTACCTCTTTATATAACTGTACTGCCATTGTTATTCTTATATTGAGATTGAAAACACCTTATTTGGTGGTGCTGATTCCGGCATCATCATTTTGGCGCCGTCTGTGGGAAAGAGAAGATATCTCTTCCTCTTTTTCTGCTTAACCTCACCGGAGACTCTGGTGGTGAACCAGGCCTCCCCCTAGCGCGGAGCTGTTTCACCATTGAAAGAGGTCCTGTGAGGTACTAAGCTCACCTACTACTCAAGCCCTATAGTGTTAACATATGGCACCAGAGTTACCACCACCTCTTCCGCCGTCCAGGGGTGGAGGGCCTAGTTCTAGTCAGGCGCCCCCCAGTACGAAATGGCGGAGGTAGCAGCAGCCTTGAGATCTTTGGATGCAACACAACAAGCCATGCAGGAGCAATTTGCTCAACTTAGTCAAACTATAATGAGGCCACCTGGAGTCTCACCGGACATGATCACTCCGGCGGCAGTTCAGCCTCATCCTGATGCCAGGGGACCACCCCAGGCGCCGATGAAGGACCAACCTGCACCCCAGCGGAGAAGGGACGTTGCTGACCCTAGGCGCTTGCGCCTGGGGAGGCAGGGAAACCCTTGCCTAGAGGACAGGTATGATGACCTAGAAGCTGAAGAAGCCCCAGAAGACTGCTGGGAGCCGTATAAGGTGTCAAATAACACTATACGGCCTCTTAGACAAAGCCAAGGATGTGTCGGCCGAAGAGGTGAAGAGGCCCAACAAAGAGGGTCGACATTTTATAGGTTGAGCAGAGGGTCAGCCTTCGAGAGACTGGGCCCGGTGAATGACCTAAGATAGAGGCTGTCGAGGTCAAGGAGCGTAGCAGGCTCTCAGAGAGGGAACATGCAGGGTCGGCCAGACCAAGGCCGACCCTGTGAAAGAAGAGGCAGGGAACAGGAAGAGGTCAACAGCCAACGTGTCGTGGCTGGGGAACCCTTTGTCCATCATAGGAAGGTGGCAGGGGATAACCTCGACCAAGTTGATGACAGAAGACCCTGGAATGATTCTATCCAACGCCTTGAGTAGAAGATAGGGGACCTCATTAAAATCAGGGACCCATTGCAAAGGGGTTACTCAGAGGGCTCCCCATTTGTGGCTAGGATAGTGGGGTTCCCAACCCCAGCTAAGTTCAAGTCTCCTATAGTGTCTCCCAAGTACGATGGCAGCACTAACCCTGTACACCATATCGAGATGTACCAGTCGGCATCAGACATTTACTCGATACCCGATGAGATGAAGTGTAGGGCCTTCTCGGGGACCTTGATAGGGGCAGCGCACAGTTGGTTCACCTCCCTTCTGAAGAACTCAATTGAGAACTTCAAAGGCTTGGCTGAGCAATTCATCCACAACTTCTTCTTTGGGGTGAGACCTCAAAAAAAGACTACCCACCTGCTGTATGTCAAGCAGGCCAAGGGTGAAAGCCTAAGAGACTACATAGCAAGATTCAACAAAGAGAAATTGGAGGTGGAATATTATGAAGAGAGCATAGCCATGACCTCCCTTATAGGAGGCCTCCAGAAGGTAAAGCTATTGTGGAAACTGGCGGAAGACCCCCTAGGTCTATGGCGGAGCTGCTGGCAATCGTAGGGAAAGTGATGAATACGGTTGAGGCAATGGCCGCCAAGTATGAGGAGAAGAACCGCGGTGGCACTAGGAGGTCCCAAAGCAAGAAAGAGGGGAAGAAGAGGTCAGGTGATGACAAATTCGCTCATTACACTCCTCTGACTGTGAGCTGTGAGCACATCCTCAATGAGATTAAGACTGACCAGACTCTGAGGTGGCCAGAAAAACTGAAGGCCCCACCACATAAGAGGAACAAAAACCTATGGTGCGAGTTCCATCAGGATCATGGTCACGTCACAGATAGATGCTTCGCTTTAAAAGATGGGATAGAGAAATCTGGAAAGCTGAGGAAGTATGTGGATGGTAAGGCTCCAAAGGGTGGAAGAGATGACCCTAAGAAAAGAAGAAATACAATGTCCCGGCTAGAAGAGACGATGATTCAGAAGGAGATGATGAAGACGACCCGGATCTTCCGCCAAGGAATGACAACACCCTGGTGAAGAGGGTCGGTATGATCTCCTTTGGTGTTAGCACCATATGTGGGGGATTTGCAGGAGGTAGCTCTGAAGTAGCCGATAGGAAGGCTCATGTAGCAGAGGCCAGGTCAGTGGCCAAGCCTGAGGTTGTGAATCTAACGTCTTTCGATGCAGTGCAAAAGAGGAAGAAGGTAGACATGGACACCCTCGTAGTGGGGTTCTCCAGACTCGACTTCAAGGGTATCTTAGCCCCCCATGATGACCCTTTGGTCATAACAACAAGGGTGCATGGGTGCGAGGTACAGAGGATCCTCATAGACAGGGGGAGCTCAGCAGACGTGATGTTCTGGCCTTGCTTTAAGAGTCTGAGTCTTAGCAGGGCAAGGCTGGTGCCCTATCATCACCCATTGATAGGCTTCAGTGACGAAAAGGTACACCCCTTTGGGCATGTATGAGATGGATGTACGGATGGGAGATGAGTGGCCTAAAAGGCTGACTAAGAAGATAAACTTTTTCATTATGGACGAGAACGTCTTCTCGGCCTACAACCTCATCATAGGAAGGGTGGCCCTTAAAGAGTTTGAAGCTGTGCCATCGATGGTCCATCAGATGCTAAAATCCCCGACTCCTTATGGAGTAGGGGAAGTATAAGGGGACCAGACCACGGCGCGAGAGTGTTACTTCAACCCGGACGAAGAGAGAGAAGCCCATTGGAGGGCAACCACCACTTATAGCATTGACACTCTTGACCCAAGAGATGAAACAAAGTTAAAGAAAGGAGAGGTCGTAGAAGAGGTAGAATCTATCGTCCTCAATGAGGACGAGCCGAAAAAAACCGTCCAGGTCGACAAGGCCCTAGAGCCAGGAATCAAGGAAGAGCTGACAAACTTCCTCAGGAGGAGACAGAGTGTCTTCGCATGGAGTCACGCAGACATGCCTGGCATCGACCCTAAGGTCATGAGCCACAAACTCAACGTGGATAGAGATGCCAAGATGATCAAGCAGAGACGAAGAGTCTATTCCAGGGAGAAGTACGACGTCATCCGAGATGTGGTAAAAAAGTTGGAAGAGGCCGAGTTCATAAGAGAGGTTACCTATCCGGAGTGGCTCTCAAATGCAGTCATCGTGCCTAAGGCCAATGGGAAGTGGCGAATGTGTGTGGATTTCACTGACCTGAATAGGTCTTGCTCAAAAGACAGCTATCCCTTACCTCGGATAGACCAGATGGTGGACACAACGGCGGGGCACGAGCTCATGAGCTTCATGGATGCTTATTCAGGCTATAACTAAATATTCATGGATGCTGAAGACTCTGAGAAGACAACCTTCATTACTGATAAAGGGACGTACTGCTACAAAGTGATGCCCTTCGGTCTGAAAAATGTAGGGGAAACATATCAACATCTTGTCAATAAGATGATCGAAGAGCAAATAGGTAAGACAATGGAGGTGTATGTGGACGATATGCTAACAAAGATCTTAAAAGCTTGTACTCACGTAGCGGACCTTGAGAAGACCTTCGATGTTATGGACTCGTACAGAATGAAACTCAACCCAGAAAAATGTGTCTTCGGAGTAGGGGCTGGGAAGTTCTTGGGGTTCATCATTAACCAGAGGGGAATTGAAGCGAACCCCGAGAAAATCAAGGCATTACTCGACATGAAGACTCCTAGGAGTATCAAGGATGTCCAAAGACTCACGGGAAGAGTGTCTGCCCTTAACAGGTTTGTCTCTAGGGCAATGAACAAGTGTCTTCCATTCTTTAAAGTCCTAAGAAAGGCCTTCGAATGGGATGAAGAGTGTGAAGAAGCCTTCAACCAGATTAAGTCCTACTTAAGGTCTCCCTTACTGCTATCTCGGCCCATCGCAGGAGAAAGGTTGTTTGTGTATCTGGCAGTCTCTGAATCAACCATCAGCGCGGCCATCATACAGGAAGAGGATGGGATCCAAAGGCCTGTGTACTTCAACAGCAACGCCCTTCAAGGGTCTGAACAAAATTATCCCCGTATGGAGAAGTTGGCTTATGCCCTGATACATGCCTCAAGAAAAATGAAGCCTTACTTCCAAGCTCACTCCATGGTAGTCCTCACTGACTCCCCACTAAGGCAGGTTCTGTACAAACCTAAGAAGTCCGGGAGATTGATGACCTGGGCCATCGAAATAGGAGAATATTGATACGACGCAAATATTGCGTATTTCACCCGTTAACCTACGCGTTATTATCCCCCTTGGGTATCTTAACCCCTATATTTATGCTCGTTAACCAGAAAACCTTGGATTTCTAAGTTAAAATGTTTTGTAGGGGTTAATTGAGCTTTTGTAGGTATTTGGATGCTTAGTATGAAGTTCGGACGCATTTCGGTGAAGTTCCGTACACAATCGCACGCGCAAGGGCATTTTAGTCTTTTCACAGCTTGGTTACCTGGCCCAACATCTCACGGAAGTTGTATCCCTCCTCGCTAGCTTCGCGTGGCCATGAACGGTGCGCTATTCCGATGCATAACGAAGAAGTTACGGCAATTTCAGCGGAGGAAAAATAAGGAAAGCAAAAGAGGAGAAGAGAAGGAGAAGAGAGGAATGCAGTAGGCTGCTGCATTCTGACCTGCTTCATCGATCGATCGACCCATTTGGTTGATCGATCGACCATTCTTATTTGCCAAATTTTTTCCTAGGTCGATCGATCGACCAAAGGGGTCGATCGATCGATGCTCGGTTTTTTGTAGATATTTTCCTTTCTTTTCTTTCTTCTTTATTTTTATTCCAACTTACTGTATAAGCCAATTTTGTTTTAATAAGAATATATATCAGTACATACACGATTTTAGGTTAGAATAGTTAGGGTTTTGAGGGTTTTGGATGGTTCTTCTTCATTTCTCTTTGGATTGACAATCTAATTGGTTTGTAAGTTGACTTTTCATTACCCTCTCCATTACTATAGGTTGTATTTCCTCATTTCTTGCTTTCTAGTGTAATTTTCATGCTTTCATAATTAGGTTTTCTTGCTTTAATTCTTGCTTTCTTAGTTTAATTAGTTTAATTTAGTTTAATTCATGTATTGCCCTTAGATAAATAGGGTCGGGATTGTGTTCCGCCATTTACGGGTTTGGACCTCAAAAGTTAGGGTTTCGTGTAAAATTGCATTTAATTGAAACCGCGTGTATTAAAGTTGGATTGTTATGCGTTTAACTTTATTTGTCACGCAACTTTAGTGGTTATAGCGATACTCCAAATTTAATCCGCGTGTGACCATTTTCCATTAAATGTTTAATCTCGCAACTTTGGGTTAAATTCCTTATTGTGTGATGTTTATGCTTAATTGTAAATGCTCGATTAAATTGCTTTCGAGCCGGAATTCTAATTAGTAGTTGTTTAGCCCGTGAATGTGTGTATGCGATCCCGATCCTCGCTTTCCTTTTGTGTAGCGTAACTTATTCTTTTGTTTTGTCACCATAACCACCAATCACCTTTTCATTTATTTATTTTACACTTTTATTCCAGAAGTAATTAAACAATTAACATCTAAAATTCAATCATTCCCTGTGGATTTCTTACGATACCCGACTTACCGCTGTGCTTGCTTGTCAAGTGTAGTAGTAGCTTAGGTTTTCTTTGTATCGCGGCGGCGAAACACACAACGATTGTGTCCTCACACGAACACACTTTTTTCGCCCGGTCACAAAATGGCGCCGTTGCCGGGGAGTGTGTTTTAGATAGTAATTGTTTTATTACTTCGTAGTATTTTTCCTTTTGTATTTGTATTCTTTGTTTTAACCTTTTTTGCAGGATTTGCATACTTTGAGCGCTAAGAAACTTTGATTCGTGGTTGCTCACTTTCTTGCTCGGATTCGCCATCTACAAACAACAAGGTAATCATGTCCTACTATTATATTATTACGGTTATTCTAATGATTCATACTTTGGGGATAGTTTTCAAGTTTTTCATTTTCAATATTTTCTTGAAAATGAAAGACTTGAAAACATTTATCGGAATGAAAATCGTTATTGGGAGCTTGAGTTGGATTCATTATTCGAATCCAATGACGATTGTTATTTCATTACTTTCGAAGACGAGTTTCAACCAAATGAGGAGTCCGAGGCTCTTGAGCCGAGGAAGCCTACTTTGGAAGAAACTTTGCTTCTTTACTCCCAAGGTTTGGAAAGCCTAAATGATGCTGGAATGAGACTTGGTGCACTTTGCGATGAGATGAATTCTTATGACAAAACAACGAGGAGTTGGAAACTTGTGTTTCACCTAAATTTTTCGAAGAATTTCTCATCGAGTGTGCATCTTTCTGCCCTGAAATTCAATCTCCTTACGACGATGAGTCGATTGAGATTGAATTTGTTTCATCACCATATTCGTTTTCCGTGATCGAACCATTAGAATTACTGGTTGATTCCTGTGAGTCGGTAGAAACTTTTAAAACTTCTACACTTTTTGCCGATGAGGACTCTTTACCGGACTTGTTTTCGATGGATGTTATCCTCATGTGTGCACCATCTCCCATTCCATTTGAAAAACCTTTGGGAGATGAATCAATTTTTCTTGGTCCTCTAGTGTTCTTGTCCCCCTTGTTATCCAAATCCCCTATCGTCCGCCCAAAATTTCAAATTGGCGATGGTTCACTTTTTTCACCACCCACATGGCTTCCGTTGTTCAAACATAATTCTTATCTTCCGGGAGGCATGTTCGCTTTGGAGGGTCCACCGTTGATCTTTCAAAGTCAAATCCCTTTTTGGGTGGACCCTCAACTATTTAGACTTCTAGTGTATAGTTAGTGTGAAGCCTAAATAGTAGGTTGTAAATAGTTAGCTTTTTAATTTTCTTTATTTCCTATTTTTATTTCCTTTTAATTTAGTCTAGTGTAATTAGTTAACTTTTTGTTATTTGTTTTTGCTATGCTCGGTACTAACTTGTTTTGTAGATTCCTTTGGACTCGCGCTTATGGAGATCGCTCCAATTTTGGGTAATATCGTTCTTTTCCTCTCTTTGTGTTGTGTTCTTAATGCGCATTGAGGACAATGCAACATTTAAGTTAGGGGATGTAGGATATTCTATCCATTTCTTTGTTTTGTCCATGGATTTGCTTACTTGTTAGTTACTAAGTATACCTTTTTGTTAAAAAATTGAAAAATTTCAAAAATATTTTCCTTTTTTTTTCTCCTTTATTGGGCATTTTGCCCTTGTTTCCGATGATAAATTTTAATAATTGCCCGATCAAATAGACAATTCAACGATGCATGTTCTCGATTTTAGAAGTTATTAGACTTTAGTCCTTAAATCATTGATATTGTGAATAACTTCATGAATTAAACTTTATCCCATGAGCATATGCACTTTCCTTGTTATATTGATTTGGTTTAAGATTTTTATAACTCGGTAATCTTTTGTTGCATTGTATATACTTACACCGAGTAAGCTTTGTACCTTTCGTCGTTTGTGAGTGTTATACACTATTCTTTTCTCTTTGAAAACGTTGAATTCGTTGGTAATCTCTCTAATCTTTCATTTAACCGTTCATTAATTGAGTTCATACTTGAAATGTGTTACTTGATCATGATTTTCATATATTGTTTTGACTCGAGAATTGCGTAAACTTTGTGAAATGATCATAGGCCATCTTTGTTATATCACCCATATTAGCCTTGACCTCACCCTTATATGTTTACCCTCGTTAACCCCTTTGAGCCTAAATATAGCCCTTCGTTTCATAACCCAAATCCCATAACCAATTCCAAATTGGAGTTTTAAGCCATACATACACCTTACATACCTTTGTTTGGAATGTTACTTGGGATTGAATGATGTTGTTATGATGCCGGTTGCAATTTTAGGCATATGAGAGTTTGAAAAGTAAAGAAAAGTGATGTGAAAAAAAAGTGAAGAAAAAGAAAAAGAAAAAAGAAAAAAAGAAAACAAAAGAGAAAATGAGAAAAAGAAGAAAAGAAAAAGAAAGAGAAGTTTGTATATGTTGTATATAGTTCAATAAGCTTTGATTACTCTCCCCGATGATATATTTAATGCCTTTTTGGAACTTGCTTTCCAATTTTGGTATTGCCCGCATTTTTTCCATTATCCCGAGTTTTCATTCCGAACACTTTGAATTCGTAAATATATTCCTTCGTTTCGTACCTTAGCCATACCTACATTACAACCCTATAAAGTCCTATGTGATCTTAGGGTGCATTTAATTTAAAATTCATAATAGTTTTGATAATCTGTGAAAATGCATTTCGCCTCTTTTAGTGTGCGGTATCCTTTCATTGAGATTACAGTTTTTCATTTTATATACAGCGTTCTTCATTTGTGACATGTGCGCGGCCTAGTTTCCATTTACACTTACTCTTTAGCCCGCATGTCCCGTGTGTTACCTCCCTGTTTCGAGTGATTTCGCTTGATGAGCGTAATGCCCGTGAGGATTGAATATATGCTTGCCTTTATGTTTATCCGGTTTATTTAAGTTTTTACCAAATCACATTTTTCATTTGCTCTCCCCCCTCCCACTTTTAAAGTTTCAATTCTACGAGGTGCATTCAACCTGTTAATAACAACGGACTTTTGTTTGAATTCGTTCAATATGCTAATAACATGTTTGAAATCTTTTTCATTGTTGTTGAGTTTGTCGCATGTTGGGTTGGGCATATTTTGAGGAAACCATGTGATGTTTGTGGGTATCTTCCCTGAAAACCCTCACGAGACGACACTCGTCCACTAGGGTAACCTAGGGGTTTAACGACTTATTGCATATGCTAAATGCAATCGAATCGCCCGCAAAAGTGGCCTTATATTTTTATTGCTTTTATACCATACTTTTGTAACTTTCTCCTGCTTTTGGTTTGCTTGTAGTTCTTTTTGTTTCCTATTTCATTGCTAGGGACTAGCAATGTGTAAGTTAGGGGGTGTGATACGACGCAAATATTGCGTATTTCACCCGTTAACCTACGCGTTATTAGCCCCCTCGGGTATCTTAATCCCTATATTTATGCTTGTTAACCAGACAACCTTGGATTTCTATGTTAACATGTTTTTAAGGGGTTAATTGAGCTTTTGTAGGTATTTGGATGCTTAGTATGAAGTTCGGACGCATTTCGGTGAAGTTCCGTACACAATCGCACGCGCAAGGGCATTTTAGTCTTTTCACAGCTTGGGTACCTGGCCTGACATCTCACGGAAGTTGTATCCCTCCTCGCTAGCTTCGCGTGGCCATGAACGGTGCGCGATTCCGATGCATAACGAAGAAGTTACGGCGATTTCAGCGGAGGAAAAATAAGGAAAGCAAAAGAGGAGAAGAGAAGGAGAAGAGAGGAATGTAGTAGGCTGCTGCATTCTGACCTGCTTGATCGATCGATCGACCCATTTGGTCGATCGATCGACCATTCTTATTTGCCGAATTTTTGCCTAGGTCGATCGATCGACCAAAGGGGTCGATCGATCGATGCTCTGTTTTCTGCAGATATTTTCCTTTCTTTTCTTTCTTCTTTATTTTTATTCCAACTTACTATATAAGCCAATTTTGTTGTAATAAGAATATATATCAGTACATACACGATTTTAGGTTAGAATAGTTAGGGTTTTGAGGGTTTTGGATGGTTCTTCTTCATTTCTCTTTGGATTGACAATCTAATTGGTTTGTAAGTTGACTTTTCATTACCCTCTCCATTAATATAGGTTGTATTTCTTCATTTCTTGCTTTCTAGTGTAATTTTCATGCTTTCATAATTAGGTTTTCTTGCTTTAATTCTTGCTTTCTTAGTTTAATTAGTTTAATTTAGTTTAATTCATGTATTTCCCTTAGATAAATAGGGTCGGGATTGTGTTCCGCCATTTACGGGTTTGGACCTCGAAAGTTAGGGTTTCGTGTAAAATTGCATTTAATTGAAACCGCGTGTATTAAAGTTTGATTGTTATGCGTTTAACTTTATTTGTCACGCAACTTTAGTGTTTATAGCGATAATCCGAATTTAATCCGCGTGTGACCATTTTCCGTTAAATGTTTAATCTCGCAACTTTGGGTTAAATTCCTTATTGTGTGATGTTTATGCTTAATTGTAAATGCTCGATTAAATTGCTTTCGAGCCGGAATTCTAATTAGTAGTTGTTTAGCCCTTGAATGTGTGTATGCGATCCCGATCCTCGCTTTCCTTTTGTGTAGCGTAACTTATTCTTTTATTTTGTCACCATAACCACCCATCACCTTTTCATTTATTTATTTTACACTTTTATTCCAGAAGTAATTAAACAATTAACATCTAAAATTCAATCACTCCCTGTTGATTTCTTACGATACCCGACTTACCGCTGTGCTTGCTTGTCAAGTGTAGTAGTAGCTTAGGTTTTCTTTGTATCGCGGCGGCGAAACACACAACAATTGTGTCCTCACACGAACACACTTTTTCCGCCCGGTCATAAAATGGCGCCTCTTCGTTGATGGCTCTTCCTGTGATAGTGAAAGCGGTGCGGGGCTAATACTCTCGGCTCCAGATGGCGCCAACATTGAATACGCCTTGAGATTCAACTTCCAGGCCTCAAACAATGAGTCCGAGTATGAGGCCATGATAGCAGGTCTCTTATTGGCAACAACTCTTCGAGTAAAGCGACTCCTACTCCATAGCGACTCAAGGTTGGTTGTCAATCAGGTACTGGGGATATACGAGGCCAAAGACGAAAGGATGGCCAAGTACTTAAAGAGGGTAAGAAGGTTGTTAGAATATTTTGAAGAAGCAAAACTGAAGAGAGTGCCTCGACTAAGCAACAATCACGCTGATGCATTGGCAAGGCTGGCCTCGGCAATGAAGACAGATATGGGAAGGACCATTCCAATCGAGATCTTAGGGAAGGCATCCATCGAGGAAGAAGAGGTATGCAACCCTTGTCTCAATGTGAACCTAGGAGACTCATGGATCGACCCGCTCGTCAGATACCTAAGAGAGGGAGAGGTGCCTGAGTCCAAGCTAGAAAGGAGAAAGTTGAGATACAGGGCTGCCAAGTTCTCAATGGTAGGATACGTCTTGTATAGGAAGGGGTTTCTATTGCTTCTCCTCAGATGTGTGCATCCCATGGAAGTTCCCCAGGTCTTACAGGAGGTTCATGAGGGCTTTTACTCTAGCCACATGGGGGGAAGGCCCTTAGCCAAGAGGATCATCACTCAGGGATACTGGTGGCCTACCTTGTCCAAGGACGATGAAGACTATGTGAAGAGGTGCGACAAATGTCAAAGGTTCGCCACTATCCCTCATTAACCCCATCAGCCTATGACGTTAATCTCTTATCCATGGCCATTTTCAGTATGGGGAATTAACTTAGTAGGACCCTTGCCAAGAGCTGTCAACAACTATAGATTCTTGATAGTTGCCATCGACTACTTCTCAAACTGGGTGGAGGCAGAAACGATGATAACAATCATAGAGCAGAAGACCTTCTAGTTCATTTGGAGGAACATCATATACAGATATGGCCTCCCAAACACTCTTATCTCGGATAATGGGACCCTGTTCAAGAACTCCTCTTTAGAGAAGTATTGCCTAAGAGTGGGGATTAAGCAGTTCTTCTCATCTCCTGGTTGACCTCAGACAAATGGTCAGACCGAGGTCACAAACAGAACTATCTTGGACGGAATCAAGAAGAGGTTAGAAGATGCGAAGGGGAGATGGACTGAAGAGGTATACGCTGTGTTATGGGCCTACAGAACCACGATAAGGACACCAACAGGAGAAACCCCATTCATACTGGCACATGGCTCAGAGGTCGTCATACCAACGGAAGTAGGACTCCCAACTCATCGGATTCAGACCCATGACCCTGACAGCAATGGGGAAGAGAGGAGGCTAGACCTGGATCTTATCGAAGAAAGAAAAGAAGACGCAGAGGTCAGAAAAGCATCCTACCAGCAGAGGGCAGCGAGATTCTACAACCAGAGGGTGAAGTCAAGACCCATTACAGTGGGAGACCTAGTGCTAAAGAAGACCCTACAGAAAGCAAATAAGCTACACCCAAACTGGCATGGCCCCTACAGAGTAACAGAAGAGGTTGTGCCTGGCACTTACAGGCTAGAAAACCTAGAAGGAGAACCTTTCACTAACCCAAGGAATGCTGACCACATAAAGAGATATTACATATGATGTTGCATAGAATTTTATGTAAATGTACCATCTTATTGTGAAGAGGTTACTAATAAAGATCAGTTTCCATGATAGTTCTTGCTTGATTCTTAGATCGGAGATTCATTATGAGGATAACGTCCTAGGTGATGACCTCAGAACTTTATAACATCACTCAGTGGTGACGAGGTATGAGCTCAGACACCATAATGGGATGACCTCAGACCCTTAACATCATTAATTTGGTGAAATTTATTATGAGGATAATGTCTTAGGTGATGACCTCAGACCTTTATAACATCATAATTTGGTGACAAGGTCTGAGCTCAGACACCATAATGGGATGACCTCAGACCCTTAACATCATTAATTTGGTGAAACTTATTATGAGGGTAACGTCTTAGGTGATGACCTGAGACCTTTATAACATCATAATTTGGTGACAAGGTCTGAGCTCAGACACCATAATGGGATGACCTCAGACCCTTAACATCATTAATTTGGTGAAATTTATTATGAGGATAACGTCTTAGGTGATTACCTCAGACCTTTATAACATCATAATTTGGTGACAAGGTCTGAGCTTAGACACCATAATGGGATGACCTCAGACCCTTAACATCATTAATTTGGTGAAATTTATTATGAGGGTAACGTCTTAGGTGATGACCTCAGACCTTTATAACATCATAATTTGGTGACAAGGTCTGAGCTCAGACACCATAATGGGATGACCTCAGACCCTTAACATCATTAATTTGGTGAAATTTATTATGAGGGTAACGTCTTAGGTGACAACCTCAGACCTTTATAACATCACTCAGTGGTGACGAGGTCTGAGCTCAGACACCACAATGGGATGACCTCAGACCCTTAACATCATTAATTTGGTGAAATTTATTATGAGGGTAACGTCTTAGGTGATGACCTCAGACCTTTATAACATCATAATTTGGTGACAAGGTCTGAGCTCAGACACCATAATGGGATGACCTCAGACCTTTAACATCATTAATTTGGTGAAATTTATTATGAGGGTAACGTCTTAGGTGATGACCTTAGACCTTTATAACATCATAATTTGGTGACAAGGTCTGAGCTCAGACACCATAATGGGATGACCTCAGACCTTTAACATCATTAATTTGGTGAAATTTATTATGAGGGTAACGTCTTAGGTCACGACCTCAGACCTTTATAACATCATAATTTGGTGACAAGGTCTGAGCTCAGACACCATAATGGGATGACCTCAGACCCTTAACATCATTAATTTGGCGAAATTTATTATGAGGATAACGTCTTAGGTGATGACCTCAGACCTTTATAACATCATAATTTGGTGACAAGGTCTGAGCTCAAACACCATAATGGGATGACCTCAGACCCTTAACATCATTAATTTGGTGAAATTTATTATGAGGATAACGTCTTAGGTGATGACCTCAAACCTTTATAACATCACTCAGTGGTGACGAAGTCTGAGCTCAGACACCATAATGGGATGACCTCAGACCCTTAACATCATTAATTTGGTGAGTAATTATGAGGATAACATCTTAGGTAATGACCTCAGAACCTTATAACATCATAATTTGGTGACAAGGTCTGAGCTCAGACACCATAATGAGATGACCTCAGACCCTTAACATCATTAATTTGGTGAAATTCATTATGAGGATAACCTCTTAGGTAATGACCTCAGACCTGCGTAACACCATGCATTGGTGATAATGTTAGAAAGAGGGCCTCAGAGCTTGAAACTCATTGCAAATTTATTTCTAGCAGACACCATAACAATGGAACTAAGAATGAAAAGCATCACATGACATTCAATGAAAAGAAAGTGAAGAGGGTCCTCATCAGAGGTTGATATATATATATATATATATATATATATATATATATATATATATATTCAGAAATTAGATGTTCAATGATTACAGACAAGTTCCATCGTTAAATTACAAACATTATGGATAAATTACAAACAGTGATAAAAAATACCCTAAGAGTCTGAGGGGGGAACATTGACACCCTCGGCTTGGTTAGAGACCTCGGTCGCATCATCACAAGGGTCTGCCCCTCCAGCCTCGGTGACCTCCAATGTAGCAGTCTCGACAGGAGCAGCGGCCTCTTCCTCAACCTCTTGAAGAGCTTGGGCAAATTGTGGATCAGCAAGCCATAGACTCACGAAGTTAGAGGCCTTCAAAATGTTGACCTCTCTCTCTCTGATGTGATCCCACTTAGTAGTGGCTTTGATACCTCTTTCAAGGTATTCAAAGTCAAACCCTATGAACTCATCAGACGTTTTGTAGTCAGCAATGATCTTCTCAGAGGCATCCTCAATGGCGGCCCTGACAGCTGAGTTGAACTTTTGCTAAAGAACATCATCCTTGGCCTTCAGGGCAGCAATTTGGTCCTTACCGAGTTGGGAGATGTCCCTCTCCAACCCCTTCACCTTCTCCTCAGAGCCCTTCAGCTCAAACTTGAGGTGCTCTATCTCTGCGTTCAGAGCACCCTAGACTTTCTCGGCCTCCTGCCCCTTTTGGATGAGAGGCAACTTCCTCAGAGTCCAGTTTGATAGATGGTGCATAGCGGTCAAGCCCTGCATATTTAGTGATCATGAGTAAGTTGAAGAAGAATCATATGTTACACTTTGAAGAATTTGTATTGAAGGACCAAATCATACTTGAACGGCTCTGTGAAGGCCGAACTCAACCGGCAAGGGGGTGTCCATAGCCCTGTAGAAGCGCTTATCAGCCTCGGTCATTACAGAGCCGATGGCATCCAAGGCCTGCATGCTGTGGCCGACCACGCTGTCAGTCAACTTCAACTCATCCAGACGGGCCGACAGGATGTCGGCCGAAGAGATAGGGATGGCATATTTAGTGGTCTTCTTCTTCGACCTCTGATCCTCAGGGGCGTGATCTTCGAGAGCCCTCTTCTTTTTGACCCGGGGCTTAGAGGCTGAGGGAGCTGGGGGAGGAGCTCTCAGACCTAATTTCTTGGCAAGTCTTGTCAAGCTCGGTGCAGCCATCTCCCAAAGCTCGTTTGGAGTATCCCTTGGTCGCTCTGCAAAAATTAATAGACCTGAGTTATATAATCAGATATGAATAAACTCAGAGGTTAAACTTGCAAAACAAAAATGCTTACCAAGATCGGCAAGGGGACTTCCACCCAGACCCGTCCCAGAGAGGAAGTGGGGGGTCATCAAATGTTCAAACCCGACAAATAGGCCATTTGCTCCTGATCCTGAAGGGCTTTCACCTTCTAGAGGTTTTGAAGACTTAGGCCAGGGTCGGCCCTGGCAGACATGGTGACCTTACCCCATCTCAAGGGCATCCTCTGCTCTAGATGGGACGAGGGAACACATGGGCCAAACTCCCATGGCCCTGAGGCAAAGAAGTACCGAGGCTTGCAGTTATGGTTGGAAGTTTGGGTCACCTGAAGCAATTTCTTCTCAGGCCTCCGAGCTACAAAATGGTAGTAGCTCGAATGATTTTTGGCCGAGGAAGGGACGTAACAACCGACAAAGACTTGAACTGGAAGGTCTGAGTGGTGGACGGCCTTCCATAACACTATGGCCCCTATTAGAATTCTCCAGGCATTAGGAGAGAGCTGAGAGGGGGCCAAATTAATGTAAGAGAGGATGGATCTGATAATGGGGTGAATGGGCAGAAGGAACCCCAACTTGAACATCTGCTCGTGCAAGCAGATCTCCCCGTCTCGGCCATGATAAGCCCTTTATTCCCTCAGAGGTCTCCTAAGTTTTATGGAGGGGCTAATAGAATACAAATACCTGTAGCAGAGAAGGTCTACCTCAGTGATATTACTTTCGATCTCGGCCGCCTCAGAGACGTCGACATCGCTCTAAACCTCATCATCATCCAACTCAACGTCGGCCGGAGCAGATGTTGATGGGTTACTAGGAAACCTCTGAGCAAACTCTTCCCCGGTAACAGCCGACATAGGGATGTCGTCAATTGGTGGTGGTATGGCCACACTCGGCTCAAGAATCTCAACCTCTGAGGAAGACCCTGAGGTGCTTGAGTGATTATGGGATGAGGCTCGGCTGGAGACCTCGGCCTGATCAGGGACCTGATCAGGCCTAGATATGAAGTCCATGGCCTCTTGAAAGGAGTCCGTAGACATGGGGTCTGAGGTAGAAGATTCAGACTCAGACATAGGGATGGGATCAGCAGGAACCCTTGTCTGATAGAAGTTCTCCGGGGGGTCAGGATAAATCACCTTCAGAGGTGGTGGAAATAAGGGTCTAATGGGAAACTCTTGTGACCTACGAGCCTCCTCCTGAGCTCTTTCTATTTGCCTAATCTTTTCTAAAGTTTTCTCTCTAAGAGAAGGGAACTCCTCAAAAAGCTTATATAAGGGTCTGAGCATCAGAGGACGACACTACACTTAGGTATTTTCCTAAACTCCAAAAGTCACAAATAAGGCTGGCTAATAAGAAAAGGAATTCAAAGATCAAACTACTTAAATTTGGCAAGAAAAGCTCGCCTGAAACTATGGCAGTGACACCGGGAAACTAAGAAAGTCACCGAAAAGTACGAAAATAATGGTGCTTACAGGTAAAATGAAGGAAAAAGTATGGAAAACCTTACCTGAGAAGGAAATGGTAAGGAAGAGAGGAGAAAACGCGAGAAATCACCACCCAAAAGCCTTGAATCAAAATCTTTCTAGAGAGAGAGAGCTGCTGGAACGAAACGGCAGAAATGGAAGAAAATGAAGAAGAAAAAAGGAAAGAAGGGTTCAAAACCCTTATATACTCAGGCACAACTCCCAAGGCCCATCATTGCCTTGGGAGCCCCAAAGGACGGCTGACAGCACACGCCAACCAAGCAAGCTAGTTCCAGCGTTGGACAAGTGTCAGGCCAGTAATGGCTTGTAACAGACAGGCCTCGAAGGTATAGTAATCCCTTAGCCACTTGATGTCACATATGACTAAGGGCTGGGGGGTGATTGATATGCCCCAAGTGTAACCTTGTCCTAGAGATACCAGCCTCGGCCTAGAGACACCAACCTCGGCGGATATTAGGGCCGACACTGGGCATGTCTTGGACACGCGATATCAGCCCTCGGCCGTAGCAAGGTCGGCCCAGGCCGACACTACCATGGGCCACTCCAAAGGTCATCATAAGGATCAATAGCACTCACATATGCCTTGAAATGGCAACCTCGGCCGTACATAGGCCGAGCCTGCAGGAAGTCACCGGCAACCTCGTCAAGCCACCAGTTCAACCTCGTCTCAGGCCGACCCTGTCCATTATCTCAGCTACGATTAGGCCGAGACCTCCATGGAATACTCTGACTGAACAGGTATCAAGACTCATCAACCTCGGCCTCACCAAGGCCGAGGTCATACACCAGACACGGTAGCCGAACACCTACTGACATTCAGATAAGGACACGTGGACACAAATCAGTTATAACAAGATTATTCCCTAAAGATGGCACTCCCACATTGGTGAGGCAACCACACACATGCTCATTGTATGCATGGGGGGTACATTACACCCCCTAGGTACTATATATAGAGGTCATCCTCTACCTTGTAAAAGGATCCCAGATACTCAACCCTAGCTGAAACTCTGTCTAGATATATAGTAGAGAGAGAAAGCTTGAGAGATTGTATCCATGGCCATTAGTGCCTTCATTCAGTGATATTACCCACACACACTCACGGTGGACGTAGGCCAGATTGTCTGAACCACTTACATACCGGTGTTCTCTCCTCTTATCCTCATCTCATTCTCTTACCTCTTTATATAACTGTGTTGCCATTGTTATTCTTATATTGAGCTTGAAAACACCTTATCTGGTGGTGCTGATTCCGGCATCATCAGTCATGTTGTAGTGTATTTGGGGGGGGGGGGGGGGGGGCTTATTTGGATTTCTCTTCGTGAGACACCCCACGTACGAATGTAACGAAATATTAGGAATGGGGAGAAGTTTAGTCTTTGGTACTCGGATTTTCGAGGATTTTGGAAGATGGGTGAAATACCTTAGTTAGGAAGGATAGCTTAACTAGGTTGTTTAAAAAGGTATGCGATAGTTATGCACTATTAGAAGAGGGGTGAGGGGTATCACATGAGAGTGCAATACCAATTTAAATATGAGAAATATCATATTTTAAAATATGGATTTTAAACACTTGCTAAAACATTTTCAGAACTCGTTCTCTGAGCCGTCTCTCTATTTTCCCCTCTCTTGCTATATATATATATATATATATATATATATATATATATATATATATATAGGTGTCCAGACACAGGGACGCCTGGATGATGATTCCTTTGAGATAGACGTTTGCTGCAGCAGCTGCGGATGCAAGCAGGTTTATTGTAGACGCTTCTATCATTGAGATCTAGATAGGAGGTATTGTAGAAACATTCGGGCGGAAGGCCCAAATGTACTCATTTATTCTTTTTTCGCCTTTTAGTGCGGCATTCGATTTGGTTGTATTATATTGTACCGAGTGTTCAGTTATTTTATTTTATTTCATTTTAGTTGATGCATATAAACTGTTGTGATTGTTTTATTTGAATGATTTGGTTAAAAAGATTAGTTAATTAAAAAAAATTATGCTAGCCTAATAGGTTATTAGTAATTAAATTGGTTTTCGACAGTGATGCTGAGAATGAACCATATGAGACTCGTGTTTTAATTTGATATAGGAGTGATCACCCAATATTTTATTAGGTGGAGTATCACAGGTGGTATCAGAGCATCAGGTTTTAGTGTCCTTACGAATTTGTGCGGACGTACTATGCTTTCAGCATTGCTTTTGATTTGATATAGAGCCTTATGATTAGGATTGTTGATATCCTCTCGTGAGATTTTGTTCTTATGTCTTTTGCGTGCTCATTCGGGATTCGTGTACTGATCGACGAAGGGCGACCATGGAAAGCCATTGTGAGGGCAGTATGAGGCAGGTCTTAGTTAGATCTATAAGTTGATGTTGGGAATGAGGATCGCGGTAGAGGTCACTCCCCTTGTGGCATTGTCGTGGATTGCTGCAATGACTACTATAGAATAGTAGTTATAATTATCTATGCACCGCTATAGTAGACAATGGTGCTAAACTTGAATTACCCAGAGAGGTTAGATGGAAAAAGTTTCAAAAGATCCTTGATAAGGACCGTACGTTGCAGTTAAGTTATTCGGAAGCAGTGTAGTGTTATCCAAAGGAAGTAGAAGACTCAGAAGCTATGGATTTGAGAAGGGTATGGAATGCCCAAATGTGAAAATTTGAGGAAAAAATTTCTCACTCAATGGAGCAATGTTGAAATGGTGGGAACGGTGGTCACCACATTTAAGGGAGAAGGGTGTTTTACTCATAAATGAATCTTACGGATGGTTTTAACCGCGAGTTCCTTTGATTTACCAGGAATGAAAAGAATATAGTTTCTCGGTTATTCACATAAGAATCGGGCAGAGACCGACAGTGAGTACATAGTTGTATGGTTAAGTGAACTTAGTATCGGAGTAAGGTAGGTACAATGGAGAAAGAGGTTTATCCAGTGGAATGATAGACTCACTAGTAATTGAACTTATGTAGAGTGAGTTATAGCTGTTTTAGTTCAAGGTGTGAAATCTGCAAATAAAAAAATTAATGTTGTGAGACTTTGTGATTTTTAAGAGTCTAATGGGATAAAGACTCTTGGGATTCGAATTGGAATTTTGGATGTAATTGGGATACGAGCTAGTTGATATAAGCTTAATATTTATTTATATTATAAGTAAGAGAATACATATGGAATTAAATCGAATATGTATATTCAGGATTACAGGCTAATGCTACGAGAGATATGCATGGATAATCGAATTTAATGATATATATATATACGAGTATAGAGACAGTATACATGTGATTATATTATAAATATATATATGTATGTAAATGGAATATTTATATGAAGAATACCCTTTTAGTGCTATCTTGGGAAGTTACGTGATGTGGGTGAGGCCCCTGGCTTGAGGAGGAGGGAGCGTATAATCCCCAGGTCATAGTGTCCTCTCTATATTGGGTGATTTTTATCAGGAGTGAGACGTGGTGGGTATGTTTTGTTCTCATCTCTGGTGAGGAACTATGATCGCTTCCCATTCGTTGTGATTTGGTTTTTACCAAGTCAGTGTGATAGTCCGACCGTTGGTACCCAGGATGATGTGTGAGTAATTCCCTGAAAGATGATAGCATTGAGAGACTGCATCCATTGAGTTATAGCTCTGAGGGATGGTTATTATACTTATATAGTGTATGATATATTAGTATGAATATAATTGATGTGTATAGTATATTGTATATATATTTATATGAGATGTGAAACATATATATATATATATATATATAGACATAATAAAGAATGGAATGCGAGATAAATTCTGGATGAGCTCGCCTTTATTATATGTTTAGATGGAACTTCGATGAGGAGATGTTTCATTACCATGATTTGAGTGCATGGGGACCTTATAGATATAATTTAAGGTATGCAGGATTTATAGCTAAGCTGGGAGTTTAAGCTTGTTGTTGTTCGCGCGAAGGACTTTGTGTTAGTGCAAGCGCTTGTGGTATGGTTCCTTGATAGAATTAAGAGTTCTGACAATATTTTGTTGGTATATGGGATGGGATTATACCGATTGCATAATTGAAGATAAAAAGACACTCCACATATGAACCTTAACGACGTTGGGAGTGGAGAGATGTTACTGTATGCTAGGAAGTTGGTTTGATGAAATTAGTCAAGAGTCATGTGATGATTAGGGGCTAATGAAAAGTAGATGTGCTGTGAAAAAGCACTGGAAATATTTCTCTCACCGCAAGTATGTGGGTGAGGAAAGGTGAAGGAAATTGATTTGAGTCTTATAGCCAGGCCTTGAAGAAAAGGTAAATTCAGAGGAAATATGTTGTGGGTATAATGTTCATAGCACTTTTGCAGAGAGTAGGCACCCGATTAGTTATATTTTCCATTTCGTTAAGATGGAAGAATATAGGGGTAGAAGTGCGTTCCCGTTGGTGTCCCTTAGGCCGTTATATCTCGATGACCGACGATGCGAGAGAGTAGTGTAACAGGAGGGTTCCTTGTTTGGATTTTGCTTTGCGAGACGTCCCACACATGAAATCGAGCAAATGTCGAAAGTTGAGAGAGGTCTTGGGCACTAGGGATATAGTTGGGATAGTACCCATTTTACGTGTGTTGGAAACACATTGATCTTAAGACTACCACGAAGTAAGGCGAGTTGGACTAGTGGCGCTGATATAGGAAAATTATTATGAGTTAACCACAAGAAGATTTGTGGGTTTACCTTAAGTAGGATTGGATTTCCAGGTATCTAAAGAATTAAATTTTGAATTATCCGGGTTAGGAAAAACCCATGTATTATTACCAGGCTAAGGAAATGGGATCCATTGTGTTAGAGAAGAGTGTTATGTGTCGGACGTTTATAATGGTTGTGCAGATATGCACGAATGATAAGTGGTATGGGCACCCTGGTTAGATACTTCCAAAGATGTCCGAGATAGAAGGACGTGAAAATGATTGTGTAGAATATATGTCTGAGGGGAAACTAAAAATAAGGTTAAAATGGTATGACGGATTGAATGTCGTGTGAGAATGACAATAATTCAAGCATTTACGTGCAACGAGAGCTAGCACACCCGAGATGGGTTGGAAGGCTGTGTAAAGACATTTAGAAGGTACCTCTTGATAAAAAGGACACCAAATTATTGTGAGAAAGTAGAGAGGATTATTACTCGAACGAGTGTTGAAGAGTGGCTTGCGCATGATTGTATTGTTAGCATACTCCAAGGGAAGAAGGAGTGTATGTAGTACCAAATTCCAAAAGAGTATATGAGAGTTAATACTTTAATTATTCGGTATAGGGAATGTAACTTGGAGATTACGAGAAAGATAGTAATCTGAATATTTATACAATACGTAACAATGAGAATAAAATATGTATGGTAAGTATGCAAATAGGTTGGGAGTTACCTATAAATTTTAATAGGATGCGTGTATGCCTATTATTTGATATTTTTGTTAAGTGCACTAATGGGTGATAACCCGGGGGTGCAAGGTTATGTTGTTTTATACACTAAAGGGTGATAACCCATGAGTGTAAAATTTTATTAAGTGCACTTATGGGTCTTAGCCCGGGGGTGCAGGATTAGTATATATATATAGGAATGATGAGACCATATATATGTGAGCATACTTAGGGAACTTTTTACTTTGTGATTTTTAAAATAATCATAAGTCTTAGTACCGGCATTGTCCTAATTTCGAGGATGAAATTCTTTTGTAAAGGGGGAGTATATAATACCCCGTACTTTTAAAGATATTTAAATTACAAAGGTGGGCGTAATTTGGTAATTTGAAGAATTACTATGAATAGTAATTTTGGAATTTATGATTGTAATTGAATAAATTCAGAATATATAGTGAATAGTAAATATTAGTTTGTAAGTGTCAGATTAATATTTACATGGATTATATTTTCTTACGAGACTAAGGATGTGAGTAGATTATTTTAATTACATGTCGCAGTTGGGTAAAGCGACAAAGGAAAATATTTTTATTGGAAAACACATGTATTGAAATGTGTTGGGTTTAATTAGTGAATTTTAGATAAGTGACTCGGATGGAGATTTTGAGTGCGCGATTGGGTTCGGAATGGTCGAGATAGTCAAAATAGAGTATTCGGCTGTAGTGTTTGGGTTCCGGGGATTTTTGGACTAGTAGGGACTCGTAAATGAGTACACGAGTCATTTTACAATTGGGTACATACCCAATTTCGGGTTTAATAAGTGGCAGCCCTAATTTCTTTCCCCAAAATCAGACCTAAGAGAGAGAAAGAGAAGAGAGAAGGAAGAGAAGAGAAAGAAGAGAAGACAAGAAGGAAGAAAAGGGATTTCCGGCCAAAACTTCGCGAGATTCGACTCGGGGTTGTCCGATTTAATCCACGAGGCAAGTGTTTAACTTGCTTTATGATTTAGTGTGTTTATTTCTCATATTATAGTTGGTGTAAAACTATAAAGATTTTTGTGTTAAAATTTGCGTAAATCAAATGGGTTTTTGGGAGATTAAATGGATAAAACTCGATTTATGCCCAATTTGAGAAACTTAAGAATTAATTGAAATTAATGGTTGGTTATGGGTTCTAGGATGATTAGAACTCTTTTTATGTGTGTATTTATGGTTGTTTGAGGTTGGATGATGATGAGAGAGGAGATAAAAATCTTGGAGGTGCTTTAATGGAGGTTTGGATTTTTGGAGAAGAAGGTGAATAGTGTCCAATGTCACTCCCGAACTTTTTCGGCTAGGAAGAGAGCCGATTCGGCTCTTGGTCAAAACATAAACGTTATATATCTTTTCGATACGGTCGCGTAGGTGCTGACCAAATATTTTTATGATTTGTTTTCGATTTGATATGATTTTTCTAAGAAAGCAGTTCCGAGGTTGAAATCTTTAACTTGGAAATCAAACCGAAAATTTGAAAAATAAAGTCTATAATTATTTGGAGATAAATATTTGGGGTTCCTAAAAATAGGGTGGGGACATCTAAATAATTTTGTTTGAGTAAGGCGTGTACCTTGGGTTAGTTGAAAGTAAAATCCAAGATTTACCCAAATAGGGGTGTTCGTGAGGAATAATACTCAAAGAGGTATTTAGGCGTGATTTGAATATTAAATAAGAGAGTACGTATTGGGGTAATATTTTAAGGGTGTGACTGCTTATATTATTACGAATGGAAATATTTGAGGCTATTGGCTATCACTATAAGAGTTTGGAAATTATAGCCATAGTATATTGAGAAGAGATATATTTTATATATACGATGTCGTTAGAGTATATATATTATGAGACGAATAAATATATCGGTGTTGTTGGTATTATCATTCTGCGGTGAGAAAAGCTCAGAAATAATATATTGAGGATGGGTCAAAATCGATAAATGCGTAGGATATTCGAGATATAAATATACTACGTAGAGGATTTATTATACGGATTGTGCGTATGCCGGGATGTTATTATATACATGGGTTAAATAATTACCTATGGGGAATTATGTATAGGTTAGATAAATACCTATCATTATAATATGGTTGTGTGAATACCTAACTGATGATATATTTATATAGGTGGAATGTGTACCTATATTATTGTTTATTATGTGTATGACATACCTACCATACTTGCTATCACGGGAGGTTGGCGATCAAAAGAGGACAATCTTGTCTTGTGTGCCTTCAGGGAGATTTAGATTTGGTACCTCAAGAACATAGGACTGTTAAGGGCTTATTTGTGAGTCGATAAGTCTGCTGATTATGGGAGCGTAGGTATGTGCGTGACCCTTGGATATGTGAACTATGCTCACCTCAAATATGTGTGATTTGTATTGATATGATTCCTGAGTGATGCGGAACGCGTGATCTTTATGTGCGTGATGTACAGGGATTTGATAGCAGAGTATGAGTGCACCGCAGCTGAGTCTACGGGTGCCATATATGTATATATGTACCAAGGGTGATATATATATGTATACTTGTGATGTATGTGTGCACCGGAATTTAGCCTAGGTGTGCCATATAAGTACATATGTACTGAGAATAATATATATGTTTACTTGTGATGTTCCACTATTGCTTAATAGATGAGAATGACTAAGCTACGTATATTATAGCTCGATGGACTAATTATTATACTTTTTACGTATAGTATATTGTTTATATATGAGATGAAATATCATACAACATAACCTCGTATAAAGTGAAAAGAATGACTGAAGTGATATACTCCGTCCGGTAGATTTATATCTGGATTTATATGAATATGGATAATAGGTTCTAATGAGAACTATTGATAAATACGGGATGGTATAAATGTGGTATATATTGAAGGCCCAATGGATCTCGACGATCAACATTGTCACGTAGTAGTGTATTGGGGGGTTCCTTGTTTGGATTTCGCTTCACGAGACACCCCACACACAAATGTTGGGAATGGGGAGAAGTTTAGCCCTTGGTACTCGGATTTTTGAGTGGGTGAAATACCTTAGTTAGGCAGGTTATCTTAACTAGGTTGTTTAAAAAGGTATGAGATAGTTCTGCACTATTAGAAGAGGGGAAAGGGGTATCTCATGAGAGTGGGATACCAGTTTAAATATGAGAAATATCATATTTTAAAATATGGATTTTAAGCACTTGCTAAAACATTTTCAAAACTCGGGCTCTGACCCGTCTCTCTATTTTCCACTCTCTTGCTATATCTATATATATATAAGTGTCCAGACACAGGGACGCCTGGATGATGATTCCTTTGAGATAGACGTTTGATGCAGCAGCTGTGGATGCAAGCAGGTTTATTGTAGACGCTTCTATCATTGAGATCTAGATAGGAGGTATTGTAGAAACATTCGGGCTGAAGGCCCAACTGTACTCATTTATTCTTTTTTCGCCTTTTAGTGCGGCATTCGATTTGGTTGTATTATATTATACCGAGTTTTCAGTTATTTTATTTTATTTCATTTTAGTTGATGCATATAAACTGTTGTGATTGTTTTATTTGAATGGTTTGGTTAAAAAGATTAGTTAATTAAATAAAATTTACGCTAGCCTAATAGGTTATTAGTAATTAAATTAGTTTTCGACAGTGATGTTGAGAATGAACCATATGAGACTCGTGTTTTAATTTGATATAGGAGTGATCGCCCAGTATTTTATTAGGCGGGGTGTCATAATAAGTTTAGACATTGAACGTCAGCGCACTCTCACATTTGAATAGCCTTCTCACATACTTCAAAATAAAATTCTTTGTCAAGGAAAAGATGTCTTGTTTGAAGGTCGTTTATTGTTAGTTCTAATGAGACTGCATATCCTATTTGAATGAGATAAAATCTTGTTTGATCGAGACCAAAAAACATTTTATTTTAAATTTCTTTTTATAAAAAGCCTCGATTTTAAGATCTAACATCCGAGAATATGATTTACAGAAGTATATGAAAACCACTAGTTTATACATCCATAAAATATCGGTGCGTCTTTGAATGATCTTGGAGATGTAGTGTTCTGTTTGAGATGCTGATTTATAACGGGGTATACCAAAACTATAAAGTAAACCTAAGTTATGAGAAATTGTAAAAAATTGATCTTACAACCAACTTGTGCTAAGTCCTCTAGTGTCAGTGATCGTGGCTCCACGACCAATTCCAGCATAAGTGGAAGTGAGTCTAGTTATGAGGTTCCACTTTCAAAATTTTGCCAACAGGTACTTCAACGGTACCTTTTTATTCAACATTTCCATCGTGCAGTGATAGAACAACTTATTCAACATCATCCAAAAACTTTCACTGTACACTACTTAAAGACAAATAAAACTGTAATGGTGTATATATTCCAAGTCATGGAAACACTTATAATAGAGGTCGTGAATACTCAAATGTCTACTCTATACAAAATCACGATCAACCAACACATGAGAAACCTTAGAGATTATACTAAGGATGGGTTCAACATTAATTATCGGATTAATCACTTGAAGTGCGTTAAGGATGTCAACATTCAATGAACGTTGAGGTTTAATGTGTTTAGAATGGAATACTAAAGGAGATTGACCTGATCACTGAAAAATCTAATAATAAAGTCAAGGTAGTCGAATAATCTTTGGCTAAGTCTTTGGGTTACCATGAGGTAGAGTTGAAATGGATATCTGAAGTTCAAACAAGGCTCACTCCTATCACGAAAGATCAATAGTCGTGTGTTTCAGATATTGCTTTACTGTCTAAGGGATATTTCATCTCTCTGAACTTATGGTGTGTGATAGGCGAGGAATATTTTCACATTTCATGTATTTCTAGGCAACGGTCCTAATTTGTAATGTAACTCCATTTAAGTTGAAATATAAAGAAAAATATTTGTTTTGGAAACTCTAATTTATGTACTCATACTCATTTGTTTACTTCCAATAATTGTGTTTATACCGTAAATTGTGATTCAAATTTATACATGTGCTTGCTCATAATCTCTAAATATGTCTTAAAAACTCATGAACAAGCGCAAAAGTAAGATAGAAAATAACAAAATTACAACCACCCTGTCCTCCTTTATCTTGGAGATTAAATAATAACTCGAATCTTGTGGTTGTTTAACAATAGTTGGTCCCTCCCAATTGGCTGCAAACTTAGGCAATAGGAGTCCTTTGATGTGACTAATAGCTACTTATATAACCAAATCTTCTTCCACATATTTTATTGGCTTCATCAAATTTTTATAAGTTCTAGAGAGTTGCTTTATGTACATCTGGAAGTTCTACCTCGCATTATCTTTCTGTTCATCCAATGCTTCTAATTGAACGTGTCTATCTTGAGGGAGTATGCTACTTCGTAAGGCATATTTGGTCAAAGATACTTCTAACTCAACTTAAAAAAATACTTTAGCTCCATAAATTAAGGAAAAAGGTGTATAACTAGTTAGTTTCCTTTTGGTCATTCGATCAGTCCATAGTATTGCTGGAATTTTGTCATCCCACACTCCCAAAAAATCCTCCATCGTCTTAGCCAAAATATTGACAAAGTTCTTGTTTGTTTCTACTACTTCACCATTGCCTTTGGGGTAGGCTATTGTTAAAGTGTGGTGTATGATCGAGGATTTAACAATGATCAATGTCACCTCTTTATTAATGAATTGAGTTCCAATATAAGAAAAAATAACCTTATGAATGCCAAAATAACAAATTATGTACTCTTTGATGAACCGATCCACCAATCTAGTTGTTTCTCTCTTCAAGGGTACTGCATCCACCCACTTTGTAAATCAATATGCTGCCACGCGTATCCAAATTTCTCCCATTGAGGGAGGTTTGATTGTCCCTCCAACTCAAGTTCAAATGCCCAAGTGTGAAATGGATAAGGAGTTGCCATGGAATTAAGGTCTACCAAAGGATCATGGATTAAATTTCCATGAAGTTGGCACGCCTTACACTTTTGAACAAACTTAACTTACTATTTGTCCATAGTTGAACATTAATAGACTAAAGTCATGAGTTAATCATACAATATTCCCCCTCTAATATGAGTTAGATCATGGGCTTTCTTAAGGACTTCACTTGGTTTTTATTTTATTATACATCTCAAAGGCCTATTGAAGTATCTGCTCTAATAAAGTTTCTCCTCTTGAATATAAAAACTTGGGGATCTTCTTCTATTCCCAATTATGTCAATCTTCTCTGTAGGAACAACTCCATCTTTAATGAGTCAATGTAAGGTTGTATCGAATCTATTTGGGCTTCAACGAAATTACACTCAGATGGACATTCTTTTTGTATTATTTTTTCATCCTATCTCATTGTTGTCTAATAATACCCCTCTATTTGAATTATTCGATATAGAGGAATCTCAATAGTCTAAAAATGCTCCTTGTGGGCTCTCTTTAATTTCTTCTCTGCTTTATCTGGGCTAATTCATCTTGCAATCTGATGAATACCTAATTATTTTACTATCTCTGCCCAAATATAGACCTTATTAGGCATGTTGTACCATAAATAATGAGTTTCTAGAGCCATTTTCATGATTCCAAAAAAAAAATACAAGCTTGAAAAGGATTTGAGTAAAAAAAACAATTCTAGAAATTATAGAGGTTAAAACCATACTTTCATAAACTTTAGGGGCCTAAAAGTAATGTTTAATATTTAATTAGGAAAAATAAAGTTCTCTCTAAAATTTTATTGAATTTCGAGTTCAAACGAGTAACTTATGAAGTTCGGGGGTTAAAATGCAATTAGGATTAAATACATAATTATCTAAACTTTTATGACCCTAAATTTCATTTAATTATATTTATTTTGCATTTTTATAGGTACTCTTAGAGTTTGGGCACCAATGGAGTTGATATGCAAAAAAAGTCATTATGCATTGCATTACGACATGGTTGACACAACTGTATTAACTCATTTTTATAAAATTGCTCGACTGTCTATTGAGGCCATGCCGTAGCTTTTCAAAAAGGTGTTTAACAGACTCGTAATTTTGAAGTTAAGGAGAAAATGATATTTTGAAGTCTTGGGAGTTAAAAATACGATTAAAGTCGGTGTTGTGAATAGTGACTAAAATTAGGGATAATAATTAAGAAAATAAAAACTTTTTGCATGTTTAGGGGCTTGGCTACCTCCTATACCTTCCAATTTCCCTTTCCCACCTAGGGGATCACTCTCTTCCCTAAAAAATCATGAATATGCATACTTTGTTGGGCACCTCTTGCAACCACTTGTTTCCCTTTTAACTTTCTCATTGAGATCTTTCTATCTTCGTCGAGCTTGGTACAAAATGTTGTATCTACCAGATGGGCCTCCTCAATAGAAAATAGTTTTTGTATTGCTTTGATTATGATTTTAGTGACTAGAACATTGGCTTTGGCACATTGATGACATGTGGAGGGCACTATGCTATGATTATGCATCTACAGTCACCCTATGAGAAAATGGTACCATCTGTTGGCAGTGATGACATGAAATTTAATGTAGGAAGTGAAATTCCCTTTCTTGATACACACATTCATGTATCCAAGTGACTGCATGCCTACTCTATCAAATCGTGAAACCACTAATGACATGAGTACTATCATCCCTTAAGAGATCCCTGTCGATATAACGTGATGATCGGCATGATGTTGATGGATGCTCTTGCATCCATCAGTTCCCTGGGGGAAGAAATTCCATTGACCAGGGTTGTCACATAGAGTGGGCGGTTGTGAAAATATGGCACTTGCCTATCTTCTTCAGATAAGACCACCTCATAAATGAATCTTCCCGCACTACTGTACTGATTCCAAAATCTTTCTCATGAAGACCACTCGGGTGTCATACTTCACTCCTATCTAATAGAATAACCATTTGAACTTCGGGCTTCTTGATATGGCCTCTCACTCGGAGTCTCAGTCTACCTCATAAGTTTGAGCATTACAGACTTATTTTGCCTCAAAGTTTCCTCCTTCATCTTTAGTAAGGATAACATATTCTTTTCCTTATGGGGGTTCACTTGCTTAACCCCCTCACATTCAACTTCTTCTTTATCAGGATTAAAGAACCATTCCATAAGATAATCTCATTCTCAGCTCTATGTCCTCTATTTAGCGTCAGCCCTTCTAGTTCTGCATATATCTTCTTGTTATCTTCCTATTCCATCATCTCTCGAGCTAATGCTTCATCATATGCTACAATAACATTGGCAGTGCCATAGTGATGTGCTGGAAGTGGGTTCTCATTGACATCTACGAGATGCATCTACAAAGTATCACTGGATACTTGCTCACCAATGATCCTCCGTTGGTACTAATAGTCTTTGGTGGCATGCTGCACTCTCTGATGCAACTCGTAATATTTGGAATCAGCCTTTTCTACTTTTTTTAGTACTTCCCCATTTGCATGAGGGGGACCTGCTACCCCCTCTCACACCAAAGTGTGGTAAGAGTCCATTGCCTCTACCCCGCTAGATGGCAGCGGTAGTGGGACATTATCTCCAAACTTCCTCATGATAGTGGGTTGTTTCCTTTTAACCTTGGTGTAATACCTCGTATTTTTATGGCTTTTAAATTATGAGATTAATTAAATGAAATTTCTTTCAATTATGGAATTAATTTAATTAATTTGGGGTAATTAATTGGAAATTAATTCAGATTTAAATAACAAGCGAGATGGGAGTTAGTATTCGATTATGATGATAATGTCGAATATTACTGAGTGATTATGGTAATATGTGATTATTGAATTTATTAAAATTGTCGTGAGTTGAGAATACAGCAGTTTCAAAAATTAAGTTGGGACGTGCATGTAAGTCATGTCAGGACCCAATTTAATGGATTTAAAAGTAATTTATTTTTATGTCATCCGTATGATCATTTTGAGCACCCCAACGTGTCCGAAAGGGTCGAGATAGTCAGAAAAGTCTACCCGAGGGTTTAGTTTGGGTTCCGGGGTAGTTTTAGGCCAAACCGATAGCTTGGGAGAGTATATTAGTCATTTCTATTTTTGGTAAATAGTAACCAACGAAAATTAAGTTTTGTATATCAGCAAACCCTTAGGGTTATTAGGTCCATTAACTGTTAAACACAAGAGAGAACAACATGAGAAGAAAGAAGGGTTTCAAGAGAGTTCTAAGGCCAAATAACCACCATACACCACCACCATCACCAGATTTGTGACCGGAAAGATAGGGAGGACCAACCAATATCGTCATCAAAGGATAAAAAATTTCTAATCAGAGGCAAATGATTTATCTTGCAAAGATTCAAGGCATGTACTTTACATGATAGTTTAGATTTGATGATTTATCATAAATACATGAAATAGTTGTGAAATTGGAGAATTAAACATTGAATATGGGTAAACGTCATGTAGATAAACTTCTAGGAATATACTAGTTATGAAATCATCATCCATGCATATCGAATTATGAATTTATGTTGAGTTATATAAAGATATAGGAGGAAATATAAGAAATAGGTTTTTTATGAAAATTGGATGATTTGATCCAAGAAACTGATGTTCCATGATGATTTAAAGATTATGCTAATATGTTAACATGATGATTAGAATACTTGTTTGGGGGTTTGGGACACTGTAATAGAGGGTTTTGGGTGTAAAGTTTAAATAACTCGTAACTATTAAAGAAATTCTGGTCTAATACATGATCGATCGATCGATTGACCCAAGAATATCAATCGATCAACTGATCGACCCTTTTCCTCGATCGATAGACCCCTCCTGATTTTTGTAGTTTGCTTCCCTTTAAGGTTTGACAAATCCCAAGATTTTAAGAAATCTTAGGGGTTTTAATAGAATATTGGGTGACTTGGTTAGGATCAGTAGGGATGTAGTTAATGCTCGAAACATGCTATACATTATGGGATTGAATGGAATAATCACAAGTGTTTACCGAGTGAGGTACGGTTAGAAGTTTAAAAAAAATGGGATTTAAAGTGGATGAATGTTAATTTAAGGTTAGGAACAGTAGAAGGGACTTGGAATTACTGAGATAACTTTAGAGACTAGTGGGTGGCTTAATAACCTTATGAGGTAGGTTTAAGTATTCGAACTTATACAATGAGAGTTGTTGCGCTAAACATGTTACGTGGAATATTCGGGATGACGCTGTGATTCATATGACACTAAAGATATAGGGTTGGTGTATACCTATATTAATGTGATGATTACCTAAGTTGTGTGATTACTTTGTATCTGGATTATTGTGTGTATGACATACCTACCATACTTGCTATCACGGGAGGTTGATTTTCGAAAAAGGACCATCCTATCTTTGTGTGCCTTCGGGGCTATTTAGATTGGTACCTTAAGGACATAGGACTGTTAATAACTTATTTGTGAGTTGATAAGTTAGCTGACCATGGTAGCGTAGGTATGTGCGTGACCCATGGGTATGTGAACTATGTTCGTCTCCAATATGTGTGATTTGTTTTGAGACGGTTCCTAATTGATTCGGAACACGTGATCCTTACATACGTGATGTACATGGATTTGATAGCAGAGTATGTGTGCGCCGTAACTTAGCCTAGGGGTGACATATATGTATATATGTACTGAGAGTGACTTATAAATGTATTTGTAACTGGTTCACTGTTGCATAGTAGATGTGAATAACTAAAATATTTGAATGGGCTAAGAATGTGAGAATTTTAAATAACATTTGAGATAAGTAATTTAACGAATGTCAAAATGGGATATAAATATGATATGTTGTACGGATTAATTAGATAGTGGCATAACTAGGATGGAATTTAGAGGATGCGTTATGCATGCACAAATAGTTAAGGGGCGAGGATCTCTGGTGAGGGAACGTGACTAACATGTTAAAAATATGTATTGTTTAATATTGTGATTCAAAAACTTGTTATTTTTAAAATATTTTCACCTTGGGCCCTGACCTATTTGCTTTCAAATCCATTTCTTTTTTTAAAAACATTTTAGGTGCCCAGCCACAGGGACGCCAAGTATAGGAGTCCATTCTGATGATGTGCTGTAGCTGCTTTGGAAGCTACACGATCTCGGTATTAGACACCACCACATTTATCCTTGGTTCCTTCAGAGTCATTCTTATCAGTTAGGGCATGTCACCCATTCTTATTTAGAGGTTTTAGATACAGACTTTCATTATTTCAGATATTGGTTTATTTATTCAGAATCTTGTATTGGGACTTTATTTACTCTGGTATTATTATCATTATTGGAGTGTTTACTCTAGACTCAGTTTATTTCATTTTGTTGGGTATTCATATGAGATTGATTATACAATTGATGGTTGATGATTTAATTACTTGGTTAATTGTTAACTTAATAAATAAAATTTGGCATCTCTCTATTTTAAATATTAGGTGACTAGTAATTAATTAAATGTTTTCGACAATGATGCTAAGACTGAACCAACTTGATATTATGTATTAATTTAATAAAGGAGTAGCTATCTGGTATTTAATTAGACGGGGTTTCACACGTGGTATCAGAGCATCAGGTTCTAGTGTCCTTTAGGTTTTGTGCGGCTTATTATGCTTCCAGTGTAGCTTTCTTTTATATATAGCCCTACGTTTAGGATTGTTGATTCCTTTGGTGAGATTTTGTTCTCCTACTATAATATATATGATAGTGAATCTTATTTGCATTTGGGTGTGTTCGTGTGCCGAACAGTAACGTATGTTAGACGAGGGCTATTGGGTGGACAACATGAGGCAAATCTTAGTTGAGGTTATGGGGTATATTCAAGAATGATGACCATAGTTGAGGTCACCCCTATTATGGTGCGAAAATCCAGGACGGTAAAGATGGATTAGGCTTAAACTATGACTTTCAGGTACCGCTATAGTAGAAAGTGGAGTAAAATTAGTCTCATCCAACAAGGTTGGATTGGGAGAGAGTCAGATGAAACATTGAAGAGAACCAGCAGTGGTAATTCTAGGAATGCGGAGATCGTGCGTGTTAGCCAACGAAGGTAAAATATCCAAAGGCTTGGGCATATGTAGGAGCATGGCTAACCGAAAGTGAAATTTGGGTTAAGAAAATCTTCAACACTCTTCGGAACAAAGTAATAAAGGTAGGAGTCAACCACCACTTTTATAAGTGGAACGTTGGGTCAATTGAAGGATCTTGGGTACAGTTTAACCATAATTTCCTTCATCAGATGTTCAAGATAAGAAGCGAACGTTATTCTGAACTCACACCAGAGGGCCAGACAGAGGTCCCTTTATGAAAATGAATTTAATTAATTAGCGAATCTTGCATCGAATGAAGTACGTAAAAATGAGAAGAGGATTTTAAAGTGGGAAATTAAATCATAAGAAAAATTGCTAGCACTTATGGGAAATTCTTCTTGGGCGATCAATGAAGATAACAAAAATATTTCGTATGTCAATATGGATGTTAACGCTTCCTTGTGTGGGGAGCTATAAGATGCAGAGAATTTAGTCAGAGATTAAGACTGGGAAAAATGGTGTTGGTGAAGCACCACAAGGGGGAGACCCATCAGGGGACCCATTTAAATGATCCGGAAAGCTAAATTTTTATCGAGCGATGGTGAATTCAGTACAGGTTGTTGAAACCAGTAGCATGTTCCTTAGGGCCATCAAAGCTAAGGGAACAACAGAGGTATCCATCAGAAGCGAGACTACTAAAGTCCAAGAGAATGACAACCCTAACATGGTCAGTATGACCGGAGATAAGTGGGTTATGTGTAAAGGCTTTTGGGGAGAGTAAAACCCCATGTGTTAAAAATTTCTCGAAGTAAGTAAAGGGATAAGGGAATGGTGCTTAGCAATGGCATAGTTATTGTAATTTTGGGTTGGTTCGGATAGGTGTGTTATATCCAATAACCATTTAAGCAGCCAAGTCAATTGGCAAGGTAGAAGTATGATTTTTACCCTCAGAAGATGAGGCGTATTGTATATTACACGAACGAGTTACTATATTTTTTTATTAATGTTATATTCACATGTGAGACAGGTTTAGTGTAGATATCGACGATGTTATTATTATGTGAATATTTTCCCTGGTATAGCGGGGTTACCTTTAGAGTTACTCGCAGAGGATGCATGGGTGTATTTATAGGGGTATATACTTTATTTTTATTGCTCGTTTTTGTGATATGTTATACGAGTATGATATTATCCTGATTATGGTTTTATAAAAATGATTAGACTGGTAGTGGGCTAATATCGCAAGTCTATCGGGGTTACTACCTCAGTGTAGGATATTTTGTTATGGCAAAATCTCACCTGTAAAAAGGTCGGGCTCGCATTTATACATACATACATATATATATATATATATATATATATATATATATATATATATATATATATATATATATATATATATATATATATATATATATATATATATATATATATATATATATTATAGAGACTTCGAAAGGTATAGTGGTTTCAGATATTCGATACAGGTATGTGTAGGGACTTTATTGATATGATTCAGAGTGTATTGGGTTTACTGTTTAGCGAAAAGATTTAGCTTGTTATTATGTTTAACGCTCAGTACTTGGTAATAGGAAGAGCGCATTGTTATATCATCCCTTTAGAGACGTGGGAGTTAATACTCATAGTTGTATGTCCGGGGACAGGATTTCGAGAGTCTCGATTATATGTGCACGATGATTATAGAATGTGATTACCACCAATGTTAAGTGACTGTCTTTCGAAGGAAGTTCCTTGTTTAAGTGTAATTGCGGAATAAGATGTAATTTTAGTTTCAAGAGGCGGGAATATAGGGGTACATGTTATGGATTGAGGGCCTAACGGATTTCGATGTTCGACAATGCTAGGTAGTAGTGTATCGGGGGGGTTCCTTATTTGAATTTCGCTTTGCGAGACATCCCACGCATGAAACTTAGCGTAAGGTTGGTAGTAGGGAGATGTTTGACCATGTAATACCCCGTATTTTTATGCTATATTAATTTGGGGATTTATTAAATTTAATGTGAGTTAATTATTTAATAAAAATCCAGAAATTAATTATGTTATAATTATTAACGTGACGAGAGTTAGTAATTATGGAAAATTTGTTGAATATTACTAATGAGCAAAGTAATATGTAATATTGGTTATATTGAATGTCACGAGTGAATAAAATGACAATTTTGAAAATTTGAGTCGGGACGCGCCCGTATCGCGTCGGGACTAAATAGTGAAAAATAAAAGTGAATATTTTATAAGTCATTCGTATGGTCATTTTGAGTGCGCCAACACGTCCGGAAGGGTCGAGATAGTCAGAAAAGTGTACCCGGGGATTTAGTTTGGGTCTCGGGGCGTTTTTAGGCCTAATTAGTACCCCAGGAGGGCATTTTGGACATTTCACAATTATGGGTAGTTAAACCCACGAAATTCTAAGGGTTATATTAGATGTCTAAGGTTATCTTCTAGGGTTAGAACAACCAAAGACAAGTGACGGCCATAGGAGAGGGAATGAGAGAGCTTCCAAGGCAATCCAAGGCCCAAAATCCACCCGTTTGCACCGCAACCACCACCAATGCGTAGATCGCGCGACGGGCTACGCAACCACACCAAAATCATCTGCAAATCAGAGCACCAAAAATCCCAGGCAAGTGTTTATCGTGCTTATTTCGTTGGTGCATCTTTCATATTAGTTTAGGAGTAATTAGGATGAGTTTTTATGGAAGAAACCTAAGATATGAGTTAGGAAATTGCATGTAGTGATGGATAAATTGATAATTCTGGAAACCCTTGCCATGTAGAGGAATTACCCACGAAATTATGATGTTTAAAAGAAGAAATTTCTGGAAATACTTGTTAGAACCATGTTTAAGAGAATTCTAGGGTTCTTGATAATTATCATAATTTTTGGGCTATTAATCCATGTTTAGTGATAGAAATCCACATGCTTTAGGTTGGAAATACCTAGTATGATGATATAATGTTAGTAGTATGAATCTTTGGACGTTTGGGAATGAAAAACTTGAATTTGGATGAAGTTATGTGTTAGAACCCGTAACTGCAAAACTGCAGAAATCGCAATACATGCTTGATCGATCGATCGAGCCCGGAGCTTCGATCGATCGAAGGTTCGATTGATCGAGCCAACCTTCGATCGATCAAAGCTCTGGGCTCGATCGATCGATCAAGCAGGTATTGCGATTTCTATAGTTTTGCAGTTACGGGTTCTAACACATAACTTCATCCAAATTCAAGTTTTTCATTCCCAAACATCCAAAGATTTATACTACTAACATTATATCATCATACTAGGTATTTCCAACGTAAAGCATGTGGATTTCTATCACTAAACATGGATTAATAGCCCAAAAATTATGATAATTATCAAGAACCCAAGAATTCTCTTAAACATGGTTCTAACAAGTATTTCCAGAAATTTCTTCTTTTAAACATCATAATTTCGTGGGTAATTCCTCTACATGGCAAGGGTTTCCAGAATTATCAATTTATCCATCACTACATGCAATTTCCTAACTCATATCTTAGGTTTCTTCCATAAAAACTCATCATAATTACTCCTAAACTAATATGAAAGATGCACCAACGAAATAAGCAAGATAAACACTTGCCTGGGATTTTTGGTGTTCTGATTTGCAGATGATTTTGGTGTGGTTGCGTAGCCCGTCGCGCGATCTACGCGTTGGTGGTGGTTGCGGTGCAAACGGGTGGATTTTGGGCCTTGGATTGCCTTGGAAGCTCTCTCCTTCCCTCTCCTATGGACGTCACTTGTCTTTGGTTGTTCTAACCCTAGAAGATAACCTTAGACATCTGATATAACCCTTAGAATTTCGTGGGTTTAATTACCCATAATTGTGAAATGTCCAAAACGCCCTCCCGGGGTACTAATTAGGCCTAAAAATGCCCCGAGACCCAAACTAAATCCCCGGGTACACTTTTCTAACTATCTCGACCCTTCCGGACGCATTGGCGCAGTCAAAACAACCATACGAACGACTTATAAAATATTCACTTTTATTTTTCATTATTTAGTCCAGACGCGACACGGGCGCGTCCCGACTCAAATTTTCAAAATTGTCATTTTATTCACTCGTGACATTCAATATAACCAATATTACATATTACTTTGCTCATTAGTAATATTCAACAAATTTCCCATAATTACTAACTCTTGTCACGTTAATAATTATAACATAATTAATTTCCGAATTTTTATTAAATAATTAACTCACATTAAATTTAATAAATCCCCAAATTAATATAGCATAAAAATACGGGCTATTACATACTTCCCCCCCTAATAACGGAATTTCGTCCCGAAATTCAGAAAACAAGGCATACCCGGTAAGAACAAATCTGGATATCTCTCGCGCATAACGGCCTCGCGCTCCCAAGTGGATTCCTCCATATTATGATGCTCCCACTGGACTCGCACAAGTGGAACTATCTTCGACCTCAATCTCCTCTCACTATAGTTTAGGATAGCCACCGGTCTCTCCTCGTAAGAGATGTCAGGCTGTAAGTCTATCTCATCTATCGCAATGTGAGTATGGGCCATATCATCCCGAAGATACCGTCTCAACGACGAGATGTGGAATACATCGTGAATGCGATGCAAATGTTCTGGTAGTCCCAATCTTTATGCTACCGGCCCAATCCTCTCGATGATGGGAAATGGTCCCACGTACCTCGGGGCCAATTTCCCCTTCTTCCCAAACCTCATCACTCCTTTCATAGGAGATACACACAGTAACACTTGGTCCCCCGCATTAAACTCTCGGAAGAACCGTTTCGCATCGGCGTAGCTCTTCTGCCTGTCCTGGGCTACTCGAATGCGACTTTTGATCATCTCAATCCTCGAGGAGGTTTCCTGAATTACCTCCGGTCCTAGCAACTTGTTATCCCCCCCACCTCGAGCCAACAAGTTGGAGAACGACAAGGTCTGCCATACAAAGCCTCAAATGGAGCCATACCAATCGTAAACTGATAAGAGTTATTATAAGCAAACTCTACCAGTGGAAGATGTGGCTCCCAACCTCCTCCAAAATTAAGAACACACATGCGTAGCATATCCTCTAACATCTGATTAGTAAGCTCTGTCTGTCCATCTGTCTGTGGGTGATAAGCTGAACTCAACCTCAACTCAGTACCCATATCCTCCTGAAAGCTTTCCCAGAAACGTGACACGAAAATCTTATCTCTATTTGACACAATATTCAGGGGCACCCCATGTAATCTGACAATATCGGTAATGAACAACTGAGCATACTGACCCTTGGTATAGTCTGTCCGCACCGGTAGAAAATGAGCCACCTTGGTCAAACGGTCTACAATCACCCAGATAGAGTCGTGGCCCTGCTGTGATGTAGGCAACCCTGTAATAAAATCCATGGAAATACTCTCCCACTTCCATGCGGGTACTTCCAATGGCTGAAGCAATCCTGACGGTTTCTGATGGTCCACCTTTACCAGCTGGCAGGTAGAACACTTGGACACGAACTCAGCAATGTCCTTCTTTATCCCACTCCACCAGTATTGCCTCCTCATATCCTGGTACATCTTATCTCCTCCAGGATGTACTGAAAATTGGGACCCGTGAGACTGGGTCATCACTGCATGACGTAATTCTGCTCCTTCTGGAACCACCAATATCCCATTAAACCTCAAACCCCCATCAGAACTAACAGAGTAGGACTTAACACCCTCAGCTAAAAGTCGTAAAATTTGCTCCTAGCAAAATGGGTCTGTGGTTTGTGCCTGTATCACCCTTGTAACAATCTCGGGTGTGACTGTCATAACAGATATGAAGGAACGGGCTACTGCGTCCCGGTGGCCTAACTCCTTCCACTTTTCTTTCCAGACGTCCGCTACCTCTTCTACCGGTCTACGGCTCAACTCATCAGCAACTATGTTGGCCTTCCCCGGATGATACTGTATGTCAAACTGATAGTCCTTCACAAACTATAACCATCTGCGCTGTCGCATATTCAGCTCTCGCTGAGTGAATAGATACTGCAGTGACTTGTGGTCTGTGAACAAGCAAAATTTCTCCCCCAATAAGTAGTGCCTCCATATCCTCAATGCAAAAACGACCGCTGCTAACTCCAGGTCGTGGGTGGGGTAATTCTTCTCATGTGGCTTAAGCTTGCGGGAGGCAAAAGCTATAGTCTTCTCCTCCTGCTGAAGTACTCCCCCAAGTCCCCGTAAAGAGGCATCGGTGTAAACCAAGTACTCCACACCCGGCTTCGGTAAAGCAAGAACTGGTGCTGAAGTAAGCTTATCTTTCAGCTCATCGAAAGCCAATTGACAAGAATCATCCCAAACATATGGTACCCCTTTGCGAGTCAGATTCGTCAATGGACCCGCTATTTTGGAGAATCCTTGATTGAATCTCCTGTAGTAACCGGCTAACCCCAAGAAACTACGCACTTCCGTCGATGTCGTGGGCTGTCCCCACTCCCTCACCGCTGACACTTTACTCGGGTCAACTGCAATCCCTTGATCAGAAACAACATGGCCCAAGAAGTGTACTTCTCGGAACTGGAATCTACACTTCTCGTACTTAGCATACAACTGATGCTCTCGTAGAGTCTGAAGAACCTGCCTCTAATGCTCGGCGTTCTCCTCCTCGGAGTGTGAATATATCAAAATGTCATCTATAAAGACGATGGCAAACTGATCCAAGAACTCTCTGAATACTAGGTTCATTAAGTCCTTGAATACGACTGGAGCATTTGTGAGACCAAATGGCATCACTCTGAACTCGTAAGACCCATATCTCGTCAAGAAGGCAGTTTTTTAAACATCATGCTCTCTAATACGTAGCTGATGGTACCCCGACCTTAGATCTATCTTCGAAAAAAAAGTTGCTCCCCTCAGCTGGTCGAACAGATCATCGATTCGAGGCAACGGATACTTATTCCGTATCGTGACCTTGTTCAATTCCCGGTAGTCCACACACAACCTCAGTGAACCATCTCTCTTCTTCACAAACAGAACTGGAGCGCCCCAAGGTGAGGTACTCCTGCGAATGAAGCCCTGACCTAACAGCTTCTCTATCTGATCTCATAACTCTCGCATCCCCGCCGGATCCATACGGTATGGAGCGCGTGCTATAGGTCTTGTCTTCGGTAATAAGTCTATGAGAAAGTCTATTTCTCGACTAGGGGGTAGGCCTGGTATTTCCTGAAACACATTGGAATACTCACGAACAACTGGGATTGAGTCTAAAAGGAATTACAATCTCCTTAGAGGTATCCTCCTCTATATACTACAAATGAGCGATCGAACCTCCCTCTGGGCGAGGCATCGCCACTACAAACAACTCTTGCCCCAAAATGGCAAAAACAATGCTCCCACCGAAGTAATCAATCATGGCTCTATAAGCTGCGAGCCAATCCATACCAATAATAATATCATGCTCATGAAAATATAAGACTAACATGTCTGCAGGTAATAATAAGCTATCAATCTCTACCCCCACTCCCCGGCATATAAAGAAAATGAACCATTCCCCAGTTGTGAGTCTACATACATAATAGTGCCCTCTACTGTGGCTAATACTCTAAGGTCTTCGTAAAATACGTAGCTATAAAATAATATGTTGCCCGAGTATCAAACAACACTCGACCCATAGTATCATGGATAAGAAACATACCTCAAATCATGGGTGGTGTCTGTGGAGCTGCCTGGTGGACGTTATAGACACGTCCATACTGTAACTGCCCCTGTTGCACTGGAGCTGCTAGAACGGCTGGTAGGGCTGGTACCTAGGCTGGTGCTGGGAGAGCGACTGGAAGAAATGGTCCCTGTGGATTATTACGGGCACCCGGTTGCCGTGGGGACCTATCTCTCTCCGGACAATCCTGGCGCCTATGGCCGTGTCTACCACACCCAAAACATCAGCCTCCGAAGTTACTCCCCCTCCGACCCTGCTGCTGTCGGTGTCGGCCTTGCTGACTTGGGACTTTATTCCTCTTTCGAAACTGCTTCACTTTACCACGTTGTTGACTAGACTCACTTTTTCCTTGGTCTTGCTGGCCTTGAGGGGAAATTTGCGGAAAAACTATGTCAGGGTGAGGACAATCCATCCACTTGTGACCCGGCTGTACACATTTATAACAGAGTTTCGAAATTCTTTGCTGGTCGGATTGTAGTTTATCCCCAGTCTGATTCGGACAAGATTTACTTTTGTGATCGTCCATTCCACAACTGAAACACCTCTTTGTAACCTCACTCGGACCTTGGCTTTGTTGACCCTGACGCTTTTGGGTTTCCCCGCACAATTTGTTATCCTCGTGGCTTTTATGGGCCTGAAGAGCTTGTTGTTGCGATTTTTGTGTCTTCCCACACTTGTTATTTCTAGTCATGACATACTGATTGTACTCTCTAGATCTTTTGCCCCCCATGAGCTGTGTGTTGCGTTCTTGATACTGCAAGACCGCAGTGGTAACTGCTTGTGCTACGGTACCTGCTAACTCGGCGGTTGATATTCTCTCTGGGGATACCTGAGGTGTGAGTCGATCTTGCTCGTTGACTCCCCCAACCGTTTTAGGTAGTTCTTCTTGACGATCCATCTGAAAATTTAAGTAAATTTGGATGAGTTCATCATTCGTATAAACAATCGCAGAAGCACGAATTTTCCAATGTAGAGATAAACACAACATTCCTAGTATTAGGGCTCTATAGCAAAGAAAGCAACGCTGAAAGCATAATAAGCCGCACAGATCCTAAAGGACACTAGAACCTGATGCTCTGATACCACCTGTGACACCCCGCCTAGTTAAATACCGGGCGATCACTCCTTTATTAAATTAAAATCAAGGTGAACAGTTGGTTTATTCTTAGCATCAGTGTCGTGAAAATAAATTTTTCCAAATTAACACCCTATTTAATTAAGCTAAGTGTCAAAACCATTTTTCAACATTTCTAACAAATTTTATTTTTAAAGGAAAATTATTTATTTAATTAGTAGCAACATTTTCAATAAGTAAGAATCATACAACAAATATCCTGGAACATAATCCAATTACTTTAAACATTCAACATCCAAAATCCCAACATTTAAAACTTAAAGTAAAAACCTACATGCTGAATCAATCCCAAAGCAACAGTACTAGAAATAACTGAAATACAAATGTCCCAACAAAACAGATAAATAGTGGAAAGGGCGACAGATGCCCCAATAACTGAGAATCATAGAAGTGGAATCAAGTAAATGAAATCATCTAAGCAAGTGGCCTACAACTCCCACCTAAGCTGCAGCACGTTCCTTCCAAGGGATCCTAAGCAAGACGCCCCTGTGGCTGGGCACCTGTAGTACATACATATATATATATACAAGAGAGAGAGAGAGAAATGGGTCAGAGCCCGATAGTGTATATGATTAAAAAAATTGTTTAGCAAGTATTTAAATTGATACAGGCCAATGCAACAACATATTTGTTTGACACTCTCTTGAGAAATTCTCACCTCTCTTCTAATGTGCACACCTATCGTACTAACCTTCCCAGTGGTCTAACTCATCATATATCACGTTATCCTTTCCCAATGGTTTAACTTATCTTAGATTATTCGCAGGATTCAAAATTTAACGATTCAATTGTTTGAAAAGAATATTTCAATTAGTATCCAAAATTATCATTTTAACTTTATTAATTTATAAAGTTTTCCAGTGTCATATTATACTTTCTCAAAACAAGTATTTACAATTTGAGTCATCAACCATGTCCTACATATCAAATTACAGTAGGCAGTTCCAGATTTCAGAATTTCATATATATATTAACTACTCGTAAAATATATATATCATAACAGCACCCCACATAAAAACTAAAGTGCGAGCATACTCTACTATCCAAAGCCCCGTATCACTCGTATTAAGGGGAATACATTCGGAATCACTCTCGAATTGTATTAACACATACACAAACAATATTGAGGCGAAGTATAGATTCCAAGTCTCTAAGAGGATGGCACATGCCTGCGTCTCTTAGGACCGTCTGAACTATCACATCGATAGCCTGTACCAAGGATATCTATCCTCTAGGGTACAAGTCAATATCCCCCATAAAGGTCCCATCGAGATAAGACTGTCCCAGCGCGGTAACCTCAAGGATAGCAAGTAGCGTGGGCATGATTTTCACACATAGATAGCATATTCATACACAATCATATAACTATACTAATATTACCATATCAATATTAGGTATATTTCAAATCCCATAGTTACGACTCTTATCCTTATTTTCACATTTTTAGTAAACACATATAACAGTTCGTTTCTAACCTTGATTCGGTATTATTCCAACTTACCACATAACTCTCATGGCTTTATCCTCCCAATTAAAAAATTCAGTAGGTATTCACCTATTCTCTATCGTAACTATTTGATGTAATCTCGTAGTTTCATCGTTCCTTATATAATTATCCCAAAAATACAATTCTCGTCATATATTAGAGGTCCCAAAATTTATTCATATACCCTACTGGTCCTCTTTATCTCCCAAAACATATTTATAAGGGTGACAATGAATTATTCATCCTTAAAGTGAATTTCAACTAATTAAGAAGGGAAAACATGAGTCTGCCAGGAGGGGTCGATCGATCGAGGTCTAGGGCTCGATCGATCGAACCTTCAATCGATCGAAGCTCTGGGCTCGATCGATCGATCAAGCAGGTATTGCGATTTCTGCAGTTTTGCAGTTACGGGTTCTAACACATAACTTCATCCAAATTCAAGGTTTTCATTCCCAAACGTCCAAAGATTCATACTACTAACATTATATCATCATACTAGGTATTTCCAACGTAAAGCATGTGGATTTCTATCACTAAACATGGATTAATAGCCCAAAAATTATAATAATTATCAAGAACCCTAGAATTCTCGTAAACATGGTTCTAACAAGTATTTCCATAAATTTCTTCTTTTAAACATCATAATTTCGTGGGTAATTCCTCTACATGGCAAGGGTTTCCAGAATTATCAATTTATCCATCACTACATGCAATTTCCTAACTCATATCTTAGGTTTCTTCCATAAAAACTCATCCTAATTACTCCTAAACTAATATGAAAGATGCACCAATGAAATAAGCAAGATAAACACTTGCTTGGGATTTTTGGTGTTCTAATTTGCAGATGATTTTGGTCTGGTTGCGTAGCCCGTCGCGCGATCTACGCGTTGGTGGTGGTTGCGGTGCAAACGGGTGGATTTTGGGCCTTGGAAGCTCTCTCCTTCCCTCTCCTATGGCCGTCACTTGTCTTTGGTTGTTCTAACCCTAGAAGATAACCTTTGACATCTGATATAACCCTTAGAATTTCGTGGGTTTAATTACCCATAATTGTGAAATGTCCAAAACGCCCTCCCGGGGTACTAATTAGGCCTAAAAACGCCCCGAGACCCAAACTAAATCCACGGGTACACTTTTCTAACTATCTCAACCCTTCCGGACGCATTGGCACACTCAAAACGACCATACGAACGACTTATAAAATATTCACTTTTATTTTTCACTATTTAGTCCCGACGCGACACGGGCGCGTCCCGACTCAAATTTTCAAAATTGTCATTTTATTCACTCGTGACATTCAATATAACCAATATTACATATTACTTTGCTCATTAGTAATATTCAACAAATTTCCCATAATTACTAACTCTCGTCACGTTAATAATTATAACATAATTAATTTCCGGATTTTTATTAAATAATTAACTCACATTAAATTTAATAAATCCCCAAATTAATATAGCATAAAAATACGGGGTATTACAGACCATTCGTCCATGAGTTATGTATCTCAATGTTATAGAAATATGTGTTATAACTATAAGTTGAAAGCTAAATTACGATATAAGGCCATTAGAGCCAGTTGTATGGTGAGGAAGTACTGAAAATTTTATTTTATTATGGCGGGTTGAAGAATGTAATAATGATAGGGAGGACTTAGAATTTCAAATTCTTGGGTGATTGAGAATACCCAAGTGGTATAGCCACGTTGCGAATACAGGGGCAATGAAGAATTAGGCGTATGCATGAAGCGTATATGATGTTTAAATTAGTATGCATGGTTTATAGGGTGTGTAGACACAATGGTTTGCTGATGTCAGAATCGTCGGGAAAGAGACATGGGTATAGATGGGTAAAATATTTGCTTGTGGGACTAATACAACAAAAAGGAAGTGGCAGGATGGATTAAGCATCGTGAGAGAAGGATGATAATCCATATATTCATGTGCAATCAGAGTAGAATGTCCAACATGGAAGAAAGGCAGTGGGAAGCCATTTAAAGAGGGGGTATCCCTTAAGTAGACAAATATTTTACTATTATGGATAATTTGGAGCAGAGTTCTACCCAGTCGAATGGTGAGAGTGGAATGCGCGTAAATAGAATGACGATGTCAATAAGGTATAAAGAGTCCAGAAGTGCACATCGTGGTGAAAGGTGCACGGGTCGGAACTTTTGGTATACGCCGAGGGAAGAAAAGGGTTATTAAGTATCACTTAATAGGAGGAATTATAAGTGGAAGTCGATGTTGAGTGGGACATAATGAGTAGACTCCACATGCACCACTTATAGATAGAAATCGGTTAGAGTAAGAGTATCAACCAGATAATTTTGTATCAAGCCGACGATTCCAGTAGTGGAAGAGTCAAGTTGGTAAATTTCTTTGATGGATTTCCAACCTTAAGATAAGTGATGAGTTCCTTTGAATTTGTGGAATGGGTTGCTCAGTAAGAAAGTAATTGTTATATCTTTGGGTAGTTTACACTATTAGTTAGTGATCACGCCGGTACGTGGTCCTGCCCAGTATTATTCTGAACTACGATGAGATTCTTGAAACCCACCTTCAATATGGGGTATCAGGAAGTAGTGGGAATAACATTTCGCTTTGAGAAAGTTGTATCACCTATAGCCCGAGGAGTAGGTGCAAGGTGATTGAAGACTGGTGGAGTTGTATGAAAGTAATTTTGTACTCATTGCGATCATTTTATTTCCACAACGGATATATCTAGTAAGTGAAGTACAATATGGTAAAGGGGAGAGGCTATTACCTAATAGTAGAGTTGTGTGAAAGAACCCGTATCTATGTATAGTGGAAAAGGTGCTTACATATGTTTTGTGTCAATAAACCTTACTATCCTTCCTCTGGATGCTTAGAGGTGAGCGGATTATCAGAGTTTTGGGATCAGTCACAAGTAAAAATCCGATAACTATAATGGGATAACCACCCACTGTCTTAAGTGGCTTTTCCTTTTGTAAAAGCCACACTGCTGGGAATAGAGATTCGAAGAATGGACAAGAGTAGTTATATGTTCTATGGTTTCTCCCAGGATGGGAGTTTTGTGTTTAGATAAATGCGGCAGTTGATACGAAATGAGGTGTGAACTCCCAATAATATTGAGATAATGCGGCCAATGATATATAGGCTATTCTTATTCGAATGTTTTTTTAGTAAGCGCACAACATGAGGTGCATCTATTGAGGTGTGACCCAATAACTGATAAAGTGTCAAGAGTATTCAACAAGCTTGTTGTGAAGCGGGGGCTATAGTGATTAAGCCTTACTTTAAATTTTATTTTGAGTATTGGAAGATACCTAGCTTTTCCAAGTATGCCTTACTTTTCGGAATTTTGGGACGAAATTCCGTTATTAGGGGGGAAGTATGTAATACCCCGTATTTTTATGTCTTTTAAATTATGAGATTAATTAAATGAAATTGCTTTTAATTATGGGATTAATTAAATTAATTTGAGACAATTAATTGGAAATTAATTCAGATTTAAATAACTAGTGAGACGAGAGCTAGTATTTGATTATGATGATAATGTTGAATATTACTGAGTGATTATGGTAATATGTGATTATTGAGTTTATTAAAATTGTCGTGAGTTGAAAATACGGCAGTTTCAGAAATTATGTTCGGACACGCATGTCAGGACCCAATTTAATGGATTTAAAAGTAATTTATTTTTATGTCATCCATATGATCATTTTGAGTATGCCAACGTGTCCAAAAGGGTCGAGATAGTCAGAAAAGTCTACCCGGGGGTTTAGTTTGGGTTCCAGGGTAGTTTCAGGCTAAACCGACAACTTGGGAGAGTATATTAGTGTAAGGACAATTTTGTCCATCATACTTGTGTATGTCATAAGCCGTAACACCGTTGCAGAGATTCAAAGTCCACATCGTCATCAATGGAATCCTAAGATCAAAAGAAAGAAGGAATCTGAAAAACAGGCAGCCGGACCGGTCCGCCCGGAAATTAAAAGAACCGATCCGACCTCTACCGGACCGATCCGATAACTACCGGACCGATCCGTTTTTGTGCAACATTCCAGTAGGTCCCGAACCGAATACAAACCGATGGAATGAAATATAGCCGAAATGATCCGCTGCTTACCGGACCGATCCTCTTCTGTTAAAAAAGAACCGATCCGGATGCCGGACCGATCCGCCTGGGATAACTTCGAACAGTGTCCCAGTTTTATAAATCTCTTCAATGGTTTCTTTTAAATACCATCCTCGGGAGAGTAAATTTTTAAGACTTTCAAAGATAAAATCCAGAGTCCTAATACTCCAAGTCTTCACCTTTTTTGAGTTCCCCAACTCATGTTTGATTCACACAACTTTGCCATACCATTGTGAATCTTTTGGAACCCTAGAACACAAGCTTTGCGTATTTTTCATCTTTGTGGAGAGAACTTTGCAACCGAGGGCTGCGTGTCATTGCCGAGGGAGTTTTTACGAAGTGTTATGACTGCGTGTCATTAAGGAGTGCTGCGGTTCTTCCTTTGCCGATTGGACTGAGGTTCATGTGGGTTCGCTGTGTGTGGATTCATTGTTGTATTTCATTGTAAATCTTGTAAGTTGCGATTTACTCTTTATAGTGAAATAAAAGGTTTTTTCCTGCGGGGATTTTTCCTTAACTTGGTGTCACATGATTTATTTGTTTATGGGTTGACACACACACGCACTTTAGATGCGTTTAGGGGCTGAAATTTAATAAGTTTGCCAAATTAGAAATTTGCAAAGTTTTTCAATATCACGCATTCTCAATTAGTCATTTCTATTTTTGGTGAATAGTAACCTACGAAAATTAAGTTTTCAATATAAGCAAACCCTTAGGGTTATTAGGTCCATTAAATGTTAAACCCAAGAGAGAACAACGTGAGAAGAAAGAAGGGTTTCAAGAGAGTTCCAAGGCCAAATAACCACCATCCACCACCACCATCACAAAATTTGTGACCGAAAAGAGAGGGAGGACCAACCAATATCATCATCAAAGGATCATAAACATCTAATCAAAGGCAAGTGATTTATCTTGCAAATATTCAAGGCATATATTTTACATGATAGTTTAGATTTGATGATTTATCATAAATAAGTGAAATAATTGTGAAATTGGAGAGTTAAACATTGAATATGGGTAAGCTTCATGTAAATAAACTTCTGGGCATATACTAGTTATGAAATCATGATCCATGCGTAGGAAATTATGAATTTATGTTGAGTTATATGAAGATCTTGAAGGAAATAGAAGAAATAGGATTTTTGGGTGATTTGATCCAAGAAACTGATGAGCCATGATGATTTAATGATTCTAATACGTTAAAGATTATGCTAATATGTTAATAGGATGATTATAATACTTGTTTTGGGATTTATGAAACTATAATGGAGGATTTGGGGTGTAAAGTTTGAAGAACCCATAACTGTTAAAGGAATTCTGGGCTAATACCTGGTCGATCGATCCATCGACCCAATAATGCGATCGATCGACCATTTTCCTCGATCGATCTACCCCTCCTGATTTTAGTAGATTTCTTCCCTTTAAGGTTTGACAAATTCCAAGCTTGTAAGAACTTTTAGGGGGTTTAATAGAATATTGGGGGGCTGGGTTAAGATCAGTTGGGCTGTAGTTAATGCTCGAAACATGCTATACATTATGGGATTGAATGGAATAATCACGAGTGTTTACTAAGTGAGGTATGGTTAGAAGTTTTAAAAAATGGGATTTAAGGTGGATGAATGTTAATTTAATGTTAGGACTAGTAGAAGAGGGACTTGGAATTACTGATATAACCTTAGAGACTAGTCGGTGACTTAGTAACCTTATGAGGTAGGTTGAAGTATTCGGACTTATACGACGAGAGTTATTGCGCTGAACATATTACTTGGAATATTCGGGATGACGCTGTGATTCGTATGAGACTAAAGATATAGGGCTGGTGTATACCTATATTAATGTGATGATTACCTAAGTTGTGTGATTACTTAGTATTTGGATTATTGTGTGTGTGACATACCTACCATACTTGATATCACGGGAGGCTGATTTTTGAAAAAGGACCATCTTATATTTATATGCCTTCAGGGGGATTTAGATTGGTACCTTAAGGACATAGGACTGTAAATGACTTATTTGATCCTTACATACGTGATGTACACTTGATCCTTACGTACTGACTGAGTCGAAACACGTGATACTTAGGTATGTGATGTACATGGATTTGATAGTAGAGTATGCGTGCACCGCAACTTAGCCTAGGCGTGACATATATGTATATATGTACTGATAGTGACTTATATATGTACTTGTAACTGGTTCACTGTTGCTTAGTTGATGTGAATAACTAAGATATTTGAATGGTCTAAGAATGTGAGAATTTTAAATAACATTTAAGATAAGTAATTTAACGAACGTGAAAATGGGATATAAATATGATTTGTTTGGGTAATACGAGTAGATACCCTATGTTAGAATGTGAAAGCAGGAGTTAGTGTGGACTAATTAGATAGTGGGATAACTAGGATGGAATTTAGAGGATGCGTTAGGCGAGCACAAATAGTTGAGGGGTGGGGATCTCAGGTGAGGGCACGTGACTAACATGTTTAAAATATGTATTGTTTAATACTGTGATTTAAACACTTGCTATTTTTAAAATATTTTCACCTCGGGCTCTGAATCGTTTTCTTTCAAATCCATTTCTTTTTGTAAAACATTTTAGGTGTCCAACCATAGGGACGCTAAGCATAGGAGTCCATTCTGACGACGCACTGTAGCTGCTATGGAAGCTTTAGGATCTCGATATTAGATGCCTCCACATTTGTCCTTGGTTCCTTCAGAGTCATTTGTATCAGGTAGGGCATATCACCCATTCTTATTTAGAGGTTGTAGATATAGACTTTCATTATTTCAGATATTGGTTTATTTATTCAAACTCTGTATTGGGACTTTATTTACTCTGGTATTATTATTATTGGAGCGTTTACTCCAGACTCAGTTTATTTAATTTCGTTGGATATTCATATGAGATTGTTTGTACAATTGATGGTTGATGATTTAATTAATTGGTTAATTGTTAACTTTATTAATAAAATTTGGCATCTCTCTATTTTAAATATTAGGTGGTTAATAATTAATTAAATGTTTTCGACAGTGATGCTAAGACTGAACCAACTCGATATTCTGTATTAATTTAATAATGGAGTAGCTACCTGGTATTTAATTAGACGGGGTGTCACACTTGGGCCTCCCTTCTTACCTTTGGACCTTAATCTACATATTTAACAAGTTACCTCCTAGAGACATGAAACCTTCCTAAGCTCAGTGGAACTTGTGTTATCTAACTTGAGGATCCAGGTTTGATGATCATAGCTATATTACTAATAGCTCGGGTGATTGCTCTAAAGTCATATCTCTAGTTTCCTTGACCAAGTGGATTTTGTATTCTTTCAAGAATACCTCAACACATATTTGTAGTATCCTTGCCACAGCTACATCTTTATGGACATTTAGTTCCCTCGCGTGAAAACGTTTGATATATTGCATCCGCTCCTCATCGGGCTTCTAGACTTCCTGAGCAAACTGTCTCAACGTGAACTCGTCTTCTGTCAGGAAAAATATCTAAAGGAATTGCCTATGCATTTCCAGTAATGTTGGGATGTTGTTAGGCGCCTAGTGGGAGTACCACGTGTACACCTTCCCCGTGAGGGTCTCAAAGAACTTCCATAATTTCAAATTCTTGTCATTCCCATTCACTCTTAGGTACTCCACATACCTTTTTTTGTGCTCTCTTGAATTTTCTCCTTTGCCATTGAATTTGATAAATTTTGGTGGAACATGCCCCACTGGGTATGGTTTATCATTAACACTTTATGGGTAGGGGTTCTGCAACTCCTCATGCAAATGAAAAGTTTCCCTCTGAGAAGAAATTTATCTTATTCACTTCCTTTATGGTAACATCCTTGGAGGGAGATTCCTCCAAGCTCAAATTCTTTGCTTTTGGTGCACTCAACAATGTTGCTAATTACTCCAACACCACCTTGTGCGGTGGAGCTTCCCTTACTATATTTGTTTCATATGGGAGTCATAAATTTGAAAACTTGTACGGATTTTCCTATAACTTGTTTAATTATATAATTAAACGGACGTAATTTAGATGACATTGTAATCGGAGAATTAAATAAAAGAATCGTAACTATAAATTGAAAATACACTTTATATGAATGTCGCTTGTGTTAATATTTAAACACCGCGTGGTCGTATGGATTTTTGGGGTAATTATTAAGAGTCCGCAATGGCGATCTTAATAGACTATTTATATAATTAAGTGTCCAACACACAAAATTCAAATATTATATTTTTATCCTAAACAAACATCTAGGTGGTAAAATAGATAAATTAAATCATACATAGAGACAAGGCAAATTAAGGAAAAAAACCCTTTTGGGTACCTTTTATTCAGCACTTCAAAAAATTTACAAGATAATCGACTTACAGACTACTTGATAAATGCCACAAGTAAAATGCAATGGTCTTCTTAAATCTCTGAATAATAGTACTCGGTGAGGAATAATCCACACGCAGCTTTCCACGCTCATTATCCACCGATTACCCTTTTTCATCTGCAGTGAGTTCCCACGAGAATCACAAGTTCAGCTGTGAAGATACCTCTCTACAAAGGTGTATGCAATATACAATTTATAGGTTTTAAACTTTATTCACCCATATATATCTTGGAAATGTGATTTATGAATCAAAAAAGGTTTTCTAAACACAAAAGGTTGAAAACATTTCCTAAAGATACGCATAATCAGTTATTGCAAGAGTTTCAATGAAAATAAATAAGAAACAGGTATTTATAAGATAAACAAAAATTTCGAGGCAGTGGCTTCATTCGAATCACTTTTGAATCTCGTTTGAATAACAATTGCAGGCTCATTCTAACGAGAATAGATCTCATTCAAACGATAAAGCAATCTCGTTTAAACAATGTTCAAACGACCTGAAATAGCACGCCCTCGTTCTATGTTCGATCAAAGTAAACTTCAAACGAGACTATGAACGAAATTAGGATCCCATTAGAACGAGATTAAAATCTCATTTGAACGAGATACGCGCATTTTTAAAAATTTTTAAATAAAGAAAAATGCTCGCTAGTTTTAAATTAAAAATCATGTTTCCAGTTTTAGTAAAAATAAACATCCCAAAAGAAGTTCAAGGAATAAATTAAACTTAATAGAAATATACCATCATAATGAGAAGATGCTTGAAAGTTAGATATGTTGGATATTCGAACTTCGTGTCGCCTCGAATCAAATTGTTGGAACACGAGGCCCCCAATTTTAAATCTTTACTTCACAAAAAGATAATTTCCCTTTTAGATATGTGGAAGCGAAGAGATGATGGTTCACTTAAAAATAAATACAAAAATTTTAATTTCTTTTCAAAATAAATTAAAACCAAGTGAAATTAAATTAAACACACTTATGTTAATTTCACTTAAACCATTTTAACCCAAGTCCTAGAAATTTACCTAAGTCATATTTTTTCAATATTACCAAATTAGGCCAAAACAATTTTACCAAATTAAATTAATGACTTGAATTAATTACACGTTACCCAATATTAATTTAGCACCAAATGAAACTAGTTTAGTGATTAAACCAAATTTTATCGTCTTATCTAAGCATGCGTTCTAGGTGATTATAACGAAAGATAAAATTAAACAATGGATCACTACACCACGATGTACGAGGAAAAACCCACAAAGGCAAAGAACCTCGGACGGCCCTAGCCTTAAGTCCACTAAGTATGTATTTACAAATTACAAGACAGATGACTTATTTCCTCGACTCGACCCCTTTTAAGCCTTGACGCGTCTTCTTGTAAACACCTCTACCTAGTAGACAACCCCGGAGCGCCACCAGAATCTTGGAATCACCAATAAGATATGGGTACACCATCAACCACACATGGTGCCTTTTACTATGTGATAATGCCGCAACAAAATAATGACTTCTTCTTTGAGGGATGTAGAAGCAAACTCAAACTTATCTTCTTCAAAATGTAGAGATATACTGGTGCCAAACACTCCAAGAAAGATATATATATATATATATGGAACTTGGATAAACTAAATTTTGGGTGTAAAACAAGTGTTTAAAAGATTTTTCTTAAAAGAATTAACATTTTAAACAATGAACTTTTCTTGGGAAAGATGAAGACTCAAAACTCTCTCTAGGAGTTGGAATGGTATGAAAAGTTAAGTTAGAAAACTTGGTTCCCACACTTAGATATTTAGGTGAAAAGTTAGTGGGAAAAGACGTGGGAAAGTGGGAAAAAACTGTTCAAAACTGCAAAAAAACTGTTCCCGCCAAAACTCATTCAAACAAGATTTTCGTTCGAACGAAGTGTCGTTCAAACGAGCCTTCTAATAAAGTTCCAGTGTGAACTCGTTGGATATCTCGTTCGAACCATCATTCTCGTTCGAACGATACTTCGAACGACATTCCAATGGCCTATCTGGGACCTCGCTGGTAGCTTCGTTCAATGACATTCTCGTTCGAATGACAAACTCGTTCGAACTATAATTTGAATGAACTTTCAGAAAGTTAAAAAATTTAGTTTTAGCCTAGAAACTTTATATACTTTATTTTAAAGTTTTAATTAAATCTTTCTGAAAATAAACAACAGTTTAAACATAAACTACACCCAATATAAAATGTTCCAAGCTCCTATATATATATATATATATATATATATATATATATATATATATTCAAAATGCATTCATACCTTAGGAGCTATGGAACCATGTTGATGACGTAGAAATGAGGCACATTAAACTCGGCATATTGATGAAGCTTTAAACTTGGACGCTACATCTTCAACTTTATTACATCATAGGCTTAAAGGATGGTCAATAACTCTATCCTATGACGCAAACATTTTTTTCCGGAATAGAGCCAAAACTACAAAGGACTCAATTGGAAATTTGTGTCCTTACAAATCTCCCCCTTTGGCTATTCCGGGACAAAACCCAACAAAAATGCTAAAGGTCCGTCAAGCTCACTAGACACAAAAATAATCCCACCCAATATTTGACACAAGGCCCAAGGATCAAAATCTTTGCCGGAGAAAGTTGCCACTTAGAATATTATTCCTGCACACTTAAGCAAACACATTAAACGCATAGGGAATATCAAAATATTTAATGTAATTAAAGTAAGTACTCCCCCAAAATTAATTCTCCCCTTTATCAACTGTGATCTTCCTAAGAAGGCCGTGACTCCCCCTAAGTTACATCTCCCAAACTAAGATACGATGACAATAGGATTAGATACCATTTCTCCCCCTATCATCCTCCCCCTTTTTGTTAAGTAATAGACAAAGGTGAACAAACTAATTTAAACATGAAGCTTAGAGTAATAAGAACATGAAAGCATATGGGCAACAAAATCATAACTAATCCAACTAATAATAACGGATACCAACTAGGATGCAAGAAAATGATACCAATATGATACATAAAGTATTAAGCATGCGATATCAACAAAGAATGCAATAAGATAGATACCAATTATGAATTAAAGCATAGATGGATTAGAAAGCAAGGCAAAGACTAAACAAAAATATCATATATGTATACACAATAGATTCAAACTAAGCATAAGTACACACATATAGATATAAACACCAAAATGACACAGACAAACTATAATATGAGTCTTCCACACTCTTATAGCATAAATGTGTCATATGGAAACAGAAGTGTTGGGGTGTGAACAAGATACAAATGAATTATAACCCAATCACTTAAACGTGTTCACGTAGTTCGCATTTGATTACAAAACTTTATCAACTAGAATTTAGCCTTTATGTGACAGGATAAAGAGAACTAATGAACAAACAAACACAATGCATACAAGCCTAGCATGTTGATGATTCTACAAACCAATAGAGTCATGACATTGAAAGCGCAACTATGTTAAACGGACATTGTACAAACCATTTATATATCATCCGAACTCCATCAATAAGAATATATATTATTCTTTTGAATGAATAAATCAACTAAACAAATTAGGCCTTAGCAAATTATTTTTCATTTTTTTTAATGCCATATTTTCTTTTAGGCCTTTGGACCGCGTATTTCTATTAGGTCCATGCAAACGGTGGCTTACTATTTGCAATAAATCCTTTCGAAGCCCTTCCCCATGCACATTTATATATATTATTTTTATTTCTCACAAATCTCACGTGCAAACGAATTTCACATGCACTAGTCCTCCTAGGTCACAAATATGTAGATGACAAAATTGATAGGAGAACATCTCACAAAGCTAAAATATAACATGTGACGTTAAGGTTCAAAAAGCTCGTGCATGTGTGTAAAGGCATATAAACGTGAATCCATTAAGCAAGTCAAACTTAAGCTACTCCATGTAAACATGATAAAGAACATTTTAAGGATTAAAATTATAACCAAAAGTTCTAGTCACATGGAAGCGAAATGAGAATTCAAACACAAACATATGCCACAAAATGTGAGTAAAACCAAAATACACAAAATAAAATCTTTTTGAGTTTTTCAAATTTGTAACTAAAAATAGAAATATATACTCAAAAGACGAACAAAAATCATTTGTATTTTCATTAAGTCTAAATTACAAAAAGGTAAAACACAAATGATAAACAAAATCTTTTTGTATTTATCATTTAAAGCAAACAAAAATGAAGGAAATATACTACAAAAGATAAACAACTCATGATTTCTAGCATAAGATATGAAATAAAGCGATGAATAGAAAATGACTAAATAAGCATACAATTAGCATGGGTGATATAGCATGAAGCATAAGAGCTAAAGTATGCAAATAAAATGAATACATTCAACCTTTAGATTTTGCAAGGGAGGAAGCATGTGAAAGTAAATGACAATCAAAAACCCTATCTTGTAAAGTTACCAAGTCGGATCTCCTAACCCAAACTAATGATGAATGACGATCTCGGCGTGTAGGAATCTTGACTACCTCGGTTGCCTTACTGTTGGATTTTCTAGAAAATCTTTTAAGATCAAAATAAAATTTCTTAAGATGACCTTTTCGACCACAATGTGCACAAGTAAAAACACGTCGAAAATTGGTCCCTAAGGATTGATCTCTAAAGGGTTTCCTAGGTGATTCTCTTAAAACATTGGTTTTGGCTTTATGAGTTGATTCATTACAAGTATCTAAGACTAAACCACAAGTGTCATTTTTTATTTGGACCATGCCTAAGATTTTATCTAGCTTTTCGGACCTACACTCCAAATCAAATTTGACTTTTCTAGAGTCTTTTAATTTATTTTTTAATTATAACATATTATACTCTAATAAAACATTTCTCTCTTCAAACTCGATAAGCTCCTTTTTTAAGGATTCCATTAAACTTCTAAGACTATCTCTCTCGCCTTCTACATATTCAAGCTTCTCTCGAAGAGTTCTCTCTCATGTCCTAAGGGCTTCCACTAATGCACTCTCATCAACGACCTTGACATGCACTCTTAAACTTGCTTCTAACTTCAAATTTTCTCTTTTTAATTTAATTTATTCTTCATATAATTCTTGAAAATCATTTTGAAGTTCACTCACATTAACCTCTTCTTCATTATCACTCTCTCTTTCTTCTTCACTCTCACTACCATAAAAAATAAGGGAATCATAAACTATGACCTTAGAAGTGTTATGTGATAAATTTTCATCTATAGATGAGTTCTCACTATCACTCACATGACTAGCCATAAAAGCCACAAAGTTGGTCTTAGTGGGGGAATCGGGTCCATCCTCATTATCACTATCACTGAGGGTTGCATTAAAAGAAATTGGTTTCTTACCCTCTCTCCTTAGTTTAGTGGGGCACTCAAATGCCCTATGGCCATACCCTTCACAACCAAAATATTTTTCCGACTCTTTCCTATCTACATTTTCATTAGATGTTTTAGGGATTGTCTCGGCTTTATCATGCCTAGATTTTTCAAATTTCTTAAAATCATTTTTAAATTTATCTTTTTTCAATTTAAGAAATTTTTGAAATTTTCTAGCAAATATAGCCATGTCATCTGAGTCACTATCACTTTCACTCTCTAATAGTTATTTTTCCTCTTTTCGAGCTTTTAAAGCAACGCCCTTTTCTATTTTCTTTTCAGTTTTAGAGGGAAACATGCCCAGTTCATAGGTTTGTAAATCACCTATGAGCTCTTCTAATTTCGTAGAGGCTAAAGTTGGTAAAGAATTTAAAACGGTCACTTTTGGAATAAATCTATCAGGAAAGGACCATAAAATTTTCTTCACTACTCGATTGTTGGGTATTTTCTCTCTCAAATTAAAAGATGAATTAACAATATCGAAAAGTCTAGCATAAAATTCATCAGAAGTTTCCTTTTCATTCATTTTGATAGTTTCAAATTGAGTGGTGAGGTTTTGGAGTTTCGAAGCTTTTACGACACTTGTACCTGCATGAGTGAGTTGTAAAATATCCCACACTTCTTTAGCGGTCTCACACATCATAATGCGTCGGAATTCATCCGGTGTGACAGCGCTAAACAAGGCATTTAAACCTCGAGAATTAAAATTTGATAATTTAAATTCACTCTTACTCCATCTATCGGCCGGTTTGGGGACACGTACATTATATACTAAATGAGTTGGTGGAGACCACCCGTAAACTACAGATAACCAAACCCTATCGTCGATGGATTTAAGTGCCGATTTCATATGCCCTTTCCAGTACGCGTAATTAGAACCATCGAAAATAGGAAATTTTAAGAATGGGGAAAATTCCATTTTAGCCAAAAATATTTAAAGGATCTTTGACGAAATAATTTATCGTTTTGGCTCTTGATACCACTTTTTGGAACACAAGGCCCCCAATTTTAAATCTTTACTTCAAAAAAAGATAATTTCCCTTTTAGATATGCGAAAGCGAAGAGATGATGGTTCACTTAAAAACAAATACACAAATTTTAATTTCTTTTCAAATTAAAATTAAAACCAAGTGAAATTAAATTAAACATCCACTTATGTTAATTTCACTTAAACCATTTTAACCCAAGTCCTAGAAATTTGCGTAAGTCATATTTTTTCAATATTACCAAATTAGGCCAAACCAATTTTACCAAATTAAATTAATGACTTGAATTAATTACACATTACCCAATATTAATTTAGCACCAAATGAAACAAGTGTAGTGATTAAACAGAATTTTATCTTCTTACCTAAGCATGCGTTCTAGGAGAGTATAGAGAAAGATAAAATTAAACAACGGATCAATACGCCACTATGTACGAGGAAAAACCAACAAGAGGAAAAAACCTCAGATAGCCCTAGCCTTAAGTCCACTAAGTATGGATTTACAAATTACAAGACAGATGACATACTTCTCGACTCGACCCCTTTCAAGCCTTGACGCGTCTTCTAGTAAACACCTCCGCCTAGTAGACAACCTCGGAGCTCCACCGGAACCTTGGAATCACCAATGAGACATAGGTACACCGTCAACCACACAGGGTGCGTTTCACCATGTGAGAATGCCGCAGCAAAATAATGACTTCTTCTTTGAGGGATGTAGAAGCAAACCCAAACTTCCCTTCTTCAAACTATAGAGATAAACTGGTGCCAAAAACTCCAAGCAAGATATATATATATGGAACTTGGATAAACTAAACTTTGGGTGAAAAAAAGTGTTTCAAAGATTTTTCTTGAAAGAATTAACACTTTAAACAATGAACTTTTCTTCGGAAAGATGAAGACTCAAAAACTCTCTCTAGGAGTTGGAATGGTATGAAAAGTTAAGTTAGAAAACTTTGTTCCCGTACTTAGATATTCAGGTGAAAAGTTGTGGGAAAAGAAGTGGGAAAGTGGGAAAAAACTGTTCAAAACTGCCAAAAAACTGTTCCGGCCAAAACTCGTTCGAACGAGCCTTCTAACGATGTTCCAATGTGAAATCGTTATAAATCTCATTGGATATCTCGTTCGAACCATCATTCTCCTTCGAACGATACTTCGAACGACATTCTAGTGGCCTATCTAGGAACTCGTTGGCAGCTTCGTTCGAACGACAATTCGAACGAACTTTCAGAAAGTTTAAAATTTTAGTTTTAGCCCAGAAACTTTATATACTTTATTTTAAAGTTTAAATTAAATCTTTCTGAATATAAACAACAGTTTAAACATAAACTACACCCAAAAAAAATGTTCCAAGCTCCTATATATATATTCAAAATGCATTCATACCTTAGGAGCTATGGAACCATGTTCATGACGTAGAAACGAGGCACATTAAACTCGGCATATTGATGAAGCTTTAAACTTGGCCTCTACGTCTTCAACTTTATTACGTCATAGGCTTGAAGGATGGTCAATAAATCTATCCTATGATGCAAACGTTTTTGTCCGAAATTGACCCCAAACTACAAAGGACTCAATTGGAATTTTGTGTCCTTACACAAATAGTAGCGAAATATGCTAAAAACTATACTTAGCCTATGTTATGAGAAAATTATGCTATTACAAATCTCCCCCTTTTGTCTATTCCCATATATATTTAAAACCAAAATCCAAATTGCAAATAAATCCCCTAAGATGAATACAATATCCTAATCCCTCCCAAACCCTAAAATGGATAGGTACAAGATAGATTTATGTTCAAAATTAAATCTTCAAATCTTCACTTCTTCTTGGTCTTCTCTTGGACACTTTATCTTCATCGAGTGTAATCCAAATATGATCTGGTAAAATACATACACACATGAAACAAACCAAATACCCCGTGATGCATCGAGTTTGTCATATATCAAATAAAATGCATAAAGATAAAATCTTCCCCATAAATCAAACTCTCCCCCTTTTATTTTATCCGAAATAGAAAAGGAGTAAAACTAATCGTAAAAAATAGGGAACATCACCAAACATAAAAGGATATCATCACAACAAGATATGAATGAAAAAACATGCAATGATAATCTCAAAGGCTCCACAAAATAGCTTTTGATTTTTCAAATTTTTTCAAGTAATTTTTTTTAAGAAATACAACACACCATGGAGAAACACAAAAATAACTGAATCATAGAAATGGAATGTAGGGGTGTGAACACATTATGTTGGTCAATCAACATAAACAAACATAATATATGCGCGTGAAATAATGGGGCACTACTAATTCAAAAGGTGCCTTGGGTGTAAAAATGGTGAACTCAAGTGAAATCAACTTTACCTATTCAACTAATCAAGATCGTGAGTGATTTTCACATCAATAACACCCAATCTATATAATGCTTTACTAGATTTTTTCAGGACGTGCTAACCCATTGATCTTCGACTTAACTCCCTCAAAATTCTCAAATTGAATTTTCTTTCAATTCTTTTTTAAGAAATTAAAGCTTATGTGTAGTGAAGCATCAATATACTTTGAAGTTGGCCTGGCACTATATTTTTGTTTTTATGTGCCATTAATCTTTTAGGCTCTTTTCTTTTAAAAAATGGTGGTTATTATTTCAAACTCGACATATCTTTCACAGCCCGATTCCATTTCTTTAAATATACCAAATTTACTGGATATATGATTTTCAATTTTTACAATCTGGACAATGGTCCTTACAAGTACTAATTTTATTATCTCGTTTTTCACATGTAATCCCTTTTAAACACAAGATTAAGATAAAACATTGCAATCGACACGTGAAAGGTAAGTTTAATACTCAAATAATTTTTCTCTCATGTGCATTAAAGGTGAAAAGGAGTCAAGGATGTAGTAAGTATTCATCATATCCATTTTAATGACTCCACACATTGGAAAGCACAAAAATAATATGTTGTCATGTCTTAAAATACTACAAAATGGTAACATGGATATGGAATGACTTGGTCACTCTAACATATTTAATGTTCATCCACATACGATGTAAAAAATACAAAACTCTTTGGATTTTTCAAAAAAATTATCAAAAATAAAATCATTTTGGATTTTTCACCTTTTCTTAAAGAAACTGAAAATCTTCTTGTATTTTCCAAAACATTTCAAGAAAAACAAAACTCTTTTTGTTTTTTTTGAAAACTATATCAAAATGAAGATAGATAAATACATAGATAATACAATATATCAATAGGCATGTATGATATTAACATGAAAAGCATCCTCTACTAGAAATAAGTCTCAACGTCACCAATTAGGCCTGGGGGAGTTCTCCAAATGAGACGATATCCTCTAAAAAATATCCATTAAATCTTGTGAAATCTTGACTAAATACTCAACTTGCTCTCGAAAACTGTTAAAATCTCTCATGTGATGTGCGGGAGCATGTGGAGTAACATGTGTTGGAGTGCATGTAGGAACACATATTGTAGCATATCATGGAAGATACCTATGAGACACTATCCCTAACTTAAAAAAAATCCCTAAGGTGACCGCTTTACTTGCAATGGGAACAAATATAAATAGGCTTAGGTCCACCTTTGTCAAAACATTTAAGTCGAGCTCTCCAACGGGGAATCGGATACCTAGGTGGGTTAGGTCCAGGGACATATGGATCTAAGACAAACTCATAAACTGGCTCAGGTGCTACATTGGAAGTGGATGCACTATCATAACCTATTCCTAGCCTCTCAACTTTACCCAAAGCGGGACCGATGAGCATCTTTCCAACCTTCTTAGATGTATCCTCTAAAGTAACCTTGACCTCATTAGTACGTTCGAGATCTCTCTCGAGTTGGGATACATGGGCTTCAAGTTTTTCACGAGTCTCCAATGAAGATTTAAGATCTCCCGTAAGACTACCCACGTTGTTGGTCAAATCACTCTTTTTTAGACCTAAGATGATTAATTTCTCACACAAAAAAAACATTAACCTTCTTAACTTGACTCGTCGACACCTCACACACCCTAAAAACTTTCACCTCTCTCTCCAAATTTAACACCCTAAGAGACAAACTGTTGTTAATCTTTTTGGTTTTCAACGTCTCAGTGTACAAATCACTAAAAACTTTTTGGAGATCCTATTCTCCCTCACTTAAAGTATCATCCTCACTCTCACTACCTCTTGAATGACTCAAAATTTCATCGAGGTCCTCACGTTTATATGTGTCCTCACCATCGTGGGATAAACTAGAAGTAATCACGTGACTATCCATGAACGTAATGCATGGTTCATGTGGTGATTCTCCCTGAGTCAATTGACTCGATGTCACTATCGCTAAGAGTGGATTTATTTGCAATCTCATGTGCTTTGTGCCCTTTACCCTCACACTCATAACACCTTATCTCTTCCTCTTTCTCACCGTTATCCTTGACCTTATCTTTATTTTATTTTTCTCAAAAATCTATTAGAAGAATATTTTTTGGAAAATTTGAGAAACTTTTTAAAAAAATTCTCAAAGAATGCCAAATCATCAAGATCACTCACCCTCACATTCAGACTCATACACTCTCTCATTTTTCTTGTTCTTAGCTTAAGACTTTAATGATACCCCCATATCCTTAAGCTTCATGGTTTAAGGGAATATATCTATCTCATAAATATGAAAATTTCCTACGAGTTCTTCTAGTATAAGAATGTCTAAAATCCCTAAAGAATTAAGTACGACGACCTTATAAATTAAAGCGGGAGGGAAACTCTTATTTTTGGCCGATAAATGCACCTAAAACTCGATTTAACAATGTCAGATAAATGCGCCTAAAACTCATCGAATGACTTGGACTCTAACATAGTGATGGTATTGACACCTTGACATCATTGATATCCTCATACGTCAATTAGAGGATATCCCATTCTTCCTTAGACATAGTGCATGTCATGATGCATCAAAGTTCGTCAAGGGTGATGGCTCCAAAAATATCACTAAGCCATGGGAGTTGTAGGAACTCCACTTAAACTCATCATTAGTCCAAGAAGAGACAGGTTTAGCACTTGTGATATTATCAACAGTGATAGTGGGAGCAGTTCACACTCTTTCACATACTAACCGAACTCTCTCATTTATGGATTTTAAAGTGGATCTCATTCTTGATTTCCAATAGGCACAATTCAATCCATCAAAAATTAGTATCCTATTATATACGTTCTCCATTAGAAAATTTGTGATTTAAAAAAAAAAACTGATATCATAGAATAATTTTGCAAAAAATCAGGATTTCACGATAATTTTGTGAAACTTGCTCTGATACCAATTTTTTTGTGCGCAATTACAATCTTAATGGAATATTTATATAATTTGGTGTCTAGCCCACACAATTTAAACTTTTATCTTTATATCCTAAACAAACATCTAGGTGATAAAATAGATAAATTAAATTATGCATAGAGACAAGGAAAATTAAGAAAAAAAAATATTTTAGGTAAAACCTTTTATTCTTCACTTCAAAAAATTTACACGACAATCAACTTATAGACTACTTGATAACCACCACAAGTAGTTTTGCAAATATCTAAAGAATACTACTCGATGAGGAGCAGTCCACACGTGGACTTTAATGCTTGGTATCCACTGATCAATCTTTATCATCAGTAGTGAGTTCCCTCAAGAATTACAAGTTCAATCGTGAAGTTACCTCTCCATACAAATGTATGCAAGATACAAGCTATAGGATTTGAGCTTGACTCACTTAAATATATCTCGGGAGGGGAATAAAAAAAGGTTTAATAAACACAAAAGGTTGAAATTTTTTTCTGAAAATATGCAGAATCAGTTCTAGCGAAAGCCACAATGAAAATAAACACGAAACATGTATTTATAAGATAAACACAAATTTCAAGGCAACGTATTCGTTCGAAAGATTTTTGAATCTCATTTGAACTGGAATTGTAGGCTCGTTTTAATGAGAATAGATCTCGTTCAAACAACCAAGCAATCTCATTTGATCATAGTTCAAATAAGCTAAAACAGTATGCCCTCGTTCTATGCTCAATTCAAGTAAACTTCAAACAAGACTGTGAACAAAACTAAGATTTCGTTAGAATGAGGAAGGAGATCCGCGCATTTTGAAAATATTTTAAAGAAAGAAAAAGCCTTCAAGCTTTAAATAAACAATCATATTTCCCGTTTTATTAAAATAAACATCCCTAAATAAGTTCAAGGAATAAAATTAAACTTAATAACAATATACCTTCATAATGTGAACATAGTTGATATATTGGATCTTTGGACTTTGTGGCGGCTCGAATAAAATTGTAGCGAGATATTCTAAAAACTATACTTAGCCTAAGCTATGAGAAAATTATGCTCTTATAGTTATGCTTTTACCCTTATTTCTTAGGTTGCTTAATAGGTATGGGACGAGTAAGTAGGCCTCGTTGTTGTTGACACTTTTTAGGTATTGTACTAGTGAGTTTAGGTTCATATGGTTGGGTATTTCCTAGGTGGGGGTTAGGTAGTATGCCATTTTGTTGTTCCGTTATCCTAGGTGCAAGACTCGGTAGTAATTATTGGTAGGCTTTCCTCCTAAGTGATAGGCTAGGAAATACCTATGGTTTTGGTGATCTCTAGGTATGGGGCTGGGGATGGTTTAGTCTGGGTTACCCGAATAAAGGGTGGGGCTAATAGACAACTAAGACAACTTGATAATAAATTAATAATTAATGCCTAAGATAAAAAAAAATGGGTATTAATATTAATTTGCATCGCGAGTATGTGGAGGGTTGACGATAATTGGACTGACTGCCTATACAGACATGTCTGTGCTGGCATAACGAGTATTTACAGGGCTAATAATAATTGGTTTGTCTTGCTATAGTGAGTGTCCTGCATTGAAGCTCACGAGTATGCATAGAGTTAATGATTTTGGGTCGATTAACTTTAGTGAGGGGAATATGTGTGATATGTGGAAATCTTAAGAGCACCAAGAGTAAGTGCAGGATGGATATAAAGGTTTACTTGCTATAGTTATGTCGTACGTATGAGAATTGTAAGAGGGTAGTTTAGATAAGATGGAGGCGTAACCCCTTTTGAGTACGGTAATGATAAGTTAATTATCCAAAACCTTGGATTAATGATAGGACACACAAACACAAAATTAATGAACATAGACTCGATTTAAACTCACAAATCTCTCGTGTATAACTCAGAAGGTAGTAATGAACTTAGAAGTAAATTAGCTAGAGGGAGAGATAAGTAAGCACCCTAGATACACCTTGGTAGGCATTCAAACACACCAAACACCCTCCAAAATCTCCGTCAAGTATTAAAAGCTTCGTAATAAATGACAATGGTGAATGAGTAAAACCCTCTAGTTTGTAATAACTCTCTCTAGTGTATATTATCTCTAGTAATAACTTCTGAACTCTCAAAAGATCATCCTTTACTCAGAGGAGGTTGGGGTCTTTAAATAGCCTCCCACACCACCACGAGGCTCAACCATTAATGCCTGTGAAATGACATCCCTCATACCTTATGCCACAACATTAAATACCTGATCCACTAGTTGTCTTCACGTCATAAACATTAAATGCCAAGACATGAATTTTGCCTAACCACTGTGTGTCAGGGGAATGATGTCATAGTGATGGCTCACCAACTGTTTGACAGCCCCAAATACTTCGGTGGTTTACTCAAGTTCCAGTCTGATATTGTTTAGTTGGCTAGTGACATCACCTACAGTTTATGTGACATTAAGTAGAGGTCTATTTGGTTCATAACTCAACGCCCGATGGAACTCCAAGCTACTACGCCCTAGGTTCCACGGCCAGGGTCCTTCGGTGTTTTACCAGGTGTATCTAAGATGGTCAGGACAAGCCCCAACGGTTCCTCACTTCTCAATCCTCCAGACCATGTCCCTCTAAAGTTTCCACGGCGAGGTCACTCGATAGAGCATGAAAGCTCTCCCAGGCCCTGCCAAGCCTGGTCTCTCACGAGTACCGTTTAATCTCACACAAACTCATTATTATTCTTGTTACATAATTTAACCGCTATAGATAATAGTCAATATAAACAAAGATACAATATTACTAACACAATAAGCTAAAGTATGGGTTGCCACGCTGGGCTGCCTCGCTGAACTGCCTCAGCTTCTTAATCCTAAACACTGTTTCTAATGGGAACACTGTTGCTAATGGAGGAATTATTCCTAATCTCAGGACTACCTTCAATCCCCCTCTACATTTGCCCCTTCGTGGAGATATTTATTGTGGTAACAGGAAATTTCTGCACGAAAACTTCTCAATCCGATGAACCTTCTCTGTGTGTAAAATTTTTGGGCTCCTTTCCTTCGTTAGAACTGCAGCCTTATAATCTTCAGAAAAAAGTAAAATTCTCCCCGATGTACCTGAGCTGTAGCGCTATGACTTATTGGGGCTTTGACGAAGGGACATCGCCACTTTTTCCTTATACTGAGCTTCAACCGTTCTAGCTTTTATTATTTGAAATTCTCCCGAAAGGCCTTCTAACCTTCTCAAATACTCATTTTGATTCTTTGTAAGTGAAATTCTCCCTTGTAATGCTTCTCTATGTTCGAAAAAGCAAAAATTATCCCCGATGTAGTCGAGTCACCATTTAAACAACATTTGGACTTGTAGCGAGGGGACATCATAGCTTTTTGAACCGTTGGGACATCTTTTTCGTTGAGAGTTATTGGATATGTCTGACAAAAAAATTTAGCGCCAAAACTCGAACTTTCTTACGAAGGAAACCGTTTCCATTCCCCATACGTCACTTCGTAAATGATGTAGTGTTGTCTTTTCATCTGTGAAAATACTTCCCGAAGTGCCACGTGTTCATTTGAAATGATTATAGGTTGCCTTGCACGTGAGATGGTGGAAAACTCAAAAGTCAGGTTTAAAAGGCTTCAAACGTCTCTTTTATTTCAAAAACCTTCTCTTTCCTTCATCTTCTTCAAGCTCCCGTCTTATTTAGAGAGAGAGAACTGTGCGCAAGCCTCCATTGTTGTCCAATTCTTTACTCAGTCTCTTCCCTCTTTCATATTTTACACCACCACCTGTAGTTGAGCTCCTCCCTCCTTGTTCTTAGCCCTCCTTACCCATCTATACCATTTATTGCAACTCTATTATGTCTTCTTCAAGTACTTCTAAGTTTGCCACCACCACTACTCAGCCAGGCTCCCCCTCTGCCACTTTTGGAACCGCTGCCCTGAATGCTGCTCTGAAAATATTGTGAGTGGCCCAATGTGTGTGTTTCAAACAAAACTAATTTTTCTTCGAAAAAGATCCAACTTTTAATTATGCACCAACCAAGTTGTGAAATCCCAATTCTTACTTTAAACCAATTTAAACTTGATTAATCCTAAACATGCATCTAGTTATTAAAGAAAGTAAAGTAAAGTAAAGAATACTCACAATGCCGGATGTACGAGGAAAAAACCCAAAATGGGAAAACAACCTCGAATGGACCAAGCCAGACAATCACTATGAACAATGGTTTTACAAAGACAGATTAGCCTTACACTAAGACTCGATCCCCACGGGTCTTAACGCTCCTTCTGATCTTCAACCGTTCTTCAATAGTGTCCACGTAGAAATTCCGTCTTCCACGATCTCTGTCCACAACACACGTGCCCACGTATGTCTCGGTGTCCATCGATATGGCTTTGATATGTCTACGATGTCGAACACGATGTCCGTCGCTTCTTCACCGCAAAACCCTTTGTGTTCAATGTGTAGAACAAACAACTTTGGTGCAGCAAGATCACGTAAACATATAAGAATGATAACTCGGATCTTTGCAAACTCTAAGGATGTGTTTAAGACTTTTAAACCTTAGAAAACATGTGCAAACAAGGTTCTGGTTCGTAAAACTATTTTCCAGAAAGCACACTTACGAAATTATGATGCAAACACTGTTTAAATAGGATTTAAATGCCACCTCGAAAAACATGTCGTTGGAATGACTTAAGCATGTCATTCGCTCGATATTGTATCTCGTTCGAACGAGATCCAATGTCGCTCGAGCGACCTTTCGAAAGTTTGACTTTCTTTGACTTTAAGATAAAAATGTCTCTTAACAAAGAGATTCAAATTAGTCAAACTCTATTTCGAGCTTATCATCATAAAATGAAGTTTAAACCATTAAAACACTTTTAAAACATTTTTCTTCTTAAAAATTACATCCTTATCTTTTATAAAATAATTCCGAGCACCATTAATTATACGCATTCATACCTGAGTGATCTCAGAATAAAATTAACCTTGAAGACGAGTAAACTTGCACCAAATAAACATCAGCATCATTATTTCTTTGAAGCTTTGACGCAACGTCTTCAATTTCTTCAATACGTCATAGACCAAGTGGGATCGTGACAAAATAAAATTCTCCCTATGACATATTACAAACACAGTTTTATTCACGGAATTAAGTCAAAGCAATACAGGGACTCAATTGGAAATTTATGTCCTTACAAATCTCCCCCTTTGACTATTCCGGGACAAAACTAAACCAGTGAAATGCCTATCCGGGTCGTCAAGCCGTATGACGCCTAAATCCCATCCCATAAATCCAAATTCAAAAATACAGGACACGGACTAATATATGTAGCATCGACAAGCATGAACTGTCTGAATGTGATGTAGACTTGAAATCTCAAATCACTGAAGCATACCTACACACATGAAACAGACAAACAAATACCAAGTGAAGTATGGAGGAATAAATGAAACCAATTTATATATTCAATAAGAACATATCATTTGAAACATGTGAGCAATTATTTGATACCAATTTGAAACATAAGCAATTATTTGATACCAATTTGAAAGATAAAGTAACACTCAACAAATCTCCCCCTACATCACATACATCTCTCCCACTTTTTTCCTCGAATAGACAATCCAGTGAAAAGATAAACCAATATGAAATATCTAGCATGAGAATATGATACCAAATAGAATCAAGTTAATACCAATTTTGAAAAATGAAAATTGCTAGATAAACATGAGAAAACCAGCTCAACAAGATCATGTAATGCCAAAATAGTAGCTAGTAAACCAATGAATCACACAAAGAGTATATCAGTCAAATCAAGTGTGATAAACAGACATATATACAAAAACCAATTTGGAACATAAAAGCAGTTGCATATAAGCCAATTAATCCAAAAAATGCTTCCTGCAGTACCAAAAATATATCAAATTAAGCCAGAGGACTGCAAACCAATCAGGCGCCATTTTTCACCCTATCGTTCGAACGAGCCAGGGACTTCGCTCAAACGAGATGAGGAAGTCTCTCGAACGAAGTACATAAGTCGTTCGCGCAAGATGAGATGTCGTTAGAACGACTTCGCGCGACCTGCCAAAATTTCCCAGATTCCCAGAAATATTATAAAGTATTGCCTAGTGAAAAAATTTCCACAAAAAAATTCCAGGAAGGGACTGACAGAAGCAAAATAGTAAGATTTTCACACAAAACGCAAAAACTCTTAAAAACTAAAAATGCGAGTTACATGCAAACATAGTACCGATGTGCTCGAACATGGACATGGAATGAATGGGCGTGAAACTATAACAAATGAGTCACAATTCCAACACATCAAAATGATAAAGAAGCTCTAATTGATAGCGATAAATCATCAAACTTTATCATAGCCAAATGACAATTAAAGTGTGAGCTTAATGAATTAAACATACTAAATGCACACAAATCCAGAATTTTGACGATTCTACAAACAATAGCGTCAAATTGCAATGTTTCAACGTTAGGATTAGATGTGCAAACCCGTTTAAATTTTCTCCAACCAAACACCCTCATATTAACATACTTTTTCAAGTTCTTTTGAGGTTTCTAGCACTCTCAACTTAGAGAAAATCTTATTGGCCCTTTTCTTAGCATATTGCATTTTCTTTTGGGCTCTTTTAAACGGTGGCTTTCACGACGAGTTAAATTAGAACTCTCGCAGCCCTTTCTCGTGAATCACTCATCATTTTTTTAAATTCAAATCCATACGGTAAACGGTTATTACATGCACACTTCTACTTAAGTTTACTTACGCATAGATGACAATATTGAGATTAGAATGCCTCCCCAAATTCAAATATGCAAGAGAAGTCAAACATCCATATAAACTGGTGCATGTGTGCGATGTTGGCGTATATACAAAGTCGAATCAAGATGCATATCAACTTAGAAACAACCCCATATAAACAATGGTTAAGATCATTCTAAGTATCGATAATAATGACCAAATATCCTAGCCACATGGATAATGAAACGATGGGGGAGGTCCAAGCACACCAATATGCCACATCAAACATGTAAACTCAAAAACAAAAACCGAAAATCTTTTTGGCTTTTCAAACATATTTTGACTCAAAGAAAAGCAAAATCTTTTTGGATTTTCAAAAGTTTTCTCAAAAACAAAATCTTTTTGTATTTTTCAAATAGGACTCAAACAAATGAAAACTACAATACAAAATGATACATATGTCATAATACTAGCAATGAATATATCATGAAGAAAACTAGCATATGACAAACATGGCAACACAATCATCCTTTAGATTTAGCATGGGAAGAATCAAGTGCAACCAAATGAGAATCATGAAGTTTAATTCCTAAAGCCATTAAATCAGATTTCCTAACCCAAGTAGGTGTAAAACGACGCATGTGGGTGTGGGGAACCGGGGCAACTTTATTCCTAAACTTCCTAGGAGCTTGTCTAAGGTCGTAACAATAATGCCTAAGGTGACCTTTCATACCACAAAAAGTGCAAGTGTAGCGGTGGTGGGAATGATTACCTTTATGTGTACCTTTTCTAACCAACCTAGAGTTTCTCACACGTGCGGGGGGAATGGGAACAACTCTCTCACCAAAACCTATACCTCCCCTATCTCCCTTAATTTGGACGGTGCCTAGGATCTTATTTAACTTCTACGACCTAGACTCCAAATCAAACTTGACTTTAGACGAGTCTTTCAACCTTTCCTCCAACTCAAGAATCCTAGACTCGACTAAACGCCTAGTCTCCTCAAACTCTAAAATCTCCTTTTTCAAGGACTCCATCAAACCACGGAGATTATCTCTCTCTTTCTCCACAAACACTAATTTCTCCCTAAACTTCTTCTCTTGTGCACTAAGATCCTTAATAAAACTATCATTATTTTCTATGGAACGCTCATTCAACTTAGATTGTAATTTTGAGTTAGCCTTTTTCACCTTCACCGTTTCGGCATACAACTCATTAAACGCATTTTGCAATTCTTTCACATCAACCTCCTTCTCGTCACTCTCTTCATCCTCACTAACATGAGATACACTCAAAACCTCCTCGGAAGTGTCATTCACATGAGTATTATCATCGTCGCTCACATGACATGCCATAAATGCAACAAAGTTACGCTCAATGGGGGAACTCTCTCCCTCTTCCGGTTCACTATCACTTAAGGTGGCATTATAGACTATGGGTTGCTTGCCCTCTTTCTTAAGTCTAGTGGGACACTCCTTAACTTTGTGACCGTACCCATCACACCCAAAACACTTATCCGACTCATCTCTCTTAGGCTTTTCAAACTTATCCTTAGAGGTGGGATCCACTTTGTTGTTCTTTAATTTTTCAAATTTCTTGGCATCTTTCGATTGCTTTTGAAACTTAATAAAATTTCTAAATTTCTTTGCCAACAAAGCAACATCCTCAAAATCGGAATTGGAATCGGAATCCGAAACTTTAATTTCCTCCTTCCGGGTTTTCAAAGCAATCCCCTTTTCTTTCTTAGGCACTTGCTTGGAGGTAATCATGTCGATTTCATAGGTTTGTAAGTCACCTACAATATCTTCTAGTTTTGTTGACTCTAACCTACCCAAAGAGTTTAAAATGGTCACTTTCGCATCAAACCTACTAGGCACCGACCTAAGGATTTTCTTAATGACACGGTTGTCGAGAATTTTCTCACCTAGGTTAAACGACGAGTTGACAATAGTGGATAACCTAGCATAAAACTCATCAAAGGTCTCACTCTCTAACATCCTAATGGTCTCAAACTGTGTAGTGAGATTTTGATGTTTTGACGCCCTAACTGTGCTAGTGTCCTCGTGAGTGAGTGCCAAAATATCCCAAGCCTCTTTTCATGTTTCACAAGTCATAATTCTGTTATATTCTTCGTGTGTGACATGTGAAGAAATAACGTGCAGACCCTTAGAATTATAATGTGCAAGTCTTTATTCAGTTTTGGTCCAAGACTCAACAGGCTTTAAACTAGTGACCTCACCTACAATAGTGACAGGGGGTGTCCAATCTTTCTCAACTGCAAGCCAAACAGGCTCATTAATAGATTTTAAAGAACATCTCATTCTCATATTCCAATAAGTATAATTAGTTCCATCAAAAACAGGAGTTCGAGAAAATTCACTATATCCAGAATTCATCTTTGAAAATACACGGGATCACAAAACAAATAAAAATGTTTTCAAGCTCTGAATGCTGCTCTGAAAATATTGTGAGTGGCCCGATGTGTGTGTTTCAAACAAAACCAATTTTTCTTCGAAAAAGATCCAACTTTTAATTATGCACCAACCAAGTTGTGAAATCCCAATTCTTACTTTAAACCAATTTTAACTTGATTAATCCTAAACATGCATCTAGTGATTAAAGCAAGTAAAGTAAAGTAAAGAATACTCACAACGCCGGATGTACGAGGAAAAATCCCAAAACGAGAAAATAACCTGGGACGGCCCAAGCCGGACAATCACTATGAACAATGGTTTTACAAAGACAGATTAGCCTTACACTAAGACTCGATCCCCACGGATCTTGACGCTCCTTCTGATCTTCAACCATTCTTTAATAGTGCCCATGTAGAAATTCTATCTTCCACGATCTCTGTCCATAACACACGTGTCCACGTATGTCTCGGTGTCCACCGATATGGCTTTGATACGTCTACGATGTCGAACACGATGTCCGTCACTTCTTCACCGCAAAACCCTTTGTTTTTAATGTTTAAAACAAACAACTTTAGTGCAACAAGATCACATAAACATATAAGAATGATAACTCGGATCTTTGCAAACCCTAAGGATGTGTTTAAGACTTTTAAACCTTAGAAAACATGTACAAACAAGGTTCTGGTTCGTAAAACTATTTTCCAGAAAGCACACTTACGAAATTATGATGCAAACACTGTCTAAATAGGATTTAAATGCCACCTCAAAAAATGTGTCGTTCGAATGACTTAAGCATGTCATTCGCGCGATATTGTATCTCGTTCGAACGAGCGAATGTCGCTCGAGCGACCTTTTGAAAGTTTGACTTTCTTTGACTTTCAGATAAAAACGTCTCTTAACAAAGAGATTCAAATTAGTCAAACTCTATTTCGAGCTTATCATCATAAAACTAAGTTTCAACTATTAAAACACTTTTAAAACATTTTAAAACATATTTCTTTATAAAAATTACATCCTTATCTTTTATAAAATAATTCTGAGCACCATTAATTATACGCATTCATACCTCAGTGATCTTGGAATGAAATTAACCTTTAAGACGAGTAAACTTGCACCAAATAAACATCAGAATGATTATTTCTTTGAAGCTTTGTCGCAACGTCTTCAATTTCTTCAATACGTCATAGACCAAGTGGGATCGTGACCAAATAAAATTCTCCCTATGACATATTACAAACACAGTTTTGTTCATGGAATTAAGTCAAAATAATACAGGGACTCAATTGGAAATTTATATCCTTACATGCTCGTCAAGAGCAACTACGCTTCTATCGCCGGGCGCCCATCTTTGGTGAAGATCATGCAAGACTTTCCCTTTCTCGTCCAAGTTTGACCCTTTACTGTTGGGTGATGAGGACATGGATTCATTAAAGTGGGGCTATCTTCCCCCAGAGGGGACTCTGCGCTTTCGTTTAGACCGTGGTGATTTCCCTTATTCCCAGATTGACTTCGAAGCACCTGGGGGGTCACCATCCCATTTCAGTGTCTGGAATACACATATGCAGAGTTCTTACGTTGCTTCTCTTGAAAAGGTTGGTCTTCATCGAGCCTACTGGTTTGGGGATTTCACCCTCTCTAAGCACAACGCAATGCTTCATGTGCTAGTTTCCATATGGAACATCATAACTCACACATTCTTTGCTTCACGGGGGGAGTTCATCGTTACACTGGAGGACGTTTGTGAACTCCTTGGGTTTGAGACCATGGGTGAGTTCACCTACCACAATAAGGCCTTGAATGCCGAAGAGGCTGCTGATCAAGCTGAGTTTGATCGGATCTACCGCAGTTGCACTGGTTCCTCAAACAAAAACACATTTACTCCCCTCATCAACTATTTTTTTGAAGCTCCGACCCAGAAGGATGTCAATACTACAATGGGCCGAGGTAGAAGTTCATCCCTGAAACTACCAGCCTACATACTTGTGTTGTTTTCACGCTTCTTCCTGACTGGGAGACCCAATGATTAGCCCAGGAGGGACCTTATAAATATTTCCATTCATTTGTCCAGGGGTTTCAACCTTCCTCTGGCCGCCATCGCCTTGGGGTCCCTTTACACCTGGTTAGATCGAACCCATATCGACATGGAACGATCACTAGGTCATTATAACATGGCCAATTTTGCCAACACCATCATTTTAATGAGCTTCCTTTACACCCGTTTTCCTGCCATTGCCGCCAAGTCTATTTCTCTGCCTGTGAGCCAAGGTATCAAGCCCCCACGCCTCCTATGTTTTCATAAAAAATAAAGTCGAAAGGAGATAATGGAACTTTTTGATCTTTTAGACTTCTTTGTGATGAGGCCATACAGTGAGTCTACATTTGCCCATAGTTGGGGTTTCTTTCCTTCTGCAGCCACAACAGTCAAGTTCATTCCATTTGTAGAAGATCCTTCGCAAGCCGTGGTGCTTCTATTTACCCATTGGTTTATTCCTTCCTATACTGAATGGAGATACACCTCAGAGCTCTATAACCCTGACAGTGTAATACCCCGTATTTTTATGCTATATTAATTTGGGGATTTATTAAATTTAATGTGAATAATTTATTTAATAAAAATCCGGAAATTAATTATGTTATAATTATTAACGTGATGAGAGTTAGTAATTATGGGAAACTTGTTGAATATTACTAATGAGCAAAGTAATATATTATATTGATTATATTGAATGTCATGAGTGAATTAAATGACTATTTCGAAAATTTAAGTCGGGACGTGCCCGTGTCACGTCAGGACTAATTTTGTTAAATAAAAAGTGAATATTTTATAAGTTGTTCGTATAGTCGTTTTGAGCGTGCCAACGTGTCCGAAAGGGTCGAGATAGTCAGAAAAGTGTACCCGGGGGTGTAGTTTGGGTCTCGGGGCATTTTTAGGCTTAATTAGTACCCCGAGAGGGCATTTTAGTCATTTTACATAATTGGGTAATTAAACCCACGAAATTCAGCAACCTATATCAGCCATTTAGGTTAGCTTTTAGGGTTAGAATATCCATAAATCAAGTGACGGACATTGGAGAAGAGATGAGAGAGCTCCAAGGCAATTCAAGGCCAAAAAGCCACCGGTTTGCACCGCCGCCACCACCACCGCGTAGATCGCGAGACGAGGAACGCAACCATACCAAAATCATCCGTGAATCAGAATACCAAAAATCCCAAGCAAGTGTTTAACTTGCGTATTTTCGTTAATGCAATCTTCATATTGGTTTAGGATTGATTAGAGATGATAAATATGGAAGAACACCCAATTTGTGTTAGGAAAATGCATGTAGAAATGATTTATATAAAATTTTGGAACCCTTGCCATGTAGAGGAAATAAACCACGAAATTTTGATGATCATAAGAAAGAAATTCTGGAGAAAGATTTGTTAGAAAACTGTTTAAGAGAATTCTAGGGTTCTTGATAATTGGAGATAATTCTAGGTTGAAAATCCATGTTTAAATGATGAATATGTACATGCCTTACGTTAGAATCATCTGGTATATTGTTATTATGTTAGTAGTAGAATTCTGGGACGATTGGAACTTGAAAATATGGATTTGGTGTAATTTTGGTGATGAAACCCGTAACTGCATTCTGCAGAATTTTTCCCAGACCTGCTTGATCGATCGATCGAGCCCAGAGCTTCGATCGATCGAAGGTTCGATCGATCGAGCCCCAAGCTTCGATCGATCGACCCCTCCGGGAAGATTCCTAATTCCCTCTTTAAATGAGATAAATTCAAATTGTCGTGATGAAATTCTTGGGCATTCTTAATAAAATGATTTGGGAGACATCGAGGACCAGTAGGGCATAGGAATAAATGTTGGGACCTTTAATCTTCAACGAGAATGTTATTTATGGGACATTTACTTTAGGGTTGGTGAATTTATAAATTTAAAGGGTGAGGTGCGTAAGAGAGTTACGTTGGAACCTAATAAAGGCACTTACTGAATTTCAGATTTGTGAGGATATAGTCCACGAGTGTCAGGTAATGAGTGAGAAAACCCTTCGAGTTAAGGTTAGGAACGAAACCTTATACGTAATTCTATAAATGTTAAATTAAGGATAAATGGTATAATTATGGGTGACGAGAAGAACCTATATTAATATAATAAAAGTGGTATATTTATATGATTGTGTGTACATATATTATATACTTGTGAAAATCATGCCCACGCTACTTGCTATCCCTGAGGTTACCGCGATGGGACAAGTCTTATCTCGATGGGACCTTTATGGGGGATATTGACTTGTATCCTAGAAGATAGATATCCTTTGTACAGGCTATCGATGTGATAGTTCAGACGGTCCTAAGAGACGCAGGCATGTGCCATCCTCTTAGAGACTTGGAATCTATGCTTCGCCTCAATATTGTTTGTGTATTCATGTTAATACAATTCGAGAGTGATTCCGATTGTATTCCCCTTAATATGAGTGATATGGGGTTCTGGATAGTAGAGTATGCACGCACCATAGTTTTATGAGGGGTGCTGTTAGTTTATATATATTATACGAGTAGTTAATATATATAAATGAGATTTTGAAATTTGAAACTGCCTATTGTGATTTGATAAGTAGGACTTGGTTGATGACTCAGATAGTGAATACTTGTTTCGTGAAAGTAAAATATGTCACTGGGAAACGTTATAAATTAATAAGAAGCTAAAACGAAAATTGTGCTACCAATCTGGAAGTAAATGTTTTTTAAGCAAAAGATTGTTCGGTTTTGAAATCTTATGAGTAAGTTAAGATACGCTAAATTATTGGAAAAGGTTAGTATGATAAAATTGTTAAGAAACTGTTGGGAAGGTTAGTGCGATAGGTGTGCACATTAGAAGAGAGGTGAGTATTTATCAAGAGAGTGACGCACTTATATGTTGTTGCATTGGCCTGTATCAATTTAAATACTTGCTAAACGTATTTTAAAAATCAAACACACTTTCGGGCTCTGACCCGTTTCTTTCTCTCTATCTCTCTTGTATATATATGTATATATTTCAGGATCCCAGCCACAGGGGCGTCTTGCTTAGGATCCCTTGAAAGGAACGTGTTGCAGCTTAGGTGGGAGTTGCAGGTTACTTGCGTAGACGGCTTCCCTTATTGACTCCACTTTTAGCATTCTCATTTATTGGGCATGTGTCGCCCTTTCCATTATTTCATTATTGTTGGGACATTTGTATTTCAGTTATTTCCAATATTTTTACGATGGGTTTTATTCAGTTTGTATTGGTAACTTTAGTTTTCACATGTGGACATTCGTTTGACGAATGTATTATATTATCTGGTTTATTGTGGTGTGATTCTTAATTGTAGAAATGTTGTTTTAAATACACAAATGTTTTTCTTTAAATAAAATTTGGAATGTATGTAAATGGTTTTGACACTTAGCTTAATTATTTAGGGTGCTAAATTGGAAAATGTATTTTTATCGACAGTGATGCTGAGAATGAACCAACTGTTTACCTTGATTTAATTTAATAAAGGAGTGATCGCCCGGTATTTAATTAGGCGGGGTGTCACAGAAAGATATAGCAGGCAATTTAAGTTTGATCAGGGTGCCCCTCAACTTATGTTTCAACACAACCATACAAAGGCAACTTTCGCTAAAGCTTGCACCTTCTATACTGCAGCAACGGTGCTTGGTATGATGTCTACCATCGATGGGCGAGTCACCGTTCCTAGTGCCACTAGGAAGGGGTACGTATCCACCTCTTTTTCCACCAAGTTTCATTTGGGGTAGTTGGAAATGATCCTTGAGTATGTTCAGTCCCCCCCTCAATATACCCCGGACCTTTCTTTCTCTACTTCTGAACTAGGTCTGAAGAGGAACTTCGTGCTTGGAGTTGAGTTTCCCCTGAGTAAAACCATCAAGTAACCTCCCCAAGAGACACCCCCTTATTTCCCAATGATCCCCACTGCCACCACGAAGCCCAAGTCCATTGCAACTCCCAAACAAAATTCCCCTTCAATCGAAGCTACAGCAGGCGAAGGGCCTTCTTAGCCACCTGCCAAAAAGACCAAGAAGTCTAAGTCCTCAAAGTCCAAGTGTCAGGCTCAAGCACAAACTCCTTTGGAGGCATTCCCTATTCCCTCCATTCCTCCTCTTATGTCTGCAGAGGTAGTTGAAGAGCTGAGGAGGTAGGTTCAAGATGAGGTCAAAAGAATAAATGTTGAGTTTCATCGGTGCACTATCGTCTTTCCTCCTTCGACTGCTTTTCCCACGATCGTGGTTGATCCAACTGAGCCATCGAAAAAGAGGAGAAAAATGTCGAAGGTACCTCAAGGTGGTGATGCAATGAGCGCAAGGAAGAAAATTCTGAGTACCAAGACCCAGAAGAAACGTCCGCCCGAGAAACCTCCCTCCCCAGCTCCCTCTGCTGCTGCCTCCTCGCCACCTTCACCAGTGGTTATATCTTCTCATTCTCCCTCTGGATCTGAGGTATGTGTGCATTCATTTTTGTTCTTATTCCCCTATTCTTAAGGCAAGCTACATCTTCTTATTTCTTAATAATTTTTGGTGCAGGGAGTTGAAGAAGAAAGGCCCAGTCCCCCTAGACCCCCTATAAGTCATTTCATGGGGGGCGCTGCGGTATCCCTCTAGCCGACACTACCCTCCCCCATTCCCCCTAATAAGTCTTACTTACTCTCGTTTTTCATCTTCCCAACGGGCTAGAGATGCTATTGTGGGGGATGCTACCATTGAATATGTTCGAATATCTTCTTAACATGATACAACTCCCCCAGCTTCTTCTGAATTAGAACTTCAACTCGAGGTTCTTCTGCCCCTTATTTTAGTTGTAGAAAGTTCCCCCAAGGTAACATATTATCTATTACCTATTAGGTGTGGTAACATTTCTCTACCCCACCCCTTTTCTTTCTGTGTAATATGTTGAACCTTGACATGTTGGGGTGACCTAGGTTGAGATGGCATCTCTGGTAGCTAACATCTTTCTTCTCCTTGTACTGACGAGACCTCTGACTGCAATTCCCCTCTTTAGTGCCATAACGGGGGTAAGTAACGTTTATAAGTATTTCTCTATTTTTGAGTACTAATTTGTCATTTCTAACACTTAGCTTTGTTGCTGCAGCTTTCTCCAAGTCTCTCCCCACCCTTTGTTCTTAGTGGCCTTTTCCTTTCCAAGGCCAAGCTTGATGCTGCTGTCTCATGTAGTGATTCTTTAGTGCCTGCCCATGCTGGGGCATTGCTTGGAGGTTCCTCATGTTCTTTCAGTGAAACTCCTTCTTTGTCCTTGGTACCGTTTGTTGGCGAGGGAGCTTTGCTATCGTTGAGGCTTCTGAGGCAATGAGCCTTCCTCCAACGGTTCCTGCCCCAATGGCCTCCACGGTGACTCCCGTTCAAGCTCTTACTATGACTGACGTATTTCACTAATTTCTCTATTAAGATTTTTCACAAACTCCACCTATAATGGTGACTTAACAACAAAAACACTTGTTAATATTTTTCACAAACTCCACCTATAACGGTGACTTAACAACGAAAACGCTTGTTAAGATTTTTCACAAACTCCACCTATAACGATGACTTAACAACGAAAATGCTTGTTAAGATTTTTCATACACTCCACCTATAATGGTGACACAACAACGAAAATGCTTGTTAAGATTTTACACAAACTTTACATATAATGGTGACTTAACAATGAAAACACTTGTTAAGATTTTTCACAAACTCCACCTATAACGGTGACTTAACAACGAAAACACTTGTTAAGATTTTTCGTACACTTATTATTTGTTCTACCTCTTCTCAGGTTGCACGGAAAAATTCCCCACCAGTTCTTTCGCCTAGTGGATCACCCCATCGGGAACCCGTCGTCTTGGAAGATTCTAGCCAAAATGATCAAGGTTCCATGACCGGTGCTGCTGTCGAGAGCGAATTTGGGTGCGAGCTTCCTCTACCCGACTTGGCTCCTCATGCCTTCTGCTTGATGGTGCTTCAATGTGATCCTCAAATGCCTTAAAACCATCATTTGGTAGTTGAGCAACTTGTGAACCATCATCCTGAAACATTCACGGTGGATTGCCTACGTTAAAACATCTCGCTTATGAGTTACAGGCTTCAGGGCATGGTTACCGTTATTGCTGAAATTGCTAATACTCCAACTGAAAATATTACCAGACCCCTCCTCAACCAATTCCTGGGTTATCTGAGGGATTTGGGTTGTGACGGGTTCCATTTTGAGTGGCTTATCACGCATTTAAAGACTTTAAAGAGCCGATAACTAGACAACCACAGGGAACTGTTACGAAAACATCAGGAGGATCCGCGGGCCGAGGAAGCTAAATTGGCCAAGTTAGCCCCTCTTCTAGAAGCTTTTGATAAAGAGGTGGAGGACATCGAAGAAGCTTTGCATATAGTGAAGATGAAACGAGAGAAACTCCTTATCGAGCGCACACAAGCACAAACGAGGTTGGAGGTCTCTATCAATGCTCAACGGTCTTGCCAAGAAGCTTATTTGGGCCTCCCTGGATATTTTTTCTCTTCTACAGATTTATGCTTCCTCTTAGGCCAATGAGCTTGTCTATATATATTTTTCTTTTTTTTCCTTCTCATGTAATTCTTGGGCAATAGCTCCCAATTTTTTTTAATGCCCCAAAGTTTATGAATGGAAAAAGATATTTATTTTCTCATGCCATTTCTTTGTGTTACACCTATTTGCATAGATTGTGAAGTGTGAAGTTCTGTAATTCTCTTATCTCTACTTGAGTTATAATAAAAAGAACTTGCATACTCATCATAAAAAGAACTTGTGTATTCATAACAACAGTTAGCTACATCAGTGGTCCAAACATAATTGTCTACACATGATAGACTTTCAATCGTTTAATGTTAATCTTGAATGGTTTATCTTCTTCCATCATAGAAATTAAGCAATAACCTGAGTCATGAGCTTCTTTTACAATGAAAGGTCCCTCCCAATTTGCTGCAAACTTGGGTAGAGGAAGCCCTCGATGTGTTTTACTGCTGCTTTCAATACGAGGTCTCCCTCCACGAACTTCCTTGGTCTTACTAAGTTATCATATGCCTTGGAGAGCTGTTTCGTATACATTTGAAAGTGTTGCATCGCATTATCTATGTGTTCATCCAACGCTTACAACTGCACGTGTCTATTCTGAGGGAGCATGCTACTTTGCAAAGCATATCAAGCAGAGGGAACTTCTAACTGCAATGGGAGAATCAGCTCAGCCCTATAAACGAGGGAGAATTGAGTATACCCTACGGGCTTTCTTTTAATTGTTCGATAGGCCCATAATAAAACTGGTATTTTATCATCCCACGCTCCTGGGAAATCCTCCATTATTTTAACCAAGATATTAACCAAATTTTTGTTAGTTGCTTCGGCTTGATCGTTTCCCTTTGGATATGCCACCGTTGAAGTATGATGGATAATGGAGTATTTATGTGTGAGCATCGTTACTTCTGAATTGACAAAAGGGGTTATATTATCTGAAAGGATAACCTTTGGGATCTCAAAACGGAAAATGATGTATTCTCTGATGAAGTTTCTCACCACCCCTGTTATTTCCCTTCTCAGTGGTATCGCTTCAACCCACTTTGTGAATCACTCCATTGCTACTAGTATCCATATCTTCCCCCTTGAATAAGGATGTATTGCCCCTACCAGGTCAAACGCCTAAGTGTGAAAAGGATAGGGCGTTGTCAGGGAGTGTTGGTCCACTGATGGGCATGGATCATGTTTCCATGAAGTTGGCAAGCCTTGCACCTTCGAACGAACTCAACAGAATCTTTCTCCATCGTTGGCCATAGAGTTGTGCATCCACACCCTTTCTATTAGTAGATGATAGGAAGTTTCACTCTCTATTACGTGGAACTTCATATGGGAACTCATATTTCCCATTACAATCCCAAGATTAACATACCCAATGGATTTGGAAGATTGGTTATCATACCCCAAAATCACCAAAGGCATGGGGACCAACCTCTCTTCTGGAATATTGGCTGCGTGGAAGGAGTTGATTGGCATAATATTAATGGAATCTCCCCCATCCATAAGATTCCTTGCGAAACTAATTCCGTTGACGCTGGCGGTCACATACAATGGCATGTTATGAGGGAATCTTATAGACCTATCGCCATCGCTGAAGGTTACTTCAGACAGAAACCTCCTTACCAACCTGGCCATGGGTCCCTTCTATCTCAACGAAGGGACTGCATTTTTCCTCGTAATGTCAAGTATTTCCTAGGTTATTTCCAACCTACTCTCTTTCGGTATCCCCACCTGGCCGAAGAACCACGTGAATTTTAGGGATTTTGAAATTGCACAGTAATCTAGGACTAGGTCTGCTTCCATAACTTCAACACTGTATATGTCCTCCATGTCTTTGGCGCTTACTTCATCATAGGCCAATACTACGTTAGCCATTCCCTCAGTACCGGTATCCAAAGCTTCTTCGTACTCGTCCTCTCTTTCTCCTCTCCCCGCCTCTTCATCATAGGCCACCACAAGATTAGCCCCATGTGCTGGTAGTGGGTTATTGTTGAAGTTCTATGGAGGGATTTGCAGCACCCCTGCCTTAACGTACTTATTGATGATTCTTCTTAGTGTGAAATAGATCTATGTCAGATGCTGGATCCTCCGTTGAACTTGACAGTACTTAGGATCCGCCTTCGTTGATGCATCTCGTTCCTCAACGGGAATGTCTTTTGGTTCGTAGACCGTTCCTCCTTGGATCATTGCGTTGTAACAGCTGACAACCTCCTCCATTGTACAAGGCAATAGTGGTGGGTCCTCCCTATTTCTTCCAAACTTCCTTTTATTGTCCTTCTTCAGTGCCTTACCCCCATCTGCCCCCTCAGTGTACCCTACCCATGGGAGCTGAGACCTCCCCCCACAGGTTGTATTGCCTGCCTAAACATTATGGGCACTGCCAATGGATATGGCCGCACAACCAATGAGATGTTTCTTGACAGTTTCAGGAACACCAAAAAAGTCCCCTCATGTGTCTCTTTGATAAGATTGCAAATGTACTCAGGAAGCAGCCCCTCAGCGTAAATCTGTAATAACTTGGACTCTTTGGTCTCCTCCCTTACATCGAGGGATCTTTCCCTGAACCCTTGAACGTATGCCACCACAGCTTCCCCGGGTCGTTGCTTCTCACTCCCTAGTTGGGTCAAAGTAAACTCATATTCTGCTAGAAATAACTTCTGGACGAACAAAACATGCATTTCTTCCCACGTAGAAATGCTTTTGGGCGCCAAATGAGAATACCAGGTATATGCTTTATCGATTAAGGATTTAGAAAACTCCCTCAACCTGAGCTTCTTATTATTACAATGTGCCCCTAAGTGTTCAATGAAGCGCTTAATGTGCTCCTTCGGGTTCCCACCTTTTCTTATGTGTTTTTCAAAAATAGGAGGAATGTAGTCCTTTGGATAGGGCTCATCGTTGTATTCTTGGGGATATGGTGTTTGAAAGTCATCATAGATCGAAGCTACCTCGCCCACATATTGCGAGGAAGCTTTTACGAACTTCAGTATCTCCTTTTTCATCTCCTTCCTCATTTCCTCCATGGGTGATGCTACTGGGGCAATAACCAACGAGAGCATGGGCTGAGTGCCCATTACAGCTGGAGCAGTCGTTATAGTTGGGGTAGTTGATACTCCTGATGTTTCCACTACTGGGTTCACAACAGAGGGTATGCTCGCTGGGACCGTTCCCGTTACACCTGCACCTGGTGGGGCCGTTGGGGCTGCCCCTAGTGTTACGAAGGAATTGGCTTCAAATTCTCCCAACACCGTTGAAGCTATCAGAGTTTTCAAAAACTCATAAAACTGACTCATGAGGAGTGCCACCTAAGTGGGTCCCAACCCTGCACTTGTGGAAGCTTGTGTAACCCCTGGAACGCTAGTCGTCGCCTGAACCGGAGGTACCTCTATTCAAGGAGCCCCATCCCTTAGAGCCTCCAGTTCTCTCGCAGCTTGTTCTTCATTGTGTTGGATGTCATCAAAGTTGAGCCTTCGATTAACGTTATCTTACGCCATACTCATTGCTTAGAAGAATTGCCTCCCCAGTAGAGTTGCCAAATGTAAGAGCTTAGTTTAGATAAGATGGAGGCGTAACCCCTTTTCAGTACGATAATGATAAGTTAATTATCCAAAATCTTGGATTAATAATAGGACATAAAAACACAAACTTAATTAAGATAGACTCGGTTTAAACTCACAAATTTCTCGTGTATAACTCAGAAGGTAGTAATGAACTTATAAGTAACTTATCCAGAGGGAGAGAGAATTAAGCACCCTAGATACACCTTGGTAGGCACTCAAACACACCAAACACCCTCAAGAATCTCCGTCAAGTATTAAAAGCTTCGTAATAAATGACAATGGTGAATGAGTATAACCCTCTGGTTTGTAATAACTCTCTCTGGTGTATATTATCTCTAGTAATAACTTCTGAACTCTTAAAAGATCATCCTTTCCTCAGAGGTGGTTGGGGTCTTTAAATATCCCCCACACCACCTTCGAGGAAACTCATCCATTAATGCCTATAAAAAGACATCCCTCATACCTTATGCCACAACATTAAATACCTGATCCACTAGTTGTCTCCACATCATAAACATTAAAAGCCAAGACATGCATTTTTCCTAACCACTATGTGTCAGGGGGCTGTTGTCATAGAGATGGCTCACCAACTGTCTGATAGCCCTAAATACCACGGTGGTTTACTCAAGTGCCGGTCTAACATTATTTAGCTAGCTAGTGACATCACCTACAGTAGATGTGACATTAAGTAGAGGGTTATTTTGTTCACAACTCATCTCCCGATGGAACTCCAAGCTGCTCCGCCCAAGGTTCTACGGCCAGGGTCCTTTGGTGTTTTACCAGGTGTATCTAAGATGGTCATGACAAGCCCCAACGGGGCCTCACTTCTCAATCCCCCAGACCAAGTCCCTCTAAAATTCCCACGGCGAGGTCACTCGATAGAGCATGAAATCTCTCCCAGGGCCTGCCAAGCCTGGTCTCTCCCTAGTACTGTTTGACCTCACACAAACTCATTATTATTCTCTTTACATAATTACAACCGTTATAGCTTATAGTCAATATAAACAAAGATACAATATGACTAACACAACAAGCTAAAGTATGGGTTGCCACGCTGGGTTGCCTCGCTGAGCTGCCTCGGCTTCTTAATCCCAAACACTGCTGCTAATGGGAACACTATTTCTAATGGGTGAATTATTCATAATCTCAGGATTACCTTCAAGCCCCTCTACAAGAATAAAATAAATTTAAATTGAGTAAGATAAAGATCTAATTAATATTGTGATAATATAATTGGACTTAATTAATGGGAGCTTAGTTATGTGGGTAGTTAGTGATGTGTTACTTTACCCTCATGTTACTATATCATTTAATTTAAAATACTCTATTGTAATATTTATCATGTATAATTCTTGTATCTATATTTACGAATCCTAATTGGGAGGAGTAGCTGGTATGCATGTGGCAGGCTCTGACCCATTGCGTTGAGTAACATTCAGGTATAGTTTATGTAGTAGCTGCACTGGATGTACTGGAGACTTATGGAGTGAAGCTAGACGTTTATCTTCATTGCTTTAGTAGTTTAAATTTCATTCCATCATTTTATTTATGAGACACTCATTTATGGATTTTTATGGGCCATACGGTTTCATAGTTGTTTATCACTTTCAGTCAGCGATTTTTATTGGATTATTTAATTTGAGTATTCATTTATCGTTTGCAGTTGGATTTTATTTAGCATACTGATGGAAATTATGGTTCGGTACTTATATTCGTTGGACTAAATTTCATTATATCCTGTGGAAACAATGTTTTTATTGTCTCATATTTCTGTCACATGCTGAGAATGGTATTATAGTGGTAACGCCCGACGTAGGTTGACGGCGGCGTCTGGACCCCTCCAATGGTAAAATGCACAGGATATCATATTTCGTCATCCGATTTTAGTGATACTAATAGTAATTACAATGATCCTCCTATTTTTAAAGAAGAAGTGTATCCTCCCATGATACCTCTTCTTCCCTCATTTTTCATAAAGTCTCACATTTAGGAGTGAAGTATGCATTTCCAATTTTATGTGACTATTTTAGAAAAATGGATAGTAAATATTTTGCATCTTTATTGTGACATGTTACTCTTATATGATACAATGACATATCATTCATGCGATTTAAAATTCTTTATTATTGATGATTTTGGTGCATACCATTATAATCATGGATTTAAGGTTAAAATTAGTGTTGTATGGTTAAACTCTCAAATTTATGATGTGTTAGTACTTAATGCTATAAAGTTTATTATTTGGAAGGACCCAAAAATCTTTCGATTATTGATTATAGTGATGGTGATAATTGTCAAAAATTTATATATTATTAGTCTTTTTTCCTTATATATTTTTTCCTTATTTTTTGTTTGTTTTAATTTTTTATAGTTAACATTAATTTTTTTCTTCACTTTGGAAGTTGTAGAAAAAGGGGATTTTCAAGTAATATCATCATTTTAATTCTTTATTTTATTTGAGCATAAATTGAGGACGATGTAAAATTTTGGCTTGGGGTAAGGATGATATTTGTTGATGCAAAAAACTAGACTAGGCCTAATTGATTGATCAAGGATAAATAAACAAAAACAAATAAGACAGAGATTTTTAAATTCGTTCGGCTCAATGGAAAAGCCTACGTCCACTGTTATGTATTGGCTGCCTTGATTTGTTTTCGATCCCTTGCAATGAGGGTGATACAATGTATTTATAGCCCAAGAGGGGTACTGATAGCTGTCATGTGAAAGGATGGAATGCCTTTATTTTTAGGCATTTTCATCAATAGATAATGAGAATTAAATATACTATTGTTGTCTCGTCACTGGTTACACAGGTTGTATGACGGATGTCGCTTCGTTGGCTGTACAGGTTGGATTTTTGGTAGTTGGTCGGTCTTCCCAGTTGCTTGGGCTTCCATGTTGGTCGGGTTGCTATGTTGGTCGGTCTTTTGCATCATGCTGACTTGGATTTGAGCCACACTGGATGACATGTGTTGGTTTATAATTAGTCCACGTAAGGTTGTAAATTTTGGTATCAACAGAAGCCCCCAATGATTTATACTTGGAGATAATGCGAAAGTGTGGAATATTAATCTTTAACAGTAGTTCGGGCTACTTGGTCAGCTACAGACCTTCCAGACTTATGAAATTTATCCACTTAATTGATGATTTTTTAGCACGAATGGCAATTTTGTAAATATTTCAAATTTTAGCAAACTTTTGTAGGGTATCTTCGTCTTTTCCATTATTAGCCACCGTAAAATCAACCTTCGTTCACTTTAATCATTACGTTTCCCAGTTTTCGACGCGTCTTATAAAAAGAGTGATAAAACTTCGATCATTTTCTACCTCTTATTTCTGATTCTTCTGATGTGTTCTTTGATCTTTCATGTGATTATTTTCTTTTCTATCTTCAGTTCTTGCTGAATCCTTAAACCTTTGTAAGAATTTTTCTTCCCTTTTTATTTTTTTTCTTCATCATGGTTTAAGCTATCGAGTCACTTGGTGAGTTTAGAATCGACTTTTACATTCCACCTTGGGTTATGTTAGAACATCCCACTTTTCCTTCTGATTTTTCTCTCTTGGTGAGGGCCATTGGTTCCTTTCCATCTTTATCATTGAATGTGGGTTCACATTTCCTCCCAATCCCCCGTTCCTGGAGTTTTGTTAATATTTTGATATTGTTCCTGAAAGAGTGGATCCTAATACATGGAGAGTAGTGAATAGAGTATATAGGTTAAATCAAATCTATGGAACCCATCTAGGGATTCCAGAAATCATGTTTTGTTATAAATGGGTAATTAGTGATAACACTTTTTATTTTAAAACTAGGGTAGTTAGTAAAGGTTTAGTAGTTAACCTCTCTGATTCTAATAGGGATTATTTTGATCATGAGATAGTTGTAAAAAATTGGCCACATGCTCCTTTAGTTGGAGTTTCTAAATATCAAGGACCTAGATGTCCGCTCTTTGGCCATGGAATAGGTTGTTTTGTGTTTTAGTAATTTTTCCCTATTTATATTTGATAAAATGTCATATTGATTGTTGTTTTATAAATTTAATTGCAGTTGATCAGAAAAGAAAATCCCCCAAAGAGAGTGAAGTAAATTTGAAAGAATTGAAGTTTATCTGGAGGGCTTCACAAGATAGTTATTGAGGATCACGTTAGGTCCACCTCCAATTTGCTTCAATAAAGAAACATTGTTTCTTCCTTTATTACCTCCTTCTTCTCATATTCTGGTAATTGATCTTGATTAAGAGGTTGTTGTTGATTAAGACACTCCTCTATTTAAAATCATAAATAAGAGAAAGTTTCCAGACCTTCTCGGTGGTAGCACTTCTGGCTCCCAGTACTTACTGAAGGAACCAAAAATAAAGTAGAGGATGTTATGAAGCCCCTAGTTCCCAAGGCCCCAGGCCCCAAAGACCTATCCCCTAAAGATGTAGCTCCCAAAGATGATGAAGTTCCTTTGAAGAGGCTTAGGAGAGGGCTTGCTAAGAAGCAGTTAGACCAGGTGACTGATCAACTATTCTTGGTTGGATTACCTTCTTATGATATTGTTCCACCAATAGCTATTACTTTTAGTTTGGCTAGGAAGTTAATAAATTCTGGTACTTTTCTAGACCACAGGGGGGTGGATGCTATGCTCTCCCGAGTAAGGGTTTCTAAATTTGCTGCTCAGATCCTTGCATCAATAAGTGGTTTTCATTTTCTTGGTTTGTTTATCTTTTATATTTATAATATAATCATCTTGATCTTCATCTATTTTAGTTCTTGGTACACTTCAATAATATGCTGGAGAAAGATGATGCAATTAGGGCTTATTCTTTAAACGATGTTGAAGAAGCCTTGGCTGGCTTGAAGAAGTCTTTGCTTGAATCACAGTAAGCCTTGGAGATTGAGAAGAGTACTTGGGCAGATAAATTGAAAACATATGAAACTGCTCGGTAGACGTCTGATGATAATGCCCTTGAACCTGAGCGTAAGTCCAAGGAAGCTAATCGCAAGGGAAATGAGGTTGAGCATAAGGTAGAGGAAGATGAGCGTAGGGTAAAGGAAGTTGAGCGCAGGGCTAAGACTACTGAAGAGCTTGTATCCTCTGCCAGATCTAATAGAAAGTCTGTTGTGAAGGTGTCCTTCAGTTCTGGTTGGGATAAGGGATGAAACAAAGCTATTTTTATTGCCTCTGCTCAAACTAAGTATGCAAAGTAAAAATGTTTCAGAGTTGGTTGGGCTGCTACCCTTCAGGATTTGAACACAACTAAAGGCTCTGAACATTTTTAGAGATATATTCATGGTCCTCCTGCAGTCATTGATGATGAGCTTGAAGATAAAGCTAGTTCTAGAGAGTCTTATCTAGTGGTTGAATTTATTTCCGATCAACCTAAATTCACTTAATCTTCTCTTCCTCATGTCGAGCATACTAAGAAACTTCAGTCTGTAATCCTTTCTTCCGAGCAGGATAAGAAGGTTGAGAATGATAAGGAGAACGTGTAAAGTTGTTCGGCATTTGCCATTTTACTATTTTGTTTTTCTTCTGAAAATGCAACATTAAGGGATGAGTTAGAAGACTTAAAAAAATTAAGCCTGCATCTTCTTCCCGAGTAAGAAATAAGCCTGGTCGAGGAACTACAGAAGAAATTAGGACACAACAGGCCCTTGTCAATCAAGTTTTATAGTTAAAAGCTAAGGATCGAGCTATTGCTGAGATGTCTCAAAAGCTGCAAACCTTGTTTGAATAATTATCCACTCAATCATCCCAATTATAGGTTAAGGGTGGAGTATTGAAGAAGCTGTTGTCGTAGGTTGATAAATTAACCTTTCAATTTCACAAGAAGCCAAGAAAGGTTTAGATGGATGGGTATAATGAAGCTATGGGGATCTTGATGATAGAATTCAAAGGGATAAGAATGAGTCCTATAAATGGGTTTAGAGATACGTTTTAATCGTGATGAAGGTGGATCGAAATAACTCTTTGTGGGATTGGTATGATCCAGGCTTGCTGCAGTTTGACAATCCTCCATTCAAGTTACACTTTAACTCGATTCCTATTGATCGTATTCCTTAATGTTTGATTTTAAAATACTTAGGATATTATGAGCTACGTGATGAACTAGAGATCGTCCGACCTACTCAACTACTTGATCGTCCTAGTATCAACAACATCAGGATGCTTCAGAATTTTAACTTCATCAACTCTCCTTATACTTTGGATGATCCTCCAACTGGCATTGATCCTGTTTCTAAGGCTGAAGGAAAACGTCCTGTAGAATATGGCTTTGTATTTTGTTTCTGCATGTTTAAGCAATAATATGTAATCATTTAATTTTATGAAAAGCTTATTTTATGAATGGATCAACATTTAGTTAATCTCTGCATATATGGATGTCTCTTTAGTGACTATGAATCGATTAATTCTTATTTAATCTCTAGTTTTTCATCGGTTCTATTGATATCCTTAGGATTATCCTAAATATCATACCAATTACCAATGCTTTACCATGGTTCTACTAATGTACCTAAATTTTTAGGTAATTTCATTAGTTACCATGGTTCCCAGGCGTGGGTGGAACATTTGTCCATCTTTTAGCCCAATTTAGATGAAAATTATTCATTCGGGTCTTCGCTAACTAAGCATTTTGTACTTATAATTTTGCCTTACGTAGTTTTTTATGTATTTTACAACCAACTTTGTTGATACCAACTAATATTGTTGGTGGTTTATGCTGACATCCAACATTGTTGGTGGTCTTTATTGATACCGACCAACATTATTGGCGGCCTTTATTGATACTGACCAACATTGATGGTGGTCTTTATTAATATCGACCAACATTGTTGGTGGTCTTTATTAATAACCAACCTTGTTGGTGCCTTTGCAATGTAGTGCATAGCACTAGTACTCTGGAAAAAAAACAATTTTAGGGAATCATATTCTCATTAATATTGAAATGAACTGAGTAAAACATGACTACATAATTGATAATACTTCCTCAGGTGTTCTGCACTCCAGGGATTCTTGAATTCTTCACCTTCTAAAGTCTCAATTCGATATGTTACTAGTCGGACAATTGTTGTAATATAATAAGGCCCATGCCAATTGGCTCCAAGCTTATTACTCTTCTGAATCACCTTCTTCAAAACATAATCACCTTCTTTTAAGTTTCTCAGTCGTACCCTTTTGTTGTAAAAGCATGCAATCCGTTATTGATAAGTCGCATTCCATAATGCTGGATCTTCACGTACCTCTTCCAGCATGTCTAAGTCCAGCCTTCTCATCAAATCACGGATTGGGGTATTAAAGTTAAGAACACTGTTGCGTAAGTAAACCTATCTCGATAGGAATTACGGCTTCAGTACCAAATGCTAACAGGTAGGGAGTTTCTCCAGTAGCTATTTTTTTTTTGTAAGCCCACAAGACGGAATGGAGTTCATTGATCCAATTCTCTTTAGCGCTTTCCATCCCTTTCCTCAACCCATTCAATAAAGTTCTATTAGTTACCTATGTTTGGCCATTGCTTTGAGGATGTTCAGGAGCAGAGTGGATTTTTTGGATATTGGATTGAACGCAATAGTCAGCAAATTCATCACTATCAAATTATGTGCCATGATCAGTGATAAATGCGTAGGGCAAACCATACCTGCATATGATATTTTTCCAAATAAACTAATAAACCTTGTCATAGAACACATCGGTCAATGGTTCATCTTCCACCCATTTAGTAAATTAATCAACATCTACAACTAGGTACTTGAACCTTCCTCGGGTGGTCGATAGAGGCTCGACCAAGTCAATTCCCCACATAGCAAAGGGCTAAGGTGAAGTGATTGGTGTTAGGAGATCTTGCGTATGCTAGAAAACCTCTAGAATTTGTAACACTTCTTGGAAAAAGCTGCACAATCTTCTTGCACAGTTGGCCAGTAGTACCCCTGTGTATGGATTCTTCGTTACAACATTCTCCCTACTATATGGGATCTACTGGACCCTTCATGGACTTCATCAATCAAATCCTTCTCTTCAACTGGATGCACACATCATTGTAGACCAATAATTCATCCTCTTCTATAAAACACACCACTATCTAGCACATATCTCGTGGCTTTGTATTTTATCTTTTTAGCTTTAAGTAGGTCGACTAGAAGAATCCCTTCTTCATTATATGCTCTTATCGGATCCATAAAAAATGGCCCTATATCAACTTCAATAAAATTAACCATCAAATCTTCATTAATGCTCCTATTAGCAAGTAGCTCAATAGGGATAGTTCTTTGCATATCAGTTTTGGTTGCTAAAGCTAGCCGAGCAAGTGCATCTCCTCGAGCAGTTTCCAATCTTAGAATATTAATCATTTGGATAGCTAGTAAAGTGGAAATTATCTCCAAAGCTTTGGCTAAGTATCTGGTCATAAGTTCTCCTTTAGCTACATATAAGTTCAACACTTGATTTACCACCAACTGTAAGTCACTATATACCACAACTTGCTCGACATTCAGTGATTTAGCTAGATTTAACCCAACAATCACAGCTTCATACTCTGCCTCATTATTGGAGGCTTAAAATTGGAATCGTAGAGTGTACTCTATATCTAGTTCATCTGGAGTATTGAGAATGATTCCATCTCCACATCCAGTTACACAGGATGACCCATCAACATACAAGCTCCATATAAGAATATCGTTGTCAAACGCTTGGTTTGTCAGAATTCTATGATGGAAAATTTTATCCTTTACTTGCTAATATATTTTTTTCATCTCCTGTACTCCACTGGAGGGTTCTGGTTAATCGGTGGTAACTTCTTTTGTAGTTTCCCTTGCTTGGAGTTGGTCGAGCGTATCTCCAGTAGGTCTGCTGACTACTAAATTTTGTTTGGCTTGAATCCCCTATTTCTCGAGGACCTCTAGGTAAGTGAATTCTATAATAAAATCGGTCATAATTTCTCCTTTTAAAGCAGCCCTTGGTTCATATAAAAGGTCATATTTCCCTAACTCCGTAGCCCAATATATCAATCTCCCATATTTATTTGGTTTATGTAAAGTTGGCCTCAGTGTCATGTCAGTATATACCACTATGGGGTAAGCTTGAAAATATGGCTTCATCCATCTACTAGCCTCAATTAAGGCCAATGCTAATTTCTCTAGTCTGGGATATCTGACTTTTACTCCTCAAAAAGCTTTGTTAGTGTAATAAACTAGATTTTGAACTCCATTCTCTTCTTTGATCAAAGAAGAGCTAACAGATGATTCAGATACATCCAGATACAAATATAGTTTTTCTCCCAACACTAGTTAGGGAGAGTAGTGGTGGTGTTCCCTGGTACTTCTTCAATTATAGAAAGGCTTTTTCACATTCGCCGTTCCATTCAAAGGTTTTCTAAGTACCTTAAAGAATGGAAAACACTTGTCCGTTGCTCATGACACAAATTTGTTTAGTACTTCTATGCGCCCTATTAGCCTTTGAACATCCTTTTTACAGGTCAAGGATTGCATTTCGATCAAAGCTTTAATCTTATCTGGATTAGCTTCAATGCCCCTTTTATTTACTATAAACCCGAGGAACATTCCCTCCTGAACTCCGAAAATGCATATGGTCGGATTTAGCTTCATCTGGTGCTTTTGATCAAATGTCTAGCTAAGGTCGGTAATATGATCAGAAGCTTTTTTTTCTCTTAGTCAGCATATCATCAACATACACCTCCATGTTCTTGCCTATCTGCTCCTCAAATAATTTATTTACCAGTCTCTCATAAGTGGCACCTACATTTTTTAGACCAAATGGCATAACATTATAGCAATAAGTTCCTCAGGGAGTAATAAAGGAAGTACTTTCTCTATCTTCTGGCTTCATTTTGATCTGGTTATAACCAGAATATGCATCCATGAAACTCAGCATCTCGTTCCCCGAAGTAGCATCCACCGGTTGATCAATTCGAGACAAAGAAAAATGATCCTTTGGGCACGCTTTGTTCAGGTTAGTAAAATCCACACACATCCTTGAAGCACCTTATACTCTTGACTCATTTGAGTCTACATTGTATAAGTGCTCATCTAGTTTGGAAATAGAGACAAAATTGAGTCCCCATCCTAGATACCAAAGAGCCTCAAACACTTCAAAACAATTCATTCCTCTTGTTTGAATGATCAAAGGTATATTCACAAACACTCACACATTTTAGGAGCCCATAAATTGTTCACACATATTGTTTAAATTGTTTTTGTGTGTGTTGTGAGTGTCAATTTCCCTTAAAACATTTTTTAATAATTTTAGGGAATTTTTAATGGTTTTTAAAACAATTTTTAATTAATTAAAATTGGAATTAAAAAGTTTTTGGGTCATTATATAAATTCTGGTTATAGGTTTTATCCCTTCAATGTTCACTTAACTAGGATTCGAAAGCGCTAAAGACATGAGGGTGCTTGTGTAATTAAGTTTGGGACGCGCGTTTGTTATCTGTTATTTGCCTTACACTTGTTGCCTTCCGATTGGCTGAAGGTGTGTTTCTTTTAAGAGAAAAAACCAATGTTTATTATCAGCCCTTGGATTAAGCCTATCAACGCTCTACATGAGTTCTTGTTACAATCCATGTAAACCTCAATCCTCAATCAGAAGCCTCTTAACCAACCGCTTACCTTTAACCATTGGATGGAAGTCAATGTTGAAAGACTTAATCTTAACCCTTGATTTGGAACCCCCTTCTCGATCCTTCTCAGCCCTGTATATAAGGAGGCTAACCCTCAGCCTTTCAGAAGCTTTTTCCACTTTGTCATTTAGAGAGAGAAGAGAGAGAGAAATCACAAAGTTAGAAACCCTAACCCTAAATCATTCCAAACACTTCTTCAAACCCTAACCCTTTTACCAAAAACCAGTTTATACCAAACACAAACCCTGAGTGTTTGAGTGTTGGTTTGAAAGTTGTTTTGTACTGTAACCTCTTCGTTTTAAGATCTCGTGTCCAACTTAAACATTAGGTTAGATCTATGTTTCGATTTTATAGAAATTATAGATCCAGTATTTTTATGATATATTACACCTAGATCTGCATTTATAGTTTCTCGACTTGAGAAATCATTTGTTGATTATTTTCTGTAAATGTTTTCATCTTCAAAATCAACAAAATCATTTTTTATTTCTAGTCTTTTGAAACAAGACCTTTGACCTAGTTGGAATCACACTTGGCAGTTTTCAATTTCAAAAACATTTTCAAAATCGTGAAATTGATTAAGATCTTGAAACGTCTTCCGAGCAAGATAGCCTTGGATTCTGGGTTTATTTTAAAGGTCAAAGAAGGTTCAAGTTTCCTAAGAAGAGAGAAACTGAAAATCACAGCATATAGATCGGATTTGTAATTTTTTAGGACTGTTTGTAAAAATAAGCGTGAGTGTGTGCATGCATGTGTTAGATCACCATCACAAACACTTACACACTACAACACTGAAAGTGTTGGTTATAAGATCTCGAAACAAGAGTCGACATAAAGACTGGAACAAAGTGGAAGTTAGCAAACTGGGAGAACCACATCAACAATCAGAACTGCATAAAATTTAGAACGACACCACTGGATACATTCCTAAACTTGTATAGGACTGATTTGTGTGCATGTGTGTTATATAGTTTGTAACTGTTATTTTTGTTTTAGTTAATTTTTTTTACTCCGTAGAGGGAGTCGTGGATGTTTCCTCAGTTGGGTGAGGTTTTACCATGTTAAAAATATCTTATCATTAATCTTTCTACATGTCCTCATCTCATTCTTGCTGGTGTGCTAAAATAAACTGTTTTAGTTTTGTTTTTCAAAACTTGTTAAGAAATCTTGAATTGATCTCGTGCATATTTTCAAACACGTCTTGTGATTGATTTGATTTTTTTTAGAAAAGAGTTTCTTCAAAAAATAGTTCGAAGTTACTTAAATAGTTTAATCTTGTATTAAACGGCTTTAGTAAAAGTTTTTCAATTGGTATCAGAGCTTTGGAAATATTTTTAAAAGATCTTGTGTTTCTGAAATTGTTTTCTTAAAATCAAAACAATGGACGAGAAAAATGAAAGATTTGGTAACTTGACCAGACCCCCACTCTTTGATGGAAACAACTTTGCTTACTGAAAGGTAAGAATGGTTGTTTTCATAGAAGGAACCTTGGGAGATGATGTCTGGGATATTATTGAAAATGGATACACTTATCCTACTAAACTAGCCACTGAAGGAAGTAATGAGAGGATTAAGAAAGCATTAAGTGAATTCACACAAGAAGAGAAGCAAACTTCTCGAAACAATAACAAAGGAAAGAATGCCATCTTTATGTCCATAAATGAACATGAGTTAAAAAGGATCTCATCTTGTGCCACTTCCAAGGAAGCTTGGGATACACTGATCACTGCACATGAAGGTGACACTAGAGTTAAGGCTGCTAAAACTCAAATGCTTGTTCAGCAGTATAACTCCCTAATTATGTCAGATTCTGAAACCTTTGATGACTTTTACATGAAATTGACTGACATTGTGACCAAACTGCATGCTAATGAGATAACTTATGACATACATGAAATTGTATATAAAATTCCAAGATCATTACCACAGAAATTTGACAACAAAAGATATGCTATTGAGGAAATGTGTGATCAAAATCTCACTCCTAAATTACTCATTAGTAAACTACGAACTGCGGAAATGGAAGTAGAATTTAAGAAACAAATGACCCACTCCCATACGAAATAGACTAGTTCCAACTTGAGTTTTTCCTCTAAGTTGATGAAACCTGAGTTTACTATTCCCACTGATGATTCTGATGAGGAATGTGATATAGATAGTTTGGATAATAAAATTTCTTTAATGTCAAAACAATTTAAGAAAATTGTCAAATTTAGAAATAAATTGGCAAACAGACATGGTAAACCAAATTATCCAACTTAGTCTAACCACAAACCTCATGAGAAAGGTCAAGACAAACATTACAAGTAAATTAGACTCAACAAGTACTTCAAGAACATTGAATGTTTTAGATGTGGAAAACTAGGACACATAGCACAAGAATATAGAGTGAAACTGAACACTGATAATAAAAATACTAGGGCCAACATTTGCGAAACATGGGATGATTCAAGTGATTTTGAAAATGAGGAACCTGAATCTTCTGATGGTTTTGATCCTTTCATGTTTTTATTTGATAAGATAATATAAAATGATGATATGCCTATGTATGAGAATGATGATAGTAACTCTACTCGTGTTGTTTTGAATCATATTGCTACTGGTTTAGATGCTTTAATTTATGAGAATATTGCTAGTTCTACCACGGGGTATGTGAGTCAAAGGGAATGCGATAATGACGATGTCAATGGGTGCGTGAGTTCAATAATTTCATCCTTAGGGGTCACTTCACACACTACACTTAGTGACTCTGACACTGAAAACCTCCGTGACATTCACATACTTTATGCGAAAACCCTCAAGAAAAGCACTATACTAGAGAAGATAGTGAAAGATCTCACTAAGAAATTATGAGACCTAAGTCTGATGGTTAAACTTAACGCTTAAGAGTATACTAACCAATGTCTAACTCATGAAAATGAAGTCAAAATATTTGATCAAAAATTAAGAATTTGATTGAAGAAAATGAAACTCTGGAGAAAAAATACAAAGGGACATTATTAGAATTGGAACAATCTAAAGAGAAGACAACAATAGTTTTCAAAAGAATTGCAAAATTTGAAAATAATTCAAACTGTTTTGATCGATTTTGACTTCTGATTCAAAAACCAATTCTGATTATCGAATTGGAATAGGGTTTTGCCCCAATTTGAAGACACAAACTAAAAACTTTGAACCAATTAAATTTGTGTCAGGAGGCAAAAGACCTGTAGAAACTTTTCCAGACTTTCATTCTTTGAAAAATGAGTTTGATGAGAAACAATCAAAGTTTGATATTGGTTAATCAAGTTTCTCTAACTGTGAAAGTCTACATAAGACTAAATATGTCTGCCCCCCGATTAGGAAGAGTGATTCTGCCTTTCAAACTATACTCCCCAGGAATAAGGTTCAACCCCAAAATCTCCTGGAGCCTGTGTTTAGAGATTTTCCTAAGGAGATACCATCTTTCATTAATTTATATTGCTCTTACTATGACTTATATGGTCATTCCTTTGAAGGTTTCTACTCTAGACGTTTAGTCAACCATGTCTATAATACTCATGTGTAGCAAAACTTTAACTATTATAGGAGAAGCAGTGACAATTATGTTCTCCCTAGACAACCAGACAAAAACTCTAACTATAGAAAGATAAAGACCAAATCTAAAAGATCATTTCCAAGAAGGATTCCTAAACACTTTTCTAAACCAAATGCTCACACTTTCCATAAAATTCAGCCTTATGCGCAGAACATTTTCCAATAGAAAAGCTCACAAATTTTATCAATTGAGATCAAATAAGCGCAAAATGAAAACAAGAGTTGTTTGGGTTAGAAAAGATGAGCTATTACCCCAGATGAAGTGTAATATTGTTATTACTGCATTAAAATCTGAACACACTCCCTCTGGTTGGTATTTAGACTCTGGATGTTCAAAGCACATGACTAGGGATGATACCAAACTTGTAAACAAAACCAGCTTTGCTGGAGGAAAACTTATTTTTGGTGATGGTGTATCATCTCAAATCATTGGAAAAGGAACACTCCAAGATGAAGGATTACCTTTACTTGAAAATGTTCTTCTAGTAAAAGGTCTTAAGGCTAATCTACTTAGTATCTCACAATTTTGTGACTCAAATCATACGGTCACCTTTTTAAAGAATAATTACAAAATTTTAAATGAAAAAGGTGAGTACATAATTACAGGACTCAGAACTCCGAATAATTATTATACTGTTTAGAACAGTATTGAGGTCTGTAACATTGCCAGAATGGATGACAATGAGATATGGCATAATTGAATGGGTCACATAAATTACAAAAATCTTAGTAGATTGTCTTCTCAAGAAATAGTTAGAGGTATTCCTAAGATCAAACCTATGTCTAATATTATCCGTGGATCTTGTCAAGAAGGAAAAATTATTAAGGCTCCTCATAAGAAAGTTAAAGATATCCTTACCTCTAAACACTTGGAGCTCATCCATATGGACCAAATGGGTCCTTCTCGAACTGTTAGTCACTATGGACACAGTTACATTCTTGTTATGGTTGATGACTTCACCAGATTTACTTGGGTATCTTTCTGATACTTTTTAAACCTTTTTAAAGATTTTACTTCGAATTGAAAATGAGAAAGATACTCAAGTAAATATAATTCGTAGTGATAGAGATGGAGAATTCATTGAAACTGGTGTTATAGAGTATTGTGACTATAATGGTTACAAACATGAATTTAGTTCTCCTAAAACACCTGAACAAAACGGTATTGCTGAGAGAAAGAATCGTACCCTTCAAGACATGGTTGTGTTATGATTCATGCTAAGTATTTACCTAAGTATTTTTGGGTAGAAGCTATTCGTACTGCGTGTCTCATTATTAATAGGGTTTATCTTATAAAAAATTCTAAACAAACTCTTTGCGAACTATGGTATGGGAAGAAGCCTAATCTTAAGTACCTTAGAACTTTTGGTAGCGCTTGTTATCACTGTAAAGACAGAGAACGCTTATCCAAATTTGAGACTCGTGGAGATAAAGCCATCTTTCTAGGATATTCTCCTAACAATAGAGCATACCATGTCTATAATCTTCATACTAAGACCTTAATGGAATCCATAAACATTATTGTAAGTGACACCACTGTAGAGAGTAAGACTAGAGAACCAACCATTACGAAAGAGTCTGGAAATGTTTTAAAAAAAGACTCTCTAGAAATAGATGATTCTTTACCAATTGAGACACTTGAAGTACCTAATTGTGTTTCTAAAGATCATCCCATAGATAACGTTGTTGGTAACCTTAGTGAGCCTGTACGTACAAGATCTCAATTAAGAAACTATGCTCATTATGCATGTTTTGTTTCCCTTGTGGAACCAAATAATGTAAATTATGCATCGAATGATTCTCATTGGATTTCTACAATGCAGGAAGAACTTCTTCAATTTGTCATTCATGATGTTTGGTATCTTGTACCTAGTCCTGATCACAAAAAGGTTAGTGGCACACGTTGGATATTTAAAAATAAATCTGATGAAAGTGGGATAGTCATTAGAAACAAAGCCAGATTAGTTGCTCAAGGATACTCTCAAATTGAAGGAATAGATTTTAACAAGACTTTTGCTCCTGTTACTCGATTAGAATCTGTTCGTCTTCTCTTTGCCATAGCTTGCTACTTACATTTTACGCTTTACCAAATGGATGTCAAATCTGCCTTGCTTAATGGAATATTGACTGAGGAGACCTATGTAGAACAACCAAAAGGGTTCATTGACCCTAAATATCCAAATCATATATTTCGTCCTAAAAGGGCTTTGTATGGCCTAAAACAAGCGCCAAGAGCCTGGTATGAGCGCCTTTCCAACTTTTTCTTAGACAAAGGTTTTAAGAGCGGTGGAAATGATCAAACACTTTTTTTCAAACATTTTGACAAACATATCATTATAGGTCAAGTTTACGTAGATGATATCATCTTTGGATCAACTTCCCCTGCTGAAGTTAAATCTTTTTCTGAAATTATGCATAATGAATTTCAGATGTCTCTTATGGGGGAGTTGCATTTTTCTTAGGTCTTCAAGTCAAATAGAATTCTGAAGGATTATTTGTTTCACAATCTAAATACGCCTTAGAGATTATTAAAAAATTCGGCCTTGAGAGTGCAAAAGATGCTAAAACTCCCATGAGTATTACGGTCAAACTGTCTAAGGATGAAACTGGGAAATTCGTAGATACAACTTTATATCGTAGTATGATAGGAACCTTGCTATACCTTACTTCCTCACATCCTGATATTATGTACGATGTTTGCGTGTGTGCCCGTTATCAAAACAATCTTAAAGAGGGACATTTAACTTGTGTTAAAAGAATTATAAAATACATTAAAGGCATTCTAAATTTAGGACTATGGTACACCAATGATACTCCTAGCACTATAATAGGATACACTGATGCCGATTGGGAAGGATGTACTGACGATAGTAAGAGCACATTGGGCGCATGTTAATATATTGGTAATAACTTGGTAGGTTGGAGTAGTAAGAAACAAAACTGCACTTCTTTATCAACAGCTGAATCCGAATACATAGCCGCTGGAAGTTGTTGTGCTCAATTACTTTAGCTTAATAAAATGATAAGTTATTATGGTGTTAAAGAGGAACAATTAAATCTATATTGTGATAATCAAAGCATGATCAATATCTCTAAAAATCCTGTTCAACACTCGCGAACAAAACACATAAAAATAAGACATCACTTTATACGCGAATTAGTTGAGACTAAGGAATTAGAAATCAATTATCTTCCTAATGATTTGCAACTCACATATATGTTTACCAAACCTTTAGATTACAATAGATTTATTTCTTTGCGTAACTCCATTGGAATGGTTTGTGCTGAATAAACTCTTAGATTTGTATAGTTTTTCCCTTTGTCCTTTTGAGACAAAATAGGGGAGAAATTTAAGTCATATGAGTTCATTTATTTTGTACATATTCTAAAGATCTTGATCTTAGTGATTATTTGCAAGATTTTGTACAGTTATTCTCAGTTATTCTCAACAGTTGTAATAGGGTATTGAATTGTAATTAGTTGAGTTATGTAATTTTATTTTCTAGGAAATGGGTAAATAGAATTTTTTGTATAGGAATAGGTTTTTCCTTTTCTTTTTGTTGCCCTATGAGTCCAAGATGACCCAAAAGAGATTTTGTCCCATATTTCCAAAGGGGGATATTGAAGTGTAACACCCCACGATTTTTGAGACTGAGAAATTAAATTTTGGGAAAATAAAATTTAATTTAAATTGGAGAATTTTAAAACTTGGGAATTGAGGCCCAAATATAGAGAACGTTTCAAAGTATTCCGGATGATGATTTTGAGGGTGCCATTGATCCCGGAAGGGTTGAGATAGTCAAAATGACTGTCATTGAGTTTTATTTCGGCTCCGGAATGTTTTTAAGTATGTTTGGCTCGAATTGGAGTAAACGAGTCATTTAAAGTGTGTATTAACATTCAAAATTGGGTTTATGTTTTAAAGGGGCTTGGAGGCTTACGGATGAAGCCTTCTCTTTTGAGAAAAGAAAGAAAAGAGAAAGAAGAAGAAAGAAAAGGAGAGAGGGATAAAAGCTTGGGGATTTCCGGCCAAATCGTGACATCGAGGACGATCCAACCTCTACAAATCTGAGTCAAGTGTTTAATCTTGCTAAATAGCTATTTGTGTATTTCATTTCATAATTTGTGGATTAAAGAAATGGTTTTTGGCTATAAACATCAAAACCTAGATTTTTGGGTTTAATCTTGAAATCAATGCTTAAAAATGGGTTTAATGGAGTAGAAATGGTTGGGATCAACTTTAGGTTGATTTATTGGCTTAGAATCATGTTGTGATAGAGATTTGGAGGTTAGAATGGAAATTTTAGGCTTTAAATTCGTGGGTTTTGCTGAAAATGGGAAAATCGGCCAAGATAACTGGTATGCCCGATCGACCGTGCCCAGGGGACCGGTCGACCGCGCCTTAGGGGAAAAGCCTACTGCATTTCTTCGTAGGCAAAATTTGGACCCGCGGTCGACCGGGGGTCTGGGACCGGTCGACCGGTCCCCTATTTTTAGCCCAAAGTTTGGAGTTCTCTTTCTTCCTCATTTTCTTTTGGAGTTTATTCTTAGGGGCCTCCTTAATGAGTTGTTTTATGAGGTCTTTCTAGGATGATTTTACCCCTTTTTGGTTGGGTTTATTAATTTGAGGCTTTCTCCTATGAAGTAAGAGATATTTTGGAGACTTATAGGGGGTCTCTCACTTAGTATATGAGAGTTGGGACTTCTTGGAATATTTGGAGAAGAATATATCCATGTATGTGGTGAAATTTCTAGGCCGACATTTATGTCAAATCCTTATAAGGATAGGATAGTATTAAGATACAATTTGGGGTCAAATGGAAGAGAACGATTGCCTACCCTTAGAAATGATAAATTTTAATAGATAAATCCGAGAGATCTTAGGCTAGGGGATTCACAAAAGTGATTGAACCGTAGTTGTAATCGAGAGCTACAGGATCATATTTCCAACTAGAGTAGAATGTGAAAATCTAGTTGGAGTAGTTGTTGTTTATCGGTGTGTGATTTACAACGGGTATTTTCCCTAAGAAATGGGATTTATCTGATGACAATTTAAGACTGAGTTTGAGGTTTATAGACTATTAGTTATGAGTATACCGATAGTCAAAATTATTACTGGAGTCTTTAATGTGCTCTCGGATATAGATGGTATGTGTAGTGATGGTTTCCTACACAAACTTTTGGGTGATAACCCAAATGTTGAATATATATGTATAGATATATACATATGATTTTGGGAGACTATTCATCATAAGAAAAATGATTGAATATGTTTCAAGTGAGGGATTGTATTCGCATATCGAGGTAAATTAAAGGAAATTATGGTGACGACTTGTATATTGAGGATTATGTATACTTATATCCGGGTTTATATATCTTATACATATGAACGAGAATTAGTTTGTATATATAATGATATAGCGATGTGTGAATATATGTACGTATATCTATATATAAATATGAATATATGGATATATTTATGATGTGGACATACATGGTATGGATATTTAAACCGTATATGATAGTTTACTATTTGGTCATATGATGGGATCATATGGATGTATGTATATTGCGCATGTGAGCGATATATATACTTATGTGGTTAAGCATACCCCTCTCATGCTATCATTGGGAAGTTTCCGCGCAGAGGGTGAGCATCCTGGCATATAGAGCAGGGTGTGGATATTCCCCAGGTCATAGTCGTCCCGTGTGTTATTATACGATAGATATATATTTTGGGATGAGACGTGGTGGGTATGTTTCGTCTCATTGCCGGTTGAAGCTATGACCGCTTCCCGGGACATCGTGTGTATGAGTTATCACGAGGTGGGTGTCGTTGATCCCCACTAGGTGGTCCCCAGTTGCTACGTGAGTCGGGCACTAGGAAGATGATAGCATTGATGCAGTTTTATCGGCGATATATATAGCCGGGTGGATTATGTGCATGTCCATTGTACATCAGATATGATATGTAGACTTGGTCATGGGTATGGATGATTGGTATATGTATATATATGGTGAGCATAAAATACCTATATATATATATATATATATATATATATATATATTTATATATCCTATAGATGAAAGGATATAGAATCTTTGTGGAGTACATCTTGGATGATTATGGTTACTAGATTGATGGGGGGTTGATGTATCGCATTTAAGGAATATTTCGGTTACATCATCCCAAGGATATTTTGGAGTTTTGGTAATAATGGTAGTATTATATTGTATATATGGCATTATGGATCTCTAGGATCGACATTGTCAAGGAGTAGTGTAACGGGGTGGTTCCTTGTTTGGATTTCTCTTTGCGAGACACCCCCCGCATGAAACGCAGTGCAGTGTTGAAATTGGAGAAAAGTTATGCCAGTTATGGTATACATGACATTATGGATCTCTATGATCGACATTGTCAAGAGTAGTGTAACGTGGCGGTTCCTTGTTTGGATTTCGCTTTGCGAGACACCCCACGCACGAAATGTAGTACATTGTTGAGAATAGAGAGAAGTTTTGTCGATATTTATGCGTGGCATAATGGATCTCCAGGATCGACGTTGACAAGGAGTAGTGTAACGGGGTGGTTCCTTGTCTGGATTTCTCTTTGCGAGACACCCTACGCACGAAACGCAGTGCAGCGTTGAAATTGGAGGGAAGTTGTGTCAATAATAATTTTGCATGCTTATTAAATTAGAAATTAAATCATATGTTTCAACCCAAATATAAATGGGTAACACATTAAGAATGATAATTGAATAAATGATAAACCGGAATCCATTAAGCCTAACATGGCATACATGATAAACAAATATAAATGGGTTTAGAAAGGAGTGGATTCTTGGGTTAAGATAGGAAGGCAAATTCTCGTGGGTATATACTGGGCCTATGTTAAGTTAGGTTGTCCTAATAAATGGGGGTAATTTAACTAAAAAAAATATTTGAGGACTCGAATAGGTGCGCGCCTTTAGATGAGAGGTGAGTTGGCGTTCCACGAGAGTGTGATTCCACTTTAATTATGAAATAAGTGCACCGATATTTATTATGCACGGTTAACACACTTGCTAAATATTTTCACAACTCGGGCTCTGACCCGTTTACTTTTCTCTCCTGCTTGTATATATATATATATATATATATATTACTACAGGTGTCCTACCGCATAAATGCCGGATGACCTTCTATCCAGAGTCTTGGGAGCCGTGACAGGTGCGGACTGTTGCGGGACTTTGATGGTAGTCGCTTCCTACTTTTAAAAATCAAGGGAGGATTCATTGTATATCGGGCTTATACCCAAAGGATATTTATAGATGTTTATATTTATTCCATTCCAGTTTTTGTATTAGCTGTGACCCGACAGCTTATTCGGGTCTACTTTTTGTAGTATATTCTGTGGTAGTTATTTATTTCATTTTTATTATAGCATTTCATTTATCTTAGTTCTTACATGCATCTTTCTTTTATTAGTAGTGTTAGTTGGTTATCTGTGGCACATTTTATTTAATTTTAACATCTCGCCTATATGATATTGGGTAGTTAGTCCTATATTATATAGTATCGACAGTTGATGTTGAGACTGGACCATCTGAAACTCCTGATTTAATATAGTATAGGGTTGGCCACCCATTATTATTTTAGGCGGGTTGTTACATGAAGCACCTTATACTCTTAACTCATTTGAGTCTACATTGTATAAGTGCTCTTCTAGTTTGGAAATAGGGACAAAATTGAGTCCCCGTCCTAGATACCAAAGAGCCTCAGACACTTCAAAACAATCCATTCCTCTTATTTGAATGATCAAAGGTATATTCATAAACACTCACACATTTTAGGACCCCATACATTGTTCAAACATATTGTTTAAATTGTTTGTGTGTATCAATTTCCCTTAAAACATTTTTTAATAATTTTTGGGATTTTTTAATGGTTTTTAAAATAATTTTTTATTAATTAAAATAGGAATTAAAAAGTTTTGGGGTCATTATATAAATTCTGGTTATTGGTTTTATCCCTGAAATGTTCACTTAGCTAGGATTCGAAAGCTCTAGAGACATCAGGGTGCTTGTGTAATTAAGTTTGGGACGCGCATTTGTTATCTGTTATTTTCCTTACACCTGTTGCCTTCCTATTGGCTGAAGGTGTGTTTCTTTTAAGAGAGAAATTGAGCGTTTATTATCAGCCCTTGGATTAAGCCTATCAACGCTCTGTTTGCGTCCTTGTTACAATCCCTATGAACCTCTATCCTTAAATCAGAAGCCTCTTAACCAACCGCTTACCTTTAACCTTTGGATGGAAGTCAATGTTGCAAGACTTAATCTTAGCCCTTGATTTTGAACCCCCTTCTCGATCCTTCTTAGCCCTGTATATAAGGAGGCTAACCCTCAGCCTTTCAGAAGCTTTTGCCACTTTGTCATTTAGAGAGAGAATAGAGAAGAGAGAGAGAAATCACAGAGTTAGAAAACCTAACCCTAAATCGTTTCAAACACTTCTTCAAACCCTAACCCTTTTACCAAAAACCAGTTTATACCAAACACAAACCCTGAGTGTTTGAGAGTTTTTAGTATTAGTTTGAAAGTAGTTTCGTGCTGTAAACTCTTCATTTTAAGATCTTGTGTCCAACTTAAACATTAGGCTAGATCTGTGTTTTTGTTTCATAGAAATCATACATCCAATCTTTTTATATTATATTACACCTGGATCTGCATTTATAGTTTCTCGCCTTAAGAAATCCTTTGTTGATTATTTTCTGTAAATGTTTTCATCTTCAAAATCAACAAAATTATTTTCTATTTCTAGTTCTTTTGAAACAAGATCTTTGACCTAGTTGGAATCACACTTGGCGGTTTTCAATTTCAAAAATATTTTCAAAACCCTGAAATTGATTAAGATCTTGAAACGGCTTCCGAGCAAGATAGCCGTGGATTTTGGGTTTATTTTAAAGGTCAAATAAGGTTCGAGTTTCCCCAGAAGAGAGAAACTGAAAATCTCAGCATATAAATCGGATTTGTAATTTGTTAGGACTGTTTGTAAAAATAAGCGTGAAGTGTGCATGAATGTGTTAGATCACCATCACAACACTTATACACTACAACACTGAAAGTGTTGGTTATAAGATCTTGAAACAAGAGTCGACGTAAAGTCTGGAACAAAGTGGAAGTTAGCAAACTAGGAGAACCACATCAACAATTAGAACTGTATAAAAGTTATAAGGAGACCGGTGGGTACATTCCTAAACTTGTATGGGGCTGATTTGTGTGCATGTGTGTTATATAGTTTGTAACTGTTATATTTTGTTTTAGAGGATTTTTCTTTTTACTCCATAGAGGGAGTCATGTATGTTTCCTCAGTTGGGTGAGGTTTTACCACGTTAAAAATTTATTGTCATTAATCTTTCTACATCTCCTCATCTCATTCTTGTTAGTGTGCTGATTTAAACTGTTTTAGTTTTGTTTTTCAAAACTTTTTAACAAATCGTGAACTGATCTTGTGCATATTTTCAAACATGTCTTGTGATTAAACCGATTTCATTTTTAGAAAAGATTTTCTTCAAAAAATAGTTCGGAGTTACTTACATAGTTTAATCTTGTATTAAATGGCTTTAGTAACAGTTTTACAATCCTCAACTTATTATTTTTCTTCTTGGCCATATATACGTTGGCCAACTAGTCCGGGTACTGCACATCTTTAATAAAGGAAGCTTTTTAAAGCTTCTACACTTCTTATTGTATAGCCTGGTTCTTTTCCGGACTCAAAACTCTTCTTTGTTTATTTACATGTTTAACCTCCTTACTCACATTAAGCTCATGGTATAGGAAGTGCATGTCTCTACCATTCATAGCTTCATAGCTCCATGAGAATACCTTATTTCTTTATCTCTGGAAGGCCACTAACTCCTGTTTAAGATTCGGTTCCAATGACGCTCCTATTTGAGTAGTTCGTTCTGGTTTATCATCGTCCAGAACAATGCTTTTTGTTGCCTCCATCACTTGGCCTTTTACAAGACCAAATTCATCTCTTAGATCTAAGGTTTCAACCTCATATTCGTTGTTCAGCTCAGACATATTCACTTGATGAGTGGTGGTTTTCTTCTTTACTTCTAACATATCTTCCTCCTCATCGGATGAATAATAGCACTCCGAAGTTGGTCGGTAATTTTAGGCATTGATGAACACTAGAAGGTAAAACTTCAAACTTCTTGAGTCCCACTCTTCCCATGATCCTGTTATAGGCAGAATAAACATTTTTATCCATTACAAAGAATATAAATTTCTCTGTCCTGCTTGCTGGCCATGTTCTGATTAACATGTCTAGCTTAATTATTCCTAATTGAAATACTTTCTCTCTATAGAATCCAATAAGTGGCATGTGGTAAGGCTCTAATTGGCTGAGTTTTAAACCCAAACTATCAATACAGGGATAGAACATGATATCTATCGAACTACAGTTATCCACTAATGTTCTTGCTACTAGTACTTTTTTCATCCTAACTCTGATCACTAAAGGATCATTATGAGGATACAACATTCCAGATAGATCATTATTAGAAAATCTAATTATGATCTTATCCTCGTTAACTTTCCTTGGTCGATCCTCCTCGGTGAGGCTGATTCGCTGAATCTAGGAATGAGCTTGAGCCTCATTGAGGTAAGCTTTACTTTCAGCTGTATGATCTCCTACTCCTGCATCTCCACTTGTAATCATATGCCAATCAAAGGATCCAAAAATGTGTGTGAATACCTCGCGTTCAGGTTATTTAGGCTTCTTGGGAGATCAGAATCGTCTTATGGATCATCATCATGATTTCTCTTCATATCTTCTCTAGGCTTAACAGGTGATTTAGATCTCTATCGACCTCTACTTCCAGTTCTTCCACCAGTTTTTCGATCAACAAATATGTCCAATTTTCCTCTTTAGATGAGCGCTTCTATCTCATTCTGGAAAGAAATACACTGATTGGTTGTATGACCATGATCTTTGTGAAATTTGTAATACTTGAACTTATCCCTCTTATCAATAAGTGACCTTAAATTTTTAGGCCAACTGAAATTATTGTTGTTCTTTTCCTCCAACACATGATGTTTATCAACCGTTAAGGGAGTGTAATTAGTGAATTTTCTGAGCCGTTCTTGGCTTTCTTTTACTTTTGAATTCCTGCGCTCATTGGTATTCTTGTGCTCCTTCTTATTTGAACTTCCTTATATCTTTGCTTCTGCCTTTGCATCTGAATTTTAGCAGCCATAGCTTCCTCGGCTTTCATAATTTTTTCTTCTTTGGCCATCAATTTTGTCATCATCTTGGGGGGATCTTTTGCTAAAGTATAATATAGTTTGCCGGGGAGAAAACCACTCATGAGAGAAGTGATTGCAGTCTTCTCTTCGTAATCAATGACTTCCAGTTTCTCATTGTTGAAATGAGTGATGTAATCCCTAGTACTTTCTCCTACCTTCTATCTCACACTAAGAAAATTAACTACTCGCTTCACTGGCTTTGCACGAAAGAAAAAAATACCAATGAATAACTCAACGAGTTATTGGAAGTAAGAAATTTGCCCCCGGGGAAGACTATTATACTAGATTTGAGCAGATCCAGTGATTGTTCCTCAAAATGCCCTGCACCTCATCTCATTGGGATCAACATAGATATCAGTCACCGCTTGGTATTGTTCTATATAAAGAACTTTATCAGTCTTCCCACCATACTTGGGAGTTACCACTAGATCTTTAAACTTGGTCGGTGCACAAAGGGGGATCCCTTAATAAACCTTCACTGGAGAGGATTCTTGGCCTTGGCCATTTCTCCCAACATGTCTTCCAAACACTGAATGGAACCTTTCCAAGCATCACTTCCAGCACCAGATCTATGGGAGGAAGCTTTTTTATGCCAACCAACTGATCGTGGTGAGGTTTCTTCTTACGAACCTTCGCTTTGACTAGACCAATCAGTTCTTCAGGTGTTCAATATGGATTGGGCTGAACATTCCCTTAGATCGCTTGGTCATCGAGTATTTCTCGATGCAACCCGTAGGGCATTTTCCTGGGGTCCAAGATGATAAAAAAAAGAGGCCCTACTTAGACTTTCTATGGAACTCAATCATTCTGGGATGAGGGGCTTTCCATCAGAGGAATTAGTAATCCTAACAGAAGAAGTTTCTCTAGAAAGGTACGAAGGATCCCTTGAAGTTCTAGAATGGCTATACCCAACACTCCTTATTGGTAGTGGTGGCATATTCCTTTGATTAAATTGTGTAGGGACTCCAGTTTGTAGAGTTTGGGATAACTATCGTATAGTATCCTGCATAACCTCTTGACCCTCGACTAAGAAAGCCAAAATTCCTAATAAATCATTGTTATTTGGAGGACCAAAGGGATTAGGCGGAATTCCCTCATTTCTGAAGCTTGATTTAGGAATTTATGCCATGGATAATGAATGAGTGAATATGTTTAGTAATACGTTCCCAAAAATGGCGCCAATATGTTGATGCAAAAAATTAGACTAGGCATAATTGATTGATCACAGATAAATAGACAAAAACAAATAAGACAAAGAGATTTTTAAAGTGGTTCGGCTCAATGGAAAAGCCCACGTTCACTATTATGTATTGACTGCCTTAATTTTTTTTCGATCCCTTGTAATGAGGGTGATACAATGTATTTATAAACAAGAGGGGTACTGATAGTTGTCGTGTGAAAGGATGGAATGCCTTTATTTATTAGATATTTTCATCAATGCATAATGAGAATTAAATATACTATTGTTGTTGCTTCACTAGTTACACAGGTTGTATGACTGTTGTCGCTTCGTTGGCTGTACAGACTGGATTTTTGGAAGTTGGTCGGTCTTCCCAGTTGCTTAGGCTTACTTGTGGTCAGGTTGCCCTATTGGTCGGGCCTCTTTTTTGGTCAAGCTTTTGTATCATGCTCACTTGGATTTGAGCCACACTGGATGACATGTGTTGATTTATAATTGGTCCACGCAAGTCGGTAAATTTGGTATCAACAGAAGCCCCCAATGTTTTATACTTGGAGCTGATGTGAAAGTGTGGAATATTATTCTTTAACAGTAGTTCGGGCTATTTGGTCAGCTGCAGACCTTCCATACCTGTGAAATTTATCCACTTAATATATGATTTTTGAGAGCGAACGACAATTTTGTAAATATTTCAAATTTTAGTGAACTTTTGTGTGGTGTCTTCGTCTTTTCCTTTGTTAGCCACCGTAACTTAATCGTCATTCACTTTAAAGCCATTATCAATCTCAGGTCAATTTAGTTAAAGTGTGGAGAGACGATGAATAGGATCTAGGGTGGAATTCAAAGTTTTCAAAATAATCGGTTTTCCTTTCATGAGATCATATTCATCGATTATAAAAGTCCCTTTTTCATTTTGTATGTGTGAAATTTACTCTTTTATTCACATATACCGAGATAAAATAATTGATTTTCAAGTGTTCTATTGTGAGTGCATCCAGTGAGATTTTGAAATCAAAATGAACTTTTGGATAACAAATTTAATGTTCAAATGTTTTGAAATGGACGGTTATATTGGCTATGTACGCACACACACGATTAGTTAAAATTGAAAAGTGAAGTTCTGCTATAATTGTGAAGTTGACATTCAAACTTGGTTATATTACTTTTACGTCTTTTGTATTGAGTTAAGTTTTTAAATTTTGTGAGTATATTCACTACAAACCCTTCTGAGACAAAACTCGTTCACTAGGGCAACCTACGAGTTTAACGGCTTGTTACACATGCTAAGTACAATCGTGATTCCTACGAAAGCGAGTTATATTTTATTTTAGTTTCGCTTGAGAACTAGCATATTTTAGGTTTGGACGTATTTGATGGGTTTCTAATTTTTAATTATACATGCCCAAATCTAGACCTGCTTGGGCTCGTTCTATCATAAATAATAAGTTTCCAGAGCTGTTTTCAGAATTCGAAAGAAAATTCAAATTTTTGAAAAGAATTTGAGTTTAAACAAATCTAGCAATTCTAGGAATAAAACTATAATTTTACAAAGTTTATGGGCCTAAAAGTAATTTTAAATATTTATCTAGATAAAATAAAGTTATCTCTCAAATTTGGTTAAATTTCGAGTTGAAACGAGTAACTTTTAAAGTTTGGGGGTTCAAAAAGCAATTAGGGGTAAAAGTATAATTTTCTAAAATTTCATGACCCTAAATTTGAATTAATTATTTTTATTTTGTATTTTTATAGCTATCTCGTGAGTTTGGACAACACGGGAGTTGATATGTCAAAAATTGTTAGGAGATGTCGTGACACAACACGGTTGATACAACTGTACTAAATGAATTTATAATATCGCTTGAGTATTCCATCAGACCATCCCATAGCATTTCGCAAAGGTTTTTAAAAGACTCGCAACTTTGAAGTTCGGGAAAAAAATGAGATTTTGAAGTCTTGAGGATTAGAAATGTGATTAAAGCTATTGTGAATAGTGACGTGAATTTGGGGAATATAATTAAGAAAAAAACACTTTCCAATTATTTCCAAACTCTTCCGAAAACCCCATGAGATATTTACCATCCTAAATACATCCAATTAAAAGAGTTTCACGACAACCCAAATACCTCACCTCGTGGACTATAAAAGGGATCCTTTGGCTCACCATTAGAAAAAATATTTCAAAACAAAATTTGAAAGAGTTTATTATTATTTAAAGGGAAAGAATTTTACTTTTGTGGGAGAATTTTTTTAGGATTCGTTATGTACAAGATCAATTATTTGTAAGTTTGAATCATTAATGAAAATTCCTATTCATACTTGAAACCTTATTATGTCTATGATCATGTTAGCTTAAATTATCTACTAGGACAAGATGAAGTTTATCATACTTGATTAGTATTATGAACTTGGTTTAATTTTATGTGAACTTAAATGCTTTATTTTTAGAATTGATCGCGATGAGAGTCGATATAATTTCAGTTATAAATCGGGAATGGAAAAATTAAATTAATGCGTAATACTGGTTTAAATTGATAAATGGATTTGAAATCCTAGTTTCTCCCATAATTATTTACATATTTTGGGTTTCTCCCATTAATTGATTTTATTTTGGTTTTATATTATACTTCTCATCTTTACACTCTACCGTCTAGTTGGAAAATCTTTGATTTATAAAATTGACCAAATCTTTGTGGGTTCGACCCGTACATATATAAGCTATACCACAATAGCCCATGCACTTGCAATATTTTATAATTTGACAAACACCATCCACCCCCAACATTTCTAAAGTATAAACTTCCTTCTATATTAAAATATTGTGCTAACTCCATGAGCTCCATCTTTCCTTCTTTAGCCTCCAAATGCTTTCATATTTTGCCTCACTATTTTGAGTCATCCTCGATTGGAAAATTTTGGAATCACGGTTGATGGAGTTATTCTTCATTGGATCAACACAATTAATTACTCGTTGTTCAAAGCTACCTTTTGTGCAATGGTAGCATAGGCGTCAATATGCTTATTCATTGTTCTTGGATACCTTTCCACTTTGACTTGATGAAATTTGTTGATCAACCTCTGCTTGATTTTTCTATAAAGTGTCAAGTTGAGGTCCTTCAACACATATTCTCTATTGACTCGATTCACCACTAAGTTAGAATTTGTTTTGATTCAGAGTGAACGGATACCTCTTCGAAGAACCTCCAGTAATCCAAAAACTAAAGCCTCATATTCTACCTAATTATTGGAACAAAATAAGTCCAACTTAAAAGACAGACAAATCTCCTCATTTCCTCTTGAAATGATGACCCCCGCTCCTCTTTTTCCTTGATTAGATTAACCATCAAACTCTATAATACAATATTCAAGATTGGACTCCAAGAAGTTGGCTTGTTGTTCATCACCTGCAATGTCTTCATGAGGTGGTTCAAATATTCCAGAAGGAAAAATTAGAAGTAAATCTGCGTAAGCTTGACTGTTAATCGTGCGAGGAACCATACATTCAAATTGTACTCCAAGAGGATAAGGAGCCACCTTATTGCACTTCCAATAAAAATAATTTATGACAACAAAAACCTAATGGCGTCACATCTTGTCATAATAGGACTAGTGTATTTTTCCTTTGGACCGTGAATAATTCTACTTAGATAGTAGACATATCGTTCTTGCCCGTCAATTTCTTGTGCCGATAAATAATCGATAAACCTCATGGTAGAGGTAAGATAAAGATATAATCGTACTCTAGATTTTAGAGGAATCATCATTTGTGGGGAGGTTAGTAATTTCTTAATCTTGTAAAAATGTTCTTGGTGAGGTTCCTCCCACTTTTAACTTTGCATCCTTGCACAATAAATCCATCAACGGAAGAGTAATCTCAGGCAAACCTGGGATAAATCTACTCAGGTAGGAAATCTTCTTGAGGAAGATCTTCAACTCCTTCATCATTCTTGGTCAAGGAATATCAAGAAAAGATTTATGTTTGTCTTGGTCCATCTGAATTCCCTGCTGATCCACTACAAAATTTAATAATTTCTCACTTGTTATACCAAAATCACACTAGAGTGGGTACATCTTTAATTTTTTTCAACACCTATTGAAAACTCTTATGATATCAACCAAATGAGATTCCTCCTTCTTTGAATTGATGACCATATCATCCATATAGAACTCAAAAATGACATGGAGAAATTCATGAAAAATGTCCATCATCGTTCTCTGATAAGTTTTCTTCCAATTTTTCAAACCAAAAGGCATGAAGTTGTGCATAAAATTACTCAATGGAATTCTAAAATCTATTCTCTTTGCATCAGTTGATCCATCTTGATTCGGTTATAACCGAAATACCTATTCATGAAGATGTACATTTCATGACATGTCACTGAATCTATCAAACTATTAATGGACTATAGAGGGAACTCATCCTTAAGGTAAGTCCAACAAAGATATCTAAAGTCAACATAAATATGTATTTGATTTTATCTTTATTACCCACTGGTATAATACTGGAAAGCCAAATTAGATGTTGAATCATATTATTGAACTCAACTGATAATAACCTTTGCACCTCCCCTTTAATATTAAGATCTAGATCTGGCTTGTATGTTCGGTTTACTTATTTTATCGATATTTCTAATGGCATAATGTTTTACTTATAGTAACTCACCTCTTGATATAGCCCTACCATCTCTATAAATTTTAAAGGAAAAACTTCCTCGAATATATCAATTAGCCACTGTTTCATCTCAGTAGTTATTTCCTTAGAAATTAAGATTAGACTTTGAACTTCTCCGCCCTCAGCCAGATCAATTTGATTTAACTTTTGGACTTGTGGCTTTAGGTGATTTGTCATGCACTCCGACTCATCTTTAATATCCTTAACAAATCCATGAATTTTAAAATTGTCAATGACGAAATATTTCCCTTAATTAGCCATCAGGAAACACTCATATTCCAGTTCAACTTCCTCTTTAGCTTCTTTGACGGCCTATGCAGAGACGATACACCACAGTTCCATCCCCCAGCTAACCTTTTTTCCATTAGTGTTTGGGCCATGCAACTGTCTTATTCTTTCAGTCTATCTCATCTTCCTCTAAATTTAATATAGAAAACTAGCTAAGGATACTCTGTTGTTTCACCTCGTGTTCCATTGGATCAGTCCTTAGCCTCATTCTATATTGTAGATATTTAAAAATAGTTTGAGGTTTATAAATAGTATTATGTATTTCCTTAACCTACTTCTCAGCATCCACTATCTCTTCATCCTAGTTGTTCACAGGTCCTAACCTCTCTTTAGTCCTTGGAACTCTAACTCCCCCCATACATCGTGTTAAAATGCGTGTATCCTTTGATAGATCGGTGTAAAGCATATCATCCACCAAGTGTTCCTCCTATTTTTCAAAAGGATTTTTGGTTACTCGAATTACTATCTCATTCCCCTTCATATTGGCTTTAGCGCATTTATGGTACATCGAAGGAACTAAATTGTGGTTGTGCATCCACACTGTTCCCATCAAAAGATGGTATGAAGTGGCACTTTCAATCACATGAAACTTAATATGTGATGTGACATTACCCATCATAATCCTAACATTAACATACCCAATAGATGTTGAGGTCTGATTATCATAACCAAAGATAGAAAGTGGCATTTTTATCAACCTTGCCTCTGAAATATTAGTCACATAAAATGAGGTAATAGACATGATATTGATAGAGGACCCTCTAGCTATGAAATCTCTAGAAAATTTTACACCTCTCACGCTTGCCAGAACATATAATGTCTGGTTGTTTGGGAACCTTACTGCTCTTTAAACATCAGAGAAAGTTAACTTTAACATAAACTTTTTTTATCGATCTTTCCATTTGTCTCTTCTATCTCAGTGAAGGAAAAATATCTTCTTTGAAATGTATAAAATCTCCTAAGTGATCTCTACCCTGCTTTCCCAAGGCATCCGAACTTGTTCAAAGAACCATGCAAATTTGGGGGATTTCAACAAAGTTTGATACTCCAAGATGGGTTCAACCACATAGTCTTCTGTTTTTAGATACTTCCTCCATGTCTCTATCACATAATTCATGATAGGAAATAATTACATTTTCCATTCCTATCGTGCAACTTTCCAACGCCAACTCAAAATCCTTCCTCTCTCTTTGAATGTTCCTCATGTGATTCTCAGCTTCCTCATCATACATCACCGCTAGGTTTGCTCCATGAGCTGGAAATGAATTGTTGTTGACATTTCTCTGAGATATATTCACTCTTCTAGCTGTTATATATTTGATTATAATCCTTCTCAACGTAAAGTATGCATTTTTTTAGTAGAAAACAAGCTAACATATATTATTGTATTTGGGATCAACTAAAACGTCTGCTCTTAGTATATATTGGGGAGTGTTTTTGGGTGGGTAAACTATACCATATCATTTTGTTATAACAAATGATTTTCTTCTCAATGTTGCAAGGCATTGGGGAGGGTATTATCCATCTCTCTTTTTCTTCCCTATTCTAGCTTCATCACCTCCATCCGTATAACTCATCCATGGATAATATCCTCTTCCAACCCCATGTTTTGGCTTGGACAACCAAATATATGTATTATGCAAACTTCAAGAAAGCTATAAATGTTCCCTCACGCACTTCATTTATCAAATGGCAATTATACTCAGGGAGCAATCCTTCCGCACAAAGTTGAAGTATTTTTTACTATTTGGTCTCCTCTCTCATGTCAAGATAATATTCTCTAAATTTCTATGTACATGCAACCATATCCTCCCCCAATCTCTGTCTCTCCCGTGCAAGGTTCATCACAGTGAACTGATCATCAACTAAAAAGAACTTCTAATCAAACAAAATGTGCATGTTTTAGCATGTAAGCTTTATCTAGAAGAGATTTAGAAAACACCCTTAAGCATAGATTTTTATTATTACAGTGAGCAACCAGATGCTCCACAAACCTCGTGATATATTCCTTCGAATCCCCCCTTCTTGGTGTAATTCTAAAAAATAGGGAGAATATAATCCTTGGGATATGGCTCATCGTTAAACTACTCGAGATATGGAGTTTTAAATCCATCATAAATAAAGGTTATATCACTTATAGTTTGTGAGGAAACTTCCATCGTCTTTAATATCTCCTTATTTATCTCCTCAACGGTCAAAGAGGGCGGTACAGTTACACCCGAGATCATGGTTATTGACCGAGAAACCATAGGTGTAATATTATCATCAGAAGGTTCTCCAATGATAGGTGTCATAACATAAATAAGATTATTCACCAAAAGACCAAGGGGTCTAGTCAAAGAGATAGGGATTCCATTCAAAGGGACTGCGGAAGGTTCACGGAAGTAGATAATGCGTTGTGGTCCACTGATACCCCAAATGCCAACATGGTAGTTGGCATATATAGAAACCCCATAAATTTCCCCATGAGATGATCCATCTAAGAGGGCACCATTTAGTACTCTAAAAGCCTATACCACTATGGAAGCTTCCATAATAGTTTCAACAGAAGGAAACTCCTCAGGAGAAACCTCATCCATAGGAACCTCACGTTCCCATTCTTCTCGTTTATCTCTATATCGGATCTTATCAAAGGTAATGGCGTGGTTATCATTATCATGAGCCATTATCGAAAGAATACCTCTCCAACGGAGTTATAAAATGTGTAAGAGTGTAATTCTCTATGTGCTATGGTGCTTAAATATAAACTGAGGCATAACCTCTATTAATGGATATAATTTAACAGTTAAAGTGCCATCAGTAATGAAGGAATAAACTCTATTGGAATATCAAAACCTCTTTTGTATAAACTCAGATAATAATGAATTCGAATGATTGCCAATAAATGAACCTCCAAAGCAGCCTTCTAGAGGGAGACAGAACAAAAACTCTTAACACACACCAGATAGGTAGCTCAAACACTAAGGTAATCAACGATGAAGATCAGTGTGTATTAAATGCTTATGTTCATGGTGAAAGCTTGAACAAAAACATTCATGGCTAAAATATATGAAAGATTTAGTTATAAATATATCTCAAAGTCCGTGTGTGGTTCAAAAATCTATTTTGTTTTTAATGATCCTCTCCCAAAATCTCTCTCTGGTGGTATATATAGTCTAGAAAATACACTCGAGTAATCTTAGGGTCATTAAATTCTAAGTCAAACCACTATGCCTTCACATCACTAGAATTGAATGCAATGTTATGCCACCATGCTTCTATGTCACTAGCACTCAATTCAAAGTTATGCCACCATGCTTCCACATCACAAACATTAAATGCTATAAAAAGACTTTAAGTGACTAGTTGTGTGTCAAGCAACTTCTCATAGGTGGAAGCATGCCAAACAGACAGCCAATCCTCAAACCCCCACGATTTACTCATGTTTCGATTAGACTTATGGTAGGTCATGCATGACATCACTCGAATTATAATACCCCGCCCTAACATTTCATTTAAATTTTGTATAAATTGTGCTGAAGTGGGGTTTGATCAAAATTATTAAAATTATGTGTAAAATTTGAATTTGGAGAAAGGGGAAATAGGGATCCTTCGAATGAGTGTACTGTTATTCGAACAATATCTAGATCTTATTAGAAGCACGGATTGAACGAACTTCGAACGAGATCCACGTGTATCACTTTCAAGGGTCGTTTGATGGTCGTTAGAAGCCATGGATTGAACAAGATGCCCTTGTCGTTCGAACGAGGCTCAATGTCGTTTGAACGACATATTTCGTAATTTTGTGTATCAGATTTCCCTTGTGGGCTGTTACATTCTAAACCCTTGATTTGATGAGCTAAGATTGGGTAAAATGAGAATTTTAGGCTTTGGAGGGCTTTTATAAGGATTTATTTGGCTCATTTAGGGCATTTAGAATAAAGGAGAAGATGGAAGAGGATGAGAGAGGGTGGAGCAGTATTCCACCATTTTTGTCTTCTCTCCACCATCCTACCACTATTACCACCATAAACCACCACATTCTTATAGTATTCCACCACATTCAAGCCTACAACCACCATTTCAACCATTATTGAGTGGAGCTACAAATTTTTGGATCTTTTTTGGGGTTCTTGAAGATGGAGAAGAAATCTTCCATGGAGTTTTAAGAGAGTTTTGTTGGGGCTTTGCTTGGAAGATTAAATGGAGCACTCATGGAGGATGCATTTGGTAACCCCTTGAGGACATCTTTGGAGGTGGGGATTGCTGATACGACGCAAATATTGCGTATTTCATCCGTCGAACCTACGCATTTTAGCCCACTCGGGTGCCTTAATCGCTATATTTAAGCCCGTTAACCAGACAACCTCGGTTTATACTGTTAACATGCTATATGAGGTATAATTGGGCTTTTGTAGGTATTTAGGTACCAAGTATGGGATCCGGACGCATTCCGCGCAATTTCCGTACGCAACCGGACGTTCAAGGGAAATCCGATCATTTCACAGTTTGGGCACCTGGCCCGACATCTACAGGGAAGTTGTAGATCTCCTCGCTAGCTTCGCGTGAGCGCGAACGGTGCGTGATTCCGAGTTCGTACGACATAGTTACGGCGATTTGAACGGAGATGGATTGTATGCCAATGCAGGGGAAATTGCAGGCTGCCCCTGCTTGATCGATCGATCGAGCTTGAGGGTCGATCGATCGAGCCTTCTTATTTTTTCCACAATTTATACTGTCGATCGATCGACCACAGGGGTCGATCGATCGATAACCTGTTTTCTCCTGCAGATATTTTCTTTCTTTTCTTTCTTCTTTTCTTTTATTCCAACTTACTATATAATCTAGTTTTTGTTGTAATAAGAGGATGGAGACTCTCATATTCTGATTTAGATAGTTTTAGTTAGGGTTTGGTTTGGAGAGTTCATTTTCTCTTCTTCTTGGATTGACAACCCATGTGGTTTTGTAAGATTGAACTATTCACTTCCTCTCTATTAATATAGTTTGTTCTTCATCTTTCCTTGCCTTGTAATTTAGTTTCCATGCTTTCTAACTAGTTTACTTGCTTTAATTCTTTCTTTCCTAGTTTAATTAACATAATTTAGTTTAGTTCACTATGCACCCTTAGATAAATAGGGTCGGGATTTCATTTCCGCCATTTTCGGGCCCCGAGCTCCGAAAACTAGGTTTCGTGCAAAATCGTGTTTAATTGAAACCGCGTGTATTAAAGTTGGATTGTTATGCGTTTAACTTTATTTGTCACGCAACTTTAGTGGTTATAGCGACAATCCGAATTTAATCCGCGTGCGACCATTTTCCATTAAATGTTTAATCTCGTAACTTTGGCTTAAATTCCTTATTGTGTGATGTTTATGCTTAATTGGATATGCTCGATTAAATTGCTTTCGAGCCTTAACTCTAGTTAGTAGTTGTTTCGATCCGTGTGGTAGGATGCGATCCCGATCCTCGCTTTCCTTTAATTTAGCGTTAACTTATTCTTTTCTTTTGTCACCATAACCAACCATCACCTTTTACACTTTTATTCCTGAAGTAATTAAACAATTAAAATCTAAAATTCAATCACTCCCTGTGGATTTCTTACGATACCCGACTTACCGCTGTGCTTGCTTGTCAAGTGTAGTTGTATCTTAGGTTTTCTTTGTATGGCGGCGGCGAAACACACAACGATTGTGTCCTCACACGAACACACTTTTACCGCGCGATCAAAATGGCGCCGTTGTCGGGGAGTGTATTTTAGATAGTAATTGTTTTATTATTTCGTAGTATTTTTCCTTTTGTATGTGTATTCTTTGTTTTAACCTTTTTTGCAGGATAGCATATTTGAGCGCTAAGAAACTTTGATTCGCGGTTGCTCACTTTCTTGCTCGAATTCTCCATCTACAAACAACGAGGTAATCATGTCCTACTATTATAGTTATTACGGTTATTCTAATGATTCATACTTTGGGGATAGTTTTCAAGATTTTCTTGAAAATGAAAGACTTGAAAACATTTATCGGAATGAAAATCGTTATTGGGAGCTTGAGTTGGATTCATTATTCGAATCCAATGACGATTCTTATTTCATTACTTTCGAAGACGAGTTTCAACCAAATGAGGAGTCCGAGGCTCTTGAGCCGAGGAAGCCTACTTTGGAAGAAACTTTGCTTCTTTACTCCCAAGGTTTGGAAAGCTTAAATGATGCTGGAATGAGACTTGGAGCACTTTGCGATGAGATGAATTCTTATGCACAAAACAACGAGGAGGTGGAAACTTGTGTTTCACCTCAATTTTTCAAAGAATTTCTCATCGAATGTGAATCTCTCTCCCCCGAAATTCAATCTCCTTCCGACGATATGTTGATGGAGATTGAATTTATTTCATTACCATATACGTTTTCCGTCATTGAACCATTAGAATTACCGGTTGATTCCTATGAGTCGGTAGAAACTTTTAAAACTACACTTTTTGCCGATGAGGACTCTTTACAGAACTTGTTTTTGATGGATGGTATCCCGACGTGTGCACCATCTCCCATTCCGTTTGAAAAATCTTTGGGCGATGAGTTAACTTTTCTTGGACCTCAGGTGTACCTTTCCCCCTTATTATCCAAATCCCCCATCGTCCACCCAGAATTTCAAATTGGCGATGGTTCATTTCTATCATCGCCCACATGCCTTCCGTTGTTCAAACGGAATTACTATTTTCCGGGAGGCATGCATGTTCGGTAGGGTCCACCGTTGATCCGCCAAATTCAAATTGTGTTTTGGATGGACCCTCAAAAGTTTAAACTTTTGGTATATAGTTAATTGCATATCCTAAGTGTAGGTTGTATATACTAACTTCTTCATTTTTGTTTTTCTTAATTTTAGCCTAGTATAATTAGTTAATCTCTTTTTATTTCTTTTTGTATGCTTGGTTCTAACTCTTTTGTAGGTTCAACGGACTTGAATTTGCAGAGACTATGCATCCCGGCACACATTTCTTAAGAAAACAATAAAAAAAGTCACAAAAATATTTTTTTCCTTTGTTTTTCACACGCGCATTCTCACGCATTTGCATTTATTTTTCTTTTGTTTTTCATTTTGTCGTGACCATGCGTGTGTGTTGCTCATTGTACATATTTTTATTTTTTTTAGCATAGGCCTTTTTGTGTGTATATGTATGCCTATGTGTAATTATTTTTATTTTATTTTTATTTTTATTTTTCTATTTCTATTTCATATTTTTATGTATATATATATATATATATATATACTATATATATAGTTATTTTATATTTAGACCCCATATTTATCCCTTATTTGCAATTTCCCCCCCATTTAAAAAAGGAATGCAGTGTGCCTGGCCCTGCTTGATCGATCGATCGAAGGCCAGGCTCGATCGATCGATCGAGCAGGTTAAAGCCGAGAGCTGCTACTTTTTTCCCTCTTTTCTCTTATTCTCTCCTCTCCTCTCTCAAACTGGTTCGTGCCCTAGATTTTCCCCACACACATTTATTCCATTTTCATCCAAATTCTACATATTCAAGGTTGAAATGGCACCAAAGAAATACTCGTCTACTAGGTGTGCGCCCGCTGAGGGCGTTGATGGTTTCCGCTGCGAGCAGGAGCGAGCTTGGTTCTGTGCGCACTTTCATACATCCGAGCGACCGCTTGGTTTTCACTTTGCGTGGGTCCTTGAGGAGATACCGAGGGAGGCGCGTGTTCTGTTGCACCGTCAGGGGTGGGAGCCCTTTCTTGCTACTAACGGGCGTGTCAATGAGGAATTGGTCCGAATATTCTATGCGATGTTAGTGGAGGTAAAGAACAGTAGTGGGCCAACTACATACGAGTCCATGGTTCGTGGGGTGAGGATTCTCTTCACTATATCAGATTTGGCAGATTTTATGGATGTACCTCTCCCCGCGGATTCAGTCAGTTTTCTTGATGGGACTATTTTCGGCCGAGGGACATTGATAGAGGATCTTGCACCGGGCGAGGCGTGGAATAAGGGTGCTTTCCGCTCGGCTGCGATGGAGGACTTGCCTCGATTATTACACTACATCAATGTCCATTCCTTCATGGTGACGAACAACCGGTCTGAGGTTCGTCACAAGCATGACGAATTGATCTACACGATGATCAATGGCTTGGGCAGTATCAGCTTGCCCAGTATTTTTCTAGACATGATGTGCGCGCCTGTGAAGGAGATTGCTTGGAGGTATTCCCTTCCTTTTCTTGCCCTCATCACGAGGATTTGTATTTCACACGGTTGCCCGGAGTTGGACGCTGGCCGTAAGCAAGACCCACCCGGGCTTCTCTCTAAGGACAACATCTCGAAAATGCTAAAGCATGAGTGGGGGCAATCGGCGGGTAAGAGACAGAGGGCAGAGATGGATGACTTGCCGGACGATGAGGAGGATGAGATACGTGAGATGGAGATGAGTGAGGGTTCTCACGCGCCAAACACCGATGATGATGCCCGCTTTGCGGCATTTCAGGCCGTGCAGGACCAGCGCTGGGAGGAGACCCAGCTCAGGTGGGAGACTTGGGAGTCCCGCCTGGACCAGTTGCAGGCCGAGCAGCGGCAGCAGTGGATGCAGCAGCAGTCTCAACAGGAGCAGTTTTATGCCGAGCAGCGGCAGGAGTGGTCCGTGCAGAGGCAGGCGAGGGCACAGCACAGACAGGATTACCGGATGATGCAGCGGATGATGAGAGATCTTTATCTGCAGCGCAGTGATTCCGACACACCTTTGCCTCCTCATTTTCAGGACCCCTCTGATCCTAGTGGTTCCGGCCACTAGGCTGTTGGTGTACTGGGTTATTTTTGTATTCCGGGATCGGATATTTTATTTTTATTTTTATTTTTATTTTTATTTTTATTTTTATTTTTATTTTTATTTTTATTTTTATTTTTATTTTTATTTTTATTTTTATTTTTATTTTTATTTTTATTTTTATTTTTATTTTTATTTTTATTTTTATTTTTATTTTTATTTTTATTTCAGGAGTTGTAATGTATTAAGTGATTTTGTATTGAACTTATGAAATGAGAAATGAAAATGTAGTTTGTGGTTGTTTATTGGATTTTGATGTGTGTGACCTTCCATTTTATAAAATCAAAAAGTTCACCATCAATTTATCTAGTATTTGCACTTCAGCCCCTCTATATTATTGTGACTTGTGACATAGATTCTCTTAACTTAATACATCGGTACATATTCTTCATATGCTTTGTACTAACTTGTTTTGCAGCTTCATTCGGACTTGTACTTATGGAGATCGGTCCACATTTGGGTAATATCATTCTTTTCCTAGCTTTGTGTTGTGTTCTTTAATGGACGCATTGGGGCCAATGCAACATTTAAGTTAGGGGGTGTAGGATATTCTATCCATTTTGCTGTTTAGTCCTTAGATTTGATTACAATTTAGTTACAAAGCATGTTTTTGTTAAAAATTTGAAAATTTTCAAAAATATTTTATTTCTTTTTTTCTCCTTTGTTGGGCATTTTTCCCTTGTTTCCGATGATAAATTTTAATAATTGCCTGATCAAATAGACAATTCAACGATGCATGTTCTCGATTTTAGAAGTTATTAGATTTTAGTCCTTAAATTATTGATATTATGAATAACTTCATGAATTAAACTTTATCCCATGAGCACATGCACCATTCTTGTTATATTGATTTGGTTTAAGATTTTTATAACTCGGTATGCTTTTCTTGCATTGTATATACTTACACCGAGTAAGCTTTGTACCTTTCGTCGTTTGTGAGTGTTATACACTATTCTTCCCTCTTTGAAAACGTTGAATTCGTTGGTAATCTCACTTTTCTTTCATTTGACCGTTCATTAATTGAGTTCATACTTGAAATGTGTTACTTGATCATGATTTTCATATATTGTTTTGACTCGAGAATTGCGTAAACTTTGTGAAATGATCATAAGCCATCTTTGTTATATCACCCATATGACCTTGACCTCACCCTTTATATGTTCCCTAGTCAACCCACTTGAGCCTAAATACTAGCTTTTCTTTTCATTACCCAAAATCCCATAACCAACTCTAAATTGGAGTTTATGCCATACATATTACCTTACATACCCTTGTTTGGATTGTTGCTTGGGATTGAATGTTATTATTGTGTATTGTGGTTGCAATTTGAGCACGAAAAGAGTAAGAAGTGAAAAGAAAAAGAGTGAAAAAGAGAGAGTTGAAAACAAAAGAAAACAAAAGAGAAAAAGTGAGAAAAAGGAAGAAAAGAAAAAGAAAGAGAAAGTTGTTTATATTGTTTGTACTGTTTCAATGATCCTTGTTACTCTCTCGATTGTTATATATAATGTGATTGTGGACATCATTTGTCCACTTTTGATATTGCCCGCAATTTCCCATTATTCCGAGTTTCATCCCCAAACACTTTGAATCCGTATATACATCCCTTTCATTTTGTACCCTAACTTAGCCTACATTACAACCCTATACAAGTCCTATGTGATCTTAGGTTGATGTAATTTAAAAGTCATAATAGTTGTGATAATTTGTGAAAATGCATTTCGCCTCTTTTAGTGAGTGGTATCCTTTCATTGAGATTACAATTTTTCAGTTTATATATAGCGTTCTTCATCTGTGACATGTGTGCGGCCTAGTTTCCATTTACATTTACTCTTTAACCCGCATGTCCCGTGCGTTACCTCCCTGTTTCGAGTGAATTCGCTTGATGAGCGTAATGCCCGTGAGGATTGAATATATGCTTGCTTTAATGTTTATCCGGTTTATTTAAGTTTTTCACCAAATCATACTTTGCATGTGCTCGCTCCCCTCCCGCATTTTAAGGTTTCAATTCTATGAGGTGCATTCTATAATGTTAATGATTTGTACTTTTGTTTGAATCCGTTCAATGTGCTAATAATGTGTATGAAATCCTTTTCGTTATTGTTGGGCTTGTCGCATGTTGGTTTGGGCATATTTTGAGGAAACCATGTGATGTTTATAGGTACCATCTCTGAAAACCCACACGAGACGACACTCGTCCACTAGGGTAACCTAGGGGTTTAACGGCTTATTGCATACGCTAAATGCAATCAAATTGCCCGCGAAAGTGGCCTTATCTTTTTATTGCTTTTATACCATACTTTTGTACTCTCTCCTGTGTTGGTTTACTTGTTCTTCTTATTGCATCCTATTTCATTTCTAGGGACTAGCAATGTGTAAGTTAGGGGGTGTGATACGACGCAAATATTGCGTATTTCATCCGTCGAACCTACGCATTTTAGCCCCCTCGGGTGCCTTAATCGCTATATTTAAGCCCGTTAACCAGACAACCTCGGTTTATACTGTTAACATGCTATATGAGGTATAATTGGGCTTTTGTATGTATTTAGGTACCAAGTATGGGATCCGGACGCATTCCGTGCAATTTCCGTATGCAACCGGACGTTCAAGGAAAATCCGATCATTTCACAGTTTGGGCACCTGGCCCAACATCTACACAGAAGTTGTAGATCTCCTCGCTAGCTTTGCGTGACAGCGAACGGTGCGTGATTCCGAGTTCGTTCGACATAGTTACGGCGATTTGAGCGGAGATGGATTGTATGCCAATGCAGGGGAAATTGCAGGCTGCCCCTGCTTGATCGATCGATCGAGCCTGAGGGTCAATCGATCGAGCCTTCTTATTTTTTCCACAATTTATACTGTCGATCGATCGATCCCCTATTTTCTCCTGCAGATATTTTCTTTCTTTTCTTTCTTCTTTTCTTTTATTCCAACTTACTATATAAGCTAGTTTTTGTTGTAATAAGAGGATGGAGACTCTCATATTCTGATTTAGATAGTTTTAGTTAGGGTTTGGTTTGGAGAGTTCATTTTCTCTTCTTCTTGGATTGACAACCCATGTGGTTTTGTAAGATTGAACTATTCACTTCCTCTCCATTAATATAGTTTGTTCTTCATCTTTCCTTGCCTTGTAATTTAGTTTCCATGCTTTCTAACTAGTTTACTTGCTTTAATTCTTGCTTTCCTAGTTTAATTAACATAATTTAGTTTAGTTCACTATGCACCCTTAGATAAATAGGGTCGGGATTTCATTTCCGCCATTTTCGGGCCCCGAGCTCCGAAAACTAGGTTTCGTGCAAAATTGCGTTTAATTGAAACCGCGTGTATTAAAGTTGGATTGTTATGCGTTTAACTTTATTTGTCACGCAACTTTAGTGTTTATAGCGACAATCCGAATTTAATCCGCGTGCGACCATTTTCCATTAAATGTTTAATCTCGTAACTTTGGCTTAAATTCCTTATTGTGTGATGTTTATGCTTAATTGGATATGCTCGGTTAAATTGCTTTCGAGCCTTAACTCTAGTTAGTAGTTGTTTCGATCCGTGTGGTAGGATGCGATCCCGATCCTTCCTTTAATTTAGCGTTAACTTATTCTTTTCTTTTGTCACCATAACCAACCATCACCTTTTACACTTTTATTCCTGAAGTAATTAAACAATTAAAATCTAAAATTCAATCACTCCCTGTGGATTTCTTACGATACCCGACTTAACGCTGTGCTTGCTTGTCAAGTGTAGTTGTAGCTTAGGTTTTCTTTGTATCGCGGCGGCGAAACACACAACGATTGTGTCCTCACACGAACACACTTTTACCGCGCGATCAAAATGGCCTCCTACACCAATTTCTCTATCATCATTTAAAGTCTTTGAGGTGCGAAAATCTATTCTTGGGTTTAAGACTCTATTTGCATTACGAGTAGTCTTGTTGTTAGATTACATGAGTTGAATGCACATCAATAATGATGGGTTCTAGTAGATTAATATTAAAAAAATTATGGAATAAAAGTGTTGTTTTATTGGAATTAAAGGATGGGTAAATATTTCAAAATTTGAAATATTAAAATTGGTATTTTTTGAAAATGGTGTATTTTCTAGAAATTTGATGTTAACATTTTATGAAATAAATTATTTAAAAAATGATGTTGATCTTCCTATAATGTTTGTGAACTCAAGTCCTAAAGTTTCTTGCAAAACTTGAGATTTCATGAAAATGAACATTTGTTGAGTTTGAAGAAATTAAAAATGTCTTTGTGTCTTGAAAAGCCTAATTGTGCAAGTATTGAGAATTTCTAGAATAAAATGTATGTTTAACTCATTTGATAGTATTTTAGGATTGAAATATATCTTCTCATACATATAAAATTATAGTATTTTGATATTTGACATGTAAACAAGTTTAAAGAAGGTTTTATCGGGTTAAAATATGAAATCAGAAAAGTATAAATTTCAATCTTCAAAGTGTGTGAAAAATGAATTGATAAGTGTAAGGTTGTAAGACTACATGTGTTAATAAAAGAAAATGGTATTTTTCTTATAAGGTGGTCTTATATGTTTAATAATTATTAGAAATAAAAGTGTTGAAATAAAGATTTTTCTAATTGAGAAGAATATTACTCCAAACGGTTAAAAATGTGTTCAGGTGTTGTGGGTAATTTAATGGTGTTTGAAAAATTAACACTTGTGAAATAGAGTACAAGGTGCATTTGAGATCAAAAGGGTAAAATGGTAATTTTACGTCAAGTCAAACATTTTTGTCAAATTAAAAATTGTAAAGGGTGTTACACATGATAGTCCTGATGAACATGATTTTTTGAATAAAACCAAAGTTAAAGTGTAAAGGACATGAAATGATGATTTTTAAAGTGTAACATAAGTTAGGGTGAAACCCTGGGTTTTGGCCTCAGTCAGGAGAATTAAGGAGGGCCCCTTAAAAGGGATCACGGATGACATCGAGAGAATTAAGGAGGGCCCAGAGGCCTGGGGTGGAAGACCCAAGACACTAATCAGAGCATATGGTGGCATCACGGTTTGTGTGGAGCCCAACAAAGTATGCGGTCAATAGTAGATTTCAAGACAAAGATAAAGGAATAAGGAAAATGTCAAGAAATGGGTTATGTAGTGAAAACCTGTTAAGACAACGTAACATGAATGAATTAATAAATGTTCCGATAAAATTTTAAATGGACAAGTAAATGTGTAAATTGATTAATGTCCATAAGTTAAAGGAAACGTAAAGAAAGTGGGTAAATGGGTGGTTAAGAAACCTAAGGGATGAAACTCATAACTAGCACAAGAGTGTGTTGTGAAAGGTTTTTGAAGACTAAATTGGTATATTCTAACACGGTATTTGCGTGTGTTGAAAGGGTGATTTTTAATTAAAAAAAAAGAGTAATGTGATCGGTTAAAATGAAAAGGGTAATTTCGGTAAGGAAATGGCTTTCGGTCGAGCCAATTTAATTGTTTCAAGTATTTAACCATGTGTATTAAATAAATTGAGAAATGTCAAAATGAGAAAAAGGAAGTCTTTTACAAGATTAAGGTGAATTAATGTGGATAAATAAGGTTTTTGGAAGAAAAATGGAATCATACATTAAGTATATGTATATGTATACATGGTAGTTGCATGTGCACGTAGGCATAACATGTTAGAATCTTATTTCTTCCATTCAATTCTATACTGCATTTGGTATATTTCCAACTGAGCATTCGACTCACAACCTCATTTTTTACTGCAGGTTGGATGCGGTTTCATATTTTGAGAGCGTTATATAGGTAAGTATTCTCTTTTATTTTACGTTAGTAGCTCTATATGCTTGGACTCCGGGGTGCTCACCATGCATCCTCGCATTGTTTAATTTGAAATCGAAATCGTATACTAATCATTTGAATCGTTAATTAAAATAATAATTGATTAGCAACATTACATAGGTTGCTCATTACACTTCACACCTAACACCCACTGCGGACCGAGTCGATCATGGGTGACCCGTAAATATGGTTTGGGGCATTACAATTAGTATCATAGATTTAGGTTCAAGGTTACTTTAGGGAGTGATGTGGTGATGTCAATAGTGGGTCTTTCGAAATTTGTGTTAGTTTGGGCCGGTCACAATAGTCTTGGTGACGGTTTAGTTCGTGACCTCGACAGTGAAGTCAAAGAGGTTATCACGACGGGTGAATTTATTGCCAGGTGACTAATGACTAAGTTACTTGTCATTAATTGTTTATGCGCTTATGATTTAGATATACTAGTAAGTTGTGAGTGTCCTTGCGAGACAATAGTGGATAAATCATAGGATTTAGTGTGAGGTACTTGTGTGTCAATCCGTAGTGATATGATAAGTCAATTACGATGTAGATAATGATGACTAAAGTCTATTGAATTATAAATTTAACTCATGTAAAATCAACTTTGGGGATTAGGTAACTAGTGAGAATGCGTTCAGTTCAATGACTTGGTACTTGGGGGTAGTTAGCACCAATGATGTGATTAGACGAATTCGATCCTTAGGATAATATCTCATTGCAAGACCATTGATGATTTAATGGGCATGATTAACTATGTTAGTCAAAACTTGGGATGTGTATTTTGTCTAAGTCTCTAAGATAGTATAGTTACAAGTAAGTGTCCTGGTGATTCTTAGTTGAAGGACATACCACGCAGGGTATGACGAGGGTTATGGCAAATCGCGATAAGTGTGTTGCGTATGCAATAATGATGGGTGACAATACTTAGGAATAAGCCCTAGATAGTCTTCTATGTTAGGGTTTTAAGAGGTGGAACGTGATTATAAGGAAAAGAATCTTTAGTGATGTCGATGATGCAAACCTATAAGTATATAGGTTATGGGCGACGTCATGTATCCTGACATAATCTTTAGTAGCATTAGTTGTGGTTTGGATGTGGTATATGGCCACATATCTTTGAAAGAAAAATAAGATTAGTGTCTAAGTGTAAAGGATCATTTTATCCATCGAGGAACTGGATGGGTGCAAGGTAATCCTAGTGTGAGTGTGGTTTAAGGGTATATTAGAATGTCCCTGTGACTCATTGTGTGTGGTGTCATTAAGGATATAAATCGACTGTTGTGATGTATTGAGGTGTTTTATGGTTAAGGCGCATTATATATAGAAGCTCTTCGAATAGTGTCCTTGCGAGGGACTAGTAATTACAATAAGGGTATTGAAAGTTTGTGGAGCGAACCTACAATGATAAAAGTATGGATGATGAAATCGTATCGAATTTGGGGACTTTTATAAAGAATATGTTTGGTTTACTTAAGACACAGTTAAGTCCGGTAAGAAGAAGTGTTAGCATCCTAGTAGTAGTGACTGTGTTGAAGGTCAGGTGATGAACTCAAAATACTAGTTAAAGTTGTGTACATGTCAAGGTGACTTCTCGAATCAGCACATATAGGAGGTGTTATCCCTAGTGTCATTACGGGGCCTAATGCTCGGGTTTCATGGAATGACTAGTAGTGGCAGTGTGACACTTGATTTTAAAAAATAGTAGGAAATGTATTTGATACTTAAGTTGATACCTTTTTGGCCGTTACCACCCCTCCCTTGGCCCTGGTGGCCCTGCTGGAGCTGCTGCTGGCCAGGATGGCCCTAATAGCCATGCTTACCCTGGTTTCCATGCCTGAAACCTCCCTATCCATGGAGAAATCCCCCTGATCTGAACCTCTTAGCAGAATCCCCCTGATTAGAACCCTGGTCACTCTACCTTTGTTGACTCTGAGCTACTTGTGCCCCGCTGGCACTACCCCCACCTGTATTGCCTTGCTGGATGGATTCACCTCCTTGCTTGCTCCCCTTAACATGGAGGCAGTGATCCTGGTAGTGTAGTAATGTAGCATTGAGTACATTTGTATAAGACTACAAAGATAGGTTACCTAGAAGATGATATCAAATCCTCCAGGTTAATCCATCCATAAACATCTAGACCTTATCTTCTTTAATAGGCACCTCATCTGGTACTAGGTTTAACAGTCTAGTAAACTCCTCCTCATAATCTGCTACAGTCTTACCCTCCCGGGTGAGGTCTAGTAGTTTCCGCCTCATCTCAATCGAAAATGGAGAAAGGAAAATATTTTCGGTCAAATCGCACCTCTGCAGTAGTAGTGGAGTCCCATCACTGTAACGCTGCTCCAACTAGCTTGAAAGTAGCTAGTATCTGCCTCTGCACCTCCATGCACTCATACATCCTGTAACTCTAGGGAACGCGCCTTTTGGAAGGAATTTCTAAATCACTCTTAAATAGAAGGGAACACATGTACTGGTGCTGGCTCCACTACTTGTGTCGGTGGAGGGGGCTACTGAACTATTACTAGTGCTGCATTAACTTCCTAAGCAAGGATGGTAGCAACCTTGACAGAATTCATTGTACCCTGAGCCTGGGTTGGTTTTGGCTCCGGTTGGGCATTTTTGGCCCTCGATGCATGTCTGGGAGGCAAAAAACACGAGAAAGAATTTATAAGTCAAAAGTTAGTAAATGTCAAATAGCTCAAGACGTAATTATGTAATCAAGAATACAAAAATCCTAATAATAGGGCTCTATATCAAAGAACGCTAAGCTGAAAGCATAATAAGTCATACAAATCCTAAAAGATTCTAGAACCTGATGATCTGATACCACTACTGATATACCGCCAAATTAAATACCGGGTGATCATTCCTTTATGAAATTTAAAATAGAATATTCGGGTTGTTCATTCTTAGCATCACTGTCGAAAAAACATTTTTCTTTACTAATCACCTAAATAATTAATTAAGCTAATGTTAAAACATTTTAACCAATAATTAATGTTAATTCATTTAAACCATTTAACACATTCACCATTCTATTGAATAAACAAATAATGAATAAAACATCATCTGACTGAATATAATATAGCGGGAATAATCATCCCAGTTAAACAAAATCCAAACCATCAATCGTAATAATACTAAGTCCGACTGAAACTAAAATACTGAAATGAGATTAGTACAATGTCTCTCGGACATAAATAAAATCAGGATAGGCGACACATGCCCTAACTTAGAAGCCTAAATCAAAGAACAAAAATCATAAATGTGAAGGCGTCAAAATACGAGGACCCGCGACTCCCATAATAGATGCAGCACGTCAAAAGATTAACCAGTCTAAGCTTGGTGCCCCTATGGTTGGACACCTTAAAATAATTTCCCAAGAAACAGAGATTTTGCAAGAGACGGTCCAGATCCCAAGTGCAAAATATTTTAAAATAGTTTAGCAAGTATTTGAAATGCAGTCAAGAAAATATAATACACATGTTAGCTTTTCGAAAACTCACTTGAGATTCTCACCTCTCAACTATTATGCACGCCTAATGTACCTCTATACCATCCTAGTTATTATCATCACTTAACAATAACATAGACATACACTTTCTAACTATCACTCCTAGTAATAACCCATATTTCCCACAAACTATTATTATTAAATGTCCTTGCAGTTATTTTTCCGAATAAAAGTTTCACAACAAGTTTAAGTGTTCCCATACTTAAGTTAATTAAGAATTTATCACCTTTCTTATCTACAAATCTCACACAATAGATAATATAACAAGTGTATATACATATTATAATACCATATATTAAAAATATTAGTACGACACCCTAGACTCAGTCGCGATGAATGCATACTTTGCTATCTAGTCCCAGTACATATCCTACTAAATAAGGACTTTTGATTAGGAATCACTCATGAACTATATAATACAAATCACACAAAATGGAGGGGAACATAGTTCCAAGCCTATGGGATACGCATATACCTAGCACACATATGACCGTTGACTTATCAACTCACCGATAAGTCATCCCTGGGTTCTATGTCCTGAGGAACCAATCTAAAATCCCCCCCAATGGGTTCATGAGGATGAGACTGTCCCCTTCCAAAACCTCCCGCGATAGCAAGCAGCATAGGTACGTGATACACATAATAAATCAATCATATAATAGGTATTCATCTCACCTTTATATATTCATAACACAAATATAGGTATAGTCACGTCCCATATCATAAATCTCATACGTAGTACATCATTATCCTGCATATCCTACGTTTAATTGAATGACATATTCACTTCTTTATCACACGCTTACTCACCACTCAAAGTGTACCCTTTATTCTACCCATAAAATTAGTAGGTGACTCTCTATATCCTACTGGTCTAAATTATCATTGTCCTCAAATTCCCGTAACTCGAATTAATTTCCAAATCAGGTAATCCTCTCACATTAACCTAATTGTGTTTCTCCCTAAATACGTCATTATAAGATCAAGCCTAATACCCACCTAGGCCTACTGGTCTTCTAACATAAGTGAAACTATATTAAAACAAATCCCAAGAATAAATTCCAAATGATTTTCTAACTATAATAAACAAAAGGAGAAAACTAGCCAAAACTAGGCAGCCAAATCGATTCGGCCTGGTCCAAATCGATTCGCTCGTACAGGTATGGAAAATTTTGTATATGTGTTCTTATGGGTTTCTCTAATTTTTAACCCCAAATTCTTATCTTAATCATCCTAAAAACCAATTCAAACATACTTAATGTTATACTAACATAATTAAACAAGTTCTAATGTTCAAGAACTGCAATTTCATTCAAGGGCATCAATTAATTGGGTTTAATTCAAGTATAAGCATTAAGAACCCTAGTTTGTCATCTTCTTTAAGAACTACCATAAAAGCCTAGAACTATTCATCAATATTAATCCAATTTCATGGGTTATCATCTATATATCACGGGGAATCAAACCTATCTCAATTTCAATTCTAGATTATGATCCAAATCATTCAATTTCATCTAAATCATATACAATACATGTTCAATTAACTAACATGGGTAATATTACTGATCAAAGTTCGCATGTTTAAACACTTGCCTCTTAAAGGAAAGTCTGATCCATTGGTGTTTTTTGGTATGGTTGCATTCTTCCCTCTCCGATCTATGCAGTGGGGGTCTTGGTGGGGTAAGATAGTGGTTCTTGGTCTCCTTAAATTGGCTCTCCTTCATCCTATGTGACTCTTTCTTGGATTTTTGAATGAAAACCCTAACTTCCCTAACATATCAGATATATTCCCTCTCTTAATTTTGTAGGTAACTAAAGCCCAAAAATAAAAATTACCAAAATTCCCTCCTGAGATGTCGATTTGTCCTAAAATTGCCCGGGACCCAAAATAAACCCCCGGGTAGACTTTTCTAACTATCTCAACCCTTCCGGACACATTGGCACACTCGAAATGACCATTTTTATTACTAAAAGAATAATTTAATTTTTATTCCCTAAATTTTGTCCCGACACGACTGACACGCGCGTCCCGATTTAATTACCATAATTATCAATTGTTATATTTGACACTCATGACAGTTCTCATAAATTCACAATAATATATTACTTTATTCCCTCAATAATATTCAATACAATTATGACTAATAAATCCTAACTCTTATCTCTCTAGTTAATATTTATTTTAATTCGGATCAATCTCCTCTAAAGCAATATGAATGTGAGCCAACTCATCCGGAAGATATCTCCTCGGTGAAGAAATGTGGAATACATCGTGAATCCTATGCAAGCGCTAGGGTAACCCAAGTCTGTAAACCACTGGACCAATTCGCTCAATAATAGGGAATGACCCTACATACCTCGGTGCCCACTTCCCTTTGTTCCCAAATTGCATTATCTCCTTTATAGGAGATACTCGTAGAAATACTTGGTCCCCCACACTTAACTCCCTGAAGAAGCTCTTAGCATCGGCGTAGCTCTTCTGTCTATCCCGAGTGACCCGTATGCGACTACTAATCATCTCAATCCTAGTTGATGTACACTGAATCACCACTGGCCCAAGTAGCTTGTTGTTCCCCACCTCTAACAAACAAGTTGGATAACGATAAGGTATACTGTACAACGCCTCAAATGAGTCCATGCCGATAGTAAAGTGATAGGAGTTGTTGTACCCAAACTCCACCACCATAAGGTACTACTCCTAACCTCCCCCAAAATCCAGAATACAAATACATAACATATCCTCCAACATCTGATTAGTCCGCCCAGTCTGCCAGTTCGTCTGTGGGTGGTAGGCCATACTCAAACGCAACTCAATACCCATGATCTCCTGGAAGCTCTCATAAAAATGAGACACAAACATCTTGCCATGGTCGGACACAATATTTAGGTGCACCCTGTGTAATATCACTATCTCCGCAATAAAAATATGGGCATACTGTGTCGTTGTATAGTCAGTCTGAATTGGTAGGAAGTGGACTACCTTAGTTAATCGATCAACAATCACCCTTATCGACTCGTGACCCCTCTGAGAAGTAGGAAACCCTGTGATGAAATCCATGGAAATGCTCTCCCATTTACACATAGGAATCTCTAGCGGCATGGTCCACCTTGACTGGTTGATAGGTGGCACACTTTGAGATGAACTCAGCAATATCTCTTTTCATGCCACTCAACCAATACTACCACCTGATATACTGGTAGATCTTATCCCCATCGAGATGTACCGTAAATTGAGATTTATGTGACTCTATCATCACCGCATGTCACAGATCCTCCCCCTCCGTAACAACCAGCTATTTATTGAAGCATAAACTTCCCTTAGAACTCACTGAGTAATACTTGGCTCCCTCTGCTAGAAGATGTCGAATCCTACCTTGATAAAACGAATTCGCTACCTGGGCCTGTACAACCATCGTCACTATTAGGGGCATAACTATCATAACTAACATGAATGATCGGTCAACTACATCCGGGTGTCCAAACTCCTTCCATTTTAACTTCTACACCTCTACTACCTCACCTACTGTACTACGGCTCAACGCATCAGCTACTACATTATCCTTCCCCGGGTGGTGTTGGATCTCAAACTGACAGTCCTTCACAAATTCAAGCTACCTGCGCTGATGCATATTCAACCCTGTCTGTGTGAACAAGTACTAAAATAACTTGTAATATGTGAACAGGAAAAATTTCTCCCCCAAGAGATAATGTCTCCAAATCTGAAGTGCAAACATGACTGATGCTAAATCTAAGTCGTGGGTAGGTAATTATTCTCATGAGGCTTAAGCTTGTGGGAAGCATAAGCTATAGCATGATCCTCCTGCTGTAACACTCCACCAATCCCCTGTAGGTATGCATCAATATAGACTAAGTACTCCACTCCCCGCCTAGGTAGTGCTAGAATTGGTACTGAAGTCATCTTGTCCTTGAGATCATCAAATTCCAACAGACACGCATCATCCCAAATAAAATGTACACCCTTATGGGTCAAATTAGTCATCGGGCTCGTAATCTTCCAAAACTCGCGGATGAACCATTCGTAATACCTGTCTAACCCCAAGAAGACACGCACCTCTATGTATGTCGTAGGCTATCCCCACTCCCTCACTATTGATAATTTTCTTGGGTCCACTGATATCCCCAACTCAGAAACGATAAGCCCCAATAACTGAACCTCCTTCAGCCAAAACGTACATTTCTCATACTTAGCATATAACTGATGCTCACATAGTGTCTGTAGAACCCGATGCAAATGATCGACATGCTCCTCCTCAGTCTAGATAAAATCAGGATGTCATCTGTAAAGACAATGACAAACTGATCTAAGAACTCTTTGAACACCATATTCGTTAAGTTCATAAACACATTCGATGCGTTGGTTAGACCAAATGGTATAATTCGAAACTCATAGGACCCATATCTCATAAAAAAAGTAGTCTTTGACACGTCATGTTCCCTGATACATAGTTGATGGTACCCCGACCTCAAGTCTATCTTCGAGAAGTAGGCAACTCCTCTCAAATGGTCGAATAAGTCATCGATTTTGAGGCAACGGATATTTATTTCATATCGTGACTTTACTCAACTCTCTGTAATCAACACACAATCGTAACAACCCATATCTCTTCTTTACAAATAGCACAAGAGTACCGCAAGGTGAGGTACTCCTACGAATAAAGCCATGTCCCAACAGCTGGTCAATCTGATCCCATAACTCTCCCATCTCCGTCAGAGCCATTAGTAAGGCACATGGACTATTGGCCAAGTGCCTGGCATCAAATCTATCATAAAATTAATATCTCTACTCGACGGTAGTCCCGGTATATCCTGAAATACATCGACGTACCCATGAATAATCGGAGTCGAATCAAGGGGAATCATAACTCCCGTAGGGGTATCCTCCTTTATATAAAACAAGTGATTGGATGATCCTCCTTCGGAAGAGGAATCACCACTATAAACATATCCTGATCAGGGATGGTGAAAACAATACACCTAATAAATTAATCGATTATGGCCATGTATGCGATTAGCCAATCCATCCCAATAATAGTGTCGTACTCGGACATGTCTAAAGCAGGCATATCGGCTAGCAAAATAAGACTCCCAATAACTATAACCACACCCCAAAATATAAAGAAACCCATCAACACATTACCTAATGACGAGTATAGCCAAGTCACTACACTGTCGATCGTGTCTAATAACCCTGTGGCCCATGCAAATCTGGTGGCTATGAAAGAGTTTGAGGCCCCTGTGTCAAACAAAATACGCCCTATAGACCCACGGATAGAAAATATACCCTTAGCTATGGGTGGAGCCTGTGGAGACATGGCCTAGAGGACGTTATAAACACTACCACACCGTAGGTATACCTACTGAATTGAGGCTATAGGGATTGCAGGCAAAGATGGAACTAGCACTGGTGCTAGGAGAGTGGCTGGGAAGATTAGCCTCTGGGGATCATGGTGAGAACCCTACTACTCAGGAAACTTCCTCTTATCGGGGAAATAAAATCATTTGTGGAAATCCTTTCTACATTTAAAGCATTTACCAGCAAAGTTTTCCCCTTTCGATCCTTACTGGCCTCGGGCCTGTTGGTCGTTGCTACCCCTCCCTTAGCCCTGGTGTCCCTGCTGGATCTACTGCTATCCGGGGTGTCCCTACTGTCCCTGATGGCCATGCTGACCCCGGTGTCCATGTCTTGAACCTCCCTGTCCATGGCGAAAGCCCCCTGATCTGAACCTCCTAGCAGAATCCCCTTGATGGGAACCCTGCACACTCTGCTTCTGTTAACTCTGAGTTTCTTGTGCCCCGTTGGCACTACCCCCACCTGTCATACACTACTGTCTGGACTCACCTCCTTTCTTGCTCCTCTTAGCATGGAAGGGGTGAAGTGTAGTACTGCCGCATTGAGTACATCGGTATAAGACTGTAAGGAGAGGTTACCTAGAAGATGTTGTCGAATCCTGCAGGTTAGGCCATCAATAAACATATGAATCTTCTTTTCTTCAGTAAGCACCTCAGCTGGTACTAGGTTTAATAATCTAGTAAACTCCTCCTCATACTCTTCTACATTCTTCCCATCTTGGGTGAGGTCCAGTAGTTTCCCCTCATCTCAGTTTAAACGATGAAAGGAAAATATTCGCGTTCAAACCGCACCTAGAATCCCTATTCGTCAAAACAGCACGCTCCTCTATAGTAGTAGTGGACTCCCACCACCGTAATGCTTCTCCAACTAGCTTGAAAGTAGCTAGTATCTTCCTCTGCACCTCTGTGCACTCATACATCTCCAAATTCTACACGATATCCTTCTTCCATTGGCTCGCCACAACAACATCAGAGCCCCCTGGAAATCTAGGGGATGCGCCTTTTGGAAGGAATTTCTGACTCGCTCCCAATCAGAAGGGAACGCATGTAGTGGTGCGGGCTCTACTTCTTGTACCGGTAGTGGGTCCTACTAAACTACGGCTAGTGCTATAATAACTGCCTGAGCAATGATGGTAGCAACCTCGATAGTATTTATTAAACCCCGAGCCTGGGCTGGCTGTGGCTCCGATTAGGCATTTTTGCCCCTCAGTGCAAGTCTAGGGGGCATTCGAAACGAGAAAGAATTTATAAGTCCACAGTTAATAAATCTCAAATAGCTGAAGACGTAATTATGTAATCAAGAATAAAACAATCCTAAAAATAGAGCTCTATATCAAAGAACACTAAGCTAAAAGCATAATAAGTCGTACATATCCTAAAAAAATCTAGAACCTGATGCTCTGATACCACCTGTGACACCCCGCCAAATTAAATATCGGGTGATCCGTCCTTTATAAAATTTAAAACAAAATATCCGGTTAGTTCATTCTTAGCATCACTGTCGAAAAAATATTTGTCTTTATTGATCACCTAAATAATTAATTAAGCTAGGGTCAAAACATTTTACCCAATAATTAGTGTCAATTAATTTCAACCATTTAACACATTCACCATTCTATTGAATAAATAAATAATGATTAAAACAACATCTATCTATATAAAATAAAGCTGGAATAATCATCCTAGTTAAACAACATTTAAACCGTCAATCATAATAATACTAAGCCCAACTGAAACTCAAACAGTGAAATGAAATGAGTACAATCTCTCTCGGAGATAAATAAAATCAGGATAGGGGACACATGCCCTAACTAAGAAGCCAAAATCAATTAACTGAAATCATAGATGTGGAAGCATCTAAATATGAGGGCCTGCAACTCCCACAATAGCTTTTGCACGTCAAAAGATTCAACAGTCTAAGTTTGGTGCCCGTGTGGAAGGACACCTTAAAATAAGTTCACAAGAAAAAGAGATTTTGCAAGAGATGGGTCAGAGCCCGAGTGTAAAATATTTTAAAACAGTTTTGCAAGTATTTAAAATGGAGTAAAGCAAATATAATACACATGTTATCTTTTCGAACACTCACTTAAGATTTTCTCCTCTCTACTATTATGCAGGCCTGACGTACATCTAAACCATCTTAGTTATTGTCATCACTTAACTATAACGTAGACATCCACTTTCTAACTATCACTATTCCCACAAACTTTTATTATTAAATTTCCTTGCATTTATTTTTCTGAATAAAATTTTCACAACAAGTTTAAGTGTTCGCATACTTAAGTTACTTAAGAATTTATCTCGTTCTTATCTACAAATTTCACATAATAGATAATATCACAAGTATATATACATATTTAGCACTATATATTATATATACTAATACGTCACCCCTAGACTCAGCTATGGTGCATGCATACTCTACTATCTAGTCCCAGTATATCTCCTACTAAATAAGGACTTTCGATTCGGAATCACTCACGACTCATATAATACAAATCACACATATTGGAGGTGAACATAGTTCCAAGCCTATGGGATACGCACATACCTACGCACCCACATGACTGTTGACTTATCGACTCACCGATAAGTCATTCCTAGGTTCTATGTCCTGAGGCACCAATCTAAAATCCCCCAAGTTGGCTCATCAGGATGAGATTATCCCCTTTCAAAACCTCCCTCCATAGAAAGCAGAGTAGGTATGTCATACACATAATAAATTAATCATATAATAGGTATTCATCTCACCTTTATATATTCATAACACAAATATAGGTATACTCACTTCCCATATGATAAATCTCATACATAGTTTATCATTATCCTAAATAACCTACGTTTAATTGAATGACATATTCACTTCTTTATCATACACTCTCGGGTATTACGCACTACTCAAAGTGTACCATTTATTCTACCCATAAAATCAGCAAGTGACTCACTATATCCTATTGGACTAAATTATCATTGTCCTCAAACTCTCATAACTCGAATTAATTTCGGAATAAGGTAATCCTCTCATGTTCACTTCATTAAGTTTCTCCCTAAGTACGCCATTATGAGATCAAGTCTAATAGCTACTTAGGCCTAGTGGTCTTCTAACATAAGTCCAAGTATATTCAAACAAATACTAAGAATAAATTCCAAATGATTTTCTAACCATAATAAATAAAAAAAGAAAAATGGCCAAAACTGGGTAGTCGAATCGATCCGGCCAGGTCTGAATCGATTCGGCTAGGACCAAATTGATTCGCTCGTACGTGTATGGAAAATTCTGCATATGTGTTCTTACGAGTTTCTTCAATTTTTAACCCCAAATACTTATTTTAATCATCCCAAACACCAATTCAAACATAGTAAATGTTATACTAACATAATTAAACAAGTTATAATGTTCAAGAACTACAATTTCATCGAAGGGCATCAACTAATTGGGTTTATTTCAAGTATAAGCATTAAGAACCCTAGTTTGTCATCTTCTTCAAGAACTACCGTAAAAGCGCAGAACTATTCATCAATACTAATCCAATTTCATGGGTTATCATCCATAAATCATGGGGAATCAACCCTATATTAATTTCAATTCCAAATAATGATCCAAATCCTTCAATTTCATTAAATACAATACATGTTCAATTTCAACCTACACTAACATGGGTGATATTATTGCCTAAAGTTTTTAAGTTTAAACACTTACCACTCAAAGTAAGGTTTTATCTATTGGTGTAGTTGGTATCGTTGTGTTCCTCATCCTTCGATCTACACAGTGGTGGTCTTGGTGGTGCAAGATGGTGGTTCTTGGCCTTGGCCTCCTAGAATAGGCTCTCTTTCCTCCTCTGTGACTCTCCCTTGGATTTTGTGAATACAAATCCTAACTTACCTAACGTACCATATATATTACCTCTCCTAATTTTGTAGGAAACTAAAGCCCAAAAATAAAAATTACCAAAATGCCCTCCCGGGATGCCAGTTTGGCGTAAAACTATCCCGAAACCCAAAGTAAACCCCCGGGTTGACTTTTCTGACTATCTTAACCCTTTCGGACACATTGGTGCACTTGAAATGACCATTTGAATTGCTAAAAAATAATTTACTCTTTATTCCCATTAATTTAGTGATGACACGACTAACACGTGTGTCCTGACTTAATTATCGTAATTGTCAATTGTCGTATTTCTCACTCGCGATAATTCTCATAAATTCATAATCATATTCACATTCATATATTACTTTATTAACTCAATAATATTCAATATAATTCTCACTAATAAATACTCACTCTTATCTCACTAGTTGATATTTATTTTAATTTAGATTAATTTTCCACATTTAATTTAATTAATCCATTATATAAAACCATAAAAATATAGAGTATTACAACGATTTGGTAGTCAATGGCTCTGGTGGTTAGGAGCAGAATAATGTCTTAAGGATATTATATAGTTTTAGAAATCGAGGAAAATATAGCACAAGGTGTTACTTTTGCCACAGGGAATAGAGTAGTGTGAGTCTCAAATGAGACACCTAGGATAGTACTAGGGTCATCAAAGTGACGCAATAGATGGTCTCAGCTGAACACATGGTGATGATTTAGTAGGTGGTCCTAGGACTTGTTTGAACATAATCACCAAGTGAGGTGAAACTCGAATTCGGTTATGTGACGCTCATAGTTAGCGAGATAGTGAGCACTAGAGCTTGTTGCGTGTTGAGCATCTGGTGACAAGCCCCGTGTGAGGGAACATAATATGATTCCAATATTAAAGACTTTAATGATTTTGTCTTAGAGGATTTATATGACTTAGAACGAAAGTTAGTATACCCCTCAAATTTGAAGAATGGATGGATCGAGAATTTTGGGGAAAAATTCCACAAGGAGGGATGTTTGTAATACCCCGCCCAAATATTTCATTTAAATTTTGTATAAATTGTGATGAAGTGGGGTTTCATGATAGTTGTTGAAATTGTGGGTAAAAACTAGAATTTGGAGAAAAGAGAAAAAGGGATCCTTCAAACGAGTGTAGGTTCGTTTGAATGATATTTGGATCTCGTTAGCAGCAGGGATTGAACGAGCTTAAAATGAGATTCCACTATATCACTTTCAATAGTAGTTTAATGGTTGTTAAAAGACATGGATCGAATGAGATGCCCTTGTCATTCAAATGAGGCTCACTTTCGTTCAAACGATGCATTTCAAAATTTTATGTATCATCTTTCCCTTGTGTGTTGTCACAATCTAGAACCTTGATTTGATGATATATCAAGCTTCGATGGGGAAAATGGAATTTTATGCTTTGGAGGGTATTTATAAGGATTTGTCTGGATCATTTAGGGCATTTTGAATAGAGGAGAATATGAAAGAGGGAGAGAGAGTGGAGTAGTCTTCCACCATTGTTGTCTTCTCTCCACCATCGGACCATCATAAACCATCACATTCTAAAGTATTCCACCATAATCAAGGATACAACACCTATTTCCACCATTATTGAGTGGAGCTACGAATTTGTGGAGGTTTTTTTTAGTGGTTATTGAAGATGGAGAATAAAGTTTCAATGGAGTTTGAAGAGGGTTTTATTGGGTCTTTGCATGGAATCTCAAATGGAGCATTCATGGAGGATGCATATAGGAACCCCTTGATGTCATCTTTAGAGGTGGGGGATGCTCCTCCTACACCAACTTCTCTACCACCATTTGAAGTATTTGAGTTGAAAAAATCCATCCTCAGTGTTTAATACTCTATTTGCATTATTAGTAGTCTTATTGTTAGATTACACGAGTAAAATGCACAAGTATAAATGATGGTTTTTAGTAGGTTAATATTAAATATTTTTATGGAATAAAAATGTTGGTAAAAATGTTATTTTGTTGGAAATAAATGATGAGTAAATATTTCAAAGTTTTGAAATATTAAAATTGGTATTTCAAGAAAATGGTGTATTTTCAAGACATTTGGTGTTAAACATTTTATGAAATAAGATGTTCAAAAAATATTGTAGATCTTGCTATAATGTTTGTGAAATAAAGTTCCAAATTTTCTTGCAAAAATGGACATTTCATCAAAATGGACAATTGTTCATTTTGAAGAAATTAAAAACGTCTTTATGTTTTGAAAAGCGTAATTTTTCAAGTATTGAGAATTTCTAGAATAAAATGCATGTTTAACTCGTTTGATAGGATTTTAGGATTGAAATCCATCTTCTCGTGCATATAAACTTGTAGTATTTTGATATTGGACATATAAACAAATTTAAAAAAGGTTTTGTTGGGTTTAAACATGAAATAATAAAAGTAGAAATTCTCCTTTTCAAAGTGTATGAAAGAGTAATTATATGTGATAAGTGGAAGGTTGTAAGGTTACATGTGTTAATAAAAGAAACTGGTGTTTTTCTTATAAGGTAGTCTTATATGTTTAATGATTCTTGGAAATAATAGTGTTGACATAAATATGTTTATAATTGAGAAGAATATTACTCCAAAAGGTTAAAAAGGTGTTAAGAACACTTAGGAAGTTAGTTTTGATAACTTAATGGTGTTCAAAAAATTAACACTTATGAAATGGAGTAAAAGGTGCATTTGGGAACAAAAGCGTAAAATGGTAATTTTAAGTAAAGTAGAACATTTTTATGAAATAAAAATGTTGTAAAGGTTGTGGCATATAATAGTCCTAATGAACATGAGTTTTGGAATAAAATTAACGCTAAAGTGTAAAGGACATGAGATTGTTATTTTCAAAGTATAACACAAGTTGGGGTGAAGCCCCAAGTTTTGGCCTCAGCCAAGTAAAAGGAAAAGTGGAATATTGTGGACATTTGTAAAATGTTAAAACACATTAAAAGGGGACCCAGGTGACATCAGTAAAATTAAGGAGTCCCCGGAGCCCTGGGGTGAAAGACCCAAAATGCTGGCCAGAGTATATAGTGGCATCGTCGGCGGTGTGGAGCCCGTTAAAGTACGCGATTATTGGAAGATTCTGAGAAAATGATAAAGGAATAAGGCAAATGTCAAGAAATAGTTTGTGTGGTGAAAATATGTCAAGACAACTTAACATGAATGAATAAATAAATGTTTCAGTAAAAGTTAAAATGGACAAGTAAATGGGTAAATTGATTGATGTCCATAAGGTAAAGGAAAGATAAAGTAACTGGGTAAATGGGTGGTTAAGTAATCTAAGTGGTTAAACCCATAACTAGAACAAGGTTGTATTGTGAAAGGTTTCCGAAGGTTAAATAAGTATTTTGTAACACAGTGATCACACGTGTTGAAAGGGTGATTTTCAATGAAAATTTTAATGTGGATCGGTAAAAATGAAAAAGGGTAATTTAGGTACAGAATTGGTTTTCGGCCAAACCAAGTGTAGTTGTTTCAAGTATTTAATTGTGTGTGTTAAATAAAGTGAGAAATGTCAAAATGATAAAAAAGAAGTCTTTTATAAGATTAAGGTGAATTAATCTGGATAAATAAGGTTTTCGAAAGCAAAATGATTTCATGCATTATGTATATATATATATATATATACACAAGGTAGTTTCATGTGCACATAGGAATAACGTGTTAGAGTCTTCCTTCTATCGTTCAATTTTTTACTACATTTTGTATATTTTTCACTGAGAATTCGGCTCAGTCCTACATTTTGTTACGGCAGGTTGGGTGTGGTTTCGTATTTTGAGAGCGTTATACTGGTGAGTACTCTGTTTTGTTTTACATTAGTAGATTTTTATGCTTGGACTCCGGGGTGCTCCTTATAGACCCCTCACGTAGTTTGATTTGAAACTAGAATCTCATGCTAAGCTAGTGAAATGTTAATTAAAATAAAATTGGATTAGAAACATTATATAGGTTGTTCATTTCACATCACACCTCGCACTTAGGTCGGATCGGGTTGACAACGGGTAACCCATAAATTTGGGCCACAACGTTAAAGGGATGGTCTTGGAAAGATATTTATAACGCAAAACAAAATGGAGGTATACATTAAAGACATGATAGTTAAGAACAAAATCAAATCCGACCATCTCAAGGACTTACAAGAGACTTTTAAAATTCTTAGGCACTATCCAATAAAGCTTAACGCGAATTCAGATTTCATTTTGAAAAGTTCCTAGGGTACTTAGTCAGCAAGAGGGGTATTGAGGCCAACCCTGACCAAATAGTGATGATCAATAACATTCAGCCTCTGAAGATGCTACACGAAATTTAAAAGTTGATAGGGATGTTAGCTGCCCTTAACCGTTTCATCTCAAAGTCCGAATGATGCCAACCATTTTTTCAACTTTTGAAAAAAGAAAAATGTCTCACATGGAATAAGGAATGCTTAAAGGCCCATGAAGAAATACAATCCGACCTAAGAAAACCTCACCTGCTATCTATTATAAATCCAAAAGATCTTCTTTACCTCTATCTAAAAGTTTACACTCATGTAGTCAGTTCAGCCTTTATGTGCGAGATGGAAGGACGTTAATCCCCCATTTTCCAAGTCAGCGAAACATTCCTGGATGCGGAACAATGCTACCTTCCACTTGAAAAATTGGCCTATTCTTTGGTCGTCGCATTGCGCAAGTTGAAGCACTACTTTGAAGATCACTCAATCATAGTCTACACTTATTTTCCACTCAAAGTCATTTTCAAAAGTCTTAACTACTTAGACGGATATCCTGATGGTCGATTGAACTTGGGAGATTTGATATAAATTATCAACCAAGAATGGCGATAAAGTGTCCGGTGTTGATATATTTCATTGTTGAATCTATGGGAGATCGACCAAAATGTAGCCTAACGATTAAAATGTAGACAATCAACTAAGATGCCGAGAAATCAACCAGTCTAGAATGTGGACACTTTATGTGGATGGCACATATAAGTACAAGGGGATGGAGTGAGAATGTGCATTTTCTTCTGAAGAATTCCAGAATCGAGTAGAGTATCAAACTTCGCTTTGAAGCTTCAAATAATAAGGATGAGTATGAAGCCCTCATCACTGGACTACGCAAAACTCACTCACTAGGGATAGGACATCTTGATATATACTGTGATTCTAAGGTTGTATATATAAACACCACATTATAGGACCGCCTAATTCTCTTTTAGGTCCCTAGAACCTCCTTATATCACTAGAAACCCTAGGCCGCACTCTGACTATCGATTTAGAAGACATCAGGCGCACTCGAGTCCTGTTTGACCCCAATCAAATCTATCATCAAAGTGAAAGATCTTTGAATCCTCAAAGGTCCTTGAATCCCCTTTCCAATGTTTTGCCCCATGCATGAATCAACATAATGGTTCAAACGAACGGACCATTTTTCTATCGAAAATCGATTTAGAGGCCACTAGGCACTCCCAGGCCCCGATTTAACACCAAAAATTCCATTGTCAGAGAGAAATCTCTTTTAATCCTGAAAGGGATATGAATCCTCTTTCCAATGGTTCACCCCATGCATGAAAGGGCATAACCGTTCGAACGACCGATCAGTTCTCCCCTGTAAATCGATTCGAAGGCTGCTAAGAGGTTTTGGGATCCGTTTGAGAAAATTCAACTCTTCAGATGGAGTGAGACTGAATGAATATCTAAAGGGTACTAAATAGACTTTCCAAGGGTCTACCCCATGTGCGATTCTGACTAACGGTGCAGACGAATGATTTGTTTTACTTTGAGGGCTCACCAGGTGCTTTCAGGCCCCAGTTGACCAAGGTCAACTTTCTGAACCAAGAAAAACTCTTTGGAATGTCGAAGTACATCTCCTAACCTTTCCAACGGTCCTCCCCGTGTGAAATTTAACTTACCATGCGGATGAACGATCCATTTTCATCCGATGATCTCCCGTCTAAAGGACCAAGGTGCATTTTCCAGCCACATTTAGCCCAAAGTCAACTCCCCATACTCAATAATGGTCCGAAGGACTCCTGAAGTTATATGAATTAACTTTTCGAAGATATGCCCCGTTCATAATTCAAATCAACGGATTATGTTCTACGATCATTTTTCTAGAAAAATCTGCACAAGACTCCCAATTGGCAGGTCCAGCTCTCACCTATCAGTAGTGTGTCTAGGGTCACCTATCAATGGGAACGAATAGGGCAGTGACGATAGGCAACCCCCTGACCCTTATAAAATAAAGTCATGATCTCACTCCCAAGGGACCAATACCAGAGATCCATTAGCATCAGTGATCTCAGCAACATTCTCACGAAATCAGCGAAGTTCCTCCATATGAAGTTCCATCCAAACTTCCATTCCCATCCTTTTCATACACAATTTAGCAAAAATATCATTCTCTCTCATACCACATTCATCTCACATTCAAGGTAGCTCATCCAATATCAAAGAGTAAGCTTCAAAGAAGGTCCAATTCCTTCCCTTTCTCTTTAAATTCTTTATTTTTACATAAATTTCATTAAATTCATCGTCTAGTTCTTACTTTAGTTCATACACATTAATATCTACATTTTTATTAGTATATTGAACATACTTTATTTTCGATAAAAAAAAATCCAAAACTAACAAAAAGAGGGTTATGCCCATAAATTTCGAACGAAATTATCCATCACACTCTTTCGAAATTAAAGCATATTCTACTACACACACCCATAATAAAATACCGTTCGAATCTATGGGATAAAACCCACCCCATACTACATTATAACTACGTGGACTTTAATGCCTTTATAGGCTACTTAGGCATTTCAGATAAAAACGCGAGACTCAAGTCCAGTTTTCTAGTTATCCAATTTTCTCAATTTATTCCTCCAATTTTCCTAAGTCCCTCATTTTCATATTTATCATATTCTAACATTAATATACATATTATGTTTGTTATAATTTCATCCAATACATATTATCATTTCATTAATAATGGTTAATATCACGATAAACGCATAAATCATATTTTCTATATATATTGTTTTAGGAACATTCCTATAGATGACCTCACTCTACCTTTCTCATGGTATGAGTTGAATGATTCTGATCTCCATTATAGATACACACACATAAACTTCATGGGTAAATAAAGAAAAACAATAACAAAATCCCATGAGAGATCGAATGGGAGGGATGGGTGCCTAACACCTTCCCATTTTGTAACTTAGCCCCCGAACCTTTCGAACTATTGGTTTCGTATGGATCAATTTGTCTCTGAGGCCGCTCTCTCGAGGCCGGAACATGTTTTTTTCCCTATTTTGTAAAAAATAGGCTGGCAACTCCATCTCTTTACATTTACCCCACATCGACAAAGGCTGAAGCATTCCTAAGTAAATGGCGTAAGACCCTTCTATCCCCGCCCGACGTAAGATCTCGATCGGGATGGCCACAGTGGCGACTCTGCTGGGGACTTTTTCATAAGAGGGATAAACTGTGTTTGCATAGGTGTTTTATTTTCTTGTGTGTGTATGAACCTACCTATATGTACCCTTACTCTCCTCCATTATTTCTTACACAAATATACCTCATGTTTGTATCACTACTTACTCACATACTTCTAGAAATGATCCATGTACACTTCACACCACGTGAACCTAAGATCACTTACATCCCCATGTTGCACACACCACTTAGAAATCCACTCTTACGTGTCACTAACACACACATCCACATATAAAACTTGTATATATCCATGTTCCCTCACACTTATAACACACCACTTGTAGTCGATCCATGCTTAGGTTCACTACCACATACTCGCTTGTAGATATTCACACATCAATCACTTTCACATAATCCATGCTTAGTATAGATTTACTTTTTATACTTGTAAATTAACCCATGTTTGGAGTTATGTTTATTAATAAATATACTCTCTCCATAAGGTACTCATCAAGAATCATGCATACTGCACACTACATTACCAAAGAGCATTACTATTGACCAAATTTTATCCTGTAACTGAGGGGTCACTTCGTGATGGGAACTGGTCTGGCTGGGCGCAGTTAGCCTAAGCGTTATGGCTCTCATCTTCCATTAGTCAAGTACCTTTTATGTATATCAAATGTTTCCCTCGCATAGTACCGCTTAACCAAAGTTATGACGGGAGGTATATCAATGGGACCTCGTTCACGTACATCGAGTATATCTAATTCCCTCTCACATATAATGTCCCCACGAGGTATATAGTGAGGCAATTCATGTACACTCGGGGATATTAAATGGCTTGTCCACACATACCGTTCGCCCTTAAAAGCAAGATGTATATCATGGGAGTCATGCCAAAAGGGCTAACACCTTCCAATTAACCCAACAACTTCATAACTGCATATAGGTGTCAAACCTAGGACACTCATATTTAGTTTGCCATTTTTACCCGAAACTCGGCTAAAATAACAGGTCGGTATGCCGCCAAAACTTTCTCACAATTTTTAAAACAGGACGTGCCTATGAGCCAAGTAACAATTCTAACCATACTTTTTACATATTTTTCAAATCCAATTTTTCCAGGCTCGGGTCTCATCTCGCATTTTTTTTTTGCAATTAGGTAAACCAAATAAGTGAGGACCTAATGAACAAAATAATAATAACGATGAGACTCATCTCTCATCTTTTTTTTCTTGCCTTTCCAAAAGTGTCAAAACATTTTCCCCTCTTTTATCAACAATCCCAAAAATATTTTTCCTTCCCTTTCCCCGGAAAAAAAATTTATCCTCATATTTTCCAAAAATGTCAAAAAACACATTCTTCTTTCTTTCCCCTTTTCCAAAAATAAATCCCAATTTTTCTCCTTCTCATGTTAATCGCATACCCTTAGCCTGGCTCCCTATCGGCCTCGGTCTTCAGTCGAATCGCCCTGAAACTCCGTTAGTCCCCTCACTTCCTCCAAGTTCGGACTTCATCTGCTCTCCACGAAGAATATAGACAGGCACCGACTGTGTAACCAGATTTGTTGACGGTCCTAGACCAACATACTGCCAAGATTGACAACTTTCAAATCGAGGATTATGAGATATAACTAAACCGGGTCATGTTCCCGAAGACCCTGAGGTCCTCTTCCCTCACTCTATGGGTTCGCTTGCAAATGAGCCTATTTAGGTTCCGGAGGAATACCAACACACTCCATGTGCTCCTCCTGCTAATGGGCTTCCATAAACCTAACTTTGTATACCGAATATTTCCCAGACAGGGGCTAACTTACCCTTGACCGTTGATCCAAAGGAAGAATAGTTAAACAAGGTTAAGGAAGACCTTAAGATGTTGAACAAAAAATTCGACCAAGTCAGACTCTCTGGAAACTACATGGACTACACCCACATGTCTCCATATCCTAAAGCAAGGTTATCGAATAAGTTCAAAATGACCAACATAGAGAAATTCGAGGGTAGCAGACCCCCGATCATTCATCTCTGCAGTTATCACTGAGCCATGACTCTCCTAGGGGCCTACGAGGAAATAATGCCCCAAATGTTCCAACAGACCATAAAAGATAGCGCACTTCATTGGTTCTTATCTCTCAAGGAGTCCAAAATACGCAGTTGGGAAAATATTGACCTCGAGTTCATATCATAATACAAGTACAATGAAGAATTAGAGTATACCCCCGGTGATGAAGAGTTGCTCAAGAAGAATCCTAGGGAATCATTCAGTCACTTCATAGCATAGTGGAGAGATAAATCAACCACGATGACCAATCGACCTTCCGAAGAGGACCAAGTTAGCATTATAAAGAAGAACTTCTTACCCCATGTCCGAGAGACGATGGGAGGACAGTACTACCCTTATTTTTTAGACCTCTGAGAAGCAGGAGTGGAGATCGAAGAAGGTCTTGCCAAGAAAGAAGTTGAACCACTGAAAGTATCTGGACAATTCTCTCCCAAAAATCTTAAAAATCCAGTCAGTGTCATAGTTTTAACCATCAATAATATATCTCGACCTACAACTTCATGGGCACCAGAAAGCCACCCTAATCTAGTCCAGAAGGAATACACCGAGATTCACTCTCCAATGTTTACCAAGACCTCTTGAGCTGAAATATTATTGCCCTTGGACCCCCGTCCATTACCCAACCCAGTTCCTAAAAATTTCAAGCCAGATGCCCATTGTGACTTTTACCAAACTGCTAGCCCTACCACGTACCAGTGTTTCCATCTTCGAAATGTGATCTAAGGCCTGACTAACCGGGGTGTCATTGCCCCCACCAAATAATCCTAAACCAAACACTACCCACAATTCAATCCCTAAGCATACATATGCCAACTTTCTAGAAAAAAACTCGAAATTTGACCCTTCTACCCATATCATACGAAGAAAATAACCAATTATACCCATATACTCTCCCAAACCTCTCCAAACATGCCCATACTTTCTCCTACACCGTACCATCTTCTATGATCTGGCCCTATCACTCCTTACCAGAGCATGCATCGTTGTCCACACCCGTTTCAGAGGTAAAGATATGGAATTGTCAAAAGTATTGAACCAACTCCTAGAATTTGGGATGAATTTACCCTCCTAGATGGTCGTTGACTGTCAGAGATTCAGTGTGTTGTTCTTAAAAGCTCGAAAATGGTCCCAAGAGTTAGACAATAGGGTGGTATTGATCGATGAAGTCGGTTTGGTTAACATGGCCCAGATCATGGTGGATTTATTTAGACATAACGGTGATATTTGTAGTATATCTGAGCTACTCGATGCTTTAAAACTACAACGGTGTCTAGTCCCATCGATTTTACATCTCCCCTCCAAATGGGAGGACTCATACGAAGAAGCCATTGAAGTTTTGGAGTGTATTAACTTTTTATGGAAATATAATATTGTTGCCACCGAGTGGGGGACGATTTCGATGATTCAGACGAAGAGCAGAGACCAGAAAAGACTAGTTCGATAGTCATCATATATAAGATGATATCGTTTGAAGAGATGTTAGGAGAAATTGATAAGGTAGATGAACAACCCGAGATGGATGAGGAAACAGGTTCCTGTTCTTCCCCTCTTTTGTGAACCATATGATCAGGTCAGGGAGGCACTACCAAACCCCAAGCCTGTAACCATCAGAAATTGACAAAGGAAAGGGTGTTGAGAATATTCTTATACCAGATATCACCCTCGATGAAAGCAAGATCCTCGATCAATTGAAGAAAACCCAAGACAACATCACTCTGTGGGGACTCTTTATGTCTTCCCAGCTGCATCGAAATGTCTTGATCAAGTTAACAATTCCTCCATCTACCATGGTAAAGGAAGCAGTAAATCTGGCCAGATCTCTAACATCTACTAGAATGATCTCTTTCTCTAAAGAATAAATCCCCAAGATTGGTCCAAACCACAATTGTGCTTTCAACATCTCTGTCGAAGTCATGGGGAAAATGTCTCGCTTTCACTTGTCGATAACGGATCAGCTCTGAATGTCTACCCATTAAGGACTCTCAATTGTTTGGGACTTAAAGTAAGCGACATTGCTCCAACCTCTATCGCAATACATGCTTATGATAATACCTATCGAGAAATGATAGGATCTATAAAGCTTGCAGTAGAGGCTAGCCTTCTAAGTCTAATTATTGAATTCCAAGTCATCGATATCCCATCCTGTTTTAATCTGGCTCAGAAGCCCATGGCTCCATAGCATCAAGGGGTGTCTTTTTCCCTTCATCGGAAATTGTAGTTCTTCACCAATGGGTATCGCATCACCATCTTGGGCAACGACGATAGTGCTGAGAATGCAAGCATCAGTAATCTAGTACTAGAGATACAACACGGGACAAATGATATTCTTTTTTCAAGTTTTCGAGGTGAACCACTTTAATTCCCAACGGGGGATAATTTCAAAGATAGGGTTTGCCCAAAGTAAAACCCATATGAAAACGTCAATGCAATCCAGATGTTTAAGAATAGGCACTTTATGCCTGGACTGGGGATAGGATGACGACAGCAGAGGATACTTGAACCCATTATGTTAACGAAGACTTTTCCTCCCTGGGGCTTGGGCTATCAACCATCGGTAGAAGGACTCATAATGATGCGTCACGTGTAAAAGAAAATGAAATCGGGAATGGAGATATTTTTCAAAGACAACTACTTGCGGGCTGAAAGTCCTCAGCATCAAGTGTAATCGCTCATTGAGAAGACCATAACTTATACCAAAAATTCTGAGTAAAGTGACTTTGAGGATTCTTTCAACTTTTTGACACTGGGGATGACACTCTGTATGATCCACTCAAGGTCTACAGCGTCGGATCCATCCTGTCTAATCAAACTTGTTAATGTGCCTCTCCTCAATTGGAATGTTGCACCAGTTTTGCTTGTTGATATTCAACCCAACCCTGATGTTTATCCCATTTATTCTTGTCTTGTTTTTCCACCTTAGTTTGATGTAATCCAAACTCCTTTGATGAGGTTCTCAATGCTATTTTTCCTACCAATGAAATAAATGAAGATTTTGAGTATCTTGTTATGCCTTATATTAATTGTCTTGATTCTAATCAAACTATTGATGATGATGATTTTAAAAATCAATGACTCTTAACTGATCTAAATAAGGTTAATAAAAAATAACATAACCGCATTCAATTTAATGAAGATGAAACAGTTGTTATTAATCTCAGTTCTAGTAGCCAACGGCGTAAGATTAGGATAGGGGCTACCCTTAACGAACATGAGCATACGCAACTCGAGGAATTACTAAAGGAATTTATGGATGTCTTCACGTGGTCCTATGACTATATGCTTGTCCTTGATCCCGAAATATCTGAGCATGAGATTCCCACTCTCCTCGAATGCAAATCGATCAAGGAGAAAGGTTTTAAAGAGTGCGCTGGCCTTCAAATTAAGAAATTATTTATTTAATCTTAGTTTTTCAATTAAATCCGAAAACATGCATCTAGGTGTGATTGAAATCAATATGATCATGCAAGAATAATTAATAAAACCCAAAACACACAAATGAGGAAAAATCCCCCAAAGGGGAAAAACCATTTTATTTTCATTATAAAAAGGTTACACTTTTTTCACTATAATTTTGTAAGATACTGTTACACGGATTACAGTGAAAATAAGTGTGACATAGAAATACCCGCAGGTGTCGGTTCTGATGTCGTCGGCTGGAATATCTCGTAGGAAATCCAGGTGGACAGCAATGAAGAAGAAAGACGGCTTCTCCACAAGTACTCCAAAAGAGTAGTAAAAGATCCTCTTGAAGGTTTAACAATTCACATACATAGATGGAAGTGTTTATGTGAATAAACAAGGTGTAAAACCTTAAAAAGTGAGGTCTATTTCTAGATAATATTTTGCAGAAATCGTGTTGGAAAAAGACTTGGGAAAACGTGTAGAAAGCACACTGGTATTTATACGAAAATCGAGGCGGCGGTGTCCCTTGAACGAGATAGGAATCTCGCTCGAACGACGAACACTTGGCGTTCGAACGACTTTGCGCGACATGCAGATCTCACTCGAACGACAGTGCTAGCTCATTTTAACGAGCTCGTCGACCAAGGCACTCCGTTTCTACACTTGGAAAAATTATTCTTTTCATAAAAAATAATTTAGACTTCAAAAAATAATTTTCTAAAGAAATTCCCAAATATTAATGCAAATATTAACACTCCAATAAAACATTTTACCAATAATGCATAATGGAGTAGTGGGAAACAGTTGAGCAGTACATCGCATGTAGTATGATGCACATGTGAAGATGGTGGATGCATGGATTCGGATAGAGGTCGTCGTGGATGATTGTGATGACGTGCCGAATGTAGCGGTATTAGACATACAAACTGTGATCTATGGAAAATAGAAGATTCCTAGATTCTACCCCGGACATTTATAAAATTATGTCCTTACAAATCTCCCCCTATGTCTATGTCAATACATACATAAAAAATTCGAATCGTGCAATCTTACTAAAACAAATGACATACATATAATATCCCCATTAAACCCTCAAACTGAGAATACTAAATGACATGTCTTCAATCCAACTTCAGCACCTTCAAATCTTCAGCTCTTCAGGAACTCCCAAAGCTTTTCTCATAGGGTGTGCGATCCAATAAATCAACTTTGTACCTACACAAATGAGATAAAGAAGATACCCATGACAAGCAATAGTTTAAAATATAATGATATGCAAAAATCAAATATATCAATTAAGGTTAAGCAAATCATTGATAAATCAACCTAACAGCAAAATTTCTCCCCCATAATTCATTCTCCCCCTTTTTATGTTGTCCTCAAATAGACAGATATGAGAAGCATAAATATGGAAATTGTCACATGGTAAAAAATAACTTTCTACTTTTTAATTTTTCAAAAAATTTCATACAAAATATACAACAAAGAATCACACCATGAACAAACACAAAAACAACCAAGTCGATGATAGCGTAAATGTAGGGGTGTGATTTCGATAGGAAAATCAATGCATACAAACATGACATATGTGCACGATGAATATCGGATACTGCTAACGAATAAACTCAACATCTTCCTTAGGTGTAAAAAGATGGAAATATGAGACATTGCCTTAATCAAATCAACAAATCAAAGCTCAAAATGATTTCCACACCAATAAGGTCCAAAACGATTTAATGTTTTTTCAGGACTTTCAAGGAAGTGCAAACCCGTTTAAATTCTCCAACCAAACTCCCTTAGATATATATTTTGAATAGAGGTGATCTAAATCCTCAAACTTTGGAGAATTGATGGTGAAATATAAATGGCCCATATTTAGCGTGAATTTCTTTTTATTGACTTTAAATTTTGTTTTCGGGCTCTTTTAACCTCTTTGACCCCAGATAATACAATTCTTTAATTTTTTAGGTCCAATTTAACGGTGGATTAATCATAAAGGCTAGATAAGAACCTTTCGTAGCCCTTCACTATTTAAAAAAAACACAATCTCACCAAATGATTTTTTACATGCATTCCAATCTTGTCAAATTTTATCGCATATGGTTCGGTGTATAGACAGAATTGAGATGGAAACACTCAAGACAATATGTGATAGACATGTACAATAATCAAATAAAACCATGCATGTGTGCAATAAAGAAAATAAGGAGCCAAACATGTATAAAGATATCACTCATCACATCTTAAACACTCCAAACAATGTAAAGCACATGGATGCAATGATGTAGCGTCTCAAATCACTATCAAACAATCACATGGATAAATGGAATGAAATTTGTGACTGAGCTATCTTAAATGCTCATCCCTAAAAGGTGCAAATAAAATACAAAAATATTTTTGTGCTTTTCTAAAAAAATTATAAAAAGAAAATCTTTTTAGATTTTTTTTAAAATAATAGATAAAAAAGCAAAAAATAATAATACAAATGATACAAACTAGCAATAGGAATCATATGATACGAACATGACGATGCATCCTATCCTAGACATGAACCACCCCCCAGTTAACTGAGCAAATCCCCAAAGACTTCCTAAAACTCTCAAATTTAAGGGCATCCAAAGGCTTCGTGAAAATATTATCTAACTGAAGGTCGGTGGGTACGAAACTCGGGGATATGACTTTCTCCTCAACTAATTGACGTATAAAGTGCTCGCGTATCCTAATGTGCTTTGTGCGCGAATGCTTGACTGTATTGAGGGATATGTGTATCACTCTCATGTTATCACAGGAAATAGTCATGGTGTCCTGTGAAATCCCATAATCCTCCAGCATTTGCTTCATCCACAAGACTTGCATGAAATAACTCCCGGCGGCGATGTACTTAGCCTCCGTAGTGGACAAAAAGATGGAGTTTTGCTTCTTTCTCAACCAGGAGACAAGAGAAGAACCAAAATAGAAATACCCAGCATAAGTGCTCCTACGACCATCTACATCCCCAGCCCAATCCGCATCTAAATAGGCGAACAAATGGTCATCGGTATCAAAGGAATACCAAATACCATATGAGAGAGTCCCACTCACGTATTTGATAATACGATTTAGAGCGAGTAAGTGTGACTCTTTCGGGGATGCCTGATATCGCGCACATACTCCAACACTAAAGGCTATGTCAGGACGACTGGAAATCAAGTAGGGAAGACTACCTATCATACTCCGATACAAGGTTTGCTCTACGTCCTTACCTAAAGTGTCCTTACTAATCTTGATAGAAGTACTCAATGGTGTACGTGCATGCTTAGCGGAGTCTAAACCAAATTTCATCACTAGGTCTCTAGCATACTTGGATTTGGAGATGAACATGTCAACCTCTAGCTGACGAACCTGGAGACCAAGGAAGAAAGTAAGCTCACCTACCATGCTTATCTCAAACTCACTTTTCATCTCCTCCTCAAAGTGGTGAGCATGCTGGGAGCACGTGGATCCAAAGACTATGTCGTCTACATAGACCTGGGCAACTAAAATAGCACTGTCATCTCTCCTGATGAACAATGCCATATTAACTCCCCCTCTCTTGACGACTCAGGCTAAGAGATAGGAAGTAAGCCTCTTGTACCAAGCACGGAGTGCTTGCTTCAAACCATACAAGGCTTTCCTCAGATAGTAGACGTGCTCCGGGTGCTTAAGGTCTTCAAACCCTTTTGGTTGTTCCACATAGACCTCCTCCTGAAGAATGCCATTTAGAAAGGCACTCTTAACATCCATTTGATATAACTTAAAGCGCAGATGAAATGCGATGGCGAGTAGTAAAAGGACATACTTAAGCCTCGCAATAGGAGCAAATATCTCCCCAAAGTCTACACCCTCTATCTGTGTGTAGCCTTGAGCGACCAACCTAGCCTTATTTCTGATTATGGTACCATTTTCATCCATTTTATTCTTAAAAATCAACCTGGTACCTATCACATTAGTCTCACTAGGTCGGAGGATAAGTTCTAGACATTGTTCTTTTTAGACTGAAGTAACTCATCCTGCATGGAAGATATCTAGTGTTCATCTTAAAGAGCTTCTTTGTGATTCTTGGGATCGACTTTAGACGTGCAGAAAAAATGGCTAACAACGTTCTCTAGCTGAGCATGAGTCAAATCTCTAATGTTCACATGACCTAAACGTTGGTGCCACAGATCCATAGGAGTGATCGTGGAATTGTTGCACATAAGTGAGGATGTGGACACAGTCCCATATCAATTATCCTCTGTCCTCATCCCTTGCACTGAAAGTTTACCAACTTGATTATAGACATTACAGCGTCCCGATCAAACTTTATGGAAAAGTCAGCGTCGCATAGCTGGCTAATGCTGAGAAGGTTTGGTTTCAAACCTTTGACGTTCAAAACATTCTCTAGCTTAGGAAATCCTGGTAACTCTACAGTACCTCATCCTACGATGCTAGACTTTTTCTCGTCTCCAAATGTGACTCTACCTTCCTTATACTTCTCTAAGTAGGTAAAAAACGAGACATCACATGTCATATGTATGGAGCACCCACTATCAAAATACCACTGTGAGGTATTATGTGCTTTGAGAGAGACATAAACAACAAGGGCCTTTTCATCTTTCTTAGGTACCCAAGAAGTGGTAACCTTTTGTTTACCCTTATTGTTGTTGGTTTTAGCCGTGATGCGGGAAGCATTCACTGACGGCAAAGACATCCGTCTGAATTCCTCCATCAAACTCTGTGATGTGGCAGCTAAAAACTCAACACGCTCTCTTAGACTAGCAAAATCATCAGTACGATGTGGAGTAGTAGTAGTACGTCGTGTCCTACCCAAACTATAGTAAAACTCCCTGAGGTGGCCTTTTCTTTTGCAGTACATACAGAAGAGCACAGTTTTAGGTGGACCTGGGTTTGCTTTTCTTAGTCGAACTCTCCTTTGTGATTTTTGACGATGGCCATATGGAGTCGTAGTGAACTCAGGAACTGGTCCAGGTGAAATTTGGAACGTGGAGGCACCATCATAACCTATTCCCTTTCTATCACCAAAACCTAAAGTGGGGCTGAGGATCATCTTTCCCATCTTTCCTGATATGTCCTCGATTTAAACCTTGACTTACCGTGCTCTCTTAAGATCATGAGTAAGCTGGGAAACAAGGGCTTCTATTTTCTTCTGAGTCTCTAGGGAGGAATGGAGCTCACTCGTAAGACTAGACACTTGTTTAGTTAATTCCCCTTTCTCTTTCTCAAAACCACACTCTCTCTCTCCAAACAGTCTCTCTCTCTCTAAACAAACTTTCTTTCTCAACACAGGAAGACTCTCTCTCTCTCTCTCAAGATAGTGCAAGTGGAGGACTCTTTCTCTCTCTCGCTTCTTCTAAATCTTCATCTAACACGGTGATCCTAAGAACTAGCATTTTATTACGCTTTTTGGTTTTAAATGACTCGTTATATAACTTAGTAGGCACGTTGAAGAGTACTCTCGCTCTCACTTCCATCATCCTCCCCCTCACTCACTTCGCTCTCCCTGTCGAGGTGTCCCTGTGAGGCAGCATCATCATCGTCGTGAGGAGCACTATAAGTGCTCCTGATGACTAGCCATGAATGCGGTGAAGTTACATTCATGCGGTGACTCGTCTCCAGAGTCCACCAACTCAACCTCACTGTCGTCACTAAGGGTAGCATTAAGGACAACTTTGTCCTTTTCTCTGTTCAGCCTAGTAGCACACTCAAAAGCTCTATGACCCCTACCGTTGCACTCATAGCATCTCTCAGTCTCTTTCTTAGGAGGATCTTTAAAATCTTTTTCATTCTTGTTTTCAAACTTATTTTTCTCGAACTTCTTTTTATCTTTAAAATTACCATTTTTCTTGAATTTGATAATTTTCTTTATTTTTTTAGCAAATAGGGCCAAATCATCTAAATCAAAGTCACACTCAGAATCTGACGTATCTGTCTCTCTTTTTCTAGATGACTCTCCCCCTTTCTCTTTGACCCCTCACTCTTTCTCTCCTGGGCATTAAGTGCAATTCCCCTATCTTTAGGCTTAGCAGATTTAGGAAACATATCCATTTCATGCATTTGTAAGTCTGCTACAAGTTCCTCCAATTTAAGCGTGTTTAAATTACCCATAGAATTTAACACAGTGACTTTGGGGATAAAATTCTTAGACAGTGATCTAAGAATCTATTTAACAACTCTAGAATTAAGAATGTGTTCACCATGATTAAAGCTAGAGCTAACAATATCAGACACTCTATCATAAAATTCATCAAAACATTCAGACTCAAGCATGGTGATTGTTTCAAATTGAGTTGTTAAATGTTGCAGTTTATACTCTTTCATAGCATTAGTTCCTTCATGGGTAAGTTGCAAAACATCCCATGCCTCTTTAGACGTGGTGCACGTCATTATCCGTTTGAACTCGTCAGGAGTGACAGATCCAGAAATAGAACTTAAACCCTTAGAATTAAAAGATGACCATTTAAATTATTCTTCAGTCCATGCATTTACAGATTTTAAACTAGTCATGTTCTCAACAGTGATGGAGGGAGGTGTCCACCCTCTTTCAACCAAAATCCAGACACGTTCATTAATGACTTTTAATGTAGATCTCATGCGGGCTTTCCAGTGTGCATAGTTTGTCCCGTCAAAAACTGGCATTTTATTATATATATATATATATATATTCTCCATTATGAACACACTCTTTTTCAAAAATTAATTTTTAGAAAATTGATATCTTAGAAAAATTTTGCGAAAAATTACCCGCTATATTTGTGTAATTGGCTCTAATACCAATTTGAAGAGTGCGCTTGTGTTCAAATCAAGAAATTATTTAATTAAATCTCAGTTTTTCAATTAAATCCTAAAGCATGCATCTTGGTGTGATTGAAATCAATATGATCATGCAAGAATAATTAATCACACACAAAACACACAAATGAGGAAAAATCCCCCAAAGGAGCAAAACCTTTTTAATTTCACTATAATTTTGTAAGATACAATTACACGGATTACAATAAAAATAAGTGTGATACAAAAATACCCAAAGGTGTCGGTTCTGATGTCGTCGGTTGGAATCTCCCGTAGGAACTCCAGGTGGGCAGCAATGAACAAGAAAGACAACTTCTCCACAAGTACTCCAGAAGAGTAGTAAACGATCCTCTTGAATGTTTAACAATTCACATACATAGATGGGAAAGTTTATGTGAATAAACAAGGTGTAAAACCTTAAAAAGTGAAGTCTATTTTTGGGCAGTTTTTCGCAGATTTCGTGTTAGAAAAAGACGTGGGAAAACGTGTAGAAGGCACACTAGTATTTATACGAAAATCGAGGCGGTGGCGTTGCTCGAATGAGATAGGTATCTCGATCGAACGAAGGAAACTTATCATTCGAATGACTTTGCACGAGATGTTGATCTCGCTCGAACGACAGTGCTAGCTCGTTTGAATGAGCTCGTCGATCGAGGCACTCTGCTTCTACACTTGGAAAAATTCTGCTTTTGATAAAAAAACAATTCAGACTTAAAAAAATAATTTTCTAAAAAATTTCCCAAATATTTATGCAAATATTAATACTTCAATAAAACATTTTACTAATAATGCGTAGTGGAGTGGTGGGAAAGAGTTGAGCAGCACATCGCATGTAGCATGATGCACGTGTGAATATGATGGATAAATGGATTTGGATAGAGGCCGTTGTGGATGATCGTGATGACGTGCCGAATATAGCGGTATCAGACATACAAACTATGATCTAGGGAAAACAGAAGATTCATAGATTCTACCCCGGACATTTATAAAATTATGTCCTTATAGGGTGAAAGCTTTGCACCGAATGGTCGCCCAAAGTTAAAGAAAAAGTGGTCAAACAGTTAAACATGGGTTTTATTCATGTGATTGAATATCCTAAATGGCTAGATAATATCGTACCCATACCGAAATCAGGAGGGAAGGTTCGCATGTGCATCAACTAACGAGACTTGAATAAGGCCTCTCAAAAGGATGATTACCTGCTACCTAATATAGACATGATTATGCAAAATACGGCCAGTAATGCTCTTAAGTCATTCGTTGATGGGTTTGCTAGATATAATCAGATCAAGATGCACCCAGATCATCAAGATAAAACCTCATTCATCACCCCTTAGGGAACCTTTTGTTACAACGTCATGCCATTTGGTCTAAAAATGCAGGGGCTACCTACTAGAGGGCTGCCACAACCATCTTGCACGATCTGATACACAAGGAAGTTGAGGTCTATATGGATGATATGATTATCAAGTCTAAGATTATGGAAGGTCTTGTTCTCATAAAAATGTGTTTTTAGCATTAGCAAAAGGAAAATTCTTAGGATTCATGGTTAGTGAGAAAAGGATAGAAGCAGATCCTACCAAGCTGAAAGCCATACGTGAGATGCCTCCGCCCCAAATGAAGAAGAAAATATAAGGATTCCTTAAAAAATTATAGTATATTAGTTGGTTCATCAGCTAATTGACTTCCATCTGTTATCCCATCTTCAAACTCCTCTGAAAGGATTCAACCAAGGTTTGAAACAAAGCTTGCCAAGAAGCCTTTGACCGAATAAATAAATACCTAACCCGACCTTAGGTACCCATGCCATCATAGCCTGGTCTTCCCCTACTCCTATACCTAACTATGACATATACGGCAACAAGGGCTTTGCTATCCTAATAACTTAAAGAAACTAGCAAAGAGAGAGACATATACTATGCCAATCGCTAGTTGGTGGTCGAGTACGAGGTTAACTACACAGTCTTAGAGAAAGCATGTGTCACCCTTGTCTGGGTCACCCAAAAGTTGAGGCACTACATACTCGCCTTTCCTATCAAACTTGTATCCCGAATGGATCCTGTCAAGTACCTACACAAGAAGTCTGCGTTGTCCAGCCAAATGCCCTGTTGGTTGATGCTTCTAGCTAAATTTTATATCGTATATATCATGCAGAAAGCCCAAAAATGAATAGCCATATCTGATTACCTTACTGACTACCCTATGAAATAAGTCAATGTATGGATATTTGAAATCCTGGATAAGAATATCCTAGATACCTCCTAAGAAGACTTTTGATGGAGCTACCAATAAGAAAGGTATGGCATTGGGATACTCTTAATTGCCCATGATGACTCTCATACTCCCATTGCCATCAAATTGGATTTTCCTTGCACGAACAAAATGATTGAATATAAGGCACACATGGTAGGCCTCAAAATTGACCTCGTAAAGGGAATTCGATACCTCGATGTCTATGGGGACTCAGCCCTCATCATTGGTCAAGTACTTAGAAAATGGAAAGCCAAGGATGATAAACTCTTACCCTTTCATGCGCAATTAGAAGAGCTAACTTCCAAATTCTGAGAAATCACCTTCCACTGCCTGCCCCGACAAATAAAAACCTATCTGATTCCCTTGCTACCTTAGCCTCTATGATTGACATATCCAAAAGATTAACCATGGCCCCTTTCCTTGTCCAAAAGCAAGATAAACCAACCCATTGCTACCACAATGATCATAGCACAGAAGAAGACCTCGAGATAGCCAACTACTTATACTATGATATTTGGCTCCTCCTCAAGCATGGTAAGTATCCCCAAGGCTCTGACAAGAAAGATCGAGCAACCCTCCGCAGACTGGTTGTCGAGTATATTGTCTGTGATAAAGCATTGTTCAAGAGAAACTTCAATGGAACCCATTTTCACTACATCGCAGGGGCTAACATTGAAGACATGGTGTAGAAAATCCATAATGGGGAATGCGTACCCCACATAAATGGCCATATGCTTGCCAAGAAAATCATTTGACGAGGTTACTACTGGATTACTATGGTTCAGGATTACATAACCTGCGTCGAAGATGCCTCAAATACAAGTAGTTTTCTAACCTATAACATTTGTCTCTGTGAGAATTGTAAAATATGACTTCTCCTTGGTTGTTCTCCACATGGGGTATCGACATCATAGGGAAAGTTACACCCAAAGCATCCAATGAACATGAATTCATCCTGGTTGTTATTGACTACTTCACTAAATGGGTGAAAATTGAATCATACGCAGTACTGAATGCCAAGAGGGTTGTTAAGTTTAACCAAAAAAATATCATCTATCGATATGGGGTCCTGCATGAGCTGGTATCAGATAATGGGTTACACTTTGTGGCAAAAGTTACAGAGGTGTTTGATGAGTATGGTATTCAGAGACACAAATATTCTCCCTACCGACCTCAAACCAATGGAGCAGTTGAAGCAGCCAATAAAAACCTCAAAGCCATAATCAACAAGATGACTAAGAGTTACTGAGATTGCTTCAATAGGAGCCCTTGTGCCTTTTAGGTCTACTGCACCTCAGTGCAAACCTCTATTGGGGCTAGCCCTTGTTCTCTAGTCTATGTCATGGAATTATTCCTACCCGTAGAGCTGGAAATCCCTTCGTTGCGCATCACGCTTGAAAAAAAAGTCAGCGAGGAACACTGGAACCAAAGTTGTCTTGATGAGTTGTCACTTTTGGACGAAAGGAGGTTGAAAGCTCTATATCACATAAAAGGGTACTATCGTCATATAACACGGTCATTTAATAAGAGAGTCAAGGACCGCGGTATCCGAGAAGGGGAATTAGCCCTGAAAGAAACTATAGAGCCCATCTGGGACCCCAGAGGGAAATTCAAGCCCAATTGGAGGGCCCCCTACATTATGATGAAGATCTTATCAAGCAACGTCCCTATGCTCACCGGCCTTGACGGAGAAGAGACGGCGTGTCCAGTCAATTTGGATCGTCTCAAGAAATTCTACCCCCAGTCTAAAATCTCGGCATGCTACAATTTTTATCATCTCCCTTCAATTCTAAAAAAATCATTTCCCTCTCACTACACCAAATCTGCCAAATTGTCATGGTCATTGACCTTGAGAAGTTGGACTTGTCAAGGTCAATGATCGTGAGAATTATGGGGGTGACAACTTTTATTATCACGAACTTGTCACTGTCATTGACCGTGACAAGTTCGTTAGACTTTTCACGGTCCTGTCACGATCCTTGACCTTGACAAGTTTTGTCATGGTTAAAGACCATGACAAACCCGTGACATTCAATAAAAAATTGTCACGATCAATGATCGTGACAATTCTGGGCAGAATTGAAAAAAAATCTGCTGGGCAGTATGGCCACTGCCACTGCCCAGCAGTATATTTGTACCTGTTGAAACATCATATATCCAAATAAAATAGAGATAATGCAAATATAGATTCAAAACAATATGAGTTACGATATAATCCAAATATAATTAAATGTAACAACTTAAAATAATTCAATTCAAATAATATCACTACATGTCTGGGTAAGGTTAGCTCTGAGGAGGCGAGTAAGCCACACGATATACGAATTGACACACCCAGCAATATACATCGTTCCGCATTATTCGCGCAACCACAAGGGGGAGTTCTCCTTCCCGGATATCACATGCATGACGAGCACCTTGGACTCGATGTCTTGAAGCAAACGTCCATGAACTGGCATACCCTGGATGGTATGCGGGTCCCTCAATCCCCGCCCTATCTGCTAGCCATAAAATATGTCCATTAAAAACACGCTCGACCAACCAAGTGCCAACATCGATCGGTTGAAGGGATCCAAATAGGGGAGTGGATCATCAAAGTCCGCATGTGTCGGTGATAAAGCAGCGAGGTCCACATCCTCGCCATCCTGCACCTCCTCCTCCACCACATTCTCCTTCCCTTTCCCCTTACGGTTTCCACCCAATGAATGCTTCATGAATCAGAATATATCTTGTACCGTTGCCTCCAAACGGGACAACTTCGCATCATGAAAGTCCACTGTTTGAGCCAACCCGGTGTCGCTCATCTCCAATCCGATGATCCTAGATTTGGCCACCCGCAAGCTCACCCCCTTGTCCTCGCCTTGCGATCAGCACCAAGAACTTGGATGAGTGCGTCTGTGGAAAAAGATTCCTTGTCGGCATTAGACTGCGACTCATGCACTTCCTTAAGCTTTGCCTGAAATGACAAAAAGCTCATGATTAGTAAAATAAGTAAATAAAAAAATTATAACGTAATTAATAAAAAGTAAATTGTCGGATTACTTACAATCGTGGCAGTGATGCTCGGGGACACCTACTTATCCTTCCCCTTCTTCCTCCGAATAGCCCCGTCTTGTTCTCGATGGCCATCCCCAATTTTCCATATTTGGGGAGCCTAGGGTCTGAGGATCCCTCCTCGCCTCCGCTACCACCGAGCCCAGACGACATCATCATAATCAGCATCATCATCCTCGGCTTAATAACTGAAGGAGACATTTGCTGTAAAAAATGTTGTTATTAGTACAAATCAAAATGAATTAGAAGACGACATGCAAATATGTACAATTACTACAAATCCAAATGAATTGTTACTGTTTAACACCTTAATTCTGAATTCCAAAACAACAGCATCTAGCTCATAATATATATAATTACTAAAAATACGAAACATCCCCATCCCGACCCCTACTACCCACACACTTGCACACTAATCAAAAGTGAAAATGATAAAGTGCAAATCAATTATAAGAACTAAATTTGGATTGATTAAGTACAAATTGGAATATTTATTACAAATTGAAAAATTATTTCAAATTCGAGTTATCATAAAAAATGGATTGATATTCGGTAGGAGTAGACACGTCATTCACACTACTATTTAGACGCTTTGGCGCATGTAGGAATATTGACCACGACTCGTTGTTGATATACTCTGATTAAAACACTTGGTGAACCTTTTGAAATGCACAAACAAACGGCTCATCGCTCACGTGGTCGTTTCTCTTCAACTTGGACAAGTCAACCATGATCAAATTGGTGACAGGATCAACTTTACAAGCATTTTTATCCTCAACTCTTACCCAGTCACAGTAAAATACAACCTCTTTGAAGCTTATATAATACAATTCAAATATATTTCGAATTACACCATAGTAAGTCATTTCAGCTTCAATGAGGTTTTTATTTTTTGCGCTCGCTCGAAAGAAAGAAAGAGCCTTGTATGAATTGCTCAAGTTCTGTACGTTTGTACTTTCCTCATGCACTTTTGTGCCGAATACGTAACCATTCAATCGATACTTTTTGTACTCTTGTTCCACAAACAAGGGTCCAGTGGCTAGACGAGCAAGCCTTGATGTCGCATCACCCATATTTAAGATCTAAGAATATAGATAAATTAATTTGACTAGTTGTAAAGTTTGAGTGTAATGTAACGTTATATAATGGCCATTTTCATTATAATTACCTTTTGTGACAACCACAACCTAAATTCGCTATCTGATTGTACCATTGTTTTTCGTCTTTTATTGTTCTCACATGCTTCATATTTTCTTCATATTACAAAATTAATCATGTATAAAATATTCTAAAATAATGTTAAACATTAAAATAATTTAAACTTACTTTTTTCCATTCTTCGACATCTTCATGTGTGTCAAATAGATAACGAGCTACTTGTTCATGTCGTAAACTCGTTAATTTCACTCGTTTTCCCATCATATGACCACCATCATCGATGAACTCAACAGTGTCATCAACAGTGGTCGAGTCAGGCATATATTCCCGAGTATATATTGATGACTCCACGATGATGTATTCCTCTGCAATTGATCCTGCAATGTATCGTGTATTCTTGACGTAATATTTAAAAAATTTCATCAATCTTTCAAACGGATACATCCACTGATATCTAACTGGACCACAAAGAAGTTCCTCATCGCATAGGTGTACCAACAAGTGAACACTTATGTCAAAGAATGCTGGGGGAAAGTACTTCTCCGACACACAAATCGCTTCGATCGCCGCCAATTTTGCGTCCATTATGTGTTCTCGATTGACTACCTTCTCACACAAGAGTGAGAAGGTAATACTAATTTGCATAATATCCCTCCGCAAATCCTTGTGCTTGGAGAAATAGTGCTTAAACAATAGAGGAACCAATTGCATGATCACATGCTCGTGGGACTTAGACTTATGTAAATCATGAGTAGCATAATTAACAATCCTTTGCAAGTTGGACGAAAAATTAGATGCACCCTTCAAATTATATATTGTGTCTAAAATCATCTTCCTTTCCCCACTCATCAAAGTAAACGCACCAGGGGGAATTATTGTCCTTCCCCTACTATATTCTTTCAACCATAGTTGTGGCTTAAGTTTAAACGATTTAAGGTCTTTTCGTGCATTTTCTCCATCCTTCGAATGACTCCCCCCAAGGCAAGTGCCCATAATATATTCAACGAACTTCTTCTCTGCATGCAGCACATCCAATACATCTAATACTAAACACTTGTCAATCTAGTATGTACCTAGAGAACATTAGGATATGAGTGTAGAACTTCCTCCTAAAGTAAAAACTACTAAGAATATTATTATACAGAAATTATGTTGTCCCAAACTATTCAAATGGGACAATTCGAGAGATCTCAATATAGGGGTAATGACTTTTGAACGGGTCTACGGGCTATTGAATGCGTAAGCATAAGAACTATAAGGGTAGTATCTATGCGCAGTATATGTAATTTCAAGTATGTTTCATTTAATTATCATACTATATATATATATTGTTCATTATACAAAGTAATTTTCAAACAAAGTTGAAAAATCCCACCCCCATATGGACAATAATCCAGTGGTCATGCCACTTTCAAAATCAACCAATCCAACATCGATCCATTATAATCCAACCGCAATGGAAACAACAAATGTGTATCCCATACTCCTTCTAATTCATCTACTCAATTAATTCTTTTCATCAATTAAACTAACAATTAAAGTATACAATTATTAATTTACTAATTTACAATGAGGGGAAATACTACTTGCATATGAAAGGGGATCCAATTATGAATTTACAAAAAAAATTAACAACCAATCAATATTAAATCAATCAATTCTTTTACAAGGGGCACTAGAATATGAGCGGAAATATCTAATAAACCAATAAAAATTTAATTAAAAAAACACACACGCACATATACACCCCTCTCCCTCCCCCCCCCCCCCCCCCCCGTCACCCCCTGCCCTACCCCCCCCCCCCCCCGGCTGCCCCTGCCCACCACACGCACACACATATATACACACACTCACATGTACACACACACACACGCATATATACATATACAAAAACACACACACGCACATACCCCTCTCCCCCAGCCCTACTGCATCCCCCCCCACACACACGCATATATACACACATGCACATATACATAAACATATACATAAATGGAGGAGAAATAGAGAGAGAAAACATACCAAAGTTGTAGATAGAGAGAGAAATGGAGGGAACAAAATCGATGGGAGAAAAAGAAGAGGGAGGGTTTTTTACTGACAGAATTGTCACAGACATGTCACGATCATTGACCGTGACAACTTTATAGGCTTGTCACGGTCAATGACCGTGACAAGTCCATGACAACTGTACTTGTCACGGTCATTGACTGTGACAAGCCTTTGTCACGGTCAATGACCGTGACAAGGCTAAGTGGTTAAAGGGGTGACAATTTGGCCATTTCGGTGTAATGTCTACTCAGAACTACGTGAGGCCTGATCCTCTAAAAATCCTTTTGGTCTCAAAAATGAATTTGATACAATTTTCTAAACCCTCCGAGGTACGTAGGCATCTCATCCGCTTCATATGAGCATGACTCCCTTCTTTTTCACAAAATGATATTCTTTTCTTATCCTCGAGATACATGAATAAAATGATTATGTATGCCTTAGCAATTGGTTTATATAATTCAAATGCAAAACTCATCAAGAGGCATAACTAGATGATCAAAAACTCCTTTATTTCATTATTCAAAATTTTGGTACGATTACACCAGCAAAGAGACTCAAACGACTTTCCTTATCATCCTAGTCCTACCATCCTAAAATCAAAAATAAAAACAAGGCCCACTACACCTAAAATAACCCTCAAATTATTCTCAAGCACCCATTATAAAAGCTTCACACATCCTACCCGCGGTTGACAGAGGAACCAGCCCCATCATAACACACATCTTGGGTTCCAGAAACTTCACCTGCCTGCGAAGAATGCTGTAGACACTCCATAGAGTGATAAGCTCTGATTAGATCAGTGAAAATCACAATGCCTTCCTCCATGGTGTTAGATACAACAAACCACATTTGCGTAGTCTCCATAACTAGCATCTTGGCAACTACCTTTCTCCACAACCACTTCATGTAGTCCACGGAGATATTCCAGACTCTCCCAACGGACTGGGATGAACGAGTCTATGATCAATAATTCTACCCTAAAGAGCCAAGTCGCATGCGTATGCGCTTTGTCAAATCCTCCACAGGAAAGAAGTACAGTGTGTGCGGGGGTACAATTTGTTCCCAACCAAGTTGGCACAGAAGCTGCCAGAGAAAGTAGAAAGAGGTCTGTCGAAGGCCTACTAATCAAACATACTGGTGTTCTCCATGTTATAGAATGGGCAACAGCTCCCCACCAAGGCACCGAACTACATAAGCCTCGACCCCGTGCTCCATGAACCAGTTTTTTTATCTCTCGATGTCTAGGCCTATATTGATGAAATACAATGAAAAGAAGCTTAGCACCACCGGTAAAGAATACTCAAGTGGGACTGACAAACAAAACCTCTATGACAACCATATGAACAGCATTACAGGGCTACCCCTCAGAAAGGCATAACGACCTTCCCTCCAGGCATCCAGACCATTCAAAGTCTCCGTCAGTATCACTGCCGCAGGATTGCGATGCTATGACATCCAGGAAAAAATATCTGCAAGTTGGGGGTCCATAAGCATTTCCTTAGTAACCAGCAGAAGTTTTAAAATTAGGCCCAGAATGATGGCTCCAGCATAGCCAGCATCACCAACATCCTGCAAATGTACAGATCGCAGCACCGCAGGAAGAGAAATCATTCCTCCCGTCACCAACGACCTGGTTACCAAAGGTGAAATGTGGAGAAGTTTCGCCAATAGCTCCCTAGGGGATCAGGAAAACTCAGACATAGTCACTGCAATGCTGGAATTTGTCCCCAATATAGCAGAAAACTCTTCATAAGTTGAATAAATTTTGACCAACCCGAAGCGAAAGACATGGTTTTAGGGTACCAAAACCCAACTGCCGCCATTAGAATATTCCACTCTATGGACCAATTACCCCACACAGAGACTCGTCGCATGTTGAAAGCGTCGTAGTCAATGTTGTAAGTGCACATCGCTTCCAAGGTTTCGAGGTAGCTTGCAAACTCAACACTCCCGGGGAGAGACATATCATAAAATAAGAAGATAGTGAGCAAAGAAGAATGTAAATAAGAAGGAATGTGGAAGTGTGAAGGAAAAGCTTTATCCTCACCCATATTTATACTTGAAAGCTCTCAAATAAAGACACGGAACCCTACAGAAATTGGAGGAAAATTTACCCCACCAAGTACCAAGCAATTTAATAAATTACAATCAAAGCCTTGGGTTGATTAGACTATACTGATATGCCAATAGGCAGGACAAGGGTCATGCTGATCGGCAACCCCTTACTTTTGGGAAAATTCCCTTTTTCCTTTTTTTGTCAAAACCAAAAAACTCAATAAAAATATTTTTTATCTTAAGGGAATTCTGAATTTCCTTATCCTGATGCTTTTACTTATCCCATTTTAAAATAAAATCTTTCTACAATCATTTTTAATTCTTTTTACGATCTCGGCAGCAAAGTAAAAAGAGCATGGGCATAAATCACTAAAAACAAAAATTCACAAGAACTTCATTTCATTTGCATAGTTGTTTTTTCTTGTGTTACATCGGTTTTGCAGTAAAATAAGTAAATACAATGGGAATCAACCCGAACGCACCTACTTTCTCTCTCTCTCACTCATTCACATTTTCTCTCTCCCTTCACCTACAATCGTTTTGTCTCTTCTTTCTCTTTATTCTCGATCTCTCTCTTTAAGAACCTCCTTCCTCGCATCGCGTTCTTTTCCCTCTACAATGAGATGATGTGCCACCACTCCCCGATCCTGACCCTTCCTCAGACGAGGCAGACAACACCAAATAAGTAGGAGTCAAAATCGCATCGTAAATATGGATGGTCACCGAAGATATCAAATCCCTAGTATCCCTCAGGCAAGTCGTGGAGACCCAAATGTGCTACAAAAGAAAACAGAAAAAAGCAAATCAGTTAGTTTGAGGAAAAAGAATAAATCAAGAAATCAAAATGACAAAGAGATGAAAAGAATAGCTCAGGTTGAAGGACCTCCTCCGTCAATACCAACTCCTCTGGATCCATCGCATTAGGACGGTGAATCATACGCATCGACCCTCCATCAGCCCATCGAATATTATAAGTAGGAGAGAATAGCTCTACAAAAGGAACCTCTGAAGATGTCATCGTCGTTGATGTCGATGCACCGCTTATGCTATGGGAAGATCCCACTGGCTGACTTGAACCCGCATGGGGAAGAGACATCACATCATATACACTGGGATGAATTAACCAGCTCTAAATAAAGTCCATATAGTCATATATCACCATCATGTCAGTATATGACGACTAAGGTTCACTCATCATTGCCCCTACCCGAGCATCGTTCGAAATCTCTTGCACTCGCTTCATATACAATGGGGTCCTCGTCGATGGCACAGCAGCCTCATCCTCCACAATCTATTGAACTAGTCTCTCCCCGAGGTACCAAGAGTAGCCAAACTCATGCGTTAGCAAATGTCGCATTTGTGCATGTCCCCCAGTCAACCCCGTATGCTAGATAGCCATCCCCGGGGATAGAAGGTCACCTGCCAATTCCCTAGAAAGAATAAAAGATCAATATCAAGAAAAAATCATCAAAGGAAATAACTCTGAAAAGAAAAGAAGAAGGACTTACCAGCTCACTCCTCAGGCCATTGAAAACCTAACACACCGCCTTCAGAGAAAGTCGCCTCTTCAACTGTCGATTGGACTTTCACCACCAGCACATCTGAAAGAAGTCCCCAGCACACTTATCTTTCAAAGTCATCAATTTGGTGGTAAACCCAATCACCTCATAGAAACATGTCTACAAAGGACAAAGGTACGCAACTAAGAAATCAAGAATAGAACACATAAAGGAAAATGTGCAAAATAAAGAATACCTCAAGAAGATGCATGGTCCCAGTAAAAGTGTGTCAGCAGCACCAGATGAAAGCATCAAGAGAATAATAGAGGGTCGCCAAGGTCAGGCTCCCCCAGTCATAAAGACCGATGTTCGAAAACACCCTCAAGAATGGTAAAAAAACACAAGTGGACGACATCGCCACTCGACGCCACTAAGAAACCCCCAACACTAAAAAAATAAATAGACGATCCATCTGTCATACCTTCTGCCCATCGCTCTCGTCAATCCTCCTTCTCAGTAATAACTCACTCAAGAGAGACAAGTGAAGAGAGTCCCCAGAGGCCACCCTCTCCACATCAGCCAATGCTGCCGTCACCACCTCCGGAGTCACCCTCAGAGTCTTATTTACCTTAATCTGCACCCCCTCATAATCCAGCCCCACATCTATATGAGTCTCCTTCATCTCCCCAAATCTAAAATTAAAAGTGCGGGTGGTGTCCCACCGCCTCTCCCCCAGAGCACAGAGAACAATCGTAGAACGAGGCATCTCATCCAAAGTAGATGCCATTCTCCCAAAATTCGCTAATGACACCATCAGATCCACCACAGAAGGAAGGTGATCCTAAATGGACCTAAGCCCCGTCGTCCCCGGAGCACACATAGTCTATAAAGAAACATCAGACGCTCAAAAGCAAAAAGAAAAAACCCTTGTTAAAATTCAAGAAATAAGGATATATCGCCAAGAAAAAAGGAGGAAAATACCAAAGGTCATCAATACTTACATAACCACCAGGGTTCACCACCATAGAAGTGTGATGATACGAAGGCTAGAACAAGAGAGTCCAATCATCTTTCACTAGCTCAAATGAGTCAAAAGAGTTTTCATTTCCCAAAGCAAAAGGCACCCTAGCCCTCCATTCTAAGCATTCCCAATCATCAGCATCGAGCCACGCTATGTGTGTTGGGGTACTTGAGAAATCAACCATCTTTTACTTTGGAATGTTAGAAGGATTCACATAAGGTAATTACATAAGAAGGCAAGTCAGAAAGCAGTGAAAAATGAGGAGAACCCGACCCCCCTTTTATAGGAGGCTAAGGGGCATGCCAATCGGCATCTCCCTGCTACCCACCGATCGGCACTGCCCCTTTACCTACTCGAGGTACCCTAAAAGGTTATGCCACAACCGTTTGTCACCCCCCCCCCCATGCATGTCGTTCGGCATCGTCTTTAAAATTTTGTACAATAATTCCTAAAAAGGGCCAGAAAATCCCAAAAATCCCGAAAAATTCCTAAATTTGCTAATTGGATTTTAGAACCTTTTTTCACCAAGAAAAATATTTTTACCACACTCATTGCCCCGACGGAACTCTTACATCCCCAGTGAAATTCTCCAAAATAATTGGATATTCTCCCCAGTAACATCTCCAAAGTACACCACAAAAACGAAAAAATTCCTTAGCTAAATCCAACCGTCAAATCATTCCCTCTTCCTTAGCAGAATCTAAAATCACATCCAAGCCTAAATCCCTAGAGGAACTACAAGATATATATCTCCACTAGAGTCTCCAAATTTCCCTAAAGGAAGTTGCGACCTCAGCCCTCATAATTGGCTTTGACCCGCGAAATTGGTTGCTTCTAGTTAAGCCAGTAGAATTAGATTCAACTCGTAGAATTGGTCATCCCTAACCTAATCCCTTAGAATTGGCTTCGACCCGCAGAATTGGCCGCTTCCACTTAAACCTATAGAATTGGATTTAACCCGCAGAATTGGTCACCTCTATCTTAAGCCCACGTAATTATCTTCGACCCACAAAATTGGTTGCTTCAACTTAAGACCTCGGAATCGTCTTCGACCTTAAGAATTGGTCGCTTCTACTTAAGCCCTCAAAATTGGATTCGATCCATAGAATTGGTCGCTTATACTTAAGATCGTTAGAATTGGTCACCCCTATCTTAAGCCCACAGAATTGGCTTTGACCCGCAGAATTGGTCACCCCTAACTTAAGACCTCATAATTGGCTTCGACCTGCCGAATTGGTTGCTTCTACTTAAGCCGCGGAATTAGCTTTGACCCGAAGAATTGGTCACCCTTATCTTAAGCTCGAAGAATTGGCTTCGACCCTCAGACTTGGTCACTTATACTTCAGCCCTCAGAATTAGCTTCGATCCATAGAATTGGTTGCTTCTACTTAAACCCACAGAACTGGCTTCGACCCTCAGAATTGCTCGCTTCTACTTAAGCCCACAGAATTGTGTAAGGACATATATTTCCAATTGAGTCAATATGTAGTTTTGGATTAATTCTGGAAACCATTTGAGCCATAGTATAGATGTTCTTTTGTATCCTTCCAAGCCTATGACGATTGTATGTTGAAGACGTAGCGGCCTAGATATTCAAGTTCATCCTTGTAGGGTTTTCATTCCATGTTTCAGGTCATCAACATGACGATTCCAATGTCTCCAAAAGGTATGAATGCATTTAAATATATATAAGGAGACTTGGTATATTTTTATGGGTGTTATTTTATAATAAAAGCCTTTTTATTTTCATAAAATCTTTTTAGAACTTTGTATAAAAAAGTTTTGGGCTTAAAATGAATTTTTAAACAATTTTAGATTTTCTGAAGTGTTGTTCGAACAACATTGTCTCGTTCAAACGATCTCATTCAAACGACATTTCTAACGAGGTTCAAATGACATTATGCTCAAAATCTTTATTTTTTCGCTCGAAGTTTCGTTTGAACGAGATTTTCCAACAAAGTTTTAGCCTTGTTTTGCTTCTGTTTTCTCATTTGAACATGTTCGTTCGAATGACTTCAAAATGTCGTTCAAACGACATTTCAGCGGGAACAGTTATTTGTGAGTTTCTCCCATTTTCCCACATTTTTTATATTTTTTAACCATTTCGGGAAAACTCTTTTTCACAGACTTTTGGGCCTTCTAGAGAGTTTTTTGAGAGAAAAATTTCCAGCAAAAAAATCCTTTTATGTGTAATGATTTCTAGATAAAATTCTTCCAAAAACACATATACAACCATATGTTTGTTTAGAATCCAAGTTCGTTAAATAAATAAATATATATATAAATATATATATAAATATATATATATATATATATATATATATATATATATATATATATATATATATATATATATATATGTTTGCTTGGAGAGTTTTGGCACCGGGTTTTCTCTACACCAACAAGAAGAGAAGTTAGGGTTCATTGTCTACCCATAAAGGAGAAGAAGTTTGTGCTGCGGGTTTCTCACATGGTGAAAGGCACCATGTGTGGTTGACGGTGGGTTGTGCCTCCATTGGTGGACTCCAAGACTGTGATGGACATCGTGGTTATCAACTAGACGGAGGAATTTGCAAGAAGAAGCGTCAGGGCTTGAAGGGAGTCAAGTCGAGTGTTGTAATTCTTTTGTCTTCTAATTGTAAAACCGTATCTAGTGGATTTGTTAGGCCAGGGCATTCCGAGGTTTTTTCCATTTGGGTTTTCCTCGTACATCGTCGTGTAGTGAGATTGTTTCTTTTATCGTGTTTAACTCACTTAGAGTGCATGCTTATGTTAAAAAGATAAAATTTGGTTTAATTTGCAATCTTACTTTAATTTGATGCTAAAATATATTTGGGTGAATTTATGTTCAGCACAATTTAATTAGATAAAGTTTGTGTTAATTTAATTTGGCCTATATTGAAAATGAATTAATTATTGTTAGGCAAATTTTAGGACTTGAGTTGAATTAATTGGATTTAAGTTAAAATTAAAGTTTGAGTAGTTTTTATTTCAGTTCTAGCTTAGTTTAATTTTAATTTGGAAGAAATTAAAATTTGAAGTTTGTTTATGTTTTAAATTTGAATTGAAATTGTAGTTGGGAATTTAGTTGAACCAAAACATTGATTTTAAGAATTTAAAATTTGTGGGCTTTCGAGTTTTTTTTCAAATTGGTATTGGTATGAGAGGGGGTTACACTAAAATATTATATGATCCTAATTTTTAGGATTGTTTTGGGGGAAAATAGGCATTTTTCAAAATTTCCATTTTTTTACGGTTCTAACATGGTAGTTCATGACTCTTCACTTGCTATATCCTATGAGTAATGGCTTGCATGTTTGCATACTCTAGCTTTTATGCTACATGTCATATATTCTTACTAGTTGTATGATTGTTTATCATTTTATAGGTTATGCTTTATTAAATATGCTTTGTTAGAATTATGACATGTTTACCTTTTGTATTTTATCCTTTATATTTTTTTTAGGTATTAAATGAAAAATACAAAAAGATTTTTATTTTTGTTTTTGTTTTGATTTAATTTTTGTGTTTGGTGAAAAACTCAAAAAGATTTTTTTTGTGTGTGTGCTTGTAGTTTGACAAACTTTTTGTGACATATACCGTGTCTGAATCCTTCAATTTCACTTCCATGTGGCTAGAACCTTTGGATGTGTATTTAAATTCTTAAATTGTTCTTTATCATGGTTACATGAAGTAGATTGAATTTGAATTTCTAAAAGGATTCTTATTTTTATGCCTCTTTGGCACCCATGAACGAGCTCTTTGAATTTTAACTTCACATGAATATTTGAGCTATGTGAGATGTTCTCCTACCCATTTAGTCATCAACTTGTTTTGTGACTATGGAGGATTTGGGCATGTTATTCCGATGTACGTGAGATTAATGTGTGATAAAAATTACATATGAAAGTGGAACAGGGAAGGGCTACAAAACGTACAATCCTTTGTGATTAAGCCACAGTTTGCAATGGACCTGAAAGAAATACGTGGTCCAAAGGCCTAAAAGAAAATAATGGTATTCAAAGAAAAATATAGCCAAGGCCTAGTTTTTTTAGATTGATATTTATGTCAATAGAAAAGAAAAGAAAATATTATATTATATTTGAGGGCGTTTGGATGTAATATCAGCGGCTTTGTACAATGACTTTGTATTCTAGTTGTGTTAACTTGTCATGACTCTATTGGTTTATAGAATCATTAAAATTCTAGGCTTATGTGCATTGTGTATGTTTGTTCATTGAGTTCAATCCATATTATCACATGAGGCTATATCTAAACGTGATAAAATTTTGTAATCAAATGAGAACTCCATGAACATGTTTTAACTGATTGGGTCTATATTCCCTTAGTCTCTAGTCCACACCCCTTCAATTACGTTTACCACATGCATTTGGACATATTTTTACCATACGAGTGTGAATATTTTGTTGTATTTTGTGTCATGTGTGGTGTTTATACCTATGTATATGTAAGTGTGCGTTAATGATATTCATTGTGTGTGTGTGTGTGCGTGTGTGTGTGTGTGTGTATATATATATATATATATATATATGGTAATTTTTTTTGTTTTTGAGTCTTTGCCTTGCTTGCTAGTGCATATATGCTTCGATGTCATAATTGGTATCATTTTTTTGTCATCACATCGTAGTTGATATTCATGTCTCATTATGTGTATTAGTTGTACTTCATTATTTCCCATATACTTAATGTTCTTATCACCTTATTCACCAGTAGATGCTTAACTTTTTTGTATTCATATCCCTTGTCTAGTTTAGGGGGAATATTTGCTTAAGTGGGGGGGGGGGAGAAATATGTTAATTTTAATTATTTATACATTGTCTATTCCTGAACAAAAGGGGGAGAAATGGGATCTAAACCTTTAGTTTGGGATATCTAACTGAAGGAGAGTCGCGGTCTTTCTAGGTAGATTATTGTTAGATAAAATGGGAGAATTAATTAATTGGGGAGAATTTAATTTTATGCACTTTACATTTTTCAAATTCCCTATGCGTTTAATGGTTTTCTTAACTGTGCAGGAATTACCTTTCTAGTGGAAAATTTGGTAAAGTGGCAGAGCCCATCCTTAGGTCGAGTCATTGCGTCTCTATTTTTTTTGGTGGGATGTTGTGTCTAGACGAGCTTGATGGCGCTTTAGGATTTTTTATTGGTTTTTTCCCGAAATAGCCAAAGGAGGAGATTTGTAAGGACACAAATTTCTAATTGAGTCCATATGTAGTTTTGGCTTAATTCGGGACAAAACCATTTGAGTCATATGATAAATGTACTTGTGCATCCTTCCAAGTCTATGATGAGTGTATGTTGAAGTCGTAGCGGCCTAGATACTCAAGTTCATCCTTGTTGGGTTTTCGTGCCACGTTTCACATCATCAACATGAGGATTCCAATGTATCCAAAACGTATGAATGCATTTAAATATATATAGGGAGACTTGGTATATTTTTATGTGTGTTATTTTTTCCTAAACGGCTTTTTATTTTCAGAAAAGCTTTTTAGAACTTTGTATAAAAAAATTTGGGCATAAAATGAATTTTTAAACAAATTTGGATTTTCTGAAATTTTGTTCGAATGACATTGTCTCGTTCAAACGAGCTCATTTGACCTACATTGCTAACGAGGTTCAAATGACATATGCTCATATTATCTGTTTTTTCGTTCAAAGTTTCGTTTGAACGAGTTTTTCCAATGAAATTTTAGCCTTGTTTTGCTTCTGTTTTCCCGTTCGAACATGGTCGTTCGAACGACTTCAAAATGTCATTCGAACGATATTTTGACGGGAACAGTTATTTGCCAGTTTTTCCCATTTACATACCTTTTTGTCCCCACTACTTTTGACAGTTTTAAACCATTTTGGGATAACTCTTTTTCACAGACTTTTGGGACTTCTAGAGAGCTTTTTGAGAGAAAAATTTCCAACAAAAAAAATCCTTTTATGTGTAATGGTTTCTAGATAAAATTCTTCCAAAAATACATATACACCCATATGTTTGTTTAGAATCCAAGTTATATATATATATATATATATATATATATATATATATATATATATATATATATATATATATATATATATCTTTGCTTGGAGAGTTTTGGCATCGGGTTTTCTCTACACCAACAAGAAGAGAAGTTTGGATTCATTCTCTGCCCATAAAGGAGAAGACGTTTGTGCTACAGGTTTCTCACAAGGTGAAAGGCACCATGTGTTCTTGACGGTGGGTTGTGCCTCCATTGGTGGACTCCAAGACTGCGATGGACATCGTGGTTATCAACTAGACGGAGGTATTTACAAGAAGAAGCGTCGGGACTTGAAGGGAGTCAAGTCGAGTGTTGTAAGTATTTTCTCTTGTAATTGTAAAATCGTATCTAGGGGATTTGTTAGGCCAGGGCCGTTCGAGATTTTTGCCATTTGGGTTTTTCTCGTACATCGCCGTGTAGTGAGATTGTTTCTTTTATCTTGTTTAACTCATTTAAAATGCATGCTTAGGTTAAAAAGATAAATTTTGATTTAATTTGCAATCTTACTTTAATTTGGGCCTAAAATATGTTTGGGTGAATTTAAGTTAATTTAATTCAAGCCAGCACAATTTAATAAGATAAAGTTTACGTTAATTTAGTTTTGCCTATATTGAAAAATGAATTAATTATTGTTAGGCAAATTTTAGGACTTGAATTGAATTAATTGGATTTAAGTGAAAATTAATGTTTGAATAGTTTTTATTTCACTTCTAGTTTAGTTTAATTTTAATTTGGAATAAATGAAAATGTGAAGTTTGTTTATGTTTTAAATTTGAATTGAAATTGTAGTTGGGAAGAACCAAAACATTAATTTTAAGAATTTAAAATTTGGGGCCTTTCGCATTTTTTTCAAAATGGTATCAGAGCATATAGTGTAGAAAACATTCCCCTTCAGATTGGTATCAGAGAGGGTTACACTAAAATATTGAGATATCCTAATTTTTAGGATTTTTTGGAAGAAAATATGCTTTTTTCAAAATTCCCAGTTTTTTACGGTTCTAACATGTTAGTTCATGACTCTTCACTTGCTATATCCTATGAGTAATGTCTTGCATGTTTGCATACTCAAGATTTTGTGTTACATGTCATATATTCTTGCTAATTGTATGATGGTTTGTCATTTTCTAGTCTATGCTTCATTAAATATGCTTTGTTAGAATTATGACATGTTTATCCTTTGTATTTTATCCTTTACATTTTTGGGGGTATTAAATGAAAAATACGAAAAGATTTTTGTTTGTATATTGAGTTAATTTTTGTGTTTGGTGAAAAACTCACAAAGATTTTTTTTTTGTGCGTGTGTGTGTTTTTAGTTTGACAGACTTTTCGTGACATATACCGTGTCTGAATCCTTCATTTTCGCTTCCATGTGGATAGAACTTTTGGTTGTGAATTTAAATTCTTAAATTGTTCTTCATCATGGTTACATGAAGTAGATTGAATTTGAATTGCTAAAAGGAGTCTTATTTTTATTGCACTTTTGCACCCATGCACGAGCTCTTTGAATTTTAACTTCACGAGAATATTTGAGCTATATGAGATGTTCTCCTACCCATTTAGTCAGCAACTTGTTTTTTGATTATGGAGGATTTGTGCATGTTATTCTGTTGCACGTGAGATTATTGTGTGTTAAAAATGACATATGAAATTGCACAGGGAAGGGCTACGAAAGGTACAACCATCCTTTGTGATTAAGCCACAGTTTGCAATGGACCTAAAAGAAATACGTGGTCCAAAGGCCTAAAAGAAAAATATGGCATTCAAAGAAAAATATAGCCAAGGCCTAGTTTGTTTAGATTGATTTTTCCGTCAATAGAAAAGAAAAGAAAAGAAAATATTATATTTGATGGAGTTTGGATGGAATATCAGCGACTTGGCACAATGACTTTGTATCCTTGTTGTGTTATCTTTTCATGACCCTATTGGTTTATAGAATCATGAAAATTCTAGGCTTATGTGCATTGTGTATGTTTGTTCATTGAGTTCAATCTATATTATCACATGAGGCTATATCTAAATGTGATAAAATTTTGTAATCAAATGAGAACTCCATGAACATGTTTTATGTGATTGGGCCTATATTCCTTTAGTCTCTAGTTCACACCCCTTCAATTCCATTTACCACATGCATTTGGACACATTTTTGCTATACGAGTGTGAAAATCTTATTGTATTTTGTGTCATGTGTGGTGTTTATACCTATGTATATGTGTGTGTGCGTTAATGATATTCATTGTGTGTGTGTGTGTGTGTGTGTGTATATGGTATTTTTTTTATTTTTGAGTCTTTGCCTTGCTTGCTAGTCCATATATGCTTTGATGTCATAATTAGTATATATGTTGTTGCGAATTTTGATTGATATCCCATACTTATGTTAATACATTTTAATTGGTATCATTCTTTTGTCATCGCATCGTAGTTGATATTCATGTCTCATTTTTTTTAAATCGCATCGTAGTTGATATTCATGTCTCATTTTTTTTAAATAAACTATTTTATTAGTAATCTTAGGAGAAATAGCCTCTCCTAGTGGCTCTTACATGCGCTAATGAAGATTTAAAGAATCTATTTTGACCTTCGTGTGCAAGATTTTTTTATCGCACTCATCTCTTCAAGACTTAAGTAATTGCATTTATTCATAGTGGAAGTTTTACAGAGGGGTTGCGAAGAACCCCCCGTCTTACATTACGAATTCTTTGTAATGTCAACAAAAAGATAGAGACCCCGACTATCGTGAACGTGAATTCCAATCGGCTTCATCAAAGGGAGGTCACTAGAAATAAGATTAAATCCATTTTCCTCATTGGATTCTTCCATATTCTCTAAAACCTCAAAGGAATTTCGAATTGGAGTTTTTGACATTTAATATCCACATTTGTTTCCAGTCGAATTTTAATAAGCCTCCAAGCTTTAAATGTATTAGGAGACATTCCAAGATCAAACTTAGGAATATCCACATCTAAATTAGTTTCATTCCCTTCCAAAGGTGGAATTGCCTCAAGGAGAGGCATGTCACCGTATGAATCTTCATTTTCTGAATTACCCCTCGAGGCATAATTTTCTTCATTATTCGAAATATCTTCACCAACACTTTTTTTCAAATACATATGAAATTGTCGTTCCTTTTCAACCTTTACCACCTGATTTGATACCTTATTAATAGGATCAGTTTTCCTATTTTTTGGGTTGGAAGATAAAGATAACTTATTTTTCACGTGTTGCTCTTTAATAAACATAGCTGACCGTGAGATTTTTTCTCCATTATGTTCGGATATTTCATCTATTTTTCTGGGCAGTTCCGGAGATCTCTCGTTGCATAATGCACCGGAACTTTCTCCTGAAAGTGACCCTTTTGTACCTGACTCAACTGTAATTCCATTTTTTGCAAGAAATCGAATGCGACCTAGAGGTAAAACATCATTGTTGTATTCTGGCAGACCTGTAGAAGAGACAGGTTAGACAAGAGTTGGTGTAGCAGGTAATTTGCTATATGATTTGGGCTTGATATCAACCGACATATGTTCCCTATGCAAGAGAGATACTTATGTTTCATCACGTGGCTTCATTAATTCTTTAGAAAGAGGGTTGGCCACTTTCTTTTGAATTTCATGACCAGCTTGTTTTTTTTTACGTGAACAGGGGCCTTAGAAACTTCATTTTGGAGGTTTTTACACCCATTTAATGAGTGCCCTGCATTTTTGCAATAAGAAAAGAAACTAGGGAGATATTCATATGTTTTGGAACATAAAAACATCCTTCACCTCTTTCCACTACAATACGATCAGGAGGTTTGTGCATAACATCAATTTCCACTAAAACTCTAGCAAAATGACCATATTTTCTATCAAGTATAGCAGTGTCAATGCGTAGGGGAAGACCAACTCCCCTAGCAATTTGTAGAAGAAGTCTTGGATCCCAATATTCTTGACATAAACCCATAAAACGAACCCAAACAACAGCAGTGGACTGAACATGTAATTCAGGGTGGAAATCAGGTGTCCATTGAAAAATCTTGAAAGTCCCATTTGTAAGTTTTGAACTTCTTAATGACCAAACCTCACTCATTTCAATAGGACATGAAAAACACATATTATAAAAACCCTTACCAATGGGAGTTAGTATCCATTTACTTTGAATCTTCCAGATGTTGTTGAGAGAACTTTTTAATTCATCCACTTTCCATGGGATAGCACCCTTAAGAATAACTCTGTCAATAAGATTATAAGAGCTACAAACTTTAATAACCTCTTGATAAGCCTCAACATTTAATTTTACTGCTAGTGTGTCACCACGAAGAAAATGATCACTAAGAGGAGGGATATATGGTGATGACTTTTGTTAGGCATCACTGTTACAGAGAACAGCAGCAAATGACGATTTGGGGGCTTCATGTGAATTTGTGTTGGAATTTGGAGACTTATTATTGGATACATCAAAAGGCTTAGGATCTAAATTCAAACAAAGTGTTGGGTTGAGATCCATAGATAGAGATAAAGAACGAAGGTTTTAGGAAAATATAGAGAAAACTAAAGGGAGGGAAGATCTTCTCTCACTAGAAAAATCCAATGAAACAACTCCCATTATTTTTTTAACACATTAATTACAAACAAAAACAAAAGCAAAAGATGAAAAAGTGGTGAACCACTTATATTCATGTCTCATTATGTGGATTAGTTGTACTTCATTATTGCCCATATGCTTAAATGTTCTTATCACCTTAATCACCATTATATGTTTAACTTTTTTGTATTCATATCCCTTGTCTAGTTTAGGGGGATTATTTTCTTTATTTGGGGGGAGAAACAAGTTAATTTTAATTCTTTATCCTTTGTCTATTCCTGAACAAAAGGGGGAGAAATGGTATCTAAACCTTTAGTTTTGGGATATCTAACTGAGGGGGAGTCGCGGTATTTATAGGTAGATTATTGTTAGATAAAAGGGGAGAATTAATTAAGGAGGAGAATTTAATTTTATGCACTTTACATTTTACATATTCCCTATGCGTTTAATGGTTTGCTTAAATGTGAAAAAATTACCTTTCTAGTGGAAAATTCGGTAAAGCGGAAAAACCCATCCTTAGGTCGAGTTATAGCATCTTTTTTTGTTTTGGGTGGGATGTTGTGTCTAGATGAGCTTGACGGCCCTTTAGGATTTTCGATTGGTGTTTCTCCCGGAATAGTCAAAGGGGGAGATTTGTAAGGACACAAATTTCAAATTGTGTCCATATGTAGTTTTGGCTTAATTCGGTACAAAACCATTTGAGTCATAGGATATATGTTCATGTGCATCCTTCCAAGCCTATAACGAGTGTATGTTGAAGTCGTAGAGGCCTAAATATTCAAGTTCATCCTTGTCGGGTTTTTGTGGCGCGTTTCACGTCATCAACACGAGGATTCCAATGTCACCAAATGGTATTAATGCATTTAAATATATATAGGGAGACTTGGTATATTTTTATGGGTGTTATTTTTGTCTAAACAACTTTTTATTTTCTGAAAATATTTTTAGAACTTCGTATAAAAAGTTTTGGGATTAAAATGAAATTTTAAACAAATTTGGATTTTCTGAGATGTCATTCGAACGACATTGTCTCGTTCAAACGAGCTCATTCGAATGACATTGCTAACGAGGTTCAAACGACATTATTCTCAAAGTCTACGTTTTTTCGTTCGAATTTTCGTTCAAAGGAAATCGTTCAAACGAGTTTTTCTAACTAAGTCTTAACCTTGTCTTGCTTCTGTTTTCTCGTTTGAATATGGTCGTTGACATTTCAGCGGGAACAATTATTAGCCAGTTTTTCCAATTTTCCCACCTTTTTGTCCCTGCTACTTTTGACAGTTTTTAACCATTTCGGGACAACTTTTTTTCACAGACGTTTGGGAATTCTAGAGAGCTTTTTCAGAGAAAAATATCCAGCAAAAAAGCCCTTTTATGTGTTATAATTTTTAGATAAAATTCTTCCAAAAACACATATACACCCATATGTTTGTTTAGAATCTAAGTTCTTTATATATATATATATATATATATATATATATATTTATATATATATATATATATATATCTTTTCTTGGAGAGTTTTGGCACCGGGTTTTCTCTACACCAACAAGAAGAGAAGTTTGGGTTCATTTTGTGCCCATAAAGGAGAAGAAGTTTATGCTCCGGCTTTCTCACATGGTGAAAGGCACCATGTGTGGTTGATGGTGGGTTGTGCCTCCATTGGTGGACTCCAAGACTGCGATGGACGTCGTGGTTATCAAGTAGACGGAGGTATTTGTAAGAAGAAGCGTCAGGGCTTGAAGGGAGTCAAGTTGAGTGTTGTAAATCCTTTGTCTTGTAATTGTAACACCGTATGTAGTGGATGTTGTAGCCAGGGCCGTCTGAGATTTTTCCCATTTGGGTTTTCGTCCTACATCGCTGTGTAGTGAGATTGATTCTTTTATCTTGTTTACCTCACTTAGAACGCATGCTTAAGTTAAAAGATAAAATTTCATTTAATTTTCAATCTTACTTTCATTTGGTGCTAAAATATATTTGGGTGAATTTAAGTTAATTTAATTCAAGTCAGCACAATTTAATTAGATAAAATTTGTGTTAATTTAGTTTGACCTATATTGAAAGAATGAATTAATTATTGTTAGGCAAATTTTAGGACTTGAACTGAATTAATTGGATTTAAGTGAAAATTATTGTTTGAGTATTTTTTATTTCACTTCTATTTTAGTTTAATTTTAATTTGGATGAAATTAAAATTTGAAATTTGTTAATATTTTAAATTTGATGTGAAATTGTAGTTGGGAATTTAGTTTAACCATCACATTAATTTTAAGAATTTAAAATTTTTGGGCTTCTGCGTTTTTTTTTTCAAATTGGCTTCGACCCTCAGAATTGGTCACTTCTACTTAAGCCCGCAGAATTGTCTTTAACCCTTAGAATTGTCTTCGACCTACAGAATTGGCCATCCTTATCTTAAGCCCTCAAAATTGGTTTCGACCGCAGAATTGGTCACCTCTAACATAAGCCCACAGAATTGGTCGCTTCTACTTAAATCCTCAGAATTGGCTTCGAGCCTCGGAATTGGTTTCCTCTAACCTAAGCCCTCAGAATTTGATTTGACCAGTAGAATTTGTCACCCCTATCTTAAGCCTTCAAAATTGGCTTCGACCCGTAGAATTTGTCAACCCTAACTTAAGCCCTCAGAATCGATTTCGACCCATAGAATTGGTCGCTACAACATAGGCCGTCAGAATTAACCTCGACCCTCAGAATTGGTCGCGAACCTACCTTGAACTCAATTGTCACCCCCTTTAGGTCCTCAAAATTGTCCATCCCCAACTTTACCTTTAGGTCCTCAGAATCGGCCTCGACCCTCTGAACAGGTCATCCGCGTCCCTTAGGTCCGCAGAATCGATCTCTTTCAACAAACATCATCTGGTGCCTATTCGACGGCTTTCAATTATTCCAATCTCACCCATCAAGGGAATTTGTAGACACAACATTGTGGGACCCCCTAAGTCTACCATTAGGACTCTAGCACCTCCTCATTTCACTACAAACCCTAGGTCGCACTCCGAGTACCGATCAAAAGGACACTGGGCCCTCTCGGGCCCCGTTTAACCCCAGCCAACTCTATCGTAAGAGAAAAAACTATTAGAATCCTCTAAGGGCCCTAAATATCATTTCCAACATTCCACCCCATGCACAAATCGGCATAACAATTCGGACAAACGGACCATTTTAATATCGAAAATCGATTCGGAGGCCACTGGGAACTCTCAGTCCCCAATTTGACCCAAAATAACTCCATTGTCAGAGAGAAAGACCTTTGAATAATTGAATTCTCTAAATCCCCTTTCCAACGGTCCACCTCGTGCATGAAACTGCATAACTATTCGGACGAACGATCGGTTCTCCCCCAAAAATTGATCTGAAGGCCACCAAGTGCTCCCGGGATCCATTTAACCAATGAATATCTAAAGGGAACTGAATAACCTTTCTAAAGATCTTCCCCATGCATGATTCTGAGTCATGGTGTGAACGAATGATTCATTTTACTCTGAGAGGTCACCGGGCGCTTCTGGTCCCCGGTTCACCAGGGTAAACTTTTCGAACCAAGGGAAACTCTTTGGAACGTTGAAGTACATATCCTAAAATTTCCATTGGCCTACCATGTTCATGATTTTGACTTACCATGCGGACGAACAATCCGTTTCCATTCGACGATCTCTTGTCCAAAAGACCAACATGCGATTTCGAGCCACATTTGACCCAAAGTCAACTCCCGGACCCGGCAATGGTCTGAAGAACTCATGAAGGTATCAGAATTAACTTTTTAATGGTATGCCTCATATGAAATTTAGACCAATGAATTACGATCTATAACCGTTTTTCGAAGAAAATCTGCAGGAGACTTTCAATTGGCAGGTCCAACTCCTTACCTATCGAAATTGTGTCTAGGGTCACCTGCCGATGGGTAGGACTAGGGAAATGCTGATAGGTAACCCCCTTACCCTATAAAAGAAGGTCATGACCATACTCCCAAGGAACTAAGACCATAGTTCCATCAGCATCAGTGATCTCAGCAGTATTCTCTTGAAATCAGCGAAGTTCCTCCGTGGGAAGTTCCATTTAAGCTTCCATTCCCATCATTTTCATAGCCAATTTAGTAAAAATATCAATCTCTCTCATCCCAAATTCCCCTCACATTCAAGGGAGATCATCTAAGATCAAAGATCAAGCTTCAAAGAATGTCCAATTCTTTCCCTCTCTCTTTAAATTCTTTCTTTTTGCATAAATTTCATTAGATTCATAGTCTAGTTCTTACTTTAGTTCATACACATTAATATCTACATTCTTATTAGTATAGTTCACACACTTTATTTTCTATAAAAATAATCCAGAACAAACAAAAAGGGGGTTACGCCCATAAATTCCGAACGGAATTATCCATCACACTTTTTCAAAACTAAAGCTTATTTTTCTACACACGCCCATAATAAAATCTCGTTTGAATCTATGGGATAAACCCCACCCCCATGCCGAATTTGAATTACGTGGAGTTTGATTCCTTTATAGGTTGCGTAGCCATTTCCGATTAAAACTCGAGACTCGAGCCCAAATTTCCAATTTTCCAATTTCTTAATTTTCTCAATTTATCAATTTCTCTAAATCCTCCAATTTTCCTAAGTCCCTCATTTTCATATTTATCATATTCTTTCATTAATATACATATTATGTTTGTTTGCGTTTCATCCAATACATATTATCATTTCGTAATAATGATCAATATCACGATAAACAAATAAATCATATTATATATATATATATATATATATATATATATATATATATATATATATATATATATATATATATATATATATATATATATATATATATATAGTTTTGGGAACATTCCTATGGATGACCTCACTCTACCTTTCCCATGGTATGAGTTAAATTATTCCAATCTCGATTATATATGCACACACACACAATTCACGGAGAAATAAAAGAAAATATTAACACAAGTCCGTGAGAGACAAAAAGGGCGGGTTGGGTGCCTGACATCTTCCCACTTCGTAAATTAGCCCCTGAACCTTTGAACTATTGGTTTCATATGCATCAGTTTGTCTATGATGCCGCTCTCTTGAGGAAGAAACATGTTCTTTTGCCTATTTTGTACAAAATAGGTTGGCGACTGCATCTCTTTACAGTTACCCCACACTAACGATCGTCGAAGTATTCCTAAGTAAAGGGGGCTAGACCTTTCGAATCCCTTCTTAGAGCACAATCTCGATCGGGATGTCCACAATATCTAAGAAAGTGATGGGAGATTTCAATACCATAGATGAACAGTTGGAAGCATACCTGCGGGTCGCCCATGAACTGTTGGCCAAATTTAAGGAAGTCCACATTCAACAGTTCCCATGTGGGCATAATAGCCATATTGATGCCTTAGCAGCAGTGGCATCAGCAATGGAATATGATCTTAGAAGAACAATTGAAGTAGAATTCCTTGTCAAGCCTAGTATTACAAATTTTGCGATTTTCGAGAAGGTTCTTACCTTGTAAAAAAGTCCCAATTGGAGAGACTCAATAATTACTTAGCTACAAAATGACATCCTACCATATTATAAGAAGTAAGTCAACCAAGTAAACGTGAAGTATGGACTGTTTTATCTATCTCCTAAAGTAAAACTCTACAGAAGATCTTTCACTTGTCCCTAACTCTAGTGCGTGCTCCAAGTGATGTCGATCAAGTTCTACACAAACTTCATGGTAAAATTTATGGAGCCACACTAGAGGGAGACCTCTGTCTTTTTAACCTTTAAATAATTAGTATCGGTGGCTATATATACAAAAGGAAGCGATCCCTTATGTCAAGAAGTGTGAAAATGCCAAAAGTTCTATCCCATGCTCCATCAGCTGGACAACAACTTAAAATTACTCACTAACCTAGGGTTGTTCTCCCAATGGGGTTTAGATATCATTGGACCACCACTAAAATCACAAGGGCATCGTAAATACCTTTTGGTCGGCACAGACTACTTCAAAAAGTGGATTGAATTACAACCATTAGTAAACATCAGGGATACAGACATGATCATGTTCATCTAAAGGAATATTGTGACGTGATTTGGTGTACTTGGGGAAATTATCATCGATAATGGCAAGTAATTTGAAAGTGGTTCGTTCCCAAGCTTCTGTGGTGGCCATAGCATCAAGAATTATCTTAGATTTGTGGTCTATCCTCAGAACAATGGGAAAGCTAAGACCTCTGATAAAATAATTCTCGATGACGTAAAGAAGAGATTAGAGAAGGAAAAAGGATCTTGGGTGGATGAGTTTCCCCACATCCTATGGGCATCTCGTACCATGCCCAGAAAACTAATTGAGAAAACACCCTTCACTTTAGCCTACGAGATGGAAGTTGTAATTTCTTTGTAAATTGGTCTGCTAACCATGAAGATAGCCATTTTCAAACATGGTTTGAACAAAAAAATTACCAAGGTTGGGTTTGATCTGGGTGACAAATGAAGGAATAAGGCCTTGATAAAATTATCCTCCTACCAACTGTAGTTAGCTAGGTAGTACAACAAAGGTGTAAACCTAAGGAAATTCCAGGTCGACAATTATATCTAAGGAAGGTGATCGAGATAGCCAAAAAACCTTCAGACGTTAGGTTAGGACCAAACTGGGAAGGACCATTCAAAGCTATCAGGGATGATTTGCAAGACACTTACCACCTAGAAACAATAGAGGGCACAGAGATAATAAGGGTATGGAATGCAACCCACCTATAATAGGTTTTACTTTAAAATTTGGTCTTGTTAAAGTTATTTCTAGCTTAGTTATCGCAAATTTAAATTCCAAAAATTATTTTCTCGGTGTCTGTTCTAGTTTTTAAAATCTAATAAAATACAAGCCTATATAGTCATTTAACTTTGTTTAAATATGGAAAGCTTACTCTTTTATTAATTGTCGAACATTGACCAACATCACCTTAGTTTGATTACTTTTCAAACTCAAATCTTCATCATGAAAAACTCGAAAACCTCATGAATTGCACAAGCAAGCAAAAGATATATGGGGAATCCCTAGGCACTAAGTGAAATCGACTTTGGTAGGGTAAATATTCTGAATGGGTGGATGGCCCTAAAACTAGGTGCATTTTTTTCCAGAGTTTGCTCTAGGCCTAATGTCATGTGATGACATTACCTAAAAGGTATGACAAATAATAAACATATGCTCAGCCTAACAGAATGACAAAATTCAAAATGTGTAATTAGACAAACCCCATGTTATTACACAAGTTATAATACACAATTACATAATTAAACGACCAAAACAAAATAATGCAATTACTTCTCCCACTGAGCAATTGCCTTAGTAACATCCACTCTTCGTCCATTATCTGAATTTGGTCAGAATTCATCATATCTTTCATGAGATGACAAGTAATTCTTGACTAGATAAATAGGAAAGTCATCAAGAGGAAGTTAGCTCTCTTCACTTCCAAAAGGTGGATGGAAATAGTTCGGTCAATCAACTTAGTACTGGTACCAAAGCTCGAAGTTATTTTGAACTTTTAGGACTCCCAAAGTGTTCAACCAGCCATGCTTATAGGCCAATTGCTTTTCTTCTTCCAGCCTAACAGGGGAATCCATCCATATAGTTAGTAGACCAAACCATGTAAGGACCTTTCCCGGAGAGATGATGGAGATTCATTATATCACATCTTAGCCCAATTTTAATCAACCCTCCATTATTAAGTCTTCCTTCGCTTCAATGAACTACTTCCTCAGAGAGTCATTATCACTTTATAAGAGTGTGTTGACATCTCCAATATCCTTGGACTCGGGTAATTATCTTTTCAAAGAGTTCATCTCATCCTGCATAAAGGAGGCGACATCGTTGATGTCATTCACATCATCCTTCAATTTGTCCTCTAAGGTAGACTGATCCTTGTAAGCCTTAGTAATCTTATGAACAGACTTTCAAGCAGGAATTAAAGCACGGTGAGCTTGAACACTAGCTCCCTGACTAAGAATGGTATCTAAATCACCAACAAAATAAGGGATTTCTCCAGATATATTGCTAAGATATAAGAATAAAAGGAAATTACTCAGCGACAATAAGACACAGACTCGGACTTTGAGAAAAAAATTCATTACAAAAAAATGAGGCCACAACACTTGCACATAAGCAAGAGTGAAAGAAAACGCAAGAATCATCAAGCTAATTATTCCTAACTAGTCTTTTAACTCCTTTAGTTCCAATTACTCCTATGATTATGGAAGTTTGGACTTGCCAGCCTTAGAGTCACCTTAATTGATATTTTCCTCTTCTTGACTAATTTCTTTTTCTCTTGGAGGAGAGCTTGGATTATTCTTGCCAAAGAATTTAGACTCAGCTGGGACATTGGTCGTAGTCAAAGTAGCATCCCATCCTTTTTGAAGTTTGAATTTCTAATAAAATCCAACTGGAATTTTGCATCCATAAAAGGCCTCCTCATAGCCAATGCCATAGATTGCATCCTTAGTGTTAGCTAGTTGTTCCCGTTTAACCAATATCCGGTTGCATTCTATGTTTAGTTCGCCTTGCATGACCTTCATCTAGCCATGATTAGTCTTTAGTTCGTCCATCTTCTACTTAGTAGATTTCCTATCAATGTCATAGGACTTCTGTGAAGCATCCATGGACTCCTCATACTTCTCCAAGGTTATGTTTATATCATCCATAACCTTGGGTTGCTCAAGGATCTTCTTCAAAATGGCAACGAAGTCGGCCACAAATTGTATAAAGAATGTAACGCCACGACCCGAATTTATGGGTTACCCGTGTGTCGACCCAGTCCAACGCAAATGTTAGGTGTGAAGTGAAATTAAACAACCTAAATAACGTTGCTAGTCCAGTTTTATTTCAATTAATGTTTCACTTGTTAGCATGCGATTTCAATTTTCAAGATAAACTACGTGAGGGGCCCATTGGGAGCACCATGAAGTCCAAGTAAGCAGAGAAACTAACATAAACATAAATAAAGTACACTTACCTATATAACACCCTCAAAATATAAAATTGCACCCAACCTTCCATAACAAACTAGGACGTGAGCTTATGCCCAGTGGGATATATACAACAGTATAGAAACAAACAACAGAAAGTAATACTCACACGTTATGATCACATGCATGCGAAAATATGGATATATCTACATAAGTATACCTTTGAACCACACGTGCCAATCCTTTAACCATTCTATTTTTGAAAACCTTATTTTCCCAAATTAATAGACCTTAATCTGATTAAAGTTTTTCATTACTCAAATTTAGCAATTCCCACTTTATTTAACACACCCGGTTCAACACTCGAAACCATTACACATTTTTTGATTCGATTCCATTCCTTTACATTTGATAGTACTTTAGTATTTTCATTGAAAATCACCATTTCAACACACATTTTCATCGTGTTAGAAAATATATATTTACTTTTATAAAATCCCTTTACAACATATTCTTGTGTTAAATATGGATTTAACCATTTATGTTACTCAGCCACCCATTTATCCACTTATTTTAACCCTTTTCATTCATTTATGGATATCAATACATTTATACATTTACTTGTCCATTTCACATTTACCATAGCATTTATTACACTCATTCAAGTTAGGTTGTTTTAACGCATTTATCACATAACCCATTTCTTGATATGTTCCATATTTTCTTTAATATTTCTCAGAATCTTATAGTACAGCTTACGTATAGGAGCTCTACACCGACGGCTATGCGCACCAAATGCTCTGGCCAGTGGTTTAAGGCTTTTAACTAATGGCTCTGGGACCTTATTGATTTATCCTGGAGTCATATGAGTACCTTTTAATGTGTTTAACATTTTACAAATATCCATATTATTTATTTTTTCCCTTTTTACCGGGCTGAAGCCAAACCCGGGACTTTACCGCCCTAATTTGTGTTACACTTGAAAATTCACTATTTTCTGTGCTTTATACTTTAACCTTGATTTTTATTCCAAAAATCATATTCGTTTAGGACCGCTTTGGGTAACACCCTTTACAATATTTTTATTTCATAGAAATGTTTCACTTTAAGTAAAATTACCATTTTACCCATTTGTTTCCAAAATCTCTTTTTACTACATCTCACTAGTGTTAATTTCACCCAAAACACTATTAAGTTATGCACACCAACATCTTAAGTGTTTTAACCCTTTAACACCTTTTTATGCTTGGAGTAACCTCTTTACTATATTGGATATACTTTTACACGCTAAATTTCTAACTTTTCTCATTTCTTGTTTAAACCTAATAAAAACCTCTTTTAAACTTGTTTATACATTCTATGTCAAAATATTAAAAGTTTATATCATGAGAATATGGACTTTAAACTCAAAATCCTACTACATAGTTTAAACATATTCTTCACCAATTATTTATCAAATAATTATTTTATGTCCAAATATTTTATTCCATAAAATATTCAACACCAATATTTCTAGAAATGCCTATTTCTACCAAAATATATTATCTTTCAATATTCCAAAACCTTGAAATATTTACTTATTCTTCATTTTTCAAAAAGATCATTTTTCAACAAAATAACATTTATTTGCCAACATTTTATTCCATAAAATATTTTCCACCAAAATGGCCAGAAAATACACCATTTTCATAAAACATTAAGTCTCACTCTTTCATAACCTCGAAATTGTAAACCATTCATTATTTTAACAAATAAACTTTTTCTCAATATTTTTATTCCATAATAATGTTTATTTCTGATTTAATAGAAACACACAAACAAAATATTTTCCAACATTTTTATTCCATAAAAATATCTATTCTTAGATTGACTAGAAAATACACAAAACTAATATTTTCTAACATTTTTATGCCACAAATATTCCTAATTTCAGATTACTAAGAACACATCGTTTTGCTTATATTCTTACTCTTAATCTTACACAACAATAATACTACAACATTTATCAAATGGAGTCCCAAATGAAATAAGAGTAGGTTACCCACCTAAATTGTCTCAAGGATGGTGGTGGTGATGGTGAAGATGGGTGGCCCCCCCGCCTCCAAAGGTGGACCTAGAGGGAGTCACAAAAGCTCCACCAAACAGGCCTCCATGGAAGCTCCAACACACTCTAACAAAATCTCCATTAAAACTTCTTCAAATATTTCTAACAACACCCTCATATTATTTTCGTAATGTCTCCTTAGTAATAACTTCTATACATCTCGTAGTTATACCTTGATGGTGGGGAAGACTATATATTTTGATGCGGTTGTGTATTCTGAGCTCCTAATGGACAAAGACAGTGAACCCCAAATGAGAGGGAGTTGTTAGTTTCTAAGGTTAGTGAAGGATTGGTCATGCGAGTTATATCCCACACTTCTCTCTTTATACATATATATTACCTTAACATCTGATCTCCTCCCTATTGCTAAGCTCCAAGAGTGAGACATAAATTTGATCAACACTTAAAATTATGACAATGAAGAAGGCAGGTGGGTTTGTATAATCCTATGTTTAATACTTTTATCCATAACAAATGGAGAACCCACATGTTTACCCATGTTCTATCCAATTTCGATAGCAGGTCAGGCCTAAGAGCTATCTGAAATGAGTCCAATTGTTGAGAAGCTCACAGCGCATGAGAGACTTGATGCTTGTTAGCCGTCATACGAATGACACGACTCATCATTAGAACAACAAGCGTCCTTCATTTGAACGACATTATATGTCATTTGAATGATCGAAGAAATGGGCTACAGTTCATTTATTTTCCACCTTTCTCAGTTTATGCCCATAAAACACACACACACACACACACACACACACACTATATATATATATATATATATTCGTTATTTTTATTAATACCCTCAATACATATTCTATTTTCACTAATGACCTCAACAATTCTAAAGTCTTAGAATACCATACATGGTTTGATTAATTTTTATAACTATCCGTTCCATTATCCAAATAAATCCTTAATTGAATAATTATCTTTCTAATTACAATAAATTCCTCTTCGTATATACTCAATACATAATTTAAATAATTTATCGGGGCGGGGTATTACAAACTTCCCTCCTTAGGGAATTTCATCCTCGAAATTCTTAGTTTATCACAATTTATAATCTAGTCACATATTACCAGTTTTGATCCTAGGCATTCTCAATATTGTGGTCTAATCCCAAGATTTTAATTTATCGGTCACCATTGTTAATCCGGTCATGACGGACCCAAAAAGTCACATTGTTAGTCCTCAAGCATGCCTAACGTGCCTATGCTAACTAAAGCCCACGGTGGCTAACACTTTGCCACCTGTATCAATGTCACTAATGAATTCATTAACACGAATCATTCCTACGTTTGGATTCACAACCTGTGTTTCCTTAAATAATTTTCTCGGATCACGCCTAGCCTAGGTTGATATAATCTATACACCTCTTGTAACACATATCAATGACTTTTAAGATAATCATCTTATCATATAGTTTTAAGCAGTCGATATCTCCTACGAGATCCCTACGTTGACCTGGGGTCATCCTGGGTACCATTTATGAACACATACACACGACCATCTCCTATATTACCAAAATCATAATATTGTCGAGTCATAACCTCGGGACGCACGACCATCTCATAACTAGTCATACTAACAAACCAACAACGTATTAATCCAAAGTAATCGAGTAACACATGCAAATTATATGTAGGAGCACGAGAACATGCGTACACATAGACTGGTATAAAATAAAGGTGTATCCGAAGAAGGGTGCACTCACATATCGTGATGCATCGTCCACAACAGGCCTAACCCACATCGCTACTGAGCTTATGCAGTGCCACACCCGAATTAAAACTAATCAACAATTTACCATTACACGGATCACATAAGGCACAAGAAGGCGATGAATCAGGCGATTGCCGCACCAAAGAAACAATCTAATTTTCGATGAAAAATTTAACCATACAAAGTATAAGCCTATGACGCACACATAAAGCCTCTAAATCTTACTAGTAAGTGTCAAGTATCATGGTCTTGCCATGCATCTTGGATTGGCCCCTTAATCTCGATGAGTTATACTAAGAATAGTCCATCCATGCTAAACGAGTGGAAGATAAAACAAATTTATTTGGGGAGCTCAAACGATAGGCTTCACTCCTTAGGATTAATTCTACCTATCCATTCGTTAAGAATAACGATCCTAATTCAAGGGGAAGTTACTCTGGTCACTTATCATTGGGTAATAACCTGTCACAGTTAGGCCTTAAAAATTTCAACATGCGGTAGTGACCTTAGTTTTTGAGATCATTCTCATCAAGTGAAACACAGCGCTCACATAATTTCAATATTTAATACATGAACCACTACTTTTACCCTTGGTCGTCTACATGATCCCTAATCATAATCATTCTAATGGCACCTCAACTTTTAAGCATCACTCATTCCCAATGATTTCCCTCAACGGAATCATTACTAAGCATACAGGTAGCACACGTAGGTGCTATAATCAAGCCTAATACTTTACCCCTAGTGCTATTTCTTAAAGCCATGACGGATATCATTGTATTATATTTATACCAGTGCACCACCTAGCATTGATCAACCTATTTTCAAAATTTTCGTCGAAGGTCATATTGTGACACATGCCTATAAACAAAAATCGTAGAACTAACTCCAAGGCACCGTCACAAATCAACATGATTCAACCGTACCACCCTCACAATGGTTTACCATTATTTTTGTAAACTTTAATACAATAATTATTCCCAATGCCTCATGTGCGATGATGTCGATCTCAATTATTTCTCTAACCGGCTCAGATGCCTATTACAAGAAATTACGAGTCATACCATGACTGTTCTACACAACCTCGATTCATTATTACTAGGAATGACTATCACTTGCATTAATATGTCATCAGACAAACCTTAGTACATATCTCTAAGGAAATTTCCACACAATTTCACAAGCATGTATCTTTTAATCCTTAACGAGTATTCAACTACAATAACTGAATTGCCTTACTAAATAAACCTCATTCCACATGTTAATATACTATCTAACAAAACTTCATATTTGTATGAGTAGGATAAGGGACGCTAGGATTGCCAATGAACACTAAGGCCCATGCCCACAAACTCTACAAGGGACCCTATTTATCAATAACACACTAAAATCACCAAACTATAAATTAGTAACACCTAGGTTTTGGTAGGAGACAGGACGTCGAGTACTGCCCATTAGGAGGCCCACCCTAATAACGTCACAAGAGGTCCCATTCTAAAACATCACAACTCATTTATGTAATACTAAGCCACCGTGGTTATTCAAATTTACTTCTAGGTTACCTCAATCATCAAGATTATTTAAATCAACTTTATACCTAAGGTATATGAATCGGGATCTACTAACCCAACTCCACCACTAAGGGACCTAATGCTTTCTCACCATGTAGATAAACTTATAGATGCATTCATTGACCAACATCCACTAAGGCGTTCACCCATACAATTTGTATGTTCATCATATCACTCATCAATCACGTTTGAATTACAAGGATCAAATTTAACTAATTACGACTTGGATATTGACCCTCCTTATGTGTTAAGGAAACATATAATTTAAAACCATGATTGTCAGTGCTTAATCACAATATTTAAACTATCAATCCCTACCATTGACTATACACAATTTTGCCAACTGCCTAATGGGCGTCATCTAATTCAATTTAAATCTCCAAAGACTCTATGTCATCAAAGCTTGAAATAAACACCTCACACTATGAACCACGGTGTCACCATTTACTAACTTACGTGGACACCCGTAAGTTATTACATTCTTAAATAGAAATTCGGAAGTGATTTATAATGATTAACTTGATCTTATGTCACTTGGCACTAAATTACTTGTCATTCCAACCTCTTTGACCACACCGTCGAGAGTACGAACTAAACCATCATCAAACTAGCATGACTAGCCTAAACCAACATCGACTTTGAAAGATCTACTATAGACCTCACCACGTCACTGCCCAAAGGAACCTTAAACCTAGAGCTTTGATACCATTTGTAACGTCCCAACCCGTATTTATGGGTTACCCGTAAGTCACCTCAGTCCGACCCGAGCATTAGGTGTGAAGCGCAATGAAACAACCTAAATATTGTTGCTAGTCAAGTTTTATATTAATCAACGTTTCACTTATTAGCATGTGATTCTGTACAAACCTCTGTAGATATATACCACTTTATTCAACACACCCGGTTCAACACTCGAAACCATTACACTTTATTTTATTTAATTGTACTTTATTACTTTCATTGAAAATCACCATTTCAACACACACTTTCATCATGTTAGAAAAGACTTATTTAATTTTCTAAAATCCCCTTAAAACACATTCTTATGTTAAATATGGGTTTAACCATTTAAGTTTCTTAACCACCCATTTATCCACTTCCCTTAATCTTTTTCATTCCTTTATGGACATTAAAATATTTACGCATTTACTAGTCCATTTTACCTTTTTCAGAACATATATTATATTCATTCAAGTTAGGTCATCTTAACACATTTACCACGCCACATATTTCTTTATATGTTCCATGTTTCCTTTAATATTTCTCGGAATCTTCTAATATCGCATACTTACACGGGCTCTACATCGACGGCTATGCGAACCATATGCTCCGGCCAGTGGTTTAGGGCTTTTCACCCAAGGATCCGGACCCTTCTTGCTTTATCCCAGTGTCATCCGAGTACCTTTCAATGTGTTTTAACATTTTACAAATGTCCAAAATATTTATTTTGTCCCTTTTAACCCGGCTGAAGCCAAACACGGGACTTTACCGCCCCAATTTGTGTTAAACTTGAAAATTCACCATTTTCTGTGCTTAATACTTTAACCTTAATTTTTATTCCAAAAACCATATTCGTTTAGAATCACTTTGTGTAACGCCCTTTCCAATATTTTTATTCCATAAAAATGTTCATCTTTAAGTAAAATTACCATTTTACCCATTTGTTTCCAAAATCACTTTTTACTCCATTTCACTAGTGTTAATTTCAATCAAAAACACTATTAAGTCATGCACACCAAAATCTTAAGAGTTTTAACCCTTCAACACCTTTTTACACTTGGAGAAACCTCTTTACTATATTGGACACTCTTTTACACGCTAAATTTCAAACTTTTCTCATTTCTTGTTTAAACCTAATAAAAAAACTTCTTTAAACTTGTTTATAAATTATATGTCGAATTATTAAAACTTCATATCATGAGAATATGGATTTTAAACCCAACATCCTACTACATATTTTAAACATATTCTTCACGAATTATTTACCAAATAATTATTTTATGTCCAAATATTTTATTCCATTAAATATTCAACACCAATATTTCTAGAAATGCCTATTTCTACCAAAATATATTATCTTTCAATATTCAAAAACCTTTAAATATTTATTTATTCTTCATTTTCACAAAAGATTATTTTTCAACAAAATAACATTTATTTGCCAACATTTTATTCCATAAAAAAAATTTCATCAAAATGACTAGAAGATACACCATTTTCATCAAACTTTAACTTTCATTATTTCATAACCTTGAAATAATTATTCATTCATTATTTTAACAAAATAACTTTTTTTCTCAATATTTTTATTCCATAAAAATATTTAGTTTAGATTTAATAGAAAACACACAATAAAAAAATTCTAGCATTTTTATTCCATAAAAATGTCTATTCTTAGATTTACTAGAAAATACACAAAACTAATATTTTCTAACATTTTTATCCCACATCAATGCCTAATTTCATATTTTTAAGAACACAACATTTTTCTAATATTCCTACCCTTAATCTTACACAACAATAATACTACAACATTTATCAAATGCAGTCCCAAATGCGATATGAGTAGGTTACCCACCTAAATGGTCTCAAGGATGATGGTGGTGATGGTAAAGATGGGTGCCTCCCTCACCTTTAAATATGGACATAGAAGATGTAATACCCCTTAATTTTATTGATTTTTATTTAAGGGATTAATTAAATTAAATGAGAATTAATTGGAAATTAATCCGGGTATAAATACTAACGAGATGTGCATTTGTATTTGATTATGATGTTAAAAATTTATTATTTTCAAGTATGTATGGTAATACATGAGTATTGATGATATATAAATTGTCACGAGGTAGATATACGACAAATTAGAAATTCAGTTGGGACGCCCGTGTTAGTCGCGTCAGGAATAAAATTATTTAAATTAAAAAGTAAATTTTATTTTTATCAACCGAATGGTCATTTTGAGTGCGCCAACGTGTCCAGAAGGGTCGATATAGTCAGAAAACACTAGCCGGGGGTTTAGTTTGGGTCCCGGGGCACTTTTAGGCCAAACCGGCTACCTAAAGGGGTATTTTGGTAATTTTAAAAATATGGGAATTAAGACCCACGAATTTTAGGAGTTAATTTTATATTATTTAGGAACCCACTAAGCCATTATCATCATTTGGTAAGTTAGAGGGCTACGGGAGTTATAGGGAAAGCCTTAAGAAGTTCCAAAAAAAACCCATAACCACCATCACCATCTTTGAGGGAAAGTTGTAGAGAGAAAGAGGAGAATCAACCTTCATCTTTCGACAAAGAATCTGGAAAATGAATCTAAGGCAATTGGTTTAATTACATTAATTTCAAGCGAATGTTTCTTCCAAGCTTAGAATTGAATATTTGTCTTATATTGGAAGTTTGATGAAAATCCATGAAATTGGAGGTAGAATTCATAATATGATATAGGGATTGCATGTAGAATGTTATTGGATGAATGTCATATCCAAAATATATCTTATGATGGTTTAAAAACGGATTTATGAGGAATTGATTGTAGACATTAAAATTTTGGCTTCATGTTTATAGGGTTTGAGACAAGATTTGAGAATTTTGATGATTTCATGTTAATTTAGGAAGAATTGACACCAAATATGTGTTAAATAGTGACTTAGGATAACTTAGAGTAGTTTATTCACGTTAAAACTCATTTGGGGTGATCTTAGTATGGATTTAAGGGAGAGAAATTGAAGAAAAACGAATTGGAGAAATTTCTGGGCGAAAACTGTAATCTCGTTAGAAGACCTGCCCAGGTCGTTCGAACGACCTCGTTCGAATGAGCTTCTAATGAGATGACAGTGTCCCTTCTAACGAGTTGGTAGTTCGTTTGAATACTTTCGTTCGAACAAACTCGTTTGAACGACCTCGTTCGAACGACCTCGTTCGAACGAGACTTCTAACGAGTTGACAGAATGGCCTTTTTGGCCTGATTTCATTTCAAACGTTCCGTAGACTTATTTAATTGGAGTATTAACCTTCCCTTATTGATTAGTGGCTGTAATTGTGAGAATTGGGGTACGTTGAGGAGTAGAACTTAGAACCTTATGATAAAATCGGATGTCAATTGTGGAGTAGGAAATGAGTACCTAATTATGACGTGAGACGGGTTGATAACGTTAATATACAAATCGGGGACTCGTGATCGTATAAAATTAAATAACGGTATAAGAACGAGAAGTATACCTATATTAATAATACAAGATATCTAATATGTGCGAATGCTTAGTATATGTGGTTTTATGTGTATAACATACCTACCGTACTTGCTATCATGGGAGGTTTGCATTCGATTAGGGCCATCTAAACTTTGTGTGCCTACGGGGGGATTTAGATTGGTACCTCGAGGGCATAGGTCAGAGAAGGACTTATTGAGAAGTTAATAAGTCTGCTGATCATGGGAGCGTAGGTATGTGCGTGACCCATGTGATGTGAACTATGTTCGTCTCCATTTTGTGTGAATGTTGTTATTTGAAAATGATTCCTGAGAGATTCGGAATGCGTGGTCCTTATGTACGTGATGTACCGGGATTGGATAGCAGAGTATGTGTGCACCGCAGCTTAGTCTCGGGGTGCTAGTAATGTATATTTATGATGAGGATAATATACTGTTAATTGAAATGAACTGTCATGATTAATTATGAGTATAATTATAGCAACGTTCTGTAAAGATAAAATGGAAGATCTCTAGTAAATTAGTATTGCTAATAATTGGGAAATCGAGAATTAATGTAAAGCCCTCTATTTTATTGATGATGTTGGAATTAAAGCGTGAATCGTATAGAAATGCTAGAATTTATTTTGGACTAGTTAGATATGGGAATCACTAGAATGGGACGGGTACGTTAGGAGTGCACAAATAGTCGAGAGGTGAGTATTTCATGTGAGAGAACGTCCTAACATGTATTTTGCATTCATTGTTTTATTGTCATTAAAACACTTGCTATATTTTAAACTGTTTTCCACAATCGGGCTTTGACCCGTTTGCTTTCAAAAAAAAAATTTGTAAAAACCTTTTAGGTGCCTAGCCACAAGGACACCATGTATAGGAGTTCCATTCAGGTGACGTACTGTAGCTGTTGTGGAAGTTACAGGACGTTGACAGTAGATGCCTCCACTTTCGATCTTGACTCCATATTATTAGTTTTTCTCATCTGTTGGGCATGTCACCCTATTTCCTTTTAGAGACACTTTATTTAATTCAGTTATTTCAAGAATTTGGGTTGTAAATAATTTAGTGATACAGACTTAATACTTGTTTATTTCAGCATTTGGATTGTGTGAGGAGTGTTCCTCCAGACTCATTACTATTTTATGGTTACTCTATTGTCTTTATGTTGTGGTGGTTGTGTTAGCATTGCATAATTTACTCATTGCATGTTAATCAGATTTAATTAAAATTTGACATCTCACTTTTTAAATATTAGGTGACTAGTAATTGTTAAAACGTTTTTCTACGGTGATGCTATGAACTGAGCCAACTTGGCATTTTGTATTAATTTAATAAAGGAGTAGCTACCCGGTATTTAATTATTCGGGGTGTCATAGGTGGTATCAGAGCATCAGGTTCTAGTGTCCTTAGGGTCTGTACGGCTTGTTATGTTTTCGCTGAGATTTCTTTGATGTAGAGCCCTATATTTTAGGATTGTTGTATTCTTTTGTGTATGCTTCGCTCTTCAGCTATTTTGAGATAATAATTGCGAACTTATAAAACTTTAATCTCATTTCAGATGCCTCCACAACGTGCACAGCGAGTTCCTAGGGATGCTCAGCCCGAGCCACAACCTGCACCAGTTCCGGGCACCATGAATGCCGCAGAGTTTGCAGCTATTGTAGCCCAAGCGGTGAATGCCGCTCTCGCAGTTGTACAGCAGGCACCACCTTAGGCGTCGGAAGTAGCGCCAGTTCAGGCACATGCATTCCCGTCTGCTTGGGAATGCGTCCGTGATGCTTTTCAAAAAGCACAACCTCCGGAGTTTGCTTGTAGCTCTGACGTTGTTGTATCCAGTCAGTGGAGGAAGGACATTCAGAGGCACTTAAGGATGTACGAATGTACGGATGTTCAGAAGCAGATACTAGCTACTTTTAATCTAGTAGGATCAGCATGGCAGTGGTGGGAGTCCATTACCACCGCGGAGGAGAGGGACGCTCTCACTATTCAGGAGTTCTGGGTGCGGTTCGACCGCAAATATTTTTCGTCATCTGTTCACACTGAGATGAGGAGGAAGTTGATGAACCTCAAGTAGGAGGGAAAGACCGTAGCCGAGTATGAGGCTGAGTTCACCAATCTCTTGAACATTGTTCCGTATGAAATTCCAACCGAGGAGAAGAAAATTCAGAAGTTCACGGATGGATTAACTTAGAGGATCCGTCAGCACTAGTTGGGGAATCTCTCATTGGTCACTTATTCTGATGTGGTTAACGCTGCACTACTTCACTGCCAGGATCATCGCTTCCACATATCTGAGAGCAAGAGATCAGGGGAGTCCATCCATCAGGGCAGGACCAGAGGAAATGGTGCCAGTGGGGCACAATCTGCTCAGGGACAATACAGGCAGGGTGACCAGGGTTCCCAATAGGGGGATCATAAGAGATTCAGATATGGGGGTTTCAGAAATGGTCAGGGAGGTTTCAGACATGGCCATTAGGGTCAGAACGGCCATCAGGGCTAGCAGGTCCAGAATGGTCAGCAACAGCAGTTTCAGCAAGGCCAGCATGGTCAGGGTAGGAATGGTAACGGCCAGCACGGCCATGGGCAGCAGGGACAATGAGGGGGAAACTTCCTGGGGGAGTGTTTCATTTGTGGCAGGATTGGCCACAAACGCTAGGATTGTCCTGATAGAGGCAAGGCCCCACAGCAGCAGTAGCAGGGTGCTCGACACGAGCCACAAAGGCCTATGTTTCCCGCAGCCCTCCCAGCACCACCACAGCTGGCAGCATTACCACCCATTCTAGCGGTCCCAGTCCAGTAGGGACAACTTCAGTATGGGAGAGTGTATCAGCTCCAGCATGCCGCAGTTCCACAGGATCCACCTGCTATTGAGGGTATGTTCTCTATTTAGGGGACTATGGGTCGTATTTTATTTGACACGGGGGCTACACATTGTTTCATTGCCACGAGATTTGCACGCACTATTGGGTTGTTAGACACCGCAAAGAGCACGATTACTTGTGTAGATTCACCGTTGAATAGGGATTACGTGATCTCCCTTATTTGTAGAGGTGTGGGTATAGAGGTCGGGAGGTTTACTTTACCCGTTGATATATTGGTATTAGATATGACTGAGTACGATGCGATTGTTGGTATGGATTGGATAGTTGCGTACCGAGCCATGATTGATTGTTTCAGTATGAGTATTATCTTTGCCATTCCCGGACAGGAGATATTTTTAGTAGCGATGCCTCACCCTGAGGGCGGATCGTCCACTCACTTGTACTATATAGAGGCGGAGACCTCTAAGGAAGTGGTGCTACCACTCGATTCGATTCCAGTTGTTAGGGAGTTTGCTAATGTATTTCAGGATATACCTGGACTACCTCCGAGTAGAGAGATAGATTTTGTGATCGATTTGACACCGAGCACTAGGCCAATTTCCCGTGCACCTTACCGTATGGCTCTAGCAGAGATGAGAGAGCTGCGGGATCAGATAGAGCAGTTATTGGGTCAGGGGTTTATCCGAAGGAGTTCTTCACCATGGGGTGCTCCTGTGTTGTTCGTAAAGAAGAAGGATGGATCATTGATATTGTGTGTAGATTATAGGGAGTTGAATAAAGTCACGATACGGAATAAGTATCCGTTGCTCTGAATCGATGACTTATTTGACCAGCTGAGAGGAGCTTGCTTCTTCTCAAAGATTTATTTATGATCGAGATACCATCAGTTGTGTATCAGGGAACAGGACGTCTCGAAGACTTCTTTCTTTATGAGATATGGTTCATACGAATTTCGTGTTATGCCTTTTGGCTTGACCAATGCTCCAGCCGTGTTTATGGACTTGATGAATAGGGTGTTCAGAGAGTTCCTAGACGAGTTCGTCATCGTCTTTATTGATGACATTCTGGTTTACTCCCAGATAGAAGAGGAGAACTTCGAGAATTTGAGATAGGTTTTACAGACACTACGTCATAATGAACTTTATGCTAAGTATGAGAAGTGCGGGTTTTGGCTGAAGGAGGTTCAGTTTTTAGGGCATATCATTTCAAACTGGGGGATATCTGTTGATCCGGGGAAAGTATCCGCGGTGAGGGAGTGGGGACAGCCCATGGCACCGACTGAGATCCGTAGTTTCTTGGGCCTAACAGGATACTATAGGAGGTTTATTCGGGGATTCTCAAAGATAGCGGGTCCTTTGACATATCTGACTCGCAAGGGTGTGCCATTCATCTGGAGCGATGCCTATAAGTTGGCATTTGATGAGCTGAAGGACGAGTTGGCCTCAGCGCCTGTGTTAGCATTGCCCAGACCGGGATTTGAGTATTTAGTTTACACCGATGCGTCCTTACAAGGACTTAGAGGTGTGCTGCAATAGGAGAGTCAGGCCATAGCTTATATTTCCCGTAAGCTTAAGCCTCATGAGAGGAATTACCCCACACACGAATTGGAGTTAGAGGTAGTCGTATTCGCTCTTCTGATTTGGAGACACTATCTCTTGGGGGAGAAATTTCAGTTATTCATAGACCAAAAGTCTCTACAATACCTCTTCACGCAGAAGGAGCTGAATATGCATCAACGTCGATGGCTTGAGTTCTTAAAGGATTATCACTTTGATATCCAGTATCACCCAGGGAAGGCTAACGTGGTGGCAGACGTGTTGAGCCATAGGCCAGTAGATGAGGTGGCCGAGGTGTGGAAAGCTAAGTGGAAGGATTTGGGACACCAGGATGTAGTAGCCCAATCGTTTATGTCTGTGATGACTGTTACACCGCAGATTGTTACGAGAGTGATAAAGGCCCAGGAAAATGACTCGTTCTGTCAGGAGCAGATAGTTTGATTACTAGCAGAGGGAGTCAAATCCTATACCGTTAGTTCAGACGGGGGATTACGCTTTAATGGGAGACTGGTTGTTCCGAAAGGGGAAGACTTGAGACACGAGGTTATGGCAGAGTCACACGGTTCACGATTCACGGTACACCCTGGTGGGGATAAGATGTACCAAGACATGAGATGCCAGTATTGGTGGAGCGGGATGAAGAGAGATATTGCCGTATTCGTTTCTAAATGCGCCACTTGTCAGCTAGTAAAGGTGGATCATCAGAAATCGGCAGGACTTCTACAGCCATTAGAGGTTCCGATGTGGATATGGGAGAGCATATCCATGGATTTTATCACGTGGTTACCTACGTCACAGAGGGGTCACGACTCCATATGGGTAGCTGTGGATAAGTTGACCAAAGTTGCTCATTTTCTACCCGTAAGGATAGATTACACTATGGGACAGTATGCCCAAGTTTTCATTGCAGAGATGGTGAGACTTCACGGTGTGCCTCTTAATATCGTATCTGACCGAGACAAGATATTTGTTTCACGATTTTGGGAGAGTTTCCAGGAGGCCATGGGTACGGAGTTGCGGCTGAGTACAGCTTATCACCGTAGACTGATGGGAAAACAGAGCAGACAAATCAGATATTAGAGGACATGTTACGTATGTGCATCCTAGATTTTGGAGGTAGTTGGGAGCAGTACCTTCCACTGGTGGAGTTTGTTTATAATAACTCCTACCAATTCACCATTGGTATGGCTCCATTTGAGGCGTTGTACGGTAGACCTTGTCGTTCCCCGGCATGTTGGTTAGAGGTGGGGGATAACAAACTCCTTGGGTCAGAAGTGATTCAGGACACTTCAGCAAGAATAAAGATGATACGGAGCCGCATTCGGGTAGCTCAGGACCGGCAGAAGAGCTATGCTGATGCCAAGAGGTTCTTCAGAGAATTCGAGGTGGGGCACCAGGTGTTACTCAGAGTATCTCCAATGAAGGGGATCATGCGTTTTGGGAAGAAGTGGAAACTGGCACCAAGGTATGTGGGGCCATTTCCTATCATCGAACGTATTAGGCCGGTTGCGTATAGACTGGGGTTACCGGAGCACTTACATAGGATTCATGATGTGTTCCATATTTCCTCGCTAAGGAAATATCTTAGGGACAATTTAGCCCATACACACATTGCTTTGGAGGACATCGATCTCCATCCCGATAGTTCCTACGAGGAGGGGGCGATTGCTATTTTGGACCGAAGTGTGCAGAAACTGAGGTCGAAGATTGTACCGTTAATACGTGTTCAGTGGCGGCATCATAATGCCAAAGAGTCCACATGGGAGTGCGAGGATGAGATGCGCGAACACTATCCGGAGTTATTTTTGCTAGGTACTCTTTAATTCCGAATTTCGGGATGAAATTCTGTTATTAAGGGGGAAGTATGTAATACCCCGTAATTTTATTGATTTTTATTTAATGGATTAATTAAATTAAATGAGAATCAACTGAAAATTATTCCGGGTATAAATACTAACGAGAAGCGAGTTGGTATTTGATTATGATGTTAAAAATTTATTATTTCCGAGTATGTATGGTAATACATGAGTATTGATGATATAAATTGTCACGAGGTAGATATATGACAAATTGGAAATTCAATTGGGACGTGCGTGTCAGTCGCGTCAGGAATAAAATTATTTAAATTAAAAAGTGAATTTTATTTTTATCAACTATATGGTCAATTTGAGTGCGCCAATGTGTCCGGAAGGGTCGATATAGTCAGAAAACACTAGCCGGGGGTTTAGTTTGGGTCCCGGGGCACTTTTAGGCCAAACCGACTACCTAAAGGGGTATTTTGATAATTTTAAAAATATGGGAATTAAGACCCACGAATTTTAGGAGTTAATTTTATATTATTTAGGAACCCACTAAGCCATTATTAGCATTTGGTATGTTAGAGGGCTACGGGAGTTATAGGGAAAGCCTTAAGAAGTTCCAAAAGAAAACCCATAACCACCATCACCATCTTTGAGAGAAAGCTGTAAAGAGAAAGAGGAGAATCAACCTTCATCTTTTGACAACGAATCTGGAAAACGAATCTAAGGCAAGTGGTTTAACTACATTAATTTCAAGCGAATGTTTCTTCCATGCTTAGAATTGAATATTTGTCTTATATTGGAAGCTTGATGAAAACCCATGAAATTGGAGGTAGAATTCATAATATGATATAGGGATTGCATGTAGAATGTTATTGGATGAATGTAATATCCAAAATATATCTTATGATGGTTTAAAAATGGATTTATGAGGAAGTGATTGTACACATTAAAATTTTGGCTTCATTTTTATAGGGTTTGAGATCAGATTTGAGAAGTTTGATGATTTCATGTTAATTTAGGAAGAATTGACACCAAATATGTGTTAAATAGTGACTTAGGATAACTTAGAGAAGTTTATTCACGTTAAAACTCATTTGGAATGATCTTAGTATGGATTTAAGGGAGAGAAATTGAAGAAAAACGAATTGGGGAAATTTTTGGGCGAAAACTGTAATCTCGTTAGAAGACCTGCCCAGGTCGTTCGAATGAGCTTCTAACGAGATGATAGTGTCCCTTCTAACGAGTTGGTAGTTCGTTCGAAGACTCTCGTTCGAATGAACTCGTTCGAACAACCTCGTTCGAACGAGACTTCTAACGTGTTGATAGAATGGCCGTTTTGGCCTGATTTCATTTCAAACGTTCCGTAGACTTATTTAATTGGAGTATTAACCTTCCCTTATTGATTAGTGGGTGTAATTGTGAGAATTGGGGTACGTTGAGGAGTAGAACTTAGAACCTTATGATAAAATCGGATGTCAATTGTGGAGTAGGAAATGAGTACCTAATTATGACGTGAGAAGGGTTGATAACGTTAATATACAAATCGGGGACTCGTGATCGTATAACATTAAATGAGGGTATAAGAAAGAGAAGTATACCTATATTAATAATACGAGATATCTAAGATGTTCGAATGATTAGTATATGTGGTTTTATGTGTATAACATACCTACCGTACTTGCTATCATGGGAGGTTTGCGTTCGATTAGGGCCATCTAATCTTTGTGTGCCTACGGGGGGATTTAGATTGGTACCTCGAGGGCATAGGTCAGAGAAGGACTTATTGAGAAGTTAATAAGTCTGTTGATCATGGGAGCGTAGGTATGTGCTTGACCCATGTGATGTGAACTATGTTCGCCTCCATTTTGTGTGAATGTTGTTATCTGAAAACAATTCCTGAAAGATTCGGAATGCGTGGTCCTTATGTACGTGATGTACCGGGATTGGATAGCAGAGTATGTGCACACCGCAGCTTAGTCTTGGGGTGCTAGTAGTGTATATTTATGAGGAGGATAATATACTGTTAATTGAAATGAACTGTCATGATTGATTGTGAGTATAATTATAACAACGTTCTGTAAAGATAAAATGGAAGATCTCTAGTAAATTAGTATTGCTAATAATTGGGAAATCGAGAATTAATGTAAAGCCCTCTATTTTATTGATGATGTTGGAATTAAAGCGTGAATCGTATAGAAATGCTAGAATTTATTTTGGACTAGTTAGATATGGGAATCACTAGAATGGGTACGGGTACGGTTGGAGTGCACAAATAGTCGAGAGGTGAGTATTTCATGTGAGAGCACGTCCTAACATGTATTTTGCATTCATTGTTTTATTATCATTAAAACATTTGCTATATTTTAAACTGTTTTCCACAATCGGGCTCTGACCCGTTTGCTTTCAAATTTGTTTTTTGGAAAAACCTTTTATGTGCCCAGCCACAAGGACACCATGTATAGGAGTTCCATTCAGGTGACGTACTGTAGCTGTTGTGGAAGTTACAGGACGTTGACAGTAGACGCCTCCACTTTCGATCTTGACTCCATATTATTAGCTTTTCTCATATGTTGGGCATGTCGCCCTATTTCCTTTTAGAGACACTTTATTTAATTCAGTTATTTCAAGAAATTGGGTTGTAAATAATTTAGTGATAAAGACTTGGTACTTGTTTATTTCAGCATTTGGATTGTGTGAGCAGTTTTCCTCCAGACTCATTACTATTTTATGGTTACTCTATTGTCTTTATGTTGTGGTGGTTGTGTTAGCATTTCATAATTTACTCATTGCATGTTAATCGGATTTAATTAAAATTTGACATCTCACTTTTTAAATATTAGGTGGCTAGTAATTGTTAAAACGTTTTTCGACAGTGATGCTATGAACTGAGCCAACTTGGCATTTTGTATTAATTTAATAAAGGAGTAGCTACCCGGTATTTAATTAGTTGGGGTGTCACAGAAGAGTCACAAAAGCTCCACCGAATAGGCCTCCATGGAAGCTCCATCACACTCCAAGAAAAGCTCCATTAACCACCGTTCAAATACTTCTAATAACACACTCATATTCTTTTAGTAATGTCTTCTCAACATTAGCTTCTATACATCTCATGGTTATACCTTAATGGTTGGGAAGGTTATGTATTTTGATGTGGTTGTGTATTTTGATCTCCTAATGGCAAATCCAGTGCACCCCAAATGAGAGGGAGTGGTTAGTTTCTAAGGGAGTGAAGGATTTGTCGTGCGAGTTATATCCCATACTTTTCTCTTTATACACATATATTTCCTTAATATCTGAGTTCATCCCTATTTCTACGCTCCAATAGTGACACGTAAATTTGATCATCACTTAACAATAAGACAGCGAAGTTGGCTGGTGGGTTTGTAAAATAGTAAGTATATTTCTTTTGTCCATAATAAATAGAGAACCCATATGTTTGCCCATGTTCTATTCATTTTCGACAGCAGGTAGAGCCCAAGAGCCGACTGAAATGAGTTGAACCGTTGAGAAGCTAACAGGGCATGATAGACCTAACGCTTACCAGTCGTCGTTCGAACGACAGTGTTCGTCGTTAGAATGACAACCGTCCTTCGTTTGAACGACCTTATACGTCATTTGAACGACAAAAGAAATAGGATACAATTCGTTCGTTTTCCACCTTTCTCAGTTTCTTCCCATAAAACACCCCCCTCCCACACACACACACACACACACACACACACACACACACATATATATATATATATATATATATATATATATATATATATATATATATATATATATATATATATATATATATATATATATTCCTTATTTTTATTAATACCCTTTATATATATTCTCTTTTCACTAATTCCCTCAACACTTCTAAAGTATTAGAATACCTTACATGGTTTGATTAATTTTTATAACTATCTGTTCCATAATCCAAATAACTCCTTAATTGAACAATTCTGTTTATAATTATAATAAATTCCTCTTTATATATACTCTATACATAAGTTAAATAATTTATTGGGGCGGAGTATTACAAAAAAATAATTACATAAGTATTCAAATTTGAGCAAGACAATAACATGGAAATGAAAAGTTGGGCTTACCAAATATATAGCTTGATCAAGATAGAAAGATAGATGATCTTGTGTTATCCTATTGACCTGCTCGCGGTTAAGTGCAAGCATGACCCCCTTCAGTAGACTCAGAGCCAAGAAGGGATTTTTTGCCATTGACATCACCTGATGGCCTTTCTTGAAGTTGTGGACATAACCCTTCTCTTAGGGCATCACAGACATTGAAGAAGAATGCGTTTTTTTCGTCTAATTTTTTTCTCGGACTAGGGAGTCTGATGCAGGTATAAGGTAGAAGAACCCCCAATCTCCGTCCACTTGGAACCATGGCCTTAGGAAATATGGACATTATGTTGTCTTAATCAACTAGAAAAATTATTCTCTTAGGATCCATTATTTCATATTCAGAAGTGGGTATGGACTCAACGTTCCGAAATTCAAAAGAGAAGGAAGTAGAAGATCCCTCGCTTCTTAAAGGGAGGGGAATGTCGGGAGTTATGTCTATTGGGCGAGCAGTAAAGTTACTTGGAGAGTTCTTGTGCTCAAGAAGAAAATAGACAGACCTTGGATCATCAGCACCTGGAATAAGAGGGATAGGGTTATGAACATTAACCAACTCTTCCCTGCTAAAATAAGAGGGAGAGGGGTCTTTCTTTTTTTATCAAGCTAAACAAAAGAAAGAAAAATTTCATCAATAACAATATTATCAGATAATCTCAGAGTAAGAGAAATGAAAGTTCACCATTTATTTTCCCCTCTTTGATCACAGAAACTCGCGATAATGGTTACCCTAAAGAAGAGGTGGATGTTGCCAATTTTTGGCAATAAAACCATGATTCCAATATCCCTTATTAGAATCAGGATGGTTAATAACTAAAACTCTATCAGCCTTTCTTGCCTTTAGATAGAGTACCCCATTTGTTTTGTGGGACCAGGAGTAGAAATACCTAATTTTGGGAATCCCTATATGGGTCCAATATAACTCATTGATTATGTGTACTCCATTGAGAATCTGTTATGTATTTGGGGCACATTTGGTGGTGACCACTTCAAAGAACTCATAGAATTCCAAGAACAATTGATTTGGGGTGAAAGATATTCCCTTTCAGCCACCGAGAGAGTATGAATCTAGTATCTACCCTCAATTGTGGTGCAATCCACAAGAACATGTGCACATTAGATTGTTACCCAATGAGGAATCAATTATATCCTCATAAATTCCCCTATGATTTTTTTCATTTACAGAGTACTCCATTTTCGTTAAAACAATGATGGGGGGAGCGAACACTGAGTATAAGAGTAAATGATCGATGGAAGGAATGAATAACAAAGATCAGATTGATTGCGAGAAAAAAATAAGTTCCAGAGATGATGAAAACTTATTGGAAAGTATTAACAATGGTAGCTCCAAGTGTTCATTTTTTAATGAACAAAAGTGTGCAAACGATGTTGCAAAATCTTGATTAAGCACAAAATGGAATCTCAAATGATTAATCATACGGGAATAGAACTTAAGATTCATCATTGCAACTAGTGGTTCATATACAAAAGATTACCAGTGTATCCTTATTGTTACTCAGCAATTAAGAAGCATGCCCTGCAACACTTAAATCTAATCACATGGGCTCATAAACTGATTGGTCCAGGCAGCTTCTCAAAACTCTCTGGCCCATTCACGCCAAAGAGTTTGGGGGAAAATTATGGGGTGCAAACTGAACAACCCAGACGTAGCGATCCAAGTGGGTCTAGATCTGGAAAGGAGTATATCCCAAAATTAAATGATAAACATCATGAGACATAAATATGAAGAGTTAAATCTAACTGCCAAAGATCTCGAAGGAGATTAATGCAAATCATAAGGCAACTGAACCAACACAAGTGTGAAGTCCAACACTATTCAACCTCCGCAATCTCTAAAAATGTAACCCTCTCCCTAGGAAAAGAGGCATGTGACTTCTTTCTAAAGAATTTCAAAGAAGTGATAAAAAGAGAAAAACACACCGTGGACCTAGGCAATTGTCGAACCACGTAATTCCTTCTATTGTGAGATTGTCTTATTCCTTGTTTGGCTTCAATTGCTTAGATTACTTCATTGTGGTTATTTGTACAGAGTCGATGTATTATTATCTCATACACAAGCATCTGGAATGTTGTTTTCAGTAATAACTTGGTAAAGATATCAACTAGGTTATTACTTCAATCTCATTTTTCTTCCAAAGCTCTACTTTAGGGAAAAGGGGGTGAACATGTAACTTTATCGAATCTATTTAACTTCAATAGCATGACTCTTATGTAGTTCATATATATAAAAAAATATAAAATGTGATGGTCATATCTCCCTCGATGTAGCCTCTTTGAATTTGCTACATGCATTGTTTCCTTCATAAGAAGTGGTAGTAACATGGGTTACTGGGAGTAAGTCATAAGTTCTTTGTTTATTCCTTGTGATCATCACAATGATAACTTTCATCTATATAACTAACTATACACAGATGGTTAGATATAAAAATATCACATAATATGATTGATATTAGTCTCATGCTTTGCAAGTCAGTGATAATTCTTTCTTGCCAAGATATTTACTGCAACTATTATGTCTAGTACCATGCATTGTGTTATATATATCAATATACTAATAACGTACAACTATGGTACTTCTTAATCAAATTTAATAAAGAGATAATAAGAAGAAGATATGATACATTTGGACCAAATTTATATTTGTCATCCTCTTTAGAGTGATATAGATATAGTAATATCCAAAGACCGAAGGCCATGGATATAAAAATTTGCATTCTTAATTTATTTTAAAGTATCACAAGGCTTTTTAATCCATTTAATTTATGGATCCATGTTTAGCCAAAATGGTTCTCGATTTGCAGGCCGAGACAGTAACTAACTACCCCAAAGTTATTCATTTTTCAATTCCTTATTTGGGTATTTTGTATTTCAATTAAGCTCTTAAGGAGAATATAATTTTAAGGATAATTTTATAATGGCACATTGACATATATTATTGTTTTCATACCATTCCTTACATAAATATTTACCAAGGCGGTTGTACCTATATTCTTCCGAATTATCTGATGTATAATGAACTTCTTAGTGTATTTGAGTACGTATTACTTGTCTTTACTACAGGCAAAGAAAATCCTTGTAGGATTTTTATGTGTTATTTGTCTAAGTTCCATATAAATAAGAAGTTATAGTCATCACGAGTCTCATATATAACATATTTCAAAAATTGATAATCTAGTCATATATCTAAAAGGTATTTACGGTCGCTACGGGATGGTATGTTTTAATATAATTAATATATGGTTTCTACATAAAACCCTATGCCACAGATTGTGCATTCTTTAGTGATTTTCTCACTTCTCTTTATTATAAACACCCATTTTTAACCTTCAAGGTAGCCTGTAAACGGCTCGGATTTTGACCGGATTAAGAAGATCCAAATCCATATCCATTTATGTTAAACGGATTCAGATTTGATCCAATTATCCATCGGATTATCTATTAGGGTTCCAAATCCATATCCATTTATGTTAAAGGAATTCGGATCCGGTCCTATTATCCATCAGATTATTCTTTATTTATTTTTATAATAATTTTCATTAAAAAAATAGTGATATGTCAAAACTTATGCTTTTGACCACTTGATTTGCAACATTTTAATTGTCCACTCTTAGGAGCCGTCTATGTGTGTCTTTTCCCTTTTATACAAGGGAGATTTTCTTATATAATATTATAACTATTATAATATATATTTAAAATATTATTAAATACAACATATATTAATTAAAAATATATTATGTACAATTTATATATATTAAAAATGTTAATCAAATCGGATTATTAATGGATCAAAGTATATATATCCAAATCCGCTCCATTTAATAAACGAGTAATCGGGTAATTGGGTAATCGGGTAATGGAATTTTAGGCATGATCCATATCCGTTTAAATGGATCGGATTTGAATTTGGATTCGGATAAAATTCGATTTATTGTCATGCGACCTTCAAGGTTAACATCTCATGGGTTTGTGCTATAGGTCCGAATACACCACGTTTACTTAGAGACTCAAATTATGCCTTTTCCCATTTTGGCTAATATATTCTTCGTCGACATTCATTCATAATACATGGATTTGCATCATCACTGCCTTTTGATTTTTGTAACTACAATATATATAATTATTTCATCGATGATCATCTTTAGCGATCCCACTTTTCTCTTGTATATGTATCAAACATAGATATATCTTTAATATTAGGTACATTTACATACTCCATGGGCTTTATTGTCACTTTATGGACTTGGGTCTTTTTATAGACAATAACCACTTCTGGGGTTTTACAGAAAGTCGACTTTTCTTCATAACCACTTTTTTAGCATTATGTACAACCTTTTTTGGAGTGTTATTTGGGCATGATTTTATTTCACCTTTACTACTAAGGAGTACAACAGTTACGACTTATAAGTTTGCCACACTTCTAGCTTGCAATAAATATATTTGCTGTCAAATTTATTTTTGTCCAAATGGGGCAATGATTTTGGCAAGCAAATTTAGAACTAGTCTATGTGACTACATTTTAAGTTTTGTAATCATTTGATGTTGTTATATCATTTTTTACTTCGTTTTCTCATTGGACGATATGGGGACTATATGAGACAAAGTGGAAGTATTATATGATAATTATCATCGTTTTTCAAGAATGGATATTTCTTCCGGTACATTTTTTACTTTAGGTACGTTATAAGAATATTACTATAAAATTGCATATATACAAAAAAAATTGTCAATGGTTCAATAAAGAGTGAATTATAAGTACCATACATATGCCTTTGTGATAACATTAGTAAATAGAAACATCAATTAAAAAATCACGGGATATCATTTGCAATTTTAAAGGTTTGTGAATAACATATGAGGTGATCAAAGTGGTTATTGCGTATTTTTTTTAAAGAAAAAGGTTTTATTAGGATAGAGATGAAGAAACTCCCTTTATCGGTGGCATACACAAACAAAAATGAAAACTTTTAAAACAAAATAACACGAAGCGTGCATAAAAGAAAATGAAACCTTGAAAATAAATTTAGGACCTACGATATCTTGAGCATGTTTTCCGGCAGACGACATGCCATTTGTCATGGTTCAAAGTAGGTTTTATGCCGTTTGAGACAATATTTGGTATTTTCACATTTAAATCAATGTCGCGATCGTCATGAATCAGAACACTACTAGGTTGGGTTCTCTATCTACTTGAGTCAATGTTCTCTAAAGGAGTCATATCTTCTTCACATTCATTGTCTTCATCAGAAGATGAAGATTCAAGAAGATCATTGTGCAAAACTAATTTATCCCCTTTTAACACAATGGAATCATGTTGGATTAAATTGGTTATTGTCAACAAAGATGTGCTATCCTTTGAGCCATTTCTATCATGTTGAAAAGGGACTATTTCAACCAAATTCTTCGTCAAATGCAAATGATTTGAAGGAACTGCCATCGTACTAGGAGCTGATGGGTAAGTGTCCCTACCTGTCACAACTGAGTGATCAATATGAGATTCCTTCAGTCTGAATGGGACTGCATTACACGCTGCTCCAGAAATAACAGTAGTGGCACTACTACCTTATGTTCTTGGAGGCGCTGTCATAGTAGTAGGGCTACTTTGATACTTTTCCTGAGCAAGCATAGGATTCTTTTCCAAAGCATTTTGTGAAGTAGACATAAAAATATTTTTATTTAAGTTTTTTTAACCACATGAGAAAATGGAGAGGAGGCCTGTTTGTGAAGGTTTTTGCATTCATTGAATGAATGACACATTTTTGCAAAACTTACAAAAAATGGGGAGGGACTCATAGTTGACTTTGACATAGAAGCTACCATTATCTGTTTCAACCAAAATGCGTTCTGGAGGTTTGTGAAGCATGTTTATCTCAACCAAGACTCTTGCAAAAATTCCATAAGTTCTCTCAAGTGTGGCTTTGTCAATTCTTAGGGGAAAACCCATGCCTCTAGCAATTTGGAGGAGGAGTCTTGGATCCCAATACTCCTGACAGAGACCACTGACACGTACCCAAATAGAAGCTAAAGATTGAACATGAGATTCTGGATGGAAATTCGAAACCCAATTAAAAAGCTTAAAAGAACCATTAAAACGTTTGAACTTCTTAAGGACCATACTCTATTCTTTTCATCAGAACAGGATAAACAAAGGTTAAAAAAATCCTTACCAATATGCTTCAGAATCCAGGGATATTGTAGTTGACGTAACTTAGAGAGGGTAATTTTGAGATCACCAATATTCCATGGTGTTGCACCTTTGCTAAAAACAATTTTTCCAGTGAGGTTAGTAGATCTACAATCTTTAAAGACATATTGATAAGCCATATTGTTAACGCAAAAAATTCTCCATCTACGTGGACCAGTCAGAAAAGGACACCTGTCATCCTACGTGGCAATATTCACACTTCCTCGACACCCGAGGATAGTTGGTCGGCACCGAAGGATAGTTAGTCGTCACCCGAGGAGAGTTGGTCGGCATACCAACCAACTAAAGGAAGACAAACCATCCAGATGATCAAAAGCCATTAGAATAAGACTCACTAACGGTCATGGAACCCTTGAAGACCAACAGTTATATTCATTGTATATAGATATAAATGTCTGAATATATAAGGACATTATATTTCTTGGACTTCTATCACTATAAGTACATGCATTCCCTTAGCCAAAGGATTAAGATACAATCTGAACTAAGCAATTATCTACACACTTCTCTCTATCTCTCTACACCATATTGTGTTATTGTAAACCCCTGGGAATTAAATAACAGTGGATGTAGACTTTTACTTATAGTCGAACCACTTTAAAAACCTTATTCTCTTATATGATTGATGTGCTTGTTTATCTTCATTTCATCTTCAATCTCATCCTCATCATTTATCTGTTGTTGATGCCGATAAGATATCATGGATGTTATTTCCAGTCATCAACAGATTGGCGCCGTCTGTGGGAACGTGTTACAAGCATTGTTCTCCATCAAAAGCTAAGTTTTTATTTTCTCTATGTATAATCAATTATATATTGTGCATACATCTTTTGATTCAATCATGATTTTTATGTTTATATACATAAATTAGTTGTCCAATTTTTATCTGCAAAATATTGCAAATCATGATTTTAAAATCATAACTGTTAGATGAATTCTTATTAACAATTCTGTAAAATGGTGAATTTCATAAATCATAACTTTTGGCTTGATTCTCAAGTTTAAATTTTATATTATGGAATAAAAATTTTGAATGATTACATCTACCAATATATACGACGATGACAAAACTTGATAATTTTCATTATAAATTTTGTAAGATCTTTGATGACTATTCAAATTCCCATCAGAGAATGGGAAAAGTTAAAATCAATAACTAATTTTCTCCTGGAAATTATGACCCAGATTTACTTTCTCTCCCTTCAAATCATTTTGATGAACTGTATACTTAATGTCAATAAGTCTCGATGATTGAATTTTGATATAAATTTCGTAATGATTTTTATCATCCACTGTATTTTTATCTCCACAAATGGAAAATAGGAAGGGAATCTAAGACCACTTTCTCTCTTGTGAAAAACTATTTACTCATATCTGACAAAAGGGAGAAAACGAACGGACATGGGCATTGATCTATATTATCATAAGTAACTGCATCAGTTTGTTACTCCAACAGGTCTTCATCAACAGATCGGATGATAAATCTTCAGACAAAATATCAGACCTTAAATTAATTAGGGGAACTGGTAACAAAAATGAAGATCTACAAAAATAGTTTCCAGAGCTCCGACCAATTTGAAAAGCTCATTAAGTGTATCACAGTGTGAAACCCTCGTGGTCAATGATTATTATTTTAAAGCCGTTTGTCTAGAAAGCAAAACATGAACCTTATTACTCATAGGAGACGATATGGGTTAAGGTACCAGAAATTTATTAACAACTATTGTACAGTTATTGGTCGGCAATTGTTGGTCGACACACCAATTGTTGGTCGGCGTAGGCCCCAAGCCATCTAATAGTGGTCGGCCATATATATTTGTTGATCGGCATCATGTATTATACATCAAGAGGAGCTCCACGACTTACTATTTGTTAGTCGGTAGCACCTATTTCTACTCGGCAGTTCTCATACACTTGGTCGGCATCAAGTCGGCAACAATCCTCCACCAAATTTCAGTTTACCAATTCCAATAATCAATAAAGAACGGCTGAAAAACTTCTGGCATAGGTCGGCGGTAGAAGGTAGCTCATGGTCATCACCAAAATTTTCTGGTCAGGGTCAAATTTTTATGGTCGGCGACACTTGAAACTGATTTCAATACTGGTCGGTGAAATCACAAAGATGGTCGGCGACCACCTGCTCCTTGATCGGCACTTACAAAGTTGGTCGACTATATCAGTTTTATACAGATGTTGGTCGGAAAAATCAATTGTTGGTCGGCGACACCTCAGCCTATTCTTGGTCGACGTGTATATAGTTGGTCGGGAAAATCAATTGTTGGTCAGCAACATCTCAGCCTTGGTCGGAGGCAGTAGAAAGATAATACCAGAATTGAAAATTGACGATTCCTTTGGTTCTCTCATTTTGACTTTGACGAAATCACTACTTTGCTGCCAAAGGACAAGACTATCCCCTTATTCTTATCCTTATCCTTTATTAATACAAAACATGAAACTCCTAATTGAAAATTTGCATGGAGAAAAATTAAAATGCATACTTGATTATTTTCTGATTTATTAATTCACAGAAATTTCATGTGAAAAATATTTCAAGACCAAAAAATTATATTTGAGCATTTACTGAATTTCAAATAATTTCTAGAGTGATAAATAATTTCTAAACAATCAACGTACATTTGGTCTTTTACTTAAAATTAAAATGTTTAGCATTTTTTATAAAAAAATCTGCTCATATGACACACATTTGGCACAAAACATACTATTTCATATTTTGAAATTTGTATTGCCTTATGCTAATACACATCATATATTGTTTGGCTGAATAATTATTCTCATGACAATAACTGTCTGATCTAGTCTCAACAGGTGCTCGAGCTACTTATTAAAATTCCATAGGGATGAGATTCAATCCCGACGAAAGCTCAGCCACAATCTTAAACTTCTGGAAACTATTATTTCTCGACATCGGGAAATTTTGTCTCGACATATTAGCCAACATATGTTATTTCATTTTTTGAAATTAATATTTTTATTTCTCAAGCATATACATATCATATATTGATTGATTAGATTATTCTCATGATAACTAATCAAATCAGCCTACGCATGTGGTAGAGCAAGTTATTACTTTTTACAGGTACAATTTTCGGTCTCGACTGAGTATTCGACCGTGATTGCTTGGAAATCTTATTAATGCTCCGATATATATATTCGATCGAGCATAAATGGCTACTCGACCACAAGCTTAAACTTCTGGAAAATATTATCATTGCTCAGCATTATGAAATTTTACCTCAGCAAAACACCATTGACTTTATTATTGCCCAGATATCTGCTCAAGCACAAATTATTCTATATATCCATTGGGATTCATATTCTTTATTCATCTCAACATGGATCTCGGTGAGATACTTATTATCATATTAAGCTCTGAGGAGAACTACAACATTTATTATATTTCACCCCCAACGGATAGTTGGTCGGGGTAATTCTTATTTATATTCAGGCCCGACAAAGTACTCGGCCTTATTCTTATGTTCTGGAAGATATTATTCTTATTTGGCATTATGCAATTTTGCCTTGATAGATCATAAAGATAGTTTATTATTATTCTGAATCATTCTTTATATCTAGTTTCATACATATTCTATATTTATCTTAGCATGGAGCTCGGCAAATATTTATTATCATATATATTGAGCTTGAAAGAGGTCTCCAGCATTTATTATTTTTTATTCCCAACAAATTGTTGGTTAGGAAATTTCTTTTCTCTATATATATTCAGCAAACCAACTAAGCTTGGTTGGCATAAGCAACCACCACCTTCGATTGGTCGACAACAACCACCACCTCCGGTTGGTCGATAACAATAAATTTAACCAACAATGTTGGCATCACGGGTGATCTCAAGAGACACCCCAAACTAGGCAAGAAGATGGGTGACCTCTCGGGGCATCCACTGTCTAGGCAACAAGGTAATCTTAACGGGATTACTATAACTAAGCAGGAATATGGGATGAAAATCATTCCATTGCTTAGGCCCAAAGAGTGAGGACTCACTATAATTAAATAGCAGGTGGAACAAGTTCCATTGTGTATGCAAAATAGGAAAATTTGTCCTTCTATATATATATTCATCAGCAAACAACAAGGAAAGCATCTTACAAAGTGTTTCTAAGAAAATGAAAATGCGAACATGCAAAGATCTCAGGGAGTCATTTCAGGGAACATTTACTCGACCTTATTTTTCTAGCAAGACCAACGTACTTCAAGGCCAAAAAGGCACTCAAAGTTCATATTCCAAACTTGGGGGCTTCTATTATAGATTTAGTTATTCATTCGGTGGCACATTCTCATAACATCATGTAGTCGAGCATCAAATTCAACTCCATAAACTTACACGATCGGGGCCCCAACCAATCATCATTCAGGAGTTGTTTCTTTTGCTCAGGAATTAGTTTTGGTATTGAAGTTTAGAAGGCATATTGAAGTTTAGGAGGCATATTCAGGAGTTATTATGCACATTCAGGAGTCAAATTCAGCATCTACATCACTGAGCTCTTTACTACTACTGTCCCGACCAATATTGAAGAAGAAGTTGTATAAAAATGTTTCGAAGTCCACCACAAGCTTGGTACTAATCAGATTGAAGAGTCGGGTTCAAAAGCTAGTATGTTACTCGACAAAGTATTCAGAGGAGCATAAATCAAAAAAATTAAGCACGTGAAGTTAGCACTCAGTTGCTCGACACAGGAGGCAATTGGTCGGCTAGCAAACCAATCAATATACTTGAAGATTATGACAAGCTACAAGCTGCATACTATGGCATGGATACATCCAAATTCCCAGGGGTGATACATAGCACACATTCTCTCGATGAACAGGGTTCCTTAAAAGAAAGATTAGCTCTAACGCAACCATCGATCAATCTGCATCATCTATCATCGAGGAGATAGCCCCTCATATGTTGAACAAATCAAAAAGACAGATCAATAATTTCATTATGCATGAGCACTGAGCAACACTACAGAATAAATACTCCATCCTTTCAATAAACCATTAAGCATGGAGCATTGGGTGCTTTTGTTAACGCAAAAAATTCTCCATCTACGTGGACCAGATTAGAAAATGACACCTGTCATCCTACGTGGCAATATTCACACTTCCTCGGCACCCGAGGATAGTTGGTCGGCACCGAAGGATAGTTAGTCGTCACCCGAGGAGAGTTGGTCGGCATACCAACCAACTAAAGGAAGATAAACCATCCAGATGATCAAAAACCATTAAAAGAAGACTCACTAACGGTCGTGGAACCCTTGAAGACCAACAGTTATATTCATTGTATATTGATATAAATGTCTGAATATATAAAGACATTATATCTCTTGGACTTCTATCACTATAAATACATGCATTCCCTTAGCCAAAGGGTTGAGATACAATCTGAACTAAGCAATTATCTACACACTTCTCTCTATCTCTCTACACCATATTGTGCTATTGTAAACCCCTAGGAATTAAATAACAGTGGACGTAGACTTTTCCTTATAGTCGAACCACTTTAAAAACCTTTGTCTCTTATATGATTGATGTGCTTGTTTATCTTCATTTCATCTTCAATCTCATCATCATCATTTATCTGTCATCATTAAGTTTAATTCCAAGAGTATCACCGCAAAGATATGGGTCATATAGAGGAGGGAGACAAGCACTTCGTTGATGATCAGTTTGAGGGTTTTTTGCAGCATTCTTATTACAAAGGATTGCTGCAAAAGAAGGATTTGGAGTGGGGTTTTCTTGAGATGATATTGTAGCTAAAGAGGGAGTGGAAGGAGTAGATGGCAGGCATATAGTTGGAGCATCAAAGGGTTTTGGATCAAAGTCCAAGCAAACTGTAGAACTTGAGCCCATGGCAAAGCATGCTTCATGTAATGATTATCATTACTTCTTAGTCAATTTTTAAAACATCTTGGTTATTGTGTAATATCACCTAATTGAACCGTGGAGCTTTAGACTTGTAGCAAAGTTTAATTATACAATAACAAATGTTTTATAGTGTAAGATAGTAGTTCTCTAAGTGCTAGGGTGCTTAAATATAAACGGAGGCATAACCTCTATTAATGGATATAGCTTAATAGTCAAAGTGATCTCAATAATGAAGGAATAAACTCTATTGGAATAGAATAAACTCAAACAATAATGAATATGAATGATTGTAAATAAATGAACCTCCAACGAAAACAGCTAGAGAAAGAGAGAAGAAAGTAATCTAAACACACCCCATGTAGGTAGCTCGAACACCAAGGTAATAAATGATGAAGATCAATATGTATTAAATGCTTATGTTCTTGGTGAAAGCTTGAACAAATTTATTCATGGATAAAAAATATGGCATCTATAATAATAAATATATCTCAAAGTCTTTGTTTGGCTCAAAACTCTTATATGTTTGTATGATCCTCTCCCAAAATCCCCCTTTCGTGGTATATATAGTCTATAGAGTGCACTCGACTAATCATAAGGACATTAAATTCTAAGTCAAACCATTACGCCTCCATGTCATTACCATTGGATGCAAAGTTAAGCCACCATGCTTCCACGTCACTAAAATTAAATGCAAAGTAATTCCACCATGCTTCCATGTCACTAGCATTAAATTCTAGAAAATTACTTAAATGACTAGATGTGTGTCAGGCGGTTGCCCACATATGGTACCATGCCAAACCATCAATCAATCCGCAAACCTCCACGGTTTACTCAAGCTTGGATTGGATGTATGATAGGTCATTTATGACTTCATTGGGATATTCGTGGAAAGATCTTTGTTACTCAGAACAAATAACACATGTATAAAATGTAGTGGACAAGGAAACTCATGGTTTCTTGGATGGTGCTCCCTCAGTTGATGCTCTCTTGTATGAGCGGGTATTTTTTTGGTTGTATCTAAAGAGTTTAAGTCATGAATTAACATTGCCTTGCTTCTCAACCCTGTAAACTGGTTCCCTCATAGGTTCCGTGAGTAAGGTTGTTCAATAAAGCATGAAATCTCTCCCAAGTCCTGCGAAACTTGGTCCCTCGCATATACAGAGTAACCACACCAACTATACAAATATAAAATCAGGTTGTATATTTAAAGGAGGAAATTTGTTATATAAAGTTAGGATTGTTGGTTCATAACAGATGAATCAAAATTTTTGTATTCTTATCATTTGTCAGAGACTTCAGGCTCAAAAATAAGGAACATTTGGTTGCAAATATATAACTAGGGAATAAACATTTATCTTATACCAAAACTTAGGGCTTAGACTACTATGGATCCTTTTTTTTTAATTATGTAATAGTCACTAAAATAATTATATTATGACTAATTTTTTATATGAAAATTAATGAGAACTTTGGGTTCTTCATGTAAGCACCATCCTTATAAACGTAACAAATAGAACTCCAGGTTTTGAGTATATGGTGATATTGAACTTAAGGTTCTTAGTAATTTAGGATTCCATGTTCTATTTATGTCTTATGTATATGAATATTCGGGTTCATATAAATTATAAAATTAAAATCTAGGACTTCATGTTCTAAATTAAACTAATACACAAAATGTCTAGTTCGAATTATGTAAAATATAATACTTCAAGTTTTATCATTTGTGTGTGAGAATTTTTGTTTCTACATAAATAGTTGAACTTCGGGTTTTAATATTTTTAATATCCAAGGATATGAAATTCTATACCATTTTGCATAAAAACTTCAGGCTTGATTAGGGGCAAAAAGGTTAGATAATCATTGAAATGAGTGCCAAATCTATCTATCAACAATGACCGATGATTATTCAATTCATTTTTTAAAATGAGAGAGTTATTTCTCACATTATTTACACATACACAAGACCCAAATGTAAAGTAAATTATTAGGATGTGAAGAAGTGTTAAAATTAAATATCGTTAAAACGATAATTTAATACTCAGATAAATTGAAAGGTCAATACATAGTTTTAATTCTAAAACCATTGATATAATAATTAAAAGGACCTATCAACCACTAATAGAGTATATAAAAAGATAATTCATTCAATAAAGAAACTGAAAATCCAGGAAGTTAAAAATTCATGTTTTAATACTTGATTTATTTAAACTTTTCTTTTTGTAGAAAATTTTATATAAAAATAATCCCAACAAAAAGTATATTAGGACCTTAAGGTCCAAATTGTAAATAAATATTTAGAAATTCAAAAACTTTAAGTTTTAATTTATTGTATATTTTTGTTGAAACTTCGGGTATAAATATTTTTAAAGAACGTGAGAGCTTTCAGCCTCATATTTTCATTAATAATTAAGAAAAATTATATCCCAATTGTAAATAATAATTTGTGAACTTGTGGTTACAGTAATGATTACGGATCTTCATATCACAAATATAATCAGGGGACTCATAGTATATTTGTTGTCAATTAGACAATCAAAATTTCATATTTTATTATGATATATTTTTTTGACACTTTAGGCCCAAATAATTTAGGTACTCCACGTCCTAAAATCTACAAGCAGAAAGGTTAAATCTCCATATTTGAATAATTATTGGGGAACTTCAAGTCCCAACTGTAAATATTTATGGCAACTTTAAGCTCTAAATTAATTACTATATGGGAACTTCAGGTCCCAATTTTAAAATAGTAATTAAGAATTGAACGATCCAGTTTTAATTACAAAGGGAAATTAGAGTACCAACTTTGAATGATAATTAGGAATTTATGGTCCTAATAAAAAATAAAAAAACTCGCTTTCCATAATTTAAATAGTAATTGATAACTTTTGGTCCCGATGCTAATTAATAATATTTGAAATTTGATTATAAACATTATAATCATTTTGAAGCATTTGGTAATAAGGTAAAAGATTATGTATTTCTTAATCTCACAAAAATATGAACTAAATTTATTATATCGATGGTGCTATAAATTATTAACATTATTAAACTGAAATTTCTCATATTAAAGGTTGACTACTCAAATATCCAAAAAAATATTCTTAAAATAATGATCATGATAAGTATTTAATTGGATCACAAAAAATACTTACTATTATTAGATCCTTTTAGAAAATAAGAATACCAAAAAAATACGTTGTAAATATGATAACAAAAACAAAAACGTCGTTGTAATGTCAAAATTGCAAAAGTTTTAGCCACGGGTTATTAGCTTAAAGATTCCATATCTAAAATATAAAAGCAAAAGTGGCTATTAATTTTGTTTTCACACTATTGTTTATAATTTCTACTATCAAATCAATAGGCCTCTAGCAAGAAACATGAATAAAACTCATATCTTACCTATTAGCTTGATTTTATATGAATGTCAAAGGTACATAAAAAATGATAGGTTGAAAATAATTTGACCAACTCTAGAGGAAGTAAAGAATTCTCCAGCCTCATTTGTGCTAATAATGGGTTATAAAATAAAGGAAGACACAAAGACATTTTAGAGAGAGAAATATAAAGAAAACTTTTCATTTCATTGGTGTTGTATAATCAAGAGGTATCACCCCTATTTATAGTATAAATCATGGTATCCTAATATACTTTTTAATACCGAGGGACATAAGTGGACATCCATAAAAGTATGTATTTTATAACTTTTCTAAACCCATGATTTATCTAGCCTTATATATGAGGCGAGAACATATACATTGGCTCGTGAAAAATTTATCCATATAGTTTGGTAACCATATGTAGAAAAATGAGAAAAGTAAATCACAATATTTTGGTGGTTTGGCCCAAGTGTCCAGTAATTATGCATATTTTAGTTTAGGTTTAAAGTTTTGTCTAATTACATTTTAGGGTCTAATTTCACCTTTTATGAAATTCTTTAATATTTGACACGTTTTCATCTGAAAAGTCTCACAAAAAAGTAAGAATAGATATCAAAGTTGTGGAGCCTAAAATAAAATTATGTATAACAAAATACATATGACCCAATTTATTTTGGGATAGTTTGACAATAAATCCAGCTAAACATACTGATTATGGTTTCATGGGCCAATTTGTTTCACTTTCTGTTATGAGAGGTTATTATAAGTTTTTGTTTGGTGTGGACACCTTCTTTTGCCTATTAATTTTACCCATTTACAATAAATTTACCAAGTGATTATTTTAATTATTTTATATTACTAGTGTTATAAGTCTTCGAAACATGCTCGCGTGGACTATGAAACATGTTCACCATCCAATTATTGTCATGAGTTTTGATCATAACTAATTTTATATTGCTAAAGCCATCTCTTAAATGGTTTATTTTTTACAATTTAGTAGTTTATTAATTATTGATTTTGGGGGCATCCCATAATATTTTATTTTGGTAATATGTGGTCATGTATTCGGGCAATTCCTTAGTACTATTGATGATCCCAAAAATGATCTCCTCTCTTAAATACGAATGTTATTAACCATCGGCTTTTGAGGGTCGCCCAGATTGTAATAGATTGCCAAAACCACATGGAATTCACTAGAAAATGTATTTTGCTCATATTAGGCATCTACAAATGTGTGCACAAGTTTATATCATACGTGAGAAGAATGTCCAAGTTTTTAGCCCAACTTCGAGAAGTATAGGTGGCAGCATCTAAGAGGGGGAATAGGGTTCAGCAAGCCCCATGTGACTTAGGGTGAACAGTATACCCCAAGCCTCCTATAAATATTTGGCACCCTATTACTTGATCCATATGTCATTATATTATTAAAACACACTAAAAATCTACCAAAATACTCTCTAGTGAGAGAAACTACAATTGTAACTATTAAAACACTATTTAGCTAGCGAAGAATGAGTTGCACCACAATAGATATAAGCTAGCTAGTTGAACCCCTCTAAATTTTGTGTATTGATCTCTTTTATCTTTTTATTTACTTCACTTTACTATTTATTATTATAACCATATCATTTTAATTTTTATCACTCACTGAGTTCTTATTATTTTGATTGTTGCTTTTCTTTGCAATATCATATTAGAGTCGTATGTGGGAATATACTGTTAACTCAGTTATTTTTTATAGGTGAACTCCCTGACAACCTAATTATAGGCATAAATCTAATTTAGCTCTGATCTGAATCTAGAGTTTGAGGGTTGGGGTTAAGGGTTTACCCATCTCTCATTTGTAACTCATTTTATGGATATTATATGAACTTGATCAATTCTGAGTGAAAACACTATTCACCATCATATTTATGGTAGTTTCATCCGACCAACACCACTAGACCATCCTTAATTTTTTTTATTCAGTAGATCTGGAAATTCTAGGTAAAAACATTAACTAGAAGCATAAATTTTGGGTTTATTATACATTATCTTATTTTAGTGTTTTTCTGGGTTAATTTCTTTATTTGAAACACCAAGTTGTTTGCCTAAAATCTCATCAGACCTACCACCGCCATTACCTCTCAATGAAATGCTCGCCTCTAGGAGTGCACTGCCTTCAGATATAGCTGAGCTCATTGAAGCACTAATAATTGTGATAGCAAATCATGAGAAGATACAGTCGTAGATGTTGATTCTCACTCAGATGTTAATAAGAAAGACATCAGAGGGGGTTGCTAGCCCTCATACTCTGGTGGTCAGGGGTTGTTGAAATACCTTAGAAGAACAACTCCATGAACCTAGTAAGGCCGAGTTGTCAAGGCTAAAATGCAAAAATGTGGAGAGATCCTATAAATCGTAAACGAGATATACATATGAGGATTTATGTGACGAAGTTTTGACCACAAAAAAGGAGGATGAGTTAGACCAATCTTACCAACCACTAAGACCTCTTCTATCGTAAGAAAAATTCAAGCAAATTAGGCAAAGAATCCATTACAACATAAGGAGACTTACTTCACTAGGACTACATAAACATCATTCTTTGATAGTGTAGGACCGAGATAGAGAATGCGGGGAAACTCGCAAAGGGTGATTTCAACAAAAAATTGCAACAACAATTTCAATTATGCGAAAGAGACTTTTAAAACCGATTTTATCTTGTTTATCCTAATCATGCAACTATTTGATAAAACAGATAAACCAAACATGCAAATATGGCAAGACCAAGTTTCAGGAAAAAAAAACCAAAGGGAAAAACTTTTATTTCACTATGAACAGCATATCGCGACTTAAAAAGTACACAATGAAATTTGCAATGGATAAACCGTAGTGAACCCACAAGAACATGCATTTCTAAATCAGCTATGAACACCCTCAAGTACTCCTAATTAACACGTAGTCGTCATCCTAGCCTCAGCCTTTGTGAACCATGAATCCCCATAGGTATCATAAATCAGCCATGGAAAGCCTCTCCACAAGGTCTATGCAAATAGATACCAAACTTTCTAGGGTTCTAAACTAATTCACAAGAATAATATTCAAGGATTCCTTTTGTGAATTAAAATGGTGTTTAAAAAACATAAAACTTGAAGATATTTTGTTGCTGATATGCAGAAATGTCATTTATAAAAGTCTTGGAAAACTGAATCACGAAACATGTATTTATAGCAACCTTTAGGCGGCAGCTCACTCGAACGAGATGTATTGTTGTTCGAACGATATAGTCATCTCGTTCGAATAAGATGCCTATGTCATTTGAGTGACAGGCACATGTCGTTTGAACGACATCAAATGATGGAAGTGTCAAAAAATAAACTCTGCCTCTCGACTTGGAAAAATTTTGTTTTCTCAAAGGAAAAATCATGTTCGACATTTTTATGAAAACCAAACATCCTAAACATAATTCCATGAATTAATTTAACTCTAAATTTGTTTTATACCTTTCAGGATGTCGGGAAAAATTCAAACTTGGAGATGGTTGAGTTCGATTTGTCTTCTCATTTTCATGACAATTTGTAATGGAATACGTCAAACTAGCCTAACGATATGCCATGAAAAATGAGATAAAAATTGTTCTTACAAATATCCCCCTTTGGCTATTCTGGTACACAACAAACAAAAAGACTGAACACTAAATTAAAATCAAAATCTCCTATTACAAATTATAAAAAGTACTAACACCCTTCCCAACCCTAGAACGGGATGGCATAAATCTCTTTGTTTTCAAACTCCATCTTCTTCCCAAACTTCGTTATACATATGTCTTGAATGTTAAAAAAAGGAAACCTACACACATGAGACAACAAACATAAACCTTCGCGACGCATCGAGTTTGAAATAAAGTAAATCATAAAAAAATACTCCCCCATAATTCAAACTCATAAAAACTCCATTTTTGTTTTCTCTCCCTCTTTGTTATATCGAAATAGACAAATAAGTAGAAACAATTAACATGAAATACGAAGAATCACCACTGAGAAAAGATATCATCACAAAAGATGTAAATCAAGCACATGTAATGATCATCTCAAAAGCTATCAAAACCAGCTATTTTTGAAATTTTTCAATTTTTTCAAACAAAACAAATTTCACAAATACAACATGTAATACCATATATGAGGTATGCAAAATATATCAAAGAAACTTCTTCACACATATAGGTATAAACAACTACAAAACACAACATAAAATACATAAGTTATACACACGTGTGGAATGGAATGAATGGGTGTGAACTAGTAAACAGAGAAATATAACTCAAACACTCAAATATGATCAAGAAGTTTTAATTGATCGCAAAACTTTATCAAACTAAGCTTTAGCCTCAAGTAACAAATAAAATTGAACTTAATGAACAAAATAAGCACAATGTACACAAGCCTGGAATTTTAATGATTTTACCAATCTATAGCGCCATGACAAAATAAGCTTAACTAGGATACATTGTCATTATGTAAACGCGTTGATATTTCCATCCAAACTCCCTCAAAATATTTAATTTCTTTTCTTTTGAATGAATATATCAGACTAAACAAATTGGCCCCCTTTTTAGCATATTATTCTTTTTATTGCCTTAATTATTATTATTATTTTTGGGCGGGGGCTCCTTTTAAACAGTGGCTTTCACGACTAGTTAATTTTGTACTCTCACGTCCCTCTCCCGTGCACTCATTATTTTTTCAACATTACACAAAATTATTACGGGCAACGATTCTTACATCCATAAATGCTCCATAGTCAAATAAAATTGTAGATGAAAATATTAATAAAAGAACATCTCACCAACCTCAAATGTATATCATGGAGTCAAAATTCAATAAGCTCGTTCATGTGTGTGTGGAGGCATGTAGAGAGTGGAATCCATACAGCAAGTATGAAAAGTGCAATGGTTCAATGATATAAATCAAATTTTAATTTTTCAAAAATTATTTAATTTTTTGTACTTTAAAAGAAAAATCAAAACACATTAAAAGATTAAATTAAACTTAAAGTGAAATTAAACTACACAAACATATTATTTGTCACTTAAACAAAATTTAATCCAATTCAAGTTATACAAACCAAGCATGAATATTATCTAATTAAATTAATGCCGACTTGAATTAAACTAAATTAAACTTAACCCAAATATTTAAATAGCACCAAATTAAACATGATTTGTGAATTAAACCAATTTTTTATCTTCATAAACCTAGCATGCATCTAAGTGATATTTTGCAAGATAAAAAATAAATCACAGACACACTACGCCGCGATGTATAAGGAAAACCCACAAGGGGAAAAACCTCGGACGGCCCTGCCTACAAGTTCACTAAGTATGGTTTTACAAATACAAGACAATAGACTTACAACACAAGACTTGACTCCGTTCAAGCCTCGACGCTTCTTCTTGCATCCACCTCCACCTAGTCGACAACTCCGGAGTCTAATGAAATGTTGGAATCCACTAATGGGGCACAGCTACCATCAACCCACACACGGTACATTTCACCGTATGAGTACGCCGCAATGAAAATAATCTCCTTTTGGGGGTAGAGAAGGAACTTAAACTATCTCCTTAATGGTTAGAGAAGGAACCCAAACTATCTCCTTAATGGTTAGAGAAGAAACCCAGTGCCAAACAATCTCTAAGTAAAGATATATATATATATATATATATATATATATATATATATACTAAAACATGGGTGTAAACATGTGTTTTTGGTAGAGCTTTGTTCTTTAAGTCTTAACACATAAAGTGGGACTTTTTGTAAATGGTTTTTGCTACTAAAAGCAATTGGTAGAATTCAAAAAGTCACTTGAAAAAATTAACTTTCCGTCCACTTAAAGCTAGTAAAAAGTAGGGGGAAAAAGTAGGGGGAAAATGGGAGGAAAACAAAAACTGTTAAAAAATTGCTCCCAGATCGTTCGAACGAGTTTGTTCGAACGTCTTTCTAACGAGATAAAGGTTGAAATGTCGTTAGAAGCCCATTTATATCTTGTTCGAAAAACTTTGTCCGAATGACCTTCTAATGAGAATTCAAAGAATTCAAAATAAAAATCGTTAGAAGTTCGTTCGAACGACTTCGTTCGAACAGACATCGAACGAGAATTCATAAAAAATATTTTTCTTTTAAAAAATAAAAATCCATTCTCAACATAAATTAAAATAAAATAACACCGAAAAAAGTATTCCAAGTCCCTATATATATTTAATGTATTCATACGTTTTAGAGACCTTGGAATCCAAATGTTGATGACGTATACACTTGGCACGTAAATCGGTAAGGATGAAACTTTAAATTCTTGGTCGCTATGTATTCAACTCCTCAAACGTCATAGGCTTGAGGTAAAACCAACATCTATCCTATGACTCAAACAGTTTTGTTCGAAATTAAGCCAATACTGCAAGTTTACTCAATTGAAAATTTAACCTTACAAGTCAAGTTCGAAACAACTCCATAACATGATTAAGAACAATCTAAGCATCAAAAATCATATCAAATATCCTAGCCACATGGAAATTGCGTAGTGAATTGGATTTAAACACACCAATATTCCACACCAGGTGTGTAAAACTAAAACACAAAGAATCGAAAATATTCTTGAATTTTTCAAAAACGAAAATCTTTTTGTATTTTTCAAATATGACTCAATAAAAGAAAAATGTAATACACAAAGTACACATGTCAAAAGACTAGTAATAATATATCAAGATGCACAACTAGTGTATGAAAAACATGCAAACACAATCGATATAGGAAGAGAATAATTATGTGCAAGCAAACGAGAATTAACTAGTCTACCATCTAGTGCCACTAAAAGCGTTTTCCTAACTCAAATAAATGTGCAATGACACATGGGGGTTTTGGTAACCAAGGGAACACTAGACTTTAACTTCCTAGGACTTTTTCGAAGATCGAAACAAAAATGCCTAAGGTGAACTTTCCTACCACAATGTGAACATGTGTAAACGAGTGGAACGATACCTATGGGTCGACCTTTTCTAACCTCCTTGGGATTGGTTGACCTTCTAAAATAAATAATGGTCTTGGCTTTATCAACGGAAGCATTAGGAACATGAGAGCCACTACAAACACTACTCGAGTATGTCATATCATTTTTTAACTCCAAAATTTTTTACCCTGAAAGAGTGCGGATGTGGATCCCTGGATTGTAAACACTTTAAAAGTGTATTTCCTTTTCTATATATATCAATATACGGAAGAATAAAGAAGTGTGATGGTTCACAAACAAACGAATTACCAAATTTTAATTTTATTAAACAAATTAAAATTAAACCGAGTGAAATTAAATTAACTCATTAAAATCATTTTCACTTAAACCAAGTTAACTACACATTACCCAAATTAAACACGTAGAGATTAAATTAAACCAATTTTTATCCTTTTACCTAAGCATGTGTTCTAGGTTATTTTGCAAAAGATAAAATAAACAATTAATCCACTGCGCCGAGATGTACAAGGAAAAACCCACAACGGGAAACAACCTCGGACGGCCCTAGCCAGAAATCCACTAAGTAAAGAATGTACAAATACAAGACAGAAAGGTTTACAACACACGACTTGATCCCCTCTCAAGCCCCGATGCTTCTTCTTGTAGATACCTCTTCCTAGCGGATAACCTTGGAGCTCCACCGTGGTCTCGGAATCCATCGATCGTACTTTATATAGTCACTGTCACCCGAGCAAGGAGCCTTTCTCCAAGTGGGTAATTCCGCAACAAACTCTTCTTCTTTCTTTATGGGATGTAGAAGAAAACCCGAAACTTCCCTTTGAACGGAAGAGATGAACCCGGTGCCAATCTCCAAGCATGATATATGAATATGGGAACTTGGAAGAAACTAATTTGGGTGTAAACTAGAGTGGTGTATATTTTTCTCTTTGATAAAAACTCACTCAAAACATGATCTTTTTCCCTCTTTGATTTTACTCTCAAAACACTATCTAGGAGTTAGTAAGATATCAAAAAGATACATTTTCAAAAGTGATTCCCGCACATAGTTAAGCTGTGAAAAGTTGGTTAAGAAACAAGTGGGGAAGTGGGTGAAAAATTGCTTAAAACTGCCAAAAATTATTCCCGCCTGGCATCTCGTTCGAACGACATTCTCGCTCGAACGAGTCTTCTGACGAAGTTCCAATATGAACTCGTTAGAAGCTCGTTAGAAATATCGTTAGAATGACAATCTCGTTCGAACGACATTTCGAATGAAGTTCCAGTATGCCATAATGGGAAGTCGTTGGCAATCTCGTTCGAACGACATCTGGTTCGAACGACAATATCGTTCGAACGACATATCCAACGAACTTCCAGAAAGTTTGGAATATTCGATTTTAGCCCAGAAAACTTTATAAACTTATTTTAAAGTTTTAATTAATTCTTTTTGAAAATAAAACACAGTTTTAATTAAACCTAACACCCAATTAAACTTGTTCCAAGCTCCTATATATATAATATTGTATTCATACCTTGGGAGCATGGAACCATAGTTGATGACGTAGAAACGAGGCACGCAAACCGGCATATTGATGAAGCTTTATACTCTTTGCCGCTACGTCTTCAACAAACTCTTCATAGGCTTGAGAATATTACAATTAAATACAATCCTTTGAATAAATGTTTTTGTCCAGAATTGAGCCAAAACAATATATGGACTCAATTGGAAATTTGTGTCCTTACAAATCTCCCCCTTTGGCTATTTCGGGACAAAAACTAAACAAAAATCCTAAAAGGCCGTCAAGCTCTACTAGACTCAAAACATAACCCACCCAAACTTGACTCAACCCAAGGATCAAATGCTTTGCCATTGAAAGTTGCCGCTTTAGAAGAATTCCTGCACACTTAAGCAAACTATCAAATGCTTAGGGAATCCCCTTTATCAAAATGATTAACCCAAGAAGTTAGCTACTCCCCCTAAGTTAAATCTCCTAAACTTTGATAAGATTATAATAGGATAAGATACCTTCTCCCCTACATTCTCCCCCTTTTTTGTTCAGGAATCGGCAAAGGATAAAGAACAAATATAAAAGCATGTTGAAGCTTAAAGTGATAAGACATGAAAGCATATGGGCAACAAAAACATAACTAATCCAAGATAGATACCAAAACTAAAGTATAAGCATAGAAGGACTAGAAAGCAAGGCAAAGGCAAAATAAAATATCATATATATATGTACTAGAAATATATCAAGAATGCACACGCACATATATATAGATATAAACACACAAATGACACACACAAAATATAATAGGAGTCTTGCACACTTGTATGGCAAAAATGTGTCATATGGAAACGGAAGTGTTGGGGTGTGAACTAGTAACGATTAAATTTAGACCCAATCACTTAAAGCATGTTCACGGAGTTCTCAATTGATTGCAAACTTCATCACATTTGAATATAACCTCATGTGACAATATAAATTGAACTCAATGAACAAACATACACAATGCATACAAGCCTAGCATATTGATGATTCTACAAACCAATAGAGTCGTGACATGAGATACGCAACTAGGATAAACGGACATTGTGCAAACCATTGATATACCATCCAATCTCCCTCAATAAGCATTTATGTTAATTTTGAATGAATATATCAATCAAACATAGGCCTTGGCAATTTGTTTTCCTTTTTAATGCCATGTTTCCCATTTTTAGGCCTTTGAACCACGTATTTCTTTTAGGTCCATTCAAAACGGTGGCTTACAATCGCAAAGGATCACTTAGTCCTTTCGGAGCCCTTCCCCGTGCACATTTTTACTTATCATGTTTTCATTTTTCACACAAATCTCACGTGCAATGGATTTTGACATGCACTAGTCCTCCTAAGTCATAAATATGTAGATGACAAGATTGGAAGGAGAACACCTCACATAGCTCAAATATGCATATGAAGTTAAACATTCAAAGGAGCTCGTGCATGTGTGAATGGAGGCATATAAAAATAGAATCCATTTAATCAACACAAAATCCAACCACTCCATAAAAATATGGTAAAGAACATTTCAAGGATTGACAATCTAAACCAAAAATTCTAGCCACATGGGAGCGTTAAAGGATGGATTCAAACACAAGTATATACCACTTAAAGTGTGTCAAACAAAAAAAATACACACAAAATAAAATCATTTTGAGTTTTTTGACATTTTTAACCAAAAATAAAAATATATACTCAAAAGACAAACAAAAATCATTTGAACTTTTCATAAAGCTTAAATTATCAAGAGAAAAAAACCTAAATGATAAACAAAAATATTTTTGTATTTTTCATTTAATGTAATCAAGTTGAAGAAATAAAATACAAAAGATAAACAAAAATCATTATTCTAGCATGTGGTATGAAATAAAGTAATGACTTGAAAATGATTAAACAAGCATACAATTAGCATAATGATATAACATGAGGTACAAAAGCTAATGTATGCAAAAGACTAACACATTTGAGAATCAAAAACCCTATTATGCAAGGTAACCAAGTCGGATTTCCTAACCCAAATTAATGAAGAATGACTATCTTGGGGTGTAGGAACTTTAACTACCGTGGTTACTTTACGATGGGATTTTCTAGGAATTTGTTTAAGATCATAACAAAATTTCCTAAGATGACCTTTTCGACCACAATGAGTACAAGTAAAAACATGCCGAAAAGATTTAACTATGGAGTGATCTCTAAAAGTTTTCCTTGACGATTCTCCTAAAACGTTGGTTTTGGCTTTATGAGTAGATTCATTACAAGTATTGAAGCCTAAACCACACATGTCATTTTTAATTTGAACCGTTCCTAAGATTTTATCTAATATTTCCGAACGACACTCCAAATTAAATTTGACATTACTAGAGTCTTTTAATTTATTTTGCAATTATAAAATATTAGACTCTAATAAAACATTTCGCTCTTCAAAAGCAAGAAGATCCTTTTTTAAGGATTCCATTAAACCCCTAAGGCTATCTCTCTCACCTTCTATATATTCAAGCTTCTCTAGAAGAGCTTTCTCTCGTGTCCTAAGGTCTTCAACCAACATACTATTATCAACGACCTTGACACGTTCTTTCAAACAAGCTTCTAACTTCAAATTAGCCCTTTTTAATTTAATAGATTCTTTATAAAGTTCTTGAAACGCATTTTGAAGTTCACTCACATTAACCTCTTCTTCATTTTCACTCTCTATTTCTTCTCCACTCTCACTATCATCAAAAACAAGAGAATCATAAACTATGACCTTGGAAGTGTCATGTGTTAACGTTTCATCAATCGATGAGTTCTCACTATCGCTCACATGACTAGCCATAAAAGCCAAAAAACTAGGCTTAGTGGGGGAATCGGGTCCCTCTTCCTTATCACTATCACTAAGGGTCACATTATATGCAATGGGTCGTTTACCCTCTTTTCTTAGTTTAGTGGGGCACTCAGAAGCCCTATGGCCATAACCCTCACAACCAAAACACCTATTAGACTCGTCCCTATTTAGTTGTTCATTAATAGGTTTAGGGATATTCTCGACTTTGTCGTGCTTAGAAGTTTCAAATTTCTTAAATCATTTTAAAATTTATCTTTGTCAAATTTAAGAAATTTTCTAAATTTTCGAGTAAACAAAGCCATGTCTTCTGAGTCACTATCACTCTCGCTCTCTACTACTTGTTTGACCTCTTTCCGGGCTTTTAAAGCAACGCCCTCTTCTATTTTCTTTTCAATTTTAGAGGGAAACATATCTAGTTCATAGGTTTGTAAATCACCTCCAAGCTCTTCTAATTTCGTAGAGGCTAAAGTTGGTAAAGAATTTAAAATGGTCACTTTTGGAATAAATCTATCGGGTAGGGACCTTAAAATTTTCTTTACAACTCGGTTGTCGAGTATTTTCTCTCCCAAATTAAAAGATGAATTGACAATATCGAAAAGTTGTGACAACCCGCTCACCAAAATAAGGGGTGGCCAGCCCAATACTCCAATATAACGGAATTATAGATGGAATCATTCTCAGCATCACCATAAAAATATAAAGTATCCAGGATAACCACCCAATATTTCAGAAAAACGGGTTGCCAAAAATTTTGAATTTAAAGTAAATAAAGTTAAACAAACAACCCATTTCCTGAAAAGATAGGGGAAACCACTAGGATGTATATATATATACTATAACAACAGGTAACAAATAAGAGGACCAAATGTGTTATCGGTCCGCTGATTCATACAACATTATTAAACAATTTCAATAAATTTATATATTACATTACATTAATCAATTACAAAAGCTTGGGCCTCGCCCGAGTGAAAGAGACCCGATCTTAACTAGAATACAAAAAAAGGAAAACGTTTATACCAATTATATCCCGTAATACCCACAATGCATCACGGCTCGTCGAAGACTTCGGAATAGGAATTCAAATCAGGCATCCTTGCGGCGGAGTACTTGAGCGGAGACAAGATGCATATGCAACCAGAAATGTAAATGGGTCAGGGCCCGGTTCTATATGATTACCAGACGAATAAAAAGTATGACAGTTATGAATAAAATCATGCTAGAAAGAATAACATCTATCTACACAGTTCTAAAACATAACTAAGACAGAAAAGAAAAACATGGGTAACATAAATTTAAAAACTTCCATTTCATTATTTTGTTCCTTATCAGGAACTCATAATTACAACATTTGTGCTCTTTACTAGCATTTCATTCCTTATCAGGAAAATATAATTAAAATGTTAAGCTCTTTATGGATTTTATTCCAATTTCCTGCCCATCCTGGCATTACCATTCCTTAACAGGAATATCATTATCAACAAATGCTCTTTGTGGCATTTCATTGTGCTCTTTATGGCACTTCATCATGCTCTTTATGGCATATCTCATACATCAAGTCCCACTTGATTATGAATAGTTATATTTATATACATATAACGATTCTAAGACCGCCCCTCCGAGTTTCCCCACTGGGCACGCCCCTAAATGACCATCATCTTCCAGGGCCTATCTATACAAGACAACCTGGGCACCTACAACGCAATACCTCGGGAAGCGGCCATATGCCTGCGGGAGAGTCAAGACCACACCCGGAATCTCCTCACCACCGCAGAAAACATAACATATCGCTCATATGGCCTATGGACTATATCCACCCTGCGTTCACCAGCCAGGGGGCATCACCAAGCGCGCGAACTTCCCTTATGATGTCATTTAGAGAGGTGTGTATCCAGTAAATTAACATTTACCATATTCATGATTAAGTAAATTATCATTTACCATAATCATTACCATTTCCATTTCATTTCCATGTATATGTTTCATTTTAACCGAAACCATTCCCATTTACTTTTTGTAAATAATCTAACTGATTATTCGGAGCCATATGATAAATTATATCGTTGCTACGACCTCAAAGGAGTAAGTAAACTCTTAATTAACTCCAAACATTTTAGGGTGTTATTATAATCCATCAATATTAATGTAGCTCTATAGAGCTCCAAAAGTCTCCCAAACATAACTCTAGGAATCCTAGTTCCATGATAATTTACTAGAAAAAGAATGCCCTAACATCACTTGGCAAAACCCCGGAAAAGTCCCCACATACCCGATTCCTAGTGTAGGGAAAGTACTAACTCAATTTCAACTCTAGGACACCTAGTTTACTTCATTAAAGAAGGTTCCTAGTCCCTATTGAAGAAAATATATCTAGGAAACAAAATAAGATTTTAGGATGAAAAACAGGGGACCGGTCAACCGGTCCTGGAACCGCGGTCGACCGCGTCTCCAGAGTTTGCCTGCAAAGAAAAACAGAAAGCTCAAAATGGAGGGGCCGGTCGACCGGTCAAGGAACCGCGATCGACCGCGCTCAAATTTTATGCCTTTGTAGGAAAGCAGTAAGCCCTCCCGCAAAGTCCCGGTCGACCGGTCCTGAGACCGCGGTCGACCGATCATAATAGACCTAGGGTTCTTCCTTCTTCCAAAATTAAACCCAAGTGAAAATTTCACTTTTCCCAAATCCCAATCTCTTTTATTTTGAACTCCACCAACAATCTTTATCTACCCAAAGATTATCCTACATGATTTATAACCATTATAATTCACAATTTTATCATCATAACCAAATCTAGGTTTAAATACCAAAATTTCCATTTTTGATCTCCAAATATGTATATACATAAATATCACACAATTTATTCATCTTAAAACATATATTAGCAAGTAGAAACTTGCCTTGATGTAGGAAATATCCGATTTCTTTGCGTAGGAGCATCAATCCATCTTCAATCTTCATTTTTCTCTTCTTCTTTCTTTCTCTCTTTTCTCTCTATATGTTCAAGACATAAAATGGGAAAAATTAGGGGTTTTGGAAAGCTAAAATCGTGACTTAAGTTAAAACTCCCAACTTAAGTAGTTAACACCACATAAAAATGACTCCCAAATACGTGTTTACGTTAAAACCAGGTAAAAGTGCCCGACATACAAAAATGCAATATGGCACTTATTTTGACTGTCTCGCACCTTCCGAGACCAACTACACCCTCTAAACTGGCATCCGGAAATTTTTAAATTATTTTGAGTTACAGTTTCATTTGAACTATCGTGCCATTTATATACATGACACTATAAACCTACAACCTGATGATATTTACTTCCACATACTGTAAATATGCATCAGTCTAGTAAATATTAACTTTCAATTCATTCAATTAATATTTACTCCAGTCCCCACATTTTATATAATTAGCTTATGCGGTAAAATTAATATAAAATGTGCCTCCCAGAATCGAGGGTTGTTACATACTCCCCCCTTAAGAGGGAATTTTGCCCCCAAAATTAGGGCATACCCAATTCTCATAAAGGGTATACTACTCTAAACTAGGATTCTACCATCCTAAACAAACCCCTCGTCATCACAGTCATCCTAAATGGACTCGGACTAAGATCGACTTTATCGATCTCAGCCTACATCATTTGTGCTCTAGCATAGCACAAAGCGTTCCTCCCTAACTATCGATCCTACCGTCTTAAAACGGAAGAAGATACCCTCACAACTCGGCATAGACTGCTTTACTCCCACCTCGGGGATATTTATACCAACTCTAATTATTTTAACCCCAACACTAATCAGCTTCCCTCGCATTGACGTATCTCATCAAGGCATATGGCTCAAAAGCCAAATCTTAAAGAATCGACACGAGACCACTCCAAGTCCAAGGAACATATTACCCGTTGGTTCCATCCAATGAGTATACAAAATATTCTACCGACCACGCTAGGCCACTCATGATACCATGCCTTAGAAAATGATCCATAAGGCCATTCGATAGCCTAATGGTTGTACTGGAATCTCTATCCATATACTAACTGCTCTCACCTGTTATGTATTTTAAGGCGTCCGCTTCGAGGTATGCTTTTTGGCCCTAAGTCAAATTCCTTCCATACATCCATCCACTTTAGAGCGGTAGGATACACGCTATTTCTATACAGTTCCCATTTCTTCATGGAACTTTAGCCAAACTTCCGACATGAATATCTCATCTCAGTCCACCCTATTTTAATAGGCACCTCCCACAGTTCTACCATTCCTCCATCAATAATGGGGCGTACTCTTCTACATATAGTCCATCCATAACGAACGGGAATGCAACAGTCTGGTCAAATGATCAACAACTTTCTCAAATAGGATCATGACCATACGGTTTCGTCACTTCAATACAACCGTCTATGAATATACCCCTCTTCATTCCACCAATACTCTTCTTCGCACGAGTAGGTGAAATGGTCAATCATAGACCGGAATGCTCTCGCTACAGAGTCTTTTGAGTCATGCTCATTTCACTTGGCTTTCCATGCCAACACAAATATCTCCGACGAGTTTCTTACTCGACGCATCTACTACCCCAATCGCATTTCCTTAGCGAATGAGAAAAATACCCAATCACTAGTTCTTCTGAAATCCGAGCACTAACTCGATTTCTCCCACGACCTATTGCAACAACTTGTTGCTTCGCGAGAAAGACTAAATTTCCCTGCCCAGGAAGTAGTGCCTCCATTTCTTTAAAGCAATTTCCACAGCAATGAATTTTAAATTCAAGCGTGGGATATTACTTCCCACAAGTTCAAGCATGTGAGACGCATAGACAACGGGTCCATGCTACAGTATTATTACTTCCCACTCCTGGCAGAGACTTATTCATTAAACCCACTCTCGAGATCACTATCATGAGCTCAGGAGTGAAGGTCAACCCGTCCCTGAACTCCCCGTAAGTAAAGTCGCCACGTAGCAACATATCTAAGAAAGGCCTAATCTTCTTCAGCCAAAACCACCCAAACCTCTCGAGACCCCATAAATCTCGTTCCTAGGGATCTAATCCCACATAGAGTTAACCCACAACTCATCCGTGGTCAACTCCTTACCGCCATCCTAAATCAACATCACCTGCCCTAAGGGCCTTATGTTATAATAAACCTAAGGTCGATCTACAAGTACATCCTATCTAAGTCGTAGATATATAATACTAAATATATCCCTAGTGTACAAGACATATCTCAACTTTCGACATTCGCTCGGTTTTGTGCATGGGACGTCTCACCGAAGCGAAATCCAAACAAGGAACCCTCCCGTTACACTACTACCTCACATCGTTGGTCATTAAGATGTGACGGTCTAAGACACATGATCGGGATCGGTACAATTCTAATTTACAATCCCACTTAACATAACATCTTTTAAAGATCTTAACTGATCAGACATTCACTTCCTGTGGAGTCTTTCAGATACATATCCCCCTTATAAAAACATGGCCTTCTTATCAAGGCACAATCCCGAAGTCTCAATCCGACTTCGTATCACAGTCTCCCTCACATCGATCAGAGGAGAGAACTATATACAGTGCTTCTATCTCGCACTTTAATAGCCCTTAATCACTCTTCTACGTGATTCTCAGCTAATCTTCCAATCCACCTTCCAACAACAAAATAAATAAAGTAAAAGAGAAAGAAAAGGACAGCGTCTCTCCAATCACAGCATCGTTAAGTGTTCATGCGGCGGAGTGTCTCACCGAAGCGAAATCCAAACAAGGAACCCCTCCGACACATGCCTACTTAACTAGTTGATCATGGAGATAAGCGTAACATGCATAAACAAGACAAACAAATAAACAAATCTCCTACCTACCTCGATTCACCTCTATAAAGTCTCAACCTGTATCCAGGGGAGAAATCATAGAACAACTAGTTCCATTTTGAACTAGAAGTAAGATAGCCTTACAATTTTATTTGCTTGCTATCGCCCCAAACCGACCAAAATATATATACTCGCATAATGTACATAAAATAAGAGAAAGGAAAAATAACATCTCTCCACTCCCAACGTCGTTAAGGTTCACGCGTGGAGCGTCCCGCAAAAGCGGAATCCAAATAAGGAACCCCTCTGACACATGCCTACTTAACTTGTTGGTCGTGGAGAAAAGTCATAACATCCACATATAATGCAAACGAGCAATGGATCACTTAACCCAAGGTGCATATAATGCAATTTACACATACTACATGAATATTCAGAATATCATCACTCATTTCAAAACGAGTGAGGAAAATAGAACTTCCATACCAAGGAAGTCATATAAGTACTCTTCCTATAATGGCGTCAATACAACTACAAGCTCAATATACACACCCGAATCTACAATAAATATAATACTACTAATTCTTATAATAAGGAATACACCACCCACTAATAAGGTGGAATTCCCATCCACATTCTTACCAACCACTCCGCATCCTAGCCATTACTCCGACTCTGGTCAACAACAATTACCCACGCAGTCCCTCTTACTTCCTCAGTAAAAGAGGACACGCTCTCAGCCTCCTCTTCCTCAGTTCAATGAAACCTCCCCAGGCGAATGTCCACCAACGGGGTTTCATGAATCTTACTCCATTAGAAGTGTTAACGACACCTATTCTGGAGCCTATCATTTCCTGGTGCACAGTTTCCCTAACCGTACAACACCTTATTCCTCATCGGTCTTTAACCGAACATTTTGTGAACATTCGAGAATCCACCTTCTCCTCAGTCCAGTTATCCCAGAGAAACTCGCCATTGCAAGTATCCACCGGGCTTCTCTATGGGCCAAAATTTTGGCACCCACGAATATGGTGACCACATTTTCATCATCTCAGCACTACTCCTACGGATGGAGGATTATCCTCCATCCTACTTCAGGGCACTTCTCTACTTCAATTTAACATCGCTTGAATTCTCAAGCTTAGTACCACTTTCTACTTCTAGCGGTACTTGGGAAAACTACATCAACTGTAATTAGTAGTCGTAGTAGCAAGACAAGGAAGTGCTACAAAAAGGGAGTGACCTCCAAAGCGGTCCTCATCCCCGACCACAATTTACAGTCCTTAGTAGTTCCTTCTCATGAATCCCTTCTCCAATCAACCTACTGTTCTCACACGAATGCGCAGAAGATTCTATAGATTCTACCTCATGGCAGAAGAACGAAATCTCACAAGAGAAACCAACGATCTTAATACCAAGGATTTATGTCAAATCAAGAGCAACACTGAAACTTAAGGTGTCCACACAGATTCCTAAGGACCCTAGAACCTGATGCTCTGATACCATCTGTGACAACCCGCTCACCAAAATAAGGGGTGGCCAGCCCAATACTCCAATATAACGGAATCATAGATGGAATCATTCTCAGCATCACCATAAAAATATAGAGTATCTAGGATAACCACCCAATATTTCAGAAAAACGGGTTGCCAAAAATTTTGAATTAAAAGTAAATAAAGTTAAACAAACAACCCATTTCCTGAAAAGATAGGGGAAACCACTAGGATGTATATATATATACTATAACAACAGGTAACAAATAAGAGGACCAAATGTGTTATCGATCCGCTGATTCATACAACATTATTAAACAATTTCAATAAATTTATATATTACATTGCATTAATCAATTACAAAAGCTTGGGCCTCGCCCGAGTGAAAGAGACCTGATCTTAACTAGAATACAAAAAAAAATGGAAAACGTTTATACCAATTATATCCCGTAATACCCGCAATGCATCACGGCTCGCCGAAGACTTCGGAATAGGAATTCAAATCAGGCATCCTTGCGGCGGAGTACCTGAGCAGAGACAAGATGCATATGCAACCAAAAATGTAAACGGGTCAGGGCCCGGTTCTATATGATTACCAGACGAATAAAAAGTATGACAGTTATGAATAAAATCATGCTAGAAAGAATAACATCTATCTACACAGTTTTAAACCATAACTAAGACAGAAAAGAAAAACATGGGTAACCTAAATTTAAAAACTTCCATTTCATTATTTTGTTCCTTATCAGGAACTCATAATTACAACATTTGTGCTCTTTACTAGCATTTCATTCCTTATCAGGAAAACATAATTAAAATTTTAAGCTCTTTATGGCTTTTATTCCAATTTCCTGCCCATCCTGGCATTACCATTCCTTAACAGGAATATCATTATCAACAAATGCTCTTTGTGGCATTTCATTGTGCTCTTTATGGCACTTCATCATGCTCTTTATGGCATATCTCATACATCAAGTCCCACTTGATTATGAATAGTTATATTTATATACATATAACGATTCTAAGACCGCCCCTCCGAGTTTCCCCACTGGGCGCGCCCCTAAATGACCATCATCTTCCAGGGCCTATCTATACAAGACAACCTGGGCACCTACAACGCAATACCTCGGGAAGCGGCCATATGCCTGCGGGAGAGTCAAGACCACACCCGGAATCTCCTCACCACCGCAGAAAACATAACATATCGCTCATATGGCCTATGGACTATATCCACCCTGCGTTCACTAGCCAGGGGGCATCACCAATCGCGCGAACTTCCCTTATGATGTCATTTAGAGAGGTGTGTATCCAGTAAATTAACACTTACCATATTCATGATTCAGTAAATTATCATTTACCATTTTCATTTCATTTCCATGTATATGTTTCATTTTAATCGAAACCATTCCCATTTACTTTTTGTAAATAATCTAACTGATTATCCGGAGCCATACGATAAATTATATCGTTGCTACAACCTCAAAGGAGTAAGTAAACTCTTAATTAACTCCAAACATTTTAGGGTGTTATTATAATCCATCAATATTAATGTAGCTCTATAGAGCTCCAAAAGTCTCCCAAACATAACTCTAGGAATCCTAGTTCCATGATAATTTACTAGAAAAAGAATACCCTAACATCAATTGGCAAAACCCCGGAAAAGTCCCCACATACCCCATTCCTAGTGTAGGGAAAGTACTAACTCAGTTTCAACTCTAGGACACCTAGTTTACTTCATTAAAGAAGGTTCCTAGTCCCTATTGAAGAAAATATATCTAGGAAACAAAATAAGATTTTAGGATGAAAAACAGGGGACCGGTCGACCGGTCCTGGAACCGCGGTCGACTGCGTCTCCAGATTTTGCCTACATAGAAAAACAGAAAGCTCAAAATGGAGGGGCCGGTCGACCGGTCAAAAAACTGCGGTCGACCGCGCTCAAACTTTATGCCTTTGTAGGAAAGCAGTAAGCCCTCCCGCAAAGGCCCGGTCGACCGGTCCTGAGACCGCGGTCGACCGGTCATAACAGACGTAGGGTTCTTCCTTCTTCCAAAATTAAACCCAAGTGAAAATTTCACTTTTCCCAAATCCCAATCTCTTTTATTTTGAACTCCACCAACAATCTTTATCTACCCAAAGATTATCCTACATGATTTATAACCATTATAATTCACAATTTTATCATCATAACCAAATCTAGGTTTAAATACCAAAATTTCCATTTTTGATCTCCAAATATGTATATACATAAATATCACACAATTTATTCATCTTAAAACATATATTAGCAAGTAGAAACTTGCCTTGATATAGGAAATATCCGATTTCTTTGCGTAGGAGCATCAATCCATCTTCAATCTTCATTTTTCTCTTCTTCTTTCTTTCTCTCTTTTCTCTCTATATGTTCAAGACATAAAATTGGAAAAATAAGGGGTTTTGGAAAGCTAAAATTGTGACTTAAGTTAAAATTCCCAACTTAAGTAGTTAACACCACATAAAAATGACTCCCAAATACGTGTTTACGTTAAAACCAGGTAAAAGTGCCCGACATACAAAAATGCAATATGGCACTTATTTTGACTGTCTCGCACCTTCCGAGACCAACTACACCCTCTAAACTGGCATCCGGAAATTTTTAAATTATTTTGAGTTCCAGTTTCTTTTGAACTATCGTGCCATTTATATACATGACACTATAAACATACAACCTGATGATATTTACTTCCACATACTGTAAATATGCATCAGTCTAGTAAATATTAACTTTCAATTGATTCAATTAATATTTACTCCAGTCCCCACATTTTATATCATTACCTTATGCGGTAAAATTAATATAAAATGAGCCTCCCAGAATCGAGGGTTGTTACAAAAGTCTAGCATAAAATTCATCCAAAGTTTCATTATCGTTCATTTTGATAGTTTCAAATTGAGCGGTGAGGTTTTGGAGTTTCGAAGATTAAACGACACTAGTTCCTTCATGAGTTAGTTGTAAAATATCCTAAGCTTCTTTAGCGGTTTCACACGTCATAATACGTCGGAATTCATCTGGTGTGACAGCGCTAAACAAGGCATTCAAACCACGGGAATCAAAATTAGAAAGTTTAAACTCATTCTCAGTCCATCTATCGGCTAGTTTGGGAACACGTTCATTTTCAACTAAATGAGTTGGTGGAGACCACCCGTTAACTACAGACATCCAAACCCTTTCATCGATAGATTTAAGTGCCGATTTCATTCGTGCTTTCCAATACGCGTTGTTAGAACCATCGAAAATAGAAAATTTTTAAAATGGGCAAAATTCCATTTCAACCAAAAATTATTTAAAGGATCTTTAACGAAATAATTTATCGCTTTGGCTCTGATACCAATTTGAAAGAGTGCGGATGTGGATCCCTGGATTGTAAACACTTTAAAATTGTATTTCCTTTTCTATATATATCAAGATGCGGAAGCATAAAGAAGTGTGATGGTTCACAAACAAACGAATTACCAAATTTTAATTTTCTTAAACAAATTAAAATTAAACCGAGTGAAATTAAATTAACGCATTAAAATCATTTTCACTTAAACCAAGTTAACTACACATTACCCAAATTAAACACGTAGAGATTAAATTAAACCAATTTTTATCCTTTTACCTAAGAATGTGTTCTACGTGATTTTGCAAAAGATAAAATAAACAATTAATCCACTACGCCGAGATGTACGAGGAAAACCCACAACGGGAAACAACCTCGGATGGCCCTAGCCACAAATCCACTAAGTACGGAATTTACAAATACAAGGCAGAAAGTCTTACAACACACGACCCGATCCCTCAAATGCCCCGATGCTTCTTCTTGTAGATACCTCTTCCTAGCGGATAACCTTGGACCTCCACCGCGGTCTCGGAATCCATCGATCGGACTTTATCTGGTCACCATCACCCGAGCAAGGAGCCTTTATCCAAGTGGGTAATGCTGCAACAAACTCTTCTTCTTTCTTTATGGGATGTAGAAGAAAACCCGAAACATCTCTTTGAACGAAAGAGATGAACCTGGTGCCAATCTCCAAGCAAGATATATGAATATGGGAACTTGGAAGAAACTAATTTGGGTGTAAACTAGAGTGGTGTATATTTTTCTCTTTGATACAAACTCACTCAAAACATGATCTTTTTCCCTCTTTGATTTTACTCTCAAAACACTCTCTAGGAGTTAGTAAGATATCAAAAAGATACATTTTCAAAAGTGATTCCCGCACATAGTTAAGCTGTGAAAAGTAGGTTAAGAAAAAAGTGGGGAAGTGGGTGAAAAACTACTTAAAGCTGCCAAAAACTGTTCCCGCCTGGCATCTCGTTCGAACGAAATTTCGTTCGAATGACATTCTCATTCGAACGAGTCTTCTGACGAAGTTCCAGTATGAACTCGTTAAAAGCTCGTTATAAATCTCGTTAGAATGACAATCTTGTTCGAACGACATTTCGAACGAAGTTCCAGTATGCCATAATGGGAAGTCGTTGGCAATATCATTCGAACGACATTATCGTTCGAACGACATATCCAGCGAACTTCCAGAAAGTTTGAAATATTCGATTATTTCCCGGAAAACTTTATAAACTTATTTTAAAGTTTCAATTAATTCTTTCTGAAAATAAAGCACGGTTTTAATTAAACCTGACACCCAAGTAAACTTGTTCCAAGCTCCTATATATATAATATTGCATTCATACTGTTGATGTAAAAAACTAGATTGCTCTAATTATTCAATCACAGATAAATAAATAAGACAAAGATTTTTAAAGGGGTTCGGCTAGGAATAAAGCCTACGTCCACTGTTATGTTATTGCTGAGTGTTTGCAGAACTCTTGATTACAAGTTCTCTCAAGAAATTCCGGTCCCCTTGAATGGGGTTGATACAAGGTATTTATAGCCTTGAGGCTGTACATGAAAGGTTCGATACATTAAATGATATACATGTGAAAGGGTAATACATTTAATGCAGCGTGCGCCTCAAGAATATAAGCATTCAATGAATATTTGAACTGTTGATTATCTGGCAATTAATGATACGACCGAGGTGCAGCTCGGACCGCCATAGTTGCTCGTTGCTCAGGAGTTCCTCGGAGCGCTAGAGTACCTCGGAGCGCTAGAGTTCCTCGTTGTATCCTCGTTGCTCGGAAAGAATCATGGTTGGTCGGGAAATGAACTTCCTCGCTGCTATTGTGCCATGTAGATTGACACGTGTCTTCGTATTATTCGTCCACATCAGCATATTAATTTTGGTATCAACAGAAGCCCCCAATGTTTCATATTTCGAACTTTGAGGAGTATGGGACATTCTTTCTCGGTATATGGCGATATTAAATGACTTTCCTGGGTTTCAGGAACATTGTATTCAAATTTCTTTCTTATTTCGCAGCTTCCGCCTTTATTTTGAATTTTTTATAAGCGCTTTGATCTCCGTGCAGTTTTTATCCTTTTAGCCGCCGGAAGTTCAGTAGTTTCTTTTTGGTAATCATTTCTTTCGCCGCTTCCCAATGCAGAGTATTTAAACTTCTTAGGTAACCATACCGTCTTCTACGTTTTCCACTTTTCTGCATTCAAGCTTTCTATTTTCTCCTTCTCTCTTGTGCGTTCATCCTTGTTTTCGTTCGTTGTCAACATACGTCCTTTCTTCCTGTAAGATCTTCTTCCTTTATTTTGTATCTCTTTTATTCAATATGGTTTATATTGTGGACTCTGTTGAAAAATTTCGTTCTGATTTTTCCATTCCTTCCTGGGTAACTCTAGAAGTTCTTTCTGAGCCTTTAGATTATTTTCGATTGGCTGAGGGACATTGGTTCCCCAGTCTTTTCATTGCTGAATGTGGTTTTTCCTTTCCACCGAACCCATTGTGTCTTGAGTTTTGTCAATATTTTGATCTTGTCCCTGCAAAAATGGCCCCCAATTCATGGAGAATAATTAATGGGGTGCACAAATTAAATCTAACTCATGGGACTCGTATTGGGATCCCTGAAATTATGTATTGCTATAAATGGGCTACTCTAGATAATATTTATTATTTAAAAACTAGGTTTCTGAATAGGGCTCTTGTAGTTAACCTCCCTGACTCAAATAGAGATTATTTTGAGCATGGGTTGATCATAAAAAATTGGCAATATGCCCCTTTAACTAGAGATGAAGTATACAACGGTCCCAGATGCCCCCCATATGGCAATGGGATAGGTTTATTTTTCATTTTATTTTACTTATGAAATTATGCTTTCATCATGTTTGACAAAATGTATGATTGATATCTCGTTATGTATTTATTTATTAACTACTGCTTCCTCTTCTTTATTAGTTTTTGGCCAGAATGGAATTGATATCTGCTCCTGATACTGAGTTGATGCGACAATGCAATGGTTATTATAAAGCTGGTCATACAGACCTAAGTGTATCAGAGATTGTCGACATCCTTGGTCACGATGCCTCAGAACAAGCAGTTGAGGCTTACCGGTACCTGAAGGATTTACTTGATAGATCTGTGGCCAATAATGTGGCATACTACGAATTGATCGAGGAACTTCATGGTTCCATAGAGGATCTTCAAAATCAACACAATGCATCAATGGCTTCATTGCACAAGGATTATGAAAATAGATATCAGCAGCTCTCTCTGAAACAGGCAATAAAAAGATCATTGCTGGATATGATATTAGGGAAAGGACCCTAAAAGGTGAAGTTGAAGCTTGCAGGTAGATTGCCGAGATCCTGGAACAAGAAAATAATAATTTACAGAAAAAATTGGCTCAATATGAATCTGCAGCGTCATCTTCCACTGCTCTAGTGCCCGTTACTGATGAAGGTTTCTCGTTCTTAGAGGTTGAAAATGCCAAACTAAGGCAAGAACTGGATAACTTGAGAAAGTCTGTTATTCCTGTGACTACTCGGGGATGAGGAAGAGGTTCTCGGGGACGAGGAAGAATTATCGAGGAGCAAAGTTCTCCAGTTGCTTCTCGGAGCCGATCAAGAGTTCTTAGTCGCAATGTTGAAGAGGCTCGCACTCAGTCTACTTTGGAAACTCAAGCATTTCAATTGAATGCTAAAGATCGTGCTTTGTCAGAAATGTCCAAGAAAAATCTATCCTTGGAAGATCAACTTACTGCAACGAAGTCTGCTCTTCATACCAAGGATCTTTTTGCTAAAAATCTTCTCGAACAATTGGATAGATTAACTTTTCAATTTCATAAGCAGCCCAGGGAATTCTGGATGGCAGGATATAATGAAGCTCTTGTTCATTTGGATGCTCGTATTGAACATGCCAACAATGAATGTTATAAGCAGGGATGGTTGAACGCCCTGGGTGTATTAAAATTGGAGCGAGGGCATTTTTTATGGGATTATCATGCTCCAGGGTTACTAGACTTGCCTGTGCCACCTTTCAAATTGGATATGGCCTGGATCCCAGCTCGTTCCATTCCTCGTAGCCTAATTTCAAAATACCTCGATGATTATAGTCTTCATTCCCAAATCGAAGTATCTCGTCCAGAGCATCTAATGGATACACCTTCAATAATGAACGTCAGAATGCTGAAGGACTTGAACTTTATTAATTCTCCCCTTTGCCTGGAAGATCCTCCTGCTGGCGAAGATCCTGTCTCAAAAGCAAAGGGCAAGAAACCAATAGAATAGGAATCTTAATGTAATAGTCAGCACATACATGTAATATGTAAATCATTTTGAATTTTTAATGAAAGACTTCATTTTTGTTTGTAAATCTTGCTATTGTTTTGTATTTATCAAACACCTTTATATGTATCTGTTAAAAAGATAACAATATTGTGCTGTCCATCAACCAACTTAGGAATAAAAAGTTACAAGTATCAAGGTTGTTCAATCACTTAATAATAAAGGTGGATAAATAATGTTTGTCGACCTACTACAGTTGATGGGTTTTTATCCCCGACCAGCCATACTTGGTTCAATTTTGGAATATTTTGTTCTTCAAAGAACTTTTTGTAATAATCTTACCTCCCGACCAACATAAGTTGTAATTTGAGAGTATATTTGTATCTTACCAACACCGTAATTGATCATGCTGGTGTACACCTCCTAACCAAAGGAGTAGCAATGGTAGAAGTAGTGGTTATTTCGAACTTTTTGGCTCGTTGAGCTGTCCACTAGATATCTTACCAACCGTAGTTGGTCACACTAGTGTCGCCTCCTAACCAAAGGAGTAGTTTTTTGGCTCTTTCGAGCTGTCCACTAGATATCTTACCAACCGTAGTTGATCACACTAGTGTCGCCTCCTAACCAAAGGAGTAGTTTTTTGGCTCTTTCGAGCTGTCCACTAGATATCTTACCAACCGTAGTTGATCACACTAGTGTCGCCTCCTAACCAAAGGAGTATTTAAGTTGTTCTCGCCCTTTTATCAACCGAAATTGATCGTGGGTCTGAACTATAGTCTTCTTCTTGTTATCAAGCAGCGTAGTGTACAACACTAGTATTCCCCGAAAAACTTTCAACAGAAAGAAAATGGTGAAACATCCTCGTTTTATTCATAATGAAGGAAATGCTTTACATTTTACATTACTGATAATACTTGCGCAGGTGTTCAGCATTCCATGCATTCTTAAATTCTTCTCCCTCTAGAGTTGCTATTCTGTAAGTTCCTGGACGAACAACCTCTGTAACTCGGTAAGGTCCATGCCAGTTTGCTTCGAGTTTATTGTGCTTCTGAATGACCCTCTTCAGCACATAATCTCCTTCCTTTAGATCGCATTTCTTCACCCTTTTGTTGTAGAACAGAGCTGTTCGTTGTTGATAAGCAGCATTTCTGATGGATGCCTCTTCTCTAACCTCCTCGAGCATATCCAAATCCAGTCTTCTCATTAAATCGCTGATTGGGGAATTAAAATTCAGCACTCTATGTGTTGGGAGACCCAACTCGGCAGGTATTACAGCCTCACTTCCAAATGCTAGCATATATGGTGATTCTCCAGTTGCTGCTCGGGGAGTTGTTCGGTAAGCCCATAGTACTGATTGGAGCTCATTAATCCAATTTTCTTTAGCTTCACTTAACCTCTTCTTCAAACCATTTAGTAATGTTCTATTCGTCACCTCAGTCTGTCCATTGCTTTGAGGATGGCCTGGTGCTGAATGAAATTTCAGAATGTTCGACTGATGACAATAGGCAGCGAACTCCTCGTTATCAAATTGTGTTCCATGGTCTGTGATGAAAGCATGAGGGAGACCATATCGACAGATGATGTTCTTCCAAATGAATTGATAAACCTTCTCGTACGTCATATCAATCAGTGGTTCAGCTTCCACCCACTTAGTAAAATAATCCACTGCCACGACGAGGTACTTGAACCTTCCTCGGGTTGTCGGCAATGGTCCAACCAAATCAATCCCCCACATAGCAAATGGCCAAGGTGAAGTTATGGGTGTCAACAATGCTTGTGGAGTTCTTCGGATGGAGGAAAAGCGTTGGCACTTGTCACATTTCTTGGCATAGGCTATACAATCAGCCCTCATCGTCGGCTAGTAGTATCCTTGTGTCATCACCCTTTGCAAAAGTGTCCGACCTGCTACATGAGCTCCACACGATCCTTCATGGATTTCCTCAATCAATTCCTTGACTTCTGATGGATGTACACATCTCTGCAAACCTGCCATAATTCCTCGTCTATACAATACACCATTAGTTAACACATACCGAGCAACTTTATACTTCAATTTCTTGGCGGCTATTTTATCCTCCGATAATTCTCCTTCTTCAATGTATGCCCTGATAGGATCCATCCAAGATAGTCCTAAATCAAGGGTAATAATCTTCACCGTCAGATCTTCTTCTATGCTCCGACTTTCTAATACTTCAATTGGTATCGTTCTTCGCAGCTCGGTGCGCGTAGCTGACGCTAATCGGGCCAATGCGTCTGCTCTAGCATTCTCCATCCTCGGTATTCTCACCAATTGAATAGCATCAAATTCTGTCAATAACTCCATCACCTTTGCATGGTACTTCACCATTAATTCTCCCTTAACTGCATATATTCCCATCATTTGATTCACAATTAATTGAGAATCACTGAAAACAATTATTTGTCGTGCCTCCATAACTTTCGCCAAATGAAAACCTGCTATCATGGCCTCATACTCAGCTTCATTATTGGAAACCTTGAATTGGAATCGCAAGGCATACTCCATGTCAATGTCATCTGGGGTGTTTAAAACAATCCCTGCTCCACAACCAGCTGTGCAAGATGATCCATCTACATATAATCTCCATGTAGGTAACTCGTCTTCAAATTTCTTATCTGTCAGAACTCCTCGGTAAAATATCTGCTGTTTTCTTTCATCATCCCCTGGTATCTTTCGTTCATCGTTGGTCATCTGTTCGTGCCCTTTTACCAACCGGAGTTGGTCTGGGTTTGAATATGATGATTTTTCTACATCCACAAGTCCTCTTACCAACCTTAGTTGGTCTGGATCTGTGTCTGTTGATCCTGTATCGTCCACAGGTAGGTCAGCAAGTACCTTTTGTTCCTCGAGGGTATCAGGGTATGTGAACTCTGCTATAAAATCTGCTACAGCTTGCCCCTTTAATGATGATCTGGGTTCATACACAATATCATATTCACCGAGTTCTATTGCCCAATACATCAACCTTCCTGATTTTTCTGGCTTGTGAAGGGCTTGTCTTAACGGCATGTCGGTATACACGATGATGGTATGGGCCTGGAAGTATGGCCTCATTCTTCTACTTGCCTCAATTAACGCTAATGCCAATTTTTCTAGCTTTGGGTACCTGATTTCTGCACCTCGGAAAGCCTTACTTGTGTAATAAATTGGCTTCTGGACTCCATTCTCCAATCTGATCAACGCCGAGCTGACTGCATTCTCTGATACTGCCAGATACAAGTACAACTTTTCTCCTGTTATTGGCCTAGACAACAATGGTGGGGCTCCCAAATACTTCTTCAAATCTTGAAAGGCCTTCTCACATTCATCAGTCCACTCAAAACTTTTTCGCAGTGTTTTGAAGAATGGGAGGCATTTATCAGTTGCTCGGGATACAAATCTGTTGAGCGCTGTAACTCGTCCTGTAAGACTCTGTACTTCTTTCCTCGTCGTTGGAGATCGCAGCCCTAAAAGAGCTTTGATCTTTTCTTTATTTGCCTCAATACCTCGTTGATTGACGATGTATCCGAGGAACATTCCTTCTCGTACTCCAAAGGTACACTTCGTCGGGTTGAGCTTCATTTGGTATTTGTCCAGTTGATTAAAGGTCTGGCCTAAGTCAACTAGATGATCAGTAGCTCTCTTGCTTTTGGTGAGCATGTCGTCGACATAGACTTCCATATTGCAACTGATTTGTTCGGCAAAAACCTTATTCATCAGTCGCTGATATGTTGCACCTGTATTTTTTAAACCAAAAGGCATAACATTATAACAATAAGTTCCCCTTGGGGTAATAAAAGAAGTACTTTCCCTGTCTTCAGGTTTCATTTTGATCTGATTGTAGCCAGAGTATGCATCCATGAAGCTGAGCAGCTCATGTCCCGAGGTAGCATCCACTAGTTGGTCGATTTTGGGTAATGGAAAATGATCTTTTGGGCATGCCTTGTTAAGATCAGTGAAATCAACACACATTCTCCATTTATTGTTCTTCTTCTTTACCATTACCACATTTGCCAACCAATCTGGATATTTTACATCTTCAATGAATTGGGCTTTCTGGAGCTTCTCGACCTCCTCTTGTATGGCTTGGTTCTTCTCGGGACTAAACACTCTTCTTCTCTGCTTCACAGGCTTGATCTCCTTATTCACATTGAGCTCATGACATAAGAAGTTTGGATCTATCCCTGGCATGTCTTCATGACTCCAAGCAAACGTATTCTTCCTGTTTCTCAAGAAAACTATCAACTCCTGTTTTATTGAAAAATCTAACGACGATCCTATCTGGGTTACTCGTTCAGGATGCTCGTCGTCCAGAATAACATTTTTTGTAGATTCTACCACCTGTCCTTTTACAAGTTGAGATTCATCTCTAGGATCAAGAGTTTCAATTTCTGTACCTTCCTCCACTTGGTAAGTAGTAGTCTTTTTCCTTGATTCTTCAAGTTCCTCTTGCTCGGCAGACGAATAATAGCATTCCCGAGCTACTTTTTGATCACCTTTCATAATTCCGACTCCAAAATTCGTTGGGAATTTCAAACACTGATGTACTGTAGATGGAACTGCTTCGAACTTCTTCAATCCAACTCTTCCCATGATGATGTTGTAGGCTGACTGCACATTCTTATCCATCACAAAGAAGCGTATTCTTTCTGTTCGACAAGCAGGCCAAGTTCCAATGAGTATATCCAACTTGATCGTCCCAAGTGGAAAAACTTTCTCGCCAGCAAAACCCAGAAGGGGTCTGTGATAAGGTTCCAATTGAGATAATTTCAAATTCAAGCTATCAAAGCATGAATAATACATGATGTCTGCCGAACTACCATTGTCTACTAACACCCTTGAAATGACCACGTCCTTAATCCTCATTTTGATCACCAAAGGATCATCATGAGGGTAAAGAACACCTGCCAGGTCATTTTTTGAAAAACCAATCACTCGCTTCTCTTTGTTTACCTTCCTCGGACGATCATCCTCGGCCAGATTTATTCGTTGAATATATGAACAAGCTTTAGCCTCTCCGAGGTAAGCTTTTCTTTCTGCAGTAAGGTCTCCTCCTCCTGCATCTCCTCATGTAATAACATTACAATCAAATGACCCAAAAAGTATGGAAAATACCTCTCGTTCAGGCTGCCTTGGCTTCTTGGGAAGATCGGGGTCATCATCTGGATCATCTTCATGGTCCCTCTTCTTTTTCTTCTCGGCACGACGAGGAGTTCTAGATCTTTCTCTAGTTCTATCATCATTCTTCCTCTCACCCCTGCGATCTACATATTTTGACAATTTTCCTCTTCGGATGAGCGTTTCAATCTCGTTCTGAAGGGCTATGCAATTTTTGGTCATATGGCCATGATCTTTGTGAAACTCGCAGTATTTGGCCTTATTCCTCAGATCAGGATTTGTCCTCAGTTTTTCTGGCCACTTGATTTCCTCGCTGTTCTTGATTTCTTCTAAAACATGATTAATACCCATTTTCAATGGAGTATAATTATCGTACTTCTTTAGGACTTCCCATGTCGTCCTATTATTCTTGGAGTGCTTGTCACCACCATTACCTTTCTGCTCTTTCTTCTTAGACTTGTCGACCTCCACCTTGGTTTCTTTATCCATATTCTTCTTTGCAGCCATAGACTCCTCGGCATTCATGATTTTGGCCGCTTTTGCCATCAACTCTGACATAGTTTTAGGTGGATCTTTGGCCAAAGTGTAGTATAACTTATTAGGCGACAAACCACTCATCAAAGCAGTGATTGCTGTCTTTTCTTCGTAATCTATGACTTCCAACTTCTCGTTATTAAAACGAGTTATTTAATCTCTAGTACTTTCACCTGATTTTTGCCTAACACTTAGCAAGTGTGCTACTCGCTTTACAGGCTTTGCTCCGAAACAAAAATTGCCAATGAACAGCTCGGTTAACTGAATAAAAGTTGAAATCTTACCCCGAGGAAGATTATTGTACCATATTTGTGCAGATCCGGTAAGAGTTCCTGAGAATGCTCTACACCTCATTTCGTCGGGGACGGCATAGATGTCGGCAGCAGCTTGGGATTGTTCTATATGAAGTACAGGATCTGTCTTTCCATCGTACTTGGGGGTCACCACAGGTGCTTTGAATTTCGATGGTGTAGGAAAATCCACAATGGCTTGCACAAAAGGTGTCCCTTGAACAAACGTTCTCTGTAAGGGGTTTCTTGCCTTAGCCATTTCTCCCAGTCTATCTTCTAACCGCTGAATGGAACCTTTCCATGCTTCATTTCCTTCCTCAGGCCGCTTAGTTCGAGCAATTGATTGCTCTGACGTAGCTTCTTGAGATTTATCTTGACGAGTAGCTGGTCGTGATTGTGCTGATCCTTCTCTCAAAACTGATGGTGGCCGAAAACTTCTCGATGGAGCTCTAGGTGGACTCATATTCCTCCTTGGTCCTAATCAACTGAAAGGAGACACCCTGCTTAATCTTTCTAAAGCGCTAGTTCTCTCCGGAGAGAGAGTGATACGTTGATCTGTATCCGTAGCCTGTATTGATGAAGTTCGCCCAGGTTGATAAGAAGAATCATTAGACTCCCCACTGCGAAATAACCCAGTACGTCTGGATCGTGATTGCCCACGATCACTCCGTTGTCCTGAATAGGTAGGTGCACCGCCTTGAAGAGTTTGAATGAGTTGCCTCATAGATTCTTGCATGGCGGTTTGTCCTTGAGCCAGATTTGTCATAATTTCAGCCAGATCTGGAGTTGCAGATGGATTTGGAAGATTTCCAGCATTTCCAGCATTTCGATTACTGGATTCTGGATTATCTGCCATTGATAACAAATGATTTTTGCGAAAAATGATAGTAACAGTCGTTTCCCACAGACGGCGCCAATCTGTTGATGTAAAAAACTAGATTGCTCTAATTATTCAATCACAGATAAATAAATAAGACAAAGATTTTTAAAGTGGTTCGGCTAGGAATAAAGCCTACGTCCACTGTTATGTTATTGCTGAGTGTTTGCAGAATTCTTGATTACAAGTTCTCTCAAGAAATTCCGGTCCCCTTGAATGGGGTTGATACAAGGTATTTATAGCCTTGAGGCTGTACATGAAAAGTTCGATACATTAAATGATATACATGTGAAAGGGTAATACATTTAATGCAGCGTGCGCCTCAAGAATATAAGCATTCAATGAATATTTGAACTGTTGATTATCTGGCAATTAATGATACGACCGAGGTGCAGCTCGGACCACCATAGTTGCTCGTTACTCAGGAGTTCCTCGGAGCGCTAGAGTGCCTCGGAGCGCTAGAGTTCCTCGTTGTATCCTCGTTGCTCGGAAAGAATCATGATTGGTCGGGAAATGAACTTCCTCGCTGCTATTGTGCCACGTAGATTGACACGTGTCTTCGTATTATTCGTCCACATCAGCATATTAATTTTGGTATCAACACATACCTTGGGAGCATGGAACCATAGTTGATGATGTATAAACGAGGCACACAAACTGGCATAATGATGAAGCTTTATACTCTTTGCCGCTTCGTCTTCAACAAACTCTTCATAGGCTTGAGAATATTACAATTAAATACAATCCTATGAATAAATGTTTTTGTCCGAAATTGAGCCGAAACAATATATGGACTCAATTGGAAATTTGTGTCCTTACATACTCAAGCAAAGAATTATACTTTTCCAATTTTAGGGACTCCTCTAACTTATAATTTATTCCTAGAAGGTTATCACGTTATCCCTTAAAATATGCACAGTTATCCCTAAGAGTGTCTTCACGTGCCACAAATTCATCGATTAAAATATTTCTATCATCTTTGGCACGGACACAAACCCTAGAATTTTTTAAGTCTAGTAATTCTTTTTCAAAAAATAGAACTTTGTCATCACTATCCTTTTTGGATAATTTTAAAGCAATAAAATCATGGTCCAAGGCAACAAATTTGTCACAATAAAAATCTTTTTGATTTTGAACTACTTGCAAAAGATCCATAGCGGATTTAAAACGATAATTTTCTTTTGCCAAAAAATTAATTCTTTTCATAAACTTCAAATTCAAACTATTTAAATCGTTAAAACTAAGAGAATGCATCGAGAGATAAAAACACAATCATAAGAGCGATGAAAAAAACCACCCAAAAATCAGGCAAATAAGATCAAACGCGATAAATTAGCGTAACCTGCTCTAATACCAATTTTGATAATGCGAGGACACTCGTAAAGGGTGATTTTAACAAAAAAATTGCAAAACCAATTTTAATTATGCATAAGTGAATTTTTAAACTGATTTTGTCTTTCGTATCCTAATCATGCAACTATGTGATAAAACAGATAAATCAAACATGCAAATATGACAAGACCAATTTTCAGGATAAAACCCCAAAGGGAAAAATCTTTATTTCACTATGAATAGTAAATTGCAACTTACAAAGTACATAATGAAATCTGCAATGGATTAATCGCAGTGAACCCATAAGAACACGAAGTTTTGAATCATTCAGAACCACCCTTAAATACTCCCAACTGACACGTAATCGTCAGCTCAGCCTCAGCCTTTGTCGGCCATGAATCCCCACAGGAGTCACAAATCAGGCATGGAGTGCCTCTCCACATGGTGTATGCAAATAGATACCAAACTTTATAGGGTTCTAAAATAATTCGCAAGAATAATATTCAATGATGCCTTTTGTGAATTGAAATAGTGTTTAGAAAACACAATACTTAAAGAAATTTTGTTGCTGATATGCATAAATATCTTTTTCAAAAGTCTTGGAAAACTGATTCACGAAACAGGTATTTATAGCAACCTTATGGCGGCCACTCGCTCGAACGAGATGTACTATCGTTCGAACGATATAGCCATCTCGTTCGAACGATATGCCTATGCCGTTTGAGCAACAGGAACATGTCGTTTGAACTCCGCCTCTTAACTTGAAAAAAAATTGTTTTCTCAAAGGAAAAAATCATGTTCGACATTTTTATGAAAACCAACCATCCTAAACATAATTCTATGAATTAATTTAACAATAAATTCTTTTTATACCTTTCAGGATGTCGGGAAGTCTTCATACATGGAGATGCTTGAGTTCGATTTGTCTTCTCATTTTGGTGATGATTTGTAATGAGATACACCAAACTAGTCTAACTCCATGCCATGAATAATGACATAAAATTTTCCTTACATAGTTTTCCACGAGCTAGTCATAGTTAGTGTGATATGAGGCACTATATTGAGTAACATAGGGAAACACCAGCCCCAAGGGGTTCAGCCTATGTTAGACCTCAGGATCCATATCATACTCTGACTAGCGGGAGTAGAGGGAAACCAGTAGACAAACATCTAAAGATAACCAACTTAAAAGTGTTAGGACGTGGAAAAGTTCCATTTAGAGGCTATAAAACAAGTTGCGAGATCTGATGAAGAGTAAGAATCCCTAGGAAAGTAAATACATGGAGGGGTCGCCCTTCGTCCCAAAACTTAATAATTTTCCCACTCTTGTGAAGTTTAAACCTCCAGTGGCCACGCAAAAGTATGATGGGAGCTCAAATCCTATTAATCATGCAGAAATTTACCAATCGACTGTCGATATCTACTCTGTGCCAAACAAAAGGGGACACCAAGCATTCTCAGGCACTCTCACTGGGGGCAGCACCTGTATGGTACATGATCTTGCATAAGAAGAAGATCAAAAACTTAAATATCTTCTTCATAAGGTCATATACAAATTTTTCTTCGCCTTGAAAGCATTTAGGTGGGTAACCCGCCTCCTTAATATCCGATAGAAGAAACTTAAAGTTATTAATTCTGATAAAAAATACACGATGATAGCCCCATCAACGCAAAGATCCTCCTACCATAATGAATGAAATTACGGCAGAGGTCGGTAAAGTAACGAATGCTAAATAGGAGCAACTTTAGGAAGATGCATTTGGTAAGTTTTCTGAGAATAAAGACCTGACAAAGGGGGTAAAAAATCTCAGGACTAGTCGAAACATAAGTTCACCAGTTTTATGCTACTAACTACCCAAGTGCGTCTTATATTGAATGAAATTAATGACAAAAAAGAGATCAAATGGACATATAAAGTAAAATCCTCGCCAAATAAGAGAAACAAAAATAAATATTGAGAATTTCACAAGGATTATGGCTACGAAAATAATTATTATTATTCTCTTAATGATGAGATTGAAAAGCTCATCAATAAGGGTCGGCTTAAAAAGATTTGTTGATCAAAACATTTGTCCATTAGATAAAAGAAAGAGGCGGGGGTCTCTTGTACGGGATAAAGGGAGAAAAAAGGAAGATAAAAAGGCAAAATATGGAGATTCACATAATGATTCCAAGGAAATGCTTGACATACCTAGTTTTCCAAAGTATCCTAAGGAAAACCTACATTGAATCTCATTCGGTATGCACATGATTTCAGGAGGAGTTACTGGTCATGGCCTTGAACCAGCCAACAAAAAAGCATATGTGGGAGAACAAAGAGTCGGCGCTTGGTGAATGGATATAATCACACAAGGGAAAAGGAAGAAGAAATTTTCCGCAAGAAGGTGAATATTCTTGTGTCAAATTAAATTACTCTCAAACACATAGATCGTTTTATAGTATAGAATGAAAGTGGGAGGTCGAACCCAAAGAAACTATGCAAAGTACAATCCTTTTTTGTGAATAACTCGATTTTATCTTAAATTTTAATTCCTAATCTAGGCAAAAAAAATTGAGATTTTTAAAATAAATTTGCAACTAAAGTAACACAAACTAAAGTAATGCTAAAAAATAACACGACCCTAAAGAACATGCAAGAAATTACTTCAATAAAAAATTAATGTGACTAAGTTAATGAGATGGTAATTTTAACGATTTAAAATTAATTAATAACAGGGCTAGGGATTCACAATCCATTACATGTCGTCACATTCATGTTTATCAGTATCCCTAATTTTTTCTACACTATAATTTGGCCTCTAGGCATTACTATCATGGGGGATATATCATGAAAGTCCAATTTTTATATCAATAAAGTAAATCCTCTTTCGTCAAATAAATATTATAAACTTAATCATTAATTGAATCCGTTAAAACACAGTGTGAATCCATTTAATTAAATAAATCACACATTGAATCCTTCAAAACATAAATAAAATCTTGTTTTATTTTTTAACACTAAATCTAGACGAATGAACAAGAGGTTCCATAAAACATTAAATCATAAAAGTTTTTGGGCTAACACATGTAATTTCATCTTGGCCCTCATGATAAATTTAGCATAGCATGGTATTAATTAAAAATAGATGTAAATAAATAAGAACAATTACTTAGAATCCTGACAAAAAATAAATAATCAAGCTTCAATAAATTATAAATCTTCTAGTACTTCTTTCCCCAAACTTGTTAAATACATCATGAAAACAACAATTAGACAAGAAGAGGATGACAAAAGAGAAGGATGGGGGTGAGGACGCCACTTTCATTTTCAGGAGCTCCCTTTTAAAGGGTTTTTTTCATTTTTGGGATCCTTTCTCCCACGGACTCTTAAATTCATCCTTGATAGCCACGCACAAGATCATCCAACAACATTCACGTTTTCTTTTTCCTATTTACTTTTCTTTTTCAATATGAACTTTCGTCACCTTTTTTCATTTTTTATAACTTATTTATGTCGTGTTTTTGACCTCCAAAACATCAAAATCTCATTTTTGTAACAACCTGTCCTTTTGGAGACGATTAAATTCCATAATTGGGTATAAATGGGAATTTGGAGAATTTTCCCGGAATAGTGATTTCTGGGATTTTCGAGGATTAAATGATTTTCGATGGGTGTTGTGGTTACTTTTGGGATTAACTAGGTCGAAATATTTTAATTATACGTCGTCGTTGAGTAAAGCGACTGAAGGTAAGATTTTTAATAGAAAACCCGCATTAAGTTATATGAGTTAGAATAGTGATCTGCGGTCAAGTACCTCGAATGGAAATTTTGACTGTGCCGGGAGCCTCAGAATGGCCGAGATAGTCGGAAAAGAGTGTCTGATTGTCGAAATTGAGTTTCGGGAAATTTTAGAGTTAAAAGGGCTCGTAATTGAGTAAACGAGTCGTTTTTAGGTTTTAAGGGGTTAAACCCTTTTTCTTTCTTTATGAAGAGGGAGAGAGGGAGAAAAGAGAAAGAAAAGAGAAAGAAGAGAGAGAAGAGAGGGAGGAGGAGAGAAGAGAGGAAAAAAGGGGAAACTTCGACCAAACTCCGCCAGACTCGACTCGGGATCGTCGAATTTTATCCACGAGACAAGTGTTTACTTGCTTTATTTACTTTTTGCATAAATCTCATACCGTAGTTTGGTGTTAACAAGCCCTAGAGATTTTGGGTCAGTTTTCGTGTATAAAATGAGTTTTCAGGAGTTAAAACGAATAAACCCCTATAATTTCATAATTGGAGAAACTTAGAAATTAATCGAAATAAATTGGTGGTTTAGGGTTCTAGGATGTTTAGAACCCTTAATATATGTGTATTTGTAGTTGGTTGAGGTTGTAGGACGTTGGGTGAGGCGATAAATTCTTGGGAGAAGCTTTAATGGCCAAAACCATCTCGAAGAAGAAGATAAATAGTGACCTGCGTCTTTTCGAATCGATTCGGCCTTGATACGAATCGATTCGGCTCCTAGTTAAAAAATAAAAATTGTATATCTTTTCGATGCGGTCGCGTGGGCACCAACCGTGTATTTTTTTTATTTTTTTTGGATTTATTGTGATTTTTTCTACGAAAAGATGTCCGAGATCGAAATCGTTAGTTAGAAATTAAGGATAGAACTTATTGGAGATAAATATTAGGGGTTCTCAAAAGGAGTGCTAGGATCTCTAAAGAACTTGAGGAGATATGAAAACTTTGGGTTTGTAGGAATATATCCAAGTTATGATTTAAATGGAGATTGGATTGAGTTTTGGGTATTTTGGAGATTGAAAAATTGCCCAAACAGTGCCCCTGGAACAGGACGAATCGATTCGGGTCTAGGCCGAATCGATTCGCCTAAGGGGATCTGTGTTTCTGTAGTGGGCTGAATCGATTCGGATTTAGACCTAATCGATTCGCTATTAAGGACCTGTTTTCATAACACTTTTTGAATCGATTCGGATTGGGGGCCGAATCGATTCGCCCACCCGAAACGATTCGCAAATGGGGCGAATAGATTCGCTTTGGTCAGAATTGCTAGTTTCTTCCCTTAAGAGTATGGGGAGTTAAAATAGAATTTGGGATTTTTAGGGAGAATCCTAGTTATGATATTGGGGCTCCTAAGTGAGGGTTTTGAGGGTAAATAAACCTTTAGATGAAAGAGAATGCCTTGGATTGGAGTAGGGCATAACCCGGGAAACGGACATTGTTTAAGTTCGGGAAAGAATACTCCCTGGAATATTTCAGTGGGCATTTAGGCCTATATAATTATGTGTACAGAAATCATACAAATCCTTTGAGTTGATTAGGATGAAATTGAGAATACATATATATATTCAATTAGTGTAAAGTGGTATAATTGGAGATATCCAATAAATCCGTAGAGGGGATTGAGGTATTTATTACTTATCAGAGTGAGGAAATACTTTGGGTTTAGTATCATGCGTATATGAATGCATTATTGTGATTCTTTGAGAGAATCTTTGGGATTATTAGTCTTCGTTAGATGTGACTGGCAAATATGGCCATTTTTATATATTCGAGGAGGAATATATGGTATATGTATATACTATGCGATTCAAGTATATATATGATATGATGTAAATGACTTTTGAAAATGTAAGAATGAATGTTTTCAAAATGTAAAGATAAATGATTTTTCATAAATAATAATTTATGGATACACACCTCTCTAAATCGCTATCAAAAGGGAAGTTACGTGCGTATGGTGAAGCCCCCTGGCTAATGAATGCAGGGTGGATATAGTCCTATCGGCCATATGAGCGATTATATATTTTTTGCGCTGGTTAGGTGATTTTGGGTGTGGTCATGACTATCCCGCAGACATATGACCGCCTCCCGAAGATTTGTTAGGTTCCCTGGTTGTCTTGTTTGATAGGTCCTGGAAGATGATAGCCATTTAGGAGCGCATCCTGTGGGGAAACCCGGAGGGACGGTCTTAGATATGTTAAAGCAATTCATGATAATGAATTGGCTTGAAATACATTTCCCGGATGGAAGAAGGGAAATGGGATAAATAAATTGGCTTCGAAAACACTTCCCGGATGGAAGAAGGAAAATGGAAGCATATGTTATGAAAAGCATTTTTATGATAATAAAATTGTCTTTTAAATACATTTCCTAGATGTAAGAAGGGAAATGGGATGTTATGAAAGGGTAAAGCACTTTTATGATAATAAAACTTGCTTTAAATATATTTCCTGGATATAAGAAGGGAAATAGAAAGTTTTGAAATGTAAAAGTATTGGTAAACATTTTGTAGATAAATGTAAAGTAAACCTCAGTCCGGGAGATATTATCCGGATGTATATTGAATTATGTATATTAATGTAAGTATGTTATGTATGTCGTTGTATAGTATATATACATACATTAGTTTTGTACTACGGGCCTAATGGATCTCTACCACTAACCCTGCCAAGTAGTAGTGTATCAGGGGGGTTCCTTATTTGGATTTCGCTTCGCGAGACACCCCACGCACGAACTTAGTGTAGTGTTGAGAATGGAGGGAAGTTTAACCCTTAGTACTTAGGATGTATAGGTTTCTAGTAGACGGGTAAATTAGACTACTTAGGCGGGATAGATTGACTAGGGTATTTTGTTAGGGTGCGTTAGGTGTGCACTAATAGAAGAGAGGTGAGGGGTATCTCATGGGAGTGCGATACCAAACTTAAATATGAGATAAAACCTTTTTTTTTTAAATAAGGCATTTATGCACTTGCTAAATATTTTTCAAACTCAGGCTCTGAACCGTTTATCTACTTTTCCTTTCTTATTATATATATAAATATATATATATATATATATATATAGGTCACGCCTGGATGACACTTCTTTCGAGTCAGACGTCTGCTGCAGCAGCTGTGGATGCGTGCAGGTTCTCGATAGACGCTTCTATTCTTGTAATCAAGATAGGAGGTACTGTAAACACCTTCGGGTTAATAACCCAATTGCATTTATTTATTCTTTTAGTACAACATTCGATATGGTTGTATATTTTGACTGAGTGTTCGGTTATTTTATTTCATTTCAGTTTCATTTACACAAACTGTGTGGATGTTTTAATTTTGTAGTTGTTAAAAAGAGTAGTTGAGTAAAATTTTGACACCGACCTAATAGGTTATTAGTAATTAAATGGATTTTCGAGAGTGATGCTAAGAATGATCCATATGAGACTCCTGTTTTAATTTGATATAGGAGTGATCGCCCGGTATTTTATTAGGAGGGTTGTCACAATTTTATCACGAGTACAAAGTTTTAAGTCTTTTAAAGACCTTTTCGAAAAGCTATGACATTACCCCAAAGGACACTCGTGTGATTTTCTCAAATATCATTTAGTACAGTTATGTTGATCGTGTCGTGTCATGGCATATCCTATTAACTTTACTGTTTCAAATCGTTTGTCATCAAAACTCGTGAGTCACTTACAAAATATAAAAGTATATCATATGAGAATATTTTAGGCATACAAAAATATAGATTTGATCAAATTATAATTTCGCCAATTCTAGGCCATATAAGTAAAACTGTGTCGTTTTAGTGTCCTTCCATTTCGATTTCAATGAAACTTTAGGGGAAATTATTCAATAATATAATATATATATTTCTCATAATTTTAGTCCCAAAAAGGTGCTAAAATTATAAAATTATCATTTTGCCCTTTTTGCCATAAATTTGTCATTTTAAATTTGTTTTAATTGAATCTTTGGAAAACCTTTAAAATACTAAAATAAACTTAATAAACATATTTTAACCTATAATATGAGCCTAACAAAGTATAAATAAAGGGTTTACATGTACAAAATATTTGGTTTATCAAATATTTCCAAACCTAAACTTTACAAGTCCTCGATTAAAGATATATTAAAAATAAATTCCTAACTCACTTAGGATCACAATTTCACTTACCAAATGAAACAAGGCTTTAAACCCTAGGTTGCCCTAGTGGACGAGTTATAGTCTCTTGAGGGTTTGCAATGAGTGTACCAACAAAATTCATTTTATGGTTCTTAAAAATTTTGAGAAAATTTTCCTTTTTCACTAATGCACACAAGACTCAACAATAGCATCAGTAAATGAAATATGCATTAATAATTGAACACATTTCATATCCAAATATTAAAAATATCAATATACATAGGAATATTTCTTCCAAATAATTCTCAAGTGTGTGTGTGTGTGTGTGTTATAGATAAAATCAATCTCAAACTTAAACTTCAAATCTCTTGTTATTCGGATTATTATCAAAACTATACTTTGACTTCAATTCTCACCAGAATTACACTCAACAAATGAAATCTCTCAGAACATGTGTAATGTTTATCATTCTTTAATGCGAAATTTATAGAGTAAATGTATTCAAATTCAAATGCCACACACATATCTATATATGAAAAATGGAAAGATGAAAGAACAATAATCTTATAAATGAATTGTCTCCCACTGAAAGAGAAAAATACCATGGATAACTCCCTAATTTACCTTGACTTCAATTCCAACTCACCTAGGGTAATGAGGTCTTTATTAAGGCGGCAACGTTAGGCTAGGGTAATAGGTTATAAAACAAATGAATTTTAGGATTCAAACGTTTAAACATGTGTTGATATTGTATTAATACATCGAGTACTTTGAACTTAACTTCTTCTTTTTATTAATATTATCATATTTTTCTTTGAATATTAGCACAAGAATATTTTTTAGCATTTTCTTTCTTTTCATTTCGCATTGATAACTTTCACCCACTTTTGATATCTCAAATACAAATTTAAACAAGGGTAAGGGATATATATATATATATATATATATATATATATATATATATATATATATATATATATATATATATATATATATATATATATATATAGACAGAGAGAGAGAGAGAGAGAGAGACTCTCATACATACCAAGTTTACATACCAAGTTTGCATATCGCTCACGCGGACCCATTTTTGTAAATGATTTTAAGTTGAAGTTTTTTATGTAGTATTTAAACATTTCGTAGGACCCATATAAAAAAATCGGTTCAAAATATTTTTTTTGCTATTATTAAAAAATGGGTCAAACTTTCATAGCTTCTAAAGCACTTTAAAAGTTGTGAAAATTTGACCAATTTTTTAAAAATAGAAAAAAACACTATTTTGAGCTAATTTTTTTTGTATGGATACATTGAAATGTTTAAATACCATATAAAAATATTCAACTCAAAAATAATTTATTTACTATTTAAAAAAAATAGTTATGTAAACTTTGGTATGTACAAGAGCCTGGCTCTCTCTCTCTCTCTTTATATATATTTATATATATATATATATTAGCTATACTCCGAGATTGGACTATGGTAGGAATATTTGGCTAGCAAATTAAAGGCTAATATAGTTAGGCTCGACGAGTTGACGAGTGAAATATTTTAATAAAGGTAGGCTAAGACTTTAATATAGGTTATCAAAGAGGTCCTAAATCATTTCCTAGGTTCATTAGTTCATCTGCTTAAGTATTTCAGTAGCTTTAAGTTTGTAAATTCTGAACATTCTGTTTTAGTGTTCAACCAAGTAAAGAATAATAAGATTAACAATTTATTACGTTTTTCAAAAAGTAAGAGTGAATCTATATAACCCTCGTAAAGATAAATGGCTCTAAACTCACAGGGGTTAACAAGTCTCCATTTTCTTTATCAAATTTCCCCATTGCTTCTACTTATTCATTCAAGTTTAATTAAGAATTGTCTTATTGTGATCAAATGTTTGAGAGTTAAAATTCGTATAATTTCCAAGACTTAGGATAATAGTCAAAATTTGGAATGCCTAGCATTGCATACTATACTCATATAAAATCTATATCTAAATGCATCATTGTCTAGAGCATTGGCAAAGAGGAAAATTATAATATCAGTTCTCAAACTAAAGATACCCTAATTTCAATTTAATTTCTCCTAGAATGTGCAAGCTTAAGCATATTCAAAACAAGGATTAAACTACACTACAAAAATTAACTAAGGATCCCTGAAGTTTCAATAATTGCAAATTATACCCTGAAAACTTTAAATTACCATAACTTAACCTATTCTTAACCTCTAGACCCTAACCTCATATCAAATTGATCCTCTAGACTTCAACTAATTAGAAATTACAATTTTAGCCCATGTAACTTTCTAAAATTACATAAGTATCCCTAAACTTATCAAAAATACACTTTTTTAGCTACATAAGTATGTGTCTTATAAACCAAGGACCAAAAATCAATTATTTGACATTTATACTAAACCCTCTGTCCACCTAAGACTCTACATAAGTATAAAATGACAAGAACCACAAGTTTGAACCATGCAAACATGTGAGGTTCGAGTACCAAGCATTAAAACTCCTATAAACCGACTCAAATCCACCTCTCATTCGAACCAATCAGACCCCTGCTCATGTACTATAAAAAACACACGAGCTCAATCATTAAAACTCACCACTTCAGTAGATTCAAAAACTCGAATTTTCCCTCAAAACAGGTAACCTATCATTTTATGCATTACATTCAATTATTTCAATTCCAAATGATTTATGTGTTGTTACAATACTTAAATATTTCAAAATAGTGGAAACTTTACATGTAAAATAGCCCCTAGGTGAAGAAATGTGAAAATCCACCATTAAAGCATGAGCTTCAATGGTGAAATTCAATATAATTTTTAGAAGTGAGTTTTGAAGTTATGAATGTATTCATTAGAATCTCAAGAACTCTAGTGTAATGATCAAAACCCATGAATTTAAACAACAAGCTTCAATTCATCAAAAGTGTTTTCTGAGCCAGAAAACTCAAAACTTCGAATTCTTCTTGTATAATCCACCTCAAACCCTGAAATAAAAACAAAACTACTCCTTAACATAGCAAAAATGAAACTAAGTTCATAAGAATCCCTACCATATTCTTAAAAGCTATGAATGTTAAGTAAAAAATTTGAAAAAACACAGAGTTATGGAACTCACTGTATATTGCACCTCAATCCACAAAACCCATATATTTGGATTCTTATGAAATTTTAGGTTGAGTTTTTCAGAAATCATCTTAAATGGATAAGAAAAGAAGGAGATATCTTCAGTCAAAAATCTAAAACCCTAAAGTCAATAATCAAGAGGTTGAAGATGAACTCTTTGACTAGGAACCTTGACCATGCGCGTGAGAGCATGTGGCCAATCAAAATTTCTATAAAAAAATTTAATATTTTAGTTTTATTTTTCTGGTCCAAATCATATAAGTTAAGGTTGTGTTTGGATAAGCCTAGCCAAAGTTATGGAAAAATAAGGCTTTAAGGTTACCGTATTTTGTCTAAATTATAAATTAATCCCTCCTGACTTTTTCAATTTATGACATTTAACCCCAAACTTTGTCTATGAGTACTTTAAAATATTTTAATTCAAAAAGTTTTACACCAAAGTTCAAATATGACCCTAAGTCCAAGATTTTAAAGTCCAAGTTGTTTACAATTAAATCCCTAAAACATTAAAATACACAGTTTTGGTATAAATTGACCAAAACCAACCTCAATTCCAATAATACTTATTAACCCAAACATTTGTATACAAATAATCATGTACCAACTCCTCCCAGTATCCTATTTTGATCCGTAAGCAGTTCAAAATACTGAGCAAGTACATCATTTTGCCTCTTTAATATAAAGTTTGCTTATTTTCTTAAATGCTATTGATATCATTCTGTCATAGCCCAATTTATTTCCAAGTATTTGTAGAAATTACCATACTCATATGTTATTATATCACTCATTGATTTTATTATGATAATTTGGATCAAATTAACCCTTCTTATTTAATAACTGATATGAGAATAATTTATTGTAATGATTGAGTTCACCTTGCACTTTTGTACATTATTATTTCTTATATAAGAATCGATAATAACTAGAGAGTAGACTGTCATGTTATCCCACAAAACTTTTTTATTTGTCCTTTAGTCTCCCATGTTTGAGAGGCCAAAATTTAGTTACATACGTATGAGTGTCACTTTAATTTTGTGTCTAGCCAGTTATGATTCAAAGGTTTTGGATTACTTATTATTTAAGTTTACTGATGGATTATTTAATTCTATACCCGTTACTAAACCCGTAAGTATGGGATTATCAGTTCCGAAATACTTGAATTTCTTTATAATAAACTGGAGAGTATGGGATTATCAGTTCAAACTCTTTGACTTAATGTTATTTTGAGTAACATTTACATTTGATAAACACTGAATTCTATACGGGAATTTTTTCTAAGATATTAGTTATTTTCTCTTTCTGTAACTTCTTTTATCACTATTATATAGTAATTTCGTATTGCAACACGAATACGTGGGACACATTTCTATTTAATGTGGACATTGGACCAACAAATCATTGGGAGAATACAGTTAAGGAAGAGGAACTTACAAGGATTATAGAACTGATCCACGCGGAATATAAAAATTTGGTAGGTCCAAGTAGTGATATAAAGTGACTAGTATTGACCAATGGAGTTTTGGGTGAAGTACAAGTAATAAGGAAAGTAGATGATTATGTTAATGATCCAGTAATACTCCAGGAATCCATAAATCTTGCTTTAGCCAATGTACCACCGACTCCACCAATGTACCCATATGTTACTTCCACCAAAGAACTCATAATTCATGTATCTTCTGATATAAATGACTCGACTAATAATGATCCACCTGAACCTAGTGACTACTTTGATATTCCAGATTCCGACTCCTCTAATGATAATGCTAGTGTTCCCTCCTGAGGAAAATCTAAATTCAACAGAATAAAATCATTTATCTTAATGTGATATAGAAAAATAAAGTACAGTAGATAGTGTGTCATACTAAGTTTTAGGAGGTTAGTTAACTTTTAACTACTATAGACTAAGTACCAATGTGATATATGATTGTATTGTACCATATAACCTTATCTTTTATAATATAGTATGCTTGTGATATTTCATGTTTTATGTTATTATTTATTATTTTGACTACTCTATTATATCTTAGGATAGTTAGTACTCGAATTTTATTCACTGGAACTCAAACTGAACAGACTCACATTGAAGGAATCATGTGATGTCTTTAGGATTTAACATCTTTATCCTGATAACAATGAATTCCTCGCTCTACTCTAGAGGAAATCTCAAATGAAATCTGTAAGATAAACACTCTTCAAGAATTTTTTAGACAACAACATTTGTCACTCCTTGGAAAGCCAGGTTCCAGTGAAGTTGATAATTGGATGAGCCAAATTTTGAAAATTCTTAAGAGGGTAAATATAACAGCCAATCTATGAGTAACTCTAGCAGCTTATATGTTCGAAGGTGAAGCTGACTTTTGGTGGAAAGCGGTGTCACGTAAACAAAATGTGGTTAATTTTACTTGCGAGTAATTTGAAGAAATTTTCTTCAAAAATTATTCTTTTGAAGACGAACGAGATCAAGGAACCGTAGATTTCTTAAAATTACAACAAGCAAACCTATTCGCAACCCAGTATGAAGCCAAATTTAACGAGTTAAACCCATTGAGTATGTGGATCTTGAGATAAAGAAATGAAAGAAGTTTGAAATATGACTACATTCGAGGATTAAGAATTGCTTTGCTAGTTTATAAACTTAATATTATTCTCAACCTATTAACGTTGCAAAAAATGTGCAATGAAATTCTTTCACCATAGTACGATCTTCTCCCCTTGTTACTATAAATAATCATGTGATTAGGACTCTAACTCAATCTCAACCTCAACCCTATCCAAATTCAAGTGCACAAGCTTATTTCCAGATTCTCCATAAAACTACTCGTGCAATGATTCGGTATCCTGAGTATCAAGAACTAGGACATATTCAACCATAGTTTCCTAAATTAAGATTGTTTCAATCCATCTTCAGTTAAACAATCCCTCACGAAATCGAAATTCTCGTTCTATCCAAAACCAACCTAAGGAAAATCCTGCTAAGAAAATTTTGCCTATTCCTAGTCGTGGAAAGAATTGTGCGATATATCCTGCATATAACTCCCATGACGTGATAGAAGGTATAATATTTTCTCATCATCTTCCTGCAAGTATTTTATTTTATTCGGGTTCAACACATTCTTTTATCATTCATAGACTAGCTAAATTATTATAATTATGTGACACCCCGCCTAATTAAACATCGGGTGATCAGGCCTTCATTAAATTAAAACAGGTTTCTCAAATGGTTCATTCTTAGCATCACTGTCGAAAACTTTTTAATTACTAATCCCCTAAGTAAAATTAGACCGGTGCCAAATTTTATCTTTCTTAAAATAGATAAATCAACCATGCGGAACGGATTACAAATAATCATGTACTATAATTCAAACAACAAAGTAAAAGTACAACAGAACAAAAGTATTACTGAATAAACCATCGGCTAAAAATCCCAAACAACAATAGAATAACCACAAGCCGGATTCTACCATCTGAGACTAATACCGGACAATAAGTCCATACATAGAATAGTGTGAGATCCTGTACTAGATCTGAATGAGAGATATCGACTAGTCAAAATCCTGTAAGCATCCACTGTGCTACAGCTCCGAGTCCCTGGAATGGAATCATCATACATGGCATCCCTGTGGCTGGCCACCTAAAAGGTTTTGAAAATATTTTATAGCAAGAGTTAGTACTCAAAACATTTTGAAAATATTTAGCAAGCGTTTATCACAATATAAAATGCGATTATTGATTACACATGTTAGGTTCTCGTACACTCTCTTGAGTTAACTCACCCCTCATCTTTTGTGCACACCTAACGTTCTACCCTTAGTTTATCTAGCCATACTTCTCAAGCTAACTAAAACCAAAGTAGTCAACTGAACTTATCTGCACCCAAGTTCCAGTACCGCCCATACAGTACAACCGTTTCACTAACATCTCGCGTATGTTAAATAATTCTCAAGTAACATTTCATATATGTTATTTTTCAATACTTCTCATTTAGTTTCACTACTAAAATTATTACAATTCTCACAATTGTTAACTTTCCCACTTATGTAATTAAGTTTCGCTACTTGAATTACTAAATAGATTTTCTCTATCTAAAGGTGCATTTTGTAATTAAGTTTCACTACTTAACTTACCAATTCAGTATGTATCTTTAAATACATAATATATATCAATCTACTAATACACGGAAGTAGAATATCATCAAGTATATATATTTCACACACAATATATACTAAGTATCAGCCATTACTATTTTGCCTTTTTTATACACGTAAAGGACTCTTGGTTCGGAATGATTCATCGACCCCAAGTGAGAGTTGGTTCGGAATTATCCATCGACCCCAACTATTTTAAAAATATATATATACACATATTCCGGTTCGGGACTCTCTCATCGCGACACCAGTTCAAAGTTTGGTTCGGCCTTTCTCATCGACCCCAAACATATAATAACTTTATGTTAGTTCGGAATGTCTCATCGACCCTAACATAATTAATTTAGGTATAATCTCTCTACCTAAAAGATCACATAATGCAGTAGGTACACGCCCGACCTATTAATCATATACGTACGTAATATTTTAATCTCATATATTAACCGTACAATATTCGCTTTACGATTTATCTCATTAATCGTATTTATTTGAGTATTCACACAACTCTAAGGGTCCTAGTTACCCCTTAATATAATTTCAGTAGTTATTGCTTACCCTACTGGCCTATTACTTAAATTGAATTTACTTCGCCCCGTAACTCAATTTTCGAAGTCCCCGATACTCTACTAAATCGGATTATTCTTCTCGGTCCGTAATCCAAGCCCTACACCCAATGGCCTTATTGGACCTCAACAATATACCTACTGGTCTTACTCTTACTCCCATATAAGTATAATGTAAATCCTAGAATACTTATTCATTCCCGAACTCAACGAAGGATTTAACACAAAATTTTTGGGAAACAGCTTGCGTCGATCGATCGACGGCTGGGTTCGATCGATCGACATAGTCGATCGATCGATAGTTCGAGATCGATCGATCGATCGAACAGGGACAGACGCAGTCTTCTTCTTCGTTAAGATTTTTCCTCCATTAACAAATCTTTAAACTCCATTATAGTCCACCAAACTTTTACCCAATGATCCTAACATATTTCCACATATACTAGGACAGTTTCTAACATGTCAAATACATCAAAACTCGAATTACTTTAAAGAAATAATGAATTAAAACCCAGAATTCCTTGAAACCCTAGTTATGGTGTTCTTCCCATATTTTCATTCAAAATCCAGATTTTTAATCCGAAAATCATCAAGTCTAATCTGAATCTTAATCCTCTACATAAGGTAAATCATTTTACATGCGATTCCTATCCCAACATGTATAAATATCATCTTTCTCCAATCAAAATAATGGTTTAAACAACACTATTCAAAAACCCTACACATGGGTATTATAACTTTATAATTTTTGCAATAAACAACTTGCCTTATGATCAGTAGGGTCTGATTTCGTGGTTGTTGTTGATGATTGATGATCTTCATCCTTCAATCCTTCTTCTCCAACAAGTTGATAGTAAAAATCCCTTTGAATCCTTCCCAATTCTTTCTTTTGCCTTAGAAAGTTGTGCTTCTCTTCTCTCTAATGGTATTGGTGTTGCCATGGGTGTTCTAACCCTAATTCCTCTATCATACGGCTGATATAAAACTCTAAATTTCGTAGGTCTCCATACCCTCTTATGTTAAAAGACCAAAATGCCCCCGAACGGTCTCGGTTTAGTCCAAAATTACCCCGGGACTCAACTAGTACCCCCGCGTATACTATTTTGACTAATTTGACCCTTCCGGACTCATCGGTGACCTCTAAATTATCAGTTGAGTCACTTAAATAAAATATTACTCGTTCTCGCCCCAACACGGTCTACACGTGTTAAGTAACTATTTACCACTCGCACTAAGTAAATAAACTGAGGCAATATATACCGGTATCTATCTCTCGATTTATATTCCATAATTACAATTTTTAAATAAAACTCTTTAAATTACTACTCTTACGTAATTTAAATTAAGCCGAAATTTTCTCATTTAATTCTCCAATCTAATTAAATAGAATTATTTGGAATATTCAGAAATACGGGGTATTACAAATTACTACCTACATCTTTAACTGTTCCCTAGGATATTGAATTACCAACAGGTGAAATCAATACACCAACACAAGGTTATAGAGATTGTAAAATTTATCTAGGTTTAGCTACACTCTTTATCGACCTGATAATCTTATATATTTGTTATTTCGATATTATTATCATAACGGATGTTCTATTGAGACATCATGCTTATATTAATTATCATGCTATGTAAATATCAGGTCCGTCTAAATCATCAGGTTTTCAAATTCAAAACTCTTCATTAATTCCAAGAATTTTGAACAAATCGAAGATCTTTTCCCTTAAGAATTACTAGGATTCCCCATTCCCGTGAGATAGAATTTCGAATAAATCTTTATCTGAATACTCTTCTTATTTTGATACCTCTGTATCGAATGGCTCCTTTAGAACATCGAGAAGTACATACCCAATTAGATGATCTTCTTGAAAAAGGATTTATTTTCCATATCTTATCTCCTTGGGGATCTTATGTTATTTGTCAAGCAACAAGATGGAATCTTTAGATTATGCATAGATTATCGTAAATTGAACTCATAAGTATCCTTTACCCCAAATTGGAGATCTATTTGATCATTTCTAGTAAGCAAATGTCTGTTCCAAAATAGACTTACGATATGGTTACCATCAATTGCGAGTAAGAGAAGAATATATTCCATACTTTTCGAAGTCGTTATGGACACTTTGAGTTTACTGTAATGTCATTTGGGTTAACCAATGCACCCGCAGTTTTTATGGATCTTATTCATAGAATCTTTCGACATTTTATTGACCAATTTATGATCAGTTTCATTGACCATATTCTTTTTTATTCCCAAAATATAAAAGAGCATGCCCAACAACTACAAACAGTATTTGGCACTCTAAGAAACCATCGGTTATATGCTAAGAAGAGGAAATGTTATTTTTCAATGAAGGAAATAAAACTTCTAGGACATGTGATTTTTAAAAATGGAATCCAAGTCGATCCTGCCAAAATTTCATCCATTTCAAAATGGAAAAATCCTACAAATATTACTGAGATAAAGAGTTTTTTAGGATTAGCTGGTTATTACCCTAGTTTTGTAGACGGATTTTCTCACATCGGTCTTCCCATTTTAAATCTATCTATGAAGGAAGTACTATTTATATAGACTGAAGAATGTAATCAAACATTCCAAATTTTGAATGACAAATTAACTATTGCTCATGTACTCACTATTCCTTTTAGTAATGAAGGCTACGATGTATATACCAATGCCTCATTACAAGGGTTAGGATGGATTTTTAATGGAAGATGAGAAAGTTGTAGAGTATGGGTCACGAGAACTCAAAACTCATGAACGTAATTACCCTGTCCATGATCTTTAGTTAACTATAGTAGTTTTTACTTTATAAATTTGGCATTTTTACATTTATGGTGAAAATTTTCAAGTCTTTTCTGATCGTAAGAGTTTGAAATACATCTTCACTCAAAAAGACTTAAATAAGATCACAACGATAGATAGAATTTTTGGAAGATTATCGATTTAAATTAGACTACCATCCAGGAAAAGGAAATTAGGTAGCCGATACTTTAAGTCATAATTTAGTATGAAGACTCCATACTTTGATCTCTTACGATATTTCTACTACCATAGAGCAATATGATCTTCGATTTATACACCATTTGTCAAAATTTCCCAACATCATTGCATATCACTAATTGAGAAAGAAAATCTTAGTCCAATAATACCAAGATTCTTTTGTGCAATCCTTTGAGGATAAAAATCACGACTTCTAATATGACAGGTTTACGATTTAGAGATAGATTTTATGTACCTAAGGATTTATCTCTTTGAGAATATGTATTCTGAGAATCCCATCATTTTAAGTTTATGATCCATCCCGAAAGCTCCAAAATGTACATGCCCTAAAGAAGCAATATTGGTGGCCAAATAGAAGAAATGATATCAAAAATTTTGTAAGGAAATTTCTTACTTATCAACAAGTAAAGATAGAATACCAACATTCTGGTGGACTCCTTCAACCCTTATCGTTTCCCAAGTGGAAATGGAATCATATTACCATGGATGTGTTAATGGACTACCTTATATGCCCAAAGAAAATAATTCCGTTTAGGTAATAGTGGATTGACTTACTAAATTTTCTCATTTTCTACAAATGAAAACCACTTAATCATTTTAAAAACTCAGTAATCTATACATTAAGGAAATTGTCCAATTACATGGAATTCCTTTATCCATGGTGTCAAACAGAGATTTTCATTTTGTAGGAAAGTTTTGGCAATCACTTCAAATCGTAATGGGTACTAAACATCATTTGAGTACCGCATTCCACCCACAAATGGATGGATAATCAGAAAATACAATTTAAACATTATAAAATATGTTATGAGCTTTTATGTTAGATATGCTTGACAAATGGATTGAATATTTACCCCTTGTTGATTTTTCTTATAACAACAAGTATCAAAGTTACCCTGTTTGAAGCTTTATATGGAAGATTGTGTTGTTCACCCACTTGTTGGATAGAATCCAGAAATAGTCAATAATTTGTTCTCGAGATAATCCAAGAAACCACTGAGAAGATACAACAAATTTGAGAAAGATTGGAAATAAACCAAGATTGTCCGAAAAGTCATGCAGATCAGCATTGGAAGCTTTTAGGATTTGTAATAACCGAATATTTTTAAAAGTTTCTCCTCGAAAAAGAATTTTACGCTTTGGAAAGAAAGAAAAATTATCCCTAAGATATATTGAACTTTCACTATTTCTAATCGTATTGGCCCTGTAGCCTACCAATTAGAATTACCTATGAAATTATCCAATATTCATAATGTATTTCATGTGTCCCTGTTACATCGGTATATTTCTGATCCCTCCCATGCAATTTCATAGCAAGAAATTTATGTTCAACCAAATCAAGAATTTAACATACGCCTTATTCAAATTTTAGATCACTAGTGAAATGTCCCAGACATAAGGAAATCCCCTCACTCAAAGTACCTTGGAAAAATTAAAATCAGAAAGAAGCCACATGGGCACCAGAATAGGCTATGAAAGATCAATATCCTGATCTTTTCCAAGTTAAATTCGAGGGCGATTTTTTTTTCTAGGTAGGAAAAAAAAAAAAAAAAAAGAAGTATTAAACCACTCCACAAAACCTACGAAATTGCTAAATTAACCTAGGATACTTGAAGTTTTAATAATTGCAATTTATACCCTGAAAACCTCAAATTACCATAACTTAACACATACTCAAACCCAAGACCCCAACTTTGTATCAAATTGATTCTCTAGACTTCAACTAACTAGAAATTATAATTTTCCCCTGTAAGTTTCTGAAATTATAAAAGTACGGGTTAACTTTACCAAAAATACACTTTTTGAGCTATATATGTATATATATTATCATCCAAGGACCAAAAACCAATTATTTGACATTTATACTAAACACCCTATCCACCTAAGACTCCATATAACACAAAATGACAAGGAACTTGAGTTTTTAGCGCAATTGCCCGGGAAGTGAGATAGTTAAATGTTACTAAAAGAGAATGATCGGCACTATTTAGCCCTTAATTTTGCCAATAAAGAAGTCATCCTTGACTATTTCCCATTCCTTCTCTGCCGAGCCACCTCTCTTCGCCATTCGATGCCTCTACTTCCCTGAACCATATGTTTGAAACATGCAAACATGTTAGGTTCAAGTACCAAGCATTAAAACTCATACAGACCTTCTTAAATCCACCTCTCATTCGAACCAGTTAGACCCCCTGCTCATATATTATGAAAAACCCACGAGCTTTGCCATTAAAACTCACATCTTCAGTAGATTCAAAAGCTCGAATTTTCTCTCAAAATAGGTAGCCTAATTTTTATGCATTACATTTAGTTCTTTCAATTCCAAATGATTTGTGTGTTATTAAAATGCTTAAATACATCAAAATAGTATAAAATTTACGTGTGTAATAGCCCCTGGGTGAAGAAATTTGATAATCCGCCACTAAAGCTTGAGCTTTAATAGTGAACTTCAATATAATCTTTAGAACTTAGGTTTAAAGCAATGAATACATTCATTAGAACCTCAGGAACTCTAGTATAATGATCAAAACCCACGAATTTAAAAAATAAGATTCAGTTCATCAAAAGTGTTTTCTGAACTAGAAAACTCCAAATATCGAATTCTCCTTGTATAATCCACCTCAGACCCTGAAATAAAAACCAAACTATTCTTTAACGTAGCAAAAACAAAACCATGTTCATAATAATCCCTTCCATGATCTTAAAGGCTACAAATATTAAGTCAAAAATTCAAAGAAACACACAGTTGTGGAACTCATTGTATACTGCACCTCAATCCATAAAACCTATATATTTGGATTCCTTATGAAATTTTAGGTTGAGTTTATTTAGATATTATCTTAAATGGTTTAGAAATGAAGTTGATATCTTTGGTCAAAAATCTAAAACCCTAAAGTCAAAAATTGAGAGGTTAAAGATGAACTATTTCATTAAGAACCTTGACCACGCCCGTGAGGGCACGTGGGCAAAATAAATAAAAAATATGAAAAAAAAATCCATATTTTTATTTTATTTTTCTAGTAAAAATGGTATAAGGTAAGGTAGTGTTTGGATAAGCCTAACCAAAATTATGGAAAAATAAGACTTTAAGGTTAAAATATTTTGTCTAAATTACCTTGCCACTTCTATTTTCATCTAAATTACCAATATTTTAAACTATATTTCCTTGGCACTTCTATTTTTGTGTGCCATTTCTTAAAATATACCAATATTTTTTGTATGACATTATTCTTAGCCCCATAATCCATAAATTTGTCATTTTAAATCCATTTTAATTCAAATTTTGGGAAAGCTTTAAAATACTAAAGTACACTTAATAAACATATTTTTACCTATAATATGAGTTGAACAAGGTATAAGTAGAGGGTTTCAATGTAAAAAATATTTAGTTTATCAAACATTGATCTATTAATCATTGGCTTTTCTAGGCTTAATTTAAAGAACATCCTTTATCCACGTGATGATCCATTGGTCACGAGCCTCGTGGTTTGCTAATACAATGTTTCTCAGATCCTCGTTAATGGAGGAAGCTCAAAAGATGTAATCTTGTGGGACTATTTCAAAGTTCTGAAGCTGAATGTCAAACAACTTAAACCCTACCATCAACTACTCATTGGATTCAGTGAGGAGAAAGTTTTCCCCTCGTCATGCTGGAGTTAAATGTTTGTATGCATAAGTGGTTGTCTTACTTAATAAGTAAGGTAAATTTTTTCATTATGGATCATCATGTGATCTCAGCATACAACATAATTTTGGGACGAGTCTCCCTAAAATAATTTGAAGTTTTTCATTTATTGTTCATCAGATGATGAGGTTTCCTACTCACTTTGGAGTAGGGTAGGTCTCAGGTGTCTAAATAGAAGAAAGAGAATATTATTTCAAATGTTCAAAACTGGGGGGAAGCATATAAGAGGAAGGCTACATCATATAACATTGACACACTCAATCCAAAGGAAGAGGAGAAATTGACAAGGGGTGAGGCAGCCTAGTATGTAGAATTAGAGATTCTCGATAAATAAGACTCCGAGAAAGCTGTGCAAATTAGCTCGTCCTTGAAACCCAGTGGAAAGGTTAAGTTGGTAAATCTCTTACGAGAGAAAAGGTACGCCTTTATGTTCTTTTATAAGGATATAATGGTATTAGACCCCGACACCATATGTCATCACCTAGATATGTACCCTTCAAGTTAAGAAAAATAGGAGGCAATTTATGCCAAATCGGTACCACCTCATCCAATAAGAAATGAACAAACTTTTAGACGCAAGTTTTATTAAAGAGGTCAAGTACCTTACTTGGTAGTTAAATACCGTGCTCGTATCTAAGCACAATAGAAAACAGCGAATGTGTGTATACTTTACCAACCTGAACAAGACATGCCCCAATTTTCCTTTTCCAAGAATTGATCAAATGGTAGATGCCACGTCAGGTCTTGAACTAATGAGTTTCATGGATGCCTATAGCGGGTATAACCAAATCTTGATGAAAATAATGATGCTGTAAGGACATATTTTTAATAAGTCTGTCACAATTAATTATGTCGTATACCGCTACAAGTCGTTGAATAATTGTTAAGATTGCATCTACAAAGGAGGGATCCGAATTACCAGTTGCCTTCAACATTCAAGCCCAACAATATGAACTTTGGTAAGATATTGTTTTAAAGTTTCATATACATTTCATATTAAGAGTGTTGGGATATTTTTAAAAGGTGTTTTAAAAAACTTTTATATAAAAATGTTTTTATAATATTCTTAAAAGGAATTTTGAAAAGCTTTTATATAAAAAAAAAATTTAAAGAGGTTTTATAACTCTTATTAAGAGCAAGTTTTGTTTTGAAAAGCTTTGTGAAAAACTACTACAGCAGTAAACGTACCTCGGTTTCGACGCCAATGTTTTTCAAGCGAGATCTCAATCTCATTCGAACGACAATGGGATGTCGCACGTAGTCGTTCAAATGACACGCGATCTTGTTCAAGCCAGATGGAGTTCTCGTTCAAACGACCCTTCTTTTTTACTGACATCTTGTTGTAATGCTTATCCTTTGACCGACTCAGATTTGCATAAAAAGGGGTCCTGGAAGCCTAGAAAAAATGTGGAGAACAGTTTTAACTTTTAAAAGTCTTATTATTTTGAAACTTTTGTGTATCTGCCCAGATTTAATTCAATACCTTTTGGCAGAAAGTTTTTCTCCAACAATTTTAAGGGTTCAAATGTTTTGTTTTTAATTCACAAAATCCCAATTACTTTTATGTGAATTATTTTGTGGAACCCAAGAACATATTTTGCTTTGGTTTTTTCTTTGTGGGGAAAACTCTACAACCGACAGCTGCGTGCTATTGTGGATGGAGTCCTTATAAAGTTCACTCTTGTGGAGAAGATGTTTTCTTCTTCCTTGCTGACCACCTGGAATTCTTGCGGGAGATTCCAGCAGACGTTATTTCTAGTCATTACTTTGGAGGTTTGATGAAGACACTGTGCGTTACACTTGTGGGCGATTATCAGGTTGTATGTAAGTCAATGGTCTTATGAATTCTTCAAAGTACTAGAAATAAAAGGTTTTACCCTTCGGGGATTTTTCCTGAATATTTGTGTCACGTGCTTTATTTATTTATGGGTTGACACACGTACTTTAGATGCATGTTTAGGAGGTGGATTAATTTGGTTTAAAAATAGACTCTAATTAAATAAGTGTGCCAAATTAGAAATTTGCGAATTTAATCAATTATCACACCGTCACGTTTTCTCAAATTTGAGGGTTTTTTGTATAAATACTCATTAAATGATAACGTTTTCATGAAGAAGTCACAACGTTTTGACGAACAGAAATACTGCGAAAGAAGAATCCTTTTTGGCTTCTTCCTTTAGGGTTTTAATCCTTTTTGTTTTCAATTCACAAAACTCCCATATGCTTTAGTGAATTGTTTGGTATTTAAGAACAACTTTGTTTTTGTTCAACCTCTGTGGAGAAGGGATCTTCATATTTGATCGGTGGATACCGAGCGTAGTCATTCTGCGTGTCGACGAGCCGAAGACGACGAATCGACGCCTAGAGGGTATTTCGCTATCTCTCGTATCTTTGAAGTTTACTGAAGGCACCGTGCATTACACACTTGTAGTCGATTATCAGGTTGTATGTAAGTCAAAGGTCTTGTGAATTTTTCAAAGTGTTTATAAAAGGTTTTTACTCGAAAGGGTTTTTTTCTTATATCGGTCTTCTTTATTTTTCATGCATGGGTTGAATTTCTTATGATGTTTAGATGCATGTGTAGGGGATGAATTAGTTTGTTTAAAAATAGACTCTAATTAAATAAGTGTGCCAAATTAGATATTTGCGAATTTAATTAATTATCACACTGTCACGTTTTCTCAAATTGGTATCAGAGCGGGTTACGCTAATTTATCGTGTGATCCTGATTTTTTAAGGATTTATTTTTTTTATACAATTTGACTTCTCACATCGTTAAATTGGTATCAGAGCAGGTTGCGCTAATTTATTGCGTATTCCTATTTTCCGCAAAAAATTGTGTGATATTGATTTTTTTTTTTGAAAAATCAGTTTTGTGAAAAAATTACAATTTTTCGATGGAACACTTATCTAATCGGATGCCTCCCTTTGATGACACGAATCAGAGTTTTGATGATATAAATCATTTGAATTTGACGTTTGCTAAAATAATTGATTTTTTGGAAAAGGAAAATTCTTGTTTTAAATCAGCGTTGGATCTTTTGCAAACAGTTCAAAATCAAAGAGATTTTTATCGTGAAAAATATGTTTCCTTGGACCACAACTTTGTCGATTTAAAATTTTCCAAGAAGGAAAGTGATGATAGGGTCCTATGTTTAGAAAAATAATTGGAGGACCTTAAAAATTCGATGGTTTGTGTTTGTGCTAAAGAGGATAAAAATATTTTAGTCAATGAGTTTGTGGCACGTGAAGAAACTCTTAGGAAAAAGTTCGCTTTAATTGTGGGGGAGGGAGATAACCTTCTAGGTTTGATTGATAATTTAAAGAAGGCTTCCCTTAATTTGGAAGAGTCTAATTCTTTGCTTGAGTCAAAAAGTTTGAAGTTAAAAAAGGATTTGACAGACTCAAGTAGGTTTGATAGTGATGGTAATGGCTCATATTGTTCTCATGCTTCTAATACTAAAGCCAAAACCATTATTTGTTTTAGAGGGTCAACCAATTTTCAGGATGTTAGAAACGGTCAACCCATAGGTGCCGTTCCACCCGTTTACACATGTTCATATTGTGGTCGGAAAGGTCACCTTAGGAGATTTTGTTTTGATCTTCAAAAATGTCTAGTGTTCCCTTGGTTCCTAAATCCCCCACATGACGTTGCACATCTATTTGGGTTAGGAAATCACTTTTAGATGCACTAGATTTTAGATAAGTTGATTCCCGCTTACTTGCACATGATTCTTCTCTTGCCATATCATATAGATAATTTTGTTTGCATGTTTGTCATACGCTAGTTTTGTTTCATGATATTTATGTTTGCTAGTGTTATGACATGTACTTTTTGTATGTATTTTTTTGGTTTGACAAATTTTTGAAAAATACAAAAAGATTTTATTTTGAGAAAATCCAAAAAGATTTTTGTATTTTGTTTGCACCTTTTATGGATGGACACTTAGGATGACCAAGTCACAACATCATTTTATTCTTCATGAGACTATTTGATAGTGTTTTCAGATAATAGGTCAATTCATCCATGTGCTTTATAATGTTTGGAGTCATTAAAATGTAATTAAGTGTTACTTCCTACATGTTTGACTCATGATTTCCTTTATTGCACATATGCACGGATTTGTTTGAGTATTGTTCTTGACTTATTACATGTTGATTGGGTGTTTTCATCTCAATCATGTCCTTAAAACGAACCAAGTGCAATAATACGAGAGTAATAAAAGTAGTGCATGTAAAAACCATTGCCCGTGAGGAATTAATTGTTTAGTTTGAAAAAATGATGAGTGAACACGAGAAAGGGCTGCGAGTGAATAATAATCACGTCGTGAAAGCCACCATTTGAAAAAAGCCCACACAAAAAAATTAAGGCAATAAAAAGTTGAAATATGCCAAAAATTTGGGCCAATTAGTTTTCTCTAAGTTGAGAATTTAGTACCTCTTTATATATAAAAAAAATTGCATTATTATATATGAGGGAGTTTTGGATGGATATATCAATGGGTTTGCACGAGCTTTGAAAAGTACTCAAAACGGCACTAAATAGTTTTGGACGTTATTGGTGTGGAAATCATTTAGACTTTGATTTGTTGATTTGATTAAGACGATGTCATTTAAATTCAACAATTTTTACACCTAAGGATTCTTTTGATGTTCATTCGTTAGGGGTACACATATGCATCGTGCACATATGCTTGATTGAGTTGATTTACCTATCGAATGTGTTCACACCCATTCATTCCATTTCCATGACTTGGTTGTTTGAGTTTAAATCCATGGTGTGATTTTTGTATCATATTTTTCAAAGTGGTATCTTATTTTTGTATGAAAAATTGAAAAATCCAAAAATAGTTTGTGAGATTTTTGAGATATCCCTTTGCATGCGCATAGTTTGATCTTTGTTTGCTATGCATTTTGTCGTGACACTCCATGTTTTGATTTTTTCTTCTTATATGTCTATTTGGGGACATCATAAAAAGGGGGAGAAAGAAGTATCATGTTATGGGGGAGTATTTCCATTATGGTGGAGATTTGATTATTAATGTTTTATTCTTATATCATTTCAAACTCGATGCGTCAAGAAGGTTTTTGCTTTATCTCATGTGTGTAGGTAAAAAATTGACGATTGATATGTTGCACACCCTGATGAGAAAAGCTTTGATATTTGACAAAGATGATTGAAGAACAGTTTTGAGGTCTTGCAAATTTATTCATGGGAGGGTAGATTTGTATTGGCATTGTGGTTTTTTGATAATTTGGATTTTTTATGTATGTACCGGCATAGACATAGGGGGAGATTTGTAAGGACATATTTTTATAAGTCCGTTATCAATTTATCATGTCTTATATTGCTACACCGTCGAAGAGCATTCAAGAGACATATACATCAAAGAAGGATCTGAATTACTCAAGTTCTTCATCATTCAAGACTCCACGAAGTTTACTTTGGTAAGGTTATTTTTTAAATACCTTCACTTTTCAATTAGAGCTTTTGGGATATTCTTACAAAATATTTTCTAAGTGTTGGAGCGGACTTTTTCATCAAATATTGAGAATGAGTATTTTTTCTATATCGGTCGTCTTTATTTTTCATGCATGGGTTGAATTTATTATGATGTTTAGATGCATGTGTAGGGGTTGAATTAGTTTGTTTAAAAATAGACTCTAATTAAATAAGTGTGTCAAATTAGATATTTGTGAATTTAATCAGTTATCACACAGTCACGTTTTCTTAGATGCTTAGAAAACCTCGTTCATAACTGATAAAGGCACATGTTGTTATAAAGTGATGCCTTTTGGCATGAATAATGCTCGAGTCGTGTATCAGCGATTAGTGAACAAAAATTTTTAAAGATCAAATAAACCAAACTATGAAAATTTATGTCAATGATATATTGACTAAGATCCTTAAGATAGACAACCATAAAAATGATTTAGCCAATACTTTCGATACGATGGAAAATCACCAGATGAAGTTGAACCCAATAAAATGTCTTTAGAGTTGGAGCATGAAAATTCCTCAGCATAATAGTAAACCAAAGAGGAATTGAAGCCAACCCAACAAAAATCAAGGCCTTGGTCAATATGAAGTTGTTGAGAAACATAAATAGGTAGAGAGATTCACAGGGTGTATAACAGAATCAATAGGTTTGTTTCCAGAGCTACTAAAAATGCTTACCGTTCTTCAAGGTGCTAAGGAAAACCTTCAAATGGAATGAACAATGCAAGAAATCATTTATAGAATTGAATATTTACTTGGTTTCTACTCATTTGTTATTGAGACCCTTCTAAAGTGAAAAGTTTTACTTGTATTTTGGAGTCTCAGAGTCACATGTCAGTGCAATAATGGTTCGGCTAGATCAAAGGGTCTAGAAGTCAGTGTATTATACAAACAAAGCGTTTTGGAGGGAGTAGATTCGGTACCCAATGATGGAGATTTTTCATTTTCACTTATTCATACAATAAGGAAGATGCAGTCATACTTCCAAGCTCATGCAATGGTATATTAACAAAACGAGAGACATTTGGTAGGCTCATGGCATGGTCCATTGACTTGGGATCCTATGACATACATTTCCAGCCTATTAATGCAATCAAAGTCCAAGCATTGGAAAATTTATTACATAATTAACTTGGGAAGATCCAAATTCAGTTAAGGAAGATTCATCCTATGAGCCAGGCCCTTCAATTGTAGCCTCATTCATAATAAATTAGGCTTGCTCAAAATTCTCAGCTTCAATAATTAAGGATCCTTTATAAGCCTCGGCTTTGATAATTAAGGCTCTCTCTCAAACCTTTACTTCATCCAATTTAGGTTCGAATACGGGAAAAGGAAAAGGAATTATTAAAGATAAAAACATAAAGATGACCTCAAATGACAAACGTGAGGGAGACTATGAACCTTTTTGCTCAAAGATTCCAGTTTTGAAATTATGTTAAGGGTTCCTCTTGTGCAGTAGGTAATGGTGCGAGATTCATAGGCCCCAAATGAAACAGACATTAAATACTCTCCTCGATTTAGTTTCTCAGCCTCCAATAATGAGATAGAGTATAAAGCTTTGATAGACGGGTCTAATCTTGATTTGTCAATTAGGTTTAAGTATATTCAGGCTCACAGTGATTCACAACAAGTGGGTATGGCATATATTGGGAGAGTACGAGGCTAAAGATAATAAAACGGCTAAGTACTTAGCCAAAGTGAAGACATCCATATCCTGATTTGTGAAAGAAAATATGCAAAGGGTTTTGAGGATAGAAAATGATAGAGCGGATGCCTTAGAAATATTGGCTTCATCTACAAAACTAATCTCACAAGAGTGGTCCCAATAGAGATATTGATCGAACCCAACATCAAAACGGAATTTCTAAAACTATAAATCTTCAATTTAAACATAGTCCCTTTATGGATGTATCTGATTATAGACTACTTAGAGATGGGAAACACCTAAAGGTAAAAAGGGGGGAAATAAAGATCATATTCAAGGCGGTCAAATTTTCTATCTTTGGAGATATGTTGTATAAAAGAGGTTTTCTTTTTCCTCTCTTGAGGTGTGTCCATCCCTCAGAGGTAGAATAAATTTTGAAATAAGTGCATGAGGGATATTATGATAGTCATTTAGCATGGTTTAGGGTTTAGGGTTTAGGGAGGATCGTCATACATAGGTATTATTTGTCGACATTGTCCAAAGATGCACATGCCTACCCACAAAATTATGACTCCTGCCAGAGACATGAAAATATAAGTCATCAGCCTCATTAACTCTTTAAACCCATCACTGCCTCATGGTCATTTTCCCAAAGAAGGATGGGCATTGTCTTCCCTCTTCCTCCATCATCAGGACGGCTCAGATGCCTCATAGTGGCAATGAATTATTTCATGAAATAGGTTGATGTCGAGCCTCTAATCGAGATCACTATAAAGAAGTTTTTTTAATTCATGTAGGGAAATATTAGGTGTAGATATGGGGTACCACAGTCCTTCATCACTAATCACGAAGAAAAATTGGATAATGACTCGCTCGAAACTTATTATGAAAAGTAAGGAATAAAGCATTTCTACTCAGCCCCAGCTCATCCGTAAACTAATAGCCAAACGGAGGTTATGAACCAAACTCTTTAATTAGGAATTAAGTCTGGGTTCAAGAGGCTAAAGGTAAATGGATGGAAGAGTTGTTCAGTGTCTTATGGACATATAAAACAACTAATAAGACTCCTATAGGGAAAACCCTGTTCTTCTCGAATTTTGGGTTCAAGGTTATTATACCTACTAAAATTGTCCTACTAAGCCATAGGGTTGAATATCACAATGACAAGAATAATGATAAGGAGAGGAGGTTGGACCTAGAATTAATAGAAGAGATCAGGGAAGTTGCTTAGGTATGACAGATAGTTTATGAACAAAGAGCCGCTAGGTACTGTAACAAGAAGGTAAAGAGTCAACCATTGAAAGCGGGATCAGATTCTCAAGAAGGTGGTTCATAAGAAAAACATACTTTACCCAACTTACACGTCCCTTGCAAGATCATAGAACAAAGTAGTTCTAGGGACTTGCAGACTCAAAAATCTTAAGGGAACATACTTTACCAACCCATGGAATGCAGAGCATTTGAAGAAATATTATCGCTAGAGATGAGAAGGGAGGTTTATGTATATATAATCTATCAAATGATGTAAATATTTCCAATACGAATGAAAAAAGTAAAAGGAAATATTATGCGGCCCTCGCAATCCATGACTCCCTTCTGTCTTAGACCTCTCCTCCACAGTGCAACACACGAGTCTACCCATTCAAGCTTACACAACACGTGAATCCACACACACCTTGATATCCATCGATGGGGTTCAACAACCGTTTACAGAATCAGAACACGAAATCACCGATTCTTTACCACAACACAGCAAACCATAAGTATGGAGTCCACAGCACAAAACTTTTCTCAATCCAAGATTAAGAGAAAATAAACTGTGGTGCCCAATATAAAGATACCAAAGCATAAAAATATTGAAATTTGGAACATTAAATTCGGAGGGTGAAACTAAGGTTTTTGGAATTTAGTAAACTGATAGGAATTCATTTTTTGCAAAAGTTCTTGAAAATCTGAGTCCAGCATGCCTTAAATAATAAAACACAAATTTTGTGGTAGAAAACTCATTCGAGTGAAAAACTATAGTTTTTTCGAACGAAGGTCTTACTTCGTTATAACAAAACTCAGGTTCCTCTGAACGAATAAGCTTTTTCGTTCTAACGAATTTCTAACGAGCTTCTAACAGCTGCCATTCTATTTTATAGAGAGTGATCATTTGATGTTCATTAGATGTACATTCTAACGAGATGTTAAAGTTTGTTATAATGAGATACAAACTTCATACAATGAATGTCCATTTTCATTTGAGTGAGAACAAGCTTTCGTTATAATGAAGTAAATGAGTCATTCTAAGGAACTTAAAAACCAAAAAATATTTTTCTCAAATAATTATTTTTAACAACAAGTTCCAAATGTTTTTTTAAAAAAAAACACCCAAAATAAATATTCAAGGATCATATTCCATGCATCCATACACATGAGATCCCGGGTAAAGGTGGAGACAAACTTGGCATAAAACACGACATGATGAATATCCATTTTTGAAGCGTGTTCGCTACATAATCATCAAACATGTCATAAGCTTACGAAATCAACAATACAAAGCCCAACCTATGATTCACATGTTATGTGTTGAATTAAGCCAAATATAAATAAATTTATTCAATTAGAAATCCGTCCTTACAAAACACCTCCTTTGGCAATTCAGGGATGAAAATACGGGGATTCTATGGAGCGATTTGTATATTAGTCAACCACACACAAATTCAATTATACTAAATTTTATCTTTGATTTAATTAAGTATGCATACAAAATGTAATCCAATTTTAAATTCAACAGACTAAGCTGCAAATACACGAAGAAGAATTGATATACACCACTAAAAAGGGCAAAACCTCTATTCAACACTATAAAAGATTTGATATACATAGTCGACTTACAAACTACTTACAACAGCTAATTATGATGTTGGGTTCTTCAAATCTTTTACAGCAATGGCACAGTCCAGTACTGCCTACTGGAAGCAGTCTTACCTTGGTATCTACCGATCATCCTTCTTCTTTAGTAGCAGAGCCTCGACCCCACAAATCATCAGTATATATTAATCTCTACAAGAGTGGCTAAACTATAAAGGTTCTTCTTGATTTGATAAAGTGATCTTCTAAGTTTATAAGGAGTTTGAGATAATATTAGAAGTGATTGATCACAAATAGAGCTGAAAAAGATTGTCAAAAGCTTTCAAAACGAGTTCTTGAAGACTCTAATCATGTATCCCTATTTATAAGTAAGTTAGTTGAAAAATGATAATCATTAGAGATTTGGATTAGATCTAATAAAATAAAATAAAATTGCGTGCGCGTTAAAATGACAAAATACCTCATTCAAACGGCAAACATGTTGGTGTTCGAACTAACTTCCAACAACCTATCGAACGACATTCCAAAGAAGAAGAAAAATTGATTCGTTCGATCATGGGAACCTCATTCTAATGACCCTGTGAATCTCGTTTGAACGATACAGATAACTCGTTCTCATGAGGCGACAAAAAAATTTCTGAAGTATATTTTAAATCATTTGGAATACAAACTCTTAAAAAGTTATCCCCTCGAAAAAAAAAGGCTTTACAATACTACCATAACTCTTCTAAATGTTATTGAGACGAATGATTCTTCAATCTTCCAAAATGTAATACCCCGTATTTTTATAGCTTTTAAAATTATGGGATTTATTAAATTTAATTGAGATAAATTAATTTAAGTTTAATCCGGAATGTTACTTTGAATATTTACAAGCGTGACGAGAGTTAGTAATTATTGAAAATTTGTTATTTGTTGCATATTACTGCATGAGTATAGTAATATATGAGATTTATTTTTATAGTGTTTTCAAGATTGAATTAAATGACTATTTCGGAAATTTAAGTTGGGACGTGCCCGTGTCACGTCAGGACTAATTTTGTTATATAAAAAGTGAATATTTTATAAGTTGTTCTTATGGTAATTTTGAGTGCGTCAACGCGTCCGTAAGGGTCGAGATAGTCAGAAAAGTGTACCCGGGGGTTTAGTTTGGGTCTCGGGGAGTTTTTAGGCTTAATTAGTACCCCGGGAGGGCATTTTAGTCATTTTACATAATTGGGTAATGAAACCCACGAAATTCAGCAACCTATATCAGCCATTTAGGTTAGCTTCTAGGGTTAGAATATCCAGAAATCAAGTGACGGCCATTGGAGAAGAGAGTAGAGAGCTCCAAGGCAATTCAAGGCCAAGAAGCCACCGGTTTGCACCGCCGCCACCACCACCGCGTAGATCGCGAGACAAGGAACGCAGCCATACCAAAATCAGCCGTGAATCAGAATACCAAAAATCCCAGGCAAGTGTTTAACTTGCGTATTTTCGTTAATGCAATCTTCATATTGGTTTAGGCTTGATTAGAGATGATAAATATGGAAGAACACCCAATTTGTGTTAGGAAAAGGCATGTAGTTTTGATTATATGGAAATTCTGGAACCCTTGCCATGTAGAGGAATATAACCCACGAAATTTTGATGATATATTAGAAGGAATTTCTGGTAAAAATATATTAGAACCTTGATTAAGGAAAACTCTAGGGTTCTTGATGATTAGATGGGATTTTGAGTTAATTATCCATGTTTAATGATAGTTATACACATGCTTTACATTATAAACACCTGGTATAATGTTATAATGATGATAGTAGGATTTTTGGGACGATTGGAATGGAAAAACATAGTTTTGGATGAAGAAGTTTAGTAAAACCCGTAACTGCATTCTGCAGAATTTTGCCCAGACCTGCTTGATCGATCGATCGAGCCTAGAGCTTCGATCGATCGACCCCTCCTGGTAGATTCCTAATTCCCTCTTTAAATGAGTTAAATTCAAATTTTCGTGATGTAATTCTTGGGCATTCTTGATAAAATGATTTGGGAGACATTGAGGACCAGTAGGGCATAGGAATAAATGTTGGGACCTTTAATCTTCAACGAGAAATGTTATTTATGGGACATTTACTTTAGGGTTGGTGAATTTATAAATTTAAAGGGTGAGGTGCGTAAGAGAGTTACGTTGGAACCTAATAAAGGCACTTACTGAATTTCAGATTTGTGAGGATATAGTCCACGAGTGTCAGGTAATGAGTGAGAAAACCCTTCGAGTTAAGGTTAGGAACGAAACCTTATACGTAATTCTATAAATGTGAAATTAAGGATAAATGGTATAATTATGGGTGACGAGAAGAACCTATATTAATATAATAAAAGTGGTATATTTATATGATTGTGTGTACATATATTATATACTTGTGAAAATCATGCCCACGCTACTTGCTATACCTGAGGTTACCGCGCTGGGACAAGTCTTATCTCGATGGGACCTTTATGGGGGATATTGACTTGTACCCTAGAAGATAGATATCCTTGGTACAGGCTATCGATGTGATAGTTCAGACGGTCCTAAGAGACGCAGGCATGTGCCATCCTCTTAGAGACTTGGAATCTATGCTTAGCCTCAATATTGTTTGTGTATTCATGTTAATACAATTCGAGAGTGATTCCGATTGTATTCCCCTTAATATGAGTGATATGGGGTTCTGGATAGTAGAGTATGCACGCACCATAGTTTTATGAGGGGTTCTGTTAGTTTATATATATTATACGAGTAGTTAATATATATATGAGATTTTGAAATTTGAAACTGCCTACTGTGATTTGATAAGTAGGACTTGGTTGATGACTCACATAGTGAATACTTGTTTCGTGAAAGTATAATATGTCACTGGGAAACTTTATAAATTAATAAGAAGCTAAAACGAGAATTGTGCTACCAATCTGGAAGTAACCTTTTTAAACAAAATATTGATCGGTTTTAAAATCTTATGAGTAAGTTAAGATACGTTAAATTATTGGAAAAGGTTAGTATGATAAAATTGTTAAGAAACTATTGGGAAGGTTAGTGCGATAGGTGTGCACATTAGAAGAGAGGTGAGTATTTCTCAAGAGAGTGACGTACTTATATGTTGTTGCATTGGCCTGTATCAATTTAAATACTTGCTAAACGTATTTTTAAATCAAACACACTTTCGGGCTCTGACCCGTTTCTTTTTCTCTCTCTCTCTTGTATATATATGTATATATTTCAGGTGCCCAGCCGCAAGGGCGTCTTGCTTAGGATCCCTTGAAAGGAACGTGCTGCAGCTTAGGTGGGAGTTGCAGGTTACTTGCGTAGACGGCTTCCCTTATTGACTCCACTTTTAGCATTCTCATTTATTGGGCATGTGTCGCCCTTTCCATTATTTCATTATTGTTGGGACAATTGTATTTCAGTTTTCCAGTATTGTTACGATGGGTTTAATTCAGTTTGTATTGGTGACTTTAGTTTTCATATGTGGACATTCGATTGACGAATGTATTATTATTATTGGAATTTGTGTTCCAAGTTTATTGTGGTGTGATTCTTAATTGTAGAAATGTTGTTAATAAAACAAATGTTTTTCTTTAAATAAAATTTGGAAAGCATGTATGAAAATGGTTTGACACTTAGCTTAATTATTTAGGGTGTTAAATTGGAAAATGTATTTATCGACAGTGATGCTGAGAATGAACCAACTGTTTACCTTGATTTAATTTAATAAAGGAGTGATCTCCCGGTATTTAATTAGGCGGGGTGTCACAGGTGGTATCAGAGCATCAGGTTCTAGTGTCCTTAGGATCTGTACGGCTTATTATGCTTTCAGCGTTACTTTGTTTGTTATAGAGCCCTATGTTTAGGATTGTCGATTCCTTTGGCGAGATTTCGTTCTCCTGCTATAATGTGCATGCATTAGTGAATTCTAATGTCGTTCGGATGTGTGCGTGTGCCGAGCGATGATGGATGTCAGAAGAATACCGTTAAGCGAACATCAGGAGGCAGGGCTCAGTTGAGATTAGGAAATATATTCGAGGATGACGACCGTAGTCGAGGTCACCTCCATTATGGCACGAGAAGCCAAGACTTGAAAGGCGACTAAGGTGCAACAATGATTTTCAAATGCTGTTATAGTCAAATGAGGTACGGGGGTAAACTTACCTAACGTTTTACAAAAACGTGTAGAGACTATCAATGGGAAATTTTAGAAGTGGAATGCTATGCCTATAGGAGAACCTGAGGTACAGTGTTGACCGTATGTTCCTTCCTTAACTGTTCAGGATGAGAAGAAAATGTGGTTCTGAACTCTTCGAGGGAGGGCATATCAGGGGTCCATTCATGAATTTGAATCTTAACCGTTAGCCAATTTTGTATCAGGAGATGTAGATACAAGTGGGGGGAAACGACCCCAAGTGGAAGACCAACTCGTAATAATAATTGATAAAACTCGAGGAGAAAATTCTGGTGGACGAACGATCCAGAGGTTGACATTGTCATATTGTGTCAGAATGGATGATAACGCTTCTTTGTGAAGGAAGTTAAAGGAATCGAAGAATTTAGTCGAGAATGAGACTGAATGCAACGGTGGTGGTATGGCACCACAGAAGGATGTGGATACACATCAGGAAAACCATTTAAATGCTTCAGACAGTTAAATTCTTACCAAGTGATGATAAATTCAGTAAGTACTAGTATAGATAGTAACATGATCTTTATGGCCTAGAAGGCTATGGAACAACCGGGATGGTTAACAGAGAATCGAGTCTACTAATGTCCAAGGAAAGGACAATCCTAACCTGGTTAGTAGGACAGGTGATAGGTGAATTATGTGTTGAGGTGTTTTATGCGGAGTGAGATCGCTCACGATAATATGTTCCAAAGTAAGTATAAGGGCAAGAATACGGTGCCTAGTAAAAGGCAAGGAGTAAAGTAATATCGTTTGGTTTGTGTAGACGTGTTACGTCCGGAAACCATTTGCACAATCAAGACGATTGTCAAAGTAGAAGTGTATGTTGTATCCTCAGAGGATGAGGCGTGTTTATGTGACACGAGCGAGTCACCCTATTTTGATCATTTCTAGATTAGCATGTGAGGCGAGTTTAATGCATATAATTAGAAATGTTACCATTGTGTGAATATTTTTCCTTAGTGTAGCGGGATTTTCTTTAGAGCTATCTGCGGAGGATGGTGAGTATATTAACAGTGTTTTATACTTTATGGAGATTGCTTGTTGTAGTGATGCGATACACGAGTATGATTTTATCTTTAAAATGTTATAAATGGGTAGTATGATAGTGGGCATTTATTGAGAGGCTATTGGAGTAGTTGCATTGGTGCAACATGTTTCATGTTTGCTTTGGCGAGGCTTACCTGTAAGCAAGTTGGACTCGCTCTTATATTATCTATCCTAGAGACTTAGGAGGAGATAGTGGGCTCGAGATATTCGATGCCAATGTATGTATAGACTTTGTTAGTATAATTCCGTATGTATCGGGATTTACCGTTGAGCGAAAAGATTTGACTCAATATTATGTTTAGCACTCCGGACTTAGCGATAGGAAGAGTGCATTGTTATATTTAACCTTTAGAGATGTGGGAGTTAATCTTTATACCCCTATTATTAGGGAAAGGAATTTCGAGAATTTCGATTGTATGTATTCGAGGTTTATGAAATGCTATTACCATCAACCAATACGGTAGTGAAATTGGTGAAACGTTCTTTATTAAGCATAATTAAGGGAGAATTGTAACTTTTCTGTCAAGAGACGGAATAAAGGGGTACATACCATGGACGGAGGACCTAACGGATTTCGATGACCGACAAAGCTAGGTAGTAGTGTATCGGGGGGGTTCCTTGTTTGGATTTCGCTTTGCGAGACATCCCACGCATGAAACTTAGCGTAAGGTTGGAAATAGGGAGACGTTTGGTCACTATTCCACGAGTTTGGTACCCTGGTCGAAATGGGATCAAGTAATTATGTATGTAAGTTGGAAGTTAAATTTTATTTTAAGGTTATTGGAGTCGGATCTTGTGGTAGGTAAACATTGAAAGTTATCCCCACAAGTTGAGGGGTGGAACTTTGATAAGGAGAATTTAAGAATTCTGATTTCTAGGGTGATTGGGAGTACCCGAATATCATAACCGCGTACAGAACAAAAAGTGAATAAAGAGTTGGAATTATTTTTAGCATGGATTATCTGGAAAGAACTTTACACTATACATAAGAGATGACCTATAATTATTTTGATGAATAAAGCGTTAGTGACTTACTTTAGTAGTTGTACCTATTTGGGAAGATTGTTGTACTTATCTGAGGAAGGTTAAGAATTATTATTCCTCTTTTATTGTCATGGAAATTGAATGCCCTATTCCTTCTACAGATGAGTAGCACGCCGTTCGCTCTCCCAGGGCGGTCGGAGTGTTGCAAAAATGTGGGCATCTTGGTTAACTACAGTTAAAATGGTCTGAATTAAAGGGACGTGAAAATAGACGTGTGAAATATATGTTGTGGGAATAGTATGACGAAGTGGAAGTGATAGAGTGGATTAAAATGTCACATGAGGGGCGATAATCCATACATAAGTGTGCAATTAGAATAGCACGCCCTAACTTGATTGGAAGGCTGTGGAAGCCGTTCAAGAATTGGTATTCCTTGAATAGAGTAGAATTGAATGATTATGAAGAACACCCGGAGCGGATTTGTTATTAGTCAAGTGTGAGAGAGACTTGCGCATACAAAGAGTAAGGATGTTAGTATGGTATAAGAGATCCAGAAGTGAGAAGAGCACGGGTCGAAACATTCGGCATACTCCAAGGAGGAAGGGGAGCATTACGTGTCACTTAATGTGAGACATTTCAAGGGAGGAATTAATGTTTAGCGAGACGTAGTGAGTAGTCTCTACATGCACCGCCCATTAGTAAGGTTTGGTTGAAAGCGGAGAACCAACCGAAGAATTTTGTGTTTATCGACAATTCCTGAAATTGGAAGAGGTCGGTAAAGTTGGTACAGTCCTTGGATAAGTTGCCATCCTCAAAACAAGATCAAGGGTTTATCCCGAACTTGTGAATTAAGTCGCCAAGAAGGAAGTGATTGATATTCCTTTGGGATGGCTTACAATATTAACTAGTATGCCCCAAACTTCCTTTGAAAGGAAGGATCGCGCCAGTGCATAGTCCGGCGCAGTATAAATTTCTAAATCAGGATGAGATTGGTGAATCCCACCTTTGAAATGGGATTTCAGGAACCATCGCGGATGAGATTTCGTTTTGAGTAGGATGTATCACCCTTATCCAAAGAATGGGCGCACGGTGATTAAAGATTTGTGGAGCCACGTGAAGGGAATTTTGGAATCTTGATACGATGATTTCAAGCATGCTCGGTAGAAACACTCGTACCTGTTTGTCGCGTACAAGGTACTTATTAAGGTTTTATTATGGAAGAACCTTGACTATTATCCTTCCGTATGATTAGAGGAGAGTAGGTAATCAGAATTTTTGGATCGGTCAAGAGAACTTCCGATAAAATGTGGTAGAATTCCACGACTGTATTAGGCGAGCAAGAGTGATCAAATGTTCGTAATATTTTCTCAGAATGGAAGTTTTGTATATAAATGATCCGAGTAATTGTCTATAGTAGGGTGCGGCCTCCTAATGTTAGTGAGGCAATGAAATGTATAACGTATAAGCGTGACTTATGCGAATATTGTCGGTTGGGAGCACAAGGTGAAGTATCTCTAATGAGAATGTAAAACAATGTTGCTGTGAAGAAAGGGCTATAGTAATTGAGCACCGTAATGTGTAGTTAGTTTGTGTACGGAAAAGGATATCCAGAATTGTGCTATCGGATAGGCCTTATTTTCCGAATTTCGGGACGAAATTCAGTTATTAGGGGGGAAGTATGTAATACCCCGTATTTTTATAGCTTTTAAAATTATGGGATTTATTAAATTTAATTGAGATAATTTAATTTAATTTTAATCCGGAATGTTACTTTGAATATTTACTAGCGTGACGAGAGTTAGTAATTATTGGAAATTTGTTATTTGTTGCATATTACTGCATGAGTATAGTAATATATGAGATTTATATTTATAATGATGTCAAGAGTGAATTAAATGACTATTTCAGAAATTTAAGTCGGGACGTGCCCGTGTCACGTCAGGACTAATTTTGTTATATAAAAAGTGAATATTTTATAAGTTGTTCTTATGGTCGTTTTGAGTGAGCCAACGCGTCCGGAAGGGTCGAGATAGTCAGAAAAGTGTACCCGGGGGTTTAGTTTGGGTCTCGGGGCGTTTTTAGGCTTAATTAGTACCCCGGGAGGGCATTTTAGTCATTTTACATAATTGGGTAATTAAACCCACGAAATTCAGCAACCTATATCAGCCATTTAGGTTAGCTTCTAGGGTTAGAATATCCAGAAATCAAGTGACGGCCATTGGAGAAGAGAGTAGAGAGCTCCAAGGCAATTCAAGGCCAAGAAGCCACCGGTTTGCACCGCCGCCACCACCACCGCGTAGATCGCGAGACAAGGAACGCAGCCATACCAAAATCAGCCGTGAATCAGAATACCAAAAATCCCAGGCAAGTGTTTAACTTGCGTATTTTCGTTAATGCAATCTTCATATTGGTTTAGGATTGATTAGAGATTATAAATACGGAAGATCACCCAATTTGTGTTAGGAAAAGGCATGTAGTTTTGATTATATGGAAATTCTGGAACCCTTGCCATGTAGAGGAATATAACCCACAAAATTTTGATGATATATTAGAAGGAATTTCTAGTAAAAACATATTAGAACCTTGATTAAGGAAAACTCTAGGGTTCTTGATGATTAGATGGGATTTTGAGTTAATTATCCATGTTTAATGATATTTATACACATGCTTTACGTTATAAACACCTGGTATAATGTTATAATGATGATAGTAGGATTTTTGGGACGATTGGAATGGAAAAACATAGTCTTGGATGAAGAAGTTTAGTGAAACCCGTAACTGCATTCTGCAGAATTTTGCCCAGACCTGCTTGATCGATCGATCGAGCCTAGAGCTTCGATCGATCGAAGGTTCGATCGATCGAGCCCCAAGCTTCGATAGATCGACCCCTCCTGGCAGATTCCTAATTCCCTCTATAAATGAGTTAAATTCAAATTGTCGTGATGTAATTCTTGGGCATTCTTGATAAAATGATTTGGGAGACATTGAGGACCAGTAGGGTATAGGAATAAATTTTGGGACCTTTAATCTTCAACGAGAAATGTTATTTATGGGACATTTACTTTAGGGTTGGTGAATTTATAAATTTAAAGGGTGAGGTGCGTAAGAGAGTTACGTTGGAACCTAATAAAGGCACTTACTGAATTTCATATTTGTGAGGATATAGTCCACGAGTGTCAGGTAATGAGTGAGAAAACCCTTCGAGTTAAGGTTAGGAACGAAACCTTATACGTAATTCTATAAATGTGAAATTAAGGATAAATGGTATAATTATGGGTGACGAGAAGAACCTATATTAATATAATAAAAGTGGTATATTTATATGATTGTGTGTACATATATTATATACTTGTGAAAATCATGCCCACGCTACTTGTTATCCCTAAAGTTACCGCGCTGGGACAAGTCTTATCTCGATGGGACCTTTATGGGGGATATTGACTTGTACCCTAGAAGATAGATATCCTTGGTACAGGCTATCGATGTGATAGTTCAGACGGTCCTAAGAGACGCAGGCATGTGCCATCCTCTTAGAGACTTGGAATCTATGCTTCGCCTCAATATTGTTTGTGTATTCATGTTAATACAATTCGAGAGTGATTCCGATTGTATTCCCCTTAATATGAGTGATATGGGGTTCTGGATAGTAGAGTATGCACGCACCATAGTTTTATGAGGGGTGCTGTTAGTTTATATATATTATACGAGTAGTTAATATATATATGAGATTTTGAAATTTGAAACTGCCTACTGTGATTTGATAAGTAGGACTTGGTTGATGACTCAGATAGTGAATACTTGTTTCGTGAAAGTATAATATGTCACTGGGAACTTTATAAATTAATAAGAAGCTAAAATGAAAATTGTTCTACCAACCTGGAAGTAACCTTTTTAAACAAAATATTGATCGGTTTTAAAATCTTATGAGTAAGTTAAGATACGTTAAATTATTGGAAAAGGTTAGTATGATAAAATTGTTAAGAAACTGTTGGGAAGGTTAGTGCGATAGGTGTGCACATTAGAAGAGAGGTGAGTATTTCTCAAGAGAGTGACGTACTTATATGTTGTTGCATTGGCCTGTATCAATTTAAATACTTGCTAAACGTATTTTTAAATCAAACACACTTTCGGGCTCTGACCCGTTTCCTTTTCTCTCTCTCTCTTGTATATATATGTATATATTTCAGGTGCCCAGCCACAAGGGCGTCTTGCTTAGGATCCCTTGAAAGGAACGTGCTACAGCTTAGGTGGGAGTTGCAAGTTACTTACGTAGACGGCTTCCCTTATTGACTCCACTTTTAGCATTCTCATTTATTGGGCATGTGTCGCCCTTTCCATTATTTCTTTATTGTTGGCACGATTGTATTTCAGTTTTCCAGTATTGTTACGATGGGTTTTATTCAGTTTGTATTGGTGACTTTAGTTTTCATATGTGGACATTCGATTGATGAATGTATTATTATTATTGGACTTTGTGTTCCTAGTTTATTGTGGTGTGATTCTTAATTGTAGACATGTTGTTAATAAAACAAATGTTTTTCTTTAAATAAAATTTGGAAAGCATGTATGAAAATGGTTTGACACTTAGCTTAATTATTTAGGGTGTTAAATTGGAAAATGTATTTATCGACAGTGATGCTGAGAATGAACCAACTGTTTACCTTGATTTAATTTAATAAAGGAGTGATCGCCCGATATTTAATTAGGCGGGGTGTCACACAAAACTCTTCAACTCTGTCTTTAAATCAATAGAAGTTATCATGTAGGTTCATTATATGTGTAACGGGATATGCTAAAGTAAAAATACATTGAGTAATTATAAAACTTGCTCCTACAAATGTCCGCCTTTGGCAATTCCCGTACAAAACACAAACCGAAGCCAAATTGACCCATAAAGATTGCACTTAAAAATCTCCCCCTTTGGATATTCAGGTACAAAACAGAAATCGAAGACAAATCGACCCCTAAAGACTAATACAATAAATACTTTCCCAAATTAAGAAATGAAAATGCATTCTTGTATAAGTCTTCAATTTAAACGTCTTCCTCTTATGCGGTCCATGAAATCATTATCTAGGCAAAACATCCTACACACATAAGAGACGAACATAATATCGTGAGACATACGAGTTTTAAAAAATAAATAAAAATCCTGCTCAATTTGTTCTCCCCCTTTTAGTCAGTAAAAGACAAAGGAGTATAAACTAATCATGTAAAATAAGCATCACATGAAGAAGCAAGATACCATCACAAAGATAATCAATTAACGCACATGTAATGATAATCTCAAAAAGGCATATTTTCTCCACCAATTATTTTTGAAAATTTTCAAATATAGGGTATAAAATGTACGAATACAACGCACCGTGGTTTAACACTAAAATATCTTAATCGTAAAAACAGAATAAAATTGTGTGAATATTCTCCATAAGCAAATCAATATAAACAATTAGAACTAGGTGCATGAAGTCATGAGTCACTTCTGAAGAAAGAACTCAGTCTAATTTAGGTGTAAAAAATAGTGAACTCGTATGAAATTGAATTAACTTAATTAATATGCCATGAACTTAAATGATTCTCACACCAATAACGTCAAACTATTTAATATTTTTTAAGAAAATTCGTTGTGAAAAACCATTGATCTTCTACTTTATAACTCTCTCAAAATCTCTCAAATATTTTGAAGAAATCATATTCCTCATATGTAGAGAAGCAAAAATGACATTAAGTTAAATTGCCTTGGCACTTCTATTTTTGTGTGCCATTTCTTAACATATACCAATATTTTTCCATTGCTTAACATTTTTGTGTGACATTAATTTTAGCCCCTTTTCATTGCTTAACATATACCAATATTTTTCGAGAAACGAAATCCGAGTAATGGTCCTTACATGCACAACTTATCTCTTTTTATATTTGGTTCATATTAAGCAGAATTGAGATGATAACATCATATTTAACACATAAGAAGTAAGTGAAATGTTCAAAACGTTTGTGCTCATGTACAATAAAGGTGACAAGGAGTCAAACATGTAGAAAGTAGTCATCAAAAGTTAATGTAATGATCTCCATACATCATTAATCTCACTAACGAAATAAACTCATGTCTTAAAACACAACTAAAAAGTCACGTGAATGGATGGAATGTTGGGGTGATCCGAATATCTTAAATGTGCATCTATATATGGTGAAAAATAAAATACAAAACTTTTTTTAAAAAAAAATACCAAAATAAATTTTTTTCACTTTTTCCATCTTTTTCATAAAAACCAAAACTCTTTTAGAATTTTTTATTTTTCTTAAAAAAAATGCTTTTTGAATTTTTCTAATTATATCAAAAAGAAAAACGGATATATAAAATGATAATACAGTCTAGAAAAAGGAATATGAGATAAGAACATGATAATCACCCTATTCTAAAAACTAAACTCAACCTCAATCATTAGGCCGGGAGGAGTTCTCAAAAAGAGAAGGCATCCTATAAAATTCCTCCATAAAACATTGTGGAGTCTTGACTAAATACTCTACTTGCTCTTGAAAACTTTCAAAATCTCTATGGTAATGTGGGGGAGAATGTGGAGTAACACGTGTGGGAGTGCATGCAGGAACATATTTAGTAACACGTATGGGAGCATATCGGAGAACACGCATGTAAGAAACACTCCTTATCTTAAAACAAAACTCTTTAAGGTGAAATCTTTGTTTGCCATGGGAACAAACAAAAATGGACTTCGGCCCACCTTACTCAAAACATCTAGGATGAGATTTCTTTGGTGAGTTAGGTCTCTTAGGTGGGTTAGGATGAGGGCCATAAGGATCCATCACAAACTCGAGAACCATCTCGGGTGCGACATGGGAAGTGGATGCATCGTCATAACATATTCCTTGCCTCTCAACATTACCTAAAGCGAGTCCGAGGAGAATCTTTCCAACCTTTTTAGATGTGTCCTCTGAAGTTACCTTGACCTCCCGAGCACATTCTATATCAATCGCAAGTTGGGATATATGGGCTTCAAGTTTCTTTCGAGTCTCTAATGAAGCTTGAAGATATCTCGTAATACTAGCCATAATGTTGGTCAAATCGATATTCTCCCTACCTACAACAATTAACCACTCACATACAAAAACTTTTAACTTCTCAAGTTGACTCACAGATGCCTCACACTCTCCCAAAATATTCACCTCTTTCTCTAAACCGCACACACTAAGAGACAGAGCTTTATTAATTCTTTTTATTTTTAAATTGTCGGTGTAAAGTTCAAAAAAGGCTTTTTGGAGTCCACCTTCTCCCTCACTCAAATTTTCTTCCTTACTCTCACTCTCTCTATAATGATTCAAAACATCGTAAAGGCACTAACATATAGAAGCATCCTTATCGACGTGGGACAAACTAGAATTACTAACGTGAATGGACATAAACACAACAAAAGGTTTATGCGGCGATTCATCCCCGAAATCCATCGACTTGACGTCACTATCGCTAAGAGTCGACTTATGTGAATCCATCCCTGTCTCTTTAGTCTAGTGGGACACTCATGTACCTTGTGTCCTTTTTACTCACATTCCTAACATCTTACTTTATCTTTCTCACAAGAACTCCCGCCCTTATTCCAATTTTGTTTCTCAAAAATATTTTCTTTGGAAGAATTTTCTTTGTTAAATTCGTTCATATTTTAAATTTTTTTGCAAAAAGGGATAAATTATCCAACTCAATATTAAATCCAGGCTCAGAATCACAAACTTTTTCTTTCTTATTTTTGGACTAAGCCTTCAAAGCAATCCTTATTTCCTTTTTCTTAACAATTTTGGGAGATATGTCAATTTCATAAGTTTGAAGGTCTCCTACGAGTTCTTCTAACCTAAGAGTATCTAATATTCCCAACGAATTCAGGATAGTTACTTTAGGAATAAAACGGGCAAGCAGGGATTTCAAAATCTTTTTCACACCTCATGTCACAGAATTTTTCTCACCCAAATTAAAACTAAAGTTGACTATATCAGATAAATGTGCGTAAAACTCTTCAGATGACTCAGATTCTAGCATGGTAATCAATTCCAATTGTGTAGTGAGATGTTTTAGGTTAGAATCTTTCACCATATTGGTACCCTAGTGAGTGAGTTGGAGGGTGATAGAGTAAACTTATGCATATTTGTTTGTAGTTGTTTGAAATCTCCTCTAATCAAAACCTTTCATACCTACAAAAATATAACAATACTAGAGTGCAGCGATAACTAAGGGAATCAATCCAAATCTAAGGGTGAAACATACGAGAGAGGCATGCAATTCATTTATTTATTATTCTCTTTTTTGATTTTTTACTTTTTCTAATTTTTTTATCTTTTTCAATATTAAAACAATTTTGAGAATAAGATGAAATAAGACTACAAAATCAAAGATGTAAATAAAAGTAAGTGAAGATAGTAAGTAAATCTAACTAAATAAAAATCTAAAAATATGAGATAGGTGAGGAAATAAAAGTGAGGACTAACAACGGATAGGATGACACGATATATTTTAGTTAATGAAAATTAATTAATTCATTAAAATTAATTATCCCAAGTTAGTAGCAAAATCACAAATCAACTCTCGTTGCAAATGTAATTTTGACAATAACGTTTAAGAAAATTAAATTTAACACTCCGACAACTCTTGAAATGTAGATCCAAACACATTCTAACAAATCACCCACTAGAATCGATCGATTAAACTAGTTTAAATCATAAAAGTAAGCCTAGAGTTGAAATTAAATGAATAATACCACACTTGAGAAACCCCTATCTCTAGTTCGAATCTAAAATGGGTATTATAACTAGAATTTTAATTTTCTCTGGAAAATCATTTACCCTCTCTCGAGGCATAAATTAAAATGTAAGAGTGCGAAATTAATCATCAAATGGATATTTAATTTAAATTAATTAATTAAATTAGTACTAACATCAAATAATGGGTAACCCCACCCCTTGAAAGAGGTTTTAGCCTAACATGATAAACAAACATTCAATGGGCATTTAATATAAAAGAGTAGAGAGAAGAACAATCAAACCAATCTCTTGAATTCAATCCTTGAATTAGAAGCATACAACCCTCCAAGTGAGTGATCAATAAAAATATAAATGAAAAATTCACTTAACTTGAATCTCACAAATTTATTTTCTCACTAATCGTTGAAAAAATAAAAAAGAAAATAAATTCTAACCTAAAAAAAGTACACTAAAATGGTGTTTCCCTCTGTAAAATTTTCTCTCTAAATAACTAGATTGGTTTCTAGCTACTTCTCTTTTTGGGTCTTCTTCTTTAAATAATGTGGTCATGGTGCTTAGGGGTATAAATGGGAATTGTCAAGCACATGTGGTAAATGGGAATTTGAGAGAGTGGGTGAGGTCATATGGGAAGTGAGGGTGTAAGGGTATATTGGGAGAATGAGGGAATATTTAAGGAAATGGGGAAAAGGGGGTATTTTTGGAAAATGAGGGTTAAGTTGATTTTAAAACATGTAGGAATTTATTTTATTTGGTATTATGCAGGAGGTAGAAATCGATTTGGACTGTGAAGGCTTAGAAATGGGTTTTTGAGTTTGGAGAATTTGGGTTGCGGGGTCTCGATTTATGGGTCGGATAAAGGAGGGGATAGAAGTAGGAGGTGGATCGGGTAGGAGATGGGTCGAAAGCAGGTCGGTTTGGGCAGCTCTGGTTTGAGCTCGCCGAAGCAGTGGGTTACGGGTCTAGTAAGAATGGAAGGTCAGGACTGCTGGGTTTTTATGGTTTTGGCTGCCGGATTGGGTTTGATTTGAACGCCGACGGGTTATGTGGGTTTTTCCGGCCACCAAGGGGTTGTCGGAGTTTCGGGTTAAGGACGCCGGAGTTGAGGAGGTATAAGGCTGGTGTGGGTGTCGGGTTTGGTGGTAGAACTTTGGTTAATGGAGGTTGGGTAGTGGGGGTTTAAGAGAGAAAGAATGGGTTTGAGGTTTGGGTTTGTTAATGGAGGTGAGAGGGTGAGGAGAGAGAAAGGTGTAAGTTGAAGATGAAGTGGGGTTCTTTGTATGTAGTGAGGTGTAGGTTAGTTAGGGTGTGGGTGAGTGTTTTGTTTAGGTGTCTGTGTGTGTGTGTGTGTATTGTTTGGACCTTTAAAAATAAAAAATAAAATCATACTAAAAATAAATCAAACTAAAACAAAAATAAAGACAATAAACCTATTAAACTAAAAAGACCTTAAAAATTAAAAGAAATAAAAAAATAAAAAATCTAATAAAAACAAAAAAACTAAAATCCTAAATTAAAATTATAAAAGACACAAAATAAAAAATTAAAATTAAAATCTATTAAAACTAAAAAAATATAATCCTAATATAATAAAACTAAAGAAAGATAAAATCGAATAAAACTAGAAAATAAAATCCTAAAAAATAATCATAATAAAAAAATAAAATAAAATAAAGATTAAAAAATAAAGTAAAATACACTAATTAAAAAAAGAAATAGAAAAATAGAAAATAAAACCTAGAAAATTCTAAATAAATCTAAAATAAAACCTAAAAATAAAACGACTCAAAATAAAAATATAAAAAATAGTAAAAGTGGAACACAACACACACACGGGGCTCAGGTGAAGGTTTGGGCTAGGATAGGCATGGGTTTCGTACGGGACTGGGGAACTAGATCCATAAATCGCACATTTTCCTTGAAATAAGCGTCGAACTTCCACAAACGGCGATCAAGCCTGCACATTAAACATTTACGCATATAAGACCAAATTTGTCGAGAATTATGAACTAAAATACGTCTATTCGGGGTATAAAATATACACTTTTGGGTACTTATCAGAGGGTATCCCAATTTTCTTTAGACATGGTGCACGTCATGATGCGTCCAAACTCGTACGGGGGTACTGTTACAATAATAACACTTAAGTACAAGAGTTGTAAGTACTCCATTTAAATTCATCCTCCGTCCAAGAAATAATGGGTTTAAGACTTTCAACATTGTCGTTAGTCACAGTGGGTGGTGTCCACCCTATTTCAAATACAAGTCAGACCATTACATCAATTGCTTTTAAAGCATACCTTATCCGAGGTTTTCGATACGCATAATTTCACCCATCAAGAACGAAAGCCTATTATACAAATTATCCATAAAATTAAAATTTTTAAATATCACCAATTTTTTTTAACAGTTGTATCAAATATTTTTTGTAAAAGCATCAAATAATATTTTAGTGCAACCTGCTCTAATACCAATTAGAGAATGTTAGAATTCAATGGAATGCTTCGTATATTACTCAACCACATACAAATTTAATTTTACCTAATTTAATCTTTGATTTAATTAAGTGTGCATATAAAGATGTGGTCCAATTTTAAATTCAATAAACCAAGTATGCAAATATTCGAAGAAGTAAGGAAAAATCCCTAAAGAGGGCAAAACCTTTATCCAGCACTATACAAGATTTGATAGACACATTTAACTTACAAACTACTTAGAACAACTAGGTATGATGCGCAGTTCTTCAAATCTTCGCCACAGTCCAGTACTGCCCATAAAAAGCAATCTTCCCTTGGTACCACCGATTAGCCTTCTTCTTTAGTAGAAGAGCCTCAGCTCAACAAATCAGTAGTATAGATTATTCTCTACAAGAGTGTTTGAACTATAAAGGTTCTTCTTGATTTAACAAAGTGATCTTCTAAGTTTTCAAGGGGTTTGGAATAATATTGAAAGAGTTTGATCATAAATAGAACTCAAAAAGGGTATGAAAATATATCAAAAAGAGTTCTTAAAGACTCTAATCTTGCATATCTATTTATAAGAAAGTTGGTTGAAAAGGGATAAATATTAGAGATTTAGATTAGATCTAATTAAAGAACAAATTTTGCGTGCTCATTCGAATGAAAATGTACCTCATTCGAATGGCATACCTGTTTTCATTCGATCTAACTTCTAGTGACCTATCGAATGACATTCTAGAGACGGATGAAAAATCAATTCGTTCGATCAAGGTAACCTCATTCTAACAAACCTGTGATTCTCATTTGAACGAAATAGCTAACTCGATCTAATGAGGTGGCAAAAAAAATTTCTTAAAAATAATTTAAATCATTTGGAAATAAAAACTCATAAAAAGTGATCCCCTGGAAAAATAAAGGCTTTACTAAACTACCATACCTCTTATGAATGTTGTTGAGAATAACGATTCTTAAATCATCCAAAAGTCTTCAATTTTTTCTTCAAATCCATAAAAGTAATCATGTAGATGTAGTGTATGAGTAACAGAATAAGACAAAATAAAAATACATTGAGCAATTATAATATTTGCTCTTACATGGCACAAAACCAAAATGAAAATCCTATAGGGTCATTAAGCTCTCTAAAAGACTCAATACTCAATCCCAAAAGGAAAAAGAATACAGATGCTCGACATACACGTACGTTGATTATGTTTGCACACTTGTAGACATTGCCACATGATGTAAACATGCACACTAAAGCACACCTTCAAATGCAAAGAGAATATGATAAGTATAAAATATGTATAAGAATAAAATTAAAAATATATCTAATAATCTCAAATTAGATAAGGCGTATCCCCCTAAGATAAAGATACCTAAATCATAAAAGGAAAGAACCTGTAATACCCCGTATTTCTGAATATTCCAAATATTCCATTTAATTAGATTGGAGAATTAAATGAGAAAATATCGGCTTGATTTAAATTACGTAAGAGTACTAATTTAAAGAGTTTTATTTAAAATTGTAATTATGTTGTATTAATCGAAAGATAGATACCGGTATATATTGCATCATTTTATTTACTTAGTGCGAGTGGTAAATAGTTACTTAACGCGTATAGACCGCGTTGGGGTGAGAACGAGTAATATTTTTTAAGTGACTCAAATGATAATTTAGAGGTCACCAAAGAGTCCGGAAGGGTCAAATTAGTCAAAATAGTATACCCGGGGGTACTAGTTGAGTCCCGGGGTAATTTTGGGTTAAACCGAGACCGTTCGGGGGCATTTTAGTCTTTTAACATAAGAGGGTATGGAGACCTACGAAATTGAGAGTTTTATATCAGCCGTATGATAGATGAATTAGGGTTAGAACACCCATGACAACACCAATACCATTATAGAGAAGAGAGGCACAACTTTCTAAAGCAAAAAGAAGATTTGGGAAGGATTCAAAGGGATTCCTACCATCAACTTGTTGGGGAAGAAGGATTGAGGGATGAAGATCATCAATCATCAACAAGAACCACGAAATCAGACCCTACTGATCATAAGGCAAGTTGTTTATTGCAAATTATAAAGTTATAATACCCATGTGTAGGGTTTTAGAATAGTTTTGTTTAAATCAATATTTTGATTGGAGAAAGATGATATTTATGCATGTTAGGATAGGAATCGCATGTAGAATGATTTAAACTATGTAGAGAATTAATATTCAGATTAGACTTGATGATTTTTGGAATAAAAATCTGGATTTTGAATGATAATATGGGAAGAACACCATAACTAGGGTTTCAAGAAATTCTGGGTTTTAATTCATTAATTCTTTAAAGTAATTGGAGTTTTGATGTATTTGACACGTTAGAAACTGTCCTAGTATATGTGGAAATATGTTAGGATCATTGGGTTAAAGTTTGGTGGACTATAATGGAGTTTGAAGATTTGTTAATGGAGGAAAAATCTTAACGAAGAAGAAGACTGCGTCTGCCCCTGTTCGATCGATCGATCGATCTCGGACTGTCGATCGATCGACTATGTCGATCGATCGAACCCAGCTGTCGATCGATCGACGAAAGCTGTTTTTCGAAAATTTTGTGTTTAATCCTTCGTTGAGTTCGGGAATGAATTAGTATTCTAGGACTTACATTATACTTATTTGGGAGTAAGAATAAGACCAGTAGGTATATTGTTGAGGTCCAATAAGGCCATTGGGTGTAGGGCTTGGATTACGGACCGAGGAGAATAATCCGATTTAGTAGAGTATTGGGGACTTCGGAAATTGAGTTACGGGGCGAAGTAAATTCAATTTAAGTAATAGACCAGTAGGGTAAGAAATAACTACTGAAATTATATGTAAGGGGTAACTAGGACCCTTAGAGTTGTGTGAATACTCAAATAAATACGATTAATGAGATAAATCGTAAAGCCAATATTGTACGGTAGATATATGAGATTAAAATATTACGTACGTATATGATTAATAGGTCGGGCGTGTACCTACTGAATTATGTGATCTTTTAGGTAGGGAGATTATACCTAAATTAATTATGTTAGGGTCGATGAGACATTCCGAACTACAAAAAGTTATTATGTGTTTGGGGTCGATGAGAAATGCCGAACCAAACTTTGAACTGGGGTCGCGATGAGAGAGTCCCGAACCAGAATATGTGTATATATATATATTTTTAAAAATAATTGGGGTCGATGGATCATTCCGAACCAATTCTTACTTGGGGTCGATGAATCATTCCGAACCAAGAGTCATTTACGTGTATAAAAAGGGCAAAATAGTAATGACTGATATTTAGTATATATTATGTGTGAAATATATATACTTGAAGATATTTTACTTCCGTGTATTAGTAGATTTATATATAGTATGTATTTAAAGATACATACTGAAATGGTAAGTTAAGTAGTGAAACTTAATTACGAAATGCACCTTTAGATAGAGAAAATCTATTTAGTAATTCAAGTAGTGAAACTTAATTACATAAGTGGGAAAGTTAACAATTGTGAGAACTGTAGTAATTTTAGTAGTGAAACTAAATGAAAAGTCTTGAGAAATAACATAGATTAAATGTTACTTGGGAATTATTTAAATACGCGAGATGTTAGTAAAACGGTTGTACTGTATGGGCGGTACTGGAACTTGGGTACAGATAAGTTCAGTTCACTACTTTGGTTTTAGTTAGCTTGAGAAGTATGGCTAGATAAACTAAGTGTAGAACGTTAGGTGTGCACAAAAGATGAGGGGTGAGTTAACTCAAGAGAGTGTACGAGAACCTAACATGTGTAATCAATAACCGCATTTTATATTGTGATAAACGCTTGCTAAATATTTTCAAAATGTTTTGAGTACTAAGTCTTACTATAAAATATTTTTAAAACCTTTTAGGTGTCCAGCCACAGGGACGCCATGTGTGATGATTCCATTCCAGACTCGGAGTTGTAGTACAGTGGATGCTTACAGGATTTGACTAGACGATATCTCTCATTCAGATCTAGCACAGGATCTCGCACTCTTCTATGTATGGACTTGTTGTCCGGTATTAGTCTCAGATGTTAGATTCAGACTAGTGGTTATTCTATTGATTGTTTGGGATTTTTAGCCGATGGTTTCTTCGGTAATACTTTTGTTCTGTTGTACTTTTACTTTGTTGTTTGAATTACAGTACATGATTATTTGTACTTTGTTCCGTTTGGTTGATTTATCTGTTTTAAAGAAAGATGAAATTTGGCACCGGTCTAATTTTACTTAGGGGATTAGTAATTAAAAAGTTTTCGACAGTGATGCTAAGAATGAACCATTTGAGAAACCTGTTTTAATTTAATGAAGGCCTGATCACCCGATGTTTAATTAGGCGGGGAGTCACAGAACCCATTTCTCCCCTATCTATTCAAGAATAGACAAAGTAAGAATTAATAAAACCATTTTTCTCCCGTAAACCAAATCTCCCCATAAATGAATGAACATGTGATACCAATTTAAAATAAGGAGGAAGCATTCAAATCATGCAATGGTGTAAAGTGCAATAAAACACAACATGGAAAATAAGCACAAATAATCCAAATAATGACCAATTAATATCAATATAGAAATAAATAAGATACCAACTTGAATAAACAATAAGGCGTGATATATTAATGCAAACAATCAACAAGAGATACCAATATGATCATATAGCATACCAAATATAATCCAAAGGTAAAGCATATGACATACATGGATTAAATTGTAACAACTCGGATTTTTTTAAATGTGAATTTTTAAATTAATTTTGGAAATCGGAGAAAAATAAAATTTTGAATTTTATAATATAAAATGTTGGTTTTTATATTTGAAAAAAAAAATCAAACGGAATTGGAATCGGAATTAAAATGCAGTTTTAATTGAATTTTTATTATATAGAAGAGTTCTCAAAACATAAAACTATTTAAGGCTCCTCAAAACATAAAACTCTCTAGAAAAAAAAAATATATTTAGAAATCCGATCGTCTGATCGAGCTGAATTTTTCACAGCAGTCCTGTCGTTCACTACAACATACTAAATTTCAAGCCATTCTGATGGTTTGATCGTTCGTAATGATTTTTTTTAGTGTTTGTATCTAATTAGAACTCGTTTCTTAATCAAACTCTTTATCCTTTATATATCAACGAATTCGTGGCTTATCTTTTCAAATCACTTTTTCTCAAACTTTTCAACCAGAAGATCTCTCCAAAATTTCTCCCTTTCATCTACAAACCATAGCCCCAAACTTATTCAAGATTTCAACCTTAGATTAGAAGGTTGTGGGTACCCTGAATTTAGCATTATAGGCCTGGACGAGTAGCCTCGCCTTAGGGGCCCAAAGCCCAGGCCCATCACCTTTTGTATTGATCCGATTACTCCACGATCCCATGAAGAGAAGTTGTGGGGAAGCGCGATCCCATGTAAGAAAGTTACAGGGGAGATGGCTAATAAAGAGGAACCCATCACCCCCACTAACCAACATCTACATGTATAAATTAAACCCTAAGTCCGGGGCAAAGGACACCTTGTATTCTCTATACTTATTCTTCAGAACATAGAGAAATAACACTGACTGAACCACCGTGGACGTAGGCACATCTTTACTGAACCACGTATACCCGTTGTTGTGTGGTTGGCATTTTATTTATCTTTTCTTGGTTGTTACCTCTTTCATATTTATTTGTGTTGCATAATAATTGTCACTACAATTGGCGCCGTCTGTGGGAAGCGTTCATCTTTCCCTGAGAAGGGCCCACGCCAAGAAAAAATCTAAGATGTCTGGTCACAGCAGCAACGCTCCTCAAGCAGCAGATATTCAGGATCCACCCGCTCCTCGCAGGATTAGGTCTGAAGTCCGACGTTCGGATCAAGGGGCTCGCTTAGAAAGGCCAGCCTCAGAAGAAAGTCAAGGACCAGCAAGGTCCACTCAGATATCCAGATTGATCGATGCATACGAAGCAAGGCTCCACGAGCAGAGGGAGTCTTCTCGCAGATATGAGGCTGAGAATGCTCGCTTGAAAAGAAGACTGGAAAAATTGGAGAAGGAACTACGTCCTGATACCAGGAGACGCCCCTATCTCACTCCTAGACCTCAGGCGAGCAAATCTCGCAGCCGAGGAAGGAGCCCTAGGCGGCAATATCAAGGGTACGAAGGTGGCGACTCAGACGAGGACCTCCGCGAACAACTGAGAAAAGCTCACCGCTATCAGAGCCCTGCTCGCAGCGACGACAACATACGGAACCTAGTCCGCAGAGAAATGGACCAACATCCAGCTCACCGCGGCACCAGGTCGACCAGAGAACTCGCCAGGAGAGCCCTCAAGACCCAGATGAAATCGCCCTTCATGAGGGAAATTGAAGAAGAAGAGGCTCCCAAAAAGTTTGCTATTCCAAGGTTCAAGATTTACGACGGGAAGACTGATCCCATTGATCATGTCAGGCAGTACCGGCAGGCTATGACCCTCTGGAATCACCGAGATGCACTGATGTGCCGTATTTTTCCCTCGAACCTTCATGATGTGGCCCAGAAATGGTTCGAGAAACTCCCTCACCGATCCATCAGAAATTTCAAATCCCTAGCCGAGCTCTTTACGGCCCGGTTCATCACCAGCAGCTCCCATCCCAAAAGGATGGATGCTCTATTAACAATGAAGAAAATGCCTCAGGAGACACTCCGAGACTACGCGAAGAGGTACTGGGAGTTATTCAATGAAGTCGAGGACTGCGCGGAAGAAGTGGCAGTGGCTTCATTCAAAATTGGGCTACCTAGCTCTTCCCTCCTTTACCAGTCCTTGACAAAGAAGGAATCTATGACCATTGATGACCTGATGGCCCGGATTGAGAAATACGCAAAGGTGGAAGATGTCACCCGCCTTAACGTAGGAGAAAACGGTCGAGCCAAGCTCGCTACCAAGGGAAGTGAGAAAGTTGATAACCAGAAAAAAGGAGGAAAGAGTGGGGGCAAGAATGGCTCCAAAAACGGAGGGAACCCTGACGTTGCAAAGTCATTCCAGGCGGTCAACACCATCTTCAAAGAACCAATTTACAAAATTCTAGCGAAGATCAAGGATGAGCCGTTCATCAAATGGCCCCGGAAAATGGGAGGAGACCCCTCGAAAAGAAACAATGCACTGAGATGCACCTTCCACAAAGAGGGAGGGCATAAGACCGAGCACTGCAAGGCTCTTAAGTCCCACCTCGAGGAGTTGGCCCAATCCGTACATTTGAATGACTTTGTGGAAAAGAAGGTAGAGAGAGTGACTGTCCACAAGGAGGCAAAACCCGACAACGTATTGGAAGACGACGCCGGACACGAATTCGCAGTAATCCACGGAGTATCCGATGTTAAGCAAATCCAGGGTAACTCAGCTCGAATGGAGGTAAAGAAGCTGACAGCGGTGATGCAAGCTTTTCAGATTGATCCAGCAAAATCACAGGCAGGAAAACGTCGGCGAGCAGAGGACATCAACTACAACAAGCAAATTGTTTTCACGGATGAAGATCTTGTGGGAGTAAGGACCCCACATCACGATGCCTTAGTCATTACACTCAGGATAGCCAACTTTGATATCGACAGGTTGCTCATCGATCAAGGGAGCTCATCCGAAGTAATGTACATCGACCTGTTCAGGAAATTGAAGTTGAACATCGCCGACCTAAAGGGAACCACTGTCCCTCTGGTCGGCTTCGCTGGGAAGATGACCATGCCTCTGGGCAAGATAGTACTGCTAGTGCTCGCTGGAAATGTTTCAAAAATGATCGAATTCTTGGTGGTCGACATCGATTCACCGTATCAATCCATCCTCGGCAGGGGATGGCTTCATGCAATGAAGACAGTCTCCTCGACCTACCACCAGAAACTCAAATATGTCACCGAGCGGGGAGTGATGGAGATACATGGCGACCAGGCAATGGCGAGAAAGTGCTTCATAGCGGCCATCCGACCAAAGCCAGAGAAAAGAGCCGTTCAAACCAGCAAGAAAGTGGAGGAAGGTGCAATCCCTTTCAAATAGCAATTAAAATATCGAAGGCCCGGAGTGGAAGAGACCAGGCTCCTCCCCTCCGAGCGTGTTGTAGAGGACCTGGTAGAAGTGATTGCTAAAGAAGGCGACAACAGCAGAGTCTTCCTGATCGGGACCTCACACACTGACCAAGAGCACAGGGATTTGTTAACCTTACTCAGAAGCAACATAGATGTTTTTGCTTGGGAACCCTATGAGTTGCCACGAATCGATCCCAGTATGGTCTGCCATCGGTTGCACGTCAATCCCACATTCAAGCCGATAGCGCAGAAGGCACGACGAACTGCTCCCGAGAAGGCCAGAGCAATAGAAAAAGAAGTCGAAAAACTTTTGGATGCAGGGTCCATACGGGAAGTGCAATTCCCCAAATGGTTATCCAACCCAGTGGTAGTTCCAAAAAGCAACGGGAAGTGGAGAGTTTGCATAGACTTCACTGACCTCAACAAAGCCTGCCCCAAGGATAGCTTCCCTCTTCCAAAAATAGACCAACTAGTAGACGCCACCGCAGCTCACGAACGAATGAGTTTCCTGGATGCATACTCGGGATATCACCAGATTCCCCTGTATGCCCCAGATCAGGACAAAACGGCGTTTATCACAACGGTTGGTTTATACTGTTACAAGGTCATGCCTTTTGGGCTAAAAAATGCAGGGGCAACCTATCAGCGGCTAGTTACCAAAATGTTCAGAAATCAAATGGAAAACACAATGGAGGTCTACATTGACGACATGCTCGTCAAGAGCAAGGAGAAGGAAAATCACCTCTCGGACCTATCAAGTACCTTTGAAATCCTCAGGAAGTACCGAATGAAACTCAACGCGAGCAAGTGTTCCTTCGGTGTCCAGTCAGGAAAGTTTCTTGGGTATTTGGTCAGCAAGCAAGGCATAGAGGCTAATCCGGACCAGATTGATGCAATCAAAAGAGTGCAACCTCCTCGCACAGTCCGAGATGTACAGAAACTCACTGGAATGCTCGCTGCTCTAAATCGTTTCATTTCTAAATCCTCCGAGAGATGCAAGCCCTTTTTCCAACTCTTAAAAGGCAGCAAAACAGTAGAATGGACCCCAGGTTGCACACGAGCGTTAGATGAGCTCAAGTACTACCTAAGCTCCCCACCGCTGCTTGTCATACCACAGCAAATGGACTCTTTGTACCTCTACCTCTCTGTGTCCAGCCCTACTGTCAGCTCAGCGCTAATGTGTGAAGCTACAGGGATCCAACATCCAGTCTATTACGCGAGAAAAACCTTAATGGACATCGAGCAGCGCTACCTACCATTGGAAAAGCTCGCATTCGCCCTAGTGATGTCCTCGAGGAAACTGAAGCACTACTTCGAAACTCATACGATCATCGTCCTTACATCACACCCCCTCAAGGCTACCCTAAGGAAGGCTGATTTGTCGGGCAGACTGTCTAAATGGTCAGTCGAGCTCGACCGATTTGACATCTAATTTCAATCAAGGACAGCTATCAAGTGTCAAATCCTTACTGACTTCATAGCTAAATTCACAGGCGAAGAACGCATCGACCAGCCTAAGCCAACAGAACAAAACAACCAGGCTACAGAGGGAAGCTGGAAACTATTCGTTGATGGAGCCTCCAACTCAAAGGGGGCAGGAGTAGGAATTGTTCTCATCACTCCAGAGAATACAGTCCTCGAGCAAGGAATCAGGCTGGGATTTGCAGCCTCCAACAACGAAGCAGAATACGAAGCCTTAATAGCAGGTCTCCAAAGGGCGCAAACTCTGGGAGCAAAGCATTTACAGGTATTCGGAGATTCGCAACTAGTTTCCAATCAGATAAGTGGAGACTATAACGCGAAGGATGAGAGGATGGCAGCCTACCTCTCCTTGGTAAAAAACTTAATGATGAACTTTGAAGACATCAACATCCAACAGTTTCCCAGGGGGCAAAACAGCCACGCTGACGCCTTAGCAGCCCTGAGCTCGGCAGTTGATTCCAGCCTTAAAAGGATCATCCCTATCGATTTCCTCAGCTGCCCAAGCATCTACCCCAACTGCGAGCTGACCAAAGAGAAACCAATACTCCAATTGGAATCAGCCCCCAGCTGGATGGATCCCTTGAGAGACTATTTGAAGAACGGAACGCTCCCAGAGGATAAAAGAACTGCTCACCAGATAAGAGTCAAAGCTGCTCGCTTTCACTTATCCATAGGAGGCGACTTGTATAAAAGATCTTTCTCCGGCACCTAACTTAGATGCGTCCACCCAGGCGATGTCAAGGCAGTGCTTCACGAGCTTCACGAAGGAATCTGTGCAAGTCACATCGGAGGAAGGTCTCTAGCCTTTCGAGCAATGAAGGAAGGTTACAGGTGGCCATACATGCAAAAGGACTCCTCAGTATACGTCCGTAAATGCCTAAAATGCTAACTTCACGCTCCCATGGTCCACCAGCCCGCCAGCGAATTAAAATCCCTGACCAGTCCCTGGCCCTTTGCCCAGTGGGGAATGGACATCGTGGGACCACTGCCCACCGCTGCCGGCAATCGTAAATACCTGTTGGTGGCAACTGATTACTTTACCAAGTGGATCGAGGAAGAACCACTGGTGAACATCCGAGATGCTGACATGATGAGGTTCATATGGAGAAATATAATCACCCGATTCGAAATCCCCAGAACCATCATCACTGACAATGGAACACAGTTCGAGAGTGGCCCTTTTCAGGACTTCTGCGACAAACACGGGATCAGGCACCACTTCAGCTCGGTGGCCTACCCTCAAAGTAACGGACAAGCTGAGGCTTCCAACAATACAGTGATCGCTGGATTGAAGAAGCGGTTAGAGCAAGCAAAAGGTGCTTGGACAACCGAGCTACCACATATCCTATGGGCGTACAGAACGACTCCTAGGCGAGCCACAGGGGAAACGCCATTCTCACTAGCATATGGTATGGAAGAGGTCATCCCACTAGAAGCAGGATTGCCTACAATGAGATCCGACCTTGTCGAGCAGGGTCAGAACGATCAGGCTTTGCTCGCTGAACTCGACTTGGCTGACGAGCTCAGGGAACTTGCCCTAGTAAAACTAGCGAGCTATCAGCAACAGCTCGCGAAGCACTACAGCAAAAGGGTCAATCCGAGGAAATTCGAAGTTGGGGACTATGTTCTAAGAAAGGTCCTGGGCAACACAGTGAAGCCATCAGACGGTAAATTGGGCCCGAACTAGGAAGGACCTTATAAGATAATTAGAGATGACCTGCAAGGTGCCTATCATTTGAAAACGATGGAGGGCAGAGAGATACCACGAGCATGGAACGCAGCTAATCTCAAAAAATTCTATTTTTAGGAGTTCTATTGTTAGATCTTTTATTGTATTCATTATGTGAAAGTACAGTTCATTTCTCAATTCACCAATGAAAATCTCTCAGTTGATCACTCTCTAATTAGTAACAGTTATATCTTATTACACATCCTTTCCAAATTACAGGCATAATGGTCGACATAGCAGGGGAACACCCCTCCTCAGGTCATCGTCATGAAGCACGACAGACCTCTTAGCATTGCCCATGGCAATATATGAAGCCCTACAGAGTATTCTTAGGCATCAAACCTACTTTGGTTAAACAAAATCCTGACCGGATGAAGACATCCAACACCAGGTGTGTCCTCGCCAATTGCCCTACTTAGGCCTAAGGGAGTGTGACGACACGACCTAAAAGGTAAAGGGAGGGCGCAATGGTATTCTTATACTGGACTGGGCGAACACTCACATGACAAGATAAAAAGGATTATGAAGATGCAAAAATATAAAAGGATTGGATGAACACGTTTAGTCGGCAAAATTGCCCAAAACTCGAACTTCTCATTAATCTTTTATATTTACAAAAATGATAGTACATGTTTAGTCGGCGAAGCTCGCCCAAAGCATTTACAATAAATAAAAACAAAATTTCAAGAGGGTGGAAGCCTCCGAGCAAGATAATCAGCAACTTTAGCTCTCCTTCCATCATCAGGAGCAGGGGCGAGCTCCTCCACGACCTCATTTGCGTCTAATTCCAATAATCGCCGGGGAATAGCATCAATGGGTATCCATCGATCATCCCGCCTAAATGGGTTGGGCATCAGAGTAGAGGAGGACATCTCGTGTCGATACCACAGCATCGAGTTCCTCAGGACCTGCAGCTCTTTGAGGGCACTCAACCACCCCCTGATGAAGGATAACTCTTCAAACTCTGATAGTCTCGTCGGAGCTTCCAGCCAGCCTTGATCATATCCATCGGACCACACTTGTCGAGGGCCGTTCTTGAACAAATGCCGGAGATGGGTGACGTCCCTCTGGAGCCCAGCAGCAGTCACATATGCTCGCCGAACATCGTCGCGCAGCTCCTCCATTTCCCTCTCACGCTGTTCCTCGACTTCCCTATTCCTACCCCTGGCACTCCTACCAGCACGCGGGAGGGGAGGCCGAGCAGCTCACGACGAAGAAGAGCCTTGTATGATTGCCGAAACGGTGCTCGGAGAATGCTCCTTAAGCTTCGAGACCTCCCTCCTCAGGTCTTCATTCTCCCGCTGTAGAAACTCCCCAACTTGGTTGATCTCGGTGGCCTCCAGTAACTTCGCTCTCAGCTCGCTAACTTCTTCTTGCACTGAAGCACCGATCTCTTCCATTTCTTGGAGCCTGTCCTTCAACTTGACCACTAGCTCGGACTGATCCTTATATTTCTGGTTCCTTGACTTAGCAAACCTGCAAAGCCTAGCAAAGGCCTGGCGAACTGCAGGGCTTGCATTAGGACCAAGAGTCCTACCTAGTTGGGAGGTAACAGGAATATAGTCATCCACATCAACCAACTATAAGTAAAAGAAAGAGAAAAGAAAGAGATCAGCATAAACAAAAATGAAGTCTTTTCATTGATAATGAGCGAGGTTACATCAGATCAAAAAAGAAAAAAATTACAAAGAAGCCCTATCAATTAGCAACCTCGGATGGCCCAGAGGTGGATGGACCCTTTTCCTTATCAGCATCAGCAGGGGCATTACCCTCTGCAGGGGTGTCCACTGCCCTCTTGACCAAAGGAGCATCAGTAGAAGTCGCCTGAGAAACAGGATTGGTGCCTTAAGCAGTTGGGGTTGGGTCCTCATCCACGACTGGCTTTGGCGCTGGATCATGCTCGTCAAAGAGTGGGGATGCAACGTCCACCCCAGTAGCCACGAGGGCCTTATTCCACCCTTTCTTGAAGTTCAGACGGCTGATATAGCCTATCTGAACCTCGGTGTCCTCATACGCAGCAGCCCAGCCAGAGTTGTACGAATCATCCTTAAGAGTGGCTGCCTGGGCTTTCTCCGCCTCCAGTTGCTCGGCCAGAACCCTGTTCTTCTCTGCAAGGTCTAGCTTGCTCAAGCACACCAGGTCGTACACCTTCCTCAGCTCCCCAAGCTCCCTGACCACATCATCTCTCTCGCGAGCAGAATTAACAAGAGCCAAATCAGATGAAGCTCGATCTGCGTCAGCAGCCTGCAGATCGGCCTCCAGCTGAGACCCCCTGGCTACCAGGACAGATTTTTGCTGCTCTAGCTCGCCATTCCTTCTAATCAGCTCATCGCGAGAGCGATAAAGCACAGCGAAGTCGGTCACAAACTGCAAAGAACAAGGAAGGGATCAAGAAGAAGAAACCATCAAAATTTGTTAAAAGAAATTGAGAATTAGAAGGGAACCTTACCAAGGCAAGCCTCTGGCTAGCTTGCAAATCCAGTTGATCGAACCCCAACGCCCTCTTACGATCTGCAGGGAGGACTGCTCTCTCGAGCAGCGCAGGGGCAAGCTGAGGAGAGGTGGCCACCGAAGCCCACTCAGGCAAGGCAGACACTGGGACCAGGGCTTGACCAGTTTTGGTCCTCAATTCCATCTTCCTCCTCTCCTCCTCTTTTTCTCTCTCCCTTCTCTTTCTCTCTTCCACCTTCTTCTTCTCTTCCACCTTCTTCCTCTCCTACTCCTTTTTCTTCTCTCTCTCTCTCGCCTGCTCCTCCTCTCTCTTCTTCTTCTCTTGCTCCTGAGAAGAAGGCCGAGAACCAGTAGCTATGGCCCCGGAGGCAGTCTTCGATTTCTTGGACCTCTGTGCAAGAAGCACATCATCATCATCATCATCATCTCTGATCAAATTCTTCCTGGGAGGCATCTCTTTACCAGAACTGTTGGTAGTGCTCGACGAGTCTCGAGCTTCGAAATCCCCTTCAGAAGAACTGCCACTATCAGCACTGCCTGCACCCAAATTACTCACAACACCTGCAGGGTCGCTCTCCGAGCTGCTCTCTTCTTCGTCCAAATGGATGGTCTCAACCGAAATCTCTTCGGAAGAATCAAAGTCTGGAATACTATCCACAGGTCGGGCTATGAAGCTGGAGCCTGTGTTCTTGTATTCAAGCAAAAAAGAAGCAGACCTAGGATGCTCGCCGTCACCCAAAGATTACCTGATGTTCCAAGCTTTCACCAGTTCCGAGATACGAACCTCGCTGAGAGCAGGCTCCAAGTTCTTTGTCCTCGCTGTGAAAGAAAAAGCAAGGAGAAGTTAGAAAAATCACAAGTCAGCAAAGTTTGAAACAATAATCTGACATCTACCTATATATTCTTCCCCATAAAAGGGAACAGTGAACTTCTCAGACCTCGACCCCTCAAATTGGGGGGAAAATTGCCAATTCCTAACAAGAAAACCTTATTGCCAGTAGTCCTTATGGGAATCAGGTAAATTTACTACCAATACCCTATCAGGGCTCCTAGCCTTAAGGTACAGAACACCTGAACTCGTTCGAGAAAAGGAGTAACAAAAGCAGACCTCGGCAAGCCCTAACCTTGTGCCATACAATTGATTTATCCTACGCACGCCGTTCACTATTTTCCATACGTTGGGCGAACATTGTGCAGGCACAATACTAAAATAGCTAAAGAAGTGCAGAAACAGATCATTAGGGGGAAAGGTAAGTCCCCCCTGGGAGAGCAACAGGACGTGAATCCAATGTGCATCCTCTATATCCCTAACGTTCCTAGGAGGCGAGGCACAACACTCAATCTCTACCCACTCAGGAATACTGTAGAATTTTCTAAACTCAGTTACTGACCTATTTCCAATCTTCGCCATTGGAAAAATATAAGAAAAACTACAAACCAAAGAGAAAATGCAAAGAGCACGAGAGACTTACAAGACAGAAGATCAGGTCAAATGGCGAAGAAGCAACGAAAGTAGAGATCAAAAACAAAAGGTACAAAGCTTAAGAGTTCTCAGAAGATAGAAGATTGCTGGAAAAGCTGAAGCGACGAAAAGAAATGTGCCTTATTCCAACAAGCCTTCAACTCTAATCATAGCGCACGGATAGCGAAGCGGGTGCCGCCAAAGAAACGTCACAGTTTTCGAAGAAATCAACCATAATAGCCGATCATTTAAATTCATTGGACCCATAGAAATGGCCCAACAAATTTAGGGGAATTGTGGGTACCCTGAATTTAGCATTATAGGCCTGGACGAGTAGCCTCGCCTTAGGGGCCCAAAGCCCAGGCCCATCACCTTTTGTATTGATCTGATTACTCCACAATCCCATGAAGAGAAGTTGTGGGGAAGCGCGATCCCATGTAAGAAAGTTACAGGGGAGATGGCTAATAAGGAGGAACCCATAACCCCCACTAACCAACATCTACATGTATAAATTAAACCCTAAGTCCGGGGCAAAGGACACCTTGTATTCTCTGTACTTATTCTTCAGAACATAGAGAAATAACACTGACTGAACCACCGTGGACGTAGGCACATCTTTGCTGAACCACGTATACCCGTTGTTGTGTGATTGGCATTTTATTTATCTTTTCTTGGTTGTTACCTCTTTCATATTTATTTGTGTTGCATAATAATTGTCACTACAAAGGCGTATTTGGTGTTTTCTCGGGTTTGGGCTAGAACGAAATTTGATTATTTTTGCAAGAGGAACGTGATGGTGCCATTAGATTTAGAGGTTGGTTTTTATGTGTCGATTCATGTGATGATTTTGAGGTACGGGGCTTATACAATATGATCAAAATTCTCTCGAGAGTATTCCGTTTGATTTATGTGTCGATTATAATCGTATTGAATTGTGATATTCTTTGAAATCTCAAAATTGTTGGAATCTTATTTGATTTATTGAGATATATTATATTGTATTTTGAGTATCGTGTCATGAGATTTTAATATGGCACGGAGAATGGGCAACCACCAATAATCCAAAATCCGAATATGCTTAAGAATGCATAGGCACGGTGAGGTGAGGCCTGGTGACTCATTGATGTGTTGTTGAGAAATCAATATTGATATAATGCTTGAGTATTGCATTTGATTTGTATATACGGATTCGTATTGTAGCGAATTATTCATCGTGCTAATTATTTTTGAGCATCTATTTATGTCATATTGTGTACTTTCCCATATTTTCTTTTAGTGGCAGGCTGGCGTAGATTGGCACGCTATGGACTATCTTGGAGAATTATTTTAGATCTTGGATTGGAAGATTTATTTTGATGTATAAATTATTGGTGTAATTTTTAGTTGGAGAATTTTATATTCGAGAGACTTAATTGTAATCTTTTTGTGGGAATAGAAATTGTGAATTTATTTCATTTAAAAAGTAGACATTTAGATGCTTTATACTTGTTGATTGATGGATTTAGTTTAGTTTTATCATAGTAACACGCCACGTGTCTCTTTTCATATGCGCGGGGTGTTACAAATGGTATCAGAGCTTAGGTTATACGACAATCCTCGGGTCTTGAGTTTTAGGTCTAGCATGCGGGTTAGACATATTTTTTGGAGATAGAATTTTTTTGTGATAAGTCATGTTAGGCATCGAGGTTAGATGTGATGCATTTAAAGTTAATTTTTGGAGGCGAGATTTATTTTTGGAGATTGTCGGTGTGGCCTGATTTTTTAGTGTTCGGCTGCGTTGAATTTCGAGGGCGAAATTCCTTGTTAGTGGGGAAGTATGTAACAACCTGGATTTTTTAAATGGAACTTTTTAAATTAATTTTGGATATCAGATAAAAATTAAATTTTGGATTTTAAAATATATTTGAAAAAAAAAATCAAACGGAATTGGAATCAGAATTAAAATGGAATTTTAATTGAATTTTTATTATATAGAAGAGATCTCAAAACATAAAACTCTTTAAGACTCCTCAAAACATAAAACTCTCTAGAAAAAAAAATTGAAAATCCGACCGTCCGATCAAGATGAATTTTTCAAAGCAGTCCTGTCGATCCCTACAACAAACTAAAATTTCAAGCCATTCTGACGGTCCGATCGACCGTAATGATTTTGTTTGTGTTTCTATCTAATTAAAACTCTTTTCTTAATCAAACTCTTAATCCTTTATATATAAACAAATTCGTGGCTTGGCTTTTCAAATCACTTTTTCACAAAATTTTCAACCAGAAGACCTCTCCAAAATTACTCCCTTTCATCTACAAACCATAGCCCCCAACTTATTCAAGATTTCAACCTTAGAGTAGAAGGCTTATTTGGTGTTTTCTCGAGTTTGGGCTAGAACGAAATTTGATTATTTTTATGAGAGGAACGTGACGATGCAATCAGATTTAAAGGCTAATTTTTATGTGTCGATTCCTGTGATGATTTTGAGGTACGGGACTTGCACAATATGCTCTAAATTCTCTCGAGACTATTACATTTGATTTTTGTGTCGATTGCACTCATATTAAATTGTGATATTCTTTGAAATCTCAAAATTGTTGGAATATTATTTGATTCATTGAGATATATTATATTGTGATTTGAGCATCGTTTCATGAGATTTAAGTATGGCATGGAGAATGGGCACCCGCCAATAGTCCAGAATCTGGATATGCTTAAGAATGCATAGGCGCGGTGAGGTGAGGCCTGGTGACTCATTGATGTGTTGTTGAGAAATTAATATTGATATAATGCTTGAGTATTTCATTTGATTTGTGTTGTCAAGTTTTATTTGTTATAAAACTACCGCAAGTGCACGGGCTATTGAAATATAGCGGGTGTAAGTACGGGTCAAACCCACAGATATTTCGTCAATTTTTATAAAATATCGATTGTCCAATTAGACAAATGTGTATATAAATATGATTTAGAGATAAAAAACTAAAATAAAAATAAATGAGTGAACATAAATTATGTAACAAGTATGGAGATATTACTAGAATTTCGGATCCATTTACCATTTTTTATTAGTTTGTGATTAATTAGTCTAACTCGCTATTCCCTTTTATAACTCAAAATTGTACCGACTCTCGTCGCGTAAATTTCGGAAGATGAAAACGTGAAAGTTTAAATAAATATTTTTACATCTCTTTTTAGATACCAAAAATCCCTATTCCCTTAAAAATATCACTCCTAAGCATTAAATGTCAAATATAAGCATGGACTATCAAACGACTTAACATAAGCATAATCCATCAAACGTAAGCACATAAAATCAAAGGATGTGAATAAAACAATTAATTTAGAAGGTTTAAAATATCACTCTCGTGACTATTTAAAATGAATATCAAATTTTTAAAATGTTTTTGGAACAAGTAGGGAATTTAGCGAATTAAACCAATTAAACATGCACTAAATAATCATGGTAAATTTCACCTCATCCTAGCAATTTAAATTAACCAAGCATCATAATTAAAACATAAAACTTGCAAGATGAAATACTAATGGCCATAATAATAATCAACTTACAAGATTGAAGTCCCAATATTTGAATGCCAATACAATAAAGTCGGCTCCACACCTGTACACAAAATTTCACACTCTAAAAAATTCCTATCTATATGTACAAAAATCTTTCTACTCCCAAAGTAGTCTCTCAAAATTCCCTTCAAATTCCCTCCCCTAAAATGAAGACCAAATGCCCCTTAAATAGTTGAAATTTTAGGATGTGGGGCATTTTAGGAATTTTACCAATTAATATTCTATTCAATATAATAATAAAAGGGTTATGGGTAAGGGTTTATTTAATTAAAAGGCAAGAGATGATGAATAATAAGGCATGGGTTCAAATAAAATAATGGGTTTCTTTTTAGAAAAGAAATGAAAAAGAAATGAAAAGAAAATGTGAATTATTGAAGTAAATATAAAGAAATAAAGATTTTGGGGTAAAAGTGTAAATAATGAAACTCTGGGCACTGTAGCGTGTACTGTAGCGTTACTGTTGCAGATCTGATCCAGGGGCTGTGGTGCTTCCACGTGGCATGCCAGGATGGCGCCATGTGGCGCGCTGAGATTTATTGCAACAAATGCTTTATTTAATTCATCAATTACATTTAAACCCCCAAAACTTCATAACTTCTTCATATGACCTCCAAATGACGAACCGCAAAAATCGTCATGACCTTCAAATCGGGACCAAAAAATATTTCAATAGTGTCTGGTTCTCGGGGTTGACTTCGGGCATTGAGCTGGGGCTTTGACTTTGACTTTCTTCTGAATCCGAACTTTGCACGGCCATAACTTCTTCGCTTCAACTCTAATTGATATGCCGTTTGAACCCAAGTGTCCCTTGATTCGAGGCCTACAATTTTGATGTTTTGTCCAAGTCCGAAATAAATCTTTTGAATTTATACCCTGAAATTGCGTGGGTGCCATTTTCATTCTCAATTTGTGTCCGGACTTCACTGCTTTCTTTTTAAATATGTGTATACTTAAAAACAAACTTGCACAAGAGATTAGAAATATAAGATGTGAGCTTGATGTTCTCAAAATTGCATTATTAACCCCATTTATTCTTAAATTTGTATTTTTCTCTAAAATAATAAAAATTGCTCTAAAAACATTTTATTGATGGTGTAATGAAACTAACAAGTTCTAGATTTGGGTGTAAATAATACAAAATAATGCACTCATCGATTTGTATACGCGAATTCATATTTTTGCGATTTATTCATCGTGCTAATTATTTTTGAGCATCTATTCATGTCATATTGTGTAATTCTCCATATTTTCTTTTAGTGGCAGGCTAGCGTGGATTGGGACACTATGGATTATCTAGGAGAATTATTTTAGAGCTTGAATTGGAAGATTTATTTTGATGTATAAATTACAGGTGTAATTTTTTGTTGGAGAATTTTATATTCGAGAGTCTTTATTGTAATCTTTTTGTGGGAATAGAAATTGTGGATTTATTTCATTTAAACTGTGGACATTTAGATGCTCTATACTTGTTGATTGATGGATTTAATTTAGTTTTATCGTAGTAACACGCCTCGTGTCTCTTTTCGAATGCGCAGGGTGTTACATAAATGCAAATCGCAAATACTCAAAATAAAATGATACCATATATATAAAAATACAAAATATACTAATGATATTCCGGTACACACACACACACACACACACACACACACACATATATATATATATATATATATATATATATATATATATATATATATATATATATATATATAAACAACCACAAAAAACGCAACACAAAACATATAAGCTTTACACACTAGCATAGTATCGATGTGACTAAACATATGGGATGGAATGAATGGGCATGAACTTGATACACATGAATTATGACACACTCACTTAAGTACGTTCAAGTATTTCTATTTGATCACAAATCTTTATCAAGCTAAGATTTAGACTCAAGTGACAAGATGAAGTGAATTCTATGAAAAAACAAGCACAATGCACACAAGCTTAGAATATTGATGATTTCACAAATTAATAACATCATGACATGATAAGCATAACTAGTTTTTCTTTGTGCAAAACCGTTGATCTTCAATTATAACACCCTACAAAGCGAAACATATAACATATTTTTTCATTCCACTCAATTCATTTGAAGCTATCACTTTTGAAAATCAAACAAACAAATTATTTTATATTAGGCTCTTGCCAATGATGGCTTTCCCACGAAGGAGATTTGTTCCTATCACAACCCTTTCCTATGCACCCTCATATTTTCAATAAAAATCAAACTACTCACGGGAAACGATTATTACATGCGCAAATCCCTTATAGATAACAAATATGTAGATGACAAGATTGATCGGAGAACATCTCGCATAGCTCAAATATAACATGTGAAATTAAAATTCAAAAGAGATTGTGCATGTCTGTGTGGATGCATATACAAAGAGAATCCATTAAGCTAATCAAAGTCAAATAACTCCACGCAAGCATGATTAAGAATAATCTAAGTATTGACAATCATTAAGAAATGTCCTAGTCACATGAAAAATATGGAATGAATTGGATTCAAACACACCAATATACCGCATAAAATGTGTAAAACTAAACTACACAAACAAAAATCTTTTTAAGTTTTTAAATATTTTTCAAAAAAATACCAATTTAAAAAAAAAATTAACTCAAAAGACAAACAAACTCTTTTGGTATTTTTCACCAAGACTCGATACTTGAAAAATCAAAATATAAAAGATTCAAACCTCATACAACTAGAAAACATATATGTCATGAAGTACAAAACCTTGTATATGCAAACATGTGACTACAATCAACCATTACATCGCATGGGAAGTATCATGTGCTAGCAAACAAGAATCAAACATGTAAAGCCTTCAAATCGGATATTGAGAATGCCTGTTACTCGCAAAGGATGATTTTAAATAAAAATTTTGACACCAATTTTAATTATGATGAACGACTTTTTAAATTGATTTTATCTCGTTTATCCTAATCATGCAACTATGTGATAAAAAAGATAAATCAAACAATGCAAATATGACACGGTCAATATGAGGGGAAAAAAACCTTTCGGGTAAAACCTTTTTATTTCACCATAAACTGTAAATCATGAAATCTGCAATGGATCAACGCGCAGAAAATCCATAAAAACCGCAACTCTATATCAGTAAAGAGAACCCTTGAGTCGTCTCAATGATCACAATCGTCGTCGTAAACCCAGTACCTCCCTCAAGTGGCACCTAGTCAGCCATGGATTGCCTCTACACAAGGTGTATGCAAATAGATATAAAAAATCTAGGGTTCTAAAATAATTCAAAAGAACCATACTCAAGGACGCTTTGGTTGTGAATTAAAAAGTGTTTTGACACACAAAATTTGAAGAACTTTTAACTAGAATTTAGCACTGCGTTTTCATCAAAAGTTAAGAGAAAAAGTGAACCACGAAGGAGGTATTTATACTAATAAAAAATTCTTAAGGCGTCGGCTCGCTCGAACAAAATCAAATGTTGCTTGAATAAAAGACACATGTTGCTCGAATGACTTCGCGCGACATTGCCTTGTCACTTGAACGACCATTAGTGTCGCTTGAATGACCATCAGGGTCGCTTAAACGACGCAAACGAATTTTGTTTTCTCCGCTACAGTACTTGGCCAAATATCTTAAAACCAACAAAAACTCATTACTATTCAAACAATTTTGATTTTAAGAGAACTTTTTACAAAAAACATTTTGATAACACATTTTATAAATATTCATTTTTGCTTAGAAAAAAATCATGTTCGTCAATTTTATAAAAAAGAAACATCCCAAATATAATATTATGAATTAAATCAAAACTCGGAATACGTTTTATACCTTTTGAAGGTTGGAAAGTCTTCAAACTTTGGAGATCTTTGTGTTTGGGTCGTCTTGACATTGCGTGACGATGTGTAACGGTATACGCCAAATTAGACTAAAGATATGCTATGAACATTGTTGAAAAACATGTTCTTACATATATCCTAGTCCACATAAGTGTAACATGACTCTTAAGGGCTTTAGGAACCTCAGTGACTCTAGACTTAGACTTTCTAGGACCGTTTCTAAGATCAAAGAAAAAAAACCTAAGGTGACCTTTCTTATCGTAATGTGTGCAAGGGTAGACACAATGAGGGGTGTTATCTAAAGTTTGACATTTACTAATGTTCCAAGCAACGGTTGACTCTCTCAAAAGTATGGTCTTGGATTTACTAGCAAAAATCATCCCGATCATCAAAGACAACACATAATTATCATCTTCGATTTTTATATGGTGCCCAACATCTTATCCAACTTCTCCAACCAAGATTCCAAATCAAATTTGACACGATTAGAATCTCACAATCTCTCTTTAAGATCAACTATCCTCGACTAAACGCTTAGACTTTTCAAACTCTAGAAGGTCTTTCTTTATAATCACCATTAAACTTTGAAATCTCTCTCTCTCACCCTAAATATACTCTAGCTTTTCTCGAAGAATACTCTCACATTCCCTAAGATCCTTAATTAAAACACTGGCATCATTTCCTACGGCACGTTATTTTAACTTATCTTCCAACTTCAAGTTAGCCTTCTTCACTTTCAATATTTCTGCATACAACTCAAGGAAGGCAACTTGGAGTTCATTCTCCTCTTCCTCTTCTTTATCCTTATTCTCTTATCCAATCTCTCTATCATCACTCACTGGGAATTCAAACTCAATGGACTCAAAAGTGTCATGTTTAGAAATATATTCATGGGAATTTTTCTCATTAAGTCTCACATGACTATCTATGAACGTGGTTAAGTTGCGCTCAATGGGGGAATTGGGTCCCTTTTCCAGATCACTATCAATGAGGGTAACGTTGTATACCTTCAGTTTCTTTCCCTCCTTCCTTATTTTAGTGGGGCCCTCAGCTACCCTATGTATATGACCTCAACAACCAAAACATCTTTATGTCTTATCCATTTTAAAATTCTCATTACAATTTTTAGGGAAGTGACCAGCCTTGTTATACATGTTTTCTCAAACTTTTTTACATCTTTCGATTGTTTATGAAATTTGAAAAATTTCTTGAATTTATTTTCTAACATGGTCATATCTACCGACTCGATGTCAAACTCATCATTCAAAACAAGTGTTTCCTCCTTTAGAGTTTTCAAATTAATGCCCTTATCCTTTGTCTTCTCTATTTTGGAGGAAAGCATGTTAAGTTCATAAGTTTGTAAGTCACCTACAAGCTCCTCAAGTTTCATAGAATCTAATATATTCGAGGAATTCAAAAACCTTACTTTTGAATTAAATTTTACAGGTAACGACCTTAAGATTTTATTGATTGCTTGGTTCTTGAGTCTCTTCTCTCCTAAGTTAAAAGACGAGTTAATTATGTCAAACTGCCTAGAATAAAACTCATCAGAGATCTCACTCTCCAACATCTTAATCATTTCAAACTGAGTGGTGAAGTTTTAGAATTTTTAAACCTTAACGACACTAGTTCCTTTATGGGTGAGTTGGAGTATATCCTAAGCCTATTTAAACGTATCATAAGTTATAATAAGGTGGAACTCCTCCAGGCTGACGAAACAAAATAGAGTATTTAAACCATGCGAGTTATAATTTGCTAACCTAAACTCATCCTCACTCCATGATTCTACGGGTTTAGGTATTATATTCTCTCCACCTAAGGTAGTAGGTGGAGTACAACCATTCAGAACCACTTGCCACACTCGCTCATCTATAGCCTTAAGCGTTGATTCCATATGTATTTTTCAGTATGCATAGTTTGACCCATCAAACATAGGAGCTCTAAGACCATCAAAATCATCAAAATTAATGCCTAAAAACATGGGATTAAAACATGAGAACTTAGTGTTCTAGCTCTAATACAAATTTGAGAAGGTCCAACGAAGCTTAGGCAGGCCTAACAAATAAAAATTCTATTTTTATATTTTTAAATTTTTAAATTTTATAAATAGAACTTTATATAGAATAAACCCAATAAAACCTTATGAACTGATTTTAAACCTTTATTGTGAAAAACTGATTCACCCAATTTTATCGTTTTAACCTAAAACATGCATCTAGGTGATTAGTAGATAAAATAAGTAAAGTAATTGCACAATGCGTCGATGTATGAGGAAAACCCACAAGAAGAAAAACCTCGGATGGCCCAACCAAACAGATCACTAAGATAAGGTTTTACAAAAACTAGACAGTAGACTTACTCAATGACTCGTCTCCCTCACAAGCTTTGATGCTTTTCTATCTTCAACCTCGCCTCCATAGAGCAATGCAGGAGTCCACCTATGTAAGTTTCCATAACACGTGAATCCACATGCGCCTCAGTATCCACCGATGAGTCTCATTAACCATCTACAGAATCAAAAAACGAAATCCTCGCTTCTTCACTGCAACAAAGCAACCCACACATACAGATTCCACCACCTGAAAACTTTTATCAATTCAAGATAAAGAGAAAATAAAGTTTAATTCATGACACAAAGATGTCAAAGCATAAGAATATGGAAACTTGGATGTATAAACTCAATGGGTGAAACTAGGGTTTTGAAACTTTAGTAAATATACAAGAATTCATTATTCGCCAAAAATTCTAGAAAAATATGAGTCAATCACGCCTTAAATAGTAAAACACGAATTTTCTGGAGGTGAACTCTTTCGAACAAAAACCTATAGTTCATTTGAACGAGAGGCTTACTTCGTTCTAATGGAATTCGGATTCGTTCGAATGATCAATCTTTTTCGTTCTAACAAACTTCCAACGAGCTTCCAATGGGTACCCTTCTGTTTGACAGAGAGTGCCCGTTTGATCTCTTTATAAAGATGTGAATAGTGTTTTCTCTCTCTCTCTCTCTCTAACCCTTTGGATGTGTTATGGGACTTAAAACTATATATATATATATATATATATATATATATATGTGTGTGTGTGTGTGTGTGTGTGTGTGTGTGTGTATGTGTGTGTGTGTGTGTGTGTGTACACAATGTGGACTTGGGCCAATTATGGTTGCTAGATATTTTTGGCCTAATACTTGGGTAAGGGACTATTCTAGGGACCCAAGAGTTATAATTAAGGGGATCTTGATAATATGTCTTTTTTACATCAGACATTTCCTCATTCGTCCTATAACAAAAATTCCTCACTAGGTCCAATTCATACATATAGTAAATCTTCGCTACTTGTTTACTAATAATACCAAATAAAAAAATCATGAGGCCTATTGGAGGAAAAATAAACTCGTAAGACCAAATTGACTACATACTTAGTCAATGGGACCAATTAGTTAGAAACCCATAATTAAATTGGCTTCCAAACAGAAATATAAAAATTTCATATTACTTACCATAATATATTCTCTTGCAATTTTAATTATATCTAATTCCAGTAATAATTATAATTGCATTCCAATTTAATTATTTCAAAATAACATGAATAATGAGGTGTTATTTTACTTGCAAAGTTAGATAGTGAATAATGTGAGTCCTTGCTTAAAGTATATAATTATTGATTTGTGAAATTAAATTCATCGCTAATTGATTTTCACCATCTTATTGATTCCTTGATCTCAAACTTGTCTTATTAGATACTCTATCGGATTATAAAAAATACACTAATTATGTTTATTGTTTGAATCAAGACATATAAGTTATCAAAGAGTATCGCCATTCAGGATGACTCACATATGCGGATTCCTTCAGAATATGAGCTCAAACATATACACATAACGATTTCCCCAACTTTCTTAGATTTAGACCTAATAGATTGGATCACGCGCATAACAATAAAAGCAATAGTTTCATGAACATTTCAATCCTCATTATTATAGGTATTAAGAATCTATGCACCCTTTGCAAAACTGTGTGATATTATGCAAGTTTAATCTCGTTATCACCTAGACTTGAATCTCACCCTTGTTCATTCAATACATCCCTGATTTATCGGTATGATCTATTTTAAATATCAAAAAAAAAGTTTTGAACCATGAGACATGTTCCCATAATCAAGGTAAACTACTAAGACATACTCATAACTTTACTGATGGGATGGCAACCCCCTACCTAGGTTGTCAACTGTTTATTTGAACTAAAATCAAAATTTTGATCTTTTGTGATCAGGATAAACCTAACTCGACAAAATTACTACTAATTTCAATTTAAATACATTTATACAATGTATTTTAAAACCCATAATTCATTCTCACAAACATGATTCTCATTGCAAAATGAACTTGACACGCCTTTATAAATAAATAAATGTCAAACATGGTCTTAAGAATAAAATCATAATAATCTCCAACTTAGTCTTTGTAATACCCCGTATTTTTATGCTATATTAATTTGGGGATTTATTAAATTTAATGTGAGTGAATTATTTAATAAAAATCCGGAAATTAATTATGTTATAATTATTAACGTGACGAGAGTTAGTAATTATGGGAAATTTGTTGAATATTACTAATGAGCAAAGTAATAGATTATATTGGTTATATTGAATGTCATGAGTGAGTTAAATGACAATTTCGCAAATTTAAGTCGGGACGTGCTCGTGTCGCGTCGGGACTAAATTTTGATAAATAAAAAGTGTATATTTTATAAGTTTCCCGTATGGTCATTTTGAGTGCGCCAACGCGTTCGAAAGGGTCGAGATAGTCAGAAAAGTGTACCCGGGGGTGTAGTTTGGGTCTCGGGGCGTTTTTAGGCCTAATTAGTAACCCGGGGGGTATTTTGGTCATTTTACATTTATGGGTAATTAAACCCACGAAAATTAAGGGGCTATATCTGATATTGAGGTTTTCACCTAGGGTTAGAATTCCCAAAACCTAGAACGTCCATTGGAGAAGAGAGGAGAGAGCTCTCAAGCAATTTCAAGGCCCAAAACTCAACGGTTTGCGCCGCCGCCACCACCAACGCGTAGATCGCGAGACGAGGAACGCAACCACACCAAAATCAGCCGTAAATCAGAATACCAAAAATCCCAGGCAAGTGTTTATCTTGCTTATTTCGTTAATGCATCGTTCATATTAGTTTAGGAGTAATTAGGTTGAGTTTTAATGGAAGAAAACCCAATTTGTGATAGGAAAATCCATGTAGTATTGGTTTATATGATGATTCTAGAAATCCTTGCCATGTAGAGGAATTTAACCACAAAATTTTGATGATTATAAGAAGGAAATGCTGGAGAAAATTTGTTAGAAACCTGTTTAAGAAAATTCTAGGGTTCTTGATAATTAGGTAAAACTTTGGGTTGATAATCCATGTTTAAATGATAAAAATACACATGCCTTACGTTGGAAATATCAGGTATATTGATATAATGTTAGTAGCAGAATTTTTGGGACGTTTGGGTTTGGAAAATATTGATTTGGATGAGGATAGGTGGTAGAACCCGTAACTGCAATTCTGCAGAAATCGAAATACCTGCTTGATCGATCGATCGAGCCTAGAGCTTCGATCGATCGAAGGCTCGATCGATCGAGCCCCAAACCTCGATCGATCGACCCCTCCTGGCAGACTCCTATTTCCCTTTTTAAATGAGTTAAATTCAAATTATCGTAATATAATTCTTGGGCATTCTTAATAAAATGATTTGGGAGACATGGAGGACAAGTAAGGTATATGAATAAATGTTGGGATCTTTAATATTCGACGAGAATGGTATTTATGGGATATTTACTTTAGGGTTGGTAAATTTATGTATTTAAGGGTGAGGCGCGTAAGAGAGTTACGTTGGAACATATTAATGACACCTACTGAATTGTATACTTGGGAGGATAGGGTCCACGAGTGTCACGTAATGGGTTGGAGAAACCCTTCGAGTTAAAGTTAGCGACGAACCCTTATAAGGAATACTTAATGTGAAAAGTAAGGATAAATATTGTAATTATGGGTGATGAGATAAGCCTATATTAATATGATAACAAGTGGTATATTTATATGGTTGTGTATGCATATATTATATACGTGTGAAAACCATGCCCGCGCTACTTGCTATCCCTGAGGTTACCGCGCTGGGACGATCTTATCCTGTGTTGCCTTGTGGGGGATATTGAGTCGTACCCTAGGAGATAGATATCCTTGGTACAGGCTATCGAAATGATAGTTTAGACGGTCCTAAGAGACGTGAGGGTATGTACTGACCTCTTAGAGACTTGGAATCTATGCTTCGCCTCAATCTTGTTTGTGTATATATGTTGATACAGTTCGAGAGTGATTCCGAACTTGTACATCCCTTAGTGAGAGCGATACGGGGATTTGATAGTAGAGTATGCCTACACCATAGTTTGTATGTTGGTGCTGTTAGAATGTATATATTATACGAGTGCTTATTATATATATCTGAAATTTGGGAAATTTAAAACTGTTGCTGTGATATGGTATGTGAGAAATAATTCTGGGCTATAAATCGGAAATACTTATTTGAAAAGTATAATATGACACTGGGAAACTTTATAAATTAATGAAGCTAAAACGAGAGTTGTGCTACTAATTGGAAGTATCTTTTTAACAATGATATTGTTTGGTTTTAAAATCTTATGAGAAATTTGAGATAAGCTAAATTATTGGGAAGGTTAGTGTGATAAAATGATAAGACAAACCGTTGGGAAGGTTAGTGCGATAGGTGTGCACATTAGAAGAGAGGTGAGAATTTCTCAAGGGAGTGTCGCACTAATATGTTGTTGCATTGGCCTGTATCAATTTAAATACTTGCTAAACAATTTTTAAATCATACACACTATCGGGCTCTGACCCGTTTCTCTCTCTCTCTCTCTCTCTTGTATATATATGTATGTATTACAGGTGCCCAGCCATAGGGGCGTCTTGCTTAGGATCTCTTGGAAGGAACGCGCTGCAGCTTAGGTGGGAGTTGCAGGTCTCTTAATTAGACGACTTCGTTCATTCTGATCCACTCTTAGTACTTTCATTTAGTTGGGCATGTGTAGCTCTTTCCATTATTCCGTGGTTATTGGACATTTGTATTTCAGTTATTTCCAGTATGGTTACTATGGGATTTATTCAGTTTGGATGTGTGACTTTAGATTTCGTATGTTGACATTCTATTGACGAATGTATTAAATTAATTGGATTATGTTGCAGAATTTAATGTGGTGTGATTCTTACTTATTGAATGTTGTTAATAAAATAAATGATTTTTCTTTAAATAAAATTTGGAAAGTATATATGAAAATGGTTTTGACACTTAGCTTAATTAATTAGGGTGTTAAATTGGAAAAATTTATTTTCGTCAGTGATGCTAAGAATGGACCAACTGTTCACCTTGATTTAATTTAATAAAGGAGTGATCGCCCGGTATTTAATTAGGCGGGGTGTCACAGTCTTAAACCTATATGCCTATGCATCCAACACCCATTCCCTATACATTTCTATAAAAATCCTTAGCTGCTAAGATCGTTGTAAAAGGATCCTTTAGGTTGTCCTAATATGCAATCTTAGTCATGATGACAATCTCATGTATCAAATGATATTTGCTCTCAATGTGATTATTCCTCTTATGAGTCCAGGGTTATTTTGAGTTAAAAATGTTCCTCAATTTTCACAGTCAAGGTTCTAAAAGGTAAGAGGCGTGGTTGAGGCATAAAGATCAAGCCTTAAGTCTTAGGATCCCAAGTGCACCTAAGCGAAACCTTGGCGTAAAAAGACATTTTTACTTTTTTCATTATTTTAATTATTCTAAGGCCAGTAATATAATAAAATAATATATGCCTTGAATTTTGAAAATATATCCATATGTCTGGTAGCCATTTTTCTCATATGCATGCTCTATAATCAATATACAAAATGTATTTCTCAACATTTAATATGCAATATACAAAATGTTTTTTCAATATTCAATAATTTATAATCAATTATCATTCAATAATCGATAATCAATAATCAATACAAATGGTTCATTATAAGACAAGTATTTTTCACCTTTCAAATGTGTAGCCATCCCTCCAGGTTTTTCCCTCCGTTTTTGGGAGTTAGCGCTTGCGCGAACGCGATTGGAGAGGGAAAGAAGGCCTCGCAACCTTTCTAGGAATGCTTCGGCTGTCATCGATGTGGGGTGATGTAAAGAGATGGAGTCTCCAACCTATTTTTCATAACATGCGCAAAAGAACTTATTTCTTCCTCGAGAGATAGGCGTCAAAGACAAACTGATGCTTACGAAACCAATAGTTCGAAGGTTCAAGGCTAAGTTACGTAATGGGAAGGTGTTAGGCACCCATCCCACCCTTTCGTTCTCTCGTGGGTTTATGTTACTATTTGCTTAATTTCTCCATGAAATGTTTGCACGTGTATATATAAATGGAGATCGGAATTCCTCGACTCGTATCATGGAGAAGACATAGTGAGGTCATCCAAAGGAATGTTCCCAAAATAATAATTGAAAAATATGATTTGTGCGCTTACCGAAATATTGATCGTTATAATGAATTGATAATATTTATTAGATAAGATGTGAATATGAATCACAAGTGTGGTATATATGAGTAATGTATGGATAAAATAAGGAAACGAGGAAAATATTAAAATTAAATAATTGGAAAATTGGACTCGAGTCTTAGGTTTTAGCCCGAAATGTCTATGTAGCCTATAAAGGCATCAAAGTCCATGTAGTTCGCATGAGACACAAGGGTGGGGTTTATACCATAAATTCAAACAGGAGTTTATTATATGTGTCTGTGTAGAAAAGATATTTTTTAGTTTTGAGAAGATGTTGTGAATGATACCGTCAAAATTTATAGGTGTAGCCCTCTTTTCTTTGTTTTGGCCTTTTTTTTTATAGAAAATAAAGTATGTGCAATATAACTAATAAAGGATGAAATGTGTATGTGTATGTTCCAGAGTAAAATCTAAATTGAAAAATTATATAACTAATGCGAAAAATAAAGAAATTTAAAGAGAGAGAAAAAAGGTATTTGGACCTTCTTTGGAGACTTGAGATTTGATCTTGATCCTTGATGAGCTCCCTTGAAAATTGAGATGAATTTAGGATGAGACAGAAGGATATTTTTTCTAAATTGAGCATGAAAATGATGGAAATGAAAGATGGAATGGAATTTTACACAAGAAAACTTCATTGATTGCAAAAGAATGTTGATGAGATCACTGATATTAATGGATCTAAGGTGTCCTGGGAGTGAGATCAAAACCTACTTATATAAGGTAGGGGGACTTTTGATCGGCATATGCCTAGACCTTCCAATTGACAGGTTCCCCTAGACACACTATCGATCGACAGGGAAATGGACTTGCCATTGACAATCTAATGCAGATTTTTTTAAAAAAATTATTGTAATCCGTAAATCCAAATCGTGAAGGGGGCATACCATTAAAAAGGTAATTTAAATACCTTTAAGAGTCCTTTGGTCGCTCCCAAATCCAGGACTTGATTTGGGTTAAGCAGGTCCCGGAAGCGACCGACAGTCCTTTAGATAGGAGATCATCGGACGGTAATCGATCGTTCGTCCAAAGCATGAGTCTGAATCGTGCACAAGACAGATCGTTGGAAAGTTTATGAGAGGTGCTTCGACATTCCAAATATCTTTTCTTGGTTTGGATAGTTGATTTTGGTTAAATGGGGGCTCGAAAGCGTACATTGACATTTCGAAGTAAAATGGGTCATTCATTTGTACCATAAGGTTGATTCGTTCACAGAGCATGTTCTTGGAAAGTTTATTCAGTGACCTTTAAAGATTCATTCAGTCTCGTTCGATTTGAAGAGTTGACCTTGGTCAAACGGAGCCTGGGAGTGCCTAGTGGCCTCCAGATTAGTTTTGGGTGGAAACGGATCGTTCGTCCAAACCGTGATGCCTTTTTATATATGGGGTAGACTATTGGAATGGGGTTCTAGTTCCCTTAGAGGATCCATTTATCTTTCACTCTGACAATGAAGTTGATCGGGGCTAAATCGAGGCCTGTGAGTGCCCGGTGGCCTCAAAATCAATTTTTGGTAGTGAAATGTTTTGTTTGTCTGAATCGTTATACCGATTCCTACATGATGTAGACCATTAGAAAGGGGATTTAGAGCCCTTAAAATATTCTATGATCTTTCGCTCTGACGATAGAGTTGACTAGAGTCAAATAGGGCTCAGGTGTGCCCGGTGGCTTCTAGATCGATACGCGGAGTATAATATAGGGTTTGTAGTGAATGGTGGAGCTTCTATGGACCTAAGGAGAGACTTAGGGGGTCCTAGAATATGGTGTCTATAGAGACCCTCTACGGGTAATCTTGAAACAAGTGAAAGTCATCGAATATATACCACATGATATTTTTTTTGGAAAGAGGTCGATTCTGCGGACTTAAAAGGACGAAGATGACTGATTCAGAGGGTCGAGGCCATTTCTAAGGACCTAAGGTAATGTTGGGGATGGATGATTCTGCGGGGTCGAGGCCAATTGTGAGGACCTAATATTGGACCAACCAATTTTGAGGGTCGAGGTCAATTTTGAAGACCTTAAGTGGGAGCGACCAATTCTGAGGGTCGAGGTCAATTCTGAGGACCTTAAATGGGGCGACCAATTCTCATGGTCGAGGTCAATTCTAAGGACCTTAAATGTGGGCGTCCAAGTCTGAGGGTCAAGGTCAATTTTGAGGACATTAAGTAGAGCGGCCAATTCTGAGGGTCGAGGTCCATTCTGAGGTCCTTAGGTTGGGATAACTCTCTTGGGGAATCTTGAATTTTATTGGTCAAGAGATATCTATTTGGGTATCATGTACTTTTGATGAATGATAGCTTTACTAAGGGCTGCTAAAATTCATAGTCTAAAAATTCCGCTTGGGGAGACAATTGATAACTTTAAAAGCTATGGGATTCTGTTAGGGAATGCGTTTCTAGGGAGAGGTGTCTAGATCTGCTTGAGGGAATCGAGATTTTTTTGAAAAAACTTTTATATAGGAATTCCTACTAGAAAATGCATAGCTCTGTTGAGGTGGCACTTGATTTGTGCTAAAGATTAAGTTTTCGTGATTCCGTTAGGGAGTGGTAATGGGCACGGTGATTTTTAGGGTTTCAAGAAGGGATAAAATGTGGTATTAATTCGGCTGATGATTTGTGGAACATGAAAAATGATTTTCTTGGTGAAAAAATGTTCCAATATTCATTTGGAAATTTTAGGAAGTTTCCAAGAAATTTTTCGAATTTTATGGCATTTTGGGGGATTTTTGTACGAAATTTCAGGGGGTTGTCAATCGAAAGTTTGTAAGGTTTGCCAAACGATAGTGGAATGATTTTTTAAACTTCCTGGGGAAGTGGAAGGGACAGTACCAATTACGGTTCAACAGTTGTTGGGGATTGATTGTAAGGAATTTCAAATAAAAGTGGATCGTATGCTGAGAGTGATGATGGAGGCGGGGTAGGCGACATTGAGTAGGATTGATGAATCTCTATTTGGGGGTAGGTGACCATTTACCCTTGATGGATGGATCCTCGAGATGAGGCAGTTGATGGCGTGTGAGTTTTGGGTATGTCTGATACCTAAGAGAGAGGGTTGAGGGGAAGATGAGGTGACATCCAATTCTGGTTCTTTCCCTTCGGTATTTTCTTATAGGTTCATCGTTGACCATGGGATCTTGGCATTGACCATATTGCATGCTTGATGTAGCGGCATTACTCCTGAAAAGAGACTAAAAAGGCAAAAAAAGATGCATATTTTTTTTAATTATCCTGATTTAGTGGCTTACTTTGCATGCACTTTAATTTGCTTCTGAGTTTTTATTTTGAGAAAGAGTAGGAAAAGTGTGTTTTTTCGGAATTTTTTAATATGTTTGAAGATGGCCTCGGAGACTTAGTTGAAAAAGAGATTCCCTTTTGAAGGGATTTATTTTAAGAAAAAGTAGGAAAAATGAGATTTTTTAGAATTTGTTTGGATAGAGGTAGGCCTTGGAGGCTTGGTTGGCATATGGATGAGGAGATAGAAAGCTTGGTTGTAAAGTAGTCCTTGTCGCCTTCATAGGATTGTGCTGAATCTGGTGTGTTGAATAGGTTATAATGATGCTGATTTTGTTGATATGTTGTTTTGGGACTAACTTTGAGGCTCTTGCTGGTGATCAGGGACTTGAAGGTGGACCCTCAACTGGCTGTTATTACATTGTTGATGTCATGTCATTGCAATTATACGGCGATGATACTAGTAGAGACCCTGAATGGTCTAGATGCTTAGCGAGAAGGTTGTTCTGATTTTTTGAGAGGAAGCCCTGTTATTTTATTCATGTGGTTGTCTGAGAGATTCAACTTAGCGGTTCCCCCTGAACATCCCTTGGCAATTGTGACGAATTTCTTCATTCGCTATTTTATCAGTTGTAGTAGGTAAAAATTACACTTCCACGTGGACCAATGAAGAAGGTATGCATGTCGTACAGTGTGGCATCTTACTTGTTCGACCTCAAGTGTGTTTAGTCAGCTAGAATTTCGACAAACACCAGAAGGCCAACTAACCAGAATTATAAAAGTTACTCGGCTCAGAATGCCAATAGACACAGAATCCTGAGAGACATATTTATTGTATACAGATGTTAACGCTTGGCATATGAAAGCATTCTATCTCTAGGGTTTCACACCTCTATAAATGTACAATAATCTCTAGGGATAACTTGAATCTCATACGTATTGAGCTATTACAATCACTAAGTAATAACAACTCACAATAGCCGTAAGATAATTTGTAGCTAAACCAGTTTAAAAACTTCTTGTTTTTTATGTTTTATTTAAGTATTTTCATATTATTTATCTATGATTATAATATTGGAATCCATCCAATTTTATATATCAATATATTGGCATCATCTGTGGAAACGTTTATCTATCATCGTTCTCTACCAACTTATTTCTATCATGAACAATTCGGAGAGTAGTAACCGAAATGATAACAATCTTTTCATTCCATCTCCTCCTTCTACTAGTGGTGATTTTAATGGAGTCCTTATGAATCTTGCCAGAAGGCAGTAGTCAATGCAAGAAACCATAAGGTAATTGTCTCAATCACTATAAGAAATATATGTCACTCCGTCTAGAAAAACTATAGCAACATTGCCTAGAAGAGGAATACCACCACTCCGTCTCAGGAGCAGTCATTAAAGATCATCTCATGATAGGTCCTATCGTCCGGGAGTCACTTCATCTATTAGGTCCTTCAAACCATATGATGGACAATCTTTCATTCCATAAAGACTAAGTGTCTTGGAAAGGTTAAGTAAAGAATCAGCTTTTGATCGGTTGGGCCTTAGAGAAAATAGAGGTCATCCTAAAGAATTCTCCCAATTACATGGGCATCAGGCCGAACAACATGGAAAATTTATCAGAACCAGATCAAGCGTCTGATGAATCGCATATACCAAAAAGACTTCTGAGGAAGAGATCTCAGCACAAACGCATGATAATACTGGTCGATCAGCTTCAAACAGGTCTAATAATGAGGATCTTTCATGGAGAGGGTCTATCTATCGATTAGAAGATTATTTGGGAGAAATAGCCAAGGCAAAGAATCCACTACAACAAAATCTAACGAAAGGATCCCCTTTTATCCAAGCCATTGTGAATTTTCCTACGTCAGATAAATTCAAGCCACCATCAATCACCCCCAAGTATGATGGTAAGACGGATCCTGTTTTGCATATTAAATAATACCCAAGTTGCGGTGGACATATGTGATGTTCCTAACGAGATGAGATGTAGATCTTTCTCGAGCACCATTACAAGCTCAACCCAAATATGGTATAATAACTTATCTCGAGGACAAAGTGCGACTTTCTGATAGCTCGTCGAGCTATTTATTAGCAATTTTTTCTTCAGGGGTAAACCATCCAAGTAGGTAGCGCATTTTTTTAATGTCAGATACGAGTAGGAGAAACTACCAGGGAGTATATTACTCGGTTAAACCATGATAAGTTGGAGGTTGTTAATTATGAAGAGAAGATAGTTATAGTTGCTTTAATGAGCGAACTACTTCCTGAGAAGTTGTATTACGCTTTGGCAAAAGATTCACCTAAAGAATGGCCCAACTCATGGACAAGGTAGGAAAATAATAAATGTCAAGGTAAAAATGGTTGCTAAATAGGGTTAGGCATCAAAGCCAGTTGATAAAAGGAGTCTAAAGAGTCGAAGGAGAAAAAAAAAAGGAAAAACCTAAAAAGTTTGTCGAACACACGCCTCTAACTATGGGAGTCCAGCACATTTTGGAGGAAATTGGGAATAACAAAGATTTGAAACGGCTAGGAAAGATGCAAATGCCACCTCACAAAAAAGACAAATCTAAATATTATGAGTTTTATAAATATCATGGACACACCATTGATAGGTCCATCGCTTTAAAAAATGAGATTGAAATGCTCATTCGCCGAGGAAAACTAAGCAAATCCATTGATCGGCATGAGGATCGAGAAATAGATAGAAGGTCGCCATCGCCTTGTAAGCCTAGAGATAATAGAAAGAGAGGCAACGATGACTATGAAGATGATATGAATCTTACAAAAAAACAATCGAAGAAAGAAATTAAAATGATTACTTTTGGTTCTTTTGATTGTCAATTTATTTTAGGGGGATGTGCAGGAGGAGGAGATGAACCTGCTGAAGGAAAATCTTACCTAAATGAAGATTATTCCTTCATCAAACGCATCAAACTAAATGACAAAGATGATAATTGATGATGCTAAGAATCAGCACCACCGTGCAAGGTGTTTTCAAGCTCAATACACGTATAACAATGGGAGCACAGCTATAGAAAGAGATAAAAGAAGGAGATGAGTATAAGAGGAGAGGGCACAAGTATATAAGTGGTTCAGCCAATCTGGCCTACGTCCACTGTGAGTGTGTGAGCAATATCACTGAAAGAAGGCACTAATGGCCATGGATACAATCTCTCAAGCTTTCTCTCTCTACTGTAGATTTAGATAGAGTTTTAGCTAGGGTTGAATAACTGGGATCCCTTTGCAAGGTAGGGGATGATCCCTATATATAGTGCATAGGGGGTGTAATGTACCCCCCCACGCATGTAATGAGCATGTGGATGGTAGCCTCACCAATGTGGGAGCGCCATCTGTCACTGTCACATGTAAGTAATGATGATGAAATATTCTCCCACATGTGGAGAATAATCTTGTTACAACTGATTTGTGCCCAGGTGTCCTTATCCAAATGTCAACAGATGCTCGGCAGTCATATCTGGTGAATGACTTCGGCCTGGGAGAGGCCGAGCTGTAAAGGCTTGATGTACGTTCAATCCGAGATGTGTTATAAGGAGTCTCGGCCTAATCTCAGCCGAGACATATGCTAGGGTCGGCCCGAGCCGAGGTTGGACATACAACATGCTGATGATTACTAATGCTTCTTGTCACCTCGGCCCAAGCCGAGGCAGGACTGGTTCCATGTTGAAGGTTACCAAGGCTCCTTGTCACCTCGGCCTACTCCCGGCCGAGGTTGCTATACCCAGGTACATAAGGATGCTGTTGATGCCTGCGATGCATTTAGTATCCATTGAAGTGTATATGGTAGTGTCGGCCTGGGCCGAGGTTGGTCTGGCCGAGGGATGATATCGTGGGCCCATGGCCTACATAGGGTCGATCAATGTCTCGGCCATCATCTCGACCGAGGTTGGTGTCTCTGGGCCGAGGTTACACTTGGGCATATCAATCACCCCCTAGCCCTTAGTCATATACGAGAGCGAGTGGCTAGGGGATTACTTTCCCTCCGAGGCCTGTTCGTCCCAAACTAATACTTACATGACACCTGTCCCAAGCAAGAGAGTGCATACTTGGCTGGCGTGTGCTGTCAGCTGTCCCTTGGGTTTCCCAAGGCAATGATGGGCCTTGGGAAGCGTGACCAAGTATTTAAGGGTTTGAACCCTTTCCTTTTTTCTTTCTTCTCCATTTCATTCCCGCGCTCAAACAGTTCTTGTGATTTCTCTCTCTCCAAAGCTTCTTCAATCAGCGCTATTCTGCAGAGTTTCTTGCGAGTTTTTCTTCTCTTCATTCATCGGTCCATTTCCAGGTATCTCTTTCTTTCCATTTCCTTTCTTTCAGGTATTTGGTTTGCATTTTCCGGCGTGTTTTTGAGTTTTCTGGTGAGTCTTTAAGTTTTCCGGCGAGCTGGGTTTGCTTCAAACTTCCAAGTTTGATCCTTAAATCCCTTTACCCTATAAGCAAATCCTGTTTGTAGCTTAGGAATTTATCCCATGTTTAGGGTCGTCCTCTGATGCTCAGACCTTTATACCAGCTTCTTGAGGATTTCCCCTCTCTCAGAGAGAAGACCCTAGAAAAAATTAGGCAGATAGAGAGAGCCCAAGAGGAAGCTCGTAGGACACAAGAGTTTCCCATTAGACCCTTGTTTCCACCACCTCTAAGGGTTATATATCCTGACCCTCCGGAGAACTTCTATTATACAGGGGTGCCTGCTGATCCGACTCCTATGTCTGAGTCTGAAGCTTCTACCTCAGACCCTATGTCTGTGGATTCCTTCCAAGAAGCCATGGATTTTACACCTCGGCCTGATCAGGACCCTGATCAGGCCGAGGTATCCAACCGAGCTTCATCCCAAAATGGCTCAAGCACCTCAGATTCTTCTTCAGAGGTTGAACTTGTTGAGCCGAGTGTGGCTGTGCCACCCATTCTTGATGCCCTCCCTCTGTCAACCGTTACAGGGGCTGAGTTCGCTCAGAGGTTCCCTGGTCACCCATCTACGTCTGCTCTAGCCGACGTTGAGCCTGACGATGATGAGGATGCTGAAAGTGATGTTGACATCTCTGAAGCAGCCGAGTTCGAGAGCACAGTCACTGAAGTGGATATTTTGCACTTCAGATATTTATACTCCATCAGTCCCTCAATCAAATTAAGGAGACCTCTGAGGGAAGAGAGGGACTATCATGGCCGAGATGGAGAAATCTGCTTGTACGAGCAGATGTTTAAGTTAGGGTTTTGCCTACCCATTCATCCTATCATCAGATCCATTCTCTCTTTTATCAACTTGGCCCCCTCGCAGCTCTCTCCCAATGCCTGGAGAGTCATTATCGGGGCCATTATCTTGTGGAGGGCAGTCCACCACTCTGACCTCCCAGTTCAGGTTTTTGCTGGTTGCTATGTCCCAACCTAGGCCAAAAACCATCCGAGCTACTATCATTTCGTGGCTCGGAGGCCTGAGAAGAAGATGCTCCAGGTGACTCAGACCTCAAATCACAATTGGAAGCCCCGATATTTTTTCGCCTTAGGGCCATGGGAATTCGGCTCATCTGTTCCCTCTTCCACTCTTGGGCCGAGGATACCCCTCATATGGGGTAAGGTAACCATGTCTGCAAGGGCCGATCCTGGTCTAAGTCTTCAGAATATCAAAAAGGTGAAGGCCCTGCAAGACCAAGGGGCACATGGTCTGTTTGTCAAGTTCGAACATCTGCTGACCCCCCAGTATCTCTCGGGGACGAGCCTGGGTGGGAGTCCCCTTGCCGACTTTGGTAAGAATTTTTCTTTTCAAGTCTAACCTCTGACCTCATTCATACCTGATCTCTAACCCTTATCTTTTAACTTTGGTAGAGAGACCACCAGGTATCCCAGACAAACTGTGGGAGATGGCAGCTCTGAGTTTGGCAAGGCTTGCAAAGAAGGCTGGTCTGAAAGATCCTCCTCCAACTCCCACTACATCCAAATCCCAGGCCTCTAAGAAGAGGGCCCCTGAGGTCCCGGCCTCTGAGGATCAGAGGCCGACCTCGAGACAAAAGAAGACCTCAGATGCTGCGATCCCAATCTCGGCTGACACCCTGACGGCTCGTCTGGATCAGCTGAAGTTAACTGGTAGCGTGGTCGGCAACAGCAGACAGGCCATGGACGCACTCGCCTCTGTGATGATCGAGGCAGACAAGAGTTTCTATAGAGCCATGGATACCTCCGTGATGGTTGAGTTCGGCCTTCACAGAGCCGTCCAGGTATGCCTTGTTCTTTTGTCAATTTTATAAGTGTAACATCTGATTTTTCTCCCACTTAACCTCTTCATTAAATGTGCAGGGAGTGGCTGCCATGTATCAATTATCTAACTGGGCTATGAGGAAATTGCCTCTCATCCAGAAGGGGCAGGAGGCCGAGAAGGTTGAGAGTGCCCTGAACGCTGAGGTAGACCGTCTGAAGTCAGAGCTGCAGAACTCTGAAAATAAGGCCAAGGGTTTGGAAAAAGACATGTCCCTGCTCGCCAAGAACCATGCCAAGGCCCTGAAGGACAAAGATGACGTCTTGCAGCAGAAGGTCAGCGCGGCTATGAAGGCTGCCCTTGCAGATGCCTCGTAAAAAATAATTTCTGACTACAAAGGCTCGGAGGAGTTCATGGGTTTTGGCTTTGAATACCTCGAAAGAGGTATCAAGGCCACTACCAAGTGGGCTGAGGTCAGAGAGAAGGAGGTCGGCATTCTGAAGGCCTCTGACTTTGTGGGTCTCGGCTTTGCCGACCCTCAGTTTGCACAGGCTCTTCAAGAGGTAGAAGACGAGGTTGCTGCCCCTGCTGAGACTGCAACCCTAGGAGGAACTGAGGTCGGAGGGGTAGATCCTGCTGATGACGTGGCTGAGGTGACCAACGCTGATCAAGTCAACCCGGCCGATACTGTCAATGCTCCCCCTCAGACCTTTAACTTGTAACAAATTTGTATTTTGTAACTTGTAATTTTTAACTTGTAGCTTGTAACTGAACTTCTAATTTGTAACACCTCTGAATGCTATATGATCTCTCTTACTGAATGCTAACCTCTTCTCTTATTTTGATCTCTGAATGCCTCTGAATACTATATGATTTCTGAATGCTATTAGGCTCTGAAGTCATTACCTAATATACCGTTCTCATAACCAACTTCACCAAATTAATGATGTTAAGGGTCTGAGGTCCTCTGCTAAGGTGTCTGAGCTCATACCTCTTCACCACCGAGTGATGTTATGAGGGTCTGAGGTCATCACCTAAGAGGTTATCCCCATAATAAAAATCACCAAATTAGTGGTGTTAAGGGTTAAAGGTCCTCTGCTAAGGTGTCTGAGCTCAGACCTCTTCACCACCGAGTGATGTTATGAGGGTCTGAGGTCATCACCTAAGAGGTTATCCCCATAATAAATACCACCAAATTAATGAAGTTAAGGGTCTGAGGTCCTCTGCTAAGGTGTCTGAGCTCAGACCTCTTCACCACCGAGTGATGTTATGAGGGTCTGAGGTCATCACCTAAGAGGTTATCCCCATAATAAATACCACCAAATTAACGATGTTAAGGGTCTGAGGTCCTCTGCTAAGGTGTCTGAGCTCAGACCTCGTCACTACCGAGTGATGTTATGAGGGTTTGAGGTCATCACCTAAGAGGTTATCCCCATAATAAATACCACCAAATTAATGATGTTAAGGGTCTGAGGTCCTCTGCTAAGGTGTCTGAGCTCAGACCTCTTCACCACCGAGTGATGTTATGAGGGTCTGAGGTCATCACCTACGAGGTTATCCCCATAATAAATACCACCAAATTAATGATGTTAAGGGTCTGAGGTCCTCTGCTAAGGTGTCTGAGCTCAGACCTCGTCACCACCGAGTGATGTTATGAGGGTCTGAGGTCATCACCTAAGAGGTTATCCCCATAATAAATACCACCAAATTAATGATGTTAAGGGTCTGAGGTCCTCTGCTAAGGTGTCTGAGCTCAGACCTCTTCACCGCCGAGTGATGTTATGAGGGTCTGAGGTCATCACCTACGAGGTTATCCCCATAATAAATATCACCACATTAATGATGTTAAGGGTCTGAGGTCCTCTGCTAAGGTGTCTGAGCTCAGACCTCTTCGCCACCGAGTGATGTTATGAGGGTCTGAGGTCATCACCTAAGAGGTTATCCCCATAATAAATACCACCCAATTAATGATGTTAAGGGTCTGAGGTCCTCTGCCAAGGTGTCTGAGCTCATACCTCGTCACCACCGAGTGATGTTATGAGGGTCCGAGGTCATCACCTAAGAGGTTATCCCCATAATAAATTTCTGATCTAATAATGAAGCAAGAACTGTCATGGAAACTTATATTTATTAATAACCTCTTCTCAATAAGATGATACATTTACATAAAATTCAAGGCAACATCATATGTAATATTTGTTGAGATGGTCATCATTCCATGGGTTAGTGAAAGGTTCCCCTTCTAGGTTTTCTAGCCTGTAAGTGCCAGGCACAACCTCTTCTGTTACTTTGTAGGGGCCATGCCAGTTTGGGTGTAGCTTGTTTGCCTTCTGTAGGGTCTTCTTTAGCACTAGGTCTCCCACTGCAATGGGTCTTGACTTCACCCTTTGGTTGTAGAATTTCGCTGCCCTTTGCTGGTAGGCTGCTTTTCTGACCTCTGCGTCTTCCCTTCTTTCTTCGATAAGATACAGGTCTAGCCTCCTCTTTTCCCCATTGCTGTCAGGGTCGTAGGTCTGAATCCGATGAGTTGGTAGTCCTACTTCCGTTGGTATGACATCCTCTGATCCATGTGCCAGCATGAATGGGGTTTCTCCAGTTGGTGTCCTTGTCGTTGTTCTTGTAGGCCCATAACAATGCGTGAACCTCTTCTATCCATCTCCCCTTCGCATCTTCTAACCTCTTCTTGATTCCGTCCAAGATAGTTCTGTTAGTGACCTCGGTCTGGACATTTGCCTGAGGTCAACCAGGAGATGAGAAGAATTGCTTAGTCCCCACTCTTAGGCAATACTTCTCCAAGGAGGAGTTCTTGAACTGGGTCCCATTATCTGAGATGAGAGTGTTTGGGAGGCCATATCTTCATATGATGTTCTTCTAAATGAACTGGAAGGTCTTCTGCTCTGTAATCGTTATAATCGGTTCAGCCTCCACCCACTTTGAAAAGTAGTCAATGGCAACTATCAAGAACCTATAGTTGTTGACAGCTCTTGGCAGAGGTCCTACCAAGTCAATTCCCCACACCGCAAATGGCCATGGAGAAGAGATTGACGTCATAGGCTGATGGGGCTGATGAGGGATAGTGGCGAACCTTTGACATTTGTCGCACCTCTTCACATAGTCTGCAGCGTCCTTAGACAAGGTAGGCCACCAGTATCCCTGAGTGATGATCCTCTTGGCTAAGGGCCTTCCCCCTATGTGGCTAGAGAAGGAACCCTCATGAACCTCCTATAAGACCTGGGGTACTTCGATGGGATGTACACATTTGAGGAGAGGCAATAGAAACCCCTTTTTGTACAAGACATCTCCTACCATTGAGAACTTGGCAGCCCTGTACCTCAGCTTTCTCCTTTCCATCTTGGACTCAGGTAGCTCTCCGTCTCTTAGGTATCTGACGAGCGGGTCGATCCATGAGTCTCCCAGGTTCACATTGTGACAAGGGATGCATACCCCGTCCTCCTCGATGCTTGCCTTTCCTAAGACCTCGATGGGAATGGTCCTACCCAAATCTGTCTTCATTACCGAGGACAGCCTCGCCAATGCATCGGCGTGGTTGTTTCTCAGCCGAGGCACTCTCTTCAGCTTTTCTTCTTCAAAATACTCTAGCAACCCTCTTACCTTCTTTAAGTACTTGGCCATCCTTTATTCTTTGGCCTCGTATACCCCCAACACTTGATTGACAACCAACCTTGAGTCGCTATGGAGTAGGAGTCACTTTACTCGAAGAGTTGTTGCCAATAAGAGACCTGCTATCATGACCTCATACTCGGACTCGTTGTTTGAGGCCTAGAAGTTGAATCTCAAGGCATATTCAATGTTGGCGCCATCTGGAGCCAAGAGTATTAGCCCCGCACCGCTTCCACTGTCACAGGAAGAGCCATCAACGAAGAGGTTCCATACGTCTGCATTTGATGAGAAGACCCCTTCTCTCATAACCCCTTTCTCGAAGAGGTATCGATCCTCTTCGTTCTCTTCTACTCTGCACCGAGTTTTGCCTGGGACGACCTCTTCTCGGCCTCAGAAGACGTTTGGTGCAGTCTCTTCTGAATCTCGGAAGACACTTCGGTCCGTCTCTTCGGCGTCATCCAAACTTTTCTCTATCTCGGCCTCTTTCGAACCTCCATCTGCCTCTTCCCAGGTGAACTCTGTGACGAAGTCTGCGAGGGCCTGCCCCTTGATGGCTGTCCTAGGCTGGTAGATAAGATCATATTCTCCTAGCTCGATGGCCCAGGTCATCAATCTTCCGGACTTCTCAGGTTTGTGCAGAACCTGCCTTAGTGGGGATTCAGTGAGGACTACCATTGAGTGAGCTTGGAAGTAAGGCTTCATCTTCCTCGAGGCATGTATCAGGGCATAAGCCAACTTCTCCATTCGGGGATAGTTCTGTTCAGACCCTTGAAGAGCCTTACTGTTGAAGTACACAGGTCTCTAGATTCCATCCTCTTCCCGTATGATGGCCGCGCTGATGGCTGATTCAGAGACTGCCAGATACACAAACAACCTTTCCCCCGTGATGGGCCGAGACAGCAACAAGGGAGACCCTAAGTAGGACTTGAGTTCATTGAAGGCTTTTTCACACTCTTCGTCCCACTGGAAGGCCTTTCTTAGAACTTTAAAGAATGGAAGACACTTGTTCGTTGCCCTAGAGACAAACCTGTTAAGGGCGGCCACTCTTCCTGTGAGTCTCTGGACATCCTTGATACTCCTAGGAGTCTTCATGTTGAGAAAGGCCTTGATCTTCTCAGGGTTTGCTTCAATCCCCCTCTGATTAACGATGAACCCCAGGAACTTCCCGGCTCCTACCCCGAAGACACACTTCGCTGGGTTGAGCTTCATTCTATACGAGTCCATGACATCAAAGGTCTTCTCAAGGTCTGTTACGTGAGTACACGCTTTTAGGCTCTTCGTTAGCATATCATCCACATACACCTCCATGGTCTTACCTATTTGCTCCTCAAACATCTTATTGATAAGACGTTCATACGTTGCCCCCGCATTTTTCAGACCGAAGGGCATCACCTTGTAGCAGTATGTCTCTTTATCAGTAATGAAGGCTGTCTTCTCAGAGTCTTCAGCATCCATGAAGATTTGGTTGTAGCTTGAATAAGCGTCCATGAAACTCATGAGCTCGTGCCCTGCCATTGCATCCACCATCTGGTCTATCCTAGGTAAGGGATAGCTGTCCTTCGAGCAAGACTTATTTAGGTCTGTGAAATCTACACACATTCTCCACTTTCCATTGGCCTTAGGCACAATGACTGCATTTGAGAGCCACTCCGGATAGGTAACCTCTCTTATGAACTCGGCCTCTTCCAACTTTTTCACCTCTTCCCGGATGACCTCATACTTCTCCCTGGAGTAGACTCTTCGCCTCTGCTTGATAGGCCTGGCATCTCTGTCCACGTTGAGCTTGTGGGTCATGATCTCTAGGTCGATACCAGGCATGTCTGCATGACTCCATGCGAAGACACTTTGCCTCCTCCTGAGGAAGTTTATCATCTCTTCCTTGATCCTTGGCTCTAGGGCCTTGCCGACCTGGACGATTTTTTCCAGCTCGTCCTCATTGAGGACGATGGATTCTACCTCTTCCGCGGCCTCGCCCTTCTTCAATTTTGTTTCATCTCTCGGGTCAAGAGTGTCAATGCTGTAAGTGGTGGTTGCTCTCTTATGGGCCTCTCTCTCTTCGGCCGAGTTGAAGTAACACTCCCGCGTCGTGGTCTGGTCCCCTTGCACTTCCCCTAGTCCATAAGGAGTCGGGAATTTTAGCATCTGATGGACCGTCGATAGCACGGCTTCAAACTCTTTGAGGGCCACTCTTCCGATGATGAGGTTATAGGCCGAGAAGACATTTTCGTCCATAACAAAAAAGTTGATCTTCTTGGTCAGCCTCTTAGGCCATTCATCCCCCAACCGTACATCCATTTCATACATGCCCAATGGGTGCACCTTCTCACCACTGAAGCCTATCAACGGGTGATGGTAGGGCACCAGCATTGCCCTGCTAAGACCCAAGCTCTTGAAACAAGGCCAGAACATCACATCTGTTGAGCTTCCACCATCTATGAGGATTCTCCCTACATCGCACCCATGCACCCTTGTTGTTATGACTAAAGGGTCATCATGGGGGGCTAAGATGACCTTGAAGTCGAGTCTGGAGAACCCCACTACGAGGGTGTCCATGTCCACCTTCTTTCTCTTCTACACGGCATCGAAAGACGTTAGATTCACAATCTCAGGCTTGGCCACTGACCTGGCCTATGCTACATGAGACTTCCTATCGGCTACCTCAGAGCCACCTCCTGCAAATCCCCCACATATGGTGCTAACACCAAAGGAGATCATTCTGACCCTCTTCACCGGGGTGTTGTCATCCTTTGGCGGGAGATCCGGGTCATCTCCATCATCACCCTCTGAATCATCATGCCTTCTAGCCGGGACATCGCCACGGCACCTGTCATTTCTTCTCTTCTTAGGGTCTTCTCTTCCACCCTTTGGGGCCTTGCCATCCACATACTTTCTCAGCTTCCCAGATTTCATCATCTTCTCAATCTCATCCTTTAAAGCGAAGCATCTATCTTTGATATGGCCGTGATCCTGATGGAACTCACACTAGAGGTTTTTGTTCCTCTTATGTGGTGGGGCCTTCAGCTTCTTTGGCCACCTCAGAGTCCGATCAGTCTTAATCTCAATAAGGATGTGTTCACAGCTCACAATCAGAGGAGTGTAATGAGCAAACTTGTCATCACCTGACCTCTTCTTCCCCTCTTTCTTGCTTTGGGACCTCCCAGGGCCACTGCGGTTCTCCTCCTCATATTTGGCGGCCATTGCTTCTTCCGCATTCATCACTTTCCCTGCGGTGGCCAGCAGCTCCGCCATGGAGCTAGGGGGGTCTTCTTCCAGCTTCCACAATAGCTTCCCCTTCTGGAGGCCTCCTATCAGGGCGGTCATGGCTATGCTCTCTTCGTAGTCTTCCACCTCCAACTTCTCTTTGTTGAATCTTGCTATGTAGTCTCTTAGGCTTTCACCCTTGGCCTGTTTGACATACAGCAGGTGGGTAGTCTTCTTCTGGGGTCTTACCCCAAAGCAGAAGTTGTGGATGAACTGCTTAGCCAGGCCTTTGAAGTTCTCAATTGAGTTTTTCGGAAGGGAGGTAAACCAACTATGAGCTGCCCCTGTCAATGTCCCTGAGAAGGCCCTGCACTTCATCTCATCGGGTATCGAGTAGATGTCCACTGCCGACTGATACATCTCGATATGGTGCACAGGGTTAGTGCTGCCATCATACTTAGGAGTCACTGTAGGAGGCTTGAACTTGGCCGGGGTTGGGAACCCCACTATCCTAGCCACAAATGGGGAGCCCTCTGAGTAACCCCTTCTTCATTGGGTCCCTGCTTTTAATGAGGTCCCCGATCTTCTCCTCAAGGCGTTGGATAGAATCATTCCAGGGTCTTCTGTCATCAACTTGGCCGAGGTTGTCCCCTGCCACCTCCCTGCGATGGACAGAGGGTTCCCCAGCCACAACACGTTGACTGTTGACCTCTTCCTGTTCCCTGGCTCTTCTTCCACAGGGTCGGCCTTGGTCTGGCCGACCTTGCCTACCACCTCTTTGAGAGCCTGTTGCGCTCCTCGACCTTGATAGCCTGTGTCTTAGGTCATTTACCGGGCCCAGCCTCTCGAAGGCCGACCCTCTTTGTTGGGCCTCTTCTCTTCTTCAGCCGACACATCCATCTTGGCCGACACCTCCTTGACTCTGCCTAAGAGGTCGTATAGTGTCATTTGACACCTCATACGGCTCCCAGCAGTCTTCTGGGGCTTCTTCAGCTTCTAAGTCATCATACATGTCCTCTGGGCAAGGGTTTCCTTGCCTCCCCAGGCGCAAGAGCCTAGGGTCAGCAACGTCCCTCCTCCGCTGGGGTGCAGGCTGGTCCTTCATTGGCACCTGGGGTGGTCCCCTGGCATTCAGGATGAGGCTGAACTGCCGCCGGCATGATCATGTCCGGTGAGACTCCAGGTGACCTCATCATCATGGTTTGACTGAGCTGGGCAAATTTCTCCTTCATGGCTTGTTGTGTTGCAGCTAAGGATTTCAAGGCTGCTGCTACCTCCGCCATTTCGGACTGGGGAGGAGCCTGACTGGAGCTAGCCCCTCCACCTCCGGGCGGTGGAAGAGGCGGTGGTAATTCTGGTGCCATGTATTAATAATAAAGAGCTTGAACAGCAAGTGAGCTTAATACCTTAAAGGACCTCTTTCAATGGTGAAACAGCTCCACGCAAGGGGTGGTTCCTGGTTCACCACCAGAGTCTCCGGTGAGGTTAAGCAGAAAAAGAGGAAGAGATAGCTTCTCGTTCCCACAGACGGCGCCAAAATGATGATGCTAAGAATCAGCACCACCGTGCAAGGTGTTTTAAATCTCAATACAGGTATAAAAATGGCAGCACAGCTATAGAAAGAGATAAAAGAAGGAGATGAGTATAAGAGGAGAGGGCACAAGTATATAAGTGGTTCAGCCAATCTGGCCTACGTCCACTGTGAGTGTGTGAGCAATATCACTGAAAGAAGGCACTAATGGCCATGGATACAATCTCTCAAGCTTTCTCTCTCTACTGTAGATTTAGACAGAGTTTTAGCTAGGGTTGAATAACTTGGATCCCTTTGCAAGGTAGGGGATGATCCCTATATATAGTGCCTAGGGGGTGTAATGTACCCCCCCCCCATGCATGTAATGAGCATGTGGGTGGTAGCCTCACCAATGTGGGAGCGCCATCTGTCACTGTCACATGTAAGTAATGATGATGAAATATTCTCCCACATGTGGAGAATAATCTTGTTACAACTGATTTGTGCCCAGGTGTCCTTATCCAAATGTCAACTGATGCTCGGCAGTCATATCTGGTGAATGACCTCGGCCTGGGAGAGGCCGAGCTGTAAAGGCTTGATGTCCGTTCAATCCGAGATGTGTTATAAGGAGTCTCGGCCTGATCTCAGCCGAGACATATACTGGGGTCGGCCCGAGCCGAGGTTGGACATACAGCATGCTGATGATTACTAATGCTTCTTGTCACCTCGGCCCAAGCCGAGGCAGGCCTTGTTCCATGTTGAAGGTTAACAAGGCTCCTTGTCACCTCGGCCTACTCCCGGCCGAGGTTGCTATACCCAGGTACATGAGGATGTTGTTGATGCCTGCGATGCGCGTAGTGTCCATTGAAGTGTATATGGTAGTGTCGGCCTGGGCCGAAGTTGGTCTGGCCGAGGGATAATATCGTGGGCCCATGGCCTACATAGGGTCGATCAATGTCTCGGCCATCATCTCGACCGAGGTTTGTGTCTCTGGGCCGAGGTTACACTTGGGCATATCAATAATAGACCCAGGAAGGTGAACAAAGATAAGTTGGTCATCGACTTCTTGAAAAATAAATTATCTAGAGTATGGTATCCACGCGACGATCCCCTAGTAGTCACCATCAATATTGATGAAGCTAGAATTTCCAGGGTCCTGGTCGATAATGGAAGCTCGATCGATGTTTTGTACTTTGATTGTTTCCAAAGTTTGGGATTAAATACCATAGACCTTTAATTGGGTTTTCAGGAGAAAAAGTCTATCCATTAGGAACCGTGAAACTAGAAGTCTTGCTCGACGTTTGGTCGATCAGTCGAACAGGGAAGATTTATTTTTTCATTATTGATCAAAATGGATTGAAGAAGATCAAAGCAGTACCGTCCACCATCCACCAGTGTCTGAAGTTCCCCATTCACTTTAGAGTTAGCATAGTCAAAGGTGATCAAAAGGTGGCCCGAGAGTTCTATCATTCACCAAGACTGTTATTTAAGAATGCAATCTTGACGTCCATTTGACATATCTCATAGTCAAGATGAGTCACAATGGATAAAAAAATCTCGATAAACTTTGGCATCGCTACCGATGACAAGATTTAGTCATAGGCAATCCCCTATTTCTGAGTAAACCCTTTTACAACAAAACCTTCCATAAAGGTTTTCACCTTCCCATCTACCTTTTTTCTTGTAGATCCACTTGCATCCGATGGGTTTTACCCTATCAAGAAAGTTTATAATTGCCCTAACTTGATTCGAGTACATAGAATCCATCTCCATATACATAGCCTTAAGCCAAATTCAAAGTCCTTGTATTAAGTGCCTCATTATAGGGCCTGGTATCCTTTTTGTGTTCCCATAGGATCGAACTAAGGTGTTTACTCAAATACACTAGCCTATCAGGCTGAATCCAGACTCTCCCACTATGATGTGGCTCCACTTGTGGTCTAATTAAGTGACACATGTATCCTAATCATCGATAATATTACCACTATCATTCAGCCGTGTACTATTGATATCAAATTGCATTTCATCATATACGAATGGTTCAGAAGAAATTGCTTAGTTTTTCCCTCTTAGATTTTATAAGATCATCTTACTTTTGGGTTCGTGGTCTATCATATAATCTTCCACGAAGTACCGAGCATTTGTGCTAACAAATACCCTCTAGTCCTTAAGATCATGAAATTAACTACCCTTTATTCCTTTCAATTAACCTGCAAAGATACATACATATGTCCTTGATTCCAACTTCAAGTCTTCTTCCTAAAAACATGTGCTCGACAGCCCAAAATATAAACATATCCTAGACTAGGCTTATGTACATTCCACAATTCCATAGGAGTCGTTGAAATATATTTGAAAGGAACTAAGTTCAGTAAGTATGTGACCATCTCTAATTCAAAACCCCAAAATGAATCCTAAGACTTCGAGTAGATCTAACCACGTCCAAAAGACTCATGTTCTTTCTTTTATCCATACCATTTTTTGTTGTGGAGTGCTTAGTGCATACAATTAGGATCTAATCCCCATTTATGATAGATGATTCATAAATTCTACCAAGCGATACTCACCTCCACGATCAAATCGTAGGGTTTAGATTAGTTTACCATGCCTATGTTCCACCTCAACCTTATATGCTTTGAACTTATCAAAGGTTTATAATTGTGTTGCATAAGGTAAATATAACCACACCTTGAATAGTCATCAAAGGGAGTGATGAAATACTCATAACCACATTTTACTTAGATTATTATAGGGCCACACAAATCAGAATGAACCAGATCCAATAAATAGCTTTATAACCTATGGTCATGAACGACCTCTTGATCATTTTACATTCTAACCAAGAATCATAAATCAAAAATTCCTCCACTTCAATAAGAATAATTGTCCATTTGAAACCATTCTTTTCATTCTTTTTATATTATTATTACTTAAGCATAAGTGCCAAAGATATGTTTGGTTCAACATAGAAGGCTATTTTGTCTTTAGGTTATTTCCATTTGAGTTATTCAATTCAACATTTAGCATTTAAGGTGAGTCATGCTTTATAATATAAAGATAATTTTGTAATGTACCAGAACAGATAAAAAACTTGCCATTTTTTTATTAAAACATATTTATTCAAATGAACTAAATACCCATTCAATTTCTTTTAATGGTAGGAATATAAAAACTATCTTCTTAAATTAAATTTTTGTCTCCGCCAAAATTTAAAAGTAAAAATCCTATTAGTAATACTGATGATTTACCCCTATCACCCGTGACCAGAAATATTTTCCCTTCACTGAGCTTCTTGATTACCTAGAACTCATAAAAAGAATTGTAAACATGATTAGTGTCTCCCGAATCTACGTGCCAGGTTCAAGTAGATTGGACCACAAAGTATATCTCAATGATAAAGCAGAAATTACCTTTTCCATTCTTATATTTAGCCAAGAAAATTGGGCATTGCTTCTTCCAATGTCTAAAGCTTTTGCAGATGAGGCACTTGCCTTTTGGCTACTTCCCAGATCCTAGAGGCTCAACCACTATTTTAATTATCATAAGTTGTACCTGAGACTTTCCTTCTTTTTCTTACCTTTCAAAACAGGAAAAGATGGGCCTCTCTTAGTAAATTGACCAACACCCTTTTGTTTTAAGATATTCGTCAATTCTTGGAGTTCTTTAAGTAATTGCACTAAAGAGTGATACAATTTGTTCATGGAATAATTTAGACAAAACTGCTTAAAAGATTTTGAGAGTGATTGGAGCATGAAATATATTTAGGATCCCCCGTCGATTTTTTATCCAAACACTTCCAGTTCCCCCAAGATGGACATCGTTTTAAGAACATGATCACACATGGGAGTATCATCTAGAATCTTTATGTTTCTCAATCTTACCATAGCATCCAATCCTATGACACGATTATTATCCTCAAATATGTTCATGAGGTTCAGAATTATGTCGTAACAACTTGATATATTCTGAAACTGGTGTTGCAACACATTGTTTATAGAGGCCAATATGTAGCAACGGGCCATATGATCAACTTTTAAATTTATAAAAGTTGATCATATGTATCTTACAATGCTCGACGGGGCATGGTTCATTTAAAACAAACTTATAATCCTCAGTAGTAAGGACAATGTCAAAATTTCTTTTCTAGTTTATGAAATTTATTCCAATTAGTTTGTTTTCCTTTAAGATAAAATCAAGTGGGTTGAATGTTGAGCCCATTTTTGAAATCTGTAAATCATCATTTGAAAAAAAAACAAATTAAATATATGAGAATTAAATTTGTCTTCCCACTACTGCCAATTAAAAATTATTATCGTCGGCCATTCTAATTCCCTTGTGAAGTGAGATTTCTCTTTGGGAGCATAAATCACACCACCTTGAATAAGACAAATTTTTCATCTTTTATTTATGTTATCCAGATAGTCCATGAAACTAATGTCTAACATAATTGAATAGCCGATGTATTTTGATCTCATAATTAATAACAGTGACTCCATTGGAGGGAGGATATCATTAGTTATGTTTATACCATCGGTTCATTCCTCGAATTTGAATCCTCGCGTGTAGAAATTCCCCATTAGGAGTGTAGACACTCAATTATTCTCCTTAATAATACCAAAGGAGTATGGAACAATTTGTGGAACCTCCCAGCCCTATATAAAAACCCAAGGCATTAATTACATTAGGGGTGGCCTAAATAACACCAGAATAATTGCCCCAAAGCCTTATGAAGCCCAAATATAAATGATCCAAACAACTTGAAACCAACCCAAAATTAGACCCAAAATACAAAACATGCTGTTATAACCTATTGGTACTGGAGTACAGTGTAACATGACCAATTGATCCTGTTCGAGACCTATCGATCATGAGCCCGTGTAGTTTTGCCTAATAAATAAGCTTTCACCTACTAGTTTTGCACACAACAACTACGCCTCTTGAATGATTCCTTTCTACTTTGAAGACTATTCTCTCTAAAAAAGCCTCAAAACTCACTTCTTTACCTTCTAAACCTCTTTTAAGCCAAGATCTAAAACCATAACCCAAAGTCCTAACTTTCGTCTTCTCGCATAAACCCAAAAGAGGCTAAAAAGACTTATTTTGTCTCTTTCTTTCTGATTTTTTTCTTCCAAAAGGATCCATCCCTTAAAGTAACCTTAGATCCACACAAAAAATGTTGATTTCAAGTCGAAACAATGTGAAATGGAAAGGTTCACATGTAACATCACATGTACACTTACTTTTACTATTTTAATTTGAAATTTAGACCAAAAGGGTGATATGTTATGCTGCAACACCACCCTAACGCATCTTCTTCTTCATCTATTTCTTTAGAAATGGCTTTTCTCTAAATATCATGTCCGAGATACATTGACTTTGATTCTGTAGGTTAGAGGATTACTAAGAGTGTTAGAGAATCCCGATCTCTAAAAATCATGTCAGATATTATACATATTTACATATTTTTGCTTTTTGTTTATACATATAACAAAAAATCAAACAAAGTGCTTCAAAACCATGAAATACTCTCATGTAAGTTAGAGGATTACTAAATCTAGGGATTATACCGACTATTTTATTCTCATTGTCAAATATATCAATATTCTTTCATCATTAATGTGACTTTATAAGTGAATCTATCCCATTCAAGTTCTTTCATGAATATAAATCATTTACATCTTTAGATCTAGTCTTGTCTCACTCTAAGATACCTATAAATATAAAGGAAAGCTTAGATCTCTTAGATCGAGCCTCTATAAAAGGTAGAATCCCTCTTGACTATTCACGAACTACGTGAAATTTGAAATACGTAGTCTCACTCCGACTGTCATCTGAGTGAACAAGTCGAACTTTGTATATGTTTATCCTTTGTCTATATTATCTACACACATCCCACACTTCACTGCACAGTCCATGAATATATTAACCATTTTCATTTTATTATTTATTTTTATACCATAATAGGATACACACATAATTTATATCTACATTTGAGAACGAAAAGGCAGAACGGGTGCCTAACACCTTCCCAATTTGTGCCCAGTCCCTGAATCTTTGACTCTCTGGTTAAACGTGCAGACCACTTGCTTTCACTAAGGCCTCTATGCAGAATTACCCCTTCATTTTTTTGGTTTTTGTAAAATAAGTTGGTGACTTTTTTCCTTTCAAATAAGAATAAGGTGATGATTACAAGTCTTGCAAACAACCTATTTTCCCCAACAATATGTCTAAAAGGATACGTGTGCAGGGGGCATTAGAAGAGGCGTGTCGCCTCGGATTCGGGTTCTCACAGTGGAGACTTCACTGAGGACATTTTTTATTAAGTGGACTGAACTCATTTTAATGTAGATATATATTTACTTTAGCATGTTATCCCTATACATTCATGTATATGATATTCTTTACTATTTATTCTTAGATACCTGACTAGGTAGAAAAATATTAGTATTAGATGCTCCCGTAGGAATAAGATTACACCCTAGGTATCTCTCAAACCTTGGTTGCATTATGTATGCCAATATACGTAATAATCTCAAGTGAAAATGGCTCTTTCTAAAGAAAAAAAAACTTTCCAAAAGACGCATACTACTTAACCGCATAACATCTGCATATCATTACATACCTTATTACCCTAGAAAGCCTAGATAAGGGACTTGGGTCTAACCAACGCGGGTCCTTAGCAATATTTTCCACTCTTCTTAGCCTTGTACCCTTGGTATATATGGAGTGGTATATTCTCGGTGAACATCACTCATGTACTCGAGTATATCAAGTCAGATCTCCCACGTATTGTCTCAACGGGGTTTATCGGGAGGCTCGATTCATGTGCATTCGGGTATATTAAAATGGCCCTATCACATGTATCCTTAAGGTATATTATGAGGTTCATAGACAAATAAATAAGCCTTTAGCCTCGCGAAAGGCCTTGCATAACCTCATACAGTAGAATCTTAGGACATAGCCAAAAATAAAATAATTTAAGAGATTCATTAAGTGGTAATATCTATCGAAAGGATTATGTATCTACCAGAAAGTTTCCTTGAATATAATAGGACTCGAGGATTTAGAAAAATCCAGTCACTTTTCACAACGCCTTACAAGATACTTCAAGCTAAGTGAGCAGTACTGTTGGAAATGGATCATCACCCGAGCTTACCCAAATAAAAAAAACATGTTTGCTTAAGCTCATGTTTATTGTTCTTAGAATAATTCTTAGGCAAGAACTTAATCCCACGTTTCTTGTAAATATCATAGTTATTATCTTGGATGAGGGACGAAAGTTTCATCTCTCAAACTCTCGCATCGCATAGTCTTGATAACATGCAAAATGATAAGAGAATGTCATTGACTAACATTCTAGCTGGCCTAACTTCCATAAGAAGAAAAATGTCAACTCTCACTCAAGATCGAATCTCTCTCCGTAGTCGATTGAAGAATATCGAGGTATAATGAGAAAATCTACATCCTGCTAATACTATGCCTCCATCAGCAACGATCCATGTAACCAATAACCCTCCGATTATGAGTACTGAAAGCACTATTACAGCCAATACAATTGAGACTCCAATGGATATTGTACGCCTTATAATGGAGTTCCAAACACACTAATAAAATTTTCGATAGCTCTGACCTTTCAACAATCTTGCAGACATCCAATGCCTATATCTTTGTCCTAATTTTAGGTTTTATGAAAAATTAAAGATATCGAATATTAAAAATTTTATGGGAATAGGACCGCAAAATATTCACCTCAAAATCTATGTCCGAGTCATGCAAGCTCTAGGGGCTTCCAAGGAAGTCATGTTCTAGATATTCGAACTCACATTTGTAGGGGAGCACTCAAATACTTCTTATCCATAGATGATGGTCGAACCCCAAGCTATAGTGACAAATATAGAGAGTTCATGAAATAGTACAAATAAAATAACGAGCTAAAAATAACCCATTAGGACCTGTAGATGGTTATTCTTTCTTACAGAATGCGATATCGACTATTTGAACCAAAAGTATATCGAAGGACAAACCATTGTGAATTATTTGACCGAGTATCCTTTAGAAGAACAAGACAGGATCACCACTCACTTCCCGAATTAAGACATTCTGGTGATAATAAGACGAATACATATGGTAATTATACTTCGATAAAGAAACTAATGAGAAAGGATGTAACATTGGAATATTATTGGTTTCGCTAGATTGAAGGAATCAACCTTTATTAAGTTGAATTTTGACTGTACCAACAACAATGTTGAATATGAAGCTTGAGTTTCGAGGATGAAGATATCCCATCACAATGGAATACGAAGAATCGATGTGTCTTGAGTCTCTCCCCTAATTATCTGTCAGATCCTAAGGCATTGGAAAATGAAGGAGGAAAAGTTATTGACAAATCACGAATACTTAAAGGAAGTAACTTCTATACTCAATGATGTCCAATTTTTATATCTCCCAAGGGCTTGGAATAGTTTTGATGATGCCTTGGAAACTCTTGCCATCATGGTAGATATCCCCGAAGAAATGGATAGACTTCAAGTGTATGTATGCAAACAGGAGAGACATAGGTTTAGGTACAAAATCTACATGACCAAAACTGCAAATAAAGGGCCATGGTATAGAGATATAAAATAACTTATTCAAAAAGTAAAGTATCCTTAAAGATCCAGTAAAAAAGATGAATCAGTGCTTAGATGTTGGACTGTTAAATTCATCATATGCATCTGACAGTTGTATAAAAAGCATCATGATGTCACTATTTTACAATGTCTTGATAAAAGTAAAGTGGAAAAAGTGATGGAAGAAATCCATAAGGGATAGTGTGATCCTCGCATGAATGGTCACATGCTAGTAAGAAAAATCATTCTCCGAGGGTATTATTGGAGCATCCTTTACCATGACTACAACAAGTATGTCCAATGATGATCGAAATGCTAATGATTCACCAACTTGCAATATCTCCCTCTAAGAGAATTGTATAACATGATGTCATCGTGATCATTTTCAACCTGGGGAATTGACATCATAATGAAGGTAACTCAGAAAGCCTCTAACAACCATTAGTTCATTCTGGTAGCCATAGATTATCTCACTAAGTGGGTCAAAGAAAAATCGTACGTTGTGATGATTGTTAAGAAAGTGGCCCAATTTATACGGAAGAATATGATCTGTAGATATTACATGCCCTTTGATCTATTCTACAATAATGGAATGCATTTTGAGGTAAAGATCATATAACTTATTTAATAATACGAGATTTAGAGGCATAAGTCTTCTCCATATTGCCCGTGGATGAATGGCATTATAGAGTTAATTAATAAAAACATGAAAGTTATACTAAGTAAGATGATCGAAGAATGTCAAGATTGTGCCAACTCAATTCCATATGCACTTTAGGGATACCGATCCACTACCCGAAAACCTACTAGAGCCACGTCGTACTCACCTATATACGAGATGGAATCATGATTTGTAATAAACATGGAAATACCTTCCCTAAGAGTGCTACTTGAAAATTAAATTTTAAATTTGACTAGGTAAAGAGAATATATAAAGATATGTCATTATTGGATGAACTATGACTACTAACACACTGCCACGTACAGGGTTACCACAGACTCATTGCCAAAGCAATCAAAAAGAAGGTTAAAGATAGAAGAGTTAAAGAAGGAGACATAGTATTGAAAGAGGTCATAGAGCCCATATGGGATCCCCAAGGTAAATTTTGTCCTAACTAGACAAAACCATATGTTGTGAAGAAGATTATGCCAGGGTAGTGCAACCCTCCTAATTGATCTCAATGGAATATAACTAACTAGGATAGTTAATTTATATCTTCTTAAGAATTACTATGTGTGACAAATAATTTAGTTAAATAAACTAATTTTTAAGCCAAGAACTACGTATGACCTAATCCTCCATAAACTAAAAGAAACTCCTCAACACTGTTAATAATTCAATTATTCCATATAATGGAGGTATGCAGGAAAACCTTAGTGGTTCGATTAATAAAATAACACCCCTTCACAGGTAAAGCCTTTCTCTTTTTACTCTATCTTATATTTTTTATCACTAAAGAACGAATTGTATGGTCGTAGGATGATAAAGAAAGGTTTGAGGCTCTCATGAAGACTCATTTTTCATTAAAATAAATACTTTCATTACAAGCCACATTCATCGTCATAAGTAAAAAAACATCAAACTTTCATAAAGTCACAAAAATCAACTTAAGGAGAGTTTCTACCAACATTGTCCGAAGAACCGAAATACTCTTTCGCATAAATACTCATGTCATGAGAACCACTGTTATTTCTTATTTCCATCTTGTTATATTTGATGTGGAAGTAAAATTTACACCCCGATCATACAATAAGTAATTCCTTGAATATCCTTTGATCCTGATATGGTCAACCCAAAAAGACAATGAAGGAATGTCTCCCTCAAGACCTTTGGATCTCTAGTCTTCTCCCACAACCATAGAAGGTATTTCTCAGATAAGTACATTTCCATACTGGCATATAATGCTTCGAGGGAAATAAAAAGATGTGAAGTACAAGGCACAAAGGTGAATATAAGGGAACGATTCCATAGACAAGCATAGTACTATAGTTGGAAGCTAAGGGAAGAACAAATGAATGTAAGAATGAACAGACATAAAAAAACCAATAAACCCACACCACCTCAATCTCCATGAAATGGATAAGTGGCTCGCGAGTAATAAAATCAGCGAGTTGATACGTAGAAGATGAAGGGTCCCCAATCAATATCGACCTTTCCAAAAACCATATATACAAGAGAAAGGGGCTTTCATGAAGATAGGAGCATTGTTGATAGTGATAAGATAATAGGCCATTGATAGTCTCGCCAAATATCAAGGGTATTAGACTCTTACCTTATTTTATATGTAATACTACGCCCATTAAGCGAATGTCAATGCATGTAATACCAGTTATCAAAAGATGTTGAGATACCAAAGCCATAGCTAAAGCAACGTTTCAACCACCTTTGTACCTCCTCTCGAAATGTCATAAAAAATAAGGAAATAACTATCATGAGATCCATCCCTTCTTTAGTAAGGAACTTACACTTTATGAGGTGGTCCACCTCCAACAGTTTCTTAAGACCATATAAGGATATTCTATGAGTTGGTCTATATCGTACGCTATTCTAAGGCTCTAATATTCAAAAATAGGATGCATATCTTGTAAGGCAATACAAAATACATGATCTTCTGGGTACCAGAAGTGAGCATCCGCCTACAATAATGCCCAGTCCACAATAATGGTCCTCCAAGATAGAAAATGAACTAGGAAAAAATATTTAAGGCTCGAGAGAAAACAATCATCGAAACTACAGATGAAAGACTCTACCTGAAGATTAAAAATAATATGGTAGTCGAAACGTGGAAGAGCCATCTCGAGAAAATTTTTAGAAGAAAACGATATTGTATCTAGACTGTGAGAAATAAGTGATGAAATTTTGACATTTCAAACAAGATTTTTCCTCCATTTATAGGGAGTAATGAGTGAGTGATTGGTTCCCCTAAGACCAATCAGTCCTCCTATCAATAGAGAATCTGCAGGCCTACAGATCTAGAATCAGATTGAAATGACATTATAAAAATGGAAACTGTGGTGAATCCAAAATTGTGAAAATAATATTTTTGTCATTTTAAGCTTTAATGTTGTTTTTTATATATATACCTCATGCGTGTGTCGTAATTAAATAAAATTAGCATGAAATATAAATGACTTAGAGCGCAAAAATAATTGTAAGTAACATTCCCCAAGTAAAAATATTTCTCCATCTCTCATAAATCCTAATAAATTGTTCTAAGAATAAAGGACAACACTTTTTAATCCTCAAAAAATTAAAAAATACACAAAACCCGTATATAAATAATCTAAAAATGAACACTAGTGCCCACAAAGGAAGATTCTCCACAATTCGCATCATCGTCGCTTGAGTTAGATACAATCGTTTGTGACTTTTCACCCTCTCAAATTATTGGACCTCCCGAGGGAACCACAGGAGAAGTATGACCCATGTACTGAGGATGAACCATCTAGGAAGACTCCGGAAGGCACCGTAAAAGAAAATATCCAAGGTATTGATCACGAGATGACCCAAACCTAAATCTTTCATCATCCTACGAATAAAATGTAGGTATGAGCCTAATAATCAGGACAACTGCTTTAATACCACACGAGGAAGATTTAAAGTTGATAATAAAATATCAACACATCAGAATTTGATGTAAAGAAAATAAAATAAAAGGAAAAAATAAAATAAAAGAATACATTATATTCCTCGACCCTTGCAAGAATAGAAAAATAAGGATGGGAGGCAGGTACGAAGGCCTCGTACTGGACTTCATTATCATCAGTAAACTGAATTGATAAGTTGGCAGAGCCGAAGACTAACCAGGTGCTGCAGTAAACTCAGTAGAAGGACCCTCGAAAGGTGGGACTAAAGTGGTTGTTGGAGGAGCCTCTCTTGAACCCTGATCCTCTATGGATGATAGTTTCTTTTGGCACCAATCTCTCTGTAATGAACATGTATTAGGGCATAGTATAATAAAAATGAGAACTCACAAACAAAATGCCCCTAGTATATGCTATCAGATCATTAGGAGAAAGAAAATGCGGCTCTATCATCTGGTAAGGAGGCACCACCGGTTGAGCCAATCGAGCAAGGTGATTCCACTGGTGACAACCCTCTTCCCCAAACAGAAAGTTGCGTCCCCATTAGTACATAGATGCAGTTGTGAAGTAGTCTGAGTGACAATCTTGTCCTCCACCCAATACTCTCGAGACATAATCCACGAGAAGAAAGTAACCTATAATACAAAAAGATAATAAGAAAAATAAAAATTGCAAATGTTGGAGAAAGGAAAAAAAGGGATACATATTACCTACATAGTCAACCCACTTAAAAGAGTTTGTATCTCTCCCTAAGTATACGTATAAAATCCCAACCTGGGGTTGACCTGCCACCATCTTCTCTGACGAGGCCAACTATCCTCCTTAGTATCTTTCAGAGAATACCTATGGAGCCCAAAGACCTCAAAAGCCTATATTTAAAACTAAGCATAAAAAGATATATTTGTAGAAGAATAAAATAAGGCAAAAATGAAGGAAATAAAATAAAACGTAGCTCTGAGATCACCATGTAGCCTATGGGACTCTTAGTCACCCGTCTGGACTTAGAGCTCATATCGATAAAGAGAAAACCCAAAGTAGAGTTGCATCAGTCATAATATTGAATCCAATTGAAGTATCTAAGAGGGAAAAGTACACCCTTATGAATGGCCTTGTGGTGGGAAGATTAAATGGCATGGCCCAACAAGAAGAGCATGAAAATTGTGGCGAACTAGTGAATCGATGTCGCATCATGTCCCAAATGCATCTAGTGACCCCGTATATGAGTCTCAAGAGACTTAAGAGATAAAGTTGCTCCAGACCGAATAGTGGGAACAAAACCCAGAGTAGCTTGGATAACCTCCCTCGATAACCTGACATGATAAGGAATCATCACTAAGGATGTGCCAGATAGTAAACTGATTATGATATGTAAGTCTAGAGGGTGAGATTCATCTTACCCACCGAGGGGTGAAATGTAAATGTCATGTCCTACAACCTCTTCGCCAGCATCGAAATCATGGCGGTTGATAGGATTGTCACCAAAGAGTCCATAAAGAGTCTGAAGCTTAAACCATAATTAATATTTTGGATGACCTCCGAGAATGACTCATCAGTCCACAAGGACACTACTAGGTTAGGGTAACCCCTAAATCGAAGGTGTGGACTATGACCCCAAAAAGGGGTGTTATGGGGAAATCGCATATAAAAATAAATTTACATATAAATAAGCCATATAGAAAAAAAAATAAAGATATACACGCAAATAAAAGCATCTCAAAAATAAAAGAGGTAGTAATTTTACTGTAAAACAATGCACATGACTGACCACTATATACAATAATAGACATATAACTGTTGAGCTCTCGAAGAAGTTCCCGATTGCCCAACTGAGGAATGTAATAATGAACTCCTTCATCCCTTTCTCTCCAAAATCTTTCTAGAATGCCCTGAAAGTCTTGAATTTTCTAGTGTGCGATCTCCCCAAAGTAAGCCTTGTGTATGGGCACTCTCGAAGATAAAACTTGGAAATTTGTGAGAGAAATAACTTTCTCTCTCCTCACCCCTTCCAAGAACATGAATATAATTTATTTAATTTTCTCTCTCTATCTCTATCTATCTCTCTCACTCACTCACTCTCTATCTCTCTTAGGATGTGTTATGTTGCTTAAAACTCTACCTTAGGCATGTATATGTAATTAAACATGTGGGCTTAGGTCAATTAGGGTTTCCAGAGTGTTTGGGCCTACTACTTTAGTAATGGACTATACTAGGGACCTAAGTTTCCAAACGACAATAACAAAATCCCATATTACTTTTTGTAATATATTTATTTCAAATTTAATTATAATTAACTCCATTAGATAATTATAATTGCACTCTAAATCAATTGTCAAATAATTACTCGAATACTGAAGTCTTTGTTTTCAAAGTTAGATATTCCATAATGTGATTCCCCGTGTAAAGAAAATAATACCCCCGTGGTGACATTCAATTCTCTGCTAATTGATTTTCAACAATATCTTATTTATTCCTTGATCTCAAACTTAACATATTTGATATTTTAACGGGTTATAAATAATACACTGATTAGATTTACTCATGGAATCAAAACTTATAAGTTTATTAAAATGGTATCATAATCCCAAATATCTTCCAGATGCGAATTCCTTTGGGAACAGGTCCTCGGACATGTACACACAACGATTACCCAACTTATAAAGATTTAGGCCCAATATATTGGATCGCACTCATAACAATCGAAGTAATAATTGTATGCCCATTCCAATCCTCATTTTCCTCGGGACTACAAATCTATGCACCATTTGCAAACGCTATGAGATTTTGCAAGTCTAATATAAGCAATACCTAGACTTGAATCTCACCCTTATACCGTTTAATACATCCTCATGTATCAGTATAATATTCTTAAAACTATCAAACGAATTCATGAGCCATAAGACAAGTTCCCACAGTCGAGATAAACTACTAAGATCGTAGTCGCAACTTTACGGATGAGATGACAACACCCTATCTAGGATGTGAGCCATTTATTTAAACTGGAATCAAAATCCCGCTCTTCTCTGATCAGGCCATACCTTATTCATTAGAAATCCAACTAAGTTCAATTGATCGACATTTATATAATATATTTAAAACAAATATAAGGCATTATCAAAAACATATTTCTCATTTCAAAATGAACTTTACACACCTTTTATTAATAAATAAACATCATACATGGTATTAATAATAAAACCCCTAATTTAGAAGCATAAAGAATCATTACATTAATTTGATTAGAAAACGTTTGGATACATGGACGCCACTAAAGGTTACCCTAAAGAGAAAACATGATAAGTCTCCTCAGAAATGGCAACGTAATTTGATTTTTGGGCAAGTCATGTGCCTAACCCTGGTACTAAAGAGATACCTAACGAATTAAGACCAAACAAATCAAGATCGATATCAATCCTGATATTTTAGAAAGCATAAAGGATAGGGACTTCCAATAAATAATCTAAACACTCACGACTTTCCGACAATAGGATAAACATGATCAAAACCATATTAATGAGGATTCTAGATAAGATCCATCTTATAAGAAGTCTAAGGAAAGACAAACACTTGTAAATATTAATAGTGACATTAATTCATTAGGAAGGTCATGGAATTATCATTGTAGACATGCTCTTATCTATAATTTTCTAGCGCCAAGTTTGAGTTTATTTGTAAAGATAAGGTTGATCTTATCGAGCCATGTAAACCCTCTATCATTAAATCTTTTTCTTTGTGTATTTAGCTATAAATGTGGAAATCATAAATTATTAGGATTTATTCTCCGTACAATGTTAATTCTCATACCAAGATTTGATAATGTGCTATCTTATTAAAAAAATTATTTATTTATTAATTTACTATTATTAATATGGGGGAATTATCAGAACAAATTGGAATAGCTGACACATGTCTGACAGCTCAGATAAAGGCTCACAACTTGAAGATAAAAATGAAAGGGGATCCTATCAACGAGTATCTCAAGCTTAGATTTGTTCAATCACACAATAACTACATCCAAGAGTCCAAGAGTCCTATATGGCTCATCCTCTTTTTGATTCACTATAAATATAACCCACATACTTGGAAAAAGGGGCATGCAAATCCTGTTATTGTGAATTAATCAATACACAGATAAAAATACCCCGTGAATGTAGGCATATTATCGAACCATGTATACCTTGTGTTGTGTGATTGTGTGAGTCTTATTTACTGTTCAGCTCTGTATGCATGGAAATTATCTGAGTAGGATTTTTACCACCTACAATTGGTACCGTCTATGGGAAAAAAGTTTCCTTTTCTTATCCAATTAGAGCCAACAAGAAACCATATCTCACCTGCACATTATACCTCTATCGTTCAATGAAAACAATTAAAAGGTGCCTCCGGCACCTAGGGTCATGTCTGAGTTCAACCCCATCAGTAGTCACAACACTCCTAGATAGCACTATAATTCCGAGGAAAACACTCATAGGAAAGCAACGAACATCCCAAATCTACCCATATTTCACAGATTTTTACGCTTATGAACAGTAGCTTCGTCAGAAGGAGGATGCCATGGACCTCTAAGAGGAGGAGAATGCCCATTTGTAGCATCGCCTCGATCCAATGGAGCAATAGATCCATGGATATAAGCAAAAGAATCAAGCTCGAACCTTTAACCCTCAGGAGAGTAAAACTCAGAGCCGAGGAAGGAGTTTATGACGCGATCAAGAACACTCCAAGCACAAAAGTCTACCGACACGATAAGACTTGGAGGGACAACATCATGAGCATAATCTTTGTGATCTTATTTAAAGAGCGATGAACGAGTATCCTTCTCATCGTGGGTTGAGGTCCACCAAAGAACTATCCAAAAGGGCCCTCATCAATCAGATGAAGTCCCATTTCGCAAGGTCAATTAAGGAACCAAAGCCCCTAAGAAGTTCACCACTTCTATATTTAAGATCTATGATGCGAAACTAACCCTAATGACTAGGTTCTATAGTACTATCAAGCTATAAAGTCCTTATGTGTTGTATATTCCCTTCCAGTTTAGGGGATATTATTCAAAAGTAGTTATATAAACTTTCACATAGATCGATCAAAAGTTTCAACTAACTCGTATAAGCCTTCACTGTCAGGTTCATAAAGAGAATCTCCCATTCCAACAGGATGGATTCTCTCCTCACCAAGAGGAAAAATCCCCGAGAAACCTTATGGGGGTACGCGGTGATACTAGGAGACTTACAATGAAGTGGATGATTGTTTAGAAATGATCACTTCATTCAAGATTAGCCTGTCGAGAAACTCTATGTTGCACCAATCCCTTACCAAAAAGAAAGATAACGCAATTGACGATCTAATGTCGAGGATAAAGAAATATGCCAAAGTAAACGATGTGGTTACTGGATACCATCACGATAATAGCCGGTCAAAGACGACCAAAAATGGTAATAAAGAGAATGTCCCTAAAAGGGGGCGAGAAACAGAATGGCAGATCTAAAAATAATTACAAGGCAGACCTAAGAAAATCCTACCATATGATTAACACCATTTTTAAAGAGCCTATTTATAATATATTAAACAAGATAAAGGATCAACAATTCCTCAAGTTGCCTAAGAAGATGACGGGAGGTCCATTTAAGAGGAAAACCACCCTGAGATACGCCTATAACAGGGAGCATGTGAATAAGATAAAGAACTATAAGTCTCTCAAATATCATCTAGAAGAGTTGGCCTGAAAACATTAGGTTATATAGATTCACTTATATCTTAAGTAACACACAAAAAGAATCAATTTTTACCCAAAATTTATCTTGTTTAGAATTAGGTGTGCATGCAAGATAATATGCAAAGAAAAAATATGCCAAACCAAAAACAAACTATGTAGAAGAAGTATGTTTCAGGAAAAAATCATTTTCGAGAAAACCTTTTTGAGTTAGCACTTTTTAAGAATTTGACAGACTCAAACAACTTACAAACTACTTACAAATCCACTATGTATAATGCAAATGGTCTTCAAATCTTCAATAAAATGTAATACAATCCAGCACTACCCACAGGAAGCAGCTCTTCCCTCGGTATTTCCAATCAGCCTCAAGATGTGGACTCCTTCCTTCTTCAGTAGTAGGGTCACAACTCCACAAATCATTAGTAGAGAAAACTCTATAAGGGTTTGATGAAATGTATGGAACTAAGAATTGACAAACTCAACAAATCATTCTAGGATGAGTGATTTGGAAAATAAAAATTTATTTCATGAAACAAGAAAGAAAAAACTTTTTGGAATACATATAGAAATTCATTTTTGCCAAAAACGTTATAAAAATTTGTTCACAAGAGTCCAATTCATAGAAAACATGAAAATTTGTTTGAATGGAAACCATAGTTTCATTCTAATGAGGTCCATTTTCATTTTAACGAAAGGCCTAACTCATTGTAATAAGCTTCCATCGGACTCCCAACAGGTGCATCTCTGTCAAACAGATAGACCTAGTTTGAACCTCGTTAAAAGTTCATTCTAACGAACTCATAACTTTATTCCAAAAAAATAGAACCCTCATTTGAATGAACTATAGAAATCGTTCTCACGATATACTAGCCTCATTCTAACGAGGTGGAATTTTCATTACAACGAACTTACAAGAATAAAAATATTTTATTTAAAATCCTTTTATAAAAAATCCTTATTTTCAAAAGAAAACAGCCTAAAATAAATTTGACTAAGTTAAATAGAAAACCTAAGAACCATACACCTCCATATTATGTCGTGGCAGTTTCAATAACTTGAACTTCGGAACATTCCTCAGTCACTAGCATGTTTTCAAAGATCGTGGAAGCGCATGTGGATGTAGTGTTCGATTTGTAATGGGATATGCCAAAATATCAAAACTGTTAGTAATTATTAAATCTTGTTCTTACAAATCTTCCCTTTTGGATATTGTGGTATAAAACAAAAATCGAACCAAATTAAACCCCTAAGACAATGTACTAATAATGCCCTCCCAAACCCAAAACGAAATGACATTCGAGATTTTGTCTTCAACTAAAAATTTCGTCTTGTGTGGTACAAGAGATCATTATCAATGTGGAAGAGACCTACACAAATAAAACAAAAGAAGAATGTGACGCATATGAGAGTTAAAACAAATAAAAACTCTCCCTTAATTTGTTCTCACCATTTTTGTCCTAAAATACAAAAGGCTATAAACTAATCATGACATGTTAGAATCACTTGAATTCAAATGAAATAACATCACAAAGATAAACAATAAAGCACATGTGATTATTTCCAAGAGGCAACCAACTATTTTTGAAAATTTTCAATTTTTCTCAAGTACAAAAAGAAATGTATAAAAAGAACATATAAGAGAAAACACAACACACCATGGAATGACACTAAAATATCCAAATCGTGAATGCGAAATGTAATTAAGTGAACATTTTCCATAGGCAACTCAGTATAGGCATTCATAGCAAAGGTGCACGAAGTCAATGAGATACTTCTAAATTAAGAAAACAATTTCAACCTTAGGTGTAAGAATGCTGAACAAAATGAAATTGACTCAAACTATGTAACATGCCATGAATCTAAATGCTTTTCGAATCAATAACGCCAAACTATATATTTCTTTTCAAGATAGTTTATTGTGCAAATCTATTGATCTTTTACTTTATAATGCTCTAAAAATATCATATATTTATGAATTCACTCTCAAATGTTTTAGGAAATCATAATGCACATGTGTAGAGAGGCATCAATGAAATAAAAAAATGGCATTGGCACTTATGTTTTTATGTGCTATTAATTTTTAGGCTCTTTTGCAAGTGGTGGATTTTAACACAAAGAGAATTTGCTTTTGTATCCCCTTTCCATTGAATAACATAAAATATTTCTTTTAGGAAATGAAATTCATGCAATGGTATTTAAAAGCACAACTTATCCCTAATACATTTGGTTCATTATTAAACACTACTGAGATGAGAACATCGCATTCGACATGTGATAAACAAGTATAATGTTCAAAATATCCGTTTATATGTACAATAAAGGTGATAAAAGATCTAGCATGAAGAAAGTAATCATTAATGAACAATCAAAGGCTTGCCAAGCATTATAAGCACACCGAAGAAACGAAATCATGTATCAAAACACCATGAAAAAGTCACTTGAATGGATGGAATGTAGGGATGATTCGAACATCTCAAATTCACATCCATTTATGGTGAAAAATGAAAATACACGAATCTTTTTATCTTTTTCGAAAAAACTATCAAAAATAAAATCTTTTCAAAAATTTTCAAGATTTTTCTTAAAAATCGAAAAATCTTTTTAGATTTTTTAAGATTTTTCAAATAAAAGCATACATAAACTTAGAACTATAATAAAAATACAGTCTAGGTATAGGGAAAAATGATATGAACATGATAATCACCTTACACTAGATAAAGTGGTTGAACTTAATCGACGAAACAAATACCCAAAGACTTCTTAAATATTCTTGAATCTAAGTGCATCTAAAGGTTTCGTGAAAATATCAGCTAATTGGTATTCGGTGCTCACAAAGCTCGAGGACATAATCTTATCCTCAATAAGATCATAAAATAAATCCTCATGTATCCTAATGTGCTTTGTGCGGGATTGTTAGACCAGATTATAAGATATATGAATTGCACTCATATTATCACATAATTTTCTAAAATTTGCTTCATTCACAAGAGTTGTGTGCAACAACTTTCGATAGCTATATACTTGACCTCCATTATGGACAAAAAAATGGAGTTTGATTCTTGCTCAACCAAAATAAAAGAGCACTCTCAAAGTAAAAGCATCCTCCCAAGGTGATCCTATAACCATCAATATCCCCGTCCCAATCGGCATCCGAATAGGCGGACGAATGACCATCGGTATAAAAGGAGTACCAAATACCATATGAAAAGTGACACTCACATATTTGATGATATATTTAAGTGCGAGAAAGTGAGACACTTTCAGGGATGCTTGGTAACGTGCACAAACTCCAATTCTAAAGGTAATGTTTGGAAGACTAGTAGTTAAGTAGATAAGACTACCTGTTATGCTCCTATAAAGGATTTGCTCTATGTCATTTCCTAGATTCTCTTTGCTAAGATTAGTCGATGTACTCATAGGGGTGCATGAGTGCCTAGTGAAGTCTAAATCACACTTTTTCACTAGGACCCTAGCATATTTGTATTGAGATATGAATATGCCATTCGCAAGTTAACGAACTTAGAGAACTAACATAAATATAAGCTCACTAACTATGCTCATCTCAAACTCACTGTTCATCTCCTCCTCAAATATATGAGCTTATTGGGAACACATGGATCCAAATAATATGTCATCCACATATACTTAGACAAATAATATAACACCACTCTCTCTCCTCACAAGAAATGTATTATCCACTCCCCCTATCTTGAGGTCGTGAGTTAAGAGATAAGAACTGAGCCTCTCGTACAAAGCATGGGGTTATTTCTTTAAAATTATACAACGCCTTTTTAAGATAAAAGATGTGTCACGGGTGATTTGGGTCTTCGAACCCCTTTGATTGTTCCACGTTCACTTCTTCATATAGAATCCCATTAAGGAAGGCAGTATTGACATCCAATTAGTAACTTGGACAGTAGATAACATGCTATGGCGAGTAGTAAGCAGACTCAAGCTTAGCAACAGAGAAGATTGCTTCGTCAAAGTATACACCCTCAATCTAGGTGTAGCCTTGAGCTACCAACCTAGCCGTATTTTGAACGATGGTACCATTATTATCCATCTTATTCTTGTAAATCCGCTTGGTATCTATCACATTAGGGTAGGGGACTAACTTCTAGACATCATTCTTGCAAAACTGGAGCAACTCATCTTGAATAGCATCCATTGCTCGTCCTTAAAGTGCTTATTTCACATTCTTGGGATCTATTAAGGAGGTGTAGCAAAATTAGCTAACCATATTCTCAAGTTGAGCGTGAGTTTTGATACCTAGTGTATGATAACCATGTATGTCAAAAAGGTCATTACTTTTTCAAACCCAAGAGGGTAGATTCTCTAAATCAAACACAGAATCCACTAGGGGCGTATGAGGAATGATGAGATCATCACTGGGGTACATCATTCTCACACTCGAGGTTAGAATCAATAAACGTAAGTGGCTCTTCTTCTCTAATCATGGCATTCATAGATTCCATAACCTTAGGGATTTTGAGATTAAACATCCTATAGGCTCTATTTGACAATGAATATCCTAAATATCCCCTTATCGCTTCAAGAGTCAAAATTTCCTAAGTGCTCCCTATCTCTCAAAATATAGCAAGGACTCCCAAAGGCTCGAAAATACAATAGGTTATATTGTTTCCCTATCCATAACTCATACGGCCTGTGAAATGTGTGTGGAAAAAGATATACCCTATTCATCGTATGGTATGTGATATTAATCGCATGTACCAAAAAATATCTAGGCATATTCTCCTAAGAATCATGGATCTACCCATCTCTTTAATCGTCCATTTCTTCCTCTAAACTATCCCATTTCGTTGAGGAGTAAATACGATCGAAAACTCATGTTTGATGCACATTCCGTCATAATAGATATCCATTCCAGCTTCTTTAAATTCAGTGTGGTTGTTACTACGCATCCAATGAATAGTGACAAGTGACACCATGTGGGTTTTGTATAATAAGACACTTAGTTGTTAAGAACTCAATCGTACTATACTTTTTTCTAAAAAAATTCCACGATTGAGTATCTCAAAAAGTCATCAACCATCATGAGAATGTAACTATTACCACCAATGCTCTCCGTACATGAAGGACCCATAAGATCCATGTGTATTAACTCTAATATACAAGAGTTGATAATGGTATTCAACTTTTTATGGTGACTTGGAATTAATTTTCCTTGGTGGAAAGTACCACAAACCGAGGAAGTCAGTTTTTCAGTCGATGGTACACCGTGAACCTGGATTTTCTTCACTAATCTCAAAAGATCTCAAAAGTTCACATGACCTAGTCATTAATAACAAAGGTCCATAGAGGATACTATGGCATTATTGAACATAAAGGAGGACTTTGGAATGATCCCATAACAATTATTTTTGGTCCTCACTCCTTGTAGTAAAAGTTTATAGGATTGATCATATATGTTAAAATCGGACTGGTCAAACTTTATTAAAAAGTTTATGTCGCATAGTTGGATTATGCTAATTAAGTTCTCTTTCAACCCTTAGATGTACAACACATTATCTAGCTTAGGAATATCGGGCAGCTCAACCCAACGACGTCCTAAAATGCTAGACCTACTCATATCTCCAAAGGTGACTTTTCCTTCCTTGCGATACACAAGATCTGTAAAAAATGACTTGTAACTGGTCATGTGCCTAGAACACCCACTATCAAAATACCACTAGTAAGTATCTTGAACCTTTAAATTAATCTGAAAAATAAGGTCTTTTTCATCATGCTTAGGTACCCAAGTGGTGGTAACCTTTTTTTGTCCTTATTGTTATTGTCTCTAGTCGTAGCATTGGAAGCATTCTCAAGAGGCATAAACATACTTTGAAATTCATCTATTAAGCTTTGAGAAGTGGCGACTTGGAACTTAACTTGCTATCTAAGACTAATAAAGTCGTTATAACGGTGCATTGGAGTATGTGTACATGGAGGTCTTCCGAACTTGTAACAAAATTCCCTAAGACAACCTCCCTTTTTTTAATGGGTGTAAAAAGAGACTTATTTGGGTCTACCTTGGTTAACTTGCTTAGTTTGAACTCTCTTTGGTGGATTAGGTTGAGGCATATATGGATCCTCCACAAACTTAGGAACCAATTTAGATGAGGCATGAGAAGTGGATGCACAGTCGTAACTTATTCCTTGCCTCTTCCTAAAACCTAAAGAGGGATCAAGCAACATCTTCCCTACCTTCTTCGATGTATCCTCTATAGTAACCTTTACCTTTTGAGAAGGTTAGAGATATTTCTCGAGTTAGGATACAAGGGTTTCAATTTTCTCACGAGACTCCAATGGAGCTTAAAGGTCTCTTATTAGACTAACCACTTTATTACTCAAGCCACTATTTTCCCTCTCTACTAAAATAACTCTCTCCAAAGAAATTCTCACGGAGGACTCACTCTTTCTCGATTCTTTTAACTCTTTCTCTAGCGATAACACCCTAGGCTCCAAATCTTTATTTTTAGTTTCAAACTTAAAGGAGACATAGTGCTCGGCGTAGGGATGTTGAAGGCCACTTTCTCCCTCACTCTCTCTAGAATGACTAGGCTCACCGTCGAAGTCATCATGTTTAGAAATGTTATCATCGGTGTGATACGTACTCGATGTACTAACATATATGGTTATACACGTGGTGAAGTTATGTCCATACAGTGATTCATCCCTAGACTCCACCGACTCGCTATCGCTATCGCTATGAGTGGCATTATAGGAGACTTTGCCTTTGCCCTGTCTCTTTAGACTTGTAGCACACTCGTGGTCTTTATGACCCTTACCCTTGCACTCATATCATATTTCCTTATCTTTCTTAGGGTACTCTCCTATCACTTTTTCAAAACCTTTCTTGCCCGACTTAAAATTTTTATCTTTCTCAAGACCTTTATTTTCTTTGGACGAATTTTCTTTTCTTAGCTTGAGAATTTTTTTTAAAAAATTTTAGAAAAAGGGCAAGATTATCAAGATCAAAATAAAATTTGGAGTCATAATAGACATCCTTTTTTTTAGATTGGGCTTTCGAAGTAATCCCTCTTTCCTTCGACTTTTGACTTTTGGGGAACATATCGATTTCATAAGTTTGAAGGTCTACTACAAGAGTTCTTATAACCTATAAGTATCTAAGATTCCCAATGAATTAAGGATCATGACTTTAAGAATAAAACGGGACGACAGGTATCTTAAAATCTTTTTCACTACTCTCATCTTAGAAATTCTCTCACCCATATTAAATCTAGAATTAACTATATCAGATAAACATGCATAAAGCTCATCAAAGGTCTCAATCTCTAACATGGTAATGGTCTCAAACTATGTGGTGAGATTTTGTAAGCTTATAATATTTCACGACATTGGTACCATCAGGAGCGAGTTGGAGGGTATCCCATGCTTCCTTAGACATGGTACACGTCATAATACAACAAAACTCATTAGGAGTGACTACACCATAAATTGCACTCAATCTACGGGAGTTAAATTTACTCCATTTAAAATCATCCTTTATCCAAGCAGTGACATGTTTAAGACTTACGACATCATCATTAGTCACAGTGGGTGGTGTAAACCCTCTTTCATAGACAAACCAGACTCTCCGTCAATTGGTTTTAGTTCCAATCTCATTCATGATTTCCAATATGCATAATTTAACCCATAAAAAATAGGTAGCATGTTATACAAATTATCCATATAATCCCAAAATAGAGATCATGCAATAAATTAGGGTAATCTCCTCAAATAACAATTTGAAAATACTGGGTTACATGGATTTATTTGTATCTTAGGTCATACAGATAAATATTCAACTTTTACCCAAATTTTATACTTGTAAGGACATATTTTTAATAAGTCCGGCACAATTTATTATGTCGTATACCGCTACAAGTCGTCGAAGAATTGTGAAGATTGCATCTACAAAAGACGGATCCGAATTACCAGTTGCCTTCAACATTCAAGCCCAACAGTATGAACTTTGGTAAGACATTGTTTTAATGTTTCATATACATTTCATATTAAGAGTGTTGGGATATTTTTAAAAGGTGTTTTAAAAAACTTTTATATAAAAATATTTTTATAATATTCTTAAAAGGAATTTTAAAAAGCTTTGTTATAAAAATTGTTTTTTATAAATGTTTGTTTTTAAAAAGGTGTTAAATGTTTTAGAAAAAGAATAGTATTGAGAAAATTTCATTGGCAGTTAATGCACCTCGATTTCGACGCCAATCTCGTTCGCGCGAGATCAGCATCTCGTTCGAACGACATTGAATGTCGCGCGTAGTCGTTCAAATGACACGCAATCTCATTCAAGAGAGGTGGGGTTCTCGTTCGAACGACCCTGCTTTTTGGCTGACACGCTGCTGTAATGCTTATCCTTTGACCGACTCAAATTTTGTATAAAAAGGGGTCCTGACAGCCTTGAAAACGTGGAGAACAATTTCAACTTTTAAGAGTCTTATTCTTTTCAAACTTTTGTATATCTGCCTAGATTTAATTCAATACCTTTTGAAAGAAAGTTTTTCTCCAACAATTTTAATCAAATGTTTTGTTTTTAATTCACAAAATCCCAATTACTTTTATGTGAATTATTTTGTGGAACCCAAGAACATATTTTGCTTTGGTCTATTCTTTGAGGGGAAAACTCTACAACCGACAGCTGCGTGCTATTGTGGAGGGAGTACTTATAAAGTTCACTCTTGTGGAGAAGCCATTTTTCTTTTTCATTGTTGCCCTCTTGGAAAGGGAAAATTCCAGCCGTAACTTGTGGAGGAGCCGTCTTCTTCTTCACTGCTGCCCTCCTGGAAAGGGAAAGTTCCAGCCGAGACATCAGAACCGACACCTGCGGGTATTTCATATGTTGCACTTATTTCATTGTAATCCGTGTAAGCCATTTTCTCACAAATTATAGTGAAATAAAAGGTTTTTCCCCTATGGGGGATTTTTCCTTAATCTTGTATCGCATGCTTTATTTATTTTATGGTTTGACACACGCACACACGCAGTTGAATGATTTGGGGCTGATTTATTTTGGTTTAAAAATAGACACTAATTAAATAAATGTGCCAATGTAAAAAGTTGCGAATTTAATCAATTATCACACAGTCGCACTTTTCAATACTGTATAGAAGTATATAAGCATGTAAGATAATATCCCAAGTAAAAATATGCCAAACCAAAACCATATCAAGAAGAAGAAAAATTATTTGTGGAAAAAATCTCTTTCGGGCAAAAATCTTTTAATTGAGAATCGTTTAAGAATTTGTGAGGCTCGAAGGACTTGCAGTCTACTTAAAGATCCACTAAGTATAATGCACGATATCTTCAAATATTGGACAAAATGTGATTCAGTCATGCACTACCTATATGAAGAAACCCTTTCCCTTGTATCCATTGATCAACCTCAGGACGCAGGATCCGTTTTTCTTCAGTAATAAAGTCACAACTCCACAAATCAGTTGTAGAGAAAACTCTAGAAGTGATTCATATATTGTATAGAACTAGGGTTTAACAAACTCAACAAATTATTCTAGGGATGAGTGATTTAGAAAATAAAAACTTATTTTGATGAAACAAGAGAGAGAAAACCTTTTGGAATAGCTATAGAAATTCGTTTTCACCAAAAGAGTTGTAAAAATATGTTCAGAAGAGTCAAATTTAAAGAAAGCATGAAAATTGAGTCAGTGAAATTCGTTCAAATGAAAATGGGACATTGTTCGAACGAAAATAGTAGTTTCATTTTAATGAGGTCCATTACAGTTCGAACGAAAGGACTAGCTTGTTCTAATGAGCTTCCAATAGATTTTCAACAGGTGTTGCTCTGTTAAATAGAGAGATCCCATTTGAAGCTAAATAAAAGTTCATTTGAATGAATAGTAGAAGTTGTTCTTACGAGATACTAACCTCGTTCTAACGAGGTGAGATATTCGTTCTAACAAACCCAAGAAATGAAAATGTTTTTATTTTATATCCTTTTATTAAAAAAAGTCTATTATTTGAAATAAAACATCCCAGAACAAATTTAACAAAGTTAAATTAAAAACATAAGAAGTATATACCTTCATATTGTGTCATGAAGAATTCAACGGCTTGAACTTCGGAATGTTGCTCAGTTCATTAACATGTCTCCAAATATTGTGGAAGCATATGTGGATGTAGTGTTCAGTTTGTAATGGGGTATGCTAAAATATCTAAATTATGAGTAATTATAATATCTTTTTCTTACTTGGCCCAAGTCGGTCACCTAGATGACTACATGGAGAAAAAGGATGAAAAGCCTGCTATGGAGGATAACAAGAATACTAAAAACATCCTAAACAATTCGATGGGACATGATTTCAGAGTTATCCACTGTTCTTCAAGTCTGAACGACATCCAATGCAATATTGTTTGGATGGAACAGAAAAAAGTCATCACAGTGATGGCTGCCTTTCAGATTGACCCTGTCAAAACTCCAGCAGGCAAACGTCGTTGTCTAATAGATTTTGACTATAGAAAACATATAGTATTTATAGAGGACCTGGTCGGAGTCAAAACTCTGCATAATGATGCACTAGTAATCACTCTCAAGATTGCTAATTGGGATGTGGATAAGCTACTGGTATACTATAGAAGTTCCTCAGAAGTCATGTACCTGAAGTTGTTCAGCATACTCAATCTTAATATAGAGTATTTAAAATAAACATCCCTCTATTTGGTCGGCTTCACTGGAAAGATGACTATCCCTTTAGGGAAATTGATTATGCCTATCCGAGCTGACAATATCTAAAAAAATGATCGAGTTCCTAGTTATGGATATTGAATCTCCTTATAACGCCATCCTCGAATGAGATGATTTCACACCATGAAGGTTATCCTTTATAGGTATCACTGTAAACTTAAATGCATCACCAAGTGTAAGATAATGGAGATAAAAGGAAATCAGATGGTTTCTCGGCAATGCTTTATCACCGCTATCGGGCCTAAGCAGGAGAAGAGGAAGGAAAAAGAAATTACGGGTGAGTTGACCAAGAGCGGGGATATTTCATTCAATTGGTAATTAAAGTGAGACCAAGGGTGGAAAAGACTAGGGTGGCCCCCGTAGATAAAATCATAGAATCCCTAAAAGAGGTTATGTTCAATAACTCACAACTGAAAAAGAAGTTTCTGATCAACAACTCACTTATCGATCATAAAAAAGAAGAATTGATCCCCTTCTTAAAGAGAATTAAAACATATTTCCTTGCCAACCTTATGATATTCTCTAGATTGACCCTAAAGTTATGTGCCATTGTCTCTACGTGGACCCAAAATTCTCTTTAATCATACAAAAGGCTCGTCAAACAGCCATCGATAGGGCAAAGGCTGTAGAAGAAGAAGTGGGGAAACTTATGGAGGTAAGGTATATTAAATAAGTCCAATTCCCTAAATGTCTCTCCAACCTAGTGGTTGTAAATAAAAGTAATAGGAAGTGGAGAGTTTGTATAGACTTCATCGACCTCAGCAAATTGTGTTCCAAAAATAACTTTCCTCTAACGAAGATCGACCAATTGTTCAATGCCATAACCAGTCGCTGATGGATTAGTTTACTGGATGCATACTTAGGGTACCATAAAATTCCTATGTTTAGCCTCGGCCAGGAGAAGACCGCATTCATCACCACTTATGGCTTATATTGCTACACATTCATGCCATTTACACTCAAGAATGCAAGAGCAATATACCAATGTTTGGTTACCAATATGTTTAAATATCAGTTGGGTGACACCATGGAAGTATATATACATAATATGATCATAAAGAGAAAACATAATGCCAACCATCTACGGGACTTAGCGAAGATGTTTGAGGTCTTTAAATATTACAAAATGAAGTTAAATGCAACTAAATGCTCCTTCATGGTTCAGTCTGGAAAGTTATTAGGATACTTGGTCAGCTAAAGGTGATCGAGACCAACCCTAGCCAAATTGAGGCGATCAACAACGTTCAACCATCAAAAACACTTCGTGGTATTCAAAATCTAACCGTAATGTTAGCGACACTCAACTATTTCATCTTAAAACCTTCTGAAAAGTGTCAATCATTCTTTCAGCTCTTAAAAAAAATGAATGACCTAACTTGGAATAAGGAATATTCAAAGTCACTTGAGGAGATCAAGTCATATTTAATCCAACCAACTCTACTTGCAATCCCAAATCCAGGAGATCTGACGTAAATGTATATCGCAGTGTTCGACCATATTATTATCTCAGCCTTAATATGTAAGAAAGATGGACATCAAGCCCCAATCTATTATGTTAGCAAGATGCTGATGGATGCCAAAAAATGATACCTTCCTCTGAAAAAGTTAGCTTACTCTATGTTCATTGCTTCACAAAAATCTAGGCATCACTTTGAAGCCCACTCAGTAATATTTATAACCTCCTTTTCACTCGAGGCAGTCCTCCGAAAGACCAACCTCTGTGGACGGATGTCTAAGTGATCGACAAAACTAAGAAGATTCGATATCCACTATCGACCAAGTATTGTAATACAGGGTCAATTACTAGAGAATTTCATTGTTGAGTTCACTAGAGGCCAAAAGCCTTATAATGAGGAGCTCACAGACCAAACAACAAATAAAGGGTTTGACTAACTCAAAAATGGTGACTTTATATTGATGGAGTGTCAAACTCAAAAAGGGAAGTAGTGAGATTTGTCCTAATCACGTATGAATAAACCAAGATCAAGTAAGGGATCATTTTTGGCTTCGAAGCATCAAACAATGCGATTAATATGAAGCTCTCATCATTAAATTAAGAAAAGCCTCATCTTTTAGCGCAAATCACCTTGACGTCTACTGCGAGTCAAGGCTAATATCTAATCAAGTATCAGGAGACTACAATGCCAGAGGAGAATGAATGTCAGCATATTTACAGGTTGTCTAAGACCTGGTCAACCAGTTTGATAATGTCTACATTCAACAGTTTTATCACGAACACAATAATTATGCAAATATTTTGGCCACTTTGGGTTCATCCATTGATTCTGATATCAAAAGAACCATTGAAGTGGAATACCTCACCTAAAAATGTATCGCACGACTAAAGGTCGCTGAACAAGTCCTCGCCATCAAGAAATATCCTAGATGGATGTACCTAATCTTAACCTGCTTGTAAGAGAATATTTTACCAACTGACAAAAAGCATAGGTAAAAGTTATTAGTTTATACTCATCACTTGAAGGCAAACTGTACAGGAGATTTTTCACATGTATATACCTCCAGTGGGTACGTACGAATGACGTCGACCATGTTCTCTATGAAATTCATGAACAAATATACGAAAGTTATTCTAAGGGAAGATCTTTGGAATTCAGAGACGTCAAAGAGGGATATTGGTGGTCGTATATTCAAAAATACATAATATTTTATGTCCAGTGTAAAAAGTGCCAAGAATTGTCATTTATACTTCACCAAAGAGCCAAAGACCTGAATTCATTGACTAGACCATGACCCTTTGCTTAGCGGACATTGTGGGTACCCTACTTATAGTTACAGGGAATTGAAAGTATCTCCTATTCGGCATGAACCACTTCACCAAGTGGATAGAATTTGAACCTTTAACAATCTTCAGGCACACCCGATATCATCAAACTTATATGGAGAAACATCGTGACCCGTTTTGGTGTGTCGAAGATGATCATCACATGCAATGAAATGCAATTTGAGAGAGGACCATTTTAAGACTTCTGCAACAACAACATCATTAATCACTACTTCAGTTTTGGTTTCCTACCCCCAAATCAATGGGCAGGCTAAAACTTCCAACAAAATAGTGCTAGATTGTAATACCCCGTATTTTTATTGACTTTTAAAATGGGATTAATTAGAATTAATTGTGATATAATTGGAAATTAATATGGATTTAAATATTACTCGAGAATAAAGTAACATGTGATTTATGTGTGATTATGACTTTATAATTGTCGTGAATTACGTGTACAATAATTTCGGTAATTAAGTCGGGATGCGTGAGTATGTCGTGATAGGACTAGATTTGAATGAAATAAAAGTGAAATATTATTATGTCATCCGAATGGTTGTTTTGACTGAGCTAAAGTGTCTGTAACGGTTCAAATAGTCAAAAAAACAACTTGGGTGCTTGATTTGGGTCTCGGGGCGCTTTGGAACTGAAAGGACACCCCGGAGGGGTATTTCGGTCATTGTATAAGGGAGGTGAATAGTTAACACATAAATTGGGTTTTATTATATCATTGAGGAGATTAGAGAGCTTAGGTTCATTCACCAAAAATAAGATAAAAAGGTTTAGGGGAGATTTAGAGACTTTCTATGGGAGAAGGAAAGACTTTTCTAGGAAACCAAAGGACAACCAGATTGTACCACCAAGGGCCCACCACCACCACTGCCGGAAGTTGGCCGAAGAAACAGAGGACCACAAGAAGAGTATGATCCCCAATGGATCCGACCTACGAATTAAAGGCAAGTGATTAATTATTGCAATCTTAGCTTTTATATTGTCCATGTTAGGATAGTAAGGAAAATTCTAAAAAGTTCATGACCAAAGATAAATTTGTGATAATTTTAAATGGTTCTTTGAAATGGATTTTATCTAGGAGTTATCTCTTTTAATTATAGAATAAACTCCATGAATTTTATATTATCGTATGCAGAAATCTAAGATTTACACTCTTCTTGTTGATAAAGTCAAAAATTAGAGTTCTTGAGAATAAAATGGAATTTGAGTAAATTGATTCATGTTAATGATGTTTAAATGATTTTGGATACGTTAGAACTTATTCATATATGATGCTATATGATCTGGATTTCATGAGATTAAATTAGGAATCATTTGGTGAAGAAAAATTGGAGTTTAAATGTTGTTCATGGATGAATATAAAATATGAGTTTTTCTGGAAAAAAATATGTTTTAAATCCAACCTTCTTGATGATTTTAGGTGGTTTGATTATTATAAATCATTTATATATCTTGGTTTATCATATGGAATGAATATTGGGGAGTTTTGGATTATTTGATAAAGATTTTGATGATTAAAAAGTATGAAACCTGTAGAATAAAGATTGCAGAATCTGGACTGATATCTGGATGGTCGATCGATCGAACCAGGACCATCGATCGATCGATCTCCCCAGAAAACATGAAGTTGTTTCTTTTTAATTCTTGATTGATTTAATCCCAAAACTTTTAGGAATCTTTTTTGATTATTATTCGAACATAACGGGACTTAGGGAAGGGCAGTAGGCCGTAGAAAAGACCCGGGAAATATTATTTTGGGATTTTTGAATGGGGGGGATTTAACGAGTGTTAATTAAAAGAGTTATTATTGAGACTTATATTACTTGGGATTTAAATTGGATAAATGATAATTTAAGGTTCGGACCAATAGTAAGAGAGTTATTAATTACTGGTACAACCGTAGGAATAGGTGGGAATAACCTTAAGAGATATAATGAATGGTTAAAAATGAATTAAGGATTATTGAGAATTAAACCTAATTAAAGAGGAGTTTAATTCATAAAATTTTGGAAGTTGTGATGACATGGACAAGTAGGATGTCGACATTTACCTACTAAATTAGGTTAAGTAATACATATTTAATCTTCGAGCAATAAGCGAGGCTTGGAAATATAAAATAAAGAAGTAAAGTCATAATCTTTAATACGTAGGGAATTATCATATGGTTGTGTGAATGCCTTATGGATGTTATAATAATATAGGTGTGATGAATACCAATATTATTATTTGTATGTATGACATACCTACGCTGCTTGCTATTGGGGTGTAGGTTTCGCGTTGTGGACGGTCTTATCTTGTGCGCCCATTTAGGATGATTTTAGATTCGTACCCCAAGCATAGGACCTTGGAAACGTGCTATCAGTGTATATGATAGTTTCGACGGTTGAATGGGAGCGTAGGTATATGCGTGACCCATTTGGCTGGAAAGTATGCTCGCCTCCAATATATTTATGTTATGATATGATTCATGAGAGACGTCGAATCAATAGCCCTCTATACAGTGACATTATGTATCAGAACATGATAGAAGAGTATGCGTGCACCGCAGTTGTGACTGGGGAGGTACCATATTAGTGTATATATATATAATTAGTGTGATACTATATATATAAACTGTGATATGATCTACTGTGTGACATTATAGATATAGAGATGTAATCTTCTGGGTGATATTATAGATTAAAAATATAAACTGTGATTTAATCTACTGTGTAATGTTATAGATAGAAGTAAATAGTGAAATTTGCATTGAATTAGGTAAATGAACACTTAATTCCAACGTTGTAACAAGACTAGTTCATTTTAAAGAGAAAGGAATATGAATAATTAATATATGTATTATATGGGAAATACAGGAATATGAAATGGGTTAGAATCATAGTGATATTAAGGCTAGTTATGAGGGAACCTTAACTAGGATGATAATAAGATACGATAGGTGTGCACTCTAGATGAGAGGTGAGAATTCTCAAGAGAGAGCCCGAGAAACTAATATGTACATAATGAATGTTTAATTGTAAATGTTAAGCACTTACTATTTTGAAAATATTTTACAATCGGGCTCTGACCCGTTTCCTTGCATATTCTCTTCTCTAATATATCTTGTACATCAGGTATCCAGCAGCAGGGATGCCCAGCATAGATTATGGATGTTCCAATGGATTGTAGCTACTAGCAGAGATGCGGATTTTGTTTAGACGCTTCCTTTTGGTTGATTAACTCATCTGTAGCATTTACTTCATTTACGGCTTGTCGCCCAGGATTCTAGAGGTTATAATTATTTATGTAAGCATTGTGGATATCAGTTTTATTTAGTGTAAATGTTATAATTTAACTGGAGAGTTATTCTAGTCACATGTGTGGCCATCCCCTATCCTCGCCGAGCGGGCGGGTAGCGTGGAGGAAAGGATCCTTTGGGTCCCGCGCGTCCCTCTAAGGAGCGCTTCGGCCGGCGTCGTTTGAGATGTGGAAATGTAGAGAGATTCAGAGTTGCCAGTCTATTTTACTCAAAACAGACAAAAGAAAATGGGGAAGCCACCCCAAAGGATGGCATCCAAAGAAGGGTTCGGAGGTTTAGTTACGAAATGGGAAGGTGTTAGGCACCCATTCCGTCCTTTCGATCTCTCATGAATATTTGGTATTTTCCTTTTGTTTCCCCCCGTGATATGTGTGCATGTGTATGTATAAAATGGAGGTAGGAATCCTCGACTTCTATCATGGAAAAGATAAAGCGAGTCATCCGCAGGAAGATATAAGAATAATATTAGAAAAATAAGATTTACGCGATTACCCCTACGTTGATCGTTATAATGGAACGATAACGCATGTGGGGTAATACGTCACTAAGGGCAAGTATATAGAATATAAGAAGATTAGAGTAGATAGAAAGATGTGAGAAAAAGTGGGAAAAAGGACTCGAGTCTCGGGTTTTACCTCGAGACACCTACGTAGCCTATAAAGGCATCAAAGTCCACATAGTTCGCATACAAAATGAGGGGTGGGGTTTATCCCATAAATCCAAATGGGGAATCTCTTATTTGTGAGTGTGTGCGCGCGCGCGTGTGTGTGTGTGTGTGTGTGTGTGTGTATATAGAAAAAGGGTTTTAGATTGTGAGAAAAGTGTGGAAAAAGTGTGAGAATCCCTACTTGGAATTTATGAGCAAACCCTCTTTTTCTTATTTTTTGGGTTTTATTTATATCAACATAGGATATGTGCAATAATACTAAATAAAAAGTATATTAGGATGTGTGAGATGAGATAATAAAACTGCTAAATAAGAAGACAAGTTATTGAGAATTTAAGAGAATTTAAGAGAGAGTTTGAGAAAGTTGGACCTTCTTGAAGATCTTGAGCTTGATCTTGAATGTTGGAGAGCAGCCCTTGAACTTGGATGATGATGGAGAGTGGATATTTCACCAAGTTTGATGAAAAGGATGATGAAAAGTGGAAGTAAAAAGGGGATTTGGATGTTGAAATCACATTGCCTTCGAAAGAGGTTTCTGGGATTCGTTCAGAGAGATTTTTATCAGATCTGGGCTCTCTTTGCAAATGAGGTGAAGGCCTCCTTTTATAGGCCCAGGTGAGTGCCGATCGGCATATACCTATTCTTGCCTATCGGCAGATGCCGATAGGCAGGGTCTGGAACCTGCCATTTGGCAGTGCGCTTCAGGATTTTTCAGAAAATTGGCCGTCGAGGGCAAACCGTTGGTCAGAATCATGCACAGGGCATACCGTTGGAAAGATAATTTAGAGACCTTTGAAAGTCCTTTGGACCTCTCCTGGGTTTGGGAGTTGACTTTGGGTCAAATACAGCTCGGAAGCATTTGTTGGTCCATTGGACGGGGAATTGCTCAGACGCAAACGGATCGTTCGTCCGCATGGTAAGTCCGAATCATGCATGGGGTCGACCGTTGGAAAAGTTAGGAGATGTAATTCGATATTCCAAAGATTTTGACCCAATTTGGGGAGTTAACTTTGGTCAATCGGCCCGGGAAGCATTCGGTGACCTCCCGGAGTCAAACGGATCATTCGTCCGCATGGAAAGTCAAAATCGTACACGGGGTGGATTGTTGGAAAGGTTATTCAGTTCCATTTGAAGATTCATTCAGCCTCAGTTAAGGTGAAGAGTTTACATAGGTCAAATAGAGCCCGAGAGCGCCCGGTGGCCTCTCGGTCAAGTTTCGGACGCAAACGGATCGTTCGTCCGCATGGTAAGTCAGAATCGCGCACAGGGTGAACCGTTGGAAAAGGTATTGAATGCCCTTTGATGATTCATTTAGTCTCGGTCGAGACAAAGAGCTTGAATTTTGGGTCAAACTGAGTTAGGGAGTGCTCGATGGCCTCCAGGTCAGTACTCGGGACATGACCTGGGTTTACGGTGATGAAGGGAGGTACTAGGGACCTAAGGAGAGTTAGGGGGTAACAGAATGGGGTGTCTACTGAGCCCCTCGACGGGCGAGTTTAGAATAAATAATGACCATCGAATAGACACCACATGATGCTTTTGAGGGAGTATGATCGATTCAGAGGGTCGAGGCTGATTTTTCGGACCTAAGGAGTGTGTTGGGATCAATGGAGATCGGAGGTTTAGGTCGATTTTGAAGACCTGAAGTAGTGTTGGGGAGGGTGACCAATTCTGCGGGTCAAAGCCAAATCTATGGGCTTAAGTGATGAGGGTGACCGACTATGCGGGCCAAAGTCAATTTTGCAGTCTTAGGGTGAAGATATAATAATCGAGGTTAATTCTGACCTAAGAGTGGTGACGACCGAGGTTAATTCTGACATAACTCGGGTGACGATCCAAGACCGGGGCCAATTCTGACCCAAGAGTGGTGACGACCAAGGACCGAGGTCAATTCTGACCTAACTAAGGTGACAATCCAAGATCGGGTCCAATTCTGACCCAAGAGTGGTGACGACCAAGGACCGAGGTCAATTCTGACCTAACTGAGGTGACGATCCAAGACCGGGGCCAATTCTGACACAAGAGTGGTGACGACCGAGGACCGAGGTCAATTCTAACCTAACTCAGGTGAAGATTCAAGACCGGGGCCAATTCTGACCCAAGAGTGGTGAACACCGAGGACTGAGGTCAATTCTGACCTAACTCCGGTGATGATCCAAGACCGAGGCCAATTTTGACCCAAGAGTGGTGACAACCGAGGACCGAGGTCAATTCTGACCTAACTCAGGTGACGATCCAAGACCGGGACCAATTCTGACCCAAGAGTGGATAAAGATAGGATTTTGATTCTGTTGGAGAAAGAGCTTTGTGATTTTGATCTGAGCTGGGAGCTGATAGCTGGAGAAGCTTTTAGGAGACCTCGTAGGGGGAATAACCTATTTTGGGTGCTGTAAGAGAATTCCGCTGGGGAAGTGATCAAGTGATCCTTAGGGATCCTCCGGAGCTTTGTCGGGAGGAGTTTTCACTTGTTTTTAGAGGATTCCGCTGGGGAAGAGGGGTTCTGCTTGGAGGAATGCAAAATTTTCTTGGTAAAGAGGCTTTAAATCCGTCCTCGGATTTTTAGGATTTTTTCGAGGATTTTTGGTATTTTCTGGGAATTTCTGTATGAAATTTAGGGGGGGTGCCGGTCGGCATGGTATGAGGGGTGCCATTCGGCAATAGCACGGACTTTTGGGCTACTTCGGGAAGGCAAGGGGACAGTGCCGATCGGTATGGTAGGGGTAAATGCCGATCGGCATGGCGCTTGGCATCCTATATAAAGGGGGCGAATCCCCTCATTTTTTTTCACAGATTCCTTTGCTTTCTCTCTATTTGCGATTCTTCTGCAAATCGTTCTATCATTCCGATCTTTAAGAAATGGTCGCTTTCGTGAGCACTGCAGTCTACCGGGAGTGGTTGACCGTTGATGATTGGGCGAATGTCGAGTGGAGGGCTAGGGCCCCTCTTGCCTTGGGGAGTGAGAACTCCTTTGATGCGTTCGAGCCTATTGCGGATGAGCGGACCTTGCTGCGGGAGCCATCGCGTCATCTCTCTTCGAGAGTGATCCCCGGCGGTTATGTAAGTAACCCGACCTTTGGCTTTTTTTCTCTTTCTGGTGATTTTTTCTTTCTTGACCTTTGATAAGATTTTTCTTTTTGCCAGTCTGATATTTCTTTGAAGAACATGCGTGCCCGGGAGACAACGGGGCTCAAGGATGTCTGGGAGCATCTCCCACCTGTGGTGCGCTGGGTGGTCTCATCAACGGGTTTTGGGCGATTGGCATCGGCGCTAGATGAGACGCCTCATTCGACAATGGTCTTGTGCTCTTTGGGAGAGAGGTGGTGGGACACTACCCACACCTTTCATTTTAATTTCGGGGAGATGGCTGTGACTCCCATAGACGTGCAGCAGCTGCTCGGGCTGGATTGTGATGGAGAGCAGATAGAGGTGGATCGCTCTTTACGGGTGAGATCGAAGGCAGTGCGTGCGGCACTTGGTGATATAGGGAGGATAGTCTCTGGGGATTCTATCCGGCTGTCCCTGCTAAAGGATGTTCTGCTGGGTAGGGAGGTCGATGTGGAGGACGGGTTGTAAGTGAGCAGATGGCCCGATTATTCATTCTGCTGGTTTTGGGAGGTTTCATGGTGGCGTCGAGAGGCGACGTCGTCCATTTATGGTTTCTGTCGTACTTGAGGATGTTTTCGAACATCCCCTTTTATGATTGGGGGAGTCTGATCTTGGTGACCCTTTACTTTTCTCTGGATGCATTCAGCCGGTGCTGCCGGCAGACCTTTACTAGGGTCACGTACCTTCTTGAGGTATTCTTCAGTTTGTGCATTTCTTTTCATGCATTCGCATTTTCCTTTCATGCACTCGCATTTTCCTTTCATGCATTCGCATTTTCCTTTCATGCATTCGCATTTTCCTTATGCATCTCTTTTTGCTTGTGAATTCAGACGTGGTTCTATGAGGTGATTGGGTGAAATACCCCGCTGATTGCTTTGAAGGGCGACACTGTTGGGGACTTCTGTCGATTGTATTGATGGCGTAAAACCAATCGACAGTCGAAGGGATCTCTTTCCCTAGAGGCGGTGCGTCAGGTCTTGAATGACCTGACCAGTGGTAGGGTAAGACTCTTTCCATTTCAGTCTTGGTTTTTTGTACCTTCTGGTCTTGTATTTATTTATGCTTGCTCGAAGATTTTCAGGTGACCTTTTACCCGTGGGGGACAGCCATTCAGGATGCGGGGGTGACCGGGGTGAACGCACGGATGAGGCATTTTTTGGCGCATGAGTTCAGCCATTCCTGGTACCTTAGGGAGAGGGTGGTTCATAAGATTTCCGAGGAGGAGGTGGTGGGGCCACCTGTGCAGCCTCCTACGTCTATGAGGCGGGAGCGACTGATGTTGGAGGATGAGAGGATCGCGGCGATGGTCGGCGAGTCTTACTTGCTATACACTGATACGGCTGCGCCGTATGACTATATGGATTTTGTGGCGAGCTGGTTGATGGCGCACAGCATATATGATGCGCTGCCCTTCCCTCCGGCGGGTTCGAGTCGGGTGGTGGGATCTTTCCCACAACGATGGTGGTCCGTCGGCATATGCGGTGGCGGCGACCTCGGAGGTCCCTTTCGTGCGGTTGCACACTCCTTCATACAACATTCAGCGGGATTATGGAGGGACGGTGCCTATGCTGCACCGTCCTCATGCGATGGATCCGAAGGAGTTGGGTTTGACAGAGGAGGTCCTTCGACCTGCGGTATACCTTTCTGTTCTTCTCTTTCTTTCTTTTCTATTTTGGTCATTTCTTCTTTGATACTGATTTCACCTTTTCTTTCAGCAAGGCGGGTGTCGATCACTTGGCTGAGGGACATCAGAGACTGGATATCTTCGGCGACTTCCCACATTCGGGACACGGTTCCTGCCCCTTCTTGCTTGGTGCCATCTGCCTCGTCCGGAGAGGACTCGAGCTCGGGTAGTGGTGGAGCATCGTCTCCCCGTATGGGGGAAGAGAGCACGCCGCGGGGGTGGAAGCTCTTGAGAGAGAGAGAGAGAGAGAGAGAGAGAAAAGGAATGTGGGTCAGGGCTGAGTCCCGTTGTTTTTGCTTTTTTCTTTTTATTTCCTGCAAAGATGATGTAACACAGAAAATAGGTATATGCAATGCAATGCAGTTTTTTTATTATCTTTTATTTAATGATGAATGTATGCATATGCGCTTTTTACTTTGCTGCTGAGACCGTAAAAAGGAAATATTTTTGGAATTTTTTGAAGTAAAGTTTTTTATTAAAAAGGGAGAATTAAAGGGATTTTGAACTTCTGTTGAGAATATCAATTTATTTTTATTGAGTTTTCTGATTTGACAAAAGAGGAAAAGTGGGAAATTTCCAAAAATGCGGGGGGGTTCGATCGGCAAGCACTCTGACCGGCCTATTGACAGTTCAGTCCAGTCCATCAATTCAAAGCTTTAAATGGTACCCTTTTCAGCCTTTGGTACCTTGTGGGGTAAGGTTCCCTCCGATTTCTGCAGGGATTGTGTCTCTTGTGAGGATCTTCAAGTATAAAAAGGGGCGAGGATGGAGTGTTGTCATTACACCTTTGCATGTTTACCTACTTGCCCACCATCTCTTAGCCTTGCAAGATGGCTCTCCCTGGTAGCACCGAGTTTGCCAACTACCTCAAATTCTTAGAAGCTATATGCTCTTATAATATCGACTACGATGCTTTCAACATGCGTCGAGTCTCCTTGTGGCGCAATCGGCCTATTGAGTGGAATATGCTGATGGCGGCGGTACAATCCTGGTACCCCAAAGACCATGTATTCCGCTTTGTCTTGGAAGAAGTTTGTCCTACCTACGAGGAATTTTCTTCCATACTGGTTGTAAATCCCAGTGTTTCTGCAACTTTGCCCGAGTTTTCTCGTTCTCCTAGGGATTTATTTACTGGGCTTCTTCATATTTCGCCTTCGACGGCTAGATCATTGGTAGTTGGAGGAATGATCTCCCTCCCGACGGTGCTGCAGTCCGTGCACTTGCGGGAAATAGGTGATGCTCGCTACGCTGGAGCCATTGTTCTGGGTCTGGTTTTCAAATTATTACTGGTGACTGGGGAATTATAGGTGGACCCACAACTTGCAGCCATTACTTTATGGATGTCATACCGTCGCAATCCCGCGGCGGTGATATTGGCGGAGACTCTGAATGGCCTGGATGCCTGGAGAGAAGGTCGTTCTGACTTTTTGAAGGGTAGCCCCGTGATGTTGTTCATGTGGTTGTCTGAAAGATTCCGCTTGTTGACTCCTCCAGAATATTCCTTGATGGCCGTACCCAACTTCTTTTCGCGCTACTTCATCCGCGTTGGCCTGTATGTTAAGAACTGGAGAATTGGCTTGTGGAGCATGGGGCTTGTGGTCTGTATTGGTCAGTGCCTTGGTGGGGGCAGTTGCAGCCTGTTCTGGAGCTAGGAGAGTATTCATATGTGCGGCTGGTTGGTCTCAGACAGACCTCTTTTTATTTCCCTTGGCGGCTTTTACGCCAATTCGACTGGGCGCAGGTCATACCCCCTCGGACCACAAACTTATTTTCGGTTGAAGATTTGACTGAGCGCCTGCGTCGGTTGCTTGGGTTTTTGTGGGAAAATCGGCATCCGTCGACCCATACCTCTCAGTCTGTCGGGAAGGTTTGCTATGTTCCCAAATATTATATGAAGTGGTTGTGGAGGAAAGTATTCAGCAAGATGCTGTCAGTGGAGACTGGACAAAGATGGTTTGTTTTATCTGACTCCATGGAAGGGGGTGTTGGGGTTTTTTCGAAGATGGTTAAGGCTCATCGATCCATGGAATTTTTACGGCACTCTATTCAGGCAGGGGAAACTTGGGGGCCTCGGGATGTAGATGATGAGGGTGCAGGCTCCTCTGGTAGCTGTGGATAGGACTCCTGGGGAGTTTATTTGTGTGATAGGTGTGGGGATTTTATTTGGCTTTTTATGGTAGTGGGGAAGGGAGTTATCCATTCCTTTTTCTGATGTAATCCACACTGTAATTTCTTATTAATGAAATAAATAAGTTTCTGATCATCCAGTTGTGCCTTTCGATGAATTTTGTATTTTGAAATATCTATACTGATCGGTAAGGCATACATAATCCTTTTGTTCAAATAATTTTAGAATGAACCTCCGTTCTCGGAGGTAAGAAAAGAATAGTATTTTGTGAAAAAGAAAGGGCCGCACTCATGTGAGGTGCATGAGTTGCCTACGTACCTATGGGGTTTTTTGAAAATATTTTAAAATAGTTTTTGTACAGGATCAGGCCCATGTAGTTCTAGGTAGAGGGAAATGAAGAGTTTTTTTTTTTAGAATAGAAGGGGGATGAGAAGAGTCGTAGCGCGCCGAGATTTTGGACTAGGGGTAGAATTTCTTGAGACGGTTCAGGTTGACTGGACGAGCCATCTCCTCCCCATCTATGTCAGTGAGCATGGCGGCACCGCCGGATAAGATTTTCTTCACAATGTAGGGGCCGTGAATTTCCCTCTGGGGTCCCAGATGGGTTCCATTATCTCCTTGAGGGCTAAATCCCCCTCCCGAACACCGCGATCCTTAACTCTCTTGTTGAATGATCGCACTATTCGACGATGGTACCCCTGTATGTGGTAAAGAGCTTTTAATCTTCTTTCATCTAGGAGGGCTAGCTCATCAAGACGGCTTTGGCGCCAGTTTTCTTCACTAACCTTGCTTTCAAGCATGACGCGTAGCGAGGGTATTTCAAGCTCCACAGGTAGGACTGCTTCCATGCCATAGACCAGGGAGTAAGGGGTAGCCCCAGTAAAAGTTTGGATTGAGGTTCAATAGCCCCAGAGGGCGTACGGAATCCGATCGGCCCAATCCCTACAACTTTTGGTCATCTTGTTGATGATGGCTTTGAGGTTTTTGTTGGCGGCTTCAACTGCACCATTGGTCTGAGGTCGGTAGGGAGAAAATTTTTGTCTCTGAATCCCGTACTCGTTGACTACTTCTGTGACTTCTGCTTTGAAATGCAACCCATTATCTAATACCAGCTCGTGCGGGACCCCATATCGGTAGATGATATTTTTCTTGAGGAATTTGGCCACTTTCTTGGCATTCAATACTGCGTATGACTCAACCTCGACCCATTTGGTGAAATAATCGATGGAAACGAGGATGAACTCATGTCCGTTTGAAGCCTTTAGTGTAACCTTCCCTATGATGTTGATACCCCAGGTGGAGAATGACCAGGGAGAGTTCATGTTGTATAATTCTCACGAAGGCAAGTGTTGAAGATTGGAAAATTGTTGGCATTTGAGGCACCTCCGAACATAGGCGGTGCAATCCTGGATCATAGTGGTCTAGTAATAGCCCTGTCAGATGATCTTCTTGGCGAGCATGTGACCATTTATGTGGGGTCCGCACTCCCCACTGTGGATTTTCTGCATTATTTTCTCAATCTCAGCCCTTGTGATGCAGTGTAGATGAGTTCCATCGAAGTTCCTCTTGAGTAGAGCTTTATGACAGATGATGTACTGGGAGGCCAGTCTTCGAAGGGTTGTTCGATCTTTCTTGTTGGAACCCTCGAGATACCTACCATATTTGAGGAGGCACCATATATCATAGTACCAGCAATCAGCTAGTTCGGGATCTTCAGTGGAGATAAGCTCAATATGGTAGCAATGGGTCGATTTGTCTTTCTTTTGAACCAGCAAAGGGGTCATTGTTATTCCTCCGGGCATGTCGACAATGGAGGCCAAGGTGGAGAGAGCATCGGCTAGGTTATTCTTTGCTCGGGGTAATTAATGGAAGGTAATATCTCAGAATTAGGAGGCTAACTCTTCTAATTGGGCATGAAAGGGTTGGAGCTTTTCATCCTTGACTTTCCACTTTCTGAGCACTTGACCGATGATAAGGGCAGAATCCCCGTAGACATCAAGGTATTGAATACCTTTCTGGAGAGCAACCTTGAGGCCCACTGTGCATGCCTCGTATTCCGTCATGTTGTTAGTACAAGGGAAATCCAATTTAATGGCGATGGGAGTATGGGAGTCAACTTTCCAGTTGACCAGACCTCCGAACTATGGATGTGAAATTACGAAAATGCCCTTGAACTTCCCTATCAAGCCTTATTTCACTGTTTTGACTTCCCTTGCGTACCACTTGCATTAAGTCCCTAAAATCTTGGAACGTGAAGTCGTTGAGGCAGATGTGGGACACATTAATGGAGATGTTGAATGCTTGAATCCCGGAATTCGGATAGAGGCCGTCATGTGATATCGTGAGGTGACGTGCCAAATGTAGCGGCGTACGACATACACAAATGTAACATGTTGGACATGAGAAAAATGTCCTTACAAATCTCCCCTATGTCTATGCCGGTACATACATAAAATTCGAATTATCAAAAATGAAATTGCCTATACAAATCTACCCTCCCATAAACCCAAAACTGGAAAAGGTACAAATGAATAGTCTTCATCGTTTGTTCTACAAATCTTCAGGAATCTCAAATCTTTTCTCATCAGGGTGTGCAATTCAGAGATCATCAATGTAGTACCTACACACATGAGATAAAGAAAAAAATACCAAGTGACGTATCGAGTTTGAAATGAGATAAACATAGATACCAATATATGATAAGCATAATGTCAAATCTCAAAACTCCCCCAAAATTCAAACTCCCCCATAAAATGATAATTCTTTCTCCCCCTTTTTATGATGTCCCCAAATAGACAAATAAGAAGAATGAATCAAAAAAGCAAAATCGGGGTGTCACGGTATACAAAAAAATACACAAACTATTTTTGATTTTTTTTTTTTTAATTCAAAAAATAGATACCATTTTTAAAAAAAAGTGTAAAACATGATACAAAAATCACACCATGGATTTAAACTCAAACAACCAAGTCATGATAACGGAATGAATGGGTGTGAACACATTCGATAGGTAAATCAACTCAATCAATCATATGTGCACGATGCATATTTGTACCCCTAACGAATGAGCATCAAAAGTATCCTTAGGTGTAAAAATTTGTTGAATTTAGATGACATCGTCTTATGCAAATCAACAAATCAAAGTCAAAGTGATTTCCACACCAATAACGTCCAAAACTATGTAGCGCATTTTCAAGCAATTCAAGGACGTGCAAACCCGTTTTAATTCTCCAACCAAACTCCCTCATATATATATTCTTTTAGAGGTAATCTAAATTCTCAAACATTGGAGAATTGGTGCAAAAACCTAAATGGCCCATATTTTGGCATGAATATCTTTTTATTGCCTTTAAATTTTTTCGGGCTCTTTTAACCTCTTTGGACCTCGGATATTAAAATTCCTCCATTTTTTAGATCCTTTTTAACGGTGGCTTTTGCGCAAAGGATAGAAAATTACCTTTCGCAGCCCCTCCCCGTTCATAAACAAAGCACACAATCTCACAAAACAGTTTTTATATGCACAATTTCCTTATAAAAAATTATCGCGCTTGGTTTGTTTTAAGGACAGGATTGAAGTGAAAACACCCAACCAACATGTGATAAGACAAGCACACTAATCAAACAAATCCGTGCATGTGTGCAATAAAGGAAACATGAGTCAAACATGTAGGAAGTAACACTTAATTACATCTTAATGACTCCAAACATTATAAAGCACAGGGATGAATTGACCTATTATCTCAAAACACTATCAAATAGTCACACGAAAAAAATGGAATGATGTTGTGACTTGGTCATCCAAAGTGTTCATCCATAAACGGTGCAATACAAATATCTTTTTGGATTTTCTCAAAATTTTATCAAAATAAAATCTTTTTGTATTTTTCAAAAAAATTTAAAAACAAGAATTTATACAAAAAGTACAAGTCATCACACTAGTAAAAATATATCATGAAACCACAACTAGTGTATGACAGACATGCAACCACAATCAACCAAAAGATTTCACATGGGGTGAATCACGTGCAAGCAAACGGGAATCGTGGACAAATAAACCATAAGCCTCTAAATCCGATTTTCTAACCCAAATTGATGTGTAACAAAGTGTGGGGGTTTTGGGAATCGAATTTATTCTTTCATTAACCTTCCTAGGTCCATTTAAAAGCTTGTAACAAAATCGCCTAAAATGACCTTGCCTACCGCAATGTGTGCAAGTGTAAATCGGGCGGTGTGTGTTACCTAAAGGTGGCCCTCTCCTCAAATTTATCGGTTGCTCTTTCCGAATTTGCCTAGGTGGGTCTCTCCTAATGATCCTAGAAGGTTCTCTCACAATGTTCTTAAGGGGTGCTTTCCTAACAACTTTCGGTGCCTCTTTCTTAACAAACCTAGGAGGCTCTCTCACACGTGTGGGAATGGGTGCAACATATTTTTCAAGACCAATCCCACCCCTATCCATTTTGATCTCGATTGTGCCTAAAATCTTATCAAGTTTTTCAGACCTAGACTCCAAATCAAATTTCACTTTACTTGAATCTTTCAATTTCACCTCAAGTTCACCTATCCTAGATTCAAGTACTCGTTTAGAATCCTCAAACTCTAAAAGCTCCTTTTTCATAGTCTCCATCAACCCTCTAAGACTATCTCTCTCACCCTCGACGTACTCAAGCTTCTCTTTCAAAATTTTCACATGAGCCCTAAGTTCTTCAACTAAAAAATCATTATTTTTTATGGCACACTCTTTCAACTGAGCTTTCAATTTCAAATTTTCTTTCTTTGTTTTCAAAGTTTCAGCATAAAGTTCATTGAAAGCAGTTTGCAAGTCATGCTCATCTACACTTTCCTCCTCACTTTCATCCATACTCCCATCGCCTTCACTATCATCACTAATCACATGGATGGGAAACTCTCGCCTAGAAGCATAAAACACTTCTTCTTCCGAATCACAATCACTAAGGGTAGAAACATGAGAAATCGGTTTATTCAATTTCTTCTTTAAATTTGTGGTACACTCATGTAACGTGTGACCAACACCCTCACAACAAGGACACCTCTCAGATTCGTTTTCAACAGAAGATTTAAAACAAGAGTTCGTGTGAATTTTCCAATTAATTTTTTCAAAAATTTGACATCGAAGATCATCAAAACCATCAAAAGCCATTTTTGTGCAAAATCAGGATCAAAACACAATAACTTAGTGCAACAGGCTCTGATACCAATTTGACGACGTGAGAAGTCAAATTGTATCACAAAAAAATAAATACTTGAAAAATCAGGATCACGCGATAAATTAGCATAACCCGCTCTGATACCAATTTGAGAGAGTAGCTACAACGGAAATATTGCAACTTCTCAAAAAAAAAACAATTTTAATTAATCCCAAATTTTAGTTAAACCCTAAGACATGCATCTAGATGATTTATCAAATAAAATATAGCATGCAGGATAAAAACAAACAATTTCAGGAAAAATCCCCCAAAGGGGAAAAACCTTTTATTTTCACTATAATTTGTAAGAAAACGGCTTACAATCGGATTACAATGAAAATACAGTGACTAAGAATTACCCTCAGGTATCGGATTCTGTAGTCGGCGGCTGGAAATATCCCTTTCCAGGAGGGCAGCAATGAATCCACACGCAGGGAACCCACATGAACCTCAGTCCAATCAATAAAGGAAGAACCGCAGCACTCCTCAATGACACGCAGCCATGAAACTTTGTAGAGACTCCCTCAGCAAAGACACGCAGCCCTCGGTTGCAAAGATCTCTCCACAAAGGTTTGAACAAACACAAGGTTGTGTTCTTGGGTTACCAAAAAGATTCACAAAGGATTGGCAATTGTGTGAATCAAAACATGAGTCTTGGGACTCAAAAATATGAAGACTAGATGTATTTGGACTCTCAAAAACGTCTTCTAAAGTCTTGCAAAACAGCTCCCCCGAAGTTGGTATTTATAGAAAAAACAGATGAAGAGTTCCGCTTTTTTAAAACTCTAAAAATCTTATCAGCGTACAGGTACACCGAACCGGTTTGGATGTACCATTCTGGTATGGGGTTAAAAAAACAGCATTCTTCAAGGAATTTTCTCCAACTTCAAAAGGTCATAACTTCTTCATCGTAGCTCGGATTGAGGTGCCGTTTCTTCCAGTATCTTCGTTACGGCGAGCTATTCAACTTTCCAGTTGACCAGACCTCCGAACTATGGATGTGAAATTACGAAAATGCCCTTTAACTTCCCTATCAAGCCTTATTTCACTGTTTTGACTTCCCTTGCGTACCACTTGCATTAAGTCCCTAAAATCTTGGAACGTGAAGTCGTTGAGGCAGATGTGGGACACATTAATGGAGATGCTGAATGCTTGAATCCCGGAATTTGGATAGAGGCCGTCATGTGATATCGTGAGGTGACGTGACGTGCCAAATGTAGCGGCGTACGACATACACAAATGTAACATGTTGGACATGAGAAAAATGTCCTTACACTTCCTTTAATAGCTTTCTGTGTAACGTACATGATATCAAACTCGGTTAAAAGCATCAACCATTGGGACATTCGGCTAGATAAGGCGGGTTTCTCAAGTAGGTATTTGATGGGATCCATTCGGGATACAAGTTTGATGGGGAAGGAGAGCATGTAGTGTCGTAACTTTTGGGTGACCCAGACAAGTGCGACAAATGCTTTTTCCAAAGCAGTGTAGTTGACCTCGTACCTGGCCAATTTATGACTGGCGTAATGTATGGCTCTTTCTTTATGGGAGTTCTTAAGGTATTAGGCTAGCAAAGCCCCAGCTGCAGTATCGGTTATGGTTAGGTATAGGAGCAAAGGGAGACCAGACTGTGGTGGCATGAGCACTGGAGGTTGGGTTAGGTATTGTTTGATTAGGTCAAAAGCTTCTTGGCAGGCCTCGTTCCAAACCTTGGTTGAATCTTTTTGAAGGACTTTGAAGATTGATTCACAGATGGAGGTTAGCTGGCTGATGAACCGACTGATATATTGCAATTTCCCAAGAAAACCTCGGACTTCCTTCTCTGTTCGGGGTGGTGGCATCTCAAGTATGGCCTTCATCTTTGTAGGATCTGCTTCTATCCCCTTTTCGCTGACCATGAATCCCAAGAGTTTTCCCTTTCTAACGCCGAAGACACACTTTTGTGGATTAAATCGCATCTGATACCGTCGCAGTCGTTCGAAGAACTTCCGGAGAGCGAGAACATGACCCTCTCTAGTTTTGGACTTGATAATCATATCATCCACATAGACCTCGACCTCTTTATGAATCAGATCGTGCAGGATGGTTGTGGTAGCCCTTTGGTAGGTATCCCCAACATTCTTAAGATCGAATGGCATAACGGTGTAGCAAAAGGTTCCCCATGGGGTGATGAATGCGGGTTTTTTTTTGTGGTCGGGCTGCATCTTGATTTGGTTATATCCAGTAAACCCATCGACAAAAGACTTGAGAGCATGACTGGCTGTGTTGTCCACGATCATGTCGATATTGGGTAGCGGATAATCATCCTTTGGAGAAGCTTTGTTTAAATCTCGGTAATCTACACACATTCGAACCTTCCCTCCGGATTTCGATACAGGTAAAATGTTGGCTAGCCATGTGGGATATTCGATCACCCGAATGAAACCCACATTTAACTATTTGACCACCTCTTCTTTGACCTTGAGCGACCATTCGGTGCGGAGTTTTCTCAATTTTTGTTTAACCGACTTGTAATCTGGGAGAATGGGGATCTCATGTTGAGCTATTTCAAGATCATTGTCGGGCATATCATTATAGGACCATGCGAAGACATCTACGAACTCCTTCAGTAATTCTTCGAGTTGTGCACGCTAATGCTCGTCAAGGGTGGCCCCTATCCTAATCTCGAGCAGTTGGCTACTAGAACCGAGATTAATAACAACAGTCTCTTCTTCATTAACTTGAATGCGATTATATTGTTTATTATTAACCTTATTTAGATCAGTTAAGAATTGTTCATTTGCAAAATCATCGTCATCAAAAGTTTGACTAGAATTCAAGCAGTTAATGTAAGGCACAGCAAGATACTCAAAATCTTCATTTATTTAATTGATAGGAAAAACAACATTAAGAACCTCATCAAAAGAGGTCTCTATTAGATTTGATCAAGGATAGACAACAGAAGAAGAAATAGGGTAAACATTGGGGTCAGGGGAGATTTCACGTGGTAGAACTGGCACAGCATGCCAGTTGAGGAGAGGTGTATCAGTAGCTTTAATCAAATGGGATGGGTCCATTGATGTAGTGCCTGAATGAACCATACAGAGTGCCATCCCTAGTGTCTGTAAGTTGAAGGAATCTTCGGAATCGCCTTCCTCAGTCTTTTCGGCATCTTTGATGAGTGGTTGTACTTGGTGTGGGAAACTTTCGGCCCATGGGTAGCTATCTTGGAAAAAGATCTCTATTCCCGACCTCATCTTCTTATCTGTGTGGTCATACCATGGTTCTGGAAAACCGCAAAAGGGGAAGTCCTCGCCTTTTTTGATGAATCGTCCATTTAAGGAGTCTCCTGAGATAGTTTGGATGCAGTCTGATCTTGTCTTTGGTCGAGACTGGCAGATCATTCTGAGCTCTTGTTCCGATGGTTGATACACCAAGCCACAAGGATGGAAAGCTTTCTTCAGTTCGATGGGCTCAAGTATCCCCTGCTGCCTTTGCCCTAACCCCAGTCCGGGCATGAAGTGCATGTTTCTGAACATTTAAATCACAAAGACATTGCCATGAGGGTCATATTTTGGACAAACCCTTTCTTTGAAACCGTCCCCTATCGGGAGTAGGAGTGGCTCGACTCGAAATCCTGATAGGAGCATATCATTTGACCCATACTCTATATCAAGAATTGGACTGCTGGTGCTTGCCCCCTCGGTATTTTTGTTGTCACCCAAAATGGTGATGACTCGCCCGTCGGTGAAAAACTTCAATTTCTGATGGAGTGAGAAAGACACACCCTTATTACTGTGGAGCCAAGGGCGTCCAAGCAACAGGTTAAAACAGGCTGGGATGTCTATGACTTGGAATTCAACGACGGGGTTTATACGGCCAACCCCTATTGCAAGTTTTATGGACCCCATCACCTCACGATGTGTATTATCATAAGCACGCACAGCAGCGGAGGTTGGAGCGAGGTCGCTTTCTTTTAGTCCTAAACACTTGAAGGTTCTCAATGGGCAAACATTCAAGGCGGATCCGTTATCAACAAGGGAGAGTAGCAAAACCTTCCCCATAACTTCGACGGAGATATTGAGTGCATGATTGTGATTTGGCCCAATTCTGGGGATTTCTTCTTCAAGAAATAATAGCATTCGGGTAGAGGTTAAGGATCCGAACAGATTTACTGCTTCTTCTAGTGTGGTAGATGGAGGAACTATGGGTCCAGTGAGCAGCTTGATTAAAGAATTTCTGTGCAGCTGGGAAGACATGAAAATCCCCCATAGAGTGATGTTAGCTTGGGTTTTCTTCAGTTGATCGAGGATCTTTCTCTCCTCGATGGTCATCTCTGGCATAGGAAGGTTCTCAACGCCCTTCCCTTTGTCATTTGCTGGTAGTGAGATTGGAGCCTGGTAATGTCTCCCTGATCTGGTCATGTGATTTACTGAAGAAGGGAAGAACATGAATTCTGTTTCCTCATCAATCTCAAGTGGTTCCGCCACCCTATTTATTTCTCCGAGGAGTTATTCAAATGATATCATCCCACATATGTCGTCCACTGGGCCAGCTCTTCCTGAAGCTTGTTCTTCACTCGAGTCTTCGAATTCTTCCCCCCATCCGGTGGTGGCAACTCTGTATTTCCATGTAAAGTCGATGCATTCCATAACTTCAACGGCTTCTTCATACAAGTTCACCCATTCCGTGGGGATATGTGTGATTGAAGTGACCAAGCGCCCTTGTAGCTTCAAAGTGTCAAGTAACCTGGTGATACTGCAAATGTTGTTAGTTTTCCCGAATAATTATGCCATAGTCTGGACAACATCATCTAGGCTGACTTCGTCGGTTGGTACCACCCACTTGTCTGAATCTCAAGCCCACTTTCGTGCCTCCAAGAACAGTGTGCTAAACTTCTGTCAATCGATGACCATCTGTGAGGGCAATTTCAGCCTGAACTCTAGGAATTGGTTTAAAACCTCTAATAATTCCATACTTCCATTTTTAGAACGGGTACGGACAGCGATGCATGCTCTGGTAAGGAGTGACAGTGCCTGATTTGCGAGGCTAGTAGGGTGTAGGAGGAAATATGGGCAAGTTTGAAGAGGTTTAGGAGAGTATATGGGTGTGATTTGAGTTGAGGGATCGAAATCTGGGTTTTCTTCCAAGAAGATGGCATTGGCATGATTCGAAAGTGGATTGTGAGTAGTGTTTGGCTTATGATTGGCTGGTTGGTCGATGGTACCCCGGTCAATGAGATCTTGGATTATGTTCTGAAGGTGAAAGCATTGGTCGGTGGTATGGCCGACAGTTTGATGAAAGGCGCAATGAGCATCGGCCTTGAAGTTTCTTGGGAGTGGATTTGGCAATGGACGGGGATCCAAGGGTTTGATGAGGTTTCGGCTTAACAGGGCTTGATAAACTTTGGAGAGGGGAGCATGGTATATTCCCTTCGGATGGGGGCAGGGCGGCTTTCTCGTGCCCATGACGTGGTTGGTTGAGAGATGTTTTTGATGGTCAAAACGGTAGCACTGGCAGGCTTGTCATACTTTCTAGGGGTGAACTGTCTGGACACCTTCTTTAGTTCAACCTCTGTTTTAACGAGGCTCTCCTCGATTTACACTCCAGCCTATCTGAGAGCTCGGAAGTGGGGATAGTATTATCCTCCCATCGTCGCTCGGACATGGGGCAAGAAGTTTTTCTTCACTATGTTGACCTATTCTTCTTCAGATGGTCGATTGGTCATGGTAGCTGCTCCCTCTCTCCACCGAGTTATGAAGTCACTAACTGATTCTCCTGGATTCTGTTTGAGCAGCTCTAAATCATGATGGGTGACCTCAAGCTCTTCGTTGTATTTGTACTGTGACATGAATTCTCGGGCTACATCCTCCCAGCTACGGATTCTGGATTCCTCAAGAGATAAAAACCATCGGAGGGCACTATCCTTCAAAGTTTGCTGAAATAATTGGGCCATCACTTCTTCAGAAGGCCCTAATAGAGTCATGGAACGATGATAACTGCAAATATGAACAATTGGGGGTCCACTCCCTCCGAACTTCTTGATATTTGGCATCTTGAACTTCTCGGGTAACCTCGCTTTAGGATAAGGAGACATGTGGGTGTAGTCCATGTAATTCCCAGAGATCTTGACCTGGTTAAACTTCTTGGTGAGCATCTTGAGATCCTCTTTGACTTTATTCGACTCCTCCTCTTTTGGATCAACGACCACAGGCAGGTTAGCCATAGGCTGGGCAATATTTGGCATTGGAAGCTGGGCAGGCGGCGGCCCATTAGTAGGAGGGGCACGTGGAGCGTGCTGATATTCTTTCGGAACCCAGATAGGCTCGGGTGGACCCATAACACGAGGGAATAGGGCCTCGAGCTCTTGAAGAATTGGAACCTGGTTTCGTTGCATCTCTCGGACCTCGGTTTGGAGGTTGTCAATCTTGGACACGAGCTGAGCTAGGACTGTCGTCAGATTCGACTGTATAACTGCTGATTGATATGTATTCTCCATGGAAGATGGATGGATTTTGGACTCGAAAGAAGTAGTAGAAGAACGGATGAAACTCCGAGGTGATTTAACTGAAGATCGAATCCAATAGGGAGCCAGGCTAAGGGCTTGAGATCGACCTGAGAAGGCGTAGGATGAGATTTTTTTTTTAAAAAGGAAGAATTAATTTTGGATTTTCGATAAAGAAAGGATAAATGTTTTTGGATTTTTAATAAAGAATGGAGAAATGTTTTTGGATTTTTGATAAAGAGGGAAGAAATGTTTTTAGATTTTTTATAAAGAAGGGAGAAATATTTTTGGAGACGGAACTCAGCATGATTATTATGATTATTATGTTTTCACTTGTATTTAATTCTCCTAAATGCAATGCCGGACGGGACCTGAGCCCGGAAAAGTGGGGTTTTTAAGATATGCAAAGCTACGGTTTGGACTTGTAACCAGGCTCACGGACAGGGTCCCATTTTAAAAATGCGTAAAAATTAGGCGGCGGGCCGACCCAAAATTTCGGTAGAGTTTCGGGTTAAAATTAGAAATCTAAAGTTCGTGTCCTAGGTCTGACACTTATATGCGGGTATCCAGTTGGTTAGGTGAATTGGCATGGGCTCCCCCCTTTGGCGTGACTTCCACGATATACGTCTTGTTCTTGTGGGAAATCGGTACGTGTGGACAAGCCATTTGATATACCTGAGTGTACGTAAATTTCCTCACCATATACCTTGTGGGGACGGTACGTGTGAGAGAGAATTCGATATACTCGACGTACGTGAATGAATTCCCTGCGATATACCTCCCGTCATGACTTCGGTCAAGCGGTACGATGAGGGGGAACCGTTCGATATATGTCGAATTTACTTGGCCAATGGAAGGTGAGAGTCATATCACTTAGGTTTACTGAGACCTGCCGGACCAGCGCCCATCACGAAGTGACCCTCCAGTTACTGGGTAAAATTTGGTCAATATCTATGCTCTTTGGTGATGTCATGTGAATCATGCATGATTCTCTTATTAGTATCTTATGATGAGAATGCCTTTCTTGATTATGCCAAACAGGGAGCAAAGTACAAGTACCCCAAAAGGTACACTAAGTATGGATGGGTGATGCATGCAACATGGGGATATATATGTGATCCTACGTGCACGTGGTGTGAAGTGTACATGGACAAATTTCTACAAGTATGTGAAAATAAGCACAAGCATGGGATACATATGAGAAAGGGGAACATGCAAATATAGGGGGAAACATAAGCAAATATAGCATTCATGTAAATAGAGTCAAGCCCACAAACAAAAACACACTTCCCCAGCGGAGTCGCCACTGTGGCCATCCCTGATCCTCGCCGCGCGGGTGGGTAACGTGGAGGAAAGGATCCTTCGGGTCCCGCGCCTCCCTCTCGGGAGCGCTTCGGCCGGTGTCGTTTGAGATGTGGAAATGTAGAGAGATTCAGAGTCGCTAATCTATTTTACTCAAAACAGACAAAAGAAAATGGGGAAGCCACCCCAAAGGATGGTATCCAAAGACATACTGGTGCATGCGAAACCAAGACGATTCGAGAAGGGTTCGGAGGCTTAGTTACGAAATGGGAAGGTGTTAGGCACCCATTCCGCCCTTTCGATCTCTCATGAATATTTGCTATTTTCCTTTTGTTTCCCCCCTGTGATATGTGTGCATGTGTATGTATAGAATGGAGGTAGGAATCCTCGAATTGTATCATGGAAAAGATAAAGCGAGTCATCCGTAGGAAGATATAAGAATAATATTAAAAAAATAAGATTTGCGCGATTACCCCTACGTTTATCGTTATAATGGAACGATAATGCATGTGGTACGTCACTAAGGGCAAGTATATAGAATATAAGAAGACTAGAGTAGATCGAAAGATGAGAGAAAAAGTGGGAAAAAGGACTCGAGTCTCAGGATTTACCCCGAGACGCCTACGTAGCCTATAAAGGCATCAAAGTCCACGTAGTTCGCATACAAAATGAGGGGTGGGGTTTATCCCATAAATCCAAATGGGAAATATCTTATTTATGAGTGTTTGTGTGTGTGTGTGTGTGTGTGTGTGTAGAAAAAGGGTTTTAGATTGTGAGAAAAGTGTGGAAAAAGTGTGAGAATCCCTACTTGGAATTTATGAGCAAACCCTATTTTTCTTATTTTTTAGGTTTTATTTATATGAACATAGGAGATGTGCAATAATACTAAATAAAAAGTATATTAGGATGTGCGAGATGAGATAATAAAAGTGCAAAATAAGAAGACAAGTTATTGAGAATTTAAGAGAATTTAAGAGAGAGTTTGAGAAAGTTGGACCTTCTTGAAGATCTTGAGCTTGATCTTGAATGTTGGAGAGCATCCCTTGCACTTGGATAATGATGGAGAGTGGATATTTCACCAAGTTTGATGAAAAGGATGATGAAAAGTGGAAGTAAAAAGGGGATTTGGATGTTGAAATCACGCTACCTTCGAAAGAGGTTTCTGGGATTCGTTCAGAGAGATTTTTATCAGATCTGGGCTCTCTTTGAAAATGAGGTGAAGGCCTCATTTTATAGGCCTAGGTGAGTGCCGATCGGCATAGACCTGTTCCTGCCTATCGGCTGATGCCGATAGGCAGGGTCTGGAACCTGCCATTTGGCAGTGCGCTTTAGGCTTTTTTGGAAAATTAGTTGCCGAGGGCAAACCGTTGGTCAGAATTGTGCACGGGGCATACCATTGGAAAGGTAATTCAGAGACCTTCGAAAGTGCTTTGGACCACTCCCGGGTTCGGGAGTTGACTTTGGATCAAATATGGCTCGGAAGTATTTGTCGATCCATTGGATGGAGAATTGCTCGGACGCAAACGAATCGTTCGTCCGCATAGTAAGTCCAAATCGCACACGGGGTAGACTGTTGGAAAGGTTAGGATATTTACTTTGACATTCCAAAGAGTTTAACCCGATTTGGGGAGTTGAATTTGCTCAACCGGGCCCGGGAAGCATTCGGTGACCTCCTGGAGTCAAACGGATCATTCGTCCGCATGAAAAGTCAGAATCGCGCACGGGGTGAACCATTGGAAAGGGTATTTAGTTCCCTTTGAAGATTCATTCATCCTCGGTCGAGATGAAGAGTTGACATAGGTCAAACAGAGCCCGGGAGCGCCCGGTGGCCTCTGGGTCAAGTTTCGGACGCAAATGAATCGTTGTCCGCATGGTAAGTCGGAATCATGCACGGGGCGAACCGTTGGAAAGGGTATTCAATTCCCTTCAAAGATTCATTCAGTCTCGGTCGAGATGAAGAGCTTGAATTTTGGGTCAAACTGAGCTAGGGAGTGCCCGATGGCCTCCAAGTCAGTACTCGGGACATGACCTGGGTTTACGGTGATGAAGGGAGGTACTAGGGACCTAAGGAGAGTTAGGGGGTAACAGAATGGGGTGTTTACGACATATATTCTTGTTATAGTTAATTCAGATGTGATGTGTTGTTGCATATTATTATTTCGAGTCGTGGAATGGTTTTAATTAAATTAAAAATGGAATTTTTTTTACACTTGGCTTAATTAACTATTAGGTGATTATTAAAGAAATTATTTTCAACAATGATGCTGAGAATGAACTAACTGGATATTCTGATTTAATTAAATGAAGGACTGATCACCCTATATTTAATTAGGCGAGTTATTACAGGTGGTATTAGAGCATCAGGTTCTAGTGTCTTTAGGATCTGTGCGGCTTGCTACGTTTCAGTATAGCGTTCTTTGATGTAGAGCCCTATTATTAGGATTTTAAATTCTTCTGCGTATTTTGACTTACGTTCTCCTCCCATGAAGTATGTAAGATGTAATGCTTATACGAGTTTGATCGGGAATCGTGTGCCAAACACATTGGGACGACTAGAAAGAGCCGTTAGAAGGATAACAGGAGGACTCAGCCAAAGATATAGAGTATTTTGGAAAATGGTGTTGGAGATAGCAACCATCATAATTATTGTTTGGGATGAGAACATTAAGGAAGTCGCTTGGGAGTTGTAGTTTCCCAAGCACTATCATAGTTGATGATTGTGCCGTTCTTAACTCACCTAGCACGGTATGTGGAAGGGGAGGGAGTCGGAAGGACTCTTGTGAAGGAAGAAATTCAAAGACAATTGTGAAGGGTGAAGTGTAGTAACACCCAAGATTTGAAAATTTTCTAGTAAAAATTTTCTAGGAAGAACAAACTTAAGTGATGAAAGTTAGGCATCACATATAAAGAACATGTGTGAAGCTGGAATAAGAATTTTAAGTATGGTTCGATATTGAAATCGTTCATTTGATGTTTTAATCAGGATATGAATGGAATTTCGAAACTTATCTCTCAAGGACAAGAAAGAGAGAAGTAACTTGTTTAATGAACTCCTTACCCTAGGAAGAATGGGGTACATAGAGGATAAATAGAGTTTATTTTATGAAAGCACTCGTGAGTGAAATACTCTAGTGTGAGTGGAAAACTGACAAAGACGAATAAGATTAATGTCACCAAGAAATTGGAGGATGCTTCCAAATGCAGGGGAGCTAGAAGGGTTAGGAAACCTAGCCGAAGGCCAAGATTGAATTCAATATTATTAATATAACATCACAGGAAGGTATACCCAGTAGGGGACCCATTTAAAGTGACATGGTTAAACCCCTACTTAGTGGGGATGAAATCAGCCAAGACAAGTGTAGTCGATAATATATCCTATAGGACCCGTAGATCCAAAAGAATAACGGGAATAGCAATTGGGAGTTAAGATTGATAGGTCTAAGAGGAGGACGGTCAAATGGTCAGTAATGAAGAAATAATAAGGGAAATTACCCTATATGTAGAGAGCGAGACTACTAAGTGTTAAATGTGTCCACATTGAGTAGTGAGACCGATAAATTTTGGGAATAGTAAACCATACCAATTAGGCATAACAACTGGAGGAGTGAGACTTCTAGGGTAGTAATTGGGTCAAGAGAATTAGGCCTAGGAAATTTGCACCCAAGAGTGGTAGGTTTAATTAGGACCAGTGGAGTCCTTGGTCATTGGAGCATGCCGTATTTCAAGGTTAGCCGGGTCCAAGAAGAAAAAAGGGAGGTCGATAAGACCATAACTGACGCCTAGATATACTGGGCCAACGTTTCAATAATGGGTGTGTAACCACATGAGTGAATAATTTATCCGCAACACGTGCGTACAACTTTAGGATGGAATCCTAGATGTATAACGGGTGCAAGTGCATATAAGGTACCTACGTGATCAGGAGAGCCTGATGAATTTTTTTTTATCCTTGGGAATAAAGGATTTATTCTAGTGAAATGGTGTGTCGCAACAGTCATATATAAATTGAAATCCCTAAATTCGCGTGCGAGTCGAGATTAGTGGAAACGAAAATTTTAACACCCTGATTACAAAAGTATTTCTCGTTGATAGTGGGACTTTTTGGTGTCGTTCGTGAGTGAACTAGTTGGGTCCTAAGAGTATATTTTGTTATTATCTTCTATTGCTTTGAGTTAACATAATATAACTCATTATGGTTGATGATGATGGAAACAGCACCACCCTTCAAGATGTATGAGAGCTCAATTCAATGTTAACAATGACAGCATAAGGGTACATACATATATAGTAGAAGGAGGTGAGGAGAAGAGGAAGATCACCAAAATATAAGTGGTTCAGCCAATCAGGCCTACGTCCACTGTGCAAGTGTGTGATTAATATCACTGTATGAGGGCTCTAATGGCCATAGATACAAACTCTCAAGCTTTATCTCTCTACTGTGTATTTGAACAGAGTTTCAGCTAGGGTTTCTAACTTCGGATCCTTTGCAAGGTAGAGGATGACCTCTATATATAGTACCTGGGGGGTGTAATGTACCCCCTATGTATGCAATGAGCATGTGTGTGTTGATCTAGCCAATCTGATGAAGACATCTGTCACTGTCACATGTAGAGAATGATGATGAAATATTCCCTCCACGTGAGGGGAATGATTTGTTATAACTGATTTGTGTACACTTGTTCCCAACCACACATATGCGCATAAGAGCTCGGCTATCTGTGATTGGTCCCAACCTCGGCCTTGAAGAGGATGAGGTTGGTGTGGTAGGGCAACTGCTTGATCAGTGGTGACCTTGGCTTAGCAGCAGAGCCGAGGTAAGGCATGCGGGACTGCAACGTCGGCTTGGGCCGAGGTAATAGTGAAGTAGTAGGAACGTCGGATGATTCATAGTCAAGGCTGATTATGATGGTGGGATTATTCTTGTAACCTCGGCCTGCACCTAGTCGAGGTTGTCATACTTGGGTGGCCTGTTGAATAACCCCCTATGGATCATGAAGACCTCTCTTGCCGAGGTAGCTAGTAACGTCGGCTATGGCCGACCTTTTTGGAACGAGACCGCTGGTTGTTGATCTATGAGGTTGAGGTCGAGGTTGAGCTGTTGTATAAGAGTTATGAGGCTAAGGCTGAGGCTGAGGCCAACGTCTTCTGTTCCTGCCCTTATCTGGATGACCCTGCCAATGATTAAGCCATGGCTGACCCTATTGAGGCCGAGCCTACTGAGGCCAAGCCTTATCTGGATGACCCTGCCAATGATTAAGCCATGGCCGACCCTATTGAGGCCGACCCTTATCTGGATGACCCTGCCAATGATTAAGTCGTGGCCGACACTGTTGAGGTCGACCCTATGGAGGCCGACCTTATTGAGGCCGATCCTACTAGGGCCGACCCTTATCTGAACGACCCTACCAATGATTAAGACATGGCCGACCCTGTTGAGGCCGACCCTATTGAGGCCGACCTTGTTGAGGCCGACCCTTATCTGGATGACCCTGCCAATGATTAAGTCGTGGTCGACCCTATAGAGTCCGACGTTGTTGAGGCCGACCCTTATCTGGACGACCCTGCCAATGATTAGGTGAGGCTCTTATGAGATGTGATGTCCGTCGTCCTAAGAGACGAGGGTAAATTTTTATCATATCAATGGTAATATGTAGTGATAAATTACCAAATGTTTTTACGATAGTAGATTGAGTGATAAGACTATCATGTTCGATACTCCGAGGAGAGTAAAATTAATTTTGTGTGGCGCCAACTGAAATAAGGTTGGGCCTATATTTCATGATATCATAAACCTTAGTGAAAATGTTGTCTAGTTATGTGTGAGTAGAAATTTATACTACTGATGTGACTCAGGATATATTATGTTTTTGTCGAACAGAGAGAAATAGCTCATTATATATAGCGCCGAGAATTTGGGATAGTGAGAGCATCATGGATTATGTTATTTTTAGGGATATATAAGCATGGACTAGTAGAATTTTATGTCAACATACATAAATTATGGGAAGGTACAGATCATGGACTGAGGGCCATTACGTATCTCGACGACCGACTATGTTAAGTATTAGTGTATCGGGTGGTTCCTTGTTTGTATTTCGCTTTGCGAGACATCCCACGCATGAAACTAGCGAACGTCGGGAGTGGGAGAGAAGTTTGGTCGATAGATATAAGTTCGCACCTTAGTCATTTTTAAATATACAAACATAAATTTAGAGTTGATAATACTATTATGACTTAAGAGTCACCTAGTCCTAGTAACATCATGAATAAAACAATGATGCCACTGATAGAGTGATTAAGTTATAACTCTTTTTGGGTGATTGAGTGTACCCCTACCATATCACTATGCCAAGTGAGAGAAAATTGATTTAAGAAGAGTATATGTTATTTGTGCAACAATGCGAGAAATGTATGGTGTATGGGCACCCTAGGTAATTAAATCTTATATTGTTCTCAATTTTGGAGATATGGGATAAGGAAAATAAATATAGAGTGAAAGAGCAGAAGCCCCCAATTTTAAAATTCTTATACTTAATTTCCCTTTAGGAATAGATACGCGGAAGCATTCGATGATGGTTCAAATTAAAACAACTTAACAAAATTTAATTTCTCTCAAATTAAAATTAAACCAAGTGAAATAAGATTAAAACACACACACTTATTTCAATTTCACTTAAACCAAATTAATTAACCCAAGTCCTAGAAAATTTGCCTAAGTCGCATTTCTCAATTTTAACAAATTAGGCCAAACCAATTTTAACATAATAAATTAAATGACTGGAATTAAATTAATACAAACATTACCCAATATTACTTTGCACCAAATTAAACAAGTAGAGATTAAATTAAACCAATTTTATCTTTTTACCTAAGCATGCGTTCTAGGTGATTTTACAAAAGATAAAATAAACAATTAATCCACTACGCCGCGATGTACGAGGAAAAATCCATAATGGGAAAAAACCTCGGACGGCCCTAGCCATAAATCCACTAAGTACGGAATTTATAAATACAAGACAGTAGACTTACAACACACTACTCGATCCCTCTCAAGTCCTGACGCTCCATCTTGTAAACACCTCCGCCTAGCGAATAACCACGGATCTCCACCGCGGTCTCGAAATTCACCGATCGGACTTTATATGGTCACCGTCACCCGAACTAGGAGCCTTTCTCCAAGTGAGTAAATCAACGCAAACATCTTCTTCTTTGTGGGATTTAGAAGCAAACCCAAACGTCTCTTCAAAACGGTAAAGATGAAAAATCGATGCCAAAACTCCAAGTAATGTATATATATATGGAAGCTTGGATAAACAATATGGGTGAAAACTAAAGTGTAAATGATTTTTTCTTTGAAAAATAAACACTTTAAAACATGAACTTTTTCTCTTTCTCTTTTTCTCTCAAACTATCTCTTGGAGATAGATGTGTATGAAAAAGTTAAGTTGAAAACTTTGGTTCCCGCACTATAATAATCTGTCAAAAGTTAGTGGGGCAATGTAGTGGAAAAAGTTAGAAAACTGCTCAAAACTGCCAAATACATATTCCCGCCAAATGTCGTTCGAACGACATTTTCGTTCGAACGAAATCTCGTTTGTGAACTCGTTCGAAATCTCGTTTGAAGTTCGTTCGAACATCAGGTTCGTTCGAATGACACTTCGAACGACATTCCAGTGGCCTTATGGGGTACTCGTTGGCAAACTCGTTCAAACGACTTATGGTTCGAACGAAAATCTCGTTCGAACAACACATCGAACGAACTTCCAGAAAGTTTGAAAAAATCGATTTTTGCCGAGAAACTTTATATTCTTTATTTTAAAGTTTAAATGAAATCTTTCTGAAATTAAACAACAGTTTTAAATAAACGTTCACCCATTATAAAATGTTCTAAGCTCCTATATATATATATATATATATATATATATATATATATTAAAATGCATTCATACCTTAGGAGCAATAGAACCATGTTAATGATGTAGAAACGAGGCATAAACAAACTCGATAATGTAATGAAGCTTTATACACTTGGCCACTATGTCTTCAAACATAACTCGTCATAGGCTTGAAGGATGATCAATTAACTCTATCCCATGACTCAAACATTTTTGTCTGGAATTGAGCCAAAACTCCAAAGGACTCAATTGAAAATTTGTGTCCTTAAATAGAGGTTTAGATATCGGAACTTGAATGTCCGATCGTTTATGACGATTACAGATATAGTCGGTAGAATAACAAATGTATCATACATGACTATGGTAATAGGATTCAAATAAAGAGATGTTTAGCTAGATTCCTATTTTAGCGAGCCACTTATCTGTCGGAATTAGGGTGGACCATTAGAAACCAGCAGCGGTTTCTCCAGCCATTAAGGATTTCTAAGTAGTATTGGGAGAGTATTCGTAAGGATTTTGTCGTAAAGATGGTTACGATCATATATAGATGATAGTGGATCAGTTGACTGAAGTAGATCATGTTATGCCAGTTAGGGGTGATCATACTACGAAACAATATGATTTGATCTTATATAACCGAGATAATGAGGTTACATAGGGTACCATTTAATATTGTGTCCAATTAGGCCGAGACTTTGTCTCCCAATTTTGGAAGAATTTTCACGAGGCATGGGTACCGAGTTGTGATTGGGTATGATCTATCATCCATAGAATAATGGGAAGACTAAGCGGACAAATCTGATGTTGGAAGATAAATTATGTTTATACCCTTGAATCTTAAAGGAGGACGAGAGACGTACGTTCCACTAGTGAATTTGGTGTACTATAACTCTTATAAGTTTACTGTTGGACATGGTTCCAGTTGAAATATGGTACAGTAAGTCTTATTATTTCTCCTACTTATGGGATAAAAGTGAGGAACCAGGAACTATTGCGAATAGTAGAGATGGTTTGAAACTTATAGTATATATTGTGTGTAGAATATATACTACACCATTCACCTACTTGTGTACGATAATCGCAAGACGAGATGGTATTTATCTAAAGAATGACTAATCTATTTAAGTGCATATAGTAGAAGGTTAGCTAGTGAATATCTAGAATAAAGTATAAGTAGTGAAACTTAAACTGTAAGGCTTGGACAAGAACCAACATGACAGGGTAACCTGGGGTTAAAATGATCATAAGTGAGGTGTTCATTATTGGGGGTATTTGATAGCGTACTGTATAGGCGATACAGAGTAGTCTACTTGGGAGCGCAAGTATCTGATGCGCAATACTTAACCAGAATTTTTCTTGCCTGCTATACTTTTGTTTTCCGAATTTCGGGACGAAATTCGGTTGTAGGGGGAAGTATGTAATACCCTGTATTTTTAATGACTTTATCCCATAAGTAGGGGGAAGTATGTAAATGGGATTAATTACAATTAATTATGATATAATTGGAAATCAATCCGGATTTAAATATTACTCAAGAATAAAGTAACATGTGATTTATGTTTTATTATGACTTTATAATTGGCGCGAATTATGTGTACGACAATTTCGGAAATTAAGTCGGGACGCGTGAGTATGTCGTGTCGGGACTAGATTTAAATGAAATAAAAGTAAAATATTATTATGTCATCCGAATGGTCGTTTTGACTGCGCCAAAGTGTCTGGAAGGGTTCAAATAGTCGAAAAAGTCTACTTGGGTGTTTGATTTGGGTCTCGGGGCACTTTGGAACCGAAAGGACACCCCGGAGGGGTATTTTGGTCATTTTACAAGGGAGGTGAATAGTAAACAAGGAAATTGGGTTTTATTATATCAGTGAGGAGATAAGAGAGCTTAGGTTTATTCACCAAAAATAATAGGAAAGGTTTAGGGGAGATTTAGAGACTTTCTATGGGAGAAGAAAAGACTTTTCTAGGAAACCAAAGGACAACCACCTTGCACCACCAAGAGCCACCACCACCACTGTCGAAAGTTGGCAAGAAAAAGAGAGGACCACCAGTAGATTATCATTTCCAATGGATCAGACCTACAAATTAGGGGCAAGTGATTAATTATTTCAATCTTAGCTTTTATATTGTCCATGTTAGGATAGTTAGAAAAATTCAGAAAAGTTACATGACCGAAGATAAATTTGTGATAATTTTACATGGATCTTTGAAATGCATATTATCTAGTAGTGATATCTTTTTATTATAGAATAAACTCCATGAATTTTATATTATCTTGTGAAGAAATCTGGGATTTACACTCTTATTGTTGATAAAGTAAAAAATTAGAGTTCTTGAGAATAAAATGGAATTTGAGTAAATTGATTCTTGTTAATGATGTTTAAATGATTTTGGATACGTTAGAACTTATCCATATATGATGGTATATGATCTGGATTTCATGAGATTAAATTGAGAATCATTTGGTGAAGAAAAATTGGAGTTTATATGATGTTCATCGATAAATATAAAATACGACTTTTTTCTGGAAATAGTGTGTTTTAAATCCAACATTCTTGATGATTTTAGGTGGTTTGATTATTAGAAATCATTTATATATCTTGGTTTATCATACGGAATGAATATTGGGGAGTTTGTAATTATTTGATAAAGGTTTTGATGATTAAAAAATATGAAACCCATAGAAAAAAATTGCAACTCTGGTACCTTTGAATGATCACACCTTGTGTCCCTGTGGTTAGACACCTAAAAGGTTTTGAAAATATATTTTGATATGGGTGAGAGACCAAAACCATTCGAAATATATTGCAAGTAATTAAAATGCATAAATAATGTATATCCATATACTTATATTTAAATTGGTACCGCATTCTCTCATGAGACATTACTCACCTCTCATTTAAAGTGTGCACCTAGCTTATGTATTTTAATTACGTAGTTATTCTATATGTCAAACTAGTTCCCAAGTATCCTTAAATTCAATAAGTTATCCCATCTTGCATAATTTATTTATTTAGCTTTCACATTCACTAATCATTATAATTTATTAAACCATTTCCAATAACTTCCATTAGTTATTATTGAGACTTATGTTACTTGGGATTTAAATTGGATAAATGATAATTTAAGGTTGGGACTAGTAGTAAGAGAGTTATTAATTATCGGTATAACCTTATAAATAGGTGGGATTAACCCTAAGAGATAGAATAAAGGGTTAAGAATGAATTAAGAGTTATCGAGAATTAAACCTAATTAAAGATGAGTTTAATTCATAAAATTTCAAAAGTTATGATGACATAGACTAGTAGGGTGTAGACATTTACCTACTGAATTAGGTTAAGGAAGGGGTGGCAATTCGGGTTAGTCGTGTCATTTTCGGGTCGCGTTGATTTTTATTTTAATATAAGTTTTGGATACTCTTAAATCTATACAAGTTAATCGTGTCATGTTCGGGTCATTTCGGGTTATTACCGTAAACGAGTTATCGGGTCAAAAATTGCCAGCTCTGAATACTGATTTAATCTTCGAGTAATGAGTGAGGCTCAGGAATATAAAATAAATAAGTAAAGTCATAATCTTTAATACGTAGGATTTCATAGATAAAAATACTACTTATGGGAATTATCACATGGTTGTATGAATGCCTTATAGATGTTATATTTATATAGGTGTGATGGATACCTATATTATTTTTTGTATGTATGACATACCTACGCTGCTTGCTATCGGGGTGGAGGTTTCGTGTTGTTGACGGTCTTATCCTGTGCGCCTATTTAGGAGGATTTTAGATTCGTACCCTCAGTATAGGACCTTGGACACGTGCTATCGGTGTATATGATAGTTTCGACGGTTGAATGGGAGCGTAGGTATTTGTGTGACCTATTTGGTTGGGGAGCATGCTCGCCTACAATATATTTGTGTTATGATATGATTCATGAGAGACGCCGAATCAATAGTCCTCTATACAGTGACATTATGTATCAGGACATGATAGCAGAGTATGCATGCACCGTAGCTGTGACGGGGGAGGTTCCATATATATATATATATATATATATATATATATATATATATATATATATATATATATATATATATATATATATATAATTAGCGTGATATTATATATATAAACTGTGATGTGATCTACTGTGTGACATTGTAGATATAGAGATGTAATCTTCTGTGTGATATTGTAGATTGAAATATAAACTGTGATTTAATCTACTATGTAATGTTGTAGATAGAAGTAAATAATGGAATCTGAATTGAAGTAAGTAAGTGAACACTTAATTCCAAGGTTGTAACAAGACTAGTTCATTTTAAAGAGAAATGAATATGAATAACTAATATATGTATTATATGGGAAATACGGGAATATGATATGGGTTAGAATCATAGTGATATTAAGGCTAGTTATGAGGGAACCTTAACTAGGAAGATAATAAGATACGATAGGTGTGAACTCTAGATGAGAGGTGAGAATTCTCAAGAGAGAACCCGAGAAACTAACATAAACATAATAAATGCTTAATTGTAATTGTAAGTGTAATTGTTACACACTTGCTATTTTTAAAATCTTTTATAATCGAGCTCTGACCCGTTTCCTTGCATATTCTTTTCTCTATTATATATTGTACATCAGGTATCCAGTAGCAGGGGAGCCCAGCATAGATTATGGATGTTTCGATGGATTATAACTTCTAGTAGAGATGTGGATTTTGTTTAGACGCTTCCTTTCTGTTGATTCACTCATCTGTAGCGTTTACTTCATTTATGGCTTGTCACCCAGGATTCTAGAGGTTGTAATTATTTATGTAAGCATTGTGGATATCAATTTTAATGAACCAACTGGATGTTCTGCTTTAATTAAATGAAGGACTGATCAACCGATATTTAATTAGGCGAATTATTACATCGATGAGATAAAGTAAAGGTTAGAGAAGACAAAAAGGTTCTTGGACGGATGAGGTTCCCCATGTCCTTTGGGCATATCATACTATGCCCAGGGGGTCGACAAGGCAAACACCCTTTTGCCTTAGCTTATAGACAGAAAGATATAATTTCATTAGAATCTGGCTTACCTAAGATAAAAGAAACTATTGTCGATCAAATCCTGAGTGAAGAAATTATAAAGATTGATCTTGACCTAGCAGAGGAACGGATAGAACATGCTTTAATCAAATTAGCTTCTTACCACTAACAGTTAGCCAAGTAGTAAAACAAAAGTGTCAACCTAATCAAGTTACAAGTCAAGGATTACATCCTTAGAAAGTGATCATAAGTGTGAATAAGCCATCAGATGAAAAACTAGGTCCTAACTGGTAAGGACCCTTCAAAGTTATTAGAGATGATCTCCAAAGAGCCTATAATTTGGAAATAATGGGGGGCGGGGAGATTCCTAGAGCCTAGAATTTATCCAATCTTAGGAAATTTTATTTTTAAATTTGTTCAAATTTTAAATTTTTATCTTTTAAATGATTTAAAGTTCAATTAAATACAATTATATTTCTTATTTTTCCAAATGGAAGGCTGAGTTTGCTTATTTACGAGTTATCATTATAGCAATGTTGTTTATTAAATCATCCAAATTTACCCGATAAAGTTTTGGTCACCGGTATCAGAACCCGATCAAACTCTGATCGTCGGTATGAATGCTTTAGTAAGATTACAACTAATCAAAACTCAAGGTTACATATTTTATTCACTAACAAACTGGAAAACATCATAATTTTCCTAGATAAGAAAATTAGCTGTGGGTATTCCCTAGGCACTAAGTGTTCTGACTTTGATCAGCTAAAATCATAAACAAGTTGATGGCCCTACAACCATGTGCATTTTCATAGTAATTTCTCTTGGGCTTAAAATTGTGTGATGACACTTTCTAAAAGGTAAAGTAAACGATAAATACATGCTCGGCATATAAGATGGAAAAATTCTATACATAAAGTTAACTTATAATTTCAATAACAAAATTTATTTTAAAAATAAGGCCCAAGTCGACGCGATCGCAAAATGGATGTACACATTATAAAAAATGGTCGTCATCACTGGAGCATCACTAGCTCAGTGATTGAACCTCGATGATGATCATTTGAGTTAGGCTTAAACTCATCGTTATTAGTATGAGTTGACAAGTAATTCTTCACTAGCTGAATGGGAACTGAATCAAGAGGAATCTTGCTCTCATAACTTCAAAGGGGAGGATAACTATAAGTAGGGCATTCCACTTGGTACTAATACTAAAGCTCGGTGTCCTTGAGAACCTTCATGATGGCTTAGGCATTGATCTAACCATGATATAAGCCACATGTTTGGCTTCATTGAGGTGTAAAAGGGCACTACAAGAAAAATGAATATTGGGGACGGGAGTATTAGGGACGATTTTAATTACCGTCCCTTATGCTATACCAAAAGGGACAGCTTCAATTACCGTCCTTTTTAATAGTAACAAAAGGGACAGTTTTTAAAAAACCATCCCTTTTGGTATTTATAAAAAAGGACGGCAATTAAAACCGTCCCTTAAAGTATATACGAATTTTAGCGCTAATTTTTTTCGGGCTAATATAAGGGACGGATTTTAAAATCGTCCCTTTTGCTATAACAAATGGGACGGATTTTTAAAACCGTCCCTTTTGGTATAGCAAAAGGGACAGTTTTAAAATCCATCCCTTTTGGTATATCTCAAAATTTTAGACTTTAGCCAAACAAATATAAGGGACGAATTTTAAAACCGCCCCTTTTGGTATAGCAAATGGGACGGATTTTTAAAATCCGTCCCATTTACTATACCAAAAGGGTTGGAATTTAATAACTAACCCTTTTGGTATAGAAAAAGGGACGGATTTTAATTACCGTCCCTTAAATTTGTTTGGAAAAAAATAAAAAAAACAATGTATAGGAACGGATTTAACCGTCCCTTTTCATCAAACACACCTTAATTTTTATTTTCCCACAAAAAATTTCCCCCATTTTTCCTCTCTCTCCTCACGACTCATCGCTCTCTCTCTCTCTCTCTGCTCTCTCTCAGATCTCGCTCCCCCATTCCCCCCCCTCTCTCTCTCTCCCCGCCGGACTCAGAGCTCTCTCGCTCTCTCTCCCTCTGCTTGAGCGCTCGCTCCTCTTTATAGCTCACTCCCTCTCCCTCGAGCATACAGATATCCTCTGCCCTAGCCCACCCCTGCTCCGCTCCCCCTCAACTCTTCCCTAGCCCACCCCTGTTCTGCCTCAGCTCTGCCCTAGCTGTCGTCCCAGTCCCAGTCTCTCCCCCGGTAAATTTTATTATTTTTCTCCATTATTTTATCTAGATTCCATTGATACATGTATATACAGATTATATATGTTTTACAAAGTATATATATATATATATATATATATATATATATATATATATATATAATTTATATGATTAGAATTTAGGATAATAGGTGTTGGTTGATTTTTTTATTAGAATTTGAACTAATAGGTGTTGGTTGATTTTATTATTAGAAATCCCACTTGTAATTTGGGATAATAGGTGTTAGTTAATTCAATGGCTGATGGAATGAAGTTGATGGAAGGTGTGTTTAAGACTGTTATAAAGGTATTCTTAGTCAATTTCATGATTGAAAAATGGACAGAGAATAACAGTATTTAATAGAAAAAGAAACATAAAAGAAAAACATATATTGTTACAAATCTTTATACTCATATGAATTTTAGTCTGGGTATGTTTTCCTCTTTATAGTTTTTGTTTATTTGATGATTGGAGTTTGGGATATTAGGTATTTTAAAGAGCATGGTTGACCATATTGAACAATCTTTGAGACGTCTCCTAAGGATTACACCGATATGGAAAATCTAATTGATAGTCTTCAGGTATATATTCTCATTTGTACATTACAATTTGGTTGTTGATAAATTATAGGAAATGAATTCCTTATTTGTTTTTGTGATGTGATTCAAATGCCAAATTGTAAAACAGACACAAAACGGTCTGGTAAATTAGACTTCAGCATAAAAATATGCCATCGAATGGTGAAAACGTAACACAGACACAAAACGGTCTGGTAAGAGTCACGAACACCTCGCACGAGATCAATCTGACTCGTAGGAACCGACAGCGTAGTCACGGGGCTCCCGATTAGAGTGTACGACTTAAATTTACAAAAAATTTAGACTTGTGCATAAAAACTTGCAATCGAAGGGTGAAAACATAAAGCAACCACAAAAAGGTCCTGTAAGAGTCAGGAACATCTCGCATGAGACCAATGTAAGTCGTAAGAACCCGTCGTGTAGTCACGGTGCTCCCGATTTGTGTGTACGACATAAATTTGCAAAAAAATAGACTTGAGAATAAAAAAGATGCCATCGAAGGGTGAAAACGTAAAATAGCCACAAAACGGTCACGTAAGAGTCACGAACACCTTGCACGGGAGCAATATAAGTCGTAGGAACCGGTCGTGTAGTCGCGGCGCTCCCGGTTTGAGCGTACGACATAAATTTGCAAAAAGTTAGCTTAAGCATAAAAGCATAACATTGAAGGGTGAAAACACAAAACGGTCTCGTAAGAGTCACGACACCTCGGACGGGATCAATGTGACTCGTAGGAACCGACCACGTAGTCATGGGGCTCCCGATTTGAGTGTACGACATAAATTTGCAAAAAGATAGACTTGAGCATAAAAAAGATGCCGTCGAAGGGTGAAAATGTAAAACTGCCACAAAACGGTCTCGTAAGAGTCACGAACATCTTGCACGAAACCAATGTAAGTCGTAGGAACCGACAACGTAGTCACGGGGCTACCGGTTTGAGTGTAGGACGTAAATTTGCAAATAGATAGACTTAAGTATAAGAACATACCATCGAAGGTTAAAAACGTAAAATAGTCACAAAACAGTCCCGTAAGAGTCATGAACACCTCGCACGGGACCAATGTGACTCGTTGGAACCGACCGCATAGTCACTGAGTTCCCGGTTTGTGTGTACGGTGAAAATTTGTAAAAAATTAGACTTAAGCATAAAAACATGCCATCGAAGGGTGAAAACGTAAAATAAATACAAAACAGTCCCATAAGAGTCACGAACACCTCGCACGGGATAGATATGACTCTTAGGAACCGACCGCATAGTAACGGGGCTCTCGATTTGAGTGTACAACATAGATTTGCAAAAAAAAAAAATAGAATTGAGCATAAAAACATGCCTTCGCAGGGTGAAAATCTAAAACAAACACAAAACAGTCCCGTAAGAGTCACGAACACCTCGTACGGGACTAATGCGACTCGTAGGAACCGACCACGTAGTCACGGGGCTCCCGGTTTGAGTGTACGACATAAATTTTTAAAAAAATTAGACTTGAGCATAAAAACATGCCTTTGCAAGGTGAAAACATAAAACAGACACAAAACGGTCCCGTAAGAGTCACGAACACCTCGCACGGAACCAATCTAACTCGTAAGAACCGACCGCGTAGTCACGGGGCTCCCAGTTAGAGTGTACTACGTAAATTTGCAAAAAAGTTAGACTTGAGTAAAAAAACTTGTGATCGAGGGGTAAAAACGTAAAACAGCCACAAAAAGGTCCCGTAAGAGTCACGAACATCTCGTACGAGACCAATGTAAGTCGCAGGAACCCGTCGTGTAGTCACGGAGCTCCCGGTTTGTGTGTACGACATAAATTTATAAAAAGTTAGACTTAAGCATAAAAGCTTGCCAACGAAGTGTGAAAACATAAAACAAACACAAAACGGTCTCGTAAGAGTCACGAACACCTCTCACGGGATCAATGTGACTCATAGGAACCGACCGCATTGTAACGGGGCTCCCGATTTCAGTGTACGACACAAATTTACAAAAAATTAGTCCTGATCGTAAAAACATGCCATCTAAGGGTGAAAATATAAAACACCCACAAAACGGTCCGGTAAGAGTCACGAACACTTCGCATGGGACCAATATGACTCGTAGGAACCGACCGCGTAGTCACGGTGAAAATATGTTACTAAAGTCGTTTAATATAAAATTAAACTATTTAAGTAACTCCGAACAGTTTTTTGAAGAAACTCTTTTCTTAAAAACCAAAACTAATTGAACACAAGATTTGTTTAACAAAAGTATGTACGAGATCTGTTCAAGATTTGATTAACAGGTTTAATAAAATAGTTTAAAAAAACTTTAAACCCAACACAACTAAGAATGAGATGCGGAGATGTAGAAAGATTAAGAATCAAGGATTTTTTACGTGGTAAAACCCCACCCAACTGAGGAAACATCCACGACTCCCTCTACGGAGTAAAGCAAAAATTTCACTATAAACAAATTTTAACAGTTACAAACTATATAACAAACATTCATACAACTCAGACCTATATAAGTCTAGGAATGTACCCTCTGGTGTCCTTATAACTTCTCTGCAGTTCTGATTGTTGATGTTGTCCTCCCAGTTTGCTAACTTCCAATTTGTTCAAGTTCTTTACGTCGACTCTTGTTCTCAAGATCTTATTACCAACACTTTTAGTGTGGTAGGGTGATAGTGTTTGTGGAGGTTCTCTCTAACACATGCATGCTCACACACACTTATTATATACAACCAGCCCTAAAAAATTACATATAAGGGCTATATGCTGTGGTTTTTATTTTTCTCTCTTCTCACAAAACTTAACCTTATTTGACCTTTACAATAATCCCAGAATCCACGGCTATCTTGCTCAGAAGACGTATCAAGATCTTAATCAATCTCGGTTTTGAAAAGATTTTTGAGATTGAAAATCACCAAGTGCGATTCCAAACTAGGTCAAAGGTTTTGTTTCAAGAGAACTAGAAACAGAAAACATTATTGTTGATTTCAAGGTTAAAAACATTTGTAGAAAAGAATCAACAATATATTTCTCAAGCTGAGAAACGAAATATGTAAATCTAAGTGAAATGTAACATAAAATACTTAGATCTGAAATTTCTATAAATCAAAAACATAGATCAAAGAAAAATGTTTAAGTTGGACACAAGATCTAAGAACAAAGAGGTTACAACAACAAACCAAATAAACAAACCAACTCCCAACCACTCAAACATTCAAGATTGTGTTTGGTATATACAGGACTTGGAAAGAGGTTTAAGTTTGAAAAGGTTTTGACGATTTAGGGTTAGGGTTAGGGTTTCTAACTCTTTCTCTCTCTTTTTTTCTCTCTTCTCTCTCTACTCTCTCTTTTCTCTCCAAAGAACGAAAATGGCAAAAGTCTCAGAAGGCTGAGTGAAGGGGTCCTTTTATAGGAGGCTGAGAAGATTCGAGAATAAGGTTCAAAATAAATGGTTCAGATTGAGTCAAGGTTGATTGACTTTGATCCAAGGGTTCACGATATGCGGTGATTAAAACTCTCCTGATTGGTTCATATAAGGTTCACAGGGATTATGAAAGAGCACATGCAGATCGTTGATAAAAACGATCCAAGGGTTGTAAACAATCGTTGGATTACTCTCTATAAAGAAACACACACTTCACCAATCAGAAGACAACAGATGTTGGGCAATTACAAGAGATCAAACGCGCGTCTAAATTTAATTGCAAACACCCCCTGAAGTCTCTGCCGCTTTCGGATTCTACCCAAGGTAACCTATAGCCAATATAACCATTAAACCTTAATTGCAGATTGACCCCAAAAACTTTTGAAAATAAATTTTAATTAACAAAAATCTATTTTAAATGTTTATAAAATCCCAAAAAAATATTAAAAATCAATTTTAGGGATTTAAACACACTCAACATATGTACACACAATAATATGCAATATGAAATATATGAGATCAATTCTACTGTGTGCAAGTGTTGGTAATGTGGTCTAGATAAATCAATCAAGAAAGATGAAATAGCAAACCAAGCTCTGGGGTTCTTTGGATTCTAGGATAAACAAAATTTTGTCACAATTTCCAAACTAGATGAACACTTATACAATATAGACTCAAATGAGTCAAGAGTATAAGGTGCTTCACACGGGACTCCCAGTTTGAGTGTACGATGTAAATTTGCAAAAAGTTAGACTTGATCATAAAAAAAATGCCGTCGAAGGGTGAAAACATAAAACATCCACAAAACGGTCCCGTAAGAATCACGAACATCTCGCACGAGACCAATGTAAGTCATAGGAACCGACAGCGTAGTCACGGGGCTCTCGATTTGAATGCACGATGTAAATTTGCAAAAAGATAGACTTAAGCATCAAAATATGCCATCGAAGGTTAAAAACGTAAAACAAACACAAAACGGTCCCGTAAGAGTCATGAACACCTTGCACGGGATCAATGAGACTCGTAGGAACCGACTACGTAGTAACGGGGCTCCGGTTTAGAGTGTACGACATAACTCTGCAAAAAATCTAGACTTGAGCATAAAAACTTGCAAAGGAAGGGTGAAAATGTAAAACAGCCACAAAAAGGTCCCATAAGAGTCACTGACATCTTGCACGAGACCAATGTATGTCGTAGGAACCCATTTTGTAGTCACGGGGCTCCCGGTTTGTGTATACGATATAAATTTATAAAAAGTTAGACTTAAGCATAAAAGCTTGCCATCGAAGGGTGAAAATGTAAATCAAACACAAAATGGTCCCGTAAGAGTCACGAACACCTCGCACAAGACCAATGTGACTCGTAGGAATCGATCGCGTAGTAACGGGGTTCCCGATTTGAGTGTACGACGCAAATTTGCCAAAAAATAGACTTGAGCATAAAAACATGCCATAGAAGGGTAAAAATCTAAAATAACCACAAAACGATCCGGTAATAGTCACGAACACTTCGCACGGGGCCAATGTGACTCGTAGGAACCGATCACATAATCACGGGGCTCCCGATTTGAGTGTATGCCGTAAATTTGCAAAAAGATAAACTTGAGCATAAAAAAGATGCCGTCGAAGAGTAAAAATATAAAACTACCACAAAACGGTCCCGTAAGAGTCACGAACATCTCGCACGGGACCAATGTAAGTCGTAGGAACCGACAGAGTAGTCATGAGGCTCCCGATTTGAGTGTACGACGTAAATTTGAAAAAATATAGACTTAAGCATAAAAACATGCCATCGAAGGTTGAAAATGTAAAACAACCACAAAATGGTCCCGTAAGAGTCATGAATACCTCGCGCGGGACCAATGTGACTCATAGGAACCGATCGCATAGTCACGGGGCTCCCGGTTTGTGTGTACGATAAAAATATGCAAAAAATTAGACTTAAGCATAAAAATATGCCATCGAAGGGTAAAAATGTAAAACAAACACAAAACGGTCCCGTAAGAGTCACGAACACCTCGCACGAGATCAATGTGACTCGTAGGAACCGACCGCGTAGTCACGGCGCTCCCGGTTTGTGTGTACGACAAAAATATACAAAAAATTAGACTTAAGCATAAAAATATGCCATCGAAGGGTGAAAATGTAAAACAAACACAAAACGGTCCCGTAAGAGTCACGAACACCTTGCACGAGATCAATGTGAATCGTAGGAACCGACCGTGTAGTAACGGGACTCCCGGTTTGAGTGTACGACATAAATTTGCAAAAAAAATAGACTTGAGCATAAAAACATGCCTTCGCAGGGTGAAAATCTAAAACAAACACAAAACAGTCCGGTAAGAGTCACGAACACCTCGCACGGGACTAATGCGACTCATAGGAACCGACCGTATAGTCACGGGACTCCCGATTTAAGTGTACGACGTAAATTTGCGAAAAATTAGACTTCAGCATAAAAGCATGCCTTCGCAAGGTGAAAACATAAAACAAACACAAAACGGTCCCGTAAGAATCACGAACACCTTGCACGGGACCAATATGACTCATAAGAACCGACCGCGTAGTCACTGGGCTCCCGGTTAGAGTGTACGACTTAAATTTGCAAAAAATTTAGACTTGAGCATAAAAACTTTCAATCGAAGGGTGAAAACATATAACAACCATAAAAAAGTCCCCTAAGAGTCATGAACATCTCGCACGAGACCAATGTAAGTCGTAGGAACCCGTCGTGTAGTCACGGCGCTCCCGATTTGTGTGTACGTCATAAATTTGCAAAAAGTTAGACTTGAGAATAAAAAAGATGCCATCGAAGGGTGAAAACGTAAAACTATATAAATTCAGTGTAACGATAAAGCTATATACCTATGCATTAACTAAAAGTGAGTATTTACACCTAACATCCCAGCCTCTGGATTAACTTCATAATGCTGTCCACTAAGTTCCATATAAATTCAGTGTATATCTCTACGTCATATAATGTTCCTTAACCTTAGTTTACCCCATTAGACTATTTGATTTTTAATTCACACTAGTTATTATCTTCTCTATAATTACTGTCTACATTCTTAGACTGCCCAATTATTATTCTCATAATTAATTGTCTACCGCATTAGACCATTATAACTATTTCCATTACTTATTATCCACATCACTATGTTAGTCCGACTTCTACATATGTAGACTATGAGAACACATTCTCATACTAGGCACACCACAATGTGTATATAAATAAATACATGTGTCCATATCTATATGTACAACACACGAAGACATCTATCTTTGACGTCTTGTTCGTGCTCTGTCGGTAATACTCGAAGGAGTCCCTTATCCTAACACTAGTAACAATAAAGCACACGCAAGTGGGACAGTACCTAGGTTGTACACCAGTTCACGGCCCATACCCAGTGGTGACAAAGGATCCCAGCATTTGCGCCTACCTCTCGTAAGTGGCGCTGCTACGTAGTACCTATAATATGACCTAACACTACGCCTAGCCCACTTGTGCCTACGTGTGCTCCGATCCCGAACGTACGCACCCCAACCAATAGGACGATCCACGAATCAAGTATGTCCACACAAAATAATATAATACATATTATTATCCAATATGTATAATCAGTTACTCTATAACTACTTATAACCAAGGAATCCCCATCCATATAAGTATAACCTTATCGGCTTAACCGTAACATTATAATGAGTTATTACATGACCATTTTAAGTCACTATCCTATGACTACTCCCCAATTAAATATTAATTCCCATATAATGACTCCTAGGCTCACTTATCCATTTACTTGATTTTTTTACTTCACCATATATATATATATATATATATGTGTGTGTGTGTGTGTGTGTGTGTGTGTGTGTGTGTAGTTATCCCATACTACTTCTTCCAATTTAAGTATTACTTCCTATAGTTTTTTCTCTTAGATACAGACTTATATGTATATATATAAAGAGTCGAGTGAAGTAAAAAAGGGTTATATGTACATATATAAGGAATCCACCAATATGAATTGGTAGTTTCACCCTAACTACTATCACAACCGGTACTAACCATTTAGACTTAGCCCACTAGGCTTAGGATATATTTCTACTTAGTATTCTTATACGGTAATAATTTATACCATTAATTATATCCTCAAGTATTTGGCGTATCTCTAATAAGTATTTTAATAATATAAACTTACCTCATTTTAAATCATAAAATTATCACCGTATCTTTTAGGGTCTTATCATATATGTGCCCCTACCAATATTACCCAATCATCTAGGTGCATCCCTGCCTTTTTTTGTATATTTATTTCATATAGATTTTATTCAAGAATTTCATGTAAATCATCTTGTTCATATAGTTAACTTGTACTTTAAGTCATCACCATATCACGAACCCATCCCGGCTTAACCGCATATATAAGTTCATAAGAATATTCCTAGTATGTTTTAACAACCATCGTCCCTCACTTAGATCAATGACCAAAGCATAAACCATTAACAAGAATCCAACTGAAATTCTGAATAGGTACGAATCGATTTGACCTTCAAGCTGAATTGATTCGCCTTGAACGCCGAATCAATTCGAATCTGGGCAGCAACCCAAATCTGCTACGAAATTTTTACACGAGATTTTTATACTCAAAAGTTCTTTCATCAAAGATCATCATAATGATTCAAAAACTTAAAACATGGAATGGATAATTTTTCTACAACATCATAAGGTCATTCTAAACATGATTACCCATCTAATCAATTCTAATATTATCATCATATCCCCAAGATCTTTCAAGAACCTATGAACATGCAAGTTCTATATTTTATCCTACCCTACAACAATTATTTCCAAAATTGTTTAGAGGGTTCTACAATATGTTTTGTACAATAAATCTCCAATTTAAACCATATGAATACAGATCTAAAATTCGGGATTACGGACATAAGCATGGATCATACGATTATCATCAATTTCTACACTGATCACATGATCTCTAGATTTGCAACCCTAAAACATAATTCAATCATATTCTAAACATGGATTCAACATTAATATAAGAATAAATATTTTGAATAAGAATGGCAAGAGAACCCTTGCCTAAAAATAATAGAAGCGACTCTATTTTCTTCCTCTTATGGTGGTCATTCCTCTCTCCCAAAGTGTGTGGCCTCCCAAAGTGGTGTGGGGTAATTATGGAACTCTAGGGCTGTTTTAACCTCTTTTAAACATAGTTCTAATTAGGTAAAATTTGGAGTTACCCAATGGTCCAAAACTAAGCCCCTAAAAAGATTTCTATCCATACTTAGTTTGACACGAAACTCTACCCAAGGTCCTATATAACCTATAGGTCCATTTTAAAACACTTAAAATGCATAATTAAGTCATCTAATTTTATTTAAAATCTAAAAACACCGTGTACCTTTATTTTTATGTTCCATCATAATCATATACATATATCCTTAATAGGATTGATTAAATCAACGAGTCCTCAATTTATCCGTGACTATCTTCATTATTCGCAATATAACGCCATACTATAACACTTGCATCACATTTTGAGAAATGGACTAGGTTCGGTGTGTGACTGTGTGATAATTGATTAAATTAATTCTCACGTTTCCAAGTAACCCTTATTTAATTCATCCCCTAAACAAACAACTGTGTGTGTGCGTGCCATAAACAAATAAATCATGCGACACAAGTTTATGGAAAAATCCCCGCAGGGCAAAACCTTTTATTTCACTATAATAAGTAAATCGCAACTTACACGGATTACAATAAAATACAGTGACACACGAATACCCGCAGGCGTCGGTCGGTGTCGTCAACAATGAATCCACACACAACGAATCCACATGAACCTCATTCTAATCAACAAAGGAAGAACCGCAGCACTCCTCAATGACACGCAACCATAAAACTTTGTAGAGACTCCCTCAGCAATAACACGCAGTCCTCGGTTTCAAATATCTCCCCACAAGGATGAACAAAAACAAAATTGTGTTCTTGGGTTTCAAAAAGGATTCACAAAGATATGACAATGATATGTGAATCAAAACATGAGTTTGGGAACTCAAAAATATGAAGACTTGAGCTAATAGAACTTTCAAAAACGTCTCTCCAAGTCTTGCAAAATAACTCCCCCGAAGTTGGATTTTAAAGGAATCCAAAACGAATTTTAAAATTTTGGGACTCTTACCAGCGTCAGGTACCCCGAACCGGTTCTGGTGTACCCCGAATCGGTTCCCCCCCCCCCCCCAAACCGGTTCCCCATGCGTTTTGCGGTACCTCACTGGTTTGGGGTTAAAAGAAAACAACATTCTTTAAGGAATTTTCTCCATCTTCAAAAGGTCATAATTCCTTCACCGTAGCTCGGATTGAGGTGTCGTTTCTTCCAGTATCTTCATGGCGTCGAGCTCTATAAATTTCCAGTTGACCAGAACTCCGAACTATGGCTGTAAAATTATCAAAATGCCCTTGAAATTTCCTATCTTGCCTTTCTTTCACTGTTTTGACTTCTCTTGCGTACCACTTGCATAAAGTCCCTAAAATCATGGAACGTGAAGTCGTTGAGGCAGATATGGGACACATTAATGGAGATGTTGAATGCTTGATTCTTAAAATTCGGATAAAGGCCGTCATGTGAGATCGTGAGGTGACATGCCAAATGTAGCGGCGTACGGCATACATAAATGTAACATGTTGGACATGAGAAAAATGTCCTTACAAATCTCCCCATATGTCTATGACGGTACATACATAAAAATATCCGAATTATCAAATACCAATTTGCCTATACAAATCTACCCTTCCATGAACCCAAAACTGGAAAGATACAAATGAATAGGACTTCATCATTTGATCTTCAAATCTTCAGGAATCTCAAATCTTTTCTCATTAGGGTGTGTAACGTATGATCATCAATGTAGTAACTACACACATGAGATAAAGAAAATACCAAGTGACGTATAGAGTTTGAAATGAGATAAACATAGATACCAATTTATGATGAAAGCATAAGTCAAATATCAAACCTCCCCCAAAATTCAAACTCCCCCATAAAATGATAATTCTTTCTCCCCCTTTTTATTATGTCTCCAAATAGACAAATAAGAAGAATGAATCAAACAAGAAAAATCTTGGTGTCACGGTATTCAAAACAAAGGATCAATCAAATGGAAAACGTGCTCTTGCAAGGAGATGCTCAAACAAATCTTCACAAACTATTTTTGAATTTTTCAAATTTTTTGAATAAAAATAAGATACCAATTTGAAAAAAATATGATACAAAAATCGCACCATGGATTTAAACTAAAACAACCAAGTCATGGAAATGGAATGTATGAATGTGAACACATTCGATAGGTAAATCAACTCAATCAATCATATGTGCATGATGCATACGTGTACTCCTAACGAATGAACATCAAAGGTATCCTTAGGTGTAAAAATTTGTTGAATTTAGATGACATCGTCTTATGCAAATCAACAAATCAAAGTCAAATGATTTCCACACCAATAACGTCCAAAACTATTTAGCGCTTTTCAAAGATTTTCAAGGACGTGCAAACCCGTTATAAAATCTCCAACCAAACTCCCTCATATATATTTTCTTTTTAGAGGTGATCTAAATTCTCAAACTCTGAAAAATTGGTGCAAAAACCTAAATGGCCCATAATTGGCATGAATTTCTTTTTATTGCCTATAAATTTTTTTCGGGCTCTTTTAAACCTCTTTGGACCCCGGATAATAAAATTCTTCCATTTTTAGGTCCAATTTAACGGTGGCTTAGTATTCGCAAAGGCAAAATGAACCTTTCGCAGCCCTTCCCCGTTTCAAATAAAGCACACAAACTCACAAAACGGTTCTTATATGCACAATTTCCTTATCAAGTTTTATCGCGCTTGGCTCGTTTTAAGAACAGGATTGAAGTGAAAACACCCAACCAACATGTGATAAGACAAGCACAATAATCAAACAAATCCATGCATGTGTGCAATAAAGGAAACATGAGTCAAACATGTAGGAAGTAACACTTAATTACATCTTAATGACTCCAAACTTTATAAAGAACAAGGATTAATTAACCTATTGTCTCAAATCACTATCAAATAGTTAATGGAATGATGTTGTGACTCGGTCATCCTAAGCGTTCATCCATAAATGGTGCAAACAAAAACAAAAATCTTTTTATATTTTTCAAAAATTTTAAAAAATTTAAAACATAAAAAACATTATACATACTAGCAATAGGCAAATAATATCATTATAAAAAAATCCTATGCTAGTAAACAAGTCAAACCTCAATCATTAGGTGCAAAGGGGTTTTCCAAAGGTGGTGACAACTTATGAAAAACCTCCATCAATTCTTGTGAAGTTTTGACTAAAAACTTAACTTGCTCACCTAGATGTGCTAACTCTCTCATGTAGTCTCCGGGAGCATGTAAAGTATCATGAGTGGGTACATGTGTGCCAGAAACACGTGTGAAGAAAAACGTGACACATAACTCAACTTAAAACAAAATTCCTTAAGGTGACCTCTCCTCTTGCAATGTGAGCAAACATAAATAGGCCTAGGAACACCTCTCTCAAAAACTCTAGGATGCTCTCTCCTAATAGGAATGGGACGCCTAGGTGGGTTAGGGTGAGTCTCACATGAATCTAACACTAAAGTGGGAACCGACTCGGGTGCTAATAGGGAAGTAGAAGCACTGTCATGGCTTATTTCAAACTTCTCACCTTTACCCTTAAGAACCACCTTTTCAACCTTCTTAGATGCGTTCTCAAACTTGACATTGACCTCCCTGGCACGTTCGAGATCACTCTCGAGTTGGGATACACGTGTCGTCAGACTAGACAACGTGTTGGTCAAATCACACTTCTCCTTTCTCAAAACCTCATTCTCTCTCTCCAAATCTAAAACCCAACGACCTAAATCTCGATTATACTTCTTTGTTTTCAAGGTCTCGGTGTATAAATCTCTAAAGGCTTTTGGAGCTCACTTTCATCTCCACATTCACTCTCGCTATCTCCCTCGCTCGAAGAACACAAATCACTATCATCGCTCTCGTGTGCACTCTCGTAAGACAAAGGGGGTGTACTCACACGACTAGAAAAAGCGACAACCATCCCATGGGCTAAATCATTATCGGACTCATCTCCCTCATTATGGCATGGCTACTTTCTTCCCTTTCTTTCTAAGCCATGTAGGACACTCAAACGACTTATGCCCCTTACCCCCACATTCAAAACAAGTGACATTCTCAAAATCTTCCGCACACTCCTCATCGGAGTCATTCTCTTTTTCCCTCTCACCACTTTCTTTGGCCTTTCCTTTCTTTTTATTTTTCTCAAAAAAATTCTTTTTATTGGAAGAATTATTTTTGTTCATGTTGAGAAATTTTTTAAAATTTTTCGCAAACAAGGCCATATCATTAAAATCAAAATCTCCCTCAGAATCGGAATCACAAACTTTTTCTTTATTTTTCTTAAAATGAGTCTTTAAAACAATGCCATTATCCTTAGCCTTAATGGTTTTGGGAAACATGTCAATCTCATAGGTTTGAAGATCTCCTGCAAGTTCTTCCAACTTAAGTGATTTCAAATTTTCCAAAGAGTTCAAAACAGTGACTTTAGGAATAAAGCGTTTTGGGAGAGATCTCAAAATCTTTTTAACGACACGCGTGTTATCAATCACCTCACCCAAATTAAAACATGTGTTAACAATGTCTGACAAACGAGCATAAAAATCATCAAATCATTCAGACTCAAACATGGTAATAATATCAAATTGGGTGGCCAAATTTTGTAATTTTGATTCTTTAACCGCGTTCGTACCCTCATGTGTCAGTTTCAAAACATCCCAAGCCTCTTTAGACGTGGTGCACGTCATAATTCGGTAAAACTCATCAGGAAAGACAGCTCCAGAAATAGCACTCAGACCACAGGAATTAAAATTGGACAATTTATAATCATCTTCAGTCCAGGCTGACACGGGTTTTAAAGTGGTGATGTTATTAACAGTGACCGTGGGAGGAGTCCAACCATTTTGGCAAAGCAACCAAGTACGCTCGTCAATAGATTTTAAAATTGATTTCATACGAGCTTTCCAGTAGGCATAATTAATCTCGTAAAAAATAGGCATCTGATTAAATAAGTGCTCCATAGGAAAATTTGCGATTTTTCACAAAACTGATTTTTCAAAAAAATCAATATCACACGATTTTGCGAAAAATAGGAATACGCGATAAATTAGCTCAACCTGCTCTGATATATATTTGAGAAATTGACTAGGTTCGGTGTGTGACTGTGTGATAATTGATTAAATTAATTCGCACGTTTTCAAGTAACCCTTATTTAATTCAGCCCCTAAACAAATAATTGTGTGTGTGCGTGTGTCAACCCATAAACAAATAAATCATGCGACACAAGTTTAAGGAAAAATCCCCGCAGGGCAAAACCTTTTATTTCACTATAATAAGTAAATTGCAACTAACACGGATTACAATGAAATACAGTGACACACGAATACCCGCAGGCGTCGGTCGGTGTCGTCAGCAATGAATCCACACGCAGCGAACCTACATGAACCTCAGTCCAATCAATAAAGGAAGAACCGCAACACTCCTCAATGACACGCAGCCATAAAACTTTGTAGAGACTCCCTCAGCAATAACACGCAGTCCTCGGTTGCAAAGATCTCCCCACAAAGATGAACAAAAATAAAATTGTGTTCTTGGGTTTCAAAAAGGATTCACAAAGATATGACAATGATATGTGAATCAAAACATGAGTTTGGAAACTAAAAAATATGAAGACTTGAGCTAATAGAACTCTCAAAAACGTCTCTCCAAGTCTTGCAAAATAACTCCCCCAAAGTTGGCTCTTAAAGGAATCCAAAATGAATTTTAAAATTTTGGGACTCTTGCCAGCGTCAGGTACCCCGAACCGATTCTGGTGTACCCCGAACCGCTTCCCCCCCAAACCGGTTCACCATACGGTTTGCGGTACTTCACTGGTTTGGGGTTAAAAGAAAACAACATTCTTCAAGAAATTTTCTCCATTTTCAAAAGGTCATAACTCCTTCACCGTAGCTCGGATTGAGGTGTCGTTTCTTTCAATATCTTCGTGCATCGAGCTTTACAAATTTCCAGTTGGCCAGACCTCCGAACTATGGCTGTAAAATTATGAAAATGCTCTTGAACTTTCCTATCTTGCCTTTCTTTCACTGTTTTGACTTCTCTTGCGTACCACTTGCATAAAGTCCCTAAAATCGTGGAACGTGAAGTCGTTGAGGTAGATATGGGACACATTAATAGAGATGTTGAATGCTTGATTCTCGGAATTCGGATAGAGGCTGTCATGTGAGATCGTGAGGTGACATGCCAAATGTAGCGGCGTACGACATACATAAATGTAACATGTTAGACATGAGAAAAATGTCCTTACATATTTACGAAATAGTATATCTAAATTAAATACTCCAATAAAATTAAACATACTCATTTAATCATTAAACCGAATCAAAGATAATTACCATTATTTCATTTGATTAATAATTCCCACAATTTCAATTAAATCAATATAACTTCAATTTAATACTCATAAAAATGTGGGGTATTGCATTGAATCACCATTTCACACATTCTATTTAATTTCATTCATGAAGACATTTTTATTTATTCCACCTTTATCCATGGTTCTCATCACTCGCAACCAACCATCAACAACATTGTTACTATCTTTTAGCCTATCATCCTCATGAATTATTTTCATCATTCTCTCGTAATATTCACGTTCTTTCTACTATATCTTTCAATTATTACGTGAAGATACATATAAAGGAAGGGAAATAGATAATAATAGAATGGGAGTACCACTGAGGGGGTGGGGAGATGCCTCTTGTAGTTATGGGAGCGAGGCATATGTGTTTGTTAATAGCATATCCAACATGACTATCATATTTACTTTTATGGATATTTTATGTGCAAAATTACATATTTTGATTAAAAAATTATATAAAATTAGATGAAAAACATGTCATATGTCGGACTATGTAAATTCTTGATCCACCCTTCAATATTTAAGTGAAATATAAAAGTTGATAGTAAATTTGAAATTAGGATAAATTGTAGTAAACCTTCTGAACTATTTCAATTTTTTGAGTCACTACCTCGTATTATTTTACTCGATAACCCTTTTGTACTTTCAACCTATTTCAAAATTTCTCAATTTGTTAGGGTTTTATAAAAAAAAAGATTAACAAAATTGAGCCATGTAAATTGCAAATGACATTTAGTTTTTATATAATACCTAAATAATACCTCAACTATCCATTTATTTTATTAACCCAGTTTAGTTTAAAATATGTTAAATAATTAATAGATAATTGTGCATGTTAAAATTTAATCTATCTCCACAATTCCCACCTCCACCTCCACCACCTCAACCACCAAATTGAATTATTTTTTTGAAAAAGTAAAAACCATTTGTGATCCTTGAAAGTACCAATTCTCACCTCAAAATCGAAACTGAAAAATATAGTGAAGATGAAAACAAAATTATGAAAAAACTTAAACCTAAAACGATGAAAATGATGTAAAAGGTGAACAAAAGCTTATTGAAGTCCAAATCGAGCCCTACATTGAAGAGACAATTGACATCAATCCAAAATTGAGATTGATTTGCTAAACCCTTTTCCAATAAAACTGAAATCAATTCAAACAAAAAAAAAACAAAAAAAACTAAAGAAGTTGAATAAGAAAAATAAAGTCCTACATAATGAAAATTGGGGCGATGACGATGGTGGGGGTAGTGGGACGATGCAGTAGTGTGGGAAGTGAATGTGAAGATGGAGGTGAAGAACACGTGGTTGAGGGGATCGATTGTCGTGGTGGAGATGGAAGTGGGGAGTGCAAGTGATTGAGGGTTGGGCGTACAAACACGTTGATTTTTATTTTCATTAAAGTTAGTTTTTCGTGTTTGGGAGCAGATTTTAATGAGTATTTGTTGTGGATAACTTACCCATTCTCGATTTCGAATTTTTTGAAGGATAGTTTGACCATTTTTGCAGCTCCCTAACTCTCGTCACTCATTTTGGGTTATTTTAAAATGGATTGAAAGTTCGTGGATAACTAAGTAAAAGTTGGTGACCCAATAACCTTAAGTAGTTCAAGGTTGTTTATTATAATATACCCTAAACATATTTAAAACAAATAAAAATTAAAAATCACTGAATTAAAGTGATTAAGTATAGACATTATATTATATTATATTATGAGTGTAATTTTTCCTCGACTCTAAATCCAACCTTAGGATAAGCCTATCCCCATCAACCTTGTACACTCATTTCTGTCTGACAAAAAAGAAATGGACGAAAATCCAATCCAAGAAAACACATCAAGAATCAAAACCTTCCCTCCCTCCCTCCCAAGAAAACCCCAACTCAATGTTGCAGTGTCATCACCTCCTATCCTTCCCTCTCTCCAATCCCCATAACCCACCACTCACTCATATTCCCACTTCCCCTTGTCTCAATTTCCTCCACAAACTAAAACTAAAACTAAAACCAACGTCTCTCCACCCACTTTCAGCCGCACCCGGACCATGGCTCGCCCAAGCCCCCGAGCCAGAGGACGGACCCATCGAACTCCCTCCCATTTTTGCCACAGACGACGACCCTTCAACTCTCCAAGTCGCCACCAGTGTTCTCCTCACTGGCGCCATCTCCGTTTTCCTCTTTCGCTCTCTTCGCCGCCGAGCTAGGCGTGCCAAACAACTGGTATATATATTCAATAATATATATTGTGTTATAATGAGTAGCATAAAATGTGTTATAATTAATTATTTGAATTTATGGTTAAATGTAGGGATATTTTGATGTTATCTATTATTTTGTTTTTCTTTAGACTTTATCACTCATTATGATATTTCACAAAATGTGAAAACTACTTAAACTACCTATGGTGGGTAAAGTAAAAATACCCCTTAAATGTATGTGTTATAAGTTGGTGTTAATAATGAAATGGGTTTTGGTGGGACTAGAAATTTAGGTCCTCAGGAGTGAAGAAATCGTTGAAGGAGGAGGCACTTGAGAGTTTGAAAGCAATGTCGCCCACTTCGGGTGAAGAAGAGAAGTCGCCACCATCGGCTGTGCAAGCGTTGTTGGGAGGGTTATCAGCTGGCGTCATTGCGCTTATTCTTTACAAGTTTACTCTCACTATTGAGGCGTCGCTAAATCGACAGACGCTCTCCGATAATTTCTCGGTTGGTTTCTCTATTGCATTTCTCTATTGAATTTGTCCTTTTTAACTTTTGGATTGTACAATTACGCCAATTGAGAAATTTTGCTCCTATCCGATTTTCATAGAATGTAATATGAATCTTCCAATTGGTGTGCCAGTATGGTTAATGCGTTCCGATATGTGTCATCAAAATTAATAAGTGTGTCGACATTATAGATCATTTTGGAGTGCTAGAGTACTGTCATACCCTTGATATATTTAGAGTGCGTAATGAGAACTTTCAATTGAGGATTTTTTAAATACCTTTTTGTTCAAAAGATTAATAATTGAGAATCTGAATAGAATGGGAAGAAACTGACTTCACATATATCATTGAGATTGATTGGCACTCCTAATATCATTATATGCTTCTATTTGTGATTTTGTTTTATGATTTTCTCAGGGTGTGGTGTTGTGATTTAATGCACCTATAGGTTAGGTTGAACAGCTTTAGCACTTTATGGGTTTCATCTGCTTCTTTTAAGAATGAACAAGCATTTCTGCATCCTCTGACTCTTGTCCTTCCTGTTGCTTAACCTTACCTATTGTTGGATCACAATTGACTAGAAAGTTGAATTGTTTCATCCGAAATCTGTAGAGCCAAATTTTCATACTCAAACAGCTTTTCCAATAGAATCCGAGGTTTTAAAGTGCCTTACAATAGCATGCACGTGGTCTAATCTCATATGCCATTTGTATATACAATCTGCATAGAGCTTCATTTCCATTAAAATTTGCTATGCACGTAGTTTAATGAGGCCTGCCACGTGACTGGAAGATGCGAATTCTTGTAATCAACACATTTGAATGGAGAAAGGCAAGGATGGTAATTATAACAATAATTCTTAATAAACGGAGATTCATTGATCTTTGTGGCCAATGCATCTTGGACTAAGATTGTGTTTTTTAATTCTCGACATTAAACCCTGTGTGTGGGTGTGGGTGGGGTGGGGTGGGGGGGGGGGGGGGAGGGGTCCTCCCTTCTCTTCCTATAGCTATATGCTTCAATGCCTAACTTAGTTATTTGGAAATACAATGAACGCGTAAATGATCATTCACAGTGATATGGTACCCATGGTGTAATTTCTCTACAACCACTCCCCTCTATAGCAATTTGGGTGGTTTTGTAAATTCATACCTTCCATTGATGTTCATTTTGTTAAGGTTGAACAACTACAGATTTAACAAATACTAACTAGCTTAAAAATTGCGCCACGGTTTTTATTGTATCGTTGGAATGAGCCAAGCTCGAGTGCATAAATTGAATGGTCCCTTAAAAAAAAGGTCGTACACAGTGCACAAAGCTTCCGCTTAACTGCAGGTCTAGGAGAAGCGGATGGGAGAAGAGGATGTCGGCTGATCTTACCCTCAAATGTCTACTATAGCTTGGGCAAGGGCACTTGCCATTGCACCAAGTTCAGAGTGTAAATTAGTCTACTGTAGCTTAGGGATGAATCTTATGGACAATGCTTTAATGCCCTATCAAATGTCAATTCCTTTTATAATAGATAAAAAAAAGGTAAACGGAAACAGGAAATAGTAAATAAGGATTTCAAAACCTATTGCTTATTCACTCACAAGATACATTATTCAATTTAATTGTTTTAAAGGAAACAACTATTGGGTAAAACTACTTTTTACCAAAATCATCTTTTTTTTTTCATATGGTCTATGTAGTTTGCTTGTCCATCCAAGAAAAGCTTGAAGATGGTTGTTGTGTTTTCCTTGCTGATGTCCTCCTCATCTAATACTTAAACTGTTCTTGGTTTTCTGATTTTCAGGTTCGCCAGATCACAATAACCATAAGGTAGTGCTCACGAGTCACAAATACCTTTCAGCATGCTTTTTTTTCAAGCCCGATAAAATATTCACAAAACTTTTGCATTTACTATCTGCAGAACAATTATAAATGGACTGTGCTACCTTGCTACATTCGTTTTTGGAATCAACTCTATAGGTTTAGTTCTTTACTCAGGCCAGCTTGCCTTCAACTCCATTATGGAAGATTTTTCAAGCGACGAAAATGAGAATAAAGATGAAGCACGGTCAAGCTCACCAAATCCGACTGGCATAGATAGCTCCGAATCGAACAGCAGCAACACGGAACAAAATTCAAATGGTCCACAATAGCAAATAATATTACAGAACTCAATTGAAGGAACAGGTTTCAGTTCAACTGACCTGTTTGTAGTACATATATCAATTTATATCATGCTGTTTAGTATTAATGGCCCTTTTCCTTGATCAAAATGCAGTCACCCCTCTATGCGATTGTTAGTGTAGCATCGTAAGATGGTGCAGTTAATAGCAGATGATATGGACTTTTTAGGCACTAGTGTTTTGGGAGTGTGAGGGTGTTTCTGGGAATGTTAAATGGAAAGCATGTGGGGGGTATTTTCTGATTTTGAAAGTCCAGACTCTTTTCTTACTATATTAATCAATTTCTTTACTACTTTGGCCCATCCACCCATCAGAGTATTTTCTCATGGTTCTTAACCAATCAAACCTATTATAATAGGTCTATATAACAAATGATAGTAATAAGGCACGAAGGAAATTAAAAATAATCAAAAAAATATGCCAAGATAATTTGACAGTTTCTTTTGATTGATAGCAGTTATCCAATTTAGATTATGCATATCATGGAAAATTTCACTTATCTGTTACATAAATTTGGAACCTGTTATGTTAATCTAAGTTATAATGAGCAGGTAATGCTTCGTCTAGTTTATCATTAAGTAAATTTAGTTGATCTGACGTTTTCATAAAGGATATAGTATCAGAAGCTTGGCCATCAAAGTCCAGTTTGTAATGGATTCCGATTTCTCCCTAGATTATGCGGACTCTCATGGTTTTGTAGTTGCAATTGGTTCGAAGATCCTCCTTGTTGGCCGTAATAATTACCTTTTGCAGGATGCTGTATTGCTAAACATGCGGGTTGTGGTCGTTGTTTGAGGTTCCGCTTCCATTCCCATTTATATATTTTTTAAGGATCGATGGCCTCATGTCTCCATAAATAGAAGTGTGTTTGGAGACGTTTTCTTGAAGAGCTTCCAATCCACCCTTCAGTCTTAGAGCTCAGAAATAGTGACATAAATCGAAAATAAAAGTTTTTTGGAGCTGATTTGTATATTTTATGCATATCCTCGTATTTATTTCCCTCCCCTCGTGATTCTGTCTACCAACAATGGCACAATTGAAGACTAGCGACTTAGCCACCACTCCAACTCCCTAATAAGGTACCATGTCTCACCACAAGAGCCTGCGCTGCACCGCCAGTCATTGAGTAGGCGCGATGTGAAGAGCTTGGGCCGCGACTTAGCGTAGCATCCTTAAGGAGGTCGATATGGGTCGCAATACGATTGTTATTCAATGAACCACGAGGAAAAATCAAACGAAGGGTGGAGGTTGACTAGGCCATAGGCCAACGACCTATCCTACTATTGAAAACATCCACTACCACGATCATTTCCTTTATAGTCACTCTGGCCTCAAACCCTTCACCATTTCAATATCTCCCATGGATGGAATACCTAATTTCACCAAAATTATTTAGGTCAACACTCTTCCACCGACATCGTCCCAATTGAGAGCTTCACACCACAAAAAGTTCTCAGAAGCATTCTTGATAACCAATCCATCATATTGGCCGCAACTGTTCTGCTTCATGTGACCTTAAACAAAGGAAGAACTTAAGGAGTAGGTTCAACAAGTGGAGTGTTTGTGTTCCAAGGACGGAAAAAACCTTATTTCTGTTGATAATTTGATGTGCCTCTCACTGAACTCATTTTATGATTACGATTAGGTTTTGGATCAGACGACATGGCCTTGTGATGAATAACACTCGGTGAAAGGTGTACAACACATTAGTAAAAGTGAATATCCTTTATTCCTGTCAGTAATCGAGTATGTTTTCTTATAAGGAGATTGGGCATTTGATTGTGAATTGCCTTATAGTCCTCCGGTTGAAAAAAAGGTGCCTGAGACCCTTGTTAAAGGTTGGCGACAATAGCGCTGGGGTGATCCGAACCTACATAAGTCATGTTTTTTGCTCTTGTTGATGTTTCTTTCGATGATGAGGATGAGGGAGAGTTTATGCGCATATGTTGGGGTGGGGCAAGGTGATATGATCCGCTTCCCACGTATATTCTAGCAGAGCATGTCCGGAATATCCGGATTGAGATACATACGTTTGATGTGCATATTGATACTAATGAATCTATTGACTGGCTTGATTCAATTGACAGATTCAATTGATGATATCATACGAAATATCATCAATTGCTTTCTACCAGATTGTAGAGTTATGCCAAAGTATGGTCGAATAAGCTTTTGAGGTATAGAGATGTGGGGTAGGAGTGCCCTCTATAGTGGTTCAAAAAGTTGAAGGAGCACCTCTAAGCACACTTTGTTTCACTTACCCGCGAGAGATCTCATCTCATGTTTTCTGATTCCATGGCGCCCACCATGTTGGTGCCAATTATACAGAGTAGTTTCATCTCTTAAGTATTTGGGTTGGCCTCAAGGAACGGAGGATAAAGCGCTATATTCATGATTTGCAAACCTAATATTAGTAGAACCTTAGAGCAACCGTAGTGGTGGGCATACATGTAAGGTAAGTATTCGGAACGTCAAAGTGGTTTTAGCTTTCATTTGTGGTTTTCTTCACAGTGGTGGAGAGTCTTCAATTGGTAAGCATAAGTTCCTACGAACTACTCTTGTTCGTATGAAGTAATAAACATTTCTTACGAGCAACATTTGTTCGTAGGAAATATTACGGACAAATGTTGTTCGTAGGAACTTATAGATATAATAAAAATAATTATTTATATTTGTTACGAACTTCATTTGTTCGTATGAATTTCTTACAAACAAATGAAGTTCGTAGGAACCACTTGCAAATTCAGTAGCCAAATGGTAACTTTGTAAAACGCCTACTATTTCTACTACTGAATTTGTTGCTTCGTGTAGAAGGGTGTCTACCTATAAAAAATGTAAAAATATTATTTTATTATAAATACTGAGAAGAAACCCAGGGTCCCGGCAGAAACTCATATTGAGCATGAACCCCCCCGGGGTCCCGATAGAAACTCATATTGGGCAGGAACCCCAGGGTCCCGACAGAAACTCATATTCAGCAGGAACCCCCAGCGCCACTGCAAGTATCAGCGCCGCTGTAAGGGTCAGCGCCGCTGCGAGGGTCAGCGCCGCTGCGAGCGTCAGCACCGCTTCCAGTGCCAGTGCCGCTGTAAGTGTAGCGCCGCTGCAAGAGTCAGCGTCACTAGGGCCTGCGCCGTTGTAAGGGCCAGCGCCGCTGCAAGTGTCTGCGCCGTCGCAAGGGTCAGCGCCGCTTCAAGTGCCAGCGCCGCTGCAAGGGTCAGCACCGCTGAAAGTGTCAGCACCGCTGTGAGGGTCAGCGCCGCTGCGAGTGCCAGCGCCGCTGCAAGTGTCGGCGCCACTTCAAGTACCAGTGCCGCTTCAAGTGTCTGCGCCGCTGCAAGTGTCTCCGCCGCTGCAAGGGTTAGCGCCGCTTCAGGTGCCAACGCCGCTGCAAGTGTCAGTGCCGTCGCAATCTTCCGCGCTACTGCAAGTGTCGGCACCGTTTCAAGTACCAGCGCCGCTGCAAGTGTCCGCACCGCGGCAAGGGTCGGCGCCGCTTCAAGTGCCTGCGCCGCTACAAGTGTCAGCGCCGCTGCAAGTATCTACGCCGATACAACGGCCAGCGCCGCTTCAAGTGCCAGCGCCGCTGCAAGTGCCAGCGCCGCTGCAAGTGGCAGCGCCGCTGCAAGTGTCAGCGCCGCTGCAAGTGTCAGCGCCGCTGCAAGTGTCAGCACCGCTGCAAGTGTCTACGCCGCTGCAAGTGTCAGCGCCGCTTCAAGTGCCAGCGCCGCTGCAAGTGTCAGCGTCGCCGCAATCTTCCGCACTGCTGCAAGTGTCGGCGCCGTTTCAAGTACCAGCGCCGCCGCAAGTGCCAGCGCCACTGCAAGTGTCCGCACCGCCGCAAGGGTCGGCACCGATTCAAGTGCCAGCGCCGCTGCAAGTGTCAGCGCCGTCGCAATCTTTCGCGCCCTGCAAGTGTCAGCGTCGCGGCAAGGGTCAGCGCCGCTTCGAGTGCCAGCGTCTTTTCAAGTGTCTGCGCCGCTGCAAGTGTCAGCGCCGCTTCAAGTGCCAGCGCCACCGCAATCTTCCGCGCCGTTGCAAGGGTCAGCGCCGCTGCAAGTGTCAGCACCGCCGCAAGTGTCCGCGCCGCTGCAAGTGTCGGCGCCGCTTCAAGTACCAGCGCCGCTACAAGCATCAGCGCCGCTGCAAGGGTCAGCGCCACTACAATTAAGAATCACTACAGCAATAACGTTCGAGAGGTGCCCGCGAGGGTCACCACAGAAATTGACCGTTCCATTAGGTATGTTTAACGACAGGGGCATAAATTGACCGTTCCATTAGGTATGTTTAAAAATAAGTAACTTTCATTAGTAAAATATGAATAGGTATAGTAACACATTATATTTAAAATATGCGTAGGTAAATACTGATTATGTCTTTATATCTAATTTTCTCCAAAACTTTACTAATATACATGAGCTAATATATTAGTGACTCAGGGAGCACCTTGCACCTGCTCCAATGTAAATGGCCAATACTAATCTGTTTGAATAATGCTCTGTTTTGGTATTGAAATGCATACTTGATTATTGGATTGCATATGGATGATTTGAATGTTGTTGAAATGCTGAATGTTGTTGAAATGCATACTGATATGCATATTGATTTGAATCATTTGAATGCATCCTGATTTGAATACTCATGATTTGAATGATTTGAATACTGATCTGTTTGAATGCATACTGATGATTTGAATGCATATTGATGATTTGAATTATTTGAATAATGAGACCTTTCCTATTTTCTAGTATGGAAATCAGTATGTAAATGGAGGTATGCTAATTTGAATACGGAAATGGCCAATACTAATCTGTTTGAATAATGCTATGTTTTGGTATTGAAATGCATACTTAATTGTTGGATTGCATACTGATGATTTGAATGTTGATACCAAATGAAAATGATTTGAATGCATACTAATGCTACTGATTGTTACTGATATGCTATTGAATGATATGATGCCAAATGATTTGAATGCATACTGATGCCAAATGATATGATATGCTACTGATTTGAATGCATACTGAATGCATACTAATGCTACTGATATGCTTATGGATATTGAATGCATACTATTGAATGCCAAATGATATGCATACTAAAATGCTATTGATTTTGTTGAATTTGATACTGTAATTGCTAGTGAGAGTTGCATTATTTGCTACTGATAGGCTGCTGAATTTGCGTAATTTGCTACTGATTACTGGTATGCATACTAATATGCTACTGAATACTGGTAGGCATACTAATATTCCAAATGATTTGAATGTATACTAATATGCTACTGAATTTGCATGATTTCCTATGGATATGCAATTGAATGCCAAATGTGATGAATGCATACTGAATGCATACTAATGCTACTGATATGCTATTGAATGCCAAATGATTTAAATGCATACTGAATGCATATTAATGCTACTGATATGCTATTGAATGCATACTAATGCTACTGATATGCTACTTAATATGCATCATTTGCTACTGAATATGCATCATATGCTACTGATTTGAATGCATACTATTGAATGCCAAATGATATGCATACTAAAATGCTACGGATTTTGCTGAATTTGATACTGAAATTGCTAGTGAGAGTTGCACTATTGGCACATGAATATGCATCATTTGCATAATTTGCATCATTGGATATGCTACTGAATTTGCATTATTGGATATGCTACTGAATATGCTACTGAATTTGCAATATTGGCTACTGAATATGCATCATTTGCATAATTTGCATAGTTTGGTACTGATATGCATACTCAGTACGCATTATTTACTACTGAATATGCTACTGAATACTGGTATGCATACTAATATTCCAAATGATTTGAATGCATACTAATATGCTACTGAATTTGGCTACTGAATATGCATCCACTACACCAAATCCTGCGAATGGTCATGCCCAGTGGGTCACGGCCCAAGTCTGCGACCAGCTGGTCGCGGACTTGGGCCGTGACCCACTCAATATTTGGCGTGACCATATTTATTACCACACTAAATTATCGATGCTCTGGAAGTAGTCACGGCCCACAGTGGTCGCGGACTTGGACCGTGACCAGGTCGTGACCATCTTGGTGCCAAACTCGCGCCAAAATTCCCTCCAAGCTTGGTCGCGGATGGGTCACGACCCAAGTCCGTGACCCATGGCATGACGAAGAAGAGAGTACACACATTGAGGGTCACGACTTAGGGCCGTGACCATTTCTGGGTGTGGGTCACGGCTATGGGCCGTGACCATCCCTCATTCAAGCACTAGGATTGATGAAGAAGGGTCGCGCATCACAGACCGAGGGTCACGGCTATGGGCCGTGACCATTTCTTGGTGTGGGTCACGGCTATAAGTCGTGACCATTTGTCAATCAGCAGCAGGTTTTGTTGTTGGGCTGAAGTTGGTCGCACATGGGGGTCACGGCTTCAGGCCGTGACCATTCATCAATCAACAACAGGTAAGGAAATGGGTCGCGATGGAGGGTCACGACTCTTGGCCGTGACTAGGTTCAGCCATTAAAAAAGGGAAACACGCTTTTCTCAGACCCCCAGTCTGTTTTTGGGCATTTGCGATTTCGATTTTGGGCGAGTTTGGGCGATTTCAATTTTGGCTATTCGATTTCTGCGATTTCAGCTCTAAGATTTCAACTCTAAGAATTTGTCAATCAGTAGAAGGTTTGGCCATTTTGATTTATTCATTTGTGGCTGATATGTGTGTGTGTGTATGTGTGTGCATTTCGATTTGTTGATTTGTGACTGATGTGTGTGTATGTATAGATTTCTATTTGTGTGTGTGCGTATAGATTTATATTTGTGTATATCTGTGTGTGTGCATATAGATTCTATTTGTGTGTGTATCTGTGTGTGTATGAATAGATTTTTGTTTATATGTGTGTGTATGCATAGATTTATGTATATATGTCAATAAATCCTAGAAATTGTATTGGGGTTATTTTTTTTGATAAAAATTATTAAAAACCCTAGACATTGTATTTTTTTTGAAAATACAGATATTTAGTCCCACTTTTAAAGATTTATTGGCATCCACTCCTGTCTTTTTAATTTTTTTAGTCGTAGGTCCTAAATACAATTTTAAGTAGTTATGGGACTAAATATAATTTAAAAAATACATGGAAGGGGCGCCTAAAAAAACTTTGGACATGGGACTAAACCCCAAAATACTGTATTTTTTTTGACAAAATCTAATTAAATGATTTTTTAATAAGTAAAAAAATTACATCGACATTGTTTTGGGTTATTTTCATGTCATCATATTATATTGGGGGTTATATGCGTGTCGTTAATTTTTGTTTTGACAAAATATAATTAAGTGTTTTTTTTTACATTCTATTGGGGGTTATATGCCCGTCGTTATTTTTTAGGATAATTCTAAACTGACACACAAATGCTTTTGATATTGAATATGTTGTTCATTGGTTTTAGGAAGAAGATGAAATTGAAGGGTATTAGCCCATATTAGCAAGTATGGCTATTACTAAGTTTTCCATAATAATTATTATTGTTTTATAAATATAACAAATATGGCTATTCGTAAGTTTTTCAGATGATCTTAATCTTTTTGCAGGAGCTATTTTGGCGATTTGGTGTGATTTTTCATTTTCGTAGATTCTTTCCAGTTAAAGCAGAATAATTGACCTCCCTACCAGAGCAGCTTTGGTATAATTTTTTTTGGTAGTATGTCAACAGTAATGCAATATCTAAAATAGTTTTGGCACTCTTATTTCCATTTTTTATTTGTTGAAACTAAAGTCGATTGTGTGCAAACGTTGAATGATTTTAAGGTTACTGATAACTCTTTTTTCATTTGTATACAAATTAGCTAAAGTTTAGACCATGCCCAGTTGTCTTTGGATGTTTTTTCTCGTGGCCCAAAAGCGTGTATGTACAAGGTTCTTCAGGTAATTGTCTTGGATAACTTGTATGAGAATGTGTTTAATAGTGAATTTAACTTTCCTTTCGCTTTTATTACAAGTACAGATAGATAAGTTTTAATCATTTTCTCTCTTTTGGTTGCAGATAATTGAGAGGAAATGTGAAAAACATTTCAATCTGGTATGCTTTATTCAACTTCTACATATGTGTCGTTATTTTGTCTTGTGAACTTTGATATTTCGATATGTTTATTTGTGAGTAAATGTTGTGGCTTTATTTGTTTGATGCTTGCTCCTCGTGGCTTGACTTCACTAAATTTACGTGCTAGAGGACAAGATCTTCAATAGTGGAGTGAAATGATAGTTAGTTTTAGACGCTCAACACTTGATTGTATCTTATAAAAGAATGGAATAACGGAATATCATAGTCTTTTCATAAATTAACAAGAAAAACGTGAAGTAGGGGTCATACACCTTATTAAGCTTCTCCCTAACTGATTGAATATCATAGTCTTTGTATATTTCTAGACATGGGAATAAAAACATGGCGTTAGGGGGTGAAAACCCGAAATATCGCCCGAATAGCCCTGTGGGTGGCGCCAACACCTCCCACGGGACCAATGTAACTCGTAGGAACTGACTCCGCAGCCGCGGGACTCCCGGTTTGAGAATACCACGGTAATTTGCATATTTCCAGACTTAGGCTTAAAAACATGGCGTTAGAGGGTGAGAACTCGAAACAGCCCCCGAACGTCCCCGTGGGTGGCACCAACACCTCCCACGGGACCAATGTAACTCGTAGGAACTGACCCTGCAGCCGCGGGACTCTCGGTTTGAGAATACGAAGGTAATTTGCATATTTCTAGACTTAGGCTTAAAAACATGGCGTTAGAGGGTGAAAACCCGAAACAGCCCTGGAACATCCCTGTGGGTGGCGCCAACATCTCCCACGGGACTAATGTAACTCGTAAAGCCGCGAGACTCCCAGTTTGAGAATACGACGATAATTTGCATATTTCTAGATTTAAGCAAAACATGGAGTTAGAGGGTGAAAATTCAAAACAACCCCCGAACGGCCCCATGGGTGGCACCAATACCTCACACGGGACCAATGTAACTCGTAGGAATTGACCGCGCAGCCACGGAACTCCCGGTTTGAGAATACGACGGTAGTTTGCATAATTCTAGACTTAGGCTTAAAAACCCGGCGTCAGTGGGTGAAAACCTGAAACAGCCCCCGAACGGCCCCGTGGGTGGCACCAACACCTCCCACGGGACCAATGTGACTCGTAGGAACTGACCGCGCAGTCCCGGGACTCCCGGTTTGAGAATAGGACGGTAATTTGCATATTTCTAGACTTAGGCTTAAAAACATGTCGTTAGTGGGTGAAAAGTCGAAACAACCCCCGAACGGCCCCGTGGGTGGCACCAACACCTCTCACGGGACCAATGTAACTCGTAGGAACTGACCGCGCGATCACGAGACCCCCGATTTGAGAGTACGACGATAATTTGCATATTTGTAGACTTAAGCTTAAAAACATGACGTTAGTGGGTGAAAACCCGAAACAGCCCCTGAACGGCCCCGTGAGTGGCACCAACAGCTCGCACGGGACCAATGTAACTCGTAGGAACTGACCGCACGATCGCGGGACTCCCGGTTTGAAAATACGTTGATAATTTGAAAATATCTAGACTTAAGCTTAAGAAAATGGCGTTAGAGGACGAAAACCCAAAATAGCCCCCGAACGGCCCCGTGGGTGGCACCAACACCTCCCACAGGACCAATGTAACTCGTAGGAACTGACCGCACGATCATGGGACTGCCGGTTTGAGAATACGACGATAATTTGCGTATTACTAAACTTGAGCTTAAAAACATGGCATTAGAAGGCAAAAACCCGACACAATGTCCGTTAGGATCGTCTTCGTTTACTACACCTGCAATAAGATCGTCTCTTCGAGTATGAAATGAATAGTAGCAACCAACGGTGTGAAAGCGTCTGTTAACTAATAGGTATATTTCCAATGTTTTGCACCTATCTGGGAAGGACATCTTCTGCCAGCATCTCAGGTCAGATAACTCCCGCTATAGATATAAATTTGCCTTTTATTTTATTAAATTAGACAACGTGGATCGATATTCATTTGTTCATGTTTTATAAAAACACATTATATGTATGGTTTTAAAAACCCAACAGCATATATGCATCTGCATATACATCTGGCAGATGCATATATGCTGCATATATATATGCAGCATATATGCATCTATATGCAGGCTGCATATATGCTTGCATATATGCAGCATATATGCACATATGCATCAGCATATATGCATTCTCTATCGATTGGTTTACATATTGAAAGCAAGCGGCTCGAGGTTTACATATTGCCTACTTGGATTGGTTTTCATTTATTTTTCAATTTTACATTTTGTATTCGTGGAATGATGTTATCAAATTGTTGTTGATGACTCATTTCACACTATTCAGGTAATTCCTATTGAGGTAATTCCCATTGAGGTCTCTGTATTATTTGGTAATGTAGGTATAAAGCATGGGGTTCTCTTTTAGGATAGCAGTTGGCAGAAAGAGACATTATAGTGGCATGCATTGATTACATGTGAATGTCATTTCACATTGTAAATATACTTTCTTAGACAAAATAAATACAGTTGCTTTGATACTCATAGAAATTCCTGACCACTAACTTCCTTATTGACCATGGCCAAAAATTTAAAAGATATATTTTGTTAAACGATATATTTTGGGTACAAGTTAAATGATATATTTTGTTAGATTGAGATTGTACCCTCCTATTATATATTTTATTCAAATAGTGAAATATCCTAATGAGGTAACACTCCTATTATATAAATGGGATTCATTATACGCTATCATGCCTTTAGTGAAAAAACATAATGTAGAATTCATATCCTAATGAGGAACTGACCCCGCAGCCGCGGGACTCCCGGTTTGAGATTACGACGGTAATTTGCATATTTCTAGACTTAGGCTTAAAAACATGGCGTTAGAGGGTGAGAACTCGAAACAGCCCCCGAACGTCCCCGTGGGTGGCACCAACACCTCTCACGCGACCAATGTAACTTGTAGGAACTGACCCCGCAGCCGCGGGACTCTCGGTTTGAGAATACGACGATAATTTGCATATTCTTAGACTTAGGCTTAAAAACATGGCGTTAGAGGGTGAAATCTCGAAACAGCCCCCGAACGTCCCCGTGGGTGGCACCAACACCTCCCACGGGACCAATGTAACTCGTAGGAACTGACCCCGCAGCCGCGGGACTCCCGGTTTGAGAATACAAAGGTAATTTGCATATTTCTAGACTTAGGCAAAACATGGCGTTAGAGGGTGAGAATTCGAAACAGCCCCCGAACGGCCCCGTGGGTGGCACCAACACCTCCCACGGGACCAATGTAACTCGTAGGAACTGACCCCGCAACCGCGGGACTCCCGGTTTGAGAATACGACGATAATTTGCATATTTTTAGACTTAGGCTTAAAAACATGGCGTTAGAGGGTGAAAACTCGAAACAGCCCTCTAACGGCCCCGTGGGTTGCACCAACACCTCCCACGGAACCAATGTAACTCGTACGAACTAATCCCGCAGCCGCGGGTCTCCCGGTTTGAGAATACGACGATAATTTGCATATTTCAGGACTTAAGCAAAACATGGCGTTAGAGGGTGAAAACACGAAACATCCCCCGAATGACCCCGTGGGTGGCACCAACACTTCCCACGGGGCCAATGTAACTCGTAGGAACTGATCACGCAGCCGCGGGACTCCCCGTTTGAGAATACGAAGGTAATTTGCATATTTCTAGGCTTAGGCTTAAAAACATGGCGTTAAACAACCTTCTAACGGCCCCGTGGGTGGCACCAACACCTCTCACGGGACTAATGTAACTCGTAGGAACTGACCCCGCAGCCGCGGGACTCCCGGTTTGAGAATACGACGGTAATTTGCATATTTTTAGACTTGAGCAAAACATGGCGTTAGAAGGTGAAAACTCGAAACAGCCCCCGAACGGCCCCGTTGGTGGCACCAACACCTCCCACGGGATCAATGTAACTCGTAGGACTGACCCCGCAGTCGCGGGACTCCCGGTTTGAGAATACGACGGTAATTTGCATATTTTCAGACTTAGGCTTAAAAACATGGCGTTAGAGGGTGAGAAATCGAAACAGCCCCCGAACGTCCCCGTGGGTGGCACCAACACCTCCCACGGGACCAATGTAACTCGTAGGAACTGACCCTGCAGCGGCGGGACTCTCGGTTTGAGAATACGAAGGTAATTTGCATATTTCTAGACTTAGGCAAAACATGGTGTTAGAGGGTGAAAACTCGAAACAGCCCCCGAACGGCCCCGTGGGTGGTACCAACACCTCCCACGGGACCAATGTAACTCGTAGAAATTGACCCCGTAGTCGTGAGACTCCCGGTTTGAGAATACGACGATAATTTGCATATTTCTAGACTTCGGCTTAAAAACATGTCGTTAGAGGGTGAGAACTCGAAACAACCCCCGAACGTCCCCATGGGTGGCGCCAACACCTCCCACGGGACCAATGTAACTCGTAGGAACTAACCCCGCAGTCGCGGGACTCCCGGTTTAAGAATACGACGATAATTTGCATATTTCTAGACTTACGCTTAAAAATATGGCGTTAGAGGGTGAAAACTCGAAACAGCCCCCGAACGTCCCCGTGGGTGGCACCAACACCTCCCACGGGACCAATGTAACTCGTAGGAACTGACCCCGCAGCTGCGGGACTCCCGGTTTGAGAATATGACGGTAATTAGCATATTTCTAGACTTACGCTTAAAAACACGGCGTTAGAGGGTGAAAACTCGAAACAGACCCCGAACGGCCCCGTAGGTTGCACTAACACCTTCCATGGGACCAATGTATCTCGTAGGAACTGACCCCGCAGTCGCGGGACTCCCGGTTTGAGAATACGACGATAATTTGCATATTTCTAGATTTGGGCTTAAAAACATAGCGTTAGAGGATGAGAACTCGAAACAGCCCCCGAACGTCCCCGTGGGTGGCACCAACAACTCCCACGGGACCAATGTAACTTGTAGGAACTGACTCCGCAGCCGCGGGACTCCCGGTTTGAGAATACGACGATAATTTGCATATTTCTAGAGTTAGGCTTAAAAGCATGGCGTTAGAGGGTGAGAACTCGAAACTGCCCCCGAACGTCCCTGTGGGTGGCACCAACACCTTCCACGGGACCAATGTAACTCGTAGGAACTGACCCCGCAGCCGCGGGACTCCCGGTTTGAGAATACGAAGGTAATTTGCATATTTCTAGAGTTAGGCTTAAAAACATGGCATTAGAGGGTGAAAACTCGAAACAACCCTCTAACGGCCTCGTGGGCGGCACCAACACCTCCCACGATTCAATGTAACTTGTAGGAATTGACCCCGCAGCCGCGGAACTCCCGATTTGAGAATACGACGGTAATTTGCAAATTTTTAGACTTAAGCAAAACATGGCGTTAGAGGGTGAAAACTCGAAACAGCCCCCGAACGGCCCCGTGGGTGGCACCAACACCTCTCACGGGATCAATGTAACTCGTAATGTAACTCGTAGGAACTGACCCCGCAGCCGCGGGACTCCCGATTTGAGAATACGAAGGTAATTTGCATATTTCTAGACTTAGGCTTCAAAACATGACGTTAGTGGGTGAAAATTCGAAACAGCCCCCGAACGCCACCGTGGGTGGCACCAACACCTCTCATGGGACCAATGTAACTCGTAGGAACTGACCCTGCAGCCGCAGGACTCTTGGTTTGAGAATACGACGATAATTTGCATATTTCTAGACTTAGTCTTAAAAACATGGCATTAGAGGGTGAAAACTCGAAACCGCCCTCGAACGGCCCCGTGGGTGGCACCAACACCTCCCACGGGACCAATGTAACTCGTAGGAACTGACCCCGTAGCCGCGGGACTCCCGATTTGAGAATACTACGATAATTTGCATATTTCTAGATTTGGGCTTAAAAACATAGCGTTAGAGGGTGAGAACTCGAAACAGCCCCCGAACGGCCCCGTGGGTGGCACCAACAACTCCCACGGGACCAATGTAACTCGTAGGAACTGACTCCGCAGCCGCGGAACTCCCGGTTTGAGAATACGACGATAATTTGCATATTTCTAGAGTTAGGCTTAAAAGCATGGCGTTAGAGGGTGAGAATTCGAAACTGCCCCCGAACGTCCCTGTGGGTGGCACCAACACCTTCCATGGGACCAATGTAACTCGTAGGAACTGACCCCTCAGCCGCGAGACTCCTGGTTTGAGAATACGAAGGTAATTTGCATATTTTTAGACTTAGGCAAAACATGGCGTTAGAGGGTGAAAACTCGAAACAGCCCCCGAACGGCTCCCTGGGTGGCACCAACACCTTCCACGGGACCAATGTAACTCGTAGGAACTGACCCCGCAACAGCGGGACTCCCGGTTTGAGAAACGACGACAATTTGCATATTTTTAGACTTGAGCAAAACATGGCGTTAGAAGGTGAAAACTCGAAACAGCCTCCAAACGGCCCCGTTGGTGGCACCAACACCTCCCACGGGATCAATGTAACTCGTAGGAACTGACCCCGCAGTCGCGGGACTCCCGGTTTGAGAATACGATGGTAATTTGCATATTTCTAGACTTGAGCAAAACATGGTGTTAGAGGGTGAAAACTCGAAACAGCCCCCGAACGGCCCCGTGGGTGGCACCAAGACCTCCCACGGTGCCAATGTAACTCGTAGGAACTGACCCCGCAGCCGCGGGTCTCCCGGTTTGAGAATACGAAGGTAATTTGCTTATTTCTAGACTTAGGCTTAAAAACATGGCGTTAGAGGGTGAAAACTCGAAACAACCCTCTAACGGCCCCGTGGGTGGCACCAACACCTCTCACGGGACTAATGTAATCGTAGGAACTGACCCTGCAGCCGCGGGACTCCCGGTTTGAGAATACGACGGTAATTTGTATATTTCTAGACTTAAGCAAAACATGGCGTTAGAGGATGAAAACTCGAAACAACCCCCGAACGGCCCCGTGGGTGGCACCAACACCTCTCACGGGACCAATGTAACTCACAATGTAACTCGTAGGAACTGACCTCGCAATCGCGGGACTCCCGATTTTAGAATACGAAGGTAATTTGCATATTTCTACTTGGTTACTGATAATTTTAACTCATATATGCAATTTTTCATCTTTATTAATTTTTTTGTAAAACTACTTGGTTACTGATATTTTTTTTATGTATCCTATCATTTGTAGGATTTTTGCACGCGGAACAAACGAAGGAGGCAATGGTCTACAGTATGAAGATTGTTTATATGTTGTGGACATTCAGGATTTTGTTTTTTGTGTTAGAGCCGTGCGGACTTTTATTATTTAGTTTTATGGTCCTGCGGACTTTTATAATTTGATTGTTAAATTTTATGGCCGTGTGGGCTTTGTAATAAGCAGGTTTTATATTTACAGGTTTTGGAATGTCAAAAAAATAGAGGAAATTTTGCCCAATTTTTTTTTTGGTATGTGAATTATTAAGACGTGTAATATTTATAAGTTTGTATATATATATTTGTTTATTAACAACGTTCTCGATTAGGAATTTGTGATTTTTTTTATTGTAATATCCCGTACTTTTATTGATATTTATTTATGGGATTAATTTAATTATATGTGAATTAATTGAGAATTAATCCGGATAAAATACTAGCGAGATGTGAGTTGGTATTTGATTATAATGTGTATATATGGCAATATATGAATATTGAAAATATTGAAATTGTCGCGAGGCTGAAATACGGCAATTTGAAAAATTTTGTCGGGACGCGCGTGGGAGTCGCGTCAGGAATGTAATTATTTGAATTAAAAAAATGAATTTTATTTTTATCAACCGTATGGTCATTTTGAGTGCGCCAACGAGTCCGGAAGGGTCGAAATAGTCAGAAAACACTAGCCGGGGGTTAAGTTTGGGTCCCGGGCATTTTTAGGCCATACCGACAACCCAAAAGGGTAGTTTGGTAATTTCGGAATTTTGAGAATTAAAACCCACGAAAATTAGAAGTAAAATCTGACTTATTCTTTATCCACTAAACCCACTAACAACACTAAATGACTTAATGGGCTACGGGAGAAGTTAAGAAACTATTTTTTAACTTGCCAAAAACCAACCCCCACCTCCATTGTCATCTTGTGAGAAAAGCTTGTAGAGAGAGAAAAAGAGAGGAGAATTCTGCAGAAAGAGAGAGAGGAATTCAACCATCTTCAACCAACAACAAATCTGGAACATAAGGCAAGTGATTTAGTTACAATTAATTCCATGAATGTGTTCTTCCATGTTTAGGAAATTATCGAATTTTGTCTTGGAAGATTGATATAGACCCATGAATTTGAGGATTAAAACTATGAACTATGTTAGGATTTGCATGTAGATATATTCTGGACGAATTATGAATTCAAAGTATAACCCTTGATGATCTAAAAACGAATTTTAGAAGAGATTTATTAATGTTCTTGAAAGAAATAGAAAACTAGATTTCTTGATGAAGTTTTGATCCAAATAAAGCCCTTGATTGATGAATTATTGGTTTTAGAACGTTAACAATGTTGTAGGATGGTTGTATGATGATATTATAACGTTAGTTTATAGTTTCATGCATTATAATGGAGTTTTGGGACGATTTGAGGACTGCAAAACGAAGCAGTCCGTAGCCTACCTGGTGCGATCGATCGATCGACATTCATCAGTCGATCGATCGACCACTATCGATCGATCGAGGTTCAAGGTCGATCGATCGACCTTCCCAGAATGAGTAAAATTTTCCTAGTTAAATTTTAATGATGTTAACCCTTAGAAAATATTATTGGAGACTTTATGAATATCCTTAGACTTAAGGAAGACCAGTAGGTATGGTTATAAAATTTGGACCTTAATTAGAATTCAATTTGAGGAATTATTCTAAAAGCTAATGAAACTCGATGAATGAGATAATATTAGGGTTAAAAGAGTAAATATGAATAAATGGATGAAATGAGGTTTGGGGCAGAAGTAAGGACCTTAAGAATAATGATGTTATATGTGGGAATAATAGGAAACTTAATAATCCCTTTGAGATAGGTTTTAAGTACAAGAAACTATGACGTGAGATGTGTCGACAGTCTACATTTTTATATTATCTAAAGACTTAAAATGTATAAAATTGGAATAATGGTATAAGGATGTAGAAAATACCTTTATTAATATTGAGATATCTAATATGTGTGCATGCTTAGTATATGTATATGATTTTTATGTGTATGACATACCTACCATACTTGCTATCACGGGAGGTTTACGTTCGCTTAGGGCCATCTAATCCTTGTGTGCCCGGATTTAGAGTGGTACCTAGAGGACATAGTTCAAGGGAATGACTTAATTGTGAGTTATTAAGCCAGCTGACTATGGAGCGTAGGTATGTACGTGACCATGGATATGTTGAATTATGTTCACCTCCATTTTTGTGTGTGGTGTTTATTCTAACAAAACCTGATAGATTCGAAATTTGTAATCTTTATGTATGTGATGTACCGGGATGGATAGCAGAGTATGTGTGCACCACAGCTTAGCCTCGGGGTGCTTGTATTGTATATTTATGATGTGAATAATATACGGTTCAATGAAAAGGAATTTGTTGTGTTTAAAGTGCGAGAATAATTTATAGTAACTCCTTGAGAAGTTAAAAAGGGATAACATGCCGTGAATTGTAATGTTAACAATTGAGAATCCGAGTTTAATTAAAGCTATCTGTTTAAGTGATAATATTGGGAATTCATATTGTGAATCGAGTGTAAAGGTTAGAACTTATGTCAGTTTAGTTAAATATAAATAACACATGAATGGGTACAAGAACGTTAGGAGTGCACAGTTAGACGAGAGGTGAGTATTTCATGTGAGAGCACATCCTAACATGTATTTTGCATTCATTGTTTTAAATGTTATTAAAGCACTTGCTGTTTTTAAAATACTCTCCACTTTCGGGCTCTGACCCGTTTGCTTTCAAATCTATTTTTGTAAAAACCTTTTTAGGTGCCCAGCCACATGGACACCATGCATAGGATCTCCATTCAGGTGACGAGCTGTAGCTGTTGTGGAAGTTACAGGGCTTTGATATTAGACGCCTCATTTTCCAGTCTTGACTCCATATTCAATTTCATCATTTGTAGGGCATGTCGCCCATTTCTATTAGAGACTTTTTATATTTCAGTTATTCAGACTTTGGTTTGTAATTAATTCAGGATGCAGACTTGTTTCATCTATTTCCATATTGAGATTGTTGTGAGGAGTATTTCCTCCAGACTTATTATTATTTGTTGGTTACTTTATTGAGACCTTATGGTGTTTGGTGATGTCATTCTTTTACATTTCATTTATCGCATGTTAATCAGATTTAATTTAAAATTTGACAACTTACTTTTTAAATACTAGGTGGTTAGAAATCATTAAAATGTTTTCGACAGTGATGCTATTAACTGAACCAACTTGGCATTTTGTATTAATTTAATAAAGGAGTAGCTATCCGGTATTTAATTAGTCGGGGTGTCACATTTATTATTTTGCCAATAATAAATATTTGTAACATCTCGTACGCGTCCAACGTTACACGTAGCAACCAACGGTGCACTCACATAACCCCCAATTTTAGAATTGGACCAAAAAAATATATATGTATTTTTAAATTATAGTTAAATATGGTCATGGACTACAACCATGACCATTTTTATTTTTTTCGTCGCGCATAAAATCGATCGCAGCCAAAGTCCGCGACCATTTCTTTTTATTTTTTTTGTCACGGTTATGGGTCGCGGACTTTGACCGCGACCAATTTGTCACGGTTGTGGGTCACGGATGAGGGTCGCGACCATTTTTTTTTTAATTTTTTTGTCACGGACTTTGGCCGCGACCAATTTGTCACGGTTATGGGTCACGGATGAGGGTCGTGACCCATCACGGTATGCGTCAAAGTCCGCTACCATCTGCCGTGGCCCCTCTCGGCCTTGACCATTTTTTGGTCGCGACCCAAGTCCGTGACCCACGAAAATGGTCACGCCTGAAATGGTCACGGCTCAAGTCCGCGACTCATAGTTTTGGTCAGGGATTTTGGTCGTGACCAATCGCCAGTTTTGTGTAGTGATCATTGGATATGCTACTGAATTTGCAATATTGGCTGTTGAATATGCATCATTTGCATAATTTGCATTATTTGGTACTGATATGCATACTCACTACGCATTATTTGCTACTGAGTATGCTACTAAATACTAGTATGCATTCTAATATTCCAAATGATTTGATAGCATACTAATATGCTCCTGAATTTGGCTACTGAATATTGGCTACTGAATATGCATCATTGGATATGCTACTGAATTTGCAATATTGGCTGCTGAATATGCATAATTTCCATTATTTGCAAATTTGGTACTGATATGCATACTCAGTACGCATTATTTGCTACTGAATATGCTACTGAATACTGGTATGCATACTAATATTCCAAATGATTTGAATGCATACTAGTATGCTACTGAATTTGCTACTGAAATTGTTAGTGAATTTGCATTGGATATGCTACTGAATTTGTATTATTGGATACTGAATATGCATCATTTGCATAATTTGCATTATTTGCATAATTTAGTGTTGATATGCATACTCAGTATGCATTATTTGCTACTGAATATGCTATTGAATACTGGTATGCTAACTGAACTGCACAGCTATAGATATCATGGTGCTATATATGTGAATTTGAACTGATGACTCATATTTATATGTTGAAAAACGATGGAGCATATTCGTAATTGCGTCCCATTTCGCCCGCCAAAACCAAATACAAATAATGTAGACCGACCAGCAAACGTGCAATCTTCGCAAGTTGAGGTGAACCAAAAGAAATCGCATTTGCGATGGAGTGAGCTAATGGATGGGTTCCTCATTCATTCCCTTTGTGCCCAGGTCCTTACGGGGCGACAAAGGGTAGACAATGGATTTACTGCTGCACAAATTAAGGTTATTATTGATATTGTCGAAGAAGGATGCGATATTCGCATCGCGGGAAAGAATGTGAGATCGAGGTTGAAAACCCTGAAAAAAGAATATGTCGAGTTCCATGAGCTGTTGCAAGTCAGTGGATTCAGTTATGACACAAATAGTGGTGGCGTAACTGCAGATGCTAGTGTATGGGCTGACTATATCGCGGTTAGTACAAATTGTTCAATTGACTTAACTTACAAATAAAAAAATTCTTAATTATCTACCAACCACATAAGGAATATGTTGAATTGACTTACTACGATTTTTACATGGTAAACCAGATGGAGGGAAGATGAGAGGAAGGAAATGTATGTAATATGACGAGCTACAAATAATCTTCGGGAATGAAACGGCTACAGGTGATAATGCAATATTCAGGGCATATCAGTTCTCACCTATGGATGGTACAGGGATAGAAGATGTGGAGTTTACTCCTGAAGCGTGCATAGCCACTGACACTGAAACAACTGCTACGCATGAGACGGACACCCAACCACCGGGTGGCCAGGAGACCTACACCCAACAATCGAGTGGGCACACTGCAAAGCGTAAGGGTCAGGGGCCTAATGGAAAGCCTCGTCGTCGCCGTGTGAACCCCCAGGAAGAATGTGCCGAAGCGCTGTCAGTCATTGCACAGTCGTCGAAGCAGATTGCCACCACAATGGAGCTTCAAGTTGCCATTGACTCTCAAACTCACGTTAACTGGCAGGGTATCCTTGAAAGGATAGTGGGTATGGATATGGACGATGCGAATGTCATGCGGATGATGTCTTTATTTGAGGCCGACAATGGACTAGGTCGAGTGTTTATGGGATTCTCTGACTTTTCATTCGCACGTACATGGGCCTACAACAAGCTCCGTAATCTGCCTTGATCAGATGGTCTATTAACTATTACTCACTATTATGCGTTGCTATTATTATGCTTTGATATTATCTCCACGTATTCCGTTTCGATGCTTCTGGACGTGGGATTATCAGATAGTTTATTATTGCATGTAATGTTTTGTTCAAACTTTGCTCTACGTATTAGGTTTGTGTACGCTTTGCTCTAGTAAACTTTTGGGATGTAATGTTTTGTGGGATTATCAAAGATTGTAACCATCCTTTTATATTATGAACTTGAATATTTAGCATTTCAAAAGTGCAAGCTTGATAAATGAATCCATGTGCTTTAACAGTCAAAGTCGTTACTAATTTAGTCTCATTACTTTCAACCACATATTGCAGAGTCATGTGATGTAAAAGCGCAAGCTTGATAAATGAATCCATGTGCTTTAACAGTCCAAGTCATTACTAATTCAGTCCCATTACTTTCAACCACATATAGCAGAGTCATGTGATGCAAAAGTGCAATATAGATATATGAACCCATGTGTTTTAACAGTCCAAGTCATTACTAATTCAGTCCCATTACTTTCAACCACATATTGCAGAGTCATGTGATGCAAAAATGCAATATCGATATATGAACCCATGTGATTTAACAGTCCAAGTCATTACTAATTCAGTCCCATTACTTTCAACCACATATTGCAGAGTCATGTGATGCTAAAGTGCAAGCCTGATAAATGAACCCATGTGCTTTAATAGTCCAAGTCATTACTAATTCAGTCACATTACTTTTAACAGTGCAAGTCTAATACTAGTATAAAGCAGACGGTAGTTCGTTTCATATCACTCACTATCAAATGGCAAACCATAGACAAAATGACGATTTAAACCCCAGTAAAGGATGTTTGGATTACTTCAGCCCAAACATGGTAGCCAGAAACAAAGAGCCCATGAAGAACAAGCGTAAATCTAAAGCATCAACATCATATGACGTTGGTCATGTTGACGATGTTGCACCCGTATTGACTAACCCAGGAATTTACGAAGATCCCCATGGAGGGAGTTGGTTTGGGGAGAAAATGGTTTTTGAAAACATGCCTATATGCACATTACATTATTTAGGTGATGTTGGCCATGTGATGAAATGGTTACCTCCAACTAAAGAAAATATACCATGCGATGATCATTTGAAATGGCCTAGGTTATATAATAGACGATTCGATTTAGAGTGCTACTGTAATTGGCGTGGTTTACCGGTGCCACAAGCAAAATATGCAAATTATTGCAAAGATCCAACTAAAGACAGCGAGAGATGTATCCGTCTACTACAACGAGAAATTGAACAGATGGAAAAAAGATTAACGCGCTGGCATTGTAAGAATTTGATAAATACTAAACTCGACGATCCAATTTATGCATCGGATCCGGAACTGGCAGACTACAAAATGGACGATTCCTCCATGGATTTTATACAACATCTACCAAACATGTTGATGGGTGTGGGAATGCATTATGTTGCGATCCGTGGTTGACCAGGAAACTACGAAGTAATTAAATATGCAACTTTCTTTTCTATGTGTTTATTATTTTTATTATGTTAGTTGTAATGTTTAATTGTGAGTTCTAAATTTGTCATTTATTATTTTTTTAAATCTCGTTACAAAACAACTGTCATCAACCTTATGTCCAACTCAATGTGCTCTCATCAATAATAAAGACTTATTTTTATTCCAACTGCAATACTTTAATCCAAATCATTTGCCACCTGTTAATCCTGAAAATGAAGATAAAAATAATGATAAGTATTCAAATATATAGGATAACAAAAAAGTGGACAATTAACAAAATAAGTCAATTTATGTACTCACAAAACTCTCTATTTCCATGACAAATTTTGTCTATCAAGCACCAAAACTAGGAATATTGTTGTTTTTCAGTAGGCAAATTCTGTCTATCAAACATAAAAACTTGGAAATTACAGAATTTTCCAGCATGCAAATTTAAGCCTATCAAACAGTCCAAAATTTTATTTTTCACGTCAAAATTCGCATGGATAAAATTTTTCAGGGCAAAACTTTCCATTCCACCTCTATTCCAAGTTTTCTATCAAACAGGGCCTAAGGTGCATTCTTTTAGTTTTGCCTTTGAAGGATTTATTAATCATTTAAGTATTAGACATTGTATATATATATATATATATGAAAATTCTCACATACATCATGCTCTATATATTATTCATACATCACACCAAATTATAGTCCCTAATTTTTTTTTAAAATTTTTAATTTTTCTCTTGAAATTAACCTTCCAATAAAGAAATTTTCAAAAAATTAGGTCAAAATACATTTTGTAGATATTTTTAAAAAATTCACAAAAAACTGCTCAAAATACCTTATTTATAAGGGTCTGTGCCACGAGTTATTTGTGAATTTTTTAAAAACAGGTACAAAATATATTTTGACCAAATTTTTTGAATATGGGTGGATTGGAAGGTTAATTTCAAGGGAAATAAAAAAATTAGTTTTTTTTAACGCCTACAACTAGGTGTGATGTATATGCATCATGATGTAGGTGACCTTCTCTCTCTCTCTCTCTCTATATATATATATATATATATATATATATATATATATATATATATATATATATATATAGGTACGCTCTCATACATACCACCTATGTGAATCGTTTTTATTAAAATAATAATAAAAAAAATTTGAATTCATTTTTGTGTGGTATTTAAACATTCCAGGGAACCCCACAAAAATAAATCAGCTCGAAACAATTTCTTTTGCTATTTCAAAAAATTCGGTCTAACTACGTCAGTTTTTAACATCTTAAAAACTCACATAGTTTGATCGTTTTTTAAAAATAACTGAAAAAAAATTGAACTGATTTTTTTTTGGAGGCCTTGAAATGTTTAAACACCATATAAAAAAATCAACTCAATTTTTTTTTTTATTATTATAAATAAAATGATCCGCATTGGTGGACCTCATACGTGGTATGTATGAGAGACTTTCTCTCTCTCTCTCTCTCTCTCTCTCTCTATATATATATATATATATATATATATATATATATATATATATATATATATATATGTGTGTGTGTGTGTGTGTGTGTGTGTGTGTGTGCGACTATAAAATTTGATCACTTTGTAATAAGAAATGTGTTTGTATTTTTTGCTCAAATAAAATAAATAGTGTTAATCAATAAGAATAAAAAAATCTAATAATAAAAATGATTAATTTATGCTATATCTCATTTTGTTGCCATTAAGAATTAGGTTGGTTGACGCTATGACCAAATTACAAAATATCCATCATTAGATAACTTCCAACATTAAGGTGTAGTATTCTGCACTGGACTATTCGATTAGAATTGTGTCAAATTTGTTGTTAGCACAATCCCCATGAAAAGAGTAGTATATCATAAAATGTTGGATACTATTTACTTCATATGAGTAAATTTCATGTCAATTAGTTTTTTTACGCAAATTTAACTCCATTTTTATGTAATTGTAAACTAATAGAAAATTTTGCTCATTAAAAATATTTGGATACGTATTTATATAATATTTGAATAACATATTTCTTTTAGTCTTTATATACGAGAATTGTAAAACGCCCGCCCATTGCGCGGAGTTAAAATATAGTTAAACACTAAAAATAAAAAATAAATGACAATAAACCCGAAACTAAAAATAAAAGATAGTCTTCTTCCGGGGGCACAATCTTGCGCCACGTGTCGCTATATATCTCATACACATCATTCTCCCCATCTTCGAGGGTGTGACTCACCAACGCTTAATGTACACAAGTCGCAACAAGTGTTAGTTTCCAAAGTAAATCCAAAATTAAATTCAACATGCAAATGGACCGACTGATCTTCTGTTAGACCCATATGGACCTTCAACAATTGGGCCTAATATACCCGAATCTCAACGATGTCTTCCTATGGAATCCTAGCAACCAAAAATTAATGAGCATATCCGCCTTCTCAACACCACGAGCACATGGTTGCAACTTGGCTTGGTGGACCCTTAAATTTGACCGAACAGTAACTTCAATGACCGCACCTTTTCAAGTACGATGGCGAAACAAGTGGATTGAAGACGGCGACGTCCCAGAAAGCCGAATCTAAATTGGCAAATAATCAAAAAATGGATCTCAAGTGGGATGCATTTATCATGGAAGTCATGTGTTGTGTCAAAAATTGACTGGATTAGAGGTCAATATGGAGGGTGAGATCGTCTTACAGTAGGTGAATGGGAAAAAAAGGAAAAATAGGGTAGAATGGGGATGGGGTTGTTTTGAGGCTAAAAAGGGGAAGGGTTTAGGGACAGGGGTGGTCGATGGGGTCAAACAGGGCAAGGTGCTGGCCGGAATAGGGCGGGGGTTGGTGGAGGTAGGTTTTTAAGATATGGTGAGTCAAATCGAAGGTAGGTGGGCTGGATCGGAAGGTTGAGAGGTGCGCGACCCAGAGGTGGCAGGGGTGGGACCGATCGCTCAAGGCTAGGGTTCAAATCAGGGGCGTCGATGGTCTCACCTAGGGCAGGGGCTGTGTCGGGTGGTTCCAGGTGGTCTTGGGTTGGGGGGAAGGCGGTGCGTCTAGGTGTTTGTGGGTCCGATTTGAAGATCGAGTGAAGGGGAAGGGCGCAACGCTACTGAGGAGGAGCGACGGCAGGCCAGGGACAAGGGTTTGGGTGGGGGGGAGGGTTTCTTTGAGGTAGGTGTGTAGGTTAGGGTTAGGGTTTATATGTTCTTGGTTTTAGGATTAGGGTTTAGGTAGAATAGAAGTCGGAGATTCATGTAAACGAGGTGGTGGTTGTGTGGCGGTAGGAGGTGGAGGTGGAGGAGGGTGGTGGTGGAGATGGAGGGTGGAGGAGGCTAAAAGGGTTGGTATCCCCCTTTTAGCGGTGATGCAATTTAGGATTTTCATCCACCTGATTCCAATTTGGACATTTATCAATCTACCGATTGAAGGGTTACCGGAGTTTGAATCATAACTTGTGACCTGCTTCATGCACCACGATGAACACCAAGAACAAAAGCAACTCTGATACCAATTTGATGTAAATTTACAAATGCGAAAGTGTTATTGTTATACTACACAACTACTAACTACACAACAACAACAAATAACCTAAACTAATGAAATGAGTTTCTTTGTCTCTCTATTCTCAATTCTTAATATTCAAATTGTGTTTACAAATGAGGGCAATGGCCTATTTATAGGAGAAGTAGCTTACTAATCAAGCTAATATCCAAAAAGACCAAAAAGGATAATTAATAAATAAAAATGACTCATTAGCCCCAAAATACTTGGAGACTAATTCACACTAAAAAAAATAAAATGACAATAAAACCTAAACTAAAAATAGAAAATAAAAGATAGTCTTCTCCCGGGGGCACAACCACGTGCTACGTATCGCTACATATCCCATACACACTAATAACTGCTCTGAGTGTGGGGCATTGAGCATCGGTTTTCTGGTAACCTTAAAAGAAGAATATATGAAGAATAAGAATTGAGCAATTATTTTGACAAATGAAGTTGAGATAAACAACCTAGTGTTGGTAGGGACTCATAGAAGTGTTCGGGACAAGGACCATACATGTTTTTTCTTATGCTAAGGGTCTCCCGCTTTGAGCTTGTAGACGATAATTTTTTTTCCATTTTTTTTGGGGGGGTGGGAAAATGTAACTAGTTGATAAAAACAAGGGTAAATTATACCAAACCCCCAGAACTATATAAGGTTTACGGATCACCCCCTTCAACTAAAATACCCGATAAACTCACCCCATAAACTATCAATCCATTTCAAATAAACCCAAAAATTGGGTACCCACTATTTTTCAGTGCAAAATGACTAAAATGCCCTTAACCCAAATTTAAATACTCAAAAAACACACACACACACACTCTCTCTCTCTCTCTCTCTCTCTCTCTCTCTCTCTCCCCACAAATCGGTTTCAACGAAAATCAAATGTTGTAGTTAGGGGTGTAATCAGTACGATTTGGTCGGTAAATAATAGATACCAATACCAATACCAAAACCAAAACCAAAACCAAAACCAAAACCAAAACCAAAACCAAAACCAAACTTTGGATGGTAAAACTAAACCGTACCAGTTCACCACCCGGTACACCAAATCAATACCAAAACCAAACCGATCGATATTTTAATTTTTTCGGTAATTTCGGTTTTTTCTGGTTTCGGTAAATTCTCGTTTCTTCTGGTTTTTTCTGATTTCGGTAAATTCTGGTTTTTTCTGATTTCTGATTTCTAGTTTCGTTTTTTCTGGCTTTGGTAAACAGCACTAAAAGCTCCAAAAAACTGAAAACAAAACCAATCAACTTTTTTAAATATTAAGATCAAAACCAAAACCAACTTTTTACTGGTTTCGATAAATTCAGTACGATAATTTTGGTAAATAAGATACGGTAATTTCGGTACGATTTTTTCTTGTTTCGATAAATTCGGTACGGTACGATAATTTCGGTACAATTTTTTCTGGTTTCGATAATTTCGGTAAATCATTTTTTTAAATATTAAAACCAAAACCAACACACCTTTTTGCGGTAATTTTGATTTCGGTAAGACCGGTTTCTGGTATTTTAATATATGAAACTAAAATCATTTTTTTCCGGATAAAAACGATACGGTACAGTAAAAACCCGTATCGCTTTCACCCCTAGTTCTAGTCCCTAGGCCTCGTTTGCGAGTTTCGGAGAGAAAAGAAAAGAAAGGAAAGTTTTATTAGGAGAGAAGAGAAAAGAAAGGAAAGGAAAGTGACTTTCTTTCCTCTGTTTGTGAGTTTACGAGAGAAAAGAAAGGAAAGGAAAGTGACTTTCTTTCCTCCTTGTTTGTGAGTTTAAAAGAAAGGAAAGGAAAAAAAAGAAAAAAATACATTTATACCCTTATAACTAACAAAGTATGTTATAACATTTTAAAGGAAATAATAACATATTAATTCATCATGCATACCAACACAATAATAAATTATAAGTCTTGATAACAAAAATTATATTAAAATGTCTCAAACCATAATAATAAGTCTTAAACATATAGTTAAAAAAATGGCACTAAATTATTAATAAAATAAGATATCTCCAAAATATAAACTTCATAATGCATCACGAAGCACGAGTAGTCGCCATCATTTTCTCCAAAATTATCAAGCGTCTCTCGAAAGGGCAACCGAGTACTATCCTTGCTTTGTCGGGATTTTGTGAGAGAAAAAGATATGCATCATCGATAACATGTGAATGTACTCCAATAGCCACCAACTCCTCAAAAATTTCAGACTCTGAGTAAACAAGTGGGCGGGATTCTTTAATAACTGTATTTCCCTCTCGAATTGCATGGGCCACATTGTCAAGGGCACTCTTCAAAAAATTATTTTCATCTTCATTGTGCGAAGTCTTCTTTTTTTTCCCTTTGATGTTGTTACGTCATCACGTTGATTATGCATTTGATTGAGCATCACGTCCCCCCCGTCAGCTGAATCACTACCAAAACTTTCTAGAATAATATCATCATCCAAATCAATATCATCAATGGTAATACTCTCACTCTCATCAACAGACCTATCCCAACGACGCTTCTTTTCCTTAGCTGTCTCAGCGCCGTCACCTGTGGCTCGATTATTGGCAAATAGCTCTGCCAACTTATCATAGTTGTTGACAGGTTTTGTCATCCATTTTTTCGCTTCAGGTTTCGCCTATCATAAAAAAAACAATTAACAATTAATATACTATCGGTACCAAACTAATTTACTTAAACTTAATTTGGAATACTTACTTGGACTAAATTTTCCCAAACTTCAGGCTCAGCGCTCCACATTTTAGTTGTCGGACTCCAGGCAAAACCGCTCAAATTTTTAAACAAATCATAGCATTTATTGAAATGCTCTTTTAGAGTTTTTAGTCGATTTTTTAAATGCTCCTTTGTAAGCTCAATGTTAGGAATGTTTGCATGCAACTCGCTCAGCATATTACTGTACGCTGTAGTTGTGAATGTTCCGTCAATCCTATTTCCTTCACGTTCCTGGTGAAGCATTGCTTCAATGAACATATCATCCATTTGAGACGTCCAAGTCAAATGAATTTTTTTTGCACCATCATCTTTTATTTTCTGGCTCATTGTTAGTATCTATACAAAAGCATAAATAATAGTCATTACGCAACATCTTTTATGATAAAAATATTAACATAAAAAATAAATAACAACATTTATATCAAATCAAACTCTCAAATGCTTATTATAATTCAGTTTTTAATTGCTTCAAATTAAATGTACGAGAACTTGGAATCACAACACATAATCATTCCACATATTAGTCGCTATGCAATTTCTTATATATTCTCCTCGTGCGGCATCCTCATCCCCATCCCTTGGAGGGCCAACTTCATCGTCTTCATCTGGGTCTTCATTTTCAAGCTCTTCATCAACTGCTTTTAAAATAGCTTCATCAGGGTCTGTCTCCATTAGGTAATTATGTAGAATACAACATGCTAGAATAATTTCAGATTGTGTGTGAATTGAAAAGAATGATTCGGCACCGCTTCTTATAATTGGAAATCGCCTCTTCAATACCCCAAACGCTCGTTCAATTACATTGCGTAGTGATGCATGACGATGGTTATATAACTCTCGAGTATTCTCAGGTTCTCGAGTGGAGTATTCTTTTAAGTGGTAACGAACACCTCTAAAAGGTGCCATAAGCCCGCTCCTATTCATGAACCCCGCATCGACAAGATAATATTTGCCATTAGGTATTTTCAATTTATCTTCTCTTGTAAGTGCATTTTTAATAATCCTAGAGTCGGAAGCAGTCCCTTCCCACCCGGGTAGTACGTAGGTAAATTTTAAATCAAATGTACACGCAACCAACACATTTTGTGTTGGAAAATCCTTTCTCCCACGATACCTTACAGCGTCCCTCTCAGCCACTTTGATACGAACATGGGTGCCATCAATTGCCCCAACACAATCCTGACATAAATATGATACGTGAATGTTCATCTATTTCAATATAATTGCAATTATCAAATTGAAAATCAGTTGCATTAAGTTACCTTAAAGTAAGGAAAAAATCGACCGTTGTGAAGTATTTCAGGAGGAACTTGTGCTCCGGTGGGTGGTCTCAAAAAAATTTCTTCCAAAGTTATTATTGCTTTCAAAACTTTATGAAAATGACGACTTACGGTTTCACTGGATCGGCGAAAGAAAAACGAAATTGTGCGGTTCCTCACATCTTTTGACAGTATATGAAGGAACTTTGCAACTTGCTCTTCAACTGACACTCGTTGAGTTGGTAACAAGCCACCAAAATTTTCTAATGTCTTGCAAAGTGTTATAAAAGCTTGTGGCCCCATGCATATAACATCGCGACACCGTTCGGACGTGGTAATTTGTAACATTAATTCATCTCGTACTCTTTGTCGTTCGGTTAATGAACCCCATATATGTCGATCTCTACGAAGTCTTCGATGTGCAATATAATTAATTATTTGATACATAACTTCAACCGCAATTAATTGTCGACTTCTCACCAACATGACGAGTTCATTTGTTTTCTCATTTTCTTGATTATCCATCTAGTAAATGGAAAAAGCTTAATTAAAAAAAATAGAACTTTTATTATGATATATATATATGTGTGTGTGTGTGTGTGTGTGTGTGTGTGTGTGTGTGTGTGTGTATGTTATATATTATGTTATAACATACATGTAACATACTTATAACATAATACACATATAACATATAACATATAACATATAACATACCTATAACATTATAACTTACTTAAAACTAAAACATAATACACATATAACATATAACATATTAAATATATCATATAACATACTTAACATATAACATATAACATACCTATAACATTATAACTTACTTAAAACTAAAACATACTTAACATATAACATATATATATATGTATGTTATATATGTATCATATTTATATATCATATTATATATTATATATATGTATCATATATATATATATATATATATATATATATATATACCAGAGCTCCCATACCATACCTGTAGCAGAACTGTTATATACCAGACCTCCCATACCAGACCTGTAGCAGAACTGTTCGGAGGAGACCTGTAGCAGAACTGTTATATACCAGACCTCCCATACCAGACCTGTAGCAGAACTGTTCGGAGGACCTGTTGGGAGGTATATATATATATATATATATATATATATATATATATATATATATACCTCCCTCCAGACCTGTTCTATATATACCCTGTTCGACCTGTCTGTTAACAGGTAAGGTCTGATATATAACAGGTAAGGTCTGATAAGTCTTCCATATTAACAGGTAAGGTCTGATAAGACTTCCATATTAACAGGTAAGGTTCGGAGCTGATAAGACTTCCATATATAACAGGTAAGGTCTGATAAGACTTCCATATATAACAGGTAAGGTTCGGAGGTATATATATATATATATATATATATATATATATATATATATATGAAAACAGAGTATACAACATACATATGAAAACATAGGATACCTGAAAGTTGTCAAACTCAATTGCTGATCAGAAGAGGAAGAGGAATATTGCTGGTGAATGGGACGATTGAATGTTTTTATAATGGAGCAAGTTTATCAAGAGTTTTATATGGGATGGACTGTTTTTCACAATATATATCCGGATTGAACAAGGGGTAAATAAGGAAGTATAATAAATATTTCTAACCGTGGCTTTCTCTTCTCTCCATTTCTTCCCATATTGGACGGAAAGTTTTGAAGAGAAAATTTTGATTGAATCTAGAAAAACTTTCTCTCCTTTTCTCTCTCTTTCCCTCGGAACTAAACTCCCAAACGACGGAAATATCAAATTTTCTCTCCCTTTCCTTTCTTTTCTCTCCATTTTAAAACTCCCAAACAAGCTCCTAGACTATGGTTTAGAAGATGGTATGGAGAGGGGGAAGTGATCAAAATAGGTGATCGAAAAGTGGTGGTTGTGTTAAAACAAGTTTGGTTTTGATTTTTGTTGACACCCGCTTGTGGAGAGATAGATAGAGAGGGTGTTTTCCTCTGTCAGAGATATAGTGTCGGAGATGCCGGAGATGGCGGATCTAGTGTCGGAGATGGGAGATGGTGATGAGGTGGTTGTTTTTCTCTATTTTTGAGAAACCCAGTTTGAGATACAAACAAACCCAGATGTTTTTAACTGAGATGCCGGATTAGTGTTCGGATATGGAGGATTCCTAGTTCCAATTTAGTACCGGAGATGGGAGATGGTGATGAGGTGATTGTTTTTCTCTTTTTTTGAGAAACCCAGATTGAGAAACAAACCATAATTGAGAGTATTAAAATGTTTTTCTAACCATTATTTTTCTCTTTGTTTTCCCCATTCATTACAGATAACAAACCCATACCTAGATGATATTATGAACAAACCCATACCTAGATGATATTATGAACAAACCCAAATCCGGATGATATTATGAACAAATCCATTATAAGAGAGTATGAAAAATTAACAGAGCACAAATGAGGAAGACGGATGATATGAGTTATGAACACATAATAATTTTTTGAACTATAAATTTGGACGGTAACAGTTATACGAACACAAAATAACTTTGTTGAACAAAATAATCCCAGAGGAACACAATTATATACGTTATGAAAGAGTGAACCCAAATAATTTTGGTGGATATCGGGTGAAGTAGAAGTGAACCATGCTTTTGCAGGCTCTGTTATCAACCAAGGTGCCCATGTTGGCGCTTTGCTTATGCTTGTGCAGACTTCTTTAACTGAAGCGTGGGTGCCACGTGGCTTGAGATTGAACCATAAGATATAAGTCTCCAACTTTCAAGACCAACAGTTGGATAGTCGAGATCAAATCCGTCATCATTATATATATATATATAATAATATTCTTGTGCGAACTGTCCCGCATTTTAACAGTATGGACTGGACATGTATCTTCTAACGGTGAGTCTAAAAATTATCGACTAAATTATAGGCATTCTCTCTATTTTCTGGGCTCACCACCAGGTGACACATGTCCAGCGCACACTGTTAAAATGCGTAACAGTCCGCACAAGAGACTCTCTCTCAGGAATGGGCATATGTTCGTAGTTGAAAAAATGGACGACTTGACCCTTCTCTTCTTCCCATCTCTGTGTCCACTAGGGATGGCAATTTTCCCCGAAATTTCGGGTCCCCGCGGATACCCGAAAAAAAATCCCCGAAAAATCCCCAAAAATCGAGGATCGGATCGGGTTCGGGGAGTGAAAAAAATCCCTGAAAAGATTCGGGTCGATTTCGGGTATACCCTCGGGTCTCCACGGGGATACCCGAATTATTAATGTATAATAAAAAATATATATTTATATTATAACAAATAGATAAGCCAATGCGCTAGACTTACCCTCACTCCCTCACATCTGCTAAGTTGCTTAGCAACCGCTCTCCTCACTCGTCACTGCCTCCCTCACTTCCTCACTCCCTCACTCCCTCGCTCTCACGGTGCCGCTGTCCTCCCTCACTCTCTCACTCTCATGCCGCCGCTGTCGCTCCCTTCACTCCTCACTCCCTCACATCTGCCTCGTCGTCACGCCGCCGCTCTCTACATAACAACCCTCCCTCCTGCTTGCGATCTACATAACAACCCTCACTCTGTATTCTGTAAGCATTTATGGTTTTGTGTTGTTAAAAATTAAATAGTTAATTCCATATCACAAGATGTAATATGAAAATTTCAAGATGTATTCAGTTGTTATTTTCTTTCATTTTTTTTCCCAGCTGTTATTTTCTTTCGTTTTTTTTCTGATTGTAACAATATGGCTTTTGAGATTGTAACAATAGGTATAGGGCTGAATCTGCTTTACTAGGTAGATCTTGTTTATTTTTTCAGATTGTTTTTTTCTAATTAATTTTAGTTGATTTTAGATAAATATAATAGATAATTTTTTTTTTAGATTTAACAGATAATTTTTTCTTTATACGTCCAGATTAAAATGTCTACATCAAAGGAGATTCCAACGCAATCAGGGGATGCCCAATCAACTCCTCCAACAAACGAGGTAGCTTCTAATCAAACACCAATTAATATATTGGATGATGATAATGAAAATCGTGAGCTTGAGTCCCATGACACTGATGTTACTAATGAAAATGGAAAACGAACTCGACGGTCATGGGTATGGGACCACTTTGATTTGAAAAAAATCAATGGACACGATAAAGCGATTTGTAGATATTGTGAAAAAAAAACTTGGAGGTTCAAGAAAAAATGGAACATCTCATTTGGGGGATCATTTTAAGTCTTGTCCTCGACGAAAATCAATGGATATTAAACAAGCGATTTTAAATCAAACACGGAGCTCGATGGAAAGACTCAACTAACTAATTTTTCATTTGACCAAGAAGCGGCAAGAGATTCTCTTACTAAAATGATCACTTTGCACGAGTATCCTCTTAGTATGGTTGAACATCAAGGGTTTAGGAACTATAGTAATTGTCTTCAACCATTGTTTAAGGTTCCATCTCGTAATACCGTAAAAAATGATATATTCAAAATTTACGAGTTTGAGAAAACTAAAATAATGGAGTTGTTTAGAAAGAATCGGGGAAGATTTGCAATCACCACGGATATGTGGACTTCCACTACCCAAAAGAGAGGATTTATGGCCGTGACATCACACTTTATTGATGATTCCTGGAAATTGCAAAGTCGAATTGTGAGGTAATTTTAGTGTTGTTATTAATTAAATAGTGTTGTTTTTTTACTACATAGAGTTTTTTTTTTAATGAAGTAGTGTTTTTTTTGTGTTTGTAGGTTTATATATGTTCCATGCCCCCACACCGCGGAGGTACTTGCTGAGGCTTTGGTTGAATATTTGATGGATTGGAATCTTGATCTGAAGTTATCTACGGTAACTTTAGATAATTGTAGTACTAGTGATGCAATGGTAAACATTTTGTTGGATAAATTACCTTCTAATTCTTTATTATTAGGAGGTAAAATCTTTCACATGCGTTGTTCTGCACACATATTAAATCTTATTGTGAAAGATCGGTTGGATGTAATTGGTAATTCAATTGAGAAAGTGCGTGAAAGTGTAGCTTATTGGACAGCGACTCAAAAAAGATGGGAAAATTTTGAAAAATTAGCTCGTCAATTAAAAATCTCATGCAATAAGAAACTTGCCCTAGATTGTAAAGCGAGATGGAATTCAACCTATATAATGCTCCACACTGCCTTGAGTTATAAAGATATTTTTGGTCGCTTAAAATTAAGTGAGTCTCAATACAAATGCGTCCCTTTTGAAGATGATTGGTTATTAGCAAGTGAAATTAGTGAGAGATTGGAGATATTTTTTGAGGTGACAAAAATGTTTTCGGGAACTAAATATCCAACAATCAATCTTTTTTTCCCAAAAATTTGTGAGATAAGAGTGTCGCTTAATGATTGGACCTTCTCAAGTTATGATGAAATACGACTCATGGCATCTAATATGATAATGAAGTTTAAAAAATATTAGAGTTCACTTCATGGGGTAATGGCTTTGGGTACAATTTTGGATCCTAGATTTAAAATGAAAGGGATTGAGTTTTACTTTTCATTCATATATGATGATGAAGCGTCGACAAAAATTGAAAGGGTGCGTAACATTTGTTTTGAGATGTTGGGAGAATATCAAGTGAGTGAGAAATTAAATAAGAATACTCGTGGTAATAGTGAATCTTCAAGTGGTACATCATCTCAATCTCAAGGAAGGAGTCGGTTGATTAATAAATTTGATTTGTTTGCCTCGAGTACCTGTAATACTGAACATGTTAAGTCTGAGTTGGATTACTATTTGGAGGAGAGTGTTTTGCCTAGATCTGATGATTTTGATACATTGGCTTAGTGGAAGTCAAATGGTCTTAAGTACCCGACACTATTTGCTATAGTGAGGGATATTTTTGCCATTCCCGTATCAATCGTTGCTTCAGAGTCGGCTTTTAGCACTAGTGGTAGATTTGTGAGTCCACATCGTAGTAAACTTCATCCAAAGACTTTAGAAGCACTTATGTGTTCTCAAGATTGGTTATGGGACGATATTCAAGGTAATAACTTCAACATATTGAAATGTTTATTTTTTTTTATCCTTTTTACCTTTATTAATTATTGCATCATTATATTATTATGTAGGTTCGGGTTCTTATGCAACATGATTTGAGAGAGGTACCATAAATGAAGATACTGGTGATGAGGTAATTTAATTATTATATAAGCATTGAACTTGTTTGTATAGGTATATTTGTTTATATTGTTGTAAACTAATACATCGTGTAACTTGTGTAGGTTGAAAGTTGTGTGACAAATGGGTGAGGTGATTGATTGACGGGAAAGTTTAGCACGCCAACAATGGATGGAGAAGCAAGCAAGTCTAGGAGCATATTGCGAATTTATTTTGTTTGTTATTTTGTTAGTGACTTAGTACGCTACTAGTTGTTGTTATTTGTTATGTTGAAACAATGCTCTTTGTTTGATTTGTATTTTATGTTCTAAAACTATTAAGTATGTTGGAGATTATGGAGTTGCACTTTACTTGTGTTTAATCATTTTCTAATTGAGATGTAATTTAAAAGTAACTTTACTTAGGTGCCTAAAGAGGAGTTGAAATAAAAATCAAAACGGGTTCCCCGCGGGGAACCCGATACCCGTTTTAAACGGGGACGGGGATCCCCGAACCCGTTATAACGGGGAACGGGGCGAGGACGGGGTATGGTTTTTCTAACGGGGACGGGGATGGGGAATTAAAACCCGACCCCGAACCGATCCGTTGCCATCCCTAGTGTCCACTTCACTTTTTTGTAACAGTATAGTAATTTCTGTGTGAAAATCCACATGAGGCCAACTTTACACTCTCCCCCTTAACAACCCACATGCTTGCTCGGTTTTTAACCAACCCTCTCCCTCCCCAAACCCAAACACCCTCACAACATGTCATAAATTTGCCTCCCCTCCTCCTCCACCATCAACAACACAACAAAACCCCAAAACACGATACCTTTAGTGCATGCAGAACCACCACCGCTATATTGATGTGAGTGCATTTTTATATATGTGAGAAAGAAAGTGACACTCTGTTTTTGTATATCATAGTTTTTTCGGGTTTAGTCTCATACCCAATGTTTTTTTAGTCTCCCCTCCCATGTATTTTTTAAATTGTATTAAGTCCCATAACTATCCAAAACCTCCCTCAACCGCCTTGTAAACACCTCTCTTTCTCTCCGCAGAGAATGACACGTGTCCTACAATTGTTAAAACATGACTAACGACTAAAAAATAAAAATATGGGAGTGAATACAAATGATTTTTTAAAAGTAGGACTAAATACCTTTTATCCCATTTTATTATGGCTGTTGTTTACCTAGGAATTTTGTCAAATTTTGTGAACAAGTAGTTTATCCTGCCATCATGTAAATTGCAAAAAATAAACCTAGGTAGCAAATTTGATGTGGCTAGAAGCATCTGCTTTGTCATGGTCACTAGATGCAGTACTCAGTTATAATGCCAACACAGGAAGGAGTTGCTTCCCTTCGAAATTTGCTTCCAGTTTTGCTTCGTTTGGGTATGCCATTTTGGAAATTCTAAAATGATAAATCTAAGTATAAAATCTCATAATTCATGTAAGAGCTTGAAAAACAAAGATGTCAACTTTTTTGCTAAATGCCAAACCTTACACGTGAATTTACAAATGTAGGATTCCCTAGAAAGTACAAAGAACTCTTAAGAGACGAGCACCAAAATATATTAGTTAATACACATGCAACAATTCTGTTGACGTGAATTTACTACTGACTAATGTTGAAAATTGATAACATAATTAATATTGAAAACACCTAAACATAGAATGACATCGCATGTGAAATTAGTACAGGTGGGGGACCTGGGCTGCCTAAAAGGCTAACCCCACCATTGTGATAAAAAGGCAAACATACAGTTCCCACTTCTTTCTGTCTTTTGGCTCTCATTCTGTTATCATTGTTCTTGTCATTACCACAAATTCCAAAAGAAACACTGTTTCGGTTTAAAACAATCTTGGCATGGAATAATTGGAACTCTAGTAAAAGTAGTCCAACTCATCAGTCGGTGCCCTAGGAAGATATTGAGCAAAACTTCAGCCCTTTCGAAGAGATTGAGCACAACTTTAACCCTGCGGTAGTCCTTTTTTTCATTTTTTTTTAAAGATTGGAACGGTTGATTCTGCATTGAAGTATAAATTATTGATCCAAAGCACTTTGGAGGAGTCGCTCTAGAGTAGGCATGCAAATAGGCCGGAGATGGGTTGGTTATACCCTTAACCGTTTCCGGATCCGTTTATTTTTTGACGGATCGGGTCCTACCCTATTATCCGACGGGTCCTTTTTTTTCTGACCAGACTTAAATCCGTTAAGGACCCAGGATCCGTCCCGTTTGGCAATATATATAATTTTATATTTTAATTAAATACTAAAGTGTTAAAATAAATGGGACACAGAGAATTTTAGAGAGAGAAGGAGTTCTCATTAATTGGTGTGTTAATAATGAGAGGGTAACTCTCTATTTATAATACAAGGTAAGTTCATCAAAAGCCTCACTCTTCCGATGTGGGATGTGGGATAAGTGAACATCCACTTACAATACATATTTTATAATACTCCCCCTTGGATGTACACTATATCCACCAATCAATGATTGTTGTCTCATTAAAACCTTACTAAGGAAAAACCCAGTGGAAAAAAACTAAAGTGAAGGAAAAAGATTACAACTTTTGTGAGCATTGAATCGGTGTTAGACGCGCTTAGTGTTGCCTCGTTAAAACCTTTAACTAGAAAACCCAATGGGAAAAAACCTAGTTAAAGGAAAAAGAGTACAACGTGCATATGTCCAAAACATCATGTTCTTAGATTCTCCCCCTGATCAAATGCTCCCCCTGATTGGATACTCCCCCTGATTATGATATTTCACTGATGGTTGAGTCGATGCATATTAGTCTCATATACAATCTTCTGAAATGTTGCCTTAACATGGTGAATAGATTTGACCCGCTATTACTTCAATTTCATGTTTCTTCATAAGATCGACTTCCATAAGATATAGGTGGAGAGGGATGAACATGTCACTAATAGCATAACTCTTCTGCAGTTTGTGTGTTGCATAGCTCTTCTTCATAAGAAGTAGTAGGAACATATGTTGTTCAAGGCAAGTCATAAGTTCTTTGACTATTCCTTGTGAGGATATTAGAGATAACCTGCATCTATATAACTAACTGAACGTAGATGGTTAGATAAAAAAATCATATGATATGATTGATATTAGTCCCATGCTATGCAACTCAATGATAATTATTTCTTGCCAAGATATTGACTGCAATTATAATATCCAATATCATGCATGGTTTTATATATATATATATCAATATACTAATATCGTACAAGTATGGTACTTCTGGACCAAATACTATAATAAAATTCACATATGGTACTTCGGGACCAAATTTATTTTTGTCATCCTCTTTAGGATGATATGAATAATATAATATCCAAATGCCGAAAACCATGGGTATACTAAAATTGTATGCTTAAAGCATTTGCTGGACTTTTCAATCCATTTGACTAATGAATATGAGTTTAACATAAAATGTCCTCGATCTGCAGGCGAGACAAAGACTTGTTACCCCAAGGTCATTCATTTTGAATTTCGTATTTGAATATTTTTCATTTTAATTGAGCTCTTCAAGAGCATATCCATTTAAGGATTTCATTTCAATTGAGCTCTTCAGGAACACATCTATTAAGGATATTTTATAATGGCACATTTTTATATATAATTATTTTCATACTCTTCTTTAAACAAATATTTACTAAGATGGTTGTACCTATGTCCATTTGGATTGCCTGTTGTACAATGAACGTCTTACTGCATTTGAGTACGTACTCCTTATCTTTGCTTTAGGCAAATAAAATCCTTCTAGGATTTTTATATGTATTATTTGTCTAAGTCCCGTATATATAAGCAGTTATTATATTCACGAGTCTCACATAAAAAAAAACTGCTAAGCTAGTCAGATATCTGAAAGTACTTACAGCCGAAACGTGATGGTATGTTCTTATATAATTAATTTTATTTCTTCAAGAAATCTTGTGCCATAAATTATGCACTTTTGGTGAGTTTTAACACTTCACATTCTTATAAACACCCATTAGTAACCTTCAGGGTTGACATATTTTGGGGTTTCTACTGTAGATCCAAATATACCACGTATATCAAGAGACTCGAATTATGCCATCATGGCATTTTCACAATTTTGTCAATATATTATTTGTCGACATTCATTCATAGTACGTGAATTTTTAGTCTCATTGCCCTTTGATTTTTGTGTAGCTACAACATATATAATTATATCATCGATGATCATCTTTCTTTATCCCACTTTTATCTTGTATATCTATAAAAGATAGAGATCTCATTTAATATTAGGTACCTTTGCCAACTTCAAGGGTTTTATAGTCACTTCAGGGACTTTTGTCTTTTCATAGATAATAACCTCTTCTGGAGTTTTTGAGAAAGTGGATATTTTGTTCATAACCTCTTCTGGAGTGTTACGTATAACCTCTTCTAAAGCGTTATTTGGGTATATTTTTATTTAATCTCCACTTCCATGGAGTCATATAGTTGGGACCTATAGGTTTGCCACGCTTCTGGCGTGCAGTGAATTTATTTGCTGTCAGAATTTATTTTATCCTTCTGGGACAATGGTTTTAGCAAGCACATATGCAACTAGTTCATGTGACATTTGATGTTGCAATATTATTTTTCACTTCATTTTCACATTGAGTGATACAAGGGATTATATGAGACAATGTGAAAGTATTCCATGATAATTCTCGTCGTACTTTAGGAACGGACTGCTCTTTAAGTAGAATTTGTACTTCAGGTACGTTTTATCCTCCCCCTAACGGCGAGAATAGTGTCTCATCAAAACCAAATGGCACATATACCATAAACATTATATTTATCAATGGTTTAAAAGAGGGTGAATTTTAAGAACCATATATACCCTTGTGATAGATATCATTTGCATTTACAATGTCTTATGAAAACAAATTAAGGTGACCAAAATGGTCATTATATAATAATAAATAATTGAACCACGGAGCTGCAGGCTCATGACAAAGTGCAATTTAACAATGTTAAATATGATATAGTATAACCCCTTGAATAATGTAATGATTGTTTGCTAATATAAGCTTCTGGCTTCTAACACTAGAAGTAACGCAAAATTACTTTTCACTGTTTATTTTAAAATGGTACCCATGTATATTGATGCCCATAAAATAAAGCAAATTACTTTAGAAATAACTTTCAAATAAATCGTCGCATATGTATGGGAGGGTACCAAATAATAACATAACATAGGCTTTTCTGGAGCCTTAGATTTATGGGAAAAGTAATGAGAACTTCAGGTTCTTTATTTAACGGCACATGTATAAGAATTCAAACTTCAAGTTTGATAAGGGGTAAAATTGATTGGAACTTCAGGTCCAAAAATATAAATAATCTTTACGGAACATGTAATATCCTTACCCTTATTATATAAGTAATCAAAACTTCATGTTTGATTACAAAATTATTAGATCTTCAGGTCCAAATTATAAATAAATTGTGATTGGACTTTTAGTATTCCTTGCCCTGTTAGAAAAATAATCAAAACTTCAAATTTGATTTTAGGGCATATTTCATTGTCATGTTCAATAATTAGAACAATAATTAAGGACTTTTAGTCCCAATATAAAATAATTTGGAAACTTCGGGTCCCAAATAAAAAAATTGACATGGGAACTTTAGGTCCCAAATTAAACAGCAATTCGCAGCTTCAGGTCCGAAATTTAAATGTAAATTAGGAACTTCGGGCCCTAATTTTTAATTAATGGTTGGGAAGAATATTTTATCTGGAACTTCAGGTCCAAAAATTTAAATAATTTGAACTTCAGGTCATCACTATTTATTTGTGAGAACTTTAGGTTCTACACATAAAATTATTGAACTTGGGGTTCAATTTTATTAATATCTTGGGTTTGAAAATCCCCACCCCATTGTGTCAAAACTTCATGTTTGATCACAAATATATATTTGGAGCTTCAGGTCCAAATTAAATTATTTGAGTACGTCTAATGTCCTGAAAATAATTTTAAAAAACTTTAATTTATGATTTGGAACTTCAGGCCCAAATTACAAAACATTTATGGATATTTAATGCCCCTTCCTAACTATAAAAATAATCAAAACTTCAACCATCAAAAGGAACCATTATAAATTGGCCCAAAAATTCAGATTACTCCATCAAAATCATCTTCTAAGAATTATTACAACTCTTCCAAGAGCAAACACCAAAATAACTCCAAGAACACACCTCCAAACTAAGGTTGAACACATAATTATGAGGTACTAAGGTATATATAAAAGGAGAGGAAATTAAAATATGTTGGCTATTAAAATATTGTGCCAAAAGATGCTTCAAATTGTCAAAAAGGGTTGCCCACCATCCCTTTAAATAAGGCAACAAAATGATTAAAGTTTAGGAATAAAAAAAAGAAGTCTGGCCGAACCGAAAAATGATCTAAATCGAGTCTAAATGACATTTTTTTGAAAATGTCAAAGAAGAGAAAGTTGCTCAAAATTAAATTTTGAGTCGGTATGGTGATTTTCAGAATTTTTTGAGAACTTTTTTTTAATAAAATAATAATATTTTATTTATTTATTCAATTTTTTTTTACTTTTGACCCATGGCACTCTTAGGCCTATTTTTAGCATCCAATAAATATGGTCAAATTATTTTTAACCCCAATAAAACGTCTTATAAAAAATCATGCAAGTTCGCGTCCTGCGCAACACATGCTGACAAAAGTTTCAGGCCCCAAAATTATTGAAACTTCGGGTTCAAAATTGAATATCATATCGGAACTTCGGGTCCTAATTACTGAAAACTTCCGGTACCAAAAATCAAAACTTCAAGTTTGATTTTATGGTACATGTTATTATCATGTCTAAAAAAAATGTCCAAAAGCTAAATCCAAGATTAGTCTAATATGTTTTTGAGTTTGATTACTATAGAAAGCTAAAATATCGTTTATCTTCTTCACATTTCTCATAATGTTTGATTTTCAAAATTTGAACACAAGTTATATTGAAGTGTACAAATTTCTACCTTTGTTCTTGAACTAGACTGCTTGTATTCTGGTCCTTGATGACTTGTGTGAATACTTCAAAAAACACATTGCGAGGTTTGATCAAGCTAAAATCATTTTAGAAACTTTCGAAACCTTTTGGAAAAGTCACATCGTAGAAAGTGGTAGCCAAGCATTGGTGGCATTTGAACAAAGTTCGTTTTCTACTTAAAGTGGATTTTCATTCTTCGCATTTCTTTGGAAGACATTGGACGAGTCCAAATCGGTCGTGATTGTGTAGCCTTATCCAACTCTGTCCCTCCCTCCTCGGAGAATATGGTGGGAAAGGGATTTTAGTCGGTCATAGCATTGTATGATTGTAAGCCTTTGTCTTCTTGTTATAATACTCCACTGTAGTGCATTTGTCATTCCGTCAGCTCAAGATTTTTCCCGTTGTGGATTTTTCCTCATACAAGTTGATGTTGTGAGATTGTTTGCCTAATTTTTTCATTTAGATACTCACCTAAATTGAAGATAAAATTTTATGCAATTTAATTGGTAAACATTTTATCACATAGAACTAGGTTTTTTTTTATGCCTAAAAGGATTTCAAAGAAAACATTGCTTCTATTTGGAAATAATTTTTAATTGGGTACTTTCACTCCATTCAAAGTTTTGAGTATATGACACTCCTAGTCTTTCAAGATTTGAAGAAGTATTTAGGTTCGAGTGATCTTTTATCTCAACCTATTTATGGGTCGGAATTGTACTTGTACATAACAATTGCATAATATGATGTGAATTTGGCAATGGTTAGACATGACATGGGAAATCAGATACCCGTGTATTATACCATCAAAGTTGTTCATAGGACTAAGTCTTAATATCCAAAACTAGAAAATCTATCATTAGCACCCATATAAGCATAATAAGAGAAGATGAAACCTTATTGCCATGCTCACAAAATTATCGTCTTAAACAACTAACCCATCTGACGAATGTTGAAAAAACTTGAGATATTAGGTCAGCTCATGGCTTGGTCAATTGAACTTCAATAGATTGACATTGTTTATCAACCACACACAAAAATCAAAGGCCAAATGTTTGCTAGTTTTGTTTTGAATTCACTTGAAAAGATCCAAACTCAACTATAACTCAAAAAGTATATACAATTAATCGATCGATGTGACCTCAATTGAGGTAGCAGTTACTACAGAATTAAATACCAACAGAGAAAAATGGTCCTTTCAATCAAAAGATCCTAATGTAGAACCTTTTGTGGATGGGTCGCCGCATGTCATTGGTAGTAGAGACAGATTAATTTAGCACCAGCTGTAACATATATCAATTATGCCCTTCAATGTGATTTCTCAACGTCTAATAGCGAATCAGAGTGCAAAAATATCCTCATCGGACTCAGACTTGTTTTTATCAATAGTGTAGGTCAATTACAAGCTCAAAGTGATTCACAACTGATTGCAAATAAAGTGTTGGGGGTATACGAGAAAACTAATGAGGAAATGGCTAAGTGTCTGGCTAGAGTGAAGAAAGCTATTCCAAGATTTAGAGGGATCAAAGTTAAAATTATTCCTTAGATAGATAATACAAGGGTTGATACCCTTTCTCGGTTGTCTTTGCCAACCAAGGCTGAGCTATAAAAAACTGTCCGAGTTAAAATTATGGTGTATCTTAGATGGATCCCATCATTGCGTATATCCAAATAGTCAAGCTACTTTAATCTCATAGGGAATTAAAGAGAGACATATATTGGGCATCCTACATTGCTGTTATTTCTTATTTTTGTACAAAAGATGACTATGTTTGCCAGTTCTCAAAAGTGTGTACCCACCAATGTAGAATGCATCCTACCCGAAGTTCATTAGGGGTCTCGTAAGATCCACAGAGCTGGGAGATCCTTGGAAAAATGCATTGGCACTCAAGGATATTATTGGCCAAAATTAATGAAGGCGACTAAGGTTTATGGCCATGAATGTGATACCAACCAAAGGCACGTTAGCATCCCTTATTATCCTCCTCAATAACATACACCTATCATTGTACATTACATTTATCTTGGGGGGGGGGGGGGGGGGGGGGGGGGGGGGGGGCTTGGATTTAATTGGTCGTGTGTCGAACCCTAGAGGATAACTTAGATTAGTCATCATTGTAGTGGATTATTTTATAAGTTGGTTGATGTCATGCCTTTAATAAAGATCACATACACATAATTCTTGCAATTTATTTGGACGAACATAATCTAAAGGTGTGGAGTATGAATAGACTTTATCATTGACCATGGGCCCCAGTTCGATAAAGAGAAGCTGAGGGATTACAGTTAAAGCCAGGGGATTAGTCATCACTTCTCAGCACCTGCCCCACCCACAAACCAATAAAAAGACCGAGGTGAAAAATAGGGGTGGCAATTCGGGTTAGTCGTGTCACTTTCGGGTCGCGTTGATTTTTATTTGAGTACAAGTATTGTTTACTCTTAAATATATTCAAGTTAATCGTGTCACGTTCGGGTTATTACCATAAACGGGTTATCGTGTCAAAAATTGCCAGCTCTAGTGAAAACTCATAAAATTTAGTTGTGATTAAGATAAGACCTATATAGACGAATGGAAAGTGGTCGGATGAACTCTTCATTGTATTGTGGGCCTAAATAATGACACCTAAAATGCTAATTGTTTAAATACCTTTTATGCTAGATTTTGGTTTTGAAGAAATTGTCCCTGCTCAGATCGGTTTGCCTATCCATGGAATCCAACAACACTTCAGTAAAGAGAAAAAAGAGGATGGGAAACTTCTAGAATTAGAACTTTTGGAAGAAAGGAGAGAGGATGCTTTAATCTGCCAAAATTTTGGGAAATAGTTTTTTTGTCTATCATAGTATTGTGTGATGGTAATCCTTTGTCTTCTCGTTGTAATACTCCACCTTAGTGCGTTTGTCGTTCCGTCGGCCTGAGGTTCTTTTCCATTGTGGATTTTTCCTTATACGATTTGGTATTGTGTGACTATTTTCCTTATTTTTGCATTTAGATTTACTCACCCAAATTAAAGATAAATTTTGGTATAATCTAATTGGTAAATATTTTATCACGTAGAATTAGGTTTTCTATTTTTTCATTAAAGAGATTAAAAGCAAATATTGCTTCTATTCAGGATAGTTTTTAATTAGGTATTCACTCGATTCAAGATTTCCAGCACATGTCACTCTTAACCGCTATGAGAATGGTTCCTTATTCAATAGATTTAATCATGAAAAGGACAGTATCAACGGGAAAAACTCGTTGAAAAATCAAGATGACACAATAATTTGGTGAAACTTACTCTTATAACAATTTGAGAAAGCAGTACGAATGCTCTAACCCCACTTAGAGAGAGTGGAAGGCACTAATACCACTATGAGAATGAGGAAACAAATATTCTCAACAAAAATTTCAATTTGAGAGTGCGCAACTATCTTATCAATTTTATCTTTTTATCCTAAACATGCATCTATGTGATTCAAAATATAAATCAAACCGAGCATTCAACAAAGAAAAAGTTTTAGGAAAAATTTCCTTAGGAAAAAACCTTTTATTCACTTTATAAAATTTACAAATCTCAACTTACAAATTCTATAAAAGAATCTACAGTAGACAAATCTCCCGTAGGTGACTTTAATCCACAACTATGATCCTCGCAAGAATCACAAGACCACGGTCCTCCTTCAGCCTCAGCCTTTGTCTTCAGCAGTGAATTCTCTCAGGTATCATAGTCAACTATGGAGATGCCTTCTCCTCAAAGGTGTATGAAAGAATACAAAACTTTCTAGAATTTAAACGATTTCGCAAAACTAAATATTCAGGATGTTTATTTGTGAATTAAATAGTGTCTTTGCAACACAAAAGGTGAAGAACTTTTGCAAAAGTTATGCAGAAATAATTTTGGCAAAAGTATTAAACAATCCGAACATGAGATAGGTATTTATAGGATGTTCACAAATTTTGAGGCAGTGGCATCGTTCGAACGATAAGGTTATGTCATTCTAACGAGATGTTGATCTCGTTCGAACGAGACTTCAGTTCTCTTCCAACGACCTTCAAAAATCTTTGATAGTAAGCCCTCTTTTGAACCTCATTTGAAAAATATATTAAACGAGCTTCTAACGAAGTACAATTTCGTTTGAATGAGATTTAAAATAAAAAAATATTTTTCTTTTAAAAATAAAAAGCCGTGTTCATTTTTTATAAAAGTTAACATCCCAAAAATAAATTATGTAAATTAATTTAAGCTTTGAATTGCTTTATACCTTAACGGGATGTCAGGAAGTCTTTAAACTTGGAGATGTTTGAGTTCGGTTCATCGTGACAATGAGTGACTATTTGTAAGAGATACGCGAAACTAGTCTAAAACTATGTTATGAACAATGTTGGAAAAAATTTTCTTACAAATCACCTCGAGGTTAATTCCGTGTGTCTTTTAGTGGTCTTATGTATGTGTGACCTAATGGGTGCACGCAATATACATGCATTCAATAAACTTGTAACGTCATTCGGATTTTTAATCATTCTATTGACAGTAAAAAGGCTTATGTGAGTTGTGATGATGATAATGATGAAGATGATTTATCTAATTCCTATGAAAATATTATTTTGAAATTAAAAGCTTTATTGAATTCAAATTTAAAAATTATTATGAAAGTTAAAGTTTTGGAATAAGAAAAACCTCTTAAGAAGAATGAAGATCATGAATCTTTCTCATTTTTTTTTTATTAAAATGGGATTATTGACTTGAAAAAATCAAAACTCTGAGAATGATCAAACTGTTGTTTTTAATGAACTCATAATTGTACAAGAGGAAAATTATTTTTTTTCAAGTTATATAAGCTGATTGTCATTCTCTTTACCCCACGATTAAAGCTCTTGATTTAGACTATACTGTTTTCTTAACATTTCTTAATGAATGTGTTATAGATAAGAAGTTACCTTTGGTTGAAAATGAATGCACACACCCCCCCCCCCTGAAAAAGGAGAGAGATGTGATGATCGTTTCCTCGGACACTCTGATGGAGAAATTCCAAAGTTGCGAAGAATCCAATGCCAAGATTTTTAATTTTTTTGGAGCAATGATAATGTCCCGGGTTTTAGAAAATAAGAAATTTCTAATCGAGTTGAATTTCATGGAAATGCTTCACCATCAAATGAATCACATTTTTTTAAACCTATTTCTAAACATTTCCCTAACCCATAGAAATATGGTGATGTGGATAATTTGAAGGAGAAGGCTATTTTTACTCCAAAATTTGCAAAGATTGTGTCCAATGATAAATCGCGTGTTTTAGACCAAAATTACTTAAATGTACTCATTGTCATAAAGTAGGTCATATTAGAAAATTTTTTCATTTTCTTAATCCGAACTTATATTCGACTAGTGCTAGGAAGAATATGAATTTTGTTGGAAATAATCGGGAAGGTTTGCAAGGAAAACATGCTCGTCATGTTCACAGCAAGAAAGACAAAGGAGTTCATAGTTTGTTCGTCGTTCGACCTAAGACCTAGTTAAATCATATCATTACAAGCTAAACCCAGGTACAAGGGGGCGTGCATAACTCAAATAGAATTTTGGATAAATACATCAGGTCGTTTTAAACTTAATCCACAACTTACATTGATTGTGCATAAATAGTCGCAACCTCAAATATATGCTTGTGAAGTTTATCACACTAAGTCCAAATATTAAAATGTTCCCTATGGAGACCAACTACTACTATTAGTACAAAAAACTTTATTAAAAGATTTTCAATTATCTAGAAAAATTCGGCTAAAGGATGAATATATATATAAACGATTGTAATCAAGTAACATTTGACCAAGTGATGGGGGTAAATGGTTCATACAACTTAGAATCTCATAAAAACATAGTTAAATTATGTACCATCAATCAAAAAGGCAAGTTGAACACAAAACCAAAAGAATTATTATCATCGAAAAATATTTAACACTCCAACATGGGGTAGTATCACCAAAATATGAATTATTTATAAGCATTACAAACAAGAAGTAATATTTCAGTAAAAAACGTCCATGCAAATAGAAACACGGTTTTAGAAAGTCTTTAAGAATCCTTTAATATGGGAGCATTCTCATTGTCTTGAGGAGTTTTCTCCATAAATTAATGCTTATCAATTTTCTCATCCTCATGAATGGAGACCCTCTGTGGCATTGACAATCTCACATCATCGCCACTTTTATTATCATCATCTGATGCATCGACCTACTCATTTTTTACCCTACCGTAACATTTCATTTAAATTTTTATCTAAATAATACTAAACTGGGGTTAATGATAATTGTAGAAAAATTATGGGCAAACTAGAATTTGGAGAAAATAAAAAGAAATAAGGGTTTGAATGAGATTTAGGTGTCGTTTGAAGCGAGGTTGAAACGAACTTTGAGCGAGATTTCATTGCCTTATAGTTACAGGTAGTGTGAAGGTCGCGCGAAGTCATGTATCGAACGATATGGACATGTCGTTCGAACACGACTCATGTCGTTCAAACGACGTGCATCGAAAATGTTTGAATCTGATTACCCTTGTGTGTTGTCACATTTCTGACGCTTGGTTTGGTGAGCTGTCGAGCTCAGATGAGCCCAGAATGGGCAAACGGGATTTTTGGTGTTTCTAAGATTTTGTTTGGTTCATTTTGGGCATTTGAAGTTGGGAGAAGATAAGAGAGTGAGAGAGGTAGTTTTCTAACATGGGAGAGTTTCTCTCCACCATAAACCACCGTAAACCACCATTTTTTTTTATAGTATTCCACTGTATTCAAACTTATAACACCCATTTCCACCAATGTTGACGTGGAGCTACGAATTTTGGTGAAGTTTTGGGGATTTTGGGGAAATTTTATGGAAGATTTCATGGAGTTTGAAGCGGTCTTGGCCTGAAAGCTTAGATAGAGCACACATGGAGCATTTTTTGAGGATGCATTTAGACCTGGCAAAATGAGGCACGACACGATAACACGACACGAACCGACACGAAGTTATAAGTTAATGGGTGGACCCTTAATGGGTTCGGGTCATATCAGTGCCAACCCGATAAGACACGATAGTTAACGGGTCGGGTTAGGGTTGACCCCCTTAACCCGTTAATACCCGATAAACCCCGTTATGACCCATTAATTTCAGTAAATAAGATATAATTTTGGAACTTATAAATAATATATGTAATATAATGTTAATTTAATCGTAATGAATGTTACTAAATGATAGATTTAGTAATGTCAATGAATTAATGGGTCTATTTGGGTTCAAAAATGAGATATATATCAACTTCTATACAATTCAAAATAATTCATTATCTTAATGGGTATTAACGAGTGAACACGACACGACACGATAACATAACGGGTCGGGTTTGGGTATGATTTTTTCACACGATAAAAAGTCACCCGTTTAGACACGAACCCAATAAGACCCGAACACGATAAAAAACGACACGAACACGACTCGACACGACCCATTGACAGGTCTAGATGCATTTGGTAACCAATTTAGGCCACATTTGTAGGTGGGGGTTTCTCCTCCTTCACCAACCTTCTTACCACTATTTGAAGTCTTTGAGGTGGGAAAATCTATCCTTAGTTTTTAAGGCTCTATTTGTATTACTAGTAGTCTTGTGGTTAGATTGCATGAGTACGATGCACATGAATAAATAATGGTTTCTAGTAGATTAATATGAAATATTTTTATGGAATAAAATATTGGTAAAATATTATTTTGTTAGGAAATAAAGAATGAGTAAATATTCCAAAGTGTTGGAAGATCAAAGTTGGTATATTATGAAAATGGTGTATTTCCTAGAAAATTTATATTAAATATTTTATGAAATAAAATGTTTGAAAATGATAATTGATTTGCTAAAACATTGGTGAAATAATGTTTTCACGTTTCTTGCAAAAATGTAGATTTTATAAAAGATGGACATTTTGTTGAGTTGGAAAGAAGTAGAAATATCTTTTATGACTTGAAAGTGCATTTTTTAAAGTATTATGAATTTCTATAAAGAAATGTACGTTTAATCCATTTAATAGGATTTTTGAAGTAAAACCTATCTCCTCATATGAATAGACTTGTAGTATTTTATTATTGAACACATAAATAAGTTTAAACAAGGTTTTAGTGGGTTGAAACAAGAAATAAGGAAAGTAGAAATTATACTCTTCAAATTGTGTAAAAAATGGTTAAAAGTGAGATAAGAATAAAGTTGTAAGAGTACATGTTAATAAAAAGAAATGGTATTTTCTTGTAAGGGTGGTTTTTAGAATAATTAGGTTCCTTGAACAAAAAAAGTACATAAATGTCTAACTTGGAAATATGGTTAATAAAGACATTGAATAAGTGTTATTGGTTAAACATTAGAAAGTTGGTGTGTGTAACTTAATAATAATTGAAAAGATTAACACTTGTGAAATTGAAAATGGAATAATAAAATAAAGATGTTTACAATTAAGAAGAACATTTCTCTAAGGTCAAAAAGGTGTTAATAACAATTAAGAAGTTAGTATGGATAACTCAATAGTGCTTTGAAAAAATTAACACTTGTGAAAATGAAGTAAAAGATGAGTTTGGAAACAAATGGGTAAAATGGTAATTTTACGTAAAGTGGAACATTTTTATGAAATAATAATTTCAAAGTATGAAACCCCGAGTTTGACTTAGGCCAGGAAAAAGAAAAATAAGGAATAATGTGGACATTTGTAAAATGTTAAAACACATAAAAGGAACTCAGATGAAATCGAGATAATTAAGGAGGGCCCGGAGCCCCAGGGTGAAAGAAGCAAAATAACTTGCTAGAGGATATGGTGGTGTCACCGGTGGTGTGGAGCCCATTAAAGTACGTGGTTTATTCGAAAATTTCGAGAATAAGATAAAGGAATGAGGAACATTTCAAGAAACGGGTTGTGTGGGAAAGTGTATTAAGACAACCTAACTTGAATGAATTAATGAATGTTTTGGTAAATGATATAGTGGACAAGGAATGGGCAAATTGATTAATGTCCATAAGATAAATGAAAGGTAGAATAAGTGGGTTAATGGGTGGTTAAGAAACCTAGTGGTTCAACCCATAATTAACACAAGAGTGTGTTGTAAATGGGTTTCAAAGACTAAATAATTATATTCTAACACGATGATTGCGTATGTTGAAAAGGATGATTTTCAATAAAAATACTAATGTGGGTCGGTTAAAATAAAATAAAAAAAAAAGGTAATTTCGGTGAAGAAACGAATTTCGGTCAATTCAAGTAGAGATGTTTCAAATATTTAACTGTGTGTGTTAAATAAAGGGATGGATGTCAAAATGAGAAAAGGGAAGTCTTTTAGAAGATTAAGGTGAATTAATCCAGATAAATAAATTTATCAAAAGTAAAACAGTTCATGCATAAGTATGTGTATGTGTATGTATATACATATAAGGTGTTGCATGCGCACTTAGGAATAACGTGTTAGAGTCTTCCTTCTGTCGTTCGATTATATACTGCAATTGTACATTTTTTTCACTGAGCATTCAGATCACTCCCTCGTTTTGTTACGATAAGTTGGGTACGGTTTCGTATTTTGAGAGCATTATACATGTAAGTACTCTCTTTTATATTATGTTAGTAGCTCTGTATGATTGGACCCCGGGGTTCTCTCCATTGGTCCCTCACGTAATTTAATTTAAAAATTGGAATCGCATGCTAAACAAGTGAAACGTTAATTAAAATAAAATATGACAAGCAACATTATGTAGGTTATTTCATTGCACTTCACCCCTAGCACTCGGGTCGGATCCAGTTGACTATGGGTAACCCATAATTCTGGGTCGGGGCATCATATTTTTAGCTATGGTCTTCTTAGAAGCCTCAAACTTTTCCTTGTTATATTTTCCCAATATTTTGAACATAAGCGAGACATTAGTATCCCATGAATGGAAATTAAAGTTCTTGGATAGATGATGCTACAATTCAACATAACCACGAAAAAGTAATTATAGACCATATTCTGGAAGTCTTGGGATTGATGATACTCCCCAGTAGCTTCTTATTTGTCCTTTTGGGAAGCCTCAGTTAAGGCACACCATAATTCTTCTCCAATTCTTTAAAACATAGGCGGGACATCAGTATCTCGTGTATGGAAATGAAAGTTCTTTGATAGATAACGCTACAATTCAACATAACCAAGAAAACGTAATTGTATACCATATTATGGAAGTCTTGGGATTGATGATACTCCTCAATAGCTTCTTCTTTGTCCTTTTGGGAAGCCTCAATTAAGGCACGCCATAATTCTTCTCCAATGCTTTAATGGTCATGGCATGATGTTCCTTCAGCTTCTTAGATTTTTTCCTTTAGGCTTCAATATCATTAGCATCTTTACTTGCCTTATGTTTTAGATCCCTAGACTTGGTCATGATAATTTCATGTTCTTTCTATGTCCAATGGTCGAGGTATAAGCATCGCCGTTCTCAAAGATCATTTTCTTCATATCCACAATCATCATGCCCCTTACATTATAAAAATAGGGTTGTAAAGAGATGTTGTTTACTTATTAGAATTTAAGGAGGAATAAATGTTAAATTCATACCTAAAATATCTTATAGATAACATAACACACTTTTTAGAGAGAACGTTGTTGGATAAGTACCCCATATCATATGACCTTAATATTATCTTAAAAAAATCGGCAACCTTGCAATGATTGACAAAAATACTATCAAGATTCTAAATCAACTTCAAAATTAATTCTTTTGAGGTGGCTTGATCGGTTAAGGAAACATAAATTAGTGGTTGATCCGTCCTTAAAACATTTTTACTGACATAATCAATCTCAACCCTTTGCCTTTTTAGGATTCCCCCCGTTTTCACCTTTCTATCATTTTTTAGTCATAGGATTCTTCAAGAGCCCGCGGTGGGTTAGAAGCCTATTGTATTGCATCGTGAAAATCACGATAAATCTAAGGAATGTGCATCTCCCATGTCTTCTTGTCAATAAATTCAAGTTAATGTATAAAACAATCAAATTCAAGTTTGTAGTCTATTAAAGAGGGAAAATGGATAAATCTCAAGGATAATAATATTAAAGTCATACATTTACAAAATATTCCAAATAAATAAGGATCAACCATAATAATCATTGTAAGATATGTTCCAAGTAATTGAGTCACTATTCAATCCCTACGAACATAGTCGAAACCTGAGATGTCAAGTATGAAATCTTAACTCCCTTTACTAAACCTCAATTGAGGTATATCAATAACTATTCTCGAGCAATAGATCTTAAATATGCTTCTAGTGTTCCTTAGAATACTCTAAACGCATGGAACCCTCAATAAGCTCAGCCAAGATCTTTTACCGCATCACCAGAGCTAGGTTCCATTTGTAGAGGCCTTATGAGGTCTTGGGATCTATTATCATGGTCACTTCAAAATCAAACTCTTAGAGAGCTCTGCCAGGGTCCTTAGCACATCAAAAATACTTAGTAGAGTAAAATAAACCTTCTCACTCGTGGATTTCATCAAAACTTTATCATTTTACCTTCAGGATCCTCCAACACTATGGAATAAACAAAGTGATGTTGAGAAAAATATGAAGATCTATATTCCACACCGTGTTATAAACCCCACACGTTGCACATAACTTTCATAAACCATTCAATTGAGTTTAATGCCATGAACAACTACCAATCATTACCTAAAACACCTTGTTCTACACTCCACCTTCTTTTTTAAAGTCAGCAAGCCTCGTACACTGCCAACAATGCAACTAGCGCCATTTCGTATGTTTTATAAGGATTTATGTAAACATAGAACTTGTGGGAATAAAAAATATAACAAACTTATCAGACATTCAAACGATAACAGTTCTACCAATAATGGCAAAGACATATGTACTTTATCTTTCTTCATATTCTTGTTGTTTAATCAATGATACTTAGTGGGTGCATCGTATTCTTGTCTCTATGAGTCCTAAATTTCCTTAAACTACATAAGGGTTTCATTTAGTTTTAATCCAAAGACTTTTGATCACTATACATACCATAAACGACATTTGAAAACCTTAGCCTTTTCTTGAGGCATGTCATGTTTGTAATCTTAAGTCTAAAAAAATACACATATAGCGTAAAAACCTTCATAATGAATGTAGAGACTTCATTAGGGGAGATGAATCACTCTACATATTTTATTATCATAACATTCACCATACACCTCATTCCATGACTCATTGATGGAATCAACTTGTAATGCCAAGGACTTAAGCTAGTCTTAACACTCCTCAGTTTGACATTGTCTAAGGAAATTATTGTTCTATAAATCCATTTTTGGTGAAACTTCCTCACTGTCTTTTGGTTACTAGATGAACAATGCTCAATAATTTCAAAAGCGGTTGGATATTGTCATGTCTTGAATATCTTAGTAGTACTAGCCTAGGAAGATACGTCTCCCATCTATAGATGACACATCCAAATAATAAGTCGGAGACAATGGTAGAAATAATTCATGAGAAATTCCAAAATAATTAAAATAACATCCTTATAAGCCTAAAGTGAGAGTCCCTGACGTAGATGCACTCTTTCATCTAGACAAATAGTCTCCCGACAAATCTCATGGCCCAAATCCATGGGATGACAAAAAATCAAAAAGATGCAAGATCAACTTGAACCCATATAAAACTAAAACACCATTGATCTGGTAATCTAGAAGACAATTTCCCCATTATCTAAAGAGGTTAATACCTTTGTTTTACCTCCAAACTAGAGTATCCCCATAATAAATCTTATTCATGGTACCAAAGATTCAATTGATCATCTAAAGACCTAACGATATCTCATGCTACCGTAATGTATTCCATATTAGATTACGTGTGAGTCTTTTATCGCTACTTTAAGGGGAATAAGAAAGAATTGGATCGCCAACCTTAAACCATGCATAATCAAAAGGTTTGGAAAATTTTCCAGGTCCTTCAGTTGGTTATTTCACTTGCGCCTAAAAAAATGAGGAAATTAACTACTTCCTTAATTCACACTCAATAAAATATGGGGGAATACCTTAGAGAGAATGCCATAAGATCCAATTTAAAAACATTGAAAGTTGATGATTTTATGACATCGTTTGAGTTTCATCTTGAAATGCATGACTGGATTTTGAAAACCTGGCAAAGTCTCTCAACAACAGACCTCTAATATCCGTGACATAGCACCTAAAGAGAGATTTGAATACATGAATATTGAGGATGCAGTTTCAGCCAGAAGAAAAAAATCAACTCCTTCCTCCAAGAAACAATAGGGAAAGTGAAAACATATATTCTCAAGGTTCTGGATTACCCCCGTTGAGACAACGGATGTCATAAAGAAGAAAGGGAAGGAGACATGTATCCTAAAGATTGATCATTTTATCCCTCTCCCAGCTAACCCAAAAGAGATATTCTCCATAGTAGAATTGGCTATCCTCCCTACTTCGAAGTTAGGGATCATATTTCCAAATATAAAATAATAATTAATCATATCTCAAAATATAAAACAATATGAGCTAGATTTATGCAACTAGATCTAGAGTTTAGATCACCATACCTTTGTGGGGCTTGTAGGTGTTCCGATATTGAAGATAAATGTTATCGTCCAAAAATGGTGAGGTAATTTACATCTTAGTCAAGGATTTTATGATAACAAGTAAAAGAATAATAACTAGAAAATAAAAAAGTGAATGGGGTCAAGAGACAATGAGGATGAGACAGGATTTACATGGTTCGGCCCAAAAAGGAAAACTATACCCATGGTTGCTACTAATTCTTCTTCTGTAGTTTGGAGTACACAATTTGAGTTTTTATGATTATGGGATGATTGAGCCCTCCCTTTCCATATGGGATTCCCCTACTTATAGGTGATTAGTTGGGAATCTTAAGGGACAGGTGGATCGACTTTATAGGTTAGGCAGTTACACCAATACAAATGTGAAAATCGATTGATAACAAATTGATACTTATTAGATACAACTTGCGTATTTGAAGGTAGGTATGGGTAAAAACCACGTAGCAACCACGTTCCCCTTATTCCCACGTGATTCGATAGGACTTCATCATGTGTATGCGAGGATATGGCAACACGGTGTGAGAAAATAACTACAGCAGATGAGGATAACTGTTCATTGAGGTTGGCCAAATAGACCGGTACGTGAGCCGACCTCATGATATAAATGAGGCCTACCATATATATTGAACGATTGTGGGTCCTTCATTATGACACTTAGGATCCACATAGGCTAGACTTACAAGGGTATATTAGAAAGCACCCAACACTTCGTGCACGAGCTCTGTGGTATTGAATAATGTCTGCTTTGGAATGAGTGGATGGATAATTTATTTTGCTCGTAGCTAAAGTATGTTGGTTGTGTTACTTTCTGGTCGGCATGAGACAAGCAAATTACCTTGGATTCTTTTGGAAGTCATATGGCAGACAACTGAACCGTCTTCGTGTAATAATAGCTACTGGGTGCGTGTGCCATATCTTTGCACTATCGATTGAGTGTTTCAGGCTTTACGTCTTCTCACGTAGTGACTTTTCAGTCATATTTTTGAAACTATAAATAACCACCACGTACATCAATCCAAGGCATAATTTTAAACACTCTCGGTTATAGAGAGATAAAGAGGCGTTATTGAGATTTTGAGATGGTGATTCTTCGCGACAAAAGCTTTCTTCCCAGTTCCTCCATTTGCATGTTAGGGATGCTATCCAGTGTTATTTTTTTGCTTACATCCTTCGTCTTTTGTTTCATTCACCAGGTACACCCTTTACAGACCTTTTTAGGGTTTCATTGTTCTTCTTGATTTTAGTTTCGCCCTTTTTCGATTAGTATGTGATTTGTTGTGGAAATTTCTAGATGGAGTATGTTGATTTAGATGGACATTGAGTTGGTTGGACTAGGATTTAGGCAGCATTAGGATTTTTGGTGTCAATTTGTTGCGAGATAGATTTTTTGTTCAATCCCCTAGTTCCATTATTGCGTTTGTTCCATCTTTATGAGTTTACCGCCCCACGTTTAGCGTATTTACGACTTCGTGAATGAGCTTGAATCTGAACGCTTTGAAATTACTATGAGAAGTTTTACCCACCCTCTACAGGTAATTAGACCGTAGGACGAGTTGGGACATCCTAAATATACACCCCAAACTTCATCAAGTAGTGTCTCTACTCCTAACCTAGACGCGCCTTTTATTGACTCTCCTGTCTTGGATGATTCTGAAGCAGGTTGTTCTGCACCCCTCTCTCCAAGTATTAATCCAATGAACATTGTTTCCATGTCTTCCATAAATTTAGAATCCCCTTACAATGATGTTGGTTCAGACAGAGTTAAGGACTTGAGACCTAAAAGTGTGGGTCCCTTTCCATCTACTTCTCTAGTGGATGAATCTATGATTGATATAGAAGAGGAGGTGGAAGAGGGATCTTTCGGGTCTTCTAATTTTTATGATCCTTCCTAAACTGATACTCAGTGGTACCACGGTACCATAACTGAGGACGAACTTGATCATTTAAGAGGGAATTATGGCCTTCAAATAACTATACGAATGAGGATTTCGTTACTTGAAGAGAGGATGTACAATATAAATGATGCTGAGGAGGTTTGCTTTCCCATTTGGGATCTTTAAGTAGGGCTTAGGTTTCCCCTCTATTCTGCTTATGTTCAATACTGAGAGGTTATAGGTTCACCCTAACCCCGCTCCCCCTAATGCATATTGGGCCATATTAGGAGCGATGACATTCTGAAAGCTTCGAACGGGATTTGATATTACTAGGGATATATTTAGATATATCCATGGGATAAAGGATAGTGCTAAAGCACCTCGATACTACTATTTTTCTCCTAAAAAATCTCAGTATATGATGGTAACTGTCGTTCAAACCAATAATCATAACTGGAATAGTCAATTCATATTTGCTAATAGGGAGTGGGAATTTGGTCATAACGAGCAAGATACATCATGTAGGATCCTCAAAGAATGGAATGGGCCAAACCAGATAGGTACAGGTTTTCTTTTGTTTTTTATCTGCTTGTTCATTTTTACTTCAATTGTTATTTTTATGCTTTGTATTTGACTATTTCAGTGAAGAAAGTCCTCAGATTAGATACATCCCTAGTGGATGTCTTGCTGTGAGAAGAAACCTCCGAAGTTTGAAGATTTTTTTTGATAGATAAGTTCGTTACTATCAGATATCATACTTTTCTAGGTGATATTCCTTCAGTAGAATTCCAAATTCTTTGGAGGGATACGTGTTGTGCGAGACACATCTCAACATGGACGAGAAGGTGGTTGAAGAAGAGGGAGAAAATAACTCGCAGTGTTTCATTCTCCCTTACCTCTTCGAACAGGTTGAGGTTTAAACATCTCATTAAATTGCTTCTAGGGGAAGTTAAGAGCCCGATGATAGAAGAGTCATATTTCTGAAGGAACCATTGCTTTTGTCCCAAATGCGAGCATGTATGGCATTTCTCTTGTTGTTATTTATGGGGTAGTCCTATATGCCTCGAGCATGCCGTGCTGCTCATTGATCCAATTTTCTTTCACATCGCCCAGCCTTTTCTTAATTTCATCTAGAAATGTTTTGTTGGTAACTTCAGTTTGATCGTAACATTATGGATGTCCTGGGGAATACGCAGATTCTGGATCTTTGATAGAATGCAGAATGTCGAACTACGTACCATGGTATGTGATGAATGCGTAAGGCATTCCATAGGGACATATTATATTCTTCTAGATAAATAGGAAGACCCTCTCGTAGGGCACCTACACTAATGGCTCGACTTCAACCCATTTTGTTAAGTAGTCATCTGCCACCACCAAGTATTTAAATCGCCCTTTCGTTTTGGGTAGTGGGCCGACAAGGTCGATTCCCCAGATTACCAATGGTCAAGGCTATGTGATCGGGGCTAGAGTCTCTCCTAGCGTGAAGTGGATTTTAGCATATTTCTGACACTTGTCGCACATAATCAGCACAGTCTGCCTTCATCTTCGGCCAGTAATAGCCTTGGGTTGCAATGCACTTTACTAGTGATCTTCTAGCAGAATGTGCTTCATAACATCCTTCATACACTTCTTTAATTATCTTGTTGACTTTGGTGGGATGGACACACTTTAATAGCGAGATGATGTATCCCCTTCTATATAATACTTTAGCCTCCACCACATAGTGGGCTGCCTTGTAACGTAGGTTTCTTGCTTCTTTCGGGTTAGAAGGGAGCTCGCCAGCTTAAATGTATGTTCGTATAGGATCCATCCAAGATGGTCCTAGGCTTACTTCCATTACACTTCAGTTCTCCTCGTCCATGCTTTTGCGGACTAATATTTCAACTGGTACTGTCCTCCTCAAATCAGTCCTAGTTTCTGAAGCCAATCTTGCTAAGGAATCTACTCGAGCATTTTATGACCTGGGTATCCTTATGATCTTGACTTCTATGAATTTTCCCAACCATTTTCATACTATGGTCAGGTACTTTATCATAGATTCCTACCTTGCTCCATAGATCCCTATGAGTTGATTGACCACTAGTTGAGAGTCCCTGTGTGCTGTAATGTGGTCGGCCTCGAGGGATGAGGTCAACTCGAATCCTACTATCAAGTCTTCGTATTCTGCCTCGTTATTAGAAGTTTGAAGCTGAACACGCATGGAATACTCTACGTCTATCTCATTTGGGGTGGTGATGATGATACCTGCGCCATTACCCGTCGAGCAAGAAAATTCGTCAATTAACAGCTTCCAGATAACGTTGTTCTGGCCAAAATCAGCTTCTTTAAGCTTTCCAAATTTCAACAGTTTCTTTTGATATTCGTCATCCTAATTCTTGTCCCCCTTTAATGAGTATCTCTTTCCCGAGGGAGTATGTTTTATATCACCTGAAGTTAAGCTCGCTTGCAAAGAAGTCTATCTGTCCTTAAGAACGGAGCTATCTCCCGAATGAATCTGCTCTATATCTCCTAGAGTTAAGCTTTGTTTCGAAGAAGTCTACTTGTCCTCAAGAATGGAGCTATCTCCCGAACGAATATGCTCGGATGGTTTTTCCTCGTATATGAACTCAACAATGAAATCTACTATCCCTTGCCCCTTAATGGTTGTGCTGGGCTCGTACTAGATATCGTATTCATCTAGCTCTACTGCCCAAGCCATCAGTCGATCAGATTTTTCTAGTTTATGTAGGATCTATTGTAGGGTTAAGTCGGTATAGACTACAATAATGTGAGCTTAGAAATACAACTTCATTCTCCTTAAAGACTCCATCAACGGTAGGGCTAATTTCTCTATTTGAGGGTACCGAATTTTGGCTCCTCGGTATGCTTTGATAGTATAATAAAATGGCCTTTGAATTCCTTCCTCTTGCCTTACCAATGCCAAACTGACAGCTGATTTGGACATGACAAGATATATGTAAAGCTTTTCTCCAGCAACAGGTCCTCAAAACAGTGGGGGTTATCATAAATACCGTTTCAGTTCGAGAAAATCGTTCTCGCATTCCTCATTCTATTCAAAATACTTTCTCAAAACTATAAAGAAAGTTAGGCCTTTATCTATAGCTCTGGAGACGAGCCTGTTGAGGTTGGCAACTCGCCTCATTATTCGTTGCACTTTTTTTTAGTTGTGGGAGATTCCATGTTGATCATAGCTTGAATACTATTGGGGTTGACTTTAATAACCCACTGATTGACAATACAACTAAGAAACATGCCTTCAATTATCATGAACACATATTTTATCAGAATAAGCTTCATCTGATGCTTCTCAAGCTGGTCGAACGTCTGCCCAAGATCCTTAATGTGATCGACTGTTGATCTTCTCTTCGTCAGCATGTCATCCATATATCCCGATCTAGTCCTCAAAGACTTTATTTACCAGTCGTTAGTAAGTGGCCCCTGCATTTTTGAGACCCAAAGGTGTGACATTATAGAAATAAGTACCCGACTAATTATGAATAACGTCTTTTCCTTGTTCGATGGCTTCATCCTAATATGGTTATATCTGGAGTATGCATCCATAAAAATGAGGAGTTCATGACTCGAAGTTACGTCGACCAGCTACTAAACCAGAGCCAGAGGATAATGGTCTTTGGGGCATGCCTTATTCAGGTCGGTGAAATCAACGCATATACTCCACTTATTATTCTTTTTGTGCACCATCACTACGTTGGATAACCACTCTGTATACTTGATGTCGTATATAAAATTAGAATTCTGAAGCTTAAGCGCCTCCTCCTGCACAATAAATTTTATCTCAACGTCAAAGACTATTCGTTTCTATTTTACTGGCTTCGCCCCCTTCATTATGCTTAATTCAGGACTCCATGCGAAACCGTTCATACGTTATCGCAAGAAGTCTATGAGTTCTTGTTTCAAACGGGGATCTAGTGACGATCTGATCTAAACAGTCTACTCAGGATGGTCGGCGTCAAAAGGAGCTGCCCCAATTTCTTCAACTTCCTACCCCTTGACCAACTTCTTTTTATATCGGGGATCAATGGTTTCAATCTGGGAGGTGGTCGTCTGATTCTTATGCTATTTCGGATCGAAAGAGTTGTAATAGCACTCCCTTTCCTCTGTCTGGTTGCCCTTGATGACTCCCACTCCGTAACGAGTTAAAAATTTCAGGCACTGGTGTACTTTGGATGGAACGACTTTAAATAACTTCAGTCCAACTCTTCCTAATATGACATTATAAGAGAAAAACACGTTTTCAGGACGAAGAATCAAACCCTTTATGTTTGGAAAATTGGCCAAGTTCCCACAATGACCTCTAACTCCATCGTTCCCAATGGATAAACCTTTTCTCCTAGGAAGTCGATCAAGGGTAGGTGATATGGTGTTAACTTGTTATCTCGGAGCTTTGACCTTCTGAAACAGTTATAAGACCTGACATATGTTGAACTACCATTTTCAATAAATAATTTGGCGACTCTTGCCTCATGGATCATCACGGTGATAACTAGTTGGTCGTCATGAGGATAAATTACTCTTGAAAAGTCGTCTTTAGAGAACCCGCTAATTAATATATCCCGATTCACCTTGCGTGGTCCACCTCTGCTTCCAGGTTAATATACCTGACATGCGCACAAGCTTTAGCTTTGTTTAGGTAGGCATTCCTTTTAGCCGGAACTTCTCCCCCACCTGCATTTTCGCTGAAAATGAAGTGACATCCAAGAGATATCATGACAACATCATGTATGGGATCTTTTGGCATTTTAGGGAGCTTTGGATCTTCATCCGATTCGTTATCCCTGTCCCATTTCTTATCGTTTGTTCTTCTGCAACGTGATTCTAATCGTTTTCTGGGTTTACCCTCGTCAGAGTTTGTCACCATTTTTGTCCACACACCTGGAAAGCTTGCCTCTCCTGATTAAGCCTTCAATCTTATTCTTCAAGGTAATGCATATGTGAGTGTTATGGTCATGGTCTTTGTGTAATTCACAGTATTTTCTCTTTTCGCTCCAATTCGATAGTTCTTTCAGCTTACCAGGCCATTTGAGATACATGCTTCCCCGGATCTCCTCGAGAATGTGGTGGATGTCGACTATCAGCAGGGTATGTTCATCATACTTCTTTGTCTTTTGGATCCTCCGATGTTTTTGATCATTTTTATCGTTCGCCTTACTGGACAAGGATTTGGGATGGTCAGACGCTTTGGCATCCATGGCTTCTTCAGCGTTCATGATTTTTCCTCATAGTTTTGGGTGGTTCTTTAGCTAATGCCCAAAATAGCTTCCCTAGATATAGGCCACTCATCATAATAGTTATAGTAGTCTGCTCATTGTAATCCACCACCTATATCTTTTCATTGTTAAAGCGGTGATGTAATCACCGGTGGTTTCATCGTCTTTTTACCGAATGGCAAGTGGATAGGCCACTCTATTTCTCGATTTCGCTCCAAAACAGATGTTGCTGACGAACGGGTCAGCCAGTTACTGGAAGTTGGATATTTTTCCTATCGGTAGTTTATTGTATTAGATTTGGGTCGAACCTGTGATAGTGCTGGGGAGGCTCTGTATTGCATCTCATCAGGAATAAAACAAATGTCTGCAATGACCTGATATTGGTCGACGTGAAGGACCGAATTAATTTTTGCGTCGTACTTCGGTGTGATAGTAGGTGACTTGAATTTGGTGGAAGTGGGGTATGCCACGATAGATGGGATGAATGGATACCCTTTCATCAAATCCCTATGAAGGGGGTTCTTGGATTTAGCCATCTCTATGAGTCGATCCTCCAAGTGTTAGATAGATCCTTTCCATAGTTGATTGTCTTCTTTGGTTTTTTTGACGGCTGATTTAATCGTTCGTCCTCAGCTTTCAGCCTAGGTCTCTTCTTATAAGTCTACTTGGGTATGACCGATGTCCTGGCGGATCGGTTATAGCCCCTGGTTATGGATCTATTTAGGTCATCTCTTTTTAGATTGTGGCCTCGGGGCACTTCTGCTACATGTTCTTTAATGCGACGATGGCCCAATCGATCAAACGTTGAATCTCTGCCTAGTCTTTCTAGTTCACTAGGACATTCTTAAGATAAGGATTGGTCATCATAGCAACTAGGTGTCTGGATAGAGGAAGTGGCTCCGAGGTGGTAAGACTGGTCCCGTTAAGATCAAGATCGTCGGGAGGAGTTGGTGTTCCTGTGAGATCCTAGGCTCAGACTCCTAGGGTTATCAAGGGCTTTTTGGCAACACTCTTGCCTCCTATCTCTCTAGGGTGATGGGGTAAATATTCATCCTCTGCTCTGTGACATCTCCAGCTCAGGGGTTGTGATATTCGGGTTAGGTCGTGCTGTTCCGGCCAGAAGGTGTGATTCAACTGCCTGACACTCTCTTACATGGCATACTGTCCTTTAGCTAGACTCATCAGTAGGCTTTGTAGGTCACCCATACCAATGGGTGTGGGCGGTGTTTGGACTTCTGCTATACGACTGCTCTCTGGATTGTCTGCCATTCTCAGGTATTTGCGGTAGATAATCAATAAAGGAACTCATGTAGGGACCACAATGGCTTATCTAGTTCCCACAGATAACGCCAATTTGTTATCGTCTAAAAATGGTGAGGTAATTTACGTCTTAATTAAGGATTTCATGTTAACATATACAAGAATAATAACTAGAAAAGAACAGAGACAATGGCGTTGGGAGACAATAAGGATGAGAAACGATTTATGTGATTCGGCCCAAAAAGGAAACTTACATCCACAGGTGCCACTAATTATTCTTTTGGAGTTTGGAGTATATAGTTAGGGTTTCTATGATTACATGAATGATTGATTCCTCCCTTTCCATGCAGGTTTCTACCCACTTATAGGTGATTAGTTGGGAATCCTAAGGGACGGGTAGATCGCCTTTATAGGTTAGGCAGTTACAACAATACTAATATGATAAAAAATTGATACATACTAGATACAACTTGCGCTTTTAAAGGTGTGCATGGGTAACAACCACGTTCTCCTTATTCCCATGTGACTTGTGAGGATTTCATCTTGTGTATGTAAGGACATGGAGGCACAGTGTGAGAAAATGACTACGTCAGATGAGGATAGTTGTCCGTTAAGGTTGGCCGAACAGATATGTACTTGAGCCTACTTTATGCTAAAATTGAGGTTGACCATATGCTGAACGATTATGGGTCCCTCATTATTCCACCTAGGCTCCACATAGGCGGGACTTATAAGGGTATATCAATAAAATTGAGGAAGAAGATGTTACTCAAGATTAATCACCTTTAATCCTTGCTTAGATGTGTAAAATACATTGTATGATCCGCCCAAAATAAATTGTTAGGGGGGGCGCTTTTGGAGATTAATATTGGGTGAAATGAGAGAAAAGTGATTTTCTCTCTCCTCACCCCTCACAAAAACGTGATGAGTTTTTTTATCATACCATTTCTAACCCTCACGAGTGTTAATGCAACTAATACCCATTCCACATACCCACATACTAGGGACATGAGGCAAATATTAAATTGGTTTCCAAACAAAAATAGGAAAATCCCAAATTACGCCCAATAATTTATTTTATTATATGCTTAGTTGTAACTAATTCTGCTAAATAATTATAACTGAGCTCCAATTTAATTATATTAAAATTGCTCAAATAGTGAGATTTTGTTTGCCAAGTTTGATAGTGCATAATATGATTATTTACGTTAAGTATTTGAAACCTCTTGACGAAATTCAATTTGCCGCAAATCGATTTTCACCAACGTCTTATATATTCCTTGATCTCAAACTAAACATATTTGATAATCTATCATATTATAAAATCCACTGATCAAGTTTACTGTTAGAATCAAAACTTATAAGTTTATCAAGAGGGTATCACAATCCATAATATCTCCTAAACACAAATTCCTACGGAATCTGATATTAGGCATATTCACACAATGATTGCCCAACATAGAGAGATTATTGACCCAATAAATTGAACCTCCCCGATAGCAAATCAAATAAATCATTACGTGAATACTCTAATTCATATATCCATTGGAATTCAAAATTTATGCACCATTTGCAAACTGTGAGATTGTGCCAGTATTATGTGGTCATAACCTAGACTCAAATATCACCCTTAGTTATGTTCAATACATTCTTAAAATGTCGATGTAATCTTCCTTGAACTACTATATCTCTATTTGGAGGAGAATATTATACACTTATTGTTTTGTAAACCCTTTTGGGGGGCTTTGGACGATAAATGCAGATTAATGGTAGGCATATAACGAACAAATAAGCCATTACACATTCATTCCCGAACCATTAGACAAGTTCCTCTAGTCAAGATAACCCACTAAGATTGTACATGCAACTTTACTGATAGTATGTCAACTCCCCGTTTAGACTGTGAATTATTCAATTGTACTAGAAGATTTTTTATGATCAGGTTAACTCAAGTCACGAAAATTCTTACCAAGTACAATTGACGGACATATACAATATATTTATAAACAACTATAAAGCATTCCCACAAACACTATTCATATTTCAAATGAGCATTGACAATCCTTTATAAATAAATAATAAATGTCATAACTCATGATTTTAATAATCGAGCCCCAAAAATATTCCACTTAGTCTTAAAGCCATGTGCATATGCATCAAACATCTAATTCGTCTACATGAGAGTCAATAGTCATAGTTATAGAACGATTAATCATGTTGTTATTCGATGAAATCCTGGTCAAAACTTATCACCTCTCTTATTTTATCCGTAAAACTAGGTGATACCTACGATCAATGTTCATAGCTCTTTGACGGCACATGTATTCTCTTGAACTTGCAATCGTTTTGCTATCAGCATAATATAATGTAATGGAAGATAACACTAAAGAAATTGTAAGGACATCTTTTGCACACCCTTAGATTTTAGTTGTATTGGCTTAATTCCAGAACAAATATTTGAGTTATAATGTATTTTTATCGAATATATCAAGTTGTTATGTTACATCAAGTGAAGACAAAGAGATAAAGCACCCTGACAGATATTACCGAACCATATCAAAATTATTCAGTCCATATTCGAGATTTGTTAAAGGTAATGTTATTTAATGTTTTATCTTTTCTTGTAGTGTACTTCATTCTAGGAGGTGACAATAAAAGACTTTGATGAAAACAAAGTAGGAAAATACTTTTTAAATGTTTTTAACAAAATTTGGTCAAGGGTCAAAGTTTTGTGACCTCGTTCAAAATGAGGTCAGCTTCAATCGAATAAGGTTTCAAACAAGGACATATTTTCAGGGTAGTGTACCTCATTCGAAAGCACACTTCAATGAAGGATTCCTCGATCGAAGTTTTTTTCGAAGGAGGGAACACCATCTTAAAAAAATGTCCCTCAGTCAAAAAAATTCAATTTAGAACCACTCATTTGAAAGCTCTCATTTGAACGAGGGCTCCCTGGCCCGAATGAGGACATATTTTTCAAGGACGTGGACCACGATCGAAAGAATACTTCAAACAAGGGTTCCTCAATTGAAGTTTGTTTCGAATGAGGCCACACTATGTTAAAAAAATGACCCTCAAAAAAATAAAATTCAAATGAGTACCCCTCGTCCGAAAGCTCTCGTCCGAACAAGGGCTCCCTAGTTCGAACGAGAACCTTGGTTTTAAAAAGAATGTTTATTTAGATCTCTTTCAATGCTAAAATATTTAAAAAACATTAAATGAATATTCTAATTTACAAAGCCTAGTTTTATCCAAAACCCTGATTTGGTTTTCCTCGATTCTTTATATTTGTGAGATCGTATAAACTCCATCCAATCAAAGTCGACTCTATATTTATAAATTTATTGAAATCTTATTCTTTCAATAAGATAACACATTGGATTATGTGTGGGTTGATCATCGCCGACCGATTTCAGTGTATATCGAAGCCTTGGAGATTGTGCAACTAGTTCCTGGATTGGAGAGGAGATTGCTAGTATGGGCAGAGGAAGAAAACCAGAACGCAAGGAAGCGACATAGTGTCGTGTATCGTTGTCGTATATGTAAGTCATGTCTAATTTCTTATTAAGTCTGGTAAAAATTGATTTCAGTACTAATGGAATTGTAAGTGGGTTGGGGAAATAGTGGTTCTTCCCATGAGGGTTTCCACTTTAAAAATCCTGGTGTTCTTAGTTTTATTGCTTCCTTTGTTTATCATCGGTTGCTTATAATTTTGACTAATTAATTTTGTTTGGTAAACCTAAAATTGGTTTAAATTAAAAAGGATTCAATTTACTTTATGTGTTAATTAATTAATTAGAATTGGACCCTAAGGCACATACCTATTTCAAATTGGTATCAGAGCAAGTTTTTAATACGAATCTGGGGGTATGTATGTTGATGGTTAGTATGTCTGCTTATTTTTTATGGTAGTAACTACGCGTACTGGACGGTCATATGATTTTTTTTCCTTAAGTCCCAAGATGAGAGGGTGTGGTTAACTATTGTTAAGGGATGAAGACGTCTGATATGCCCAAGTATAACCTCGGCCCAGATGATGGCCGAGACATTGATCGACCCTATATAAGCCAGGGGCCCACGATATCATCCCTCGGCCAGACCTACCTCGATCGAGGCCGACACTACCATATACACTTCAATGGCCACTACGCGCATCGCAGGCATCAACAGCATCCTCATGTACCTGGGTATAGCAACCTCGGCCAATAGTAGGCCGAGGTGACAAGGAGCCCTGATCACCTTCAACATGGAACCAGTCCTACCTCGGCTTGGGCCGAGGTGACGAGAAGCATTAATAATCATCAGCATGCTATATGTCGAACCTCGGCTCGGGCCGACCCCAGCATATGTCTCGGCTGAGATCAGGCCGAGACTCCTTATGACACTTCTCGGATTGAACCGACATCAAGCCTTTACAGCTCGGCCTCTCCCAGGCCGAGGTCATTCACCAACATGACTGCCGAGCATCTGTTGACATTTGGATAAGGACACCTGGGCACAAATCAGTTATAACAAGATTATTCTCCACACATGGGGAAAATATTTCATCATCATTCCTTATATGTGACAGTGACAGATGGCACTCCCACATTGGTGAGGATATCACACTCATGCTCATTGCATGCATGGGGGGTACACTACACCCCCTTGGCACGATATATAGGGGTCATCCCCTACCTTGCAAAAGGATCCCAGTTATTAAAACCCTAGCTAAAACTCTGTCTAAATATACAGTAGAGAGAGAAAGCTTGAGAGAATTGTATCCATGGCCATTAGTGCCTTCTTCCAGTGATATTACTCACACACACTCACAGTGGACGTAGGCCAGATTGGCTGAACCACTCATATTCCGGTGTTGATTCCTCATACTCTCACCTCATTCTCTTATCTCTTTATATAGCTGTGCTGCCATTGTTATTTATATATTGAGCTTGGAAACACCTTACCTGGTGGTGCTGATTCTTAGCATCATCAACGTCCAACAACATTGCTAAAAGATACTTGTGTCCATAAACTTGAGGAATCATAACCGTCTTATCACCATCCTTTATAATAGGCGGACACCAGTCATTCTTCACAACAAACCACACACACTCGTCTAGAGATTTAAATGAAACACGCATACGAGCCTTCTAGTACATGTAGTTGCTACCATCAAACATTGATGGACTCAAAACCCAACGACCCTCCATATATTCAACAAATAAACACTAACTTTGATACCAGTATAAAAACACCTAGGTCATTTATGTCAAATTAAGTTAAGCTAATTAATTAGTTCAAAATTCTAAAATGTTCAAAAATAGTTCGTAATTAAATTTTGTTTGCAGATAAATTCGTATAATAAACCCAGTTCAATTGAACTCAAATTTTAATTTTACGAAATAAAATTATTTTGGTCCAATTTCATAAATGAATGCAAAATGACTATGGCAGAATTATAAAATGCAATCACACATGAACACGATAGTTTATAAGTGAAAACCCTTTTACAGGAAAAACCAATATCATTCCCCCGAACTCAAATCCACTAGTGTTCAAATATGTTTCGAAGGACTTTACACAAGTGTAGACACTACTTACACAAAACTCAAACTCTATACGTGAATATTCTTCAATGCGCTTTGCACTTCTCACCTTTGTTCGCACTAGCAATCAATTTCTCTCCATAACAGCTTCGCAACAACTTGCATGACATGTGGTTCTCGGTATCCACCAATCCCAACTGAAATAGGATTACCCCACATGAATCACTTTGTGTTGAATTTTCAGATGTGGAAAAGAAAGAATTTGTTTTAAAGTCTCTCTTAGAGTGAAGGATACGGTAGGATATCTCAAACTCACATGAAAGTTCTTAAAAGAAAATTTAGTTTTTTAATAAAACCGGAATGCTCTTAAGCAATATGAGTTATGACCTTATTTATATGTTGGTACAAGAAATAGGTCAGGAAAACATGTTTCTCAAATTTGGTGCACTCATACAAACAAGATTAATCTCCTACGAATGAGATTTTTGGTACGAGAAATATTTGTTTCGTATGAGACTTCATTCAAAGATTTTGACTTAGTGAAATATAATATGACAATTAATCTCATACAAGCAGATACAATCCTAGTCTCGTACGATAAAATTTTCATATGAGAATTTATGAATAAATATTGAAATATCGTATGTAAAACCTTTTGTACGAGAATTTTCGTACACAAATTATTTTTTATGAAATTGTAACCAATATTTTTTCAAAAAATGTTTTCCCTGTCAATCATTTAATCCAAAGATAACATAAGAAACAACAAAAAAACTTGTATTATCATTAGAAAATCTAGAATATAAAATCAAGTTTTTCGGTACGGTAAAGCCAAAGTCATGGTGCACGTCATCGTTTTCAAATCTTTTATACAATATGGCAACTCAAAAACATCTAAACCTTTGATTTGTCAATTTCTTGAAACAACCAACCAAAGGTAAGATATAATACGTCCTTACGAGTGGAACCATCTTCTTCAATGGATCGAATAGTGGAAGTGTTATCGGGATTGCGTAAGGTGATTATGATAAAAGGAGAAAGTTCCTTGTTAACTCCATCCCACATGTTTAATGTTTGTAAAGGTGTAAGATCTCTTTGTTGGAACATATGATTAATAGATTATATGTGAAAAAACCCTAGAGATTCCTTTCATGGCGATTTCATGTGACACTTCATCCCTTCGCGTTCTTAACCAGTAATCTCAATCTTTTCATTCCTTATCATTCATCCAATGACTTCTTATGATCATGAACACATCATGGATTTTCCTTGATCCTGATGTTACTCTGTAGAGAAACAGAAACCTGCAACAGTTACACCGATTACAAAACCCCCGAATCACCTTGGTTCCTTATCCAACCCAACAACAAAAGCAAACACCTATGCCACTGCTGTCAATAAGTCTCTTTTAATTGAAGATCTAGCTCCATCATCCATGCCTACTCCGTTCTTGAGTGGTAGTCTCATGACCATACAAATATCTGAAGATAAATTTTAAGAATCTTTGAAAGATAATGAAGCATCTCTTATTGGAATAGTTATCCTATCCAAAGGAGATCATCTGTAGAAGACTCAAGATCACAAAGATAAGCTTTCTTTATTTTGGCAACTCAATCAACCATGGAGTCTTACTCCAATTGGTAAGGGATTTGTTTAAATGAATTTTCCTATAGTTGATATAATGAAGAAAATATGGTCAAGAGGTTCCTTTGCTTTAGAGCCTGGCATTATCAAACTCATCAAATGGAGACCAGATTTCATACCTTCAGACCTCAAAACAACATTTGTGCATGTTTGGGTGCAATTTCCAAAACTAAATACAGTATATTGCAAACCAAAAACTCTATTTGAGATTGCTATCCTATAAAAGAAAATATTCCTTCTGATTTTAACACCTCTGAAATGAGGCATTCAAACACTCCTACGAATCATGAACTACCACTAGTAGACCAAAATATAGTGACAGTTCAATATAATGTTGATAGCAACTCATCTCCATCTAAAGTCCTTTCCACATCTTGGACAAATCTCTTGGAAGAAGATGAACTCCAAGAAGATGATAATGGTATAGACTCCACTGGAGATGGAACAACCCCTCTCTTTGATCCTCAACTCTCAAAGGAATTACAGTACATTCAACAATAATTTGCACCTAATCCTCAAGACTTTCAACTAGTTCTTTCAAACTCCCAGAAGAAGAAACTTAAAAAACTTCATGCTAACCACAGTGGGAGCCTTTCCCAACAGCACGATAACCTCAGACCCAAAACCACCTCCAATGAAGGTAATATTCTGGAATGCTCGTGGGATGTCAAATTCCCCCACTCAAAAAAATCTCCAAACTTTATGTCCGACTCATAAACTAGATCTTTTATGCATTGTTGAACCAAAAATCAATCTCTCCTCCATTCATATTCATTATTGGAACTCTTTAGGTATGAAATTCTTGTCCTCAAATAATAGAGGGAATATTTTTCTTAATATCTGGCTTTTTATTCTTCAAACAACTCCATCCCCTCAATTATTGCCAATGATTCCCATCATATCTCCATATCATCCACTCTTGATGGAATATCATTCATCTTCTCTTTTATTTATGCCTCCACAAATTATGTCGGTAGAAGATCTATATGGACTGTCTCAAATCAAAAATCAAAATTCTCTCCCTTGGGCTCTTGTGGGAGACTTTAATGCCATTCTTGGAGCTCATGAATCTTCCGGTCCATCTCTTCCACTTTGAATATCTTGTGAGGAATTCCAAAATATGATTGATTTCTGTGATTTAATTCACATTGACACTACTGGTGTTGAGTTCACTTGGGTGAAAAGTGATAATTCAAGAGTTAAAAGGAGGTTAGATATAATTTTAATTAATCATAGATGGCTTTCTGCCTGGAATTCTACCTCTTGCTTTACACTCTATAGAAGCAAATCAGATCGTCATCATCTTCTCTTTTCTTTCTCTATCTCAAATATCTTAGGTCCCAAACCTTTCAAATTCATTTCATCTTGGACCTCCCATCCTACTTTCTCAAATTTTGTCAAAAAAGAGTGGCCTACGACTTCCATCTCTGGTCGTCCCATGTATGTTTTGGCTTAAAAACATATATCCCTGAGGAAATTTCTTAGGATTTGGAACATCAATATCTTTGGTAATATTCAAGAAAAGCTGAAGCAAGCTGCCTCAAATCTTCATGATATTCAAATAGAGATAGATGCCACTGGTCACTCTCCAACTAAAAACTTAAAATCATCCCCTGCCCAAAATTAATTTCTTACAGCTTTACACATGGAGGAAAATTTTGGAAGGAGAAATATAGAATCAAATGGTTAGCTAAGGGGGGTCGAACTCAAAGTAGAACTTCAAGAAGTAATATTACTTATCTCCAAATTGCCTCTTCTCTCAACACTAACCCTGATCATTTGAGATCTCATGTTGTGGATTACTTCCAATCTCTTTATTCTGATCCATCTAGCTTTGGAGATAATGGTCTCATTGATTCGGTGGTTCCCTATTTGGTGAATATGGAGGAAAATATCAGTTTAACTGAAATTCTTCCTTTTGGTGAATGCCCGAAAGAACCACTTTTCCTAATGACTATGAATATTATTCAGATTTTGAGATGAAATAACTCCTTTTCTATCATTCTATCAAAATATCCAATATTTGGAAAAAAAATCACTGACTATGAGTAATCATGAATCAAATAATTGAGGGGAATTTCTGAATAATATTGTGATGATAAAAAATGAGTGGCAAAACAAAAGAAAAATATCTTTACCATAAATAAAACTTACAGTGTTCTGCTCCTAGTCCAAATGGATTCAGTGGGCTTTTCTTCCAACACTGCTGGGATATAGTTCATGAAGACCTATCAAAAGTTGTATTGAGTTTCTTTAACAAAAGTTGGATTCTTCCTGGATTTAATGCCAACCATATAGTGCTACTCCCCAAATCTCCTAATGCTGATTGCATTTCCAAATTCAGACCTATTGCTCTTGCCAACTTCAGCTTCAAAGTCATAACCAAAATTCTTGTTAATAGGCTCAGTAAAATCACCTCTCGAATCCTTACCCCTAACCAATATGGCTTCATCAAAGATAGAAATATTTCTCACAGTATTATTCTTGCTTCTGAGTGCTTCAACTTGCTAGATTATAAATGTTTGGGGGGGGCAATGTATCAAATTTGATGTTTCAAAAGCTTTTGACACAATCAGTTGGGATTTCATCGTCAAAACCTTATCTGCTTTTGGATTTCGCTCCACTTTTTTCAAATGGATTGAATTTATTCTTCACTCTGCTCACTTATCTATCTTATTTAATAGCTCTCCATGTGGATACGTCACTTGTTCAAGAGGAGTTAGGTAGGGATATTTACTATCTCCCTTACTATATTGCATAACTGCTGATGTTCTAAGCAGAAATATTCAATCTAATGTGCCTCAAGGAATCATCAAGCCTATTTCTTCACTAAGAGGATTCACTTCTCCTTCACATCTTAGTTATGCTGATGATATCATGGTATTCTTTAGAGGTGACTTATCTTCTCTAACCTCTATTAATAATGAATTTGCAGAATATGCTTTCTCTTCTAGATAGGTAATAAATAAAGACAAATGTTTAGTCCTCATTGGCAATGGAGCTTCTTCTAGAAAAAGTCACATATCTTATATTCTTGGTATCAAATAAATAGGAACTTCTTTTAATTATCTTGGAGTCCCTATATTCAGAGGAACGCTTAAATCTATCCATCTCCAAGCAGCAGATGATAGAATCAGATCTAAATTGGAAGGTTGACAAAGCAAACTTTTAACCTTAGCTGAAAGAGCAGAGCTTATTAGTTCAATCACTTCTCCTATGCTGCTTCATTCTTTTCAAATCTGTTAATGGACCTCTTATTTATTGAAAATAATTCATCAATGGTCCAGGAATTTCTTATGGTCTCGAAACATATCTAATAGCATGACAGTTACAGTCCCTTGGGATCAACTTGCTTTGACAAGATGGATGGAGGTCTTGGAATTAATTTTTTTTTATTCTTAACAGGGCCATTATTCTGAAACAAGCTTGGAGTCTTATATCCAAGTCCTCTTCTTGCGCAAACTTCATCCAAGCTAGATTTCATCCTCTCAAATTGAAGACTTCATACAAAATTAGCTCTGTGTGGCCTGGGTTGAAATAAGCTTTTTCATTTCTTAAACTCCATTCTCAATAGATTGTGGGAGATGGTAAATCTATTAATCTATGGCAGGATAATTGGCTTTGGAAACCTATCATTGAGATGTTGAATACTAATAACTTTAACCCTCATAATCTGAACACTCTTGCTAGCTCTTTCATTCATGAGGGAAAATGAACTATCCCAATAGCATTTTCAAATTTATTCTTGTAAGGACATATTTTCATAAGTCCCTTATCAATTTAGTAAGTCATATACCGCTACACCGTCGAAGATCTTTCAAGAATATTCAAGCATCAAAGACGGATCCGAATATCAAGTTCTTTATCATTCAAGACTCCGCGAAGTTTACTTTGGTAAGTGTTGATACCAAAATTAGTATGCTGATATAGACGAATAATAAGAAGACACGTGTTGGTCTATGTGGCACAATAGCAACGAGGAAGGTTATTTCCCCGACCAAGTCATACTCACTCCGAGCAGCAAGTGTACTCCGAGGAACTCTAATACTCCGAGGAACTCCAACACTCCGAGGAACTCCTGAACAACAAGCGACTAAGGCAGTTCGAGCTGCATCTCGGCCACAGCATTGATTGCCAGATAATCAACAGTTCAACTATTCATTGAATGCTTATCATATAGACGTATATTCTTAAAGGGCATTAATTGTTTACCCTTTCACATGTACAGCCTAAGGGCTATAAATACATTGTATCACCCTCATTCAAAGAGATCGAATTTTCTTGATAGAATTACATATCGAGAACTCCAAAACACTTGGCAATAACAGAAACAGTGGACGTAGGCCATTCTTATAAGGCTGAACCACTTTAAAATTCTTTATCTCATTTATATTTATCTGTGATTAAATAATTAGAAGCAATCTAATTTTTTACATCAACAGATTGGCGTCGTCTATGGGAAACGACTGTTGTTATCGTTTTTCACCAAAAATCATTCATCATCAATGGCAGATAATCCGGAATCCAGCAATCGAAACACTGGAAATGCTGGAAATCTTCCAAATCCCTCTGCACCTCCAGATCTGGCCAGAATTATGACGAATCTGGCTCAAGGACAAACCGCCATGCAAGAAACAATGTGGAAACTCATACAAACCCTTCATGGTGGTACACCTGCACATTCGGGACAGCGAAGTGGTCAGAGGCAAACCTATTTACTTTCTTCACGATCCAGGCGTACAGATGCGTATCGTAATGAGGAATCTGATGATTTCTCTTATCAACCTGGGCGAACTTCATCAATACGGGCCACGGATACTGATTAACGTATTACTCTCTGTCCAGAGAGGACCAGTGCCTTGGAAAGACTGAGCAGGGTGTCTCCTTTCAATCGATTAGGCCCTAGGAGGAATAGGAATCCACCTAAAACAATGTCGAGGAGTTTTCGACAACCATCAGATCTAAGAGAGGGATCAGCACAATCACGACCAGTTGCTCGTCAAGATAGATCTCAGGAGGCCACGTCAGAACAATCAATTGCTCGAACTAATAAGCTCGAGGAAGGAAATGATGCGTGGAAAGGTTCCATTCAGCGGTTGGAGGATAGATTGGGAGAAATGGCTAAGGCGAAGAACCCCCTACAACAAAATTTTATTCAAGGGACACCTTTTGTACAGGCCATTATGGATTTTCCTACACCGTCAAAATTTAAAGCACCTGTGGTGACCCCAAAATATGATGGAAAGACAGATCCTGTTCTGCACATAGAGCAATATCAAGCTGCTGCCGACATCTATGCTGTCCCCGACGAGATGAGATGCAGAGCATTCTCAGGAACTCTTACTGGATCTGCCCAGATATGGTATAACAATCTTCCTCGGGGTAAGATTTCAACTTTCTTTCAATTGGCCGAGTTGTTCATCGGCAATTTCTGTTTTGGAGCAAAGCCAGTAAAACGGGTAGCACACTTGTTAAGTGTTAGAAAAAAATCTGGTGAGAGTACTAGAGATTACATAACTCGTTTTAATAACGAGAAGCTGGAAGTCATGGATTATGAAGAAAAGACAGCAATCACCGCCTTGATGAGTGGGTTGTTGCCTAACAAGCTGTATTACACTTTGGCCAAAGATCCACCTACAACTATGTCAGAGTTGATGGCAAAAGCGGCCAAAATCATGAATGCCGAGGAGGCTATGGCTGCGAAGAAGAACATGGATAAAGAAACTAAGGTGGAAGTCGACAAATCTAAGAAGAAAGAGCATAAGGGCAATGGCGGTGACAAGCATTCCAAAAATAATAAGTCGTCATGGGAAGTCCTGAAGAAATTCGATAATTATACTCATTTGAAAATGGGTATTAATCATGTCTTGGAAGAAATCAAGAATAATGAGGAAGTAAGGTGGCCAAAGAAATTGAGGTCGGACCCTGACAAAAGAAATAGAGATAAATATTGCGAGTTTCATAAGGATCATGGTTATATGACTAAAAATTGCATAGCCCTCCAGAACGAGATTGAAACGCTCATTAGACGAGGAAAGTTGTCAAAGTATGTTGATCGTAGAAATGAAAGAGGAACTGAAGACCGAGCAAGAGAGAGGTCCAGATCTCCTCGTCGGGCAGAAGAAAACAGGAAAAGAAATCATGAAGATGATACAGAAGATGACCCCGATCTTCCCAAAAGGCCAAGGCAACCAAAACGCTAGGTATTTTCAATACGTTTTGGAACATTTGATTGTAATGTTATTACAGGCGGAGATGCAGGAGGAGGAGATCTTACTGCAGAAAGAAAAGCTTACCTCGGTGAGGCTCAGGCTTGCTCATACATTCAACGGATAAATTTGGCTGAGGATCGCCCGAGGAAGATAAACAAAGAGAAGCTGGTCATCGGTTTTTCAAAAAACGACCGAGGAATTATGGCAGGTTTGCAAAGATGTGTACATCCCTCCGAGGTGAAAGAATTGATTGAAGAGATCCATTAAGGGTCCTGTGGATCCCATGTAGCAGGTCGGACTCTTTTACAAAGGGTGATGACGCAAGGATACTACTGGCCAATGATGAGGGCTGATTGTATAGCCTATGCTAAGAGATGTGATAAATGCCAACGTTTTTCCTCCATCCGACGAACTCCACAAGCATTATTGACACCCATAACTTCCCCTCGGCCATTTGCCGGGCCATTTGCCATGTGGGGAATTGATTTGGTTGGACCACTGCCAACGACCCGAGGAAGATTCAAGTACCTCGTCGTCGCAGTGGATTATTTTACTAAGTGGGTAGAAGCTGAGCCACTTATTGATATGACATATGAGAAGGTGTACCAGTTCGTTTGGAAGAACATCATATACCGATATGGTCTCCCTCATGCCTTCATCACAGACCATGGAACACAATTTGATAACGAGGAGTTTGCCGCCTATTGTCATCAGTCAAATATTTTGAAGGTTCATTCAGCACCAGGCCATCCTCAAAGCAATGGACAGACTGAAGTGATGAACAGAACATTACTAAATGGTTTGAAGAAGAGGCTAAGTGAGGCTAAAGTTAATTGGATTAATGAGCTACAGTCAGTATTGTAGGCTTACCGAACAACCCCCCGAGTAGCAACTGGAGAATCACCATATATGCTGGCATTTGGAAGTGAGGCCGTAATACCTGTCGAGTTGGGTCTACCAACACACAGAGTGCTGAATTTCAATTCCCCAGTCAGCGACTTAATGAGAAGGTTAGATTTGGACATGCTCGAGGAGGTTAGAGAAGAGGCAGCCATTAGGAATGTTGCTTACCAACAACGAACAGCTCTGTTCTACAACAAGAGGGTGAAGAAATACGACTTAAAAGAAGGAGATTACGTGCTGAAGAAGGTCATTCAGAAGCACAATAAGTTGGAAGCAAACTGACATGGACCTTACCAAGTTACAGAAGTTGTTCGACCAGGAACTTACCGAATGGCGACTCTAGAAGGAGAGGAATTTAAGAATGCATGGAATGCTGAACACCTACGCAAGTATTATCAGTGATGTAAAATGTAAAGCAGTTCCATCAATATGAATAAAACGATGATATTTCACCATCTTCTCTCCTTTTATTGAAATTTTTTCGGGGAATACTAGTGTTTAACACTACGCTGCTCGGCAGTAAAAAGAAGACGATAGTTCAAGCTCAGACCAACTCCGGTTGGTAAAAGGGCGAGAACAAACCATACTCCTTTGGTTAGGAGGTGTACACTAGCTCAGACCAACTCTGGTTGGTAAAAGGGCGAGTGGATATGATAGTTCGAACTCAGACCAACTCCAGTTGGTAAAAGGGCGAGAACAAACCATACTCCTTTGGTTAGGAGGCGTACACTAGCTCAGACCAACTCCGGTTGGTAAAAGGGCGAGTGGACATGATAATTCAAACTCAGACTAACTCCGGTTGGTAAAAGGGCGAGAACAAACCATACTCCTTTGGTTAGGAGGCTAACACTGGCTCAAACCAATTTTGGTAAAAGGGCAAGTGGACGAGATAGTTCGAACTCAAACCAACTCCGGTTGGTAAAAGGGCGAGAACAACATTCCTAAAAATGCCAACGTGTTTGGCTTGGAAGCAAAATACTCCTAAAAATGCCAATCTCGGTTGGTTAGGAAACAAGATATGCTCTCAAATACCAACTTATGTTGGTCGGGAGGTAAGATTATTGCAGAAAATACAAAAAGTTTCTCGTTGAACAAAATATTCCAAACTGTACCAAATATGGTTGGTCGGGGATAAAAATCCACTAACTGTAGTTGGTCGACGAGGAGAAAATATTCCAAATAGTACCACGTATAGCTGGTCGGGGATAAAAACCCACTAACTGTAGTTGGTCGACAAGCACAATTTAACAACCTTGGTTGGTTGGAAAAATTTTCAACATTTTTATACTCACTACTTCATTATTAAGTGACCGAGCAACATTACTAATACTTGTAATTTTTTATTACTAAGTTGGTCGATGAACCACACAATATTGTTATGCAAGCACGAATATAAAGTGTTTGACAAGTACAAGACAATAGTAATACAGATTTGCAAACAAAAATGAAAGTCTTTCATAAAATTCAAAATAAATTACAATTTACATTGATAATTACATGGATATGTATACTAACTGTTACATCAAAAATTCCTATTCTATTGGTTTTTTCACCTCAGCTTTCGATATAGGTTCCTCGCCAGCAGGCGGATCATTTAAAGACTGAGGAGAATTGATGAAGTTCAAATCCTTCAGCATCCTGACGTTCATCACAGAAGGTCGATCTAGAAGATGCTCGGGACGAGATACCTCGAGCTGAGAATGAAGATTGTAATCATCGAGGTATTTTGCAATTAAGCTCCGAGGAATGGCACGAGCTGGGATCCATTCCATGTCCAAATTATACGGTGGCACAGGCAAGTCAAGTACCCCAGGATCATAATAGTCCCACAGATAGTGTCCTTGTTCGAGCTTCAGCACGCCCAAGGCATTCAACCAGCCTTATTTGTAGCCCTCATTATTGGCATTCTGGATACGATCATCCAAATGGAATAGTGCTTCGTTGTATCCAGCCATCCAGAACTCCCTGGGCTGTTTGTGAAATTGAAATGTTAACCTTTCAAGCTTCTCGTGAAGACTCTGGATGAAAAGTTCATTAGTCTCCAACACTGAGTTCTTTGAAGAGAGTTGTTTTTCCAGTTCTCTAACTTTCTTAGACAGTTCAGACAAGGCTTGATTTTTTGCCATCAATTGGAATGCTTGGTTTTCCAATGCTGATTGAGTACGAACTTCTTCAATAGTACGACTAAGAGCTCTTGGTCGTCCTCGAGCAGGTTGAGTACTTTGTTCCTCGTCAACATTCTGAGTAACTCTTCCTCGTCCACGAGAACCTCTTCCTCGTCCCCGAATAGCAGTAGAAGGCCCAACTCTTCTCAAAGCCTCTAACTCTTCTCGCAACTTGGCATTCTCAACCTCTAAAAATGAAAATCCCTCATCATTCACTGGGATTGTAGCTGTTAAAGAAGAGGCTGCAGACTTCAATTGTGCCAGCTCTTTCTGAAAATTGTTATTCTCTTGCTCCAGCAGCTCGACAATCTGTCTACATGCTTCAACTTCACCCCTTAGGGTTCTCTCCCTAACATCATATCCAGCAATGAGCTTCTCGTAGCCCTTCTCGGAAGAAAGCTGTTGATATCTCTTCTCATATCCTTCATGCAACAAGGCGGTTAGTTCTTTATACTGATTTTGAAGGTTTTCTAAGGTACATTGAAGATCCTCGATCATTTCATAGTAAGCCACATTATTGACCACAGCTCGATCAAGTAAGCCCTTCAGGTACTGATAATCTTCGACTACCTGTTCTGAAGCATCATGACCAAGGATGTTGGTAACTTCTGATGCACTCAGGTCTGTGTGACCAGCCTTATAATATTCATGACATTGCTGCATCAGCTTTGTATCATTAGTAGATAGAAGATACATCCTGGCCAGAAACTAGCAGAGAAAGAAAAAGTAATCATCAAAAAAAAAATCAAGACAGAGTACAAATAGAAAAGAGACAATCGTATGGAAGAAAAGAACTCAAATTTTATTAGATCATAGTGCAGAATTACAAAGATCTTGGTTACACTTGACAAAGAAGAAAAATAGAAACAAATACCGAACAACTTCACACCTTTTCCTTGTCTCCCAAGACTTTCTCGGGAGGCTGGGACGAAGAGCTCGGTTGCTCAGTGGGAACAATGGGTTGGTCGGCTAGAGCTGGAACTTGTTCAGGAGGAGCAGGCAGAGATGAAAGCTCCTCGTCGGCAGGTTGAGTAAGGATTGGATCACCCACAACCATTGAAGATTCTTCGGAGGCAGCTTCGTCCTCTTCTTCATCTTCAATATTTGGGGGAGGACCAGGGAGATGCTGTTGAAACAGTTCTGAGTCCTCATTAATCTTCAATTCTTGCAGGGCAGCAACCCAACCATCTCGGAAGTATTTAAGACTCCCATATTGCACTTGAGTCATCATGGCTGCTACCCCCCCTGTTCCACCCTTTGTCCCAGCCAGTGTTGAAGGACTTCTTTACTGCCATTTTTCTTTTTATTTTCTCTGAGGAGAGCTTCTCGGATAGAATATCCTCGGTGGCCTTCAACTTAGCTTCCACCTCCTCCTTCTGGCGATTCACTTCTCGCAGAAGGGACAATTCTTCTTCTGCCATTTTCAACTTATTCTCAAGCTCCCCAAAGTTCATGAGCTTCTCGGCATACTTCTTTTTCTCTCCCTCCAAATCTTTCACCTTATTTTCCAAACCTTTGGAAACTTCAACGAGCTGCACCTTCTCTGCCTCAACTGCAGCCAACTTCTTCTCCCATTCAGCCTTATCCTCGTCATACTTTTGACGGGACTCCTTCAAAGATTTGGTCAAACCCAGTAAAGCATCCTCCACTCCGGACGAGGAGCTAGAAGCCTTGATCGCTTCATCCTTCTTCACAATGGTGTTAAAGCAACTCACCAGCTGAAAAAAGGAGATAATGATAAGTCAGCACAGAGATACATGTATTGATGGAAAGAAAGAAAATTCAGAATATGAGAAACTTACTGAAGCAATGTGACGAGTAGCCAGGGCTGTAAGCATATCCCTAGACATATTCTCCTCAATTCCTTGGACTTCAGGAATGGTTCAAGTCTTCACCGAGCTCATAGCAGAGCTCGGAGGAATAATAGTTGGAACACCAGCTCCACTAACTTGGAGCTGGGGAATGTTTTCAGCCAAATTGACCGAGGAGGATTTCTTCAGTCTCCTCGGTGGCATTTCAACAGTTTCAACCAAAGAAGAGCTTTTGGTTGGGGAGATGGTGACCACTTCCACAGGGGCATCCTTCTTGCTCGGAGCCACTGGGGGCTTCTTGGTAGCCTTCTGAGGAGCAATAGAAGGGGCAACATCTACCTTCTTTGTCTCCTTTTGGACATCAATTTTGTTTCTTTTTCCATCTCCAGCAGAGGTAGTCTCCTCAAAGATAGCAGGAACTCTTCTTTTACCCATTTTCTGGCTCAAAGGAATATGAGAGTCTGGTGAAGAATCCTCAGGAACTGGCGTTGGTTCACCAGTACTGATTACAGGGTGAGCAGTGAAAGAGGTTGTATAACTCCTATATTGCAACAAATATGAAGCAGACCTGATGTGTTCGTCTGCAACTCTCTGATGCAAACTCCAGATAAGTTTCAAATGCTTAATATTTACTTCTGATTCTTTTGGAGTCTTTCTTTTGCTGTCAACTGCAAACAAATGCATAATGAAATATCAGTCATACATTTTATCAAACATAATGAAATCATAATTTCAGAAATAAAATAAAATGAAAATAACCTATCCCATTGCCATATGGAGGGCATCTGGGACCTTGATACACTTCATCTCCAATCAAAGGGGCATGTTGCCAGTTTTTGATAACTACCCCATGTTCAAAGTAATCCCTATTAGCATTAGGGAGGTTGACTACTAAAGCCCTATTCAAAAATCTAGTTTTTAAATAAAAAATATTATCTAGAACAGCCCACCTATAACAATACATAATCTCAGGAATTCCTATACGGGTTCCGTGAGTTTGATTTAACCTATACACCCCATTAACTATTCTCCAGGTGTTGGGGGCTATTTTTACAGGAACAACATCGAAATAATGACAGAACTCTAAGCACAAAGGGTTTGGTGGAAAAGAAAATCCACATTCAGCAATAAAGAGGCTGGGGAACCAATGTCCCTCAGCCAAACGAAAATAATCTAAAGGCTCAGAAAGATCCTCCAGAGTTACCCAAGATGGAATAGAAAAATCAGAACGGAATTTCTCAAGAGATTCAATAACATAAACCATGGCGAATAAAAGAAATGAAGAAGAAGGAAGAAGATCTTACAGGAAAAAGGGAGATCTATTGACAATGAACGAAGAAAAGGATGAACGCACTAGAGAGAGAAAGACTATGGAAAACTCAAAAGCAGAAATTGGAAAAGGTAGAAGACGATGGGATTGCCTATGAAGCTTAAATAATTTGCCTTGGGAAACGGCGAAAGAAATGATTACAAAAAAGAAACTATTACGCTACCGGCGGCTAAAAGGACAAAAAGTGCGCGAAGATCGAAGCGCTTATAAAAATTCAAAAAGCCAGATTCTGCGAATCTTAAAGGACGTTCGAAGACGGAGAAAATGCTCCTAAAAACCAGGAAGGTCATTTAATATTGCCATATACCGAGAAAGAATGTTCCATATTCCTCAAAGTTCGAAATATGAAACATTGGGGGCTTCTGTTGATACCAAAATTAGTATGCTGATATAGACGAATAATAAGAAGACACGTGTCGGTCTACGTGGCACAATAGCAACGAGGAAGGTTATTTCCCCGACCAAGTCATACTCACTCCGAGCAGCAAGTGTACTCCGAGGAACTCTAATACTCCGAGGAACTCCAACACTCCGAGGAACTCCTGAACAATGAGCGGCTAAGGCGGTCCGAGCTGCATCTCGGCCACAGCATTGATTGCCAGATAATCAACAGTTTAACTATTCATTGAATGCTTATCATATAGACGTATATTCTTAAAGGGCATTAATTTTTTACCCTTTCACATGTACAGCCTAAGGGCTATAAATACATTGTATCACCCTCATTCAAAGAGATCGGATTTTCTTGATAGAATTACATATCGAGAACTCCAAAACACTTGGCAATAACAGAAACAGTGGACGTAGGCCATTCTTATAAGGCTGAACCACTTTAAAATTCTTTGTCTCATTTATATTTATCTGTGATTAAATAATTAGAAGCAATCTAATTTTTTACATCAACAGTAAGGTTTTGTTTTAAATACCTTAACTTTTCACTTAAAGCTTTTGGGATATTTTTACAAAATATTTTCTAAGTGTTGGAGCGGACTTTTTCGTCAAATTTAAGAATGAGTAATTTTTTCTAAGTGTTGTAGCGTACCTCGATTTTGACGCCCAGGTCGTTCAAGAGAGATTGATATCTCGTTCGAGCGACATAGGCATGTCGCGAGATGTCATTTGAACGACATTTATAAGTCGTTCGCGCGAGACTGCTATCTCGTTTGAATGAGCACGTTTTTTGAGGTGGCATGTTTTTCCATAAAAAATCATTCTATGGTTTCGTTTTTATCAAGACGTCTTAGCGTTTTACAAAACAGAAAAACTGTGAAAGCATAATTCCTTTGGATTCTTCCTTTTAGGGTTTAATCCCTCTTTTGTTTACAATTCACAAAACTCCCATATGCTTTAATGAATTATTTTGGTTTTCAAGAACACAACTTTTTTCTGTTGTTTACCTTTGTGGGGAGAACTCTACAACTGGAGAGTTGCGTGCTATTAAGGAGGGAGTCTCTACGGAGTGTTTTGGGCTGCGGTCCTTGTGGTATAGCTGCGCGTGAACCACTGCAGATTTCTAGCTGTTGCTTTGGGGGTTTAACGAAGACATCGTGGATTACACTTATGGTCGATTATCAGGTTGTATGTAAGTCAATGGTTTTGTAAATTCTACAAAGTTCTAGAAATAAAAGGTTTTGCCCTGCGGGAATTTTTCCTGAATATTTGTGTCACATGCTTTATTTATTTATGGGTTGACACATGCACACACGTTGTTGCAAGTTTGGGGGATAAATTGAGGTGGTTTAAAAATAGACTCTAATTAAATAAGTGTGCCAAAATATGCGTATTCCTATTTTTCGTAAAATCGTGTGATATTGATTTTTTTTTTGAAAATCAGTTTTGTGAAATTCCAATGAAACATTCATTTAATATGATGCCTGTTTTTTACGGGTCGAATTATGCCTACTAGAAAGCTCGTATGGAATCTTGTTTAAAATCCATTGACGAGCGTGTTTGGTTGCTTTGTGAAAATGGGTGGACACCTCCCACGGTCACCGTTGATAGTATCACCTCTTTAAAACCCGTGTCAGCCTGGACTGAAGATGATTATAAAATGTCTAATTTTAATTCCCATGGTTTGAGTGCTATTTCTGGAGTCGTCACTCCCAACGAGTTCCGTCGAATTATGACGTGCACAACGTCTAAAGAGGCATGGGATGTTTTGAAATGACATATGAGGGTACGAACACGGTTAAAGAATTAAAATTACAAAATTTGGCCACCCAATTTGAGACTATCACCATGTCTGAGTCTGAATGCTTTGATGATTTTTATGCACGTTTGTCGGACATTGTTAAGACTTATTTTAATTTAGGTGAGGTGATTGATAACACGCGTGTCGTTAAAAAGATTTTGAGATCTCTTTCAAAACGTTATATTCCTAAAATCACTGTTTTGAACTCTTTGGAAAATTTGAAATCACTTAAGTTGGAAGAACTTGTAGGAGATATTAAATCTATGAGATTGACATGTTTCCCAAAATCATTAAGGCTAAGGATAATGGCGTTGCTTTAAAGACTCATTTTAAGAAAAAGAAAGAAAAAGTTTGTGAGTTCGTTTCTGAGGAAGATTTTGATTTTAAAGATATGGCCTTGTTTGCGAAAAATTTCTCAACATGAACAAAAATAATTCTTCTAATAAAAAGACATTTTTTGAGAAAAATAAAAATAAAGGAAAGGACAAAGAAAACGGTGAGAGGGAAAAAGAGAATGACTCAAATGAGGAGTGTGAGGAGGAGTTTGATAACGTGACTTGTTTTGAATGTGGGGGGTAAGGGGTATAAGTCGTTTGAGTGTCTTACGTGGCTTCAAAAGAAAGGAAAGAGAGTTGCCATGCCCGTCACACTTAGTCATAGTAGTGAAGGTGAGGGTGATGAGACTAGTCGTGAGAAGTTTGTTGCTTTTTCGAGTCGTGTGAGAACACCCACTTTGTCTCACGTTGATAGAGTTCATGAGAGCACCGGTGATGACTCGAGTGTTTCTAGTGGAGATGAGAGAGAGTTTGAGAGTGGAGATGAAAGTGAGCTCCAAAAAGTCTTTAGAGATTTGTATATCGAGACCTTGAAAACAAAGAAGTATAATAGAGATTTAGTTCGTCGGGGTTTAGATTTGGAGAGAGAGAAGGAGGTTTTAAGAAAGGAGAAGTGCACGTTGTCTAGTCTGACGACACCTGTATCCCAACTCGAGAATGATCTTGAACGTGTCAGGGTGGTCAAAGTCAATTTTGAGAACGCACCTAAGAAGGCTGAAAAGGTGGTTCTTAAGGGTAAAGGTGAGAAGTTAGGAATAAGTCATGATGGTGCTTCTACTTACCAATTAGCACCCGAGCCGGTTCTCACTTTAGTGTTAGATTCACATGAGTCTCACCCTAACCCACCTAGGCGTCCCATTCCTATTAGGAGAGCGCGTCCTAGAGTTTTTTAGAAATGTGTACCTAGTCCTATTTATGTTTGTTCCCATTGCAAGAAGAGAGGACACCTTAGGGAATTTTGTTTTAAGTTGGGTATGTATCACGTTTTGCTTCTACACGTGTTTCTGCCACACATGCACCCACACATGATACTTTACATGCTCCTGGAGACTACACGAGAGAGTTTGCACATTTAGGTGAGCAAGTTAAGTTTTTGGTCAAAACTTCACAAAATTTTATGGAGGTTTTTCATAAGTTGGCACCACCTTTGAAAAACCCCTCTGCACCAAACGATTGAGGTTTGACTTGTTTACTAGCATATGATGTTTTCCATGATGCCATTATTTGCCTATTTCTAGTATGTATCATTTTTGTATGTTTTCCATTTTTTTAGAGAAATTTTGAAAAATACAAAAAGATTTTATTTTGATAAAATTTGTGAAAAATCCAAAAAGATTTTTGTATTTTGTTTGCGCCTTTTATGGATGGACACTTAGGATGATCGAGTCACAACATTATTCCATTCTTTCATGTGACTATTTGATAGTGTTTTGAGACAATAGGTCAATTCATCCATGTGCTTTATAATGTTTGGAGTCATTGAGATGTAATTTAGTGTTACTTCATACATATTTGACTCATGCACGGATTTATTTGATTATTGTGCTTGTCTTATCACATGTTGGTTGGGAGTTTTCACTTCAATCCTGTCCTTAAAACGAACCAAGCGCGATAAAACTTGATGAGAAAGTTGTGCATGTAAGAGCCGTTTGTGAGGTTGTGTGCTTTATTTGAAAACGAGGAAGGGCTGCGAAAGGTTTACATTTGACATTTTCGAATACTAAGCCACCGTTATATCGGACCTAAAAAATTGAAGAATTTTATTATCCGGGGTCCAAAGAGGTTTAAAAGAGCCCGAAGAAAAATTTAAAGGCAATAAAAAGAAATTCATGCCAAAAAGGAGCCAATTAGATTTTTGCACCAATTCTCCAAAGTTTGAGAATTTAGTTTAACACCTCTAAAAGAAAATACATATGAGGGAGTTTGGTTGGAGATTTTATAATGGGTTTACACGTCCTTAAAAGTCTTGAAAAAACGATACATAGTTTTGGACGTTATTGGTGTGGAAATCACTTTGACTTTGATTTGTTGATTTGCATAAGGCGATGTCATCTAAATTCAACAAATTTTTACACCTAAGGATACTTTTGATGATCATTCGTTAAGGGTACACGTATGCATCGTGCACGTATGATTGATTGAGTTGATTTACCTATCTAATGTGTTCACACCCATTCATCCCATTACCATGACTTGGTTGTTTGAGTTTAAATCCATGGTGTGATTTTTGGTATCTTATTTTTGTATAAAAAATTGAAAAATAAAAAATAGTTTGTGAAATTTTTTAGACATACCTTTGCATGCGTGTAGTTCGATCCATGTTTGCATTGCACTTTATCGTGACACTCCATGTTTTGATTGTTTCTTCTTATCTATCTATTTGGGGACATCATAAAAAGGGGAAGAAAGAATTATCATATTATGGGGGAGATTTGATTATTAATGCTTTATTCTTATATCATTTCAAACTCGATGCGTCACGAAGGTTTTTCTTTATCTCATGTGTGTAGGTACGAAGATTGAAGATCATTATGTTGCACACCCTGATGAGAGAAGCTTTGAGATTTGACGAAGATGTTTGAAGAACTTGCAAATTTATTCATGGGAGGCTAGATTTGTATAGGCATTGTGGTTTTTGATAATTCGGATTTTTTATGTATGTACCGGCATAGACATAGCGGGAGATTTGTAAGGACATATTTTTATAAGTTCGTTATCAATTTAGTATGTCATATACCGCTACACCGTCGAAAAGCTTTCAAGAACATTTAAGCATCAAAGACGAATCTGAATGTCAAGTTCTTCAACATTCAAGACTCCGCGGAGTTTACTTTGGTAAGCTTTTGTTTTAAATACCTTAACTTTTCACTTAGGGTCCGTTTGATAGCACAAAAATTCCAAGGCAAATTTCCAAAAGTTGGAAAATTCTGGTATTTTCTAGCTTTTAGGCTGTTTGATAGCCTCAATTTGCCCTGGAATTTGTTTTCTATGTATAACACCCCTTAAGCACAATTTGCCACCCTAAGGTGGAATTCAATTCTTTGGGGGGGGGGGGGGGGGGGGGTAGGTTTTTGTTTGCCATCTTTGGGTGGCAAATCACCTAAAACCAACTTTTTTTTATAACTCTATATATTTCATAAATATATAAATATATATTGTTAATAAATATATAAATATATATATATTTCGTATATTTTAATATATATTCATATATTTTATATATTTTAGCACATATATGTATATTGCGTATATTTCGTATATTTATATATATTTCATATATTTATATATTTCTTACATTTATATAATTTATATAATTTATATAATTCATATATTTTAATATATATTTATGTTTCGTAAATTTTGTATATTTCATATATTTCATATATTCCTTATATTTATATATTTTGTATATTTCATATATTTAATATATATTATTAACAAAATATATATATTCTGTATATAGAGAATATAATATTATGTATATATGTAAATATATATTCTATATATATGTATATATTCTGTAAAAAATATATATTTAATATATTCACTATATAATATAATATAAATTCATATATTCTGTAAATAATATATTATATTTTCATAGATTTTGTATATTTAATAGATTTTATACATTTAATAATATAAATATTATTATTATTATACATGAAGGAGAGTGGATTCCCCGATTTTAAACTCTTTTAAAATTATAATATTTTCTTTTTCTGAAATAGATGCGGAAGCGTAAAAGGTGATGGTTCAACTTAAATACCAAAATTTTAATTTCTATCTAAATTAAAATTATAAACACAAGTGAAATATGATGAACACACATACTAATTTAAATTTCACTTAATCCATATTAATTAATCCAAGTCCTAGAATTTGCCTAAGTCATATTTATCATAATTTCCAAATTAGGTCAAACCAATTTTAACACATTAAATTAATGACTTGAATCAACTACATTTACCCTCACATAATTATGTAGCACCAAATAAAAAATGAGTAGTGATTAAAACTCAATTTTATCTTGAATTACCTAAGCATGCGTTCTAGGTGAGTATAGTCAGATAAAATATACAATGAAACCACTATGCCGCAATGTACGAGGAAAAACCCACAACGGGAAACAACCTCGGTCGGCCCTAGCCTCAAATCCACTAAGTACGGAATTTACAATTACAAGACAAAAGACTTACATCACATGACTCGATCCCTCTCAAGCCTCGGCGCTCCTTCTTGCAAATACCTCCACCTAGCGAATAACCCCGGAGCTCCACCGCGATCTCGAAATCCACCGATCGGACTTTATGTGGTCACCGTCACCCGAACTAGGAGCCTTTCTCCAAGTGGGTAAATCACGAAAACGTCTTCTTCTTTGTGGGATTTAGAAGCAAATCCAAACCTCTCTTCAAACTAATGTAGAGATAAAACACGGTGCCAAACTCCAAGCAAGATGTGCATATATGAACTTGGATAAACAAAACAATGGGTGTAAACTAGAGTGATAAATGATTTTCTCCTTGAAAATTAACACTAAAAAACAATGAACTTTTTCTAAAACAATTTTGCTCTCAAACACTCTCTAGAGGTTGGTAGGATATGAAAAAGTTAAACTTAAAAAATTTATTCCCGCACAGAGATATTCAGCAAAAAGTAGTGGGGTAAAACCAAGTGGGAAAGTGGGCAAAACTGCTCATAACTGCTAAAAAAAACTGTTCCCGCCAAATCTCGTTCAAACGACATTTCGTTCGAACGACATTCTCGTTCGAACGAGTCTTCGAACGAAATTCCATTATGAACTCGTTAGAAGCTCGTTAGAACGATCATCTCGTTCGAACGACATTTCGAACGAAGTTCCAGTATGCCATAATGGGAAGTCGTTGGCAATCTCGTTCGAACGACTTGTGGTCGAACGACAATCTCATTCGAACGACACTTCGAACGAACTCACAGAATGTTCAAAAATTCTTTTTAAGCCCAGAAACTTTTATATACTTTATATATAAGTTTTAATAGAAACCATTCTGAAAACAAAACACAGTTTTAAAAACCTAACACCCAATATAAACTGTTTCAAGCTCATATATATATATGTAATGCATTCATACCTTGGGAGCATGGAACCACTGTTGATGACGTTGAAACGAGGCACATAAACCACATCATTTTGATGAAGCCTTATACACATGGCCGCTACGTCTTCAACAAACACGTCATAGGCTTGAAAGATGATCAATATACTCTATCCTATGACTCAAACATTTTTGTCCGGAATTGAGCCAAAACTACAAAGTACTCAATTGAAAATTTGTGTCCTTACAAATCTCCCCCTTTGGCTATTCTGGGACAAAAACTATACAAAAATCCTAAAGGGCCGTCAAGCTCTACTAGACTAATAAAAAATCCCACCCAAAATAAAATTACAATGCTTGACACAAATAACCCAAAGGATCAACAATCTTTGCCATTGAAAGTTGTCGTTTTATGAAATAATTCCTGCACACTTAGACAAACACATTACACGCATAGGGAATATCAAAATAGTTATTGCAAATAAAGTTAACTACTCCCCCTAAATTAATTCTCTCCCTTATCAAACAAATGATCAACTTAGAAAGACGTCTCCCCCTAAGATAAATCTCACCCAAACTAAGATACGATAATAATAGGATTAGATACCATTTCTCCCCCTATCATTCTCCCCCTTTTTGTTTAGGAATAGACAAAGGCTAAAGAATCAAAACAATAACTTATTTCCACCAAATACAATATATGCACCCTCTAAACTAAGCAGAGGATAAAAGAATGGGATAACAAGCTGAAACATGTAATTGTGCATATAGTGATGAGAACGTTAAAGCATATGGGCAACAAAAGTTAAACTAATCCAAACAATAACATCGGATACCAATTAGGATGCAATAAAATGATACCAATATGATATATAAATTATTAAGCATGTGATATCAACAAAATTGCAATAAGATGGATACCAGGTATGAATTAAAGCATATATGGATTAGAAATCAAAGCAAAGACTAAACAAAAATATCAAATATATGTATACATAATATATATCAAAGAGACTCAAGTACACATGTATAGATATAAACACACAAATGACACACACACAAAATATAATAGGAGTTTTTCATACTCGTATGGCAAAAATGTGTCATATGAAAACGAAAGTGTTGGGGTGTGCACTAGTAACGATTAAATTTAGACCCAATCACTTAAAACATGTTCACGGAGTTCTCAATTGATTGTAAACTTCATCACATTTGAATATAACCTCATGTGACAATATAAATTGAACTCAATGAACAAACATACCCAATGCATACAAGCCTAGCATATTGATGATTCTACAAACCAATAGAGTCATGACATGAAATACGCAACTAGGATAAACGAACATTGTGCAAACCGTTGATATACCATCCAATCTCCCTCAATAAGCATTTATTAATTTTGAATGAATATATCAATCAAACATAGGCCTTGGAAATTATTTTTTCTTTTTAATGCCATATTTTCTGTTTTTAGGCCTTTGGACCACGTATTTCTTTTAGGCCCATTCAAAACGGTGGCTTACAATCGCAAGGATCACTAAGTCCTTTAGGAGCCCTTCCCCATGCACATTTATAGTTATCATGTTTTCATTTTTCACACAAATCTCACGTGCAACGGATTTTGACATGCACTAGTCCTCCTAAGTCACAAATATGTACATGACAAGATTGGAAGGGGAACACCTCACAAAGCTCAAATATACAAATGAAGTTAAGATTCAAAAGATCTCGTGCATGTGTGAATAGAGACATATAAAAATAGAATCCATTAGATCAATACAAAATCCAACTACTCCATAAAAAGAATATGGTAAAGAACATTTTAAGGATTGACAATCTAAACCAAAAAGTTCTAGCCACATGGGAGCGTCAAATAAGGGATTCAAACACAAGTATATGCCACCTAAAGTGTGTCAAACAAAAATACACACAAACAAGATCTTTTTGAGTTTTTGTAATTTTAACCAAAAATAAAAAGTATATACTCAAAAGACAAACAAAAATCATTTGAATTTTTCATTGAGCTTAAATTTCCAAGAGATAAAATCCAAATAATAAACAAAAATCTTTTTGTATTTTTCATCTAATGCAAACAAAATGAAGGAATAAAATATAAAAGAGATAAACAAAAATCATAATTCTAGTATGTGATAAGTATGGAGCATAGACTAGAAAATGATTAAATAAGCATACTTTTAGCATGATAATATATCATGAAGCACAAAAGCTAAAGTATGCAAACACTAACACATTCATCCTTTAGATTTAGCAAGGGAGGAAGCATGTGAAAGTAAATGAGAATCAAAAACCCTATTTTGCAAGGCAACTAAGTCAGATTTCCTAACCCAAATTAATGAAGAATGACTATCTTGGGGTGTAGGAATTTTAACTACCTTGGTTGCTTTACGTTGGGATTTTCTAGAAATTCGTTTAAGATCAAAATAAAATATCCTAAGATGAACTTTTCGACCACAAAATGTACAAGTAAAAACATGTCAAAAAGATTTACCTAAGGGGTGATTTCTAAAAACATTCCTAGTAGATTCTCCTAAAACATAGGTTTTGGTATTATAAGAAGATTCATTACAAGTATTGAAGCCTAAACCACAAGTGTCATTTTTAATTTGGACCGTTCCTAATATTTTATCTAATTTTTTCGAACGACACTCCAAATCAAATTTGACATTACTAGTCTTTTAATTTATTTTGCAATTCTAAAATGTTAGACTCTAATAAAATATTTCGCTCTTCAAAAGCAAGAAGATCCTTTTTCAAGAATTCCATTAAACCCCTAAGGATATCTCTCTCGCCTTTTATATATTCAAGCTTCTCTAGAAGAGATTTTTCTCGTGTCCTAAGGTCTTCAACCAACATACTATCATCAACGACCTTGACACTCTCTCTTAAACTAGCTTGTAACTTAAAATTAGCTCTTTTCAATTTAATAGATTCTTTATAAAGTTCTTGAAAAGCATTTTGAAGTTCACTCACATTAACCTCTTCTTCATTTTCACTCTCTCTTTCTTCTCCACTCTTACTATCACCACAAACAAGGGAATCATAAACAATGACCTTGGAAGTGTCATGTGTTAAAGTTTCATCAATCGATGAGTTCTCACTATCACTCACATGACTAGCCATAAAAGCCACAAAATTAGGCTTAGTGGGGGAATCGGGTTCCTCTTCCTTATCACTATCACTAAGGGTCGCATTATATGAAATGGGTTGTTTACCCTCTTTCCTTAGTTTAGTGGGGCACTCAGAATCCCTATGGCCATAACCCTCACAACCAAAACACCTATTTGACTCGTCCCTATTTAATTGTTCATTGATAGGTTTAGGGATCTTCTCGTCTTTGTCATACTTATAAGTTTCAAATTTCTTGAAATCATTTTTAAATTTATCTTTGTTAAATTTAAGAAATTTTCTAAATTTACGAGCAAACAAAGCCATGTTTGTCGAGTCACTATCACTCTCGCTCTCTACTACTTGTTTGACCTCTTTTCGGGCTTTTAAAGCAACGCCCTTTTCAATTTTCTTTTCAGTTTTAGAGGGAACACATGTCTAGTTCATAGGTTTGTAAATCACCTACAAGCACTTCTAATTTCGTAGAGGTTAAAGTTGGTAAAGAATTTAAAACGATCACTTTTGAAATAAATCTATCAGGTAGGGACCTTAAAATAGTCTTTACAACTCGGTTTCAAATTTTTAAATTTAAAACGGTCACTTTTGAAATAAATCTTTTTGAAATAAAGTTTCATTATCGTTCATTTTGATGGTTTCAAATTGAGTGGTGAGGTTTTGAAGTTTTGAAGCTTTAACGACACTAGTTCCTTCATGAGTTAGTTGTAAAATATCCCAAGCTTCTTTAGCGGTTTCATAATGCGTCGGAATTCATCCGGTGTGACAGCGCTAAACAAGGTATTTAAACCTCGGGAATTAAAATTAGAAAGTTTAAACTCATTCTCAGTCCATCTATCGGCCGGTTTGGGAACACGTTCATTTTCAACTAAGTGAGTTGGTGGGGACCACCCGTTAACAACAGACATCCAAACTCTTTCGACGATAGATTTTAGTGCCGATTTCATTCGCGCTTTCCAATACGCGTAGTTAGAACCATCGAAAATAGGAAATTTTTAAAATGGGGAAAATTCCATTTTAGCCAAAAATTATTTAAAGGAACTTTAACGAAATAATTTATCGCTTTGGCTCTGATACCAATTTGAAGGAGCGTGGATCCCCCGATTTTAAACTCTTTTAAAATTATAATATTTTCTTTTTCTGAAATAGATGCGGAAGCGTAAAAGGTGATGGTTCAACTTAAATACCAAAATTTTAATTTCTATCTAAATTAAAATTAAACACAAGTGAAATATGATGAACACACACACTAATTTAAATTTCACTTAATCCATATTAATTAATCCAAGTCCTAGAATTTGCCTAAGTCATATTTATCATAATTTCCAAATTAGGCCAAACCAATTTTAACACATTAAATTAATGACTTGAATCAACTACATTTACCCTCACATAATTATGTAGCACCAAATAAAAAATGAGTAGTGATTAAAACTCAATTTTATCTTGAATTACCTAAGCATGCGTTCTAGGTGAGTATAGTAAGATAAAATATACAATGAAACCACTATGCCGCGATGTACGAGGAAAAACCCACAACGGGAAACAACCTTGGACGGCCCTAGCCTCAAATCCACTAAGTACGGAATTTACAATTACAAGACAAAAGACTTACATCACATGACTCGATCCCTCTCAAGCCTCTGCGCTCCTTCTTGAAAATACCTCCACCTAGCGAATAACCCCGGAGCTCCACCACGATCTCGAAATCCATCGATCGGACTTTATGTGGTCACCGTCACCCGAACTAGGAGCCTTTCTCCAAGTGGGTAAATCACGAAAACGTCTTCTTCTTTGTGGGATTTAGAAGCAAATCCAAACCTCTCTTCAAACTAATGTAGAGATAAAACACGGTGCCAAACTCCAAGCAAGATGTGTATATATGAACTTGGATAAACAAAACAATGGGTGTAAACTAGAGTGATAAATGATTTTCTCCTTGAAAATTAACACTCAAAAACAATGAACTTTTTCTAAAACAATTTTGCTCTCAAACACTCTCTAGAGGTTGGTAGGATATGAAAAAGTTAAACTTAAAAAAGTTATTCCCGCACATAGATATTCAGCAAAAAGTAGTGGGGTAAAACCAAGTGGGAAAGTGGGCAAAACTGCTCAAAACTGCCAAAAAAACTGTTCCCGCCAAATCTCGTTCAAACGACATTTCGTTCGAACGACATTCTCGTTCAAACGAGTCTTCTAACGAAATTCCATTATGAACTCGTTAGAAGCTCGTTAGAACGATCATCTCGTTCGAACGACATTTCGAACGAAGTTCCAGTATGCCATAATGGGAAGTCGTTGCCAATCTCGTTCGAACGACTTGTGGTTCGAACGATAATCTCGTTCGAACGACACTTCGAACGAACTCACAGAATGTTCAAAAATTCTTTTTAAGCCCAGAAACTTTTATATACTTTATATATAAGTTTTAATAGAAACCATTCTGAAAACAAAACGCAGTTTTAAAAACCTAACACCCAATATAAACTGTTCCAAGCTCCTATATATATATGTAATGCATTCATACCTTGGGAGCATGGAACCACTATTGATGACGTTGAAACGAAGCACATAAACCACGACATTTTGATGAAGCTTTATACACTACGTCTTCAACAAACACTCATAGGCTTGAAAGATGATCAATACACTCTATCCTACGACTCAAACGTTTTTGTCCGGAATTGAGCCAAAACTACAAAGGACTCAATTGAAAATTTGTGTCCTTACAATACATACTAAATATATATTATTATATATTATATTTTCATAAATTTTGTACATTTAATAGTTTTTGTACATTTAATAATATAAAAATTATTATTATACATACTAAATATATATTATATACATTTAATAATATAAAAATTATTATGAATATATATACAAAATATATGAATATATATTATATTATTTCCAAAATATATATATTCCGCAAATAATATAATATATATTCATATATTCATATATTAAATATACAAAATATATGAATATATATTGTATAATAATTTACGGAATATATATATTCCGCAAATAATACAATATATATTCATATATTTTGTATATTTAATATATATATTCTGTAAACAAATTTTTCACATTTATATCTATTTTTCAGCTTTTGTGTTTGATAGAAAATGTGGAAAATTGATGATTTTCCAACTTGTATCAAACAGACACAAGTTGAAAAATATTCATTAGTCAAATTTAAGAATGAGTAATTTTTTCTAAGTGTTGGAGCGTACCTCGATTTTGACGCTCAGGTCGTTCAAGCGAGATTAGTATCTCGTTCGAGCGACATAGGCATGTCGCGAGATGTCGTTTGAATGACATCTGTAAGTCGTTCGCGCGAGACTGCTATCTCGTTCGAACGATCACGTTTTTCGAGACGTCGTGTTTTTCTATAAAAACTCATTTTATGGTTTCGTTTTTATCAAGACGTCTCAGCATTTCACAAAACAGAAAAACTACGAAAGCATAATTCTTTTGGCTTCTTCCTTTTAGGGTTTAATCCGTCTTTTGTTTACAATTCACAAAACTCCCATATGCTTTAGTGAATTGTTTTGGTGTTCAAGAACACAACTTTTGTTGTTGTTTACCTTTGTGGGGAGAACTCTACAACCGGAGAGTTGCGTGCTATTGTGGAGGGAGTCTCTACGGAGTGTTTTGGGTTGCGATCCCTGTGGTATAGCTGCGCGTGAACCACTGCAGATTTCTAGCCGTTGCTTTGGAGGTTTGACGAAGACACCATGTGTTACACTTGTGGGCGATTATCAGGTTGTATGTAAGTCAATGGTCTTGTAAATTCTTCAAAGTTCTAGAAATAAAATGGTTTTCCCTGCGGAGATTTTTCCTAAATATTTGTGTCACTTGCTTTGTTTATTTATGAATTGACACACACACACGTTGTTGCAAGTTTAGGGGCTGAATTGAGGTGGTTTAAAAATAGACTCTAATTAAATAAGTGTGCCAAAATAGAAATTTGCGAATTTAATCAATTATCACACACTTACGTTTTTCAATTCCCATCTTTATCAAATAGAATATATTATATTCCTTTACCAAATCATACTACTTAAGACACTCTTAAATGGACTCTTTCTAGTAATGGAATTTTGACTTCAAATAATGCTTATCATGTTCTTAAAACCAATACTAGAACTTTTTCACATTTCAAAGAGTTGTGGAATTCATTCATTCCCCCTAGAATTTCCATTATTTAATGGAGACTTTTCCACAATAGGCTGCCAACACATGACCAGCTTCAAAGAAATGGAATAAGATTTCCTTCAAGGTGTTCTCTGTGTAAAAATGCCTTGGAAGATGCAAATCATCTATTTATTCTCTGCCCATTTGCTAAAAAGATATGGAATCCGTTCTTCAATGCATTTAATTTAGTTTCCTATCTCAAAGACTCCCTTACAGACTTGGAAGGCAATAATCAAAGTTCACTTCAATTTTCAGCTAAAAATGTGTGGATTGCTGGCTTTCGTGGATGTCTAGACTCCATCTGGAAAAGTAGAAATCAAGCTATATTTCAGTCCACATCTCCTTCTTTTCACCATTGCATTGCTTTCATTAAAGGTTGTATTCAATCCATTCATTCTATCATTCCTGGTGCAATGAACACTCAACTTCTTACCTCTCTATTCTGCACAACCTGGGAACTCCTGGCAAGTTTAGGAAAGCTCCATCTATAGTGCCTGTGCATTGGGAGAAACCTCTTCAAGGATGGCTCAAACTCAACACTGATTTGCTTTCTCTTGGGAATCCTGGAATCGTAGTCATAGGAGGAGTATTCAGGACATTTGGAGGATTTGTCAGAGGTGCTTTTTGCTCTAATATTGGCATTCAATCAGCATATTATGCAGAAATTATGGATGGCTCCTATTACAAGAATAAAAATGGCCATGAAATTCAATTGGAACGACATTTGGATAGAGTGTGATTCCACTCTTGTGGTTGATGCTCTTAGTTCATCTTCTTTTATGCCTCATTGGAATCTATGGGCCGGATGGAGCAATTGTCTTTTCTGGCTATCCAATAAAACTTAAAGGATTTCTCACTTTTTCGTAGAAGGAAACATGGTTGCTGACAAACTATCTAAGATAGGCATTCAAAATCATAGCCTTAAATGGTGGTGGTCCTCCCCTCCAAAAATTTCTGACTTTGTTCAAAGAGATGCCTTGCATCTTCCTAATTTTAGATTCAGAAATTAGTCTTCTGATTTCTTTTCTGCTTTGGAGTAATCTTCTCATCTTGGACTTTGTAGAGGGTTTTCCTCCTCATCTAAACTTTCTTTATTTTTAATAATATTCTTTGCTTAGGACCCTCCTAGGCATGAGTTCGATAAAAAAAAAATCTCGTTGTTGGAATCTCTTATTCCCCCCCCCCCCCCCCCCCCCCACACACACACACACCACCACCACGACCACCACCACACACACACACACCCTTCAGCTCTTAATGTTGGAGTACTCGGGTTCAATTGTAGCTCATGTTGTTAATAAGTTTGTCACTGGGGCATTAATTTTTGGTTCAAGGTTATAATATGGTCTTGGATAACACATTGATTGGACATTAAGGCCTTAAGAAACACCACGATTTTGGACATCTCAGGTGGTTGTGCCTTATGGAAGTACCAACAACATTTTGGGATGGATTTGATATCATTGTAGTGTGAATGAAGAATCACTAGTGACGAAGTGATAATTGCATCACAATAACAGAGCAAGAGTGAACGAGTTCAAATTGACCATAGTGTATGCATTTATGAGTGAAGTATGAACTGTAACACAATTTACGAAGATAAATAGGAATCTTCAAGGAAAAGAAGTGGGCAAGGTATTAATTTGAGTCTAACACTAATTGTTGTGAATCAACAATCTATAGGAACTAAATGGGGGGAACAAGGGTTTTTGAATTTGTACATGATAAAAATGACAAGACTATGTTGTTCCCACAAGCGAGGTCATTTTGTTTATGCTAGAATTTGGATAAGAGTTATTGCATGGATGAATTCTTATCTATCAATAATCATATAAAGAAATCACAGAGTCTTCTAAACTACTACAACGACAAATGCAAACCAAAGTAAATAATAGTAAAAAGAAAATAGAGACAAGAAAGAAAAGGATTTACGTGGTTCCGCCTCAACTTGGTAGTTTACGTTCATGGGTGAGGTGCACTTCACTATCATTAGAATGCACACTCAATGGAAGTTGGTTACAAGATTATCTCGTTCACTTTCTGGTGGGTCCCGTGTGCAAACAAGAGTAAATAATAGTAAAAAGAAAATAGAGACAAGAAAGAAAAGGATTTACGTGGTTCGGCATCAACTTGGTAGTCTACGTTCATGAGTGAGGTGCACTTCACTATCATTAGATTGCACGCTCAATGGAAGTTGGTTACAAGATTATCTCGTTCAGTTTCTGTTGGGGTCACGCGCTTGGACTTGGGGACCACATAGATGGCACTTCATGAAGTGGAGTCAAAACGTGATTTGACTAGTATGGCATGTAGATCTCGGTTATGGGCTAAGGTGTTTTCGATACCCCGCGCATGCACAAGGTACAAGTGAGTTGTTGCATAAGGTACAAGCGAGATGTTGTACATCCGGGAAGGTAAATCTAATTATTGAACATTTAGGGGTTATCTATAAATACAACATTATTTTAGGGGAGTAAAAGGAAGGGAAAAAACTATTTAAAAATAATATTTAAATATGAATATTTTGCCACAAATATTGTTTGTAACGAATACATATATGATAATATTTGTATTTATTTTCCCAAATATTGAAACACACTAATTTAATCCCCTTATTTGAATATTTAAATAACCACATAATTCAAATACCCAAGTGATATATGAATTTGCTTTAGAACCATTCCAGCTTATTCTAATGCCGATATAACTAGTCCATGTCAAAGTTCGAAAATCACTTCCCTACATGAATTAAGATGGCATTGTGAAATGACCCCAAAAGTCAGTGTATATGCTAGTATTTCAGTTGTAAACAATACCGGCTATTTACCAAATACGCACCAATGATTGGTTGATGGAGACAAGCAGTCAAGAGCGTTTGACTATAGAATCAAAAGCAGCAGCAAAAATGTTGGTTTCATACTTCCATTACCTTCTCGAGATTTTTCATCTCCTACCTCACTTGAAGCTTCATTATCTTCTGTTTTCTTTATGCAAGAGAAAGGATATAAAGGGCATATCATTCATTCCATATTCACCAAATTGATAAACTTTTTCAACTCTAATATTAACCCTCTTTAATTTGGTAAAAGTAATTGCTCAAAAAATAAAAAAAATAAAAACAGAAAGAGAGTGAAACTGAACTACTACCGGCATAGACGAATATCATAAATTTTAAAACTTTTAAACAAAAAAAAAATGTACAAGCATGCCACAGGACTAAAAAACCAAACCGCTACAGTTTCCAATAGAGCTAACTACATGATAAACTAGTACCTACTCAGCACCCAACCCCGGCGGCCCCGACGCCGTAATTAGATCTCCGGTGCGGCTCAAGCTTCCTGTTCTTCCAAAAACAGGTATCGGGCGCTGTCCGGATGGGCGCAGACTTGCAACGAGTGAGAACAAACGGCTCATAACCACCAGCATTCACTAGCTTCTGCTCTATCATTGTAGACATGTTAGGGACCGGTAGAGAAATAGATGACCGCCCTGGCTGGTGCACCGGTTTATCTTCAGCTTGATGGTGTGTAGGGTGCACAGGATCAGGATCAGGATTAGGATTAGGATTAGGATTAGGATGAGGTTTAGAATCAGATTCAGTGTTTAGTTTCTTCTTTAACTCATCTACATTGTGTGTTGGTTTGACTGATTTCACATGTGGTTGCCATCGGATGAAGTCTGTACTGCAAACCCATGTTTCCTTTGATACTTCCATTGAGAGTTTGGGTTCGCACATCATCAATAGCAAGCAGTCTGGCAAAACTGATTTTTCTTTCTCAATCTCATCCTCTTCTTGGCTTTCTTCTGACTTTGTGTCATCCTCTTGTTCTTTTTCTTTTTCTTTTTCATGGGTCGCTGTCTGTTTTTCTTCATCTTCCAAATCTTTGGCTTGGGTCATTTTCTCTATGGTTGACCCGTCTAATCCTACTTCCAATGCAGCTTCTTCATCTTCTTTTTCTTCACTATCATCTTCTTTCTCGGAACAGTAACTTGTTTTGTTCTCTTCTTCTTCGTCCTCTTGAATTGGGTTGTATTCTTCATTTTCTTCAATTTCTTGATCTACAATATCTTCAAATAAAGAGTGACTCAATAAATTTTCCTCTTCTATATCAATCTGGTTCGACTCTGTTTCTTGAGGCTCTTCTTCTACGTGATGAGGTACTTCATCAATGATTTGTAAATCCTCTTCAGATTTTTCTTCTTCATTATCTGATTGTACTGCCATTTCCAAGTTGGTTTTTTGCTTTTCATTTTCACAAACCGAATCCCTCTTCTGAGCTACCTCATCAACTTCCTCCACCATTTGGACTTCATCTTTGACTTCACATTCATCTAATCCACCTGGTTTTTCTTCTTCTTCTTCTTCTTCTTCTTCTTCTTCTTCACAATCATCTGCTGCTTCGTCTTTAGTAGGAACAGGTGGTGACTCCCAAAACCGATTAGTAAGAGCAGCCATCTTCATTGGATCAGATCTACACCTCATCAACAACAAAGCATTCTTTGGAGGTACACAAATGCTCACTCTCCCTTCTTCATCATCCTCCACCACAACCTCATCCTTCACTTGTTTAATATCAATCTCATCAAAAACATGCCTTCTAGAATTCCTAACCGGCATGTCACCAAGATCTGGTCTTTCCTCATCTCCACCCACCACCAACTCTATTCCTCTTTCTTTTACACCCTCACCCTCACCCTCCTGCAATGCAACCAACCACCTAGCAAACACAGCCCCACAACTACTAGCATTACTTCCTTCACTAGATCCCACCACTACCTTCTCCTCCTTCTCCCTGTCACTAGTAGAAGAAAAACAAGACGAGCGGCAAGGAAACAAACAGCTGAACTCAGACCCAAATGCCCTCAAAGCTTCACAAATGGTTAAAGGCAAATGAACCCATCTCTGATTCCTATGTGACACACACTCCTGTTGCTGCTGATTTTGAGTTTGAGAGAGAGATAAAGAGTGATCTAATTTTCTAAAACTCACCTCACCACTTTGTCTTCTGGAGAGGGTCCTCATCTTTTTACCTTTCTTTTTGGTTTTTACACGAACTTGACCAATGCAGGTAACTTTAGGAGATGAAGGCTCTGGGTTTTCAAAAGCACAGCCTCTTTTTTTACCTCCAGTGGGGAACATAGGGGAAGCTTGGCCTCCCTTGATGCTGCCATTGGTTTTAAGTCTTCGGCTGAGAGAAGTTGAAAGAGAGAGTGGCGGGTCACGTGCTCGACCGGGGCTTAATATAGATTTGGATGAGATCTTCATTGAGAGGCGGGAGGTAAAGCAAATGAAAAGCTCGCTGCTTGTGCTTGTGCTTGTGCTTGCAGTGCGATGGGGTTTATTATCTGATGAGTCCATTGATGGGTTTCAGTTGTGAGATGTAGCCATGATGGGTGGTTGTGTGGAGGAGGGTGATTGAAAGGGAGGTGAGAAAAGCTTGTGGGTCTGTGAGAGTGTGTGAGTAAAGCTGTAATATCTTGTATGGTGGGTTTCAGTACAGTGGTACAAAGAAAGAGAGGGTAGGGAGGGAGTTAATGGGAGATGACGAAATGCTGTTTGTCTTTACTCAAAACCTAAACGTAAAGATCATGCCTTTGATGGCCTCGCAATTACGGTCACCCATTTTTCTCTCTCACCATATTGCCCTTGCTTTTAACATTATACACCATTCGCATTTAGGAAAATGTTAGAAACATTGAGGTTAGTATCAGTATTATTTTATTTATTTGTATTATAGTGTAGATTGTTGGTGATTTTTAAAATAAGTGAGTAAGAGTTTTTGGGTGTAAAAGTTTAAAGAGCTTCTTTCACATTAAAAGTGTGTGGAATAGGTGAGAAGCTAACTCAAATATAAAAGGGGATAGTGTCTCAAATTGGAAAATGTACAAAGCTAAAAGTCACCACTAAGCTATAAAAGGAGTGAGCAACCTCTGAGTCCCACCTTGGAAATATATAAAAAATTTGTGCACTTAATAAGTACAAATGGAAGATGAAGAATAAATTCATCTACCATTTAAGAGGCTATTCAAGAGCTCTCAATATGGTGCGAAACACCGTAACCACAAGCGCGTGCGCGTGCGCGTGCTTGCGGGTGCGGGGCAGTGGACTGTAGAGGCGCTAGTGGTGCACTTTGCACTTCGCGGCGTGCGATATTATTATACATGTTCGGAACTGACGTAAGACAGTTAATTCAACAGTCATGACTCTTGAAGACAAAGCGTTTCATTATCTATAAATAAACGCTGCCTAAAACGAAATTGGATAATAACAAAAAACCCAGTTTCAAACTTTCAAACCCTGTTATTACTCTCTTACAATTTTCAGGAGATACAAATTATCTTATTCTGTTTTCTGCACAGAAACAGAATAAGAACTTGATTGACTGTTCGTCGCTGCGCATCTAAGGGTTGTCTTCAAACATACAATTTGCAGACAGTGCAATTGTTTTATTGTATCTTGAGTACGGATTTGTTGATTCCCGTTTGTATACCGAAGTTGTTCGTGTGAGGCAAATACTGTATTTAGGAAAATGACATCAAGCCTTGAAGTTTTGTATGATATTCAGAAGTTACAATGTTGTATTCAAGTTGACATTACTGTGATATATAAAGAGTTCCATTTCTGTATTTAATACAGTAATTTCCTACATAGATTTCGTTAGAAAATATTGTAGGTCTCATTAATGTATAATAAAATAAATAGACAATTAAGGTAAAGGTCATGTTCCTTTTTATACCTATTCGGAAATGACTTAAGACTGTTGGTAATTAACAGTCATACCTGTTCGGAACTGACTTAAGACTGTTAATTCAACAGTCATGACTCTTGAAGACAAAGCGTTTCATTATCTATAAATAAAGGCTACCTAAAACGAAATTGGATAATAACAAAAAACCCAGTTTCATATTTCCAAACCCTCCTATTACTCTCTTACAATTTTCAGGAGATACAAATTCTAATATTCTGTTTTGTGCACAGAAATAGAATAAGAACTTGATTGACTGTTCTTTGCTGCTGCATCTAAGGGTTGTCTTCAAACATACAATTTGCAGGCAGTGCAATTGCTTCATTGTATCTTGAGTACGAATTTGCTGATTTCCGTTTGTATATCGAAGTTGTTCGTGTGGGGCAAATACGGTATTTAGGAAAGTGACAACACGCCTTGAAGTTTTTTATTATATTCAGAAGTTATATTTTTGTATTGAAGTTGACATTACTGTGATATATAAAGAGTTCCATTTCTGTATTTAATACAGTAATTTCCAACATAGATTTCGTTAGAAAATATTGTAGGTCTCATTAATGTATAATAAAATAAATAGAGAATTAAGGTAAAGGTCATGTTCCTTTTTATACCTGTTCGGAAATGACTTAAGACTGTTGGTAATTAACAGTCATACCTGTTCGGAACTGACTTAAGACTGTTAATTCAACAGTCATGACTCTTGAAGACAAAGCCTTTCATTATCTATAAATAAAGGCTGCCTAAAACGAAATTGGATAATAACAAAAAAACCCAGTTTCAGATTTCCAAACCCTGCTATTACTCTCTTACAATTTTCAGGAAATACAAATTCTCTTATTCTGTTTTGTGCACAGAAACAGAATAAGAACTTGATTGACTGTTCTTCACTGCTGCATCTAAGGATTGTTTTCAAACATACAATTTGCAAACAGTGCAATTGCTTCATTGTATCTCGAGTAAGGATTTGTTGATTCCCGTTTGTATACCAAAGTTGTTCGTGTGGGGCAAATACTGTATTTAGGAAAGTGACATCACGCCTTGAAGTTTTCTATTATATTCAGAAGTTACATTGTTGTATTGAAGTTGACATTACTGTGATATATAAAGAATTCCATTTCTGTATTTAATACAGTAATTTCCAACATAGATTTCGTTAGAAAATATTGTAGGTCTCATTAATGTATAATAAAATAAATAGATAATTAAGGTAAAGGTCATGTTCCTTTTTATACCTGTTCGGAAATGACTTAAGACTGTTGGTAATTAACAGTCATACCTGTTCGAAACTGACTTAAGACTGTTAATTCAACAGTCATGACTCTTGAAGACAAAGCCTTTCATTATCTATAAATAAAGGCTGCCTAACACGAAATTGGATAATAACAAAAAACCCAGTTTCAGATTTCCAAACCCTGCTATTAATCTCTTACAATTTTCAGGAGATACAAATTCTCTTATTCTGTTTTGTGCACAGAAACAGAATAAGAACTTGATTGAATGTTCTTCGCTGCTGCATCTAAGGGCTGCCTTCAAACATACAATTTGAACACAGTGCAATTGCTTCATCGTATCTTGAGTAAGGATTTGTTGATTCCCGTTTGTATACCGAAGTTGTTCGTGTGGGACAAATACGGTATTTAGGAAAGTGACATCACGCCTTGAAGTTTTTTATTATATTCAGAAGTTATATTTTTGTATTGAAGTTGACATTACTGTGATATATAAAGAGTTCCATTTCTGTATTTAATACAGTAATTTCCAACATAGATTTCGGTAGAAAATATTGTAGGTCTCATTAATGTATAATAAAATAAATAGAGAATTAAGATAAAGGTCATGTTCCTTTTTATACCTGTTAGGAAATGACTTAAGACTGTTGGTAATTAACAGTCATACCTGTTCGGAACTGACTTAAGACTGTTAATTCAACAGTCATGACTCTTGAAGACAAAGCCTTTCATTATCTATAAATAAAGGCTCCCTAAAACGAAATTGGATAATAACAAAAAAACCAGTTTCAGATTTCCAAACCCTGTTATTACTCTCTTATAATTTTCAGGAGATACAAATTCTCTTATTCTGTTTTGTGCACAGAAATAGAATAAGAACTTGATTGACTGTTCTTCACTGCTGCATCTAAGGACTGTCTTCAAACATACAATTTGCAGGCAGTGCAATTGCTTTATCGTATCTTGAGTACGAATTTGCTGATTCCCGTTTGTATACCGAAGTTGTTCGTGTGGGCAAAATACTGTATTTAGGAAAGTGACATCACGCCTTGAAGTTTTCTATTATATTCAGAAGTTACATTGTTGTATTGAAGTTGACATTACTGTGATATATAAAGAGTTCCATTTCTATATTTAATACAGTAATTTCCAACATAGATTTCGTTAGAAAATATTGTAGGTCTCATTAATGTATAATAAAATAAATAAAGAAATAAGGTAAAGTTCATGTTCCTTTTTATACCTGTTCGAAAATGGCTTAAGACTGTTGGTAATTAACAATCATACCTGTTGGGAACTGACTTAAGACTGTTAATTCAACAGTCATGACTCTTGAAGACAAATCCTTTCATTATCTATAAATAAAGGCTGCCCGAAACGAAATTGGATAATAACAAAAAACCCAGTTTCAGATTTCCAAACCCTGCTATTACTCTCTTACAATTTTCAGGAGATACAAATTCTCTTATTCGGTTTTGTGCACAGAAACAAAATAAGAACTTGATTGACTGTTCTTCGGTGCTGCATCTAAGGGTTGTCTTCAAACATACAATTTGCAGACAGTGCAATTGCTTCATCGTATCTTGAGTACGGATTTGCTGATTCTCGTTTGTATACCGAAGTTGTTCCTGTGGGGCAAATACTGTATTTAGGAAAGTGACATCACGCCTTGAAGTTTTCTATTATATTCAGAAGTTACATTGTTGTATTGAAGTTGACATTACTGTGATATATAAAGAGTTCCATTTCTGTATTTAATACAGTAATTTCCAACATAGATTTCGTTAGAAAATATTGTAGGTCTCATTAATGTATATTAAAATAAATAGATAATTAAGGTAAAGGTCATGTTCCTTTTTATACCTGTTCGAAAATGACTTAAGACTGTTGGTAATTAACAGTCATACCTGATCGGAACTGACTTAAGACTGTTAATTCAACAGTCATGACTCTTGAAGACAAAGCCTTTCATTATCTATAAATAAAGGTTGCCTAACACGAAATTGGATAATAACAAAAAACCCAGTTTCAGATTTCCAAACCCTGCTATTACTCTCTTACAATTTTCAGGAAATACAAATTCTATTATTCTGTTTTGTGCACAGAAACAGAATAAGAACTTGATTGAATGTTCTTCGCTGCTGCATCTAAGGGTTGTCTTCAAACATACAATTTGAACACAGTGCAATTGCTTCATCGTATCTTGAGTAAGGATTTGTTGATTCCCGTTTATACACCGAAGTTGTTCATGTGGGGCAAATACGGTATTTAGGAAAGTGACAACACGCCTTGAAGTTTTTTATTATATTCAGAAGTTATATTTTTGTATTGAAGTTGACATTACTGTGATATATAAAGAGTTCCATTTCTGTATTTAATACAGTAATTTCCAACATAGATTTCGTTAGAAAATATTGTAGGTCTCATTAATGTATAGTAAAATAAATAAAGAATTAAGGTAAATGTCATGTTCCTTTTTATACCTGTTCGAAAATTACTTAAGACTGTTGGTAATTAACAGTCATACCTGTTCGGAACTGACTTAAGACTGTTAATTCAACAGTCATGACTCTTGAAGACAAAGCCTTTCATTATCTATAAATAAAGGCTGCCTGAAACGAAATTGGATAATAACAAAAAACCCAGTTTCAGATTTCAAAACCCTGCTATTACTCTCTTACAATTTTCAGGAGATACAAATTCTCTTATTCTGTTTTGTGCACAGAAATAGAATAAGAACTTGATTGACTGTTATTCGCTGCTGCATCTAAAGACTGTCTTCAAACATACAATTTGCAGACAGTGCAATTGCTTCATTGTATCTTGAGTACGGATTTGTTGATTCCCGTTTGTATACCGAAGTTGTTCGTGTGGGTCAAATACTGTATTTAGAAAAGTGACATCACGCCTTGAAGTTTTCTATTATATTCAGAAGTTACATTGTTGTATTGAAGTTGACATTACTGTGATATATAAAGAGTTCCATTTCTGTATTTAATACAGTAATTTCCAACATAGATTTCGTTAGAAAATATTGTAGGTCTCATTAATGTATAGTAAAATAAATGAAGAATTAAGATAAAGGTCATGTTCCTTTTTATACCTGTTCGAAAATGACTTAAGACTGTTGGTAATTAACAGTCATACCTGTTCGGAACTGACTTAAGACTGTTAATTCAACAGTCATGACTCTTGAAGACAAAGCCTTTCATTATCTATAAATAAAGGCTGCCTGAAACGAAATTGGATAATAACAAAAAATCCAGTTTCAGATTTCCAAACCCTGCTATTACTCTCTTACAATTTTCAGGAGATACAAATTCTCTTATTCTGTTTTGTGCACAAAAACAGAATAAGAACTTGATTGAATGTTCTTCGCTGCTGCATCTAAGGGCTGTATTCAAACATACAATTTGCAGACAGTGCAATTGCTTCATTGTAGCTTGAGTATGGATTTGTTGATTCCCATTTGTATATCGAAGTTGTTCGTGTGGGGAAAATACTGTATTTAGGAAAGTGACATCACGCCTTGAAGTTTTCTATTATATTCAGAAGTTACATTGTTGTATTGAAGTTGACATTACTGTGATATATAAAGAGTTCCATTTCTGTATTTCATACAGTAATTTCCAACATAGATTTCATTAGAAAATATTGTAGGTCTCATTAATGTATAATAAAATAAATAGAGAATTAAGTTAAAGGTCATGTTCCTTTTTATACCTGTTCGGATATGACTTAAGACTGTTGGTAATTAACAGTCATACCTGTTCGGAACTGACTTAAGACTGTTAATTCAACAGTCATGACTCTTGAAGACAAAGCCTTTCATTATCTATAAATAAAGGCTGCCTAAAACGAAATTGGATAATAACAAAAAACCCAGTTTCTGATTTCCAAACCGTGCTATTACTCTCTTACAATTTTCAGGAGATACAAATTCTCTTATTCTGTTTTGTGCATAGAAATAGAATAAGAACTTGATTGACTGTTCTTCACTGCTGCATCTAAAGACTGTCTTCAAACATACAATTTGCAGACAGTGCAATTGCTTTATCGTATCTTGAGTACGAATTTACTGATTCCCGTTTGTATACCGAAGTTGTTCGTGTGGGGAAAATACTGTATTTAGGAAAGTGACATCACGCCTTAAAGTTTTCTATTATATTCAGAAGTTACATTGTTGTATTGAAGTTGACATTACTGTGATATATAACGAGTTCCATTTCTGTATTTAATACAGTAATTTCCAACATAGATTTCGTTAGAAAATATTGTAGGTCTCATTAATGTATAATAAAATAAATAGATAATTAAGGTAAAGGTCATGTTCCTTTTTATACCTGTTCGAAAATGACTTAAGACTGTTGGTAATTAACAGTCATACCTGATCGGAACTGACTTAAGACTGTTAATTCAATAGTCATGACTCTTGAAGACAAAGCCTTTCAGTATCAATAAATAAAGGTTGCCTAACACGAAATTGGATAATAACAAAAAACCCAGTTTCAGTTTTCCAAACCCTGCTATTACTCTCTTACAATTTTCAGGAGATACAAATTCTATTATTCTGTTTTGTGCACAGAAACAGAATAAGAACTTGATTGAATGTTCTTCGCTGTTGCATCTAAGGGCTGTCTTCAAACATAAAATTTGAACACAGTGCAATTGCTTCATCGTATCTTGAGTAAGGATTTGTTGATTCCCGTTTGTATACCGAAGTTGTTCATGTGGGGCAAATACGGTATTTAGGAAAGTGACAACACGCCTTGAAGTTTTTTATTATATTCAGAAGTTATATTTTTGTATTGAAGTTGACATTACTGTGATATATAAAGAGTTCCATTTTTGTATTTAATACAGTAATTTCCAACATGGAATTCGTTAGAAAATATTGTAGGCCTCATTAATGTATAATAAAATAAATAGAGAATTAAGGTAAAGGTCATGTTCCTTTTTATACCTGTTCGAAAATGACTTAAGACTGTTGGTAATTAACAGTCATACCTGTTCGGAACTGACTTAAGACTGTTAATTCAACAGTCATGACTCTTGAAGACAAAGCCTTTCATTATCTATAAATAAAGGCTGCCTAAAACGAAATTGGATAATAACAAAAAACCGAGTTTCAGATTTCCAAACCCTGCTATTACTCTCTTACAATTTTCAGGAGATACAAATTCTCTTATTCTGTTTTGTGCACAGAAACAGAATAAGAACTTGATTGACTGTTATTCGCTGCTGCATCTAAGGGCTGTCTTAAAAAATATAATTTGCAGACATTGCAATTGCTTCATTGTATCTTGAGTACGGATTTGCTGATTCCCGTTTGTATACTGAAGTTGTTCGTGTGGGTCAAATACTGTATTTAGGAAAGTGACATCACGCCTTGAAGTTTTATATTATATTCAGAAGTTACATTGTTGTATTGAAGTTGACATTACTGTGATATATAAAGAGTTCCATTTCTGTATTTAATACAGTAATTTCCAACATAGATTTCGTTAGAAAATATTGTAGGTCTCATTAATGTATAGTAAAATAAATAAAGAATTAAGGTAGAGGTCATGTTCCTTTTTATACCTGTTCGGAAATTACTTAATACTGTTGGTAATTAACAGTCATACCTGTTCGGAACTGACTTAAGACTGTCAATTCAACAGTCATGACTCTTGAAGACAAAGCCTTTCATTATCTATAAATAAAGGCTGCCTGAAACGAAATTGGATAATAACAAAAAACCTAGTTTCAGATTTCAAAACCCTGCTATTACTCTCTTACAATTTTCAGGAGATACAAATTCTCTTATTCTATTTCGTGCACAGAAACAGAATAAGAACTTGATTGACTGTTCTTCGCTGCTGCATCTAAGGGTTGTCTTCAAAAATACAATTTGCAGACAGTGCAATTGCTTCATTGTATCTTGAGTACGGATTTGCTGATTCCCGTTTGTATACCGAAGTTGTTCGTGCGGGGCAAATACTGTATTTGGGAAAGTGACATCACGCCTTGATGTTTTCTTTTATATTCAGAAGTTACATTGTTGTATTGAAGTTGACATTACTGTGATATATAAAGAGTTCCATTTCTGTATTTAATACAGTAATTTCCAACATAGATTTCGTTAGAAAATATTGTAGGTCTCATTAATGTATAGTAAAATAAATAAAGAATTAAGGTAGAGGTCATGTTCCTTTTTATACCTGTTCGGAAATTACTTAATACTGTTGGTAATTAACAGTCATACCTGTTCGGAACTGACTTAAGACTGTCAATTCAATAGTCATGACTCTTGAAGACAAAGCCTTTTATTATCTATAAATAAAGGCTGCCTGAAACGAAATTGGATAATAACAAAAAATCCAGTTTCAGATTTCCAAACCGTGCTATTACTCTCTTACAATTTTCAGGAGATACAAATTCCCTTATTCTGTTTTGTGCACAGAAATAGAAAAAGAACTTGATTGACTGTTCTTCACTGCTGCATCTAAAGACTGTCTTCAAACATACAATTTGCAGACAGTGCAATTGCTTTATCGTATCTTGAGTACGAATTTGCTGATTCCCGTTTGTATACCGAAGTTGTTCGTGTGGGGAAAATACTGTATTTAGGAAAGTGACATCACGCCTTGAAGTTTTCTATTATATTCAGAAGTTACATTGTTGTATTGAAGTTGACATTACTGTGATATATAAAGAGTTCCATTTCTGTATTTAATACAGTAATTTCCAACATAGATTTCATTAGAAAATATTGTACGTCTCATTAATGTATAGTAAAATAAATAAAGAATTAAGGTAAAGGTCATGTTCCTTTTTATACCTGTTCGAAAATGACTTAAGACTGTTGGTAATTAACAGTCATACCTGTTTGGAACTGACTTAAGACTGTTAATTCAATAGTCATGACTCTTGAAGACAAAGCCTTTTATTATCTATAAATAAAGGCTGCCTGAAACGAAATTGGATAATAACAAAAAACCCAGTTTCAGATTTCAAAACCCTGCTATTATTCTCTTACAATTTTCAGGAGATACAAATTCTCTTATTCTGTTTTGTGCACAGAAACAGAATAAGAACTTGATTGAATGTTCTTCGCTGCTGCATCTAAGGGCTGTCTTCAAACATACAATTTGCAGACAGTGCAATTGCTTCATTGTAGCTTGAGTATGGATTTGTTGATTCCCGTTTGTATATCGAAGTTGTTCGTGTGGGGCAAATACTGTATTTAGGAAAGTGACATCACGCCTTGATGTTTTCTATTATATTCAGAAGTTACATTGTTGTATTGAAGTTGACATTACTGTGATATATAAAGAGTTCCATTTCTGTATTTAATACTGTAATTTCCAACATAGATTTCATTAGAAAATATTGTAGGTCTCATTAATGTATAATAAAATAAATAGAGAATTAAGGTAAAGGTCATGTTCCTTTTTATACCTGTTCGAAAATGACTTAAGACTGTTGGTAATTAACAGTCATACCTGTTCGGAACTGACTTAAGACTGTTAATTCAACAGTCATGACCCTTGAAGACAAAGCCTTTCATTATCTATAAATAAAGGCTGCCTAAAACGAAATTGGATAATAACAAAAAACCCAGTTTCAGATTTCCAAATCGTGCTATTACTCTCTTACAATTTTCAGGAGATACAAATTCTCTTATTCTGTTTTGTGCACAGAAATAGAAAAAGAACTTGATTGACTGTTCTTCACTGCTGCATCTAAAGACTGTCTTCAAACATACAATTTGCAGACAGTGCAATTGCTTTATCGTATCTTGAGTACGAATTTGCTGATTCCCGTTTGTATACCGAAGTTGTTCGTGTGGGGAAAATACTGTATTTAGGAAAGTGACATCACGCCTTGAAGTTTTCTATTATATTCAGAAGTTACATTGTTGTATTGAAGTTGACATTACTGTGATATATAAAGAGTTCCATTTCTGTATTTAATACAGTAATTTCCAACATAGATTTCGTTAGAAAATATTGTAGGTCTCATTAATGTATAATAAAATAAATAGAGAATTAAGGTAAAGGTCATGTTCCTTTTTATACCTGTTCAAAAATGACTTAAGACTGTTGGTAATTAACAGTCATACCTGTTCGGAACTGACTTAAGACTGTTAATTCAACAGTCATAACTCTTGAAGACAAAGCCTTTCATTATCTATAAATAAAGGCTGCCTGAAACGAAATTGGATAATAACAAAAAACCAAGTTTCAGATTTCCAAACCCTGCTATTACTCTCTTACAATTTTCAGGAGATACAAATTCTCTTATTCTGTTTTGTGCACAGAAACAGAATAAGAACTAGATTGACTGTTCTTCGCTGCTGCATCTAAGGGCTGTTTTCAAAAATACAATTTGCAGACAGTGCAATTGCTTCATTGTATCTTGAGTACGGATTTGCTGATTCCCGTTTGTATACCGAAGTTGTTCGTGTGGGGCAAATACTGTATTTAGGAAAGTGACATCACGCCTTGAAGTTTTCTATTATATTTAGAAGTTACATTGTCGTATTGAAGTTGACATTACTGTGATATATAAAGAGTTCCATTTCTGTATTTAATACAGTAATTTCCAACATAGATTTCGTTAGAAAATATTGTAGGTCTCATTAATGTATAGTAAAATAAATAAAGAATTAAGGTAAAGGTCATGTTCCTTTTTATACCTGTTCGAAAATTACTTAAGACTGTTGGTAATTAACAGTCATACCTGTTCGGAACTGACTTAAGACTGTTAATTCAACAGTCATGACTCTTGAAGACAAAGCCTTTCATTATCTATAAATAAAGGCTGCCTGAAACGAAATTGGATAATAACAAAAAACCCAGTTTCAGATTTCAAAACCCTGCTATTACTCTCTTACAATTTTCAGGAGATACAAATTCTCTTATTCTGTTTTGTGCACAGAAACAGAATAAGAACTTGATTGAATGTTCTTCGCTGCTGCATCTAAGGGTTATCTTCAAACATACAATTTGCCGACAGTGCAATTGCTTCATTGTAGCTTGAGTATGGATTTGCTGATTCCCGTTTGTATATCGAAGTTGTTCGTGTGGGGCAAATACTGTATTTTTGGAAAGTGACATCACGCCTTGAAGTTTTCTATTATATTCAGAAGTTACATTGTTGTATTGAAGTTGACATTACTGTGATATATAAAGAGTTCCATTTCTGTATTTAATACAGTAATTTCCAACATAGATTTCATTAGAAAATATTGTAGGTCTCATTAATGTATAATAAACTAAATAGAGAATTAAGGTAAAGGTCATGTTTCTTTTTATACCTGTTCGGAAATGACTTAAGACTGTTGGTAATTAACATTTATACCTGTTCGGAACTGACTTAAGACTGTTAATTCAACAGTCATGACTCTTGAAGACAAAGCCTTTCATTATCTATAAATAAAGGCTGCCTAAAACGAAATTGGATAATAACAAAAAACATAGTTTCTGATTTCCAAACCGTGCTATTACTCTCTTACAATTTTCAGGAGATATAAATTCTCTTATTCTGTTTTGTGCACAAAAATAGAATAAGAACTTGATTGACTGTTCTTCACTGCTGCATCTAAAGACTGTCTTCAAACATACAATTTGCAGACAATGTAATTGCTTTATCGTATCTTGAGTACGAATTTCCTGATTCCCGTTTGTATACCGAAGTTGTTCGTGTGGGGAAAATACTGTATTTAGGAAAGTGACATCACGCCTTGAAGTTTTCTATTATATTCAGAAGTTACATTGTTGTATTGAAGTTGACATTACTGTGATATATAAAGAGTTCCATTTCTGTATTTAATACAATAATTTCCAACATAGATTTCGTTAGAAAATATTGTAGGTCTCATTAATGTATAATAAAATAAATAAAGAATTAAGGTAAAGGTCATGTTCCTTTTTATACCTGTTCGAAAATGACTTAAGAATGTTGGTAATTAACAGTCATACCTGTTCGGAACTGACTTAAGACTGTTAATTCAACAGTCATGACTCTTGAAGACAAATCCTTTCATTATCTATAAATAAAGGCTGCCTGAAACGAAATTGGATAATAACAAAAAACCGAGTTTCAGATTTCCAAACCCTGCTATTACTCTCTTACAATTTTCAGGAGATACAAATTCTCTTATTCTGTTTTTTGCATAGAAACAAAATAAGAACTTGATTGGCTGTTCTTCGGTGCTGCATCTAAGGGTTGTCTTCAAACATACAATTTGTAGAGAGTGCAATTGCTTCATCGTATCTTGTGTACGGATTTGCTGATTCCCGTTTGTATACCGAAGTTGTTCCTGTGGGGAAAATACTGTATTTAGGAAAGTGACATCACGCCTTGAAGTTTTCTATTATATTCAGAAGTTACATTGTTGTATTGAAGTTGACATTACTGTGATATATAAAGTGTTCCATTTCTGTATTTAATACAGTAATTTCCAACATAGATTTCGTTAGAAAATATTGTAGGTCTCATTAATGTATAATAAAATAAATAGAGAATTAAGGTAAAGGTCATGTTCCTTTTTATACTTGTTCGGAAATGACTTAAGACTGTTGTTATTAACAGTCATACCTGTTCGGAACTGACTTAAGACTGTTAATTCAACAGTCATGACTCTTGAAGACAAAGCCTTTCATTATCTATAAATAAAGGCTGCCTAACACGAAATTGGATAATAACAAAAAACCCAGTTTCATATTTCCAAACCCTGCTATTACTCTCTTACAATTTTCAGGAGATACAAATTCTCTTATTCTGCTTTGTGCACAGAAACAGAATAAGAACTTGATTGAATGTTCTTCGCTGCTGCATCTAAGGGCTGTCTTCAAACATACAATTTGAACACAGTGCAATTGCTTCATCGTATCTTGAGTAAGGATTTGTTGATTCCCGTTTGTATACCGAAGTTGTTCGTGTGGGGCAAATACGGTATTTAGGAAAATGACATCACGCCTTGAAGTTTTTTATTATATTCAGAAGTTATATTTTTGTATTGAAGTTGACATTACTGTGATATATAAAGAGTTCCATTTCTGTATTTAATACAGTAATTTCCAACATAGATTTCGTTAGAAAATATTGTAGGTCTCATTAATGTATAATAAAATAAATACAGAAAAAAGGTAAAGGTCATGTTCCTTTTTATACCTGCTCGGAAATGACTTAAGACTGTTGGTAATTAACAGTCATACCTGTTCGGAACCGACTTAAGACTGTTAATTCAACAGTCATGACTCTTGAAGACAAAGCCTTTCATTATCTATAAATAAAGGCTGCCTAAAACGAAATTGGATAATAACAAAAAACCGAGTTTCAGATTTCCAAACCCTGCTATTACTCTCTTACAATTTTCAGGAGATACAAATTCTCTTATTCTGTTTTGTGCACATAAACAGAATAAGAACTTGATTGACTGTTATTCGCTGCTGCATCTAAGGGCTGTCTTCAAACATACAATTTGCAGACAGTGCAATTGCTTCATTGTATCTTGAGTACGGATTTGCTGATTCCCGTTTGTATACCGAAGTTGTTCGTGTGGGGAAAATACTGTATTTAGGAAAGTGACATCACGCCTTGAAGTTTTCTATTATATTCAGAAGTTACATTGTTGTATTGAAGTTGACATTACTGTGATATATAAAGAGTTCCATTTCTGTATTTAATACAGTAATTTCCAATATAGATTTCGTTAGAAAATATTGTAGGTCTCATTAATGTATAATAAAATAAATAGAGTATTAAGGTAAAGGTCATGTTCCTTTTTATACCTGTTCGGAAATGACTTAAGACTGTTGGTAATTAACGGTCATACCTGTTCGGAACTGACTTAAGACTGTTAATTCAACAGTCATGACTCTTTAAGACAAATCCTTTCATTATCTATAAATAAAGGCTGCCTAAAACGAAATTGGATAATAACAAAAAACCCAGTTTCAAATTTCCAAATCCTGCTATTACTCTCTTACATATTTTCGGAGATACAAATTCTCTTATTCTGTTTTGTGCACAGAAACAGAATAAGAACTTGATTGACTGTTCTTCGCTGCTGCATCTAAGGGCTGTCTTCAAACATAAAATTTGCAGACAGTGCAATTGCTTCATCATATCTTGAGTACAGATTTGCTGATTCCCGTTTGTATACCGAAGTTGTTCGTGTGGGGAAATACTGTATTTAGGAAAGTGGCATCATGCCTTGAAGTTTTCTATTATATTCAGAAGTTGCATTGTTGTATTGAAGTTGACATTACTGTGATATATAAAGAGTTCCATTTTTGTATTTAATAGAGTAATTTCCAACATAGATTTCGTTAGAAAATATTGTAGGTCTCATTAATGTATAATAAAATAAATAGAGAATTAAGGTAAAGGTCATCTTCCTTTTTATACCAGTTCGGAAATGACTTAAGACTGTTGGTAATTAAAAGTCATACCTATTCGGAACTGACTTAAGACTGTTAATTCAACAGTCATGACTCTTGAAGACAAAGCCTTTCATTATCTATAAATAAAAGCTGCCTAAAACGAAATTGGATAATAACAAAAAACCCAGTTTCAGATTTCCAAACCCTGCTATTACTCTCTTACAATTTTCAGGAGATACAAATTCTCTCATTCTGTTTTGTGCACAGAAATAGAATAAGAACTTGATTGACTGTTCTTCGCTGCTGCATCTAAGGGCTGTCTTCAAACATACAATTTGCAGACAGTGCAATTGCTTCATTGTATCTTGAGTATGGATTTGTTGATTCCCGTTTGTATACCGAAGTTGTTTGTGTGGGGCAAATACTGTAAGGAAAGTGACATCACGCCTTAAAGTTTTCTATTATATTCAGAAGTTACATTATTGTATTGAAGTTGACATTACTGTGATATATAAAGAGTTCCATTTCTGTATTTAATACAGTAATTTCCAACATAGATTTCGTTAGAAAATATTTTAGGTCTCATTAATGTATAATAAAATAAATAGAGAATTAATGTAAAAGTCATGTTCCTCTTTATATTTGGATTTTTAGGACAATGCTTTTTAGGTTTATAAATCTAGTCCTTGTAGTTCAATAACATTTATAAATCTAGTCCATGTGGTACAATACCCTTTATTTTTTTGGTCCGCGCTAGCGGCACCATTTTTCACAATTTTTCATAGTGTTTTTAGTTCAGACCGTGTGTGGAAGAAGTCGAGACCGTTTGGTTATCGGACCCCGTTTACGGGGTCGAGTGAGCTTAAAAAGAGAGGTCGCCGCACCCCCGACATGTATGGGGTGAATTATTGTGTATAGTAATGGTGTGTGAGTTAGGGTATTTTTGAGTCCACAGCACGGTTCATGAGAGGGATTGAGTTAGCACACTTTTTGAGAGAGTTTTCACGTATTTCGAGAGTGTGGGCGAGGCAATTTTAGGGCACCCGAGGGTCTAAAACATTTTTAGGGGCAATACGCACGAGAGGCGATCGACGAGAACACTTAGATTTTAAGAGAAGAGAGAGCAAAACTTTTCTGGCCAGCAAATTTCCCCGAACCCAGGTCGAACCGATTCGGGGTACCTGGCAGGTTCCCCCCCTATTTTCCAAATTCATTCTCTTCCCTCCTATTTTCCCTCCATTCATTTCACCACGCTTTTTCACCCTCCAAAACCATTCCCCCTCCCACTTTCAATCCCAATTCCTTCCCTCCTTCCACTCCCACCAAACCCATTCCCCTTTCCCACCAAAAATCCATTCCTAACACCTATAAATTCACTCCCACCCCTCATCCATTTATCACACCAAAATTCACTCTCACTTTCCTCCAGCCCATATCCTTATTCTCTACATATCTCTCCCTCTCTCCATGCCGCATCCCCGCCAAGCCAACTTTCTCCCTAAGAAATAAGATGACACCACCGTCCTTGATAAAGAGGGTAAGGGCGTGTTTCGAAGCCTCTAAGAATGCCATTGGGCTGAGCAATACTTCTCGGCCACATGCCCAATCCACATCGACCGTTTTGTTACTTGGGACCATCTTCCCGGCGATGTCACGGCCCTATTCGACCGCCGGGGGTGGTTCTCTTTTCTCGCTCCTACGAGAAATCACGTGTTTGAAGTCACCATCCGCCAATTTTATGCAACACTCGTTCGAAAATCCTCCACGCTTCACGAGGCCTACCTCAACGGTATCCCAATTCCATTTAGCCGCCATCATAGCTCGAAAAATGCGTGCAAAAGGGGTTGTCCTCCCCGTGCCTTTCCAATACCCGATAAATGGTGCCCTCTGCACCAAAGACGAATGCATTGCTCGAATGGAACCCGGGGAGGAATGGGTGCGGGAACCTTTTCCCATTGGAAGTCTTTCGGATACGGTGCGATTCACGTACCTAATTGTATGTGGAGCAATCCACCAAACCACTAATGACTCGGTGGTTCGGTTACGTCATGCTAACTTCCTCTACAACTTCCTCGACCCCAAGAGCACAATCAATTTGGCCCAACTCTCGGATATCATCAATGCCTCCTATGACGAGTGGGGAAAGGCCGTGCTCCCTTATGCTCGCTTCATTACGGAACTATTAATGGATGCCGGGATAGAAGATCCCGGGCAGCAAATATGACTCCCCCGCCTAATTGGCGCCACCTCCACTACTCGGAGTGAACGCCAAATGCAGTTAGCTCACCCCGACCGTCCCATTCTCGATGAAGGTGCGGGGAAAGAAGGACATGATGATCCCATGATGGATGTGGGGGAGGAAGAAGATTAGTATGAAGAAGATGATGATTCAGATTTTGAGCCCCCGGGGGCCAATTTCGATAGGCGCCTTTCGATGGTGGAATCCTGGCTTGACGGGTTCATCATCCAATACAATCAAGATCAAGCCGCCTATCGCAGGGACCAAAAAGCTTATCGGAGGGAGACAAGTATGATGCACCAGATCCAAGCCCACCTCTACGAGCTCAACTTCGGCGGTCCCCCGCCATCTTTCTTTTATGATCCATATGATCCGAGCGCACTTGGGCCCTGACATCCTCCTCCCCAATGAAACGTATGACTGTTTTGATATGTTTGTTAGTTATGTGTTGTCATAAGTGGATCTAAAATCGTTAGTTGTATGCTTTCCCGTCTCTTATGTAACACATGCTTCTACATTGTTATAATATAAGGATGCACTGTTGTTTTAATTTGTTTGTTTTATTTTTCCGCACTTTTAATTCGCTTTGAGTTAGATTTTAGTCCTTTTTGCTTGAGGACAATGCAAAAGTCTAAGTTAGGGGGGGGGGGGGGTCACAAGTGCGTATTTCTAAAACTTCACAAATTTTCAAAAATGCCCAAAAATTTCAAAAAATATCATAAAATGTTGAAAAAAATATAAAAATAGTTTTCTTCAAAATAAATAAAAGTTGAAATTCAAATTTTTCAAAAATATCATTAAAAGTCGGTTTAAAGTCTCAAATTGTAAAAACTCAATACACAAAGCCGAAATTGACCAAAGATGGATATTGTGCGAAAATTGACGACTTAACGAATAGTTGTGGGGATTAACAACCTCGGTGAGATTCGAGCCTTTCATTTTTGTGAAATTTATAAATCAATCCGAGTTAATTGTTAACTCAAAGTTCTTTTCAGCGGTCTAATAAGTCGTCGAGGATCTCAAGTCTTTCACTTTGATCGGTTTTGTGAAATGTGTGCGATATTACCTTGAAAAACGTGCCGAAAAAATCTCTAAATTAAATTCATCTCGAAACGCATATGGCAACGCAATTAATATTTTGGACAATGAAGTAGGCCATCATTTGTTACCAAAAAATATTGGCCATAAAAAGTTGTGAAAAATCATCCCTTTTGTAACATATTTTGAGCCGAATAAAAATTTATCCTTTTCGTTTGGTAGCCCGAAAAATCCAAATAGCCCGAAATTGTGAAAAATGAAAAAAATTCAGAATTTAAGTCCGAAAAGTGCAACAAAAAGGGGCAAGAAAAAGAATAGAATTGCTCAATAAAAATAGCAAGAAAAAGAAAAATAAAAAAAGCATAAAAATAGAAAAAAAAAGAAGAAAATGAGCAAAAGCCCGGTAAAGTACTAACGGACATCATAAGCAAAATTTTCCGATTTCAAAATTCTTAACCTTTTCCAATTTTACTCAATACACCATATAACCCGAAAAAGTCCTAACCGAGTCCAAATTGCAAAATTGGTTACCGCGTGGAGAGCTAAGATACAAAAAGATTATAAAAGAGATCAACAAACGTGAATTAGAGGCAATGTTTCCGTCTTTCAAAACGTATTCCTTGATGAGATCAAATTACCCTAAAATTCCGTCTTTCTACTTGTGTGCGTGAACTTGGTTCCAATATATTTACTCTTTCTATCACACATACCGAGAGAATAGCCATATTCCAAGTGATTCGTTTGAGAGAGAATTTCGTGAGATTTTGAAATCAAAACAAACTTTCGACTAAGTAACGTAATGGTCAATCGATAGAAATTTGTGATTAAATTACCGGCTTCGCACACACACACTATGATTTGAGACTCTTGAACATGAATTAATGATGACTATTTTCCGAAAAAGTTTGAATTATACAATTTTTGCGTGTTTTGAATTTTATTTGAGTCGAATTTTGTGGGTATATTCACTGCAAACCCTCACGAGACAACACTCGTCCTACTAGGGTAACCTAGGGGTTTAACGGCTTGTTGCATACGCTAAATGCAATAGCTTGCCCACGAAAAAGGTATTCTATCCCAATAATATGTTTAGAAGAGTTGTGACTTTATTCTTTCTCTTTTACATTTCTCGGGACGCGCAAAGTTCTAAGTTATGGGGGTTTGATTGTGCATAAATATTGTATATTTATTCCCCTAATTTCGATACATTTGTGAACTCGAGTGATGCAATCGATATGGATTTAATTCAAATTTATGCTAACAACCTTCGTTGGCAAGTATTTTGTGTTTCGTGTTTGTCCTATTTATTTTATAGGTTAATTATGAAAGCGGAGCAAGAGAGAAATCGAAACCATGAAAGAAAGGCTAGAAAGGCAAGTTCAAGGGCATTTTGGTAATTTTGCAATCAGATCCTGAAGGAGGAGTCAACTAGAAAGTTGAAAAGATCGAAAACAAGAGAACGATGGAAGAAACGACATCCAAATATGAGTTACGGTTGAAGAGTTATGATCGATTGAAGTTTGAGAAAAAAATCTAAGAAGAAAAGAAGAAGACATGAAAAAAATTTCGAAGTGTTGAAAAGAGGAAAAAGGCACCCGAAACCAGCAAAAGTTCCCAAACCCCGTCCAAATCGATTTGGGGTCGAACCGGTTCGGAGTACCTGCGAACCGGTTCAGGGGTCCTGATGTGCGAAAATCCTCCTTTATTCTGATTGGTCCAAAGAGTTCCAGGAAGTTACAACTCATTCAAAAACGTATTTTGACGAAGCTAATGACTTAGAAAAGAAAGTTCTTGATTGTTTTTCATAGTTTTAGAGATAGAAAAAGTAGAATATCACCTAGGAACATAGTTTGGATTTTTTGCTTCAAGATTGATACATTCCGAGTTTATTTTCAAGGTTTTAATCCAAGTTTCATTCCTTTTATTATTATTCTTGCATGGTTATTTTCCTTATTTGAGTCAACCAATTTCTGTGATAAAAATACTTATTTGCATGTTTCAATCTAGTTTCATCATGAGTTCTTTCACATGCAATGTAATTATTTCATGCATCGTTCAGTTTAACATGTCCGGCTAGTTTTAAAAGGGTCGGGATGCATGAACTCCACCTGATGTGTTAGTTGCATGTGTATAAAATTAATCCTCTGAATTTAATGATTTATTACGATCGTATTACGTAGCAACACAACCATTGTATATCTTTGGATCTCGTTTGCTTCTGGGTAACCGGAATGCTTTAGAATGCAATGCGAGTGTAGTTATTGCGTGCACCGATTTACTCATCCTCTGATTAAGTATGGTGCGGGCTTGAACCTCATATACGTAATGCTTAGGAGTACTAAATTCTGGGTCTAATTAATCAATTAAATTTACGATTAGTTTTACACCTTCAATACACTAGGGTTGAGGAATTGTATTCCTGTCCTATTTTCTTCATCATATATTTCAAGTTTCAGTTCATTCATTATTAGTAATTTAGGTAATTTAGAATAATTGCATTCCATTCATATTTTGGTGCATTAAATAAATATTTTCAAATTTTCATTTAGTTGTAGTCCATTATCAAAATCAATCATCTTTTCTTTTTCTTTAGAGTTAAAGTTAGGTTTCCTTCGTCTGTCCAACATCGTCACAACTCTGTTGTCCTATTTCCCTGAGGATCGATACCCGACTTATCGAATTATTACTTGAGCGACAGGCTTGCACTTGATCTTAGAGAGTACGCACTTCTGAGACACAATTTTAGTCGCATCAGGCACTTGGCCCGATACCTTACGAAAGTTGTAGCCCTCCTCGCAAGCTTCGCGTGGTAGAAAACGGTATGCGATTCCGATTCCTAACGAAGAAGTTACGATAATTTTGGCGTAAGAGAAAAACAAAGAAGCCAAAGCAGGGGAGAAGGAAAAAGATGCAGAAGGCTGAGACCTGCTTGATCGATCGATCGACCAAAGGGGTCGATCGATCGATCCCCTGTTTTCCACTAAATTTTACCTTGCTTTTTCTTTTTCCTTTTCTTGTCTATTTTAATTCCAACTTACTATATAAAGGATTTTTGTGTAATAAGTAGATATAATTAGTTTTAGATAGTTTAGGTTGGGGTTTGGGGGTTTTGAGAGCTCATCTTCATTTCTTTTTGGTTTGACACCCATTTGGATTTGTAAGTTGAACTATTCATCTTCCCTCTCCATTAATATAGTTGTTTTAGTGTATTTCTTGCTTTGTTAATTATATTTACATGGTTTCTTTTGTTGCTTTCTAGTGTAGATTTACCGCGTTTATTTATCGCATTTTTATCATGCTTTCTAGCTAATTTAGTCTAGGTTGTGTCGGACTGAACTCACTTTGGGTTGACATATTGCTTTACTTTGGTGATGGTGTTTATGGGTCTATTTTGAGTGCGTTGTCCTAGTTATTGCACCTAGGATATTTGACGGGGTATATCATGTATGCTCCGTGCTTATGACCTTGCGTGCATAATTTCCAAGGTATTTGTTGATGCCAAAATCTTATTAGGCTTTTATGCGAATTTAGGGGTGTGACAACTCTTGATTTTATTAACTGTTGAAACGAGATGCAGGCTTAATAACTCGTCGACCCATGAACCATTTTATACTAATTAACTCGGGGTGAGGGATATTCAACGTAACCTATAGTTTTTATCGATTTTATTAGTCTAGTTTAAATACACGCTTAGATTAATCTTTCCCTTTTTACATCTTTTCCTTTTTGTTGTAATTACCTTTTACGCTTTTATTTTAGGAGTATTAGACCTTATAAATTCTAGCAGCTCGTCTCTATGGATTTTTCGATACCCGAACTTGGACGCTATACTCACCTATTGAGTGTAGTCATAGTTTATGTTTTTGTATAGAGTTAGTGAGCCGAATATAAAACGATCGGCGCGTAGATGACGCTCGCGTCGCGGCAAAACCCAACCTGTAAAATGGCGCCATTACCGGGGATGAGTTTGTTTTATAATTTATTTGATTTAGTATTTCATAGTATTTTCTTTCTATTTATATTTTTTGCTAATCTTTTTGTAGGACTACTACATTTGAGCGCCAAGAAATGCTTGAATTTTTCGCGCGCACATCTACTTTGTGGAATTCGCCAGTTTAAGCCATTTTTAGGATAAGCATGTCTTATTCCAATTCTTTAGGTAATCATTATTATAATTCTCAAAATGCCCGTAATCCTATGACTTTCGATCAATACTTAGAGTCCCAAAAAATTATAAATTAAAAAATGACTTTGGGCGAGTATAACGAAAGTCAAAACTTGGGTTATTAGAATTTTGAGGATGATGATAACGATTTTGGACCTATAATTCCTTATAATAGGAATTTTGAAACGAATTGCAATAGTTTTCAAAATTCTTATAATAATAAGTTCGAGTATAAGTCCGATGGTAATTTTCAAAGTTTTGCATTTTCAAGAATCCGCGCCTCAACCTATGAAATTCGGTGAGGGCTTGCGCATGCTTAAAAATGGGAAAATTGAAGAAAATTATTTGTGGGAGCATGAATTTGATTTATTATTTGAATTCGACGATGATTTTTCTTCCGAGACTTTTGAAGTCGAGGAATATTTTGAACCAAATGAGGACTTTGTGCCTACTTTGGAACAAATCATTGTTGACTTTGTCCATTGCGTAATATATATTGAAAGTGAGGATGAAATGGAAGTAATATCCATTTGCAATGAAATGATTTCTTCTTTGGACCCCAAAGAAGAACATTTCATTGAAATTGATCTTATTCCCTTCGAAACTCAATCTTCAAGCGATGATGACTCATCTTTTAATCTTGAATTTCTTTCCTCCCAATTTTTATTCTCTGTTATTACACCGTTATAAGTACCCGATGAATCGGTTTCAAACTTTAATGTGTTAAACCTTTTCGTCGACGAGGAGTACTTGCTCGAGTCCCCTTCCATGAAGGCATCATTGCCCTCATGTGCGCCACCTCCCATTCCAGTTTCAAAATCCTTGGGAGGATATTCTGCTTTTCTCGGTCCCCACATGTTTTTGTCTCCCGTTCAATCCAAATCCCCCATTGTCCCTCCAAAACTTTTAATTGACGATGGTTCAATTCTTCCGCCTTACCCATGCCTTCCGTTGTTCAAATGAAATTCATATTTTTTGGAAGGCATGCTTGAGAGTGAGGGTACACCGATTATCCTCCAAAGTCAAATCATTTTCATGGTGGACCCTCAACTATTTAGACTTCTAGTGTATAGTTAGTGTGAAGCCTGAATAGTAGGTTGTATGTAGTTAGCTTTTTAGTCTTTATTTCTTTTTATCTTTTCTTTCCTTTTTAATTTAGTCTAGTGTAATTAGTTAACTTTTTTTATTTGTTTTTGCTATGCTCGGTACTAACTTGTTTTGTAGATTCATTTGGACTCGTTCTTATGGAGATCGCTCCAATTTTGGGTAATATCGCTCTTTTCCTCTCTTTAACTTGGTTCTTAATTCACATTAGAGACAATATCAGGTTTTAAGTTAGGGGGTGTAGGATATTCTATCCATTTAGTCCATGTTTTTGCTCACATGTTAGTTACTTAGTATGCTTTTCTTAGAAAAATAAAAAAAAAATAAAAAAATTTTCTTTCCATTTTCTCTTTTTTTGGGCATTTTGCCTTTGTTTTTGATGATAAATTTCAATAATTGCCCGATCCGATAGACAACTCAACGATGCATGTTCTCGATTTTAGAAGTTATTAGACTTTAACCTCAATTATTGATATTATGAATAACTTCATGAATTAAACTTTATCCCATGAGCACATGCACTTTTCTTGTTACATTGATTTGGTTTAAGATTTTTATAACTTGGTAATCTTTTGTTGCATTGTATATACTTACACCGAGTAAGCTTTGTACCTTTCGTCATTTGTGTAAGGACACAAATTTCCAATTGAGTCCATATATAGTTTTGGCTCAATTCCGGACAAAAACATTTATTCATAGGATAGTATGTAAATGTAATATTCTCAAGCCTATGAAGTGTTTGTTGAAGTCGTAACGACAAAGAATATAAAGCTTCATCAAATATGCCGGTTTGCGTGCCTTGTTTCTACGTCATCATCTATAGTTCCATGCTCCCAAGGTATGAATGCAATTATATATATATAGGAGCTTGGAACAAGTTTATTGGGTGTTAGGTTTTATAAAAACTGCGTTTTGTTTTAAGAAAGAAATTATATAAAACTTTAAAATAAGTTCATAAAGTTTTCTGGGCCAAAATCGAAGTTTTCATTCTTTCTGGTCGTTCGTTAGATATGTCGTTCGAACGAGTTTTTCGTTCGAACCAGATGTCGTTCGAACGAACCTGCCAACGAGTTCCCACGAAGGCATACTGGTCCGTCGTTCGAAATGTCGTTCGAACGAGATTGTTCGTTCTAACGAGATTTCTAACGAGATTCTAACGAAGTCCATACTGGTGCGTCGTTAGAAGCTCGTTCGAACGAGAGTTCGTTCGAACGAAATGTCGTTCGAACGAGCTGTCAGGCGGGAACAGTTTTTGACAGTTTTTGGCAGTTTTTCACCCACTTCCCCACTTGGTTTTTAACCAACTTTTTCAGACTTTATGAAGTGCGGGAATCACATTTTCCAAACTAACATTTCCATAACTTTTCCAACTTAGTTTATCTCTTAGAGAGAGTTTGAGAGCAAAAATGGTTTAGGAAAATGTTCATGTTTTGAGTGTTAATTTTTCAAAGAGAAAATCCTTCACACTCTAGTTTACACCCAATTGTGTTTAGTCCAAGTTTTTATTTACATATTAAATTGCTTGGAGTTTGGCACCGGTTTATCTCTACCGAATTCAAGAAGAGAAGTTTTGGTTTGCTTCTACATCCATCAAAGAAGAAGACTTTTTATTGAGATTCTACCCACACGGAGAAAGGCTCCTTGCTCGGGTGACGGTGACCATATAAAGTCCTATCGGTGGATTCCGAGACCGCGGTGGTGTTTCGAGGTTGTCCGCTAGGAAGAGGTATCTACGAGAAGAAGCGTCGAGGCTTGAGAGGGATCGAGTCAGTCGTTGTAAGTCTATCTGTCTTGTAATTGTAATTCCGTATCTAGTGGACTTGTGGCTAGGGCCGTCCGAGGTTGCTTCCCGTCTTGGGTTTTTCCTCGTACATCTCGGCGTAGTGTGATATTGTTAATTTTATCCTGCATCATAACGTAGAACGCATGCTTAGAAAAATTCAAGATAAAATTCGGTTTAAATTATCACACTCATTTAATTGGGTCTTCTATTAAATGTTGGGTAATGTTTAATTAATTCAAGTCTTTTGCTAAATTTGGTTTCGCCTAATTTGCTAATATTGATAAATATGACTTAGGCAAATCCTAGGACTTGGATTAACTTATTTTAATTTGTTTTGAAGAAATTAAAATTTGGCTTTGTTTATTTGTGAACCATCATTCAACGCTTCCGTATCATTTATTGAATTTATATGAAAGGAAATTACAAGCCAAGTCTTTCAAATTGGTATCAGAGCGAAAGCGATAAATTATTTCGTTAACGATCTTTTTAAATAATTTTGGGCTAAAATGGATTTTTCCCCATTTTCAAAATTTCCTATTTTCGATGGTTCAAACTACGCGTATTGGAAAGCGCGAATGAGATCGGCACTAAAATCTATCGACGAGAGAGTTTGGATGTCTGTTGTTACCGGGTACTCCCCACCAACTTACTTAGTTGAAAATGAACGTGTTATCAAACCCGCCGATAGATGGACTGAAAATGAGTTTAAACTTGCTAACTTTAATTCCCGAGGTTTAAATGCCTTATTTAGCGTTATCGCACCGGATGAATTCCGACGTATTATGACGTGTGAAACCGCTAAAGAAGCTTGGGATATTTTACAATTAACTCATGAAGGAACTAGTGTCGTTAAAGCTTCAAAACTCCAAAACCTCACCACTCAATTTGAAACTATCAAAATGGATGAAAAAGAAACTTTTGATAAATTTTATGATATTGTTAATTCATCTTTTAACTTGGGAGAGAAAATACCTGACGACCGTGTTGTAAAGAAAATTTTAAGGTCCCCACCCGATAGATTTATTCCTAAAGTGACCGTTTTAACTTCTTTACCCACTTTAGCCTCTACGAAATTAGAAGAGCTTGTAGGTGATTTACAAACCTATGAACTAGATATGTTTCCCTCTAAAACTGAAAAGAAAATTGAAAAGGGTGTTGCTTTAAAAGCCCGAAAAGAGGTCAAACAAGTAGTAGAGAGCGATAGTGATAGTGACTCGGAAGACATGGCTTTGTTTGCTCGTAAATTTAGAAAATTTCTTAAATTTAACAAAGACAAATTTAAAAATGATTTTAAGAAATTTGATACTTCTAAACATGATAAAAGCGAGAAGATTTCTAAAGCCGAGAAGATCCCTAAACCTAGTAATGAACATTTAGATAGGGACGAGTCTGATAAGTGTTTTGGTTGTGAAGGTTATGGCCATAGGGCGTTTGAGTGCCCCACTAAACTAAGGAAAGAGGGTAAGCGACCCATTTCATATAATGCAACCCTTAGTGATAGTGATAAGGAAGAGAAGCCCGATTCCCCCACTAAGAAAAAATTTGTGGCTTTTATGGCTAGTCATGTGAGTGATAGTGAGAACTCATCGATTGTTGAAACGATAGAACATGCCACTTCCAAGGTCATTGTACATGATTCTCTTATTTTTGATGATAGTGAGAGTGAAGAAGAAAGAGAGAGTGAAAATGAAGATGAGGTTGATATGAGTGAACTTCAAAATGCTTTTCAAGAACTGTATACCGAATCTATTAAATTGAAAAGAGTTAATTTGAAGTTAGAAGCTAGTTTAAGAGAGAGTGTCAAGGTCGTTGATGAAAATGATTTAATAGAAGACCTTAGGACACGTGAGAGTACTCTTCGAGAGAAGCTAGAATATGTAGAAGGCGAAAGAGATAGCCTTAGGGATTTAATGGAATCCTTGAAAAAGGAGCTTCTTGCTTTTGAAGAGCGAACTGTTTTATTAGAGTCTAATATTTTGGAATTGCAAGATAAATTAAAAGACTCTAGTAATGTCAAATTTGATTTGGAGTGTCGTTCGGAAAAACTAGATAAAATGTTAGGAACGGTCCAAATTAAAAATGACACTTGTGGTTTAGGCTTCAATTCTTGTAATGAATTTACTCATAATGCCCAAACCAATGTTTTAGGAGAATCTACTAGGAATACATTTAAAGATCACTCCTTAAGTAAATCTTTTCGACATACTCTCACTTGTACACATTGTGGTCGAAAAGGTCATCTTAGGAAATTTTGTTTTGATCTTAGACGAATTTCTAGAAAATCCCATAGTAATGTAACCACGGTAGTGAAAGTTCCTACACCCCAAGATAGTCATTCTCCATTAATTTGGGTTAGGAAATCCGACTTGGTTGCCTTGCAAAATAGGGTTGTTGATTCTCATTTACTTTCACATGATTCCTCCCTTGCTAAATCTAAAGGATGAATGTGTTAGTGTTTGCATACTTTAGCGTTTGTACTTTATGCTATATTCACATGCTAAATGTATGCTTGTTTACTCATTTTCTAGTCATAGCCTTATTTCATATCCCATGCTAGAAATTATGACTTGTTTATCTTTTTGTATTATATTTTGTGTTAGAATTAACTGAAAAAAAAATATAAAAAGATGTTTTGTTTATCATTTGTGTTTTATTTATTTCATTTAAGCTTAATGAAAAATACAAATGATTTTTGTTTGTCCTTTTGAGTAAATATTTATTTTTGATTAAAAATGTTAAAAACTCAAAAAGATTTTATGTTGTGTGTATTTTAGCTTGACACACTTTATGTGGCATATACTTGTGTTTGAATCCCTCCTTTAACGCTCCCACGTGGCTAGAACTTTTGGTTTAGATTTTCAATCCTTAAAATGTTCTTTACCATGCTTTACATGGAGTAGTTGGATTTTGTGTTGTTTAAATGGATTCTATTTTTATATGCCTCTTTTCACACATGCACGAGCTCTTTTAAAATCTTAATGTCACATGTTATATTTGAGCTTTTTGAGGTGTTCTCCTACCAATCTAGTCATCTACATATCTATGACCTAGGAGGACTAGTGCATGTCAAAATCCGTTGCACGTGAGCTTTGTGAGATAAAAAATTATATATCTAAATGTGCACGGGGAAGGGCTCCGAAAGGATGAATTAAATCCTTTGAGATAGTAAGCCACCGTTTATTGGATCTAAAAGAAATACGTGATCCAAAGGCCTAAAAATAGACTATATGGCATTAAAAAGAAAACATTTGCCAAGGCCTATGTTTGTTTGATATATTCATTCAAAAGCAAAAGAATATATATGCTTATTGAGGGAGAATTGGATGGTATATCAACGGTTTGCACAATGTCCGTTTATCCTAGTTGTCTTTAATGTCATGACTCTATTTGGTTTGTAGAATCATCATCATGCTAGGCTTGTATGCATTGTGTATGTTTGTTCATTGAGTTCAATCTTTATATTGTCACATGAGGCTATATTTAAATGAGATAAAGTTTGCAATCAAATGAGAACTCCGTGAATGTTTATTAAGTGTTTGGGTCTAAATCTAATTGTTACTAGTACACATTTTTTCTATACGAGTGTGCAAACTTATTGTATTTTTGTGTCATGTGTGTGTTTATATCTATATATATATGCAAGTGCTTCATTGATATATTTCTAGTTTATATATATGATATTTGTTTTGTCTTTGCCTATTCTTTTCTTGCCCATATGCTTTCATGTCTTAACACTTTAAGCTTCAACATGCTTTTATGTTTATTAGTTCTTTATCCTTTGCCTATTCCTGAACAAAAAGGGGGAGAATGATGATAGGGGGAGAAATGGTATCTATCCTATTATTATCGTATCTCAGTTTGGGGGAGATTTATCTTAGGGGGAGACGTCTTTCTAAGTAGAAGGGGAGAATTAATTTAGGGGGAGTAATTAATTAATTGCATTTAATACTTTGATATTCCCTATGCATTTGATGAGTTTGCTTAAGTGTGCAGGAATTCTTCAAAAGCGGCATCTTTCAATGGCAAAGCGTTTGATCCTTGGGTTGAGTCAAGTTTGGGTGGGTTATGTTTTGAGTCTAGTGAGCTTGACGGCCCTTTAGGATTTTGTTTTAGTTTTTGTCCCGAATAGCCAAAGGGGGAGATTTGTAAGGACACAAATTTCCAATTGAGTCCATATATAGTTTTGGCTCAATTCCGGACAAAAACATTTATTCATAGGATAGTATGTAAATGTAATATTCTCAAGCCTATGAAGTGTTTGTTGAAGTCGTAACGGCAAAGAATATAAAGCTTCATCAAATATGCCGGTTTGCGTGCCTTGTTTCTACGTCATCATCTATAGTTCCATGCTCCCAAGGTATGAATGCAATTATATATATATAGGAGCTTGGAACATGTTTATTGGGTGTTAGGTTTTATAAAAACTGCGTTTTGTTTTAAGAAAGAAATTATATAAAACTTTAAAATAAGTTCATAAAGTTTTCTGGGCCAAAATCGAAGTTTTCATTCTTTCTGGTCGTTCGTTAGATATGTCGTTCGAACGAGTTTTTCGTTCGAACCAGATGTCGTTCGAACGAACCTGCCAACGAGTTCCCACGAAGGCATACTGGTCCGTCGTTCGAACGAGATTGTTAGTTCTAACGAGGTTTCTAACGAGATTCTAACGAAGTCCATACTGGTGCGTCGTTAGAAGCTCGTTCGAACGAGAGTTCGTTCGAACGAAATGTCGTTCGAACGAGCTGTCAGGCGGGAACAGTTTTTGACAGTTTTTGGCAGTTTTTCACCCACTTCCCCACTTGGTTTTTAACCAACTTTTTCAGACTTTATGAAGTGCGGGAATCACATTTTCCAAACTAACATCTCCATAACTTTTCCAACTTAGTTTATCTCTTAGAGAGAGTTTGAGAGCAAAAATGGTTTAGGAAAATGTTCATGTTTTGAGTGTTAATTTTTCAAAGAGAAAATCCTTCACACTCTAGTTTACACCCAATTGTGTTTAGTCCAAGTTCTTATTTACATATTAAATTGCTTGGAGTTTGGCACCGGTTTATCTCTACCGAATTCAAGAAGAGAAGTTTTGATTTGCTTCTACATCCATCAAAGAAGAAGACTTTTTGTTGAGATTCTACCCACACGGAGAAAGGCTCCTTGCTCGGGTGACGGTGACCATATAAAGTCCTATCGGTGGATTCCGAGACCGCGGTGGTGTTCCGAGGTTGTCCGCTAGGAAGAGGTATCTACGAGAAGAAGCATCGAGGCTTGAGAGGGATCGAGTCAGTCGTTGTAAGTCTATTTGTCTTGTAATTGTAATTTCGTATCTAGTGGACTTGTGGCTAGGGCCGTCCGAGGTTGTTTCCCGTCTTGGGTTTTTCCTCGTACATCTCGGCGTAGTGTGATATTGTTAATTTTATCCTGCATCATAACGTAGAACGCATGCTTAGAAAAATTCAAGATAAAATTCGGTTTAAATTATCACACTCATTTAATTGGGTCTTATATTAAATATTGGGTAATGTTTAATTAATTCATGTCTTTTGCTAAATTTGGTTTCGCCTAATTTGCTAATTTTGATAAATATGACTTAGGCAAATCCTAGGACTTGGATTAACTTATTTTAATTTGTTTTGAAGAAATTAAAATTTGGCTTTGTTTATTTGTGAACCATCATTCAACGCTTCCGCATCATTTATTGAATTTATATAAAAGGAAATTACAAGCCAAGTCTTTCAGTTTGTGAGTGTATACACTACCCTTTCCTCTTTAAAAACGTTACAGTCGTTGGTAATTTCACTATTCTTTCATTTGATCGTTCAGTATATGAGTTTATACTTGAAATGTGTTACTTGAGCATGGTTTTCATATATTGTTTTGACTCGAAAATTATGTAAGCTTTAAGAAATATTCATAGGTCATCTTTGTATATCACCCATATGACCTTGACATCACCTTTTATATGTTTCCTAGTCAACCCCTTTAAGCCTAAGTATAGCCTTTCATTTCATTACCCAAAATCCTATAACCAACTCCACATTGGAGTTTTAAACCATACATATTACCTTTGTTTGGAATGTTTCTTGTGGTTGAATGATGTTGTGTAGTGTGATTGCAATTTAGGCATGTGAGAGTGTGAAAAGTAAAGAAAAGAAAGTAGAGAAAAAGAGAAAGTAGAAAACAAAAGAAAATAAAAGAAAAAGTGAGAAAAAGAAGAAAAGAAAAAGAAAGAGAAAGTTTGTATATGTTGTGCATAGTGTTCAATAATCTTTGTTTACTCTCCCCATTGTTATATTCAATTCCTTTTATGGGTTGTTTGTCCAATTTTTGATATTGCTCGCAATCTTCCTATTATTCCAAGTTTTTATCCCTGAACACTTTGAATCCGTACATACATATTCTTCATTTCGTACCCTAGCCTAGCCTACATTACAATCCTATACAAGTCCTATGTGATCTTAGGGTGCATTTAATTTAAAAGTCAAAATAGTTTTGATAATCTGTGAAAATACATTTCGCCTCTTTTTTTATGTGCGGTATCTTTCATTGAGATTGCAATTTTTCATTTTATATATAGCGTTCTTTATTTGTGACATGTGTGCGGCCTAGTTTTCATTTATATTTACTCATTATGCCCGCATGTTCCATGTGTTAACTCCCTGTTTTGAGTGAATTCACTTGATGAGTGTAATGCCCGTGAGGATTGAATATACGCTTGTTTTAATTTTAGTATCCGATTTAATTAAGTTTTTACCAAATCATACTTTGCATGTGCTCTCTCCCCTCCCACATTTTAAGGTTTCAATTCTATGAGGTGCATTCTATAATGTTAATAATATGGACTTCCATTTGAATTCGTTCATTACGCTAATAATGCGTATGAAATCTTTATCGATATTGTTGGGCTTGTCGCATGTTGGTTTGGGCATATTTTGAGGAAACCGTATGATGTTTATGGGTTTCATACCTCACGAGACGACACTCGTCCACTAGGATAACCTAGGGGTTTAACGACTTATTGCATATGCTAAATGCAATCGTTCGCCCGCGAAAGTGGCCTTAACTTTTTATTGCTTTTTCTTCCCATTATGTACTTGTATCCTGCTTTTGGTTTGCTTGCAGCTCTTGTTGCATCTTATTTTATTGCTAGGGACTAGCAATGTGTAAGTTAGGGGGTATGATTCGTACTGAATATTGCATATTTATACCCTCGAACTAGGCATTTTAGCCCCCTCGGGTGCCTTAATCTCTATATTTAAGCCCGTTAACCAGACAACCTCAGATTTATATTGTTAACATGCTATATGAGGTATAATTGGGCTTTTGTAAGTATTTAGGTACTAAGTATGGAGTTTGGATGCATTCGGGCTAAGTTTCGTACATTTTTGCACGCTCAAGGGCAATTTAGTCTTTCCATAGTTTGGGAACCTAGACCTACATCTCACGAAAGTTGTAGCCCTCCTTGAAAGCTTCGCGTGGCAGTGAACGGTGCGCGATTCCGATTCCTAACGAAGAAGTTACGACAATTTTGGCGAAAGAGAAAAACAAAAAAACCAAAGCAGGGGAGAAGGAAAAAGATGCAAAAGGCTGAGACCTGCTTGATCAATCGATCGACCCTTTAATTTTCACTCTTCTAACAAAGGAAATGGTCAAATATATGACTAATCGATCGATCGACCCCAAAGGGGTCGATCGATCGATCCCCTATTTTCCACGAAATTTTGCCTTGCTTTTTCTTTTTCCTTTTCTTTTCTATTTTAATTCCAACTTAGGTTAGGGTTTGGGGGTTTGGAGAGATCATCTTCATTTCTTCTTGGTTTGACACCCATTTGGGTTTGTAAGTTTAAATATTAATCTTCCCTCTTCATTAATATAGATGTTTTAGTTTAATTCTTGATTTGTTAATTAGATTTACATGCTTTCTTTTGTTGCTTTCTAATATAGATTTACCGCATTTTTATTATACTTTCTAGTTAATTTAGTCTAGGTAGTGTCGGATTGAACTCACTTTGGGTTGACATGTTGCTTTGCTTTGGTGACGGTGTTTACGGGTTTATTTCGAGTGCGTTGTCTTAGTTATTGTGCCTAGGAGATTTGATGGGGTATATCATGTATGCTCCCTGCTTACGACCTTGCGTGCGTAATTTTCGGGGTATTTGTTGACGCCAAAATCTTATTAGGATTTTATGAGAATTTAGGGGTGTGACAACTCTTGATTTAATTAACTGTCAAAACGAGACGCACGCTACACCAAAATGATAAAATGGTCACCTTTCAGCCGGCCATCCTTGTCAAGGTCATTGACCGTGATAAAAAAACACGCGTTTTGTGTCATGGTCATTGACCTTGACACGACCGTGACAAAGAATTGTCACGGTCACTGACCGTGACAAATTTACTTGTCACGATCGTGTCACGGTCAATGACCGTGACAATTCTTTAAATAATTGTCACGGTCAATGACCTTGACACGACCGTGACAACTTCTACTGTAAAAAAAGCCCTAGGATTCTTTTTCCCACCCTTTTTTGGTTTTCCTCCTCTCTCTCTCTCTAAGCGATTTCTGCTCTCTCTCTCTAAGGTATATTTTTTTCCTCTCTTTCTCTTTCATTTCTATATGTGTGTGTATGTGTGTATATGTATGTGTATATGTGTGTGTATGTGTGTGTATACATGTGTGTGGTGGTGTGTGGTGGGGGAGGGGGGAAGGGGGTAGTGGGGGTGGGGTGGTGCAGGTGTGGTGGGGGTGGGGTGTGGTGGGGGGAGGGGGTGGGGTGTGTGTGTGTGCATAGATGTGTGCATGTGTGTGTGGCGGGGGGAGGGGGGCAAGGGGTGTGGTGGTGGGGGGGGGCAATTTTAACAATTGTATAGCTTTAATTAAGAAATTGTATAACTTTAATTGTAATTTTAATTGTATAGTTTTAGATGAAAGTAAAGTAATAATTAGTGCCAATTTCATATGAAAGTAGGATTGCCCCTCATTGTAAATTAGTAAATTAATAATTGTATACTTTAATTGTTAGTTTAATTAATGAAATGAATTAATTGAGTCGATGAATTAGAAGGAGTACGGGTTACACATTTGTTGTTGAAATTGCTGTTGGATTATTTTGTTTAGTAAATGTTGGGTTGGCTAGTTTTAAAAGTGGCATGACCACTGGATTATTGTCCATATGGGGGTGGGATTTTTCAACTTTTTTTAAAAATTACTTTGTATATCGAACAATATATACAAAGTATGATAATTAAAAGAAACATACTTGAAATTGAATATGTGTATATGTGTGTGTATATATGTGTGTGGTGGGGGGAGGAGGGTGGGGTGGTGTTTTTTTTTAACAATTGTATAGCTTTAATTAAGAAATTGTATAGCTTTAGTTGTAATTTCAATTGTATAGTTTTAGATGAAAGTAAATTAATAATTAGTGCCAATTTCATATGAAAGTAGGATTGCCTCTCATTGTAAATTAGTAAATTAATAATTGTATACTTTAATTGTTAGTTTAATTGATGAAATGAATTAATTGAGTAGATGAATTAGAAAGAGTACGAGTTACACATTTGTTGTTGAAATTTCTGTTGGATTATTTTGTTTAGTAAATGCTGGGTTGGTTAGTTTTAAAAGTGGCATGACCATTGGATTATTGTCCATATGGGGGTGGGATTTTTCAACTTTTTTTGAAAATTACTTTGTATATCGAACAATATATACAAAGTATGATAATTAAATGAAACATACTTGAAATTAAATATGTGTATATGTGTGTGTATATATGTGTGTGGTGGTGTGTGGTGGGGGAGGGGGGCAGGGGGTGGGGTGGTGGTTTTTTTTAACAATTGTATAGCTTTAATTAAGAAATTGTATAGCTTTAATTATAATTTTAATTATATAGTTTTAGATGAAAGTAAAATAATAATTAGTGCCAATTTCATATGAAAGTAGGATTGCCCTTCATTGTAAATTAGTAAATTAATAATTGTATACTTTAATTGTTAGCTTAATTGATGAAATGAAATAATTGAGTAGATGAATTAGAAGGAGTACGGGTTACACATTTGTTGTTGAAATTGCTATTGGATTATTTTGTTTAGTAAATATTGGGTTGGCTAGTTTTAAAAGTGGCATGACCACTGGATTATTGTCCATATGGGAGTGAGATTTTTCAACTTTTTTTGAAAATTACTTTGTATATCAAACAATATATACAAAGTATGATAATTAAATGAAACATACTTGAAATTAAATATGTGTATATGTGTGTGTATGTGTGTGTATATATGTGTGTGGTGGTTTGTGGTGGGGGAGGGGGGCAGGGGGTTTGGTGGGGGGAGGGGGGTGGGGTGGTGTTTTTTTTTAACAATTGTATAGCTTTAATTAAGAAATTGTATAGCTTTAATTGTATAGTTTTAGATGAAAGTAAATTAATAATTAGTGCCAATTTCATATGAAAGTAGGATTGTCCCTCATTGTAAATTAGTAAATTAATAATTGTATACTTTAATTGATAGTTTAATTGATGAAATGAATTAATTGAGTAGATGAATTAGAAGGAGTACGAGTTACACATTTGTTGTTGAAATTGTTGTTGGATTATTTTGTTTAGTAAATGTTGGGTTGGTTAGTTTTAAAAGTGGCATGACGTTAGATGTTTTCAACTATTCCACGTTAGATGTTTTCAACTAATTTATACATATTTATGTACGTGTACGTGTGTGTGGTGGGGGTGGTGTAGGGGTGTGTGTATATGTGTACTAATAACATTTTTTTTTATCTGTACTAATAATATTTTTTTTTATCTGTACTAATAACATTTTTTTACAGCAAATGTCTCCTTCAGGTATTAAGGCGAAGATGATGATGTTGTTTAGGCTTGGTGGTAGCGGAGGCGACGAGGGCTCCTCCGCCCATAGGCTCCCCAAATATGGAAAATTTGGGATTACCGTTGAGAACAAATCGGAGCTATTATCGAGATCCCTCAAGCTGCTAAAGACGGTCATCGGCCCGGGGTTTATGAGTTGGAAGGATGTGCCATATGAGCTCAAGTTAGCTGTTTGGGCGGCACTACGGATAATATATTTATATTTATATGAATATTTCAATTTCAATTTCAATTTCGATTTCATTTTATATTTATATTTATTCGCAACTAACATTGAATTTGTTGGACAGGAACAATTCAACTTGGATCCAAAGCTACGCGATTCCGTCTTGGAGCAGTTGAGGGAGCAACACAAGACGTGGAAGAAAAATATACGGACACGGTACTTTGGAAAAACACGAGAGTCCATTATACAATGGCGTGGATCCGTCCCGCCCAAGGAGCCAATCTCATTGGCACAATGGCAAAAGTTCATTGACAATGAGATCGAGGATCGACAATTGGCATCTCGCTAATCGGGGAGGGAAAATCGAGCAAAAAAGACGGACGTGCACTACTCCAGCCGGACCTCTTACGCCGAGGTGGAGCATAGGATGAAGGTAAGATTTAATTTTTTAATAACTACAGAAATATATTATTCTTCATTATTTTACTTAGAGGGGCCGATACTAATTTTACTTTATTTTATTTCAGGGGGTAGGGAGTGGGCCAGGGGGTAAGCCACATAGGCTCGATACTTATGTGGCTCTTCGGACGAAGAAGGGGAAGGACAAGGAAGTGTCCCCAAGCGTCGCGGCCACGATTGTAAGTAATCCGACAGTTTAATTTTTATTAATTACGTTATAATTTTTTAGTTTACTTATTTTACTAGTCATGTGCTTTTTGTCGTTTCAGGCAAAACTTAAGGAAGTGCATGAGTCGCAGTCTGATGCCGACAAGGCGTCTTTGTCCACAGACGCACTCAACCAAGTGCTTGTCTCTGATCGCAAGGGGAGGACAAGGGGGTTGATCTCGGGGGTGGCCAAATCTAGGATCATTGGGTTGGAGACGAGCGACATCGGGTTGGCTCGAACGGTGGATTCACACGACGCGAAGCTGTCCCGTTTAGAGGCGACGGTCCAAGATATGTACGCATTCATGAAGCGTACATTGGGCGGAGACCGTAAGGGGAAGGGGAAAGGGAAGGAGAAGGCGGTGGAGGAGGAGTAGGTGCGGGAAAACAAGGCGTAGGAGGACGACGATGTGGACCTCGCTGCTTCTTCACCGTCACGTGCGTATTTCGATGATCCACTTCCTTATTTGGCTTCCTTCCCCAGACCATTGTCGACACTTGGTTGGCCGAGCGTGTTCATATTGGATGTATTTGATGGCCAGCGGATAGGGCGGGGGTTAAGGGACCCAAATATCGTCGAGGGTGGAATAGTTCATGGACTTGCGCTTTAAGGGATCGAGTCCAAAGTACTTGTCACACATGTGATACCCGGAAATGAGAACTCCCTATTGTGGTTGCGCGAACAATGCGGCACGATGTATATTAGTGGGTGTGTCAATTCGTATATCGTGTGGCCAACACACCTCCTCACATTTACCCAAAACATGTAGTAACATTATGTTTAAGTTTGTCCATTTTAATTATATTTGGATTATATCGTCATGTATATTATTTCTATTTTGAATATTTGGATTATATCGTCATGAATATATATTTGCACTATCTTTAGTTTATTTGGATATATGATGTTTGAATAGGTACAACCAACGTTGTTATAACAGGTACAAATATACTGATGGGCAGTGGCAGTGACCATACTGCCCAACAGAATTTTTTTAAGTTCTGCCTAGAATTGTTACGGTCATTGACCGTGACAATTTTTTTAAATATTGTCACGGGTTTGTCACAGTTATTAACCATGACTAAACTTGTCACACCCCAAAACCCAATATCCATACTAATCATTTGTTATTGGAATAATTAGATCATAATCTTGAGCCCATTGGAAATATGATTCATTCATCAATATTTTCCTACATAATGAACATAATATTTTTCTTACATCATAAAATTCAATATCAGAGTCATAATTAAGCAAACATGCAATACCGTGATTAACTATGATCAACCCAATCCATACTAAATCAATATATACAATGTGTGAGTATATTAAAATATTCAGTGTGACAACGATAAAATCCCATTTTAAAATCCCAGCTCTCTCCAACGGTGCAACTCTCAAAGCTACCGGTCATATGGTGTCCTAGCTGGCAGCGTGTGAACCTGAAATTGTTAAAATATAAACCGTAAGCATTAAGCTTAGTGAGGTACTCCTTCCCTGCAATAGAATAACAATTCTATATCGAATATATAGATATAAAATCCGAACAATCCTGCCCATTGGCAATAACAAATCATGGATCATAAGATCCAAATAATTCTGCCCGTTGGCAATAACAAATCTTGGATATTTGAATATCCAAACAAATCCGGAATACCGAAGTATTCAAACCAATCCTGGATCATGAGACCCAAACAACTCCTGGATATTTTAATATCCAAACAAATCCTGAATACCGAAGTATTCAAACAAATCCGCTCATAGAGCTATATTCATATTTATATATGAAACAAATCATAAGTACACTCACCTTGGCAGTTTAACTGGCTTTGCCCTTGCCTTTATCCAGTACTTGTTCAATCAGCTCTTCTTCCTTTCCTATCATTCTTAAAATATTAGTATCATCATAATAATATCAATAATCCAAAGAACGATTTAAACATAATTCAATCCATAAGCATCACATGATTCTATTCAAATCATTTATCACAAGTGAAGTTCCATCCAAATCCATGCTAGTATATTCAACATATCCAAATCATAGACCAAATATAAATTCATTTATTCTTGGAAATTCAATCCTTGTCATATTAGTATTCCAATACAAAAGACGGTACATCATTTTAGGTCTCGTAGAGCAAGATATTCTCATTTCTTTACCACATGGCAAATCTGCCCTATAGGCCCTCTTATCGTTCATTCAACTTCCACGAATTTCCATAATTTTTCTACATCATAAATTTATGTGATATTTCACCCAACATCAGTAAACATACTGAAAAATACAAAATTAAAGTTTCATAATTTTTAAGGTTCTTTTGCTATGTCAAGCAAAACACCGAACACATGGCGGGCATATTTTCACCCTTAGGGCAAATTTCATACCCGAACTTCAAACTCTCACCAAATACTCATTTCTTGGTATTTTCACATGATTTTAGGATATGTAATACCTATATGAGTACAGGTTAATCTCCAATTAGAATCAATCAATTCCAGTAAGTACACAAAAATATATGGAAGTTTGAATAAACAGAGTTTCTAAACAAAGCAATTTTAGGGTTTTGTTCATTCAACTTAACTTAAACTTGCATATATCCATACATATGCACCCAAGCATGAAAGTTCAATAAAAAAACAAGGATTTATATCATATAAATCGTAAATGAAAGAAAAATAGCAAGATTCATGGTTGGAATTACCTTAGGGGCTTTTTCGTAATTTTCTATGAATTGTTTTGAATGTTTCTCCTCACTTTCTTCTTCCTAACCCTCACAATTGTTTTTCCACAACTTAAAACTCTCCCCAAACTGAGTTTGCTGAAGAAAGGAGGATATATCAAGGGTTTAAGTCGGCCAAAACAACCTCCACCTCCAACCAATCAATTTATAACATGTGGCATCATATAAAACAAAATATCATTTAAGGCTAAATGACTACTTTAGCCCCTGTTCGTAAAAAGATAATCTCTTCCCACTCGGATGTCCGTTCGATGGACCGTTTGTTGTGTTACAACCCTAACTCATATATCTACAAATATCTAGTTTACACCTCAAGTTAATTGTTATGTCATAAAGGTCAAAACTAGTCTTAAACTTGAACGTTCCTACCGAAAACTTCAAAATTTCACATTTGTAACTAGTTCGATTCTTCATGTTTTATGAAGGTAGGATTAGACTAAACATAATGAATTAACATTATATATACCAATAACATATTATAAATATCACACAAGCTAATCATGATTTAAATATAATTTATCATAATTATATTCGAGTTGTCACAATTCTCCCCCAGTTAAGAAATTTCGTCCCCGAAATTGACATACCTTGGTTCTCTGAATCAAACAAATACGGATAACGCATCTTCATGCTATCCTCACTCTCCCATGTAGCTTCTTCCATGGAATGCCTTCTCCACACAACTTTCACAAGTGGGATCACTTTTGATCTCAATATTTGTTCTTTCCTATCAACGATTGCAAGTGGTTCTTCCACATAGCTCAAATCTTCTTTCAACTCAATAGGTTGTTCCACCAATACATGTGAAGGAACTGCTACATACTTTCTTAACATAGAAACATGGAAAACATCATGTAACCGAGATAATTCTGGTGGTAACGCTAACTTGTAGGCAACCATCCTGACTTTCTCAAGGATTTCATAAGGTCCAATGTAGCGTGGACTTAATTTCCCTTTCTTTCCAAACCTCATAACTCCTTTCCATGGAGATATCCGAAGAAACACATAATCCCCTTTCTGGAATTCCAAATCTTTTCGTCGTTTATCCGCATAACTTTTCTGTCTGCTTTGAGCTATTCTCATTCTATCTTGAATAATCTTCACTTTTTCAGTGGTGACTTCAATTAATTCTGGACCCTCTATCTTCCTTTCACCAACTTCACCCCAACATATCGGTGTACGACATCGTCTACCATACAAGGATTCATATGGAGCCATACCAATAGTAGACTAAAAACTGTTGTTATATGCAAATTCTATCAAAGGCAAATATTCATCCCAATTACCTTTGAAATCAAGCACACAAGCTCTAAGCATATCTTCCAAAATCTGTATTGCTCTTTCAGACTGCCCATCTATCTGGGGATTAAAATCCGTACTAAACTTCAAGTTAGTACCCATAGCATACTGCAAGCTATCCCAAAATCTCGATGTAAAAGTAGGGTCCCTATCTGAAACAATAGATACCGGTGCTCCATGCAATCGAATAATTTCATTAACATACAATCTAGCATACCTATCAACTGTATACGTAGTCTTGACTTCTAGAAAGTGAGCGGACTTCGTCAATCTATCCACCACTACCCAAATCGAATCTGACCCCTTTTGAGATCGAGGAAGCCCAACAACAAAATCCATCGTTACATGATCCCATTTCCATTCCGGTATCGGTAATGGCTGAAGCAGACCAGTAGGTTTCTGATGCTCCACTTTCACTTGCTGACATATAAGGCATCTAGCAACAAAATCAGCTAATTCCTTCTTCATATTATTCCACCAATAATGCTCCTTTAAATCCCTATACATTTTAGTGCTACCAGGATGCATAGTATAAATGGAATTATGAGCCTCATCTAAAATTTCCTCTTTCAATCCACACACATTAGGCGCGCACAACCGCTGCTTATAAAATAAAGTGCCATCATTCACAATACAAAAATCTTTAGACTTACCATCTCGGAGATCTTGTCGTTTCTTCTCAAGAAAAGGATCTTGACTTTGCAAATCACGAATACGGGTAGCTAATAAAGGCCTCACGCTTACATGAGCAAAGAACCTGTCCCCATCGGCTAGCTTCAATTCTACTCCCATCAATCTCAACTCCATGATTTGGGAAACTCTAGCACACTGAATACAAGATAACCTGCCCGAAGCCTTTCTACTCAGAGCATCTGTAACTACATTTGCCTTTCCTGGGTGGTAGTGAATTGTACAATCATAATTTTTAATTAACTCCATCCACCGCCTCTGCCTTAAATTCAACTCCTTTTGAGTAAATAAATACTTAAGGCTTTGATGGTCAGTAAAAATTTCACATACCTCACCATATAGATAATGACGCCATAATTTCAAAGCAAAGACAATAGCAGCAAGTTCCAAATCGTGTGTAGGATAATTACGTTCATGTGTACACAACTGCCTAGAAGCATAAGCAATAACTTTACCATGCTGCATAAAAACACAACCCAACCCCTGGTGTGAAGCATCTGTATAAATAACAAAACCATCTCCACCATGCGGAATAGTAAGAACAGGTGCAGTTACCAACCTCTTTTTCAATTCATCAAAACTATTTTCACAATCAGAATTCCATTCAAACTTAACATCTTTCCGGGTTAGTTTAGTCATCGGCAAGGCAATTGAAGAAAATCCCTTTATAAACCTCCTATAATACCCAGCTAAACCCAGAAAACTCCTCACCTCAGTCACATTATTGGGCCTCTCCCATTTTACAATAGCTTCTACCTTCTTGGGATCAACACATATACCATCTCCAGAAATAACATGGCCTAAAAATACAACCTTTGAAAGCCAAAATTCACATTTCCTAAACTTAGCATACAATTGCTTATCTTTCAACACATTCAAAATAGTTCTGAGGTGCTTTTCATGTTCAACCATATCACGTGAATAAATCAGAATATCATCAATAAAAACTATCACAAATGAATCAACAAAAGGATGCAGTACCCGATTCATAAGATCCATAAATACAGCTGGAGCATTAGTCACCCCAAAAGGCATCACCAGAAATTCAAAATGACCATACCGAGTACGAAAAGCAGTTTTAGAAATATCTCTCTCCTTGACCCTCAACTGATGATAACCCGATCGCAAGTCTATTTTTGAAAACACTTTAGCACCCTGTAACTGATCAAACAAATCATCTATACGAGGTAAAGGGTACTTGTTCTTAATAGTAGCTTTATTCAGTTGCCTATAATCAATACACAAACGCATAGTGCCATCTTTCTTTTTTACAAATAAAACCGGCGCCCCCCATGGAGATACACTAGGTTGTATGAACCCCCTATCAAGCAAATTCTGCAACTGAATTTTGAGTTCTTTCAACTCAGCAGGTGCCATTCTATATGGTGCCATAGAAATAGGGGTTGCCCCCGGTGCTAATTCAATACTAAATTCAATTTTTCTTTCTGGAGGTAACCCTGGCAACTCACTAGGAAACACTTCAGGAAAATCCCTTACAATAGGAACATCAACTAATTTTAAAGCTCCCTTCCCAGTGTCAAGAACATATGCAATAAAACCCTCACAACCCTTACTCAATAATATCCTCGTCTGAATAGCTGAAATGATGCAACTGGGAACAATTTTCCTTTCCCCCACAAATTTAAATTCAGGCTCACCAGGAATATTAAAAACAACTTCCTTACAGAAACAATCCATAGATGCATGATATTTAGATAACCAATCCATTCCCAGAATTATATCAAAATCAGAAATATCCAATGGAAGTAGATCTATAACTGTATCTCTAGCCCCCACAGTCAAAACACAATCACGAAAAGCATATTCTGCTACAACCATTTCCCCCATAGGCATATAAATACCCAACCCCACATCTAAACGAGTACATGGTCTATTTAGGTATACAGCAAAAGCATAGGACACAAAAGAATGTGTGGAACTAGGATCAATCAAAACATAAGCACTTCTATCAGTAACAGAAAGTGTACCTGTCACCACATCTGGAGTAATCTGAGCTTCTTTCATTGTAAAAACTCGTCCACCTGGCCTGGAATTACTAGCTTGTCCTCTGCCCATACTTTTCACTGCACTGCCCGGAGATAACATTCTGCTTGCTACTTCACTATGTGCTGCTAGAGTCTCTGCCAATTGCGGACAATTCTTCTTAATATGCCCCACTTGATGACAATGGTAGCATTCCAATCCCTTAAGCTTAGGACACTCAGATTTATAATGCCCTTCCTCTTTACAAAAGAAACATGTAACCACTCTTGTCGGTGCCTCACCCTTTCCTGACCTCCTAACTAGACTAGAAGATTCTCCACCCCTAGTATCTCTGCCAAATCTCCCCAGACCTCTACCACTATCTCCACCACCTCTCTGAAATTTATGAGGTTCCATCTTAACACTTCCACCCTCACCTCCCTTAAAGCGAGATGCATCGAATCTACTCTTCTTAAAACTCTCTCTACTTGCCACCCCTTGGTTCATTTGCCTTTCTGCTATCGTGGCTTTGTTTACCAGAGAAGCATAATCTTCTAACTCATAAGTGGCCACTCTATTTTGAATAGGCCAAATCAGTCCATCTTGAAATTTACTATATTTATCTTCTTCCTCCTGCACATACTTAGTAGCAAATCTAGACAAAGCAGTAAATTTAGCATCATACTCCCTCACAGACATGTTCCCTTGGGTTAAATTTATAAACTCCCTCAGCTTCTCCCTCCTATAGACCTTAGGGAAATACTTAACATACAAAGCTTTAATAAATTCAGCCCAAGTAATAACATCAGTACCTTCCATCCTGGGCACTAAATGGTTGCTGGCTTCCCACCAATATTTCGCCTCTCCTTTGAGCTTAAACACAGCTAGATTCACTTTCTGGTTATCTGGAACCTTCATAACTGCAATGATAGTTTCTAGATCCCTGACCCACATCTCATCTTCTGTAGGTTCAACTGACCCTGTATATTCTGGGGGATTCAACTTCAAAAACTTCTCATGCATGGAATCTTTCATTTCCTTCCTTCCCTCTTTCTCAATCCTGGCCAGTGTCTTTGATTCTAGATATCTAGCCTGTTGTTCTGCCATTTGCGCCATATTTCTTTCTTGTTGCTCTGCCATCCTCATCATTGCCTGTGCCATTATTTGCATCTCTGTAGGCTGCTCTTGATCTCTAGCCCTTCCAGCAACACTTTGCTCTACTTCAGTATTCTCTGCACGAGAAGCCACTCCCTCTTCTCTATGTTGTCCATTCCCAGATTCCATATGGAATTATCTGTAATACAATAAAGTTCTAACAACCAATATAAACAGTTTATACTACTAAACTATTGGTTTGTACATAAACAATTCAAAAATATCAAATTAACTCAATACTGCCATCTAATCGTCACACACGTCCAAAATTAATAACCACGCTCTGATACCACTAATTGTCACACCCCAAAACCCAATATCCATACTAATCATTTGTTATTGGAATAATTAGATCATAATCTTGAGCCCATTGGAAATATGATTCATTCATCAATATTTTCCTACATAATGAACATAATATTTTTCTTACATCATAAAATTCAATATCAGAGTCATAATTAATCAAACATGCAATACCGTGATTAACTATGATCAACCCAATCCATACTAAATCAATATATACAATGTGTGAGTATATTAAAATATTCAGTGTGACAACGATAAAATCCCATTTTAAAATCCTAGCTCTCTCCAACGGTGCAACTCTCAAAGCTACCGGTCATATGGTGTCCTAGCTGGCAGCGTGTGAACCTGAAATTGTTAAAATATAAACCGTAAGCATTAAGCTTAGTGAGGTACTCCTTCCCTGCAATAGAATAACAATTCTATATCGAATATATAGATATAAAATCCGAACAATCCTGTCCATTGGCAATAACAAATCATGGATCATAAGATCCAAATAATTCTGCCCGTTGGCAATAACAAATCTTGGATATTTGAATATCCAAACAAATCCGGAATACCGAAGTATTCAAACCAATCCTGGATCATGAGACCCAAACAAATCCTGGATATTTTAATATCCAAACAAATCCTGAATACCGAAGTCTTCAAACAAATCCGCTCATAGAGCTATATTCATATTTATATATGAAACAAATCATAAGTACACTCACCTTGGCAGTTTAACTGGATTTGCCCTTGCCTTTATCCAGTACTTGTTCAATCAGCTCTTCTTCCCTTCCTATCACTCTTAAAATATTAGTATCATCATAATAATATCAATAATCCAAAGAACGATTTAAACATAATTCAATCCATAAGCATCACATGATTCTATTCAAATCATTTATCACAAGTGAAGTTCCATCCAAATCCATGCTAGTGTATTCAACATATCCAAATCATAGACCAAATATAAATTCATTTATTCTTGAAAATTCAATCCTTGTCATATTAGTATTCCAATACAAAAGACGGTACATCATTTTAGGTCTCGTAGAGCAAGATATTCTCATTTCTTTACCACATGGCAAATCTGCCCTATAGGCCCTCTTATCGTTCATTCAACTTCCACGAATTTCCATAATTTTTCTACATCATAAATTTATGTGATATTTCACCCAACATCAGTAAACATACTGAAAAATAAAAAATTAAAGTTTCATAATTTTTAAGGTTCGTTTGCTATGTCAAGCAAAACACCGAACACATGGCGGGCATATTTTCACCCTTAGGGCAGATTTCATACCCGAACTTCAAACTCTCACCAAATACTCATTTCTTGGTATTTTCACATGATTTTAGGATATGTAATACCTATATGAGTACAGGTTAATCTCCAATTAGAATCAATCAATTCCAGTAAGTACACGAAAATATATGGAAGTTTGAATAAACAGAGTTTCTAAACAAAGCAATTTTAGGGTTTTGTTCATTCAACTTAACTTAAACTTGCATATATCCATACATATGCACCCAAGCATGAAAGTTCAATAAAAAAACAAGGATTTATATCATATAAATCGTAAATGAAAGAAAAATAGCAAGATTCATGGTTGGAATTACCTTAGGGGCTTTTTCGTAATTTTCTATGAATTGTTTTGAATGTTTCTCCTCACTTTCTTCTTCCTAACCCTCACAATTGTTTTTCCACAACTTAAAACTCTCCCCAAACTGAGTTTGCTGAAGAAAGGAGGATATCTCAAGGGTTTAAGTCGGCCAAAACAACCTCCACCTCCAACCAATCAATTTATAACATGTGGCATCATATAAAACAAAATATCATTTAAGGCTAAATGACTACTTTAGCCCCTGTTCGTAAAAAGATAATCTCTTCCCACTCGGATGTCCGTTCGATGGACCATTTGTTGTGTTACAACCCTAACTCATATATCTACAAATATCTAGTTTACACCTCAAGTCAATTGTTATGTCATAAAGGTCAAAACTAGTCTTAAACTTGAACATTCCTACCGAAAACTTCAAAATTTCACATTTGTAACTAGTTCGATTCTTCATGTTTTATGAAGGTAGGATTAGACTAAACATAATGAATTAACATTATATATACCAATAACATATTATAAATATCACACAAGCTAATCATGATTTAAATATAATTTATCATAATTATATTCGGGTTGTCACAAAACTTGTCACGGTCCATGACCTTGACACGACCGTGACAATTCTAACGAACTTATCAAGGTCAATGACCCTGACACGTCCGTGATAAAAAAATTTGTCTCGCCCCGAATTGTCACGGTCATTAACCTTGACAAGTCCAACTTGTCAAGGTCAATGACCGTGACAATAGTGCAGATTTGGTGTAGTGGCAGTCTTAATAACTCGTCGACCCATGTAACCATTTTATTCTAAATAACTCGGGGTGAGGGATATTCGACGCAACCTATAGTTTTTACCGCTTTTATTAATCTATTTTAAATACACGCTTAGATTAATCTTTCCCTTTTTGTATCTTTTCCTTTTTGTTGTAATTACCTTTTATGCTTTTATTTTAGGAGTATTAGACTTTATAAATTCTAGCAACTCGTCTCTGTGGATTTTTCGATACCCGGACTTGACCGTTGTACTCACCTATTGAGTGTAGTCATAGTTTAGGTTTTTGTATAGCGTTGGTGAGCCGAATATAAAACGACCGGTGCGTAGGTGACGTTCACTCCGCGACAAAACCCAACCTATCAGTTCCCTTTAGAGCAATAATGTCTGTTGAACATGCATAACAAACGTTCCATAAATATGTTTTTTTTACTAAATAATGCATATAAAGAACACATAAAACAATATAAATAAGAAAGAACTTACATTTCATGATTATAAAAATCACTGACGACGTATGATGAAGAAGATGGCCGAGTCGAGTGTTGAAAACTCGCTCCTTAAGACATAATGCACCCCTGCTACGGTGCTTGTGGCAATGGACAATGGACGTTTGTCTCTCAAGATGAAACGATCTCAACAAGCACAAGAAGCATTTGCAAGGTGCTTGCCCCACGAACTAAAAATGGTGATATTCTCTCTGACTCGAAGGAGGAAGAAGAAGAAGAAGAAGAAGAAGAAGAAGAAGAAGGACACAAGAAATGATTTTTTTTAAATAAACAAAAAAAGAGAAAAGACTTTTATTTATAGGTCTTTAAGTGCCTTTCAGAATAGTCATGTTTGTTCAACAGATATAACGAACGTTCCATATTTAATTTGTTATAACCGACGCTCCAGATTTAATGACGTGTCAAATTTACTCAAAACAACGACATTTTTAGTGACGTTTCTCTAACGTTTTAGTTTTAATTAAAACGACAACGTTTTCAATAGCAGTTTTAAAGAATTAAAACTATGATGTTTTGGAAACGACTTCAGCCTAATTTTGAAGCCCAAAAAAATTTGTGTAGAAAAGCCCAAATGACATGAGCGGGGTTTGGGGTTAAAGTTCAAACCATGCATAGTCTAGATCATCTTCTCTTAAAGGGTTGAGATACCACAAGGACATCCAACCATTTATGCCAACTTGTGGGTATATCAATCATATCCATTTCTTGTATTTTATGTGAAACACAAGTTTTAAATAAACTAGACAAAGATAGTTCATGAACAAAAGTGATCCAATGAGTATACTATGTTGTTCACCAAGTCAAGAAAATAGCTTAAATAATTTGACATGACATCTTTATTATGTGAATTTTATATTAATCAAAGGTCAAAGTTTATCAAAAATTAATTTAGTCAAAACTTAAATCTCATTTTATCTAGGGCTGATAATTTTTGACACGATAATCCGTTTATGGTAATAATCCGAAATGATCCGAAAATAACACGATTAACTTGTATAAATTTAAAAATACCTAAAATGTATACTCAAATAAAAATCAACGCGACCCCGAAAATGACACGAATAACTCGAATTATAACCCCTAATTTCATCCCAACACAAAAAATCTCTTGGAGGTCATTCAATTTTTTTTTTTTTAAGATAATAGGTAGGAAGTGATATCAAATAGGTGAAACACATAATGATAAGGTGCAATTTCATTAACCAGAAAAGTGGTCAACCCTATGAAAAAGGTCGAGGGTCATGTAACAAATAAAGTTTTTGTTATATTAGTTCACGTACAAAAATATTGATTACGTTTGAATACCTAGCACGAATGGAAATTAATGAACTTGACTTTAAGTTCAAATGAATTTAGTTTGACCAAAATAATTTACAACCAACAAAAGTACATACTAACTAAACCGAAAAAACACTTACCACAGGACCTGCACCTGCTTCATAAAACAAAAGTTGATACATTAATCATTTTTTTCCAAGTATTATTCATTTATCCTTAGCCAATATTGCTAAATGTGCTTTTCAATATTGATTTTGCAAAAACATAGAAACGTTTATATATTCTCACCTAAAACAGTTGTATAGTTTAATAAATGTGAAAAATATCAGTGGGAATTAATCCAATCTGTTTAAATTTCTTAAAATTAAAAGGCTTTTTAAAATTTTGTAGAATTCGAAATATTAATGCCTTATCACGTGGCCAGATCAGTAGAAGACGAGAGTAAACAAAAAGATGACCTGTCTTGGGAGTATAAATCAGCTGCATCCTTGTGGCCCTTCTGCTCCTCAAATCACCCTGCAACGAGTTAAATGAATAGTGGGCTAATAATTTGAAGCTTACTGACAAAACAAATGGCACTCCCGATATTATAGGAAAAGAGAGGGGCAATTTGATGGGAGGTCACATGGGAAAGCGTCGATAGAGACGAGTTGGGTGAAACAGCAGAATCCAAAGGGTGCACGTGATGAGACTCCCACAACATGATGTTGTGCATGAACAAATTATGAATGTCGACGTCTTCACTTCACGCGCCTCGTTATGTTTGGACTGTCAAATCATAGTTTTAGGTTATGTCATGGTAAAAATACAAGAGCGGTTCTACATGAACAGCATGTACAATCACATTGGGACTACATTTTTATCTTTTTATTTTTTTTATTTTATTTTATTTTTTTGTTTTTAACAATTTTTTTTATATAAAAATAAATAGTTTTTTTTTTAAAATTAAAAAAACAGTCTTTTATAAAATTAAAAAAAGTAATTTTTCTATTAATATTAATTTTTTTTATTAAAATTAAACAACTGATGTGGGTCCGCGTCAGAGGCACTAATTAATCGGGATATTTTTTTCAATAAAATATCGCGATTAATTAGTGCCGCTGGCGCGGACCCACATTCAATAAATGATTTGGGTCCTAGAATGTGGGTCCGCTCCAGCGGTACTAATTAATCGCGATATTTTTTATTGAAAAAATATCACGATTAATTAGTGCCGCTGGGGCGAACCCACATTCAACAAATGATTTCGGTCAGAAAATGTTTGTGCCACTGGCGCGGACCCAAATTAATTGCGATATTTTTTTATTGAAAAAGTATCGTGATAAATTAGTGCCGCTGGTACGGATCCACATTCAACAAATGATGTGGGACTTGGAATCCGGATTCTCGCTAGCCGGAGTAATCAATCGCGATATCACCATGTTAATAAACATAGCTTATTTTTATTTATGAAAAAAAAATTAATAAAAAACTGTTAAGTTCTAATTAAAAAAAATTATCTTTTTATTTAATAGAAAAACTATTTCTTTTTAATTAAAAAAAACTTTTGTTTTTATAATAATAGAAAAACTGTTTTTTTTAAAATATAAAAACTGTTTCTATATAAAAACAAAAGTATAAGAAACTTAAAAAAAAAAGAGGAAAAAAGGATGCGATTCCCAGGCGGTACAAATTGGCGGTTCATTTTGAATTAGTCAAAAAACAATACATTTTTTAAAAGTAACGATACTTTGGTTTGTCAATATAAGTTTATTTTTTTATGTTTAAATATAATTTTAATAAAAATTTATATGTATATTATAATTAAAATTTTCAAAAAATAGTAAAAGAATATTTTATCATTTCTATTTTTTATTTTTCAACTCAGAATTATTCATTCTTAATATTGTAATATAATTATACCTTAATATATAATATACATATATAATACATTGATATGTGTGTCTTCATCATCATCATTATCATCATCATCATCATTGCCTTAATCCCATCATATGTGGTCGACAACATGGATTCTCCTTTTCCATTTGACTCTATTATATGCATTATTATCATTCAAGTTTAATTTCTTAAGGTCTATCCTAATAATTTTTTCTCACGATAGCTTAGGTCAACCTATTTTTCTTTTACCCTCTATTTTCAACAATCTTTCTCTTGTTATCAGGGCATCTACCGCTCTATGCAATACATGTGCATACCACATAAGTCTACTTTTTCTTAATTTAGCGTTAATGGGAGATATTCATAACTTTTCTCTCACATATTGGTTTTTAATTTTGTCATTTCTGATAATTCCTATCATCAACAGGAGCATCCTCATCTCACTAATATGGAGATTTTGTTCATGTTTCTTCTTTAACGTCCAACACTCCGCTCCATACAAAACACTCCGCTCCATACAAGATCGCTGCCGTAACAATTATTCCATAACATTTTCCTTTTAATTTATTATTTATCCTCTTATCGCATAACACTCCACTCGTTTGTCTCCATTTCATCCAACCAGTTGATATTCTACTCGCAACATCCTCATCAATATCCCCACTACTTTGTAACAATGAACCTAGATATAACGGAATTTATTAGTTTGATTTATCATCTTTTCTTCAATCTTTAACATTATGTTACTCGATGCCTGGTTATTAAATTTACACTCCATAAATTTCATTTTATTTCTACCGATTTTTAGACCCTTAGACTCTAAGGCTTTTCTCCAAGTATCAACTCTCATCGCTAAGCTTTCTTTTAAGGTGTCTATTAAAACTATATCATCCGCAAACAACATACACTATGGGACATCTTCTTGTATGTCCTTAGTAATCTCATCCAAAACTATGGTAAATAAATAAGGACTTAAGGCCGATCCTTGATGTAAACCCACTTTAATCGCAAAGTCATTAGTTTCTCCACATATAGTCCTTACTCTAGTCTTTATGTTATCATACATATCTTCAATAACTTTAATATAACTCATCGGGATTCTTTTTCTCCTTAAAGCCCACCAAATTATATCCCTAAATACTTTATCATAAGCCTTTTCTAAATCTATAAAGACCATATATAAGTTTTTATTCTTACTTCTACATTTCTCCATTAACTGTCTTAATAAGTAAATATCTTTCGTGGTGGATCTCCCTGGCATAAATCCAAATTGATTTTTCGAGATAGTGACTCATTTTTTAATCTTTGTTCTATAATTTTTTTCCATAATTTCATAGTGTGACTCATCAGTTTGATTCCTTTATAATTATCACTATTTTGTATATCCCCTTTATTTTTATACAACGGTATTATGGTGCTTTTTCTCCACTCATCTGGCATGTTTCCTTCTCTTAATTTTTTATTAAATAAGCCTGTTAACCATTGTATCCCTATAATTCTAAGGGTTCTCCACACCTCTATGAGTGTTTTATCCAAGCCAACCGTATTATTCTTTCCCAATTTTCTTATTAATATATCTACTTCTTTTTTAGTAATCAGACATACCATTCCTATATTCTGTTCAATGTTCTCGACATCTTTTTTCGGATATTCTTCATTAAATAATCCATGAAAATACTCTTCTCATCTATCTATGATTTCTTTTATCGTTATTTAATAAAGAAATCCTAGATAGATGGGAAGAGTATTTTCAGGGATTATTGAACGAAGAATATCCGAAAAATGATGTCGATAACATTTAACAAAATATATGAATGGTATGTTCGATTACTGAAAAAGAAGTAGAGTGTTGATACCAAATTTAGTTTGCTGACATGGCTCAATCGAATGAAGACACGTGGCAATCTACGTGGCAACAACAAACACTTCCGAGGAACTCAGACGCTCCGAGAAACTTTACTACAACGAGGAACACTGCTTCCCCGAGGAACTCAGACGCTCCGAGGAACAAGAACTCTACGAGGAACTCTTGAGTACCGAGAAACTCTTGAGTACAGAGCAGCTTAGGCGGTCCGAGCTGCACCTCGAACAAAGCATTAATAGCAGGATAGCCAACAGTTTGACTATTCATTAAATGCTTATCATTCAGATGTATACACTTAAGGGGCATTGAATGTATTACCCTTTCACATGTACAGCATTGAATGTATTACCCTTTCACATTACAACCTTAGGGATATAAATACATTGTATTACCCTCATTGTAAGGGGACCGGAATTGCTTGATTAAACTTGTAATCGAGAATTCCCAAACAGTCATCAATAACAGAAACAGTGGACGTAGGCCATTCTTATAAGGCTGAACCACTTTAAAACTTCTTTATCTCATTTATTTTATCTGTGATTAAATAATTAGATATAATCTAATTTTTTACATCAACAGATTGGCGCCGTCTGTGGGAAGCGACTGGTAATATCATTTTTCATAAAAAACAATTCATCACAAATGACTGATATTCCAGAACCCAGCAATCGAAACGCTGGAAGCCCTCCAAATCCATCTGCTCCGCCAAATATTCCAGATCTGGATGGAATAATGACAAATCTGGCTCAGGGCCAGACAGTCATGCAAGAAACTATGCGACAAAGTCATACAAACCCTCCATGGCGGTGCACCAACCCATTCAGGACTGCGAAGTATTCAAAGAAATACCCATTTACCTTCTTCACGTACTAAGCGTACTGATTCATATCGTACTGAGGAATCTGAAGATTTTTCTTATCAACCTGGACGAACTTCGTCAGTGCGGGCCACAGATACTGAACAACGTATCACTCTCTCTCTCTCCAGAAAGGACTAGTGCTCTAGAGAGGTTAAGCAGGTTATCACCTTTTGATCGATTAGGACCTAAAAGGAGTAGAAGTCCTCCTAAAGTCGCATCGAGGAGTTTTCGACGACCATCAGATTTAAAGGAAGGATCTGCCCAGTCGCGACCAGCTGCTCGTCAAGATAGATCCCAGGAAGCCACATCAACGCGATCAGTTGCTCGAACCAACAGGCCCGAGGAAGGAAATGATGCATGGAAAGGCTCTATTCAGAGACTGGAGGATAGATTATGGGAAATGGCTAAAGCCAAGAACCCTCTCCAACGAACTTTTATTCGAGGAACACCTTTTGTCCAGGCCATTGTAGATTTTCCAACACCATCAAAGTTCAAAGCACCTGTTGTGACCCCCAAATATGATGGAAAGACTGACCCTGTCCTTCATATAGAACAATACCAAGCTGCAGCCAACATCTATGTTGTTCCAGATGAGATGAGATGTAGAGCATTCTCGGGAACTCTTACCGGATTTGCTCAAATGTGGTATAATAATCTTCCTCGGGGTAAGATCTCAACTTTTCTTCAACTGGCCGAGTTATTCATTGGGAATTTATGTTTTGGGGCAAAGCCAGTTAAACGAGTAGCGCATTTATTAAGTGTTAGACAAAAAGATGGTGAAAGTACCAGAGATTATATAACTCGTTTTAATAACGAGAAACTCGAAATCATTGATTATAAGGAAAAGACAGCGATTACCGCCTTGATGAGTGGACTACCCCCCAACAAGTTGTACTACACTTTGGCCAAAGATCCACCTAGAACCATGTCAGATCTGATGGGAAAAGCGACCAAGATTATGAATGCCGAGGAGACTATGGCTGCGAAGAATAATATGGATGCCAAAGAAACCAAGGTGGAAGGTGATAAATCTAAGAAGAAGGACCATAAGAACAATGATAGTGACAAACACTCAAGAACAAGGTCGTCATGGGAAGTATTGAAGAAATTTGATAATTATACTCCTTTGAAGAAAGACATCAACCACGTTCTAGAAGAAATCAAGAACAACGAGGAATTAAATTGGCCAGAGAAAATGAAGGCAGATCCCGAAAGGAGAAATAAGGCAAAATATTGCGAGTTTCACAAAGATCATGGCCATATGACTAAAAATTGCATAGCTCTTCAGAATGAGATTGAAACACTCATCAGACGAGGAAAACTAGCAAAGTATGTTGATCGGAGGAATGATAGAAGAAACAACGACCGAGCAAGAGAGAGGTTAAGATCTCCTCGTCGAGCAGAGGAGAACAAGAAGAGAGACCATGAAGTTAATCCAGAAGATGACCCCGATCTTTCTAAGAGACCAAGGCAGCCAGAACGAGAGTTATTTTCAATACGCTTTGGGTTATTTGACTGTAATGTTATTACAGGTGGAGATGCAGGAGGAGGAGACCTTACTACCGAGAGAAAATCTTACCTCTGTGAGGCTTAAGCTTGCTCATACATGAAACTAATAAATCTAGCTGAGGAGGATCGCCCGAGAAAGGTGAACAAAGAGAAATTGGTCATTGGTTTCTCAAAGAACGACCTCGCAGGTGTTCTATATCCTCATGATGACCCATTGGTGATCAAAATGAGGATGAAGGAGGTAATGATTTCAAGAGTACTGGTAGACAACGGTAGCTCGACAGACATTATATTCTACTCGTGCTTCGACAGTTTAAATCTAAAGCTATCTCAACTGGAGCCTTATCATAGACCCCTCCTCGGTTTTGCTGACGAGAAAGTATTTCCACTTGGAACGATCAAATTGGATATATTCATTGGTACGTGGCCTGCTTGTCGAACAAAAAGAATACACTTTTTTGTGATGGATAAGAATGTTCAATCATCATACAATATCATCATGGGAAGAGTAGGATTGAAGAAGTTCGAAGCTGTACCATCCACGGTACATCAATGCCTAAAATTTCCAATAAATTTTGGAGTAGGAGTTGTTAAAGGTGATCAGAAAGTAGCTCGGGAATGCTATTATTCATCTGCCGAGCAAGAGGAAATGGAGGATTCAAGGAAAAAGACTACTACCTATCAAGTGGGTGAAGGTGCAGAAATTGAAACAATGGATCCTATAGACGAGTCACAACTCGTGAAGGGTCAAGTGGTGGAAGCTACTGAAAACATCATTCTGGACGACGAGCATCCTGAACGAACTACTCAAGTAGGTTCGTCGTTGGAAGCCTCACTAAAACAGGAATTGATAACTTTCCTAAGAAGCAGAAAGCAAACTTTTACGTGGAGTCATGAGGATATGCCTGGGATAGACCCAAATTTCTTATGTCACGAACTCAATGTGAATAAGGAGATCAAGCCTGTGAAGCAAAAAAGAAGAGTATTCATCCCTGAGAAGAATCAAGCTATACAGGAGGAAGTCGAGAAGCTCCAAAAAGCCTGCTTTATTGAAGATGTTAAATATCCTGATTGGTTAGCAAATGTGGTGATGGTGAAGAAGAATAATAATAAATGGAGGATGTGTGTAGACTTCACCGACCTCAACATAGCATGCCCAAATGATCATTTTTCACTGCCCCGAATTGATCAACTGGTGGATGCTACCTCGGGACACGAGCTGCTGAGCTTCATGGATGCTTATTCTGGTTACAATCAGATTAAATTGAAGCCTGAAGACAGGGAGAGTACTTCTTTCATTACCCCTAGGGGAACTTATTGTTATAATGTTATGCCTTTTGGTTTGAAAAATGCAGGTGCGACATATCAGTGGCTGATGAACAAGGTTTTTGCTGAACAAATCATTTACAATATGGAAGTCTATGTTGACGATATGCTGACAAAGAGCAAGAAAGCTGCCGATCATCTAGTTGACTTAAGTCAGACTTTTGATCAACTGGATAAATATCAAATGAAGCTGAACCCGACGAAGTGCATATTCGGAGTACGAGAAGGCATGTTTCTCGAATACATTGTCAACCAACGAGGCATCGAGGCAAATCCCGGAAAGATCAAAGCTCTATTAGGGCTGCGATCTCCAACGACGAAGAAAGAGGTGCAAATTCTTACAGGACGAGTAGAATCACTCAACAGATTTGTATCGCGAGCAACTGATCGATGTCTCCCATTCTTCAAAAAGCTCCGAAAAACTTTTGAGTGGAATGATGAATGTGAGAAGGCTTTCCAAGACTTGAAGAAATATTTGGGAGCACCTCCACTGTTATCCAGGCCAGTGATGGGAGAAAAATTATACTTGTATCTGGCAGTGTCCGAGAATGCAGTCAATTCGGCATTGATAAGAGTGGAGAATGGAGTACAAAAACCAATCTACTATACAAGTAAGGCCTTCCGAGGAGCAGAGATCAGATATCCAAGACTGGAAAAATTGGCACTAGCATTGATCGAGGCAAGTAGAAGAATGAAGCCATACTTTCAAGCTCATACCATAGTAGTATATACTGATATGCCATTGAGGCAAGCCCTTCATAAACCAGAAAAGTCAGGAAGATTGATGTGTGATTAGGCATATATTCTTCACATTTATCCCCTTAATTGCGGTATTTTTATGATCCCGTGCAGTGTAAATATCTTGGATTTGTCTCTTATTTATGCTACTAACCTTTTTTGGTAAGTATTTCGTATTTTTTGTATTTTTCATGTGTTTTACAGGTATTTCACGCAAGTTAGTGCGAAGGAGAACTCAAAACAGTGAAAGAAACCAAGAAATGGAGAGTTGAAGGGCATTTTCGTAATTTTACAGCCTTAGTCTGGAGGTGGGTCCAACTAGAAAGTTGAAGAGTTCTAAATTACAAGAATATTGGAAAAAACGACATCTCAATCCGAGCTACGGTGAAGAAGTTACGATGTTTTGAAGTTGCGCGATAATGAAGAGTCTGGATGTGCGGATTTCTGTAATTAATTATGCATTTAATGCAGTGCAACTCTTGGAAAACTTGTGCCACAAGCGAAATTTGATGCCAAATTCGTGCAACTTGGTGCTATAAAAGACCAAGCCCTACCTCATTTTCAAGAGGAGTGGAATTCTAGAGAGAGGGAGTTGCTAGAGAGAGGCTAGGTTAGGAGTAGGTTAGAAGTGCTAGATTGAATTTTAGGGTTAGATTTTGAGAGCAAATTTTCTATTCCTTCAAGAGTTTTCATGAACCCTAGTTTGTAAGAAATTCTGGATTCCAATTCCATTTTTGTTGCTGAATTCAAGTAATATCTTTCCATTCTCTTTTTTTATTATTTGCAAATTATTTCCCATGTCTTGTAGATCCATAATTTTGTGTGTGAATTTATTCTTGAACCAAATCATGAGTAGCTAAATTCCCAAGGGTTGGGGTACATGAACTCAATCCAAGGCAAATTATTTATGTAGAAAATAGAGGTTAAATTAAAATATTGATTGAATCGTGAAAGCACCGCTTTATATTTATCTTTGATTTCGTATGGTGCGGGCTTGAACCTCATATATGTAATGCCTAGAATATATAAAGACTGGATTCATTCACCGCTTTATATCTATCTTTGATTTCATATGATGCGGGTTAGATCCCTCATATATGTAATGCTTAGAATGTATAAAGACCGGATCTAGTCAATAATTTTAATTTACAATTCTAGTATTCTATACGGTAATTTGTTAAGGATTGAGGGATTGTACCCTACCCTATTTTCTCCCATTTGTCAGATCTAATTTCTTTTGCACTTTTCAGTTTGTTTTTCTTAAGTAATTTTTTAATAGAAATTTTCCCAATTTTTAATCATCTTTTCGTTTCTTTTACGAAATCATTTCAAGATTTAATAATTTTTCTTATTACTATTTGGCAATCTCGATCCCTGTGGATACGATCCCGACTTATCGGGTTTATTACTTGACCGACAGGCTTGCACTTGAGCCTAGATTGTACGCACTTTTGAGACAAATATTAAGTTGCGTCAAGTTTTTGGCGCCGTTGCCGGGGATTGAAATTGTTAAATTTTTTAGAAAGTTATTTTTATCTACAAGTGATTTCGAGAAAAAAAAATATAACAAAAATTGAAAAAAAAAATGGGTGTCACGTTCTTGAATTGCCCAATTTGAAATGTCTTATTTTAACTCTTTTGGTGGCTTTAATTGTTATGCTAATAGTGAGGAAGTGGAGGCACTCAATACTTATGACCATTGGATCAATATCACTAAAGATGATTATATTAAATACAAGCCTAGTGCTGAGAAACTCCAAATTTATCAAAATCAATTGCTTGAAGAAGAAAGACTTGAAAAAGAATATCGCGAAAAAAATCGTTATTGGGAGCAAGAGTTAGATGCATTATTTGAACCCAATGAGGATTTTTTTTTCGATAGTTTTGAAGATGAAGTAAGTTTTCAACCAAATGAGGAATTCGAGGTGCTAGAACCAAGAAAGCCTACTTTGGAAGAACTCTTACTTGATCTACAAAAGCAATCTGATGACCGTGCTGTTCTCGAGTCGAAAATTATAGCAACTTGCAAGGAGTTGAATGATTATTTGGACAACTTAGAAAAGGTCGAGACTTGCGCTTCACCTAATAATTTTGAGAATGAAATCATTGAAATTGATCCAAGTTCTTTTGAATCTCAACCTATTATAAATATTGCAAAATCTACTGAGGTTGAGGATCATTTGTCTCCTTGTGTCCCCACTATTATCGAACCATTAAATCCATCACAAGAATTGGATGAATGTCTTAAGGATGTTGATCCGCTTCTTATATGGGAATGTTATTTTGAGATGCTTCATCTTACGGGCCACACACTTAGACGTGTCACTCCACCAGATCCAATTGAAAATTTTGAGGAAAAAAATTTTGAGGACACCAAGAAAGAGAGAGAGCTAGAGGAGTTGAGCCTAGCAGAGTTTGAGCGCGAGTTCAGACCGGTGGATGCGAGCCTAAATGATTAAGTCCAATCTTTCTGGGCCTCATTTCGTCATTTAAACGAAAGCGAGTGGGACAATAGAATTGATGAATTTCTCCTTCCTAAACCTCCACCCATACCATTTGAGTCTTCGGAGGTACTTGAAGATACGACTCAAATATCGTCCGACTTAGAGACCAACACACGTGCTACGCAACAAGAGAATCATTTTCCGGTTTATGAGGACAAGCACTCTATGCTTAAATTGTTTTCTAATATGGATTGTTCCTTTTTGTGTGCCCCTCTCCCCATACTACTTGAAAAATCTTTGGAACGTGATTCTATATTTCTTGGATCCCAATGGGACTTGTCCTCTTATGCACCAAAATCCTTCATTATCCCCCTAAATTTTGTAATTGGTGATGGTTCATTTTTTAAAATTTGCACATGCCTTCCGTTTTTCAAACGGAATTCTTACTTTTCGGGAGGCATGCATCCTAATGAGGGTACACCATTAATCCCTCAAAGTCAAATTGTATTTTAGGTGGACCCTCAAATTTTTCGACTTTTAGTGTATGATTTATTAGCCGTTCAAATGTTAGGTTGTAAATAGTTAGTTTTTTTTTCTTTTTCTTTTTCTCTTTTATTATAGTCTAGTTTTGATAGTTAGAGTTTTTGTTATTATTTTTTCTATGCTTGGTTCTAACATGTTTTGTAGATTCAATGGACTCGCACTCATCAGGGATCACTTCATTTGGGTAATATCTTTCTTTTCCACTCTTTATGTTGGGTTCTTGATTCGCATTGAGGACAATTCAACATTTAAGTTAGGTGGTGTTGGATATTCTTCCCGATTCATTGATTCGATCACATGTTCTTTCCAAGTGTGTTTTTTAGAAAATTTCAAAAAAAAAAAAAAAAAAATTGAAAAAAAAAGCCAAAAATATTTTTCTTCAAAATAAATAAAAATTGGAATTTAAATTTTTCAAAAATATCACCTTTATTCTATTTAAAGTCTCAAATTGTTAACAATCATAATGCACTAAGCCAAAATTGACCGAAGATGGAAATTGAAAGAAAATTGACGACTTTACGAATAAGTGTGGGGATTAATAAAACCCGGTGAGATTTCGAGCCTTTCAATTTTTTATGAGTTTTTAAATCAATCCGAGTTTATGATTAACTCAAAGTTCTTTTCAGCGTTTTAATAAGTCGTTGATGATCTCAATCCTTTGTTTTGATCGGTTATGGGAAATGTGTGAGATGTTGTCTCGAAATTCGTGCTAAATATATCTCTAAATGTGATTAGCAATTTGGACGATGAAGTAGGCCATCGTTTGTTTCCCAAAAATATTGGCCATAAAAAGATGTGAAAAATTATCCCTTTGCAACCCACTTTGAGCCAAATAAAATTTTTCCTTTCGTTTGATAACCCGAAAAACCAAATAGCCCGGAATTGTGAAAATTGAGAAAATTCATCAAATAAAGTCCAAATTGTGCAATAAAAAGGGGCAAGAAGAAAAAAATAGAAATGCTCAACAAAAAAGAAAAATAGCAAGAAAAAAAATGAAAAAAAAAATGAAAAATGAAAAAGAAAGAGAAAAATGAGCAAATGCCCGAAAAAGCACAAATGGACATCATAAGGACATTTTCCAATTCCGAACATTCCATCCATTCCCATTTTTACCCTTTACACTTCTTAACCCGAAAAGTCCTAACTGAGTCCGAATGGCGAAATTAATTACTGCATGGAGAGCTAAGACATGAAAAGATAATATAAGAGATTAAAATGGTGTGAACTAGAGGTGATGTTCCCGTTTCCTAATAACCGTACTCCGATGATGAGATCTTTTAACCATAAATTTCCTTCTTTTCAATTTTGTATGCGTGAATTTGTGTCCATTATATTTACTCTTTATATCATGCATACCGAAAATAGCCACAATCCGAGTGATTCGTTTATGAGTGCAATCCGTAAGAATTTGAATCAAAACGAAATTTTCGGAAAGTAACGTAATACTCAATCGATGGAAATTTGAGGTTTAATTTCTGGCTTTGCACACACACACTTTGGTTTGAGATATTTGAATATGAATTTATGGTGATTATTTTTCGAAAAGTTTAAATTGTACAATTTTTAAATATTTTGATATTTATTTGAGTCAATAAAGAATTTTGTGGGTGTATTCGCTGCAAACCCTCACGAGACAAAACTCGTCCTACTAGGGTAACCTAGGGGTTTAAAGGCTTGTTGCATAGGCTAAATGCAATCGCTTGCCTGCGAAAGTGGAATTTTATTTTAATAAAAGAATTTTCAAGAGTAGAATTTTGGCTAATTTCATTTACATTGCTCGGGACGCGCAAAGTTCTAAGTTAGGGGGTGTGATTAGGCATATATTCTTCACATTTATCCCCTTAATTGCGGTATTTTTATGATCCCGTGCAGTGTAAATATCTTGGATTTGTCTCTTATTTATGCTACTAACCTTTTTTGGCAAGTATTTCGTGTTTTGTGTATTTTTCATGTGTTTTACAGGTATTTCACGCAAGTTAGTGCGAAGGAGAACTCAAAACAGTGAAAGAAACCAAGAAATGGAGAGTTGAAGGGCATTTTCGTAATTTTACAGCCTTAGTCTGGAGGTGGGTCAAACTAGAAAGTTGAAGAGTTCTAAATTACAAGAATACTGGAAAAAACGACATCTCAATCCGAGCTACGGTGAAGAAGTTACGATGTTTTGAAGTTGCGCGATAATGAAGAGTCTGGATGTGCGGATTTCTGTAATTAATTATGCATTTAATGCAGTGCAACTCTTGGAAAACTTGTGCCACAAGCGAAATTTGATGCCAAATTCGTGCAACTTGGTGCTATAAAAGACCAAGCCCTACCTCATTTTCAAGAGGAGTGGAATTCTAGAGAGAGGGAGTTGCTAGAGAGAGGCTAGGTTAGGAGTAGGTTAGAAGTGCTAGATTGAATTTTAGGGTTAGATTTTGAGAGCAAATTTTCTATTCCTTCAAGAGTTTTCATGAACCCTAGTTTGTAAGAAATTCTGGATTCCAATTCCATTTTTGTTGCTGAATTCAAGTAATATCTTTCCATTCTCTATTTTTATTATTTGCAAATTATTTCCCATGTCTTGTAGATCCATAATTTTGTGTGTGAATTTATTCTTGAACCAAATCATGAGTAGCTAAATTCCCAAGGGTTGGGGTACATGAACTCAATCCAAGGCAAATTATTTATGTAGAAAATAGAGGTTAAATTAAAATATTGATTGAATCGTGAAAGCACCGCTTTATATTTATCTTTGATTTCGTATGGTGTGGGCTTGAACCTCATATACGTAATGCTTAGAATATATAAAGACTGGATTCATTCACCGCTTTATATCTATCTTTGATTTCATATGATGCGGGCTAGATCCCTCATATATGTAATGCTTAGAATGTATAAAGACCGGATCTAGTCAATAATTTTAATTTACAATTCTAGTATTCTATACGGTAATTTGTTAAGGATTGAGGGATCATATCCACAGGGATCGAGATTGCCAAATAGTAATAAGAAAAATTATTAAATCTTGAAATGATGTCGTAAAAGAAACGAAAAGATGATTAAAAATTGGGAAAATTTCTATTAAAAAATTACTTAAGAAAAACAAACTGAAAAGTGCAAAAGAAATTAGATCCGACAAATGGGAGAAAATAGGGTAGGGGTATCCACAGGGATCGAGATTGCCAAATAGTAATAAGAAAAATTATTAAATCTTGAAATGATTTCGTAAAAGAAACGAAAAGATGATTAAAAATTGGGAAAATTTCTATTAAAAAATTAATTAAGAAAAACAAACTAAAAAGTGCAAAAGAAATTATATCTGACAAATGGGAGAAAATAGGGTAGGGTACAATCCCTCAATCCTTAACAAATTACCGTATAAAATACTAGAATTGTAAATTAAAATTATTGACTAGATCCGGTCTTTATACATTCTAAGCATTACATATATGAGGGATCTAGCCCACATCATATGAAATCAAAGATAGATATAAAGCGGTGAATGAATCCAGTCTTTATATATTCTAAGCATTACGTATATGAGGTTGAAGCCCGCACCATACGAAATCAAAGATAAATAAAAAGCGGTGCTTTCACGATTCAATCAATATTTTAATTTAACCTCTATTTTCTACATAAATAATTTGCCTTGGATTGAGTTCATGTACCCTAACCCTTGGGAATTTAGCTACTCATGATTTGGTTCAAGAATAAATTCACACACAAAATTATGGATCTACAAGACATGGGAAATAATTTGCAAATAATAAAACTAGAGAATGGAAAGATATTACTTGAATTCAGCAACAAAAAATGGAATTGGAATCTTCATGAAAACTCTTGAAGGAATAGAAAATTTGCTCTCAAAATCTAACTCTAAAATTTAATCTAGCACTTCTAACCTACTCCTAACCTAGCCTCTCTCTAGCAACTCCCCCTCTCTAGAATTCCACTCCTCTTGAAAATGAGGTAGGGCTTGGTCTTTTATAGCACCAAGTTTCACGAATTTGGCATCAAATTTCGCTTGTGGCACAAGTTTTCCAAGAGTTGCACTGCATTAAATGCATAATTAATTACAGAAATCCGCACATCCAGACTCTTCATTATCGCACAACTTCAAAACATCGTAACTTCTTCACCGTAGCTCGGATTGAGGTGCCGTTTTTTCCAGTATTCTTGTAATTTAGAACTCTTCAACTTTCTAGTTGGTCCCACCTCCGGACTAAGGCTGTAAAATTACGAAAATGCCCTTCAACTCTCCATTTCTTGGTTTCTTTCACTGTTTTGAGTTCTCCTTCGCACTAACTTGCATGAAATACCTGTAAAACACATGAAAAATACACAAAACACGAAATACTTGCCAAAAAAGGTTAGTAGCATAAAGAAGAGACAAATCCAAGCTAAATACACTGCACTGGATCATAAAAATACCGAAATTAAGGGGATAAATGTGAAGAATATGTGCCTAATCATGGGCAATAGAACTCGGTGAATATGATATAGTTTATGAACCCAGATCATCGCTAAAAGGGCAAGCGGTAGCAGATTTTATAGCAGAGTTCACCTATCCTGGTACCCTCGAGGAACAAAAGTTGCTCGCTGATCAACCTGTGGATGTTACAGGATCATCAAATACAAGCCCAGACCAACTTAGGTTGGTAAAAGGGCAAGTAGATGTTACAGGATCATCAAATTCAAGTCCAGACCAGCTTAGGTTGGTAAAAGGGCAAGAAAAGATGATCGACGAACAACAAGAAAAATCAGGAGATGGTGAAAGGAAGCAACAAATTTTCCACCGAGGAACTCTGTCAGATTAGAAATTTGAAGACGAGTTACCTATATGGAGTTTGTATGTGGATGGTTCATCTTGCACTACAAGATGTGGCGCAGGGATAGTTTTGAACAGTCCGGACGAGGTCGACATGGAATACACCCTACGTTTCCAATTCAAAGCTTCGAATAATGAGGCTGAATATGAAGCCATGATTGCAGGTCTTAGTTTGGCAAAAACCATGGGGGCGGAACAAGTTATTGTCTTCAGTGATTCGCAACTGGTCATAAATCAAATGATGGGAGTATATGCAGCCAAAGGAGAATTAATAATCAGATATCATGCAAAGGCAAAGGAACTGGTGTAAAAATTTGCTGCTATTCAGCTGCTCAGAATACCAAGAATGAAGAATGCGAGAGCAGATGCCCTAGCTCGATTAGCATCAGCTACTCGTACCGAGCTACGAAGAACAATCCCAATTGAAGTTTTAGCTGGTCGGAGTATAGATGAAGATCTGACGATGAACTTTATTACCCTCGATTTAGGATCATCATGAATGGATCCCATCAGGGCATATATTGAGAAAGGGGAATTACCAATTAACAAACTTGCAGCCAAGAAACTAAAGTTTAAGGCTGCTCGTTATGTACTGACTAACGGAATTCTATACAGACGAGGAATTATAGCAGGTTTGCAGAGATGTGTGCATCCCACCGAGGTGAAAGATTTAATTGAAGAGGTCCATGAAGGGTCCTGTGGAGCCCATGTAGTAGGTCGGACACTTTTGCAAAGGGTGATGACGCAAGGATACTATTGGCCAACGATGAGGGCTGATTGTATAGCCTATGCTAAAAAATGTGGCAAGTGTCAGCGCTTCTCTTCCATTCGAAGAACTCCCCAAGAATTTTTGACACCCATTACTTCCCTTTGTCCATTTTCCATATGGGTAATAGATTTGGTTGGGCCACTGCCGACGACCAGGGGAAGATTTAAGTATCTCGTGGTCGCTGTGGATTATTTTACTAAATGGGTTGAAGCTGAGCCTCTCATTGATATGACGTACGAAAAGGTGTACCAATTCATTTGGAAGAACATAATTTATCGATATGGTCTTCCTCATGCCTTCATCACAGACCATGGAACACAATTTGACAACGAGGAGTTCGCTGCCTATTGTCATCAGTCAAATATTTTGAAGATCCACTCATCACCAAGCCATCCTCAAAGCAATGGACAAACTGAAGTAACAAACAGAACGCTGCAGAATGTCTTGAAGAAAAGACTGGATGATGCGAAAGAAAATTGGATCAATGAGCTACAATCAGTACTATGGGCTTACCGAATTACTCCCCGAGTAGCAACAGGGGAATCTCCATATATGCTAGCATTTGGAAGTGAAGCTGTTATACCCGCCGAATTGGGTCTCCCAACACACAGAATACTGAATTTCAATTCCCCTGTCAGCGATTTAATGAGAAGGTTAGACTTGGACATGCTCGAGGAGGTTAGAGAAGAAGCAGCCATCAGAAATGTTGCTTACCAGCAGCGAACAACTTTGTTCTATAACAAGAGAGTGAAGAAGTGTGACTTGAAAGAAGGAGACTATGTGATAAAGAAGGTGATTCAAAATCACAACAAACTGGAAGCAAACTGGCATGGACCCTACCGAGTTAAAGAAGTTGTTCGACCAGGGACATACAGAATAGAAACTTTAGAGGGGGAGGAGTTTAAGAATGCATGGAATGCTGAACACTTGCGCAAATATTATCAGTAATGTAAACTCTCATGTAATGCAGTTTCATCAGTATGAATAAAGCGACAATGTTCTGCCCAGTTCTTTCCTTTTATTGGAAATTTTTTGCGGAATACTAGTGCTACACACTACTCAGCAAAACTTGGACTACTCTACTCAAATGTATTCCTCGGGAAGTAAAACTATTCCTAAAAATGCCACCTTATGTTGGTTAGGAAATGTATTCCTAAAAATGCCAACTTATGTTGGTTAGGAAGTAAATGTATTCCTACGGGAAGTAAAACTATTCTTAAAAATGCCAACTTATGTTGGTTAGGAAATGTATTCCTAAAAATGCCACCTTATGTTGGTTAGGAAGTAAATGTATTCCTACGAGAAGTAAAACTATTCCTAAAAATGCCAACTTATGTTGGTTAGGAAATGTATTCCTAAAAATGCCAACTTATGTTGGTTAGGAAGTAAATGTATTCCTACGGGAAGTAAAACTATTCCTAAAAATGCCAACTTATGTTGGTTAGGAAATGTATTCCTAAAAATGCCAACTTATATTGGTTAGGAAGTAAATGTATTCTCGAAAAAGCCAACTAAAGTTGGTCGGGAGGAAAAATTATTCCAGAAAGTACCAAAGCTGCTCGTAGAGGAAAAATCCACTAACTGTAGTTGGTCGAAAAGGAAAATTTACCGACCTTGGTTGGTCGGAAACATTTTATGAATACGAGAAAGTGATCGAGCAAAATTTTTGATACTCGTAACTTTTTAAATTACTACTAAGTTGGTCGAGAAACAAAACATCATTTTTGCCAAGTGACTACCACAAATTCAAATTACTCGACAATAAGTTGATCGGCAAATAACACAATATTGTTATCTTTTTAACAAATACACATGCACAGATGTAAAGTGTTACAAGACAATGACAGTCAAGATTTGAAAATAAAATTATTTCATTAAATGTAGAACAAAATACATCAGGAATGAAATACAAATTTATTACATCAATATTCCTATTTTATTGGTTTCTTTCCCTCTGCTTTTGAAACAGGTTCCTCGCCAGCAGGTGGATCATTTAAAGCAAGAGGAGAATTTATAAAGTTAAGGTCTTTTAGCATCCTGATATTCATCACGAATGGTCGATCTAGGAGGTGCTCTGGACGAGATATCTTAACATTTGAATGGATATTGTAATCGCCAAGGTATTTGGAAATCAGACATCGAGGGATGGCCCGAGCAGGGATCCAACTCATATCAAGCTTGAATGGTGGCACTGGTAGGTCGAGAAACCCAGGATTATGGTAATCCCACAGGTAATGACCCTGTTCCAGTTGCAGCACACCTAAAGCATTCAACCATCCCTGTTTGTAGCCCTCATTATTTGCATTTTGGATGCGATCGTCCAAGTGGTAGAGAGCTTCGTTGTATCCAGCCATCCAGAACTCCCTGGGCTGCTTATGGAATTGATATGCCAATCTTTCCAATTGCTCGTGGAGATTTTTTATGAAGATTTATTTATTATCCAAGATAGATTTCTGCGTAGAAAGCTGCTCTTCCAGACCCCTGATCTTTTTAGACATCTCAGCCAATGCCTGGTTCTTCGCCATCAGCTGGAAGGCCTGGTTCTCTAAAGCAGATTGAGTCCTTTGTTCCTCGACAGGAATCCAAGGAGCTCTTTCTCGTCCCCGAGGAGCTCTTGCTCGTCCACGAGAAGATGTAGAAGGGCCATCTCTTTTCAAGGTTTCCAACTCATCCCTCAAGTTGGCGTTCTCGACTTCCAAGAACGAGAATCCCTCGTCAGTCACTGGGATCAAATCATTTGAGGTGGAAGCTGCAGATTTTAATTGAGATACTTCTCTTTGCAAGTTGTTATTTTCTTGCTCCAACAACTCGGTATTTTCCTGTGCTCCTCGACCTAGACTTTCAAAGTTCTTTCTCGCACGTCGTAAGCAGCAAAACGCTTCTCGTATCCCTTATCAGCAATGATTTGCTGATACTTCTTCTCGTACCCCTCGTGCAAAAGGGTAGTGGATTCCTTATATTGTTGCTGAAGTTCTTCAAGAGTGCCTTGGAGATCCTCAATCATATCATAATAAGCTACATTATTGGCCACTACACAATCAAGCAGACACTTCAAATATTGGTAGGCTTCAATTGCCTGTTCCGAAGCATCTTGGCCGAGGATGTCGACGATTTATGCTGCACTCAGATCTGTGTGACCAGCTTTAAAATATTCATTGCATTGCCGTAACAACTTTGTATCATGAGCAGACAATAATTCCATCCTGGCCAGAAACTAGTAGAGGAAGAAAAAGCAATAATCAATAAGAGTACCAATAGAGCATGAAGAGGAGAAACAACAGTATGCATAAATAAAAGTTCAAATTTTATTATATCATAAAGTTCAGAGTTACATGTTCAGGATTACATTTGACAAAGAAAAATAAAATAAAGAGAAACCCGAACAACTCTACACCTTTTCCTTGTCTCCCAAAACTTTCTCGGGAGGCTCGGACAAGGAGGTAGGTTGCTCGGAGGGAACAAAAAGTTGCTCGGGGAGCGCTGGCAGTTGCTCGGATGAAGTAGCGAGTTGCTGAAGTTCCTCGTTAGTAGGGTGGACGGCTGGGGAATGAGAAACTTGATCTCCCATCACCATGGAAGGCTCCTTAGAGGCAGCTTCGTCCTCTTCTTCGTCTTCAGGAGTTGGAGGGGGACCAGGGATGTGCCGCTGAAATAGTTTAGAAGTTTCATCAACTTTCATCTCTTGTAGAGCAGCGACCCACCCATCTCTAAAGTATTTGAGGCTACCATATTCTACCTGCGACATCATGGCAGCCAAGCCTTTGTTCCACCCTTTATCCCAGCCAGCACTGAAAGATTTCTTCACAGCCAACTTCCTCTTTAATTTCTCTGAGGAAAGCTTCTCGGACAGAAGATTTTCAGCAGCTTTCAATTTATTCTCAACTTCTTCCTTCTGCCGACTTACTTCCCGAAGTTGACCCAACTCCTCTTCAGCAGCCTTGAGCTTATTTTCAAGCTCCCCAGCATTTTTGAGCTTCTTTTCGAGCTCTTTATTCTTCTCATCCATACTATTTAATTTTTTCTCCAACCCCTTGGAGACTTCAACAACTTGAGCCTTCTCCTGCTCGGTTGAGGTAAGTTTCTTCTCCCAAGTAGCCTTATCAGCATCATGCTTCTGACGAGAATCTTCCAAAGACCGCGTCAGACCCATCAGAGCTTCCTCCACACCAGATGAGGAGCTTGAAGCTTTAATAGCTTCATCTTTCTTCAAAATTGTATTAAAGCAGCTCACCAACTGTGAAAAGAAAATGAAAGCAAGTCAAAGACAAATATAACAAGGGAAAGGTGAAAAGTTCAAAACATCAAAATAATAAGACTTATAGAAGCAATATGGCGAGCCGCCAACGAGGTAACCATGTCCCGAGAAAGGTTTTCTTCAATACCTTGGATCTCGGGAATGATCCAAGTCTTCACCGAGCTCATGGCAGAGCTCGGGGGAACAAAAGTAGGAACACCAGTTCCAGTAGTTGGGGGCTGAGGAATGGTTTCAGCCAAATTGACCGAGGAGCTCTTCTTCAGCTTCCTCGGGGGAACAAGAATAGTTTCGACCAAGGAGGAACTCTTGGTCGGTGATATGACAATAACTTCTTTTGGAGCATCAGTCTTGCTCGGGGCCACTGGGGGCTTCTCGGTAACCTTCACAGGAGCAGCCGAAGGGGGTGCATTAATTTTCTTTGTCCCCTCTCCTGGGACGTCAACCTTACTTCTTTTTGCGTCTCCATCACCAGAGGCAGGTTTCTCAAAGAGGGTGGGAGGTCTTCTTTTCTTCATCCTTTCACTCAAAGGAATATGTGATTCAGGAGAAGAACTTGTAGAGGCTGGTATTGGTTCTGCGTCGCTTATCACCGGACGAGCAGTGAAAGAGGAGGTGTAACTCTTGTACTGCAGAAAATATGAAGCTGACCTAATGTGCTCGTCGGCAACAGTTTGATGCAAACTCCATATAAGTTTCAAGTGCCTTATATTAACGTCTGCCTCTTTTGGACACTTTCTTTTGTTATCAACTGCAAATAAATCAACATTAAAATATCAGTGGCACATTTTATCAAACATAAAGGAAGCATAATCTCAAAAGAAATAAAATGAAATAAAAAACCTATCCCATTGCCATAGGGAGGGCATCTGGGACCCTGATACACTTCATCTCCAGATAAAGGAGCATGCTGCCAATTTTTTATAACAACCCCGTGCTCAAAATAGTCCATATTGGCATTCGGGAGATTGACCACTAAAGCCCTATTTAAAAATCTAGTTTTTAAATAAAAAGTATTATCGCCTACAGCCCATCTATAACAAAACATGATTTCTGGAATTCCTATGCGAGTTCCATGAATTTGATTTAGTCTATGAACCCCATTAACTATTCTACATGTATTGGGGGCTATTCTTGCAGGAACAACGTCAAAATATTGACAGAATTCCAAACATAAAGGATTTGGCGAAAAAGAAAAGCCACATTCAGCAATAAAGAGACTGGGGAACCAATGTCCCTCAACCAAACGGAAATAATCGGAAGGTTCAGAAAGTTCCTCCAGAACAACCCATGAAGGAATAGAAAAATCTGAACGAAATTTATCAAGAGATTCAACAAGGTAAACCATGATGAATAAAGGAAATGAAGAAGAAGGAAGAAGATCTTACAGAAAAAGAGTGGATCTGTTGACAACGAACGATGAAAAGGATGAACGCACAAGAGAGTAAGACAATGGAAAACTCGAAGATACAAATTTGAAAAAGTAGAAGACGATGGGATTGTCTGTGATGCTTAAATACCTTATCTTGGAAAACGGTAAAGTTAATGATTACAAAAAGAAACGATTACGCTACCGGCGGCTAGAAGGACAAAAAGTATGCGGAGATCGAGGCGGTTATAAAAATTCAAAAAAGCCTGATTCTACAAATTTGAAAGGAAAAATAAATACAAAAGAACCACTCCTAAAAATCAGGAGGACAATTTAAAACTACCATATTCCGAGAAAGAATGTTCCATTCTCCTCAAATTTTGAACTATGAAACACTGGGGGCTTCTGTTGATATCAAATTTAGTCTGCTGACATGGCTCAATCGAATGAAGACATGTGGCAATCTACGTGGCAATAACAAACACTTCCGAGGAACTCAGACGCTTCGAGGAACCTTACTACAACGAGGAACACTATTTCCCCGAGGAACTCAGACACTCCGAGGAACAAGAACTCTACGAGGAACTATTGAGTACCGAGCAACTCTTGAGTACAGAGCAGCTTAGGCGGTCCGAGCTGCACCTCGAACAAAGCATTAATAGCAGGATAACCAACAGTTTGACTATTCATTAAATGCTTATCATTCAGATGTATACACTTAAGGGGCATTGAATGTATTACCCTTTCACATGTACAGCATTGAATGTATTACCCTTTCACATTACAGCCTTAGGGCTATAAATACATTGTATTACCCTCATTGTAAGGGGACCGAAATTTCTTGATTAAACTTGTAATCGAGAATTCCCAAACAGTCATCAATAACATAAACCGTGGATGTAGGCCATTCTTATAAGGCTGAACCACTTTAAAACTTCTCTGTCTCATTTATTTTATCTGTGATTAAATAATTAAATATAATCTAATTTTTTACATCAACATAGAGGATATACAAAACTGCGATAGTTATAGAGGAATCAAACTGATGAATCACACTATGAAATTATAATAAAATGTTATAGAACAAATATTAAGAAATGAGTAAACTATTTCGGACAATCAATTTGGATTTATGCCAGGGGCGATCAACCACATAAGCTATTTACTTATTAAGACAGTTAATGAAAAAATGTAGAAGTAAGAATAAGAACTTATATATGGTCTTTATAGACTTAGAAAAAGCTTATGATATAGTACCTAGGGATATAATTTAGTGGGCTTTAAGAAGGAAAGGAGTCCTTATGAGTTATCACTGTTCTAAAAAAATCGCCTAGGCACGCCTAGGCTTGAGGCTTGGGAGAAACGCCCCACCTTAAGATTTTGACGCCTTATACTTGGTAAAACCCTTAAGGCGTACTTTTTCTCTAAAAACAACAATGCTTTAGTGAAACGATATCGCCTTTCAAAGATTTTTTTACAAACCGGACCATTATTTCATCCAAAATAATCAAATAGTATTTTTATTTGCAAATATTCAGACATATTTTTAGGATATGTACAAGTTTAGTATTTTAATAGCCTTGTTATGGTTAAAAAATATTAAAATATATTAAAAAGACCTAAACGCCTTTTCACGCCTTTTTACGCCAAGGCCCGCCTAGGCTTCTAAGGCTTAAGGCTTGGCCTCCACGCCTCGATCACGCCCCGCATTTTTTAGAACCTTGTGAGTTATATTAAAGTTATTGAAGATAAGTATGATAACACAAAGACTAAACTAAGAACTATATGTGGAGAAACTATTGGATTTACGATTAAAGTGGGTCTACGTCAATGATCGACCTCAAGTCCTTACTTATTTGCTGTAGTTTTGGATGAGATTACTAAGGAAATACAGGTTGATGTCCCGTGGTGTATGTTGTTTGGGGATGATATAGTCTTAGTATACACTTCAAAGGAGGGCTTAGCGATGAGAGTAGATACTTGGAGAAAAGCGTTAGAGTCTAATGGACTAAGAATCAGTAGAAATAAAAAGAAATTAATCGAATGTAAATTTAATAATGAGGCGTCGAATAACATAATGCTAAAGATTGAAGAAAAAATGATAAATCAAACTAATAAATTTCGTTATTTTGGTTCAGTGTTACAAAATAATGGAGATATTGATGAGGATGTTACGAGTAGAATATCAACTAGTTGGATAAATGGAGACAAGTAAGTGGGGTGTTATGCGATAAGAGGATAACTAACAAATTAAAAAGAAAATTTTATAGAACAGTTGTTAGGCCAACGAGATGAATGATAGGAATTAAAGATAAAATATGAACAAAGTCTCCATGTTAGTGAGATGATGATTCTCCGATGGATGATAGGAATTACTAGAAAGGATGAAATTAAAAATCAGTACGTGAAAGAAAATTTAGGAGTTGCTCCCATTAGCGATAAATTGAGAGAAAATAGATTTAGGTGGTACGGACATGTGTTGCGTAGACCAGTAAATGCACCTGTAACAAGAGGAAGATTATTAGAAATAGAGGGTAAAAGAGAAAGATGACATCCTAACATATCGTGGGAGGAAATTATTAGGAGAGATTTTAATGAATTAAACTTGAATGATAATGTTACATATATTATATTAAAATGGAAAAAGAGAATCCCTATAGCCGACCACATATGATTGTCACACCCCGCCTAATTCTGGCGTCGACTGCCAATAAAATTATGTCTGGCGTGAGTAAATAAAATACCATTCTTAGCAGGAGAAATATATGAGACATATATAATTAATCCACAAGATGAATGATAATCAATCCTAAAAGATAAACCATCCAACTCATTGATAAAAGATCCATCTCAATGCTAAACTTCGAATAAATCCAGTCTCCAATCATGATTTAATTAAAAACATAATAATAATAAACTATGAATAATTCAACTGAAATCCTCTAACAACTTTGGAACCAAATGTCCTAATAAAAACCCAAATGAAGTCTAATAATGAAATATGACTGAAAAGAAAGTCTAACTAAATAAAGAAAAAAATGAATAAACTCTAGCTGCACCTCCAAACGATAAACTCCGATAATCCTATGCAGCTTTTCCAAAACTTATCCTGAAAAAGTTAGTCAACGCACGAGGTCAGAGCCCTGAGCATGAAGACACACTACTCCCGTCAAATAGGGTCCGTGAACCCAGACAATAGCATTATATGCAATAAATATCACAATAGAGTATTTTAATAACGAATATAATTAAACGCGGTCAAGACAAATTACTAACCACCCCAAAGATTCTGATAAAGATACACCAATATCATTTTAATTATCCCACATTCCCAAAACGTTAATTTAATTAAATTAACCCAAATTATCATTATTTTTCAATTCTTACTTTAATTAAGTATAGCGGTCCTCCCGCCTCAGGTGATTTCTCCACCAAAATACACATCCCCTCGTCAAAACACCACCTGATCCGCTTAAACTGTCGACCCCTGCTGATTGACGAGGTCCCCCACACGACACGACATAAAACGCCGACTGGCCCGTTTAAAATATCGGCCCTCGCTGATTATGTTGCTAATAATATTTTAATACTCGTCTAATTATCTTAGGTATTAATTTTTAATTTCTCAATTTCATAATTAACAAATTACCCTACTCTTTTAATCGATGTGAGATCCTCAAAATATCGTTTAGTCCTATAACTAAGGCTCCCCAAGTCATTAGTACGTCCTACCCTATGTATAGGATGAATTTATAACATAAATCTCGACCTAGTCTCATGCCTAGGTTACCGTAACAACGATAGAGTATAAAAAATAAGTCCACCCCAATATAATAAAGTCGTAATAAACTACCCTCACTAGTCCCATACCTAGAGGGCGTAAATCATCAAAAGGACTATCCATTAGTCCCATACCTAGAAGGCATCCTAAAATATAAGGAGATAAAAAATAACCAACAACCCATCGTCACAATGACAATTTAATAATACCAACAAGCCACACAAACAAGCATAATTAATCAACGTATAAAACTACGCATAATAGTCCAATTCAATTAAATCTTAATTTAATTATCACATCGTCATAAACACCCAACTAATCCCATTTAATTATTTTAAATTAAATACAACGAGATTTCATCATTAATACATCATATTTCCAATTTCATTATCTCTAAAAAATTTACATGAGTTATACGTCACCAAAATTAATTTAATTCAAAACCGAGGTTATTCTACATGCTACCTATACCAATAAAACTCAAAATTCACTCATCAATCCTACGTACCCAAGGGTTATGAATATTATTGAGATTAAAAGTTTTAATAAAAATAGTTCCATAATTAGTGTCCACTTTCTCTAATTATGTCACTAATTGATTTTAATCAAAAACACATTATTAAGGATTTAGGCGACACTTAAAACGGATAATACTAAAGGAAAAGAATAGATTATTCATGCCTGAGATTAAGTTGAAGAAAAATTGGTAGCACGGTTAGATTCCTCTCGAAAAATTAACAAAGAAGTGTTCTTGGACAAACTTGATTAAACCCCAATTAAGCCTTCCAAAACTTATGACAAAAACTTGATTATGTAGGAGGTTGATGATTATGGAGGAGAGAATTTTTTTTTGGAAGAGTTCTTTGGTGAAAAACTTGTGAAAAAGTGATTACGAGAAGTCCCCCCACGAATTATTAGTCTTATATACCAATTAAGAATCCTAAACTAACTCAAACTCTAAAAAAAATAACTCACCAACTCAAAGTCTGGGCATAGTCGATCGATCGACTCCCAGGGTCGATCGATCGGCCCTACAAACCTGGCGACAGTTCTCCCACAAAATGCCTATAAGGAAAAAATAATAAAAACCTTATAAAAACTCCATTTTAATTCTGAATTCAATTCCGCTTGAAGTTTTATTCTTCTAATAGTAAAACCAACATATTTTACTATAATTTTTTTTTTGAATATTTCAATTAATTAATTAAATTAATTAATAAAAACACAGGGTTTTATATACTTTCCCACTAGCAAAAGAATTTCGTCCTCGAAATTAGACGAAGCATACACATCAACGCGTAAATTAATACAATGTAAAAATAAGGCTCACATATGCCTACCCGGATAATGCCACAATTGGGCGCCCATACACCCAATCCTACGTGCACCTACCCCTCGTACACTAAAATAATACATATTGTGCCATATATTATAACTATGAAAATAACGACGTACCACCTGCTTTCGCAAAACATCACTCGATTCTATTTACGATAATCTTTGCAACACATAAATCCTCAAATCACATCACTGCATCGATATAAGACATACCCAAAATTTATACTAATGATCTTTCAAATAATTAACGTATCCAAAATCAACTATAAGGATTATCACATCAAGCTTACTAATTCTAAACTCAATGCCTACAACGTCCTTAACACAAAATTATATATCTCGAAGAAACACATCTAACACGTATGCTAGATCCTCTACCTTAACGAGTACGAATCAATAAAAGGAATCAAAGATCAATAATGTGGAAGCTAAACGAACTCACAACCTACGAGACCTAAGATCATGCTCTGATACCATCTGTCATACCCCACCTAATTCTGGTGTCGTCCGCCACCAAAACTATGTCGGACGTGAGTAAATAAAATACCGTTCTTAGCACGAGACATATATGAGATATATAAAATTAATTCACAAGATGAATGATAACCAATCCTAAAAGATAAACCATCCAACTCAGCGGTAAAAGATCGATCTCCATGCTAAACTTCGAATAAATCCAATCTCCAATCATTATTTAATTAAAAACATAATCATAATCACCTATGAATAATTCAACTAAAATCCTCTAACAACTTTGGAACCGAATAGCCCAATAAAAACCCAAATAAAGTCTCATAATGAAATACGGCTGAGAAGAAAGTCTAACTAAATAAAGCAATAAAATGAATAAACTCCAGCTGCACCTCCAAACGATAAACTCCGATAATCCTATGCAGCTTCTCCAAAACTTATCCTGAAAAAGTTAGTCAGCACACGAGGTCAGAGCCCCAAGTATGAATACACCCTACGCCCCTCAAATAGGGTCCGTGAACCCAGACAATAGCATTATACGCAATAAATATCATAATAGAGTATTTTAATAACGAATATAATTAAACGCGGGCAAGATAAATTACTAACCACCCTCAAAGATCCTGATAAAGACACACCAATATCATTTTAATTACCCCACATCCCCAAAATATTAATTTAATTAAATTAACCCAAATTATTATTATTTTTCAATTCTTAGTTTAATTAAGTATAGCGGTCCTCCCGCCTCAGGTGATTTCTCCATCAAAATACACATCCCCTCGTCAAAACGCCACTCGATCCGTTTAAACTGTTGACCCCTGCTGATTGACGAGGTTCCACACACGACACGACATAAAACGCTGGCTGGCCCGTTTAAAATATCGGCCATTGCTGATTATGTCGCCAATAATATTTTAATACCCGTCTTAATATCTTAGGTATTAATTATCAATTTCTCAATTTCATAATTAACAAATTACCCCACCCTTTTGATCGATGTGAGATCCTCAAAATATCGTTTAGTTTCATACCTAAGGGTCCCCAAGTCACCAATACGTCTTACCCTATGTATAGGATGAATTTCTAACATAAATCTCGACCTTGTCTCATGTCTAGGCTAGCGAAATAAAGATATAGTATCAAAAATCATCTCAACCCAACATAATAAAGTTGTAATAATCTGCCCTCACTAGTCCCATACCTAGAAGGCGTAAGTCATCAAAATGCCTACCCACTAGTCCCATACCTAGAAGGCATCCTAAAATATGGGGAGAGCAAAAATACCCAACAATCCATCGTCGCAATGGCAATTTAATAATACCAATAAGTCACACAAACAAGCTAAATTAATCAACGTATAAAACTACGCATAATAATCCAATTCAATTAAATCTTAATTTAATTATCACATCGTCATAAACACCTAATTAATCCTATTTAATTATTTAAAATTAAATACAGTGAGATTTCATCATTAATACATCATATTTCCAATTTCATTATCTCTACACAATTTACATGAGTTACGTGCCCAAAATTCATTTAATTCAAAACCAAGGTTCTAAAAAATATGGGTCCGTGATCGAGGCGTGGATGCCAAGCCTTAGAATCCTAGGCGGGCCTTAGGCGTAAAAAGGCGTTTAGGCCTTCTTAATATATTTTAATATTTTTTAACCATAACAAGGCTTTAAAATACAAAAATTGTACACATCATAAAAATATGTTTGAATATATGCAAATTAAAATACTATTTGATTATTTTGGCTGAGATAATGGTCCGGTTTGTAAAAAAATTCCTTAAAAGGCGATATCGTTTTACTAAAGTATTGTTGTTTTTAGAAAAAAAGTGCGTCTGAAGGGTTTTACCAAAAATAAGACGTAAAAAGTGTAAAGCTGGACAATTCTCCCAAGCCTCAAGCCTAAGCGAGTTTTTTAGAACAGTGTTCAAAACTGAGGTTTTTCTACATGCAACATATACCAATAAAACCCAAAATTCACTCATCAATCCTACGTACCCAAGGGTTATGAATATTATTCATATTAAAAGATTTAATACAAATAGTCCCATAATTAGTGTCCACTTTCTCTAATTAAGTTACCAATTGATTTTAATAAAAAAAAAATACATGATTAAGGGTTTAGGCGATACTTAAAACGCATAATACTAAAGAAAAAGAATAGAGTATTCATGCCTGAGATTAAGTTGAAGAAAAACTGGTAGCACAGTTGGATTCCTATCAACAAATTAACAAAGAAGTGTTCTTTGACAAACCCCAATTAAGTGTTCCGAAACTTGTGACAAAAACTTGATTATGTAGGAGGTTGATGATTATGGAGGAGAGGAAAAACTTTTGAAAGAGTTCTCTAGTGAAAAACTTGTGAAAAAGTGATTATGAGAAGGCACCATATGAATTATTAGTCTTATATACCAATTAAGAATCCTAAACCAACTCTAACTCTAAAAAAAATAACTCACCGACTCAAAATCTGGGCATAGTCGATCGATCCACTCCCAGGGTCGATCGATCGACCCTACATATCTGGCGACAGTTCCCCCACAAAATGCCTATAAGGCAAAAATAATAAAAACCTTATATGAACTGCATTTTAATTCCGAATTGAATTCCCCTTGAAGTTTTATTCTTCTAATATTAAAACCAACATATTTTACTAATAAAAATTATTAAATTCAAAAATTTATTTTTTTCCGAATATTCCAATTAATTAATTAAATTAATTAATAAAAACACAGGGTTTTACATACTTCCTCACTAGCAAAAGAATTTCGTCCTCGAAATTAGACAAAGCATACACATCAACGCGTAGATTAATACAACGTAAAAATAAGGCCCACATATGCTTACCCGTAGAATGCCCCAATTGAGCGCCCATATGCCCAATCCTACACGCACCTACCCCTCGTACACCAAAATAATATATATCCTGTCATATATCATAACTATGAAAATAACGACGTACCACGCGCTTTTGCAAAACACCACTCGACTATATATAAATCTTCGCAACACATAAATCCTCAAATCAAATCACATCGCTGCATCGATATAAGACATACCCAAAATATATACTAATGATCTTCCAAATAATTAATGTCTCCAAAATCAACTCTAAGGATTCTCACATCAAGCTTACTAATTCTAAACTCAATACCTACAACGTCCTTAACACAAAATTCACTACACCAAAATGGTCAAAATATCACCTTTCAGCCGGCCACCCTTGTCACAGTCAATGACCGTGATAACAAACACGCATTTTGTGTCACGGTCATTGACCGTGACAAGACCGTGACAAAGTATTGTTACGGTCACGGACCGTGACACGACCGTGACATATGTTCTTGTCACGGTCTATGACCGTGACAATACTTAAAATAATTATCACGGTTAAGGACCTTGACACGACCGTGGCTATGTATTCAGCAAAAAAAATCCTAGGCTTTCTTTTTTTCCCACCGTTTTTATTTTTTCCCTCTCTCTCTCTCTCTCTAAGGTATGCTTTTTTCTCTCTTTCTATTTCATTTCTATATGTGTGTGTATATGTATGTATATATATGTGTGTATATGTGTGTGTATCTATGTGTATATATGTGTGTGGTGGGGGAGGGGGGCAGGGGGTGGTGTGGGCTGTGTGTGTACGTGTGTGCAGGTGTGGTAGGGGTGGGGTGAGGGGGGGGCAGGGGGTGTGGCGGGGGGAGGGGGCAGGTGTGGTGGGGGGAGGGGGGCAGGGGGTGTGGTAGTGGGTGTGTGGTGGGGTGTGTGTGTATGTGCAGGTGTGTGTAGGGGTGATAATTTTTTACACGACACGATAACCCGACACGAACTCGACACGAAGTTAGCGGGTTAGGGTTGTGGATTTCTTGACACGAACCCGAGTATGACACGACCCGCCAACACGAATAATAAATGGGTTGGGTTAGTGTCAAACATGTATAACTCAAAAATGACACGAATAAACCCGTTTATATCGTATTTTATGGAGAATATATTAGATAATTTATATATCTTGATTGACATTCTATAAAACTCATGGAGAATTGGATGATAAATTATTAATGTGTTGCAAGAAGTTGAAATTAATTAAATTTAAGTTATTGTAGGCCTATAAGTGGTATGATTGGTTAAGAGAGAAAAAAAAATTATTTTATATTTTACTTAATGTATAGCTTTAATTGTATAGTTTTAGATGAAAGTAAATTAATAATTAGTGCCCATTTCATATGAAAGTAGGATTGCCCCTCATTGTAAATTAGTAAATTAATAATTGTATACTTTAATTGTTAGTTTAATTGATGAAATGGATTAATTGAGTAGATGAATTAGAAGGAATACGGGATACACATTTGTTGTTGGTATTGATGTTGGAATATAGTGGATCGATGTTGGGTTGGTTAACTGTAAAAGTGGCATTACCACTGGATTATTGTCCATATGGGGGTGTGATTTTTTAACTTTTTTTGAAAATTACTTTGTATATCGAACAATATATTATTATTAATAATTATTGTATTATTGTCCATATGGGGGTTGGCCGATGTGGGTTTTTAGGTGGATCTGGTGGGTATTCTTTAGTGGTTAATTCTAGATATTATTAATAAAGATAAGTAGGGATCTTTTGGTATGGCTGAAAATGGCCATATTATTAATAATTATTGTGTGTGTGGTGGGGGGTAGGGGGTGGTGTGTGTGTGCGTGTACATGTGCGTGTGTGTGGTGGGGGAGGGGGTGGGAGAGGGAGTGGGGGCAGGGTGGGGGAAGGGGGTGGGGCAAGGTGGGGGGGAGGGGGCAGGGATGGGGGTGGGTGGTGGGGTAGGAGTGGGGGGCTGCGTGTGTGTTTGTGCGTAGTGTCCCTTGTAAAAGAATTGATTGATTATTAATTTTTTTAGTAAATTAATATATGATTGCCCCTTATTGTAAATTTGTAAATTAATATATGATTAATTATGAAAGTAGAATTGACCCTCATTATAAATTAGTAAATTAATAATTGTATACTTTAATTGTTAGTTTAATTGATGAAAATAATTATTGTGTGTGTGGTGGTGTGTGGTGTGTGTGCGTGTACGTGTGTGTGTGTGTGGTGGGGGAAGGGGTGGGGGCAGGGTGGGGGAAGGGGTGGGGGCAGGGTGGGGGAACTGGTGGGGCAAGGTGGGGAGGGGGAAGGGATGGGGGTGGGTGGTGGGGTAGGGGTGGGGTGCTGCGTGTGTGTCTATGTATGTGTATGTGCGTAGTGTCCCTTGTAAAAGAATTGATTGATTATTAATTTTTTTAGTAAATTAATATATGATTGCCCCTTATTGTAAATTAGTAAATTAATATATGATTAATTATGAAAGTAGGATTGCCCCTCATTGTAAATTAGTAAATTAATAATTGTATACTTTAATTGTTAGTTTAATTGATGAAAATAATTATTGTGTGTGTGGTGGGGGGCAGAGGGTGGTGTGTGTGCGTGTACGTGTGGTGGGGGAGGGGGTGTATGAAAGTAAATTAATAATTAGTGCTCATATTTATTTGTAGTAATTGTACATATTTGCATGTCTTCTTCTAATTTTTTTTGATCCGTATTAATAACATTTTTTTACAGCAAATGTCTCCTTCAGGTATTAAAGCGAGGATGATGATGCTGGTTATGATGATGTTGTCTGGGCTCGGTGGTAGCGGAGGCGACGAGGGCTCCACGGCCCCTAGGCTCCCCAAATATGGCAAATTTGGGATTACCATCGAGAACAAGTTGGAGCTATTAGCGAGATCCCTCGAGCTGGTAAAGACGGTCATCGGTCCGGGGTTTATGAGTTGGAAGACGGTGCCATATGAGCTAAAGTTAGCTCTTTTAGCGGCACTACAGGTAATATATTTATATTTATATGAATATTTCAATTTCAATTTCGATTTCGATTTCGATTTCGATTTCAATTTCATTTTATACTTATATTTATATTTATTCGCAACTAACATTGTATTTGTTGGACATGAACAATTTAACTTGGATCCAAAGCTACGCCATTCCGTCTTGAAGAAGTTGAGGGAGCAACACAATACGTGGAAGAAAAATATGCGAACACGGTACTTTGGAAAAATACGAGAGTCCATTATCCAAAGGCGTGAATCCGTCCCGCCGAAGGATCCGATCTCATTGGCACAATGGAAAAAGTTCATTGACAAGGAGATCGGGGATCGACAATTGGCATCTCGCCAATCGGGGAGGGAAAATCGGGCAAAAAAGATGGACGTGCACTACTCCGACCGGACGTCTTATGCCGAGGTGAAGCATAGGATGATGGTAAGATTTAATTTTTCTATGACTACAGAAATATATTATTCTGCATTATTTTACTTTGCGGGGCCGATACTAATTTTACTTAATTTTATTTCAGGGGATAGGGAGTGGCCTTGGGGTATGCCACATAGGCTCGATACTTATGTGGCTCTTCGAACGAAGAAGGGGAAGGACAGGGAGGTGTCCCCGAGCGTCGCGACTACGATTGTAAGTAATCCGACAGTTTACTTTTTTTTTTAATTACGTTATAATTTTTTAGTTTACTTATTTTACTAATCATGTGTTTTTTGTCGTTTCAGGCAAAGCTTAAGGAAGTGCATGAGTCGCAGTCTGATGTCGACAAGGCATCTTTGTCCACAGACGCACTCAACCAAGTGCTTGGATCTGATTGCAAGGGGAGGACAAGGGGGTGAGATCGCGGGTGACCAAATCTAGGATCATCGGATTGGAGACGAGCAACACTGGGTTAACTCGAAAGGTGGATTCACATGACGCGAAGCTGTCCCATTTGGAGGCGACGGTCCAAGATATGTACTCATTCATGCAGCGTACATTGGGCGAAGACCATAAGGGGAAAGGGAAGGAGAAGACGGTGGAGGAGGAGGTGTGGGAGGACGAGACGCAGGATGACGAGGATGTGGACCTCGCTGCTTCATCACCGACACGTGCGTACTTCTATGATCCACTTCCTTATTTGGCTCCCTTCAACAGACTGATGTCGACACTTGGTTGGCCGAGCATGTTCATATTGGACGTATTTGATGGACAGCAGATAGGGCGGGGGCTGAGTGACTCGAATATCATCCAGGGTGGAATAGTTCATGGACGTGAGCTTCAAGAGATCGAGTCCAAAGTACTCGTCACGCATGTGATACCCGGGAAGGAGAAATACCTATTGTGATTGCACGAACAATGCGGCATGATTTATATTAGTGGGTGTGTCAATTCGTATATCGTGTGGCCTACTCACCTCCTCACATTTACCCAGACATGTAGTGACATTATTTTTAAGTTGGTACATTTGAATTATATTTGGATTATATCGTCATGTATATTGTTTCTATTTTGAATATATATTTGCATTATCTTTAGTTTATTTGGATATATGATGTTTGAACAGGTACAATGTTGCTATAACAGGTACAAATATACTGCTGGGCAGTGGCCACTGCGATACTGCCCAGCAGATTTTTTTTAAATTCTGCCCAGAATTGTCACGGTCATTGACCGTGACAATGTTTTAAAAAAAGGGTCAAGGCTTTGTCACGGTTATTAATCTTGACTAAACTTGTCACGGTCAAGGACAGTGACACGACCGTGACAATTCTAACGAACTTATCACGGTCAATGATCGTGACAAGTCCGTGACAAAAAAAGTTGTCTCGCCCCGAATTGTCACGGTCATTGACCTTGACAAGTTGAACTTGGCAAGTTCAATGACTGTGACAATTAGGCAGATTTAGTATAGTAATTATATATCTCCAAGAAATATATCTAATATGTTTGCTAGACCCTATACCTTGAGGAGTACGAATCAATAAAGGGAATCAAAGATTAATAACGGGGAAGCTAAACGGACTCACACCCTACGAGACATAAGATCATGCTCTGATACCATCTGTCACACCCCGCCTAATTCTGGTGTCGACATCCCCCAAAACTATGCCGGGCGTGAGTAAATAAAATACCATTCTCAGCATGAGACAGATATGAGACATATAAAATTAATCGACACGATCAATGATAATCAATCCTAAAAGATAAATCATCCAACTCAGCGATAAAAGATCCATCTCCATGCTAAACTTCGAATAAATCCAATCTCCAATCATGATTTAATTAAAAACAGAATGATAATCAACTATGAATAATCCAACTAAAATCCTCTAACAACTTTGAAATCGAATGGCCCAATAAAAACCCAAATGAAGTCTCATAATGACATACGACTGAAAATAAAGTTTAACTAAATAAAGTAATAAAATGAATAAACTCCAGCTGCACCTCCAAACGATAAACTTCGATAATCCTATGCAGCTTCTTCAAAATTTATCCTGAAAAAGTTAGTCAACGCACGAGGTTAGAGCCCCGAGAATGAATACACACTACGCCCCTCAAATAGGGTCCGTGAACCAAGACAGTAGCATTATACGCAATAAATAGCACAATAGAGTATTTTAATAACGAATATAATTAAACGCGGACAAGATAAATTATTGTCCACCCCCAAAGATTCTGATAAAGACACACCAATATCATTTTAATTATCCCCCAGCCCCTAAACGTTAATTTAATTAAATTAACTAAAATTATCATTATTGATGATGCTGAGATTTAGCACCACCGGATAAGTGATAGAGCTCAAACAGTAGCAGCCATGGCTGCCATAGAGATGTATGAGTGTATAAGTATGCAAGTGTGTAGAAGGGGATGAGTATAAGAGGAAATAAGACAATGATGTATAGTGGTTCAGCCAATTTGTCCTACATCCACTGTGAGTATGTGATCCACTAAGTATGGGCACTAATGGCCTTGGATACAATGCACATAACCCTCTCTCTCTCTACTATGTGTGTACAAGCAGAGTTTTAGCTAGGGATACTGATCATGGATCGATCCCCTGTAGGGTTGTAGATGACAAGTATATATAGGTCTTGGGGGGTGTAGTGTACCCCCCAAGTAAGCATGGTGCATGTGAATAGTGATCTAGCCAATCCCCTGTTGACACCTGTAGATGCCAAATGATGACATAATATTCCCTCACGTGAGGGTGTGATTCTGTTATAACGGTCTGCCACGTGTCATATGAGCCTGACGCGCACTGTTCCACGCGTCTCCCAAACCACGCGCCGTCATGATATCACCCTCGGCCTATGAGCCGAGGCCGAGGGCAAAGTTTCTTCCGGTAGTGAGCCTGGCTTAATTCTGGCCTCGTACTGTCGTACCCTCGTAGTGTCGTCCGGAGCCTGGTGGAGGGTTGGCCCCTCGTAGTGTCGTCCGGATCCTGGTGGAGGGTCATACCCTCGTAGGGTCGTCTGGAGCCTGGGGAAGGGTCAGCCACTCGTAGGGTCGTCTGGGCCTGGTGGAGGCCAGCTGGAGCCTGGTGAAGGGTCGGCCCCTCGTAGGGTCGGCCGTTTTGGAGATAATCTTCAGCCAGGCCAAGGATATAAATGGGTATATCAATCACCCCCCAGCCCTTAGCCATGGGTGTCATTGAGATGGCTGAGGGATAATGTTGAAATTGAGATGCGTGTATGACCAGTTAGGTGAGTGACACATGGGCAGGTACTCATTGCCATTCAAGTTCCCAAGGCAGGGCGACTGCACACTCGCATGGGGCTCTGTGCCCCGATTATACCCTTCTTGGCAAATGTGCCCATTTATTACCAAGGTATTTAAGAGTTTTTAAACTCTCTCTCTCCACAGCTTCTTCTTCTTCGCGCCTAAGTTTACTTTCTCTCTAGAACCAGTCGCCATTTGCAGCCTTCAATCCTTTAGGCCTCGCAGCGCTCTTGTTCTCTCCTCATCAGGTAACCTTTTTCTCTTCGCTCCTTCCTTTGTCTTCATTTCTGTGTATTTTTTAGGGTTGTAGGTCGGCACTTTCTTAGAGTTCCCCCATAGCCTTTTCTGGTGTCTTCTCCGGTTGTTAGTTCTTGAACATTCTTGACAAAAACTTTTTAGTTCTTTGGTTTAATCCAGAAGTCAAACCTGGTCAATCCCCCAAGTGTTTGTAGTTGAATTAGCCAAGTCTAGTGTAATTTCTCCAAGTGTAGGGTCTTCCGTTTAATGCTTAGAAGGCTTTACAACTTAGTGTCTGAATTCCCATCTTTGAGAGAGAAACTATTTACCGAGATCAGACGAATAGAGGAAGAGGAAGAGAGGAGACGAGGGGCCGACCCTAATTGGGTACGACCCATCTTTCCCGTTCCTCTTGCCACCATAAGACCATCTGAACCCTCTGAGTCTTGTGGGTCGTCATCTCGTCCGGACGAGACACCCAAATCAAGTGAAATGGACGAGAGAGCTTCCTCGCCAACTGGTGCTGGAACGTCCGGTAGAAGGGACACGTCTGACCTTAGCCCTCCCCGAGAGGCCGAAGGTACGATCCCCTCTGAGGCTGTCCCTGTGACAACCCTATCCCCCAATACCTTCCAAGTGGATTTTCCCCAGGGTCCTCCTGCAGGTGATGAGGGGGAAGGATATGAGGACGAGGACGATGATACAGATGATGAGGTTGACACCTCCCACGCCTCGTCCTTTATCTCCTCCGTTAGGGATAGAGACCTTCTGATATGGAGGCATATTTACGGAGTGCCCTCTGGGGTAACTATGAGGGTTCCCTCTGATACTGAGAGGGTTTTTGACTGTCAAGAGGGAGAGGTTGCAGTTTATGAGCAAATGTTCAAGGTAGGTGTCAGACTTCCCTTCCACCCTTCCATTGTAGATATTCTGTCGGCTCTGGGCGTCTCCCCCTCTCAGCTTCCACCCAACTCTTGGAGGACGATCCTGGGTTACATTTCCTTGTGGAAAAACGCTTTCACTGATGAGACCTCGTCCGACGTATTCTTGGCCTGTTACAACATCACCTCTTCATCTAAACAGCCCGGATACTATCATCTAGGGGCGAGAAGGTCTGAGAAGAAACTTCTCCACGTGGCTCAAACTTCCAATCATGATTGGAAAAAGATATTCTTCTTCATATCTGAGGCGTGGGAGTGCTCCACCGAGGTGTCCCCTTCTGCCGATGGTCCGAGGGTCCCTAACAAATGGTCTAATCCCTCAATGAAAGCTAGGTCAGACCCCGGACTTAGCCTGGAGGAAAGGGATATTATTGAGTATCTGAGGGGACGAGGGAGAGGTGGTGAGATCCCAAAGTTAGAAGATTTGATGACCCCTCGGTACCTCAAAGAAGCTGGTCTGAGGGTCGGCCCTCTGACGGAACTATGTGAGTTATACAGCATGTTTTCCATTCTTTATTTTTTTTTAAGTGTTTCCTGTTTATCTCTGTATTTTTCTGATGCATGGTACCCTTTTCAGGTCGTCCTGTAGGTGTGTCAGATTACCTCTGGGAAATGACTGCTCCAACCCTACTCTCTGGTTTGTCAACGAATAAGGGGAAGGAGCCTCAGCAAGCTCCAAAGAAGACGAGGGCCTCAGGGCCGACGGTTGTTGAGCCGACAGCCGACAGCCACAAAAGGAAGGAGCCTGAGGCTCCAGTTGAGCATCGGCCTGACCCTAAGACAAGGGCCAGGGTCGAGGCCTCTGAGGGGGCAACCTCTTCGTCGAGCATGGGGGCCTTCTGGTCTCAAAATCTGGCCCATCTGAGGGCCGACCCTTCATCGCTGATCACAAACTTGAGGGCAGCCAAGGCCTCGATGTTCTCTGCACCGTCGGCCTCTGACTTTGAGTTCTTGGCGAAGATGCCCCCTGCCAAAGTGTACGACTATGGTCTGCACTCCCTTGCTCAGGTATTGGTCTTGACCTTTTAATTTTATTCTTACTAACTGTTATCTCGGCCCATCTTGATGTTTGTTCTTTTTTTCTTACAGTCTGTTTGTGCCTTGACCTCAGCCACCAAGTGGATGGCCGAGAATCAACAAAAGTTTCACGAAGCTGAGAGGGACATTCAACAAGAGGCCGACCTACGGACAGAGATGGACACTGCGAGGGACGAGCTGGAGAGTACAAGGACTGAGCATGCTAGAGTCCTTAATGAGCTGATGAGGCAGCATGATGCCGATCTGCAGGCTAAGGACTTGTTGATCAAGGACAAGGACTTGCTGATCAAGGACAAGGACGAGGATTTAACCAATATGGAGGCCAAGCACAAGACTGACCTTGAAGCAGCTGTCCAGAAAGCTGAGGCTGATGCTGTTGAGGCTACAAGGTCTCTGACGAATTCCAAGGCTTCGGCCTTGAATATCTTGAGAGGGGAATTAGGACGGCCTGTCGTTGGGTCGTCCTAAAGTTTGCCGACACAGTATCATCCATCCGCCCTTCTCTTGAGGTGGTTCAGCTGGATGATCCCTTGATTGCTGAAGCCCTGTCGCAAGTGGAGTCCCAAGTTCATGTTGAGGGGGTCGGCACGTTTGAGGATCGGCCAGTCATGATTGCTGAAGAGACCCCCTTGGTTGATGTTGAGGCTCTGCCTTCTGATATCGCCCCTTAGGGTGGCCGTCTGTGGCCCATACCCTCATTTTTGTATTTTTGTTTAATGGCCTTGTAAAACACTTGATATTTTATGTTTTATTAATACCATTGTCCCTTCCCTTCCATAATTGTTGTCTTCCATATTTAATTCTATTATGGCTTGCTCATTGTTGATGCTACTAACCCCTCCCTCGTCTTTTTTGAGGACCACTGTGGGGTCGTCCCCTTATGTGGCCTCATTATAGCCGAGGGTTCAAGTAACCAAATTAATGATTTTTAAATAAAGTCTACCCTCGTCTTTCTTGAGGACAGTGGTGGGGTCATCCCCTCCACTGGTCCCCATTATAGCCGAGGGATTCACTTTCCAATTTAATGGATTTTAATGTCTTCCCTCGTCTTTTTTGAGGACAGTGGTGGAGTCGTCCCCTCCACTGGTCCCCATTATAGCCGAGGGATAAACTTTCCAATTTAATGGGTTTTTAAGTCTTCCCTCGTCTTTCTTGAGGACAGTGGTGAGGGATTCACTTTCCAATTTAATGGATTTTAATGTCTTCCCTCGTCTTTTTTGAGGACAGTGGTGGGGTCGTCCCCTCCACTGGTCCCCATTATAGCCGAGGGATAAACTTTCCAATTTAATGGGTTTTTAAGTCTTCCCTCGTCTTTCTTGAGGACAGTGGTGGGGTCGTCCCCTCCACTGGTCCCCATTATATCCGAGGGATCAACTTTCCAATTTAATGGATTTTAAAGTCTTCCCTCGTCTTTTTTGAGGACAGTGGTGGGGTCGTCCCCTCCACTGGTCCCCATTATAGCCGAGGGATCAACTTTCCAAATTAATGGATTTTAATGTCTTCCCTTGTCTTTTTTTAGGACAGTGGTGGGGTCGTCCCCTCCACTGGTCCCCATTATAGCCGAGGGATCAACTTTCCAATTTAATGGCTTTTTAAGTCTTCCCTCGTCTTTTTTGAGGACAGTGGTGGGGTCGTCCCCTCCACTGGTCCCCATTATAGCCGAGGGATCAACTTTCCAATTTAATGGCTTTTTAAATCTCCCCTCGTCTTTTTTGAGGACAGTGGTGGGGTCGTCCCCTCCACTGGTCCCCATTATAGCCGAGGGATCAACTTTCCAATTTAATGGTTTTTTAAGCCTTCCCTCGTCTTTTTTGAGGACAGTGGTGGGGTCGTCCCCTCCACTGGTCCCCATTATAGCCGAGGGATCAACTTTCCAAATTAATGGATTTCTGTAGATGTTTCCATGCGTGCTAGGACTGACAACTATAGGGTGAGGGGAATTATGTTTCTCATTAATTTTCCAAAGTGTCCCGTTGGAGCAACTCCTATTACAACTATGGTCTATCAAGACCTTTCAACACTACTGGTAGTATTTCTTCAAATGATCTGCGTTCCAGGGGTTGGAAAAAGGTTCCCCTTCTAGGTTTTCTAGTCTATATGTCCCAGGGACAACTTCATCGATGACCCTGTAGGGGCCGTGCCAATTAGGATGGAGTTTGTTGGGATTTTGCCAAGTCTTCTTGAGAACCAAGTCTCCTACTGCGATAGGTCTCTGTTTCACCCTTTGATTGTAAAACCTTGAGTCCTCTGCTGGTAGGAAGCCTGCCTTATCTCAGCATCCTCCCTTCTTTCCTCAATCAAGTCCAGGTCAAGTCTCCTCTCTTCCGTATTTCCCCGGGGGTCGTACATTTGGACCCTATGAGTGGGAAACTCGACTTCGGTGGGGATGACTGCTTCTGATCCATAAGCTAACATGAATGGGGTCTCCCCAGTAGAGGTCCTTACTGTCGTCCTGTACGCCCACAACACTGCATATAACTCCTCGACCCATCTTCCTTTTGCCTCCTCAAGCCTCTTCTTAATCCCATCTAGGATTGTCCTGTTCGTAACTTCGGTTTGCCCATTGGCCTGAGGTCGGCCTGGGGTGGAGAAAAATTGTTTGATACTTACCCTCTCACAGTACTTCTGCAGAGAGGCATTCTTGAACTGGGTCCCGTTATCCGAGATGAGGGTGTTGGGTAGACCATATCTGCATATCACATTCTTCCAGATGAACTGGAAGGTCTTCTGCTCCGTGATCGTGACCATTGGTTCGGCCTCTACCCACTTTGAAAAGTAGTCAATTGCTACGATGAGGAACCGATAGTTATTGACTGCCCTCGGTAAGGGTCCTACCAGGTCAATCCCCCACACTGCAAACGGCCATGGGGATGTAATGGAGGTAAGGGGCTGATGAGGTTGGTGAGGGATGGTAGCAAATCTTTGGCATTTATCACACTTTTTAACATATGCGGCAGCATCTTTCCCCAAGGTCGGCCACCAGTAGCCTTGGGTGATCACCCTCTTTGCCAAGGATCTACCCCCAATGTGGCTTGAGCATGACCCTTCATGCACATCTTGCAAAATAGAAGGGACTTCTGAGGGATGCACACACCTAAGTAAGGGGAGCAGAAACCCCTTTTTGTACAGCGTGTCTCCGATGACAGTGAACTTTGCAGTCCTGTATCTCAGCTTCTTCCTCTCTTGGCTTGCTTCTGGCATCTCTCCCCCTTTATTGTATCTGATCAGAGGATCCATCCATGAAGGTTCTTGAGAAACATTCATGCAAATGCCAAGTGTTCCCTCGTCATCTTCGATAGTTGGTCGAAGCAAGATTTCTACCGGGACTGTCCTCCTTATGTCCGTCCTAGTAGCTGAGGCCAACCTTGCAAGGGCGTCAGCACGGCCATTGTCGAGCCTAGGTATCCTCTTGAATTTCACTTCTTTAAAGTTTTTCAGCAATGACCTCACCTTCTCAAGATACCTAGCCATCCTCTCGTCTTTGGCCTCATAGGCTCCTAGTATCTGGTTCACCACCAGCCTTGAATCACTGTGAACCAAAATTTGGCCGACACTAAGAGATTTGGCCAAGGAAAGGCCAGCTATCAAGGCCTCATACTCAGCCTCATTGTTGGAGGCTTTGAAATTGAACCTCAGGGCGTACTCGATGTCTGTGCCGTCGGGTGCTGATACTATCAATCCAGCTCCGCTCCCGCTTTCGCAAGAGGACCCGTCGACGAAGAGACTCCACACTGCATGTTCCTCCGAGAAATTTCCCTCGATGAGTGACCCTTGTCTAAAAAGGTATCTTCCCTCTTCATTTTCAGCCACCTTTCTTCTAGCGGTGCTTGTCTCAGCCTTATCTGCAGGAGGGTCGGTGAGCCTACCTTGCTGGGTATCTGTCTGTCTTAGACCCTCACCCTCGGCCACGTCACTCTCCCAAGTAAATTCAGCCACGAAATCTGCCAATGCCTGCCCCTTAATGGCTGTCTTAGGCTGATACACAATATCGAACTCCCCCAGCTCTATAGCCCAGGTCATTAGTCTTCCTAATTTTTCAGGCTTGTGTAGGACCTGCCTAAGAGGAGAGTCAGTAAGGATGACCATAGTATGGGACTGGAAGTACGGTTTCATCTTCCTTGAGGCATGGATCAAGGCGTAGGCCAACTTTTCCATCCTCGGGTATCTTTGCTCTGCCCCCTGGAGTGCCTTGCTGTTAAAATATACAGGCTTCTGTATACCATCCTCATCTCTCACAATGGCTGCGCTGATGGCAGACTCTGAGACGGCGAGGTACACGTAAAGTCGTTCACCCTGCACGGGTCGTGACAGCAGCAATGGAGACCCTAAGTATGATTTTAGCTCCTTGAAAGCCTCATCACACTCTTCACTCCATTCAAAGGCCTTCCTGAGGATCTTGAAGAATGGTAGACACCTGTCTGTAGCCCTTGACACAAATCTGTTCAAGGCAGCCACTCTCCCTGTGAGCCTCTGAACGTCTTTAATGGACTTGGGGGTCTTCATCTCAATAAGGGCCTTTATCTTTTCAGGATTGGCCTCGATGCCTCTTTGGTTGACAATGAACCCCAAGAATTTCCCCGCTCCGACCCCGAAGACACACTTGGCCGGATTAAGCTTCATCTGGTACTTGTACATCGTATTAAAGGTCCTCTCCAGGTCTGCCACATGATCCTCTGCTTTCAAACTCTTGGTCAGCATGTCATCCACGTAGACCTCCATAGACTTCCTAATTTGGTCTTCAAACATTTTATTTACGAGGCGCTGGTACGTTGCCCCCGCATTTTTTAGACCGAAGGGCATGACCCTATAGCAGTATGTACCCTTGTCAGTGATGAAGGCAGTCCTCTTCGAGTCTTCAGGGTTTATGAAGATCTGGTTGTACCCTGAGTAGGCATCCATAAAACTCATGAGCTCGTGGCCTGCAGTAGCGTCTACCATCTGGTCAATGCGGGGGAGAGGGAAGCTGTCTTTGGGGCAGTGCTTGTTGAGGTCTGTGAAGTCCACACACATCCGCCACTTCCCGTTGGCCTTTGGGACAATGACTGCGTTGGACAGCCACTCAGGGTAGATGACCTCTCTGATAAATTCAGCGTCCTCTAGCTTTTTGACCTCATCCCTGATGACCTCGTACTTCTCTCTAGAGTAAATCCTCCTCTTCTGCTTTACCGTCTTCACTCCCTCTACCACATTGAGCTTGTGGAACATGATTTCAGGGTCGATCCCCAGCATATCTACATGACTCCACGCGAAGACGCTTCGTCTTCTCCTCAACAACTTAATGAGGTCTTCCTTGATGTTGGGCCTCAGAGACTTGCCAACTTGGACGGTTTTTCCCGGGTCATCCTCATCGAGGATGATGGGTTCTACCTCCTCAGCGGCCTCTCCTTTCTTGAGCTTCTTCTCGTCCCTGGGGTCTAGGGTATCAATATTGTAAGTGGATGTAGCCCTCTTGTGTGCCTCCCTTTCTTCGGCGGAATTGTAGTAGCACTCTCGCGCTGTCGTCTGGTCTCCCTGAACCTCCCCCACCCCGTATGGGGTAGGGAATTTAATCATCTGGTGGATCGTAGATGGCACGGCCTCGAACCCTTTGAGGGCCACCCGCCCCAATACGATATTATAGGCTAAAAACACATGCTCATCCATCACAAAGAAACTGACCTTCCTGGTGAGCCATCTCGGCCACTCGTCCCCCATCCTAACATCAGCCTCATACACTCCAAGGGGGTGAAATTTTTCCCCACTGAATCCAATCAACGGATGATGGTACGGGACGAGTCTAGCACGGCTGAGACCTAAGGCCTTGAAGCATGGCCAAAACATTACATCTGCAGATGAGCCCCCATCCACCAGGATCCTCAGCACCTCACACCCATGCACCCTGGTCGTGATGACGAGCGGGTCATCATGCGGGGCTAAGAGGCCTTTGAAGTCCATTCGTGAGAACCCTACTATCAGTGTGTCCATGTCCACCTTCTTCCTCTTTTCTGGCTTGGCCTCCAGAGATGTCGAGTGTACAGTCTTCGTCACTGCCCTGGCTTCTGCTACGTGAGCCTTCCTATCTGCGACTTTCGATCCTCCTCCTGCCAGACCCCCAGAGATCATTCCCACTCCGAGCGAGATCGTATTAAGCCTCTTGACGGGGCCCTGATCGTCTCTCGGCGGGAGGTCAGGGTCGTCCTCATCATCAGAAGGGTCGTCCCCTCTTTTTTGAGGACCCTCTCTACATACATCGACTCGCTTCTTTCTGGGGTCGTCCCCTCGGCCCCTCTTGAAGGCACCTCTGTCGACGTACTTTCTGAGCTTCCCTTCTTTCAGCATCTTCTCAATCTCATCTTTCAGAGCAAAGCATTTGTCTGTCACGTGACCGCGGTCTTGATGAAATTCACACCACAGGTTCTTATTTCTCTTGCCAGGTGATGCCCTTAGCTTCTCAGGCCACTTCAGGGATCGGTCACTCTTTATCTCATTGATAATTTGCTCACAGCTGACCGTCAGAGGGGTGTAACCAGCGAACTTGTCGTCCGTGGACCTCTTCTTCCCCTCTTTGTTCTTCTTAGGGTACTTACCCCCACCAGTACCTCCCTTCTCGTCTTCATTTTTTGCGGCCATCGCCTCTTCGGCGTTCATCACCTTTCCTGCTATCGACAGTAATTCGACCATCGTCCTCGGAGGGTCTTCAGCAAGCTTCCATAACAGCTTCCCCTTTTGGAGTCCTCCGATCAGGGCTGTCATAGCTATTCTCTCCTCATAGTCTTCCACCTCCAGCTTCTCCTTATTGAATCTGGCTATGTAGTCCCTCAGACTCTCATTCTTCCCCTGCTTGACATAGAGCAGGTGGGTGGTCTTCTTCTGTGGCCTTACTCCAAAGCAAAAGTTATGGATGAACCGGTCTGCCAACTGCTTAAAGTTTTCAATGGAATTTTTTGGAAGAGACGTGTACCAAACGTGTGCATCCCCCGTCAGGGTTCCGGAGAAGGCACGACGTCTCATCTCATCTGAGATAGAGTATATGTCTGCTGCTGATTGATACATCTCAATATGGTGGACAGGGTTGGTGCTCCCATCGTATCTTGGGGTGACCACAGGTGGCTTGAACCTTGATGGCGTAGGGAAGTCGACTATCTTCGCCACAAAGGGTGAGCCTATGGTATATCCCTTCTGAAGGGGATCTCGGCTCTTCAATATATCACCTATCTTATCCTCTAGCCGCTGGATTGAGTCATTCCAGGGCCTCACAGGGTCGGCGTGGCCGATGTTATCCCCAGCCGCCTCTTGAAGGTGGACGGAGGGTTCTGCTGCAGCAGGCCTGTGTCGGCTGTTCACTTCCCTTTGGCCGTCATCCCGCCCCTGGGGTCGGCCATCTGCTGCCTCCTGTCTAGACCTCGCAGTACTTCTTGACCTGGACAACTTATCCCGCAGGTCATTTACTGGGCCTAGCCTCTCAAAGTCCGACCCTCTGCTCAAGCGATCAAAAGCAGAGCCTCTCGGGCGATCATTAGGGTTTGGTCTCACGCCCTTTCCTCTACTATCCTGGAGAGGTCGCACAGTGTTGTTGGAGACCTCATACGGTTCCCAGCATTCAATTGGGGCCTCCTCTCCCTCCAGATCGTCATACCTGTCTTCAGGGCAAGGGTTTTCTTGCCTCCCCAGGCGTAAACGCCTGGGGTCAGCAACATCCCTACGCCGCCGAGGGGCTGGCAGGTCTTTGCGTGGTGCCTGGGGTGGTCCCCTGGCCTCATGCTGCCCTGGAGCTCCTGCCGGAGTAATCATCTCAGGTGAAACCCCTGGTGCTCTCAGTATGTTCTGGCTTAGAGCTGTGAACTGCTCCTGCATCATCCGCTGGCTTGCCACCAGAGACTTTAGGGCTGCCGCCACATCAGCCATCTCAGACTGGGGTGGCGGCTGACTGGAACTGGGTCTTCCCCCCTCATCTGGCGGGGGAAGTGGTGGCGGTGGCATCTCAGGTGCCATGTGCTTGAGCTATGAAAAGTTGAACTGAAGAAAATACAGTAGAGTTTGAGAACCTTAGTGGGTCTCTTTCAATGGTGAAACACCTCCTCTCAGGGGGAGTGTTGGTTCACCACCACAGTGCCCAGTGAGGTCAAGCTGTACAAAGGAAGAGATTTCTTCTCGTTTCCCACAGACGGCGCCAAACTGATGATGCTGAGATTTAGCACCACCGGATAAGTGATAGAGCTCAAACAGTAGCAGCCATGGATGCCATAGAGATGTATGAGTGTATAAGTATGCAAGTGTGTAGAAGGGGATGAGTATAAGAGGAAATAAGACAATGATGTATAGTGGTTCAGCCAATTTGGCCTACATCCACTGTGAGTATGTGATCCACTAAGTATGGGCACTAATGGCCTTGGATACAATGCACATAACCCTCTCTCTCTCTACTGTGTGTGTACAAGCAGAGTTTTAGCTAGGGCTACTGTTCATGGATCGATCCCCTGTAGGGTTGTAGATGACAAGTATATATAGGTCTTGGGGGGTGTAGTGTACCCCCCAAGTAAGCATGGCGCATGTGAATAATGATCTAGCCAATCCCCTGTTGACACCTGTAGATGCCAAATGATGACATAATATTCCCTCACGTGAGGGTGTGATTCTGTTATAACGGTCTGCCACGTGTCATATGAGCCTGACGCGCACTGTTCCATGCGTCTCCCAAACCACGCGCCGTCATGATGTCACCCTCGGCCTATGAGCCGAGGCCGAGGGCAAAGTTTCTTTCGGTAGTGAGCCTGGCTTAATTCTGGCCTCGTACTGTCGTACCCTCGTACTGTCGTCCGGAGCCTGGTGGAGGGTCGGCCCCTCGTAGTGTTGTCCGGAGCCTGGTGGAGGGTCATACCCTCGTAGGGTCGTCTGGAGCCTGGGGAAGGGTCGGCCACTCGTAGGGTCGTCTGGGCCTGGTGGAGGCCAGCTGGAGCCTGGTGAAGGGTCGGTCCCTCGTAGGGTCGTCCATTTTGGAGATAATTTTCAGCCAGGCCAAGGATATAAACGGGTATATCAATTATTTTTTAATTTTTACTTTAATTAAGTATAGCGATCCTCCCGCCTCGGGTGATTTCTCCACCAAAAAATACATCCCCTCGTCAAAATGCCAGCTGATCCGTTCAAATTGTCGACCCCTACTGATTGACGAGGATCCACACACGAGACGATATAAAACGTCAGCTGACCCGTTTAAACTGTCGGCCCTCGCTGATTATGTCGCCAATAATATTTTAATACCCGTCTTATTATATTAGGTATTAATTCTCAATTTCATAATCAGCAAATTACCCCACCCTTTTAATCGATGTGAGATCATCGTTTAGTCCCATACCTAAGGATCCCCAAGTCACCAATACGTCCAACCCTATGTATATGATGAATTTCTAACATAAATCTCGACCTAGTCTCATGCCCAGGCTAGCGTAACGACGATAAAGTATAAAAAATCATCCCACCCCCAACATAATAAAGTCGTAATAATCTACCCTCACTAGTCCCATACCCAGAAGGCGTAAATCATCAAAAGGCCTATCCACTAGTCCCATACCTAGAAGGCATCCTAAAATATGGGGAGAGCAAAAATACCCAACAACCCGACGTCACAATGGCAATTTAATAATACCAACAAGTTACACAAACAAGCATAATTAATCAACGTATAAAACTATGCATAATAGTCCAATTCAATTAAATCTTAATTTAATTATCACATCCTCATAAACACCCAATTAATCCCATTTAATTATTTCAAATTAAATGCAGTGAGATTTCATCATTAATACATCATATTTCCAATTTCATTATCTCTACGTAATTTACATGAGTTATACGTCCCCAAAATTCATTTAATTCAAAACCGAGGTTTTTCTACATGCAACCTATACCCGTAAAACCCAAAATTCACTCATCAATCCTACGTATCCAAGGGTTTTGAATATTATTAAGATTAAAAGATGTAATAAAAACAGTCCCATAATTAGTGTCCACTTTCTCTAATTAAGTTACTAATTAATTTTAATAAAAAAACACATGATTAAGGGTTTAGGCGATACTTAAAACAAATAATACTAAATGAAAAGAATAGAGTATTCATGCATGAGATTAAGTTAAAAAAAAAACTGGTAGCACGTTTGGATTCCTCTCAAAAAATTAACAAAGAAGTGTTCTTTGACAAACTTGATTAAATCCCAAATAAGCCTTCAAAAACTTGATTATGTAGGAGGTTGATGATTATTGAGGAGAGGAAATTTTTTTGGAAGAGATCTCTAGTGAAAAACTTGTGAAAAAGTGTTTATGAGAAGTCCCCCCAGGAATTATTATTCTTATATACCAATTAAGAATCCTAAACCAACTCAAACTCTAAAAAAATAACTCACTGACTCAAAATCTGGGCATAGTCAATCGATCAACCCTACATATCTGGCGACAGTTCCCCCACAAAATGCTAGTAAGGCAAAAATAATAAAAACCTTATAAAAACTCAATTTTAATTCGGAATTCAATTCCGCTTGAAGTTTTATCCTTCTAATATTAAAACCAACATATTTTTCTAATAAAAATTATTAAATTCAAAAATTAGTTTTTTTTGAATATTTCAATTAATTCATTAAATTAATTAATAAAAACACAGGGTGTTACAATGATGGGATGAAGGCAAAGGATGATTATGATTATGATGTTGATGATGATGATGATGTACATGTACACAAAATTATGAATATTTGTATTTTTTTAAATTATATAATATACTAAGAACCATATGTTAAATAATATTATCAATAGATACATGATACTTATAGATAGTTGTATACATGCATTATTAATGCATGGAATAATATAAAATATATATAGTACATATGTACTAAAAATACTATCATTCCGTATATGTATATAATTTTATTGTGAATTATAATGCAATGTCATTATATAGACATATATACATTTGTATTATGTAGGTATGTATATATATATATATATATATATATATATATATATATATATATATATATATATATATATATATATATATATATATATATATATATATATAGTTAAACTCCCCAACATACCTCATCAAAAATACATAAAAACACATGATATATTGATGTAGTTATAATGTATGTATGTATGTATGTATGTATGTATGTATGTATGTATGTATGTATGTATGTATGTATGTACTTGTTTAAATTTATAAGTATAATATAAATGAATGCCAATATCGTCAAATTTTCAACAAACGATATTTAAAAACAAGTTTACCAAACACGCACTAATATTTAAAAACACAAAAAACTGAATTTTAAAACTGTATTTAAAAAAAGTTTTTAAATCAAGTATTTTGAATATAGATCTAAACGAGCCCTACAGTCCGTTTCTATTGGAAAAATTGAATTTAAACAATAATTTATAAATATAATTTAAATATATAATTTAAAAAGGTATTTATAAATATTAGTGTACGTTTGATAAACTTAATTTTAATGACATTTTTTTAAAAATTTAATAAAATCAATATATATATATATATATATAGGGAGAGGTTCACAAGTGAACCTAAAAGATGAACTTTTCAATGAACCTTAACAAAATAACACCTAACAACTCATTAACTTTAATTTCTATGTTGTAATGGTCCGCGCCAGTGGCAACCAACACCCATGTCGATCGATCCCCAACTCCCTCACCCCCCTCCACCTCAACCGCCACCTTCACCATGGCAGCCCTTATAGCTGCCCTTATGACAGCAGGGCTGCCATGGGGGCGGGGAAGATCAATCGACACACGTGTCCGTTGCCGCTGGCACGGACCAATTACAATATAGGAATTAAAAGTAATTAATTGTTAAGGTTCATTAAAAAGTTTATCTCTTAGGTTCACTTGTGAATCTCTCCCTATATATATATATATATATATATATATATATATATATATATATATATATATATATATATATATATATATATATATATATATTATAATTACACACATATTAATATATATGTATGTGAAGGGAATATGATCGAACTGGTTCCACGTGTCCGAATACCTGGCATATCACGTGAGAGGCACATGGTGGCGAATAGGCTAAGAGAGATCACGGACCTCAAAATATAATCAAATCTTGAGGATCATATTAACAAATCGGAATATCATCACCAATTGTACTCTATAACTCAGTCATGATAAACATAAAGAGGCCTAAAGCTGTAGGACGCCTAGGTCTATAAAAAAGGACGATCTAGCCCATATTAAACTAATTATAACTTACACGTGACACCTTTAACTCTCAACTAGCATACCTAGCACTCCAACCATTACCACTCCTTTTAAAGTTATAAATTGATCTCCCCCCTTTCCCGTGGAGTAGACCGACCTCAAGGTCAAATCACGTATATCATGTTTACTTATTATTAATTTTGCACTTTAATGTTTTTGGGACTAATATGCAATTCTAGTTTTTATTGTGGGTCAATAACCCCTATAATTTGGCACCGTCTGTGGGAAATCAAAGTTCTCACCACTGTTAAAGCCATTATAGCCCAAAGTTCATAGTGAGTGCAGACTAGTCTCACCCTACTCAAGTAAGGAGTCACGTTCAATCTGATATAAGCGCCGTAAGGAGGGACCACACTCATATTCGACTTTCATCTCTACCGCGATGTTCAAGGTCCAGAGGAAGGTCACCTAGGAAATATGGAGATAGTCAGTGATATTGCACACCGACGATCGATCTACCAGAGGGAAAAGTTATTTCCCACCTGCCAACATTTATGAGGAAAGGCCGGACGACCGCGATCAGGAGATCGCCCGTTTGAGAAGGCAGTTGATAGAGAAGTTAGAGGATCATAGATCAGACACTCGTACCTCGTACCATCGCTGGAGGCGACCTCACTCTTCGAGGAATCACATATCGTATAAACCTGGTAGGGCTTCACGTTCAAGGATCCCTCATACAGTGCATCACCACCACCAACGTGATCATTATCCTGGGAGGAAATATATCAACCGCAGTCACCACTAGTCCCAGCCTACGGAGTCAACTCAAAGCAGTAATCCAGATCCCCCAGAAGAACAACTGAACAAGATAAGAAGTGATGATCTAAAGGGGCTCATCCAAAGGAGTGGGAAGGAAGGATGAACCCAAACCTTATCGAGTTTCCTAAAGACCTATCTAGGAAGGCTATAAGGCATGGTTTAGCATCACACTTTATCAAACAGATAGAGTCTTTTTAACCCCTAAAGATGTTTTCCATGTTGAATGTGACAATATACGATGGAAAGGCAGACCCTGCTCACCATATAAGGCATTATCAGTAGACCATGTCTTTGTGGAGCCACCATGATGCCCTAATATGCTGAGTTTTCCCTTCCCCTTTAAGAGAAATTACCTCAAGTGATTTGAAAAGCTAGCCCCCCAGATCAATCTTCTCTTTTAGAGACCTAGCCGAGCAGTTCACGACTCGTTTCATTATAAGAAGCAACGTTACCAAAGAAATGAATTCCCCCATCTCCCTAAAAAAAGGAAGGGAGAATCTTTAAGAAAGTACGCTCATAGGTATTGTGAGATTTAAAATGGGATCGACGACGACTGTAATGATAAAATAGCAATATCTTTGTTCAAGTTCGGTCTGGAGCAATCAGATGATCTCTACTAACCACTGACGAAGAAGCCGACCTCTATAATGAATAATCTCATGTCCCCTATAGATAAATATGCCAAGATGGAGGAAGAAATCATCAACATGAAAGCTTCAACCAATTATAATAAGAATGAATCTAAGAAGGCCCCGAAGAAGGGAAATCAATCATCTTTGTTTAAGAAAGGACTCAAGAATGAAGGATCAAAGGGTCTCACTAAATCTTAGGATAATGAGAACAGTTATAAAGCACTAGATACTTTCTTTAAGGAGCCTATTCATTATCTTATTCCACAGATTAATGACAAGCCTTTTTTTAAAAGGCCTCCCAAGATAACAAGTATTCCAGATGACAGGAACACCAATCTCAGATGCACCTACCATAAGGATCATGAATACCTCATAAAGAATTATAAGATGTTCAAGAATAACTTATAGAAACTCGTCCAAGTGAGGAACCTCAAGGAATATATCAGCACAATGAAACAAAAAGTGATGACTAAGATCAACACGGTCCAAAAGGTTGAGGAGGATGTACCATCAATAGTATTGGTCGCCGCTATCCACAGTTATACTGACCCGGCTCACCACACTGGTAAGAAGCTTAGGGAGAAAGTGAGAATCACAATTAAGATGCATTTCAAGTAGACTTATCTAAGACAAACCTAGCTAAGAGGGAAAGGAAAGAATTGGATACTAATCGTGCAATTGTCTTCACTGATGACGACCTGGTCGACACTAATTTTCCTCACAACGATGACTTGGTTCTCACCTTGTGAATTGTGAACTTCGATGTAAGAAGAGTGATGGTAGACCAAGGAATCTCTTCAGAAATCACGTACCTAATAGTGATCTACAAGTTTGATTTTTGCATTAAGGATCTGGTTACCAAAGTCGACCCATTGATCGACTTTAATGGAGATGTAGAGACCCCTTTGGGAAGAATTAAGTTTCGGGTAAAGATCCATCCAACTAATAAGGAAGTAGAGTTCCATGTGATCCAATAGGAGTCGCCCTACAACGCCATATTGGGCAGGTTATGGATACATGCTATGATGGTTGTCCCCTCTTCCCTCCACTAAAGGCTCAAATTTAAGACCGACCAGGGAGTAATAGAGATCACAGGATATCAAGCAATAACACGAAGATGTTTTGTTCTAGCCATCAAAGAATTGAAAAACCTAGTCCAAGAATAATCAGAACGAGAACAATTCAAAAGATAATTAGCCCAAGTAGCAACCAAAGGGAGTTTGACCAAGAGTTGAAGAAACTCGACTAGCTCCTGTTGAACGCGTGTCAGATGAACTCATATTATTTTATCTAGATACATCACAACCATGTAATCTTTCCTCATCGGATCCGAGCTGCCCAAAGACAATGCATAATAGCTTTCTCACTTCCTCAGAATAAATGAAGAAATCTTCACATGGCAACCTTATATCTGTCGAGAATAGACCCAGAGATTACTTGCCATAGATTGCACATAGATTTAAGTATCAAGTAGAGCAAATAAAAGCTTAGGAAGTTGGACCTAGAGAAGGTGAGAGTTGTAGAAGATGAAGTTGATAACCTACTTCAGGCCGGTTCCATTAGAGAAGTCCACTTCCCAGATTGGATCTCCAACACTGTTTTCGTGAAGAAGAAGAAGAATGAGAAGCGGAGGGTTTGTGTGGACTTCACCAATATCAATAAGAACTATCCCAAGGATATTTTATAGATACCCCGAAGAGATCACCTCACTAATTCCACAATGGGTCATCAACACATGAGCTTTATGGTTGCATAATTCTGCTACCACCAGATACCCTATTCAACCCAGACCAGGAAAATACCTCGTTTATCATAACTTTGGAACATTACTATTACAAAGTAATGCACTTTGGTTTAAAAAATACGGGGGCAACTTATGAGAGGCTGGTCACCAAGATGTTCAAGAAATGGAGGTATATATTGACGATGTGCTCGTCAAAATTAAGCATTCGGTCGATCACATCAGGGATCTTGAAAAGATCTTAAATATTCTCAGAGAGTATATGATGAAGTTCAATACCTCCAACTGTGTATTTAGTGTGAGGTCCAACAAGTTTCTATGTTACTCAGTGACTTGGAGGGGCATATAGGCGAACTTAGATAAGATCATAGCTCTATAAAACATCAGAAGACCGACCACTATCAGGTATATCCAGGTCATTATTGGAATGTTAGCGGCCCTAAATCATTTCATTTTAAGATCCTTGGATAAGTGTCATTCATTCTTCCAAGACTTGATGAAAGCAAGCCCCACTATTTAGATAGAAGAATGTGATCAAACTTTGGAAAGGATTCGGATGTACTTGGGATCCCCCTTTTCAATTAACTCCTCAAAATGGAGAACATCTGTACCTTTACTTGGCTATCACTGGGCATGCAACTAATGCGGCATTGATCTGTCTACATGATGGAGAGTAGAGACTGATCTACTACACGAGCCATACCCTTTTTAAATCAGAAACTAGGTACATGATCATAGAGAAGATGGTTTTGGCACTGGTGACCGTCGCACCAAAGTTAAGGCTCTACTTTGATGCTCATATATTAATCGTCCTAATAATGTCCCCCCCCCCTGAGGGTTTGTCTCAAGAAGGCTGAACTTTTCAACAGAATGACCAAAAGGTCCCTTAAGCTAGCCCAGTTTGACATTAAGTACGAATCTTAAACAACGATTAAGGGTTAGGTTTTGCTGATTTCATGGAATAGTTTTCAATATCCCCTAGAGGAAATGGCAAATAGTAATATTTAGCTCTAGAGTCACTGGCGATTGCCGAAGAAAAATAGATTTGGAAGATTTTTGTGGATGTGGTATCAAATGAGAAAGGAACTGGCGTGGGAATAGTGATGTTAATACTACAAGGTGATCTCATTGAGCGGGTTGTCAAGCTATGGTTCAAAGGCTCAAATAATGAAGCAGAATACGAGGTCATGGTGCACGACCATAGCAAAGCAATCGACTTTGGATCCCAACATATTTTTATGTATTGTGACTCCAGGTTGATCGCCAACCAGCTAAATGGGGAATATGAAACGAGGCATCCCGAGATCAGGGATTATAGGAACAAGGTGAGAGGCCTCCTCTAATAATTCAAGCTAGCCTCAGTTGAGCAGTTTTGAAGGAACGACAACAGCCACATTAATGCTTTTGCTATTCTGGCTTCCGCCATGAATATCGACCTGAAAAGAACAATCGAAGTGGAGTATATAGACCGACTAAGCATTGAAGATACAGAGAAGGATTTGGGCATTCTCTAGGTGGAATTGGATCCATCCTAGATGGACCCTATCATTTCTTAATTAAAAACCCGTGAGCTACCCCCAAATGATAAGGGAACAAACACGTTAAAAATCAAGTCGGTGAGGTTCTGCCTCAATTTTAACAAAAAGTTATACTGGTGATCATTTACCGACCCAATACTGAAGTGTGTTCACCCAGACCAGGTGGAAAGAGTTTTGAACGAGATGCACAAAGGCAGGTGCAAAGCATATACAAGTGGAAGATCACTTTCTTATAGGGAGATCTCGATGGCCATTCATGTAGAAGGACTCTACAAAAATCTATAAAAAGTGCCCCAAATGTTAGATGTTCTCACTATTAATTAAGAAACCTATGTGAGATTTGAAAGTCCTCACAAGTCCATGGCCTTTCACCCAATGGGGTATGGACATAGTGGAGCTACTACTTGCTGCACCAGGGAATCGATGGTACCTAATAACGATAATCGACTACTTCACAAAATGGGTTAAGGCCAAATCGCTCACCTAAATCAGCAAGCCAGAATCTATAAGTCTAATTTATAGGAACCTCATCACCAGGTCTGGAATCCCAAGATCAATGGACACAAACAATGGAACTCAGTTTGACAATGATGTTTTTCGCGATTTCTATAGCGATGACGGAACCAAGATCCACTATTCATTTGAATAATTCCTCCAGTGCAATGGACAAGAAGAGATAACCAACACAACCATCTTATTAGGCATCAAATGACAAAGGATGATAGGTTGATGATGTCCCTTCTATTCTCTGGGCATATAAAATTACCCCTAAGAAACCCACAAGGGGGACTCCATACTCCTTAGCCTATGGTATGGGGGAAGTCATACCTATAGAGATCAGACTTCCAACACTCAGGTCAAAAGCATTTGAGGACGATTATAATGATTATTGAATAACTCACAAGTTAGATATGGCTGAGGAACGAAGGGAGTAAGCTCTGATACATTTGGCTCCTTATTAATAGGAACTGTCTAGATAACATGACAAGAAGGTCAAGGTATGAGAATTCCAGGTAGGTAATTTGGTCCTCAAAAAGTTTCTACCCGCTGCAAAGAAACCATCAGATGGGAAGTTGGTGCCAAATTGGCAGATTCCTTTCCACATAGCATTAGAAGGAGGTTAGGGTTCGTATCATTTGGAAGAGTTAGATAGGAAGGTAGTTCCAAGGTTATTGAATGCCATAAACCTTAGAAAATTTTATCAATATGTAGCGAGTCAAGGTTTTCCCTTTTTTCTTAATATATGAACAATAAAATGATATGCGAATGATTATCAAAATGGTCCCGAATCATTTAATTTTATGAATCATAAAAAATTCACTTGAATAATGCTACAATCTGAGGTAGATCGATCAAAACCCTCAAGTAATGTTATGATCTAAAGTAGATCGACCTAGAAGAGGCAGAATACCCGTATAAGAATTATGTGGTCTAACTCAAACATGAGATTGGTCGCCAACTTATGGCGTTAAAACCCACTTGAATAGTGGTACAATTCGAGGCATATCGGTCAAAATCCACATATGGAGTGGTATGGTCTAAAGTAGCTTGGCCTAGAAGAGGCAGAAAATCCACATAAAAAGTACATAGTTCAACTCAAACGTGAGATTACACATCTACTTATGGCACTAAAAACCCCCTTGAATAGTGGTACGATCTGAGGCAGATAGGTCAAAACCCACTCAAGGAGTGGTATGAACCAAGAAAGACTAATTAAAAACCCATGTTAAAAACTGCGTGGTGTAACTAAGGAAATAGTTGGTTACTTGTGTTGGGCACCAAAGATTTTGCTTAAAAAATAAAACGACCTAAAATAGATCGGTCTATTCAATAGCAAGAGCTAATTTAGAATTAGTGTGATTTAAGGCAAATTGACCTTTTAAAACTTTATTAAGACTAGCTTGAATCAAGTACCTTCGGTCGGCCTTAATAGACATTGTGCCACGTAACAAAAACCAATCAGGTTCAGTCACAAACAAACTATTTATTTCTCTTCTAATAAGTAAAGGACCTTAGGGTAATAAATAATATAAAGCAAGAAAATAAATGTTATCTAGCAAACTTAGATAACATGGTAGTAAGGCTACATTATTTACATAGTAGGAGGATAATGGAAAATAAAGCATTGAAACTTTTTCATTGATAATTCAAAAATGGCATGGGGCCTACAAAATGACCACCAAGGGTAAAAAATAAAAAGAAAATATATATAAAAAATAAGCTAAGTTTGGCCGACCATTGCGTTCTAATTAGTAGATTCGAGACCTTGAGTAGGGAGAGCAGGGGAAATTCCTCAAGAATAAGGGCAGGAGGATCGGTAAAGGCCTGGGCCGAAGCGTTTGTAGGGATATCGACTAAGGGACTAGCCACTGGGGGATATTTGGCATAAGCTAAGTTTCCTTCGCTAACGTTGCCTCGTTGGAGGCCATCCAACCAGACTTTGTTGAAGGCAACAGAATCATAATAGTCCAGCTAGGTGGTGACCTCCTGAACATCCACCTCATAGCACTCATTATAGGTATTCTGCAGACCGCCCTCCCGAGTCTTCTCCATTTATTTCCTCATTGTAAGGACATATTTTCATAGGTCCGTTATCAATTTATTATGTCAAGAGACATTTACATCAAAGACGGATCCGAATTACTCAAGTTCGTTATCATTCAAGACTCCGCGAAGTTTACTTTGGTAAGGTTATGTTTTAAATACCTTTACTTTTCACTTAGGGCTTTTGGGAGATTTTTACAAAATATTTTCTAAGTGTTGGAGCGGACTTTTTCATCAAATATTGAGAATGAGTATTTTTTCTAAGTGTTGAAGCGGACATTAAAATAATGATTTTTTTCGCAACAATCGTTCAAGCGACATAGCACGTCGTTCGCGCGAGATAGCATGTTGCGCGATCTGGTTCGAACGATAGATGTCCTTCGTTCGAGCGACTTGCCGATCTCGTTCGAACGAGCTCTATTTTCGAGGCGGCGCGATTTTCTATAAAATCTCATTATTTAGTAACGTTTTCATTAAGAAGTCCACAGTTTTTTACAGACAGAAAACTGCAAAAGCAGAATTGTTTAGGCTTTTTCCTTTTAGGGGTTTAATCCCTTTTTTGGTTTACAATTCACAAATCTCTCATCTTGCTTTAGTGAATTGTTATGGTGTTCAAGAACACATCTTTGCCTTTGTTCATATTTTGTGGAGTGCGTCTCTACACCATATGACTACGTGTCATTGAGGATCTTGCTGCGTGAAGATTCTTTGCTGAAGTTTGGGCTGCGAGTCTTTGGAGGGTGCTTCATGTATTCTCGTGCTGAGTTTAAGATTGCGTGTCTTTGTGGGTTGGCTGTGCGTTGATCCATTGCAGATTCTCTATGTAATTGTAAGTTGCGATTTATATATTCATAGTGAAATAAAGGTTTTACTCGAAAGGGTTTTTTTTCCTGAAATCTGTGTCTCAGCATATTTTTCTGTCACATTCTTTATTTATTTGGGTTGACACACGCACCTTAGATGCTTGTTTAGGGACTGAATTGAATAATGGTTGATTGAAAACTTGCGAATTTAATTTAATCAATTATCACACAGTCGCACTTTTCAAATTGGTATCAGAGCAGGTTACGCTAATTTATCGCGTATTCCTATTTTTCGCAAAATTGTGTGATATTGTTTTTTTTTTAAAAATCAGTTTTTTGAAAAATCGCATTTTTTTCAATGGAGCGTTCATTTAATAAGGTGCCTATTTTTATGGAAATAATTATGCCTATTGGAAAGCTCCCACGAAATCCAGTTTAAAATCTATTGACGCGCGTGTTTGGTTGCTTTGTGAAAATGGATGGACTCCTCCCACGGTCACTGTTAATAACATCACCTCTTTAAAACCCGTGTCAGCCTGGACTGAAGATGATTATAAAATGTCTAATTTTAATTCACGTGGCTTGAGTGCTATTTCTGAAGCTTTCACTCCCGACGAGTTTAGCCGAATTATAAAGTGCACCACGTCTAAAGAGGCTTGGGATGTTTTAAAATTGACACATGAGGGTACGAACGCGATTAAAAAATCAAAATTACAAAATTTGGCCACCTAATTTGAGACTATCACCATGTATGAGTTTGAATGCTTTGATGATTTTTATGCACGTTTGTCGGACATTGTTAACACTTGTTTTAATTTGGGTGAGGTGATTGATAACACGCGTGTCATTAAAAATATTTTAAAATCTCTCCCAAAACGCTTTATTCCTAAAGTCACTGTTTTAAACTCTTTGGGAAATTTGAAATCACTTAAGATGGAAGAACTTGTAGGAGATCTTCAAACCTATGAGATTGACATGTTTCCAAAAACCGTTAAGGCTAAGGATAATGGCATTGCTTTAAAGACTCATTGTAAGAAAAAGAAAGAAAAAGTTTGTGAGTTCGATTCCGAGGGAGACTTTGATTTTAATAATACGACCTTGTTTGCGAATTTTTTTAAAAAGTTTCTCAAAATGAATAAAGAAAATTCTTCCAACAAAAAGAAATTTTTTGAGAAAAATAAAAAGAAAGGAAAGGCCAAAGAAAGCGGTGAGAGGGAAAAAGAGAATGACTCCGATGAGGAGTGTGAGGAAGATTTGGAGAACGTGACTTGTTTATAATGTGGGGGTAAGGGGCATAAGTCGTTTGAGTGTCCTACATGGTTTAGAAAGAAAGGGAAGAAAGTAGCCATGCCTGCCACACTTAGTGATAGTGAGGGAGATGAGGGAAATGAGTCCGATAAAGGTTTAGCACATGGGATGGTTGTCGCCTTTTCTAGTCATGTGAGCACACCCACTTTGTCTCACAAGAGTGCACACGAGAGCGATGATAGTGATTTGTGTTCTTCGAGTGAGGGAGAAAGCGAGGAGGAGAGTGAAGATGAAAGTGAGCTCCAAAAAGCTTTTAGGGATTTGTACACTGAGACCTTGAAAACAAAGAAGTATAATAGAGATTTAGGTCGTCGAATTTTAGATTTGGAGAGAGAGAAGGAGTTTTTGAGAAAGGAGAAGTGTGATTTGACTGACACGTTGTCTAGTCTGACGACACGCGTATCCCAACTCGAGAGTGATCTCGAACGTTCTAGGGAGGTCAAAGTCATGTTTGAGAACGCACCTAAGAAGGTTGAAAAGGTGGTTCTTAAGGGTAAATGTGAGAATTTAGGAATAAGTCATGAAGGTGCTGCTACTACCGAATTAGAACTCGAGACGGTTGCCACTTTAGTGATAGATTCACATGAGTCTCACCCTAACCCACCTAGGCGAGCGTATCCTAGAGTTTTTGAGAGAGGTGTTCCTAGGCCTATTTATGTTTACTCTCATTGCAAGAGGAGAGGGCACATTAGGGAATTTTGTTTTAAGTTGGGTTATGTGTCACGTTTTGCTTCTACACGTATTTCTGGCACACATGCACCCACACATGATACTTTACATGCTCCCGTAGACTACATGAGAGAGGTTGCACATTTAGGTGAGCAAGTTAAGTTTTCGGTCAAAAGTTCACAAGAATTGATGGAGGGTTTTCATAAGTTGTCACCACCTTTGAAAAATCCCTCCGCACCTAATGATTGAGGTTTGACTTGTTTACTAGCATGGGATATTTTTCATGATGACAGTGTTTGCCTATTGCTAGTATGTATCATTTTTGTATAAATTTTTGTTTTTTGAAAATTTTTGAAAAATGCAAAAAGATTTTGTATAAAGTGTCCATTCATATTTGTTTTGGTCAAATTTGAAAATCCAAAAAGATTTTTGTATTTTGTTTGCACCGTTTATGGATAAACACTTAGGATGACTGAGTCACAACATCATTCCATTGTTTTCATGTGACTATTTGATAGTGTTTTGAGACAATAGGTCAATTCATCCTTGTGCTTTATAATGTTTGGAGTCATTAAGATGTAATTAAGTGTTACTTCCTACATGTTTGACTCAGGTTTTCTTTATTGCACACATGTAAGAATTTGTTTGATTATTGTGCTTGTCATATCACATGATAGTTGGGTGTTTTCACATCAATCATGTCCTTGAAACGAACCAAGCGCGATAAAACTTAATAAGTAAATTGTACATATAAGAACCGTTTTGTGAGTTTGAGTGCTTTGTTTGAAATTGGGAAAGGGCTGCGAAAGGTTCATTTTGCCTTTGCGAATACTAAGCGACCGTTAAATTGGACCTAAAAAATGGAGGAACTTTATTATCCGGGGTCCAAAGAGGTTTAAAAGAGCCCGAAAAAATTTAAAGGCAATTGCACCAATTCTCCAAAGTTTGAGAATTTAGTTTATTCACCTCTAAAAGAAAATATATATGAGGGTGTTTGGATGGAGATTTTAAACTGGTTTGCACGTCCTTGAAAATCTTGAAAATGCGCTAAATAGTTTTGGACGTTATTGGTGTGGAAATCATTTGACTTTGATTTGTTGATTTGTATAATACGATGTCATTTAAATTCAACAAATTTTTACACCTAAGGATTATTTTGATGTTCATTCGTTAGGAGTACACTATGCATCGTGCACATATGATTGATTGAGTTGATTTTCCTATCGAATGTGTTCACACCCATACATTCCATTTCCATGACTTGGTTGTTTTAGTTTAAACCCATGGTGTGATTTTTAGTATCTTATTTTTGTATAAAAAATTTGAAATATCAAAAATAGTTTGTGGGGCTATGCATTTTTTCGTGAAACTCCATGTTTTGATTATTTCTTCTTATATGTCTATTTGGGGACATCATAAAAAGGAGGAGAAAGAATTATCATATTATGAGGGAGTTTTTGCATTATGGGGGAGATTTGATTATTAATGCTTTATTCTTATATAATTTCAAACTCGATGCGTCACGAAGGTTTTTGCTTTATCTCATGTATGTAGGTATAAAGACTGAAGATCATTATGTTGCACACCCTGATGAGAAAAGCTTTGAGATTTGACGAAGATGATTGAAGAACAGTTTTGAGGTCTTGCAAATTTATTCATGGGAGGGTAGATTTGCATAGGCATTTTGATTTTTGATAATTCGGATATTTTTATGTATGTACCTGCATAGACATAGGGGGAGATTTGTAAGGACATATTTTCATAGGTCCGTTATCAATTTATTATGTCATATACCGCTACACCGTCGAAGAGTATTCAAGAGACATCTACATCAAAGACGGATCCGAATTACTCAAGTTCTTCATCATTCAAGACTCCGCGAAGTTTACTTTGGTAAGGTTATGTTTTAATTACCTTTACTTTTCACTTAGGGCTTTTGGGAGATTTTTACAAAATATTTTCTAAGTGTTGTTGCGAACTTTTTCGTTAAATATTGAGAATGAGTATTTTTTCCAAGTGTTGAAGCGGATATTAAAATAATAATTTTTTCGCAACAGTCGTTCGAGCGACATAGCATGTCGTTCGCGCGAGATAACATGTCGCGCGACCTCGTTCGAACGACAGTTGTCCTTCGTTCGAGCAACTTGTTGATCTCGTTTGAATGAGCTATGTTTTCGAGGCGGCATGATTTTATATAAAATCTCATTATTTGGTAACGTTTTCATTAAGAAGTCCACAGTTTTTGACAGACAGAAAACTGCGAAAGCAGAATTCTTTAGGCTTCTTCCTTTTAGGTTTTTAATCCCTTTTTTGGTTTACAATTCACAAATCTCCCATCTTGCTTTAGTGAATTGTTTTGGTGTTCAAGAACACATCTTTGCCTTTGTTCATCTTTTGTGGAGTGCGTCTCTACACCATATGACTGCGTGTCATTGAGGATCTTGCTGTGTGAAGATTCTTTGCTGAAGTTTGGGCTGCGATTCCTTGGAGGGTGCTGCGTGTATTTTCTTGATGAGTCCAAGACTGCGTGTCTTTGTGGGTTGGATGCGCATTGATCCATTACAGATTTTTCTATGTAATTGTAAGTTGCGATTTATATATTCATAGTGAAATAAAGGTTTTAATCGAAAGGTTTTTTTCCTGAAATTTGTGTCTCAGCATATTTTTGTGTCACATGCTTTATTTATTTGGGTTGACACACGCACCTTAGATGCATGTTTAGGGGCTGAATTGAATAAAGGATGATTGGAAACTTGCGAATTTAATTTAATCAATTATCACACAATCGCACTTTTCACTCATCCTTTGTATGATGATTTTTTCCAGGATTATACATTGATGAGATGTCTTTATCTTGGAAAACTTGGTGTCCACCTGACTTGTCTTATTATGAGTCCACTCAGCTTCCTCCACTGCCTTTGTCTTGGCGTCGATCTAAACCTTTGGCTGTTTGCTTATATACTTAAGGCCTCATTTTTGCTTAGTAAGGTTGTCCTTTAGGGTAAAATTCTCCTTAGAAGATGACTAAATTCCCCTCTAGTAGTTGTCATCTCAACTAGCGAGCTCCCGTATAACATGCATGCTCTGCAAAAAGAAAAAAAGAAAAGTCAGGAACAAACTTGGTTGTGTAAATTGATCGAATAAAAAATGCATGTGACTTACCAACACACTGTGGTGTAAGCTTTCCTTGGGGAGCCTCTCCAGGCTGAAGACCATAAGATCCATCATGTGAGATAGTACATGGTTACCTGAGCGAAGAATAGGCAACTTTAGTATCCCCATAGGTCAAATCAGGCTCGATTATAGGCTATTTCCCCTATGGAAGGAGATATCCTAGTGCTGATTATGGCTCCCTCAGGGAGGAGGGTAATTTGATCGTTGCCCCTGCCTCTACTGGGGCTTATTAATAATAGTCGGTCAGTTAGATTGAGCATATGAAGTTTTTGAGCCACCAACGATTGATGTTTTGTTGGTCTTCTTCTTCTTGTCTTGTTTGGCCTCCGCCTGTTAGTGTTCCAACTCTAGGGATTCTTTCTCCCAGTGAGTAATTAATTTTCTCTTTCGCTGCTCGTCGACTGCAGCGGTTTGATCGACCCTTGTGTTAGCATCTGATTATTTTTTTAGCTTGTCCTTAGAATATTCCATGTTAGTTAGTCTCCTTGATCGGATAGTCATCTCCTCGAGGTTGGTTGGGATCGGTGGGAATGAGAATTCCTGAAAAGAGAAGTCCTCTTCGGTCTCTACCTCTTCATAAGGATGACCAAAAACAGTAGCCTCGTAGGAGAAGAGTGGGTTGAGGTTGTCCAAAAATGTGCCAAGATATTCTCCTTCTTCTTCTTCTTCTTCTTCTTCTTCTTCTTCTTCTTCTTCTTCTTCTTCTTCTTCTTCTTCTTCTTCTTCTTCTTCTTCTTCTTCTTCTTCTTCTTCTTTCAGCTTGGCTAAAGAACATTGGTGGCAATTTGGATAGAATTGTCACTGACTACAGTGTAAGCGAGACCCTGAACATCAGGGATGACTGTGAAGTTGGTAAGAGAATGGTAGGGGAGGTTGTAACCGAGTAAGACATGGGCCTCTCTCCAGTGGGGGTGAACTCCAGGGGGTCTGTCTTCTCCAATTTTTTTCCAAATCCTCAAGTTTAACTTGTTAGTCGGACAATTTAATATTCAGAAAGAAATATGCAATAGAAAATTTGGTCGGTCAGTAAAGAACGACTAACATTCAAAGAAGTTAAGTTATATGGGGGACCTACCAGGTGCCCCTTAGTGGAAGGAACCATAAACCTATCATAACTTGCACAATATATTCCAAAAAATCATAATGATATTTTTCTCAGTAACCTTTTAGGATCTGGGCAAATAGGTGACCAAACTATGGAACTTGTACCTAGCCTGAAAGTGGTACAACTCGATGCTTGTGTTAGCCCTCAAGTCATAAAAGTACCTAATCTCCTAAAGGCCTGGATAAGTCCAACAAATTTGATTTATGGACATTGTCCCCATCACAATCTGGTAAAAGCTACCGTTTGCTTGGGCAGGGAGTATCTTATAGTAACAGAGCACCCTTACCAATAATAGGTGATGGGGAAAATGAACTCCCCCTTCTAGTATGGCTACTATCAAGAAGGCACCTCCCCAACGGAAAGATCAAATATATTCCATATTTATTACGAATTTCTTAAAAGTTGTTAGCTACTGAGATTTCGTATTCACTTACACATCTATACATCGCAGAAAAAATAAAGAAGATGAAAAATAATAGAAGTGAGAGCTTGTTGTAAGCTAGGGAGATAGAGCGCAAACGTGAAAAATACCTTAGCAAATGGCAAGAATGCTAGGTATAAGTCTTGGAAGGCCTTATACCTTATGCTACTCCACATCATTTCAACCATCATCTTAACGCTTGGAAAAAATACTACGCACCCACGCGTCATCATTGCTCTGAGTAATGACACTGGATGCGTAGCCCTAGGATAAGGATATGTGCGAAATCACTGCGCCTATACTGATTATTATTCCCTTGTGCTTTCCTAAAAATAAATGCGTGTAAAACACAACGCTATATTAAATGGGCACATGGCAGAAAAATGATAGATAAGGAATGTACAATCACACATGGAATGAAGATTAAAGATAAGGTATGGATGATCGATGTGATTAACTGATCACCCCCCACCCTAGGGTCAATTGAAGGTAATATGATCGAAATGGTGCTACGTAGCCGAACACGTGGCACATCATGTGAGAGGGACATGGTTGGTGAATAGGAAAAGAGAGATCAAGGACCTTAAAGTGATATAATCTAATCTTAAGGATCATATCAATAAATCGAAAGATCGTAACCAATGGACTCTATAACTCAGTCATGTTAAACATAAAGAGGCCTAAGGTTTTCGGATGCCTAGGTTTATAAATAAGAACGATATAGGTCATATTACACTAATTGTAACTTGCACGTGACAACTTGGACTCTAAGTTAGCATTCCTAACACTCCAACTGCTACTATTCCTTTGAAAGTTAAGAAACTGATCTCCATCCTTTTCCCCGTGGACATAGGCTGAACTCACGGTCGAACCACGTATATCCTGTCCACTTGTTATTATTTATGCAATCTAATATTTTTAGTGTTAATCTGCAATTCTATCTGTTATCGTGGGTTAATAACCCCTACAGTATGTATATTATATATTAAGGTACAAATTCATAAAATATTTAGAATGAATAATTATGAGTTGAAAAATAAATTACAGAATATAAAAAACACTCTTTTACTATTTTTTGAAAAACTTGATTATAACACATAAATATTATAATTCAGTATTTAAAAATAGGGGTGCCATAGACAAATTCTTATTAGAATTGTATTTAAATAGAGAAAACATAATTATAATTGATAACCAAACAGGCCCTTAAGGGTTGCCAGTGTAAATAGAGTAGGGGAAAAGAGTGAAAAATATTACGGGTAGGCTAAATATAGACTACATGGATATCGACGGAACAACATGTTCCAATTAAGCCACCGACCCCCACTTCAGGTGGAAAACGGAGACCCACTTGTACTAATACCTTATAATTTGACTTTTGCCCCATAATTTCCCTCCTTTAATGTTATGAAAATCCATTTTATACCTTAATAACTACCCACTAACCTGATTGACTACCAACCAACAACCATAATTAAAAGTCCACCCCTATAAATTTTAACTCCTTCTGATAGCACATCACCCACAACCTTCATCTCCCAAACCACAAAAAAAAACTTATTCATCCTTTCATATTTCAATTAGATGAGTTTTAATTTTAATTTTTTTGATTAATTTCAATAAAAATAATTGTTAAAAATTTATAGCTACGAATTATGTGTTCATGATATTGCAGTACTCAAAATGGAGGCTCTTGGAGAAAGAATTAGACGTATTATCGGGTTGAGGAAGACTCGAAATAGATGCAAAGGACGACCCGAGCCAAAAATTTATGCTATTCAATGCCCTATAATTTGAAGACTATAGCTGTTTTGTGAACGACCATGTCCACATGAATATAACATCGGATACCGCTGCAAAGGTAACTCGATAAAAATGAGTGGAAATTAGGCGAGTCTCACAGACACCTACAAAGATCTCATGGCGCGTCTAGATATAATCAATTTAATACATCGTAGAGACTGGCGAGAACTATTGAATGCTAAAATTACAAAGACATGTTGGGCATTAGAACAAGCGATCAGGGAACGCTGGTGGGACACTTCCAACAAAAATAACTCCTTGCAACTCAAACATCCAACATTCGCGAAATAGAAGATTACGAAGAACTCCTTGCTGCTCAAATATCTAACCTAAATAAATCCAAAAAATAAAAATATAGCTATGGCCCATATGTAGTGATTAAAGAACAATGCACGCTATAACAATATTTGTGATTCCAGGAGGATCAAACTAGGATGAAGATATATCGAACTAGAGAGGTGGGCCATAAAAGTCTGATGGATGACTATTTTAGAGAATAATTAGTATATAAAGACTATCATTTCCATCGATGTTTTCAAATGAATCGGGTTCTATATGTTCATATTCATGAGGCTGTGGGCAACTACGACTTGTGATTCGTACAAAAACCTGACCATCAAAAAATAGTTTGTGTATTGCGAATGTTAACCGACGATTCATCTATGAATATCATTGACGAGAACCTGTGTATAGGGGAATCCACAACCCAAAAGGCTTTGGTTCAGTTTCCACTTGCCATTGTCACGATCTTTGGCCCCGAGTATAATAAAAAGCCTACAACTCTCGATGTTGTAATACCTCGTATTTTTGTACATTTAATATTTAATTAATTCGGGAATTTTAAATTACTTGTGTGTGGTAATTTTAATTGAATTAATTATGGCAATATATATATTTAAAAATTAATCGGGGAGTGAATGGTTAATGTTTAGGGACATTTATTTACTAAGTGAATAGTAATAATTTAATTACGTCATTTTGGGTATTAATGACGGGGTATGCACTTATCCCAGCCGGGAGTCGGTATAGACTTAATGGGGTGTGAGATAAGGATTTTTATAAATTAATTCGGATGTCAATTCTGACTGCGCGGTTGAGTCCTAATGGGTCGAGATAGTCAGAAAAGAGTACCCGGGGGTAGTAATTGGGTCTCGGGGTATTTTTGGGCATAGCCGGGCCCACACGGGGTGAGTTGGGCCACTTTAATTAAGCCCATTAGGTGAAAAACGGGATTAAGAGTTTTTAACCTAATGGGGAGATTAGAGAATCAGCAGCCATCAAATTCTAAACCTAGGGTTTGAGAGGGGATTTGGGGAAAAACAAATCAAGAGCAAATTGGAGGCTTTTGGAGCCAAATTGAGGGACTACGCCAACGGATCAGACACTACGAACACTTTTAGGCAAGTGGGTAACTGTTTTGATTCTTAAAGCATGATAATCAATTCATATCATAGTGATGTGTGTATGAAAATTCGTTTTTTGGGTGTAAATGGGTACAAAATGGGATTTTCGTTTTTGAAACACTTGAATGAGATTCAAAGTAAGATTTAGATGAGTGATTTATATCTGAATGTGTATATATGATTTGAATGATAAATCCAGAACATAAAAGAGGGGAAATTGAATCTGGAAATTGGGATTTAAAACAGATAATTGAATTTTATGGAGTAAGACCCATTTCGAAAATTATGAGATAATTAGAGAAGTTGATCATCTTAATGGTTTCTATGAGGAATAGGATGTGGATTAACCATGTGTAGATGATGGGATTATGTAATTAGAGGTTTAAGTTATGGTTTAAAAACCTTAAAATTCGTTAATGGTGGAAAATAGGGGGGAAGAAGAGCTGTAACGAAGGGGTCGATCGATCGATCGGGGGCATCGATCGATCGATGATAGGAAATTCTGGGCAGTTCGGCCAGATTATTATATAAAAGGGAAAATTATTAAAAGTTAAGTTTCATACATTAATAAGTGATAGATAATTGTGAAACAAATATTCCTAGCAATTATGGGAGAAAGTAATTGGGATTAGGATGAATTTATGTGGGACATTAAATGGATGAAATTTGAGAAATTTGATTCCAAAATAGTGACGTACGGATCAAGTGAGTGAATCCGGGTATATTGGTCATGCGACCCTAAGGTAGTGAATTAAGTTTGGAGATAAACTACATAATTTTGAGTCGGAATATAGACTCGGGTGAATGTTGAATTATGGACCAAGTGAGTGAGTCCGGGTATGTTGGTTATGTGACACCAAAGTATTAAATTAATTATTAATAGAGAGTAATTAATTTGGAGTCGGAACATAGACTCGGGAAATATTAAAATAATAAGAGTGTATTAATTAATTTGATTAGAGTCGGTTTGTAGACTCGGGTAGGATTAAATTAATAAGGGTGTTAATTAATTTGATTAGAGTCATTTTGTAGACTCGGGTAGGATTAAACTAATGGATGGGATAATTAGTTTTATCAGAATCGGATTGTAGACTCGTGAAGGGGTACTTATTAATTAATGTGATAATTAATTATATTAGAGTCGGACCACAGACTCAGAATTTGGGTTAATTAATTTAAGTGTAAATTAATTGTATTAGAGTCGAACCACAGACTCGGATTGGTATTAAATTAATATGAGTGTTAATTAATTTAATTAGAGTCGGGCGATAGGCTCGAGGAAAGTATTATATTGATTGAGGTGTGAATTAATTATATTAGAGTCGGACCATAGACTCGGGAAGAGGATAAATTATTAAGTAAGAAAATTAATTACATTGAGTCGGACCATAGACTCAGGAAATTACAGGCAGTGTACGGGATTTTGAGTATACGGTAATGCCGGAGTTTATATTATATATATACGGTGTCGTGATAGTATATATATACGTGTATTTATTTTGCGTGATACTAAATACCAGTGACTAGATATTTATTAAATTTATATACTCTAATGCTATCAAGGGAGGTTGCGCGATGTGGGTGAATCCCCTAGCTTGAGGAGTAGGGCGAGTATATCCCAGGTCATAGCATCCGGTATATATGGGTGAGGGATTTATCTCACTTTCAGGGAAGGAATATGACCGCCTCCATTTCGTATATTTTGGTCCAAGTTGGTGAGCGATTCTAACTTGGGGAAACTAGGTTTTGTGAGCACACCTAGTGAGATAGCATTCTAGAGGGAATCATCCGGTGAGGGTATACTCGAAAGGATGGATACGCATATGATATATGTGTGGATGTTAGTAAAGGTACGTATAATATGGTAGTAAATATTATATGTAGGTGATAATACAGTGCGTGATGTATTTACCGTATATAACTCGGGTTACAATTATATGTTGTTAATTAATGAGAAATTAATTAAGTTAATCATTTGTGGGAATAATATAGTGTGTGATGTATTTACTTTATATAACTTGTGACACGGTTATATGCTGCTATTTAAGAGGAATTAATTAAGTTAATTATGAAATAAGTTATAATTCAATAATCATTATACTCGGGTTAGAGTAGTATGGCAAGGGAAGGTTATACCAGGACTAGTTGGACGGGGTAGTACACTTAGGTGGGGTTAAGGTAACCGGTAGGTGTGCACAATAGTGGAGGGGTGAGAATGTCCACAAGGGAGTGCGACACTAACTTAAATATGAAGCGCATTTATGCATTTTAAATTACTGCAGTTAATTCACTTGCTAAATATTTTCAAAATGTTTTGGGTTCTAACCCTTGCTATAAAACTATTTTCAAAACCTTTTAGGTGTCCAGCCACAGGGACGCCAGGATTGATATTCTATTCCTGGGACACGGAGCTGCGGCATATGTGGATGCTAGCAGGAGTTTGGATTAGACGCATCATTCATTCATTCCTAGAGTAGGAAATCTTGTATCAGTTTTATTTGGGGCTTGTAGCCCAGACTTCTCGGTACAGTTTTCAGGTGTTATTTATTCAGGTGTTGAAAAATTGTATTTGGATTATTTATTTGGTGGCCGGTGATTTATTCGGCAAGTTGTGTAATTACTATTCTGTTTACTTTCATTCAGTTGTGTGAATGGTTTATATTTTAATTCCGCATGTACTGTTTTGTTTATTTAAAAAGTTAAAATTGGCACCAGTTTTTGGAATACTAGGTGGTTAGTAAGTTTTAAAAAGTTTTCGACAGTGATGCTAAGGATGATCCAACTGGGATTCCTGTTTTAATTTGGTATAGGATTGATCACCCGGTATTTTATTAGGCGGGGTGTCACAGATGGTATCAGAGCATCAGGTTCTAGTGTCCTTAGGATCTGTGCGGCTTTTCACGCTTCGGCTTAGCAATCTTTGATATAGAGCCCTATCATAGGATTGTTGTATTCTCATACGTATGCACATATACGTTCTTCTGCGAAATTTATATTTGAACGTGAACTCATACAATTCGATTCTCCTTTCGGACGACGCCCAGGAGAGAGAGAGCATCTAGGGCAGCAGGGGGGAGATGAGAGAGGCTCGTTAGGAGCAAGAGCTACCACAGCAACGACCATAGATGATTGGGGCAGCATAGGTCACTGAAATAGTGGCACAGGCAGTTGGAGCAACGGTGGTCACAACGGCAAGGTACTTTCCACGGAATCCACCACAAGTGTTAGTGGCGTAGGATGTTCAGACTCACGCAGGGTCGTCGGGGTGGAAACAATATAGAGAGGTTATTTTAGCGGGAACCCACCAGAGTTGCGAGGGGGTTCAGGTGTAGTACTAGAGTGTCAAGGAAGAGAGGATCCAGCGTCACCTACGCATAGGAGGTTGCGATGGGGTGCGAAATTAAATGCTAACCACTTGTAGTTAGTGGGAGCGATGCTACAGTGGTGGGATTCGATCACCACAGTTGAGGGAAGGGAAACACTAGCTACTGCAGAGTTTTGAGTGCGGTTCAACCGCAAGTATTTTTCCTTCAGCGGTCGAGACCAAAATGAGGAGAAAATTTTGTGAGGAGACTCAAAGGGAGACCGTTCAGTGGTCGATTACGAGGAAGATTTCACTCGTTGGCAAATTTTTACCAGATGAGGTAAGCGAGGAAAAGAGAAAGGAAGCAAAGTTTATGGATGGGTTAGTCTAGAGAATCAGACAACATTAAATTGATAATTCCGCATTAGTTGGTTATACTAATGTCATTAACGCAACACTCCGGCACTGTTGGGAATATCGCTTCCACACGAAAGGAAGCGGGAAGGGAGTGGGGATTAACCAGTCGGATGAGGCAGAAGGGAATAATACCACTGGGGTATCCCAGCAGCAGACTGGGGGAGATCAGGGGCAGGATTTTCGGTAAGGAAATCATGCCAAACGATCTAGAACTGGAGGCTATTGGCGGGATGGCCAGGAATTCCAACAAGGTTGGCATGGAAGGGATCGGTGGCAGGGTGAACATATTAGGAAGTGTTTCATTTATGGGAAAAGCGAGACACATGAAGAGATATTGCCTTAAGCGAGGCAGGGGTCAACTACAGGACGAGGTCCCGAGTGTACATCCACTAAAGCAAATCACGGGTGCATTCGGGCAGGGAGAAGCTGCTCCGAAAATTGAGAACCAGCCGATACAGCTGGAGTATAGAAGTAATTATTTTACCCTAGGGGCATGGGGTATATTGTTGAGTGACAAAGAGGATGTCACAGTATAAGACTTATTTTTCACTAGAGTTCGCAGGTGAGTCGAACTTAGTGGGTGCGTTTGCGGTAGCAGCCATAGCATGTGGGTAAACTTTCCGTAGGGTAGCGGATTTCCTTAGTGTTCTTCATGGGAGAGTGGAGGCGTACACTGAGGGATTTGTTAAATTATGCGAGAATTACTACTTTCGAGAATTATGGGAGTAGGGATGATAATATTTCCTAAATGTCGGCTGGATAGCGATGGAAGTTAACTATTGTGGATAGTAGTGTAAAATTTTGGTGTTTGCGGCACCAGGGTAGGGTTGGTACTAGGTATCACCAGAAAGGGCGTATAGCCTGTATATATGTGGATGTATAGATGTTGTATTGCGTGGTGCGATAGCACATAGTGAAGTTTTGTGTTCTCACATTTTATCCCAGTATGTGGGGATGTTTACGGAAGTGAATCAGAGTGGTTAGATTTATTTTCGAGCAAAGAGAGATAGCTCGGGGTTCATTTTGCGCAAGGACTAGTGGTAGTAAGGGCGCGATATTATGTTGTCTTTGGTAGCATAAGGGTAAGCGTATATTCTTATGTGTTGAGAGATAAGTATTAATGGAGAGATAGTTGGACGTAACATGGGTTGAGTACCCGGGCAGTAATTATATATATATATATGTGATATAACTACGGGTTCGAAGTTATAACACGGGTTACGACTAGTACAGTCGGGTAACTTTCGTGTAGTAGGGCACGGGGATAGGGTGTATGGGCACCCGGGTTAATTAAGGCAAATTTTGTGCGGTAAAGCACGGGAATAGGGTGTATGGGCGCCCTGGGTAAATTTTAAATGCATACTTGTGCAACGTGGTTAGAAACAGATGTGATAGATATAGCGGGCTTGGAGGCACATGACTGGTGTGAAAGATGTGAATATCGGAACACTAGGTTTATCTTAATTTCGAGGGCGAAATTCCTTTGTAAGGTGGGAAGTATGTAACACCCCGTATTTTTGTACATTTAATATTTAATTAATTCGGGAATTTTAAATTACTTGGGTGTGGTAATTTTAATTGAATTAATTATGGCAATATATATATTTAAATATTAATCGGGGAGTGAATGGTTAATGTTTAGGGACATTTATTTACTAAGTGAATAGTAATAATTTAATTACGTCATTTCGGGTATTAATGACGCGGTATGCACTTATCCCAGTCGGGAGTCGGTGTAGACTTAATGGGGTGTGAGATAAGGATTTTTATAAATTAATTCGGATGTCAATTTTGACTGCGCGGTTGAGTCCGAATGGGTCGAGATAGTCAGAAAAGAGTACCCGGGGGTAGTAATTGGGTCTCGGGGTATTTTTGGGCATAGCCGGGCCCACACGGGGTGAGTTGGGCCACTTTAATTAAGCCCATAAGGTGAAAAACGGGATTAAGGGTTTTTAACCTAATGGGGAGATTAGAAAATCAGCAACCATCAAATTCTAAACCTAGGGTTTGAGAGGGGATTTGGGGAAAAACAAATCAAGAGCAAATTGAAGGCTTTTGGAGCCAAATTGAGGGACTACGCCAACGGATCAGACACTACGAACACTTTTAGGCAAGTGGTTAACTGTTTTGATTCTTAAAGCATGATAATCACTTCATATCATAGTGATGTGTGTATGAAAATTCGTTTTTTGGGTGTAAATGGGTACAAAATGGGATTTTCGTTTTTGAAACACTTGAATGAGATTCAAAGTAAGATTTAGATGAGTGATTTATATCTGAATGTGTATATATGATTTGAATGATAAATCCAGAACATAAAAGAGGGGAAATTGAATCTGGAAATTGGGATTTAAAACAGATAATTGAATTTTATGGAGTAAGACTCATTTCGAAAATTATGAGATAATTAGAGAAGTTGATCATCTTAATGGTTTCTATGAGGAATAGGATGTGGATTAACCATGTGTAGATGATGGGATTATGTAATTAGAGGTTTAAGTTATGGTTTAAAAACCTTGAAATTCGTTAATGGTGGAAAACAGGGGGAAGAAGAGCTGTAACGAAGGGGTCGATCGATCGATCGGGGGCATCGATCGATCGATGATAGGAAATTCTGGGCAGTTCGGCCAGATTATTATATAAAAGGGAAAATTATTAAAAGTTAAGTTTCATACATTAATAAGTGATAGATAATTGTGAAACAAATATTCCTAGCAATTATGGGAGAAAGTAATTGGGATTAGGATGAATTTATGTGGGACATTAAATGGATGAAATTTGAGAAATTTTATTCCAAAATAGTGAGGTACGGATCAAGTGAGTTAATCCGGGTATATTGGTCATGCGACCCTAAGGTAGTGAATTAAGTTTGGAGATAAACTAAATAATTTTGAGTCGGAATATAGACTCGGGTGAATGTTGAATTAAGGACCAAGTGAGTGAGTTCGGGTATGTTGGTTATGTGACACCAAAGTATTAAATTAATTATTAAGAGAGAGTAATTAATTTGGAGTCGGAACATAGACTCGGGAAATATTAAAATAATAAGAGTGTATTAATTAATTTGATTAGAGTCGGTTTGTAGACTCGGGTAGGATTAAATTAATAAGGGTGTTAATTAGTTTTATCAGAATCGGATTGTAGACTCGTGAAGGGGTACTTATTAATTAATGTGATAATTAATTATATTAGAGTCGGACCACAGACTCAGAATTTGGGTTAATTAATTTAAGTGTAAATTATTTGTATTAGAGTCGAACCACAGACTCGGATTGGTATTAAATTAATATGAGTGTTAATTAATTTAATTAGAGTCGGGCGATAGACTCGGGGAAAGTATTATATTAATTGAGGTGTGAATTAATTATATTAGAGTCGGACCATAGACTCGGGAAGAGGATAAATTATTAAGTAAGAAAATTAATTACATTGAGTCGGACCATAGACTCAGGAAATTACAGGCAGTGTACGGGATTTTGAGTATACGGTAATGCCGGAGTTTATATTATATATATACGGTGTCGTGATAGTATATATATATACGTGTATTTATTTTGCGTGATACTAAATACCAGTGACTAGATATTTATTAAATTTATATACTCTAATGCTATCAAGGGAGGTTGCGCGATGTGGGTGAATCCCCTAGCTTGAGGAGAAGGGCGAGTATATACCCAGGTCATAGCGTCCGGTATATATGGGTGAGGGATTTATCTCAATTTCAGGGAAGGAATATGACCGCCTCCATTTCGTATATTTTGGTCCAAGTTGGTGAGCGATTCTAACTTGGGGAAACTAGGTTTTGTGAGCACGCCTAGTGAGATAGCATTCTAGAGGGAATCATCCGGTGAGAGTATACTCGGAAGGATGGATACGCGTATGATATATGTGTGGATGTTAGTAAAGGTACGTATAATATGGTAGTAAATATTATATGTAGGTGATAATACAGTGCGTGATGTATTTACCTTATATAACTCGGGTTACAGTTATATGTTGTTAATTAATGAGAAATTAATTAAGTTAATCATTTGTGGGAATAATACAGTGTGTGATGTATTTACTTTATATAACTTGTGACACGGTTATATGCTGCTATTTAAGAGGAATTAATTAAGTTAATTGTGAAATAACTTATAATTCAATAATCGTTATACTCGGGTTAGAGTAGTATGGAAAGGGAAGGTTATACCAGGACTAGTTGGATGGGGTAGTACAACTAGGTGGGGTTAAGGTAACCGGTAGGTGTGCACAATAGTGGAGGGGTGATAATGTCCACAAGGGAGTGCGACACTAACTTAAATATGAAGCGCATTTATGCATTTTAAATTAATGCAGTTAATTCACTTGCTAAATATTTTCAAAATGTTTTTGGTTCTAACCCTTGCTATAAAACTATTTTCAAATCATTTTAGGTGTCCAGCCACAGGGACGTCAGGATTGATATTCTATTCCTGGGACACGGAGCTGCGGCATATGTGGATGCTAGCAGGAGTTTGGATTAGACGCATCATTCATTCATTCCTAGAGTAGGAAATCTTGTATCAGTTTTATTTGGGGCTTGTAGCCCAGACTTCTCGGTACAGTTTTCAGGTGTAATTTATTCAGGTGTTGAAAAATTGTATTTGGATTATTTATTTGGTGGCCGGTGATTTATTCGGCAAGTTGTGAAATTACTATTCTGTTTACTTTCATTCAGTTGTGTGAATGGTTTATATTTTAATTCCGCATGTACTGTTTTGTTTATTTAAAAAGTTAAAATTGGCACCAGTTTTTGGAATACTAGGTGGTTAGTAAGTTTTAAAAAGTTTTTGACAGTGATGCTAAGGATGATCCAACTGGGATTCCTGTTTTAATTTGGTATAGGATTGATCACCCGGTATTTTATTAGGCGGGGTGTCACATATGTTCAACAGCTTACCAGACAAAATGTTACACGTGGATTTCCTTGAATGTTGGGGAGCATATATTGTATGAATTAGGAGTGGAAAAACTATCCAAACGAATGGCATGGCCAATACTGGCCATAAAAATATCAACAATTATACTGGAGGAGGTGGCTTTGAATGACCTATGGATATGGAGGTCATTTTTTGGGATGCCGGGTAGTTGCAATGACATTAATGTGTTTCACCTCTCTTTCGTTTTCTCTGACCTAGTTTGCGATCAAACACCCCTAGTCTAATTTCAAATAAATAAGACATGGGGTATTTTTTAGCTGATGTTATGTATCCGCCTTACGCCTTGTTGGTGCAAACTTCTAAGAGGCCAAGAAACCAAAAGGAGAAATTATTTGCATAAGTGCAAGAGGGTGCAAGAAAAGATGTTGAATATGCATTTGGTGTTTTACAACTAAGGTTCGCCTTCATTCACAAGACTGCAAAACTATGGAGTAAGGATTAATTTTCTACGATTATACAATCTACCATCATGATGCATGCCGTGATTATTGAAGATGAGGGTCGTGATTACGATTGGAGAATAGAATATGAGTTCCCATCAGACCCAATTCCAATGTTTCAAAACTCTATTGATGAACATTATGCAATTGAGGTGTAGAAAATGCACATGCACGACAAAAGGAATCATTTACAACTCCATGCATATCCCATTGAACATGCGTGTGAACACTTTGTTAACACCAAAGTCTTCTTGCACCATGTTTCTAATTATTGTGTGGTATTTTTTGTTGTCATTTTTATGGATATTGTGATCTTTTAATGTTGTGAATGTACTCCATCTCGAATTAAAGTTGTGATCTTTTATACATAGAAATTAAAAGAAAATTAATTTCACAGGAATAGTAATATAGATTACAAAGAGGACGAACAATCAAAAGATACAACAAGATACATACTAAAATGCCTTATCGGGAGGTGTATAATTTTGAAAGTTATCCTATCCATATTGGGGCCGAGCTTTGTTAAGTATATTGGCCACTAGGTATTCATGATCCTCCATTTGGGATGGATTTATATGCGTGGTGTCGGTGCTCATAATCTGTTGGTCAAGTAATATTACTTCACAATTGTCTTTCCTCTCAAATGCTAGTAGTGTGCATTCGCTGATTTCCAAACTTCTCTCCTTAATATGCATTGAATGATTAAACCTCTCTTGAGATTTTTCTTCCCGTATACGCTCAGCCTAGCAAGACCTCTCGAAGGAATCATTGAACCTGAAATACCTATTGAGTATATCTCGGGTCACTTTAATGTTTTTTGTGGCCATCACGGTCGACGAGGCGTTCGTTTTGGGGGGAAAGGAGACGGAAGATCCCCCGAGGAAGAAATTGCATCGCGGTCTCGCATCCTTCTCTTTAAAAAGGGGCTTCGGCCATCGTCGATGTGGGGTAAATGTATAGATATAGAGTCGCCTGACTGTTTTGCTCAAAACAGGCAAAAGAATATGTTGCCACTTCGAGAGAGCGGCATCAAGGACAAACTTTTACATGCGAAACCAATTTATCAAAGGTCCGGGGGCTAAGTTACAGAATGGGAAGGTGTTAGGCACCCATCCCTCCCTTTAGGTCTCTCATGGGAAAATGTTAATATTTTCCTTTATCCCCGTGAAGTGTTTGCATGTGTTTATATAATGGAGATTCGAATCGTTAGACCCATACCATGGAAAAGATAGGGTGAGATCATCCATAGGAATATTTCCAAAATAATAACAAATGTAGAAGATAGAATATGAGTCTTCATCAAGATATTGATCGTTATTGGGAAACGATAATATATATAGGATGAGACGCGAACAAATATGTTATATACATATGTATGATAATGAGTAATTTTGAGGATTACGAAAAATAAGAGAAATTAGAAAATTAGAAAATTGGACTTGAGTCTCGGATTTTAATTCGAGACGCCTATGTATCCTATAAAGGCATCAAAGTCCACGTAGTTCGAATGTAGAATAGGGGTGGGGTTTATCCCGTAGATTCGAACGGAATTTTATTAGGTGTGTGCGTGAAGAAAATGTGTTTTTGGTTTTGGAAAAGTGTGGTGGATAATTCCGCTAGGAATTTACAGGTGTAACCCTCTTTTATTTATTTTTTTTATGAAAAATAGAGTACGTGCAATATACTAATAAAAGCGTAGATGTTAATATGTATGAAAAATGAAAGTATATTATGAATCTAAAGTAATTTATGTAAACACAAGAGATTTAAAAGATGGGGATGAGGAATGGGACCTTCTTTGGAGATTGAGCTTGGATCTTGGAGAGAATTCCTTTGAATGTCGATGGAAGTTGATGAGAGAGAAGGATATTTGCCAAAGTGGGTGTGAAAAGTATGGGTATTTAGGCTTGAATGGAACTTCTCATACGGAACTTTGTTGACTTCGAGAGAATGTTGCCTAGATCACTGATGCAGATGGGTTTTCTAACCTTTGGGAATTAGGTCATGGACCTTATTTATAAGGGAAAAAGGGGGTGTCGATCGGTCTTCCCCAAGAGATGCCTATCAACAGATCACCCATGACACTGTGCCGATAGGCGTGGTTCAGGACTTGCCAATTGGCAGTCTCGTGCAAACTTTTTTGGAATAATAATTGTAGATAACAAACCGTTGATCCAAATCATGCAAGGTGTAGACCGTTAGAAAGGTATTTTAGAGGACTTAGAGAGTCCTTTGGACCAATCCCAGGTTTGGGAGTTGACTCTGGGTCAAATGTGGCTCGGAATCGCACGTCGATCTTTTGGACGGGAGATCGTTGGACGCAAATGGATCGTTCGTCCGTGTGGTAAGTCAGAATCGTGTATGGGGAAGACCATTGGAAAGGTTAGGAGATGCACTTTAACATTCCAAAGAGTTTCGCTCGGTTCGGAAAGTTAACGTTGGTTAACCGGGGCCTAGAAGCGCCTGGTGACCTCTCGGAGTAAAATGGATCGTTCGTCCGTTCGTACCATACGTCAGAATCACGCACGGGGTGAATAGTTAGAAAGGGTATTCAATGCCCTTAATATATTCACTAAGTCTCGTATGAGCTAAGGAGTTAACTTTGGTCAAACGGAGTCCGAGAGCGCACGGTGGCCTCCGGATCAATTTTCAGGGGAAAACTGATTGCTTATCCGAATGATTAGGATATTTTATGAATGGGGTATACCGTTGGAAAGGGGTTTAAGTGAATTTTAGGGATTCAAAGAGATTTTTCTCTAACGGTGGAGTTGATTGGGGTCAATTCGGGGCCCTAGAGTGCCCGATGGCCTTTGAATTAGTTTTTGGTAGTGAAATGGTTCATTCGTCCGAACCATTATGACGATTCATGCACGGTGTAGACCATTAGAAAGGGTATTTATAACCCTTAAAATATTCAAAGAGCTTTCGCTCTGATAAAAGAGTTGACCAGAGTCAAATGGGGCCTGGGAGCGCTCGATTGTCTGTAAATCGGTACGCAAAGTGCGACCTAGGTTCATGGTGGAAAGGGGAAGGGCTAGGAGTCTAAGGAGAGACTTAGGGGGTCCTAAAATGTGGTGTCTATAGAGCCCCTCGATGGATGATCTTGGAACAAGTGATGGCCGTCGAATAGACACCACATGATGGAAGTTCTGTGGGCCTAAGGGATGTGGATGACTGGTTTCAGAGGGTCGAGGTCAATTCTGACCTAAAAAGGAGGTGACGACCGAGGACCGAGGACCCAACTCAATTTTAACCTAAAATAGGTGGCAATCCAAGAACGAAGTCAATTCTGACCTAAAAGAGGTGACGACTGAGAACCGAGGTCAATTCTGACCTGACTAAGGTGACGATCCATGATCGAGATCAATTCTGACCTAAGAGAGGTGACGACTGAGGACCGAGGTCAATTATGACCTCACTAAGGTGACAATCCAAGATCGAGATCAATTCTAACCTAAAAAAGGTAACGACCGAGGACCGAGGTCAATTCTAACCTAACTAAGGTGATAATCCAAGACCGAGGTCAATTATGACCTTAAAGAGGTGACGAGAGAGGACCGAGGTCAATTCTGACCTACCTAAGGCGAAGATCTAAGATCGAGGTCAATTATGACCTAAGAGAGGTGATGATCGAGGATCGAGGTCAATTTTGACCTAACTAAGGTGAAAATCCAATACTGAGGTCAATTCTGACTTAAAAAAGGTGACGATCGAGGAACGAGGTCAATTCTAACCTAACTAAGGTGAAGATCTAAGACCGAGATCAATTCTGACCTAAAACAGGTGACGATCGAGGATAGAGGTCTATTATGACCTAACTAAGGTGACGATCTAAGACTGAGGTCAAATTTGAGCTAAGAGAGGTAACGACTGAGGACCGAGGTCAATTCTGACCTAACTAAGGTGACAATCCAAGATCGACGTCAATTATGAACTAAGAGAGGTGACGACCGAGGTCCAAGGTCAATTCAAACCTAACTAAGGTGACTATCCAAGATCGAGGTCAATTCTGACGAAAGCGAGGTGACGACTGAGGACTGAGGTCAATTATGACCTAACTAAGGTGACGATCCAAGACTTAGATCAATTCTGACCTAAGAGAGGTAAGGACTAAGGATCGAGGTCAATTTTGACCAAACTAATGTGAAGATCCAAGATCGAGGTCAATTCTGACCAATGAGAGGTTTACATTTCCTTCGAGAAATTTGGGGATTCCACTGGGGATGATGATTGGATTTTAGGTTTCGCTGGGGAATGTTGAATGATTCGAGGATTTATAACTGGGGAAAGATTTGAAGCATCCTTTGGAGACGTTATTGGGGAGAATGATTCTCTATAATTCCACTAGGGGTGTAAAAAAATGTTTTGCTCAGTGAACAAGGTGCTAACATGGATTTGGCAATTTTTAGGAATTTTTAGGAATTTTTCGTTATTTTTTTTTGGATTTTTGTACGAAATTTTAAGGGGCATGCCAACCGACATGGGTGTGGGTGTGAGAATCGGCATTGGCACAAATTTTTAGGGTGCCTCGACCAGGTGAAAGGCTCAGTGCTTATCAGTGGGCTCAGTGCTCATATAAAAAGGGGGCACAACTTTCTGACTTCTTTTCTTCTGCTATAAACTTCTACAAATTGTCCTAACATCCAAAATGTTTGACTTCTCAAGCACTGCAACCCATATGGCATGCCTTAATGTTGATGACTGGGCAGGGTTAGAGTGGAGGGCTAGGGGTGCCCTTCGCATTAGGTAGCAAGAACTCTTTTGAGTCGTTTGAGCCGGTGGCGGATGATCAAACTCTTCTACGCAAGCCTTCGCATCATCGCTCTTCATGGTTGGTGAATCTGGTGGCTATGTAAGTATTTCATAGCTCTTGGTACTCCTTTCTTCTTTTCTTGAAGAGATTTATTTATTTCTTGAATCTGTTAAGGATTTTCTTCATTTCTTGACAGTTTGACGCCTCCATGTCGACTATTCATGCTCACGGTATGAAAGTTCTTAAGGATGTTTGGGAGCACCTTCCTGCTATGGTGCGCTGGATGGTGTCCTCTGCTGGTTTTAGGAGGCTAGCGTTGGCATTAGATGAGACGCCCCGCTCCACTGTGGTTCTATGTGCTTTGGGAGAGAGGTGGTGGGACACTACCCACACCTTCCATTTTGGCTTTGGGGATATGACGGTGACTCCCATTGATGTTCAATACTTGCTGGTGCTGGGCTACGAGGGTGCCCAGATTGAGGTGGACAGGACACTGCGGGTGACGCCGGAGGCGGTGACGGAGGCTCTCGGTGACGTGGATAGGGTAGTTTTTGGAGATTCCCTCTGTTTGTCTTATTTGAGGGAGCTTTTACTGAGGAGGACGATTGACGAGAAAGACGGGTAGCAGGTGCGTCAGATGGATCGCCTGTTAATCTTGTTGGTGTTAGGGGGTTTTCAGGTGGCGACAAGTGGCGACGAGTGGCGACGTCATCCATTTGTGTTTTCTGCCATTTCTGAGGGTGTTTTTAGATATTCACTTCTATGATGGGGGGACACTGACTTTGCCGACCCTTTATTATTATTTGAATGCATTCATCCGGTGCTGCCGACCGATTTTTACTAGGGCCATGTATCTTCTGGAGGTATTCTTTATTTTGCGCACTTTCCTTTATGCATTCTCATTGTCCATTCATGAATTTCTTTTTCATTTCTTGAATGCTGATCCTTGTTCTTTGCAGATGTGGTTCTATGAGGTGATTGGGTTGAACACCCAGCTGATTTCTTTGAAGGATGACTCCGTTGGGGACTTTTGTCGGATGTTTTGTTGACGGAGGTCCAACTGGCAGTCGAAGAAGAACCTTTCTCTAGAGGCAGTGCGTTAGGTCTTGAATGGCCTAACGAACTAGAGAGTAAGCATTCCTGTGTCCTTGAGACTGTTATTTTCCTTTGATGTCATTTTATTAATACTGATCCTTCACTTTGGCTAGGGATCTGCAGCCTTTTATCCCTGGGGGATGGCTATTCAGCACACCGAGGTGACTGGAGGACATGCGCGGATGAGGCACTTGCTGGAGCATGAGTTCTGCTACTCCTGGTATCTTAGGGATATGGTAGTTCAGTAGATTGTGGTGGATGAGGTTGCGATGCCATCGGTGAGGCCCTATATGTTCATGAGGCGCGTGTGAGAGTTATTCGATGATGCCCGGGTGGCCGTAATGATAGGAGAACCATACTCCCTGTATACTGACATAATGGTGATGTATGATTATCTGGAATTCATCACGAGTTGGATGATTCCCCTAGCATTAATGATGTGATGCCTCTCCCTAGGGTGGGCTCGAGTCAGTAGGTGGGGTCTTCTCATAGCGCAGGCGGTGCGGATATGTTAGTGGCGGCAGTGACGACTTTAGAGCCTTCTTTTGTGCGAATGCATTCCCCTAGTTACAACCTTCGTCAAGATGATGGGGTATCTGTGCGTCTACCGCATCGCCCTCATACAATGGACCCGAAGCAGTTGGGTCTAATGGAGGAGGTCCATCGGCCTGCGGTACATCTTCTTTGATTTATTTTTCTTTTCTATTCTTCCTCGTAGCATATCAGTGTTTTGACCACTTGGCTGAAGGATGTCAGGGACTGGATATCCTCGGCGATCGCCCATATTCGTGAGATGATTCCGGTTCCTTCTTTCTTAGTGCCGTCTGCCTCATCTGGGGAATGATCAAGTTCTGGAAGTGGGGGCATGTCGTCTCGCATCGGGGTAAAAGGGCACATCGTAGGGATGGGGTATCCTAGAGAGAGTGAAAAAAGAGAGGAGGAATATATATATATATATATATATATATATATATATATATAGAGAGAGAGAGAGAGAGAGAGAGAGAGAGAGAAAGAGAGATTGGGTTCGGACTGAGTCCTGTTGTTTTTTCTTCTGTTTTTCCAGCAAAATGTTAATGTAACACATCAAAATAAATGCAAATGAAGGACGAAATTTTTTATTAATTTTCTTGGTTTAGTGATTAATGCACATGCTCTTTTTACTTTGTTGCTGAGATCCTAAAAAGAATTTTGAAGATTGATTTGAGAATGATTAAAATGAAATTAGTAAAAGCATAAGTATGAAGGGAATTCGGAATTTTCTTAAGATAAAAATTATTTTCTTTTCTTATTTTGACAAAAGAGGAAGAAGGCAATTTTCCAAAATAGGGGGTTTTCGATCAGCATGACCCCTGTCCTGCCTATCGACATGTCAGTCCAGTCCAATCAATCCAAAGCTTTGATTGTACTTTCTTTAATTTCTTGGTACTTGGTGGGGCAAGTTTTACTCCGATTTCTGTAGGGTTCTTTGTATTAGATTGTGAGTTCTTAAGTATAAAAGGGGGTGTGGATGGGGCTTTTCTCCTCACACTTTCACTTTCTTTCTTTTCCACATTCTTAATTGCTTACTATCTCTTAGTCTTGCAACATGGCTCTCCCTGGTAGCATTGATTTTGCTAACTACCTCGAAGCGTTGGAAGCAATGTGCTCTTACAATGTTGATTATGACGCCCTTCACATGCAACGAGTCTCTTTGTGGCGCAACCGGACCATTGAGTGGAACACGCTGATGGAAGATATCGATTTTTGGTATCCCGAGGATCATGTCTTTCGCTTCGGGTTGGATGAGATTTGTCCTACCTACGAGAAATTTTCTGCCATGATGGGGATAAATACCAGCATTACCACGGCGCTGCCTAAGTTTTCCTGTTCTCCTAGGGAATTTATGGTCAGGCTTCTTTATATTTTGCATTCGACGGCCATACCATTGGTTGTGGAAGGAATGATCTCCCTTCCGGCGGTGTTGCAGTATGTGCATTCGTAGGACATAGTTGATGCTGGATATGCTGGGGGTCATCATCGTAGTCATTGTTTCAAAAGTTCAGTTGGTGATCGGGGAGATGCTTGTGGACCCCCAACTGACTGCTATTATTTCTTGGATGTCTACCGTCATAATCCTACGGTGGTGATACTGTCGGAGATCTTAAATGTCTTGGATGCCTAGCGGGAGGGTCATTCCCACCTTTTGAGGGGTAGCATTGTAATGTTGTTCATGTTGCTATCAGAGAGGTTTCGTATGGTGGTCCCACCTGAGTATCCTTTGTCGTCGATGCCAAACTTCTTCTCGCACTATTTCATTAGCGTAGGTATGGACATTGAGAGTTGGGGGAAGTAGTTTGTAGAGCACGGGGCTCGAGGCTTACATTGGTTTGTGCCTTGGTGGGGGGAGCTGCTGACCATTTTAGAACTCAGGGAGTACTAATATGTTAGACTGGATGGCCTTATGTAGACCTCTTTCTACTTTTCCTGGCGGCTGCTGCGCCAATATGGTTAGGAGCAAATTGTGCCACCGCGAACACCAAACTTCTTTCCTATGGAGGATTTGGCAGAGTATATGCACACGAGGCTTACTTCTCTGTGGGAGAATCGTCATACATCGACCCATCCTTCTCAGTCTACTTGGCGAGTATGGCATGTCTCCGGGGACTACATGAAGTGGTTGTGGAAAAAGGTAGTGGTCAGGATGCTGTGGAGACTGGTCAAAGGCGGTTTTTAATATCTGACACCATGGGGGGAGGCATTGTGGTCTACCCCAAGATGGTATGGGTTGTTCGTTCCATGGAGCGTCTGCAATACTCCATTAAGGAAGGGGAGGTTTGGGGAGCCCAGGATGCAGGTGATGATGGTGCTAGTTCCTATGGTAGTTGTGGATAGGGTTTTGTGAAGCTTCTTATAATGGCTGTTATTTTTGTGTTTTTTAGGAGTAGTGGGGCTTGTTATTATCTGGGGGTTTACGTCGATGTAATCGTATGGAGCTTTCAAATAATGAAATAAATAAGTTTTTGATCACCTAGTTGTGCCTTTTGATGACTTTTTACATTTTAAATTGTCTATACCAATCACTAAGGCATACACAATCCTTTTGTTCATGTATATGTTAAGATGAACTGTCATTCTCGGGGATAAGAAAAAAATAGCATTTTATGAAAAAGAAGGGGCTGTGCTCATTTGAAGCGAACGAGCTGCCTACGTACCTCTAAGGGTTTTGAAAAATTTTGAAGTGCAATTTTTAAAAATGTTTTTAGAGGATCAGGCCCATGTAGTTCTGGGTAGGGGTAAAAGAAGAGATTCTTTTTTTTCATAATAGATGGGAGATAAGAAGAGTCGTAGTGCGTCGAGATTTCGAACTAGGGGTAAATTTTTTTGAGACGATCCAAGTTGACTAGACGCACCATTTCTTCCCTGTCGAGTTCGGTGATCACAGTGGTGTCACCCGGTAGGATATTCTTTACAATGTAGGGGTCGCTCCAATTGGGCTTAACTTTCCCTCTAGGGTCCTAGATAGGCTCTGGTATTTCTTTGAGTTCTAAGTCCCCTTATCGAACACCACAGTCCTTGACTCTCTTATTGAAGGACTACGCTATATGATGATGTTCCCCTTTTATGTTATATAGGGCTTTGAATATCCTTTCATCTAGGAGGGTCATCTTGTCAAGACGGCTTTGGTACTAGTCTTCTTCGCTGACCTTGCTTTCTAGCATGATGCGCAATGAAGGTATTTCCAGCTCCACGGGTAGGACTGCTTCCATGTCATAGACTAGAGAGTAAGGGGTAGCCCCGGTAGAGGTTTGGACTGAATTACGCTAGCCTCGAAGGGTGTAAGGGATCCTGCCAACCCAATCTCGATAACTCTCGGTCATCTTGCTGATAATGGCCTTGAGATTCTTATTTGCTGCTTTACCTGCACCGTTGGTTTGAGGTCAATATGGGGAGGATTTATGTCTTTGAATCCCTTACTCGTCGACCACTTTCATAGCTTTCGCCTCAAAAAGTAACCCATTGTCTGATACCAGCTCGTGGGGGACCCCATATCGGCAGGTGATGTTCTTCTTGATGAATTTGGCCACTTTCTTGGCATTAAAAACTACATGTGACTCGGCTTCGACCCATTTGGTGAACTGGTTAATAGCGACTAGGATGAACTCATGCCCATTGGATGCCTTCGGTGTGGCTTTCCCTATGATATTGATGCCCCATGTGGAAAATGGCCAGGGAGAAGTCATGTTGTACAGTTCTTGCGAAGGCAGATGCTATAAGTTAGAGAACTATTAGCATTTGAGACATCTTCGCACATAGGCTGTGTAGTCCTAAATCATGGTAGTCGAGTATCCCTATCGAATGATCTTTTTGGCGGGAAAATGGCCGTTCATGTGGGGTCCGCATTCCCCGCTGTGAATTTTTTGCATCATCTCTTCAATATCAGCCCCTACGATGCAGTGTAAATGGGTTCCATAGAAGTTTCTCTTAAACAATGCTTTATCACAAATAATGTATTGGGCGACCAGTCTGCGAAGAGTTTCTCAGTCTTTCTTTTTAGCCCCTTGGGATACTTACCGAGTTTGAGGAGGCTCCAAATATCATAGTACCACCAGTCGGCCATTTCGGGTTCTTCCTTTGTGCAGAGCTCAATGTGGTAGCAGTGGGCTGGTTTATCTAGTTTTTGGACCTGGAAGGTGGCCATGGTTATTCCTTATGGCATGTCAATCATGGAGGATAAGGTGGCAAGTGCGTCAACCAAGTTGTTCTTTGCTCGGGGAAGGTAGTGGAAGGTGATTTCTTGGAATTGGGAAGCTAGTTCTTCAAGATGGGCATGGAAGGGTAAGAGTTTCTCATCCTTGACATTACACTTCCTGAGTACTTAACCGATGATGAGGGCTGAATCCCCATAGATATTGAGGTATCAAATTCCTTTCTTGAGGGCCACTTTGAGACCTACTGTGCATGCCTCGTATTAACTCATGTTTTTAGTGCAGGAGAAATCCAATTTGATGGTAATGGGAGTGTGGGAGTCATCAGGGGCAATTTGGAGGATTCCAATGCCATTTCCTTTTTTGTTGGCAGCACCACAAAAGAATATTTGACATCCAAGATCTTCTTGGGAGGCGCAAAGGATATTCTTGTCTAGGAATTCAGAAATCTAAACATCGGCCTCTTCCATAGGGTAGTCAGCAAGGTAGTCAGAGATGGCTTTTCTTTTTGTGTCTTTCTGTGTGACATAGATGATATCAAATGCGGTTAGGAGCATCAACCAATGGTCCATTTGGCTGGACAAGGCGGGCTTCTTGAGTAGGTACTTGATGGGATCCATCCGGGATACGAATCTGATGAGGAAGGCGAACATGTAGTGCCGTAACTTTGGGGTAACCCAGGAAAGAGCGACACATGATTTTTCTAAGGCGGAGTAGTTATCTTCGTAACCGACTAATTTTCGGTTGGCATAGTAGATGGTTTTCTTCTTATGGGTTTCTTCAAGGTATTGTGCTTGCAGAGCCCCAACTGCAGAATCTGTCACGATTAGGTATAGGAGGAAGGGAAGACCAGGCTGTGGCGGCATAAGCACCGATGATCGGGTTAGATATTGCTTAATTCGATTGAAGTCTTCTTAGCAAGCTTTGTTCCAGACCTTGGTTGAATCATTTCTGAGGAGTTTGAAGATGGGTTCACAGATGAAAGTTAATTGGCTGATGAATCGACTGACGTACTATAATTTTCTAAGGAATCCTTGGACTTCTTTCTTCGTTCGGGGAGGCAACATCTCAAGTATGGCTTTCATCTTGGCAATATTTTCTTCTATTCCCTTCCCACTGACCATGAATCCCAAGAGTTTCCCTTCAGTAACACCAAAGACACATTTCTGTGGGTTAAACGACATTTGGTACTGTCGCAGTCATTCAAAGAATTTCTGAAAAGCGAGAACATGGCCCTTTCTAGTCTTAGATTTGATAATTATGTCATCTACATAGACCTCGACTTACTTATGTATCAGATCATGAGAATGGTTGTGGTAGCCCTTTGGTAGGTGGACCCTACATTTTTTAGACCAAATGGCATGACAGTGTAGCAAAAGTTTCCCAAGGGGTGATGAATATGATTTTCTCTTAATGATCAGGGTGCATCTTGATCTGGTTATATCCGGCAAATTCTTTAATGAATGACTTGAGAGCATGACTTGCTGTGTTGTCCACAATCATATCGATGTTGGGTAGTGGGTAATCATCCTTTGGAGAGGCCTTGTTTAAGTCTCGGTAGTCACATGCAGACCTTTCCTCCTTATTTTAGCCCAGGTACGATATTGTCTAGCCATATAGGATATTAGATCACACGAATGAAGACCACATTCAGCTGCTTGACTACTTCTTCTTTAACCATGAGTGACCATTCGGTGCAGAGCTTTCGCAGCTTCTGTTTGACTAGTTTACATTTTAGGAGAGTTGGAATCTCATAATGTGCTATCTCAAGGTCAATGTCGAGCATATCATCTTAGTACCATGCAAAAACATCCACAAATTCCTTCAGTAGCTCTACTAGTTGCATGCGCTCGTGCTTATCCAGGGTAGCCCCTATCCTAATCTCGTGAATTTGGATACTAGAACCGAGATTAACAATATTTTCATCTTCATTAACTTGAACGCGGTTATGTTGTTTGTTATTAACCTTATTTAGATCAGTTAAGAATTATTCATTTGCAAAGTCATCATCATCAAGAGTTTGATTAGAATCAAGACAATTAATGTAAGGCATAATAAGATACTCAAAATATTCATTTATTTCATTGATAGGCAAAACAGTATTGAGAACCCCATCAACGGAGGTCTCGATTACATCAGAGTGAGAGGAAACAACTATAAGGGAAATGGGGTAAACAACATGGTTAGGTTTAATATCAGTAGGTGGCATAGGTTCAGCATGCCACTTGAAAAGAGGTGCATTAGCATCTTTTATGAGGAAGGACGCATTGGATGATGTAGTCCCTGAGTGGATCATGTAGAGTACCAGCCTCAGTATCTACAAGTTGAAAGAGTCCTCAGAGTCGCTGTTCTCAGAATCCCTGGTATCAACTACCGTCTCTTCAGTGAGTGGTTGTACACAGTTCTAGGAAGTCTTAGCACTCGGGTAGCATTCTTAAAAAAAGATCTCCATTCCTGGTTTTATCTTATTATTTATAGGGTCATACCAAGGCTCAGGGAATCTGTAAAAGGGGAAATCTTCACCCTCTTTGATGAATCTTCTATTTAGGGAATCTCCCGAAATAGTTCTAGCTATTCTAACTTTCCCTTCTGTTGGGGCTAACGGATCAATCTGAGATCTTCTTCTGATGTTTGATAGCCCAAGCCACAGGGAGGGAAGGCCACCTTCAACACAATAGGTTCAGTTATCCCTTGTTGTATTTGCCCTAGCCCCAGTCCGGACATGAAGTGCATATTCTTGAACATCTGGATTACATTGACATTTCCATGAGGATTATATTATGGAAAAACCCTGTCTTTAAAGTCGTCCCCTGTTGGGAGTAGGAGTGGTTTGACCTAGAAGCCTGATAACCGTATATCCTTCACCCTGTGTTGTATCTCGAGTACCGAATTACTGGTGCTTGCATTCTCGGTGTTGTCACTGTCTCCCAAGATGGTGATAACTTGTCCATTGGCAAATAACTTTAATTTATGATAAAGGGAAGCAGACGCCCCTTTGATACTACAGAGCAACGATCGTCCGAGCTGCAGATTGCAACAGACTGAGATGTCGATGACTTAGAATTTAACAACCAAATTTGTAAGTCCAGCCTCTATTGCAAGCTTGGTAGATCCCATTACTTCTCGATGGGTGTTGTCATAGGCATGCATGGCAGCATAGATTGGAGCAAGATCGCTCATTTTTAATCCCATGCAATTGAGGGTTCTTAACGGGCACACATTCAGATCTGATCCATTATCGACGAGTGAGAGGGGGGCAGTTTTCTCCATAACTTCAGCAGAGATATTAAGAGAATGATTATGGTTGGGATCATTCTTAAGGATTTCCTCTTTAGAAAAGGAGAGAATTCGGGTAGATGTCAAGGATTCAACTAGGTTCACTTCTTATTGTGGTGTGGTTGAAGGAAAAACTGTGGTTATTGTAAGCAACTTGATTAGGGAATTTTGGTGCAGTTGGGAAGACATGAAAAGTCCCCATAGAGTGATGTTAGCTTGAGTTTTCTTCAGTTCATCAAGAACATTAATTTCTTCAAGAGTCATTTCTGGCATTAGGAGGTTCTCAACACCTTTCCCTTTATCTCTTGCTAATGGTTGTAAGCTTGAGTTCTGGTAATGTCTCCCCGACCTAGTAACGTGGTTCACAAAAGAAGGAAAAAATAGAAACCCTGTTTCTTATTGATATCGGGTTGCTCAGCTACCTGGTTGATCTCTCCTAGCAACTCCTCGAATGATATCACTCCACATAGGTTGGATATCAGACTAGTATTTCTTGAATCTGGCTCTTCATCTGAGTCTTCGAAATTATCCCCCATCCGATGGCAACGATATTATCTTTCCATGCAAAGTCAATACACTATACAACTTCTATGGATTCTTAATATAATTCTTCCTATTCGGTAGGAAATATAAGACTGAGGGGACCATGTGCCCTTATAATTTTAAAGTGTCACGCAGCTCTGATATACTACAAATATCACTAGTCTATCGAAAAAAATTTGACATGATTTGGACCAGGTCATCTAGATTGACTTCATCATCTGGAACTACCTAGTTATCTGACTCTCGGGCCCATTTTTGAGCTTCTAAGAACATTCCTTTGAATCTCTGACAATCGATGGTCGTCTGGGAGGAAAATTTCAACCCGAACTCTACGAGTTTGTTCATCACTTATGATAATTCCATGTCCTTACCTCCAGAACGGGTATGGATAGCGATGCATGCTCTGGTGAGGAGTGATAAGGTTTCATCGATAAGATTGGTAGGGTGTAAGAGGAAATATGGGCATATTTGGAGAGGTTTATGAGAGTATTTGGGTATGACTGGTGATTTACTTAGCATGATTTGGGTAGATGGGTCGAGTTCCAAGTCTTCTTCTAGGAAGATGGCATTTGTATGATTTAGGAGTGGATTATGGGTAGTGTTCAATTTAGGATTATCTGATGGGGCGATGATACCCCGGCCAATTAGGCTTTGGATTATGTTTCGAAGATGGAACCATTGGTTTATTGGTATGGACAACAGTTTGGTGATAGTCACAATGGGCATCGGGTTTAAAGTTTTTCGGAAGTGGATTTGGTAACGGACGAGGGTCCAACGGTTTGATAACGTTTCAATTTAAGAGAGTCTGGTAGACTTTGGAGAGAGGAACGTGAAGCTCAGTGTATTCCTTTCGGATTAGGTTCGGGTGACTTTCTGGTGCCCACGAAGCGGCAGGCTGAGAGACATTGTTGATAGTAGAGACTAAGGTACTAGAAAATTTTTCAAACTTTCTAGGAGCAAACTGTCAAGAGATTTTCTTCGATTAAACTTCTATCTTGACAAGACCTTATTTAATTTCTACTCCTTCTTCTCGGAGGGCTCAAAAGTGAGGTCAAGACTATCCTTCCATGGTTGCTCGGACATGAGGTAGGAAGTTCTTCTTTATAATGCTGACTTGTTCTTCTTTTTCGAAGTGACGATTGGTCATTACAGCTACGTTTTTTTTATCTTTATCTTGCTATGAAGTTGCTGACTGATTCTCCAGGATTCTGTTTAAGTAGATTTAAGTCACGGCGAGTAACCTCTAGCTCCTCGTTGTACTTATACTGTGACATGAACTCATGGGCAACGTCTTCCCAATTGCGAATTCTGTATTCTTCAAGGGATAGGAACCAATGCAGGGCGTTTTCTTTTAAAGTCTGCTGTAACATTTGAGCCATTATTTCTTCGAAAGCCCCTAGGAGAGTCATGGTCGGTGATAGTTACGGAGATGAACGATCGGGGGTCCACTGCCTCCCAACTTCTCGATATGAGGCATCTTGAATTTTTTTGGTAATCTAGCTTTAGGATAGGGAGACATGTGGGTGTAGTCCAAGTAGTTCTCAGAGATTCTGACCTGATCGAATTTCTTGGTTAGCATCTTGAGGTCTTCCTTAACCTTGTTCTGTTCTTCCTCTTTCGGGTCAATAGTTATGGGAAAATTAGCACTGGTCTGAGCAATGTTTGGCATAGGAAGCTGGGCTGGTGGCGGCCTATTAGCAAGAGGAGCCCGTGGAGCATGATGGCATTCTTCAGGGACCCAAATAGTCTTGGGTGCGACTGGACCCATGGCACTAGGGAAAATGACATTAGGATCTTCGAGGACAGGGACTCAATTTCTTTTTATCTCATGAACCTTGGTTTGAAGGTTGTCAATTTTGGCAGTGAGCTGAGCCAGAACCATCAATAAATCCGACTGTACATTCGGCACTTGATCTGTATTCTTCGTGGAAGGCGGCTGAGTTTCGGACTCAGAGGAAGTAAAGGGACTGATAGAACTTTGGGGCGGTTCTACTGAAGACCGAAGCCAGTAGGGAGCCAGGCCAAGGGTATGTGATCGACCTGAGAAGAAAAATTGGAATTTTTTTTCGGGAAAGAAAAAAAAAATTCATTTTTTTTTTAAAAAGGAGGAAAATATTTTTGACATTTTTTGGAAAAGATGAGAAGGAAAATGTTTTTGGTATTTTTGATAAAAGAGAAAAAATGTTTTTGGATGATTTTTGGAAAAAGAGAGAAAAAGACTAAACATGGGCCTCAGCACAGTTATTATGTTTATTAGGTTCTCACTTGTATTAGGATCTCCTAAATGCAAAATGAAATGTCAGTCGGGACCCGAGCATGGAAAATTAGGTTCGCAACATATGTAAAGCTATGGTTGGACTTGTAACCAGGCTCATGGGCAGGGTCCCATTTTGAAATTACGCAAAAATTTGGGAGGCAGGCCGACCTGGAATTTCGACAGAGTTTCGGGTCAAAACCGACAATCTAACATGTTGTCCTAGGCTTAACACCTATATACGAATATGCAGTTTGGTTGGGTGAATTGGAAAGGGATCCCCCTTTGGCGTGACTTCCACGATATACATCTTACTGTTGAGGTCAATCGGTACGTGTGGACAAGGCGTTTGATATACTTGAGTGTATGTGAATTGCCTCACTATATACCTCATGGGGACGATACGTGTGAGAGCAAATTCGATATACTTGACATACGTAAACGAGTTCCCTGTGATATACCTCTCGTTATGACTTTGGTCAAGCGGTACGATTTGGGGGAACTGTTCGATATACATCGAAGGTACTTGGCCAATAGAAAGTGTGAGTCATATCACTTAGGCTAACTGCGCCCTGTCGGACCAGCGCCCATCACGAAGTGACCCTCCAGTTACGGGATAATATTTGGTCATTAACAATGCTCTTTGGTGATGTCGTGTGAATCGTACATGATTCTTTTATTAGTATCTTATGGTGATAGTATTTTTTTCTTGATTATGCCAAACAGGGAGCAAAGTACAAGTACCAAAAGTAAAGGCATACCAAGCATGGATAAGTGATGTGTGCAATATGTGGATACATGTGATATTAGGTGCACGTGGTGTGAAGTGTACACAAAAATCTTCTACAAGTGTGTGAATAGTAGCATAAGTATGAGGTATACATGAAAAATAAAGGGGAATATGCATACAGTCCCCAGCAGAGTCGCTATTGTGGCCATCCCGGTCGGCGTGATGTTCGTTCCGGGGGAAAGGAAAAGGAGGATCCCCCAGGGAAGAAACTGCATCGCGGACTCGCATCCTTCTCTTAAAAAAGGGGGCTTCGGCCGTCATCGGTGTGGGGTAAATGTAAAGAGATAGAGTCGCCAGCCTATTTTGCTCAAAACAGGCAAAAGAATATATTGCCACTTCGAGAGAGCGGCATCAAGGACAAACTGATACATGCGAAACCAATATATCGGAGGTCTGGGGGCTAAGTTACGGAATGGGAAGGTATTAGGCACCCATCCCTCCCTTTAGGTCTCTCATGGGCAAATGTTAATATGTTTCTTTATCCCCGTGAAGTGTATGCATGTGTTTATATAATGGATATTGGAATCATTCGACCCACACCATGAAAAAGATAGGGTGAGATCATCCATAGGAATATTCCCAAAATAATAACAAATGTAAAAGATAGAATATGAGTGTTTATCAAGATATTGATCGTTATTGGGAACCGATAATATATGTGGGATGAGACGCGAACAAATATGTTGTATAAATATGTATGATAATAATGAGTTATTTTGAGGATTGCGAAAAATAAGAGAAATTGGAAAATTAGAAAATTGGACTCGAGTCTAGGATTTTAATCCGAGTCGCCTACGTAACCTATAAAGGCATCAAAGTCCATGTAGTTCGAATGTAGAATAGGGGTGGGGGTTATCCAATAAATTCGAACAGAATTTTATTAGGTGTGTGCGTGAAGAAAATGTGTTTTTGGTTTTGGAAAAAGTGTGGTGGATAATTCCGCTCGGAACTTACGGGTGTAACCCTCTTTTATTTGTTTTTAATGAAAAATAGAGTACGTGCAATATACTAATAAAAGCGTAGATGTTAATATGTATGAAAAATGAAACTATATTATGAATCTAAAGTAATTTATGTAAACACAAAAGATTTAAAAGACGGGGAGAAGGAATTGGACCTTCTTTGGAGCTTGTGCTTAAATCTTGGGTGAACTCCTTTGAATGTTGATGGATGTTGACGAGAGAGAAGGATATTTGCCAAAGTGGCTGTGAAAAGGATGGGTATTGAGGCTTGAATGAAACTTCTCATATGGAACTTATCTGACTTCAAGAGAATGTTGGTGAGATCACTGATGCTGATGGGTTTTCTCCCCTTTGGGAATGAGGTCATGGCCCTTATTTATAGGGAAAAAAGGGTGTGCCTATCGGTAGGTCACCCTTGACACTGTGCTGAGAAGCATGGTTCAGGTGCTGCCAATTGGCAGTCTCGTGCGGACTTTTATGGAAAAATGACTATAGAGCACAAACTATTTATCCGAATCACGAACGGGGCATACCGTTAGAAAGGCCTTTTAGAGGCCTTAGAGAGTCTTTGGACCGCTACCGAGTTCGGGAGTTTATTGTCGGTCCTTGGGATGGGATATTGTCGTACGTAAACGGATCATTCATCCGTGTGGTAAGTCAGAATCGTATATGGGGCGGACCATTGGAATGTTTAGGAGATGTACTTCGACTTTCCAATGAGTTTCACCCAGTTCGAAAAGTTAACCTTGGTCAGTCGGGACCTGGAAGCGCCTGGTGACTCCTCGAAGTAAAATGGATCATTCGTCCGTACTGTAGGTCAGAATCGGGCACATGGGGGATCATTAGAAAGGGTATTCAGTGGCCTTCGGAGATTCATTTATAAGCGTTCAAGATGACGAGTTGACTTTGGTCAAACGGAGTTCGGGAAAGCCCGGTGGCCTTCAGATCGATTTTTGGGAGAAAACTGATCGTTCATCCGAGCGGTTAGGTTGTTTCACACATGAGGTGGACCATTAGAAAAGGGTTTATGTTCCCTTCAGACATTCAAAGATATTGAGCTCTGACGGTGGAGTTGATTGGGTTCAATTCGAGGCCCGGGAGCGCCCGATGGCCTCTGAATCTATTTTCGATAGTGAAATAGTCCGTTCATCCAAACCGTTATGCCGATTTGCACACGGGGTGCACCATTAGAAAGTGTATTTAGATCCCTTCAAAGATTAAAAGATATTTTTCTCTGACAAAAGAGTTAACTGGAGTCAAATGGGGACTGAGAGCGTTCGATAGTCTCTAGATCGGTACTCGGAGTGCGACCTAGGTTCGTGGTGGAAAGAGGAAGCGCTAGGAGTCTAAGGAGAGACTTAGGGGGTCCTAGAATGTGTTGTCTATATTTGTAGCCTTTGAATTTCCTTTAGTTTGTTGCTTCACCTATTTCCATCTCGGTGGTCTGGGATAATTTTTTTTATATAAATGCGGGTCCCATCTTCGAAATTAAGTTAAGGATCCCCATGATAGGGTTTACTTGACTGTTGGTCCCTCCTGTCTCTGGGGAATCGAAATTAAATTGAGGATAGTCCAAGAAACTTTGAGACATTTAAAATTTATGGGGTTATTTTAAATTCTCCTAGCAATACTCAATGTTAAATGACTTTCCCTTGTTTCTCTCTTAAACGCTAGAAGAATGCAATAACCTAAAAAGTTGGCATACTAATATCTCAATGAAAACATATTTACTCAAAATATACTAAACAAATTAAAAAAATATAATGAACTTACCCAGTTCGTGTGCACACTCCTACTCTCCTAATGTTGTCAATTTATTAAAATATCGCAAGAGCATGGGCTATTATAGAATAGCGAGTGTAAGTACGGGTCGAACTCACGAGGATTTGTCAAGTTTTTCGTTCAAAATAGTTGTGACTGTCCAACTAGATTAAATGTTTAGAGATGAGATTGTAATATTAAACTAAGCAACAACAAAAAAAAAAAAATACGATAGAGATAATCAAGGGAGCATGAAAACTAGGATGTTGTATCCATTTATCACGTTTTAACTAACACTATGTAATAATTTAAACTCGCCAGTCCCGATTTTATAACTCAAATTAAATCGACTCTCATTGTATTTTATTCGGAAGATCACACGGTTAAGTTAACAATAAAATTTAATGTCTCTAAATTTAGACGGCTAAAATCCCTATTCCCTTAAAAGTTTATTTTTAAATTTCAAAGTATAGTCTTTAAGCATGGACTATCAAAACAATCGAGTGGAAGCATAATCCATCAAAAAGTACTCACACTTCTAAATAAAAATATGATTTTTTTTCTCAAAGAAAGCCGAAGGTCTAAAACACACTCTCGTGTCGTTTTAAATGAATACAGAATTTTTGAAGCCTTTAGCACATATCTGGAACAAAGACAAATTTAAATCACGCAAAATATTAAGCAAACATGATAAATTTCACCTAGTCCTAGTCAAGAAATTACGCAAGCATAATTGGAGACATCATAAAATTACAAGAATGAATATGAATCTTTATTACTAAAAAAAAACTTACAAATGAGGTGTCTTACAATTGATGTTGACAAACTTCACCCTCAAAATAATTCTTGGCCCTCAATAAAAATATACTCTCAAAATAATGGAATCATGGAACCAAAAACTCTCTCTCAAAGCTCTGTCTAAAATTCGACACACCAAATAATGAGCCAAAGGGCCTTATTTATAGGCTTAGGGTGAGGCTTTAGGGTTTTGGTGGAACTCTTCAACTTCCACCTCTTCAATTTCCCCCCACTTGAAAAGTATTCTTTTTTCTTGCTGAACACGTATGCCAAGTTTAGTCCAATTCGGAGAATAAAAATTCCCGACTTTTTTACGATTTCACTAGTGGAAAAACAACATTTTTTCGAACGACCGTAAAATTTAGCTTTTTCATGCCTTTTTCAAGTTGATCATCAATTTGCACCAAATTTTGCCATTACCTGCAAAAATTTCATTAGGCATCATTTTTCATAAATTAGCACAAGAATATTTCAAAATTATTGAAGCACCTATTTTTGACTTGGAATTGCCATTTTAACTATGAATTCGATCATTCTTGCATTTTTTCCCTTTTTAATGAAATGATTCTAAGAACTTATTAAATAAAACAAAATGGGACTAACACGGTATAAATTTGGGTATAAAATATACAAAATAATGCACTCATCAAATTCTCCCAAACCTAAACTTTGCTAGTCCTCGTGCAAAAATAAAATTCTTCAAATCTAACTCACTTTCGTAGGAATCACGATTGCACTTAGCATGTGTAACAAGCCGTTAAACGTCTAGGTTACCCTAGTGGACGTGTTTTGTCTCGTGAGGGTTTGTAGTGAATATACCCACAAAATTCAAAAACTTGACTCAATATAAAAGACTCAAAAGTAATATAACCAAGTTTGAATACAAACTTCATAAATATAGTAAAACTTCACTTTTCAATCTCAACTTATCGTGGGTATGTGCATAGCCAATATAACCGTCCATTCCAAAAGATTTGATTGTTACATTTCTTATTCGAAAGTTCGTTTTGATTTCAAATCTCACGGGATGCTCTCACAATTGAACATTCGAAAATGGGTAATTTTCTGTTGGTATATGTGAATAAAAAAGTAAATTTAAATGAACAAACTTCACATATACATGAGCAAAAACAGACTTTTATAATGGATGAATGTGATCTCATGAATGGAAAATCGATTACTTGTTGAAAACATTGAATCACACCATAGATCCTATTCATCTTCTCTCCACACTATAACTAACTTCACTTGAGATTGATTATGAATTTCTTGGGTTGTATTGTAGGATCGGATTTTGGCTAGAAAGAATGACTTTTGGAGTTCAAAATATCTGAGAATATAGAGTTTTTTCGGTACTTTGACATTTTGTCATTTTGTTTCAGCTCCATTTTCCTTTTTTTTTTCAACACACGTTTCTTTTTTTTCACATTATTTTTGTAACCTCCTTTTATTTTGGCATTTTTCCTATCGTAATTTTACCCTTGTATTCTAAGAAAATGGGTATAACTTCTTTTTACGGGCTTTTAACTCACAGTTGGAGTTGGGTAGGTCAATTGGTTTTTAACAAAAGGCTTATTTCCTTTTTGGCTCAAATGGGCTTGCAACGGAACATTATAAAAAGGTTGGAGTTTAGGCTTAATTTTGGGCTTTCAAACGATGGCCTATTCTTATTTCTCAAGTTACATTAAGTTGATTTGTGTCTTAAGAGGACTTACTAAGACTTCTAGTGCTTGAGATTCACATTTTGACCTTTTGTTTTTAGTAATCGAACAAAACAATGAATTTGAGATCATCAATGAATTTATCACTGAATGAAAGTTTGAGTTATTTTAATTCGGATTGATTTAAATCTCTCGAAAACGATGAATGGTACAAAAATCTTACCGGGTTAAAATCTCAACATTTATTCGTTAAGCATATTAACTTTTGCCTCAATATCCATTTTCAATCATATTTTATGGCTAATGTGTAAAACAATTCATAAGTTGAGAGATTGATGAATTAATTCTATATTAAGAAATCGTTTCAAAACTCAATTATATTGAAAATATTTTTGATTTTTTTTTCTTTTTCAAAGCGGAGAAAAATGACCTCAATACTCCCAAACCTAAGTTCTACATTGTCCTCAATGTAAAAGACAGATTGAAAAAGGCGGGAAAGATATGAAAGATATTATCGTAATGAGGGACTTTTTCCAACGCATAATTCCTGTAAAACAAAAATTATGATACAACAACAATGACCCAATTTCATGTTCACTCATGGTACATAGGGTCTTGGGGAGAATCTCCTCCAGTTTTTGATCTCGCAATTCCAGATAGTGCTTCAACCTTTGACCATTAACTTTGAAAATTTCACCATTTTTAGGATTCTCTATCTCAACCGCCCCATGTGGGTAGACTGTTCTAACAATAAAGGGACCAGACCATCGAGACCTTAATTTATCGGGAAATAGATGCAATCTAGAATTGTACAAGAGAACATTCTGTCCAGGCTCAAATGACTTCCGTAGGATGGACTTGTCATGGAACATTTTCATTTAATCTTTATATAATTTTGCATTTTCATATGAATCATACCTAATCTCTTATAACTCAATTAGTTGGAGTTTTTGGATCTCTCCTGCAGTAGGTAAATCAAAATTGAAGGTCTTAATTTCACAATAGGCCTTGTGTTATAACTCTACCGGAAGGTGATAGGCTTTTCCATAGACAAGCCTATACGGGGACATACCAAGTGGCATTTTATAGGCAGTACAATAAGCCCACAGTGCATTCAATAACCTTAAGGAACAATCCTTATGGTTCGGATTCACTGTCTTCTCAATAACTTGCTTGATTTGCCTATTGGACACTTTAACTTGACAACTGGTTTGAGGGTGATAAGAACATCCTACTTTGTGCGTGACCAAATACTTTTTTATGAGACTCTCGAAGGATTGATTATAGAAATGGGTTCCCTGATCGCTAATGATGGCTCGACGTGTACCGAAATGAGAGAAAATATTTTCTCGAATGAATTTGACCACCACGTGGTGATCATTCTTCCTAAACGGTATGGATTTTATCCATTTAGATACATAATCAATTGCCAAAAGAATGTAAAGATTCCCGTAGGAATTTGAGAATGGGCCCATAAAATCAATGCCCCAACAGTTAGGGGTGTTCAGAAAACCGAATGGACCGAACCAGACCATCATGATTTTTCCAGTTTTTTTTAATCGGTCCAGTCCAGGTTTTGTTTTTGGAAAACCAGTCTAACCGGTCCGGTCCTCGGTCTCCCTTAATAAATACCCGATCTGGACCGACCCGGACCGATTACTCTAATATATATGCATTTAAATATATTTATACATATATAATATATTAACAGTATGCACACACAAGTTAAGTTAGAGTTAAGGTAGAAGGGTACGATGGTCCAAAAAAAGAAAGGAAGGAAATTAGAAAACCCTAACAAACAAACATCACACGCACACTTTTTTATACTTCTCTTCTCTTCTCTCTTTGCTGGAGTCCACCCGCCCTTCCTTATAGATCAGCGGTGGTTTCCCCTTGGCCCTTACATCTCCAGCCGCCCTTACAGATCAGCGGTTTGATCCCCTGCGCCGAGTCATCGACAGATCTGCGGCTTCCCCTGCGCCGACAGATCTGCGGCTTCCGCTGCATCGTTTCCCCATCGCTGAAACCGTCGCTTCCCCTTCTCTGTCGCTGCTACTTCCACTGGTGGTAAGAAACGGAACTGATCATGAGTTATTTTTTGTTCATTATTTGTTTTGTCCATTACTTTTGTTCTTTCAAAAATGGAACTGATCATGAGCTATTTTTTGTTTTCAAAATTTTATTTCAAAATCTTTTACTTTTGTTCATTATTTTTTGCAAAAAATAAATTAATATAAATGAAAAAAAGGAATGCCGCTGCTGAGTCAGTGTGTGTGAAAACTTATTTTTTGTTTTTTGTTTAATAATTAATATAAATTAAAAATTAAGCAAAATGGCATGATAACTTGTTTAAATTTATGTGGTATATTTTGTAGATAATGGCCGCCCAAATGGATGAAAATGAAGGTGGACTTCCCTCTACCCAAGCTGTAATGCAAGGTACAAATGCCCCTCCTAAACCCCCTATAAATCCAGAAGTTAAATGTTCGAAACGAAAATCGAATGCTTGGGAGCATTTTACCGAAATTTAAGGTTGTGATCCAAACAAACGTAGGGCAAAATGTAATTATTGTCCCTCAACATATGCTTGTGATCCAAATAAAAATGGAACTAAAAACATGTTGGCCCACATCAACAAGTGTAAGAAATTTTCGGGAAGGTGTGATGAGAAACGAAAAAAATTGTCATTTAAAAAAGAAGTTGGGGAGTGTCCTAGTCTTGTAGCAATTGGTTTTAGTTTAGAAGCTTGTCGTGATGGTCTTGCTAAGATGTTAATCATTGATGAATTGCCTTTTCGGTTTGTTGAGGGCGAAGGATTTCGACAATTTATGATAATTATTCAACCGAAATTTACAAAAATCCCAAGTTGTATTACGGTTGCAAGAGATTGCATAACAATATTTTTGAATGAAAAAATAAAGTTACAAAGTGATTTGAAGGGCAAAAGAATATGCATCACAATGGACACATGGACTTCTATTCAAAATATCAATTACATGTGCCTCACGGCTCATTATATTGATGATGAATAGAAGTTACAAAAAAAGATTTTAAACTTTTCTCAAGTCCGAAGTCTTAAGGGGGAGATGCTAGGGAAGGTTATTGAATAATTGTTAGTGGAATGGGGGATTGATACCATTTTCACCGTAATCGTTGACAATGCTAGTTCTAATAATGGTACCATTAAATATTTTCAAAGAAAAACCAAATCTTGGAAAGGTACTATTTTAGAACATGAGTATTTGCATATGCGATGTTGTGCTCATATCTTAAACCTAATTGTGGGTGATGGGTTAAAAGAAATGTATGAGTCGGTTGTTAAAGTGCGCAACGCGATGAGTTATGTGAGGTCCTCCCCTTCTAGGTTGTTAATGTTCAAAATGTGTGTAGAGAAAGAAAAAATTGAGAGTAAGGGTATGTTGTGTTTGGATGTTCAAACAAGGTGGAACTCCACCTATTTAATGTCAGATGTAGCCGAAAAATTTAAGAAAGCTTTTGAAAGGTTAGGGGAGGAGGACAAAAATTATGCTTCTTACTTTAATGGAGAATTTGAAATCCAAGAGGATGATGAAGTGAGGGGGAGGGTTAGGGGCGGGAGGACTATCTTAGGGCCTCCTTTGAGTGTTGATTGGGAGAAAATGAGGGAACTTGTGAAATTTTTAAAGATATTTTACAATGCAACTTTGATATTTTCGGGTTCATTATTTGTTACTTAAAATTTGTTTTTCAATGAGCTTTTTATAATACAAAACAATTTGAACCAATTGAAAAGAAGTGGGGATTAACACATATCTTCGATGGCGGATAATATGGTTAAGAAAATGGACAAATATTGGAATATTGAAAAGATAAACTTGTTATTACTTGTTGCGGTCATCCTTGACCCTATATATAAATTGGGGTATGAGTCATATTGGTTTGATAGCATGTATGAAAGTAGTGTGGCAAAAGAGATGACAAGGAGAGCAAAAAATGTACTTGTGCGTTTGTATGAGTGGTATGGTGATAATAATGTGCAAAATGGTTCATCACAAAATGCATCACCAAGTGACGTCGTTAAATTAGTAGTTGATGGTGGAGATGATGATGTTGATGGTCATGCTTTTTTAGCTACCCAATTTAAAAAACATTTAGAGTCGGGAGATAGTGTCGGGCGTAGTAATTCGGAGGTGGAGAAGTACTTGATTGAGACTAATGACGATGCAACCAACAAAAGCTTTAGTGTATTAATATGGTGGAAGAGTAATTCATTTAGGTATGAAGTTCTTTCTCATGTGGCAAGGGATGTATTGGCAATTCGGGTGTTAACCGTGACCTCCGAGTCGGCATTTAGCACGAGGGGTCGTATCCTTGACCCATTTCGTAGTTCACTTTCCCCCAACACGGTGGAAGCGCTTGTTTGTACCCAAAATTGGATCAAGTCTTCATCAAAATCAATTAGCCTTAGAGATGCCATGGATGAGGTGGAACAACTTGAGCAATTGGATGGAGGTAACTAACATATATCATAATTTTAAATTATTAAATTATTAGGTGTAATTTATTTTTTAATTCATTATAATATTATTTTTACAGATTTGTTGGGGAAATCAACAATTGTAGATTGACAATGACTTCGTATTATTTAGGTAAAGTGAATAATTTATATTTTTTTCATATTCATGGTTGCATTTTATATAGACTATTTTTCTATCTATTCTAAATTTATTTATGATCATTTTCAGGTTTATAGAGGAGATTGTTTTGGGCAGCATTATGGATGGTTGCATTATTTGGATGTTGCAGTTACTTCGGCTCATATTTATTAATTTAGACATTTTATTAGCGCATTATTAATTTATATTATTGTGGACAACCTTGTGGTTGAATTTGGACAGCTTTATTTTGTGTTATTTGGACAATTTATATGTCCGAATTTGGACAGTTTATGACAACTTGTTGTGATTGTATTATTTGGGCATCTTTGGACAGTTTTTATTTATGCTAAAATTTGAACATTATGTTATTTTTTTGGATAAGTTTGGACATATTTTAAGGTAAAATTTGGGCAGTTTTTATAGTAAAATATGAGCAGTTTTTTGGATAAATTTTGGGCAGTTTTTATAGTAAAATTTGGGCAGTTTTTGGATAAATTTTGAGCAGTTTTTATGATAAAATTTGGGCAGCTTTTTGGATAAATTTGGGCAGTTTTTATGATATTTGAGCAGTTTTTTATGATAAAATATGGGCAATTTTTATTTTTAAAAAGATTATTTCAATAAGATTAGGACTGACAAGTTTGACCGGACCGACCATATAAAAAACCGGACCGACTAAGCCCAGAAAACCGGTTTAATCGGTTCGGTCTTGGTCCTTTTATTTTTCGGACCGGTTTAATCGGTTCGGTCCTTAAATTCATTAAAAACCGGATCGGACCGGACCGCGAACACCCCTACCAATAGTAAAAAACCTCGATAATCAGAATGGGATTTAAGGGCATCATCTTCTTACGTGTGATCTTTCCTAAATGTTGGCAATGGTCACAACTCCTATTGTAATCGTTCAAGTCACGAAAAATGGTGGGCCAATATAATCCACACTACAAAAATTTTGTAGCGGTCTTTTTAGCATTGAAATGATCTCCACGGGCTTAGACATGGCAGAAAGAGATTATGCTTTGAATCTCGTGATCAGGTATACACTTTTAAATGATTTGATCAGGACAATACGTGAAAAGATACGGTTCATCCCAAAAGAAATGTTTGTTTTCCTTTAAAAATTTAGAACTATTCTACTTAGACCAATGCAGAGGAATTTCACCCGTCACAAGATAATTCATAATATCGACAAACCGTGGAAGCTGAGAGACAAGCATCAGTTGCTCATCGGGAAAGGACTCATTTAACGGTAACAGGTTATCAGATGATTCAACAATTAATCTAGATAAGTGATCAGCCACTGCATTCTTACACCCTTTCTTATCCCAAATTTCAAGGTCAAACTCTTGTAGTAATAGGATCCACCTAATGAGACGGGACTTAGCATCGTTTTTAGACAAAAGGTATCGCAGGGCCGAGTGATCGGTGAAAATGACAACTTTGGATCCTATCAAGTAAGACCTAAACTTCTCAAGAACAAAAACAACAACAAAGAACTCTTTTTGAGTCGTGGAATAGTTCAATTGGGCATCATTAAGAGTCCTACTTGCATAATAGATGACGGGAGATAGTTTCACATTACGCTGACCTAGAACCGCACCTATGGCATAGACAGAAGCATCACACATGATCTTAAACGGTTGACTCCAGTCGGGAGGTTGCATAATAGGTGCAGAGGTCAATTATGTCTTTAGCCTTTCAAAGGCTTGAAGGCATTCGTCAGTGAAATCGAAGGGTGTGTACTTGGCAAGAAGATTAAACAAGGGTAGAGAGATTTTGGTAAAATCGTTTATAAATCTCCGATAGAAACCGACATTTCCTAAGAATGACCAAACTTTGGGCACATTTTTAAGGGGTGGGATATTAGCAATGAGATCTATTTTAGCTTTATCTACATCGATACCCTTTTCAGAAATGATGTGACCTAACACTATGCCTTGTTTGACCATGAAGTGGCACTTCTCCCAATTAATTACAAGGTTCTTTTCCTTACACCTCTTCAGAACGAGGGTGAGGTGATGGAGGCACGCATCAAAATTAGACCCAAATATAAAAACTCATCCATTAAGACTTCGAGAAAATGCTCCACTATATCCGAAAATATACTCATCATGCACCACTGAAAGGTAGCGGGTGCATTGCATAACCCAAAGGGCATGCATCGGTAAGCAAAAGTACCAAATGGATGCGTGAAAGTGGTTTTCTCTTGATCCTCGGGAGCGATGGGAATTTGATTGTAGTCGGAGTAACCGTCACGAAAACAGTAATATGGATAGCCGGCTAATCTCTCTAGCATTTGGTCTATGAAAGGAAGAGGAAAGTGATCCTTTCATGTAACAATGTTCAACTTCCCATAATCAACACACACTCGCCAATCGGTTTGAATCCTAGTGGGTACTAACTCATCATCGTTAATTTTTACCACCATAACACCGGATTCTTTGGGACAACTTGAATGGGACTGACCCATTGGCTATCAGAGATGGGGTAAATGATACCCTCATCGAGAAATTTTAGCACCTCGGCTCGGACGACCTCTTTTATATTGGGATTAAGTCTACGTTGTGATTCACGGGAATTTTTAGCATTGTCTTCTAAGTGTATCCTCTGCATGCACACCGAGGGACTTATCCCCTTAATATAGGCTATGGTCCATCCTATGGCTTCCTTATGTTCTTTGAGAACATGGAATAGTTTACCTTCCTGTTCTTTGTCCAAGTCAGAGGCGATGATAAATGGAAAGGTGTTAGAAGGTCCTAAAAACCTATACTCAAGTGTTTTAGGCAATTGCTTCAATTCAATCTTGGGAGCTTTCTCAATCGAGGGAGGAATAGGTGACGAGGAAAGTGAGAGGGGCTCAGGCTTTCACTTCGAACTTCCTACTTCCATGATGGGGACGGAGTTGAGAATGGCATTGACTTCTTTGATTGACTGTTCGATATCAAATTCGGACCTAAAAAAGTCAAGACAAGATGTTAAAGGGTCGTCATTATAAGTTTGCTCGGAAGTCACTTGGACAATACTATCAATCATGTCAACATCCACGAGTTCTTCATCATCGGGTGGTTGTTTTGTCAAATTGAACGCATTAAGGTTCATAGTCATGCCCCCAAAGGATAGGTTCAATTGGCCATTACGACACCTAATGGTGGCATCAGATGTGGCGAGGAAAGGACGACCCAAGATAACAGGGAGTTGTGTAATATGATTTTGCAATTGTTGGGTGTTCAAGACAACAAAGTCAACGAGCAATATAAAGTCACCCACTTTAATTAGGACGTCCTTAACAATACCTCTCGGGATTTTCATAGAACGGTCAGCTAAGGATAAGGTAATCCTAGTCGATTTCAAGTCTCCCAAACCTAATTTCTCGTACACGGTGTATGGCAGAAGGTTCACACTTTCTCCTAAATCTAGAAGGGATTTCTCAATGAGGTGCTCCCCTATCTTGATAGAGATCGTCGGAGTATCGGGATCCTTATACTTGATGGGAGTTCGATATGAAATGATCGAGCTTGCTTGCTCGACGAGAAAATATTTCTTGGGTACGTTGGTGTTTCTCTTGAAGTTACAAAGGTCCTTCAAAAATTTGGCGTAGGATGGGAGTTGTTGAATAGCATCAACCAGTGGGATATTAATTTGTACTTGCTTGAATACTTCCAACATTTTATCAACTTGAGCCTTTTTCTTTTCTGGCACTAAATGCTTGGGAAATGGATCTTTTGGGACATAGGTCTCTACACATGGCTCGAAAGGTAAGGATGAGGAGGAAGTTGGATCCACAGGTGGATCTTCCTTCTCCTTATTTTTCTTGGATTCACTCTCGATAAGTGGTGAAAATTTTTTCTCTACTTCCTTGCCGGACCTAAGTGTGATGATGGCTTTCGCATGCTCTTGGGTGTGTGAAGTGCTTGTGTCGTGTTGAACAACAAATTGACCCCTAGGCATGTTACCTTTTGGATTAGGTTCAGGCTGACTCGAGAATATTCCCTTATTCCTCTCACTCAATTCATTCTCTAGTTAGCTCATTTGAACCTCGAGTTTGGAAATGGCTTGAGTGTTTGCATGCATGCTTTGCTGGGTGGATTGGAGGACATTTTGAGTGGTTTACTGGAAATGAAGGGTACTTTGGGCAAGAAGGTTCATCGAATCCTCTAAAGATTGGATCTTTTGGGATGAGGGATTCAATGGTGTGGTGGCATTCTTCTGGAAACCCGAGGGTGGGTTACTGGAAGATTGACCTCCATTTCCTTGGTATTAACCCTTGGACCACGAAAGATTGGGGTGGTCTCACCACCCTGAATTGTATGCATTGGAATATGGATCATACTTTGGCCTATTTTGATAGAGGACATTGACTTGCTCGATGAGTGCCTTGTGGTCCGGAAGGGCGGGGCAATTCTCGACTAAGTGGTCGAATGCATCGCAAAGTATACACATAGGGGAACCTACATGTTGAATGACTGAAGGTGATGTTCTATTGCCCTATTTGCTCGTCTCTAAAGATTTTAAACGTCGGGCCAATGTTGCCACTTTCACATTTAAATCATAACTTTGTTCGGTTTGGTGAGCGAAACCCTCATTGGATGTGGCGTACCTAGATTCTCTATTGGGTGCCCATTGCTGGGATTTTTTCACAATGACTTCTAGGAATACCCATGCATCAACCTCAGTTTTCTCAGTAAAATCACCATTACATAAAGACTCGAGCATAGTTCGAGTATTATAACCGAATCCCTCATACAAAATTTGGACTTGGCGTCCCATCTCAATCCCATGGTGCGTACATTACAATAGCAAGTCCTTGAATCTCTCCAAATACATCCACAAGGCTTCTCCCTCCTTTTGGCTAAATGTGTTGATGGCGTGACGTATCGACATCATCCTTTGGTTGGGAAAGAATTTTTGTAGGAAGGCGACACTCATTTGGTTCCAAGTGGTGATAGATTCTGGTGTTAACGAGTTAAAGCAACTCTTGGCTTTGTCTTTCAACGAGAACGGGAACAACTTAAGTTTGACAATTTCCCCGGTGAGTTGTTGATACTTAATGGTCCCACAAATATCCTCGAATTCCCGAACATGAAGGCAGGGATCCTATTTGTTGGTACCTCGAAACACGGGCAACATTTGGACTGTTCCATGTTGTAATAGGAAATTATTCGCAGTGTGATCGGGTAGACGTATGCACGAAGCTTGATTTGACCTAGTCGGATAAAGGTAATCTTTAAGGGCATATGGACCTAACTCGTCTCCCATTTCAGTGAAAATAGAAAGTTTACCTATGTAAGTATCGATAATGATAGAGTCCACACTCGACAAACGACCGGTATGATCTCGATACCAACTTCGCATACACTCAGCTCACTCGATTTTTTTTCTCGTTTTTTTATGTGAAGAAAAAAATTTGACTCAAACCACGTAATTTTTAGCTAACACACAACAAATTGAATTATCTAATTTGGGTGAGGAGAATTTTAATTTTAAAATCTAATTTTCTCGAGAGTAATCGACGACACAGGGGTATCCAACTTAATTAATTAAACTGCTCCTACTCTTTGAGAAGTCAGAATTTAAAATACGACCAACTACGGTTATCGCCTAAAATCCCGCCTTTTCCTCCAGGTAGGTGGTCGGTACGAAGACACATTAAAAACCACCAATCCTAGACAAGGTGAAACGGGATCTATTTGACAAGTTCACGTTGGAGTATATTTTAATTCTAGCCTCTTTAAGAGGTTTTCTACGAGCTATGTGATATCTTAAGGCCAATGTCTACTTAATTTTAAATTAAATGTGATGGCTCGAGATATGCAAATGCTGGGTTAATTCGTGATTTTCGGGACAAGGAAGGGTGATGAAATCCCCACCTTATTTTTCACGCGGATTTTGCCCTTAAGTAAATTTATGCAACGTGCTAAATTAAGTGCGAAATTAAATTATATAGGAGCACACAAAAAGGTACCTCCGGGGTGAACTTTTTAAGGTCACCTGTTTATGTTGGGCCGAAGTTTAAGTTGACGTCGATCGGAGGGAAACGCCGCCTACGTTTCAGTCATCCCCAAGAGTTCCTTAAGCTCGTGGTAAGATTGCACAATTCTTTTCTTCACTTTGCGTCCCGTTGCACACTTTTCCTAATATTTCTTCACCTTTTTTTTCTCCCCTTTTTTTTGAATGTGCTACTGATATTCTTCAAATCGAAGTTCTAGCTCAGCTCACTGCCAAGATTGATATTCTTCAAATCGAAGTTCATGAGATGTAACAAAATTGGGTCCTTATTCCCGAAGATCCCGAGCTCGTCTTCCCTCGCGCTATGGGTCCTCCTGCACCCAAACCTATTTGGGTTCCCGAGGAATACCACCATGCTCCACGTGCTCCTCCTGCTAATGGGCCACCGCTAGCCCAACTCCCTATGTCGAATCTTGCCCAGCCAGGGGCTAACTTACTCGTGGCCATTGATCCGAAGGAGGAAGAATTGAATAAAGTCAAGAAAGACCTCAAGATGTTGAATAAGAAATTTGACCAAGTCAGACTCTCTGGGAAAGATGCCCAACATCGAGAAATTCAGGGTAGTGGACCTTCGATTGTTCATCTCTACAGTTATCACCAAGCCATGACTCTCCTAGGGGATTTTGAGGAAATAATGGCCTAAATGTTCCAACAGACCTTGAAGGATAGTGCTCTTCATTGAATCTTATCTCTTACAGAGTCTAGAATTCGCAGTTGGGAAGATGTTGCTCTCGATTCCATGCCATTGTACAAGTACAACGAGGAGTTGGAGCCTACCCACCGTGAGTTAGAGTTGCTCAAGAAAAATCTTGGGGAGTCAGTCAGTAAATTCATAGCAAGGTGGAGAGAGAAAGAAAACACCATGACCAATCGACCTTCCAAAGAAGAACATGTCAGCATCATGAAAAATAACTTCTTACCCCATGTCCGAGCAACGATGGGAGGACAATATTACCCTTATTTTTTAGCCCTCCGAGGAGCAGGAGTGGAGAACGAAGAAGGTTTGTCCAAGATAGAGGTCGAACCAAAGAAAATATCTAGACATGTCACTCCTAAATTTTTTAAAAAACCTACCAATACCACAGTTTTCACCATTAACAACATCTCTTAGCCTGCCACTTTAAGGGCACCAGAAAGTCGCTCTAACCCAGTACGAAAGGAATACAAATAGCTTCATGCTCCCCTATCCAAACATTACCAGGCCCTCTTGAGACAAAATCTTATCAGTCCCTTGGACTCTCGTCCATTACCAAACCCACTTCCCAGAAATTTCAAGTCAGATGCCCATTGTGACTTCTATCAAACCGTGGGCCATACCACTGACCAATGTTTTCACCTTCTAAATGTGATCCAAGGCCTCACTGATTGGGGTATCATCACCCCACCAACCAATTCTAAACCAAACACTACCCATAATCCACTCCCGAATCATACAAATGCCATTTTCTTAGAAGAAAACCCAGAATTTTACTCGTCTACCGAGATCATACCAAGTATATCACCAGTCATACCCACAGATTCTCACACACCTCTCCAAACATGCCCATACTTTCTCTTACACCCTACTAGCTTTGTCGATCAGGCCTTATTACTCCTCACTAGAGCATGCATCGCTGTCTGCACCCGTTCTAGAGGTAAAGACATGGAACTGTCAAAAGTGTTGAGCCAACTCCTAGATTTTGGGATTAAATTGTCCCCCCAGATGACCGTCACCTGTCAAAGATTCAGTATGTTATTCTTAGAAGCTCGAAAATGGGCCCGAGATTTAGACAATTAGGTGGTACCAACCGACAAAGTCAGTCTAGATGATATGTTCAAGATCATGGAAGATTTATTCTCACAGACTGGTGATAATTATAGTGTGTCCGAGCTACTCGATGATTTGAAAATATAAGGGCGTATAGTACCTTCACTTTAAAATCTCCCCATCGAATGGGAGGAATCATACGAAGAGGCCATTAAAGTTATGGAGTGCATTGACTTTGCAGGGAAGTATGATATTGTTTCCACTGGGTGGGGGAAGGGGGGGGATGACTTCGATGATTCAGACGAAGATAAGAGTTCAGAAAAGGGTAGTCTGATAGTCAGTATATGCGGGATGATATCATTTGAGGAGTTACTAGGAGAGATCAACAGGGTGGATGAACAACCCGATATTAATGAAAAAATAGGATTTTTATTTTTTCATCCTTCTGTGAACCACATAACCAGGCCAGGAAGACATTACCAAATCCCAAGCCCACAACCATCAGTGTGCAACAAAGGAAGGGTTCCGAGAATCTTCCTATGCCCGAAATGACCCTCGAGGAAAGAAAGATCCTCCATTAGTTAAAGAAAACCCAAGCCAATATAACTATATGGGAACTTTTTATGTCTTCCCAGTTGCACCGAAATTCCCTGATCAAGCTACTCACAGGACCCACAGTTCTTCCCTCAACAATGCCAGAAGAAGTAGTGAATCTAGTCGGATCCTTGAATTCTACTAGAATGCTCTCCTTCTCCGAAGAAGAAATCACTAAGATGGGACCAAACCACAATTATGCTCTCAACATCTCTGTAATAGTCATGGGGAAAAGTGTCCCACTCTCTCTTGTCGATAAGGGACCAACTCTTAATGTTTGTACTTTGAGGACCCTAAATTGTTTGGGATTGAAAGTGAGAGACCTTGCTCCAATCTCTGCCACCGTATGTGCCTATGATATTACCCGTCTAGAGGTAATGGGATCTATAAATCTTGCAACAATGGATGGCCCTATAAATCTGATTGTCAAATTGCAAGTCATTGATATTCCAGCTTATTTCAATCTGCTAGTCGAACGACAGTGGTTCCATAGCATCAATGGGGTGTCTTCTTCCCTTCATCAGAAACTAAAATTCTTCGCCAATGGAGAGGTCATCACTATCTTGGAAAACGACAACAATACGAAGGATGCAAGCACCAGTAATCCAGTACTTAAAATATAACACGGTACAAATGATATGCTTCTGTTAAGTTTCTGGGTTGAACCACTTTTACTCCCAGCAAGGGATAATTTCAAAGATAAGGTTCGTCCAGAATATGGTCCTCATGGAAATGTCAATGTAATCCAAATGTTCAAGAACATGCACTTCATGCCCGGACTGGGGCTAGGGAAAAAACTATAAGGGATACTTGAACCTATTGTGTTGAAGAAGGCCTTTCCTCCCTATGGATTGGGCTATCTACTGTCTGAAGAAGAACTCAAAATGATCCGTCAACCTCGACTAAAGAGGAGGTCAGAATGCACCAAAACTGTCTCGTGAGATTCCCTAAATGCAAGATTCATCAGAGAGGGTGAAGATTTACTCTTCTGCGGCTTCCCCAAACCATAGTATGACCATGCAGATAAAAAGATGAAACCAAGAATGAAGATCTTCTTTCAAGATAACTAACCAAGGTACGAGAGTTCCCAGTACCGTGTACAACCTCTCACTGAGGATACTGGAGATTCTAAGGAAAGTGACACCGATGATTCTTTTAATTTATAGACACTGAGGCTAAAACTCTATATGGTCCAGTTAGGGGCTACCTTATCAGATCATCCCGTATGATCAAAGTTGTTGATGGCATGTTGTACTAGTGTCACCTGCTGACATTCAACTTAACCCTGATGTTTATCTCCTTTCTTCTTCCCTAGTTGTTCTTCCTTACTCTGATGTAATCAAGACCTCCTTTGATGAGGTAATCAATGTTGTTCTTCCTATCCAAGAAATAAAACGAAGATTTTGAGTATCTTTTTGTGCCTTACATTAAATTTCTTGATTATAATTAAACTCTTGATGATGATGATTTTGTAAATGAACAGTTTTTAACTGATCTAAATTAGGTTAATAATAAATAATATAACCGTGTTCAAGTTAATGAAGACAAGGCTGTTGTTATTAATCTCGATTCTAGTGGCCAAATGTGCGAGATTAGGATAGGGGCCACCCTTAATGAGAATAAGAACACGCAATTATAGGAATTACTAAAGGAATTAGTGGATGTCTTCACATGGTCCTATGATGATATGCCCGGTATCCACCCTGAGATAGCTCAAACGAGATTCCAACTCTCCCCAAATGCAAACTGATCAAACAGAAACTGCGAAAGCTCCGCACCGAATGGTCGCTCATAGTTAAAGAAGAAGTAGTTAAACAACTTAATGTGGTCTTCGTTCGTGTGATTAAATATCCCACATGGCTATCCAATAGTGTAACTGTACCAAAGTCATGAAGGAAGGTTTTTGTGTGTCTACTACCGAGACTTGAATAAGGCCTCTCAAAAGGATGATTACCCTCTACCCAATATTGACATGATTATGGACAATATGGTCAATCACTCTCTCAAGTTATTCGTTGATGGGTTTTCCAGATATAACCAAATCAAGATGCACCCCGATCATCAAGAGAAAACAACATTCATCACCCCTTAGGGAACCTTTTGCTATAGTGTCATGCCATTTAGTCTAAAAAATATATGGGCTACCTATCAGAGGGATGCCAGAACCATTCTGCATGATCTGATACACAAGGACGTCGAGGTCTACATAGACGACATGATTATCAAGTCAAAGACTAGGGAGGGTAGTGCTACCGCTCTTTTAAAATTTCTTCGAGCAACTGCGACAGTACCAGATGCGATTTAACCCACAGAAATGTATCTTCGGCATTACCAAAGGAAAACTCTTGGGATTCATGGTTAGTGAGAAAGGGATAAAAGTAGATCCTGCCAATCTGATAGCCATACTCGAGAGGCCACCACCCCAAATGGAGAAGGAAGTTCGGGATTCCTTAAAAAATTATAATACATCAGCCGGTTTATCAGCTAATTGACTTCCATATGTGAACCCATCTTCAAACTCCTTCGAAAGGATTCAACTAAGGTTTGGAATGAACCTTGCTAAGAATCCTTTGACCCAATCAAGAAATACTTAACCCAACCTCTGGTACTCGTGCCACCACAGCCTGATCTTCCATTACTCATATACCTAACCATAACCGATACTGCAGCTGGGGCTTTGCTAGCCCAATACCTTGAAGAAACACGCAAAGAGAGGGCCATCTACTATGACAGTCGCAAGTTGTCCAGTTAAGAAGTTAACTACATCTCCTTGGAGAAAGCATGTGTCTCTCTTGTCTGGGTTATCGAAAAGCTACGACACTACATGCTCGCCTTTTCCATCAGTCTTGTATCCTAAATGGATCCTATCAATTACTTGCTCTAGAAACCTTCCGTGTCCAATCGAGTGGCCTGTTGGTTGATGCTCCTAGTTGAATTTGATATTACCTATGTCAAGCAAAAGGCCAAGAAAGGAAGCGCCATCTCTGACTACCTTGTTGACTACCCCATGGAAGATGCTGATGTCTCGATCTCGAAGTTACCAGATGATAATATCCTCTGTACCTCCCAAGAAGACCTTTAATGGCAAATGTTCTTCAATGGCACTACCAACAAGAAAGGGTATGGCATTGGGATACTATAATGACACCATTTTCTTATGCCAATATATAATTGTCTTCTTTCAATTTCGTCACACTTACTATCTAATAATGATATATTATTACATATATGATATTCCGAGTTCTTAATATGACAAAGCCCATTTTTAAATTTGAAGAATCAACGGTAAAATGGGTCAAACTGAGATTTTATGGCACATCCTAAGCTAAGTGATAAGTTTTGGGGTAGAAAATGTAATTTTATGAAACTTTAGGGACTTGGTTTTAATAAAGAAAGTTACAGGGACCAAAATGAAAAATAAAAAGAGTCCTTTTCATAAATAAAATATTTTTAGGGACCTATAAGAAATATTGAAAATATATGGTGTGAAATTACCAAAATGCCCTTCAGGTCCGAAATGACCCTTATACCCTTAATACCTATCCACCTTGTGCTCGACACCTCGTGATCGGTTTTGACACCTCCACCGTACACGTGTCGTCGTTAGAGGAGAATCCAAAACACGTGTCATCGTTAGAGGAGAAGATAAAACACGTGTCGCAGTCCGGTGAAATAATACTGCAAGACACCTCCGTTATGCGACACGTCAACGCTGACTCCCATTGTAAAAGCTTGGTCACCATGGACACGTGTCAACCCCGGGATATCTTTGGAAAACTATAAATAGGGCCTTTGGGGGATCATTTGAAACTCACACCAATTCCTTGAGAATTATAGAAAGAAATAGTGAGAGAAAGTGTGAGAAATTTTGAGAAGTTCTTAGGGATATTCATCTTAAGGTAATCTTAATGTTATAATGCATCTTTATAGTTTTAATTTATTATTTTATAGCTTTACTTAGTAGTTATGCTGGTAAAATACAATAAAGAATTCACTAATCAAAACTTAAAATTTAGAACAAATCCAAGTTGATTTTATAAACTTGTTTGAAATTATACGCTTTTAAAAATGATTCTTTTTAAAGAAATTGCTCATTATTATGGAATCCGATTTAAGTAATTCCAAAGTCAGGCCCGGTGAAGTTCTGTCTAGATGAGATGGTATTTAAGTGGTGCCCCTGTGACCCTCGATCTCTACTGGGAATGAATCCGGAAATGTTCTGTCTAGATGAGATGGTATTTAAGTGGTGCCCCTATGACCCTCCATCTCTACTGGGAACCGACTGATGAGGAAAGACTGTGAATTGAATTCTTCAATTACGATCAAGGAGTTTTAAAAGTTAACAAATGGGGATTCAGTAATCCTTTAAAAGAGGAAGTTATTATTAAAGTATAGTATAAACTGGACCTTAGAACGTGTACTTAAATCTTTATCAGATTAACGTGTGATCGAAGACTCAATACCAGTAAATTTGACCTCCATTTTGGGTGAGTACTCTATGCAATTTCTTGCGCATTTTGATTATATTATATTATGCAAACTATATATATTTTGTGAACTGCTTTTATTCTCAAAATTCATGTGATACCGATGACTGATTCAATTGTGACATGTTTATATTTGTCCATATAAACATACCGATTAAAATGATTATTGAAAAGGATATTGAATATTGAAATTATGATTCGGCCTAAGGGACCTCTTTACTGACTGACCTTACCAGCTGGGTTATCGCTGGTGTGCCCTAAATAAGGCATTGTGACGAACTAGTTCTATTGACCCTCAACTACCGGGGTATAATACGGTAGAAGAATACGGTATTAGAGTGTACTTGGCCATCAAAATGATATGATTGAAAGAAAAAGATATCACAATTGATTTGTTGCATTCGTCTTATTCTGAGCTATCCAATTGTGATATATATATAATTTCATTTCAAAATTATATCTATTTACTGCAAGTTCCTCTCCATATATGTATATTCCTTCTCTTTTGACTTGAATAGGTATCTATTTTCTGAAAACCCTGGAATGTTTGGAGATCGAACCTCATTCGGCTTTTAGCTGATGTTGTATAAATAACCATTTTTCAGGAAACGTTTTGGCTCACGGACGGAACGAAAATGGACTATATTGAAGATTTAGCTTTTAGAGCTCTTTTTGTAAAATGTTTATTTAGAGAATGTCTGGCTCTCTTGTAATAAGGTTTAAATTTTCTCTTAAGTTGTAACCCGTTGTTACTTTTAATATATATGAAGTTTCCTTTAGAAAGCTCTGATGATGTAATTCCTTTACTTTCGGTATTTTACGATTCATAACCATGTGATAATATATCCATTGCATTTATTTAAGGAAACAATTAAATCGGAATATTTGTTGCCTTGGTGGCATGTCAAGACACTCGTTACCTAATACTATTTTGGGTCGGGGTCGTGACAGATACGCCTAATTTCCTCGATGCCTCTCACACTCCAATTTCCATCAAGCTGGATTTTTCTTACACTAATAATATAATTGAATATGAGGCATGCACGGTATGCCTCAAAGTTTCCCTCAAGAAAGGAATTCAATACCTCGATGTCTATGGGCATTCAACCCTTATAATCGATCAAATACTAAGAAAATGGAAAGTCAAGGACGAGAAACTCTTACACTTCCATGCCCACCTCGAAGATTTAGGTTCCCAATTCTAGGAAATCACCTTCTACTATCTACCCCGAGTGAAGAATAACCTATCCCATGACCTTGCTACCTCAGCCTCCATGATTGACATGCCCGAGGGAATAACCATGGCCTATTTCCTTGTCTAAAAGCAAGATAAACCAACCCACTGCTACCATATTGAGCTCATCATAGAGTAAGATCCCGAGATAACTAACTATTGGCAGTATGATATTTGGTGCCTCCTCAAACATGGTAGGTACCCCAAGGTTCTAACAAGAAAGATCGAGCAACCTTCCGCAGACTGGTTGCCCAGTACATTATCTGTAATAAAGCACTTTTCAAGAGAAACTTCGACGAAACCCATTTGTACTACATCGTAGGGGCTGACATTAAAGAAATGATGTAGAAAATCCACAGCGAGGAGTGCGTACCCCACATGAATGTCCATATGCTCGCCAAGAAGATCATTCGATAAGGATACTATTGGACTACCATAGTTCAGGATTACATAACCTACATCCGAAGATGCCTCATATGCCAACAGTTTTCCAGCATACAACACTTTTCCATGTGAGAATTGTATAACATGACCTCTCCCTAGATGTTCTCCACATGGGGCATCGACATCATAAGGAAGGTTACACCAAAAACATCCAATGGGATGAGTTCAACCTAGTTGCCACCGACTACTTCACTAAATGGGTCGAAGCCGAGTCATACGCATTCTTGAATGCCACGAAAATGGCCAAATTCATCAAGAAAAACATCATTTTCCGATATGGGGTCCCACATGAGCTGGTATTAGACAACGGATTAGACTTCGAGGCAGATTTTACAGAAGTGGTCGACGAGTATGAAATTCATAGACATAAATCTGCTCCATGCTGACCTCAAATGAATGGAGCAGTCGAAGTTGCCAATAAGAACCTTAAAGCCATTATCAATAAGATAATTGAGGGTTGTAAAGATTAGGCCGACAGGATACCTTACGCCCTTTGGGGCTACCTCACTTCACTTTGAACCTCTACTGGGGCTACCCATTACTCTCTAGTCTACGTTATGGAAGCAGTCCGACCAATGGAGCTTGAAATCCCTTCGCTGGGCGTTATGCTGGAAAGCGAAGTCAGCGAGGAAGACTGGCACCAAAGTTGTTTCAACGTGCTGTCCATCTTGGACGAAAGGAGGCTGAAAGCTCTATATCATATACAAGGGTACCATCGTCGTATAAAGCGATTATTAAATAAGAGAATCAAGGACCGCGGTGTCTGAGAAGAAGACTTATCCCTCAAGAAAATAGTAGAGCCCATCCGGGACCCCAGAGGGAAATTCAAACCTAATTGGAGCGGCCCTTACATCATGAAGAAGATCCAGTTTGGCGGTGCGGCTATACTCATCGACCTTGATGGAGAAGAAATGGCACGTCCAGTCAACCTAGACCGTCTCAAGAAATTCTACCCCTAGTCCGAAATCTCGGCACGCTACGACTCTTTTCACCTCCCTTCTATTCTATATGAAAAAATAGTCTTCATTACCTTCTACTCAGAATTACGTGGGGCTTGATCCTCTAAAAAAATTTTGCTTTCAAAAAAATGATTTTCAGAAAATTTTTAAAACCCTCAGAGGTACATAGGCAGCTCATCCACCTTACATGAGCACGACCCCCTTCTTTTCACAAAATGCTATTATTTTCTTACGATAGTTGGTTTTAACATATACATGAACAAAATGATTATGTATGCTTTAGCGATGATAATTCAAAATGTAAAACTCATCAAGAGTCACAACTAGATGATAAAAAAATCCTTTATTTCATTATTCAAAATTTGGGTACGATTACATCGGCATAGGGATTTGAACGACTTCCTTTGTCAGCCTACTCCTACCTTACTAAAAATAATAAATAAAAGAAGATCCAACCACTCCTAAAATAACCCTCAAATTATTTTCAAACACAAAACCACAATCATTACAAAAGCTTCACTAAATTCTACCTGCAGCTACCAGAGGAACCAATTCCATCATCACCCACATCCTAGGATCCCTAAACTTACCCTGCCTAAATGGAGTGTCGCAGATGCTCCATAGAGCGATAAGCTTAGACTAGCTTGGGGAAAACCACAATGTCTCCCTCCATGGTGTCAGATATGGCAAACCACCTTTGCCCAATCTCCATAGTTAACATACTGGCCACTACTTTCTTCCATAACCACTTCATGTTGTCCTCGAAGACGTGACAAACTCTACCCACAGATTGTGAGGGATGGGTCGATGGACAATGATTCTCCCATAGAGAACCAAGCCGCATGTGCATACGCGCTGTCAGGTCCTCCACATGAAAGAAGTTTGGTGTTCATGGCGACACAATTTGTTCCCAACTAAATTGGCGCAACAGCCACTAGAGTAAGTAGAATGAGGTATTCCTGAGGCCTACTGTCCTGACATATTGGTACTCCCTAAGTTTTAGAATGGGCAGCTGCTCCCCCCACCAAGGCACTGACCAGTGCAAGCCTCGAGCCCCATGCTCTATGAACTAGTTATCCCAGCTCTCAATGTCCAAGCCCACACTGATGAAATAACATGAGAAGAAGTTTGGCACAGCCGAAAAAGGATACTCATGTGGGACTTCCATACGAAACCTCTCTGATAGCCACATGAATAGGATTACAGGGCTACCGTTTAAAAAGTCGGAACGACCTTCCTACCAGGCAACCAAACCATTCAAAGTCTCCGCTAGTATCACCACCACGAGATTACGATGATACGACATCCAAGAAATAATAGCTGCAAGTGGGGGATCCACCAGTAATTCTCGAGTTACCAACAACAATTTTGAAACTAGACCCATAATGATGCCCCCAGCATCAACGACATCCTGCAAATGTACAAAATGCATCACCATAGGAAGAGAATGAAAAACTGCCACTTAGGACGTTTAATACAAAGTTAAACTGTTAAAATGGCTCCGAATTGTTTCTTGAAGAAACTCTTTAATCAAATCAAAACTTAACACAAGATCTGTTTAAAAATATTTTTAAAACAGTTTGAATGAGATTGAACGAGTTATTTCAGATCTAGAATGAACCAGTTTTGAAAAATAAAACTTAAACTATTAAATCAGCACACCTAGGAAGAAGGTGATAAGAAAATGAAGAAGTACACAAGTAATTTTTAACGTGGTTAAATCTCACCCAATTGGGGAAACGTCCACAGTGACCTCTACTTCACAAAACGAAAATCCACTAAAATCAGAATAACAAATTAAGAGCTATTTTACAATCAAACCACATAAACACACCTAAACTAAGTTCAGAATCGTTATCAACTCCTCTGGATTAGATCTGACTTCTCTGAAGGTTGTTGTTGATGATGTTCTCTCCAGCTTTGTAATCTTACTCGATTCCAGTCTTTACATCGACTCAAATAAGTTCAAGATCATACAACCAACACTTTAGGTGTGGTAGAGTGAAAGTGTAGTGGCGATGTTCTCTCTAACTTATGCATGCAACACACTCACACTTACTACAAACATAATGATTTAACAAATTACAGAATCACTAGATATGAAAGATATTCTAAAATCAGTTTAGTAAAACCTAAAACAGACTTTTGAACCTTTCAAAATATCCACAGATCAAAAGGGAATCTTATTGAGAAATATCTAAGATCCTAACAGTTTCAGGTTTTGAAAATAATATACAAAAAGTGCAATCCCCAATCAAGGTCTCAAAACTAGATCTTAGTCTAATAGTATGAATAAAATGAAATCAGAATGAATATTTTTGGTTTAGGGTTTGAAAACATAAAATCACTTTTAAAATAACCAACAAACAAGATTTCTTGAAATAAAAAATCAAAACAGTGAACTATCTATGTGATTTGTATCACAAAGACGAGGTCTCAAGTTTCTATGTAGAGAAACTGAAAACTCTACCAATGTGATTAAGTTGGAAGGATGATCAAGAACAAGATAGGATAACTTCTCAAAACACGATCTTAAACACTCAGGTTTAAAACTCCCTAAAAAGTAATTATGGTTAACGGTTTGACGAAGTTTTGATTAGGGTTTCCTATCTCTCTCTTTTGTCTATCAGACAAGGAAATCTCAAAAGTCACTGATTGCCTCACAGATGGCATCTATTTATACTGGGCGTAGAAGGATCTGGAACGATGGTTCAAATTCAAGGGCTGAGATTTAACAAAGTTAAATCAATGCAAAACTAGGGGTTCATAGAAAGTGGTGCAACAACCAACTCTGATTGGTTAAAATCATCGCACTTGGATTTATGTCAAACACATGCAGACCATAGATTAAGATGATCCAAAGGTCCACAATAAGTCACAGGTATTTGAGTGATAAGAAACACAAATCGAACCGTTGTGTGTGCAACATGTGTAGGCTCAAGATTAACTCTTAAACACGTGTTTTTAAGTTTATAAAAAATCCATTTCCACCCACAAATGTTTCTTCCGCTTTTGGTTTCTACCCAAGATAAATTTAAGGCATAAAAAATACTTATAAAACAACCCAAGAACTTTATTAAGTTCCAATTTTAATTTCCAAAAATTATTTAAAATTCTTAGAAAATATTAAATGAATCCAAAAAGTTATTTAAAAATCATTTAAGGGGATTTGGCTCACACAAGACCATTTTATGAGTAAATCACTATATGTATTCAGTCCTAGTGTGTGGTGTATGCGATATACCATTAATAACTTGTTAGAGGAATAACAATGTAGTTATGAAAGTTCTAAGGCCTTTTGGTTCATCTAGGGATAGACACAATTTTGGCACTATTTCCAAACTGGATGAGCTCCTATATAATGCAGACTCAAATGAGTCAAAGATATAGGGTGCTTTAATCTCCCCCTTTGGAAATATGAGAAAAAATCTCCTTTGAGTCAACAAGGACTCGTAGGGATACAAAATGAAATCAGAAAATCCTATTCCTATAAAAATCTATCTACCTAATCTCATTGAAATGGAAAAATTACATAATTCAAGTATGTACGAACCATTACCTAATCAAAATCTGATGCAATAAAGAGGAACTGAAATCTTCAGTAAGATACCTAAGATCAAGTTGAATAGATGAGAATGTACAAGAGTGTCTAAGTGGACTCAAAATTTCTCCCCCATTTTGTCTTTTAAATGGACAAAGGGTAACAAAAATCAAATAAGGAGAGTTATAAATAGGTAGATTAGTGGTAACTTGAATAAACAACGAGAATTCACACGAATTTTCTACATAAAATAGATATAAGAGGCGTTCTTTGACATTATACTAACATCCATGCCTTACATACTCAGAGATTGATTATAAGCAAGTGAAAATCTGGCAGTTTATACAAATTAAGAAAAAGAATTATTCAGCCAAAACCATGCCAATTGATTTGCGTAAGGATTCAAAACGCTTAAAATCCAAAGGTTTTGTAAACAAATCAGCCAATTTTAGATTAGTAGGTAGGTAATTAATCTCTAGTTCTTTTGATTCAACTAATTCTCGTATGAAGTGATTTCAAATTTTAATATATTTAGTGCGAGAATGTTGAACTAGGTTCTTAGAGATGTTGATCGCACTATGGTTATCGTAATAGAGATGAAGTTTTTCTTCTTTTATGCCATAATCTCTCAGCATTAGTTGCATTCATAATAAATGAACACAACAACTTCTAGCTACGATATATTCAGATTCTGCAGTAGATAAAGAGGTGCAGTTCTATTTTTATTGTTCCAACCAACCAAGTTGTTACCGTTGTAGTAACATGCGCCTGATGTACTTTTACTATCACCGGAACACCTAGCCCAATCAGCATCAGTGTATCCTACTATAGTGCCCGATGTGTCATTAGTGTACCATAACCCTAAATTGTGAGTGCTTTTTATGTATTTAATTATTCTCTTTACACATAGTAAATGGCTCTCTTTTGAATTATTTTGATAACAGGCGCAGACACAAACAGAGTACATGAGCGCGAGGCAGTTAGGTAGAGCAAACTTCCTATCATACTACGGCATAACATAGAATCAATGGATTTACCATTTTCATCTTTGGAGATTTTGTCAGTGGTACTCATAGGCATTCTAGCTTCCTTAGCAGTATCTAGGCCAAACTTTTTACAATCTCTAATGCATATTTAGATTGCGAAACAAATAAACCTTTTGAGTTTTGTTTAACTTTAAGACCTAAGTAAAATTACAACTCCCCCATAAGCGACATTTGGAATTCTTTGTGCATAATGTCTGAGAAAGACTTGGCTTCTGAAGTGGATCCAAAAATGATATCGTCAATATATACTTGAGCAATAGTAATGTTATTGTCAAAATGCTTGACAAATAAGGTTTGGTCATTTCCCCCTCTCTTAAATCCATTATCTAAAAGAAAGGTGGATAGTCGCTCACACCAAGCTCTAGGATCTTGTTTTAAACCATAAAGAGCTTTCTTAAGACATAAACCTGATTAGGATGATGAGGGTCAATAAACCCTTTGATTTGTTCTACATAGGTCTCCTCAGTTAAAATTCCATTAAGGAAGGCAGACTTTACATCCATTTGGTAAAGTGTGAAATGTAAATGACATGCTATAGGAAAAAGTAAACGAACAGTTTCGAGTCGAGTAATAGGAGCAAATGTTTCCTCGAAATCTATTCCTTCAATCTGAGAGTAGCCCTGGGCAACTAATCTAGCTTTATTTATAATGATCTTCCCAGACTCATCAGTCTTGTTTTTAACAAACCAACGTGTGCTAATAACCCTTTTATTTTCAGGCCTGGGTACAAGATACCAAACATCATGAATGATAAACTGAAGAAGTTCCTCTTGCATTGCAGTAATCCATAAGGGGTTAGTTAAGGCTTCATTTACATTGTTGGGCTCAATAAGAGACATGAAACATTCAAAATGAGCAATGTTCGAAGTTAGGATCTTGTAGGAACATGTTCTATAGGATTACCAACAACGTTATCAATGGGATGGCCTTTAGAAACCTAGTTGGCACTTCAGGGGTCTCTGTTGGCAAAAACTCAGTTATTTCAGGAGAGTCATAATTTAAGAGGCTTTCAGACTTATCCATAATAGTTGAGCTAGTAGTTTACTTTCTATACAAGTGTCGTTTACAATAATATTAATGGATTCCATCATGGTCTTAGTACGCAAGTTTTAAATATGGTAGGCTCTACTCTCAGGTGATTAACCTAAAAATATTGCTTTATCTCCTCTTGTTTCAAACTTAGATAATTGTCCTATGTCATTACAGACATAACATGTACTACCAAATGTCCTAAGATATTTAAGATTTGGCTTCTTGCCATACGAAAGTTCATAGGGGGTATGTCTAGAATTATTCCTAATGTAGACTTTGTTGATGATGTGACATCTAGTACGAACTGATTCAACCCAAAAGTATTTAGGAAAATCTTTGTCACGTATCAACACTCTTTCCATTTCCTGAATAGTTCTATTTTTATGCTCGATTATCCCATTTTGTTGGGGGTTCTTGGGAGCACTAAACTCATGTTTATTACTATTATAGTTATAATATTCAATGACATCTGAATATATGAATTCATCTCCTCTATCACTCTATCTACTTGGGAGTACTTTTTATTTTTTATACGCAGTAAGATTTTCAAAAACGCTCTAAAGGTTCTAGACTTTTGCTTTAAAAAACCAACCCAAGTGAATCTCATGTAATCATCAACAATAAGTAGAATTTAACTATTGCCACAAAGACTAATAGTACGAGAAGGACCCATTAGGTCCAATGGATGAGTTCTAAAGGTTTAGAGGATAAAATGTCTTTAACTATTTTATGAGATGCCTTAACTATTTTTCCTTCTTGACAAGGACCACAGACTATGTTATAAATAGGTTTTATTTTAGGAATACCTTTAATAATTTCCTGAGATGACAATTTACTAAAGCTGTCATAATTTATGTGACCCATTTTGTTGTGCCATAATTTATTGTCATCCATTCTGGCAATGTTATAGACCTATGTACTTGAATTGAGTGTGTAATAGTTATCTGGAGTACGGAGTCTTGTAATGATGCACTCACTATTTTCATTTAAAATTTTGCAATTGTTCTTCGAAAAGGTGACACTATGATTGGAGTCATAAAATTATGAGATACTTAGTAGATTAGCCTTAAGAGCTTTTAATAATAAAATTTCTTCAAGAACAGGCAATCCTTCTTCTTGGAGTGTTCCTTTGCCAACGATCTGGGCTGAAATACCATCTTTAAACAAGACTTTGCCTTTGGAGAAGTTAGTTTTGTTTGAGAGTTTGGATTCATCCCCGGTCATATGCTTAGAACATCCAGAGTATAAGTACCATTCAGACGTGGTTTGTTAAGCTTTCAAAGCGCTGATCACTATGTTACATGTCATCTGGGGTGCTGGATCATCCTTTGTTACTCAAATAGCTCTAATTTTTAATTTTCGCTTGTTAGCTCGTATTTGATAAAACTTGCGAGCTTCAGATTTTTGTTTATACAGATTTTGTACAATTTTATTGTTTTTATAAACATTTTGAGCACTTAGTTGAGAAAAGACTCTAGGATTATTTCTTGACGATTTCCTTTTAGTATTAGATCTTGTCTTTCTCTTTCGATAGTTAGAGTTTCTATATGGTGGTTTAGGAAGGACATAATTGTTACGGATTCTCCTAGAATAGTTAAAATTCTGATAGGTAAAGGAGGTATAGGTTGTTTGGTATAGGCGTTTGGAATAGTAACCATCTAAAGAATGTCCGTACACATCACAGTATGAGCAATAAAGATTGCTCGTTGCAGTTAAGTCTTTAGGAAAGTTATTGAACACAGGTTTCCCTAAATTATGAATTTTGGCATTAATTCTAGAGGGAACAATTTGAAAAAAGGGATCACTCTTTCTAATGGGAGGATAAACGTACTTGGCTTTAAGATGAACATTATGCTTAGAGGTACTTGTCTCATCAAAGTTTAATTGTTGCGGGTTTTTATCAAAATCATTTTTCAAAGATTGAAAGTTAGGACAAATTTCCATAGGTCTTTTCCCACCAGTAAATAACTTTATGGTTTCAAAAGGTTTGGATTGCTTGATGCTGACACAAAAATTCTCCATCTATGAGGACCAATCAAAAAATGACACCTTTCATCCTACGCGGTAATATTTATACTTGTTCGGCACCCGAGGAGAGTTATTCGGCACTCGAGGAGAGTTAGTCAGCACCCGAGGAGAGTTGGTCCGCATACCAACCAACACATGACATACCAAGCAACTCAAAGTGTGCAGAGCAATGAGCAACGAGCAACTTTACGTGCAGAGCAACTCAAGGCATGCAGAGCAACTCAAAGTGTGTAGAGCAACGAGCAACTTTGCATGCAGAGCAACTCAAGGCGTGCAGAGAAACTCTATCCAGACATATCAAAGGATAACTATGCATTTAATGTGCATTAATTAAGATAACAACGCATTTAATGAGCCTTAATGTACATTTCTATTGTATCAACAGATGTCTGCTAGATGACAACACATCGCCTTTTCATATTGACAACCTCAAGGCTATAAATACATTGTAACCCCATCATAGAGGGGGATCGATCTGACAACTAAGAGACCATACACAAGATACACACCTCTTTCTCTCTCTACACCATATTGTGCTATTGTAAACCCCTGGAATAAAATAAGTAGGCTTTATTCATAGCCGAACCACTTTAAAAACCTTTGTCTCTTATGTGTTTGATATGATCACCATTTCATCTTCAATCATCATCTTCATACCTTCATTTTTATCTGTTGTTGATGCCGATAAGATAACATAGATGCTATTTCTAGTCATCAACAGATTGACGTCGTCTGTGGGAATTCGACACAGGAATTCTTTCCATATTATTATTAGAAATGAATATCGTCATCAAACACTAAGTCTCTCTATCTTTTTATATGAATAATTACATGTTACACATATAATATTCCATTCAATCATGAGTCACATATTTAGAGATTACATAAATATTTAGAATCCATATAACACTATTATGTAGAATGATTTGCCATTTGATATGCAATTTGAAATTCAAAAACGGTAACCACATAGTCTTATTTATTTTGGTAAATTATACAACTCAATTTTTATTCACCTATAGATCTGAACAAACTCTATCAAATTTTGATAATTTTCGATGACTATTCAAATTCCTATCATATTTTTATATATGATTTTGTAATTAGAAAATAGGAAAATTTTAAAATCAAAAATGATTTTTTCTCTCCAGGAAATCACAATTCTAACCGAGATCTAGTGTTCTCGTCAATTTGATCAGATATATTGTTCTCATCAATTTGATTTATTGGGAAAATTATATATTGTACTCAATTTTGAGATATATGTAAACCTTTTTCTAGACAAACCGTTCATAGGGTTACATGGGGATAACGATTCACCTATTTTGATATTTCGCATCTTCTACATGGCAGTAAAGATTCAACAGGATTCTCTTTACTTTAGGATACTGACCAAATTATTACATATAGATCTAGTTTGTGGATTCTCTCTTCTATCTGATTTTGTTGATTTATTAGTGTATTCTTAAACTTGGCACCGAATTATCACTGGCTGTCAAAATTAGACTCAGACAAATGTTCAAATTCAATCCCCTCAATTCCAACATTCTACAACGAATGAATCTGAGGCAAAAATTTGAGATCGAAATCCCAACCGTCGGATTTTTATCATTCTCCGATCAAGCTCTTACATATCAGCAACACCGACAAAGATCCCCTTCTTCATCGACAACCTAAAACAAATATGTGTTGATAAATATGTTTTAAATCTCTTTTTTGGAACATGAAGTCAGCAGCGAAACGCGTTTAAAATTCTCCGGGTTCGTTCAAATTAGAGTTTACAGCAGGTCTGATCGATAATTGCTATTTTCCCCGGATGTTTCCCCAACCTACATGATCACAGTACCATAACCTCATTGACTTGGTTAACGGCTTTCCTCGGTATTAATTGGTCGACCAAATTATACTAAAATAAGGATAGTGTTAGTGATTAATAGCATGGTACCGAAGTCCTTTTTAACAGGACATAATTTATTTTTAATGGGTTCCATCTCTTAGTGATTGATCGGAGACACCTATTACGAAGGTTGAGGGGTTCCCGACCTCTCATTACTGATTGGTAGAACTGTCACCTCTTATCGGCTGAAATGGATAAAACTTCTGATGATTTTGGTTTCAGATCTACTGGTCGTCACCTATTGCAGCTCGGAAGCATTTAATACTCGTCGATAGCCACATATGGTTGATCGGCAACATACATTCTTGGTCGGTAACAAATATTTCACAAATTAGGCCACCTATTATTAATCAGCAAGTTCTGTACAATCGAAAGTTTCCCGGTCATCTGTTCTTGGTCGACACCACTTTTTAATGACTAGCAACTTCGCAGCAACATCTATTCTTGGTCGGCATCCAAATTTTCCAGTTGCGATTAACAAAATCTTCTGGTCGGTGCAAAATTTAATGGTCAGAGTTTCATTTTACTGGTTGGCGGTATAGCAATGGTCGGGATCACACCAGGTCGGCGACGTCTAATGTTGGCCGGCGACAAGTTTTAGACCAAATAAAAAGCTTCCTGATCAACCATTACTTGGTCAGTGTTACATATAATTGCTCGAAGATAGGAAAATTTCATCGGATCATTTTTGTTGGTCAACACACCCATTGTTGGTTAGTGACAGATCCAAACCATCTATTGTTGGTCGGCGTAGTCTCCAGACCTTATTTTGTTGATTGGTATCAGTTAAATTGATCAGTGATCATCTAACACTAATCTATTATTATTGATCGGCCCCCTACTACAGATCGCAGCTTCAATATGTTGGTTGGTAGAAATTTAATTAGTGTGTTTTGAAGGAGGTCGACGGAATGGGAAAAATATTATATGTTGGTTGGAAACCGTCTAACAGTGATTTATTATTGATCGGGGGTAGATCGGCAATAACTATTCATAGTCGGAAGCCTCTATATATATTGATCGGCTATTACTATAATATCATAACATCTTTTGATCGGCAACACTGCAAAAGTTCGGTATCTGATCAGTTCTCTAAATACTACCCATTTGGGTTTGTAACTCAGGAGACACTTCGTGACCCAAGTTGGGTCTCACCTGACACTTGAACTCAAATATATTTAATTTTGTTAAAACCTGTACTGGTTATTTAATGCTTTGGTTTTTTACACCACAATCCTTATATTTCACATTTTATAATAATTTCTAAAAACTAAATTATATTTGATACATGATGGAGCTTAAATAATTTTACAAAAAACTCTAGATTAAATATTATAGGCCTTACTTATGGCATCTATTTGATAAAATCTGCTCACATGATACACGTTTGGCACAAAACATATTATTTCATATTTTGAAATTTTTATTGCCTTATGCTGATAAACATCATATATTGTTTGGTCGAATAATTATTCTCATGACTAACTATTTAAACTAGTCTCAACAGGAGTTCGAGCAACTGATTAAAATTCCATAGGTACATGATTCAATCCCGATTAAAGCTCAATCGCAATCTTAAACTTATGGAAACTGTTATTGCTCGACATCTGGAAATTTTGCCTCGACATATTAGCCAACATATATTATTTCATATTTTGAAATTGATATTTTATTTTCCCGAGCAAAAACATGTCATAAATTGATTGGATGACTAAATTATTCTCATGATAATGACTATTTGATTTAGCCAACGTAGATATTCGAGAAACTTATTAAATTACACAGGTACAAGATTCAGTGCCAACGAATGTTCGAAAACAATCTTAAACTTCAGGAAAATATTATCATTGCTCGGCATTATGAAATTTTACCTCAGCGAGGCACTATTCATTTTATTATTGCTCGGATTTAATCTCAAGCACGAATCATTCTTTATATCCATTCGGATGCATATTCTATATTCATCTCAGCATGGAGCTCGACGAGATACTTATTATCTTATTCAGGTCCGAGGAGAACTACAACATTTATTATATTTCACCCCCAACGGATAAGTGGTCGGGATAATTCTTATTTATATTCAGGCCCGGTAAAGTACTCGGTCATTTTCTTATGTTCTGGAAAATATTATTCTTGTTTGGCATTATACAATTTCTCCTCGACAGATCAGCGAGACACTTTATTATTATTCTGAATCATTCTTTATATCTATTCGGATGCATATTCTATATTTATCTCAGCATGGAGCTCGGCAAAATATTTATAATCATATATTCAGCTCCAAGGAGGTCTCCAGCATTTATTATATTTTATCCCCAATGAACTGTTGGTCAGGAAAATTCTTTTCTCTATATATATTAAGCAAACCAACTAAGGTTGGTCAGCATAAACAAGCCACCAACTCCGGTTGGTCGGCATATCAGCAACCACCAACTCCGGTTATTCGGCAACAATCACCAACTCCGGTTGGTCAGTAATAACCACCAACTCCGGTTGGTTGGTAATAATAAATTTAACCAATAATGTTGGCATCACGGGTGATCTCAAGGGACACCCCAAACTAGGTAAGAAGATGGGTGACCTCCCGGGGCATCCACTGTCTAGGCAACAAGGTAATCCTGGTAAGATTACTACAACTAATCAGGAACATGGGATAAAAATCATTCCATTGCTTAGGCCCAAAGAGTGATAAGTCACAATAATTAAACAGAAGTTGGAGCAAGTTTCATTGTCTATGCAAAATAGGACAATTTGTCCTTCTACATATATATATTCATCAGCAAAACAACAGGGAAAGCATCTTACAAAGTATTTCCAAGAAAATGAAAATGCAAACATGTAAAGATCTCAGGGAACATTTCGTTGGCCTTATTTTTCTAGCAAGACCAACATACTTCAAGGCCAAGAAAGCATTCAAAGTTTATATACTACACTTGGGGGCTTCTATTACAGATTTAGTTATTCATTCAGTGGCACATTCTCATAACATCATGAAGTCGAGCATTACATTCAACTCCACAAACTTACCCGGTCGGGGCCCCGACCAATCATCATTCAGGAGTTATTTTTCTTGCTCAGGAATTAGCTTTGATATTGAAGTTCATGAGACATATTGAAGGTCAGGAGGCGTATTCAGAAGTTCAGGAGGGATATTGAAGTTCAGGAGGCATATTCAGAAGTTCAGGAGGCATATTCAGGAGTTAGTTGTGCTGTTGAAGTTCAGGAGGGCATATTTAGGAGTTATTATGAACATGCTATTGAAGTTCAGGAGTCAAATTCAGAATCTACATCACTGAGATCTTTACTACTACTGTCCCGACCAACATTGAAGAAGAAGTTGTATTAAAATGTTTTGAAGTCCACCACTAGCTTGGTACTAATCAGATTGAAGAGTTGAGTTCAAAAGCTAGTATGTTACTCGATAAAGTATTCAGAGGAGCACCAATCAGAAAAATTAAGCACGTGAAGATAGCACTCAGTTGCTTGGCACACAAGGCAGTTGGTCGGCTAGCAAACCAATCAATATACTTGAAGATTATGACAAGCTACAAGCTACATACTATAGCATGGAATCATCCTAATTCCCAGGGGTGATACATAGCACATGTTCGCTTGATGAACAGAGTTCCTCAAAAGAGATATTAGAAACCATCGATCAGCCTGCATCATATGTCGTCCAGGAGTTAGTGCACTTTATGTTGAACAAATCAAGAAGGCAGATCAAGAATTTCACGAGCACCAAGCAACACTACAGAATAAATACTCCATCCTTTCAGTGAATCATCAAGCATGGAGCATTGGGGGATTCTATTGACGCAAAAATTCTCCATCTACGAGGACCAGTCAGTAAAGGATACTTGTCATCCTATGTGGCAATATTTATACTTGCTCAGCACCCGAGGAGAGTTAGTCGGCACCGAGGAGAGTTGGTCGGCATACCAACCAACACATGGCATACCAAGCAACTCAAAGTGCGCAGAGCAATGAGCAACTTTGCGTGCAGAGCAACGAGTAACTTTGTGTGCAGAGCAACTCAAGATGTGCAAAGCAACTCAAAGTGTGCAGAGCAACGAGCAACTTTGTGTGCAGAGCAACTCAAGGCATGAAGATCAACTTTAGCCAGACAGATCAAAGGATAACTATGTATTTAATGTGCATTAATGAAGATAACAACGCATTTAATGAGCTTAATGTACATTTCTACTGTATGAACAGATGTCTACTAGATGACAACACACCGCCTTTTCATATTGATAACCTCAAGGCTATAAATACATTGTAACCCTATCATAGAGGGGGATTAATCTGACAATGAAGAGACCATACATAAGATACACACCTCTTTCTCTCTCTAAACCATATTGTGCTATTGTAAACCCCGGGGAATAAAATAACAGTGGACGCAGGCTTTATTCATAGCCGAACCACTTTAAAAACCTTTGTCTCTTATGTGTTTGATATGATCACCGTTTCATCCTCAATCATCATCTTCATACCTTCATTTTTATCGGTGGGCGCAAAAGCCTATTCCAGATCTATCATCAGAATTGATCTTTCTATCAGCAACACAATCCTCAAAACAATTAGAATTGCTTTAAAATTTTGAATTTTTTTAAAGACTGTTGAAGCCTTTTATTTTGTTCATTCCAATTCTATTAGCTATCCTTTATATTTATTTTCCAAAACATTATTGGAATCAATCAAGTCTTTCACTCTTTGTTCAAAAACCTTTATTTCCTCATTATGAGTTAAACTTTGAGATGTATACTCTTCAGCATTTTGTTTAACTATTTGATTTAAGGACGCTAATTTATTGGAAAGATGTTCGACAAGCTTCTCTAGACTAGTTCTTTTCTTGAGTGTTTTAGTGTAAAGTGTGTGAATGCCAGGAAGGTCCTCATTATCGGAGTCACTAAGTGAGCTGTGTGCCATGTCCCCTATCGATTTAGGACTCACACACCCATTGGCATCATCAATAAGGCGATCACTTTGACTCACACACACACGATTTTTAGTACTACAATCATTCTTAAGCATTAAGGTAGACATATCAGTAGAAGCAACATCATTTATCATATGATCAGTTTTCTCATCATCATTATAGATTATCTTAGCAAAGAATGATAAGCAAGGGTCATAAGAGTTGGGTGGCTCAGGTTCATCATTTTCAGAGTCACTTGAGTCATTCCAAGTCTTGCATAGCTGAGCCCTAATATGTTTGGTGTTTTTATCTAAGTTAACCCTACAGTCACTAGCAGGGATGGCAACGGGGTGGGTTTCGGGCGGGTTTTGAAAAACCCTAACCCGACCCATTTAAAAAAATTCTGCCCCGCCCCGCCCCGCGACGGGTTTGCTTATAGGAGCCCCGAACCCGTTTAAGTTTTGTATGTGTTAATCCGAACCCGCCCCACCCCATTTAAATTTTACGGGTCATTAACCGACCCGTTTATATTACTCCACCCCGTTTATTTTGAAATGTTATAAAAAACAGATTCTATATATTTTAGTAATACTAAAAAATTTAGCATGCTTATTTTAAAAAATATAGCATGTGCTGCTATGCCCTAAAAATATATCCAACAAAAAAATTCACCATGTATTAAAGTGACTATGGATCTCAATATTAAATTTTAGACATCACCTAAATATTTTAACATTACATAGAAAATGTCTCTAAAAATTCAGCATATCCATAATAAAATATTACACAATATAAAAATGGTCCCGATAATCTCAAATACAAGTAGAAAAATATATAAATAGAGAGGTAATATTTCCAACATCATAAAAAAATAATGATAAGCTAGAGCTCATTATCCTCATCATCGTCACATCATCATCATCAAGTCTTCAAAACCTGAAAAGGCAATATTTCCAACATGTTAAAAAAAGGAAGAGTCAACAGTAAAAAAATAGATCTACACAGTTATGCATCAATACACAAACACAGTTATGCATCAATATACATAAATCCACAAGAAAAAAATTAGATCTACAGAGCGATGCATACAAAATACAAACAGTGAAAGTACCTTCAACAATCAACAAAAAATAAGAACAACAAAAAGAGAAAACACAAGGTTAATCTACAAAAAAAAAAAAAAAAAAAAAAAAAATTAGAAACAAAAAAATAGAAAAACAAAAATTAGAATAGCAAATTAGAACAGCAAAAATTAGAACAAAAAAAAAATCGAAAGCAAAAAAATACCTCGACAGAGGAAGAAAATTGTGGTCGGAGTTGATCTGCAAAAAGTAAATAAAAGAAAAAAAAAGGTTAGAAACGATCTACAAATACAAACAGGGGGTTAGAGATGAGCTATTGCCGTTGGGTTTGGAAAACAGAGGGTTAGAGAACTAAAAAAAACAAGATGAAATTACCATGGTGAATTTTGAAGAGGAGAGGTGGCCGGGTCGAAGAGGAGAGGTCGCCGGGGCGGAGGAGGGAGAGCGAGTGGCCGGAACCTTGGAGATGAGAGGCGCCGTTTGAAATTGGAGGAGAGGAGGAGAGAGAGTGATATAATTACAATGAGGGTTTTTTAGTTTTAGGGTTTCTAAAGAGTATATATATATGTGCATGGTTTTTTTGTTATCAATATAACTATAAATGGTATTTAAATAGGTATAAGATAAACGGTGCGGGGCGGGACGGGTTTATTTAAGTTAAGTCCTAACCTCTTACCGTTTAATTAACGTGTTTTTTTTCTAAATCCATACCCACTCCTAATTTATTCATCGGGTTTCAAAACCCGCCCCATTAGAGTCGGGTGGGTCGGGACTCCTGCGGGTCGAATTAATTGTCATCCCTAGTCACTAGCCATGTGTCCTAATTTTCCACATCTATAACATTCAACATTTTTAAGGTCTTTTTGAGGTTATTGTCATGTCTTCTCTCATGAGGCCTATTATTATAAGTGTTGGAGTAATTAGGTTTCCCTTATCTTGAAGCAAATTTGTTTCTAAAGTTTACAATTTTTTTGAATTGCTTAGTCATAAGATCAATCTGATTATCCAAGTTATCCAACTCACAGTCCTCATCAGAGTCAAGGTCAAGGTCAGGTTTGATCAACTTAGATGAAAAAATAAGATTAGAATTACCCTGTTGTTTATTGGTTTGGATCAATTGTTTCTTGAATTCAAGTTCCATTTCCACAGTTGTTAGTTTACTACTGAGAAGTTCCGGGGTGAGATTTTGATCATCCACTTCCTCAATAGCATATCTTTTGTTATCAAACTTCTGTGGGAGTGATCTTAGAATTTTTGAAACAATCTCTTTCCTATCATAGGTTATACCATTTGCATGAAACTTAGTTACAATGTCAGTTAACCTAATATAGAAATCATCAAAGGATTCTATCTCAGACATGACAAGAGAGTTATACTGTTGGATACACATTTGAGTTGTAACAGCTTTAACTCTGGTATCACCCTCGTGTGCAGTTACAAGAGTATCCCACGCTTCCTTAGAAGTTGTGCAAGACGAGATCCTCTTGAACTCATGTTTATTAATAGACATAAATATGGAATTCTTGCCTTTATTGTTACATATTGAAATTTGTTTCTCATCTTTAGTGAATTCACTTAGTAACTTCCTGATTCTCACAAGGTTTCCTTTAGATGTTGATTTAGTAGGAAAAGTGTAGCCATTTTCTATAACTTCTCAGACTTCATCTCCCAAAGTTCCTTGAATGAAAGCAATCATCCTTATCTTCCCATAAGGAAAATTGGTTCCATCAAAGAGAGGGGGTATGGACAGGTTACCTAGTCTCTTAAATTTCTTGTCCATATTTTTGTTTTGAAAAAAATAATTTCAGAAACATAGGATCTAAAATATTTTAAAATAGCCAAGCTCTGATACCAATTGAAAAACATCCACTTAAGATGTTTAATACAAAGTTAAACAGTTAAAATGGCTCCTGGCTGTTTGTTGAAGAAACTCTTTTAATCAAAACAAAACTTAACACAAGATGTGTTTAAAAAGATTTTTAAAACAGTTTGAATGAGTTTGAACGAGTTATTAGAGATCTAGAATGAATAAGTTTTGAAAAACAAAACTTAAACTATTATATCAGCACAGCTAGGAGAAGGTGATGAGAAAATGAAGAAGTACACAAGTAATTTTTAACATGGTAAAACCCCACCCAATTGGGAAAACATCCACGGTGACATCTATGTCACAAAATGAAAATCCACTAAAATCAAAATAACAAATTACAAGCTATTTAACAATCAAACCACATAAACACACCTAAACTAAGTTCAGAATCGTTACCAACTCCTCTGGATTAGATCTGACTTCTCTAAAGGTTATTTTTGTTGATGTTCTCTCCAAATTTGTAATTTTTCTCGATTCCAGTATTTACGTCGACTTAAACAAGTTCAAGATCATATAGCCAACACTTTAAGTGTGGTAGAGTGAAAGTGTAGTAGTGATGTGCTCTCTAACTTATGCATGCAACACACTCACAATTAATACAGACAAAATGATTTAACAAATTACAGAATCACTAGATATGAAAAATATTTTAAAATCAGTATAGTCAAATCTAAAACAGACTTTTAGACCTTTCAAAATATCCACATATCAAGAGGGAATCTTGTTGAGAAATATCCAAGATCCTAACACTTTAAGGTTTTGAAAATATTATATAGAAATCAGAACTAGATCTTAGTCTGATAGTTTGAATAAAATGAAATCAGAATGAATATTGTTGGTTTAGGGTTTGAAAACATAAAATCAGTTTTAAAATAACCAACAAATAAGATTTCTTGAAATAATAAATCAAGACAGTGAACTATCTATGTGATTTGTATCACAGAGACGAAATCTCAAGTTTCTATGTAGAGAAACTGAAAACTCTACCAACGTGATTAAGTTGGAAGGATGATCAAGAACAAGAGAGGATAACTTCTCAAAACACGATATTAAAAACTCAAATTTAAAACTCTCAGAAAAGTATTTATGGTTTACGGTTTGACAAAGTTTGGATTATGGTTTCCTTACTCTCTCTATTCTTTTCCCTCTCTTCTCTCTACTATCTTGTTTTCTATCAGACGAGGAAATCTCAAAAGTCTCTAATTGCCTCATAGATGGAATATATTTATACTGGGCGTAGAAGGATATGGAGCGATGGTTCAAATTCAAGGGCTGAGATGTAACGAAGTTAAATCTATGCAAATCTAAGGGTTCACAGAAAGCGGTGCAACAGCCAACTCTGATTGGTTGAAACCATCGCACTTGGATTGATGTCAAACACATGCAGACCGTAGATTAAGATGGTACATAGGTACACAATAAGTCACAGGTACATGAGTGATAAGAAACACAAATCGAACCGTTGTGTGTGTAACACCTGGAGGCTCAAGATTAACTCTTAAACGTGTGTTTTTGAGTTTATAAAAAATCCATTTCCACCCACTAATTTTTCTTCCGCTTTTGGTTTCTACCCCAGATAGATTTAAGGCATAAAAAATATATTCAAAACAACCCAAGAACTATATTATGTTCCAATTTTAATTTCCAAAAATTAATTAAAATTATGAAAAAATATTAAATAAATCCCAAAAATGACTTAAAATCATTTTAAGGGGATTTAACTCACATAAGATCATTTCATGAATAAATCACTATATGTATGCAGTCCTAGTGTGTGGTGTATGTGATATACCATCAAGCACTTATTAGAGGAATAATAATTCAGCTATAAAAGTTCTGAGGCAATGGTGTTCATCTAGAATAAACACAATTTTGTCATTATTTCCAAACTAGATGAGATCCTATATAATGCAGACTCAAATGAGTCAAAGATATAGGGTGCTTCAGAGAAATCATTCCTCCTATGACCAATGACCTGGTTGTCGAAGGTGAAATGTGGAGGAGTCCCGCCGACAGCTCCCTAGAGGACCGAGAAAACTGAGGCATAACCGCTGCAACACTGGGATTTATCCCCAACATGGGAAAAAACTCTTCATAGGTCGGACAGATTTCTTCCAACCCAAAGAGAAAGACATGGTCTTCGGGGTACCAAAATTCCATGGCTACGATTAGCACATTCCACTTTATGGGTCAATTACGCAAAAGAGACTCGCCGCATGTTGAAAGTGTCGTGGTCAATATTATAGGAACACATTGCTTCCAAGGTTTTGAGGTAGTTTGCAAAATCAACACTAACCGGGAGAGGCATATCACAAAAGAAGAAGATAGTGAGCAAAGAAGGATATAAAGGAAAAATAATGTGGAAGTGTGAAGAAAATCTCCATCCACACCCCTATTTATACTTGAAAACTCTCAAGCAAAGACAAGAAACCCTTCAGAAATTGAAGGAAAAATTACTCCACCAAGTACCAAGTAATTAAAGAAAGTGCAATACAAGTCTTGGGTTGTTTGGACTGAACTGATATTCCGATAGGCAGGACAGGGGTCATGCCGATCGACAACCCCCTATTTTTGGGAAATCCCCTTTTTCCTCTTTTGTCAAAGTTAAAAAACCTAATAAAAATAATTTTTTTTTATCTTAAGGGAATTTCAAATTTTCTTATCCTTACGTTTTTACTTATCTTATTTTATAATAAAATCCTTCTCAAATATTTTTTAATTCTTTTTATGGTCTCAGCAGAAAAGTAAAAAGAGCATGCGCATTAATCACTAAAAACAAAAATTCACAAAAAGGTTCATTTCATTTGCATAGATATTTGTTGTGTTACATCAGTATTGCAGGACAAATAAGAAAGACGACGGGATGCAGCCCAAACCCAACTCTCTCTCTCTCTCTCTCTCTACCTATAAAATATCTCTCTTTTCTCTCTCTAAGAGCCTCCCTCCCTGTGGCACACCCTCTTCCCATTACGATGAGACGATGTGAAACCACTCCTAGAGCCTGACCCTTTCTTAGACAAGGAAAATGGCACCGGGCAAGAAGGAATCGGGATCGAGGCTTAGTCGGAGCCACAAGCCACTCAGGGGACTATGATCGCTGCATAGGTCACAACTATAGTGGCATAGGAGGTTAATGCCGTAATGACCTCCGTGTTGCTTTACTACCATAAGCAATACTTCCATCAGAGAGGAGTGAAGAGTACAGGAGAGTCGAGCTACCAGAGAAAAACTAAGCAACGATGCTAGTGAGTAAGCAAAACAGTAATAGAGGCAGCATGGGCAGGGTTTCTAGTAGGGGGACTCTGTAAAGATATTTAGGTCGAGTAACGACAACTTCAGGCAGGACCATTACGGACAGCAACATACCCTTCAGGCCAGCAAGGCCATTTGGGCCAGAGATAGGGGGAACCTCGCTAGAGCTAGAGGCTAGTAGGTTTTTTGAGGACATGTTTCATATACGGGGATCATGGTCACATGCGACATGTATGCTCGAATAGGACTAGGGGTCAGCAATAGGATGCTCAACTGGGACAACAATCAGAACAACTTCCAACCCCACCGATAGTTCTAGTGTTATCGCCTCTGTAGGGGTAGGGGTAAGGGCAGTTTGGACGTGTGTACCATCTCCGAGGACTAGTTTTACCACCAACGATTGAGGGTATGTTTTCTATCTATGGGCACATAGAGCCAATATTGGTTAAGAAGGGTTCATCGCACTCATTTGATAGAACTAGATTCGCTAATGGGACATGTTTAATGGATATAATGTTAGTTATTTTTATGACCATATATTTACCATGGGTAATAGGGCTCTCACCCTTTCCATCTGTGGGGGAGTAGGTGTGGACATTGGAAGGTTATGCCTAATAATGGATCTTCTCATTGTAGTGATTTATAAGTAGGATGTTATTTTGGGTATGGACTAGTTAACAACGTACATAGCAATGGTGGACTGTCATAGTAAGGCTATCTTGTTCGTTATTCCAAGGTAGGATATGTTTCTTATGATGATACCTTGTCCTGGGTGAGGGTCGAGCATGCACTTATATTATATTGGGAAAGAGACTTCGAAGAGTGTAGTTATCTCGATAGACTCGATCCTTGTGTTCAGTGACGCCACTGATATGAGTTAGAGGATACCGTGGTTACAACCGAGTAGAGAGATTGAGTTATGATTAACTTAACACCGGGGATTTGATGATAGCACGAGTGTCGTATTGTGTGACTCCTTTAGAGACATAGGAGTTGAGTGATCAGATTTAGCAGCTTTTGAGGCATGGTTTTTGAGTTCCCTAGTACTATGTCTTGGGCCTACGAATATCAATAATCGACAGAGGTAGGGGATAGTGTATCGGGAGTTTTTTTTTTTAATTTCGCTTGCGAGACGTCCCACACATGAAGCTTAGTAAATGTCGAGAGTTGAGAGACATTTGGGCTATAGGACATTGGTTTAGTACATTAGGAATTACATGTTTAATACATAACTCTTTGAGCAAAGAGCTATTATATGATATAAGGCCAGCTGAGACAAATAATGCTATTAGAGAGCACTCTGGGATGTTTGCACCACTAGTTGAATACGTGGGGAAATCTCAAGAAGCAGTGAGTCACAATTAGTAGGGTAGTTAGGTATACCTTTACTATATGGTACCTACATGGTAAGTATGGTTGATTTTTGGATGTGTGTGGTTTGCATTGGTAAACTTTATTCGTGCGTGCACGCAGTATAGGATGTATTGGCGCCTTAATTGGTTCGATATTTAGTATTATTTTGGAAAGGCTAACATGGTGGAAGATACGTCAAGCTGTATACCTGCAGGATAACTAGCAGTAGTGTGAAAGGTGAAGTGGGATGAACTTCTTCAAGAGAAAGAGGTAGCCCGAGACTATAAGGCAGTGATGACCGTCACACCTGAGATCATTTTAAAGGTTAAGAAGGCACAAGTAGGGGATCCCCCTTGTTCGAAGGGGATGAAATAGCTATTGTTACTGGAGCAGAGCCTTGCACAATCATCACTTCAATAGGAGGTTGATTGTCCCAAATAAAGAGGACCTATAGCGCGTGGTTATAGAGGAGTCATATTTTTTGGTGTATCCCAAAGAGGGGATAAAATGTACGAGATATTGAGGAACCAGTATTGGTGGGTCGGTGTAGAGCGAGACATATAAGATTTTGTATCTAGGTGCACCACTTGTCAGATAGTGAAGGTTGATCATAGGTGACTAGTCGGGAGTTTTACAGCCATTGAAGATTCGAATATTGGAATGAGAGAGTTTATATCGATGGATTTCATTTCGAGGTTACCGACATTGCAAAGAGATCCCCATTCCAATCGGGTTATGAGGATCAATTAACCAAAGTGGAGTAGTTATTCTCAGTTTGGATGAATTACATTATAGGGCGGTATGCCCACCTTCTCATTTCAGAGATAGTAAAATTGCATGAGGGCATCTCAATATTATTTCATATCGAGACGAGATCTTTGTGTCTCATTTCTGGCAGAGCTTCTAGGAGGCGATGGGGACAGAGTTAAGTTTGAGAACGGAGTATCACCCGTAGATCGATAGTCAGACTGAGAGGGTGAATTAAATATTAGAGGATATGTTGCGAATGTGTATTCGGACTTTAAGGGTAGCTGGGAGCAGTTTTTGCCTTTAGTAGAGTTTACGTGTAACAACTCATACTATTTCACTATTGGCATGGCACCGTTTGAGGCTTTATATGGGAGACCTTGTCGTTCTCCCTCTTGTTGGTTAGAGGTGGGGGCAACAAACTACTCGGGCTGAATTTGATTTAGAAGACATCATCAAAGATCGAGTTAATCAAGAGCCATATTCAGGTAGCTCAGGACAAGCAAAAGTGTTACGCTGATGTGAATCAGAGATTTGTAGAGTTTGACGTTGGTGATCAGGTGTTACTGGAGGTATCTCCCATGAAGAAAGTGATACGATTCGGGAAGGAGGGGAAGTTGGCATCGAGGTATATGGGTCATTTTCCCATTATCGAGAGGATTGGTCCGTTTGTGTATAGGCTCAACTTGCTAGAGTATTTAGAACAGATTCATAACTTGTTACATGTTTCTTCATTGAAGAGGTATCTCAGGGGGGACGTGGCTTACTGCACATACCGTTAGACTTGCAGACATATTTCTCATATGAGGAGAGACTTGCTGCCAATTTTTATCATAGAGAATGTAAATTTCGGTCAAAGGTGGTACCATTAGTGCGTGTATAGTGAAAACACTACAATATTTCCGAGTCGATGTGGGAGCGTGAGGATGACATACGAGAAAAGTATTTGGAGCCCTTCGTGGTAGGTACATTCAAATTTTGAGGACAAAATTCCGTTATTAGGAGGGAGAACGTAATACCCTGTACTTTTATAAGTATTTTAAATTTTCACGTGTGTATGGATTTATTGATTTAATTAGAAAAATTAAATTGGTTTCGTATAATAATTAGAATAATTAATATTTATTTGATTGTTATTTACTTGTGTGTGATAAGTAAATAGCCATGTGATTTATCATATGTCGCTTATGAGTGGTGGAGATAGTTTATTATTATATATCGATTGAGTGTTACATCGGCGGATCGATATAATTTATAGGCGATGCGTAGAGTATGCACGTTTCGGGCTCGATTAATGAGATGTTAGTATAATTGTAGTTGAGTGAATCGAATAACATTTTTTTAGTGCATCGGTGATCTGAGAAGGGTCAAAATAGTCCAGAATAGGCACCTGGGTGTTATGATTGGATTTCAGGGACTTTTTAGACATAACAGGTCCCGTATGAGGGTAGGAGTAGGGGTGTAAACGGATCGGGTCTGGATCGGGTAAGGGTATATCCAGATTCGATCCGGGTATATTTTTAGTGGATCGGGTCTTACCCGATTACCCATCGAGTCTTACCCGATTACCCATCGAGTCTCAGAAAATGGATCCAGACCCGAAGACCCGACCCGAATACCTGTAACTAACTAACTAACTAACTAACTATATACATACATATATATATATATATATATATATATATATATAGAGAGAGAGAGAGAGAGAGAGAGAGGATCACAAGTGGACCAAAAGAATGGACTTAACAAAAAACACTTGGTCTGCGCCAGCGGCACCCGAGACCCACTTTCACCCCTACCCACCCACCCAAATTCAGACATCACACCTGTTGTACCCATTACTAAAATCAATACCCATATATATATATATATATATATATATATATATAGAGAGAGAGAGAGAGAGAGGATCACAAGTGGACCAAAAGAATGGACTTTTTAATGGACTTAACAAAAAACACTTGGTCTGCGCCAGCGGCACCCGAGACCCACTTTCACCCCTACCCACCCACCCAAATTCAGACATCACACCTGTTGTACCCATTATCAAAATCAATACCCATTATCTTTTTGGTTTGTTTTCAGGTCTTTGGCAGCTAGATATTTAATCAGGTAAAACTCGGGTCTAATCGGGTCATGGTAGAAGGTGGGTAATGGAATGGGTTTGCGTGTTGGTGGATGGGTCGTTTGGCCGGAGGAGTGGGTCGCGGGTCAACAGGACAGGTGGTTTGAGGTCTCCAGAATGGAGGTGGTTTTGGGGTATGGCAGCTTGGTTCCGGGGGAGTAAAGGTTCTGGGCAGTAGAGGGCTGGAAGGGTTAATGGATGGCAGGTCCGACGGGGACATCTCTGGCGACTGGTTTAGTTCTGGCCGGAGGTAAGGGGGAATAAGGGTGGCGGTGGGGGTTGGGGCATTCCTTACCCGCTAGCTGCCACGAACCCATCCCCCATTTTCGGCCAGATATTTAAGCCATTTGAAGGCAGATGGTGGGTGTCGGGTGGGTGGGTAGGGGGTAGGGGGTGAAAGTGGGTCTCGAGTGCCGCTGGTGCGGACCAATTAAACTATAGGAATTAAAATTAAAGGGTTATTAGTGTTTTTTGTTAAGTCCATTAAAAAGTCAATTCTTTTGGTCCACTTGTGATCCTCTCTCTCTCTCTCTATAATATATATATATATATATATATATATATACACATTAGTTAGTTCAGTATACATGTATAAGTTAGTTTAGTTTTATATATAATAGTTACAGTAACATTTAGTAAACTAAGTGTTATATATATAAACTTATAGTTACTATGTTATATATATATAAAATTATATATATATATATATATATATATATATATATATATATATATATATATATATATATATATATATATATATATATATATATATATATATATATATAGAGAGAGAGAGAGAGAGAGAGAGTAACTATATGTAAGACTATATATATATATATAATATTATATATAAATATATATTTATTATACTATATATATACACATTCGGATCGGGTCCTTATCGGACCGGGTTCATGTATATCCAGATCCGGTCCATTAACTAATCGGGTAATCGGATAATCGGGTCTATAAAATTTGCTCATATCCGTTAATTCAGATCAGGTCCGGGTCCAAACCCGGTCCATTGACAGCCCTAGGTAGGAGGATCATTTTACACTAGGATTAAGTGGAAAATCGAGATTAGCTTAATTAAGAGATATTTAAGAGGTTAGGAAGGTGGAGGGTAGCAAAAAATTTATATTTTACACAAGAGTTTGAGAGAGAGAGATACCTAGAGAAGAGAAAAAGAAGAAGAAAGAGGAGGAAACTGGGAGAGGAAAAGAAAGAGGACTCAACCCGTCATCAAATTATAGAAGACTTCGGATTTTAATCCAACGAGGCAAGTAGATACTTGCTTTATGTCGCAATTTGATATTAGTTAATAATTTTAATGATTTAAGGTGAAAATCTGAAAATTAAGATGTTAAAGATTGAAACTTGTTTAATTGATGTAAAGACCTAAAAGACAAGAGATTAGGGTTTATAAATGGATTATAAATGGATATTATTCATACTTGTATTTGGAAATAAATTATGGGGTTAAAATCGATGAATATGTAGAACTTAGATGGAAGGATTGAATCTTTAAAAATAAATTAGATAAAGGTATGGTCTTGAATTTATGGGGGCTACCATGAGGGGTTTGAATATATAAGGATGTAATAGTGTTTTATTGATTATAAGAGGGTTATAGTTCTTGGAAATTAAGTAAAAAGAACCTTAGAAACGAAATTGTATTTTTGGCATTGAAATTCGTGCAGAGAAAAACAAGCAGATCTAGGCTTCTACCATATTTCAAATCGATTCGGCCTCCCGGGCGAATTGATTTGGCCAGGTGAATCGATTCACTCTGGAAGGAGAATCGATTCGGCCCCTGGGTTTGGTCAAGTTAGGATCGTGGAAACATTAAGGGGGTTTTTATGAACCCAAGCGAGTAGGTGGGAGGTTATCCAAGTGAGCGGATATTTAATTAAAAATAGTTTTGTGTCGTTGTTGATTATTTGAGGAAATAGTAATTAACTAGGGTGTTAATTCTTGGGACAAGAGTGAGAACCTAGGAGACAAGTGAGTGACTATCTGATTAAGTAATCGAGCAGTTGTGTTGAACTTCAAGATTGTTTGAGTTGTATGCTATGGGATATGCATACGAGTTCAGTACTTATATATGCATATTAGAGTGACGTGTGTGTGTGTGTGTGTGTGTGTGTATATATGCACTATCAAAAGAGGTTGCTCATAGTGGGTAGTCCACCCTGATGTTGATGAACAAGTTTGGATTGATTCCCCGGGTTGTAGTACTATTGCATGGCCACTAATCGCGTGAAAGGATAAGTGTTGGTTTGAGTCCGCTTGGGTGTGATGTGGTATGATCGTGACCCCATGGGGTATGCTTAAGATCGCTTCCATTATTTATGTTTTCATTTGGGATCAGTGGTGAGATTCCAACCCGATGGCTCGGTGTGAAGCGTGATGCCTATAGATGGATACCACACGAGGGATGTATTCGTGAGTTTCAAGCTCCGGGGATACGATTATATGTATATAGCGAGTGATATATATGTATATTTTGTACGGTATAGTGTGTATATCTATTTATAGCACGAGCGTAGTAATATAATGTTTATTACGCTATTATTTATTTATAGCAAGTGTTTCGCTACAATACTGTCTATGAACGTATACCTAGTGAAGGTAGTTATACTTAACTAATAGAGGGTATTAGTGGAATTGGGTTTAAAAATCGATTATATGTCCTAGTTAGATTGGGTAGTTTAATTAGGATAAATAAAATGAACATGTTAGATGAACACTCTAATTAAGAGGTGAATCTTATCTCAAACGAGTGCGACAAGTTAGTTATGAAAGTAATACACTACTGTTTTAATCGATTTGAAACAATTATCTACTTGCAAAATATTTTTTTAGCTTTTATTTTTTTTAAATTTTCTTTTATCAACCCTGGTGTGTAGTAGCATCAGCCGGGACTACATGGATAGATTCATTCTTATCGTGCAATAGCAGTGGATGCTACATATTTATTTAGATAGCTCAGTTTAAGATCAGTCTTTTGTGTTTCAGTTAGGCGTGTTGCCCATAGATGTATAGGGTTTTATATTACTGTTAAACATTTATGTTTCAGTACTCACTTTATTTATTTAGTTACTCAGTTGATGTTATTATTGGTGATAATGCTGGAAATAACACCACCAGTCAAGGTGTTTGTAAGCTCAAACTAGTGATAACAATGGCAGCACAAGAGTATACTAAATATAAGAGATTGAGGAGAAGAGGATGGACACTTGAATATAAGTGGTTCAACCAATTTGGCCTACGTCCACTATGAGTGTGTGTAAGTAATATCACTGAATGAAGGCAGTAATGGACATGGATACAATCTCTCAAGCTTTCTCTATCTACTGTGTAAAATGACAGATTTCCAGCTAGGGTTGTAATTTTTGACCCCTTTACAAGGTAGAGGATGACCTCTATATATAGTGCTTGGGGGTGTGATGTACCCCCCAAGCATGCAATGAGCATGTGCATGAGGATTGAACCAGTATGAGAATGACACCTGGCTAATATTATGTAGATAATGATGACCTCAATATTCCCTCACGTGAGGGTAATGATTCAGTTATAACTGATTTACCCACATATTCCAAATCTTAGATGTGCTTGTAAATGCTCGACCCTGTGTCCTTAACTGATGTAACCTCGACCTAGACGAGTATGAGACTGGTGGAATCGGCTATAGTTGTTTGTCTTGTCTTTAATCGTGATTACCTTAGCTAGTAGGCCTAGCCGAGGTTAGGTGTGAGGTAGTTGTAACGTCGACTGAGGCCGATAATGACGTTGTCAGTTGATTGAAACCGTGAGACTCTATTAACCTCAGCAGATGAAGAGACGAGATTGGTGTATAAGGGGCCAACCTTATGATAAATGACCTTGCTGATGGTTGTCATAAGCTTCTTGTCAACTCGGCTATGGCTGAGATGACGTTGATGCTGGAGAAGGCCGAGGTCGAGGCATAATGTGATGATCTATGAGGTTGATGTCGAGGCTGAGCTGCTATATGAGAGTTATGAGGCTGAGGCCAACGTCTTCTGTTCTGACCCTTATCAGGACAACCCTGCCAATGATTTAGCCATGGCTAACCTTACTAAGGCCGGACCTTATATGGACGACCCTGCTGAGGATTAAGTCTTGGCCGACCCGACTTAGGCTGACCCTTATCTAAATGACCCTATTGAGGATTAAGCCATGGCCGACCCTGCTGAGGTTAACCCTTATCTGGAAGACCCTGCCAATGATTAAGCCGAGGCTGACCCTGCTGAGGCCGACCCTGCCAATGATTAAGCCGTGGCCGACCCTACTGAGGCCAACCCTTATCTGGACGACCTTACTGAGGATTAAGCCATGGCCGACCCTGCTGAGGCCGACCCTTATCTGGATGACCCTACTGAGGATTAAGCTGTGGCCGACCCTACTGAGGCTAACCCATATCTGGATGACCCAGGCAATGATTTAGACATGGTTGACCTTACTGAGGCCGACCCTTATATGGACGACCCTGCCGAGGATTAAGTCGTGGCCGACCCTACTAAGGCCAACCCTTATCTGGACGACCCTACTGAGGATTAAGCCATGGCTGACCTTACTAAGGACAACCCTTATATGGATGACCCTGCTAATGATTAAGCCGTGGCCGACCCTGCTGAGGCCGACCCTTATCTAGATGACTCTGCTAATGAATAAGCCATGGCCGACCCTTATCTGGATGACTTTATTGAGTATTAAGCCATAGTTGACCCTTATTTGGATGACCCTGCTGAGGATTAAGCTGTGGCTGACCCTACCGAGGCCCTTGTGACAATTCATCCATGAGATGTGATGACCATTGTCCTAAGAGATGAGGGTACATTTTGGTCATATCAATTACCCCCTATCCCTTAGTCTTTAATGTAGATAGAAGGCTGAGGGATAAAGTATCTTTGGGCTGAAAAGTTGATGAGACTTTCTTTCATGTGGTGGGAGAGGTCGAGGGTGCTTGGGTTATAAGACCTCTGACGCTTAAATCTTTCTCTGTACTTGGCACAAATTGATGGTACCGCTATTGGTTGGCCTTAGCCGAGAGGTCCTTTCTATGATGAGACTGAGATCATAAGCTAGTCCTTTGGCAGGATGAGGTTGTGTTGGTCCAGGCCGAGATGATGAGTCGGTCTTCTGATAGGACAATTGGCGGTAATGAGATCATCGGATGTAGTGTCATGGATGAGGTCGAGGCTTCCTGTGTCGACCCCTAGGTCGAGTCATAATATCTCTATGTCTAATGCTTTATCAAGGTCAGCCTTGATCGAGGGGTCCCAATCTTGGACAAGGGTATACTTGGGCATATCACTGATGTTTGTCTCTAACCAAGACAAATATTTTCAAAGTATGAGATCACCAAGTTAATGATGTTTCAGATATGAGACCACCAAGTTAATGATGTTTATCTCAGATATGAGGCCACCAAGTTAATATGTTAACTCTCATGTCACCAAGTTAATGATGTTTCAGATATGAGATCACCAAGTTAATGATGTTTGTCTCAGATATGAGGCCACCAAGTTAATAATGTTAACCTCATGTCACCAAGTTAATGATGTTTCAGATATGAGATCACCAAGTTAATGATGTTTGTCTAAAATATGAGTCCATCAAGTTAATGATGTTAACTCTCATGTTACCAAGTTAATGATGTTTCAGATATGAGATCACCAAGTTAATGATGTTAGGTCTCATGTCACTAAGTTAATGATGTTTCAGATATGAGATCACCAAGTCAATGATGTTTGTCTCAGATATGAGGCCACCAAGCTAATGATGTTAACTCTCATGTCACCAAGTTAATGATGTTTCAGATATGAGATCACCAAGTTAATGATGTTTGTCTCAAATATGAGGCCACCAAGTTAATGATGTTAACTCTCATGTCACCAAGTTCATGATATTTCAGATATGAGATCACCAAGTTAATGATGTTTGTATCAGATATGAGGCCACCAAGTTAATGATGTTAACTCTTATGTCACCAAGTTACTGATGTTTCATATATGAGATCACCAAGTTAATGATGTTTAAGGTATGAGGTCATCAAACTAAGATGTTTCACCTCAGACCTTATCACCAAATTATGATGATTTAAGGTGTGAGGTCATCAAACTATGGTGTTACCCCTATAAATTTCACCAAATTAATGATGTTTAAGGGCTGAGGTCATCAAACTAAGATGTTTCACCTCAGACCTTGTCACCAAATTATGATGTTTTAAGGTCTGAGGTCATCAAACTATGATGTTACCCCCATAAATTTCACCAAATTAATGATGTTTAAGGTCTGATCTTGTCACCAAATTATGATATTTAAGGTCTGAGGTCATCAAACTAAGATGTTTTACTTCAGACCTTGTCACCAAATTATGATGTTTAAGGTCTGAGGTCATAAAACTATGATGTTACCCCCATAAATTTACTATGATGAAACAGAGTATTGACACAGGAACTGCGCCTCATTAACATTCTCTTCATAAAATGATACATGTTATACAAGACAATAACTGTAACATCATATGTAATACTTCTTTAGGTGATCAGCGTTGCATGGATTGGAGAAAGGTTCCCCTTCGAGGTTTTCTAGCTAGTAGGTACTAGGTACAACCTCATCGACTAATTTGTAAGGACCATGCTAGTTCGAGTGGAGCTTATTTTCTTTCTGCAACGTCTTCTTTAGCACTAAGTTTCCCACAACTATAGGTCTTGATTTCATCCTCTTCTTTGGAAGCCATGACTTCTTCGGCATTCATGACCTTACCAGCTGTTGCCATCAGCTCGACTATAGATTTCGGAGGGTCTTCAGTAAGCTTCCATAGTAGCTTTTCCTTCTGAAGTCCTCCAATGAGAGCTGTCATAGCTATACTCTCTTCGTAATCTTCCACTTCTAGCTTTTCTTTGTTAAATCTTGTAATGTAGTCTCTTAGGCTCTCATTCTTTCCCTGCTTGACGTACAACAAATGAGTGGTCTTCTTTTAAGGTCTTACACCAAAACAAAAGTTGTGAATAAACCGTTCAACCAAGCCCTTAAAGTTCCCAATAGAGTTCTTTGGAAGAGAAGTAAACCAAATATGTGCAGCTCCTGTTAAAGTGCTTGAGAAGGCCCTGCATCTCATCTCATCTGGGATTGAATAAATGTTTGTTGTAGACTGGTACATCTCTATATGATGCACAGGGTTGGAACTACCATCATACTTAGGAGACACCATTGGTGGTTTGAATTTGGCAAGGGTTGGGAAGTTCACAATTCGTGCTACAAATGGGGAGCCTTCTGAGAAGCCTCTTTGTAGTGGGTCTCGGCTTTTGATAAGGTTACCTATCTTCTCTTCAAGACGTTGAATGGAGTCATTCCATGGCTTTGCGATGTTGACCAGGATGAGGTTATCCCCGACCACCTCCAAGGGGTGAACTGAGGGTTCCCCAACCGTTGCACAATATTGGCTATTGATCTCCTCTTGATCCCTGTGTCGGCCATGATGGGGTCGGCCATGATGGGGTCTGCCATGATGAGGCTGATGTTCCCCATCTTCCCTTTGTGAGCATGATACACATCTTGACCTGGATAACCTCTGCCTCAGGTCATTAACTGGATCGAAACTTTTAAAGGCTGACCCTCTGCTCAAGAGATCAAAAGCTGATCCTCTTTGTTGGGAACCACCATCTCTTCTACCCCCACAACCTCGACTTTATTGGATAGGACGTACAGTGTTGTTCAAAACCTCATACGGCTCCCAGCAGTCCTCTGGAGCATCTTTTGCCTCCATATAATCATACCTATCCTCAAGGCAAGGGTTTCCTTGCCTCCCCCGACGTAAACGCCTAGGGTCAGTAACGTCCCTCCTCCGTTGAGGGGTAGGATGGTCTTTTCTCGGTGCTTGGGGTGGTCCCCTGGCTTCAGGATGGGGTTGAACAGTTGTCGGAGTAATCATCTCTAGTGAGACCCCAGGTGTCCTCATCAAATTTTGACTGAGTTGTGCAAATTGCTCTTTTATTGCTTGTTGTGTTGCAACCAAGGACCTCAAGGTTGCTGCCACCTCAGCCATTTCGGAATGGGGTGGTGTCAGGCTGGACTGTGGTATCGATTGGTGATCGATGGTTTACAAAGTTCACACTTATTACTTATTTATGCATGGTGATTATTTCATTTATTGTGATTGTATAGTTTATTCGTATTATTTATATTACTTTGTTATTGCGACAATGATGGTTAGAATGAACCATAGTGAGATTCCTGTTATATTTTAGTAGAGGATTGGTCACCCGATATTAAAATAGGCGGGTTGTCACGAACACTGGGTGATGAATTGTATTCATTGGCGGTTGTATCCCAAAACACAATTGCAGTTCGATTATTACTTTGCAACCGATCATTTGTTTGATTAACATACGTGGTGCAAAGTGCTTAGTCTCGTGTTGAGACATGTTTTAACTGTGAACCATTGGAATTGGAACGAATGTAATTTTTTTAAACAAATTTAATTTGAAGGGTTTTGAAACTGGGATGAATGGTAAAAAACTTATAGAAATGAACTCATATTTATACAAAAAAAAAAACGTTATTGTTTTAGAGATAAATAAAGCGATTGGGGGTGAAAATATATTTTGATAAATAGTCATTTATTGCATGTAGAGCAATGTTTTCCCAATAAATCTTTTTTCATCATTTTCAGGTGGAACATCTTGTTCCCCTTAAGAACGGCCCCACAAAACTCAAACTAGTCAGTTACTATTGCATTTCAAAATATAGTAAACTTTACGGTACCAAATCCCATATTTAACCATTTGCATACCCATAGCATCTGTGAAAACAACTTATTTAGACACCTATAATACCCATAAGGGTTGCTCTAATTACACCATCTATAATGTATTTTTGCATACTCAAATTGCTCAAATACAATTTTTCTCTCCCCAAAAATTAATTTCTTACATAGCAATAAGCAAAATAGTAATTCTCCGAAAAAGGAAGTGCCACAAGAAGAGTGGAAAAAAATTAAAAAAAATAAAGAATTCCCAAAAAAAAAACTAGGTTTGCGAGGCAAGTGAAGTGTCGCGGGAGCCTATTTTCCCACTTTCAGATTAGTAATTTTTTTAAAATATTTTGTAACCCAATTTGTTAACACGGAAAACATTTGCAAATATCTCTCGAGATCCAAAAACATAAAAATAAATCAACAAATATATCATTTTGTTAATATGCCGACGACTCTAGGCATATTTTTTCTTATCAAACCCGGTCTATGTTTTTTAAGATCCGAGATCGGATATGATAATTCAGAGTCGTTATAATTTGAATTTGGTCCAAATAAGGTTTGCTTACTGGCTAATTCAAGTTAGAGCTAATTTAGTTGATTTTTTCAATCCAAATAAATTCTACTTACGGTTTCCTTACTTATGTAAAAAATCTCATTTTTTACATTTTTGATTTGTTTTTGTCATATCATTCCATGCAATATTAACAATATGAACCTACATATAAGCCTAAAACCTATAATATAAACCTTATTTATTTTTTATATATGCCCAAATCAATCCGGTCTGAACCCAAATTTTAAAACTCCAAACTGAAATTCTATGCTTATTAATTGAGACCCTAGCAAGATCAAATTTTAAAAAATCCAAAAAGTTTATCTGGTCCGGTTGATTTTTTCGTATACCTTCAATCCATTCAATTTTATACACAACCCTAAATAGTAATTTTGGAATTCATATGAAAGTGATCCGAAATAAAAACAAGAAATCAAGTTAATGTCGATAGTGTTTTGCAAAGGGTTGTGTTATGTAACACTTGTGTTAAAATTGTAACTTTTCCTTGTCATATTTTTATGTCATGTTATGTTTACTAGATATGAAAATTATATATTATGTTAAAGATTATTTTCATTTTTGAGTTCAATGCATGTTTGTAATTTGGGTTTAAAGTCTATAAATTTTCACCTTTAAGTTCAAGTTTTACTTTTTGCCACACTTTTCAGAGAAAACTATTTCAAAAAATATTAAAAAGATCGTAAATAGTGAAACTGATATCAAAACACGATTGTGCAAATTTTGAAACTTAAACTATAAAAATACATAACTGACGGACTCCAAAATACAAATAACATATATGTTATGATTTCATGTCATATTTAAATGAGTTGTGTTTATGTAACGTAAAATAAATAAGGATCTTTTCATTTTAGTCCTCAACCAATATTTTTTTTACTCTAGTTCACTTATATATTTTTTGGGATCTGAAGTCCCTCCCCCGTAATGTATACCTTATAAGTTAGGGTATATATACAAACTTAACACGTGAATATTACAAACCTTCACATACAAATTATAAGTTTTTCCGAAAAAACATCATATATTTTTTACAATATTTTCGTATATATTATTGAGAATCGAATATACATTAAAAAAAGAGGTACCGTAGTACCCAAAAATAATGTAAGTTGACTTGAGAAAAAAAATTATAGTCCAAAAAGTTAAGCCAAAAAATTCAAAATAAATATGATATGTCCTTGTCTTTGAGATTTTTAAAGTGCACTTGAAATACTTAAGTACAAGTTTCTATAACTTAGTAAACTTCCTTTATAGAAAGAATTATATTTTGAAACTAGGCGTAAGTCCGCACGATGCGTAAGAGAAGCACAATGCGCGATGCATAAGTAAGGAAAAATATGGATCGAAAATTTAGATTAAGAAGATATTTTTTCACCACCATGTTGAAATATTTGTTCGAACAATACACATACAATATGAAGGTAAGAAAGAAGTAAATCAATATTATAAGCAAATCAAGTATTCTATTTCTACATCCTTATTAAAAAATAACAATAAAAATAATATTATAAGAATAAAAATTAAAAACGAAAAGTTAATATGACAACAAAGAACTACCCCTAATCCTTTTCACTATTTCCTACTATATTCTAAAGCAGTGAGATTCAAAAATTCATTCTCTAAAAAGATTTCACCCATTGATTTTAACTTAAGAGAAAGAAATAGAAAAAATCGAGTTAAATATAATCGTTAAAAAAGGTCACAAACTATGAGAAATTGTTGCCTATTGAGTTATAGACATCCAAACCATAAGAAAATCCAAATCCTAACAGCACCTTAATATCACTATAAGTTCTAATAATTTGTAGGTGATTGTTGCCGCGATTTGATTTAATATAAATTTCTCACGGTTGGTTGTAGTTGAATATGTATGCATGTGAGTACATAATGCGGGTGCAACACGGTGCGACGATTTAAGAATCTGGAAAAATAGGATTTGGATGCGTCAGATAATAAATAATAATATAAAATATAATTTATATTGTGGCTTAATTTTGCATAGGCAACACAATAATTTTTGTAGAAACAATAATATTCATAAATATCTAAAATAAAAATAATAAATATCACAAAAATGTTTGACAATGATATTGTCATCCAGAAAATAATTTTTTTCCAAACTACTTCTACTCGTTAATTTCACCAGTTATGAAATCCAAGCATGCCTTGCATCAAGGTTTTCAAACCCCACTTCATATTAATCATAAAAAACTTAGCCAGTACTATGATGTGAGGTCAGAATATGTTGAGTGTTGATTTGCAATTGCACGCTCATCTTGAACTTCCAGATTCACAACAATGATTTTGTCAATGATAAATTTCCATCACTTTAACAAAAATTTAGAAAAATAACCAAGGAACATATGAATATATTAAAAAAAGAACATATAAATTTTATTATGCTAGAAACAACTTAAAGGATAGTTAAACAAAAGTTTCATAATAAAGTTGTGGTGGTGTACTTTACCTTATCTTTAAATGCTTAATTTCGTAATTTTTAGAAATATTAAATTAAAAATACATTAAAGAAGATTGTGCAGACCCATTTGGTGCATTACCACCAGCTAATGCTCTTAGCAAAAAGTTTCTTTAAGCCTCCATATCGTCTAAATTACAATTATCTTCATGAGAATAATTGTGAAATAAACGACTTCTAATAGAAAAATTGTCTTATAGTTATAAAATTGTGCAAAAATTAACCTGATATATAAAGCTGCATCATATTTTTTTTTTGGTAAATAGTGAAATAGAAAGCGGTTGTATAAAGCTTACATCACGCAGAAACATAGGCCATCGAGGCAACAGAGAACAACGCAAGAAGAAAGAACAAGAATAGAAAAACTGGAACAACCTGACTACATAATAGGGTTAGCTAGGATCCACCGCATGGTATTGGGGAACTTTCTCAATTTTCACAAAAGCCTCCTCCTGGACTTTAGTCTCCCGTGCCAGCCAATTCGCACCCCGAATCATACCAGGATTGACATAAATGAAGTCAACCCCCACCATTCTCATGAGCTCATAGCAGTCGATCCTGATATTTAATTTCATGAAACAATAGACAAAAAATGCCCAACAAAAATTTAAAATGGTACAAGCCCTTCAAATTCATCAAATCCAAAGAACTTCCATTACCAATCATTAGGCTATTTACCTCACCCATTCCCTTTCCTACTAACCGCCAATTTTGCTAGAAATTCCCACAACTCTAGCTCCCTAACCGTAATAACCAAAATTTTCACAAATACAATTGCAGTCATTAAACACACTTCAAACCAAGTAGCCATAACTTGGTACTTCAAGCACCGAGTCCTCACCCGTCTCAACAAACTCTCAGACTGTGACAGCCACTTATGACTCTATCCCACCGTTTCTCTCCTCCATCTCCGCCACCGATTCATCCAAAAAATCCTTCGTTAGAAAACAATGCGTTCATTTAATAAATCTTCTATCCGAAACCGACAACGACGCTCTTTATCCTTTCCTCTCAAAGATTTCCTCAGCCGTAATACATCGCCTCTGTGACCCTGACTTCGCCATGTGTTCTTCTTGTGTCAACGCCATCGCCTCCATATCATCCCAGATCACCAAATCTATTTTCACACATATTATTTAACCATTAATTGAATAAGGTGTGCGCGACACAATATAAACAACAGATTACTTGAAGGTGTGAATTGTCCTGAAATTAACTAATTTATCAACAACTATTTCACCTCTTCCATCACAGATGATGCGAGGTAATTTAAGGGATTGGGCACCAGCTTTGATAGACAATAAAAGGGGCAGAGGGATCTAATGTATATATAGAGAGGGGTAATAGAGGAGGTGGGAAGACATGAGAATATCAAGTGAAGAGACGATGGAGGTCTCAATTGTAAATGAAGACTGAGAGTCGTATAATAAAAATAAATGGGCCTCCTCGATCACTGTGAGATAATAGTAGCACTGAAAAAGGAGAGAGAGACTAACAAAATGTTATAAAGTGAGAGAGAAGAGGTGATTGACATTAGGAAGAGACCCACGTGGATAGTCTAGTTGATGCTTAACATTAACTCTAGTTTTGCATTTTTATAATATGTATACATACTAGTATGAGACCCGTGCGATGCACGGAATCACATATATACTTAGATATATCAACATTACAAATAAATAAGTACACACAATTTTCTTCTCAATATACAAAAGATTAAAAATGGTTTGATTATAACATTTAAGTGTGTAAATTAGCATTTAGTGAATTGAGTAATGATCATAATAAGGCGCACCATCCTCACACAAAGCAACACACAACTTTATATTATTTTTAGGAAACATGAATGTGTTGAAACAATAAAAAAGGAAACAGGAAAAAAAATTGAGCAAGTATATTAAAAATCTATTTTGAGTGCAAACTAAGACCATTCATATAAACTACTTCTTAAGAACATACACCAATAAAAAATAAATCACATTTTCTCTAAGATATACTGTGTACACAACTCTGCAAAATCATATTCACTCTGTGTATCAATTCACATAATCAGCACCATACAACCGCACACTTGATTCCCTATGAGCAGTTGGATCAAAATTAAACCTACATTCATCAGATTGATGGCAGAACCGTTGGATATAAAATGATGAGGACTCTTATTTATATTTTTTTGCACACATGCTGGTAGAATTTATGTCCATTGATAAGAGTAAGATCCAATGGTGCCTAATGCTTGATCCATGTGAGTTTTAATTATCAGATCCTTGTGAATTTGACTTACCAATACGATGTGCTTATCGACTTTATGCAATTAGGAGAAAAATTAACCATCTTTATCAAGCTAGGGCTATATATATAATACATTGTAGATGGGTGTGTATATATATATACGCGATTGAGAAGAGGAGAAAGATACGTGATATGTGATATGATGTAGGTATTGTATTGTATTGAAAGTCTCAGTTAGGTGGGAGAGATATAGGGCTTAGAGGTAACCCGAAACAAACCGGTTGACACACAAATCTCACAGCCCAACCCAATATCTAAACAGATCAACATATAAAACACACAGTCGGCCGCTCAGATGAAGAAAAAACTTTACAAAACTCATATTTTCCCAAAAAAAAAACAGAGCAAAAAAACACCAGACTAAAAAACCTTATACATCATTTTTCAACTCAAAACTCCTGAACTCCAAACAATCCCCATTCACACCGCGAAACAACCACCAAGGCAAGAAAGGAAGTGTAACCCATAAGCTATGAACAAACATAAAATAATTTTTTTTCATAAACCATACCCAAGAAGATAGTCAAATTTTTTCTTCTCAAATCTCTACACCACCACCATAACCAAACATATCAGGAGCAACAAAAGACAATCATATAAAGTGATTTAGAAAAGAACGAATACAAATAAAAAAAAGGCGATGAGGTAGATCTTTTTCTCCAGCGTCAAATCACATTTTCATGATTTAAATCGTGACATTTTCTTTGTGTTCTTCGTCCTGTTAAGAAAAACGTGGCCTTGCCTCCATCAAAGTAGGGCAAAGAAGTCAACAAAACAGCCCACAATTTGAAACAGTTATGGGATGAAATGGTACGATTGTGGGACTTTTAACAAAGCAAAAGAAACAGGGGATCGGTGCCAAAAAAATGTTGAAACAGGACTGCATACAGAATACCTAAGAGATATAGGCGGGAAGTGGGTGAGATGTGTTCCGAGATTTTTGGTAGTGGTGAAACCGAATGGTTGATCTGTATTTTGAAAGTGGATAGCTCTTGCAATAAAAATTGACGTGGTTAACTCAAATGTCCTCTCTCTCCTAATGAGAGAGCTTGGAGTAATATTAGGCCTTCTCAATCATGACGTGGCACGTTAAAATTAACCCTCTCAAAACTAATGAGCTATTATATATAGAGAAAAGATATATCACTCTCCCTCATAATGAAGTTGTATCAATAATTATTCTTATGAACTGTTATAATTTAGTACACGTGGGAATTGAACTCACAATTTTAATGTGTACAACAAATATTTTGAGTCTTGAATTTTGTTCTTGAAAAATGATTTAGATAATTTACAGCGTGTATTAGATATTTGCTCTTTGATATGGTGAATATTGGGTATCGTAGCAAAATAAAAATCAATGCGCAAATGGCTAAAGCCATGTAAACGTCGACATTTCGTATCCTGAAATCTCACACGAAATATAGTGTTTTGATTGAGATTTTTCCTTTATATCATACCACACCATTTGCCTTTATCTTATAATTGATAGAAATGTCAAACTAATGTGTTTAATGAAAAATAAAGAGAAAAAGACATTGTTTTGACTTGATTGTCTTGATTTCAGTGAGAATAAATTTTAAGAAGTGATTAATTACATTCATACCATATCAACTTGTTATTTATGCTAGTTTATGCCTGTGCTGTACATTTTTTATACAAATACTTGCATGCATACCCCCGCGATGTGGGGTCCTTTTTTTTTAATGAAATTGTTAAAATATACATTACAAATACCAAAAAAGTGTTACTGAAATCATAAAAAACTTTTTATTCAGTGAATAAAAAATTCATACGCAATGAACTTTTTCGAACATAACCCTAATGGTAAATGTGGTCAAAATATGACCAAGTGAAGCAACAAATCCAAAATTTAAAAAATAAATCCACCTACCTAAACTACGGTCTGAGGTTGGAAGTGTATTATTTTTTTTCCATGTAAAAAAAATTTGTGTGTTTAACACAAAAAAACAGGGAGAGATAGAGAGAGGTGAATGAGTTTCCCTGATTTCTTAAATATTAAATTTTTGCAAAAAAAAAAATGGACATGTGAGAGTTAGTTGTGTTATGAAATACAACAACTAAAATTTCATTGCATCCTTACCTCATTCAAATTTATCAACTCCTTTGATTGCCAGGAGAGCATAGTAAATATCAACAGCTTCTCCGATGGTATGTTGAACCCTAACAGTTCTCCTAAAATATAGACCCCTTGTTGTTCAAAGGCTTGTCGCTCCTGTTGGTTATCTATAAAACAATATCACATTATTTGGCACAACTTTTCATAAGCTAAAAATTTTATCCTAACATCACAAATTCAACCCATATTAGAAAAACACAAAATTGTACATCCAAAAATTTCACTTGCTTCATTCAAACTTTGGAATCTACAGAAAAGGGAATTAAAAAAGAATCATGGCAATCCTGATAGGTAGTTTCAGAGGAAAGCCCGATAAAATGGTTATAACTAAACAAAAAACATAATTAAATATCCTAAAAATATAATTGTAATTGAATCGAATATATACGAATCTCAGTTAAAAAATTAACTGGTGGAAACAATAGATGAAACGATTTGGGAGTCACCTTAGAAAAAGAGAGTCGGATTCTCCTCATTTCCATCAATCACACAGTCCACTCATTTTGCTCTATAAATATTGTTATAAGGTAATTCAGGCCTAAACTTCTAAAGGACATTGCCTTATCCACGACCATTTCATTTGGGAAAAAAATATGAGTGTCCATTAGATTGTACTACTTTTTTAAAAAATTGAATAATGTTAAATGGTAACAATGATAAATAATAAAAGTTACCCTATATAATATCAATAACAACACTTATGTATAATGTGAATAACATGAACAAATCATGAGGATAAAATAAATTTGTTCTTATTCATAAATAAATATATTGAATAAGGTTAACAATGACAAATCTTAAAAGTTAACCCATATAATGTCAAAAACAACACTTATTGGAAAAAAAAGCTGCGAACGAATTTTGTAAACATCAGAATTCAAACAACATCATTCGTAATTAATTATGGGGAAATATTCATTCTCCTTTAGTTCATTAGTTTAACAACAAAATGAATAATTTTAAATGGGTACAATGAAGAATCATAAAAATCACCCTATATGTAGTCAATAAAATGAACTAATCATGAGGTGAAAATTTATTAGTTCTTATTCGTAAAGGAAAAAGTAATTAATTAGAAAAAAATAATTCATGAAGAGTACTTTTTTTACTAACCACAAAATGAGCAGATATCAATAGATGAATTGTTTATATAAAAAATTAAGATTAAAACTTATGAAGACATATCGAAATTTCACATAATAACTAAAAATTAAATGAAATTGAAAATTTTGGAGACTGGGTTAAATGCCTGGGTATTTACGAAAGAGACAAAGATGGGTGAAATCATCGACCTTATTAAGAATTAAATAGTTTAGCCAGATGAATTTTTAGATCCATTGTAATTGGTGGTTTTGTGATGCAGGGATGGTGTTAGGTTTATCGCACTGGATGGGAGGAGGAGAGGATGTAATAAATCTGGGTCAAATCTTCATTGGATGGTATTGGGTCAGAGCTTGAGAGGTGGAGGGGGGGTGTAGGGGCTGATTGACATGGCTAATGAATTAAAGAGGAAATGAAGTTTGTGGGTTGTTAAATAGAAAATATCTCATCCTTATTTTATATATCAGGCTAGACATAGAAGAGGAATGGAGAAGGACAAATACAGAGGAGGGTGATGAGTTGGAATATTAAAATTTAGTCATAGAGAGATTAGGAGACCTACGCAAAAAGACTTTTGAGAGAGGGAGAGAGAAAGAATTACCATCCCATTAATTATCATTGTACATATGACTTTCTGTAGATGTGACAAATATCCTCATCCCATTCCACTGTCAACTTTAATTATATACTATAATTTGTGGATCTGTCAATTCAAGTGATGCGAATTCTCTTACAACTTAATTTCGTAGTTAGTGACAGATATTCAAAAGTGTCATAGTTTTGGTTTGGGGTGTTAGCGGTTCGGTTCGGTCCGATTTTGAGGTATTTTTAGAACCGGACCACAATAATTGGTCCTAAAAAAATCTGGACCGAGATCGTGTTGGAGATTTTTAAAATAAGAGAGTAAGAGTTTTTTGGGTGTAAAAGCCTTAAGAGCTTGTCCCACATTGGAAGTGTGTGGAAGAGGTGGGAAGCTAACCCAAATATAAAAGGGGATAGTATCCCACATTGGAAAATGTACAAAGCTAAGTGTCACCACTAAGCTATAAAAGGGGTGGGCAACCTTTGAGTCCCACATTGGAAAAATGTTAAGAATTTGTACACTTAATAAGTACAAATGGAAGATGAAGAGTTAATTCATCTAGCATTTAAGAGGCTATTCAAGAGACCTCAATACGGTGCGAAGCACCGTACGCACAAGCACACGCGCGCGCGCGCGCGCGTGCGGGTGCGGGGCAGTGGGCTGTAGAGGCGCTAGTGGCGCACTTTGCACTTCGCACGCCGCGTGTCCGCAGTGGTAGCTCGGGCGCGGTCACTTTTTGGTTGACCCGTGCAAAACCGATTCGATATTATTATACCTGTTCGGAAAGGACTTAAGACTGTTGGTAATTAACAGTCATACCTGTTCGGAACTGACTTAATTCAACAGTCATGACTCTTGAAGACAAAGCCTTTCATTTCTATAAATAAAGGTTGCCTAAAAATGGAATTACATTGATAACAAAAACTAGTTTCAGATTTCCATACCCTGCTATTTCTCTCTTACAATTTTCAGGAGATAAAAATTCTCTTATTCTGTTTTGTGCACATAAACAGAATAAGAACTTGATTGACTGTTCTTCGCTGCTACATCCAAGGGCTGTCTTCAAATATACAAGTTGCAGACAGTGCAATTGCTTCATTGTATCTTGAGTACGGATTTGCTGATTTCCGTTTGTATACCGAAATTCTTTGTGTGGGGCAAATACTGTATTTAGGAAAGTGACATCACGCCTTGAAGTTTTATAGTGACTATTCAAAAATTACATTGTTGTATTGAAGTTGACATTTTTGAGATATATAAAGAGTTCCATTTCTGTATTTGCATTCATAATTTCCAACAATCTAAATACAGTATTCAGAAATGGCTGACTCTTCCAAGTCACTTAGACAAATAACAGAAAGCTTTGTCAAGTTGGACCGTTTTGATGGTGGTAATTTTCTGCGTTGGCAGAAAAAGGTTCATTTTCTTCTAACAACATTGAAGATTGTATATGTCTTGTCACAACCGAAACCAAATGAAGATGAAGATGAAACCGTGGAACAGACTAGGCAACGCACAAAATGGGAGACCGATGATTACTTGTGTCGTGGTCACATTCTCAATGCACTTGCTGATAATTTGTTCGACTTGTACCAAAATGTTGGGACTGCAAAAACTTTTTGGGAAACATTGGAGACCAAATATCTAACGGAAGACGCTACAAGTAAGAAGTTCCTTATCGGTCAGTTTCTAAGCTTTAAAATGCATGATAATAGGCCTGTGCTAGAACAATTTCATGACATTCAACGCATCATAAATCATTGCAAACTGAAAAAATTAAATATGGATGATAATGTAATTGTTGCTGCCATAATTGAAAATCTTCCTCCTTCTTGGAAAGACTATAAGAAAGAACTCAAACACAAAAAGGAGGATCTTTCACTTGAAGAATTAGAGACTCATTTAAGAATTGAACAAAGAGTCTCGAATTCTAGATGGTAAAGAGGAACAAGAAAATTCTGTTTCTAAGGTCCATGTGGTGGAGGAAGGAAAGGAGCAAAAATATGGCAATCATGGAAAAAATAACAAGCGGAAGAATTTTTCAAATAATTCTAAAGCAAACAAAAAGAAGAAAGGAAATTGTTTTCATTGCAACAAACCAGGTCACTTCAAGAAGGATTGTCGTGAGTTTAAGAAACTAAAGGAAAAAGGAGGGACATCAGACACAAAGCAAAAATTTGCTGCTATGATATCCGAGGCTAATATGCTTGGAGAAGACAACTCTTGGTGGGTTGATTCTGGTGCCACAAGGCATGTTTGTAAGGACAAGAACTTGTTCTCTGCCTATGAAACAGTGGAAGGAGATGTTCTCTATATGGGAAATTCATCTACAGCTGCGGTTAAAGGCAAAGGGACAGTGGATCTCGAATTCACTTCCGGGAAAATCCTTAGCCTCACCAATGTTTTTCATGTTCCTGATGTTAGGAAAAATTTAGTTTCTGGAAGTCTTCTTAACAAATTTGGCTTTAAGCTTGTATTTGAGTCAGACAAATTTATTCTGACTAAGAATGGTACCTTTGTAGGCAAAGGATATTTGTATGAGGGCATGTTTAAGCTCAATATCAATGAAAAGGATTCTTCTGCTTATATCGTTGATTGTCTTTCATTATGGCATAGTCATTTAGGACATTTTAATACAAAGAAAATGCATTTCATGGTTAATTTAAATTTAATTCCTAAATATGAGAATGATATGAATGAAAAGTGTAAAATATGCATGCAAACTAAAATAACAAGATTGCCTTTTCCAAAAATAGAAAAAACTACATCTTTGTTGCAATTAATACATAGTGATGTTTGTGATTTGCATGGAACGCCTACTAGAGGTGGTAGTAAATATTTTGCTACATTTATTGATGACTTTTCAAAATATTGTTACGTATATCTTTTAAACTCTAAGGATGATGTGCTTAATAGATTTAAGACATATAAAAATGAAGTTGAAAATCAATGTGATTCTAAAATAAAATGTCTTAGATCTGATAGAGGTGGTGAATATCACTTTCCTCAATTTTGTGAAGATATGGGAATTATACATGAAGTTACTGCACCTTATACACCACAACAAAATGGAGTAGCAGAAAGAAAAAATAGGACACTAACTGAAATGGTTAATGCTATGCTTTCTTATTCTGGTTTAAGTAAAGGTTTTTGGGGAGAAGCACTTTTAACTGCATGTCATATTCTGAATAGAATACCTGTTAAAGATAATAAGAAAACTCCTTACGAATTATGGAAGAATAGAAAACCTAATTTAGGTTATCTTAAAGTTTGGGGTTGTAGAGCTATTGTAAGACTACCTGAAACTAAGAGAAAGAAATTAGGAAGCAAAGGTGTTGAGTGTATTTTCATAGGTTATGCACAACATAGTAAAGCCTATAGATTTTTGGTTAGTGAACCTAATGATTCTGTTGAGGTAAATACAATAATTGAATAGAGAGATGCAATTTTTTATGAACAAAGGTTTTCTTCTATTCCTAGAATTAATAATGAAAAAGAAGTAAACACTCCTTCACAGTTACCTGTAACTCCACCAGTAGAACAAGAAGAGATTAGAAAAAGTAAAAGACCTAGGAAAGAAAAAAACTTTGGTCCCGACTTTGTAGTCTATCTTGTTGAAGGAACTAGAGATACATCTTGTAATCAATATGCTTTGACTCTTAGCGTTGAAACAGACCCACAAACTTATAGTGAGGCAATTAAGTCTGTAGATTCAGCATTTTGGAAAGAAGCTATAAATGATGAAATGGATTCAATTTTGGGAAATAAAACTTGGAAATTAGTAGACTTACCTCCAGGATCTAAACCCATTAAGTGTAGATGGAGTTTTAAAAAGAAAATGAAAATAGATGGAACAATTGATAAATTCAAGGCTAGATTGGTTGCTAAAGGTTTTACACAAAAAGAAGGAATTGATTATTTTGATACCTATGCACCTGTTGCTAGAACCGCCACTATTAGAATTTTAATTGCATTAGCATCTATATATAATTTTGAGATTCATCAAATGGATGTGAAAACTGCCTTTTTAAATGGTGACTTAGAAGAAGAAATTTACATGGAACAACCTGAAGGGTTTGTTATGCCTGGACAAGAAAACAAAGTATGTAAACTTATTAAGTCCTTATATGGCCTAAAACAAGCACCTAAACAATGGCATGAAAAATTTGATAAAGTCATTATTTCTTATGGTTTTAAAATTCATGAATCTGATAAGTGTGTTTATAGTAAATTTGCTAATGGTAAAGGTGTGATCATTTGTTTATATGTAGATGACATGTTAATTCTTGGTACTGATTTAGAAAGCATTAATAATACTAAGAGTTTTTTGTCTTCTAAATTTGATATGAAAGATATGGGTGTAGCTGATGTCATATTAGGAATGAGAATAATAAGGAAAGATAAAAATATAATGCTCACTCAATCTCATTATGTTGAGAAAATTTTAAAGAAATTTAATCAGTTTGATTGCACACCTGGTAGTACACCTTTTGAACCACAGCTAAAGATGATCCCTAATAATGGTAGAGCTATTTCACAATTGGAATATGCACGAGTAATTGGTAGTTTAATGTATGCCATGACATGTACTCGACCTGATATTGCTTATGCTGTTGGTAAATTAAGTAGATATACTAGTAATCCAAGTTTATTGCATTGGCATGCTGTCAATAGAATATTAAAATATTTGAAAGGAACTATGGACTATGGTATATACTATAGTGGATATCCTTCAGTATTATAAGGATTTTCTGATGCCAGTTGGATAACTGAGCGGGAGGATCATTCCTCAACAAGTGGATGGATTTTCACTCTTGGTGGAGGAGCTGTTTCTTGGGGATCAAAGAAACAAACTTGTATAGCTGACTCTACTATGGCAGCTGAGTTTGTAGCATTAGATGCAACTAGTAAAGAGGCAGAATGGATAAGGAATTCATTAATTGAAATTCCAGTTTGGCCAAAACCAATGCCTCCAATATCTATACATTGTGATAGTGAGTCTACACTTTCCAGAGCTTATAGTAAAGTGTATAATGGAAAGTCTAGACATATTGGCCTGAGACATAGTTATGTCAGACAAATGATTACAGATAGTGTAATCACAGTGGATTATGTAAAATCAAGTCAAAATTTAGCTGATCCTTTTACAAAAGGTCTTGCAAGAGGACTGGTGTCTAAGACATCAATAGGGATGGGACTAAAGCCCATTAATAATAATCACTCTTGATGGAAACTCAACTTGAAACTTGATATATTCAAGTCTCAAGTTCAATTATTAAAGTACATCATACGACGTGATTGTAAGCACTATGAAATTTAACATCCCAAGGATAAGTGCTTAGAACATGTAATGAATAATGAAAGAGGATGGGTTTAACCTTAATAGATTTATGGTGTTTTAAGTTACATGGACACCTATGATAATCTACCTATATGAGTGTGGAAGTGGTGCCGCTTCCTATGAGTATTGGGCTTGACTCTAAAGCACTCATGAAATCAAGGTACAGACACAAGGCCTAATTCATGTGTCGGCTTATATGGATAATCAGTGACTAAAAGATTTGTGTGTGAAGACAAATCCGGATAATCAATATAGATTGATAGTTCAAAGACAAGTCTACTATACTTTCATGGTTAACCTTGACGAACCTTCACAGGGTATTGGTTCAAGTCGTGAGACACCAATGCTTATACACAGTCTTACAGACAATCAAAGATTTACAAAACTTATTTTGAAAATGGTGGAGGAATGTTGGAGATTTTTAAAATAAGAGAGTAAGAGTTTTTTGGGTGTAAAAGCCTTAAGAGCTTGTCCCACATTGGAAGTGTGTGGAAGAGGTGGGAAGCTAACCCAAATATAAAAGGGGATAGTGTCCCACATTGGAAAATGTATAAAGCTAAGTGTCACCACTAAGCTATAAAAGGGGTGGGCAACCTTTGAGTCCCACATTGGAAAAATGTTAAGAATTTGTACACTTAATAAGTACAAATGGAAGATGAAGAGTTAATTCATCTAGCATTTAAGAGGCTATTCAAGAGACCTCAATACGGTGCGAAGCACCGTACGCACAAGCACACGCGCGCGCGCGGGTGCGGGTGCGGGTGCGGGGCAGTGGGCTGTAGAGGCGCTAGTGGCGCACTTTGCACTTCGCACGCCGCGTGTCCGCAGTGGTAGCTCGGGCGCGGTCACTTTTTGGTTGACCCGTGCAAAACCGATTCGGTATTATTATACCTGTTCGGAAAGGACTTAAGACTGTTGGTAATTAAAAGTCATACCTGTTCGGAACTGATTTAATTCAACATTCATGACTCTTGAAGACAAAGCCTTTCATTTCTATAAATAAAGGCTGCCTAAAAACGGAATTACATTGATAACAAAAACCAGTTTCAGATTTCCATACCCTGCTATTTCTCTCTTACAATTTTCAGGAGATACAAATCTCTTATTCTGTTTTGTGCACATAAACAGAATAAGAACTTGATTGACTGTTCTTCGCTGCTACATCCAAGGGCTGTCTTCAAATATACAAGTTGCAGACAGTGCAATTGCTTCATTGTATCTTGAGTACGGATTTGCTGATTCCCGTTTGTATACCGAAATTCTTCGTGTGGGGCAAATACTGTATTTAGGAAAGTGACATCACGCCTTGAAGTTTTATAGTGACTATTCAGAAATTACATTGTTGTATTGAAGTTGACATTTTTGAGATATATAAAGAGTTCCATTTCTGTATTTGCATTCATAATTTCCAACAGATCGTACTAAAATAATCGGTCTCGGTTCTATTCGATTTTCAAGCGGTCCGTGTTCGGTCTCGGTCCTATTCGGTTTTCAAACACAATTTCAGAGTTAGTTTCTTTTTCTTTTGCCTTTTATTGATTCTTAATTTGCTAATTTTCGTGTACACATTTTTTTATTGGTGCTTTAATTTATAGTAGAGAGAGTAAAAAACAAAACTCACTTCAGGTCACTGCTTAAACCCTAAAGACTATCTTAGTGTCCCAAAAATTATATCTTTTATTGATACGCAAAATATACAGAGAGGAAAATGGAGCTACGTTTATTAATGGGCCTCTATTAGGAGTAAAGTTAAGAAAAAGAAGAGTAATAAAACAGCGGCGAAAAGCAGGTGAGAAATCAAGTCAACAAAACAGAGTCCAATTTGAACTCTACCAAACAACTTCATTGTTGCAAAAAAGTCACTCCACCATACATATTAAAAATGAAAATAAAATAAAATATTGCCACACAAACATTCCCACCACAATCCTTAACGAGCTATATTCAATGTTGAAACAAATATTACAAAGCCATATAGAAAAGTGTAAAATCAAGTATAATCAGAAAATAACACATTAAACAAACCCTGTGAAGTGTTATCAATTCCACTAATTGGGCTCATAATTCTTTCCAATGGATAAAAAATCATCTTAGTCTAAAACAATCTTATAGCATACTCTTTTCAGAAGTAAAAACAAATATGTTTATAAAATTTTACATGGGAAAAATAATCGGCTGAGTTCATAATTGATATTGTGCTATCCTGCTAATATAATAAGTATAGTGGTAATATGGCATAAAACATTCGTGGACAGCACATAATATCCTAAAAAATGGCATAACACACAATATATACACATGCATTAAGAAAGAGAGAGAGTACCTCATGTCGAGTGAGAATTAATTACAAAGATTCCAGAAGGAGATCGATGAGAAGATGACATTTGGGTGCGTTGTATCACAATATATATAGAGAAGATTAACACTGAAAATTGAGAATGGTTAGGAGAAGGACTCCTACTTCAAGGTGGATTCTTTTTCTTTTTGAGTTGGTGTTCGCCGGAAACTTGAACTAGCAGTGGGAGGATTTACTGTCGGTAATCGGAGGAGAGTTTGTATATAGAAATAGAGGAGGGGTGTGCGCGGTTGTTTGTATCTTGAGAGAGAGGAGAAAATAAGAATAGGGGTTTGGGAGGGATTAGGGTTATGTTGTCCGTGAGTTATTAAATTAATATATATATATATATATATATATATATATATATATATATATATATATATATCCTGTCCGGTCTAAACCCGCTTTTTTCGACCCAAGATCGAGACCGACCCGAATTATGCTGTCCTATATATTTTTAGACCGAATTAAAAAAAATCTGCAAAAATCGGTCCAATCCGATTCAATTTTTTCGATCCGTTCGATCTATTCGGGTTCGTGTACACCCCTAATTTTGGTAGATTAAATTTGCCTCCTACCCATAAAATAAACATTCCCAATGGCGCGTGCAGCAATAGGAATTGTACGCACCCAAAGGGAGAGTGGGCTTGAACCGTCAACAAAACCAAACGCCTCGTTGGCAGATATCCGTTCTGTGTGCTATGCTTCCCACGCACGACCTAGAAAGCTGCACAACATTAGCGCGTGAGCCGGTGCTTTCATCATATGTGATCGACACTACACCTTTTCATATAATCTCTCCGTTTTTTATTGACACGTAATGAATTGTGCTTATATGGCACGTTGATACCAGTTGTCTTATGTGGTTGCTTTTGTTTTTTGGATTTTTGAATAGTTTAATGGGAACAAGAAAGGAAATGATAAGGTAAGAGTACTTGAAGGGAAAGGGGTTTGACCAACTATATATATTTACACCACAAGATGACAAAAGAACAATTGAAGGATATAAAGGCACTAAAGGCCATTTCAGGGGAGGAAAATATGAGCTATAGCCAGCTATGAAAAACTGAAAAGTGCGTTGTAGCTTCTGACTTATCAAACGTGGCCAGGTTTAAAAATATGTAAAAGATGGTATCTAAAACTAGGTTAAAATGTTTCTTTAAGTTACTTTCTAAGATTTAGATCTTTGTTCATTTTTAGTTGGACAACTCTTCACATGCTGCATTAGCCGCAGTGTGTTAACACAGCATGCTAAAACTCTTTTAAGACTAGAGAACTCCAATTTTATAATTTTCAATTAGTATTTGGACAATATCTAATCCAAATTTTCAATAATTAGAATTGCCAAATGTAGCCTAAATTTGAGTTTATTTATATTAATTATTGTAATATAAAAAGGACAGAGACAAAACTTCGAGGGAAAAAGTTTTTTATTTTATTTGATGTTATATAGTGAAGTTGTATAGTACAAACTAAAACATCTTAAAAAAATTATTGATGTAAACTCTTTGAATTTGAGCTATATATGCATCATTGCCTTCATAGATAGTTATAGTAATATGTATTGATAAGGTAAGTAATAAATGATTTGATCGTTCCTTGTGATATCACATAGATAATATGCATCTATATAATTAACTATACACAAATGGTTAGATATAAAAATAGGGACATATATCAAATAGTCTCTTGAACATTTTTTAATACACGTTTACTCCAAACCATTTTATTTTGCACAAAAAAGTCATTCACCATGTCAAAAAAGGCTTTACCATGCCGTTGACACGAACCTTTGAAGATAAGAGAATAAGAGAGTTTTTGCTACAAAATATAATGCTTGGACTAAGTATGTATTAAAAAATATTTGAGGGACTTTTTGGTATTTGATCCATAAAAATATCATATAATATGATTGGTATTAGTCTAATACTTTGCAAGTCAATGGTAATTATTTATTGTAAAGAGATTGACTATAATTATTATGTTCGGTATTGTGCTATGTATAACATTATATTAATAATGTAAAAATAATACAATAACAACATGCTAATATGCTACTTCTGAACCAAATATATACTTTCATCCTATTTAGGATAATATGGTTATTATAATATCCAAAGACTAGAGACCATGGATATACAAAATGATGTTCTTAATATATATGCCAAAGTATTGCAGAACTTTTCAATCCATTTAATTTATCGATTGGTGTTTCGCCAAAACTATTCTCGATCTGCACACCGAGACAATAACTAATTACCCCAAGATCATTCATTTTTGAATTCCGTATTTGAGTATTTTTCATTTCAGTTAAGCTCTTTAGGATCACATCTTTTAAGGATAATTTTATAAGGGCACATTGGCATATATGATTGTTTTCATACCTTTCCTTAGACAAATATTTACTGAGACGGTTGTACCTATATCCTTGTGGATTGTCTATTGTACAATAAACATCTTAGTGTATTTGAGTACATACTTGTGGTGACAATTATGTTCAACACAAGTTAATAAGAAAAGACAATCACCAAAGCAAATAAAGAATGTAATGAATGTCAATCACACAACACAGTATGTACGTGGTTCAACAAGAATGCCTACGTCCACGGTGGTGCTCTCAGTATATTTCTCTATACTCCGAGGAGTATTATACAGAAAATACAATGCGTGCCTTTTGCCCCAGGCTTAAGGTTTGTTATATACATGTTTGTTCTCGGGGAGTGGGGGTGTTAGATTCCCCCACGTCAGTCCATTACTCATAGAATATCTCCTTACGAGATTTTAGGAATAGACTAAGTCGTAACTGATTATAGTTGAGACGCAAGCTTCCCAGACTTTGGGCCATTTTTACTGGGCTACTCGTCTGGGCCCGCGGTGACAAATCGAGGTACCCACAATTACCCATAAAGTTGTTAGGCCACAAGTTGGGCTCAATAAATTTAAATGATTTGTCATAATGGCTTCCTTGTGAATTGTGCAACTCTTCCCAAGATTGAAAACTGATTTAGGCGGCAGCCTGCTTCGTGTCCTGTGCGCTATGATTGGAAATGTTTAAAAGTCTTTCGGAGAAGTGTTTCCTTCTTGTCGTTTCAAGCTTCTTCAAATTTTCTCATCTCCTCTAAGCTCCTACTGTTGCGCTCTCGTTCCCAGGTCTTCATCTTTCAATCTCAATCTCCTCCATCGTCTTTGCTTATGACTTCGCGTCGTCCCAAGCTAATTTTTTATTTCGTAAGTTCTTCTTATTCTCTTTCTGTGCTCTTTTCCATTACAATCTCCTCACATTTATAGTTAGGGTTTTGTAAATGGTGAAAATAGGCAATAGGTCGGTAACTGAATTTAGGAAGTATTAAAACATCCCAGATTGGGTAGACATTGAGTGTGCCCCTGTCCCTAAAAATGTTAGAGAAATAGAGGGCGCTCACTGGATTCACGTTATTTTACTGTCCCAAGGGGGTCTTACTTTTCCTCCAAGCAATTTATTTTTTCATTTCTTTGGTTATTTTAATATTGTCCCCTCACAGTGTTCGCCAAACGTCTGGAATATTATTAATGGTGTCCATAGAATAAACCAACTCTATGGCACCAACTTAGGGCTTGCTGAGATATCCTTCTGTTATTCTTTCTCGCGCACAAGTTCTGGCCTTCTTTACCTCAAGGCTAGGAGTTCTGATAGGGTATTGGTAGTAAATCTACCTGATTCCCATAAGGATTACTAGCAAGAGGGTTTTCTTGCTAGGAATTGGCAATTTCCTCCTCATATTGAGGGGTCGAGGTCTGACAGGTTCATGGTCCCCTTTTATGGGGAGGAATTCATAGGTAGGCTTAACTTTTGCTCTGATCTTCGATCTTCTTGTTAATGTATGATTTCTCTGATATTCTTCTCTCTTTCTTTTCATCGAGGACGAAGAACATGGAGCCTGTTATCAGTGAGGTTCGAGCTGCTGAGTTGATCAAAACTTGGAATATTAGAGAACCTGTTGTAACACCCCGTATTTTGTGCATTTAATATTTAATTAATTCGAGAATTTTAAATTACTTGTGGGTTGTAATTTTAATTGAATCAATTATGGCAATATATGTTTAAATATTAATCGGGGAGTGAATGGTCAATATTTAGGTAAATTTATTTACTAAGTGAATAGTAATAATCTAATTGCGTCATTTCAGGTAATAATGACGGGGTATGCGATTATCTTAGCCGGGAGTCGGTATAGACTAAATTGGGGGTGAGGTTAGGATTTTTATAAATTAATTCGGATGGCGGTTCTGAGTGCGCGGTTGAGTCCGGATGGGTCGAGATAGTCAGAAAAGAATACCCGGGGGTAGCGATTGGGTCTCGGGATATTTTTGGGCATAGCCGGGCCCGCACGGGGTGATTTGGGCTATTTTAATTTAGCCCATTAGGCTAAAAACGGGATTTGTGTTTTTAAACCTAAACCTAAGAAAAGGAAAAGGAGCAGCCAACATTATTCTAACCTAGGGTTTGAGAGGAAGATTGGGGGAAAACAATCAAAAGCTAATTTGGGGATTTTGGAGCCAAATCAAGGGATGTCGACAACGGATCAGACCCTACGAGAAATTTCAGGCAAGTGGTTAACTGTTTTTACTCCTAAACTGTGATATCCAATTCATATTTTAGTGATGTGTATACTAAAATTCGTTTTGGGGATAAATGGGTACAAAAATGGAATTTTGGGTAATAGAATAATTGAATGAGATTCAAAGTGAGAATTAGTTGTGTTTTATAATTCTGAAAATGAATGTCTGATTGGAATGTGAAATCCAGTAGGAGTTATGAACAAAATTGAGATGAATTGATGGAAATTAACCGAAGAAAACCCATTTTAGAAATAGTGAGTTATGGTACGAATAGAGCATGCTAAAACAATTGTAGATGATTGGGACTTGTTTTGGGAGTAATTGATTGGTTAAAAATAATGAGTTAAGGTTGAAAATCAGAGAAATAAGACCTTGGAAATTCGACTATGGAAGAAACAGATCGGTGGAGAAGACGACCACCTGTTCGATCGATCGATCGACGGTTGGGGATCGATCGATCGACCCTTCAGTTATTTCGGCAGTTTGCCTTATGGATTTTTATGGGTTAAGATTTTAGTTGAAAATCTCCCCTAGCATAATTAAGAGAGAAAGATTTATTATGGGAGTTAATTCTTAACAATTATCAGGGAGTATAATTGAGGGTAGTGGGGGAATTATATGTGACACTTTGCAAATGAATTTTTGGCGAATAAATTCTGAGAAAATAAGATAACGAAATCGGTGAATAAGTTCGGGTATAGTAGTAGGGTAACGCTACTCATTTAAATTAATAAGTTGGAGTCGGGGACTAGACTGGGGTGATATTTAATTTCGGGCCACGTGAGCGAGTCCGGGCATGTTGGTTAAGTGATACCTAGGTATTTAGTTAATTATTGAGAAAATAAGTAAATTTGGAGTTGGAATTTAAACTCGGGAAGGGTCAAGTTATGGGCCAAGTGAGTGAGTCCAGGTAATGGTTGGGCGATACCAAGGGTCAAATTAATTAATGTATAATTAATTAGCTAGAGTCGGGTTGTAGACTCGGGAAGGTATTTAAATTAATAGGTGGTTAAATTAATTTAAATGTGAGTTGAATTGTAGACTCGGAAAAGTGTTAAAATAATTATCATGAGATTAATTAAAAGAGAGTCGGACTACAAACTCGGATCGGTATAAATTAATTAATGTGTGAATTAATTAAATTAGAGTCGGACCATAGGCTTGGGATAATGATAATCTAATAAGGGAGAAAACTTATTTAGTTGAGTCGGGCGAGAGACTCAGGACATTATAGGCTAGTGTTACAGGTTATGAGTGCACGGAGGAGCCAGAGTTTATGTTATATATATATATATATATATATATACGGTGTAGTGATAGTATATATATATATATATGTGTATATATTGTCTGTGCTATTAAGTATCAATGATTAGATATTTATTTTAGTTATACTCTAGTGCTATAATGGGAGGTTGCGCGATGTGGGTGAATCCCCTAGCTCGAGGAGTAGGGCGAGTATATCCCCAGGTCATAGCGTCCGTTATATGGAATGAGGGGCATCTCACTTCCAGGGAAGGAATATGACCGCCTCCACTTCGTTTGGTTTTGAACCCGGTTGGTGAGCGAATCCAACTTGGGTAACTAGATTATGTGAGCACACCTAGTGAGATGGCACTTTAGAGAAAATCATCCGGTGAGGACATACTCGGAAGGATGAGTACACGTGTGATATGTGTGGTTATCGGTAAAGGTACGTATAAGGTAGTAGTGAATATTATACGTAGATGATAATACACTGTGTGATGTATTTACCTTATATAACTTGGGTTACAGTTATATACTGTTAATTAATGAGAAATTAATTAAGTTAATCATATATGGGTAATACAGTGCGTGATGTATTTAATTTATATAACTTATGTTACAGTTATATGCTTTTAAGTAAGAAGGAATTAAATAAGTTAATTAGTGAGATAACTTACATTTCAGGAATAATTTTACTCGGGTTAGAGTAGTGTGGGAAAAGGGGAGGTTATACTAGGACTAGTTGGATGGGATAGTACAACTAGGTGGGGTTAAAATAACCGTTAGGTGTGCACAATAGTGGAGGGGTGAGAATGTCCATAAGGGAGCGCGACACTAACTCTAATATGAAGCGCATTCATGCATTTTAAATTACTGCAGTTAATTCACTTGCTAAATATTTTCAAAATGTTTTGGGTTCTAACCCCTTGCTATAAAACTATTTTCAAAACCTTTTAGCTGTCCAGCCACAGGGACGCCAGGATTGATATTCTATTCCAGGGACACGGAGCTGCGGCATATGTGGATGCTAGCAGGAGTTTGGACTAGACGCATCATTCATTCATTCCTAGAGTAGGAAATCTTGTATCAGTTTCAGTTTTATTTGGGGCTTGTAGCCCAGACTTCTCGGTACAGTTTTCAGGTGTATTTTATTCAGGTGTTGAATAATTGTATTTGGATTATTTTTTGGTGGCCGGTGATTTATTCGGAAAGTTTTATAATTATTATTCTATTCACTTTCATTCAATTGTGTGAATAGTTTATACTTTAATTCCGCATGTACTGTTTTGTTAAATCAAAAAGTTAAAATTGGCACCAGTTTTTGGAATACTAGGTGGTTAGTAAGTTTTAAAAAGTTTTCGACAGTGATGCTAAGGATGATCCAACTGGGATTCCTGTTTTAATTTGGTATAGGACTGATCACCCGGTATTTTATTAGGCGGGGTGTCACACCTGTAGCTGACGGTGAGCATCCTCGATCAACTGATTTTCTTCTGGAGTACAAGAACATTGGGTCTAGTTTTATCGCGCGACCTATAGATAACATCCCCGAGCTAGATATCACTGAAGAAGTTGCTGCAGATCCTATCCAATTGGACAAGGAAGAGAGAAGTTATGGTGAAGGTGATAATAGGGGAGGTGATAAAGGTGGTTCCAGCAAGGTGAGCTCTAGTGGTGAAGGGTCTTCCAGCTCGAAAGAGGTTTCGATAGTCTTCCAGTGAGTCAAGCAGTTCCAACGAGGAAGATATGGCTCCTCCCAGGAGGAATCTGATCAGGGATGATGATGATGATGATGATGATGTGCTTCTTTCTAGGCGATCGAAGAAGCAAAAGTCTGGCAGTGGCGAAGCTTCCACTGGTTCTCAGCCTGCTACCATCGAGCAGGAAAAGAAGAAAAGGGAGGAAGAACAGTTGAGAGAGAGAGAGAAAGAAGGAAGAGGAGAGTTATAAGGTGGAAGATAAGAAGAGAGCTGAGAGGGAGAAAAAGGAGAGGGAAGAGGATAGAAGGAGAGTGGAAGAGAGGATGAAGGTAGGGCAAGCTTTGGTGCTTGTGTCCACATTGCCCGAGGGGGCCTCTGTTGCCATCTCTCCCTAGTTGGCTCTTGCATTGCTCGAGAGAGCAATTTTGCCTGCTGATCAACAGAAGGCAATAGGGACCGACCAGTTAGCTCTGCAAGCGAGTCAGAGGCTAGCCTTGGTAAGTCTATTTCTGTTTTTTAATACTTATTATATTCTGTTCGATACTTCTCTTTCTTAATGTTCTCTATTTACTTGCAGTTCGTGACTGAATTCGATGTTCTCTACCGTACTCGTGATGAGATGGTGAGTAGGAATGTGGACTTATAGAAGCAACGTTGATCTGAAGAGGAAAGGCATCGAGCTGAAGGCCAGTTTGAAGATCGCCAACGAGGCCTAAAATTCTTTCGATCTCGCCCTCGCTGAAGCCAACAGAATAAAGGAAGCGACAATCAAGGAGATAAATGAGTTGAGGCAGTCTTACGATCTGGTCTGCACGAGCAAGCTGGTTATGGTCGAGGAAAATAATGTGCTGGCAGAGAAGGTGAAGAAGGTGGAGTCTCAGGCAGCTACCATTAAGGAGAGTTCGTACAACTCTGGGTGGGCTGCCGCATATGAGATGCTGATGTTAAGATAGGCTACATCAGTCGGCTAAACTTCAAGAAGGGATGGAACAAGGCTCTTCTGGATGCTGGGGTGGATGTCGATTCTCCGATGTTTAATGAGAATGACCCTGGTCCAAAGCCTGTTGTGGATGAGGCTCCTGCCCCGACCATTGATAGTGGTGTTCCTACATCTCTCACCATTCCTGCTGACACTCCCTCCGTTCAGGGAATAGTAGCTTCTCTATCTGAGGGAGGTGCTCTTACTGCTGTTGATAAGGGAAAGTAACCAGCGACCTCTGAACAAACTGAGGTTGCCAGCTAGCCTGCTCTTAAGACTTCTTTTATATTTTTTGCTTTGTTTGCATTGATCTTTTTTAATTACCGATGTAATTGGACCTCTTTATTTGAATGAAATGAAAATACTTTCCCTTCTATGTACTGATTCTTATACTCTTAAATGCTTATATGGCCTATAGTTGATTGATGTAGATGATTATATACCTGCCACCTCTCAACTGGGAAGGATCCTTGGTCCTAATGCCAACAATCAGGTTTGCCAAGCCTTTGTTAGGATTTGCAAGCCTATCAGGTCGAGGAATAAGAGCTTTAAAGACCAGTCTGAGATCGTTGACAAACTGAAGGATAGACTTTAGGAAATGGAAAAGTTAGTGCCTCTGTCCAAGAAGAAGTGAACACTTTGAGAGCTAAGCTTCTAGATGCCTCCGAAATTAATCAAGTCGGAGAAATTCTTCAACAGGAGAACGAGCCTCTGAGGAGGGAGGTGTCGCGACTCAGGGATCATGCGCCGAGTGTCGCACCTCGAGTTTTACGAGGTTCCTCTTCATTGGCTGTTTCGCGAGCGGGCACAGGGCCGAGCACTGCCCCTCAAGTTTTGCGAGGTTCTACCTCATCGGATGTTCCACGAGCTGATCCAGATGCAGGGGATCCAACTAGGGAGATGGACAAGCTTCGAGAAGATGTCCGTCGAGCATACATGATTGCTACTGGGCTTCAAAGAGGTGTCATACGACTGAGGCATCTATTCAAGAAATGACCTCGGTGAGTGTGGTCTGACAGTTATGACCAAGGTTGGACAGATGCTCCGACGAGGTTGATAGAGTTTGAAGAGCTATCCTTTATTAGGGAATGGTTGAGCGCCCTCATGGAGCTACAGGTCCCCAGGAACTTAATACTCTGGTATCGTCACGAGATATCTCCTTCAACTCTGAAGCCTAATCCTTTCAGGAGGGACGACCAGTGAGTCCCTATAGATGTTATCCCAGGAAGCTATTAGAGTCAGATGCGAATGATATTGAGGAAGAATTAGCCCCTCATCCGAATGATGGCCGAAGATCTCAAGTGGTTGATTATCTTACTCAGAGGCCTAATCCTCATTAAGATTTTCTTACTTCAATGTAATTTTTTGTAAATGTAACGCAGTAATAAAATATTTATGTTTTGGGCGATTCGCCGACTAAACATGCGTTGTATATTTTCTACTTTATTAATTTTTGTTTGATTATCTTGGGCTCTTCGTAGTCGATTATATTTGATGTGGGTAGAGTTGTTTTGTCGTGTGAGTATCCTCCTAGTCCAGTATGATTATGAGATACCATTCTGCCCCACTTTACCTTTTAGGTCATGTCGTCACACTCCCTTAGGCCTAAGTATGGTAATAGCAAAGACACACCTGGTGTTGGATGTTCTTATCCGATCAGGTTTTTTGAGCCAAACCACTACACTAAATTTGCCGAATTGTCACAATTATTGACCTTGACAAGTTCAACTTGTCAAGGTCAATGATCGTGACAATTCAGGGCGAGACAACTTTTTTTATCACGGACTTGTCACGGTCATTGACCGTGACAAGTTCGTTAGACTTGTCACGGTCGTGTCACGACCCTTGATCGTGACAAGTTTAGTCACGATTAATAACCGTGATAAAGCCTTGACCCTTTTTAAAAATATTGTCACGATCAATGACCGTGATAAGTCCGTAACAACCTTATTTGTCAAGGACTTGTCATGGTGAATGACCGTGATAATTCTGGGTAGAATTAAAAAAAAAAATCTACTAGGCAGTATGGCCACTGCCACTGCCCAGCAATATATTTGTACATGTTATAGCAACGTTGTACCTGTTTAAACATCATATATCCAAATAAACTAAAGATAATGCAAATATACATTCAAAATAGAAACAATATACATGACGATATAATCCAAATATAATTCAAATGTACCAACTTAAAAATAATGTCACTACATGTCTAGGGTAAATGTGAGGAGGTAAGTAGGCCACGCGATATAAAAATTGACACACCCACTAATATACATCATGCCGCATTGTTCACGCACCCACAATAGGGAGTTATCCTTCTTGGGTATCACATGCATGACGAGCACCTTGGATTCGATCTCTTGAAGCTCACATCCATGAACTATTCCACCCTGGACGATATTCGGGTCCCTCAACCCCCTATTCGCTGGCCATAAAATAAGTCCAATATGAACACGCTCGGCCAACCAAGTGTCGACATCGGTCTGTTGAAGGGAGCCAAATAGGGAAGTGGATCATCGAAGTACTTACGTGACGGTGATGAAGGAGCGAGGTTCACATCCTCGTCATCCTGCACCTCGTCCTCCCGCACCTCCTTCTCCACCACCTTCTCCTTCCCTTTCCCCTTACGGTCTCCGCCCAATGTACGCTTCATGAATGAGTACATATCTTGGACCATCGCCTCCAAATGGGACAACTTCGCGTCATGTGAATCCACCGTTCGAGCCAACCCGGTGTAGCTCGTCTCCAATTCGATTATCCTAGATTTGTCCACCCTCGAGCTCACCCCCTTGTCCTCCCCCGGCGATCAGAGCCAAGCACTTGGCTGAGTGCGTCTGTGGACAAAGATGCCTTGTCGGCATCAGACTGCGACTCATGTACTTCCTTAAGCTTTGCCTGAAATGACAAAAAGCACATGATTAGTAAAATAAGTAAACTAAAAAATTATAACGTAATTAACAAAAAGTAAACTGTCGGATTACTTATAATCGTGGCCACAACGCTCGGGGACACCTCCTTGTCCTTCCCCTTCTTCATCCGAAGAGCCACATAAGTATCGAGCCTATGTGGCTTACCCCCAGGGCCACTCCCTATCCCCTGAAATAAAATAAAGTAAAATTAGTATCGGCCCCGCAAAGTAAAATAATGCAGAATAATATATTTCTGTAGTTATAGACAAATTAAATCTTACCATCATCCTATGCTCCACCTCGGCGTAAGACGTCCGACCGGAGTAGTGCACATCCGTCTTTTTTGCCCGATTTTCCCTCCCCGATTGGCGAGATGCCAATTTTCTCTCCCTGATCTCATTGTCAATGAACTTTTGCCATTGTGCCAATGAGATCGTCTCCTTCGGCGGGACAGATTCACGCCTTTGGGTAATGAACTCTCGTATTTTTCCAAAGTAACGTATCCGCATATTTTTCTTCCACGTCTTGTGTTGCTCCCTCAACTGCTCCAAGACGAAATCGCGTAGCTTTGGATCCAAGTTGAATTGTTCCTGTCCAACAAATATAATGTTAGTTGAGAATAAATATAAATATAAATAATAAAATGAAATTGAAATCGAAATTGAAATTGAAATATTCATATAAATATATTACCTATAGTGCCGCCCAAACAGCTAACTTGAGCTCGTATGGCACCTCCTTCCAACTCATATACCCCGGGTCGATGACCGTCTTTACCAGCTCGAGGGATCTCGCTAATAGCTCCGACTTGTTCTCGATGGTAATCCCAAATTTGCCATATTTGGGGAGCCTAGGGGTCGAGGAGCCCTCATCGCCGCCGCTACCACTGAGCCCAGACGACATCATCATAACCAGCATCATCATCCTCGCCTTAATACCTGAAGGAGACATTTGCTATAAAAAAATGTTATTAGTACAGATAAAAAAAAAATGGAAGAAGACATGCAAATATGTACAATTACTACAAATAAAAATGAGCACTAATTATTAATTTACTTTCATACACCCCTCCCCCACCACACATATGCACACGTACAAGCACACACACCACCCCCTGCCCCCCACCACCCACACAATAATTATTTTCATCAATTAAACTAACAATTAAAGTATACAATTATTAATTTACTAATTTACAATGAGGAGCAATCCCACTTTCATAATTAATCATATATTAATTTACTAATTTACAATAAGGGGTAATCATATATCAATTTACTAAAAAAATTAATAATCAATTAATTCTTTTACGAGGGACACTACGCACATACACACACATAGACACACACGCAGCCCCCACCCCCTCCCCCACCACACACACGTACACACACCATCCCCTGCCCCTACCACACACACAATAATTATTAATAATATAGCCATTTTCAGCCATACCAAAAGATCCCTACTTATCTTTATTTATAATATCTAGAATTAACCACTAAAGAATACCCACCAGATACACCTAAAAACCCACATTGGCCAACCCCCATATGGACAATAATCCAATAATTATTAATAATTATATATTGTTCGATATACAAAGTAATTTTCAAAAAAAGTTAAAAAATTCCACCCCCATATGGACAATATTCCAGTGGTAATGCCACTTTTACTGTTAACCAACCCAATATCGATCCACTATAATCTAACAACAATGTCAACAACAAATGTGTATCCCGTACTCCTTCTAATTCATCTACTCAATTAATTCATTTCATCAATTAAACTAACAATTAAAGTATACAATTATTAATTTACTAATTTACAATGAGGGGCAATCCTACTTTCATATGAAATGGGCACTAATTATTAATTTACTTTCATCTGAAACTATACACTTAAAATTATAATTAAAGCTATATAATTTATTAATTAAAGTTATACAATTGTTAAGATTGCCCCACCACACACACACACACCCACCACACCCCCACCACCCCCCTCCCCCCTCCACACACACATGCACACACCTATACACACACACCCCCACCACACCCCCACACCCCTCACCACACCCCCACCACACCTACACACACACACACACACACGTACACACACATCCCACCCCACCCCCATCACCCTCTGCCCCCCTCCCCCACCACACACCACCACACACATATATACACACATATACACACATATATACACATACATATACACACGTATATACACACACATATAGAAATGAAAGAGAAAGAGAGGAAAACACATACCTTAGACAGAGAGAGAGAGACCTCAAAATCGATTAGAGAGAGAAAGAGAGGGAAAAACCAAAATCAGTGGGAAAAAAAAAGAAAGGGTAGGGCTTTTTTGCTGTGTAAATTATCACAGACGTGTCACGGTCCTTGACCGTGACAATTATTTTAAGTATTGTCACGGTCATTGACCGTGATAAGATCATTTGTCACGAATTTGTCACGATTAATGACCGTGACAATACTTTATCACGGGCGTGTCACGGTCAATAACCATGACACAAAACACGTGTTTGTTATCACGGTCAATGACCGTGACAAGGGTGGCCAGCTGAAAGGTGATAATTTGGCCATTTTGGTGTAGTGAACATTGTTTGGCGACCAATTCGATTTGGCAGAGCTGCCTAAGGGTCCCCTGTAGGGCTTCATATATTGCCAGGGGCAATGCTAAGAGGTTGTTCATGTTTCATAACGAAAACCTGAGGAGGGTGATACCCTACTTCTGTATACTGAGTGATGTGTCTATCGCTTGGAAAAGGTGTGCAAGTTATAAAGTTCATAATACAAAATTAAAACTTCATAGGATGCCACCGCCAAACAATCTTTTATTAATCAGAAGCACTGAAAAAAATGAGTTGCCAATTCCAACAATGCGAATTCCAACAATGCGATAAAAGATTAATAAAAACTAGAAATAGAATTTTTTCAGGTTGGCTGCCTTCCACGCTCGGGGTATCTATCTGCCCTCCAGCGTTTCTAAGTGATCGGCACCTTGTAGGTCGTCCTTTGTCACCTTGAATGGTCCCTCCCAGTTTGGACCCAGCTTTCCATCAGATGGTTTTACTGCGTGTAATACCCCGTATTTTCATGGCTTTTAAATTATGGGATTATTAAATTCAATTGAGATAAATTAATTTAATTTTAATCCGGAATGTTGTTTTAAATATTTACTAGCGTGACGAGAGTTAGTAATTATTGGAAATTTGTTATTTCTTGAATATTACTGGATGAGTATAGTAATATATGAGATTCATTTTTGTAATATTGTCACGTGTGAATAAAATGACAATTATGGAAATTTAAGTCGGGACGCGCCTGTGTCGTGTCGGGACTAAATGTTGATTAATGAAAGTGAATATTTTATAGGGTGTTCGTATGGTCATTTTGAGTGCGCCAGCGTGTCCGGAAGGGTCGAGATAGTCAGAAAAGTGTACCTGGGGGTTTAGTTTGGGTCTCGGGGCGTTTTTAGGCCTAATTAGTACCCCGGGAGGGCATTTAGGTCATTTTGTATTTTTGGGTAATTAAACCCACGAAAATTAAAAGGGTTATATAAGATATCTAGGTTGTCTTCTAGGGTTAGAACAACCAAAGACAAGTGACGGCCATAGGAGAGGGAAGGAGAGAGCTTCCAAAGCAATCCAAGGCCCGAAATTCATCTGTTTGCACCGCCTCCACCACCAACACGTAGATCGCGAGATGGGGAACGCAACCACACAAATTTTGGCACCAAACCAGACTTCTGAAAATCCTAGGCAAGTGTTTATCTTACATATTTTCATTGATGCATCACTCATGTTACTCTAGGTATGATTAGAGTGAGATTTATGGAAGAAAAACCCAATTTGAGATAGGAAATTGCATGCAGTGATGACTTAAATGATATTCTGGAAACCCTTTGTCATGTAGAGGAGTAAACCATGAAATTATGATGTTTACAAGAAGGAAATTCTAGAAAATTCTTGTTAGAACGATGTTTAAGAGATTTCTAGGGTTCTTGATAATTATAATAATTTTTGGACTGTTAATCCATGTTTAGTGATAGAAATCTACATGCTTTACGTTGGAAATATCTGGTATGATGATATAATGTTAGTAGTATAAATTTTGGGATGACTGGGATTGAAAAATATGGATTTGGTGAAGGTTAGAAGATGAAAACCGTAACTGCAAAACTGTAGAAATTGCAATACGTGTTTGATCGATTGATCGAGCCCAGAGCTTCGATCGATCGAAGGTTCGATCGATCGAGCCCCAGACCTCGATCGATCGACCCCTCTTGGCAGACTTTAGTTTCCCTTTTAAAATTGTTGAATTTATTCGAAATGAAGAAAACTCCTTAGACATCCTTGTTAAGATAATTTGGGAGATAATGATGACCAGTAAGATTCATTAATGAATAAGAGACCTTTAATGTAAGGCGAAATCTATATTTTTGGGATATCTTACATGAGGGATAATGTAAGTATATGTTAAAGGGGAGGGACACATAAGAGGGTTACGTTGGAACATAAATGAATACCTACTGAATTGTACCTTTGGAAGGATAGAGTCCATGAGGGCTACGTAGTAAGTTGGAGAAACCCTTCGAATTAAAGTGAGAAACGAACCATTATACGTGATAACTAATAATGGGAAAATAAGGATAAATGTTGTGAATATGGGTTATGAGATAAACCTAAATTGATATGATAAAAGTAGTATATTTATATGAATGTGTATGCATATATTATATACTTGTGAAAATCATGCCCGCGCTACTTGCTATCCCGAAGGTTACCGCGCTGGGACGATCTTATCTCGTGTTTTTTATGGGGGATATTGACTCGTACCCTAGAAGATAGGAATCCTAGGTACGGGCTATCGGATCGATAGTCGGACGGTCCTAAGAGACGTGAGGGTATGTACTGACCTCTTGGACTTGGATACTATGCTTCGCCTCAATATTATTTTTGTATGTATTTGTATAGTTCGAGAGTGATTCCGAACTTGTATTCCCTTTAGTGTGATTGATACGGGGATTGGATAGCAGAATATGCCCGCACCATAGTTTTTATGTGGGGTGCTGTTATGATATATATATTATACGAGTAGTTAATATATATATGAAATTCTGAAATCTGGAACTGCCTACTGTGATTTGATATGTAGGACATGGTTGATGACTCAAATTATAAATACTTGTTTTGAGAAAGTATAATATGACACTAGAAATGCCTACTGTGATTTGATATGTAGGACATGGATGATGACTCAAATTATAAATACTTGTTTTGAGAAAGTATAATATGACACTGGAAAACTTTATTGATTAATAAAGTATAAAAGGAGAACTTTGGTTACAAATTGAAATCTTACGTTTTAAATACTTGTGTGGTTTAGTTGTAAATTCTGCGAATAACCTAAGATAAGTTAAAACATTGGGGAAAGATAGTGTGGTATATAACGAGATAGACCATTAGGAAGGTTAGTGCGATAGGTGTGCACATTAGAAGATAGGTGAGAATTTCTCAAGAGAGTGTCGCACTAATATGTTGTTGCATTGGCCTGTAATCAATTTAAATACTTGCTAAACGAATTTTCAAATCATATACACTATCGGGCTCTGACCCGTTTCTGTTTCTCTTTCTCTCTTGTATATATATATATATATATATATATGTATATATTACAGGTGCCCAGCCACAGGGGCGTCTTGCATAGGGTCCTTTGGCAGGAACGAGCTGCAGCTTAGGTGGGAGTTGTAGGCCTGTTGTTTAGATGACTTCATCCATTTGATTTTATTCCTCATTCACTTTTATCCAGCAGGGGCATGTGTCGCCCTCTTTCTATTAATTAGATGGTATTGTCAGAGATTGAAATTTTTACTTTTAGTACCTTTATTTCGGAATTGTTACTGTCAGGATGTTTTCCTTAGTATTTTAATGTTGGGATTTATTATTGTTGGGTAAACTCTTAAATGTCCATTTTATTCTTCTACTTATTGTGTGACTCTTTAGATGTTGATGGTTTAAGGTTTTATAACCGGATTTAATAAAATGAGAATAAGGTATTAAATGGTTTTGACACTTAGCTTAATTATTTAGGGTGTTTAAATTGGAAAAGTATTTTTACGACAGTGATGCTAAGAATGAACCAACTGTTCACCTTGATTTTAATTTAATAAAGGAGTGATCGCCCGGTATTTAATTAGGCGGGGTGTCACAGGTGGTATCAGAGCATCAGGTTCTAGTGTCCTTAGGATCTGTACGGCTTATTATGCTTTCAGCGTTGCTTTGTTTGATATAGAGCCCTATGTTTAGGATTATCGATTTGTTTGATGAGATTTCGTTTTCCTGCTATATGTGTATACATTAGTGAATTCTAATTTCGTTCGGATGTATGCGCGTGCCGAGCGATGATGGATGTCAGAAGAGGACCGTTAAGAGGACATCAGGAGGCAGGGCTCAGTTGAGATTATAAAATATATCCGAGGATGATGACCGTAGTTGAGGTCACCTCCATTGTGGCACGAGAAGCCAAGACTAGAGAGGCGACTAAGGCGCAGCAGTGATTTCCAAATACTGTTATAGTCAAATGAGGTGCGAGGGTGAACTTACCCAACTTATTACAAAAACGTGTGACTGTCAATGGGAAATTTTAGAAATGGAATGGTATGCCTATAGGAGAACCTTAGGTACAGTGTTGACCGTATGTTCCTTCCTCTACTATTCAGGATTAGAAGCAAACGTGGTTCTGAACTCATCGCGGGAGGGCATAACAGGGTTCCATTTGTGAATATAAATCTTAACCGCTAGCGAATTTTGCATCGGAAGATGGAGATACGAGTGAAGGAAACGACTCCAAGTGGGAGACCAACTCGTAATAATAATTGATAATAGTCGAGGAGGAAATTCTGATGGACGGCTGATTCAGAGGTTGACAATGTTGTATTTTGTCAATAAAGATGATAATGCTCCTTGTGTGGGAAGCTTAAAGAAATCGAAGAATTTAGTCAAGAATAAGACTGAATACAACGGTGGTGATATAGCACCAAAAAGGGATGTGGATATACATCAGGGGACCCATTTAAATGATTCGGATAATGGAATTCTTACCAAGTGATGGTAAATTCAGTAAGTACTATTATAGATAGTAACATGATCTTTATGACCTAAAAAGTTAAAGGAACAATCGGGATGGCTAACAGGAATCGAGTTTACTAAAGTCCGAGGGAAGGACAATCCTAACCTGGTTAGTAGGACATGTGGTAAGTGGATTATGTGTTGAGGTATTTTGTGCGGAGTGAGATCGCTCGCGATAATATGTTCCAAAGTGAGTATAAGGACAAGAATACGGTGCCTAGTAAAAGGCAACGATTAAAGTATTTTTGTTTGGTTTGAGTAGACGTGTTATGTCCGGAAACCATTTGCACAGTCAAGACGATTGACAAGGTAGAAGTGTAAGTTGTATCCTCAGAGGATGAGGCGTGTTTATGTGACACGAGCGAGTCACTATATTTTGTTCCTTGCTAGATTAGCATGTGAGACGAGCTTATTGCATATCATTATAAACGTTATTAAAATGTGAATATCTTTTCCCTAGTGTAGCGGGATTTTTCTTTAGTGCTATCCGCGGAGGATGAATGAGTATATTAACAACGTTTTATACTTTATTGAGGTTACTCGTTGTAGTGATGCGATACACGAGTATGATATTATCTTTGTTAAAACATTATAGAAATGGTTAGTACGATAGTGGGCATTTATTGCAAGACTATCAGAGTGGCTGCATTAGTGCAACATGTTTTATGTTTGTTTTGGCAAGGCTTTACCTGTAAGAAGGTTGGACTCGCACTTATATTATCGATCCTAGAGACTTCGGAGGAGATAGTGGGCTCGAGATATTCGATGCCAAAGTATGTATAGACTTTGTCAGTATAATTCCGTATGTATCGGGATTTACCGTTGGGCGAAAAGATTTGACTCAGTATTATGTTTAGCACTCAGGACTAAGTGATGGGAAGAGTGCATTGTTATATTTATCCTTTAGAGACGTGGGAGTTAATATTTAAACCCTTATTATTCGGGAAAGGAATTTCGAGAATTCTGATTGTATGTATTCGAGGTTTATGGAATGCTATTACCACCAACCTATACTGAACAATAGTGCAATTAGTGAAACGTTCTTTGTTAAGGATAATTACGGGAGAAATTGTAACTTTTCTGTCAAGGGACAGAATAAAGGGGTATATGCTATGGATGGAGGACCTAACGGATCTCGATAACCGACAATACTAGGCAGTAGTGTATCGGGAGGGTTCCTTGTTTGGATTTGGCTTTGCGAGACATCCCACGCATGAAACTTAGTGTAAGGTTGGAAATATGGAGACGTTTGGTCACTATTCCATGAGTTCGGTACCCTGGTCGAAATGGGATCAAGTAATTATATATGTAAGTTGGAAGTTAAATTTTGATTTAAAGCCATTGGAGCCGGTTGTGTGGTAAGAAAGCATTGAAAGTTTTTCTTTGTCACCACGAGTTAAGGGGGCGGAACGATGATAAGGAAGATTTAAAATTTTAATTTTTAGGGTGATTAGAGTGTTGTAATCACGCTGCAAGCACCAGGAATTTTTTTTTTGTCTATTAGTATAGAGCGTATGTGATGCTTACGCTAGTATGCCCGGTTTATTGGGTGTGTAGACATCCTGGTTAACTGATGATAAAACTCGTCCGAGTCGAAGGGACGTGGTCATGGACGTGTGTCATATATGTTTGTGGGACTAGTTGAACGAAGTGGAAGTGATAGAGTGGATTAAACGTCACTTGAGGGGCGATAATCCATACATAGGTGTGTAATTAGAATAGCACACCCAAATTTGAATTGGACGACTGTGGAAAGTCATTTAAGAAGAGTATTCCTTGAATGGAGCAGAATTAAATGATTATGAAGAACACTCGAAGCGGAGTTTTTAGTAGGCAAGTATGAGATCGACTTGCACATACAAAGGGTGATGATGTTGGTATGGTATAGGAGATCCAGAAGTGCGCTTCGTGGAGAGAAGAGCACGAGTGGAACTTTCGGCATACTACAAGGAAGGAAGGGGAGTATTACGTGTCACTTAATGTGAGACTTTTCAAGGAAAAATCGATGTTTAGCGGGACATAGTGAGTAGTCTCTACATGCACCGCCCATAGGTAAGGTTTGGTTGAAAGAGAAGAATCAACCAAAGAATTTTGTGTTTATCGGCAATTCCTGAAATTGGAAGAGGTCAGTAAAGTCGGTACAGTCCTTGGATGGGTTGCCATCGTCAAAATAAGATCAAAGGTTCATCCCGAATATGTGAATTAAGCCGCTGAGAAGGAAGTGATTGATATTCCTTTGGGATCGTTTACAATATTAACTAGTATGCCCCAGACTTCCTTTGAAAGGAAGTGTCGCGCCAGTGCATGATCGGGCGCAGTATAAATTTCTAAATCAGGATGAGATTGGTGAATCCCACCTTTGATATGGGATTTCAGAAACCAGCGGAGATAAGGTTTCGTTTCGAGTAGGATGTATCACCCGTAGCCAGGGAATGGGCGCACGGTGATTAAAGATTTATGGAGCCACGTGAAGGAGATTTTGGAATATTGATACGATGATTTCAGGAATGCTCGGTAGAAGCACTCGTACCTGTTTGTCGCGTATAAGGTACTTATTAAGGTTTTGTTATGGAAGAACCTCGACTATTCTCCTTCCGTATGTTTAGAGGAGAGTAGATAATCAGAATTTTTGGATCGGTCGAGAGAACATCCGATAAATGTGGTAGATTTCACTACTGTTTCAGGCGAGCAAGAGTGATCAAATGTTCGTAATATTTTCTCAGAATGGGAGTTTTGTATATGAATAAATCCGAGTATTTGTCATGTAGTGAGGTGCGGACTCCTAATGATAGTGAGATAATGAAATTTTTAACGTATAGGCATGACCTATGCGAATGTTGTCGGTTGGGAGCACAATGTGAAGTGTCTCCAGTGAGAATGTAAAACAATGTTGCTGTGAAGAAAGGGCTATAGTGATTGAGCGCCGTAACGTGTAGTTAGTTTGTGTACAGAAAAGGATATCCAAAATTGTGCTACCTGGTAGGCCTTATTTTTCGAATTTCGGGACGAAATTCCGTTATTAGGGGGGAAGTATGTAATACCCCGTATTTTCATGGCTTTTAAATTATGGGATTATTAAATTCAATTGAGATAAATTAATTTAATTTTAATCCGGAATGTTGTTTTAAATATTTACTAGCGTGACGAGAGTTAGTAATTATTGGAAATTTGTTATTGTTGAATATTACTTGATGATTATAGTAATATATGAGATTCATTTTTGTAATATTGTCATGTGTGAATAAAATGACAATTATGGAAATTTAAGTCGGGACGCGTCTGTGTCGTGTCGGGACTAAATGTTGATTAATGAAAGTGAATATTTTATACGGTATTCGTATGGTCGTTTTGAGTGCGCCAACGTGTCCGGAAGGGTCGAGATAGTCAGAAAAGTGTACCTGGGGGTTTAGTTTGGGTCTCGGGGCGTTTTTAGGCCTAATTAGTACCCCGGGAGGGCATTTAGGTCATTTTGTATTTTTGGGTAATTAAACCCACGAAAATTAAAAGGTTTATATAAGATATCTAGGTTTTCTTCTAGGGTTAGAACAACCAAAGACAAGTGACGACCATAGGAGAGGGAAGGAGAGAGCTTCAAAAGCAATTCGAGGCCCGAAATCCATCCGTTTGCACCGCCTCCACCACCAACGCGTTGATCGCGAGACGGGGAACGCAACCACACCAATTTCGGCACCAAACCAGACTTCTAAAAATCCCAGGCAAGTGTTTATCTTGCTTATTTTCGTTGATACATCACTCATGTTAGTCTAGGGATGATTAGGGTGAGATTTATGGAAGAAAAACCCAATTTGAGATAGGAAATTGCATGTAGTGATGACTTAAATGATATTCTGGAAATCCTTTGTCATGTAGAGGAGTAAACCACGAAATTATGATGTTTACAAGAAGAAAATTCTGGAAAATTCTTGTTAGAACCATGTTTAAGATATTTCTAGGGTTCTTGATAATTATAATAATTTTTAGACTGTTAATCCATGTTTAGTGATAGAAATTTACATGCTTTACATTGGAAATATCTGGTATGATGATATAATGTTAGTAGTATAAATTTTGGGACGATTGGGATTGAAACATATGGATTTGGTGAAGGTTAGAAGATGAAAACCGTAACTGCAAAACTGTAGAAATCGCAATACCTGTTTGATCGATCGGTCGAGCCCAGAGCTTCGATCGATCGAAGGTTCGATCGATCGAGCCCCAGACCTCGATCGATTGACCCGTCCTGGCAGACTTAAGTTTCCCTTTTAAAATTGTTGAATTTATTCGAAATGAAGAAAACTCCTTAGACATCCTTGTTAAGATAATTTGGGAGATAATGATGACTAGTAAGATTCATTAATGAATAAGAGACCTTTAATGTAAGACGAAATCTATATTTTTGGGATATCTTACAAGAGGGACAATGTAAGTATATGTTAAAGGGGAGAGACACGTAAGAGGGTTACGTTGGAACATAAATGAATACCTACTGAATTGTACCTTTGGAAGGATAGAGTCCATGAGGGCTACGTAGTAAGTTGGAGAAACCCTTCGAATTAAAGTGAGAAACGAACCATTATACGTGATAACTAATAATGGGAAAATAAGGATAAATGTTGTGAATATGGGTTATGAGATAAAACCAAATTGATATGATAAAAGTAGTATATTTATATGAATGTGTATGCATATATTATATACTTGTGAAAATCATGCCCGCGCTACTTGCTATCCCGGAGGTTATCGCGCTGGGACGATCTTATCTCGTGTGCCTTATGGGGGATATTGACTCGTACCCTAGAAGATAGGAATCCTAGGTACGGGCTATCGGATCGATAATCGGACGGTCCTAAGAGGCGTGAGGGTATGTACTGACCTCTTGGACTTGGATACTATGCTTCACCTCAATATTGTTTGTGTATGTATTTGTACAGTTCGAGAGTGATTCCGAACTTGTATTCCCTTTAGTGTGATTGATACGGGGATTGGATAGCAGAGTATGCACGCACCATAGTTTTTATGTGGGGTGCTGTTATGATATATATATATATATATATTATACGAGTAGTTAATATATATATGAAATTCTGAAATCTGGAACTGCCTACTGTGATTTGATATGTAGGACATGGTCGATGACTCAAATTATAAATACTTGTTTTGAGAAAGTATAACATGACACTGGAAATGCCTACTGTGATTTGATATGTAGGACATGGATGATGACTCAAATTATAAATACTTGTTTTGAGAAAGTATAATATGACACTGGAAAACTTTATTGATTAATAAGGTATAAAAGGAGAACTTTGGTTACAAATTGAAATCTTACGTTTTAAATACTTGTGTGGTTTAGTTGTAAATTCTGCCAATAACCTAAGATAAGTTAAAACATTGGGGAAAGATAGTGTGGTATATGACGAGATAGACCATTGAGAAGGTTAGTGCGATAGGTGTGCACATTAGAAGAGAGGTGAGAATTTCTCAAGAGAGTGTCGCACTAATATGTTGTTGCATTGGCCTGTAATCAATTTAAATACTTGCTAAACAAATTTTCAAATCATATACACTATCGGGCTCTGACCCGTTTCTATTTTTCTTTCTCTCTTGTATATATATATATATATATATATATATATATATATATGTTTATATTACAGGTGCCCAGCCACAGGGGCGTCTTGTATAAGATCCTTTGGCAGGAACGAGCTGCAGCTTAGGTGGAAGTTGCATGCCTGTTGTTTAGACGACTTCATCCATTTGATTCTATTCCTTGTTCAGTTTTATCCAGCAGGGGAATGTGTCGCCCTCTTCCTATTAATTAGATAGTATTGTCAGAGATTGAAATTTTTACTTTCAGTACCTTTATTTCGGAATTGTTACTGTCAGGATGTTTTCCTTAGTATTTTAATGTTAGGATTTATTATTGTTGGGTAAACTCTTAAATGTCCATTTTATTCTTCAACTTATTGTGCGACTCTTTAGATATTAATGGTTTAAGGTTTTATAATCGGATTTAATAAAATGAGAATAAGGTATTAAATGGTTTTGACACTTAGCTTAATTATTTAGGGTGTTTAAATTGGAAAAGTATTTTTACGACAGTGATGCTAAGAATGAACCAACTGTTCACCTTGATTTAATTTAATAAAGGAGTGATCGCCCGGTATTTAATTAGGCGGGGTGTCACACTGCGCTGCTAAGAACTTTCCTTAGGACGTAATCCTTAACCTGGAATGTCCTTGGATTGACCTTTTTATTATAGTGTTTTGCGAGCTGCTGCTGATAGCTCGCTAGTCTGACTAGGGTTAGTTCTTTACGTTCATCGGCTAGGTCAAGTTCAGCGAGTAATGCTGCATTATTCTGGCCTTGGTCGACCAAGGTGGATCTCATGGTTGGGAGGCCAGCTTCTAGAGGGATGATTGCTTCCATTCCATATGTTAGTGCGAATGGGGTTTCCCCAATTACTCGTCGTGGGGTAGTGCAATAAGCCCATAGAATGTGTGGCAACTCACTCACCCATGTTCCTTTGGCTCGCTCAAGTTTTTTCTTCAACCCATCGTTGTCAGTGATGATGGTTCTGGGAATCCCAAAGTGGGGAATTATGTTTTTCCATATTAATCTCATTATATCTGCATCCCTGATGTTTGCAAGCGGCTCTGCTTCGATCCACTTGGTGAAGTAGTCTGTGGCGACCAACAAATACTTGCGATTATCGGTAGTGGTAAGAAGGGGGCCCACGATGTCCATTCCCCATTGGGCGAAAAGCCAAGGGCTGGTAAGTGATCTTAGGTCGCTGGCAGGTTGGTGGACCATAGGAGCGTGTAGCTGACATTTCTCGCACTTGCGAGCATATACTCCATAATCTCTCTACATGTATGGCCACTAGTAGCCTTCCTTCATTGCTCGGAAAGCTAGCGATCTTCCTCCAATATGGCTCCCTCAGGTTCCTTCGTGGAGCTCGCGCAGAACTCGCTCGACGTCCTTTGGGTGAACACATTGAAGGTAAGGGCCTGTGAATGATTTCTTATACAGCTTGTCCTCGGGAGATAAGTGAAAGCGGGTAACTTTGACTCTTATCTGATAAGCGACCTTCTTATCTTCTAGTAGTGCACCATCCTTCAAATAGCCCCTCAGGGGGTCCATCCAACTGGGTTCTGATTCAATCTGGAGGATATGGACCATGTCTGGCAGCTCTTCGCTCTGGATGATGCTCGACTGGGTGAGGAAGTTTATAGGGATTGTTCTCTTTAAGTCGGAGTCAATTGCTGAATTTAGGGCTGCTAGGGCGTCAACATGGCTATTCTATCCTCTGGGAAACTGTTAGACACTGACTTCCTCAAAGTTGGACATTAACTTTTTTGCTAACGCGAGGTAGGTTTCCATTCTTTTATCCCTCGCATTAAAATCCCCCCTTATCTGGTTGGCGACCAAATGTGAATCGCCGAACACCTGTAGCTGTTTTGCACCTAAGCCTGTGCCTTCTGCAGGCCTGCTATCAAAGCCTCGTATTCTATCTCGTTGTTAGAGGCTTAAAATATAAGTCTGATGCCTTGATCAAGAATTACATCTTTTGGAGTAACGAGCACAATGCCTACTCCTGCCCCCTTTGAGTTGGAGGCTCCATCAACGAACAATCGCCAAACTCCTATTGAGTGATCTTCCTTTTTATCCATGGGTTGAAGTTGGTCGCAAGGCTGGTCGCCTGTGAACTCCACAATTAAGTTAGCGAGGACATGTCCCTTGATTGCATTCCTTTGTTGAAATTGGATGTCAAATCGTCCGATCTCGATTGACCACTTGGATAGTCTTCTAGACAAATCCGCCTTTCGCAGGACTGCTTTAAGGGGGTGTGATGTAAGGAAGATGATAGTGTGAGCTTCAAAATAGTGCTTCAGTTTCCTCGATGCTACCACTAGTGCAAAGGCGAGCTTCTCCATTGGTAGGTACCACTACTCGGCGTCCAACAGGGTCTTGCTCGTATAGTAGACTGGGTGTTAGATTCCTGTTTTTTTGTATACTAGTACAGAGCTGACAGCGTGGCTGGAAATAGTAAGATATAGGTACATGTAATCGTTCTCTTGAGGTATCACGAGCAAATGTGGTGTGCTGAGATAAGATTTGATCTCTTCCAATGCTCTCGATCAATCTTGGTTCCATTATACCGTTTTGCTTCTTTTCAATAACTGGAAAAATAGCTGGCACTTCTCGGAGGGCTTTGAGATGAACCTATTCAAAGCATCGAGCATACCCGTGAGCTTATGCACGTCTCTTATTATACGAGGAGGTTGTACCTTATTGATTGCATCGATCTGTTCCAGGATGGCTTCGATGCCTCTCTCGCTAACCAAGTACCCGAGAAATTTTCCTGACTGGACACCGAAAGAACACTTGCTCACATTGAGTTTCATTCGGTAATTCCTGAGGATTTCAAAGGTCCTTGATAGGTCTGAGAGATGGTCTTGTTTGTGCCTGCTCTTGACGAGCATATCATCAATGTTGACTTCCATGGTATCACCCATTTGGTCTTTGAACATCTTGGTGACCAGCCGCTGGTAAGTTGCTCCTGCATTCTTGAGCCCAAAGAGCATAACTTTATAGCAGTATAATCCGACGGTGGTAATGAATGCAGTCTTGTCTTGGTCTGGTGCATACATAAGAATCTGGTGATACCCCGAATATGCGTCAAGAAAACTCATTCTCTCATGAGCCGCTGTAGCGTCCACTAATCGGTCGATCTTTGGGAGGGGGAAACTGTCCTTAGGGTACGCCCTGTTAAGGTCAGTGAAATTGATACAAACTCTCTATTTTCCATTATTCTTCGGAACTAATTTTGGGTTGGACAACCATTTAGGTAATTGAACTTCTCATATGGATCCTGCATCCAACAGCTTCTCTACTTCCTTCTCTATAGCTTTGGCCTTCTCTAGCGCAGTTCGTTGTGACTTCTGCACATTGGGCCTGAAAGTGGGGTCGACGTGCAACCGATGATAAACCACGGTGGGATCAATTCCAGGTAGCTCGTACAGTTCCCATGCAAAAACATCTAGGTTGTTTCTTAATAGCACCGTCAATTCTTTCTTCTCTTAATATGTGAGAGATGTCCCGATCAAGAAACTCCTGTCCTTTTTGTTACCACCGGATGCGACTTCTTCCAGGTTTTCAATGACCCGCTCAGAGGGGAGGAGCCTGGTCTCCTCCACTCTGGGTCGTCCATACTTTAGCTGCTATTTCGAAGGTATCAAACCTTATTGCTCCTCGACCTTCCCTTTAGCCTTCTCAACCTTCTTCTCTGGTTTTGGGCGGATGGCTGCTATGAAGCACCTTCTTTTCATCACTTGATCTCCGTGGATCTCCATAACTTCTCACTCAGTTACGTACTTGAGTTTCTGATGGTAGGTCGATGGGACTGCCCTCATTGCATGTAGCCACCCTCTGCCGAGGATAACTTGGTGTGGCGAGTTAATGTCGACTACCAGAAACTCGATCATCTTGGAGACACTTCCTGCCCTTACTGGCAACACGATCTTTCCCAATGGGATAGTTACTTTTTTGGCGAAGCCAACTAGAAGGACAGTGGCTTCCTTCAAGTATGCAATGCTTAACTTCAATTTTTTGAACAGGTCGAGATACAGTACCTCAGATGAGCTTCCTTGGTCGACGAGCAACTTGTCAACGTCATAGTTGGCTATCCTGAGGGTAACTATCAAGGAGTTATGATATGGGGTTCTTACCCCCACTAGATTTTCATCTGTGAACATGATGTGTTTGCCATAATCGATGTCATTTGCTCGCCTACACTTTCCTGACTGTGTGTTCCTGGATCGATCTGAAATGCTTGCATTATCGCTGTAAGCTTTTTTACTTCCATCTGAGATGAATTCCCTTGAATCTACTTCATATCAGATGCCCCATGAATTACTACAAATTCATGGCCAGCATCGTCCTCGAGTACGTTGTCTGGCCTTGTGTCTCCATTGGCAGCAACCTTCTCTTCCTATTTCTCCATAAACTCATTCAGATGCCCGATCTGGGCCAACTCTTTAAGGTGAGACTTAAGAGCCTTGCAGTGCTTAGTCTTATGTCCTCCCTCCTTATAAAAAGCGTATATCAGTGTGTTATTTCTCTTTGAGGGATCTCCTCCCATCTTTCTAGGCCACTTAACAAATAGCTCATCTTTGATTTTCGCTAGGATATTGTATATTGGTTCTTTGAAGACAGTGTTTACTGCCTGAAATGTTTTCGAAGCATCGTTCTTGCCTCCATTCTTGGATCCACCCTTGCCCCCATTCTTGCCTCCTCTCTTCAGGTTTTTGGCCTTATCGTTGCCCTTGGCAACGAGCTTAGCTCAACCATTCTCCCCTGTACTAAGTCAGGTCACATCCTCAACTTTAGCGTACTTCTCGATGCGAGCCATCAGGTCATCGATGGCTATGGCCTCCTTCTTGGTCAGGTATTGGTGCAGAAGGCAAGAGTTGGGTGGGCTTATCTTAAAAGAGGCCATTGCTACATGTTCCGAATAGTCCTCGACCTCTTTGAACAACTCCCAGTACCTCTTTGCGTAGTCCCAGAGGCTCTCCTGAGGCATCTTCTTTATTATTAGCAAAGCATCCATCCTCTTTGGATGAGAGCTGCTGGTAATGAAGCGAGTCGTGAAGAGCTCGGCTAGGGACTCAAAGCTCCTGATGGATCTATGAAGGAGCCTCTCGAACCACTTATGGGCCACATCATGCAGACTTGAGGGAAAAATCCAGCACATTAGTGCATCCCTGTAGCTCTAGAGAGTCATGGCCTGCCTGTACTGCCTAATGTGATCGATAGGGTCAGTCTTTCCGACATAGATCTTAAATCTCGGAATTACAAACTTCTTCTTCTTCTTCTTCTTCTTCTTCTTCTTCTTCTTCTTCTATCTCCCTTGAGAAAGGGGATTTCATCTGGGTCCTGAGAGCTCGCCGAGTAAGCTCTCTAGTTGATCTGGCACCCCGATGTGCTGGGTGCTGGTCTATTTCTCTTCGTACCAAATTTTTTATATCCTTATCTCCTTGAGCTGGGCTCTTGTAACGGCGAGCTGGTCACTATTGCTCAAGCAAGTCATCATCAGACTCGTGCTTCTCACTTCCTGGGGATCCACATCTCGGGCTCCTTCCTCGATTGCGAGACTTTCTCGCCTGAGGGCTAGGAGTGCGGTATGGACGCCGCCTAGTGTTGCGATGGAGTTATTTATCCATCCTTTCCCGTCTCCTTTTGAGGTGAGCATTCTCAGCCTCTTGATTGCGAGTAGCCTCCCCTTGCTCTTGGAGCCTTGCCTCATAGGCATCGATCAACTTAGAGATTTATGTGGACCTCGCTAGTCCCTGACTTTCTTTTGAGGCCTACCGCTCTGGACGACTCCTTTGATCTGAACGTCGAACTTCAGATCTGATCCTTCGAAGGGCAGGCTATTCCTGGATATCCCCTGCTTGAGGGGTGTTGCTGCTGTGACCAGCCATTCCATATTCTTTGTTGGTGAGGGCTTTCTTAAAGGAAGACAAACGTTCCCACAGACGACGCTAATTGTGGTGACAATTATGTTCAACACAAGTTAACAAGAAAAGACAATCACCAAAGCAAATAAAGAATGTAATGAATGCCAATCACACAACACAGTATGTACGTGGTTCAGCAAGAATGCCTACGTCCACAGTGGTGCTCTCAGTATTATTTCTCTATACTCCAGGGAGTGTTATACATAAAATACAATGCGTGCCTTTTGCCCCAGGATTAGGGTTTGTTATGTACATGTTTGTTCTTGGGGAGTGGGGGTGTTAGATTGCCCCACGTCAGTCCATTACTCCTAGAATATCTCCTTACGAGATTTTAGGAATAGACTAAGTCATAACTAATTATAGTTGAGACGCAAGCTTCCCAGACTTTGGGCAATTTTTACTGGGCTACTCGTCTTGGCCCGTGGTGACAAATCGAGGTACCCACAATACTCATTATCTTTGCTTCAAGCAAAGAAAATCATTATAGTATTTTTATATATATTCTTTATCGAAGTCTAGTATAAATAAGCAGTCACATTATTCACGAGTCTCATAAATAATATATTTTAAAAATGCTAAGCTAGTCATATATCTTAAAAGTATTTACGACTATAACGGGATGGTATGTTCATATAAAATCAATTTTTGGCTTCTTCATGAACCTTTAGGCATAAGTCGTACACTTTTTAATGAGTTTCTTACTTCACTTTCTTATAAACACCCATTCATAACCTTTAGAGTTAATGTTTCATGCGGGTTGTACTATAGGTTAAATACACCACATTTATTTAGAGACTCGAATCATGCTATCATGACATTTTTTCATTTTTGATTAATATATTCTTTATCGACATTCATTTATAATATGTGAATTTATAGTATCATTGCCCTTTTATTTTTGTGTACCTATAACACATATATTTATATCATTGATGATCATCTTTGAAGATCCCACTTTTCTCTTGTATATCTATAAAACATAGAGATCTCATCATTATTAGGTAACTTTGCCTACTTCAGGGGCTTTATAATCACTTCAGATACTTGTGTCTTTTCATAGATAATAACCTCTTCTTGAGTTTAAAAGAAAGTAGATATTTTGTTCATAACCTCTTATATAGCGTTATGCATAATCTCTTCTGAAGTCTTATTTGTGCATGATTTTATTTAACATTCACTATTAAGGAGTCAAGTAGTTAAAACCTATAGGTTTGCCACACTTTTAGTGTGCAATAAATTTATGTGATATCAAATTTTATTTTGTCCTACTAGGATGATTGTTTTGGCAAGCACATTTGCCACTAGTCCATGTGACTACATCTAACATTATAAATTTCGTAGTCATTTGATGTTGCAATATTATTTTGGCAAGACAAAATGATAGTATTCCACGATAATTATCATCGTTCTTTAGTAAAAATCTGTACTTCAGGTACATTCTATCAGCCCCCAAACGGGAGGAAGAGTATCTTATCAAGATAAAATTCTAAAAAGTAGGCGGTAAACACTATATTTGTCAATGGTTCTTGTAGAAGGTGAACCATAAACACCATATATATGCCCTCGTGATAACTATAGTTATCAAAGATTGCTCACTGTATAATATCAACAAGTTGAACCATAGAGCTTCAGGCTTATGACAAAGTTTAATTCTACAATAATAAATATTGTGCAGTATAATCCTGTGAATAAGGCAATGATGGTTTTCTAGTGTAAGCTTCTGGCTTCCAACACTAAAAGTAATGCAAAATTACTTTCATTTTTAGTTTCAATATGGTACCCATTTATTCTTATGCCCGTAAATTGAAGCAAATATCTTTTGGAATTGCTTTCATATAAGCCATTTCACATGAATGGGCGGGTACCACATATCAACATCACATAGGCTCTTCTGCAGCCTTAGGTTAGACTATGGTTGAAACATTTACTATATTATATATCAAGTCTGAAAAAACTTCTAGTTTTTCAGAATAGCATGAGTTATTCAATATAGATTGCGAATTACATGTCAGTCAAAATATAAAAATGCACAATAGTACAATAATTTATGTTACGATCAAGCATTTGGTGACAAAACTTTAAGAAATTAAAGTATTTAAAAAAACACATACCAAATAATTATCAAATATTCAATAAGTGGATGGATAACAAAAACGTCAAATTTTTTAACACTGAATCTTAGAATACTTAATGATCTCAAAAGAATTTCATATTTGAGGATATAAATCGCTTATGAAAAATAATCCAAAGAAATATATGTCTGAAAATCATGCATTTTGATGACTTTCGATCATCACAAATCAAAATTTAATTATTATTCTTTAAGCACACACACAAAAAAACTTAAAAATGCGGATAGAAAATTAGGATGTATATTTAAAGGAGGAAAAATTAGCTAATAAAAGTTTAGATCTTAGGGTTCATAGCCGATGAATCAAAAATTTATATTCTTATCATATGTGAGAGACTTCAGGATAGGAAATAACAAACTTTAGGTTTCTAATATATAACTAGGGAATAAACCTTTAGTTTCTGCCAAACTTCGGGCTTATCCTAATTTTGATCCATTTTTTTCAAAATCGTGTAATAAATAAAATAAACAATTGAAAATATGTTATGGATAGCTAAAATATTATGACTAATATTTCGTACAAAAAGTAATGAGAACTTCATGTTATCCATCTAATAAATAAAGTTTTTTCCTAGGACAAAAATTTATTTATTTTATTGAACTTCAGGTGATATAGAACTTCAATAAAGTTGTACAAATAATTCTTTTTGTATTTTTTCAATTTTTTTATCAAAATAAAATCTTTTTGTATTTTCCCAATATGACTCAATAAAAGAAAAATATAATACAAAAGATATACATGTCATAACAATAGCAAACATATATCATAAGGCGCAAGTATGACAAACAAAATCATGCAAGCTGTCATCTATAAGATATGGCAAGATAAGTATCATGTGCAAGAATGCGATAATCAACAAGTTTAATATCTCGCTCCTCCAAAATGAATTTCCTAACCTAAATAGGTGTGAAAGGATGAATAGGGGTTTTGAAAATCAAAGGGACACTAGCCTTTAACTTCCTAGGGCCTCTTCTAAGATTATAACAAAACGACCTAAGGTGACCTTTCCTACCACAATGCGAACATGTGTAAACTCGAGGAATGCTACCTAAGGTTTGACCTTTTCTAACGTCCTTGGATTTGGGTGACCTTTTAAAGCAAACTATGGTATTGGCTTTAACACTTGAATCATTAGAAACACGTGAGCCATTACCATATTTATTAAAACTACTCGAGTCTTTTAAATCATCTTTTAACTTCAAAATTTTAGACTCAAGCAAAGAATTTGACTCTTCCAATTTTAGGGATTCCTTCTTCATATGTTCAATCATTCCTAGAAAGTTATCTCACTCCCCCTCAATGTAAGCGAACTTATCCCTAAGAGTCTTCTCACGTGCCTTAAAATCATTAATCAAAATACTATCCTCTATGGCACAAACATTAACCCTAGAATTTTTAAAGTCCTTTAATTCTTTTTCAAAAAATCGAACTCTGTCATCACTTTCTTTCTTGGACAATTATAATTTTTTAAAATTACGGTCCATGTCCACAAGTTTCTCACAAAAAAAATCTCTTTGATTTTGAACACTTTGCAAAAATTCCTTAGCAACTTTAAAATGGAAAATTTCTTTTTCAAGAATCTCAATTCATTTAGTAAACTTCAAATTCAAATGATTTAAGTTGCCAAAACTGTGGGAATCCATCGAGATAAAAACTAAAACACCTAAAAAGCACTAAACAAGGCTCTAACACAATAACGTAGTGCAACCCGCTCTGATACCAATTTAAGAAAATGGTATCAAAGGAAAAAATTCTTTTTGAAAAATCAGGATCACACGATAAATTGGTGTAATTTTCTCTAATACCATACATCGGTCTGATACCAATTTATTGGGATAAAATAATGAGTGCTCTGATACCAATTATAAATGCAAAAGTAAATATGCTCAACAAGAATTATAATTTTATCTTTTTATCCTAAAGATATATATATATGTGATAAAATAGATAAATCAAACCAAGCATTCAAGAAATATAAAGTTTAAGGAAAAAAACCCTTTCGGGTAATACCTTAATTCACTTTAGAAATCTACAAGATAGTCGACTTGCAGACTATTTGATAATCACCACAAGTATAATGTGCTAGTCTTCGCAAATATCTAGTGAACAACTATGATCCTCACAAGAATCAAAAGACCACAGTCCTCATTCAGCCTCAGCCTTTGTTTTCAGTAGTGAGTCCCCTCAGGTATCAGAAGTCATCCATGGAGATACCTTCCCCACAAAGGTATATGAAAGAATAACAAACTTTCAAGGGTTTAAATAAATTCACAAAAATAAATATTCCGGACGTTTGTTTGTGAATTCTACTATGTTTTAGTAACACAAAAAGTGAAGAATTTTTGTAAAAACTATGCAGAAGCGAATCTTACAAAAATCTTCAGCAATCTGACCACAAAATAGGTACTTATAGGATGTTCACAAATTTCGAGGCGGTGACGTCGTTCGAACGATATCACTGTGTTGTTCTAACGAGATATGCATCTCGTTTGAATGAGATGTGTCTCGCTTCTAACGACACCAGGAAATTCAAAATAGTAAGATCTCATCTGAACCCCGTTTGAAAAACATATAAAATGACCTTCTAATGACATGCAATCTCGTTTGAACGTGATGCCAATCTTGTTTGAACGAGATTTAAAAATAAAATTATTTTTCTTTTCGAAATAAAAAATTTCATGTTCGGTTTTGATAAAAATAAACATCCCAAACATAGATTCTATAGATTAATTTAAACTCAAAATTATTTTATACCCTTACGGGATGTTGGGAAGTCTTCAAACTTAGAGATGTTTGAGTTCGGTTCGTCTTGACGGTGCGTGATGATTTGTAGCGGGATACGCCAAACTAGTCTAAAACTGTACTATGAATAATGTTAGGAAAATTGTTTTTACAGAATTGCCCTTTTTTTGTCGAGTCATGCCAATTGGGTGAAAGTCGAATTAGAGAGTGGCAGGTGATAAAAAATAGTGGGGATGAAGTTCATTTTAATTCGGACAAAAAATGACAAAAAAATTTCTTCAAGAGGATGGCCTAAAAATATTAATTGTTTTGAGTTTAAAAAGATGTGGAAGGTGAAAAAAGCCTAAAGTGGTATTCATAAAGTTTCCATCCTCGTTAAGAATAGAGAATTGTAGAGAACTTTCTAAACAAACCTCTCTTTAATTGTTATTTCTAAAGTTGAGAAAGCTCGGTGCGGAGAGTATGACGTCGAAAGGGAAGTGTTAGATAGGAAGGAGTTGGAATTAGTTCCCTTAGAAAATACTAAGAGAGGTGAGTGGGAGGAGGGGGTGAGATATTATTTTGAAGTGGGAGAGTCGAGTGGCGTGGGTGGGAAGGGTGAGCACACACCCTTTAATCAGGAGTCTGAAAATGAGTGGTTAGTAGATCATTGGGATAAGTTATGGGATAGATGCGTTGATCAATATAGCATAGTTCAACTTTTGTTGAAGGATGTTCTTAATTTGTGAAAAAGGCTATTTTTGGAGGATGGTGAGGCTCAAATTTTATTGGGGCCTTCTAAAGTACCTCATTTCATTAATGAAAGGGGTAAGTCTCATTTTGAATCACCTATAGAAGTTTTTCACATGCACGCATCAGATGAGGATTTAGGAGACGAATGTGAGGGGGCGGAGCAATGGGTTGAGGAGATGATAGGTGGGTTTAGAAATATTTTGAAGTGTCGTATAAAGGGGACGGGAAGAAATCATGAAAGTTGTTCAGGAAAATTAAGAGGAAGTTACGAGGGAGGGTAGATGGAAGGGGGAAGTGGTGATCTTTTAGAAGGTGGAAACCAGAGATAGAGAGAGAGCTTAACAGATTGCAATGGCCCATTAGTTATGAGGGTAGTAAGGGTGGATAGAGGGTGGAAAGTGAAGAAAAATTGATGTTAATGAGGATGCAAATCATATCTTGGAATGTCAGGTGTCTAAATGACTTTGACAAGAGGAATGTAGTTAGGCAAGCAATTTTTCTATAGGGATCGGATGTCTTATGTTTGCAAGAGACCAAAATAAGCAAGATAAGTATAATGATGACTCAAAGTGTGTTGGGGGGGGGGGGGTGTAATTGGGTGGAGTGGTGCACTCTTAATTCTTGTGGTTCTTCGATGGGAGTAATGATTTTGTAAGATAAGAGAGTTGTGAAGTTGGTGTACACTCTTCTCGTGATAAATTCATTGTCTTGTTTGTCTAGGGGCGTTGAAGATGGGATTTGTCGAGATTTTTGGGGATTTATGGGTTGGTGGATTATGCTATTATATGCAATGTTGGGAGAGATCTAGGAGGGGCTAGGGGAGGGGGAAGGATCCCTTAGTGCCTAGGTGGGGATTTTAATATGATGTTCTGTAAGGGAGAACGTATTAGGGGAGAAGATTAACTAGATAATTGAGGGAGTTTTCGGAGTTCGCTGATAACGTGGACTTGGTTTACGTGCCATTATTGTGTGTGTGTGTGTGTGGGGGGGGTGTATATTTACCTAGTCTAGCAGTAGGGATCCATATACGTGGTCTCAATTGGATCATTTTCTAGTACTAGTTGATTGAGAGGAGTACTTCCCAGGAGTGGTGCAATCGTGCTTGCCCAGAGTAATTTATGATCATGTAATGATTGTTTAGACGTGTAAAAGGGTTAAGAGGGTCAGGATTCCTTTTATATTTAAGAACAAGTGGGGTGAAGGGGGAGGGATTCTTAGAGAGGGTGAAGATACGGTGGGATGGTTATCATTTGGAGGGCACGCCAAGCTTTATTTTGGCAAAAAATCTTTATCTTCTTAAGGAGTACTTGACAAATTAAAATAAAGACAATTTTGGGAACATAAGGGATTTTATTATTAGAGGTTCAAACGATATTAAGGATCAACAGTAAGGAGGCGGTGTGTTTTCTATCTACAGAAGAGTGGTTACAGAGGGAGGAGAAAAAAGGGAAACTAGGGCCGAAAAATGATTCAAGAGGAGAGTTGTTGGGGATAAAAATCTCGAGCGTTAGGCTAAATAAAGGAGATAGGTTCACAATGTTTTTTCTTAAGGTTTTCAGTTCTCACCATAGATTCAATCATACTGGGAAAGTCATAGTGGATAGGGTAGACTATACCAAGGAGTATGATATTAGGATGACAATTAAGTACTTATATGAAGGTTTGTTCACGAAAGAGGAGGATTGGAGTACTACATTAGACATGATGGAGTTCGGGGTCAATTTTAGGTAGAGTAATGAGGTTTTAGAGATACCACTTTCAAAGGAGAAAGGGGTATTAGAATTGACGTCTATGAGGGGGATAAAGCGTCTGGACCAGATGGATTCTTGATGGATTTCTTTAAGTAGTGTTGGTCGGTGGTACAAGATGATGTCGTAGCCTTTTTTTGGGAGTTCTACCGGAGGTATATTTCAACGAATCTTGAATGCATCTTTTATTTCTTTTATCCCCCCAAAGGAGCGACAGTGGATATGAGGAACTTCCGGCCCATTAGTTTGGTAGGAAATACTCATAATTTATTGTCTAAGGTGCTGTCAGTCAGAATGAAGAGGGTGCTAGACCCCATTGTATCTGAGGCTTAGAATGCTTTTGTTGGGGTGGGCAAATCTTGGATGTGGCTTTGGTAGCGAATGAATGTGTGCAGTCGAGATTAAGGGGTGGGATGCCGGGTATTGTGTGAAAACTGGATATCGAGACGACGTATAATCACGTGAATTGTCATTTTTTGCCTGATTAGTTAGGGAGGATGGGGTTTGGGCAGCAGTGGCATTTGTGTATAGAGAGTTATATTTCCTCCATTAGGTCTTTGGTGTTGGTAAAGGGGTCACCAAAAGGGTTCTTTACAAGTTCACATGGATTACGATAGGGGGACCCACTCTCACTATTGCTTTTTATTCTGGTGATGGAGGAGTTGAGTAGGATTTTGACGAGGGCAGTGGAGGCAGGTAGGTTAAGTTTTTTTAAGGTGGGTGATCTGAGAGGCTCTCCATGCTGAGTGTACCACCTTCTATTCATAGATGAAACTAATATATTTTGTGGGGCAGAGGAGGCTCGAGTAAGGAATCCCAAGTTAATTTGGAAGTGTTTCGAGACAGTGTTAGGGTTACATATAAATGTTGGTGAGCGTGAGATGATTTCGGTAGGGAGGGTAAAGGGGGGTCATTGATCTGACAGAGATGATTGGGTGTAAAGTGTGTTATCTTCCGTCTACATACTTGGGACTTCCATTTGGTGCTTCATTTAAATCCAAAACCATTTATGACCCGATCATAAAGATTACCCTTTCTAGTTTACCCATGTAATACCCCGTAATTTTTATGACTTTTAAAATGGGTTATATTTTAAATTAATGGATTAATTGAATTTTAATATAAATTAATTCATTTGAGTTTTATCCGGACTGTGAATATTAAAATGGATGATTCTGAATATTACTTAAAGATATTTAGGTAATATATGAATGTGATGTCATTGATATGACGGTGTGATATAAAATCGGTAATTTAATTTTTTAGTCAGACGCGGTATGGGACGTATCGGGACTAATTTATTAAATTAAAAAGGAAATTTATTTTCTATCGACCTTATAGTCATTTCGACTGCGTCGTTGCGTCCGGAAGGTTCGGAATAGTCAGAAAAGTCTATTTGGATGTTAATTTTGAGTCTCGGGTCATTTGGAAATGAATAGATAACCCAAAAGGGCATTTTGGTCATTTTTCTAGGGGGGATGAATAGTGATTTCGGGTTTTGTCCTATTATAAGTATTGATAGATTAAGTGTACGTGGGTTATACATCTCCTCTTCACAAAGTAGATAAGTCATCTTCCTAGAGAGAGAAAAAGGGTGCTTGGGAAGGGAAAAGCCTACTTGGGAAGGAGAAGAACAAGAACCAAGGTTCACCACCACCAACCACCACCGGAGTTTGACCGAAGAAGGGACAACCAACTGAGATATACTACACCAAAGGATCATACCTTAAGTAAAGGCAAGTGTTTGATAATTGCAACTTAAGTTCGTATATTGTCCATGTTAGAATAATTATGAAAAGAGATGATTTTCTTGTTTGGAAGACATAATGGAGTTGTTATATGGATTTATAGAAACCGAAATAATATAGGAAGTAAACTTATATTGTAGGATGATAATAGTCCACGAAATGATCATGAATATGTTGAAGAAAAATCTGAAAAACTATGGAAGTGTTATTGAAGTTAATATGTTGATGATTTTCTGGAAATAAGGAGAGAAACATGCTTTTAATCCAATCCCTTGATGATTCTAGGATGTTTAGAGTATTGGAAATCGTTCATATATGTTGATATATCATGTAGAAATTATTATAACTCATTTTGGAGGTAAATATGAAGGTTTGAATGAGTAAAAATGGTGAAACCCGTAGTTGCAGAAAATGCAGAAAACCAGGCTTGGACCTGAGGGATCGATCGATCGACCCCTGCCTTCGATCGATCGACCTCCCCAGAATATGTAAAGTTGTTTCTTTTTAAATGTTGATTCTTATCCCAAACCTTTTGTGGATCTTTGGTGATTATTAATTGAATATTATGGGACTTAGAAAATATCAGTAAACCCTTGATAAGATTTGAATTACATTGATTTTGATTAAAGTGATTAAAATGATTAAAATGATGAAAATTATATTGAATGGAATTTCGGTTGCTAGATTCATTTGTTAAATTCCAAATGGGGATGTATGAGGATTAAAGATAGGACCAGTAGGGATGATTTAATATAACACCTGGGTATCCTTAAGTTTACAAGAGGGTTTAATCCTAAGTGAAAGAATATGTGTTTATAATAGATTTGAAACTATCGGTTTTAACCTTAATTAAAAGGAGAATTAAATTCGTAGTAGTTCGGGAGAAATAATGTTATGGACCAGTAGGATATTAGTGACTTCTTACTGAATATATGTTGAGGATAAACCTATTTGAATCTTGTGTATTGAATGAGGATAGTCTTAGGGATACAATTTGAACATCAAGGACTGAGTTTAAGCTCATTATTGATTTCCCAAGGACGGAGTGTAATACAAGAGTGTAGTGGTATGTATCCTGGATAGAGATGGGAGTTTAGAACACATTTGGTTGAAAGAAGGTATGAGGTTATCCCGATCGCATAGTTGAAGTTGCCGGACCTCCTCGATCGACAAAGTTAAGTAGTAGTGTATTGGAGGGGTTCCTTGTTTGGATTTCGCTTTGCGAGACGCTCCGCGCATGAACCTTAACGACGTCGGGAGTGGAGAGATGTTATAGGATGCGAGGATAATTAAATTATGAAGTAAAGATATGATATTTTAATACGTGGAATTTAAAAGAGATATAATGCTACGTATGGGAAATATCTTAGGGTAGTGGTATTACCTTATTGATATTATATTATAGGTATGATAATACCTATTTAATTGATTGATGATTTATGTGTATGACATACCTAGCTTACTTTCTATCGGTGGGAGGTTTGCACGTGAGGGCAGTCATATACTGATGAATCCATGGGATCTTTGATTTGTCGCTCGAGAACATAGGTCTATGAAAGACTTATCGCGGAGTTGATAAGTCCGCTGACTGTGGGTACGTAGGTATGTGCATGACCCATGGATACGAGAACTATGTTCGCCTCCAATTTATTTGTTGTTGTTTGTGGTTCGAGGAATCCTTACCGAACCTTTAGTCCCCTATTCGGCGACCTGCGATGATGGGACATGATAGCAGAGTAATGCATTGCACCGCAGCTATGACTCGGGGTGCCGTATTATATATGAATATATATATAATGGATGAAATGAACGAATAGATATTTATTATGGTTAAATCTATCTACGATGATAATTGTAGATAACGGTGAATAGAGAAAGATAATGTAATTAAGTTAATGAATGTTTATTCTTAAATAATTGAAAAGCTTAATTCATATTAATGAGAAATGATTCATGTTAATGATAAACTAATCATATAAAGGAGAAATGTAAATGAATAATAATGTGATGTATGGTATGGGACATACGGGGATTATGATATGGGAATGGAATTATATTATGGAATTGGTAGAGGAACCATTAACTAGGAAGTTAATAGGAAATGTTAAGTGTGCACTCTAGTTGAGAGGTGAGAATAACAAGTGAGAGTCGGATCTAACATGTATATAATAAATGCTTTATTGCACTTGTTAAATACTTGCTGTTTTAAAAATCATTTACACATTCGGGCTCTGACCCGTTTCCTTGCATATTTTCTTTTCTATTGTATCTCCTATATCAGGTGTCCAGCAGCAGGGACGCCAACTTTAGTTGATTGTGACGAGCTATGGAGCTATGGATTTTTGCTTAGACGCCTATCATCTTTTTGATTCATAGTATTCTTAGTTAGGGTATATCGCCCAAAGGATTCAGTTATCTTTTCTATCGGGGTTGAATACTATTGTATTCGTGTCTTTTTAATACATTTGACATTGTTGGGATTATTGTAATGGATTTATATTATTTGGGAATGTTTTTTCCAAATGCATTTAAATTCTTTTGTGTTATTGGGTTATCAGTGTTGTAGAATAAAATGTGTTGTGTTATTCTTAAACTGGAACTGGATTTTGTTAAATTAAAATTTGGAAAGTTTTTAACACCAGCTTCATTGAGTATTGGGTGAGTTGTAAATGTTTTCGACAGTGATGCTAAGAATGAGCCAACTGTATATTCTGTTTTAATTTGGTATGGGACTGGCCACCCTGTATTTAATTAGGCGGGGTGTTACAGGTGGTATCAGAGCATTAGGTTCTAGTATCCTTTAGGATCTGTACAGCTTATTGTGTCTTCATCTTAGCGTTCTTTGATGTAGAGCCCTATGAGTAGGATTATTGCTTTTCTATTTACGCCTACGATCTTCAGCTATTTTGAGATATCAAATACTGATAGTGTTCTCTTGTTTCAGATGCCTCCTCGACGTGCACCTCAGCCCGCCCCAGCTCAGGGTACGATGACTGTGGCCGAAGTTGCTGCAATTGTCGCTCAGGCAGTCAATGCTGCTGTAGCTGCTGTTCAGCAGGCTCCCGCACCGGCACCGGTTGTGCCACCCCTGCAAGGGCAAGTGTTTCCTACTGCATGGGAACGAGCGAGGGATACCTTTCAGAAAGCGCACCCACCTGAGTTTCAGGGAGGATCAGATGTTGTGACTGCTAGCCAATGGAAGAAAGATATCCAACGGCACTTGAGAATGATCGAATGCACTGAGGTTCAACGTCAAATACTAGCTACATTCAAGCTAGTAGGGGCAACTTTGCAATGGTGGGAAGCTACGACCACTATAGAGGAGAGGGACATAATGACTATCCAAGAATTTTGGGTACGGTTTGATGGGAAGTATTTTCCTTCCGCCATCCAGACACAGATGAGGCGAAAACTACTTGATTTGAAATAGGGAGAGAAGACTGTGGCGGAATATGAGGAAGAATTTATGAGATTAACAAATTTGGTACCAGCAGAAGTACCCACTGAGGAGAGGAGAATTCTAATGTTCACTAATGGGTTGAACTATAAGATTCGCCAACATTTATTGGGGAATCTTTCACTACGTACGTATGCAGATGTTCTTAATGCTGCAATGCTCCACTGCCAGGATAACCGCTTCCATAATCAGGGTGTCAAGCGGGGATTTGGGTCAAACCTGCAAGGCAAGACTACTGGGGGTAGTTATAGTGGGACTCAGTCAGGGCAGAGTCATCAGCATCAGAGTAATCAGGGTTCCCAGACAGGGGACTATACTAAGCGTTTGCGATCTGGAGATTCTTGATTTGAGGATAGAGGTATTGGGCAAGGACAACAGGGCTAGCAGGGCCAGAGATAGGCTCATCAGGGCCAAGGGAAGGGAGGTAATGGTCAGCAAGTTTGGGGTCAACAGGGGCAAAGTGGTGGAAAGTTTATGGGAAAATGTTTCGTGTGTGGCAAGTATGGCCATAAACGTCAAGATTGTCCTGAGAAAGACAAATTCCCTCAGCAACAACATGATCGACAGGAGCCACAGGTACCAGTGTTTCCACCAGCTGCTCTTCCAGCTCTAGCTCCGGTGCTAGCATTGCCTCCCATTCCAGTAGCACCCGCGCAGCAGGGTCAGTACGGGCGTGTATATAACGTCCATCAGGCAGTGAATCAACAACCACCACCCGCGAATGAGAGTATGTTTTCTATCTAAGGAATTATGAGGCGTCTATTGAATTTTGTTACGATTAATATTGTGTGGGCTAAAGGGTTGCTAAACTTAGCCTATAGCACTGTTATTTACGTAGACTCACTGAGGGGTGTGGGACACCTTTATATTACATGTTATCACGTGGGTTTGATTTTTATCATGGGATTACTTACCTTGGGCATGTCTGAGCGTGATTTGACTATCGGCGTGCATTGACTTGCGGTATATGAGAGCGTATGTACTACTACTATCATGCATCTTGTCTTCAACATATGGGGTGAGGTTGTGATATCACATTGTGGGGTGGGGTTGGAGGAAGTTCCTTGGGCATACATCCTTATGAGTGGGAAAAGGGAAGATGGTTAGGTTTTGGATAGACATTTTTGGGGCGGGGGGTTGATTGATCTTTAGAGGATTTATTTCCAGAATGTACCACTTTGCAAGTGAGAGGAAAGTCTCGGTGGCGTGGAATATTTAGAGGTATGGGGTTAAAAGAGGATGAAATCCTAGGTTTAGGATAATACTCACATATTAGAATTTCAAATAGGTGGATGCATTGTTTGAGTGGTTGGGAGGGTGGATCTTTACCCAGGGGGAGAGGATTGTGATTGGTGGATGGGAAGCAAGAAGGGGGTTATTTGGTGAGATCTTATTATGAGGAACTGGTGGGTAGCGGAGGTATTGACTTTCCTTGAAGGAGTATTTGGAACACGCTTGCCCCTCCAAGAGTTTGCTTTTTTACTTGGACAATAGTGAAACATTAAATTTTGATGATGGATAAGAAAAGAGGTAGGCAAGTGGAAAATAGGTATTGGATGTGTAAGAACGTCATGAAAATGGTCAATCACTTACTGTTACATTATTGGGTGTCTAGGGGACTATGGGAGATCTTTTATTCAATCTCGAGGGTAAATTGGGTGTGTGCCGAGTTAGTGAGTGAGGAGATGATAACTCGAGGTTATAAGGTCAGGGAGGGAGGCTAGTCCGATGTGGATAATTTCTCCTTTATGATTTTTTTGGGTCAATTTGGAACGTGAGGAATAAGAGGTATGTTGATTGGTAAGAGATTGAGCTAACAAGACTTAGATACACTCTTTTGAGTTTCTTACATGTGTGGTTCAAGGAGGAGGCACATTCTACGCTCCAATGCATGTTAACATTTTTTGAGGAGTTTGGGATGGGGTACTAATTGTTTCTATTTTGTGGTGGGCGTCGGGGTTGAGGGTGTTTTGCGAGAGTTTTTGTATCCTTATCCCCATTTTTTTTCTTGGATTTTAAAGCCTTTTATACGGGTTTTCCCCTTTAGGGGACTTCATTTAATATACTTTACTTACTTGTAAAAACAATTCACATAAGACTCCTTTTTAACCTATCATGTAAAGTCCATTTAAAGAGAGTTTCGTGATTAAGTTTTTAAGACCTCAATTTTTATTTTCACATAAGCTTTTGTGAGCCTTAAAACCCTAAAAAGCTCCCAAGCCTAGTGCTTGGTATTTTTGGTTCTTTTTCATAATTTAAGAAACACTTTTTCAACTAAAAGAAGATCAATCTTCTGTTTTCTAAATTAACTTTTCCCTCAATTTAAATCATAAAATCTATGGGTTTTGGCTTTGGTTGTGATCAAATATTGTTGTTGAACATCGGTGAGCCGATTGACTTTTGTTGCGATTTAAGGCACATTAGCGATACTGGTGAGACAGAAATCAAAATTGTGGCAGATATTCAAGCAAATGCATGTGTTTCATAGATTGGTGGATACTGAGGCTCAAGGGTTCTGGTTATCAAGTTAAAGTTGTGGTGGATATTGACAGAACTAGTATTGTGGAGGCCGCTGGTTCAAAACGCTGTACATTTGTGGTTGTGGTCAAATTAAGGGTTGTAAGTCGTGTGTGTCCTTTTATAAAACCTAAAAGTTATGTACAAGTGGACTTGTGTTTTGATTGGTTTGTGTGATTTTTTTCGAGAGGGTTCCCACGTTAAATGACCATGCCCCTATCATGTGATTGCTTTTATATTTTTGTCGTAGTTAATTGCTATCGCCACATATGAAAATTGGACCTAATTAATTAATCTGATAAATTGTATAATTGCACTTATTTAATTTAATTGGGAACAAATTAAATCAGTTATTTAATCATCACAATATAATTTTGTTTTACTTAATTCTTATTGAATTAATATTTTTAACCTAAGATAAAGTTTTAATTGGAATTAAAATTGAAAATAAGTAATTTTGAGATTAATTAGATTGATCGAGCCATTGTATAACCTTAGCTTTTTAAACTGGTATTAGAGTTGTTGTCTAAAGTATACTTAGGCATGAATCTGGGGTATTTCTATACCGCCTTTATTTGATGGGAATAAATTATGCATATTGGAAGACACATATGAATTGTTTTTATAAATCCTTTGACAAGCGAGTTTGGGTAGACATAGAAACATGGTGGACATATCCCACGACTAAGGTTAGAGACATACTTGTCCCTACACATGTAGAGAGTTGGAGTGAAGATAACTATATGTTAAGTAACTATAATTCTCAAGGACTTAATGTTTTATTTTGTGTAGTCATGTCCGAGGATTTTCGGCGTATTATGATGTGTGAAACATTTAAAAAGTCTTAGAAAGTATTCTAAGTTACTCACGAGGGTACTGACACCATATGAGTCTCAAATCTCTAAAATCTCACCACCCGATTTAAGATGTTGTTGATGCACAAGAATGAGACTTTTGTTGAGTTCTAAGTTAAACTTTCAAAAATCATGAAATTTTATTTTAATTTGGATGAAAAAATTTCGGATAATAAGGAGGGGTGTAAGACTATGAGGTCTTAGCCTGCTAGGTTTCTTCTATACATCACGAGCTTAGATATTTTAAGAAACTCGAAGAGGATGAGGGTTGAAGAACTCAAAGGTTGTCTCCCAACCTTTGAGTAAAAAAATAAAGTCTTCCCAAAAAGGACAAGGTCATCTTTTTATTAATTCTAAACAAAATTAGAAATCCAAAAATAATAAGGGGAAAATATTTTGGGAGGCAGAATAAAAGGATAACGATTCATGTTAGTTTTATGAGTGTGACGATATAGGTTGTAGGTCGTTTGAGTGTCCCACAAAATTTAAACTTAAGGGTAAGAAAAATCCATTAAATGGCACCCTTAGTGATAGTAAGTCAAATTCCGACCCTACTGACTCATCCTTTGACCATAACTACACCAATTTTACCTCCACTTTAGACTTAGATGAAGCTAGTCCCGAATCTTTCCCTATTGAAGATAATGTTGAGGATGTTGGGCAAGGAATTCAATTCGAGAGCTCCCGTGATAAGAGAACCTTATAAAATAATGGAGAGGATGAGACATAAAATTTGATTACTCTGAGCTTTATGATATGGATCTACAATTAAATAAGGCGAACTTTAAGCTAGACTCCAAACTTAAGACATATAAAATGGAGATTTGTGTCCTTAGGGAGAAAGATACACTTTTAGGAACATTTAAAGCCCGTGAGGTTACTCTTATTGAGAATCTTAAATAAAGGGATAAAAAGAAAGAGAGATTTTACATGAGAAGGTCATTAGCCTGAATCGAGAATTACTTAACTCATTTCGGATTCGAATGTTATTAAAGCAGAGAATGCTAAGCTAAATAAAGACCTAGAGGTGTCTTTACAAGTAAAGGTTAAACTTGAGGATAGATTCAAAAAACTTGAGAAAATGTTTTTGTCACCGACCCAATCCTTAAATGACAAGACCGACCTTGGATACGACAAGACTTTAGAGTCTAATCGCAAAAGCCTAGGTCAACGTTATCAGAGGTTACAAGTTGACACCAAATCATATCTTACCTAAAGATGTCCTTAAGTCGATGAAGGTGATAACCCCTCAATAATGGTTTTGCATTTAAAAAAAAATTAAGGGTCACGTTAATTAGTATTATTTTTAGCTAGAGGAGGACATAAGGAGATCTCTTAATCCATGCTTTATTAAAAATATGCACGAGTGTGTTAAATATCTAGTTAATACTTCCCAACAACTCATGGGTGAGTTAAAGAAGTCATATCCTCCCTAAGATGCTAAACCAAGAGAAGGACTAGGTATAGACAAATAAGAAACAAGAATGAGGTATCTTATCCCAATCCCGATGCCATATGAGCCCCTTTCTTTTTCTATGTTAGTATTTTAATGCGTTTCAATTATTGTATCATGTTTTTATTCTACTTATATATGTACTATTTTTATGGCTCCAATTTTTTGTTGATTTTATAAACAAAAATTTCAAAAAGATTTGATTTTGTTTTGGGTCATTTAAAGAAACCTAAAATATTTTTTGCCTTTGAAAATTGTATGAAAATACAACAAGATTTTCATTTTTTTTTTGTTATGGATAGCTAGTGTTTTGAGATGATTAAAAATATTTGATAACACATCATGCTATCTTATACCCTAATTCTTGATTGTGAACTTATGAGGGTAGAGCGTCTTTACTCGTGTTTTTCGTGTTTTTCTTAACCTTTTTAAGAATTCATTAAGAAAAAATTATGTTGCTTATGTAGTATCATTTCCATATCTTACACACTTACACGTGTTGAACTAAGGTGCATCCACAATTTAGACTCAATTTTTTTTATTACATGTCTTTGCGTTCAATCAGATCACCTATTTCTTTGTTACTAGTTTTTTTTTTTGATATTATGCATGTAAGAAACATTTCATGTGATTTTGAATGTTAAAAATGATGAAGGATGCAATGGAAAGTTCTTCCCAAAGTGAGGTGAAAGTTATATTGACAAGAAACTTAATTGTATGTGCTACTTAGAAAAAAGAATAATTATTTATTCAAAAGACATACCCTCAATGAAAAATAAAGAAATGTATTAAAAGAATATTTTTGAGGGAGTTATAAGTTGAAGACCAATGGGTTTGCACATATTTCGTCTAGTATATTTTTTTTTTGACCTTATTTATTTGCTTATCTTTCGCATGTTACCTTTCGGTCTTAATTGGCATGAACCCTTTATGAACTTAACATTTTTATTGTATGGTTGACTTTTCTGTGTGTTTAACTATGGGTTGAATCTTAAATTCTTATAAAACTTGGGTGGGGTAATATATTTTTTTAAGTTTTGATATCATTCACATTCCCATTAGATAGTTTGTGTGGGGTTACCGATTTTGAAAATTTATATCATATTAGTGAACCACTCATGTTTTCGTTGTTTTGTTTTCTTTATTTTTGTTATTTAAAAAATGAAATCAAAATATATTATGCTTTAATAAAAATGGGGTTATATTCGATGCAATTTCATACTGTCATATAATTTGTTTGATTCATATTTCTATATTTATATTTTCTTACTCATATTCTAGCACTTTTGAGGTTGCATGATCATATCGTTTGTGTTGTTAGGCTTTCTCTAGTTTGGGAAATATATATTATCTTTATTTCTTTTCCTTTTTATTTTTCCCTTTGTCTATTTGTGATAAAAGGGGGAGATATTTGAGTTTACGATGAAGAGATTTTTAGATTGAGGGGGAGACGATTTTAAAAAATTTAGTGGGAGTAAATTTGATATGTGCATGCATGCACATATAAAGTTGTGTTTGATTTATTTTCGACATTGTTGTTGTGAAGAAGGAATAAATTTTCTTACTATTTCCAAGATGTTCAGAGTCAACTTCTTCCACACAAACTGGGCAAGCTTTGTATCCATGAACAGTGCACCCATACAAAATACCACATGCAGGAAAGTCCGTAATTTCTCACAATAACATAGCTCTCGGTGTAAAATTAGCTTTTGTGTGGGAGTCATATGCCATTACACCTTCGAAACATAATTGCTTAAACTCATCGACTAAAGGTTCAATATAAAAATGTGTGTCCTTTCCCGGTACGTTCGACCCATATATCAAATTTGACATCATGGAACACTCTATTTTCATGCACAAAAACCACTTCATATTTAAAGGTGCAACAATGACAGGCCAACAACTATAACTGGTGCTGAGATTACCATATGGATTAAAACCATCTATAGCTATACCAAGACGTATATTACGCGATTCAACGACAAAGTTAGGCCAGTTCGTATTTACAGACTTCCAAATTAATGAATCAACGGGATGACGCATAATAGTTGTAATGGATTTTTCTTGAGCATGCCAAGTCATTTCATTTGCAATCCATCATATACTAAACAATCTCTTCAAACTTAGAATCAATGGAAAATGCCTCACGTCTTTTGGGGTACTTTGCCCTCCCCATTTAAACCAAGCCTATATTTAGTTAAGTTTCATATTCGGCATTTCTCCTTATTTTCATGTTCCTTCCGATATAAGATACAATCATTCTGGAATGTGTGAACGATCTTATTATCCATACTAACTCCTTTAATTATGTTATTCATATATGGATACTTTATTTGTGTTGAATTGCCTTTGGGTTAAAACTCCTTAAATAAACCCAAAATATCGATTAAACTATTGTCCAACAAACGATGTCTTGTCTTTACGTTATTCAGTTTGACAAGAAAAAGAAAAGTTGTATGTTTTCGGGAACACGACAGAAACAATGGCTCACTTGCCTTACCATATATGCACTTGTATTTCGACTCCTCATGGGTTTGAGAATCATTTTCACTGCCTTCGTCTCTACCAATGGGATCCATTAAATAATTAACATTTTGATTAAACATTTCAAACGCATCATAAACAAGTTCCTCCATCCTCAGATCTTTAAGAACAACATTATTTTTTTCAACATCTTCCCTAGTTGAATGTTTATTCCTCTCGACATATCCCTTTTCCCCATGTAAATGCCAAAATGTGTAAGACAGCAAGACAACATGGCAAAACAAATGAAAATGAATATCTTCAAGGTCGAGCAACTTTTCATTCTCACATTTACAGCACGGACATGCAAACATAGTTTCTCCACCACCATTTTTTTTTCGTAAAATCGATAAATGTAGCAACCTCATTTATATATTGTGGCTTTCCTGTATCATGTTATTTCATCCACTCTTTATAAATTTGTGATGACATTTTATAAGTCAAGCAAATTCAGTGGAAAATAAATGTTAAATGATATATGTGATAAAAGTCACAAGGTGCTAAAAATAACAAAATTTAGTAATATATATCCTAGATAATGAAGCGAAATTTTTTTAATTGAACAAACTATTAAAGACCTTTAAAAGACAAATTATTGAAGATAATAAACTCCAAAGAAAAATATCAACTGCATGATTTGTTATGATAAGCCAAATTAACACCTAATTTGATCAAATTTTAGTACTCATCTCAAATACATAAAACCAAATACCAAATACCTAAAACCTCAGACACAGGTGAGGGCAATGCCTCTCCATGACACAAAATAGAACATAATATACATGTATTTAATCTGTTAATATTCTATAAAAGCTTAAGCAAGTTTGAAAAATGAATTATAGAAGGTGGAAGAAAAAGTCGAACAAAAAATAAGAAGAATGCATAACTTTCTGGGACACAAAACATAGTAGAAGTTGGAGTACATCCTTAGAGTAAATATGCATCAATTGCATTAAAGTGTTTTACTACGAACTACTTCTCAATCAGTTAGTTATGAAACCCTGTTAACTCTATACAACACTTTAATGCAATTGGAGTACATCCTTGGTGTAAAGTCCTGATACGCATAGTATTACCCTAAGCATAATAGGTAGTTGATGATTTTTGTAAACTAAAATTAAGGTTAAGTAAGTATTAACTCCTACTTCGATACTGAAAATAAGGCACAGAAAAATACAGTACACGTGTACAAATGAGAATTTGACAAACGTTTTATTTCTATATTTCTTAAATCCTAGGTCACGAAATTTTCACTTTTCTAGCAAGCCGCGTGAGTCATCCTCGAGCACCTTTATTTGATAAGTGCCCATGTAGACATAATAATTAATCACTTATATGGGCATTTATACAATAAAACCAAGCCATACACAACAAAAAAAATTAACATATACAGAGTTAATACTAGTGAGAACATAATTGATGGATCTTAATCAAGATAAATCAACCAAAAAATAAATAATAGGCCTTTCAAAAATCATTTTCATTATAAGACTAAAACCAAAATCCACTTACATTCAATAATTAACCCAAATCAACACTCTTTCCCAAATCGGAAACAAATCCAAAACATAATCCAGTCTTTGAATAAAAAAAAGCAAAGTTATGATTTCAACGTAACCCCAATCTGAGTACGTAATACACAAACACGCCTGAAAATAGAGTTTGTACACAAAACCAAATCTTATAACGTAATACACAAACCCAAATCTTAGTAAACCACCAACATTTTATGTTCGCAATACAAAAACACGCCTGAAAGCAATCATATGTTTCGATTTGAACCAATCTTAGAACAAAAAAACAATGATTACCATTCAGAAGGGATTACGTACTATATAAAATGCTGACATAAAAAATGACTAACAATCAGAATGAAATAAAAATAGGGAATACAACGTGGCGATAAAAAATGGTGACATAAAAAATAAACTTGAGAAGAGAAAGAGAGCACTGATGGCTCGACGAAGATGGTGATGGGTTATACCAAAGTGAAAATGATTAACAATCAGAAGGGATTTCGTACCAAAGTAGGAATGATGAGTTCGTACCAAAGTGGGAAGAAAGAATTTCAATGAGGAGTGTTTTGACTACCAAAGAGAGAATGATGAAAATGGTTGAATTATTTTTTTTAATACTTTATAGGCAAAAAGGGTATACACGAGACAATCCCATGTATTATACTCTTTATCGTATGTTAGATTAACAATTTGTATCAGTCATAAACACTTACAAATATTATAAGTGACTAAAACTGTTATAAATTTTCTAACATTCCTGAACGTTTATAAATTATTTTTCCAATTAGTTATAAAATAACAAATTTGGTGTAGTGATGCATGACATTTTTACTTATTCGCGATTGTTTATTATTATCTTTCTTATATCTTTTATGATTCGCGAGGAGTGCTATGTGTGTGCAAGTGACGTGAACTATGAGTACATAATGATTACTAGATCAAACCTACCATGCATATCGAGTCTTGAGGGGATCGAGATTGGACAACAATTGATGTATAGAATGAATTTTTTCTCATTATAAATCATTTTGACTTTATATCAGGCGTCGTTTTTAATATTGTCACAAGATTGAGAAAGGGGATATTTGTAAGAGCATAGTTATCTTGTTATCATATTTTGGTTGACAAAATGTAGGTTAAGTGCAAAGTAAATTATTGAATATCTTCCATACGATCAGACTTTACGTCAACGAAAAAAGCGGCTTCAAAATCACATTAAATTATCGATCTCACCAAACTATAAGCCACACATATAGCACAAGTGGGAAACATAATTTTTTCAAAAATAAAATCAATTTATGTGAGGACATATTTTACATAGTCTGGTTTGCGTTAGAGTATGTCGTATACCGCTACAACCGTCGAAAAAAGTTCAATTTTAATCATGCATCAAGATGGATCCGAATAGCAACATTATTCAAAAGAAAAGCCCATGTGAGATAGATTTTGGTAAGGTTGTGTTTAAGTCCCTTAACAGGTCATTTTAAGTGTTGGAATAATTTTTCTAAATTATTTTTAAACATCTGAGGCGTCATTTTTCATAAAAAGAATTTTTTTCTAAGTGTTGAGGCGGAGTTTTAACAAAAAATATTTTTAATCTGATATCGTTCACACGACATGTCAATGTTATTCAAATGACATGACAAAGTTGTTCGAACAAAGTCTTCAAATGACATGCAATGTCGCACGAAGTCTCGTTTAAACTTCGCTTGAAGAGGTTTATCAAACGGCATGCTATTGTTTTACTTTTCTAAGCTCGTTTGATGTGTCATAAGAAGTAGGATCGAGCGATATTTAAATTCGTTGGAGTGACATGGCTATGTCGTTCGAACGAACCTGCCGATTCAATTTTGTTATATATACCTGATTAAATGAGTCATTTTTCTTAAAGAAGACCTGAGTTTTTCAGATACACGAAAATTGCAAACTGCATAATTATTTTTTCCCTGTTTAGGGTTTAAAACGTTATTTTTCAATTCACAAAAAAGGCCCAATAGTTTAGTGAATTATTTTGGAACCCAAGATACGATCTTGTTGAAGTTTCTCTTATAGATAGGCTAAATCCACCGCTATAGATTGCGTGTCATTGGGAGTACTTGAGGGTGGTCCTAGCTGATTCAGAGTTGCTTGTTCTTTTGGGGTTCACTGTGGTTGATCCATTGCTGATTCTAGACTGCGTGTCTATGTGAGTGCCTGTGGATATTCATTGCAGATTTTATTATATATGTAAGTTGCAATTTACTTTTGCATAGTGAAATAAAAAGGTTTTTCCTTTGTTTTTTTCCTGAAATATGCGTGTCAGTAATTTATTTGTGATGGTTTGATTTTACCCATCCAGATGTATGTATTAGGGTTTAAATAAAATTTGTTTAAAAATTTACTCCAATTAAATAAGTTTAAATTAGAATTTGTGAATTGGCTGAAATCGATATCTCACAGCATTCTCAATTTAGCTTTGGTGAAATTATATAAGAATTTTTATATATTTTTTAAAATCATTTTAAGAATATTAAAAGGATTTTTTCCAAGTGTTTAAGCTACAGTAGTTTTAGCAACACCCATTTACTTACATTTAAAAATTTATAAAAAAGATTCCAACCTACGGGGGTTCTCTCAATGTAAAAAAAAGAAAAAAAATGACCAAAATAGTAGACCATGTGGATTTCCCGCGAGGGTGCCGGGATGTGAACAACCCATGATAGCATGACATTATGTCGCGATCCCAATAGTGTTTAGCCGCTATAGCAGCACCTCTCAATTGCTATAGCGGCTTGGAGGGAGTTATAGTGGGGATTTTACGGGTTTGTGTGAGGGTCGAGTTGGTTTATGTATTTAAAACTCTTTTCTTTAAGTATTTTGATCACACATGACTCATTTTTAATCTATCATGTAAAATCTATTTAAAGAGAGTTTCATGATTATCTTTTTATTACCTCAAGTTTTGTTTCTACAGAACCTTTTGTAAGCCCGTAAACCCAAAAAATCTCCAAAGCCATATGGGTAATTTTCTTTTCTTTTTCATGACTTAAGAAATACTTTTTCAACTAAACGAATATCCATTATGTGTGTTTTTAAATAAAATCTTCCTACATTTTAAATCATAAAATTTGTAATGTTTGGCTTTGGTTTTATTCAAAGATGGATGAGGTTGAAAATTAGTGAGCCGATTGACTTGGATTGCGATTCAAGACATGTTTGCAAGAATGGTGAGCTAGGAGTCAAAATTGTGGTGGAGATCCAAGGTAGAGGTTGTCATGTCAAATCAATGTAAAATTGATAAAATTAGTACCGCAGAGGTCGAAAGTTCAGAACACTGAATATTTGTGGTTTTGTTCTAATCAAGGGTTGTAAGACATGTGTGTCCTTTTGTAAAATCAGATTTTTTTGTACTCATGGACTTATATTTGGTGTGCGTGTGTGTGTGATTTTTCTCTAGAGGGTTTTCACGTTAAATGATTATGTTGTGTGATTGCTTTTGTATTTTCGTCGTAGTTAATTGTTATCACCACATATGGAAATTGGACCTAATTAATTAATCTGGTATATTGTAAAGTTTGACTTAATTTATTTAATTAGGAACAAATTAAACCAGTTATTTAATTTGCACCATATATATTTTGTTTTGATTAATTCATATTGAATTTATATTTATTGCCTAAGATTATTTGTTATTTAGAATTAAAATTGAAAATAATTAACTTTAAAAGTAATTGAATTCATCAACCCATAGAAAAACCTTAGCTTTTGAAACCTAAAAATCCAAATCACAACCCAACACTGCAACCTAGAAATCAATATCAATCACAACGTAAAAATCAACATAACAACCATCAACAATCAATAGCAACCAACATCACATATGATTCTTGATAAAGTCACAAGAAATTAACATCACAACTGATTTTTTTAGAGAAATTGCAAGAACCGTAAGAAATTACAAGAAAGTACTCTCTATCTCTCTCTCTTGAGTAAAAAATCACACACACACACACACATATATATATATATATATATACACACATATAATGACAATTTGTATTTGGGTTTTTCAATTTACAACTTTACATAAACTAGGTATTTTAAATTTACAACACCAAGTTGATTTGAAACCTTTATTAATATATCTCAAACATCATCCATTCTATAACCATAATGGTGGATGGTGGATTTAGCGGACATGGAGGAAGAGGTTGGTGGTTCAACATAGTTTTTAAACCCATACATTTGATAGTTTATAATTTAACATCGAGGCATATTTTTGGGATTTAACCATTATTTTTAGTTTTTGTTTTAATTTTAAAGCAAAATATTAGTTAAAAGTTTAAAAACCATGTCATCATTTTGTCAAGTGTATTGGATGAAAATCTAAAAGCGGAAACATAATGAAAGTTCATTGTCTGAAAGTCTAAAAAAAATTTGATGGTCGAAGTGAAAAATCGGGAAAAGTACGTTGATCATTTGTGTAAATAGTGTTTTTCAAAATATAAAATATGTCTATGTGGCATGGAAAAATAGCTTAAACACATGAGGTTGGTGATTATCTTGCAGTGACTTAAAACCATTTTGTATAATGAAAATGATTTTTTTTGTTTTAATTCAAAGACACTATTTTAACATTGAGACATTTATAAAGTTAAAACTTATGTCATTTTGTTTAGAAAATGCCAATGCTTGCCCATTACATCTATCAATTGGGTTATCGGTCTGCTATTGCGTCAATGTTGGTGCTAGAGTAAATCTTCCACCCTATTATTGGACTTGCAAGTCTCTCTCTCTCTCTCTCTATATATATATATATATATATATATATATATATATATATATATATAGAGAGAGAGAGAGAGAGAGAGAGAGAGAGTATAAATCTCTAATTCGGATGGATCCCTGTGCATACAGTGGGGAATTTGTCATTTTCCCAAAGTGGTCCCCTCGTGGTCCTAAAGATAATTTGTTATTTTCTATTAGTGGTCCCCTCTTGTCTTATTGTAAAATTCTTTTTCAATACTATAATTATAATAGATTTATATTTTAGACCCCAAAAAGATAAGAAGAAAAGTAAAACCCTAATTTTGTATTAGAGCTTTAGAAAGAAACATCTGACCGAATTCCGACCAATCCCAATTCTGGTATAAGAGCCAAGACGCTCCTTTCAGACCTATATTAATAAAAGACTTTAATGCCCTTGGAATTTATCCCACGCATTTAAAAAGATATTTTTGGAACCCATCCAGACTATCAACCCATACCCATGACTAATTTAGATTCAGAATATTGTTTAACCTAACACATAGACGGCTGTTCACACATGCAACATATCCCAGCCAAACATGCAGACAATAGGAAAGTTTCTACCAGTGCTATCAATAGCATAATAGACCAAAATAAGTGTATCCTACTTATTTTAAGACAATTATTTAAATATTTACAAACCTTAGAAAGAGAGATAAAAAATATATCTAAACAAATACAAGAAATAGACAATCAAATTCCAATAGACCTTGTACAAGTATTATAAGAAATAAATACTAAGACCAATCACATAGAAGTCCTTAATAAAAATATTTCAGAAATTGTGACTCTGATAAAGAAGCAAGAAAGTGAGTTGATTAAGCTCACCAAAGAACAAACTAAACGTATACATAGATTAGACAATTATCTTCCTAATGGAAATAGTTGGATTATATTGGAATGAGGTACCTGAAAACCTCTCCATTCAGACTTTAGTAGTCAATTACCAAAAAAATTCTAGAAAAGATAAATGATGAAAGATTTTTTTACCAGATAAATGAAAATGAGATTGCTAATGCTTCTATAGTAATAAGACTTATACTTGAAAGATTAAATTTAATATCAACCTCAATACTAGCCATACAAGAATACAATATTAGCTTTGTTAAATACTTACAATTAGATTAAAAGCTAAGATAGAAGGATTAACCACCTTCTATACAGACTTTGTTAAATTCCAACCGAATTTAGCCAATTATCTTGATAACATGGAAAGCTATAACTTATCCAGAATGGATTGTATTGTTAATGAACTTAGATTGAACATAGCCTAACCGAAAGAAAAACCTAAAGAAATTATTAAGGGAATTAAGTTTATATATAATAAACTTTCCTACGCAGAATTAGACTCTCCATTTATTCTAACATGTTTAGATAAAATAAAAAAAACTGTTGAATCTATAGGAGCTAGAATGACACAAGAATCTGCGCAACAACATGAAAAAGATGCTGAGGTAAAAGACTATATTGAAAAAGTTGTTGATTCTCTTTCCAAACATAATGAAGAAATTACTGAAAATACAAGAAATGAGAATAAGATCTTTAAAGACTAAATCCTTAATCAGATAAAAACACAAAAATATTATTCGGACTCTTTAAAAAGAATTGAACAAAAACAGGAAACCACCTGTAAATTTAAAGAATCTATTCCTATAAGAACTATGGAAGGAAAGACTATAACGACAAAAATCATAAATGATGGGTTAGTTAAGAATAGTAAGATAACTAGCCCCATCCCAAATATTAGATATAATAATTTTATGCTCCAAAGACTTAAGGATTCAACCTCCAATGTTAGAACATGGTGGAAAGAATTAAATTTCACCAATCCTCTTCAGTTGAAAGAATGAGGTGAATTTGATTGGAAAATTATAGAAGATTCCATACATAATGGAAAACTTCAAGCAGTTAGATACATTGACTTGTTCAAAGAAGGAGCAACACCCAAGACTCCTAATTATAATATAACTTATCATTATGGAAATCATGTGTTAGACAAGCCCTATACTGAGCTTCAAGTTTTTGACTCAGAATGGCTAAGATCTAGAGGAACCAATAGAAAATTCCCGTTCCTAACTTTTGGACTCTTTCAAGAAAGAATCCAAGGATTATATAGACCACAAAATAATATCAACATATTATGTTACTTAAGATATAAAAGATGGAAGGATTTTAGGCAAAGCCTTATTGGGATAGACCAATTAGAAATGTCAGACAATATAGGATACTTTAATGTCATTCTGACAATTAGAGTAACCGTAGATACATCCAAGTATTTTAAGTTAAGCCTATATGCTAGTGGTTATGAAGACTATATTATCCCAAATGCTAATATCAATATAGAGTTCCAAAGCTATGTGAAATTCTCCCAATTACCCTATGAAGGAATGAAATCGAGAATTCCTAGTGGTAGACTTAATGAAGAAATATTAGTGGAACCAATAATTCAGACTACAATCATACTTACAGTATTAGGAGTACTAGACCTATGAAAAAAAAAAGCTAAGACTCTTTGGCAATTGCTAGAATTTTAAGAAACTATGACTATTAGAGTAAACCTTTGTTTATTAATCAAGATGATGTTACTAAAAATGTTACTATCCAGTTTGGTCCTCCTAAGACTACTGGTAAAAGTCTTCATACTGAAGAAATTAGATTTAAAAAAATAGGGGAAGACATAATCAATGATCCTTCAGAAGGATAATGTAGTAGGAAAGCTAAATCTAGTTTATTAAGACAAGTTTTAGTAATTAGACCTAGAAGATCATTTGAATAAAAGGACTTAATTAAAGAAAAAGATAGAATCCAAAACCTTGAACATGAATCCTCAGAATTAGACATGAAGACATTTAAAGAACATCTTAATAAAAGTCATTATGTTAGGTTCCAAGATAAAGATAGATTTAATATGACATCCCAAGACCATATATTAACACTAAAAGAATCTAAGAATACTAAAGAACTTCTTAGAAACTTAAGACTACTGGAAGAAGGAGAAGAAAGAATAATGCCCCCTACACAGGTAGGTCCTAATAAGCAAGAGATAGGAACCAGTAGTACGCTAAATGATGCTCCTAGACTCTTTAGTAAACCAATAGGAATCAATATTCCTATTTATTCAAATATTTTGGTAAAGACCGAACCTGATTATATAAAAGACTTACCAATTAGTGATAAGATTTTACTCCTGTTAAGACCATGGCAAGTTAAGTTGTAAATTCAGTTGGGATATACCTTAATTTAGACAACGTTCAAGATAGGAAGAAAGCCTTAGATGAATGGCGTAATCAAATGAATACGTGTTTTGCATCTAATGAATAATGGGATGCAAGTTCATGCAAACAATAAGTTGATCAATCCATTTGAGGTATTGCAAAAGATTATTTAGATAGTCTAAGACAAGCTGCAGATGCAGAATCCCTAGCTAAGATTGAGAAAATGAAAGAAAACCTAGAAAAAAGATCAATTGAAGAATATATTCAATTATTTACTTTACAATTTATTGGAACCGAACATTTAGCTAAAATCAATGAACAAGACTTATCAAACACTGAGTTAGCTCTTCTTAGTATTTGTAAACTTGACAAGATTAATGAATACAACAATAATTATGAACAACTATATTACCAAATTAAAGAATTTGGTGAAACCTTAAAAGATGAATATTTTAAAAAAAATACTAGCTATCAGACAAATCTTAATTAATGAATACATAAATTGGCCAGGAGTTACTTGAGTTAAGAATAACCCCCTTGGTGAAAGAATTAATTTTGCCAAAGACTATATCATGTTTAAAATACGAGACATAAGTCAAGGAAAGTTAATTGAAGAAAAATTCAGAAAAATTCCTCCAATTAAAGATGAAAGAGACATTTCTCCAATCCAATGGGGATGTGATAATGAAAGAAAATTAAAAAGAATAAGATAGATTGGAAACAAAATAAGTTTATGGCTAGGCCTTCAGGTTTTCCAAAGAAATATAGATTCAGACTATCTACTACCTTTAGAGAAATGAATTTCAAAGCTAAGAAAAATAGATTTAACCAAAGAATATATTTTAAGAAGAATACCAATAAACATAAGAAGGTTCCTAATTAGAGAAAGCAAAAAGAAGTAGTTCAATCTAAGACTGCTACCAAAGAATGTTGGACTTGTGGAAAAGAAGGACACTTTGCTAAAGACTGTCCTAACAAGAAAGATAAAGAAAGTATTAAGATTATTAATAAAATATTAAACTTTGCATATCAAGAAGAATTAGATATATTATATGCCATAGAAATATCAGACATAGAACATTACGATAATACTAATATCTATAGTGCATACACAGATAGTAATTCAGAAGACTATAATAGTGATACAGATGAGTACGAAGACTCCTAAGACACCCTAGATTTATATATTATGCAAACTGATCAAGAAGATGATTATATATATTTTGAAGAAGCTTGGTATAAATGTACATCAAGCTCTCTTTTAAAGAAAATATAGACAGTTAGTAATCCCGAGCTACTAACATATATACCTAGATGTTACTACAATGAAGAATATTATTTCACATTTGAAATGAAATGTATCAATCAAGACTTTAAGTGTGTAGAATGTTTTGAGACTATACAAATAGAATTATTTATGGTTTGTGTTATTTGTTAATTACACTACCATAAAAAATGTTGGAGACTTAGATTTAGAGAAATTTATACAACCGAGTATGATGCTCAAATAGACCAAAATATTAAAACATATTATCAAGACATCGATAGAAACATGGTTAAGAGATTATAAGAAAATAGAAACTTAAAAGGAAAGGAAATTTTCTATGATTTAGAAGAAAACTGCTCTGATAGTAGTACAGAAGGCTTAACACCAATATATATTTTTAGATAAACCTCATAAAGGAATATCTATACTAGAAAAGAATAATTTAGGAATTTTTACTAAACCTATTGCTTGTTTTGTAGAATTATTCATACAACACAAAGATTATCCTAAAAGACTTTAAGCTTTTATAGATACATGATGCTTTCAGAGTATTTGCAAGGCTAATGCCTTACCTGAAGAGTATTTTCTAGACAGTAATCAAGAAATCCATATTAAGGTAGCTAATAGAGAACCATTTACCTTATATTTTCAGACTATTCCTATTATTTTAAATTAGGAAATCAGACAAACAAAACTGTTAATCATCATTTTTGGATTATGGGTCCTCTTCCTAATTTCATAGGAAACATAATTTTAGGACAAGACTTTATTAATAAATACCATCCTTATACTCAGTATAATGATAAGATATTACTTAGTGATAAAGAGGAATTTAACATTAATGCTCATCTAATTGATCGCAAGACTGCTTTTGATCTTATGCAGGTCAAACCCAATTATAGACCAATAGCCCATCAGAGTTCTTCAATTAACAATGGTGGACCTAGATCTACAAACCAGCTAGAAGCTCAAGAAATAGCTAAACCCTTACAAAAATAAAGTAAGTGTCCAGACCAAAAGTGTTATAAGCAAATAACGCTTATATAACAAGAAATTTTAGATAATTCCTAACAAACCTTATTAAACGTCCAAACCATAATATGGATATAGAAGTTGAAAAAGAAAATATTAGGCGATTAGCAGAGCCTACTTTAGGAGAAAATCCCATTGCTAAGTGGGATAAAGACTAAAGTTATTGTGAAATTATTCCTATCAACCCAGATGTCACTATTAATAGTGGATCATATAAGAAAGGATATTCACAAGAAGATAAAGATGAATTAAAAAAAGATATAGATGAAATGCTTAAGCAATGCATTGTTAGAGAAAGTAAAAGTAGACATAATATCCTTATCTTCTACGTTCAAAATGAGTCTGAATGAAAAAGAGAAAAAATACGCATGGTAATAGACTATAGACACCTTAATAAGAATTGTGAATTTGATTCTTATAAGATACTAAACAAAAACAATCTAATTAATTTGATTGAAGACATAATTATATTCAGTAAGTTTGAGTGCAAGTCAGGCTTCTGGAAAATTAAGATCCACCCAGACATTATAACTTGGATAACCTTTAGTGTGCCTAAAGGAAAATATGAATGGTTAGTAATGCTAATTGGATATTTGAATGCCCTTCAAGTATTATATATGGATAATATTTTTAGACCTTATTCATAATTTTGTCTTGTTTACATTGATGATATTGTTATAGTCAGTAAGACTGAAATAGAACATGTAGACCATCTTAAAAAGATTATTTTAGAATGAGTTAAATTTGGAATTGTTATTTCTAAAAAGAAAATGAAATTATTTCATATTGAAATAGACTTTAGGGGAATTCATATCAATAAAGGAAAAATATCTTTAGCAGAATACATAACCAAAATGATTCTTGAATTTTCAGACCAACTCAAAGATAGAAAACAATTATAATCATTTTCAGGATTGCTAAATTGTGCTGCAGACTTTATTAAAAACCTAGCTTCAAAAAGATAAATCTTAACCTTCAAATTAAAAGGAACTGATAAAACTAATCCTTTTAAATGGATGAAAGACGATCTTGAAGTTATAAGACAAATCAAAGAAGTAGTAAAAAATATTCTCTTACTTAAACTACCTAATGTTGAAGAGCAGTTTATAGTAGAAAAAGATGCCCCTGATAAACAATGGGGAGCCATGTACTTTGCCATTGATTATCAGAATAAAAAGAAAAAGCTTTGTAGATATAGATCTGGAACCTTTACTGACCCAAAAAGAAGATATACATCCCATAAAAAAGAAGTTTTGGCTATAGAAAAATATATGCTTTTTCTTAGACCTAAACATTTTACCGTTTATACTGACTCTTCTTATGCTGTAAAATTCAGAGACTTAGATTTATCCAAATCAATAACTAATAGACTTATTAGATGGAAGCAATTTCTTAATGGTTATGACTTCTCTGTTATACATGTTAAGGGGAGCAAAAATACCATTCTAGACATCACATCTAGAGAACCTATGCTTGCTAACACTAATAGTATCTCTTATTTTATGTTGTAAACAAAATACTTAGACATCATGAGTTCCTCTGGAACAAATAGACTAAACAAAGAATATGCTACAAACTATCTTAGATGCATAAGACCAAATGCTGGTAAAATTCAAAGGCAGACTCAGACCCATATTCAAGACTCCCAAGAAATTCCAATATAGGAAAACTTTGATGACATTTTAGTTCCGCCTGAAAAATCTTGAAACGAAATCGTTGCCTAGAATAGACTTATAGGGAAAATGTATTTTCCCCAATATAGACCAGACCAAAGATACCCAAACCTGATAAAATATAGACGAGAATTTTTTGATGATGAAAATATTCTTATAGACGTCCTATGATAGAACCTAAAGAACAAACTATGGGTAGAATCCAAATAAAATTTGGTAGCTGCTGCCAAATTCATGAGAACTCAAAGACTTGCAGTTGGTTAACTTAGTAGTACTGCTACTCCTAAACTGTAGACTCAAATATATGCTCAGACTCTTGGAGAATCCTCCAAAACTAGACCAGTAGATAATTTTTATTATTTGCAAAGGACTTTTAAGATTAAGATTATTATACCATTTGGTAATAATAATCTTTCTTTATTATAAGACTGTTAGAAAGAGGGTGATAGTATTATTCAACATGTCAATATGTTATTATCTAACATTAATGGAGATGCCTTGATGATTAGGGCCTTCTTAAAAGATGTTCCAAAAAATTATATTTTTGGAAAAGCAGAGATGGCACATATAATCCTTGTAGAATATTGGTTCATTGGACTCATCCAAATCAAGACCATAGAAGATTCTATTGCTCGTAGAAAGATTGTCCATGAGTATGACAAGAGGGCAGAAGAATTTTTTCCTTTGTTTGCCAGAATTTACTAGCTTGCTCTAAGTTCCTATAGATGAATGAGCGTTAAAGGTTTTAAACTCATTAGATTTTCCACTTTTGCATTTTAAGACATCGAAATTCAATCTGAAGACGAAACTAAAAACCTAATTGTGGACAAGAGCGAACTCCAGGTTACCCAAGCTGTGGAGACAATAGAAATTATGGAGTTATTAACAAGTGAAGAAAGATGGTATACTATGTACCATTAAGAATACCTGGTCATCCAAGCAAATGAGACATTTAATAGAAGGCTCAAAAAGGAATGAGAAGAAATGGTAGAGGTAGTGTTACCAGCCAACATTAGAGTAGTGGGCCTCATAGATGAATACTACAACAACAATGCCTTACCAAAAAAAGACAAAGTAGAAAAGATAACGAAAGAAACAAACGAGAGAGAGAAGGGCCCCACCTTATTCAACAAATTATTAAATATGGAAGATTCGATTATTTAGACCACTTGCAAAAGATTCGTTGTAATAATAACAAGATGACAGATTCATTTCATAGACTTGACATAAGGTCCACCAGACAACCTTTTTTTCAAAAGGAGAAATAGACTCAGACAAAGACCTGCCAGAATTATTGATAGACAATAAAATTGCTTTAAGAGCGAATCATTTAGTAAACCAATCTTGAATGAGGAAACCTCAACCTAGTCCGAGTAGTACCTGACATCATTTATATCTCCCAATACTTTTGATCATATTATCTGACGGTTTCCTATGTATTCTTATTAACGTTGAGTAGGTCATCTATCCTTTTCAAATGATAAGTACTAGCAATAAACTTGGAGCTTTTCTCAGATCCCACAAGGAGCTTCTCGAACAACATCTGAGAAAAATTTCCCACTATAAAGGATAAGACGTCACATTAGAGTCTTTTGATTTTTTCGTAAAAACATGTACTTGTGGTACTAGGAAACATCGGTGAACTTTAAAATTTCACATTGCTTTTCTAGACATTGTATAATTTTCTATATGTTTAAACTCGCCAATTCTAACTGTCTCAAATATTTCATATAAGTATTTGAAACTCCACTCACTTTGTTGTCATTTTTATCCCAATTACATTTATTCGTTTGACATTAGACTTTATTGATTATGTTCATGGGCCATTCCCAACCCATTTCTACACTATTCCATGATCCTCATCCATGAATTGTAAATAAGTCATCCGTCTAGCTTTTTAATATAAAAAGTATCTACCATTGGAAAATGATTGTTGTAAGGACATAAATTTCCAATTGAGTCCCTGTATTATTTTGACTTGATTCCGTGAACAAAACTGTGTTTGTAATATGTCATAGGGAGAATTTTATTTTGTCAAGATCCCACTTGGTCTATGACGTATTGAAGAAATTGAAGACGTTACGGCAAAGCTTCAAAGATTTAATCATGCCGATGTTTATTTGGTGCAATTTTACTCGTCTTCAAAGTTAATTTCATTCCGAGATCACTCAGGTATGAATGCGTATAATTAATGGTGCTCGGAATTATTTAATAAAAGATAAGGATGTAATTTTATAAAGAAAAATGTTTTTAAATGTTTTAAAGGTGTTTTTATGGTTTAAAATGCGTTTTATGATGATAAGCTTGAAATAGAGTTTAACTAATTTGAATCTCTTTGTTAAGAAACGTTTTTATCAGAAAGTCAAACTTTTGCGAGGTCGCTCGAACGACATTGGATCTCGTTCGAACGAGATACAATGTCGCGCGAACGACATGCTTAAGTCGTTCGAATGACATGTTTTTCAAGGCAGCGTTTAAATCCTATTTAAACAGTGTTTGCATCATAATTTCGTAAGTGTGTTTTCTGAAAAATAGTTTTATAAATCAGAGCCTTGTTTGCACATGTTTTTAAGGTTTAAAAGTCTTAAACACATCCTTAGAGTTTGCAAAGATCCGAGTTATCATTATTATATGTTTAAGTGATCTTGTGGCACCAAAGTTGGTTGTTCTACACATTTAACACAAAGGGTTTTGTGGTGAAGAAGCGACAGACATCGTGTTCGACATCGTAGACGTATCAAAGCCATATCGAAGGACGCCGAGATATAAGTGGACGCGTGTGTTGTGGACAGAGATCGTGGAAGATGAAATTTCTGCGTGGGCACTATTGAATAACGGTTGAAGATCAGAAGGAGCATAAAGACCCATAGGGATTGAGTCTTAGTGTAAGGCTAATCTGTCTTTGTAAAACCATTATTCATAGTGATTGTCTGGCTTGGGCCGTACGAGGTTATTTTCTTGTTTTGGGTTTTTTTCTCTCGTACATCCAGCGTTGTGAGTATTCTTTACTTTACTTTACTTGCTTTATTCACTAGATGCATGTTTAGGATTAATAAAGATAAAATTGGTTTAAAGTGAGAATTGGGATTTCACTACTTGGTTTGGTGCATAATTAAAAGTTGGATCTTTTTGAAAGAAAAATTGGTTTTGTTTAAAACACACACATCGGGCCACTCACACACTTCACAAATTGGTATCAGAGCTAGAAAACATATTTTATTTATTTTGTGATCCCGTGTGTTTGTTTATCTCTCTAGTGTTTGTTTTCTCTCGATGGATTCTCTAAGCATTGACGATCTACATCGTTTGAATTTAAAGTTTGCAAAACGTATTGATGTTTTGGAGAAAGAAAATTTCGGTTTTAAAAATAAGATTGAATATTTGCAAACGTTTCAAATTCAAAGAGGTATTTGTCGTGAGCACTTTAGTTCCTTGTTTAAAGATTTTAATATATTAAAATTGGGCAAAAAGGAGAGTGATGATAGATTCCTCATTTTAGAAAAAGAGTTAGAGGATTTGAGAAATTCTAGTGTTTGTGCCGTTGAGCAAAATAATTCGATTAATGACATTATGGCACGAGAAAAGGCCCTTAGGGATAAGTTTTCTCACATTGAGGGGGAGCGAGATAACCTTCTAGGGGTAATTGAAAATTTAAAGAAGGAGTCCCGAAAGTTTGACGAGTCTAATCGTTTGCTTGAGTCAAAAGTTTTGAAGTTGAAAAATGATTTAAATGACTCGAGTAGTGATGATATTGGCTTATCTTGTTCTAGTGGTTCGATTGTAAAATCCCAAACCATAGTTTATTTTAGAGCGTCAACCACATCCGAGGGTATTAGAAAAGGTCAACCTAAAGGTCACGTTCCTCATCGTGTTTTCACGTGTTCGCATTGTGGTAGGAAAGGTCACCTTAGGAGTTTTTGTTTTGATCTTGGAAAAGACCCTAGGAAGATTAAACGTAGTGTCCTATTGGTTCCCAAAACCCATTTTCTTAGGTATACACCTATTTGGGTTAGGAAATCCATTTTGGAGATGCTAAATGCTTCGTTGGTTGATTCTCACATGCATGCACATGATTCACCTCTTGCTATTTCTTATGGTTAGATGCTTGCATGTTTTGTCATATGCTAGCCCTTGCATCATGGTTTATTATTTGCTAGTGATATGACATGTTTATCTCTTTGTATTTTATTTTTCACTTGTTTGATTTTTATTTGAAAAATACAAAAAGATTTTGTTTTTGGGAAAACTTTTGAAAATTCAAAAAGATTTTTCTTTTCTTTGAGTCAAAATATGTTTGAAAAGCTAAAAAGATTTTCAGTTTTTTTATTTTTGAGTTTACATATTTGATGTGGCATATTGGTGTGCTTGGACCCCCCCTCCCATCGTTTCATTATACATGTGTCTAGGACATTTGGTCATTATTATCGATGCTTAGAATGATCTTAACCATTGTTTATATGGGGTTGTTTCGAAGTTGATATGCATCTTGATTCGACTTTGTATATATGCCAACATCGCACACATGCACTAGTTTATATGGATGTTTGACTTCTCTTGCATATTTGAATTTGGTGAGGCGTTCTCATCTCAATCTTGTCATATATGCGTAACTAAACTTAAGGAGAAGTGTGCATGTAATAACCGTTTACCGTGAGGATTTGAATTGAAAAAAATGATGAGTGATTCACGAGAAAGGGCTGCGAGAGTTCAAATTTAACTCGTCGTGAAAGCCACCGTTTAAAAGAGCGCAAAAGAAAAAGCAAAATGCTAAGAAAAGGGACAATAAGATTTTCTCTAAGTTGAGAATGCTAGAAACCTCAAAAGAACTTAAAAAAGTATGTTTATATGAGGGTGTTTGGTTGGAGAAAATTTAAACGGGTTTGCACATCTAATCCTAATGTTGAAATATTGCAATTTGACGCTATTATTTGTAAAATCGTCAAAATTCTGGATTTGTGTGCATGAAGTATGTTTTGTTCATTAAGCTCACACTTTTATTGTCATATGGCTATGATAAAGTTTGATGATTTATCGCTATCAATTAGATCTTCTTGATCGTTTCGATGTGTTGGAATTATGGCTCATTTGTTATAGTTTCACGCCAATTCATTCCATCTCCAAGTTTGAGCCGATTGGTACTATGTTTGCATGTAACTCGCATTTTAAGTTTTTATGAGTTTTTGCGTTATGTGTTAAAAGCTTACTGTTTTAGCACTGTTTTGCATCTGTCAGGCCCTTCCTGGAATTTTTTTGTGGAAGTTTTTTCACTGGGCAATACTTTATAATATTTCTGGGAAACTGGGAAATTTTGGCAGGTCGCGCGAAGTTGTTCTAATGACATTGCATCTCGCACGAACGACTTATGTACTTCGTTCGAGCAACTTCCTCATTTCGTTTGAGCGAAGTCCCTGGCTCGTTCGAACGACAGGGTGAAAAATTGCTTCTGATTGGTTTGCAGTCCTCTGGTTTATATTGTTATATTTTTGGTACTGTCGAAAACATTTTTGGATTGTTTGGTTTATATGCAGGTTCTTTTATGTTCCAAATTGGTATTTTGCATATAAGCCCGTTTATCACACTTGATTTGATTGGTATACTTTTGTGTGATTCCTTGGTTTACTAGCTACCATTATGTTATTACATGATCTTATTTAGCTGGTTGATTCATGTTTATCTAGCGGTTTTCATTTTTCACAATTGGTATCAACTTGATTCTATTTGGTATCATATTCTCATGCTAGATATTTCATATTGGTTTATCTTTTCACCGGATTGTCTATTCGAGACAAAAAGGGGGAGAGATGTATGTGATGTAGGGGGAGATTTGTTGAGCACTACTTTATGTTTCAAATTGGTAACAAATTGGTATCAAATAATTGCTCACATGTTTTCAAATGATATGCCCTTATTGAATACATAAATTGGTTTCATTTGTTCCTCCATACTTCACTTGGTATTTGTTAGTCTGTTTCATGTGTGTAGGTATGCTTCAGCGATTTGAGATTTCAAGTCTACATCACATTCAGACAGTTCATGGTTGCCAGTGCTACATATATTAGTCTGTGTCCTGTACTTTTGATTTTGGGTTTATGGGATGGGATTTAGGCGTCATATGGCTTGACGGCCCGATTAGGCATTTCACTGGTTTAGTTTTGTCCCGGAATAGTCAAAGGGGGAGATTTGTAAGGATATAAATTTCCAATTGAGTCCCTGTATTGTTTTGACTTAATTCCGAGAACAAAATTGTGTTTATAATATGTCATAGGGAGAATTTTATTTTGTCACGATCCCACTTGGTTTATGACGTATTGAAGAAATTGAAGATGTTGCGGCAAAGCTTCAAAGATTTAATCATGCCAATGTTTATTTGGTGCAAGTTTACTCGTCTTCAAAGTTAATTTCATTCCGAGATCAATCAGGTATGAATGCATATAATTAATGGTGCTCGGAATTATTTAATAAAAGATAAGGATGTAATTTTTATAAAGAAAAATGTTTTTAAATGTTTTAAAGGTGTTTTTATGGTTTAAAATTCATTTTATGATGATAAGCTCGACATAGAGTTTGACTAATTGGAATCTCTTTGTTAAGAAACGTTTTTATCAGAATGTCAAAGAAAGTCAAACTTTCGCGAGGTCGCTCGAACGACATAATGTCGCGCGAACGACATTGGATCTCATCCGAACGAGATACAATGTCGCGCGAACGACATGCTTAAGTCGTTCGAACGACACATTTTTTGAGGCAGCGTTTAAATCCTATTTAAACAGTGTTTACATCATAATTTCGTAAGTGTGCTTTCTGGAAAATAGTTTTACAAACCAAAACCATATTTGCACATGTTTTTTAAGGTTTAAAAATCTTAAACACATCCTTAGAGTTTGCAAAGATCCGAGTTATCATTCTCATATGTTTAAGTGATCTTGCGGCACCAAAGTTGGTTGTTCTACACATTGAACACAAAGGGTTTTGCGGTGAAGAAGCGACGGACATCGTGTTTGACATCGTAGACGTATCAAAGCCATATCGGAGGACACCGAGACATACGTGGACGTGTGTGTTGTGGACAGAGATCGTGGACGACGGAATTTCTGGGTGGGCACTATTGAAGAACGGTTGAAGATCAGAAGGGGAATCAAGACTCATGGGGATCGAGTCCTAGTGTAAGGCTAATCTGTCTTTGTAAAACCATTATTCATAGTGATTGTCTGGCTTGGTCCGTCCGAGGTTGTTTTCCCGTTTTGGGTTTTTTCCTCTTACATCCCGCGTTGTGAGTATTCTTTACTTTACTTTACTTGCTTTAATCACTAGATGCATGTTTAGGATTAATCAAGATAAAATTGGTTTAAAGTGAGAATTGGGATTTCACTACTTGGTTTGGTGCATAATTAAAAGTTGGATATTTTCGAAAGAAAAATTGGTTTTGTTTAAAACACAAACATCGGGCCACTGACACACTTCACAATTGTATATTTAAAGACTTTACCTCTATTATGCACAAAAAGTATATACTGTAGGAGATTAAAGCTTAAAAAATAAACCTTCTCATATATTAGTTGACGATGTGTGGCTCTTAACAAATATTTTCTTATTGTCCAAATTCGAGAAAAAGCGTTTCCTAACGTCAAAGGAAGGGAATGTGAATTACAAAATGATTAAAATTTTGTTATCATATGTTAATTAAGCGTATTAAGAGTACCACTGTGTGGAAAAGTAAATCATGCACTTGAGACGAGCATTTTATACGAGGAAAACCCTAGTGAGAAAACCTCAGTCCAAATAGAGACCTCGCCCTATATCGGTAAAAGATTACACAAAGAGGGTAATGACTTATAACTTGAGCCTATTAGAGACTAAATAATGCATAACCTACACAACTAATGTGTGACACCCATAAAATCCATAACTAGATTGATGAGTAAATATTAACTCTAATAAAATAAAGTAAAACAAATACAACTCTGATACTAATCCCGAATCCATAATGAATAAAACTACATACTAGAATAAATAATTGTCCCATAATAATAATATCCATCTTTGAATATAAATAAAATGACACAAACATAATAAATACCAAATACATTAACCCGAATCTCTCAATATTGAAATGGAAATACGAGAAATAAGGATAAGTATGCAGGATCAACACATACATCCTAATGACAGGATGCTAGAACTGGAAATGAATGCTACAAAGCTTAGGGTTGGGGCGGTTGCCGCTACCTAGGACTAGAAAAGTAGTTCCACAAATAGGATTAAACATAGCAAGTTACAGTAAGTAAGAATGTAACTAAATTAGGACCACAATAATAATAATAAAATTAATAATAATAATGAATCTTCCTCTCATATTTTAGTTGCTTTTAAGTTAACCAAACCCAAACAACCTAAATATAACATGCAGGTTTAATCCAAAGCCCAAGTGAACCCAATGATACATAATTATAAATCTTCCCAATTGTTTATAATTATAAGGTTCTAGAAAATTGTATCTCACATATACATAATAAAGGAAATAAAATCACATAAGTCCAATGCCCAAGTGATTATACCCTAATCATATGCAAAATAGATTTGCTATGCTCAATCCCATAAATAAAGCAAGAAGGCATGTCCCAATTGCCTTCGGGGATCATTCATGCGTACTAGGTATAGTTATAGGTCATTCCATCTCTATAACCTCAAAATAACAAAAGGAAAATCACAACGCCTTCCTACCTGTCGTATAGACCCCATACCCAAGTCTATACAAGAGTACTTCCTCGTTTTCCCCACTTAGGATACGAGTATGTCAGCAGTAGGATCAGGGTGAATGGACCTCACGAAACAGTTGCCATCCTCGATACTCTTATCCTTGCGGAGAGAGAGAAAGATAGAAAGAAACGCTATGTTGAGAGGATCTTAACCCTAGGCATCCCTCCCGGGAGCACTTCGGTCGTCGTCGAAGGTGTATGAGGCGAAAAATGTAGAGAGATGGAGTCTCCAGTCTATTTTTCTCGAAATAGACAAAAGAAGGTGGATTCATCTCGAAGAATAGCATCAAAGACATACTGATACATACGAAACCAAAAATGATTCGAGGAGGGTTCAGAGGCTAAGTTACGAAATGGGAAGGTGTTAGGCACTCATTCCTCTCTTGCGATCTCTCAAGGATTGTTGTTATTTTCCTCTATTTTCCCATGATATGTGTGCATGGGTATATGTAGTGGAGATAGAGATCATCAACTTGTATCATGTAAGAGATAAAGCGAGTCATCCATAGGAATGTTCCTAAAAGTAATATTAAAAAATATGATTTACGCGATTATGCTTGCGTTGATCGTTATAACAGAACAATAACGCATATGGAATAATATGCCATTAAGAACAAAATATGTATATGTAAATATATAGAATCTAAGAAAATTAAGTTAAAGAGTTAGAAAAATAGAAAATTGGAAAAAATAGTACTCGAGTCTTGGGTTTTACCCCGAGACGCCTACGTAGCCTATAGAGGCATCAAAGTCCACGTAGTTCGCATGCAAAATGAGGGGTGGGTTTTATCCCATAAATCCAAACGAGGACTTCTCTTATGTATGTGTGCGCATGTAAAAAGGTGTTTTAGTTGTGAGAAAAGTGTGTGAATTTTCGTTGGAATTTATGAGCAAACCCACTTTTTCTTATTTTTTGGGTATATTTATATGAAAAATAAGAGATGTCTAACGCTACTAAAAAAAAGAAGTATATTAGTACGTGTGAGATGGAGAGAAAAAGTGCTAAGTAATAAAACAAGTTAGTGAGAATTTAGGAGAATTTAAAGAGAGAGTTAAGAAAGTTGGACCTTCTTGAAGATCTTTGGCTTGATCTTGAATGTTGGAGAGCAACCCTTGCACTTGGATGATGATGATGGGTAGTTAATTCACTAAGTTTGGTGAAAAAGGTGATGAAAAGTGAGGGTTGGAAAGAGATTTGGATATAGAAATTGCGCTGACTTCGAGGGAGGTTTTCTGAGTTCATTGAGAGTGATGGATCTCAGATCTTGGGTCCCTTTGTAATAAGGCCAGACCCTCGTTTTTATAGGCCCAGGTTATTACCGATCGACATAGGTCTGGTCCTACCAATTAGCAGGTGCCTTTAGGCAGGATTCTGAACCTGCCGTTTGGCAGTCTTGTTCAGGTTCCTTCAGAAAAATGGACGTAAAACACAATTTGTTGGTCCGAATCGCGTACGGGGCATTCCGCTGCAAAGGTTAGGAGATGAACTTCGACATTCCAAAGATTTTGACCCGGTTTGGGGAGTTGACTTTGTTCAATTGGGGCTTGAAAGCGTCCGATGACCTTTTGGAGTAAAACGAATCGTTCGTCCGTACCGTGTCAGAACTGGTCCCGAAGCGGACCGTTGGAAAGGGGTTTCATCACCCTTTAAAGATTCATTCAGTGTCGATTGAACTGAAGATTTGACTTTTGTCAAACGGAGCCTCAGAGCATCTGTTGGCCTTTTGATTAAGTTCTGGGGGAAAATGGGTCATTCATCCGCACCTTAAGTCAGAATTATGCACGGGAAAGACCGTTGAAAAGGGGTTTTAGCATTCTTTGAAGATTCATTCAGTTTTGGTGGAGCTGAAGAATTTTACTTCTGGTCAAATGGATCCTGGGAGTGCTCGATGGCCTCTAAGTGAGTACTCGGGGTATGATCTAGGTTGGGAGTGATGCAAGGAGGTTCTAGGGACTTAAGGAGAGATTATGGGGTGATAGAATGGGGTTTCTATAGAGCCCCTCGATGGGTGAGTTTGGAACAAACGATAGTCATCGAATAGACACCGCATGATGCTGTTGAAAGAGGTCGATTCTACGAACCTAAGGAAACGAGGATGACCGATTCAGAGGGTCGAGGCCGATTATGAGGACCTAAGGGGCATACTAGGGATGGTCCAAAGGAAGTGTCGACCAAATATGGAGGTCCATTATGAGGACTTAAAGCAATGCTAAGGATGACCAATTATGCAGGTCGAAGCTAATTCTAAGGGCTTAGGTTGTGATGACCAATTCTGCGGGTCGAAGCCAATTATGAGGGCTTATATTATGATGAGCAATTCTGTGGGCCGAAGCCAATTCTGAGGGCTTAAATTGAGATAACGAATTCTGCGGGTTGAAGCCAATTCTAAGGGCTTAGGTTGAGATGACCAATTCTGCGGGTCGAAGCCAATTCTAAGGGCTTAAGTTGAGATGACCAATTCTGTGGGTCGAAGCTAATTCTGAGGGCTTAGGTTGAGATGACCAATTCTGCGGTTCGAAGCCAATTCTAAGGGCTTAAATTGAGATGACCAATTCTGCGGGTCAAAGCCAATTCTGAGGGCTTAAATTGAGATGACCAATTCTCTGGGTCGAAGATAATTCTGAGGGCTTAAATTAAGATAACCAATTCTGCGAGTCGAAGCCAATTCTAAGGGCTTAAATTAAGATGACCAATTCTGCAGGTCGAAGCCAATTTTGAGGGCTTAAATTGAGATGACTAATTCTGCGGGTCAAAGCCAATTCTGAGGGCTTAAATTAGGATGTTATCGGGGAACTCTACCGGGGAAATTACCTCGTGATTTTGATTTGAGCTGAGGAGCCCATCATTGGGGAAACTATCGTATCTTTTGGAGACTTTATGGGAAATAGCTGTGCTATCCAAGGTTTTGGATGTTTTTCTTGGGGAAATTTGAGACATTTGTTGTAATGTTTTTGAGGATCCCACTGGGGGATAGGAGATATCCTGAAGTTTAAGATACTTTAGGGGTCCTCTGGGGATGTTGCCGACGAAAGATCCACTTGGCTTTTGAGGGTTCCACTGGGGAAGTAAGAGGTCATCTTGAGGGAGTGTGAGAGAAAATAAATTTTCTTGCTGAAAATGTTCTATATCTTTCCCAGAATTTTTTAGGAATTTTCTGAGGATTTTTCAGGGTTTTCTGGTATTTTCTGGGAGTTTTTGTACAAAAATTTAAGGGGCTGCCACTCGGCATGGCTTGGAGGGTGCTATTCGGTAGTGGCACGTGCTTTTGGACTGACTCAAGAAGGTGGAAGGTCAGTGCCGATCAGTACATGGGGGTGCAATACCGATCGGCATGACCCTTGGATTCCTATAAAAAGGGGGTGGGTTCCCCTCATTTTTCATAACTTCTTGCCTTCTCTCTCTCTGTGATTTTCTTCTGCGAATCATCTTATCATTCTGAAGCCTAAAAATGGCTGCTTTTGTGAGCACTGTGACACATATGGAGTGGTTAGTTGTTCATGACTGGGCGAATGTGGAGTAGAGGGCCAGGGTGCCTCTTGCGTTGGGGAGTGGGAAATCTTTTGATGCATTTGAGACGGTCGCGGATGAGCGGTCTTTACTGTGGTAGTCGTCGCATCATTTTCTTCTAGGGTGGTGAACCCTGGTGGTTATGTAAGTACAAAATGACTTTTGGCATTATTTTTGGGTGATTTCCTTTTTACTTGGATTTTGACAAGGTTTTTCTTTGACCGTCCGATGTTTCTTTGTCGACTACACATGCCCGTGGGACGAAGGGGCTTAAGGATGTCTGAGAGCACCTTCCACTTGTGGTGCATTGGGTAGTATTATCATCAGGCTTTAGGAGGATAGCGTCTGTGTAGATGAGACTCCTCGTTTGACGGCGGTTTTATGCGCTCTGGGGGAGAGGTGGTGGGACACTACCCACACCTTCTATTTTGGCTTTGGGGAGATGACTGTGACTCCCATAGATGTGCAACAGATACTGGGGCTGGATTGTGATGGAGAGTAGATAGAGGTGGATCGCTCTTTGTGGCTGAGGACGGAGGCAGTGCAGGAGGCTATAGGTGATGTGGGGACGATAGTATCTGGGGACTCCATCCGTTTATCTCTGCTGAGGGATGTTCTGCTTAGTAGGGTGATTGATATGGAGGATAGGCTGCAGGTGATGTAGATGGCCCGATTATTAATTTTACTGGTGTTGGGGGGATTTCTGGTGGCGTCGAACAGAGACGTTGTCCACTTGTGGTTTTTGCCATACTTGAGGATGTTTTCGAACATTGCTCTCTATGATTGGGGGAGCTTGACTTTGGCGAACCTTTATTTTTCTCCGGATGCATTTAGTTTCTGCTGCTGGTAGACTTTTATTAGAGCCATGTATCTTCTTGTGGTATTCTTTAGTTTGCACATTTTCCTTTCATGCATTTGTATTTCCTTGTGCGTCTCTTTTTTATCGCGGATTATTGTCTTTGGCAAGCTTGGATCTATAAGGTGATTGGGTGTAATGCCCAGTTGATTTCTTTGAAGGACCAGACCGTTAGGGACTTTTACCGATTGTAGCGATGGTGAAAGGCCAATCGATAGTCGTGGAAGTCTCTTTCTCTACAAGCGGTGTGTCAGGTCTTGAAAGGCCTGACCAGTGATAGGGTAAGACCTTTTCCCTCTTCAGTCTTGGTCTTTGTGTGCTCTGATTCCATATTGACTTGTATCTACTGTGGATTTTTCAGGTGGCATTTTTCCCTTGGGGACGGTCGTTCAGTTAACAGGGTCGACTGTGGTGAATGCGCAGATGAGGAATTTGCTGGCGCATGAGTTTGGCCACTCCTGGTATCTCGGGGAGAGGGTGATCCGACAGATTGATGAGGAGGAGGCGGTGGTGCCACCTGCGAGGCCCTCTATGTCTATGAAGCGAGAGTGGATGTTTCCAGAGGACGCGAGGATTGCGGCGAGTCCTATTTGTTATACACTGACACGGATGTGTTGTGTGATTATATGGACTTCGTGACGAGTTGGTTGATGGTGCCTAGTATATATGATGCGCTTCCTTTCCCTCATGTGGGTTCGAGTCGGCCAGTGGGGTCCTCCCATAGTGGTTGTGGTCCGTCAACATCTGCAGCGGTGGCGACTTTGGAGGTTCCCTTTGTGCGGTCGCATACCCCTTCCTATAACATTCGGTGAGCTGATGGAGGGATGGTGCCTATGTTGCATCGTCCTCATGTGATGGACCCGGAGGAGTTAGGCTTGACAGAAGAGGTCCTTCATCCTGTGGTATACCTTTATGTTCTTCTCCTTTTGGTTTCTTTTGGTCTTCTTTGTTTGATACTGATTCTGCCTTTTCTCGCAACAAGTCTGGGTGTCCACCACTTGGATAAGGGACATTAGGGACTAGATATCTTTGGCGATTGCTCATATTCGGGATGCGGTTCCTATTCCTTCTTACTTGGTGCTGTCTGCCTCATTCGGGGAGGAGTTTGGTTCAGGTAGTGGTGGTGCCTTATCTCGCCGTAGGGGAAAGAGAGAGCGTCGTAGGGATGGAAGCTTTTAGAGAGGGAGGGGAAGGTTAGATAGAGAGAGGGAATGTGGGTTCGGGCGGAGCCCCATTATTTTTTATGTTTTATTTTGATTCCTTCAAAATTATTGTAACACAGAAAATATCTATGCAATGCAATGGACTTTTTTATTGTCTTATCTTAGTAATGAATGAATGAATGCATATGCGCTTTTTACTTTACTGCTGAAACCGTAAACAGAAATGTTTTTGGGATTTGAAGAAAAGTTTTATTCAATAAATGAAATTTTTTGTAAAGATGGAAGGAGATTTTGAAATTCTGTTGAGAATATCAATTTATTTTTACTGAATTTTTAGATTCTGACAAAAAAAAGGAAAAATGGAAATTTCTAAAATAAAAGGTTGCCGATCGGCAATCCCCTTGTCCTACCTATCGATAGGTCAGTCCAGTCCCATCAATCTACGGCCTTGATTGGTATCCTCCTCAGCTTTTGGTACCTTGTGGGGCAGGGTTCCCTCCGATTTCTGCAAGGGTTCTGTCTTTTGGGAGGGTGTTCAAGTATAAAAAGGGGCAAGGGTGGAGTGTTTTCATCACACCTTCACATAATTATTTTCTCATTTTATGAGATGGCTCTCCCTGGTAGTGTTGAGTTTTCCAACTACCTCGAGACTTTGGAGGTGATGTGCTCCTACAACGTCGACTACGATGCATTAACATGCGTCGAGTCTCTTTATGGTGTAATCGGTCCATATAGTGGAATATGCTGATGGAGGCGGTATAATTTTGGTACCTCGAAGACCATGTATTCCGCTTTTGCTTGGAATAAGTCTGTTCGACTTATGAAGAATTTTCTGCCATATTGGGAATAAACCCTAGTGTGAAGGCTGCTATGCCTGAGTTTTCCCGATTTCCTCGAGAGTTATTGGCTGGACTTCTCCATGTCTCTCCCTCGACGGGTAGACCTTCGGTTATTGGAGGAATGATTTCCCTTCCAACGGTGTTGCGGTCCGTGCATTTCCAGGAGGTTGGTGATGCTGGCTACGTCAGAGCTGTTGTTCTGGTCTTGGTTTTGAAATTACTGCTGGTGACTGGGGAACTGCTAGTGGACCCACAACTGACAGCCATTACTTCATGGATGTCATACCGTCGCAATCCTGTGGCGATGATACTGGTAGAGACATTGAATGGCCTGGATGCCTGGCGAGAAGGTCGTTCTGACTTTCTGGGGGTAGCCTTGTGTCGCTGTTCATGTGGTTGTTTGAAATATTCCGCTTGATGACTCCTCCAGACTATCTTTTATCGGTTGTTCCCAACTTCTTTTCATGCCATTTCATCCGTGTTGTCCTAGATATCGAGAGCTGGGAGAATTGGTTTGTGGAGCATGGGGGTCTAAATCTGCGCTGGTCAGTGCCTTGGCGGGGATAGCTACTGCCTATTTTGGAGCTGGGGGAATACCCGTACGTTCGGCTGGTTGGTCTCAGACAGACCTCTTTTTATTTCTCTTGGCGTCTTCTGCGCCAATTCGGCTGGGAGAAGATCGTGCCACCTCGGACACTAGATTTATTTTCGGTAGAAGATATGACAGAGCGTCTGTGCATGAGGCTTGGCTCTTTGTGGGAGAGTCAGTGACGCAACTCAGAAAGTGTCTCTAATGTGCGTTCACTCTAGGCTAAAGTGCAATCCCGTCGCGTTAGTAATAAACCCGGTAAGTCGAGATCGTATCCTCAGGGAATTAGGACAATGAAATTGTGACGACATTGGATAGACGAAGAAATCCTAACTCTGACTCTAAAGGAAAAAAAATGATTTGATTTGTGGAATGACTACACTAGATGCAATTATGAAATTATGAAAAGGTGAAATTATATTAAATTACCTAAAATAGTGATGATTACTGATTTAAAACTTTAAACTATATGATAAGAAAAACAGGACGGGAATATAATCCCCAACCCTAGTGTATTGCAGGTAAAATACTAATTGTAGATTTAACTGATTAATTAGACCTAGAATTTAGTTTTCCCAAGCATTACGTATATGAGGTTCAAGCCCGCACCATACTTAATCAGAGGACGAGTAAATCGGTATCGCGATAGTTACACTCGAATTGCATTCTAAAGCATCCCGGTTACCCTAAAGCAAACGAGATCCAAAGATCTACAATTTTCGTGTTCCTACGCAATACGGTCGTAATAAATCACTAAATTCATAGGATTAATGCTATACACATGCAACTATCACATCAGGTATAGCATTAATCTAGCCTTAGAAAATTGTATGTGATAGCCCAACCTGATGTGATAGTTGATGTATCCCGACCTTAGAAAATCTAGCCTAGCATGCTGAAACTAATGAAAATAATTTTTAAATTGCAAAAAGCCATGATTAAACTAAGGAAGAATTTTAGAATGATGTAGAAAGGAATTAAACAGATGAAATAACTCACTAATCTTACCAAAGCAGTAACAACAACAATTAAGAACACTTGTAACCACAGAAATCTGAACAATCTTCACTCTTGAAATTAAAAGAATAAACTATCTCTAAATTAGGGTTATCTGGAAAGAATGGAAAAGTATATTAATTCTCCGTACAAGGAATGATAATAACTTGGGTTTATATACCCTACAAAGTTTCAGGAGTTTTAGCTATTTTAGGACTCTTCATTAGAGAAGGATAAGAAAATAAAATCTCGACATCCGAACCAGTCCGAGACTCCTACGGATCGGTCTGCCTAGAATGCGGACCGATTCCTTTATTTCTGGGGAGAATCGATCTGAGGGGGACCAGTTCTTTTATTTTTCTTCCATCTCCGGTTTTCCTTCAGTCCAGGGTTCTCTGGAATGTGGTACTGCGGACCGGTCCGGTCTTCCTACGAATCAGTCTGCCTTTGACATTCTTTTCTCAAATTTTGACTTTTCATATCTTTCTCACCGGGACTCCGATGGAAGTGTCATTTCTTCCTATGTGCTCATGAACTTGATATCTTCAACTTCTCTTTAGATGCCTCATCCGAATTCCTCTTGGAAATTACACTTTTTCCCTTTTGACTTTCCTTCTTTTCTTTCTCGATTCTTTCGATTTCTTTCTTCCTTTAATTGACATCAAATACCTGTAAAATCAATACAGAATACCAGAAACTCGGTGTACTCATTAGGATAAGTCAGTAACAGGATTATGAGATAAAGTCATATCGATTACGTTGTTCGAGGTGCTAAAAGTAACTAAATTAAAAGGATAAATTTGGAAGAATTTATGCCTAATCAAACCCCCTAACTTAGAACTTTGTGCGTCCCGAGCAATGTAAAAAAATCCTAGCAAGGCTTAACTTTTGAAAAACATTTTATTGGGATAAAATACCTTTTTCGCGGGCAAGCGATTGCATTTAGCGTATGCAATAAGACTTTAAGCCCCTAGGTTTCCCTAGTAGGACGAGTGGTGTCTCGTGAGGGTTTGCAGAGAATGTACCCAAAAAATTCTACTCAAAGAAGATTCAAAATACGCTAAAATTGTCTAATTCAAACATTCCCAGAAAATAGTCATCATCAAGTCATATTTACAAGGCTCAAACCGTAGTGTGTGTGCGCGAAGCCAAAAATTTAATCGCGAATTTCCACCGATTGACCATTACTTTACTTATCCAAAAATTCGTTTTGATTTCAAATTCTCACGGAATGCTCTCTCAAATGAATCTCTCGGAATGTGGCTATTCTCTTGGTATACATGATATAAAAAGTAAATATAATGGATGCAAAGTCACGCATGCAAGAAGAAAGGAAGAAATTTCATAGTGATAGGATCTCATCAACGGATTACGACTTTAAAAACGGGAACATTGCCTCTTATTTGCGCACTCCATCCCTTTTATTATCTTTTGGTATATTAGCCCTCCAAGCGGTAACCAATTTTCACAATTTGGACTCGGTTAGGAATTTTTCGGGTTTTAAGGTATAGAAGGTAAAATGAAATGGTAGGGAAGGTTAAAATTGGAAAAGTCATTTCCATTTGTGTTTTTTTTGGGCTATTGCTCATTTTTTTCTTCTTTTTCTCTATTTTTTTCACTTCTTTTCTTTTCTTGCTATTTTTGTTGAGCATATCTATATTTTTTCTTTTTTTTTCTTGCCCCTTTATATGCACTTTTTGGACTTAAATTCTGAATTTTTCCATTTTTCGCAATTCTGGGCTATTTGGGTTTTTCGGGTTGTCAAACGCAAGGGAAAATCTATTTGGCTCAATTTGGGTTACAAGAGGGGTGATTTTTCGCATCTTTTTCTGGTCAATATTTTTAGGTGACAAACGAGGGCCTACTTCATTGTCCTAATTACCAATTGCGTTACCATATGCGTTTCGAGATGAATTTAAGTTTATAGATCAATTTTTGCTCATTTTTCAAAGAAATATCACACACTTTTTTCATAACCGATCAAAATGAAAGGATTGAGATCCTCGACGACTTTTTAAGCGCTGAAAAGAACTTTGAGTTAACAATTAACTCGGATTGATTTAAAAACTAGCAAAAAGTGATAGGTTCGAATCTCACCGGGTTTGTTAATCTCCACTAGGGGTGTAAGCGGTACGGTTTGGTCGGTAAATAGTAGATACCAATACCAAAACCAAACTCTAGATGATAAAACCAAACCGTACCAGTTTACCACCCGGTACACCAAAATCGATACCAAAACCAAACCGGCTGGTATTTCGGTTTTTTTGGTAATTTCAGTTTTTTTCTGGTTTCGGTAAATTCTGGTTTTTTCTGGTTTCGGTAAATTCTGGTTTTTTCTGGTTTCTGGTTTCGGTAAAGAACACTAAAAGTCCCCTAAAACCAAAACCAAAACCAAAAACAAAACCAACCAACTTTTTTAAATATTAAAACCAAAACCAACTTTTTTCTGGTTTTGTTAAATTCGGTACGATAATTTTGGTAAATTCGTTACGGTACGATAATTTCAGTACGATTTTTTCTGGTTTCGATAAATTCGGTACGGTATGTTAATTTCGGTACGGTTTTTTCTGGTTTTAGTAAATTCGGTACGGTAATTTCGGTAAATCGGTTTTTTAAAAATTAAAACCAAAACCAACCAACTTTTTTGCGGTAATTTCGGTTTCGGTAAGACTGGTTTCTGGTATTTTAATATATGAAACCAAAACCATTTTTTTTCGGACCAAAACGGTACGGTACGATAAAAGCCCGTACCGCTTCCACCCCTAATCTCCACACATATTCGTTAAGTCGTCAATTTTCGCTCAATTTCCATTTTTAGTCAATTTCGGCTTTGTGTATATGAATTTTACAACTTGAGACTTTAAACCAACTTTTAATGATATTTTTGAAAATTTTGAATTCCAATTTTTATTTATTTTGAATAAAAATATTTTTGGGTTTTTCAAAATTTTATGATTTTTTTGGAAATTTCTCGGCATTTTTGAAAATTTGTGAATTTTAGAAATACGCACTTGTGACCCCCCCTAACTTAAACTTTTGCATTGTCCTCAAGCAAAAAAGGACTAAAAGCTAAACAAGGCAAAATAAGAAGTGCGATAAATATAACAAACAACTGGTGAAAATGCGAATTTTATATAAAACAGGACTGTGGTACAATTACAGGGAAAAACATACAACCATGTGAAACAGGGAAAACAAATAAAAACTGCCATAACCACATAAAGCTTTACTGGGGCGGGGTTGGGAAGAATCGAGCGCGTCGAGGCCATAGGGGTCATAGAAATAGGATGGAAAGGGCTCGTTGAGATCCCATTAGCGTCTTTATATATCCGCTTAGAAACGGAACATCATGCTCGTATCGCGATCGTAGTCAGTCAAAAAATTATCGAATCGCGTCTCACGTGCCGTCATACGGTTCGTGAGGTCGCTACCCGCCCATTCAAAATCAGGGTCGTCTTCTTCGTCCGCCAACTCGTTATTCGCACCTACGTCACCCATCTCCACATCAGCACCGGCTGCTTCTTCTTCCTCTTCATCGCTCTCACTCGAGGCAACCTCTTCCTCGCTATCACTGCCCCGCCTCGCCCGAAGGATGTCTAGCTGTTTGGCGCCTCTTAGTGCGGGTTCCCAGTCCAAAAGGATCGGGAAGGCGAGTACGCTCGAGCGACGCCGCAATGCCAGCATCCTTGAGGATGGAGGTAATCAATCGTGCATATGGAAGTGGGGCTGCACCTTTTTCATCTAGGGCTGCGACCATGATATCGGCGTATAGGGTGCAGGCCAAGTTGATGGAAGTGAGTGTATCAAATAGGTGGTAGGTCAATGTGGCCTGACGGGGCCGCATCGCGGAATCGTTGGATGTTTGCAATATGTTTGCACACACTATTTGGAAGGTGAGGCGTGCTTTCTCATTGAGGCGGCCCATAGTGACAGTTTGCCCCGTCCATGCAACATCCGGGGCAATGCGATTCATGATCAATTCTTTGACGACCGGGGCGATGTTCCTTGGGTAAGTGAATTCTTGAACATCGGGAACATCGTATTCGGCCAACTTGGCCGTGAGAAGGGCCAATGAAAAGGGGATGATGGTACCATCCATGTATGCTTGAGCCTCGAATTGGTCCATCCGAACAAGGGTGCCATAAAAGGAGCGGACCTCGGCTGCCCAAATCGCTTCGTACAGTTCATTGAGGAATCGACACCAACCCCTAGCCATGAAGAGGGCGGTAACGGAGTTGGGCAGACCTGTCCATTGGATAGCGTGCTCCATATGGAGTTTACGATCCGGATTGAAGAACCGATTGCACCAACATTCCTCTTAGCGGGAACGGAATTCGCCGTGGCCAGAGGGGAGGATGTCGGTGGAGTCATATTTGGTGGGGGTAGGTTGTTGGGCCATGATATCAGGGAGAGTTGGCTGGAAAATTATGGAGAGAGAAGAGATGAGTGATGGGGTTGATGGTGTGGAGAGAAAGGGAGGCTAGAGGTAGTTATTTATAGGTGGAATGGTGTGGGTAGGGTTTGGATTTGGAGGGAAAGTGTTGGGAGGGAAAAGGGGGTGTATTTGTGAGGGAAATGGGAGGGTTGGGTGTGGGGGGGACGAATTGGTTAAGAATGAAGGGGGTTGGGGGGGGGGGGTGCACCTTGGGAAAGGGGAAAAATTTCTGCAGAAAGAAGACCGGTCCGCCTGGGGACCGGACTGGTCCGGTGCTTTAAATTTCAAGCCATTTCAACTACCGGACCGATCCGACCCTAAAATAAAGGAACCGATCCGGGGCGAATCGGTCCGACCCAAAATTAAAGGAACCGGTCCGGTTCTTGTTTGTGAGCTGGATTTCCCCCCTAACTTAATTTCGACCGCTCTTCTCCAAAAATTTTCACTTTCAGAACATACTCCCTATCAATTTTGGACTAAAAACCTCTCGATATCAATGGTCAACACAACTTGACTCAATTTCCTGAAAATGTGAATGCTTTCTCCCGAATGTACCCTAATCTTATGGAGTCTCACTATACATGCGTCTCTCATCTACTATACACAATAATTCACCCCATATGCATCGGGGGTGCGACGACCTCACTGTAGCAGCTCACTCGACCCCGTTTATAGGGTCCGACAACCAAACGGTGTCGATTTCTTCCACACACGCCTCTAAATATGTCTTTAGGCATTATCCATTTACTTTGAATGTATTTCCCCCTTTTAAATCGTCTAATTCAACAGCTCCATGAGGGAAAACATTCTTCACAACGAACGGGCTAGACCATCGTGACCGCAACTTGCTCGGAAAGAGATGAAGCCGAGAGTTATAGAGAAGAACTTTTTATCCGGGAAGAAACTCTTTGCAACAAATGATGTTATCGTGATTGAGTTTCATCCTTTCTATGGAAATTTTTGCATTCTCATACTCATCATTGCGTATCTCTTCTAACTCATTTATTTGAAGCTTGCGAGCTTCACCGACCTTATCCATGGCATTGTTTAACTCCTTAATTGACCAATACGCCTTGTGCTCTAATTCCATGGGAAGATGGCAAGGTTTTCCATACACAAAGTGGAAAGGGGACATGCCGAGTGGATTTTTATATGCGGTGCGATAGGCCCATAGCGAATCGTTCAATCTAAGTGACCAATCTTTCTGGGTAGTATTGACGGTCTTTTCAAGAATGTTCTTGATTTCCCAATTTTTTAGTTCGGCCTGCCCATTCGTTTGCGGGTGATAAGTCGTTCCAGCCTTGTGAACGACGCCATACTTTCTCATTAGCTTCTCGAATGACCTATTGTAAAAGTGCGTGCCATTATCGCTGATTATCGCTTTCGGAGCACCGAAGAGGGAAAGTATGTGTTCCTGCAGGAACTTTATCACCACTTTGTTGTCATTTATCTTGGTAGCTATAGCTTCCACCCATTTAGAAACGTATTCTACCGCAACAAGGATGTATAGGAAACCAAAGGACGGGGGAGAAGGTCCCATGATGTCAATACCCCAACACTCAAAGATCTCAATAATTAATATGGGGGTAAGAGGCATCATGTCTCGGCGGGTAATGGCTCCCATCAGTTGGCACCTTTTGCAAGATTTACAAGAAGCGTTCACATCCCAGAATATTGTGGGCCAATAGAGGCTGCATTGTAGAATTTTAACGGACGTATTTTTCGTCGAAAAGTGGCCTCTACAAGCTTCCGAATGACAAAACTGTATGACTTTTGGGATCTTGTCATCCGGTACACATCGTCGGATGATTTAGTTGATGCAATATTTGAAAAGGAAGGGATCGTCATAGAAAAACATGTGCGACAAAGTAATAAACCTCTTATTCTCTTGCGGTGTCCAGTCGGGAGGGACGACTCCCATGAATAGGTAATTCACTATATTCGTAAACCAGGGCAAAGAAGAGGTAGCAAAGAGTTTCTCATCCGAAAAGTATTCGTCTATGGGTATGGGATCACTAGGTACGTCGGATGAAAGCCATGATAAGTGGTCGACAACGATGTTTTCCACTCATTTCTTATCTTTAATGGAGAGATTAAACTCTTGTAGAAGTAGGATACACCTTATGAGGTGCGGCTTTGCATCTTTCTATGCAAGTAGGTAATTCAATGCCACGTTGTCGGTGAAGCAAGTAATGGGAGAACCGATAAGGTATGATCGAAATTTATCAAGGGCAAAGAATACCATGAGCAACTCCTTCTCCGTAGTAGAGTAGTTGAGTTATGGTCCGATAAGAACCCGACTAGCGTAGTAGATGACATGAGCCTGCTTATCTTTTCTTTGGCCCAAAACAGCCCCTATCGCATAATCGCTGGCATCACACATAAGTTCGAATGGTAAAGACCAATCCGGAACTTGCATGATGGGAGCGGACACAAGCATGGTTTTCAGTTTTTTAAAAGAGCTTTGGCATGCTTCTGTCCACTCAAATGGGGTGTCCTTTACGAGTAGGTTGCTTAAGGGTTTAGCGATGGAGCTAAAGTCCTTACTCAACCTTCGATAAAACCCCGCGTGGCCCAAGAAGGAGCGCACATCCTTGAGTGATTTTGGTGGGGGAAGATCAGCTATGACATCTATTTTTTACCCTATCAACTTCTATCCCTTTGGATGATACTATGTGGCCAAGGACTATTCCTTTAGTGACCATGAAATGGCACTTCTCCCAATTCAACACTAAATTCTTTTCCACAAACCGGGAAAGTACTTGTTCTAGTTTTTCTATGCACAGATCGAAAGAGGTACCAAAAATGCTGAAATTGTCCATGAACACTTCGAGTCCTCTCTCGACCATGTCACTAAATAGGCTGAATATACACCTTTAAAAGGTCGCGGGTGCATTACACAAGCCGAATGGCATACGTTTGTTGGAAAACGTACCAAAAGGGCAAGTGAAGGTTGTTTTCTCCTGGTCAAGTACATCTACCTCAATTTGGTTATATCCGGAATAACCATCAAGGAATTAATAGTAAGGGTGGCCCGGTACTCTCTCAAGCATTTGATCAATAAATGGCAAGGGGAAATGGTCTTTCCTAGTTCCCGCATTGAGTTTTCGGTAATCAATGCAGACGCGCCACCCGATGGTGGAATGTTGGGGAACTAGCTCTCCCTTATCATTTTCAATCACTGTCATGCCCGACTTCTTCGGGATGACTTGAATGGGGCTCACCCACCTGCTATCCGAGATTGGGTAGATAATACCGACATCTAGTAATTTAATAATTTCGGTGCTCACTACATCTTGAGGGCTTGACATCCTCTTCGAGATGGATCTTGTGAGTGCAAATCAAAGGACTTATCCCCTTCAAATCAGCAATGCACCAACCAAAAGCACTTTGGTACTTTCTCAGAATTTTTAACAATTTACCCTCCTGCTCTTCGTCTAGGCTAGAGGAGACAACAATAGGAAATGTCTCATCCTCTCCTACGTAAGTGTGTTTAATATGGGAGGGGATTTTCTTCAATTCGAGGGTTGGAAATTTTTTGCTGGAGGGAACCATGCATGTATCCCTCGGAGGTAACTCTTCGAATCTAGAAACCCAACTTATATCTCTCGCGTCCTCGTCCGACGCTCTCTCAGCAAGTAATTCTCTCAACTCCTCAACCTCCCTATCGAATTTGGTGTACGTCCCCTCGCTCTCATGATTTGACACTAAACAGGACCCTAAGGCATCTCCGTAATAAGTTCCCTCGAATTACTCCTCTACTATCTCATCTATGAAGCTCACTGCGTGAAGATCATCTTCTTCCCCTGTATGTTGGGCTATATGGAAGATGTTGGTCTCTAAGGTCATGTTCCCAAAAGTGAGTTGCATCTGCCCATTCCTAGTGTTGATAATAGTGTTAGCCGTAGCTAGAAATGGGCGTTCGAGAATGATGGGAACATGATTGCTCGAGGCGAAGGAAGGTTCCGTGTCCCAAATGACAAAGTTTACCGAGAAGTAGAAAGTTTCAACTTGGACGATCACGTCCTCAACTACACCTTGTGGGATCTTCACAGTTCGATCCGCTAATTGGAGAGTGATTCTTGTGGGCTTGAGGTCGCCCAAATCAAGTTGCCTATAGATGGAGTAAGGGAGGATATTGAAACTTGCTCCCAAATCAAGTAAGGCTTTTTCGATTTTATTTTCTCCAAGGATGCAGGAAATGGTGGGTGCACCAGGATCTTTTAATTTAGGCGGGAGATCGTTAAGTAGAATGGAGATCACGTTTTGTGCTAGAAAAACATTTTTATTTACCTTCATCTTTCTCTTTACTGTCAACAAGTCTTTGATGACTTTTGTATAAGCTGGAATTTCCTTAATGGCATCGAGGAAAAGTAAATTGAGCTTTACTTGCTTTAGCACGTCCTCACATGGGTTTCCTTTATGGGAAGTAATCAGCCTTTGAGGAAATGGTGCCGCGATGGGTGGTTTCACTACTACCTCGGCCTCACTAGTGTATTCTTTGTCACTCTCATTCAATGGGACATCTTTAGCCTCTTTCATATCGGGGGAAATCTCCTTATCTTTCATTGTGTCATGTGGGGGAGGTGATAAATCAACGACTCTCCTACTACGAAGAGTGGTCACAGCTTAACATTGCTCCTGATGCTCAGTAGAGGTGGAGCTAACACTAGTTTAACCTTGGGAAGGTCTTTGTCCCTGGGCAGGAAACTTGACCTTCTCTTGGACACTCAACGAGGATTGTATCTTTGACAGACTTGCATTTATGTCGCTAATCAGGTGATCATATCTGGCATTGGTTGCAGTCTGGCTATTGATAAATTGATTCAAAATATCCTCGAGAGTTCTCCGCGGTGGCGGGATATATGCTCCTTGAGGTGGTGCTGCTTGCACATGTACTTGAATGTGTGGAGCTTGTTGAAAGTGTTATGGTGGAGGAGGGGAAACATGTTAAGTAGGATTCATCGCAGCATGTTGTTGCCCATAGCTAAAACCAGGATGGTTGTTCCACGAAGGGTTGTAAGAATTCCCGTGCGATGCACCGAAATTACCCTTAAATCCTCCTATACCACTGACTTACTCTTGAAGCATCACTTTATAGGCGGGTATAGTTGGGCATTCCTCAGTTGAATGACTCGCCTCACAAATCGCACACACCTTCTCGACGGGTTTTGGTATGGATCCAGTTGGTCCTCTTCCATATACCTCACATAGGTCTCGAAATCCTTTCTCAAGTGTATCTAATCAACTGTCCGTAATAGAATTATTAACTACGTGAAATAGACCGGACGCTGCTGGAGTGGTGGTCACTTGACGATTTTGATTTTGAGCATTAGGATCAGATGTATCCCAGGATTGGGTAGTCTCGGCGACATACCTCAAGTGAAGCTCAGCATCATGGGCGTCTAGTTCGACAAAAGGACCATTACCCATGGTTTCAACGAGTTATTTGGAATTAAGATTCAACCCATTATATATAAAGGAATGATTTACGCTGTATCAAATCCATAATGGGGGCACGTGGTAACTAACTCATTGAAACGCTCGTAACTTCGATGAAATGGCTCATTTTCTGATTATTTGAACGCTTGAATTTGAGCCTTTATGGAGATTGTTCGATGTCGTGGAAAGAATTTCTTGAGAAATCTCGACTGCAACTCGTTCCAAGATGGAATTGAGATTGGAGGTAAAGACCATAGCCAGGTATTAGCTTTATCATTGAGAGTATCGCACACATCCTCAGATTCCCTAATGTGGAGATATGGCTTTTCAGAATACATACCATGGTAATGGGGTAACATCTGGATCATCCCATTTTTAAAACAAAATTGCTCGACATTATGCGGGAGTATAATGCATCCCGGAGTGAGAGTGCGCTCGGTATATAAGATTTCTCTCAGCGGGCCGTATGGAGCCTCTTCCTCATCGGCAGCTGCACTACCGTGTTGCGACATCTCTCTCTCTCTTATCGAATCGATGTCCTCATTTGGTGTGCTCGAAGTATGCTTGGAGGTGTGTCCTAAGAAGGAAAATGGAGTGTTATTTGAGATTGAGTGTGACGGTGTGGAAGGTGGAATCCAGAACTGTGGGGCCTTAAGGGTGTGGGGACTATCGGGGTCGTACTCAACTATTGGATTTTCGTGAGTACTGGTTGGAGTATTATGGGGTGTGGGAGTGAGTTCTGAATTTTTCATTAACAGATTATGAGTGATAATGATGGATCTTTTTGTACTTTTTGATTTTTTTTATGTTTTTGGATTTTTTGAAATTTTTGGTCAAAGCTTTAGATTGACTCGATCTAATCCTAAGTCTACCTAATTCCCCGACAACGGCGCCAAAAACTTGATGCGACTCAGAAAGTGTCTCTAATGTGCGTTCACTCTAGGCTCAAGTGCAAGCCTGTCGCGTTAGTAATAAACCCGGTAAGTTGGGATCGTATCCTCAGGGAAATAGGACAATGGAATTGTGACGACGTTGGATAGACGAAGAAATCCTAACTCTGACTCTAAAGGAAAAAATTGATTTGATTTGTGGAATGACTACACTAGATGCAATTATTAAATTATGAAAAGGTGCAATTATACTAAATTATATAAAATACTGATGAATACTGATTTGAAACTTTAAACTATATGATAAGAAAAACAGGACAAGAATACAATCCCCCAACCCTAGTGTATTGTCGGTAAAATACTAATCGTAAATTTAATTAATTAATTAGACCCAGAATTTAGTACTCCCAAGCATTACGTATATGAGGTTCAAGCCCGCACCATACTTAATCAGAGGACGAGTAAATTGGTATCGCGATAGTTACACTCTAATTGCATTCTAAAGCATCCCGGTTACCCTGAAGCAAACGAGATCCAAAGATCTACAATTATCCTGTTCCTACACAATACGGTCGTAATAAATCACTAAATTTAGAGGATTAATGTTATACACATGCAACTATCACATCAGGTTGGGTTCATGTATCCCGACCTTAGAAAATCTAGCCTAGCATGCTGAAACTAATGAAAATAATTTTTGAATTGCAGAAAACCATGATTAAACTAAGGAAGAATTGTAGAATGATGTAGAAAGGAATTAAATAGAGGAAATAACCCACTAATCTTACCAAAATAGTAACAACGACAATTAAGAACACTTGTAACCACAGAAATCTGAATAATCTTCACTCTTGAAATTAAAAGAATAAACTATCTCTAAACTAGGGTTTTCTGGAAATAATGGAAAATTATATTAATTCTCTGTACAAAGAATGATAATAACTTGGGTTTATATACCCTACAAAGTTTCAGGAGTTTTAGCTGTACTAGGACTCTCCATTAGAGAAGGATAAGAAAATAAAATCTCGACACCCGAACCGGTCCGAGGCTCCTGCGGATCGGTCTGCTTGGAATGCGGATCGGTCCGGGGTGGATAGGTTCTTTTATTTTTCTTCCACCTTTGGTTTTCCTTCGGTACGGGGTTCTCTGGAATGTGTCACTGCGGACCGGTCCGGTCTTCCTGCGGATCGGTCTGCCTTTGACTTTCTTTTCTCCAACTTTGACTATTCATATCTTTCTCATCGGGACTCCGATTGAAGTGTCGTTTCTTCCTATGTTCTCATGCACTTGATATCTTCATATTCTCTTTAGGTTCCTCATCCGAATTCTAGGTGGAAATTACACTTTTGGCCTTTTGACTTTCCTTCTTTTCTTTCTCGATTCTTCCGTTCTCTTTCTTCCTTTAATTGCATCAAATACCTGTAAAATCAATACAGAATACCAGAAACTCGGTGTACTCGTTAGGATAAGTCAGTAAAAGGATTATAAGACAAAGTCATATAGATTACGTTGTTCGAGGTGCTAAAACTGACTAAATTAAAGGGATAAATTTGAAATAATTTATGCCTAATCGATCGGCATCCGTTGGCCCATCCTTCTCAGTCTGTTGGGAGAGTCTGGCACATCTCAGGGTACTATATGAAGTGGTTGTGGAGAAGATTAGTTATCAAGATGTTGGTAGTGGAGACTGGATAAAGGTGGTTTGCCTTATCCGATACCATGGAGGGAGGTGGTGTGGTTTTTTTGAGGCTCGTTCGAGCTTATCGGTCTATGGAGAATTTGTGGCATTTTATTCAAGCAGGGGAAGCTTGGGGACCTCAGGATGTAGAAGATGATGGAACAGGTTCCTCTGTTAGCTGTGGGTAGGAATCTTGTGGAGTTTTTTTTTGTAATGGGAAATAACTTCAGAAGTTTATTTGTCTTTTAGGAAGGTAGGGGGTTACCCATCCCTTTTCTTATATAATTGTACTATAATTTTTTATTAGTGAAATAAACAAGTTTTTGATCATCCGGTTGTGCCTCTAATGAACTTTGTATTTTGAATTATCTATTCCGACCGCTAAGGCATGCCTAATCCTTTTGTTCAAGTATGTGTTAGAGTGAACTGTCGTTCTCGGAGATAAGAAAAGAATAGTTTTTTCGTGAAAAAGAAAGGGCCATGCTCATGTAAGATGTATGAGCTGCCTACGTACCTCTAGGGGTTTTTGAAAAATTTAATTTTTCTGAAGGCAAATGGTTTTTGTAGAGTATCAGGCCCACGTAGTTTTGGGTAGAGGGAAATGAAGATTTATTTTTAGAATAAAAGGGAGATAAGAACAGTAGTAGCGCGCCGAGATTTCAGACTAGGGGTAGAATTTCTTTAGACGGTCTAGGTTGACTGGATGAGCCATATCTTCTCCATAAATGTCTTTGAGCTTGGCGGAACCTCCTCACAAGATCTTTTTTACAATGTTGATGCTACCCCAATTGGGCTTGAACTTCCCTCTGGGTCCTAAATGGGTTCTATAATTTCTTTAAGGGCTAAATAGCCTTCTTGAACACCGCGGTCCTTGACTCTCTTATTTAATGAACATGTTATTCAGTGATGGTACCCTTGTATGTGATACAACACTTTCAGTATCCTTTCATCCAAGAGTGACAGCTCATTGAGACGATTTTGATGCCAATCCTCCTCACTGACTTGGCTTTCGAGCATGATGCGAAGTGAAGGGATTTCTAGCTCAACGGGTAGGACTGCTCCATGAAATAGACCAGAGAGTAGGGGTAGACCCAGTAGAAGTTTGGATTAAGGTTTGGTAGCCCCAGAGGGTGTAAGGGATTCGGTCGTCCCAATCTCGACAGCTTTTGACCATCTTACTGATGATCGCTTTGAGGTTTTTTTTAGCGGCTTCGACTGCACCATTGGTCTGAGGTTGGTAATGAGAAGACTTGTGTCTCTAAATCCCACACTCGTTGACCACTTCTGTGACTTCTGCCTTGAAGTGCAACCCATTGTCTAACAATAGTTCGTGCGGGACCCCATATCGGAAGATGGTGTTCTTCCTGATGAATTTAGCCACTTTCTTGGCGTTCAGAACTGTATATGACTCAGCTTTGACGCATTGGTGAAGTAATCAATGGTAACCAGGATGAATTCATGCCCGTTGGAAGTCTTAGGTGTAACCTTCCCTATGATGTTGATGCCCCGGGTGGAGAACGTCCATGGAGACGTCATGTTGTATAATTCTCGCGAAGGTAGGCGTTGAAGGTTGGAAAACTGTTGGTATTTGAGGCATCTACGGACATAGGTGGTGCAATCCTGGACCATAGTAGTCCAGTAGTATCCTTTTCGGATGATCTTTTTAGCAAGCATGTGACCATTCATGTGGGGCTTGCATTCCCCGCAGTAGATTTTCTGCATTATCTCTTCAATGTCAGCCCCTGCGATGCACTATAGATGGGTTCCATCAAAGTTTCTTTTGATCAATGCTTTGTGATAGATGATGTACTAAGTGTCTAGTCTTCGGGATACTTACCATTCTTAAGGAGGTGACAAATATCACAGTACCAGCAATTGGCTAGCTTGGTATCTTCTTTAGTAATGAGCTCAATGTGGTAGCAGTGGGTTGGTTTATCTTGCTTTTAAACTAGGAAGGGGGTCATTGTTATTCCTTGGGTCATATCGACCATGGAGGCTAAGGTAGAAAAGGCATCGACTAAGTTATTCCTCGCTTGAGGTAGGTAGTGGAAGTTGATATCTTTTAATTGGGAGGCTAGGTCTTCTAAGTGGGCATAGAAGGGTTGGAGTTTCTTGTCCATGACTTTCCATTTTCTGAGCACTTAATCAATGATGAGGGCAGGATCCCCGTAGACATTTAGGCATTGGATACCTTCCTTGAGAGCGATCTTGAGGCCTATGGTACACGCCTCGTATTCAGTCATGTTATTGGTGCAGAGGAAATCCAATTTGATGACGATGGGAGTGTGGGAGTCATCTGGGGCGATCAGAAGTATCCCAATGCCATATCCCTTTTTGTTGGCGGCGTCGTCAAAGAAAATCTACCATCGAAGATTGTCTTCAGCGGCATAAAGGATGTTTTTATCTGGGAATTCGGAGATCCAAACATCAGCTTCTTCTATGGTGTAGTCAGTGATGGATCTTCCTTTCATGGCTTTGTACGTGACATACACGATATCAAACTTATCCAGGAGCATCAACCATCAGGCCATTCGGCTCGATAAGGCGGGTTTCTCAAGTAGGTACTTGATGGGGTCCATTCGGGATACAAGTTTGATGGGGAAGGCGATCATGTAGTGACACAACTTTTAGGTGACCCAAACAAGTGCAGTACATGCCATTTCCAAAGCAGTGTAGTTGACTTCATGTCCGGTTAATTTACGACTGTAGTAATAGATAGCTCTTTCTTTGCAAGATTCTTAGCAAGCCCCAGCTGCACTGTCGGTTATGGTTAGGTTTAGGAGTGAGGGGAGACCAGGCTGTGGTGGGATGAGTACCGGAGGTTGGGTCAGATATTATTTGATACGGTCAAAGGCTTCTTGGCAGGCCTCATTCCAAACCTTGGTTGAATCCTTTCGGAGGAGTTTGAAAATAGTTTCGCAGATGGAGGTTAGTTGGCTGATGAACCGGCTGATATATTTTAATTTCCTAAGGAATCCACGGACTCCTTTCTCCGTCTGGGGAGGTAGCATATCAAGTATGTCTTTTAACTTAGCAGGATCTTCTTCTATCCCCTTCTCACTGACCATGAATCCCAAGAGTTTTCTCTTTGTAACACCGAAGACACATTTCTGTGGATTGAGTCTCATCTGATACCGTCACAGTCGTTCGAAGCCTTTCAAAGAGAGGGAACATAACCTTCTCTAGAGTTGGATTTGATAATCATAGCATCCACATAGACCTCGACTTCTTTATGGATCAAACCGTGCAGGATGGTTGTGGAAGCCCTCTGATAGGTAGCCCCAGCATTCTTGAGATCAAATGGCATAACAGTGTAGCAAAAGGTTCCCTATGGTGTGATGAATGTGATTTTTTCTTGGTGATCTGGGTGCACTTTGATTTGGTTGTATCCCACAAAATCGTCGACAAGTGACTTGAGAGCATGACTAGTTGTGTTGTCCACGATTATGTCGATATTGGGTAACGGATAATCATCCTTTAGAGAGGCTTTGTTCAAGTCCCGGTAGTCCACACACATCCGAACTTTCCCTCCTGACTTCGTCACAGGAACTATATTAGCTAGCCATGTGGGATATTTGATCACACGAATAAAGCCTACGTTCAGGTCTTTGACCACATCTTCTTTGACTTTGAATGACCATTCGGTGCGGAGCTTTCTCAACTTTTGTTTAACCGACTTATAATCTGGAAGACTGGGGATCTCTTGTTGAGCTATTTTAGGATCAATGTCAGGCATATTGTCATAGGAACACACAAATACATCCACGAATTCCTTTAGTAATTCTTCAAGTTATACGCACTCATGCTCGTCAAGGGTAGCCCCTATCTTAATCTCGTGCAGTTGGCTACTAGAACCGAGGTTAATAATAACAGTTTTTTCTTCATCAACTTGAACGCGGTTATGTTGTTTGTTATTAACCTTACTTAGATCAGTTAAGAATTGTTCATTTGCAAAATCATCATCATCAAAAGTTTGACTAGAATCTAAACAATTTAATATAAGGCACAACAAGATGCTCAAAATCTTCATTTATTTCATTGATATGAAAAACAGAATTGAGAACCTCATCAAAGGAGGTGTCGATTACATTAGAGCAAGGATAGACAGCAGAAGAAAAGATGGGGTAAACTTTGGGATTAGGTGGAATTTCAACAGGTAGAAGTGGCGTAGCATGCCAGTAGAGGAGAGGTGTATCAACAACTTTAATTAGGTGGGACGGATCCAGTTATGTATTACTTGAATGAAGTATGCAGAGTGTCAGCCCAATGTTTCTAAGTTAAACGAATCCTCGGAGTCACTTCCCTCGAAACCTTAGGTATCTTTGATTATCGGTTGTACGTGGTGTTGGGAACTTTCGGCCCATGGTTAGCTGTCTTGGAAAAAGATCTCCATTCCAGGCTTCTTCTTCTTGTTTGTATGGTCATACCATGGTTCCGAAAAGTCGTAAAAGGGGAAGTCTTCACCCTTTTTAATGAATCGTCCATTCATGGAGTCACTGGGATAGTTTGGATGCAGTCCAATCTTCTCTTTGGTCGAGACTGGCAGATCATTCTGACCTCTTGTTCTGATGGTTGATACCCCAAACCACAAGGAGAGAAAGCTTTTTTCAGTACAATGGGCTTAATTATCCCTTGTTGTCTTTATCTTGGCCCCAGTCCGGGCATGAAGTGCATGTTTTTGAAATTTTGAATCACATTTACGTTGCTATGAGGGTTGTATTTTGGACAAACCCTTTCTCTGAAATCGTCCCCTACCGGGAGTAGAAGTGGATCAACTCAGAATCCATATAGGAGCATATCATTTGACCCGTGCTGTATCTCAAGGATTGGATTGCTGGTAGTTGCACCCTTGGCATTGTCGTCGTCACCCAAAATGGTGATAACTCGTCCGTTAGTGAAGAACTTCAATTTTCGATGGAGCGAGGAAGACACACCCTTGAAACTGTGGAGCCAAGGTCGTCTAAGCAACAAGTTGAAACAAGCTGGGATGTAAATAACTTGGAATTCAACGACAGGGTATATAGGGCCAGCCCCTATTATAAGTTTTATGGATCCTATCACTTCCCAACGGGTATTATCGTTGGCACGCACGGCCGCAGAGGTTGGAGCAAGGTCGCTCACCTTCAGTCCCGAACAATTGAGGATTCTCAATGTGCAAACATTCAAGGAGGATCCATTATCGATAAGATAGAGTGGTACGATCTTCCCCATAACTTCAACGGAGATATTGTGTGTATGATTGTGGTTTGGCCCGATTTTGGGGATTTTTTCTTCGAAAAAGGATAGCATTCGGGTAGAGGTCAAGGATCCGACTAAATTTATCGCTTCTTCTAGTGTGGTAGAAGGAGGAACTATGGATCCAGTGAGCAACTTGATCAAATCATTTTTGGGCAGCTGGGAAGACATGAAAAGTCCCCATAGAGTGATGTTAGCCTGAGTTTTCTTTAGTTGATCAAGGATCTTGCTTTCCCCGAGGGTCATCTCTGGCAAAGAACGGTTTTCAACACCCTTCCCATTGTCATTGGCTGGTAGTGATCTTGGTATTTAGTAATGCGTCCTTGATCTGGTTATGTGATTTACTGAAGAAGGGAAGAATATGAACCTTGTTTCTTCGTCGATCTCGGGTTGTTATGCTATCTTGTTTATTTATCTGAGGATTTCTTCAAATGATATCATCCCAAACATGTAGGCCACCGGGCCAGTCTTCTTTAAAGCTTTCTTTTCATTTGAATCATCGAATCCTTGCCCCCATTCGGTGGCAATAAATCAGTGGATTCTACGACTTCAATGGCTTCTTCGTACAGGCCCTCCCATTCTGCAGGGAGATGTAAGGGTGAAGGGACCCGGTGTCCTTGTAACTTTAGAGTATCAAGTAACTCAATCATACTGTAAATATTGTTGGTTTTCTTGAATAATTTTTCCATGATCTGGACAACTTCATCTAGGCTGACTTCATCGGTTAGTACCACCTAATTGTCTGACTCTCGGGCCCATTTTTGTGCTTCCAAGAATATCATACTGAACCTCTAGAAATCAATGATCATCTGTGAGGGAAGTTTTAGCCCAAACTCTAGGAGTTGGTTTAATACTTCTGATAATTCCATATTTCCATTTTCAGAACGGGTACGAACTGCGATGCATGCTCTGGTAAGGAGTGAAAGTGCCTGATCAGCAAGGCTAGCAGGGTGTAGGAGGAAATATGGGCAAGTATGGAGAGGTTTGGGAGAGTATATGGGTGTGATTTGAATTGAGGGATCAAATTTTAGGTTCTCTTCTAGGAAGATGGCATTATCATGATTTGGGAGTGGATTATGAGTAGTGTTTGGCTTAGGATTGGTGGGTGGGGTAATGGCACCCCGAACAATTAGACCTTGGATTATGTTTTGAAGGTAGAAGCATTGGTCGGTGGTATGGCCAGAAGTTTGGTGAAAGGCGCAATGGGCATCTGCCTTGAAGTTTTTTGGAAGTGGGTTTGGCAATGGACGGGGGTCCAAGGGTTTGATAAGTTTTCGGCTTAACAGGGCTTAAAAAACTTTGGAAAGGGGAGCATGGATCTCGGTGTATTCCTTTCGGACCAAGACAGGGCGGCTTTATGGTGCCCATAAGGTGGTTGGTTGAGATATGTTATTAATGGTTGAGACTGCAACACTGATAAGCTTATCATATTTTCTAGGAGTGAACTGTTCGGACACTTTCTTTGGTTCGACTTCTATTTTAGCAAGACCTTCCTCGATTTCTACTCCTGCTTCTCTGAGAGCTCATAAGTGGGGATAGTATTGTCCTCCCATTGTTGCTCGGATATGGGGTACGAAGTTCTTCTTCACTATGCTGACTTGTTCTTCCTCGTATGGCCGATTGGTAATGGTGGATGATTTTTCCCTCCATAGGGCTATGAAGTTACTGACTGATTCCGTAGAGTTCTCTTTGAGCAGCTCTAAATCACGATGGGGGACCTCAAGCTCTTCATTGTATTTGTACCGGGACATGAATTCTCAAACTACATCCTCCCAGCTATGGATTCTGGACTCATCAAGAGAAAAAAAACATCGGAGGGCACTATCCTTCAAAGTTCGCTAAAATAATTGAGCCATCACCTCTTCAGAAGCCCCTAGGAGAGTCATAGAATGGTGATAACTATGAAGATGAACAATCAGAGGTCCACTACCTTCGAATTTCTCGATATTTGGCATCTGGAATTTCTCGTGTAACCTTGCCTTAGGATAAGTAGACATGTGGGTGTAGTCCATGTAATTCCCAGAGATTCTGCGTTGGTCGAACTTCTTAGTTAGCCTCTTGAGATATTTTTTTACCTTGTTCAACTCTTCTTATTTTGGATCCATGATCATAGGCAAGTTAGCTCGAGGCTGGGCAAGGTTTGGCATAGGAAGCTGGGCAGGCAGTGGCCCATTAGCAAAAGGGTCACGTGGAGCATGCTGATATTCTTCGAGAACCTAGATAGGCTCGAGTGGCCCCATAGAGAGATGAAATAGGGCCTCGGGCTCTTGAGGAACAGGAACCTGGTTTCGTTGCATCTTGCAAACTTTCGTCTGGAGGTTGTCAATCTTAGATACGAGCTGAGGTAAGACTGCCATCAGATCTGGCTGCACAACTAGTACTTGATCTATGTTCTCCATGGAAAGCGGGTGGATTCCTGATTCAGAAGAAATAGCCGGGGAAAGGACGGAATTTTGGGGTGATTTGACAGAAGACCGAAGCCAATAAGGAGCCGGGCCAAGGGCGTGCAATCGGCCTGAGAAGGCGTAAAATGGGATTTATTTTTAAAAGAAAAAAGAATGAAAATGTTTTTGGCATTGTTTTTTTTAGACTGGAAGACAAAATATTTTTGGATTTTTGATAAAGAGAGGGGGAATATTTTTGGGTTTTTGGATAAAGAAAGGAGGAATATATCTTTTTTTGGGTATTTTTGACAAAAAGAGGAAAGAATGAATGGGAGACGGGTCTCAGCATGATTATTACAATTATTATGTTCTCACTTGTATTAAATTCTCCTAAATGAAAAATGAAATGTCGGACGAGAAAAATTGGGTTTGCAACACATGCAAAGCTATGGTTGGACTCATAACCAGGCTCACGGGTTGGGGCCCATTTTAAAAATGCGAAAAATTTGGACGGCAGGCCGACCTGAAATTTCGACAGAGTTTCGGGTCGAAACCAGTAATCTAACATGTGTGTCCTAGTCTTGACACCTATATGTGGGTATGCAGTTGGTTGGGTGAATTGGAAAGGGTTCCCCTCTTTGGCGTCACTTCCACGATATACGTCTTTCTTTTGAGGGAAATCGGTACGTGTGGACAAGCCATTTGATATAACTGGGTGTACGTGAATTGCCTCACTATATACCTTGTGGGGACGATACATGTGAGAGAAAATTTGATATACTCGGCATATGTTAATGAGTTCCCTGTAATATAACTCCCGTCATGACTTCGGTCAAACGGTACGATGTGGGGGAACCGTTCAATATACGTCGAAGGTACTTGGCCAATGGAAGGTGAGAGTCATATCGCTTAGGCGAACTGCGCCCTACCGGACCAGTTCCCATCACGAAGTGACCCTCCAGTTACTGAACAAAATTTAGTAAATAACAATGCTCTTTGATGATGTCGTGTGAATCATGCATGATTCTCTTATTCGTATCTTATAATGAGATAATATTTCTAGATCATGATAAATAGGGAGCAAAGTTCAAGTACCAATAGTATACCAAGCATGGATAAGTGATGCGTGCAACATACAAATACATGTGGTCCTAGGTGCGCGTGGTGTGAAGTTTACATAGAGAATCTTCTACAAGTGTGTGAATAGAAGCATAAGCATGAGGTACACATAAATAGTAAAAGGGGAACATGCAAATAGGAGAATATATAAAATAAAACACCCATGTAAATAGAGTTTATCCCTCATATAGTTCCCAGTAGAGTCGCCACTGTGGCGATCCCCGATCCTTACGAAACAACGACCATCCCCGATCCTCTTATCCTCACGGAGAGAGAGAGAGAGAGAGGGGAGAGAGAGAGAGAGAGAGAGGGTATGGTGCGCATCCCTCTTGGAGCACTTCGTCCATCGTCGGTGATGTATGAGGTGAAAAATGTAGAGAGATGGAGTTTCCAGTCTATTTTACTCAAAACAGACAAAAGAAGGTGGAGCCATCCCGAAGGACAGCATCAAAGACATACTGATACATACAAAATTCAAAATGATTCGAGGAGGGTTCAGAGGCTAAGTTACGGAATGGGAAGGTGTTAGGCACCCATTCCACCCTTGCGATCTCTCATGAATTGTTGTTATTTTCCTCTATTTCCCCGTGATATGTGTGCATGTGTATATGTAGTGGAGATAAAAATCATCGACTTGTATCATGAAAGAGATAAAGCGAGTCATCCATAGGAATGTTCCTAAAATTAATATTAGAAATTATTATTTACGCGATTATCCTTGCGATGATCATTATAACGGAATGATAACGCATATGGAATAATACGCCATTAAGAACAAAATATGTATATATAAATATATACAATCCAAGAGAATTAAGTTAAAGAGTTAGAAAAATACAAAGTTGGAAAAAATGGGACTCAAGTCTCGAGTTTTAGCCCAAGATGCCTATGTAGCCTATAGAGGCACCAAAGTCCACGTAGTTCGCATGCAAAACGAGGGGTGGGGTTTATTCCATAAATCCAATCAAGGACTTCTCTTATGCGTGTGCGCGCGCGTAAAAAGGTGTTTTAGTTGTGAGGAAAGTGTGAGAATTCCCATCGGAATTTATGAGCAAACCCACTTTTTCTTGTTTTTTGGGTCTTTTTATGTGAAAAATAAGATATTTCCAATACTACTAAAATAAAAAAGTATATTAGTATGTGTGAGATGGGCAGAAAAAGTGCTAAGTAATAAAACAAGTTAATGCGAATTTAGAAGAATTTAAAGAGAGAGTTAATAAAGTTGAACCTTCTTGAAGATCTTGGGCTTGATCTTGAATGTTGGAGAGCAACCCTTGAACTTGGATGATGATGATGGGTAGTTAATTCAGAAAGTTTGGTGAAAAAGGTGTTGAAAAGTGAGGGTTGGAAAGAGATTTGGATGTAGAAATCGCGTTGACTTCGAGGGAGGTTTTCTGTGTTCGCTGAGAGTGATGGATTCCAGATCTTGGGTACCTTTGCAATGGGGTCAGACCCTCCTTTTTATAGTCCCAGGGTATTGTCAATCGGCATAGGTCTAGTCCTACCATTCGGCAGGTTCCTTTAGCCAGGATTCTGAACCTGCCATTTGGCAATCTCGTTTAGGTTCCTTCGAAAAAACGGACGTAAAATGCAATCCGTTGGTCCGAATCGGGAATGGGGCATACCGATGGAAAGGTTAGGAGGTGAAATTTGACATTCCAAATAGTTTGACCTAGTTTGGGGAGTTGGCTTTAGTCAACCGGGGCTTGAAAGAGTTCGATGACCTTTCGGAGTAAAACAGATCATTCGTCCTCACCGTAAGTCAGAATTGGGCCCGGAGCTGACCGTTGGAAAGGGGTTTCAGCACCCTTTAAAGATTCATTTAGTCTCGGTCAAATTTAAGATTTGACTTTGGTCAAACAGATCCCGAGAGCATCCGGTGGCCCTTTGATCAAGTTTCGGGGGAAAATGGGTCGTTCATCCTCATCGTAAGTCAGAATCGTGCACGGGGTGGACCATTAAAAAGGGGTTTTAGCATCCTTTGAAGATTCATTCAGTCTCGATTGAGTTGAAGATTTTTAATTTTGGTCAAACGAAGCCTGGGAGTGCACGATGGCCTCTAGGTCAGTACATGAGGTATGACCTAGGTTCGTAGTGATACAGGGAGGTGCTAGGGACCTAAGGAGAGATTAGGGGGTGATAGAATGGGGTGTCTACAGGAACCAAGGTAAGACCATCGCAATCATAGGGGTACCCTCTTTGTCAATGTTATACATGCCCCATCCTCCCTCCTAGTACGTATCCCATGATCGCCTGCACACACCCTCGGTTTACTTACACATAAACCAAATACACAACAAGTAATACTACTCAGGGATTACTAAAATGGTGTCTTAAATATCAGTTTTATTCTCTTCATTTAATTCAGATTTAATTTCCAAATTGAAGCAAAGTCGTTCGAAGGAAATTCCTAACTCATTCTAAAGAAATCCCTAATGTTGTTTGAACCAAAATCCACAGTCGTTCGAACCAGAAGCCAAAGTCATTCGAACCAAAATTCCTTGTGGTTCGAACGAAATCAATGTCATTCGAATAATACTATCTCATAAGTCATCATCTCCAAAGTACATAAATGGCCATAATCAACTAAAAACCTAATTTTAAAGCCTTTAAACATCAATATACTCATTCTCCGTTAAGTATACCATGTTCAACAACATTAGTAACCTATATTAACAGGTTTTAGGTTATTATAACTACAAATCACGATTCAATATCAGATTATGAATTTTAAAGCCTAAGTTTATAGTTTAGATAAAGTTTATCCAATTCGTTCTCAGATTCGATTAAATAATTAATTAAAGATGAGAGCGTTTACAAGTTATCACTATCCTAGTTCATCAACATGTGAATTTTTGGTTCAATTAAGGGATTCAATATCAAATTATCCTAGTTCATCAAAATGTGATTATGGCTTAAGAAAGTGATTAATTAAATTACAAAAATTAGGTTTTGATATGATTAAAATTAGGTTGCATGAATATATTTCATATTTCAATAAACTACTTTACTCTAACACAAAGTTATTTAAATTATTAATCAAAGTAAACTTGTCTATGAATGATTGTACGAATCAAATCTCAAATCCCGAATCTTTTCAACCTCATTTTTCTCTCTCAACCTTCTTAGCTAGTAGGATTTGTCTCTAATGTGTTAGGAGTCTTTTAGATTTTCTATATTAAGTACTTAAGGTCTCTAATCGCGAAATTAAGTCTAGGCCCCAAAATTGAATTAACCCAGTGATCCCAAAACATCCTCTAAATGGACCGAAACTTGGACCAAACCATATACGAACCTAACGGACTTAAATTCCACTATTTTAAGTAAAAAGGACTTCCTAAGCATCTTGAAAGTCAATAAAAAATAGAACATATTTTAATAAATTGATTATCTTAATAAATTAATTATTAGCCAGTACAAGTCGATTAAGTTAAAACTCAATTATGAATTAGTTAAGTGCAACTCGATATTATAAGAAGCTACTTTATGATCAGTGGAACCCGATACCAAGGGAATAATCCAAATAAGAAAACTCCTGACACATAGTCCTTGACCAATTAATAGTCACCCATAACACTAACTCACTTAAAGTATTTAATTAGTGAATTACCGTGTATTATTTTGATTTCCATAGAATGATTATTAACCTAACACATATACAAATAACAAAAAAATATATATAAATATATTAAGTGATATATCACATATCACAGTAGGCAATAAATAATTAATTACATAATTTACTTTGCACAGAAAATACGAGATATTATACAATGATTTCCACTTCGAATAGTAAAAGCAATCACATATCGCATTCAACCAACCACCACATTTTAACTTGTCAACCTTGTTGATAATATTACCTTTGCATCTCTTAAAACCCATCATTAAAGTTGAATAAAAAAAATATTTCTTCAAAAGAAAGGGAACCAAGAGTAGTAAATGGAAATAATAACTAGGTTCATGAGGATATCCTAAAGATCATGGCGTATAAAATATATGGTCTCAATGAAAAGGCTCACAAATTGTATAAGACTTATACGTAGGAAAAACTCAAGTGCAAATAAGGCTTAAGTTTGAAGAATAAGTAAAAGTCTTCACTTTTTTTTTCTTAAAATAATATAAAGAGTTTTTACACACAAAAGGGTTTATTTCTCTATAATTGTGATTTGTTTTAGCTTGATAAAATCAAGTGGAAAACCTTTCAAACCCTTAATAGTTGAAATGATTAACACATATGTTAAATAACCGATAGGCAATCTTGGGGGGACACCTAGCTTATGTGTTGGTCACCACTATTTAGGTTGGAAAATATTTAATTTGAAATCTTCGAGGATAAGGGGTATTTATAAAATTTTCCAAATCAATTCAACCACTAAAGATCTCAAACTTGAATTTGGTCAACCTTCTTTGGGTGTTTTGTGAGAAATGCATTGCAATGAACCTCTGGCTTTGGTATAGTGAGCTTCCATGGAATAGGTCACAAACGTCTCATAGAATTTTAGGAGGTCAACCACTTAAAGGTTCACGAGAAGATAAGGATACTTAGTTATAGATAAAGAAGCATTTTTATAGTGAGGTTTGGCAAGGTGGTCCCACATAGGAAGTAAAGATGTTTCTAATTTTTGCTTTAAGAGTTCACGGGAATCAAAGCAAGCTTCGCTACATTAAAAAAACTAAGAAGACTATATTCAATTTAAGAACAAATATTCCAAATACACAATGATGCATTTTCTAAAATTTCTTTTATATATGAATATTATAATATCGTGTATTTGGAAAGCTCTCAACTCTCAAGGTTAAATTGAAAACATTTATCAAGTTTAGAAAGTATTTAACCAGAGATAAAAAAAAAATCTAGTATTCTTTCACGATGAAGCTTTTTGCTGAATTACAGTCTTGAAATCTTTAACATTAAGTATTCCTGATACCTTTTGGATTAATAATGAATTGTGAGGTTTGTTAAATGGAATAAGACAACCTAAAACTGGAGGCAAATGAGTATTCATATAGTCTTACAGAGCATTCATATCGCATCGAGTTGTCGCTACGGTGTTGGGTACTTCCTCCTCGACTATGAATCTTACTTACCAAAGTGACAGGAGGTATCCTTGTGAAGTTCACGATCTATCCACTCTAAGAGGCACTATAGGTGATCATTTTCCTCGTAGTGTTATCGAGTAACCCTTGGATCCCCGTTCAAACATTCCTCGTATGCATCAATCATTAAGTACAACTAGGTGGGATGGTGTTTATCGGGTTCTTTACCATAATGCTCCTCCTGAGGCCGGTAATGAGAGCTTCGAGTTCTTCCGCTTGAGACATAAAAAATGTCATACATAATTCTTCATGATAATAGTGACACATGTCCATTCTCGTAAATATTGTCCGAGCCACGATTTTTCCCTTGAGTGTTAGCCACGAATCAAAGTCTTTGTCCCAAAATCCAGTTAGTGGGATCATGAAATATAATTTCTCGTAGATGGTACCACTTATACATGATAAAACTTATTATACGAGGTGTAATAATCATAAAATAATAAATCAATGCACGAGTGATAAAAACAGTCCCCCCCCCCCCCCCACACACACACAAAGAATACTTGATGTATGTAGTCCAAAATCGTGCAATTATTCTTATTTATAGAAAGGACAAAGAGTATAATTTGACATAGGTCTGCTACATCAATTCTCACATGGTCCTGTTGGGATTGACATAAAAAATATCTTTCAAAGGACTTTTTATTTACCATGTTTACAAGAAAAACATAAAATGGATATGTGGTTTAGATCACCATATCTTCGCAAATCTTATAAGTTATCCAATAGACGAGATAAGGATAATGAAGATGATTTAGATGATGATTCACCTCCATAATTCTTTATATATATGATCAAAACACCTTTGCGTGTGTGGTAACTCTTAGATATAAAAACTTGGGGAAATAAAATAAAAATATTTTTTCTTTCCTCACCCCTTAAAAAAAATATGAATAGTGTTTTCTAACCCTTACAAGTTTGTAATGAATCTTAAACCCCTTCCTGAACTTAAATATATTTCTACATAAAGTTGGTTTAGTCCAATTAGGGTTTCTAGAGAGTTATGGATTTGATACTTGGAATATGGATTTTACTAGGGACCTAGAGCAAAAAAAATAAATATGCTTGCAAATTAAAATATGAAAATCCCAAGTTAGCCCCCATAATTTATTTTGTTTTTTCTTTAATTATAAATTATTTCAGAAATTGCACCACAATTTGATTATCTCAAATAGACAAGCCTTGTTTGCAAAGTTAAATAGTACATAATATGATTCCCTGTGTTAAATATTTAATACCCTCTTGGTGAAATTCAAATTTTTGTGAATTGATTTTCACCAACAACTTATTTATTCTTGATCTCGAACTAAACTTATTTGATACTCTACCTAATAAGAATCCACTGGACATGTTTACTGGTAGAATCAAAACATATAAATTTATCGATGGGGTATCACAATAAATTTACCCAATAAATTGAATCCATTGACCCAATAAATTAAATCCATTGACCCAATAAATTGACCCAATAAATCAAAACATATAAGAATCCATTTACCCAATAAATTGAATCACATCCATCGACAAATCAAATTTGTAATCAAATAAATATCTTGATCATCATATCCCTCAAGATTAAGAATTTATACAACGTTTTCAAATTCTGATGTTATGCAAGTTTAATCTAGTCAGCACCTAGACTTAAATTCCATATTGAGTCATGTTATATACATTTATGATGTATCGATGCAATCTTCTTACCATCAAACAAGTTTCCATACCATCAAATGGGTTCTTGTAGTCGAGATAAACTACAAAGATTGTATACGCAAACTTACCGATAAATATCAACTACGTATTTAGGTTGTGAACTATTCAATCATAATAAAACCATAATTATGATCTTTCATTATTGAGCTAAACACAACTCACTAGATTTCCTACTGAGTATAATTTATTGACATATACAATATATTTTTAAACAAATATAAGGCATTCCCATAAATATTATTCATATTTAAAATGACCTAATCCAATTCTTTATTAATAAATAAAAAATTTCATACAACATGGTTTTAAGAATAAAATCCCAATAATCTTTCACTCGGTATTCAATTCATGTACCTTTGTGTTTAACACTCATTCCGTCTACATGACTCTTAAAATTATTGGTTGTTAACCTTTTCGTAAAATGGCTATGATGACATCCTCTCTCCACACGATGTTGCATATCAGGCGATACTCAAAGTGCTTAGCCCTCTTGTGGGTCCTGGATTATCTCGAGTTAGCAACCACTGAGCTATTTTCATAGCAAAGTTTAATTATTGATTTCACTTAAGGAACCACTCTAATGTCATTTAGGGTGTGCTTGGGCTAAACAACCTCATTTTTTCCTCATAAGCGAAAACATATTCGACTTCCATGGTCAAATCAGTAATACATGATTTCTTGGTACTCCTCACGGCTCCACATCCTAAGGTGAACACATATCCTCACATTGATTTACTTAAATCCTTATTCGATTCAAAATCTGAGCATGTGTATGCTAAAGGTATAAGACTATTCCCTAAGTAAACCAACACATAGTTTCTAGTCCTTTTCAAGTACTTAAGAATGTGCTTTACTACCGTCCCGTTCTCCTTAACTAGGTTAGACCAAAGTCTATTGACCATGTCAAAGCCAAAGCAGATATTCGATCTAGTATACAACATAGCATACCTGAGGTTGCCTATCGCCTAAGCATACATCAGTCTCCCGTGCGGATTTAAGTATGCGAATAGAATACGGATTAGCTATCTTCCAAAAAAGTCTTTGGATTTCTTTTTCCTTTTATAGACCGCTTAGGGACCACTTTCTCTTTCCAAGGTTTCTCGAAATATAAATTTCTACCCCAATAATTTCTAGAGTCTTTAAGCTTATTTTAAAGTATAAATATTTGGAACGAGGAATGGTTCGGGGCTACCTCTTAGGATTTCTCCATCACTAATGTACTTTACTTTCAGAATAGTGAGGATTATTAATATAAATATTTTCCTAAGGGTGTCTTTAGATTTCAAGAGTCTTTGAAGGAAAATAATCTAACCTTAAAAACCTTATGTGGTATTGAGGTTTTATCTGTCTACTTTCTTTATACATCTGGTTAACAATATAAATTATATCATTTTCTATAAATTTTTTAAAATCATTATCACTGTAAGATGATAAAATCTTCTATATGTTCTCGGTGAAGCTGTCTCTATGTGTTTAAGGAGTGGATAGATGTAATACCCCGTAATTTTCTTGATAATTATTTAAGGGATTAATTAAATTAAATGTGAATTAACTGAGAATTAATCCGGATATAAATACTAACGATATGTGAGTTGGTATTGGATTATGATGTGTATATATGGCAATATATGAATATTGAAAATATTAAAATTGTCGCGAGACTCAAATACGACAATTTGGAAAATTTAGTTGGGACGCGCATGTCAGTCGCGTCAGGAATATAATTTTTTTGAATTAAAAAGTGAATTTTATTTTTATCAATCGAATGGTCATTTTGAGTGCGGCAATGTGTCCGGAAGGGTCGAAATAGTCAGAAAACACTAGCCAGGGGTTTAGTTTGGGTCCCGGGGCATTTTTGGGCCATACCGGCAACTTAAAAGGGCATTTTGGTAATTTGGAAATTTTGGGGATTAAAACCTACGAATTTTGGGAGTTAATTATATATTATTTAGGAACCCACTAAGCCCATTATCTACAATAGGATAATAAGAGGGCTACGAAAGTTATAGGAGAGTTTGAAGAAGTTCCAAAAAGAAACCTCCAACCACCATCTTCAACCTTGGGATAAAATCTATAGAGAAAGGAGAGAATCGACCTTCATTCACCAACATCAAATCCTGAAGAACAATCTAAGGTAAGTGATTTAGTATTTTTAATGCATTGAATATGTCTTCCATGCTTAGTGTAGGAATTATCTTATATTGATCTTTTTGAAGAAAACCCATGAAATTTGTTGACGAAACTTTGAATTTGGGTTAGAATTTGCATGTAGTATGATAATGGAATGATTTAATACTTGAATAGTTATATATGATGATTTAAAAATGAATTTATGATGAGTGATTAGGCATAAGAAAATTTGGAGTTCATGTTCATAGGGTTTGGGGAAATATTTGAAGATTCATATTAATTCCATGATAATTTGTAAGATTTGACCATTTAAATATGATAAGGAATGATCTAGGGTGATTAGAAATGGTTTATATACGTTAAAACATAATTTGGATGGTCTTAGGGTGGATTTAGAGGAGAGAAGAATTGAGAAAAACGGATTTGGGAATTTCTGGGCTGAAACAGCCATCTCGTTAGAAGAACGACCTTATTCGAACGAAATTCTAATGAGATGACAGTATGACTTCTAACGAGTTGGTATTTTATTGGAAGCCCTTCGTTCGAACGACCTAGTTCGAACGAGACTTCTAACGAGTTGACAGAATGGCCTTTTTTACCTGAATTGATTTCTAGTATTCCGTAGACTTATTTAAAAGGTGAGATAACCCTCCCTTATTAACTAGTGGGTATAATTGGGAGATTGGGTACATTGAGGAGTAAAACTTAGAATAGTGTCTTTAACCGGATGACATTTGTGAATTGGGAAGCGAGTAACTAATCGCGAAGTGAGAATAATTGATAACGTAAATACATATAAACCGGGGACTTGTGATTTGTATAACATTGAGTGTTGGTATAAGAATGAGAAGTATACCACTAATAAAATATTGTAATATCTAAGATGTAAGAATGCTTAGTATATGTATTTATCTGTGTATGACATACCTACCATACTTGCTATCATGGGAGGTTGGCGTTCGTTTAGGGCCATCTAATCTTTGTATGCCTACGGGGGGGGGGGGGGGGGGGATTTAGATTGGTACCTCGAGGACATAGGTCAGAGAAGGGCTTATTGAGAAGTTAATAAGTCTGTTGATCATGGGAGCATAGGTATGTGCGTGACCCATGTGATGTGAACTATGTTCGCCTCCATTGTTTGTGATTATTGTTAATGAATCGTTTCTTGAGAGATTCGGAATACGTGGTCCTCATGTACATGATGTACCGGGATTTGAGAGCAGAGTATGTGTGCACCGCAGCTTCGTATCGGGGTGCTAGTATTGTATATTTATGGTGAGAATAATATACTGTTGACTGAAATGAATTGTCGTGAATAATTGTGAATATAAATAATAGCAACGGTTTGTAAAGTGAAAATTTAAGGTTTCTAATAAATGGTAGTGCTAAAGTGGGGAAACTGTGTAATAAGGTACAATACTCTATTAAATAGAAGATGTTGGGATTTGAATTGGATATCATATAGAAATGTTAGATTTAGCATTAGACTAGATAGATATGGGAGCAACTAGAATGGGTACGGGTACGATAGGAGTGCACAGTTAGTTGAGAGGTGAGGAACTCATGTGAGTGCACACACTATCATGTACTTTATATTCACTATTTAATGATATTAAACACTTGAATATTTTTAAATTATTTTCACATTCGGGCTCTGACTCGTTTGCTTTCAAATCTATTTTTGTAAAAACCTTGTTAGGTGCCCAGCCACAAGGACACCATGCATAGGAGTTCTATTCAGGTGACGTGATGTAGTTGTTGTGGAAGTTACAGGACCTTGACAGTAGACGCCTCCATTTCTGATCTTAACTCCATTATCAGTTTTTATCATCTGTTGGGCATGTCGCCCATTCATTTTAGAGACATCTTACTTATTCAGTTATTTCAGACTTTGGGTTGTAATTAATTTTAGTGATGCGGACTTTGTATTTATTTATTTTGGAATTCGGTTTGTTGTGAGGAGTTTTCCTCCAGACTCATTATTATTGGATGGTTATTCTATTGTGACTATATTGTATTGGTTATGTTAATTTTTCATATTTCATTTATTGCATCTTAATCGGATTTAATTAAAATGGACAACTCACTTTTTAAATACTAGGTGGTTAGTAAATATTAAAATGTTTTCGACAGTGATGCTATGAACTGAACCAACTTGGAATTTTGTATTAATTTAATAAAGGAGTAGCTACCCGGTATTTAATTAGTCGGGGTGTCACTGGTGGTATCAGAGCATCAGGTTCTAGTGTCCTTAGGATCTGTACGGCTTATTATGTTTTCGCTGAGCTTTCTTTGATGTAGAGCCCTATATTTTAGGATTGTTGTATTCTTTTGTGTATGTATCGCTCTTCAGCTATTTTGAGATGATAAACGTGAACTTATAAAACTTTACTCTCATTTCAGATGCCTCCATGACGTGCGCATCGAGTTTCTAGGGATGCACAGCCAGAGCCACAGCCTGCACCAGTTCAGGGCACTATGAATGCCGTAGAGGTTGCAGCTATTGTAGCCCAAGCGTTAAATGCCGCCCTAGCCGTTGTATAGAAGGCACCACCCCAGGTGCCGGTATTTGCGCTAATTCAGGCTCATGCATTCCCGTCTTCTTGGGAACGCATCCGTGATGCTTTTCAGAAAGCACACCCTCCGGAGTTTGCAGGTAGCTCCGATGTTGTGGTATCCAGTCAGTGGAGCAAGGATATTCAGAGGCACTTAAGGATGTACGAGTGCACAGATGTTCAGAAGCAGATACTGGCTACTTTCAAGCTAGTAGGATTTGCATTGCAGTGGTGGGAGCCCATTACCACCACAGAGGAGAGGGACACCCTCACTATACGGGAATTCTGGGTGCGGTTTGACCGCAAATATTTTCCGTCAACTGTTCACACGGAGATGAGGAGGAAATTGATGAACCTCAAGCAGGAGGGAAAGACTGTGGCCGAGTATGAGGCCGAATTCACTAATCTCTTGAACATTGTTCCCGATGAGATATCGACTGAGGAGAAGAAGATTCAGAAGTTCACGGATGGATTGACTTGGAGAATCCGTCAACACTTGTTGGGGAATCTCTCGTTGGCCACTTATTCTGATGTGGTTAACGCTGCATTACTTCACTGCCAGGATCATCGTTTCCACATGTCTGAGAGCAAGAGATCAGGGGAGTCCAGCCAATAGCGCAGGATCGGGGGAAATGGTGCCAGCGGGGCACAATCTGCTCAGGGACAGTACAGGCAGGGTGACCAGGGTTCCCAATAAGGGGATCATAAGAGATTCAGATCTGGAGGTTTTAGGAGTGGTCATGGAGGTTTCAGACAGGGCCATCAGGTTCAGAACGGCCAGCAGGGTCAGAATGGTCAGCAACAGCAGTTTTAGCAAGGCCAACATGGCCAGGGGAGGAATGGTAACGGCCACCAGGGCCGAGGGCAGCAGGGACAGCGAGGGATAAACTTCTCGGGGAAGTGTTTTGTTTGTGGCAAGACTGGCCACAAACCCCAGGATTGTCCTGACAGGAGTAGGGCCCCACAGTAGCAGCAACAGGGTTCCCGACATGAGCCACAGAGGCCTATGTTTCCTGTCGCCCTCCCGGCACCACCACAGATGGCAGCATTACCACCCATTCCAGCAGTCCCAATCAAGCAGGGACAGCTTCAGTATGGGAGAGTGTATCAGCCCCAGCATGCCGCAGCCGCACAGGATCCACCGGCCATTGAGGGTATGTTCTCTATTCGGGGGACTATGGGGCGAATTTTTTATTTGATTCGGGGGCCACACATTATTTCATTGCCATGAGATTTGCACGCACTATTTGGTTGTTAGGCACCGCCGAGAGCACGGTTACTTGTGTATATTCACCGTTGAGTAGAGGTTCCGTGATTTTGCTTATTTGTAGAGGTGTGGGTATAAAGATCGGGAGGTTTACTTTACCCGCGGATATGTTAGTGTTAGAGATGACTGAGTATGATGCCATTGTTGGTATGGATTGTCTAGTTGCGTACCGAGCCATGATTGACTGTTTTAGTAAGAGTATTATCTTTGCCATTTCAGGGCAGGAGATGTTTTTAGTGGCGATGCCTCGCCCTGAGGGAGGATCGTCCACTCATTTGTACTATATAGAGGAGGAGACCTCTAAGGAAGTGGTGATACCACTCGATTCGATACCCGTTGTTAGTGAGTTTGCTGATGTATTTCAGGATATACCTGGATTACCTCCGAGTAGAGAGATAGATTTTGTGATCGATTTGACGCCGGGCACTCGGCCTATTGCCCGCGCACCTTACCATATGGCTCCAGCAGAGATGAGAGAGCTATGAGATCAGATAGAACAGTTGTTGGGTCAGGGGTTTATTCGGAGGAGTACTTCACCGTGGGGTGCCCCTGTGTTGTTCGTAAAGAAGAAGGATGGATCGTTGAGGTTGTGTGTAGATTACCGAGAGTTAAGATACGGAATAAGTATCCGTTGCCCCGAATGGATGACTTATTAGACCAGCTGAGAGGAGACTCATTCTTCTCAAAGATTGATTTACGATCGGGATACCATCAGTTGCGTGTCAGGGAACAGGACGTCTCGAAGACTGCTTTCTTAACGAGATATGGTTCCTACGAGTTTCGGGTTATGCCTTTTGGCTTGACCAACACTCCAGCCGTGTTTATGGACTTGATGAATAGGGTGTTCAGAGAGTTCCTAGACCAGTTCGTCATTGTCTTTATTGATGACATTCTGGTTTACTCCCAGACAGAAGAGGAGCACGCCGAGCATTTGAGGCAAGTTTTACAGACGTTACGTCAGAACGAGCTGTATGCAAAGTATGAGAAGTATGGGTTTTGGCTGAAGGAGGTTCAGTTTTTAGGGCATATCATTTCAGACCGGGGGATATCTGTTGATCCGACAAAGGTATCCACGGTGAGGGAGTGGGGATAGCCCACGACACCGACTGAGATCCGTATTTTCTTGGGCATAGCAGGATACTACAGGAGGTTTATTTGTGGTTTCTCAAAGATAGCAGGTCCTTTGATACATCTGACTCGCAAGGGTGTGCCATTCATCTCGAGCGATGCCTGCCAGTTGGCATTCGATCAGTTGAAGGACAAGTTGACCTCAGCACTTGTGTTAGCATTTCCCATACCGGGAGTTGAGTATTTAGTTTACACCGATACGTCCTTAGAAGGACTCGGAGGTGTGCTGCAGTAGGAGAGCCAGGCCATAGCTTATGCTTCCCGTAAGCTTAAGCCTCATGAGAAGAATTACCCCACCCATGACTTGGAGTTAGCGGCAGTTGTATTTTCCCTTCGGATTTGGAGACATTATCTCCTAGGGGAGAAGTTTCGATTGTTCACGGACCATAAGTCCCTACAGTACCTCTTCACACAGAAGGAGTTGAATATGCGTCAAAGACGGTGGCTTGAGTTTGTGAAGGATTATCAGTTTGATATCCAATATCATCCGGGGAAGGCTAACATAGTAGCAGACGCGTTGAGCCGTAGGCCAGTAGATAAAATGGCTAAGGTGTGGAAGGAAAATTAGAAGGAATTGGGACACCAGGATGCAGTGGCCAGATCGTTCATGTCTGCGATGACTGTTACACCGCAGATTGTCATGAGAGTGGTAAAGGCCCAGGCAAATGACTCGTTCTGTCAGGAGCAAATAGTTCGATTACTAGCAGAGGGAGACGAGTCCTATACTGTTAGCTCAGATGGGGGATTACGCTTCAATGGGAGACTGGTCGTTCCGGAAGGGGAAGACTTGCGATACGAGGTGATGACAGAGTCACACGGCTCACGGTTCGCGGTACACCTTGGTGGGGACAAAATGTACCCAGACAAGAGACGTCAGTATTGGTGGAGCGGGATGAAGATAGATATTGCCGTGGTTGTTTCTAAATGCCCCACTTATCAGCTAGTAAAAGTGGATCATCAGAGATCGACAGGACTTCTACAGCCCTTAGAGATTTCGACGTGGATATGGGAGAGCATATTTTTCACGGGGTTACCTACATCACAGAGGGGTCACGACTCCATTTGGATAATTGTGGACCGGTTGACCAAAGTTGCTCATTTTCTACCCGTGAGGACAAACTACACTACGGGACAGTATGCCCAAATTTTTATTGAGGAAATAGTGAGACTTCATGGTGTGCCCCTAAATATCATGTCTGACCGAGACAAGATATTTGTTTCACAATTTTGGGAGAGTTTTCAGGAGGCCATGGGCACTAAATTGCGGTTGAGTACGGCTTATCACCCGCAGACCGAGAGTATAAATCAGATGTTGGAGGACATGTTGTATATGTGCATCATAGACTTCGGGGGTGGATGGGAGCAGTACCTTCCACTGGTGGAGTTTGCTTATAATAACTCCTACCAGTTCACCATTGGCATGGCTCCATTTGAGGCGTTGTATGGTAAACCTTTTCGTTCCCCAGCATGTTGGTTAGAATTGGGGGACAACAAATTACTTGGGCCGGAGGTGATACAGGATACTTCGGCAAGGATAGAATTGATACGGAGTCGCATTCGGGTAGCTCAGGATCGGTAGAAGAGCTATGCCGATGCGAAGAGGTTCTTCAGAGAATCCAAAGTGGGGGACCAGGTTTTACTCAAAGTATCTCCTATGAAGGGGATTATGCATTTTGGAAATAAGGGGAAACTGGCACCGAGATATGTAGGGCCATTTCCTATCATCGAGCGGATTGGGCCAATTGCGTATAGACTTGGGTTACCGGAGCACTTGCATAGGATTCATGATGTGTTCCATATTTCCTCTCTAAGATAATATCTTAGGGAGGATTTGGCCCATACTCACATTACTTTGGAGGACATCGATCTCCAGCCCGATAGTTCCTACGAGGAGGGGTCGATTGCTATTTTGGACCGAAGCGAGCGAAAACTGCGGTCAAAGATAGTACCGTTGGTACGTGTTCAGTGGTGGCATCATAATGCTGAGGAGTCCACATGGGAGCGCGAGGATGAGATGCGCGAACATTATCCAGAGTTGTTTTTACCAGGTACTTTTTAACTCTGAATTTCGGGACGAAATTCTGTTATTAGGGGGGAAGTATGTAATACCCCGTAATTTTATTGATAATTATTTAAGGGATTAATTATATTAAATGTGAATTAACTGAGAATTAATTCGGATATAAATACTAACGAGATGTGATTTGGTATTTGATTATGATGTGTATATATGACAATATATGAATATTGAAAATATTAAAATTGCCGCGAGACTGAAATACGACAATTTGAGAAATTTAGTTGGGACGCGTGTGTCAGTTACGTCAGGAATGTAATTTTTTTGAATTAAAAAACAAATTTTATTTTTATCAACCTAATGGTAATTTTGAGTGCGCCAACGTGTTCGGAAGGGTCGAAATAGTCAGAAAACATTAGCCGGGGGTTTAGTTTGGGTCCCGGGGCATTTTTGGGCCATACCGGCAACTTAAAAGGGCATTTCGGTAATTTTGAAATTTTGGGGATTAAAACCTACGAATTTTGGGAGTTAATTATATATTATTTAGGAACCCACTAAGCCCATTATCTACATTAGGAGAGTAATAGGGCTACGGGAGTTATAGGAGAGTTTGAAGAAGTTCTAAAAAGAAACCTCCAACCACCATCTTCAACCTTGGGAGAAAATCTGTAGAGAAAGGAGAGAATCGACCTTCATTCACCAACATCGAATCCTGAAGAACAATCTAAGGCAAGTGATTTAGTATTTTTAATGCATTGAATATGTCTTCCATGCTTAGTGTAGAAATTATCTTATATTGATCTTTTTGAAGAAAACCCATGAAATTTGTTGAAGAAACTTTGAATTTCGGTTAGGATTTGCATGTTGTATGATAATGGACTGATTTAATACTTGAATAGTTATATATGATGATTTAAAAATGGATTTATGATGAGTAATTAGGCATAAGAAAATTTGGAGTTCATGTTCATAAGGTTTGGGGAAATATTTGAAGATTCATATTAATTCCATGATAATTTATAAGATTTGACCCTTTAAATATGATAAGGAATGATATAGGGTGATTAGAAATGATTTATATGCGTTAAAACATAATTTGGATGGTCTTAGGGTGGATTTAGAGGAGAGAAGAATTGAGAAAAACGGATTTGGGAATTTCTGGGTTGAAACTGCCATCTCGTTAGAAGACCTGCCCAGGTCGTTCGAACGACCTCGTTCGAACGAACTTCTAACGAGATGACATTATGACTTCTAACAAGTTGGTATTTCATTCGAAGCCCTTCGTTCGAACGACCTCGTTCGAACGAGACTTTTAACGAGTTGACAGAATGGCCTTTTTGGCCTGAATTGATTTCTAGTATCCCGTAGACTTATTTAAATGGTGAGATAACCTTCCCTTATTAACTAGTGGGTATAATTGGGAGATTGGGTACATTAAGGAGTAAAACTTAGAATAGTGTCTTGAACCTGATGACATTTGTGAATTGGGAAGCGATTAACTAATCACGAAGTGAGAATAATTGATAACGTAAATACATATAAATCGGGGACTTGTGATTTGTATAACATTAAGTGTTGGTATAAGAATGAGAAGTATACCACTAATAAAATATTGTAATATCTAAGATGTGAGAATGCTTAGTATATATAGTTATATGTGTATGACATACCTACCGTACTTGATATCATGGGAGGTTGGCGTTCGTTTAGGGCCATCTAATCTTTGTGTGCCTACGGGAGGGATTTAGATTGGTACCTCGAGGACATAGGTCAGAGAAGGGCTTATTGAGAATTAATAAGTCTGCTGATCATGGGAGCGTAGGTATGTGCGTGACCCATGTGATGTGAACTATGTTCGCCTCCATTGTTTGTGATTGTTGTTAATGAAGCGTTTCCGAAGAGATTCGGAATACGTGGTCCTCATGTACGTGATGTGCTAGGATTTGATAGTAGAGTATGTGTGCACCACAGCTTAGTCTCGGGGTGCTAGTATTGTGTATTTATGGTGAGAATAATATACCGTTGATTGAAATGAATTGTCGTGAATAATTGTGAATATAAATAATAGCAACGGTTTGTAAAGTGAAAATGTAAGATTTCTAATAAATGGTAGTGCTAAAGTGGGGAAACTGTGTAATAAGGTACAATACTCTATTAAATAAAAGATGTTGGTATTTGAATTGGATATCATATAGAAATGTTCGATTTAGCATTGGACTAGATAGATATGGGAGCCACTAGAATGGGTACGGGTACGATAGGAGTGCACAATTAGTTGAGAGATGAGGAACTCATATGAGTGCACACACTATCATGTACTTTATATTCACTGTTTAATGATATTAAACACTTGCATATTTTTAAATTACTTTCACATTCGGGCTCTGACCCGTTTGCTTTCAAATCTATTTTTGTAAAAACCTTTTTAGGTGCCCAGCCACAAGGACACCATGCATAGGAGTTATATTCAGGTGACGTGCTGTAGCTGTTGTGGAAGTTACATGACCTTGACAGTAGACGCCTCCATTTCTGATCTTGACTCCATTATCAGTTTTTATCATCTGTTGGGCATGTCGCCCATTCATTTTAGAGACATCTTACTTATTCAGTTATTTCAGACTTTGGGTTGTAATTAATTTTAGTGATGCAGACTTTGTATTTATTTATTTTGGAATTCGGTTTGTTGTGAGGAGTTTTCCTCCAGACTCATTATTATTGGATGGTTATTCTATTGTGACTATATTGTGTTGATTATGTTAATTTTTCATAATTCATTTATTGCATGTTAATAGGATTTAATTAAAATGGACAACTCACTTTTTAATTACTAGGTGGTTAGTAAATATTAAAATGTTTTCGACAGTGATGCTATGAACTGAACCAACTTGGCATTTTGTATTAATTTAATAAAGGAGTAGCTACCCGGTATTTATTTAGTCGGTGTGTCACAATAGATTCCTCCTGATCTATTAAGTGGCTCCAGTTTCAGCTAACCTTTTGCGTCTAATATATTTTAATACGCCTATAGTATTTTTAAGTATTCTAGTATATTCTTAGTATTTTTCTGGTTCTAAAAGTTCTTCTGCAAATTCTGCAGTTCTTAAGTCTAGTTTGAAGAGATCAGGGATCTCTGTTCTAAGTATTTCTATTCTAAGTACTTCTCTTACTAACCGCTCAATAATCTGGTCTATATATTTGCAAGTACCTCCTGCATAGATTAAAGTAGTTTCTATAAGTAGTTTTTTTGTTGGGTATGTTATAGTCCACTCTTGGATTCTCATGTTAAGTCTGAATTTGTTTGATTAACAAATGCTAAAAAACCTGTAATGAATTATAGGCTCATTCAATTAGTTTTGAATTTTAACAATAATATTTAAGATAGGGTTTGGTTTGAGTTTATACATTCCTTCTAGTTTGCAATTTCTTTATCATATTTCCTTCATCTCTTCAGTTTGTTACTATTCTTCTCCGGTTTGTGCCTCCTATAACTCCCTTTTATGTGTCGCACCTCAATCAACTAGTTTGGCATTGGACCTGTACTCCACTATGCCTAATGCTCACCTGGCTATCGACTCACGAAAAATTCGCACCTGAGGTCAGTGCAAGAGTATAATACCTACGTTCTACACCAGAGGTTCCACACAATAGTCCTCTATGAACAGAAATTTGGAGACATTTGGAGAATAATAACAACGTAACAAAAGAGATTTATAGAAAATAAAATACTTTTATTTCATAACATTAGTAGATACAATTCTCCCCTCCCCCCTAACTATGAGAGGTTTACTCACTCATAGACATATTATTCATACTCTATACTGAGCTCTCTCTCTCTCTCTCTCTCTCTCTCTCTTATTTTTTTTAATCTTAGATGCCTCTGCATTACAACGGCACCCTTTTATAATCATAACGTCACATATAAATGACTTGCTTCCGGTTATGAAAAGAAAACCGGTGGGAAGCATACAATAATTAAAGTCTTTACTTTACATAAGTGCTCGTCTTTGACCAAGAATAAAAAAACACCATAAATAACCCAATGAATTGAATTGATAAGTAGGTGAAGGTTGAGAATATAGTTATCGAACGAGACCAAGGTATCAGACGAGTCAAAACATTCGAAGAAGACCAAAATATTAGACCGATAATATAAAAAAACTTAGGATAAATGGGGACCCTGACAAAGTAATTTAAGGATTCGATACTGTTTGTAAGGATCCATTATACAATATCCACTCAAAACATCAAAGATAATCAATTTTCTAAATGGATGAGAAAGATGGCAGGGATCCGACCAAGAGAAATTTAAAGGACCTAACCAAGAGAAATTCATCTCTGTAATATTCTTACCACAAGGACCATGGAAATAAGATCGAGAATTTGAAGGAAATTTTATTTCACCTACAAGAGTTGGTGTAGTCCAAGAACCTTGAAGATTATTTAGAGTAGGGGTGTGGAATGAAAACTCAAATCCGATAAATCAAACCATACTGATGGCATTGGTTTGGTTCGGTTCATATTTTTGAACTAATTGTTCGAACTCGGTTCCCAAAAAAAATCCGATGTTTCGGTTCAGTTCCCGATTCCAAAAAAAATAACCAATCCAATCTGAACCAGACCTGACACCAAACCCAAACCAAATGGGACGGAATCGAATATATATATATATACACACACACACTAACTAACTTAAACCTAACACTAACCATAAACCTTTGATTCGTTTGGTGCTCTCTCTCTTTCAAAAACCATCTCTCGACCAAAAACAAACCCCGCAATCAAAAACCAACCGACTGGATCTATCCTCTATTTTCAAAAACCAACAAAGATCTTTCCTCTATTTTCAAGTCCTTCAGAGTCGTTCTCATATCGGAGCTATATTCGATTTGGTAAGGAGCATCCCCTCAAGTATTAAACTCATATCAGAGCTTAGTGCAAAATGAGATCGATAAAAACAAAACTCAGATGTGCTTCGTTTTCTTCTAAACAGTCTATAATTTATATATTTTAAAAAGTTTCTTTTTCTGTTATTGAACTCAGTTATTGTTGTTGAACATCACGTCATGCTTAATAATATCTAAACCGAGTTTTCATATTTTACATCGAAAATGTTTTGTTGTTGAGCGGACTTAAATCGGTGAACTCATTGAGTATAATATTAAAATATTAATAGTGATGATGGTAATTATTAACGAAAATGTTAGGGGTTTTTATTGTAATAATGAAAATGTCCATCTACATTGTTAATTACTTTTTTTTTTAATCTATTTTTATGTATTTTTTTTTACCATAAAAATGTTGCATATGTTTTCTTGGAACAACTGTTTTTTTATTATAATCTGTTTATATATTTCTAAGTTTTACTATATATAATCTTTATTTTAAAAAGTGATTAGAACCGAGAATCGATCCGAACCTGTCCAAGAACCATCAGTTAGGTTTGGTTCGGTTCTAAGAAAAATCGATTCCGATTTCGATTCCAATATTTTGGAATCGAACCACTCCAATTATGGTTCTGGTTTAGTAGTGAAATCGAACCAACCCACACCGTGTCCACCCTTGATTTAGAGAGGGATGCTTCAAAATAGAAGTTTTCAAGCGACCAAAAGCCATACAACGTCCTTCATGACAACGTGGACGATCATATGTTTGTCTCTATTCATAGTGCCTCTAATCCCGATCAAGTTAAGGATAATTCCCTAAAATAGAAATGAAAAAGGTATCCCAATCAACCATCGGGAAGCTTCATAAACCAAATAAACAATACCAAATTTGGCCTTTAGTCACGACCCTGGTCCGTGACAAATTCCATTTATCACGTTCTCGAGCTGTAACAGATATTATAATGACATATTTTTTTTTATCACGGACCGTAGTCGTGACAAAATTAAGTTTTCATGGTCTTGACTGTTATGCTTGTATCACCTTAAGTTGTGACAATTATTTAATTCATCATGGTCTTAAGCCATAACAGTTGTAGGTTCTATTTGTCATGGTTATGGACCCTGACAATAGTATTTTCGTTATTTCGATTTAGTCATGGTTGAATACCATGATAGTTTTTCATAAAGTTTGTCACGAATCTTGGCCGTGATAAACTTTACCCCTCATTGAAAACATATGGATTGTCACGGTTTACCTTATAACATATGTAATGCATACAGAACGAACTGCACATTCGTAACAAAACATATATAAATAGTAACTTATCATTTTATACACCAAAAATGAATTAAGAATAGTAACTTCATAATGTAACCCTCGCAATCAACAAAAACACATATAGTAAGACTACCACAATATGAAATGCCATGAGAATTTAAGAATATATCTTGAAAAAAGCTCACATATCAGCACATGGTCGGCACACATCATGTAATACCCCATATTTTTTATGAACTAAATAAATGATTATTTAATAATTAATAAATATTGATTCGAGTGATTTAATGGGGAATTTATTAAAATTATTTGGTTCGAATTATTAACTAGAATTAAAGCGAGAATTTAAATAATATGGGAACGAATTGTTAATTCGATGATACAATTATGATTAAACTTTATGATGTTTTTTAGTAACCTTGGATCGAACTCTGGGGAATACAGATGTCTGAAATAGTGTTTTTAATGTGTCGAATTGGGCCACAATGGTAAAAATCCCTTTGGGACATGTTTTAGGTTGATTAGTGTTTGGGGCTTATTTGGGGTTGAGGGTCCAAAAGTGGGCTCATACAGGATCTTCAAGATAAGGATTATAAATATAAAATTAAACCTCACTAATCGTGATTAAAGATAATATTTCATAACCTAATAGTGGAGACAAACTTTGAAAGAAAAGAGCGAGCAAACAATTGTTCTCAATCAAATGTAATATCTATTAAGGCAAGAAATACTATCTTTCTTATCGTACTAATGTAACTGGATTATAATTTTGATCACTAAATAGGAATCAATTGATCAAAAGCTTTCTATTAGGATTGATACATCATTAATGAGTCATAAATCTAATTTGTAACCTTTGATTTGTTATAAATATGATTAGATTAATTGTGTAGATTAGTATTCATAATGAACGACATGATTAATGGAGAACCATATTGCTTATATTATACACGCTTATATTTTTTGTGAAAATGATTTATGTGAACTAATCAAGTGAAATTTTTAAAAATTCATTACCTTGTATGCTTGTTTAGGTGAATCTTGAATTCTACCTACAGGCATGCGCTCAGTTGGCTTTTGGACTCTTGCACACGACAACATGGTTTAGGCATGGAAAATGATATGCTTAAAACCATGTGCATGGATTCAAAACCTTACCATGTGCATGGCTAGCATGTTTTTAGGCATTTTATGCTTAGTGCCAAAAAGCATAGACACGACTAGAATTCTCTTCGTGCGCATGACCATCACGTGTTAAACATGATTTTGGCCTCTTCCCAAAACCATGCACATAGAGGAATTTTTAATCGTGCACACAACGCTCCCATATTTTTTTTTTTTAATAAATAAGAGTTTTTCCCTCCCATTTTTAGAGATCCTTTTCTTAATTATTTATCACATATCTAAAGAGTATTTTCGAGGCAACTGATCAGAGAAACACCTTTCAATTATGAATTTCACTTTATTTACACAATTATGAGAGATTAACTTGGATATATACTTGATTCATGAATTAAGATATTTGAGAGTGATTTGAGTAGAAACCCCATATATCTAAGATTAAATCATGCCTCTTATATGAATTTGAAGATATATACTTAAGATCTAGAAGGAAATCAATTAACTACTAGGGAGTTAATTCATGGTGTGATCCGAGTATGGAGAACGTGATATTCGCTTGATGGAGCTTTGAGAGGATCACTCATTCAAACGACGGAGAGTTTCAAAGTACATAGGTAACTTCTTGTAAGGAACCAAAAGAGAGGTACTTTCTTATATTTGTGTAAAATTTATTTTCAAATTGAATGAGAGAATATGATGAATCGAGTATTTTTCACCCCTATGTGGGGTTTTTCTTCATAGATATTGTTTTGTATCTTTTATATAGTTGTTTGTTATTCATATACACAATTTCTATCACACACACACACACACATACTAACTTTGATCTAAGATTGTATCCAATATAATCTATTGCTAAAATTGACTTATGGATTGCATCTAATTAATTCACATAATCTACGTATATTTATTTCTAAATTGATTAATTGACTTAGATTTGTTAGATATCTCACGTAGATGCATGCTAACTTCGTATTATCTAAATTTTAGCCAAGTGAATTTTTAAAATCGGTACAATTCTCACTAAAACCTATTCACCACCTCTAGGTTTATTTTTGGTGAACATTTTGTATAAAACACACCGCCCTCAAATTTTATAGTTAGAAATGTTGATTAATGCATAATAACATGTTTAATGGATGATTCAATTGTTAATTAATTATTATTTGGGTTTAATCTGGAATATTATGATAAATAGGTTAGATTAAGAATTTTTTTCACCAAAATAATGTCATTTAACATAGACTATTAGAAGGAGTTATAAATTTGATTTGGATGTTTTAAGAACATAAATGGCGGATCGAGTTTGGTCATAAATTGATTTGGGGTTGAATGGTGTTTTTTAGAAAGAAGTCTGGGAGACTGAGGAGATTCCCTGCATAGTGGGGTACCAGCCATCTATAGCACCCTTGGTCCGCTATAGCGGTTGTGCCCTTATCGGTTAAATGGCTTGGTAGGAGGCGAGTGGGCCTTATATTTTTTATTTAATTTTTTGAATTGAGATTTTCTTGGGACCTTTGGTTATTTGAATTATATATATATGGTTCAAGTCACTATAGCGGTTGTCCCCAGGTTGCTTAGGCAGTGGGCTTTTGGCTTGGATTTTTTCTTATGTTGTTATCATATTTTTTTTTAAATAAGAGTTTAAGGCTTATGGTGTTTTAGAGATGATATTCTCAAGGAATTGTATAATAATGATTCGCAAATTTAATTTAGAAAGGTTATGGACTTTGGATCCAAGTCATAGTATTGGTTATGGACGTTTTAATGAGTATAGAGCGGATGCACTATAATTGTATACTTGTACAGTTATACACAGGTAATGGGTGGTAAATCATAGAAATAACTCGAAAAATCTGATATATGTTTATATTCAATTATACATTAGAACTAATTCTACAATGATAATTAATATGTATAACTTTCGGAGGATTACTTAGAAGGATAGAGTGGTAAATTGTGATTAATCTCTTTGTATGGATTAGGATGGGGAAAAAGTTGGTTGATCACTCGGTTGTAGGATAGTTAATGCTGGGTTTCTCGATGTATAAGTTAGAACAATAAAAGTTGGTTGAGTGTTATGTTTTAGGACAATTCAAGGTTGGTTGATTACTCTGAACCGATGTAATAGTTAAAGTGTGTTGTATACTCTATACCACCGACTGATTAAGGAGATTGTTGATTGTTCTAAGGTAAGAGGATCAGGTTATTAGTTCAGGAATAGTATATTATATGATCCGGTTTAGTGTTATACCATAACTAACAGTTACATAGCAAGTTTGACATTGATTCTGACAAATAATTTGGCTAGGCAAAAGTGTATTGGGGGTTCCTTGTTTAAATTTCAATCATGAGATGTCCCACACACGAATTGCGGGAGTTAAGAGGTATTGGGTATGAGACTCTTAGTAAGTATATAGTGTTAGATTTTGTGGAGGTTAATATATGTATATTCCTTATGGGTTCAATGCATCAGGTTATGGGACGATAGTGTGGTAACGTAGTAATGGTTATGGCTTGCATGGTTACAACGAGGGTTAATGGTTTATTTGTATTATTAGACTTGTTATTCTCAATTATTTTATGAGGAGTTACTATACATCGGGTGGTAGACCTAGTATATTTGGTTTAGGAGGGATACCTATAGTTGGAACTATTTCATGTTACAGAAGAGGTGAGGTGTATTTGGTATGAGTGTCGACGTGCGATGACATGAGCTACAAATGAGTCACTTATAGTAATGTTAATTAATTTAGTTATTTCTTGGAAATTTTGGGCTCTGGACCATTTGTATTTAAAAATATTTTCCAAATATTCGAAAGTATGAGCAACGGGTCTTAGCAGTTAGGCTTGCATCCATTGGATTATCCAATTCATTGTCCTTAGAGTAGGAGAATTTGAGAGTGATCAATTGGGCAAATACTACTCAAAATAGAAAAATACACCAAATTAAAAAAAATTATTTCCATTTTAATTGAGGTTAAAAACAATAAGTACAACCTAAAGGTATAGGTCATAAAATTTATGAATGCTGTAATTTATATAATATATATTAATCTTCATTAAGAATTTGAGATATAAATCGTGCAAAAAAGTAAATCCAGCCACAACACCAGATGTATGAGGAAAAAATCCACAAATGAGAAAAACCTTAGCCAAAGCAATAGTCACACTAAAACTTGGTAAAGACCTACAAATTGGATAAACGTCTTATGATCACACATTGCGCTAACTCACACCTCACTCTTTTTTCACCAAATCCAAAAGAATCGTATACCTCTGTCATGATCGAATGATCAATAAGGTTGACTTGAACCAACTTCAAAGTTGTCTTGTTGTAAAGAGGCACATGATCACATAAATCTCCTAAGGATAATATGTTCGAAGTTTAAAAAAATTGATAAAAGTGTTTTGAACGTTCACAATGTTTACTTATTATTTGATATTGACCAAACGTAAGAAGAGGATAATCAGGTGAAACGAAGATAAATAAGGAGAAGAAAGAACAGGTCTTCTTTCTAAAAAAAGGTTTTAGGTTCTTAAGATGAAGAACACAAAAAGTCTAAACTTTTTATTAGATTTTTTTTCTCTTTAAAATAAGTTAAACTCTGTTAAAAGAGAAAGACTAATGGGGTATACAACCTTGGAGAATTCTCTTACTTGAATTGGTAAAGAAGGAAAGAGCAACTAAAAGATTGTCTCAACCCAAAAAGTTCTTTTTGGAAATTTCTAGGAAAGAATCTTTTACTATGCAAAAAAGGTTTTTTGATGACAGTCATTTGTCGATGCTTCGTTACAGTGAAGAAGCAATTATTTGGGGTGAACCATTCACTAAGGAAGTTCATGAGTTCACCCAGTATTTTTATACGAAGTTAAATAACCCTATTCGTAACCATCGAGATTTTTCGCTCGAGTGAAATATTCTTTCGCTGCAGTATACCATCTGTGAAGTAACTCGCGGGTACAACAAATTTAAATTTCCAAAGAACGATAGCACCTCGTAACCAACCTTTTGTTGCAATGAACTTCTCTGGGACATCACCTAAATGCCTTATAAGTATATATTTTCACATACAAAAACACTATGACATTTAGAGACATAAAAGACACAAAAGAACACAACAAGGTTTTTAAAAAGATATGTGTAGACATCACACTCTAGGATCCTCCTAATCCACTCTTTAGGTCCCTAGCACTTCCTTTTTCATCATAAAACCTAACTCATACTCCAAGTACTGATCTGAAGGCCACTGGGTCCACCCGGGCCTAGTTTGGCAGTTGTTTAACTTTCTCACCTGAACAATAGCTCATTGGATTTAAGAAAGGCTATGAATCACCTTTCCAACGGCCCGCCCCATGCAATAATATGCCTTATGGATTAGGCAAATGGACCACTTTCCCCCGAAAATTTATCTAGAGGCCACCAGGAACTCTCGAGCCTCATTTAACTCTGGCCAACTCTCCAACTATAGCGAAGGTCTTCGGATCCTTGAAGATCTCTTAATCCCCTTTCCAACGGTCCATCCCATGCGCTAATTAACCTTACGGTACGTACGAATGACTCATCTTACTTCTAAGGGTCACTGGAAATTCTGGGCCCCGTTAGAACTTAGTCAACCCTACTAACTAAACAAAGCTCTTTGGAACATTGAAGGTCCTTGCATAATGTTTCTAATGGTTTATCCCTTGCGTGAATCGACTTTACTATTCAAATGAACGATCTGTTTCCCTCTTGTCTAAGAGACCATTGGGTGCTTTCGAGACGCATTCAACCATAGTCAATTCTCAAACCCGAGAGAGGCCCAATAGATTTTTAAAGGGCCCTGCCCTGTATACCCTTTCCAACGGTTCATCCCCTATACAATTCGGACTTACTGATTGTGTTTTATTTCCACTTTTCCAAAAAATCTGCTTGAGACTGTCGAATGGCAAACTCATTTTCCTACCAATCGACAGTGTGTATGGGGTTGTCTGCCGATAGGTAGGTCAAGGATAATATTGATCGGAACCCCCTTGACCCTATATAAGGAGAGAATGACCACACTTCAAAAGGCACCTCAAAAACACCCCTCTCAGTGATCTCAGTAATATTCTCTCAAAGTCAGTGTGGTTTCCATATTGAAACCTCTCCCCGACATTCCATTTCCATCATTTCATTACCCAATTCGGTAAATTGCCTTATGTCTCCTCCTATCACCTTCATCCACTTGAAAGAGCACTCCTTCAATATTCAAGATCAATTTTAAAGCTTCAAAAAAAGGTCCAAACCTTTTACTCTCTCTTTAAATTCTCTTATTTTCGCAGTAGTTCCTTAATTCTTATTTTATCATTTCATCTTATTATATTCAACCTATTAATATCCAACTCTTTTATTAGTAGTATAGCACATACTATACTTTCTATAAAAAAAATCAAAAATAAGAAAAAGGGGGTTTGCTAGTAAATTCCAAATGGGAATTTCTCACTACATTTTCTCACACTAAAACATCCTTTTTCCACGCACATACATATAAAAGAAGTCCATGATTAGATTTATGGGACAAACACCACCCCATGTTATATGCGAACTACGTGGATGTAGGCGTCTCAGGTAGAATTTGAGATTCGAGTCCTCTCCAATCTTTGTTCATATATTATTTTCATATCATATATGTGTAATCCATGCTTGTGTTTTTTCCAACCTATACCACCATCTTTCTATAAACGATCGGGGAACCAACGAACACACACCTTATATTTTTAATTACTATTTTAGGAACACTCTTAAGGATGACCTCACTCTGACTTTTTACATAACGGGAGTCGAGTAATTCCACTCTCCATTTATATACAAACGCACAAACTTCACGTAGTTATTATGGAGAAAAATAACACATGCCCATTAGAGACCGAAAGGGAGGGATGAGTTCCTAACACCTTTCCATTTCGTAACTTAGTCATCGAATCCTTAAACTAATTGGTTTCACAAGAATCATTATGACTTTGATGCCCTTCTCTCGAGCGGAAATATTTATTTGGCCTATTTTGTGTAAATTAGGTCGCCGAATCTATCTCTACACATCACCCAAACTAGTGATGGCCGAAGCGCCCCGAAAGGGAGCGAACTCCCTACACGTGCAATGACTGGGAGAGGGATGGCCACAATATGAAAACTTTATATTTCAAAAACGATGATTACTAAGTCCACTAGCTCATGCTTACCTTCATCCTAAAATGATCAATGTGATAAAGGGATGAAATTGAAGAAAGTTTTACCAAGGTAGAAGCCGAATCGAAGAAAGTGACTGAACAGTTCATTCCCAAAAAGTACAAGAAGCCTTCCATTGCTACAGTCTCTACCATCAATAATATCTCCTAGCCTACTAGCTCTTGGTCACCGGAAAGCCTAATCCTGTCAAAAAGGAATGGACCGAGCTCCATGCTCCCTTATCCAAATTCTACCAGGACTTGTTAAACATAAACCTCATCAAACGTTGGACCCCCATCCATTACCAAGCCCACTTCCTAAGAATATCAAAATCGATGCCCACTGTGACTTTCACCTATCTACGGGCCACACTACTGGCCAATGTTTCCATCTCAGAAATGTGATTCAAGGCTTGATTGACCGGGGTATCATCGCTCCACGAAAAGATCCTAAACCCAATACCAATCATAACCCACTTCCAAACCATGCAAATACTATCTTTCTAGAGAGTGACCCAAAAGTTTATCTGTCTGCTCAAATTGTGGCCAACAAAGCACCTATCATCCCTATAATCTCACCAAAACCACTCATAGTTTTCTCGTATTTTCTCCTACACCCTACCTTCTTCACCGATCAAGTTTTATCACTTCTTACAAGGGCCTGCATTGTCGTTTGTATCCGATCTGAAGGGAAAGACGGGGTGTTACCTAGGAGCGTGCAAAAAAACTGACCGAACCGAAAACCGAACTGAACCAGCCCGAACCGAACCGAAACCAGCGGTTTTTTTATCCCGGTTCGGTTTGTGGTTTAAGGATTTAAAAAACCGACAATAGCGGTTCGGTTGTCGGTTTAGACAAAGAAAAAACCGATTCGATTCGAACCGAACCGATATCAATATTATATATTAAAAAACCCTTAAATATCTTTTATTTTTATATCCAAACACCATTAACCAACCTCCAAAACCGACCAAAACCGAAAACCGACCTACAAAAAACAGACCAAAACTAAAAATCGATTAAAACCGAACCCGATGTGAATCGAAATCGGCGGTTTTTTTCATCGTCGGTTCGGTTTTGGTCTAATTTTTTCCAAAACCGAACCGATTGGTTCGATCTGAATTGCGGTCCAAAACCGAACCGAACCGACCCGTGCACACCCCTAGTGTTACCTATAGTATTGAACCAACATCTGGAGTTTGGGATGAAATTGCCTACCAAGATGACCATCGACTATTATAACTTCAGTGGCCTTTCATGGAAGCTCAAAAATAGGCTCCAGAATCAGACAAATGAGTGGTACCAGCTGAAGAAATCAGTGCAAATGACATGGTACAGATCATGGCAGACATTTTTTTAATAGCCTAGTGAGATTTGCAGAATTATCGAACTACTCACTCCTTTAAATCTTCAAGGGCGGTTGGTCCCTTCACTCATGCACCTCCCCGTTGAGTGGGAATATTTATATGAGGAAGTCGTTGAGGTCATCGAATGCATTAATTTATATTGGTAAGAAGCCATCATTGCCACTAGATGGCGGGATGAATTTGATAGCTCAGATGATGAACCTAGTCAGGAAAAGGTCAGTCCAGTAATCAGCATATGCAAAATGATATCCTACGAAGATCTGTTGAGGGGAATTAGTAAAGTAGCCATTTAGCCAAAAATAAATAAAAATGCAGGGTTCTTATTCTTCACCACCTCAGTAAATGATATGACCAGATCAGGGAGACACTACAAGGATCCGAATCCTCAGTCGTCGGGAATCGATAAGGTAAAGGGAGTTTGTGAAGAACTTTCCATTCTAGAAATGACCACTGCGGAGAGAAAAATCCTCGACTAACTCAAGAAGATGGGGACTCTTCATATCTTCCCAATTACACCTAAATCCTCTGATAAATCTTCTCACTGGACCCACGGTCCCTCCTTCCACCATTTTTGAAGAAGCTATAAATCTGATTAGGTCCTTGACCTCCACTAGACTCCTTTACTTCTCCAAAGAGGAAATTCCAAAGATTGGTATTAGTCATAAATATGGCCTTAACATCTTCGTTGAAGTAATGGGAAATACTGTCCCACTCTAACTCATTGACAACGGATCCGCCCTCAATGTTTTCCCACTCATAATTTTTAATTGCTTGGGGTTGAAAATAAGTGAACTTACTCCTATTTTCGTCGCAGTGCATGCTTATGATAATACCCACCGAGAGGTGATGGTATCTACAAAAACCACAATAGAGGTTGTATATATACAATAACCCTAATGGAAAATTAGTAATAAGAAAAGTTCACAATCGGTAGGACCGAATCGATTCGAAAAATGGGAAATAAAAAAAAGTTGTTTATGGTGCCAAATTGAATCGATTTGGCCTTGGCCGAATCGATTCGGTTTAGCAGGTGTGTAATTCTGCAACTTTGATCAACAATACGAAAAATGCCGTAACTTCTTCGTTATAACTCGAAATTAGGCACGGTCGGAGGCTAAACGAAGATAACTCAGAGAGGTACAACATCCAAGAAGACGTTAGGACAAAAACACAAATGATGAAATGACTAAAATTCCCTTGAATGTGCCATTGAGTGTGATTTTGAAGACAAAGCCATCCAAAAAATGCCATAGCTTCTTCATTATACGTTGGAATCATGCACCGTCGGCGGACAAGAGAAGAGAAATCAAAGGGTTTCAACTTCCGTGAAGAGTTCGGGATCAAAATACGAATGATGGAATTATTAAAATGCACCCGAAGCTGCAATATTCAACAAAACTTTTTCAAAAAGTGACCAAACTTAACACTAAGCACAGAAATACCTACAAAAGCTCAATTATACCTCATAGAACATGTAAACATATAAAACGGAGGCTGTCTGGTTAATGAGATTAAAAATAGGAATTAAGGTACCCGAGGGGGATAAAATGCATAAGTATAAGGGTGAATAAATACAATATTCGTGTTGAATCAATAGGTCCCTAAGTCGTTTAAAAGAATCCTCAAAACATAAAACTCTCTAGGCTAAAAAATAGGGCCAAAATAAAAATCCCACTTCATGTAATTTGTCACGGTTTCGAAGCATGAAAAAATTTGTCATATTTCTAGAGCATTATCAATGGTAAACCGGTTCGGGTTCTAGGCTCTGCCCAAGTGATGCCTTGTGTGCTTGAAGTTCTCTTATTTATAATTTGGCCACTACATTTTCTTCTCAAATTCAAACGCGCATAAATTCTTCTCTGTAGCTCTAGTTGAGGTGTTGTTTTTTCCAGTATTCTTATGACTTCAAGCTATTCAACATTTAATTTGTCTCCACATCCGGGTTCTGAATGAAAAATTATGAAAATTCCCTTTCTTTTGATTCTTTCACTGTTTTGATTTTTCGCTTCCATCCACTTGCACGAATTACCTATAAAATATAAGTGAAATACACAAAATATGAAATACTCGCCGAAAAGGGTTAGTAGCATAAATATTAGATAAATATGGGTTAAATGGAATGCACGGAACCATAAGAGAATCGAAATTAAAGGGATAAATATGAAATATTTATGACTAATCAAACCTTGACAATTTTATACCCGAGATTTGCATTCTGGCATGGCTATCTCACCATCACCAATTTTTCACACGGAGAGTCCAAATAATCCTCACCCCTTCCAATTGAAAGCATGTGATATATTAAATTATAATATGAAGAATATTCTATTGGGGGAGATTGTCTCTAAAAAAAAATTGTATCAATGCACACTGCTTGAGTATGAAAATGAAGTTTATGTTGGAATTATCCCTAAATAGGAGAGAGTTGGTGTATCTCAATTACTAAGGGTCATCCCATACTATCAAGGATGATACGAGTCATATTATTATGTGGAAAATTTATATGCTTAATCTTTAAGAATGTTCTTTCGTAGTAATTATTTCCAGACATAATTTTAGTAGTAAAATTTCTAACTCAATTATATTAGTAATTTCTAAACTTAATTGTAGTAGTAACGAATCAAATTGTCGTAGTAATCTCCAAACTTAATCCTAGTATTAATTATTAGACTTAATTGAAGTAGTAGTCGTTTTGAAGTAATCATTTCAATTAAGTGTTGTTATATTATTATTATTGTTGTTGTTGTTATTATTATTATTATTATTATTATTATTATTATTATTATTATTATTATTATTATTATTATTATTATTATTATTATTATTATTATTATTAATATTATTAACAATATATTCATGACTTGGAAGAAGAGTTATACATGGCATACTTGACGTATGTAGTATATAGGGGTCTATATCTCGATGTTTAAACTTCTTGCATAGGTTATAATGGACATTCAAGAAGCAAGATATAAAAAAATTCACTTTGTCAAGCTAGACCAAAAAGCATACTATCTGAATATATAGGCGATGTATTATCAGTACCTACTTTTGTAACCTCATTGGCCCCACGAAAATAGTTATCCCTCTATCCAATGATGTGGAGAAACCACATGTTGATGCATAGTCTTTTTTAGGATGATTTGTTACATGTTCATGACGTTTCATACGCGATAGTGCTACTACATTTACTTTTTCTTTTAATTTATGTTAGTTCTTCCTCTATCCCATGATGTGTAACACCCCTTATTTTTCACATACCGATCGGCCATTTTGAAATGTTGAAGGTAGGGAGTGTCAATAAATTTATATCATTCTCAACATCAATGATAAAATAAATAAAAAATAGTAACAAATTTAAACCATTCACTATACAAATAATAAACAGGAAATATAACTGAGGTAATGAAATAATGTCTCCAAATACTAAACAATAAACTGAGTCTCGATAAACTCTTTGTCTCAAATGAAACCAATAACTAATCCTGGCATACCCATGGATCCATAAACAACAAATCGGAAATAAAAATAACTAGAATGTCTAACAAAAATCAAATGCCAAATGAAATAAGTCTATAAGATCATAGTATAATCATTATGCCCTCACTTAGATAAGTTGTCTTATTCTTGATTCCAAAAGTCTAAGAGGTCTCTTAAAGCTTCATCAATGTTCAAGATATTGAATTCGACATTTTTCATCCCTTTATCACATCGATCACTTTAGGATGAAGGTTAGCATGACCTAGTGAACTTAGCAATCATGGTTTTTGAAATATAAATTATTCATATTATGTCCATCCTTCTCCCATTCAGCACGCGCACGCATGGGGGTTTCGCGCCCTTTCAGACGCTTTGGCCGTCGACAATTCAGGTGATGTGTAAAGATAGAGTCGCCAGCCTATTTTGCACAAAACAGGCAAAAGAAATGTTATCTCCTCGAGAGAACGGCATCAAAAACATACTGATGCTTGTGAAACCAATTAGTTTAAGGATTTGGGGACTAAGTTATGAAATGGGAAGGTGTTAGGCACTCATCGTACCCTTTCGGTCTCTCATGGGTATGTGTTATTTTTCTCCTTAATAACTCCCTATAATGTGTGCGTGTATATATAAATGGAGAGTGGAATTACTCAACTCACGTTATGGATAAATATAGAGTGGGGTCATCTTAAGGAGTGTTCCCAAAATAGTAATTAAAAATATAAGGTGTGCATTCGTCGGGTCACCGATTGTTTATAGAAATATGATGGTGTAGGTTGGATAAAACACATGCAAGGATTAAAAATATATGATATGAAAATAATATATGAACAAAGATCGAAGATAACTCGAATCTCGGATTTTATCCGAGATGCCTACGTAGCCTAAAAGGCATCAAAGTCCGATAGTTTTCATAGAACACGGGATGAGGTTTATCCGATAAATCCAATCGGGGACTTTTCTTATATGTGTGTGTATGGAAAAATGATGTTTTAGTGTGAGAAAATGTAGTGACCCTCTTTTTCTTGTTTTTGGATTTTTTATAGAAAGTATACTATGTGCAATACTACTAATAAAAGAGTTGGATATTAATAAGTGCAATCTAATAAGATGAAATGATAAAATGATAATTGAGTAGCTAATGTAAAAATAAGAGAATTTAAAGAGAGGGTGAATGATTTGGACCTTCTTTTGAAGCTTTAAATTTTATCTTGACTGTTGAAGGGCTGCTCTTGCAAGTGGATGAAGGTCGTAGGAGGAGAAAGAAGGGAATTTGCTAAATTGGGTAAGGAAAGGATGGAAATGGAATGTATGGGAGAGGTTTCAATATGGAAACCACGTTGACTTCGAGAGAATGTTGATGAGTTCACTGAGAGAGATGTTTCTGCGGTGCCTTTCAAAGTGATCTCATGTTCTCATTATATAGGGTTAAGGGGGTGCCGATTGGCATTATCCTTTACCTACCTATCGACAGGAAACCCAAGACATACTACTGATAGGCAGGAAAATGGGTTTGCCATTCGGCAATCTCATGAAGATTTTTGAAAAAATGATCATGAAATGCAATCCATAAGTTCGAATCGTGCATGGGATGAACTATTGGAAAGGTTATTCATATCCCTTTAAGAATCCATTGAGATGCTCCCGGGTTTAGGAATTGACTGTGGTCAAATGGGGCTCGAAAGTGCCCGACGGTCTTTTAGACAAAAGGGAAATGGATTATTTGTCCAAATCGTAAGGATAATTTGCGCACGAGATGGACTGTTAGAAAGTTTATGCAAGGACCATCGATGTTATAAAGAGATTTGTTTGGTTCAAAGGGTTGACCAAGGTTAATTGGGGCCCAAAAGCACCCGGTGAGCCTTCAGAGTAAAATGGGTCGTTCATTCATACCGTAAGGCTGATTCGTGCACGGTGTGGATCATTGGAAAGAAGATTCAGAGCCCTTCGAGGATCCAAAGAGCTTCGATCGATTTAAAATTTGACCAGAGTCAAACGAAGCCCGATAGTGCCTCGTGGCCTTCAGATCATTTTTTTATGGGAAAGAGGTTCATTTGTCCGAACCGTAAGTTCAATTCGTGCATAGTGAAGACCATTGGAAAGTGGATTCAAAGCCATTTGAAGATATCCAATGATTTGTCGCTCGGGTGAGAAAGTTAATCAATAGTTAAATGGGGCTCGAGAGACTCGAGATCAGTACTCAGAGTATGACCTAGGATTTATGATAAAAGAGGAAGTGTTAGGGACCTAAGGAGATGCATATGAGGGTCATATAATGTGGTGTCTATAGATCCCCTCGATGAGGGAGCTTATAACAAGTAAAGGTTATCGAACATACACCACATTGATGTTTGGAGAGAGAGAGTGTTTAAGGTCAATTCTACGAAGCAAAGGGACGAGAGTGCTTGGTTCAAAAGCTCGAGGGTGGCCAGTTCAAAGGGTTGAGTTCGATTCTAAGGTTGCGATGGGGATGAAAGATATTATAAGTCGAGGTCAATTCTAAGGACCTATAGTTATAAGGACCGATTTTGCGGGTCAAGGTCAATCTTGAGGACCTAAGATTATAGGGACCAATTCTATGAATCGAGGTCGATTGTGAGGATTGAAAGTTTCAAGGACCAATTCAGTGGGTCGAGCTCAATTATAAGGACCTAAAGTTATAGGGATCGATTCTACGGGTCGATGTCAATTATGAGGACCTAAAGTTAAGGCGATCGATTTTTTGGGTCGAGATCAATTATGAGGCCCTAAAGTTATAGGGACTGATTCTGCAGGTCAAGATCAATTATGAGGACCTAAAGTTATAGGGACCAATTTTGCAAGTCGAGATTAATTCTGAGGACCTAAAGTTATAAGGACCAATTCTGTTGGTCGAGGTTAATTCTGAGGACCTAAAGTTGTAAGGACTGATTCTGCGGGTCAAGGTCAATTCTGAGGATCTAAAATTATAGGTTTCAATTCGCGGGTTGAGATTAATTCCAAGGACTTAAAGTTTTGAGGACCGATTCTATGGGTCTAGGTCAATTTCGAGGACTTAAAGTTGTAGGGACCGATTTTGTGGCTCGAGGTTAATTTTGAGGCCCTAAGTTGGTGGGACCAATTCTATGGGTCGAGGTCAATTTTGAGGACCTAAAGTTGAGGGGATCGATTCTACGAGTCGAGGTTAATTCTGAGGACCTAAGGTTGAGGGGACCGATTATGCGAGTTGAGGATAATTTTAAGGCCCTAAAGTTGTAGGGACTTATTCTGGGCCGAGGTTAATTATAAGGACCTAAAGTTGTGAGGACCGATTATGTGGGTCGAGGTCTCTTTAAAAACCATTCTTAAGTCCTTTTCCATTCAAGATTTCAAATGGCGGGTTGTTTTAGCGAGGGATACAATTTGGAATGGCTGAGCATTGATGATTGGGATGGCCTGAAATGGCAGACAAGGGTGCCCCTTGCCATGGATAACGAGAATACTTTTTTCTCTTTAAGCTAGTAGTTGAAGAGTGTTTCCTTTTGCGCGAACTAGCACAAACCCTAGTGGCTACGTAAGTATATTGACTTTTGGTACTTTGTTTTCATTTTTCCTTATTTTCTTATGCTGATGAAAGGTTTTTCCTTATTTTTGGTTTTGGCAGACTGATATAGATCCTTCGAGCATGGATGTTTCGGGGATAACTGGTTTGAAGGATGTTTGGGATCACCTCCCAGCGGTGTTGCACTGGATGGTTACTTTTGTTGGTTTTAGCTATCTGGCGTAGGCTTTGGATGAAACGTCGTGTTCTACTATGGTGCTATGCACTTTGGGAGAGAGTTGGTGGGACACTACCCAAACCTTCCACTTGGGATTTGGGGAGATGAATTTTACTCCCATAGATGTTCAACAGCTGTTGGGGATAGACTGTGAGAGTGTGCAGATAGAGGTGGATCGCACAGTGAGGGTGACGTCGGAGGGGGGTCAGGCGGTGTTGAGGGATGTGGGTTGGATCATTTTTGGGGATTCTATTTGTATCTTTTCTCTTCAGGAGGTGATTTTGAGTAAGAGGGTAGACAATATTGACGGCCAGTAGGTGAGATAGATGGCCCGTTTGTTCATTCTTATTTTGTTTGAAGGATTTATGGCGGAGACGAGTGGTGACGTTGTTCATCTATGGATTTTGCCATTTCTGAGGATGTTTTCCCTGTAATACCCCGTATTTTTGTGATATTTATTTATGGGATTAATTGAATTAAATGTGTATTAATTGGGAATTAATCCGGACAAAATACTAACGAGATGTGAGTTGGTATTTGATTATAATGTGTACATACAACGTTATATGAATATTGAAATTATTAAATTTGTCGTGAGAATGATATACGTCAATTTGGGAAATTTTGTTAAGACGCGTGTGACAGTCGCGCCAGGAAAGTAATTATTTAATTAAAAAGTGAATTTTATTTCTATTAACAGTATGGTCATTTTGAGTGCGCCAACGTGTCCGGAAGGGTCGAAATAGTCAGAAAACACTAGCCGGGAGTTTAGTTTGGGTCCTGGGGCATTTTTAGGCCATACCGGCAACTTAAAAGGGTATTTTGGTAATTTTAGAATTTTGGGAATTAAAACCCACGAAAATTAGAGTTTAATTATGATTATTAAATAAACCCACCAACCCATTATCAGCACTAAACTAAGTAGTGGGCTACGGGAGAATTTTAGAATAGAAGTTAAGGGTCCAAAAATAAACCTCCACCTCCATTGTCATCTTTAGAGAAGAACTTGTAGAGAGAGAGAGAGAAGAGAATTCTGCAGAGAGAGAGAGAGAGCAATTCAACCTTCAAGATTCAACATCAAATTCAGAGAAAGATTAGAGGCAATATGGTTTAATTACTTTATTTGCAAAGAATGCTTCTTCCATGTGTAGGAAATTTATATAATTGTATTGTTTTTGGGAGATTTATAAAAACCCATGAAATTGGAGTTATGAATTCAGATTTTGATGTAGGATTGCATGTAGAATTGTTATTGTATGATTGAACTAAAAGAATTACTACTTTTTATGTTACAAAAACGGATTTATTTATGGAAGTTGATGATTTTAAATTCTAGGGTTCATACTCATAAGATTTAGGGGAAAACTATGGGAGAATTGATAATTAGGAGTTGTATAGGAAGATTTGATTCCATGAATGTGCTAAATTACGACCTAAGAATGTTTAGGAATGTTGAGGAACCTTAAAATATTGTTGGAATAATTTTTGGAGGAGTTTTGAGGTGAGAAAATTGGTGAAAAACGTAATAGGAATTTTCTGGGCTGGAACTGTCACCTCGTTAGAAGACCTGCCCAGGTCGTTCGAACGAGCTTCTAACAAGTTGACAGTTTGACTTCTAATGAGTGGGATGTTCGTTCTATGCCTTTCGTTCGAACGAGATCTCGTTAGAATTCCCACTTCGTTCGAACCAACTCTCGTTCGAATAGCCTCGTTCGAACGAGACTTCTAACGAGTTGACAGTTTGGCCTTTTTGGCATGATTTGACTTCTAGTGTTCCGTACCCTTGTTTAATTGTAGAGATGACAATTCCTTGATGACTAATCGTCATAGTTGGGACATTTGGGATATATTGAGGAGTAAAACATAGAAGTGTGGTTTGAACCAAATGATATTTATGGGTAAGAACGTGAGTAGCAAATTACGACGTGAGGATAATGGATGATGTGTATATATAAACCAGGGACACGTGTATTGGTATAAGAAGGAGAATTATACCACTAATAAAATATGTTAAGTACAAAGATATGTGCATGCTTAGTATACGTATATGATTTTATGTGTATGACATACCTACCATACTTGCTATCACGGGAGGTTTACGTTCGCTTAGGGCCATCTACTCCTTGTGTGCCCGGATTTAGATTGGTGCCTAGAGAACATAATGCTAGAATGACTTATTTGTGAGTTAATAAGTCAGGTCACTATGGAGCGTAGGTATGTACGTGACCCATGGATATGTTGAATTATGTTCGCCTCCATTTTCGTGTGTTGTGCTTATTCTAACAATTCCTGAGAGATTCGGAATTTATGAACCTTATGTACGTGATGTACCGGGATGGATACCAGAGTATGAGTGCACCACAGCTTAGTCTCGGGGTGCTTCTATTGTATATTTATGATGTGAATAATATATGGTTAAATTGAAAGAATGGTTATGTTTGAATGTGAGAATCATTATAGTAACGCATTGAGAATATAAAATGAGAGATAAACTTTGGTAAATTGTACTACTAATACTTTGATATTTGAGAATTTAAGTAAAGCTCTCTATTAAATTGATAACGTTGGGACTTATAGTACGAATCGAGTAGAAAGGACAGTATTTGTTTTGGTCTAGTTAGCTATGAGAAACACTTGTATGGGTACGATACGTTAGGAGTGCACAAATAGCCGAGAGGTGAGTATTTCATGTGAGAGCACGTCCTAACATGTACTTTGCATTCATTGTTTTAATGTTATTAAAACGATTGTTGTTTTTAAAATACTCTCCACTTTCGGGCTCTGACCCGTTTGCTTTAAAATCTACTTTTTCTAAAAACCTTTTTAGGTGCCCAGCCACAAGGACACCATGCATAGTATTTCCAGTCAGGTGACGAGCTGTAGCTGTTGTGGAAGTTACAGGGCCTTGCTAGTAGACGCTTCATTTGCCTTGACTCTATATTCATATTTCATCAGTTGTAGGACATGTCGCCCATTTCTTTTAGAGACATTTCATTTCTTTCAGTTATTCAGACTTTTGGTTTGTAATTAATTCAGGATGCAGACTTGTTTTATTTCTTTCCATATTGGGATTGTTGTGAGGAGTATTTCCTCTAGACTCATTTTTACTTGTTGATTTACTATAGTTGGACTTTATTGTGGATGGTTATGTTATCCTTTACATTTCACTTATTGCGTGTTAATCAGAGTTAACTTAAAATTTGGTAACTCACTTTTTAAATACTAGGTGGTTAGTAATCATTAAAATGTTTTCAACAGTGATGCTATTAACTGAACCAACTTGGCATTTTGTATTAATTTAATAAAGGAGTAGCTACCCGTTATTTAATTAGTCGGTGTGTAACAGGTGGTATCAGAGCATCAGGTTCTAGTGTCCTTTAGGATTTGTACAGCTTATTATGTTTTCGCTGAGCTTTCTTTGATGTAGAGCCCTATATTTTAGGACTGTCTTATTCTTTTATGTATGCTTCGCTCTTCAGCTATTTTAGGTTTATAACTGCGAACTTATAGACTTTACTCTTATTTCAGATGCCTCCACGACGTGCACCACGGGTTCCTATAAATGCACAGGCGGAGCCCCAGCCAGCACCAGTACAGGGCACCATGAATGCCGCCGAGGTTGCAGCCATTGTAGCCCAAGCGGTAAATGCCGCTCTTGCCGTTGTACAGCAGGCACCACCCCAGGCGCCGGTAGCCGCACCAGTTCAGGCACATGCATTCCCGTCTTCTTAGGAATGCGTTCGTGATGCTTTTCAGAAAGCACACCCTCCGGAGTTCGCAGGTAGCTCCGATGTTATGGTATCTAGTTAGTGGAGGAAGGATATTCAGAGGCACCTGAGGATGTATGAGTGCACTGATGTTCAGAAGTAGATACTAGTTACTTTCAAGCTAGTGGGATCTGCACTACAGTGGTGGGAGTCTATTACCACCATGGAGGAGAGAGATACTCTCACTATACAGGAGTTTTGGGTGCAGTTCGACCGCAAGTATTTTCCGTCAGCTGTTCACACGGAGATGAGAAGGAAGTTGATGAGCCTCAAGCAGGAGGGAAAGACTGTGGCCGAGTATGAGGCCGAATTCACTAATTTGCTGAATATTGTTCCGGATGAGATACCGACAGAAGAGAAAAAGATTCAGAAGTTTTCAAATGGATTGACTTGGAGGATCCGTCAGCACTTGTTGGGGAATCTATCATTGGCCACTTACTCTGATGTGGTTAATGCAGCACTGCTCCATTGCCAGGACCACCGCTTTCACTTGACAGAGGGGAAGTGATCAAGAGAGTCCAGCCATCAGGGCAGGACAAGGGGAAATGGTGCTAGCGGGGCACAATCAGCTCAGGGTCAGTATAGGCAGGGTGATCAGGGTTCCCAGCAGGGGGATTCTAAGAGATTCTGATCAGGGGGTTTCAGGCACGGACAGGGAGGTTTTAGGCAGGGCCATCAGGGTCCGAACGGCCATCAGGGTCCGAACGGCCATCAGGGCCAACAGGGTCAAAATGGTCAACAAAAGCAGTTTCACCAGGGCCAGCAACGCCAGGGCAGAAATGGTAACGGTCACCAGGGCCGTGGTCAGCAGGGACATCGAGGGGGAAACTTCCAAGGGAAGTGTTTCATTTGTGGTAAGATTGGCCACAAACTCCAGGAGTTTCCTGATAAGGGCAAGGCTCCACAGCAGCAGCAGGGTGCTCGATACGAGCCACAGATACCTATATTTTCCGCCGCCCTACTAGCACCACAGATGGCAGCATTACCACCCATTCCAGCAGTCCCAGTTCAGCAGGGACAACTTCAGTATGGGAGAGTGTATCAGCTCCAGCAAGTCGCAGCCCCACAGGATCCACCAGCCATTGAGGGTATGTTCTCTATTCAGGGGACTCTGGGGCGCATTTTATTTGACACGGGGGCTACACACTATTTTATTGCTATGAGATTTGCACGCACCATTGGGTTGTTAGACACCGCAGAGAGCACCGCTACTTGTGTAGACTCACCGTTGAGTAGGGGTTCCATGATTTCGCTTATGTGTAGAGGTGTGGGTATAGAGATCGGGAGGTTTACTTTACCCGCTGATATGTTAGTGTTAGAGAAGACCGAGTATGATGCCATTATTGGTATGGATTGGCTAGTTGCATACCGAGCCATGATTGACTGTTTTAGTAGGAGTATTATCTTTGCCGTTCCCGGGCAGGAGATGTTTTTGGTGGCGATGCCTCGTCCTGAGGGAGGATCGTCCACTCATTTATACTATTTAGAGGAGGAGACCTCTAAGGAAGTGGTGATACCACTTGATTCGATTCCGGTTGTTCGAGAGTTTGCCGATGTATTTCAGGATATACCTGGATTACCTCTGAGTAGAGAGATAGATTTCGTGATCGATTTGACGTCGGGCACTCGGCCTATTGTCCGCGCACCTTACCTTATGGCTCCCGCTGAGATGAGAGAGTTACGGGATCAGATCGAGCAGTTGTTGGGTCAGGGGTTTATCCGGAGGAGTACTTCGTCGTGGGGTGCCCTGTATTATTTGTAAAGAAGAGGGATAGATCGTTGATATTGTGTGTGGATTACCGGGAGTTGAATAAGGTCACTATACGGAATAAGTATCCGTTTCCCCAAATAGATGACTTATTCGACCAGTTTAGAGGAGCTTCTTTCTTCTCAAAGATTAATTTGCGATCGGGATACCATCAGTTGCGTATCAGGGAAGAGGATGTCTCGAAGACTTCCTTCTTAATGAGATATGGTTCCTACGAGTTTTGGGTTATGCCTTTTGGTTTGACCAATGCTCCAGCCGTGTTTATGGACTTGATGAATAGAGTGTTCAGAGAGTTCCTAGATCAGTTCGTCATGTCTTCATTGATGACATTCTGGTTTACTCCCAGATAGAGGAGGAGCATGCCGAGCATTTGAGACAGGTTTTGCAGACGCTACGTCAGAACGAGTTGTATGCAAAGTATGAGAAGTGCGGGTTTTGGCTGAAGGAGGTTCAGGTTTTGGGGAACATTATTTCCGACCAGGGGATATCTGTTGATCCGGGAAAGGTATCCGCGGTGAGGGAGTGGGGACAGCCCACGACACCAACGGAGATCCGTAGTTTCTTGGGACTAGCAGGATACTACAGGAGGTTTATTCAGGAATTTTCGAAGATAACAGGTCCTTTGACACATTTTACTCGTAAAGGTGTGCCGTTTATTTGGAGTGATGCCTGTCAGTTGGCATTCGATGAGTTGAAGGACAAGTTGACCTCAGCACCTGTGTTAGCATTGCCGAGACCGGGAGCTGAGTATCTAGTTTACACCAATACGTCCTTGCAAGGACTTGGAGGTGTATTACAGCAGGAGAGTCAGGCCATAGCTTATGATTCCCGTAAGCTTAAGCCTCACGAGAAGAATTACCCCACTCATGATTTGGAGTTAGCAGCAGTGGTATTTTCCCTTCGAATTTTGAGACATTACCTTTTGGGGGATAAGTTTTGATTGTTCACGGACCACAAGTCCCTACAGTACCTATTCACGCAGAAGGAGTTAAATATAAGGCAACGGAGGTGGCTTGAGTCTGTGAAGGACTATCAGTTTGATATCCAATATCACCCGGGGAAGGCTAACGTGGTAGCAGACGCGTTGAGTCGTAGGCCAGTAGATGAAGTGGCAGGGGTGTGGAAGGAAAAGTGGAAGGAGTTGGGACACCAGGATGCAGTGGCCCGATCATTCATGTCGGTGATAATTGTTACACCGCAGATTGTCACGAGAGTGGTAAAGGCACAAGCCGATGACTCGTTCTGTCAGGAGCAGATAGTTCGATTATTGGCAGAGGGAGCCGAGTCTTATACCGTTAGCTCAGACGGGGGATTATGCTTCAATGGCAGACTGGTAGTTCTGTAAGGGGAGGAACTGCGACACGAGGTGATGGCAGAGTCGCACGGCTCACGGTTCGCGGTACATCCCGGTGGGGACAAAATGTACCACAATATGAGACGTCAATATTGGTGGAGCGGGATGAAGAGAGATATTGCCGTGTTTGTTTCTAAATGCGCCACTTGTCAGCTGGTAAAAGTGGATCATCAGAGACCAGCAGGACTTCTACAGCCATTAGAGGTCCTGATGTGGATGTGGGAGAGCATATCCATGGACTTTATCACGGGGTTACCTACGTCACAGAGGGGTCACGACTCCATTTGGGTGATTGTGGACAGGTTGACCAAAGTTTCTCATTTTCTACCCGTAAGGACAAACTACACTACGGGACAGTATGCCCAGCTCTTTATTGCAGAAATAGTGAGACTTCACGGTGTGCCCCTAAATATCGTGTCCGACCGAGCCAAGATATTTTTTTCACGGTTTTGGGAGAGTTTTCAGGAGGCCATGGGCACGGAATTGCGGTTGAGTACGGCTTATCATCCGAAGTCCGATGGGCAAACCGAGCGTACAAATCAGATGTTGGAGGACATATTGCGGATGTGCATCATTGATTTCGGGGGTGGATGGGAGCAGTATCTTCCACTGTTGGAGTTTGCTTACAACAACTCCTACCAGTTCACCATTGGCATGGCTCCATTTGAGGCATTGTACGGTAGACCTTGTCGTTCCCTAGCATGTTGGTTGGAGGTGGGGGATAATAAACTACTTGGGCCGGAAGTAGTTCAGGATACTTTGGCGAGAATAGAATTGATACGGAGTCGCATTCGGGTAGCTCAGGATCGACAGAAGAGCTATGCTGATGCGAAGAGGTTCTTCAAGGAGTTCCAAGTGGGGGACCAGGTTTTACTCATAGTATCTCCTATGAAGGGGATTATGCGATTTGGGAAGAAGGGGAAGTTGGCACCGAGATACGTGGGACCATTTCCTATCATCGAGCGGATTGGGTCTGTTGCGTATAGACTTGGATTACCGGAGCATCTACACAGAATTTATGATGTGTTTCATATTTCCTCGCTAAGGAAATATCTTAGAGATGATTTGGCTCATTCTCACATTGCTTTGGAGGACATTGATCTTCAGCCCGATAGCTCCTACGAGGAGGGGCCGATTGCTATTTTGGATCGGAGTGAGCGGAAACTGCGGTCAAAGATAGTTCCGTTAGAACGTGTTCAGTGGCGGCATCATAATGTCGAGGAGTCCACATGGGAGCACGAGGATGAGATGCGCGAACGTTACCCAGAGTTATTTTTACCAGGTACTTTCTATTTTCGAATTTCGGGACGAAATTCTGTTATTAGGGGGAAGTATGTAATACCCCGTATTTTTGTGATATTTATTTATGGGATTAATTGAATTAAATGTGTATTAATTGGGAATTAATCCGGATAAAATACTAACGAGATGTGAGTTGGTATTTGATTATAATGTGTACATACGACGTTATATGAATATTGAAATTATTAAATTTATCGTGAGATTGATATACGGCAATTTGGGAAATTTTGTTGAGACGCGTGTGACAGTCGCGTCAGGAAAGTAATTATTTAATTAAAATGTGAATTTTATTTCTATTAACTGTATGGTCATTTTGAGTGCGTCAACGCGTCCGAAAGGGTCGAAATAGTCAGAAAACACTAGTCGGGGGTTTAGTTTGGGTCCCGGGGCATTTTTAGGCCATACCGGCAACTTAAAAGGGTATTTTGGTAATTTTAGAATTTTGGGAATTAAAACCCACGAAAATTAGAGTTTAATTATGATTATTAAATAAGCCCACCAACCCATTATCATCACTAAACTAAGTAGTGGGCTACGGGAGAAGTTTAGAATAGAAGTTAAGAGTCCAAAAGTCCAAAAATAAACCTCCACCTCCATTGTCATCTTTAGAGAAGAACTTGTAGAGAGAGAGAGAGAAGAGAATTCTGCAGAGAGAGAGAGCGCAATTCAACCTTGAAGATTCAACATCAAATTCAGAGAAATATTAGAGGCAAGTGGTTTAATTACGTTATTTGCAAAGAATTCTTCTTCCATGTGTAGGAAATTTATATAAATGTATTATTTTTGGGAGATTTATAAAAACCCATGAAATTGGAGTTATGAATTCAGATTTTGATGTAGGATTGCATGTAGAATTGTTATTGGATGATTGAACTAAAAGAATTACTACTTTTTATGTTACAAAAACGGATTTATTTATGGAAGTTGATGATTTTAAATTCTAGGGTTCATACTTATAAGATTTAGGGGAAAACTATGGGAGAATTGATAATTAGGAGTTGTATAGGAAGATTTGATTCCATGAATGTGCTAAATTACAACCTAATAATGTTTAGGAATGTTGAGGAACCTTAAAATATTGTTGGAATAATTTTTGGAGGAGTTTTGAGGTGAAAAAATTGGTGAAAAACGTAATAGGAATTTTCTGGGCTGGAACTGTCACCTCGTTAGAAGACCTGCCCAGGTCATTCGAACGAGCTCGTTCGAACGAGCTTCTAACGAGTTGATAGTTTGACTTCTAACGAGTGGGATGTTCGTTCGATGCCTTTCGTTCGAACGAGATCTCGTTAGAATGCCCACTTCGTTCGATCTAACTCTCGTTCGAACAGCCTCGTTCGAACGAGACTTCTAACGAGTTGACAGTTTGGCCTTTTTGGCATGATTTGACTTCTAGTGTTTCGTAACCTTGTTTAATTGTAGAGATGACAATTCCTTGATGACTAATCGTCATAGTTGGGACATTTGGGATATATTGAGGAGTAAAACATAGAAGTGTGGTTTGAACCAAATGATATTTATGGGTTAGAACGTGAGTAACAAATTACGATGTGAGGATAATGGATGATGTGTATATATAAACCAGGGACACGTGTATTGGTATAAGAAGGAGAATTATACCACTAATAAAATATGTTAAGTACTAAGATATTTGCATGCTTAGTATACGTATATGATTTTATGTGTATGACATACCTATCATACTTGCTATCACGGGAGGTTTACGTTCGCTTAGGGCCATCTACTCCTTGTGTGCCCGGATTTAGATTGGTGCCTAGAGAACATAATGCTAGAATGACTTATTTGTGAGTTAATAAGTCAGGTCACTATGGAGCGTAGGTATGTACGTGACCCATGGATATGTTGAATTATGTTCGCCTCCATTTTCGTGTGTTGTGCTTAATCTAACAATTCCTGAGAGATTCGGAATTTGTGATCCTTATGTACGTGATGTAGCGGTATTGATAGCAGAGTATGAGTGCACCACAGCTTAGTCTCGGGGTGCTTCTATTGTATATTTATGATGTGAATAATATACGGTTAAATGAAAAGAATGGTTATGTTTGATTGTGAGAATCATTATAGTAACGCATTAAGAATATAAAATGAGAGATAAACTTTGGTAAATTGTACTACTAATGCTTTGATATTCGAGAATTTAAGTAAAGCTCTCTATTAAATTGATAACGTTGGGACTTATAGTACGAATCGAGTAGAAAGGACAGTATTTGTTTTGGTCTAGTTAGCTATGAGAAACACTTGTATGGGTACGGTACGTTAGGAGTGCACAAATAGCCGAGAGGTGAGTATTTCATGTGAGAGCACGTCCTAACATGTACTTTGCATTCATTGTTTTGATGTTATTAAAACACTTGCTGTTTTTAAAATACTCTCCACTTTCGGGCTCTGACCCGTTTGCTTTAAAATCTACTTTTCTAAAAACCTTTTTAGGTGCCCAGCCACAGGACACCATGCATAGTATTTCCAGTCAGGTGATGAGCTGTAGCTGTTGTGGAAGTTACAGGGCCTTGCTAGTAGACGCTTCATTTGCCTTGACACTATATTCAGATTTCATCAGTTGTAGGGCATGTCACCCATTTCTTTTAGAGACATTTCATTTCTTTCAGTTATTCAGACTTTTGGTTTGTAATTAATTCAGGATGCAGACTTGTTTTATTTCTTTCCATATTGGGATTGTTGTGAGGAGTATTTCCTCTAGACTCATTTTTACTTGTTGATTTACTATAGTTGGACTTTATTGTGAATGGTTATGTTATCCTTTACATTTCACTTATTGCATGTTAATCAGAGTTAACTTAAAATTTGGCAACTCACTTTTTAAATAGTAGGTGGTTAGTAATCATTAAAATGTTTTCGACAGTGATGCTATTAACTGAACCAACTTGGCATTTTGTATTAATTTAATAAAGGAGTAGCTACCCGGTATTTAATTAGTCGGGGTGTCACATTCCCATGTCCAATTTTATAAATGGGGGAGACTAACTTTGGCGGACCTTTATTCTTCTTTGGATGTTTTCATTCGGTGCTGTCGATAGACTTTTATAGGGCCACGTACCTTTTGGAGGTAACTTCGATCTTATTTTTCTTCTCATGTATTTCCTTGCATTCTTTTTGAGATTTTTCTTTGTTGATTCCTGTCTTTTACAGACGTTATTTGACGAGGTGATTGGGATCAACGTGAGGTTGATAGACCAGAAGGAAAAGGATTTGGGGGAATTTTGTCGGATGTTCCAGTGGAGGAAGTCCAATTGGCGATCGAATTAGTCTTTATCCTTAGTGGCAGTGTGACAAGCTTTGAACACCTTGATGAGTGATAAGGTTATTTAACGTTTCTTCTAAATCCTTTCTTGGAATTTTCATTATTACATGAATATTGATTCTTTTTTGGGTATTACAAGTGACCTTTTACCCTTGGGGGATGGCTCCTCAGCATACAGGGGTGACGGGTATGCATGTACAAATGCGGTGATTGATGGCGCAAGAGTTTGGGTACGTCAGGTACTTAGGAGAGAGAGTGGTGCAGCAGATTGTGGAGCATGAGGTGGTGGTCCAATCGTCGATGCCACCTATGTATATGAGACGAGTTATGGAGATGTCTGTCGAAGCTCGTGTGGGAACCTTGGTCGGCGAGTCCTATACGCTCTATATAGGCACGGTGGCTAGTTATGATTACCTGGATTTCGTGACGAGTTGGTTATTGACCTCTTACATTTATAATGTGGTGAATATGCCTCCACCTCCTACGACTTCGGGTAGGGGTACTAATAGGTCGGTAGGATCTTCCCACAACACGGGTGGTGGTACATCATCGACAGTGGTAGCAGCAGCGACTAATGAGGCTCTAATTATTCAAGTCACTCCCCTTTCTTATAATTTTCATCTGACTTCCGTGGAGCCACTAAGCATGCTGCAACGTCCTAATGCATCAGTGTCGGGGTTGATGGTGGCTTATGGATGATGTCCTTCAGCGTGAGGTATATTCTTCTTCTCTTTTCTTGTCTCTTTTGGTTCTTTCTTTCTTTTTACTGACTGATTGGTCTTTTATTTTTATTTCTTTGCTTGTAGTATGTTCAGGTGCCGACCACCTGGTTGAAGAATATTAAGCACTGGGTGGCCTCTGTGACTGCCTATATCAAAGATATTGTTCCTTCCTTCTTAGTTTCGTCTGCCTCCTCGGATGAGGGATTGGGTTTTGGGAGTAGAGGCTCTACTGCTCGTCATTGGGGAAAGCGTATCCACCGCATACGGTGAGGGTTTGAGGGAAAGAGATTGTGGGTTTGGGCTGAGTCTCATTTTTTTTCTATTTTTGTTCTTTTCTTTTTCCTTCAAAGATGTAATAAGGAAACGACAGTATATATATATATATATATTATTTCATCTTGCTTTAATGACTTACTCTACATGCATTTTTACTTTTCTGCTGAGACCGTTACAATGACGGGATGTTTATTTATTTAGGAAAAATGAGAGTTAATTAACTGAAGGAAAATATTTATTTTTTGGAAATGACAAGCAAAAATTGATAAGTAAGAAAAAAATTACCCAGTAGTCTTTTAAAATAAGAATTTCTTTTTGAGAATTTGATTTTGTCAAAAGAGGAAAGATGGAATTTTCCAAAATAAGGGGGTTGTCGATTGGCATACCTCTTATCCTGCCTATCGTCATATGGGTCAAATCACTCTAAGGCTTTGATTGCACTTTCCTGCAGATAAGAGTAGTTTGTAAGGATGGTATTTACTCGAATTTTTTAGATCCTTTGTCTTTTGCCAAGTCTTTTGTGTATAAAAGGAGAGGTAAGGAATGTGATTCTTCCACCCATACCCACTTTCTTCTTCTTGCTTTATTATTTCAAAATGTCCCATTCAGTGAATGTATAAATTTTCTCCTACCTTGATGGTCTAGAGGCCATGTGTTTGTATAATGTGGACTATAAGTCATTCAACTTGTATCGAGTCTCTATGTGTCGAAATCGAGCCATTGACTGGAATATGCTTGCGGTGGCAGTACAGTTTTGGTACCTCGAAGACCACGCTTTTCGTTTTGGTTTAGATGAGGTCCTTTCGAATAATGAAGAATTCTCGGCTATGTTGAGAATCAATCCCAGTGTAGCAGTATCTATGTCTAAATTTTCTCGTTCTCCCCGGGCGTTGGTAGCGGAGTTGCTCCATATTTACCTTTTGGCGGCTCGAGCGTTGGTTATTGGGGGGATGATTTCCCTTCAGGATGTCATGCACTCTGTGCGCTGAAGGGATTTTAATGATGCGGGCTATACCGAAGTTTTTTCCTTGGGCCTTGAGAGACCCCGCCTAATTAAACACCAGGTGATCCGTCCTTTATTAATTAAATCCGAAATATCCAGTTAATTCAGATAATGCATCACTATCGAAAATCGTCAATCTTATTTAATTAAAAATAACCACCTAATATTTAAAAAGATTGATGTCGAAATTTTATCTTTTTATCAACCATTATCGTTAAAGGAAGTAGATTAACTAATACTATTCATCCCAAAATCATAAGGAAAGGACTAGCTTAATTAAAATAAAGAACTGGAGTAAACACTTCCAGTCAAAATCCCATACAATAATCCAAAGCCATGAAATAAAAGTCTACTAACAGAATAAAACATCTAAATCATGAATCTTAAATAGGAAGGGACGGCATGTCCAACTGAAGTAAATAACTGATAGATAAAGAAGAATAGACTATGAAGCGTCTACTAGCAATGTCCTGTAGCTTCCACAACAGCTACAGCTCGACAACTGAATGTAATATCCTAAGGTTGGCGTCCTTGTGGCTGAGCACCTAAAATAAAAGAACAAGAAAAGAGTTTTGCAGAAAAACGTGTCAGAGCCCGAGTAGAAAACAGTTTAAATATAGCATATATTATTCATGTTCACTTAGCGTACTCACTTGAGATGATCACCTCTCATTTAATGTTCAGGCCTAGCAAGCCTAGCTACCCATGCTAGTAATGATATCCTGCCTGACTAAATGTAGTATAACCACTATGCCGGATAAAAATTCTAAATAATCCGAAGACAATATATTTCTATTATTTAGGAGTAGATTTAAAGATGCTTTCACTCATTCTCATAACATTCTTAATTCTCAACTGGTGACCCAATAAGTATATACTATAATAAAGCGCCCAATATGAAACATAATAGGAACTCAGCATACATATATAAAATCTCACTATGTATACATATAAATATATATCAATATTGCACCCATGGTTAAGAAACCCCTGGTGCCAGGCATACTCAGTTATCTAGTCCCATTGAAATGCTCACCCATAAAGGACAACAGGTTCAATCTCTCAGGAACCAATAAAAAAATATACACATATTGGATGTGAACATAGTTCCAAGACGATGGGCTACGCACATACCTACGCACCCATACGACCGTCAACCCTATGTTCTCACAGATACCCAAACCTAGGTTCCATGCTCTAGTGGTACGACTTAAAATCCCCTGAAGGCACATAAGATATGGTCATCCACAACGCGTTAACCTCCATTCGATAGCCAGTAGCTAGGTATGTCATACACATAATATGCCAAGTAAGAAGCATGCACACAACTTATATAACTTAATAGGCATTTACGCAACCTGATTTCCATAGTATGCAAGTAGTAGTAGTATTTCTACCACTCACCGTGATTCACTCATATAATTCCTCTCCCGAACATACATACTCTCCCAGGTTCTATAAACTCTCTATATCCCAAGAACAATCACACTCCCAACTCACTAATAATTCGGAGTTTACGTTACCTGTTACTCACATGGGTTATTTCTCTCACTTGAATAAACCTAGGATGATTTTTAACTTGACCGGACCTTAAAACTACATTCTGGAATTCCGTTAGAAGTCAAGGGATTCTCGTTCAAACGAACACCTCACTTCGAACGAACTCAATTTCAACTCAAAACTCAACCAACTTCGAATTTAAGGTTTCTAAACTATTCTTAATCACAATAGGGTACTTTCTAATATAATTTAAACGTCAAATCCTCAAATACTCAAAGGGGATCTAAATAATTTCCTCAATTTCTAAAAATCCACTTTATAATGAACCCAATATTTTTTTTAATAAAAACCCTCAATTTAATTTGTGATTAAAGCATAAAATATCAAGATTTAACTATTTACAAAAGGGTAAATCCTCTACATGCATACCCATCTCCAAATTCTAAAGTTTCTTTACAATTAAACCTAATTCAACCCAAATTTTCATTGTAATATGACTATTTCATCAACTGGAGATTAACATGAACAGTATATGTTAAATAGGTAGCAAGATAAACACTTGCCTTGGGATGGATTTCTGATTCTCTGATTGAATTTGGTATGTGGTTGATCCTCTCGTCGCGATATACACTTTGGTGTCACTATTTGTGAGAAATCTCCAACTTTTGGCTTTGTTCTCCCATGGATCTCCTTCCTCCTTGGTTCTCCCTCTCTTTCTCTCTCTTTCTCACATAGGTTGTAACTGACAGACCACTAACCCTCTATGTTCCTATTTTAATCCTATTTTCGTCCATTTAATTACTCAAAAATCCCAAAAGACTAAAATACCCCTCCGGGGTGTTATTTTGGGCTAAAATGTCCCAGACTCCAAATATAACACCCGAGTAGTGTTTTCTGACTATTTCGACCCTTTCGGACACGCTGGCGCACTCAAAATAGTCGTTCAAGTTATATAAAATAATTTACCCTTTTAACCCTCAAAATAGAATATTAATGTGACTCATATGCGCGTTCTAAATAATTATATTTAACTGCCGTGTATCTCGTCCTCAACCATATTCTTAATTTCGAAACAATATTACGTTACGCACTACGTAAAGTTCAACATAATTAAAATTTGACATAATTATTTTCGATAACTACTAACTCTCGTCATGCTAGTAATTATTACCCTTAAAATCAGGTTAATTATAAATTAAATTTTCTCCCTTTAAATTAATTAATCCCAATTTCCATAATTTCATAATAAAATCAATATGCATAAAAATATGGGGTATTACATACTTCCCCCCTAATAACATAATTTCGTCCCAAAATTCGGAAATAAAATTTACCTGGCAAGAATAACTTTGGATAACATTCACGCATGTCATCCTCGCGCTCCCAGGTAGATTCCTCAATATTATGGTGCCGCCACTGAACACGAACTAGTGGTACTATCTTCGACATCAACTTCATCTCGCTATGGTCTAGGATAGCAACTGACCCCTCCTCGTAGGAGCTATCAAGCTGTAAGTCGATATCCTCCAAAGCAATGTGAGTATGGGCCAAATCATCTCGAAGATATATCCTCAGCGAAGAGATATGGAACACGTCATGGACTCTATGTAAGTGCTTCGGTAACCTAAGTCTATAAGCAAGTGGCCCAATCCTCTCGATAATAGGGAATGGACCTATGTACCTAGGCGTCAACTTTCCCTTCTTCCCAAAACTCATAACTCCCTTCATAGGAAACACCCGAAGTAACACTTGGTCCTCCACATTGAACTCTCAAAAATACTGTTTGGCGACGGCGTGGCTCTTTTGTCGATCCTGAGCAACCCGAATAGGGTTCCGTATCACTCAATCCTCGTCGAGGTATCTAAAATCACCTCCGGATCAAGTAACTTGTTGTCCCGCACCTCCAACTAACATGCTGGGAAACGACAAGGTCTGTCGTATAATGCCTCGAATGGAGCCATACCGATAGTAAACTAGTAGGAGTTATTATAGGCAAACTCCACCAGCGGAAGATACTTCTCCCAGCCTCTGACAAAATCAATGATGCACATACGCAACATATCCTCTAACATCTAATTTGTCCGCTCGGTCTGTCCATTCGTCTATGGGTGATAGGTTGTGCTCAGTCGTAACTCCGTACCCACCGCCTCCTGACAACTCTCCCAAAACTGAGACACAAACATTTTATCTATGTCAGACACAATGTTGAAAGGAACCCCGTGAAGTCTCACTATCTATGCTATGAATATCTGGGCATACTGTCCCGTGGTGTAATCCGTTCGGGCTGGAAAAAAGTGGTCTACCTTGGTCAACCAATTCACGATCACCCATATTGAATCATAACCCCTCTGCGATGTAGGTAATCCCGTGATCAAGTCCATGTAAATGCTCTCCCATTTCCACATAGGAACCTCTAATGGATGTAGAAGTCCCGCCGATCTCTGATGGTCCACCTTTACTAGCTGATAAGTGGCACATTTCGAGACGATCTCTGTAATATCCTTCTTTATTCCACTCCACCAGTACTATCTCCGCATATCTTGCTACATCTTCTCCCCCATCGGGATATACCGCAAATTGTGAACCGCGCGACTCTGTCATCACCTCGTGTTACAAGTCTTCTCCCTAAGGAACAACCAACCTTCCATTGAAACGTAGACCCCCATCTGAACCCACACTATAAGACTCGGCCCCCTCCGTTAGAAGATGCACTATCTGATTTTGGCAGAACGAGTCAGCTGCTTGAGCCTGTACCACTCTCGTAATAATCTCGAGCGTAACTGTCATCACAGACATGAATGATCGGTCACCGCATCCTGGTGTCCTAGCTCCATCCATTTCGTTTTTCACACCTTAGCCACCTCCCCTACCGGTATACGGCTCAACGTCTCTGCTACCAGGTTAGCCTTCCCCGGGTGGTATTGGATGTTAAAATGATAATCCTTCACAAACGCAAGCCACCGATGCTGATGCATATTCATCTCCTTTTGTGTGAATAGGTGCTGTAATGACTTTTGATTTGTGAACAAGAAAAATTTCTCCCCCAGGAGGTGATGACTCCAAATTCAATTGCAAACAGGACCATCGCCAACACCAAGTCGTGGGTGGGGTAATTCCTCTCGTGAGGCTTAATCTTACGGGAGGCATAAGCTATAGCATGTTCCTCCTACTAAAGTACATCCCCAAGTCCTAATAAGGACGCATCAATATAAACTAGATACTCCACTCCTGGCCTGGGTAATGCTAACACTGGTGCTGAGGTCATCTTATCTTTCAACTCATCAAAGACCGACTAAAAGGCGTCACTCCAGATAAATGGCACCCCTTTGCGAGTCAGGTGTGTCAACGGACCCGCTATCTTCTAAAACCCTTGAATAAACCTCCTGTAGTATCCAGCTAGGCCCAAAAAACTGCGTATCTCGATCGGTATCGTGGGTTATCCCCACTCTCTCACCGCTGACACTTTCCCTGGATCCACAGATATCCCTCTATCAGAGATGATATGTCCCAAAAACTGGACCTCCTTCAGCCAAAACCCATATATATCGTATTTTGCGTATAACTCATGTTGACGCAGTGTCTGCAAAACCTGCCTTAAGTGCTCGACGTGCTCCCCCTCGGTCTGTGAGTAAACTAGAATGTCATCTATGAAGACGATGATGAACTGGTCCAGGAACCCTCTGAACACCCTATTCATGAAGTCCATAAACACGGTTGGGGTGTTGGTTAGCCCGAAAGGCATAACCCTGAACTCATAGGAACCATATCTTATCAAGAAGGCCGTCTTCGATACATCCTACTCCCTGATACGCAACTGATGGTATCCCAATCTCAAGTCAATCTTCGAGAAGAATGCAGTTCCTCTCAACTGACCGAATAAGTCATCGATTCAAGGACCGGATATTTATTCCATATCGTAACTTTATTCAACTCTCGGTAATACCAAAAGCGTGATCCTTCCCAAAACTCAGCGTGTGTTACTGTGAAACAATTTTAGGTATCATTAGAGTACTTCTTAGATTGCCTTTATAGAATCAAAGCTTTTACTGCAATTCTCACTGGATATATCTCTCTGAATCAAACTCTCTGAGAATTGGGTAAGTGTATCTCTCTAGTGTGTGAGAAGGTGAGTAAATATAAGCAAGTTCAAATGTCTCACGCACTTTATATAAAATGACGAATACATGAAAAAAATTAGATCTCGTGAAGGAATGTTAACCACTATGTCGAGAATGTCGAGTTATTTACCATATAGTCTTGTCATTTGCCCGAACTCTTTACCAAGGTGAAAAATGTGATTTAGGAAAGGTATGAGGGGATAATGAAGATGAATGATAGGTTTTTTTTAGAAGAGTGTGACGCATTTTGACTGACAAATATCTTCATCTTTTGAATCTATGATCGCATGCTTTGTTTTTCTTTATTTTCTATTTTTTTTCCTTTTCTGCTTCTTTTTCTAATTTTTTTTTGGCAATGCATTTTCCTTTTCATAACAAAAATGAAGACAATTTACATTGATAATTTCAAACACTCTTTTTCTCAAAAACAATGGTAATGATATGGATGGTATGTGGGACATATATAGGTAAGGAAAACATAGAATCATAATAGGTGGAGTGAAGGGTAAAAATTGTAAGTGTATGACAAAATCGGTTTAGCTCTCGGGGAAAACTACAAGATACATGTTTCTCACAACTCAAAAATGATGTCATTCTCAACGATTAAGCCAAATTTGAAAAAATAATAAGACCATGCAACGACTAAGTGCGGTATCCAAAGAAAGTTGAGTCAACTTGTGAATCAGAGATACGTAAAAACCCTCAAAAAGGTGAAAAGCTCAAATCTCACGGGTTTAAGTCACCACTAGTGACCTTTTAAGACTCTCTTGAGAATATAATTACTCTTCAACTTTTGATTTTAAAAGTGATAGTGCAATTTGTTGAGTCTAGAAATTCATAGTGCAAGTATGCTTTAAGAGGTATTATTTAATTTTATGATAAAAAGTGTAATTTTAGGGTCGAACACGAGTATTTCGAGATTTCTAAAAGAAGGATGATAGACAATTCATGTCATAAAAAATTTAAATTTAACTGCACAAAATGTTTAAAATCACTTGTTTGTGAAAATTTTCAAAAGAGATACGATTTTGATAAATTTCCCACCCCCAAACAAAAAAGAACATTGTCCTCGATGTTTAAAACCAGATATACAAATAAAAGCACAAGGCAGGAAAGATATTACCATAACGAACCGCTAATGAAATTGTACTGCATTAGGGAGCATATATGAAACCTGAAGAACAAATGCGACACAAAAATATGGACAGGTCTATAAATAATTTGAAAATCATTGGCTGGTGCGAAACACCACTCTCAAACAGGATAAGACTTATACGCAAAAATAAGAAACAATGGGCTGCCTCCCGGTAGCACTAAGTTTAACGTCTTTAGCTAAACCGATCGGAACTCACCCTAAGAATAAGAACTATGAAAATATGGGGTGACAAAAAAATTGGGTGATGATAATCACCCCCAAATAAGACTGAACAGTCAATCTTCATAAATAAGGTTAACAAGGCCAATTTCTTCTATGTGAGTGGGCCCTAGCTCTAAGAAAGGCTTCAATAGTTGACCATTCACCTGAAAGAGGCTACTATCTTTAGGATTTTGAACTGTGATGGCACCATATGGAGTAACATATTTAACAACAAAAGGGACAGACGACCTGGTTTTAACTCCCTGGGAAAGAGATGAAGACGGGAGTTATATAACAAAACTTTCTGACCAGGGTGGAATTCTTTGGGTAGAATGCTTTGGTCATGGATACACTTCATTTTGTCTTTGTACTTCCTTGACAAATCATATGCATCATTCCGTATCTCCTCTAATTCATTAAGTTGGAGCTTTTGATGGATGCCAGCCTCGTCGATATCAAAATTAAAGGCTTTGACAGCCCTATAGGCAAGATGTTCAAGCTCGACAAGTGAGTGGCATGGTTTACCAAAGACTAGGTGATAAGGAGACAAATCAATTAGAGTCTTAAAAGCAGTACGGTATTCCCACAAAGCATCGTTCAAGCGTAAGGACGAGTCTTTCCTATTAGGATTAACTATTTTTTCTAGGATTTGCTTGATTTCGTGGTTGGAAACTTTAACTTGACCACTAGTCTGAGGGTGGTAAGAGAAACCAACTTTATGGGTAACACCATACTTTTTCACGAGATGTTTAAAGACACGATGACAAAAATGTTTACCCTCATCACTAATGATAGCTTTGGGAGTTCCAAAACGTGTGAAGACATACACCTTAAGAAAACTGACCACAATGTGAAGGTCATTTGTGAGGCAAGGGATGGCTTCTATCCATTTGGAAACATAATCAACTGAAACGAGAATATAGTGGAAACTATGAGTTGAGGGAAAAGGACCCATGAAATCAATGCCCCACATATCGAAGATTTTAACGATGAGAATGGGTATGAGAGGCATTATGTGACGACGATATATACGCCTAGATTATTGGCATTTGGCACAAACCTGGTAGTAGTGGTGGGCATCTCAAAAAAGAGTGTGGTCCAGTAGAAACCACTTCGCAAAATTTTGGTGGCGATTTTCTTGGAGCTAAAGTGTCCAGAAGGACCATCGTGACAAAAGCAGATAATACTTGACTATTCATGGTCAGGAACACATCGGCCAATGACTTGATCAGGGCAATACTTAAAAAGGAATGGATCATCATAAGAGTAAAATTTCACTTGTGCCATGAACTTAGAATGCTAGTGTTTTGACCAATGATTGGGCAGTTGGTCGATAATAAGGAAATTAATGATATCAGCATACCAAGGAGAGGTGGAGATAGCAAAAATTTGCTCATCGGGAAGTGTTTCAAAAATAAGGACGGGATCAAATTTAGACGTAATAGTTAGGCGGGAGAGATGCTACACAACCAAATTTTTGCACCCTTTCTTATCAGGAATTTTTTGGTCAAACTCTTGAAGCAAGAGAATCCACCATATCAATCTTGGCTTAAAATCCTTCTTCTGAAGAAGGTGCCTTAGGGAGGCGTGGTTAGTGTAATTGATAATAGGACCAAAACTTATCGAGTGTGAATACGACATCTAGCAACTCCTTGTCGGGTGTCGTGTAATGAAGTTGATCGTCATGGAGGGTTCTTCTAGCATAATAAATGATGTGCTAGCGCTTATCTACCCTCTGACCAAGTACAGCACCGAGAGAAAAATCAGAGGCATCACACATGAGCTCAAAAGGTAAAGACTAATTAGGAGGCTGAATGATAGGAGCAGAAGTGAGCTCAGCCTTAAGGTGCTCTAAATAAGTGACACACGCATTGTCAAAGACAAAGGGAACATCTTTGGATAAAAGGGTTGTTAAAGGTCGAGAGATTTTAGCAAAGTCCTTGACAAAATGACGGTAGAAGCCTGCATGTTCTAAGCAGGATCGAATGACCTTAGCATACTTAGGAATGGGAAGCGTGGAGATTAAGTCGACTTTGGCTTTATCTACTTCAATACCGTCGCGAGAGACTATGTGACCTATAACAATCCCCTTTTTGACCATGAAGTGGTATTTTTCCCAATTGAGGACCAATTTCTTTTCTTGACAACGTTGGAGGACCATAGTGAGGTGAGAAAGGCATTGCTCGAAGGAAGAACCAAACATAGAAAAATCGTCCATAAAGATTTCGAGAAAACGTTCTACCATGTCACTAAAAATGATAATCATACACCGTTGAAAAGTCACGGGTGCATTAAAAAGGCCAAAGGGCATGTGAGAGTAGGAAAAAGTGTCAAAGGGACATGTGAAGGTAGTTTCTCTTGGTCTTCAGGGGTAATGGGAATTTGGTTGTATCCTGAATAGCCGTCAAGGATCAGTAATACGCATGGACAGCTAAACGTTCAAGCATTTGGTTTATATAGGGAAGAGGAAAATGGTCCTTACGAGTGACAACATTTATCTTTCGATAGTACAAATATGCCAGCCCGTTTACATACGGGTGGGCATAAGCTCATTGTCATTATTTTTTACAATGATGACACCAGAATTTTTTGGTACGACGTGAATGGGACTAACCCATTGAGTATCCGATATGGGGTAGATAATACCGGCATCGAGAAATTTTAAAATCTCAATGCGCACAACTTCTTTTATAGCAGGGTTGAGTCGACGTTGGGGTTCACGATAAGTCTTGGCATTCTGCTCCAAATGAATGTGATGACTATAAACATTGGAGTTCACACCGTGAAGTAATGAAATGGTACATCCTATAGCAGTGCTATGCTGAGTAAAAGTGTGAACTAATTGCTCTTCTTACGTAGGGGTCAAGTCGGAAGCAATGATGACAGGGTGATGGTTATTGGGGCCTAAGAAAGTATATTTCAACTTAGGAGATAAGGGCTTAATCTCCAAACTAGTAGGTGGTGTAGGAGTGACATCGGACTTAGATGCAGAAATAGAGTTCGGATAACTATCAGTGCATAAAGTGGAGGAATCTGATGTGGCAGTGATTTCACAAAGTGGAATAGGATGATCCATAGAGTGAAGAGTATCAACATAGAGGGGCTCGAAGGGAGGATACCAAGAGGAAGTGTCCATTAGGGGAGTGGAATCTAACATGGGATTTAGTTCAGAGAAGGAGAAGTCAATATCAAAGTTGGATCCAAAATGATCCAAACATTATTGGAGAGGATCGGCAGGGTAAGATTGGTCCAACATTTCGTTAACTTAGGAGTCAACCACACACACCTCATCAATGGAATCGACATCATCCTGTTATTACATAAGGTGGAAGATATTGACTTCGACAGTCATGTTTACAAAAGATAGATTCATGGACCTGTCTCGATAATTGATGATGGCATTGGCAGTGGCCAAAAATGGGGAGACCCAATATGATAGGGGTATTGGTTGGGTCGGGCGCAAGAGTATCTAAGATGGTGAAATCCACAGGATAGTAAAAATCCAAAACTTTCACCAAAACATCTTCAATGATTCCTTTAGGTACTTTCATGGAATGATCAGTAACTTGAAGAGTACCCCGTGTAGGTTTCATGTTTTGTAAGCCTAACTCAAGGTAGAGGGAGTATAGTAACAGATTAATACTAGCCCCAAGATCAAGTAAAGCACTAGTAGAGAACTTATCGCCTAACATACAAGAGATAGTTGGACGACCAAGGCTTTGTACTTCACAACACCGTTATCATGGAGAAGGGACGTAGCTTGCTCAGTGAGGAAAGCATTATAAGGAACATTGGTCCTACGCTTAACAGTGCACAAGTCCTTCAAAAAATTAGTATACGAAGGGACTTATTGAATTGCGGTGAGGAAGGGAATGTTAATGTGAACATTCTGAAAGACTTTCTTGATCAAATTGATGGACTTTCTTAGTGGGAGCCAACCGATGAGGGAAGGGTGCTTTGGGCACGTAAACAGAGGTGGGTGCAGTAGGCTCTGAGTGAGTGTGAGATGTGGATTTAGATGGTGGGGTAACGTTAGGGATAAGCTCTAAAGATGGGATGGGTGGGTTTGGGACATCACAGGGATCATGAACACCATCATCAACTTATTTTTCCTAGCAAAGAGTAGACACCGCATTCATATCTTCTTGGTAATTTGGTGGATTGTGTTTAGGCACATATTCTTCACATTTATCCCCTTAATTTTAGTATTTTTATGATCCCGTGCAGTGTAAGTAGCTTGGATTTGTCTCAAATGTATTCTACTAACCCCTTTTGGCAAGTATTTCTTGTTTTGTGTATTTCTCATGTGTTTTACAGGTATTTCATGCAAGTTAGTGCTAAGGAGAACTCAAAACAGTGAAAGAAACCAAGAAATGGAGAGTTGAAGGGCATTTTCGTAATTTTTCAGCCTTATTCCGGAGGTGGGGCCAACTAGAAATTTTAAGAGCTCTAAATTACAAGAACACTGGAAAAAACGGCACCTCAATCGGAGCTACGGTGAAGAAGTTACGAGATTTTGAAGTTGCGCGATAATGAAGAGAAATGAACGAGAAAAACAGGATGGATCCGGATGGAACAGGACCGATCCGGTCAGAAAAAAAAAGAACCGATCCGGGTGGAAACTGGACCGGTCCGGCTGTACAGATTTCTGGCACTAATTAATGCAGATTTTTGGCGTGTGCAACTGATGAAACTTGTTCCACAAGCACTATTGGCTGTCTAATTTGTGTTAATTTCGTGCTATAAAAGCCCAAGCCCTAATTCATTCAAAGGGGAGTTTTTATCAAGTTTTAGGAGGCTAGGTTAAGAGTTCTAGAGGGAGTTTTTAGGTCAAATTTCTAGGTTAAATCTCCAATTTCCTCAAGAGTTGTATAAACCCTAGTTTGTATTCTGAATTTAAATTCCTTGTTGCTGAATTCAAGTAAACTCTTTCCATTCTCTTATTTTATTACTTGCAAATTATTTCCCATGTCTTGTAGATCCATAATTTTGTGTGTGAATTTATTCTTGAACCAAATCATGAGTAGCTAAATTCCCAAGGGTTGGGGTACATGAACTCAATCCAAGGCAAATTATTTATGTAGAAAATAGAGGTTAAATTAAAATATCGATTGAATCGTGAAAGCACCGCTTTATATTTATCTTTGATTTCGTATGGTGCGGGCTTGAACCTCATATACGTAATGCTTAGAATCTATAAAGACTGGATTCATTCACCGCTTTATATCTATCTTTGATTTCATATGATGCGGGCTAGATCCCTCATATATGTAATGCTTAGAATGTATAAAGACCGGATCTAGTCAATAATTTTAATTTACAATTCTAGTATTCTATACGGTAATTTGTTAAGGATTGAGGGATTGTACCCTACCCTATTTTCTCCCATTTGTCAGATCTAATTTCTTTTGCACTTTTCAGTTTGTTTTTCTTAAGTAATTTTTTAATAGAAATTTTCCCAGTTTTTAATCATCTTTTCGTTTCTTTTACGAAATCATTTCAAGATTTAATAATTTTTCTTATTAGTATTTGGCAATCTCGATCCCTGTGGATACGATCCCGACTTACCGGGTTTATTACTTGAGGGACAGGCTTGCACTTGAGCCTAGATTGTACGCACTTTTGAGACAAATATTAAGTCGCGTCAAGTTTTTGGCGCCGTTGCCGGGGATTGAAATTGTTAAATTTTCAAGAAAGTTATTTTTATCTACAAGTGATTTCAAAAAAAAAAATAATAATAATTTCATCTCTTATGTGCTTATATGCAGAATTTATCTCCCACCCAAGTTCACAAAAATCCTCTTGCAGAAGCCAGTTCTGAAAATTCTGAGTCTCCTCATTTTTGGGTCCCACCTCCTTTGCCTAATAATTCCATCACCAGTCGTTCATTGAGTCAAACCGGGAGTGAGAATTCTGAGCCTTTCGGTAGCAATATGTCGGATCATGGTAGTGTCGGTGTTGGTGCTGGAGAGGATGATGTACCATATCAACCCATGAAAGATCTTTTATTTTCGGAGAGAACTGTTACCCCTGGTTGCATTTTACTCCCGTATAATGCCGGTCAGTTCCACTTTCGGAATGGAATGATCCAAATTCTTCCTACATTTCATGGGATGGATTCGGAAAAACCGTATCTCCATATTCGAGAATTCGAAGATACGTGTGAGACATTTGGAGACCAAGCTTGTCCACAAGAGGTAATCCGGTTGAAGCTCTTTCCTTTTTCCTTAAAGGATAAAGCTAAAACTTGGTTATGGTCCTTGCCCCCAAATTCTGTTTTATCCTGGAGAGATATGCAAAACAAGTTTATCTCAAAAAAATTTCCACAACACAAAACCAATTCTGTTAAAGCCCAAATCCAAGCTTTTCGTCAAAATGAGAATGAGGCTTTTGATAAGTGTTGGGAGAGATACCAGGAGTTAGTTAATGCGTGCCCCCATCATGGTTTTGAACCTCATCATCTGATTTCATTTTTCCATCAAGGCCTTACTGTAGCGTCTAAACAACTTGTTCAAACCATGTGTGAGAGACCTTTTTGGGAGTTAAGTACGAGCGATGTTGAGGCTCATTTGAAATATGTGGCAGAAACTACCCAAGCATGGGATACTTCTGATCCCAATAGTCAAAATAGAAATCGACAAGTGTCCAACTTGCCTGCTGCGTCCGGTATTTATCACTTAGACAATGACACTTGGTTAGATCATAAATTTGACCAATTGAAGATGAACTTCAGAGACATGCTTGAAGTGAAATTAAGAGAAGGAGCTGGACCCGTGCAAACAGAAAAGGAGAAAGTGTGTGCCATTTGTGCTGCTGGTCATTCTACCGAAGGATGTCCTACCATCCCTGCTTACAAGGCAATGTACACTGAGCAAGTAGAGGCGATAGGAGGGTTTCGTGAAAATTTTAATGCACCTCAAGGGAATGCATATAATCAATCTTGGAGGAATCATCCTGGTTTCAACTATGGACAACCACAAGGGGGGATGGTGCCTCATCCACATGTGACTTTTCCACAAACCCCTCCTCCATTTCAGCATATGGCTCCTCCAATGCAACCTCCTTTGCAGACACCACCTCCTGGTCCGTATGTTACCCCTCCGAGGCGATCTCTTGAAGACAACATAAATCACCTCATTCAATCCCAAAAAGAGAGCACTGCTAAGTATGATCGAATGTTCGCTGAAATGCATACTAGCATCTCTAGGTTGCAATCTGCAGTGAATACTCAGGAGAAAGGTAAATTCCCAGCTCAAGGCCAAAGACCCCCTCCCTAAGGACAAACCAGTATTGGCACTACATCCCTCGACCATCGAGAGTAATGTAGCTCTATTACCACTCTCCGTAGTGGGAGAGTAGTTGATTTGTCACCTTCCTCACGCAATGCATCTAAAGATAAAGAGGTTTCGCCCGGCACAAAAGAGGCCGAAGATGCCCCTTTAATTGAGAGTGAGGAGGAGGAAAATACTAGTGGACCCAAGGCCATCACTCCCACCACTGCCCCATACCCTCAACGGTTGGTCTCTCACTCGAAAACGACCTCCCGTGATGAAGTTCTGGAAGTCCTTAAGCAAGTAAAAGTCAATTTACCTTTTCTCGAGACTATACAGAAAATTCCCGCGTATGCTAAGTTTGTTAAAGACTTACTCACGGTGAAACGCAAGCTAAAGGTAAACTAGAACGTCTCTTTGGCCCAAAATGTCAGCGCAGTCTTGTCGAGTGAATTTCCATTAAAATATAAAGATCCGGGTGAACCCACTATTTCTTGTATCATGGGGAAGAACCGAATTGAGAGAGCTCTAATAGATCTCTGGGCGAGTGTTAACATTATGCCCTATTCCATCTATACGAAACTGGAACTAGGGGCCCTTAAGCCCACAAAAATGACTCTCCAGCTCGCGGATCGTTCTGTGAAGTTTCCTCGGGGAATTGTTGAGGATGTGATTGTTCAAATAGACACTTTCTACTTCCCGGTGGATTTTGTCATTGGGGACGAAGAATCCTCCGTTCTCCCAAGTAATCATGTTCCCGTTATCCTTGGCCGTCCATTTTCAGCTACTGCTAATGCTCTTATCAATACCCGAAGTGGGCGTATGCAATTAACTTTCGGGAACATGACCCTCGACACAAATATCTTTAATAATTCCAAGAGAGAGGATGATGAAGAGGAACCGCGGGGGTTGGATTTTTTGGGGTAAGCACACGAGCAAGAAAGAACTTACAAGGGAGAGCCATTAGGGGAAGGTTGTGTTGCGCCCAGTGAGTGGAGTGGTTACAATATTCAGAGCAAGGTAGGGGAGGTATGTTTAATTAATGCATTCGAGAGCACGAGTGAGCCCATGAACAAGAGTGAAAGAGGCGATTTAGAGTGTGTCGGGAGAGGCTCTATAAACCCACCCACACCACCCTATCATTCGGCGAGTGAGCACGAAAGGCAGGTTGAGGACACCAAGCAAGAGAGAGCGCTAGAGGAGTTGAGCCTAGAAGAGTTTGAGAGAGAGTTTGGACAGGTGGATGAAAGCCTAAATGTTGAAGTCCAATCTTTCTGGGCCTCATTTCGTCATTTAGACGAAAGTGAGTGGGACAATAGCATTGATGCATTTCTCCTTAACAAACCTCCACCCATACCATTTGAGTCTTCGGAGGTACTTGAAGATACGACTCAAATCTCGTCCGACTTAGAGACCAACCCACGTGCTACACAACAAGAGGATCCTTTTCCGGTTAATCATAATGCATCTCTCGGTCTTTCCTTTATCTATGGGCACGGGCCCAATTTGTTCCGTCTATTCACTTATGATGGTAAGACGGGAGAGACGGGGAGAGCATCGTACCCCGTGCAAGGGGTCGGGTGATTTGTAGAGAGAGATGAGAGGTCGTCGCACCCCCGACGTGTATGGGGTGATTTTTGTTGTATTTTTGAGTCATGTATAAGTGTTATATAGTGTCTTGTTGCTATTTAATAATTTGCTTGTTTTATTTATCGCACTCTTCATGTTGTCTTCCTTATTTCTCTTATCCATTTGATTGAGGACAATGCAAATCATTGAGTTAAGGGGGATGATAGGTGCGTATTCATAAAAATTCGCTTATATTCATATATATGTGTATTTAAAAAAAAATTGAAAAATTTTGAAAAAACCAAAAATATTTTTCTTCAAAATAAATAAAAATTGGAATTTAAATTTTTCAAAAATATCACCTTTATTCTATTTAAAGTCTCAAATTGTACAATTCAAAATGCACTAAGTCAAAATTGACCGAAGATGGAAATTGAAAGAAAATTGACGACTTAACGAAATAGTGTGGAGATTGATCAAACCCGGTGAGATTTCGAGCCTTTCAATTTTTTATGAGTTTTTAAATCAATCCGAGTTTACTATTAACTCAAAGTTCTTTTCATCATTTTATTAAGTCGTTGATGATCTCAATCCTTTGTTTTGATCGATTATGGGAAATGTGTGAAATGTTGTCTCGAAATTCGTGCTAAATATATCTCTAAACTTAATTAATCTCGAGATGCATATGGTAATGTGATTAAAATTTTGGACAATGAAGTAGGCCATCATTTGTACCCAAAAATATTAGCCATAAAAAGTTGTGAAAAACAAAACTATCCCTTTGCAACCCAATTTGAGCCTAATAAAATATTTCCCTTTCGTTTGATAACCCGAAAAACTCAAATAGCCCGGAATTGTGAAAATTGAGAAAATTCATCAAGTAAGTCCAAATTGTGTAATAAAAAGGGGCAAGAGAAAAATAGAAAAAAAAATAGCAAGAAAAGAAGAGAGAAAAAGAAAAAAAAGCAAAATGAGCAAATGCCCGAAAAAGCACAAATGGACGTTATAAGGACATTTTCCAATTCCGAACATTCCATCCATTTCCATTTTTACCCTTTACACCTTTTAACCCAAGAAAAGTCCTAACCGAGTCCGAATGGCGAAATTGGTTACCGCGTGGAGAGCTAAGACATGAAAAGATAATATAAGAGATTAAAATGATGTGAACTAGAGGTGATGTTCCCGTTTCCTAATAACCGTACTCCGATGATGAGATCTTTTCACCATATATTTCTTTCTTTTCAAATTTGTATGCATGAATTTGTGTCCATTATATTTACTCTTTATATCATGCATACCGAGAGAAAATGGCCACAATCCGAGTGATCCGTTTGTGAGTGCAATCCGTAAGAATTTGAATCAAAACAAATTTTCGGAAAGTAACATAATGCTCAATCGGTGGAAATTTGAGATTTAATTGATGGCTTTTCACACACACACTATGGTTTGAGACATTTGAACATGAATTTATGGTGATTATTTTTTGAAAAGTTTAAATTGTACAATTTCTAAGTATTTTGATCTTTATTTGAGTCAATAAAGAATTTTGTGGGTATATTCACTGCAAACCCTCACGAGACAAAACTCGTCCTACTAGGGTAACCTAGGGGTTTAAAGGCTTATTGCATACGCTAAATGCAATCGCTTGCCCGCGAAAAAGGTATTCTATCCCAATAAAAGAATTTTCAACAGTTTAACTTTAAACTAATTTACATTTCTCGGGACGCGCAAAGTTCTAAGTTAGGGGGTGTGTTTAGGCACATATTCTACACATTTATCCCCTTAATTTCAGTATTTTTATGATCCCGTGCAGTGTAAGTAGCTTGGATTTGTCTCAAATGTATTCTACTAACCCCTTTTGGCAAGTATTTCTTGTTTTGTGTATTTCTCATGTGTTTTACAGGTATTTCATGCAAGTTAGTGCTAAGGAGAACTCAAAACAGTGAAAGAAACCAAGAAATGGAGAGTTGAAGGGCATTTTCATAATTTTTCAGCCTTAGTCCGGAGGTGGGGCCAACTAGAAAGTTTAATAGATCTAAATTACAAGAACACTGGAAAAAACGGCACCTCAATCCGAGCTACGGTGAAGAAGTTACGAGGTTTTGAAGTTGCGCGATAATGAAGAGAAATGAACCAGAAAAACAGGATGGATCCGGATGGAACAGGACCGATCCGGTCAGAAAAAAAAGAACCGATCCGGGTGGAAACCGGACCGGTCCGGCTGTACAAATTTCTGGCACTAATTAATGCAGATTTTTGGCGTGTGCAACTGATGAAACTTGTTCCACAAGCACTATTGGCCGTCTAATTCGTGTTAAATTCGTGCTATAAAAGCCCTAGCCCTAATTCATTCAAAGGGGAGTTTTTATCAAGTTTTAGGAGGCTAGGTTAAGAGTTCTAGAGAGAGTTTTTAGGTCAAATTTCTAGGTTAAATCTCCAATTTCCTCAAGAGTTGTATGAACCCTAGTTTGTATTCTGAATCTAAATTCCTTGTTACTGAATTCAAGTAAACTCTTTCCATTCTCTTATTTTATTACTTGCAAATTATTTCCCATGTCTTGTAGATCCATAATTTTGTGTGTGAATTTATTCTTGAACCAAATCATGAGTAGCTAAATTCCCAAGGGTTGGGGTACATGAACTCAATCCAAGGCAAATTATTTATGTAGAAAATAGAGGTTAAATTAAAATATTGATTGAATCGTGAAAGCACCGCTTTATATTTATCTTTGATTTCGTATGGTGTGGGCTTGAACCTCGTATACGTAATGCTTAGAATCTATAAAGACTGGATTCATTCACCGCTTTATATCTATCTTTGATTTCATATGATGCGGGTAAGATCCCTCATATATGTAATGCTTAGAATGTATAAAGACCGGATCTAGTAAATAATTTTAATTTACAATTCTAGTATTCTATACGGTAATTTGTTAAGGATTGAGGGATTGTACCCTACCCTATTTTCTCCCATTTGTCAGATCTAATTTCTTTTGCACTTTTCAGTTTGTTTTTCTTAAGTAATTTTTTAATTGAAATTTTCCCAGTTTTTAATCATCTTTTCGTTTCTTTTACGAAATCATTTCAAGATTTAATAATTTTTCTTATTACTATTTGGCAATCTCGATCCCTGTGGATACGATCCCGACTTACCGGGTTTATTACTTGAGCGACAGGCTTGCACTTGAGCCTAGATTGTACGCACTTTTGAGACAAATATTAAGTCTCGTCAGATTGGAAGTGGAACCAACCTCATAGGCCGAGTCTTTGCTATTCCCCTTAGGGTTAGTAATGGGTTGATTGGGAAAATGACCTTTTCTCTTGCTCAGGCTCGAATTGGTTAAAATATTTCTCAAGCCGTTGGAGGGCTTGATTCTGAGTGGTCATAAACTGAGTGAGGAGATTCTCGAAAGAAGGGGTGGATGAATTGGACGGAGGGGCATAAGATGGCTAGGGTACCAACTCACGCTGAGAATGAAGCAGTTGTGAATACTCAAAGGAAGGAGGGGGAACAGATAAGCTGATTATTATTGTTTGAATGTCCGTCGTGAGGGACAAAGGAAGATGGAAAGCCCGGGTGATGGTAAGAAGCAGACTGATGCGGTACAGGGAGGCAAGGTTGCCTTTGTGGGTTATGTGGAAACCCAGGGGGACCACCAACATGTTGTTCTGGTTTGGAAGGAGCGGAGTTGTGGTCATACTCATAAGAGAAATAGGGGTGATTCATATTGTTAAATTTGTAAGTAAACGACGGGGGAACGGGTTTTCTAGTGGTATCAAAGGCACATTCTTGGTATGTGGTGGGTTCCAAATCATCTTGTAGGAGGAGGCACAAATAAGCTAAATAATATTGACTTAAGAAGACACTTTAAGAAGAATGGCTAGAATCGTTGACATTCATTGCTTGTTTAGAAAGTGAAACCTTTTGTTGCATAATACAACTAAGAGCGTCAACGGTTTTAGTCAATGAGTGTAAGCTTCAGGATCATTTTTTACCTCAGAAGTGTTCCCTACACGGGGTGGGTCGGATCTCGAAAACACATTGGTACCCTCCCAATCTTGGGAGTCATCTTCTAATTCAAGGAGAAAATTATAGGCGGCAGTGGGAGTTAAATGCATGGACTTCCCTTTATGCATAATTTTAATCATAGTGCAAGAAGAAGAGATAAGACCATTGTAAAAACTATGGACTAAGCAACTTTTCTTGAGAACGTGATGTTGGAAACTATTAATATAGTCTAAAAAATGCCTCTATGCTTCACAAAACTGTTCGGTAGGCTTTTGATTAAAATCCTGAATGTCTTAGTGCATTTCATTTGTTTTGCTCATGGGACTTAGACACGAACTACTTGACAAGTTATTCCCAAGTTTGGATAGAATCAGGGGCAAGGGATGGAGCCACATGGATGCATTATCGTGGAGAGAAAAGGGAAACAACCGAAGATGAACATTCTCTTCATCTAAGTTTTGATTTTTAAAAGTAGCGCACACAGTGAGAAAATTTTGCAAGTGAGTATAAGGAGACTCGCGTTCAAGTCCTTGAAAACTGGGCAATATAGAAATAGTCACGGGGTGAATTTCAAATTGCACGGATGGAGTGGGAGGAAGAACGATACATGAAGGAGGAGTGGCCGTAATCGGGGCAAAGTATTCCTTTAAAGCGCGTTCATCGGCCATGATGGGTGGAGTAGCGAAACCAGGGGAAGTTGGAGAATGAAATGTCTCCGATAAAGAGGTAAATGGATCGAGGAGTTGAGGAGGAAATCAATGAGAAGATAACGATCACCTAAGGGTGAATTTAGAGATGGAGCACTAGGAGAACGTGTTAATCGATGATCAATTCGGTGCCAATTTGGCATAAAAACAACGAAAAATATTTTTAAGTTTTTTGGAAAAGGAAAGAGGAAAATTTGGATTTTTATAAATCTAGGAAGAAAAAATGAAAAAAAGTTGTGCTGTTTGGAGAAAACAATGAGGCAGAAAAAAATGGAAAATATTTGTGTATTTTTTTATTTTTTGTAAAAATAATTCAGAAAAAGCGAGAAAAAGGAGCTACGGACTCCCGTTGGAAAAACTGACAGATGGAGATAAAATTTAACTATCTAAAGGAACAATTTAGACACTTACACAAAGGGAACAAGTCCAAACGAGCACATAGCCAAATTATTATCTTCAAGTTAAGTGAGTGGGTAGTCAATTTTAATTATTTCGCGGGCGAGAAAAACACGAAAGCTTAGACCTCGCCGGTAAAAGTGTGCTCCTACTTTCTTCCCGAGAGACAAGAGGCTTACTAGTTAAGGCTCATCACACTAGCTACTAAAACAAACAACTATCCGATACCACGCTGGGGAAAGCACAAACTCGTTTTACTGGGCGGCCTCACTTAAGACCTAGTTTCCCTAGATAAAAATCTTAAGATAGTTGAATGAAGATTTGCAGGGGTTGAAAGGACTCACTAGAGTATCCTACGAGGGTCTCGTTTCGAAAGGGTCCTATTGAACACCGTTCCTACTTGGCTTGCTAGTTGATTGATTTTAATTTAAGTGAGAGCACAGGTAATAAGAAAATGGAGATGTGATGGGGTGGGTGATGAAATCCCAACTCGTTGCAATGACTGGGTATAGGCCTTAGGTAAATTTATTCATTAAACCAACCAATTTAAGTGCGATACAGCAATAAAAAATACATAGGAGCAAGTAGAACACAAAAATTGACTCGCTAGCAGGAGATTCGCGAGTGATAAAGAGTTTACCTCCCACGGTTTCTTACACGCATGGGGTGAAGACCGAGTTTAGTCGACGTGGGGGAAGTACGCCTAATTCAGTCGTCCTAGGGATTCCTACCGACCCAAAGTAGAGAGGCTTCAAAAATCCTCGCCTTTGGACACCCTCTATCTACCTTGTCCATTTTCCCTTTCGCTTTTTTTTTTGTTTGAATAATTATTAAAAAAATAAAATAGTGTCAAAGTACACCCAAATTAATTACAAGGCCTCAATAATCCTAAATTGCCAGTCTAAGGAGGGAGAGGAAGGAATAACTACACTAAAAATAAAAAATAAAAATTACAAATCTTCACGGGCTTCAATCTTCAAGAAATCGGCAACGGCGCAATTTGATCATTTATCTTTTGTGTGACTTATTTTCTTGATTCATCAGTCGTTGTGGACAAACTTCAAGTATCAAAATTTTCTGGAAATCACCTGCAAAACTTGTTAAAAATTTAGTATCGTGGTAAATTCGGGTATCAATCCAATTTCAAGCGTTGAAACCATCATAGCGAAAATTTGCAATTTCAATTTTAATAAAAAATAACCTTTTGTGTTTTAATTTTTTAATGTTTTTTCTATAATTTAAAACAATTTCAAGGGAGGAAACAAAAATTTATGCACTTAAAATGACTACGAAAAATTAAAAAGTAATCTAGTATAGAATTTATGAGAAGAAACAATAGGTGGGATTGCACAACGTAGTCAATTTAATTTAATGTTCTAATTACCTAATTTACTAGTTCGAAATAATATTGAATTTAAAACTTAACTCTCGTTATAATCCTAAAGTCAATTTTATCTTTTTCAGCAATTAAATCAGGAATTGTCACTGCATAAAAAAATTAAGATTCATACTCGTTCTTACAAATTATCTGCTACGATCACTTCATTAAAATTTATAAGGATCTTTGAATTGCACACAAAGAATTAATACTTGAATTTAAGAATATGACCTATCTCTAAGTCAAATCCAAATATGAAATATCAATTTTCAACATTAATTTACGAACTCTCGTTACTGAAATTAATGTGTGATTTTTCCAATTTAATTAGCCTAAAACACATCAATGAACAATTAATTTATTAAATAACTCAACACACGCGCTTCATCCCATCCCTTGAATGGGGTGTTTAACTAGGCATGATTAAAAATTCAGTAGAAGCAAAATTAATGAACAAGAAATTAAAGAGGAAAGAAAGAAATACGATACGCATTAATTCCTTGTGTCAACTATGTGCATAAACACGCGTCCAAACTTGTCACAAAAACTCAACCGGATTACAAAAGTAAAATTAAAAACTGAACCTACAAATTTTTTCTAATCCTAAATTATTTTTTTTAATTTTTTCTGACCTTTTTCTACCCTCTGCAGTCTCTCTTTTCTTTTTTTTTTTCTGTCTATCTGTGCTCTTCTCTTCGTGAGAGTCTTTTTTTCTTTTTATATGAGATGCCTTGCTTTTGTTTTAGAGTCCCACGATTGTTTGGTTTGTTGGAGATTTTTTGGGGGATTTCATTTGGCTTGAATTTTTGTTTCTATTTCAAAGGGATTTGGCAGACGGGTTGACTGGGTTCCGTTTGGATTTTGTTTTGGATTTGGGTGAACTCAGTTTGGATGGCTATGGCGGGTCTCGGGTATAGGGGTTGTGGACTATGGGTTTGGGGATGAATCGCAGGTGTAATCGGATATCGAGTTTGGGTCGCGGGTTTGCGGAGATGAGTTCGTGGTTTATGGGTTGGTCGGGTAATGTGGTAGTTGCAGGTGGTTCGAGTGTCACCGGGATGGTTGGAAGTGGGCAACGGGGCGTCGCTGGGTTTGGGTTGGGCGGCTATGGGGTTCCAGTTTATGGGTTTTTGGAGGTTAATGGTTTGTGTGGTTTTGGGCTATGGAGGAAAGAGGATAGAGATAAAGGTGTTGGCGAAGAAGATGGGTGAGGTTATTTGGGTATGGGCGAGGGGGTTAGTTAGCTATATTTGATTGTGTGGTAATTGGGTGTAAGTGAGTGTGTTGTGTGTATTTAATTTGGACCCTTAAACAAAATAGCACTACCAAAAAAAATAAAACTAAAAATTAAAATCTAAAAATAAAATTCTAATCTATTACTAAGAAACTCAAAAATAAAAAATAAAACTCTATAAAAACTAAAAAAACTAAAAATCCTACCAAAATAAATTAAAACTAAAAACTAAAGAAAAATAAAATCTTATAAAAATAAATTCCTAGAAACCAATTCTAAGAAAAATAATAAAATAAAATAAAGAGAAAAAACTAATAAAAATCAAAAGCAAAATAAAGAAATATAAGAATAGAAAATAAATCCTAGAAAATTCTAAATAAATCCTAAAATTAAAACGACTCAAAATAAAAATCTAGTAAAATAATAAAAGTACAAACTCAACACACAGGCTCAGTATAGGCTTAGGTTTGGTCCTAGGATAAGGTTTGGGACATCGAAACTCATCGATGCAAGGTCAAACTTTGACTTCTGACTTCACGACCGCTTTGAATTTCTTCATTTAATGCTTTTGACCGCTATTGAGTCACAATTGACTTGATTTATCATTATTTGATGTTGCGACTACTGATTGACCTGAAAAATAATAAAATACGACATAAGGCCAATTTTAATTAAAACAAGTTATTAAAATGCATCTATTCGGGGCTTAAATTAACACTTTTGGATGCTTATCAACTGGTTTTTTGGACTTGGAAAGGGTCAATTGATATTCCCTTGGGCATGTCGACCATGAAAGCGAGGGCAGCAAGGGAATCAGCTAAACTGTTCTTTGTGTGATGCACGTAATGGAAGGTGATATCTTGGAACAGGGAGGCAATCTCTTCTAGTGGGCATGGAAGGGTAAAAGCTTTTCATCTTTGACTTTCCATCTTCTATGGACTTTCAAGGCGACTTTGAGGCCTCCGATGATGATCGCAGAGTCCCTGTAGACATCTAAGTGTTTGATACCTTTCTTGAGGGTGACTTTGACGCTTACACTGCATGCCTCATATTCGATCATGTTTTTAGTGCGGGGAAATATAGTTTGATGGCAATGGGAATGTGAGAGTCTTCAGGGGAGATCCGGAATATCCTATTGCCATATCATTTCTTGTTGGCAGCTCCCTCAAAGAGCATTTATCATATGAGGTGTTCGCACTATCTTCGTCTGGGAATTCAAAGACCCAAGCGTCGATTCCCTCCATAAGGTAGTCAGAAAGGTAGTTAGAGATTGCTCTCCCTTTCATGGCTTTCTACGTGGCATACACGATATCAAACTCAACTAGCAATATCAACCACCGAGCCATTCGTCTAAATAGGGTGGGTTTCTTAAGAATATACTTGATACGATCCATTCGGGACACAAGTCTGATAGAAAGGCGAGCATGTAGTGTCGTAACTTTTGAGCGACCCATACTAGAGCAACACATGATTTGGCCAAAGAAGTGTAATTGACTTCGTACCTGGCTAATTTTTGACTGGCATAGTAGATAGCCCTTTCCTTGTGGGATTTTTCGATATATTGGGCTAGTATATCCCTTGCCGCAATATCTATTACGGTCAAGTATAGGAGTAGAAGGAGACCTGGCGACAGAGGCATAAGTACCGGAGGTCGGGAACGGTATTTTTTAATTCTATCAAAGGCACCCTGATAGGCCTCATTCTAGACTTTGGTAGAATCCTTTTGCATGAGTTTAAAGATGGGCTCGTAAATAGAAGTCAGCTGACTGATGAACCGACTAATATTCAATGTTGCCTTCGTATGGTGGAATGTAGTGAGGTTCAGAAGCAAATACTTGCCACCTTTAAGTTAGTGGGTGTCGATCTTCAGTGGTGGGAGTCGATCATGACGTTAGAGCAGAGGGATATGATGTCTATATTAGATTTTTGGGTTCAATTTGACCGTAATTATTTCCCTTCGGCCATTCAGATAGAGATGAGAAGAAGATTATTGAAAGTGAAGCAAGGGGATAGGACGGTGGTGAAGTATGAAGAGGAATTTACCTAGTTGGCAAACTTTATGCCCGACGAGGTGAATATGGAGGAGAAACGTATATTAAAGTTTTGGGGAGGTTTAGATTGGCAAATTCATCAGCATTTGTTAGGGAACCAAGCGTTGTTGACTTTTATCGATGTGATTAATGCATCGTTGTTACATTATCAGGACCACCGTCTTCATTTAAAAGGGAATAAGAAATTTAGGGGGCCGGATGTGGCAAGTAAGTCAGGAGAAGGTGGTGCTAGTGGGGCACAATCATCTCCACAGCCGGGGAATAGACAGAGGGAGAAGGATATGCATTTATGGGCTTCGAGTAAGAGGCAGCGTTCTAGAGGTTTTAGATTCGATGGTAGTGGCTCTAGACAGAATAATCAAGGGTCGCAACAGCGTTTTCTTCTGCAAGGTGTACATGAGGGATTTATGGGGAAATGTTTCTTCTGTGGGGATATAGTACACGGGAAGAGGGATTATCCTAAGATAGGCAGAGGGAAACTATTTGAAGAGGTTTTGGATGCACAACCCTTACAGCAATTCATGGGCGAGTTCGGACAAGAGAACTTTGATCAGGAACCCATTGATGAGGCGAGGTAGTTGGATTATGGAGGAAATATATGAATTATTTTTTTCTTATATATATAGGGTATACTTCGATTGATTTTGGGAGAGTCGCATGTAAGAATGTTATCTCTAGAATTCACGAGTGGGTTGAATTTAGTGTGTGGTTGGATGTTATAACCTGGTTGTGAATATAGAATTACTTTGAGGAGGGTAAGTGTGTCACTTAGAAGGTATATTTTGGGAGAATATATTGGTTTGAGATGTGCTAGTAGAGATGATCTACCCGGATCCCTCGCATGAAAGTAGCGAATGTTCGGAATTAAGAAAGTTTAGATCTTCGAAAATTTTCAAAAATAACTGTTTTTAGTATGTATGATTTATTGGATTAATTTGTTGAGAGTTAGCGTATCCCGATAGTGATATGGGATTGAGATTAGTTTATGGGTTGGTGTCTTGGTTATTTTAGGCATATAATTGTAACGGTGAGTGGAAGTTATGTTACAATTTGAGGCTAGTGAAGTTGGGTAATGTTTGCGCTTTTTAGCACAATTATAGGGTGTACGGGTGCCCTGGTTAGAGATTATTTTCTATGAATTCATTTTTGGGAAGTGAAGAAATAAGAATAGCTATCTTCGGTGTAAGATGCAATATTTTAGAGGGAGGGGAGAATGTCATACCCCGTAAAATTTGAAGCTGAGAATTTAATTATTTTGGGAGAAATAGGATTATTAAATTTGGGAGAATTTATATTTTTATTGTTCATAGTCTCAAATGATGAATTGGAGTGTACGATTGATCCGGGAAGGGTTAAGATAGTCAAAATGACTGCCCGAAAGTTTTATTTGGGTTCTGGAGTATTTTTGGACCTAGTTTGGCTTGAAAATGAGTAAACGAGTCATTTAAAGTGTGTATTATCATTTAAAGTTGGGATTTGTAGATTTAATGGCTTAAGAGGATCGTGAGTTAGCCAAGATCTCATTTGTGAGAAATGAGAAAACCCTAGAAAGAGAGAGAGGAAGAAGAGAAAGAGAAGAAAATAGGAGAAAGCTTGGAGCTTAAAAGATTTTCGGCTCAAATACACGGATTCAAGGAAGATTCAACCTCTACAACTTTGAGGCAAGTGATTAAACTTGATAAATATTTATGTGTGTGTGATTTATTTCATAATTTGTGGACAAATTAGTTGATGATTGAATATTTATGAGAAAACCCAACTTTTGGTGTTAAATCTTGCATTTAATGTGTATAAAGGGGTTTAATGGTATAAAAATAGTTGGGATCATTTATGAGATGATAAATTATTGCTAGAAAGTAGTAAAATTCGGGTTAAGGAGTTGTAGAATATATTTTAGATATAAAATTTGGGGTGTTAACTTAGTAAACTTTAGAGCAAAAATTCTACAGAACCAAACCGATTCGAGTAGGAAAGTCATATCGGTTCATTTTTAAGGAAATTGGACCGATTTGTTTTTAAGGAAATCGGATCGGTCCGATCATTAAAGATTCTGTAAAAAATTTAGGAACCGGACCGGTTCATTTTGTTAGACCCCCGGTCCGGTCTGGTTCGGTCATAGTATTTTTGCCAATTTTGGTTTTATCCCCTTTTAATTGGTTTGATTACTTAGGGACCCTCCAATAGAGTATAGTAAACATGTTTAAGAGATATTTTGAGGGTTGATATTTGGATATAAAGAGAGGCCACTTTGTGGGCTATAATAGAGGTATATATAAGAGTGATTGGTGAAGTTTTCTTCTAGTAAATCCTCTAAGGAATGAGGATTCTTTAAGGATGGTTACAGGCTATTATGGAGGTATATTTAGGAGTTTAGCATACCTAATCCTTTCGTAAATTCTCTGAGTAGTAGGAATTTACTTAACGCCAATTATGGACTAGATGAGAGAGAAATTTCGAGTTCCTTAGTGTTGTTAAATTGGGTGATTATGCATATCCTATGTGTGATGGACTAGTAAATTTTAAGTGAGGGATTGAATAATAAAATGAATTGGGAAGGTATGCGAGAGTGTAACAGTTAGTATAATTAAAGTTATATACATATAGCCGAATTTATTACTTTTATACATGCGGACGTGAGATGGTATGTATATATATATGGTCTGAACGTATATACCTTGGGTGATGGTTTGTATATTTGATGTGATTGCATGTGTATATATCTGGTGTATATATATATATATATATATACCCCTCTAATGCTATCAAGGGAAGTTGCGCGTTGTGGGTGAATCTCCCTGGCTTGAGGAGCAGGGAGAGTATAGTCCCCAGGTCATAGTGTCCATTATTTTTATTGTGTGATTATTATTAGGGGTGAGACGTAGTGGGTATGCTTCATTCTCATTTTCAGGGAGGAACTATGGCCGCTTCCCATTCATTGTGATTTGTTTTTTTTTACCAAGTCGGTGTGAGCTATTCCGACTAGTGGTAACCCAGGGACATGTGAGCGACTTATTGAAAGTTGATAGCATTTTAGAGATTATTAGTATACATATTATATGTGAAGGTATGTGTACTTATTCAGAATAATCAATCATGTATACTACGTGCATGTAATGTTATACAAGTTTTATAGATAGTGTGTGATATCTTAATATTATAACTAGAGAAAGTTATAAAGATGTGTATAATGTTTTGTCTTTCGTAGCATGAGAGTGTATGAGTATACTCTTATGCCAATAGATGGGAAATAATTTGGGGGGTGTACTTTGGACTGAGGGCCTAACGGATTCCCAAGACTGACAATGTTAGGTGGTAGTGTATTGGGGTGTTCCTTGTTTGGATTTCGCTTTACGAGACGTCCCACGCATGAAACTTTGCTTAACGTTGGGCATGGGGAGATGTTTGGTCCTTAGTTATTTGGTATAAGCGAAATAGTGGGGGTATTTTCCTAGCATTAAAGATGATGAGTGATATCTTATGCCAATAACTTGTGAATGTTCAAGATTAGAACCGATAAATATAATGGAGTTATAATATTGTATAAGTTTGGTAGTAGACTTAGGAGACGATAGAAGAAGTAGATGGATGGTTATGCTAGAGATATTGAGTTACGTGAATGAGGTTTATGCGTAGGTTTAAGAGGATTTAGCCCTAGAATGTGTCAGGTAGCTTAGTTGAGGTTCACATGCATACGTTAGGTGCACGCTATAGATAAGGGGTGAGGTTGAGACCCAAGAGAGTGCGACACTACTATAATTATGATATCGTTCATTCATAATTATTGTGAATTTTAATTCACTTGCTGAAATTATTTTCAAACCTCGGTCTCTGACCCATTTATATCTTCTCTCCTTCTATATTTATATATTTTAGGTGTCCCTCCGCAAGGGCGCCAATGATGCCTATTCTATCTAGAGTCCTTGGAGCTGTAGCAGATGCGGAATGTTACAGGATTTTGTTGTAGCCGCTTCCTATTATTGTAAATCTAGTTAAGGATACATTGTTTATATCGGTTATATGTATTTAAGGATTTTATATATAGCTCTTTTATGATTTTTTTTTATCTAGTTGTTGTATTGTCTGTGACCCGACAGCATATTCGAGTATATCTTTTGTTGTACTCTTGTAGATATTATCATGTTTGATAGACATATTGCATGTTGGTCCATAGTTCTTTGTATGTTGTTTGAAATTTTTCAGCATCTGTTGATTTTATTATGGGGTGGTTAGTTAGATTTTTAGTCTGTGCGACAGTGATGCTGAGAATGATCCACTTGAGATTACTGTTTTACCTCGGTATAGGGCTAGCCACCAGTTATTAATTTAAGCAGGGTCACACTTCCCCGGGGGTGATGAATGCGGTTTTATCCTAATGGTTAGAGTACATCTTGATCTGGTTATATTCGTCAAATCAATCAACGAATGACTTGAGGGCGTGGACGGTTGTGTTATCCATAATCATGTCGATGTTGGGCAATGGGTAATCGGCCTTTGGAGATGTTTTGTTCAAATCCTGATATTCGACGCACATGCGGACTTTTCCTCTTGATTTTGGCATAGGGACGATGTTGGCGAGCCATGTGGGATATTTGATCACACGGATAAAGCCTACGTTCAACTTGTTGACCACCTCTTTTTTTACTACGAGCGACTATTTGGTGTGAAGTTTCCTTAGCTTCTGTTTGACCAGATTGCATTTCGAGAGAGTTGGGACATCATGCTGAGCTATTTCGGGATCGATACCATGAATGTTGTTGTAGGAGACGTTCACAAATTCCTTTAGTAGTTCTTTGAATTGAGCATACACATACTCGTTAAGGGTGAACCCTATCCTAATCTCGCGTTGTTCGCTACTAGAATCGAGATTGATAATAACAATTTCATCCTCATTAATTTGAATGCGGTTATGTTGTTTTTTATTAACCTTATTAAGATCTGTTAAGAATTGTTCATTTGTGAAATCATCATCATCAAGAGTCTGACTAGTATCAAGATAATTAATATAAGGCACAACAAGATACTCAAAATCCTCGTTTATTTCACTTTTGGGAAAAATAACGTTGAGAACCTCATCAAAAGAGGTCTCAATTACATTGTTATCAAAAAAATGAGGAACAACAACATATAAAGAGATAGGGCAAACAACAAGATTGGGTTGAATCTCAGTAGGTGGGATTGGTATAGTATTCTAGTTGAGACGAGGCTCATCAGTGGCCTTGATTAGAGTGGACGGTTCTGACAGTGTAGCCTGAATGGATCATATAGAGAGTCAGCCCCAGTATCTGCAAGTTGAATGAGTCTTCAGAATCACTTTCATCGAAGACCTTGGCAACAACTTTGGCTTTCTGGGTGAGAGGTTACAGTTTGTGCTGGAATTATTTGACCTAAGAGTCGTTATCTAAAAAGAAGATTTCCATCTTCGGCTTTATCTTCTTATCCACATGGTCATACCATGGTTCAGGAAAGCCACAAAACGGGAAGTCTTCACCCTCCTTGATGAATCTTTCGATCAAAGATTTCCTCTAAACATTCTTAGCATCTTTTAAACTCCTTTTCAGCCTTGGTTAGCGGAGTGTTCTGAGTTCTTCTAGAGAAGACTGATAACCCAGTCCACATGAGGAAAAGGCATCATTCAAAACTATAGGCACAACTATCCTTTGTTGATGTCGCCCTAGCCCCAGTCAGAGCATGAAATGCATGTTCTTGAACATCGGTATTTCATTGACATTGCCATGAGGGTTGTGTTCCGGATAGACTCGGACTTTGAAATTATCTCTTGTTGGAAGGGGAAGTGGACCAACCCTAAATCCAGAGAGGAGAATGTCATTCGTCCCATGCTATATTTCCAAGATCGTATTGTTGGCACTAGCATTTTTTGTACCATCATTATCCCCATAAATGGTGATAACCTATCCTTTGGCGAAGAATTTCAACTTCTGGTTTTAACACCCCGATCAATTAAATACCGGGTGATCAGTCCTATACTCAATTAAATCAGAGTATACATTTGGTTCATTCTTAACATCACTGACGAAAAAACATTTTCTTTTTTTGTTAATCACCTAAAACTCAATTAAGCTGGTATTAAAAACTTTCAAATTTTAATTTAATACAATCTCATTTTACCATCACAAACAATTTTATGTAATCCGTTCCACAACAATGCATAATAGATTAGTAACATCACAACTAAATTAAATGTAACTCGAATAAACTCCTCAGTTTAAATATCTCGATACAACAATCAAAATAAACTGAATGTATCAAAACTGACATAAGTAATACCACTGTTTGAGATAGAATCGAAATAACTAGAATCCTTGGGCGACATGCCCTACATGAACTAATTACTACGGATGTATGAATCAAGATAATGAAAGCGTCTAAGCAAAGTTTGCAACTCCATAGCATCCATAGTACGTCAAGTATCCAATCCTCTATGCCCAACGTTCCTGTGACTGGACACCTAATATAGAAGATATAAGGGAGGCGAGAATATGCAAGAAAACGTGTCAGAGCTCGAAGGTAAAATATTTTTAAAAATAGCAAGTGATTAATAAGTGCAATTAAGAAATTATTATGTACATGTTAGATTCTGGAACTCTCTCTTGAGATTCTTACCTCTCATTTGGTGTGCACGCCTAACGTACCTTCAAACCATACTAGTTACTATCCCCATGCTAGCTATTTCTTTCCAGTCTAACATCTAAACATAGCCCAATATCGTTCCCACGTATTTCTCTCATAATATAAGTAATACATATATATATATATTCAATTTCACTTTAACATGGATAAGTACTTTTTCAATTTAATATAATTAAGTGTTCACCAACTTAATTCATTTCAGATTTCATTATCATTCATGTCTACTTAATTCACACAGTAGATAGTATCACAAGTATATATATACATTCACTCTATTATATATATACAATACTGTACCCCGAGACTCAACTGCAGTGCATGCATACTCTGCTATTATGTCCGGGTACATCTCGTCGCTGTACAAAGGATTGTCGGTTTGGTATACCCCTCGAACCATATATAAGAAACATAAAGGAGGAGAACATAGTCCTAAGCCTTTGGTCTACCCACCCAAATGACCGTTCAATACCATTGTTTTCACACATGGAAACCCAACCTAAGTCCTATATTCGGAGGCACAAGTCAAAAATCCCCTCTAAGGCTCATCAGGATATGACTGCCCTCAATGCATAAACCTCCCATCAATAGCAAGTAGGCTAGGGATGTCATACTCATAAATCATCATATAGGTTTACACTCAACCTATATATACATATCAACAATAGGGTATACGCACATCCCATATTACAAGTCTCATACGTAGTATACTTATATCTCAAATATCCTACGTATCATGGTATATTAAACCTCAATTATATTAAAGGTACTCGCTCCACCTATGTATATATATCAACAAATGGGTATACTCTCATCCCATATGCAAATCCCACACGTAGTATATTTCAAGTTTATCCTATAAACTAATAATTCACATTTTATCCACATTTGTCATTACTCCTAACATCTCTTATTAACCAAAAGGATATAATTAATTATTCCAGTAGCTACCTTCAACCCATACTTATTGGTCCAAAATCCAGACGCATTATAATAAGCCCGGATTATATTTTAATTCTCAATAATCCTTTTTCTCGATAAAGTTACATTTTGCCCACAAATATAAAATTACAATTTGAGGTTTTTCTGCTCCGATTTTGAAAAAACTTAAAACTACAAAGTTGTGCAGAACGTGATTTTATATAAGAACTCGTGTGCACACTACCAATTTTTGCTTAAAACAGTCCTAAAATTATCGTACAATGTTTGTCCTTTTTCTACATATTTCTACCTACGGATTGTAACATAATGCATCCTAAAAACCTCAATCAAATGATCCCAAAATCCTTATAATTCATCCCAAATGATATACCCAAGTATGTACATAATTTATAACATCAAATCATATCAAAATCATCATGGAGTTTCGATTAGTCATGCTAATCCCATTTTAATTCAGAAAATCTGTATTTTATCATTCTTACTCAAGAACACGTATAACCCCCAAATTTCTTCATCAAATAAACCCAAGTTTCGTGATGTTAACACTAATATCAACAAGGTATTAATCCTACATGGTTTCCATTTCAAGGATTAAATCAAAATCATCAAAATTCATCATTGATTTATAAAACTTTAAAAAAAAAAAAATTCTATCTACCTTGGACAACATACATGCTATAGATTTCAAGAGTTAAAACACTTGCCTTTGATTTTTTAGGTCTGAACCTTTGGTTAAGATGATTCTATGGAGTTCCTCTCTTTTTCGGTCACTCTCCGGTGGCGGCGGTGGTGCAAGGTGCCTTTGTCCCTCGGTTTTCCTAGAACAACCCTTCCTCTCCTAGAGAAATTTTTCCCTTTCCTCAATGGTTGTCTCTTAGAGTTTTGGTGGATAAACCTTTGGATAACTCTTAACTTATATAAAAATACCCAAATTTCGTAAGTACTATTCATCTCCCAAGTAAAATGACCAAAATGCCTCTTTGGGGTGTCTATTCGGTTCCAAATTGACCCGAGACCCAAATCAAACCCCCGGGTAGACTTTTCTGACTATTTAAACCCCTACGGACACTTTGATGCACTCAAAACGACCATTAGAATGACATAAAAATAATTTACTTTTCATTACATTCAATTATAGTCCTAACACGACTCATACGCGCGTCCCGACTTAATTACCGTAATTATCGTATTTATAAATTTTGATAATTTTTATAAAGTCATAATCATTTATTACTTTAATCACTAAGTAATATTTAATATCAATCACATATTAATTTATTCTAGTAATATTCAATCCGGATTAATTCCAATTGTTTACATATAAATAATTTCAATTAATCCCCATTGATTTAACCCATTTACTTTTAATTTATCTCATTTTAAAAGTAATTAAAATACGAGGTATTACACTGGTGAAGGGAGAAAAATCCTCCCCAGATGCTATGAAGCCATGATCGACCAAGCAGCAGGTTCAAGCATGCTGGTATGTTAATAACTTGGAACTCAGTGATAGGATTGATAGGGTCACTTCTTCTCATTTTGAGAATAAAATCTTTCATTTATATTATATTTTAGGGTTTCTTGTTTGGAGCTTTGTCCCTACTCCTTCATTTCCTTTGGGGTTTTTCCCATTTTGTAAGTTAATATTTACCATTCATTGTCTTCTTTGTTGTATTTTATTGTTCTAGCGTAATTTCCTTTATTTTCTTCCCTTTCCATGCCTAGATAACTTGTTTTGGTTCATTATTTTGTTATTTAATTTAGTTAATTAGTTTATTTCTTGTCTTTCCTTATGTCTCTTAGCTATTTTAATTGGTGGGGTTACATTTCTGCCATTAATTTGTATTCAGCTCCGAAAGTTGGGTTTTGTGTAAAATTGCGTTTAATTAAAACCTCGCGTATCAAAGTTGGATTATTGCGTTTAACTTTCTTTGTCATGCAACGTTAGTGTTTATTGTGACAATCCGAATTTAATCCGCGTGTGATCATTTTCTATTAAATGTCTAATCTCGTAATTTTGGATTTTATTCCTTATTGTGTGATGTTTATGCTTAATTGAAATGCTCGGTTAAATAGCTTTCGAATTGAAATTCTAACTATGCGTTGTTTAACCTGGGGTGGGAATGTGATCCCAACTCTCGTTTTAGTTTTAACTTTTCCTTTTTCCCTTTTCACCATTTCCAACGTATCACCTTTTACACTTTTATTCTTGAAGTAATAAATCGATTAAAATCTATACGACATTCCTTGTGGATTTCTTACGATACCCGACTTACCACTATACTTGTATCTCAAGTGTAGTGGTAGTCTAGGTTTTTATATTGAGGCGGTGAATCGAAAACAATGACAGTGTTTCTACACGAGCACACGGTTCACGCCCGATCAAAAATGGCGTCGTTGTCGTTGATATTTTTGTTATAAATTGTAGTTGATTTACTATTTCATAATATTTCTTTTATTCATGTTTGTACTATTCGTTTTACCCTTTCTTTTTTACTTGTGCTAGATTGTTTTGAGAAATTGAAATTTTGATGCTTGTCGCCTTTATTGAATTGCCTATTTTAAAATGTCTCGCTATAACTCTTTAGATGTCCTTAATTGTTATGAGAATATTTTTTCAAGTTATACTCCTAAAACAATGAGAGAATGCCTATATATTCTTGAAAATGAGCACATTGAGCGTGAAATTCAAGAGTATGTAAGTAATCCATCATCGCCTTGTGAGGATACTTTCGGAAGCGGGGAATTGTTAGCTATGAGCAAACCGCAGAAAAATATGATATGTCTTCTTGTTGGTTTGATCATGAGTTAATGATAAAGGAATTGAATGACCAATATGAGAGTTCTAAGGCTTGGTTTTTATAAAATAAGGCCATGCTTGATGAAATCATTTATTTACACAACCGGGTTGAGGTTGAAACTTGCGTTTCACCTCCACCAATTTTTGAGGAAGAGATGATTGAGAGTGATCCAAGCACTTTCCAATTTCAACCTCTTATTAATTCTTTCGATTGTATTGAGGTTGAAGGTCCTTCCTTTCCTTTATTCCCTACTATTCCTAAACAATTAAATTTATCATAAGAACCGGTTGAAAGTCTTGAGGACTTTGAACAGATTCTTGAATGGGAATGTTATTTCGAAATGCTTCATCTCATGGGATATTCACTTGCACTATCCCCACCACCCCTTCCAATTGAAAAACCTTGAGGATGTGATTTTAATTTTCCAGAGCTCAATATGGTTTTGTCCCCCTTAGCATCCAAATCCCCCATCGTCCTTCTCAAATTTTTAATCAGTCATGGTTCATTTCGTATGCCTTCCGTTTTTCAAACGGAATTCATATCTTCCGGGAGGCATGTTTTCTTTGGAGGGTCCACCGTTGATCTTTCAAATTCACATCCCATTTTGGGTGGATCCTCAATTATTTAGACTTTTAATGTATAGTTAGTGTGAAGTCTAAATAGTAGGTTGTAAATAGTTAGCTTTTTATCCTTTCTTTCTTTAGTTTTTCTTTCCTTTTAGTTTAGTCTAATGTAATTAGTTAAACTTTTTATTATTGCTTTTTGTTATGCTCGGCACTAACTTATTTTGTAGATTCTTTGGACTCGTGCTTATCGGGGATCGCTCCAATTTGGGGTAATATCATTCTTTTCCTATCTTTATGTTGTGTTTTTAATGCACATTGAGGACAATGCAACATTTAAGTTAAGGGGTATAGGATATTCTACCCATTTCATGTTTAGTTCATGGATTTAATCACATGTTAGTTACAAAACATGCTTTTTGTTAAAAAATGAAAATTTTCAAAAATATTTTCTTTCTTTTTTCTCCTTTGTTGGGCATTTTTCCTTGTTTTCGATGAGAAATTTTAATAAATGCCCAACCCAATAGACAACTCATCGATAAATGTTCTCGATTTTAGAAGTTATTAGACTTTAGTCCTTAAATCATTGATATTATTAATAACTTCATGAATTAAACCTTAACCCATGAGCACATGCGTTTTTTTATTTTATTAATTTGGTTTAAGATTTTTATAACTCGATAATCTTTTTATGCATTGTATATACTTACACCGAGTGAGCTTTGTGATTTTCGTCATTTGTGAGTGTTATACACTTCTCTTTTCTCCTTGAAAACGTTGAATTCATCGGTAATCTCACTATTCTTTCATTTGATCGTTCATTAATTGAATTCATTTATGAAATGTGTTACTTGAGCATGATTTTCAAAGTTATTTTGACTCGAGAATTGCGTAAACTTTAGGAAATGATCATATTCCATCTTTGTTATATCACTCATATTGGCCTTGACCTCACCTTATATATTTTCCTTGTTAACCCCTTTGAGACTTAATATTAGCCTTTCGGTTTATAACCCCCAAATCCCATAATTAACTCCACATTGAAGTTATAAACCATATTACTTTACATACCTTAGTTTGGAATGATACTTGAGATTGAATGATGTTATTGTCTTGCAGTTGCAGTTAAGCATAAAAAGAGTGAGAAAAGTGAAGAAAAGAAAGAAGTGATAAAGAGAAGAGAAGTGAAAAACAAAAGAAAAAGTTAGAAAAAAAGAAAACGAAAAAGAAATAGAAAGTTTGTATATGTTGTATATAATGTTCAATAATCCTTATCGCTCTCCAATTTCATATTTAATGCTTGTTATGGAAATTATTTTCCAATTTTGAAATTTCCTGCAAGTTTCCATTATCCCAAGTTTTTCATCCCCGAACAGTTTGAATTCGTACATGTTTCCTTCATTTCATAACCCGAGCCTATCCTACATTACAACCCTATAAAGTCCTATGTGATCTTAGAGTGAGTTCAATTTAAAAGTTTAAATAGTTTTGATAATCTGTGAAAATGCATTTCGCCTCCTTTAATGAGCGGTATCTTTCATTGAGATTACATGTTTTTCAATTTATATATAGCGTTCTTCATTAGTGACATGTGCGCCATCTAGTTTCCATTTACATTTACTCTTTATGCCCGCTTGTCCCATATATTACCTCCCCTTTCATAGTGATTTAATTTATTGAGTGTAATTCCCTGTGAGGATTGATATATGCATGCTTTTATGTTTATCCGATTTATATAAGTTTTTGCCAAATCATATTTTGCATGTGCTCGCTCCCCTCCCACTTTTAAGATTTCGATTCGACGAAATTCGTTCTATAATGTTAATAACTACGGACTTTTGTGTGAATTAATTCACAATGCCAATAACATGTTGAAATCTTGTTCGTTATTGTTGAGCATGTCTTCTTTGTTAGTTTGGTCATATTTTGAGGAAACTATATGATGTTTGTGGGTTTCATCCCTGAAAACCCTCAAGAGACGACACTCGTCCACTAGGGTAACCTAGGAGTTTAATGTCTTATTACATATGATAAATGCAATCGTTCATCCACGAAAGTGGCATTTATCCCCTTTGTACATATCTATTTTTTCTGGTTTACCTGTAGTTCTTCTTGCTTTATACTTCATTGCAAGGTACTAGAAAAGTAATTTAGGGGGTGATTCGGCATGAATATTGTATTTATTCACCCTTATACTTATGCATTTTAGCCCCCTCGGGTACCTTAATTCATTTGAGTATTAATCCCGAACTCTTAAAAGTGGGAGGGGAGCGAGCACATGCAAAATATGATTTGGCAAAAACTTATATAAATCGGATAAACATAAAAGCATGCATATATCAATCCTCACAGGGAATTACACTCAATAAATTAATCCCGAACTCTATGATGTTTTTCGAAAAGCAACCAAACATCATATGTATAAGGGTGATGTTTTTTCGAAAAGCAAAGAAGACATGCTCAACAATAACGAACAAGTTTACGCCCTTTGGTTTCTCTTCTCATGGCCACCGATGGTGCATAATTCCGATGTATAATGAAGAAGTTATGACATTTTTAGGATGGTTTTGTCTTCAAAATCACACTCAAGTGCACATTCAAGGGAATTTTAGTCATTTTATCATTTGGGTTTTTGGCCGAATGTCTTCTTGGATGTTGTGTCCCTCTGATTATCTTCGCGTATCCTCCGATCGGGCCTAATTTTGAGTTATAATGAAGAAGTTATGGTATTTTTCGTATTGTTGATCAAAGCTGCATAATTGCAGACCTGCTAAACCGAATCGATTCGACCAAGGCCAAATCGATTCGATTCGATTTGGCACCAGAAACAAATTTTTTTATTTCCCCTATTTTTGAATCAATTTGGTCCTGCATATTTTGGAGTTTTCTTATTACTAGTTTTCCATTAGGGTTATTGTATAAATACATTCCTTCTCATTTTAAGAAGATATCTTTCATTTGTATTAGATTTTAGGGTTTTTTGTTTGGAGCTTTGGCCCTACTCCTTCATTTCCTTTGGATTTTTGCCCATTTTATAAGTTAATATTTACTATTGATTGTCTTCTTTGTTGTATTTTATTGTTCTAGCTTAATTTCCTTTATGTTCTTCCTTTTCCATGCCTAGATAACTTGTTTTAGTTCATTATTTAGTTGTTTAATTTAGTTAATTAGTTTATTTCTTGTCTTTCCTTATGTCTCATAGCTAGTTTAAAGGTCGAGGTTACGTTTTCGCCATTAATGGGTATTAAGATTTGAAAGTTGGGTTTTGTGTAAAATTGCGTTTAATTGAAACCTCGTGTATCAAAGTCGGATTGTTATGCGTTTAACTTTCTTTGTCATGCAACCTTAGTGTTTATAGCGATAATTCGAATTTAATCCATGTGTGATCATTTTCTGTTAAATGTTTAATCTCACAACTTTGGATTGGATTCCTTACTGTGTGATGTTTATGATTAATTAAAATGCTCCATTAAATAGTTTTTGAACCAAAATTCTAACTATGCATTGTTTACCCTAGGGAGGAAATGCAATCCCCACTCTTATTTTATTTAGTTGTAATTTAGTTTTGACTTTTCTTTTTTCCCTTTTCACCATTTCCAACATATCACCTTTTACACTTTTATTCTTGAAGTAATAAATCTATTAAAATCTATACGACATTCCCTGTGGATTTGTTACGATACCCGACTTACCGATATACTTGTATCTCAAGTGTAGTTGTAGTTTAGGTTTTTATATTGAGGCGGTGAACCGAAAACAACAACATTGCTTCTACACGAGCACACGACTCGCACCCGATCACCTATGTAAACATGTATTAGGAGTCTTTTAACCTAGATTTTATTAAGGGGAAGGTTAAAGAGATAGAGTAACATCTAGAGAAAGATTTATTGTTTTTCATGCTTACAACATCAATAAAGAACTTTATTTCTTTCAAATCTTGGTTTGTGTATGTTCTCGCTTCTCTACCCTTTTGGTAATATTATTTACATAGTTTCTTCTTATTTTTCATTCATCATGTCATCATACAACGTAAATAATGCTTGCATAGTTTGGTTTAACATGTCCGACTAGATAATTAGAGAGTTAGGGTACATGAACCCTAACCTAGGTTAATAAGTTGGATATAAAATTAGATGAAATTGTAGAGATAATTTGTAGGCTTGATATTTTATCAAGATGAGTATTATAGGTCTCTTAACTTCGTTTGTCCTAGGTAATCGGAGTGTTTAAAGGTTTAATATGCGTGTCGACAATCTTGTCATTCACGTTAAATTGTTTATTGACTAGACATTGTGCGAACTAAATTTCTCGTATGTTTTGTACTTTGAAAATTTTAATGCTTTCTTCTAATTATAAATACAGTTTTTGAAAATATTGTATCCAATGAAATTACGGATAGTTCGGGGGATCATTTTCCAATGCCATTTTTCTCACATAGTTAAAATCAAAAGTTTTTTATCTTTGCATATTTTAATTAATTCGCATTTGTTGATCAAGTTGCATTAGTTACGTAGAAGATTTCATCAGAACTCATCACCTTTTCCTTTCTTTTTCGTGAGTCGATCATTAAGTTTTAGACACCTTTCTTTGTAGTTTTTACGTTTCACGTCTTAGTCCTGAGTTTGATACCTGACTTGCTCGGATTTTTACTTACACGACTGGCTTACACTTAAGCATTAATTCACACGCGGTACAAACACTTAAGCCTCACTCTTGAAGTCCAATCATTATTGAACTCATTTGATCACCTAGATAAGAGCGATTGGAATGACAGGATAGATAAATTTCTTTTTTATGAATGTGCACCCGAGCCTTTCGAAAGTATGCTGAGACGTGAGATTTTATCTTTTAGTGACGAGATTGAGAAAATAATTCGAGTGTTTCCACCTGGTGACGCATGGTTTGTCATACCGCATTGTTATTTTCCACCATGTTCGCTGCGCCATTTGAGTTCACGGATAATATCGAGGACATAAATAGAGTATCGTTCTATTTGAAGCTCAATTTATCCATTCATGAGTTAGAGGGAAATCTAAACTTGGCATGTTAGTCGGAACTTCAGCATGATAGAATCTTCAAGTCTCACAATTTATGTTATGATGTGGTGGTGCATGTCGATAACTTCACTCACCTCATTTATCATGTGCCTCGAGGTGTCCATTCTTTCTATTGAGTCGATTCCCAATTGTTAAGACTTTTGATTTATGATGCGGGGAAGGTGGAGATGATTTTATCGACTCCTGTAGATGGGGTTGACTAGGTTTTAAGAGAGAGGTCGTCGAACCCCCGACGCGTAGGGGGTGATTTTTTTGTTGTATTTTTGAGTCGTGTGTTGGTGTTATATAGTGTTTTATTGCATTTTAATATTTATTTGTTTTAATTTCGCACTCTGCTTTTCTTATTTAGATTTTAGTCATTTTGCTTGAGGACAATGCAAAAGTCTAAGTTAGGGGGTAACAAGTGTGTCTTTTAAAAACGTCACAAAATTTTAAAATGCCGCAAAAAATTGAAAAATGTCAAAAAGTTAAAAAAAATAAAAAAAATCCAAAATAAAAAAAATTGAAAAATTTTGAAAAATTAAAAAATAGTTTTCTTCAAAATAAATCAAAACTGTAATTTAAAATTTTCAAAAATATCATTGAATTTTTGCTTGAAGTCTCAATTTGTAAAAACTTAATGCACTAAGCCGAAATTGATCAAAGATAGAAATTGAGCGAAAATTGATGACTTAACAAATAAGTGCGGAGATTTATTAACCTGGTTAGATTTCGAGCCTATCAATTTTTTGCTAGTATTTAAATCAATCCGAGTTAATAGTTAACTCAATATTCAATTCAACGTTTATATAAGCCGTTGAAGATCTCTAAATTTTTGTTTTGATCGATTATGGAAAACGAACGAGACATCGTCTTAAAAATGCACTATATATATATATTTAAATTAAAATAAATCTCGAGACGCATACGATAAAATCATTACTAATTCGGATAAATGAAGTTAGGCCATCGTTTGTTATCCAAAAATATTTGCCATAAAAAATCATAAAAAAATTATCCTTTTGCAAGCCACTTTGAGCCTAATAATTTATACCCTTTTCATTTGTCAATCCTAAGAACCTAATTTGCCCAGAGTTGTGAAAATCGAAAAATCCATATTAAGTCCAAATGGTGAAATAAAAAGGGGAAAGAAAAAAAATAGAAAAATGTTCAACAAAATATAGCCAAAAAAATTGAAAAATATGAAGAAAAAAAATTAAAAAAAAAAAGAGGAGAAAATGAGCAAATGCCTGAAAAAGTACCTAAGAACATCATAAGCAAATTTTTCAATAATCTTAAAAAGTCCTAATCGAGTTCAAAAAATAAAATTAATTACCATGTGGAGAGCTAAAACACGAAAAGATAATAAGAGAGATTAATTAGTGCGACTAAAAGATGATGTTTCCCATTTTTTAATGACCGTAACTCGTTCATGAAATCTTTTCACCTAAATAATTATGTCTTTCTATTTGGGTGCATGAATTTTTGTTCCTTTACATTTACTCTTTATATCATGCATACCAAGAGAAAATAGTCACATTTCGAGTGATTCGTTTGTGAGTGCATCCGTGAAAAATTGAATCAAAGCGAATTTTTGGAAAGTAACGTAGTGATCAATTGGTGAAAGTTAGTGGTTTAATTGTTGGCTTTGCGCACACACACACGCACTATGATTTGAGATCAATCGAATAAAAATTTGAAGTGATTATTTTTCTATAATTTAAATTGTATGGTTTTTAGTTATTTTGATATTTTTTCTTTGAGTCAAAAAATGAATTTTGTGGGTAAATTTACTGCAAATTCTCATGAGACACCTCTCATCCTACAAGGGTAGCCTAGGGGTTTAATGGTATGTTGCATACGCTAAATGCACTCACTTTCTCACGAAAGAGACATCATATCATGTTAGTTGTTCAGAATTCCATTTAAACTCATGCTCTTATTCTTTTACATTTCTCGAGACGAGCAACGTTCTAAGTTAGGGGGTTTGATTAGGAATAAATATTTCATATTTATCCCCTTAATTTCGGTTCTTTTATGGTCCCGTGCATTGAATTTAACCCAAATTTATCTAATATTTAACCTACGAACCCTTTTCAACAAGTATTTCATATTATGTGTATTTATTTCATGTTTTACAGGTAATTCGTGCAAGTGAATGGAAGAGAAAAATTGAAACAGTGAAAGAATCAAAAGAAAGAGAACTCAAGGGCATTATATAATTTTTCAATCATAACCCGAAAGAGGAGACAACTGAAAATTTCAAGAGCTTGAAGTTACACGTATACTGAAAAAATGGCACCTCAATCCGAGCTACGGTGAAGAAGTTATGCACGTCTGAGGTTGAGAAGAAAATCTAGTGGTAGAATTGTGAATAAGAGAACATCGAGCACACAAGGCATCACTTAGTACCCGAATCGGTGGGAGAACTGGTTCTCCATTAGTAATGCTCCAAAAATGTGACAAATTTTGTCACGCTTCATAACCATGACAAATTACCTGAAGCGAGATTTTTATTTTGACCTTATTTTTTAGCCTGTAGAGTTTTATGTTTTGAGGACTCTTCTAAACGACTTAGGGACCTATGTAAACATGTATTAGAAGTCTTTTAAACTAGATTTTATTAAGATTAATGTTAGATAAGTAGAGGAACATCTAGAGAAAGATTTATTATTTTTCATGCTTGCAAATTTAATATCGAGCTGATTATTTCCAGTTTATTTCTTTCAAAGATTGGTTTGTGTATGTTCTCGCTTCTCTACCCTTTTGGTAATACTATTTACATGTTTTCTTCTTATTTTTCATTCATCATGTCACCATATAACTTAAATAATGCATGCATGGTTAGGTTTAACATGTCAGACTAGATAATTAGAGGGTTGGGGTACATAAACCCAACCTAGGTTAATAAGTTAGATATAAAATTGAATGAAATTGTAGAGATAATTTGTTGGCTTGATATTTTGTCGAGAAGAGTATTATAGGTCTCTTAACTTCATTTTTCCTAGGTAACTGGAGTGTTTGAGGGTAGAATATGCATGTCAACAATCATGTTATTCACGTTAAATTATTTATTGACTAGACATTGTACGGAGTAAAATTCTCATACGTTTGTACTTTGAAATTTTTTATGTTTTCTTCTCATTATAAATACAATTTTTGAAAATCTGTATCCAATGAAATTACGGACAGCTCGGGGGATCATATTCCAATCCTATTTTTCTCACATAGTTAAAATCAAAAGTTTTCAATCTTTGCATATTAAAGTTAATTCGCATTTTTTATTAGGTTGCATTAGTTACGCACAAGATTTCGTCAGCACTCATCACCTTTTCTTTTCTTTTCCGTCAGTCGTTCATTAGGTTTTAGGCACCTTCCTTAGTAGTCGTTACGTTTCACGTCTTAGTCCATGAGTTCGATACCCGACTTGCTCGGATTATTACTTACGCGATCGGCTTACACTTGAGCCGTATTCATCCGCACTAGAGACACTTTTTGAGTTGTGTTACTAAAAATTGATAAAAGGGAGTGTCAAAATGCAAATGTTGGATTTAAAAGTGTTGATTTAATAGAATGTCCATGCATTTGCAAAGAATAGTTATCTTTTCCGTAAGTTCCACATGATCAAAATCCTCCACCTTTTCAAACTCTAAGCGTATAAATTGTATGGCCTTGAGTTTATTATTTTTTGCATGACTCCTACACCCCGTGTCCTCCCCTGCCATTGGTTCTCTTGTGACAAAATGTCATCTTCTAACGAGGCTTGATTTGATGAAGTTTGGCTTCTTTTGATCTCATTAAGAATTTATTGAAACAACATATTCAATCAATTAAATACTTTAATCAATGAAATGGTTATTTGAATTACAATTTATATCACAAAACGCACCATTTTATCTATAGTTTTTTAATGTAAAATCCCACTATTTTGCCTACGGGATTCAATATAGACTTACAAGCACTCAAGCTCTCGTCTTAGTGGATCCTTAAGTTTGTACAAAATCAAAATGCATCAACATAAATATTAATATTGATGCATGCATTTAAATTTAAAATGATAATATCTTATAAAGATACCACATACTCTGCCTTTTCAGCACATGGCATTTGGCCTAGATAGTGGATGCTAGAATTCTTAGCCCTATATATTTCCCCATCTCCATTTCTTGTACTTTGGCCTCTGTCACTTTGCGAATAAAAAATTTAATCCAGTGATGGATCTAGATAGGTAGATTTTCTAGCAACTTACCCTTCAGTGCCTTTATGTCGTTATTGTCCAGTCCGGTAACATGAGCACTACAAAAATTCTTTCTCTATGTTTTTATCTATGAGGAATGATCATGAAGTACCTCCGGCTCTTTGATGAATCAGGATCCAGAACTCTCGTAATATTTTTTTGCCACAAACCCTCTTTCTTAATTTCATCATCCTCGTGCCAACTACTGTAAAGGAGTCCAATATGTTGCTTCACTATCTCCCTAGTATGCTTACATGAACACCACTGACATTAAAGATAACCTATAAGAGAGTATCATTCACCGATTGTGCATGCTACCTCGAATTAGAAGGTGCAACATTTGCGGATGAAGGCCCACTCCCACCATGTTTTTTACTAATGCTTGCTATTTATTGCATTCATATAAAATTATGCATCAACAATTTTGTACAATAATAAATGGTGACATGTATACAATATCTTTCAAATTCAAAAACAATTTCTACATTTTCAGCGTACTTTAAAAGATACCATAATATCACCATGTCATTATAATCGTACTCCATCATTTTATGCAACATCTATATTGGCCATGTCAACAGAAGCATGTTGATAATTTAATTTCTTACACTAAACATAATGGTTAAATGAAAACATTAAGTCATTTTTTTTAACTTATATTAGGTCATTTGTAAGGGAAAATTTCCAATTCAGTCTATTTGTAGCGTTGGCTTAATTTCGAACAACACTACTTATGTCATAGGATAGTAGTTTGTTATATCATTTCAAGACTATGATGTTTGAGTTGAAGACGTAGCGGCCAAGATTTTGAAGACGTAGCGGCCAAGATTTTGAAGATTACATCATTGTCGGTTTATGTGCCGAGCATTTACGTCATCAACATTTGAATTTCAAGGTCTTTAAAGGTATGAATGCATTTAATATATATAAAAACTTGGATATATTTTTTATGGGTGTCTTTTAATAAACTTTTGTCATAACGACTTTTTATTTTTCTTAGAAAATCATTTTAAAACTTTGTATAAAAGTTTTTGGGCTTAAAAAGCATATTTTGGATTTTCTGAAATGTCGTTCAAACGATAATTTTTCTCGTTCAAACGAGGTCTCGTTCGAACGAGGTATCGAACGAAAATTGACTCCCTTTTTTTGTTTTCTCTTCAAATAGTTAATTAGAATGACATCGTTTAAATGAGATATCTAACGAGATTTTTCATTTTAACCATGTTTTCTCGTTAGTAGCTCGTTTGAACCAAGTCGTTCGAATGACATTCAAAAGTCGTTCGAACGACCTCGCGGTTTTTTGTGCAGTTTCGTCGGTTTTAATTTTTAACCGCCAACTTTCCCACTAACTTTTTACCTGCTTTATTAAGTGCGGGAACATTATTTTTCAGTAGACTTTTTCAGATTTTCCAAAGGCCTTTGAGAGCCAAATTCCTAAACTAAAAAGTTCCATTTGTGTTGTTGATTTTCAATGGATTAATTTCTACCAAAACACCGGTTTACGCCCATAGTTTGGTTTGATCCAAGTTCAGATATATATTATTTGTTGTGAAATCATCTTTTGGCACCGAGTATTTTCTCATCCTAAAAAGATAAAGTTTCATGCGGTGGATTCCATTCGTTTGAGTTACGGTACGCATACGAAGAAAGGCTTAGTGTGTGGTTGACGGTAGCTGAGCCCCATCGGTGGATTCCGGGATATTAATGGACTCCAACGTTATGTACTAGACGAAGGTTGAAGAATGAAGGAGGGTCAAGTCTTAAAGGGTGTCGAGTCGCTGTTGTAAGGTTTTTTGTCGTGTCTTTTGTAAAAATATCGTACTTAGTGGATTTTTAGGTTGGGTCGTCCGAGGTTTTTTTCGTCGTGGGTTTTCCTCGTACGCCGTGCCTTATGTGTGTTGTGATTTCTTTTTATCTTGCAAACTCACTTAGATGCATGTGTAGGACTAAAAAGATAAAAAAAAATTGGTTTAATCACAACTTTAGTGTAATTTTAGTACTAAATTAAGTTTAGGTAATTTTAATTTAATTTAATTCAAGTTGGCATAATTAATTTGACAAAATGCATGCTTAAGTTTGTTTGGCATAATTTAGATCTTGAATTGGATTAAATTTGTGCTTAAGTGGAAATTTAATAATTTGTTTGGTTTAATTTTGTTTCACTTTAATTTTGAAATTAAAAATTTGTTTAGAATTTAAATTTGGGATATTCAGGGACCATCGCCCTTTTCAAGTGGTATCAAATCGTTTTTATCCCCTTTAAATTGCTATTAGAGCAGGAATGCTAAATTAACGTGTTAAGATCCTTTGTCAAAAAATTTACTTTAAAATGGAAAATTTACCTTTTGCAAAATTTTCTATTTTTGATAGTTCCAACTATGCGTATTGGAGAGCGCGTATGAGATCGACACTTAAATCCTTAGATTAGGGGATTTGGCTATCAGTAGTTAAAGTTTGGACCCCACCAATATGTTTAGAAGGAGAGGTTCGTGTACCTAAACCCATAAAAAGATGGAGTGAGACTGAGCTTAAGTTAGCTAATTTTAATTATTGTGGTTTAAATGGGCTTTTTAGTGCGGTCTCATTGGATGAATTCCGTCGGATTATGACATGTGAAACGTTTAAGGAGGCATGGGATAGATTCCAACTCACCCATGATGGAACAAGTGTCGTTAAATCTTCGAAAATCCAAAACCTCACACTCAATTTGAAACCATTAACATGTTAGAAAGTGAGACATTTGATGAGTTATATGCGAGATTGTCAGATATTGTGAATTCAATCTTTAATTTAGGAGAAAAGATACCCGACAACTGTGTCATAAAGAAAATTTTGAGGTCATTACCCGATAGGTTTATTCCCAAGGTGGTCGTTCTAAATTCTTTAGGCACTTTAGACTCTACGAAACTAGAAGAGCTTGTAGGTGACTTACAAACCTATGAAATTGACATGTTTTCCTCCAAGGATGAGAAGAAAAAAGATAATGGCATAGCTTTGAAAGCCCGAAAGGAGTGAACATCAGTTTCGAATGATGAGTTTGAGATTGACTAGGAAGATATGACTTTGTTTGCTAGGAAGTTTAGAAAATTTCTCAAGACTAATCAAGAGAAACTTAAAAATGATTTTAAGAAGTATGAAAAGTCTAAGCACAGTAAAGCCGAGAGATTCCCTAAAAATCATAATGAAGATCTTAATAGGGATGATTCAAATAGTTTTTATAGTTGTGAGGGTTATATCCATAGGGCATTTATGTCCTACTAAGCTAAGAAAGGAGGGCAAGCAACCGATTTCATATAATGCCACCTTTAGTGATAATGAACCGAAAGAGGGAACCGATTCCACCATTGAGCACAACTTCACCACGTTCTTGGAAAGTCATGTGAGCATTGACAATGCATCTTACCATGAAGATATACCTTTACATAACACTTTCGAGGCCATTGTTTGTGAATCCCAAGAGTTTGGTGGTAAAGATAGTGGAAAAGAGAGTGAGAATGAAAAAGAGGTAAAGGAGAGTGAACTTTAAGTGGACTTTTGTGAGTTGTATGAGGAATCATTAAAATTAAAAGGGATAACTTAAGGTTAAAAGCTAAAATGAGAGAATATGTCATGGCTAATGATGAGAGCGTTTTAGTTGAAGACCTTAAGGCACATGAGAGAACTCTTCGTAAGAAGCTAGAGTACGTAGAAGGTGAAATAGATAGCATAGAGGTTAGATGGAGGCTATAAAGAAAGAGCTTCTCGAGTTTAAAGAGAGTAGGTGTTTACTTGAGTCTTAAATAGAAGAACTACAAGAGAAATTGAAAGACTCAAGTCAAGTCAAATTTGATTTGGAGTGTAGGTCGGAGAAATTAGATAAAATCTTAGGGACTGTCCAAATCCAAGACGATAAGTGTGGTATTGGCTTCGAAACTCAAGATACTTCCGTTAATAAAGCCAAAACCATAGTTTTGAGAGAGTCGTCTAGTAACACTTTAAAAGATCAATCATTAGGTCACACTTCACGCCATGTTTTCATTTGCACACATTGTGGCTGGAAGAGGTACCTTAGGAAATTTTGTTTTGATCTTAAAAATGGTCCTAGAAAGTCAAAGGGTAAAGTCATCAAGGTCACCAAATCCCGAGAGCGTCGTATTTCACTTGTGTGGTTTAGGTGATCCGATTTAGAGGCTTTATATGATAGAATTTATGATTCTCATTTACTTTCACATGATTCCTCGCTTGCTAAATTTAAAGGTTGATTGTGTTTGTTTTGTTTGCATACACTAGCTTTTGTTCCTCATGATATATTCTTGCTAGTTGTATGTTTGTTTGTCATTTTCTAGTATTTGTTTCATCATATATGTGTTGCTAGAAATATGACTTATGTATTTTTTTTGTATTTAATTTTTATTTATTGTGTCTTAGTTAACAAAAATACAAAAAGATTTTTGTTTTGTCTTTTGGGTTATCTTTGTGTTTGTTTAAAAAATTTAAAAAACTCAAACAGATTTTCTATTTTTGTATCTTTTAATTTTACACATTTTATATATGCTATACATGTGTTTGAATCCAATATGATCCCCGTTTTCATGTGGCTAGAACTTTTGGTTAAGATTTTCAATCCTTAAAGTGTTCTTTATCATGCTTGCATGGAGTAGTTTGACTTTGACTTGCTTAATGGATTCTCTTTTTATATGCCTCGATTCACACATGCACGATCTCATTTGATCTTTAACTTCAGATGTATATTTGAGCTAAGTGAGATCTTCTCCTATCGATTTAGTCATCTACATGTTGCTATGACTATGGAGGATTTGTGCATGTAAGAACCATTTCCTGGATTTAAAAAAATAGAAAATATGCATCCGGTGTAGTTGTTTATCAATGGAATCGGGCTGCGAAATACAAAAATTACTTTGCGTGAAAAGCCACCATTGAAATATGGCCTAAAAATGTGGCATTGTTAAAACTAGTCAAGTCCAAAGTAGTTGAGTTTGATATGAACATTCAAAACAAAAGAAAAAGAATATTATGTATGAGGAAGTTTGGATGGATATATCAACGGGTTTGCACAATGACAATGTATCCTAGTTATGCTATTTTTATCATGACTCTAATGGTTTGAAGAATCATCAAAATTCTAAACATGTGTGCATTGTGTATGTTTGTTCCTTGAGTTCACTTTATCTTATCACATGAGGCTATATTTAAGTTTGATAAAGTTTTGCAATCAAATAAGAACTATGTGAACATATTTAAGTGATTGGGTCTTAATTCTTTTGTTTATAGTTCACACCCTTTCATTTCCGTTTATCACATGTTATTTAGACACATTTTTGTAATATGAGTGTGGAAAGTTTAATGTATTTTATGTCGTGTGTAGTGTATATACCTATGTATATGTGCGTGTGTGTTATTGGTATTTTTTTTTGTGTGTATATATATATATATATATATATATATACGGTATTTTTTTATTTTTGAGTCTTTGCCTTGCCATCTAGTCCATGTATGATTCATGTTGAAATAACTATTCATCTTATTGCGATTGATATCTCATGATCATATTATTTTATTCTGTTTGGTATCGTTTTTCTATCACATCATAGTTGGTATTTATTAATCTTTGTGTTGGATTAGTTGCTTCTCATGCCATGTGCTTTATTATACTTGTCACTCTATTCACCATTGCATGATATACTTGTTTTTCCTTTATTCATATCCCTTATTTCATTTAGAGGGGGTATTTGATTTAATTGGGGAGAAATAGGTTATTTAATGCATTATTGTTGTCTATTCCTGAACAAAAAAGGAGAGAAATGGTATCCAAACCTTTTATTTTGGGAGATATAACTTAGGAGCAGACGTCGCTTTCTTAAGTAGGCCATGTTAGACAAAGAGGGAGTATTTAATTATGTCATTTACCTTGTTATATTCCCTATGCGTTTAATGGTATGTTTAAGTGTGTGCAGGTTGGAAATATTTTAAAGCGACAAAGCATTTCATCCCATATGTTTAGTCAAGCGTCCATATTTTTTATTTTGGGAGGGTTGTGTCCTTCTTAGAAGAGCTTGACGACCCATAGGATTTTTTATTTTGGGTTTTGTCCCGGAATAGCCAAAAGGGGAGATTTATAAGGGCAAATTTTCAATCAAGTCTATTTGTAATGTTGTCTTAATTACGGACAAAACTAATTGTGTCATAGGATAGTAGTTTGTTATATCCTTTCAAGACTATGGCATTTGAGTTGAAGACGCAGCGGCCAAAATTTTGAAGATTATGTGCCAAGCATTTACGTCATCAACATTTGAATTCCAAGGTATCTAAAGGTATGAATGCATTTAATATATATAGAACCTTGGATATATTTTTTATGGGTGTCTTTTCATAAACTTTTATCATAACGACTTTTTATTTTTCTTAAAAAATCATTTTAAAACTTTGCATGAAAGTTTTTGGGCTTAAAAAGCATTTTTTGGATTTTCTGAAATGTCGCTCGAATGGTTCGAATGAAATATCGAACAAGGTATCGAACGAAAATCGACTATCTGTCTTCGTTTTCTCGTTAGATAGTCGTTAGAATGACATTGTTCGAACGAGATATCTAACGAGACATCTAACGAGATTTTACATTTTAACCCTATTTTCTAGTTAGTAGCTCGTTCGAACCAAGCCATTCGAACGATATTCAAAATTCGTTCGAACGACCAGGAGGTTTTTTGTGCAGTTTCATGAGTTTTAATTTTTAACCATCAACTTTCCCACTAACTTTTTACATTCTTCATTAAACGCGGGAACAGTATTTTTTAGTAGACTTTTTCAGATTTTTCAAGGGCCTTTGAGAGCCAAATTCCTAAACCAAAAGGTCCCATTTGTGTTTTTGATTTTCAATGTATTAATTTCTACCAAAACACTAGTTTACACCCATAGTTTATTTTTATCCAACTTCAGATATATATTATTTGTTGTGAGATCATCTTTTGGCACTAGGTATTTTTCTCATCCCAAAAAGAGAAAGTTTCATGCGGTGGATTTCGTTCGTTTGAGTTATGGTATGCATACGGATAAAGGCTTCGTGTGTGGTTGATGATAGCTGAGCCCCATCGGCGGATTCCGAGATGTTGGTGGACCCCAACGTTATCTACTACGCAGAGGTTGAAGAATGAAGGAGCGTCAAGGCTTAAAGGGAGTCAAGTCATTATTGTAAGTTCTTCTGTCGTGTCTTTATAAAAATACCGTACTTAGTGGATTTTTAGGTTGAGTTATCCGAGGTTTTTCCCGTTATGAGTTTGCCTCGTACATCGCGCCATTTATTTTTATCTTACAAACTCACTTAGATGCATGTAGGACTAAAAAGATAAAAATTGGTTTAATCACAACTTTACTGTAATTTTAGTGCTAAATTAAGTTTGGGTAATTTTAGTTTAATTTAATTCAAGTTAGCATAATTACTTTGGAAAAATTCATGCTTAAGTTTGTTTGGCATAATTTAGAACTTGAATTGGAGTAAATTTTTGTTTAAATGGAAATTTAATCATTTGTTTGGTTTAATTTTATTTCACTTTAATTTGGAAACAAATTAAAAATTTATTTAGAATTTAAATTTGGGATATTCGGGAGCCATCGCCCTTTTCAAGTGGTATCGGAGCATTTTTATCCCCTTCATCATTTATGTAACACCCCGCCCGCCCGGGGAGAGCGAACGGAGCGCTAATGCGATAAAATAAATCCAAATCCACAAGTGACAAGGTATAGAGCATCTAAATAAACCCACAATAATATAAATCCACTAATCTCAATCTCTTCAATTACAATAAGTCTCTCGAATTAAAATTACAACTATCTAACTCGAATAAAAATATAAATCTCCAAAGCTCTATACATCAAAATAATACAAATCTTTCCCAAACAATCCTCGCTAAAATCAATCTCCATAGCACCCCAAAATCCGCGCTAACCTGCCACTAAAAGAAAATATGGGTAAGTACACAATATGACAAGAAAGATGCTCAACAATTATATTAACGATGAACAAAGCGTAACAACACGAGTACGAATATTCAAATCAAAATGCAAATCTCAAAGCATTTATCAATATAATTTCTCAACAACACTTTAACCGGGTCACCAGGCCTCACCACATCCGTATATGCTTTATCAAGCCATAGGCCGGGAAACAGGAATTTTGGCGGGTGCCCAACATCCGTGCCATATTAAAATCTCATGACAACGTGCTCATCAACAATATAATGATACCACATGAATCAAAATAATTTCAACAATTATTTTTCAGATTTCAATGAATTTATCAATTCAAATATGAGTTCAATTAAACAAGAATTCAAAGAGAATGACACTCGCGAGATTTAAGGAGCATATTGTGTAAAACCCCATACCTCAAACCATGATGAGAAACCAATGATCACATCCTCAAGATTAACACAAAAGATCTACAGAATATTCTCCAAGAACCTCCAACAAAAATAGCCCCAAGAACACCTCTAATCTAAGGTTGGAACTCACAAATATCAAGGGTCAATGTATATATAAAAAGAAGAGGAATATAAAATATATTTGCTGCCAAAATTTGTGCCAAAAGTATGTTAAAAGGTTGCCCACGACTTCCTTTTATAATGCAAAGAAATGAAGAGTTGGAATCCAAAAGACTCATTTAAATAAGGCAAAGAAATGAAGACTAGGAAGTCAAAACAACTCTTGAAAATTACTTAATGTTCGCCGACTTAGAATTCTAAGAGTTAAAAACATTTAAAAATAATTTTAAAAATTCGTTTTAACTCCGATTTCGAAACCGTTTGAAATTCTCGCCTTTGAAAAATAATAACCAACATATTTGAGCTAAAAATAATTTTATCAAAAACTTTATTTTTCCTCTTTATTTTGAAAATACCCCAAAAATTACGCGGGTTATTACAATTTATTAATATTTTGCATTTCACACTTTTGGATGTGTTGTTACCATTGTGCCCCCTCAACGCACTAATATGGGTCCACAATAATGATTAGGTATTTATGTTGATTTTGATTCACCTACTATTATTGGAGATCTTGAAGATTTAATAAGTGATGTTACTACCACATGCTTTACGAATTTTTATTATGATGAGGTAGTTTTCTTGTCATTTGATTAGAGACCAATGTGAACTTACTTGGAATACACCAAATTATTCTCATATTAATCCTTGCATTTCTTAATATGTAACAAAAGCGTCAAGGATCACTCATTTCCAAAACACTAAAATAAATTGTCTCGTGAATTTTTGCATGGATCAAAAGTTATAATATCATATATACCAGCTTAAATAATCCCGCGCGAGTTTATATTCAAGTTGAGAAACCTATACTTATATAAGGTATGCTTAAAGGGTGGGCGACCATTTGGTGCAAACGATTCAATTCTTCACAAGAGAGGGAAAACTGACAATCTTGAAAATATTATAAATAGAAACTTCATAATATCTAAATAAATTACTCCAAAATAAGAACAATTTCTTGGAAATACATAGTAATCTGAAGCCATTCATGTACCTTTAAATAAATACATTTATATAGATTATCCATGCACAAGAGAATTGTGGAACCGTAAAGAAATTATCATCAATTAAATATTTTCCTCTAATGTAACTATTGCAATCATAGCAACTAATGATATCGAACCTCACTCTAAAGATTAATGTCGAAAAAGATATGATTGGAAAAAACGGAAAGACAAAATCCAAAAATAATTGGATTCACTTACATGACAAGAAGTTTTGAACATGTATTATAGACACCTAAAGATGTAAATCCTGTAAGATACAAATGTTTATTTGATTTGAAACACAATGAGAAAATTGAGGTTGTTTGATATGTAGTTAGACTTATTACACAAGTTTTTTCATAGAAACTTGGGATTTATTATGAAGAAACCTACTAAATTATAACGGATGCAGTTACATTTCAGTATTTAATTATTTTCGTAGTCTCATAAAGACTCAACATGCATCTAATGAACATGGTAATGAAAGATCATTGGAAAAAATACTCCAAAAGAGATTACAAATAAAGCATTAATAATTCTTAACTATCTACAAAGTAAACATTAGTAACTAAACAATCTAACAACTCTGAGATACTTGTACTCCATGAATTAAGACAATGTGTCTAGTTGAGATCTATAATCAACTACGTCAGAAGTGCATGAAAATTATCTTGAGTCACAAACTTTAAAATAGTGTACAAAGACAATGTTTTTTGTATTGCCGAATCAGATGAGGATATATCAAATGTGACGGAAAGAAACACAGTTCACCAAAGTTTTTCTACACGTATGAGCTCCAAAAAAGTGATGAAATTGATATTCAATATATTTTTTCAGATGATAACCCTATTGATCTATTCACTAAATATTTTTCACCATCAACGTTCAAGAAGTTAGTACATAGTATCATCATATGACGAGTCTATGATCAATATTATTAGACTAAGGCCTTTTTATCGTGGGGTATTATGTTTTTGTACATTAATACCTTATGTACTCTTTTATCCTATGTATTATCCCATTTCATTTTCCTGAGAAGGATTTAAGGAAGCATTATACAACCCATGATGGACACTATTTTTGGGTATCCAAGGGGGAGTGTTATAACCTAGAGTTGTAAATATGTGTGAATTCATGTAATACCCTCCAAGTATAGAAGCACAACAAAGTAAATCTATATCCAAAAGGTGTTAAGAAAAACTCGTAATCACCTTTTTCATTATCTTATTGTTGAGTAACCTAACGGATATATGCTCGCTCATCAGCTTATTCATACCTTTAAAAAATCTTAAATGCTAGTATTTTGAAAGATACAAATGAAATAAATACAAGAATTTGTAGAGGATTTTCATCTTTTTATGTGTTCCATTTATATCATACTTAATACTTTATACAATGGGAAATGAAGTTCACACTCTTTTTTTCAAATTTTAGTTGAGGGTGTCTCATTTATTCCTTAATAAATAATGTATAGTCCCTAAAAATTTATTTAATTTAATTTTAGATCCACATTATTAAAAACTAATAAAACGTCTCAAAGGTACATTATAAAAAATTTAGTGAGTTTTCTTATGACAATTAGAAAATTGGCTTGTTTCATGTTAATTATCAGTGATGACATGCTAGTATTACATTAGCATTTTTTGCGAGGTACCAAAAAGTGTTGACATAATAAAATCATGTCATCACATGTGATATTGCAGCAACATCACATCGCCATTTTTAGGTTACATAATAAGGCTGATGTGGCTCCGTTAATTGCATAACAATGCCTTTATTTGGGAGTATGTTGCCTTAAACCCCTCTGGATCAATAATTTTGTGTACAACCAATTACTTTTGAACTTTATGTTGCGATCTTTAAATTTAATATAACATAGTTTGCAGTCCCAAATGTCATATTATGACATTGTTATCTAACAATATAAACGTGTTATATATATTTTATGAAAAGTAATTGTACTAATTAGGAAAAAAAGATTACAATAGAACAACTTTGACCATAACCATTGGCCCAAATAACAAAAGACCTAAAGGCCAAACAATAAACCCAAGCCCAAACCAAACAACACAAACCAATAAAAATGTGTCGCAGTTGGAACCCTATCCCTATTAAACCAAAAAATCAACATGTGTGCTGACTGTCGAACCCACATTCAATAAAAATGCTCCAACAGAAACTTTGTCCCTCAAAAGAAAAGGATGATATGTAGGGACGTCAATTTAACCCGACCCGTAGGAGCCCCGCCCCTGATGGAGAGGGTTTTAAAACTCGATTAATGAATTAGGAGTGTGTATGGGTTTAAACAAAAATTCGTTTATTAAATGGGGCGGGTTAGGAGTTTGTTTAAATAAAACCACCCCGCCTCGCCCCGTTTCACTTATGCCTATATTAATACCCTTTATATGTATATTAATTACAATTAATTACAACTAATACCCTTTATATGTATATATATATACACACACACACACTAAAAAAACTTTATATGTATGTTAATTTTATAAAAGATCCATATGGAAAACATGGATTGATAATTGGGGGGCTGTCTCACATATTGAAATATGAACCATTGTAGACCTCTAAGACTATAATGTAATATTTTTAATTTATTATTTTTAAAATTATCCCGACCCGAAAAAGCCCCGACCCGCCACGTTTATTAAATGGGGCGGGTTAGGATTTAATATAAATGAAAACCGCCCCACCCCGTTTATTAAATGGAGAGGGTTAGGATTTTTGAAAACCTCTCCCAAACCCTCCCCATTGCCATCCTTAATGATATCCCAGGTCATCAACTATTAAACACACCCCCACGCCATCAAAGAAGAAACCCACACTGGAGAAGAGTTTATAAGACACCAAGATGGAGGCCAAAGACGAACTTCCAAGATCAAGATACTCTGATATGAGAGGATATCGACAAACCCAGAACCCCATATCAGTGGCTCTCTCTACTACAAAAAAAGCCTCCATTAACATAGTTGTACACATATTACTATAGGCAATACTCTTGCAGACCACCTAAGAAGAATAAATCAGCAACATGCAACCACAAAAATAGCTATATCCATCTTTCCAATTTCTTTTCTGTCTATGATTTGTAATTTATTCTTTCATTCCTTCAATTATCTCAAAAATTGAGGCTAAAGTTTGGCATGTAATAAAATCCCCCTCCATTTGTGTGTTGTGACTCCCTCTCCCCGTCTATGTGTCATGCCTTTCTTACTAGGTCTTTAGAATGCCTCGTGATATCCCCCACCCCTTAAAAATGTCATAATTTTCTCTATTTCTTTATATATTATTCCATCTGCATTGTTTTAGTTGAATACATTTCTCAATCTTACCAATCACACCATCAAAATCTCTATGAATATGTTTAAAGATACGACTATTTATATCTCCCCATATATGGTAGATAGTGTAACACCCCGCCTAATTAAATACCGGGTGGCCAGTCCCATACCAAATTAAAACAGAATATACAGTTGGCTTATTCTCAGCATCACTGTCGAAAATATTCACAACTCACCCAATACCCAATTAAGCTGGTGTTAAAAACTTTTCAAATTTTAATTTCAACAAAAAACATTTTTAGTTTACAAATAACACTACACATATTATTCTACAACACTAATAACCGAACAGATAACACAAAAGAATTTAAATGCAATTGGAATAAACATTCCCAAATAATTATCCAATACAGTAACCCCAACAACAGTAAATGTATTAATACGACACGAATAAAAGAGTATTTGACTACGATAGAAAAGAGATAACTGAATTTCTTGGGGCGACATGCCCGAACTAAAAGAATACTGTGAATCAAAAGAAGATAGACGTCTAAGAAATACTCCATAGCTCATCATAATCCACTAAAGTTGGCGTCCATGCTACTGGAAACCTGATATAGAAGGTACAATAGAAAAGAAAATATGCAAGGAAACGGGTCAGAGCCCGATGTGAAAATGATTTTTAAAACAACAAGTATTTAACAAGTGCAATAAAGAAATTATTACTTACATGTTAGTACCCATACACTCACTTCCTATTCTCACCTCTCATCTAGAGTGCACGCTTAACGAATCCTATTAACCTCCTAGTTAATGGTTCCTCCTCACTAGTTTCCATAATATGATTCCATCCCATATCATAACCCCGTATGTCCCATACCATACGTAGTACAATCGTTCTTATACATTTCCCATTAACATGAATAATTTCTCATTAACATGAATTAATCTTTTCAAATCTATAAGAATAAACATGCAGTAACTTAATTCAATTCCTTTCTCAATTCACCTTCATTTACAATTATCACACCGTAGATTAATCAAACCACTTTATATACATACATTTAATTCATTATATATCTATATATATACATATATAATACGGCACCCTGAGTCACAGCTGCGGTGCAATACATTACTCTGCTATCATGTCCCAATATCGTTGATCGCCGAATAGGGGACTAAAGGTTCGGTAAGGATTCCTCGAACAACAAACAGCATACAAATTGGAGGCGAACATAGTTCTCGTATCCATGGGTCACGCACATACCTACATTCCCATAGTCAGCAAACTTATCAACTCCTTGATAAGTCTTTCATAGACCTATGTTCTCGGGCGACAAATCAAAGATCCCATGAATTCATCAGGATATGACTGCCCTCACGTGCAAAACTCCCGTCGCTAGTAAGTAAGCTAGGTATGTCATACACATAAATCATCAATCAATCAAATAGGCATTATCATACATATAATATAATATCAACAAGGTACTCACATTATGCTAAGATAGTTCCCATACGTAGCATTATATCTCTTTAAATCCCACGTATTAAAATATCATAACTTTACTTCGTAATTTAATTATCCCCGAGCCACACTCATTACTCAAGGTTCAATATAGGTTTTCCTCAACATTTTATTCAGTAAGAAATCACTAATATCCTACTGGTCCATCTCATCTTATCTCCCTAATTACCACGAATTAAACTCTCCTTTAATTAGGGTTATAACCGATTGTTTCTAATCTCTTATAAACACATATTTTATCAACTAGGATTAAATACCATCATCACATGCCTCATAGTCTATAGTGTTTCATTCACACTATATGACTTATCAACAAAATCAACATCCTCGCATCCTATAACATCTCTCCACTCCCGACGTCGTAAGGTTCATGCGCGGAGCGTCTCGCAAAGCGAAATCCAAACAAAGAACCCCTCCAATACACTACTACTTAACTATTTCGGTCGTGGAGGTACGTCAACTTCAAATACGCAATCGGAATAACCTCATCCCCTCTTTCAACCAAATGTGGTATGAACTCCCATCTCTAACCAGGAGCCATACCACTAAGCGATTGTACTACACTTAGTCCTTGCGCAATCAATAATGAGTTTAGACTCAATCCATGATGTTCAAATTGTAACCCTAAGGCTACTCGGGAGTTATATTAAATCTCACCTACTGGACCTATCCTTAATCCTCATGCATACCAATTAGAATCCAACACATGAATCTAGCAACCGAAATTTCTTTCAATTTAATTATCATCATTCTAATCAATTAAATCCCAATCACATTAATTCGATTCTTCTCGGCTTACTGATCTTCCTTAAGTCCCATTATAAACAAGGGTACATTCTCTCTATACCGAAATAATTAAAGTATGAATTCTCATATACTTTTCCCAAATTCTTTCCTATATGAATTTATTATTTGGAAATTTCTCTCACTCCAATAAACCGAAAACTCAAAACTGGACTATGATAAAATCTCCAAAAATTTCCTCTGTCGCTCGAACCAGAATGATTGTCGTTTGAACGACTTCCACGTGTCATTCGAACGACTTCGCACGAGATGCCATCTCGCTCCAACGACTTTGCGCGAGATCGAACGACATGTCACGGTTTGTCTTCTTCACCAAATTTCAACGTTTTTCACCATTTTTGAACCTAAAAATCTCTAAGATTCAACACCCAACATATCATCATCAATACCCATTAACACCTAGCAGGTTATAAATCATATTTAACATCTCATCATCAAGAGTTTGAAATAAAAGCATATATTTATCTTATTTTTCCAGCAAATTATATACATGATATCTTCAAGAACACACCAATGATTTTCAGAATTTCTTCAACAACTTAAGGATTATTTCGTGGATTACTATCTACCTACAACATGAGTTTGAATCCTATATAACTTCATTATCCATAAATCCATTAACAACTTTATCTTTTCATCTTCCAAACATGTAAAATCTCATTTTTATAACTATCCTAACATGGAAAATATACAAACTTAGATTTCCATTATCAAACACTTGCCTCTAATGAAGATCTAATCCTTTGGGGTTGTATATCACAAGTGGTTCTCCCTTTTTAGACCACCTTCCGATGGTGGTTGGTGGTGGTGACATTTGGTCTTTGGTTTTCCTCCTTTCCAAGCAAGTTTTTCTCTTCCCAAGCAACCTTTCACTCTCTCTAAGAAGATGACCTTTCAATTTTGTGTAGAGAATGAATGAACCCACGTACAACTAATCTCCAAATACTAATAATAAGACAAAACCCGAAATCACTATTCACCCCCTTGTAAAAATAACCAAAATGCCCTTTTGGGTTGTCTTTTCATTTCCAAATGACCCGAGACCCAAAACCAACATCCAAATAGACTTTTTTGACTATTTCAACCCTTTCGGATGCAACGACGCAGTCAAAATGACTATAAGGTCGATATAAAAATAAGTTTCTTATTTAATCTCACAATTTGTCCCGACACGTCCCATACCGTGCCCGACTAAAAATTTAAATTACTGAATTAATAACTCACAGCAATATCAATATCATCACATTCATATATTACCTAAATATCTTTAAGTAATATTCAGAATCATTCATTTTAATATCCACAATTCGGATAAAAAACCAAATGAATTAATTTATAATAAAATCCAATTAATCCATTAATTTAAAATATAACCCCTTTTAAAAGTCATTAAAATTACGAGGTATTACATACTTCCTCCCTTATAAGAGAATTTCGTCCCGAAATTTGGAAAGATAAATCATACTGGTAAGGTCAACTCCGAGTATAATTCTCACATCGCAAGTAATCTATGTCGTACCGCCCATACAGTACATTAACGAAAATCCTTATTGATGTTATACACTAAGCCTCACCATATAGTTTCAAATAAATCGAATTTAAACTTTACGCAATCTTCCCTATACCATCTTTGTGACAAAGCTTAGGAAAAAGGATTCTTAATCCTTAAGTAAATAAATCCTGAAGTCACAACTACATACTGTTTCACAATTATGAAAAATACTACAAGCCAACCATCCAGGGCGCCCATACACCATATCGTACAACTTTCGTTATAATATTTATCGCAAAGGTTATAAACTCATATCCTAAATACCTAAATTATTTCGACTCCCAACGGTTATTAGTTTCATGCGTGGGGTGTCTCGCAAGAGAAATCCAAACAAGGAACCCCCTCGATACACTACTACCTAAAGTAGTCGGTCATCGAAACTCCTCAGGCCCTTAGTCAATAGTATATAACCTCTCTACAGGTTTTATCGATTTGAAATAAAAGTCTACTCATCTACTCTCTTATTAAAGACAAGATGTTGTCTATACGCTCTCACATACCACAAGTCAATGCACGTCGCTAGTCACATCATGTTCGGACATGCCCAAAGTAAGTAATTTCGTGATAAAAATCAAACCCACGTGATGACATGAAAAAATATAGATGTCCCGCAACCCCTCGGTGAATCTACGTAAATAATAGTGCTATAGGCTAAGTTTAGCAACCTTTTTGCCCACACAATATTAATCGCTACAAAAATCAATATACGCCTCATAACTCCTTAAATAGAAAACATGCCCTCATTCGCGGGTGATGGTTGTTGAGTCCCACTATTATAACTTTTCTTCGATGAGTTAAGAAAAATTTACCCCAAATTTTCAGTTCTAGTTAACCACACTACACTATATGCCCAAGCCTTTGAATAAATTGCCTTCGTTAGGTAACACACACAATTCCCGCATTTCAAGAACTTCTACTGATGACTCTCCTCAATTTTCCATAATAGGGGTGACCTCGACTATGGTCATCATACTTGAACATACTTCATAACCTCCTAGGTACAATCTCCACTATCCGTCCAATGGCCCTCATCTGTCATACTTCTTGTACGAACCCGTCTGAACGCAAATAAGATTCACTAATATAATACGGAATCTTACCAAAGAAATCAACAATCCTAAACTTAGGGCTCTACATCAAAGAACGTTAAGCTGAAAACACAGTAAGCCATAAAGACCCTAAAGGACACTGGAACCTGATGCACTGATACCACCTGTAACACCCCGCCTATTTAAATATCAGATGGCCAGTCCCATACCAAATTAAAACAGAATATACAGTTGGCTCATTCTCAGCATCACTGTCGAAAACATTTACAACTCACCCAATACCCAATTAAGCTGGTGTTAAAAACTTTCCAAATTTTAATTTCAACAAAAAATATTTTTAGTTTACAAATAACACTACACATATTATTCTACAACACTAATAACCGAACAGATAACACAAAAGAATTTAAATGCAATTGGAAAAAACATTCCCAAATAATTATCCAATACAGTATCCAAAACAACAGTAAATGTATTAATACGACACGAATACAAGAGTATTTGACTCCGATAGAAAAGAGATAACTGAATTCCTTGGGGCGACATTCCCTAACTAAAAGAATACTGTGAATCAAATGAAGATAGGCGTCTAAGCAATACTCCATAGCTCCATAGCTGGTCATAATCCACTAAAGTTGGCGTCCCTGCTGCTGGACACCTGATATAGAAGCTACAATAAAAAAGAAAATATGCAAGGAAACGAGTCAGAGCCCGATGTGAAAATGATTTTTAAAACAGCAAGTATTTAACAAGTGCAATAAAGCATTTACTATGTACATGTTAGTATCCATACTCTCACCTGCTATTCTCACCTCTCATCTAGAGTGCACGCTTAACGTTTCCTATTAACCTCCTAGTTAATGGTTCCTCCTCACTAGTTTCCATAATATGATTCCATCCCATATCATAACCCCGTATGTCCCATACCATACGTTGTACAATCGTTCTTATACGTTTCCTATTAACATGAATCGTTTCTCATTAACATGAATTAAGCTTTTCAAATCTATAAGAATAAACATTCATTAACTTAATTCAATTATTTTCTCAATTCACCTTCATTTACAATTATCACACCATAGATTAATCAAACCACTATATACACATATATTTAATTCATTATATATCTATATATATACATATATAATATGGCACCTCGAGTCACAGCTGTGGTGCAATGCATTACTCTGCCATCATGTCCCAATATCGTTGGTCGCCGAATAGGGGACAAAAGGTTCGGTAAGGATTCCTCGAACCACAAACAACAACATACAAATTGGAGGCGAACATAGTTCTCGTATCCATGGGTCACGCACATACCTACGTTCCCATAGTCAGCGGACTTATCAACTCCCCGATAAGTCTTTCATAGACCTATGTTCTCGAGCGATAAATCAAAGATCCCATGGATTCATCAGGATATGACTGCCCTCACGCGCAAACCCCCCGTCGATAGCAAGTAAGCTAGGTATGTCATACACATAAATCATCAATCAATTAAATGGGCATTATCATACCTATAATATAATATCAAAAAGATACTCACATTACCCTAAGATAGTTCCCATACGTAGCATTACATCTCTTTAAATCTCACGTATTAAAATATCATAACTTTACTTCGTAATTTAATTATCCCCGAGCCTCACCCATTACTCAAGGTTCAATATAGATTTTCCTCAACATTTTATTCAGTAAGAAATCATTAATATCCTACTGGTCCATCTCATTTTATCTCCCGAATTACCACGAATCAAACTCTCCTTTAATTAGGGTTATAACTGATTGTTTCTAATCTCTTATAAACACATCTTCTATCAACTAGGATTAAATACCATCATCACATGGCTCATAGTCTATAGTGTTTCATTCACACTATATGACTTATCAACAAAATCAACATCCTCGCATCCTATAACATCTCTCCACTCCCGACGTCGTTAAGCTTCATGCGCGGAGCGTCTCGCAAAGCGAAATCCGAATAAGGAACCCCTCCAATACACCACTACTTAAATTTATCGGTCGTGGAGGTTCGTCGACTTCAAATACGCAATCGAAATAACCTCATCCCCTCTTTTAACCAAATGTGGTATGAACTCCCATCTCTAACCAGGAGCCATACCACTAAGCTCTTGTACTACACTTAGTCCTTGCGCAATCAATAATGAGTTTAGACTCAGTCCTTGATTTTCAAATTGTAACCCTAAGGCTACCCGGGTGTTATATTAAATCTCACCTACTGGACCTATCCTTAATCCTCATGCATACCAATTAGAATCCAACACATGAATCTAGCAATTGAAATTTCTTTCAATTTAATTATCATCATTCTAATCTATTAAATCCCAATAACATTAATTCGATTCTTCTCTAGAGCTTATTGATCTTCCCTAAGTCCCATTATAAACAAGGGTACATTCTCTCTATACCGAAATAATTAAAGTATGAATTCTCATATACTTTTCCCAAAATTCTTTCCTATATGAATTTATTATTTGGAAATTTATCTCACTCCAATAAACCGGCAACTCAAAACTGGATTGTGATAAAATCTCCAAAAATTTCCTCTGTCGCTCAAACCAGAATGATTGTCGTTTGAACGACTTCCACGTGTCGTTCGAGCGACTTCGCGCGAGATGTCACTGTTTGTCTTCTTCACCAAATTTTAGCTTTTTTCACGATTTTTGAACCTAAAAATCTCTAAGATTCAACACCCAACATCTCATCATCAATACCCATTAACTCCTAGCAGGTTATAAATCATTTCCAACATCTCATCATCAAGAGTTTGAATTAAAAGCATATATTTATCTTATTTTTCCAGCAAATTATATACATGATATCTTCAAGAACACACCAATGATTTTCAGAATTTCTTCAACAACTTAAGGATTATTTCGTGGATTACTATCTACCTACAACATGAGTTTGATTCCTATATAACTCCATTATCCAAAAATCCATTAACAACTTTATCTTTTCATCTTCTAAACATGTAAAATCTCATTTTTATAACTATCCTAACATGGAAAATATATAAACTTAGATTTCCATTATCAAACACTTGCCTCTAATGAAGATTTGATCCTTTGGGGTCGTATATCACAGGTGGTTATACCTTTTCCGACCAACTTTCGATGGTGGTTGGTGGTGGTGACATTTGGTCTTTAGTTCTACTCCTTTCCAAGCAAGCTTTTCTCTTCCCAAGCAACCTTTCACTCTCTCTAAGAAGATGACCTTAAAATATTGTGTAGAAGAGATGAATGAATCCACGTACAACTAATCTCCAAATACTTATAATAAGACAAAACTCAAAATCACTATTCACCCCCTTGTAAAAATAACCAAAATGCCATTTTGGGGTGTCTTTTCATTTCCAAATGACCCGAGACCCAAAACCAACATCCAAATAGACTTTTTTGACTATTTCAACACTTCCGGATGCAACGACGCAGTCAAAATGACTATAAGGTCGATATAAAAATAAGTTTCATATTTAATCTCACAATTTGTCCCGACACGTCCCATATTGTGCCCGACTAAAAATTCAAATTACTGAATTAATAACTCACAGCAATATCAATATCATCACATTCATATATTACCTAAATAAAATCCAATTAATCCATTAATTTAAAACATAACCCATTTTAAAAGTCATTAAAATTACGGGGTATTACAGATAGTACATGCTAAGGTAATAATTTGGACTTTTTCTTACAATTCTCTATCTGATTTAGTATGTATACAATTTCTTCCCTCGGTGTTTCTTAGAGCACTTTTCCAATTACTTTTGAAAATTGGCAATGAAAGAATAAATGAGATGCACTTTTAATATCATTTCCACACAACACACATTCCTCACTATCTATTTTCCCCCAACTGCAAAGCTTTTGTGTAGTCCAAATCTTATCAAGACACACTAACCACACGATAAAATCACATATAGGGATATACTTTCACACCACACAACTTTACGCCATTCCACTTTTGATTTGTGATTTGTAATCTAATTATATGTGCCCTTACAATAATATCCCTAGGGTTGAGTTATACTTTCTGCAACTTCTTTAAGGGCATTCGATTTTAGGAAGTCTCCATCTTACATCTTGTATGAAGTCACCTACCTTTGCATTCATATTACTCGTAACATCATAAATAATTTTAGTCCCATATTTATACACTATAGACCCAGAGTATGTGTGAAAAACCTGATTTTCCGCATTCTGTTGATCAGGCTACACATGAAATACTGGGGATACTAAAATAATTTATATTATTCTCTGCATCAAAGATAAAACAAAAATTGCAGTAAATTAAAACCAACACAATAAGGATCTTAATAGAATATTATGAATAGACAATATTAAACTGTGAAAACTAGATCCACTATATAAAAATCTTCGATTACAATTTTTTCAATAAAAAATACAAATGAAACTTCATCTGATTATAATATCCCAACTGAAATAAAATAAAATATTATGTCCCTCTAAATCAACTTCAACTTTTATTAACAACTACAATGAACTAGCCTCTCCACTCTAAGGATACCAAACTGGATCTCCACAACTGCCAATCTGACTGCTCCGCCCTGTAAAACCTGTTTATATAATAATAATGCCTCAGGGAGGGACATTTTATAATTTGGTCCAGCTCCCTAAAGTTGCAAGAATAAACTTCAATATTGATAAATAATAATGCAATTGATTCGCAATACATGCAAACCACGGCTCTCACATGCAACGAGTATCTCAACCCTAAGTGCAACACTATGTGCATATCCTAACAAAAGGCATAACTATGCCAAAAGTCTCTATATCAAAACAATTAAGTACTCTCACGTAACGAACAACTACCATGGGATTCTACCAATCACTCAAATAGGATTTTACCCCAAAACTCACAGGTATATTTTCATTAAAATATTCTTAGTCTCATAGAGTAACACTTTCTCAGTTTTATTATCTTTTAAGAAAATTATTATCCAAACTACCATAAAGATAAGACATACTATGTACCCTAGAAAAAGGAATGTAACTATCCACTTGTGCAGAATACAACCCAAGTACCTACCCTGCAATATCACTCACGAGAAATATAAAAGTAAGCAATATAAAGTATCTAACATGACATAGGATTCATTATAAACTGTCTATCATGAAACAACATTAATTATTTCTCATTATATATATACACACACACACAACATCACAACAAGGCCACTACCTTTAGTGTCTATCTCATGCCTCTATCGAGAAGTCTATAGGAAGCCAGCACCTAACGGGCTTAAGCAAAACACACAAAATGATGGGGTGATCATATGCAGTAGCACCACTAGCGCTCCCAGACTCGACTCGACTAATGGATCCTGTCAAACAATATTCTCTCATCACAAAGGGGACATTCCTGAATGCATGATCTAAAATAATGATCTCGACTTTGGCAGCACATCTCAACCGACGTATGGTACACGGTTCGATGTCGAATGCGAACTCCAAATCAATAAATTTACCACGAGTAAACGTATGTTCACATAATTCACATAATATATATATATATATATATATATATATATAGGATAACGCATATAGTCAAGCGTACACAAACATATAAATCCCCTCATCATTGGATCCTCGTCTCAATTAGGTTTAATACCTCTCAAAACCAAGTCAAATATATATCAACAATAACGATACCACCCACTCGTGCGTTTACCCATTCTAACTCAATGCTCACACCGAATGTGAATACAATAGTACAAAGCTAATATCTCTAACCTACATAACTATCCTCAATATTAACCAAGTCCGACCCATTATTAAATTAGGCGTAGTCATCCTAAAGGAGCGTCCCAACTAAAAAGAACCAAATCCAATTTTTGGTCTCGCGTATCGTTTAGTAGAAAAATCATATCAAATCCAAAAAAATCAGAAAAATAAGAAACCAGTGCCCACGCCTTCGTATTTCAATTCTGCACAACCTGGGAAAATTTCTAGAGTCATTTGAATTAGAAGGGATCGCATTTGAATGAGAAAGACACTTCGTTTGATCTCATTTGCCCGAAATTTTCCTGGAATTGAATGATTGAAGAATTCCCTCTTGAACCCCATTGCTTTCTCCTCTCCAAACCTTCATAACTTCTCATATATGTTTATGGTTGTTAGGGTTAGATTTAGTGGATGAAATAAACTAATTGTGATATTTTAAGTCATTAATAAACTCTTATTTCTTTCACCTCCCGACGAGGCCTAAATTCGGCCCGTCAAAATAGCCCCGAATGCTACCCGAATTATCCCACAATCTCTCCTAAGGTATACCTACCCCTCTGGACCAATTTAAAGCAATAAAAACTTATAAACGGACATCCCTGTCATCCTAGAGTCCATTCTGAATGATATTACCCAAAATACACGATAAAACCTCAAGGAGTCAATAAAACGAAACATTTAATTATTCTACACATACACATAACTTACAATCATATAATTAATTTTACTAATTAATTATTTCAAACACGAGTTGCAAAAATCACACTGCAAGAAATATTTAATTTATCATCTAAATTATGCCAAATTATTATTACTAAGCCACATAAGTAATAATTACTTACATTTATTAATTTATTCCTTACTTGATTAATAATAAATATAGTTCACGAAAATATGGTGTATTACATCCTTCTTCCTTAATAAAGGAATTTCTTCCTCGGAATTCGCTAAAGCGTGACGTCAAAACGTAACCCGCACAATCATCATAGAATTATACACAATTAATTTATATCGCTATCCCACGATATAAAAGAAAAAGGCTCACATATGCGTGCCATGATGTTCCACAACTGGGGCTCCCATACACCTTATACCATGTGCACACACACACACAATATCAAAATGTGTAATACATATATACACACCAGACATAACCACATATATAATTCACGACTATAAAGTAAAGGTATACTCTAATACCTTACTAACCGTAACTAAACTTTTCTTGAAATTTCCCCCAATTATTCAATTAGTGGTGTGAACATCCCTCAGTGCTTTTGACGTTGCACTCCTTAGCCCCGTTGGCCTTAACTCATATAATATCTCACCGATCGATATGTTATATCTCCACACAAGTAATGTTTGACGTATTAAATCAAATATCATATAGCCCAAACGTCTCTCAACTCCCGACACTTACTAAACTGCATGCATGGGACGTCTCGCAAGCGAAATCAAAATAAGGATCCCTTTTGATACACTATTTCCTAGTTCAGTTGGCTATTGAGATTCATTGTCCCAAGACCAAACACAAAACAATGCACTAACTACACAAATTTCAACTTGTGATAATTCTAACAAAAGTTTCACCCTTCTAGGAATGATACCAATCCCCTTAACTTAATCAATCCAATAATGCTAAAAACATCATGATTTCCTCAAAAATACGATGGGATGCCCTCTGTCCATCTTTAAAACTAACAGAGTGCTTAATCACTCCTAAACCTATAAAAATATAACCATTCCAATAAGGGTCCACTATCATCAGTCGTCCTAACAACATCACTATGCTAACACCCTATGTGCCCATACACAACTTCATATACCTAAAGTTGTTACTACCCATAAAATTATCAATATAACCAAACATTTACAATACCAATGCTTCTCATCACTTATAAACTTACATATTAAGTTAAATCTATCGTCTGCTAACCATCATATATAGGAATCCTATACAGCACGCCACCACTAGCATATAGCCCATATAAGTACTCCGAACTCAAAAATCACCTCTACTAGACATACCCATGCAGTAAGCTAAAATCAATATCATCATATTCAGAATAAAAATCCACAGCAAGGCATTGCAACCGCCAAAGAATAACTACTAGAATGCATAGGGCATTTATGGAATCCATCAACCATTTTTCCCTCACCTAACTCACAAATAAGTAATAACGATGCAGAAGCTCACATATCCACTACCATACAACATCTAGGGAAGAATATACACATAATCTACCCATACACAATAAATTGAAACTTTTTCATCGATCGATCGACTCCTCCTGGAAATTGAAACTTCTTCCCTTGTAAATGTTAACCCAATACCAATGTGTTAGGACCTTTGGACATAATTTAAATATCATAATGGGACTTGGGAAGGACCAGTAGGGTATAGTCAAGGTCCGGGTAACACAACTTTATATGAGATTTGACCGTGGGATTTTGAGGGTATGAAATGGAGTAAAAATCGTGCGTACGTTAAATTAGGTCTTGTGGGAATTAAGAGTGACTTAGACCAGTAGGGTAGAGAGTGTACACCTACTGAATTTATATTTATCAAGATGAAACACTTCGAGAGACGACAAGTACTTAAGAACTTGCATTAATTGAGAAAATCAAAGAATGAATTAATTACGTAAAATTCGAGAACTACGTGCCACGTATGGTTAGAATATGTTATGGGTCGTGGGTTTACCTATCTGAATAATGTAAATATATATATATATATATATATATATATATATATATATATATATATATATATATATATATATATATATATATTATGCGAACATTTGTGTTTAATCATACCCACGCTACTTGCTAGCACGGAGGTTTTCGTGTCGGGACAGTCTTATCTCGATGTGACCTTTATGGAGGATATTGACTTGTATCCTAAAACATAGGATCCATGGATACAGGCTATTTGAGAATGATAGTCAAACGGTCCTAAGAGACGTGAGGATATGTGCTGATCTCTTAGTGAGTGAGAACTATGCTTCGCCTCCAATATGTATGTTTTGTGTTAATACAGTTCGAGAGTGATTCCGAACTAGTATTTCCCTTTGTACGAGAGATACGGGGACTTGATAGCAGAGTATGCCAGCATAATAGCTGTATGTGGGGTTCCCTATTAGAATATATATTATGAGTAATAAATATATATACGTGTGGTTAACCTACTGTGTTTGTAAGTATATAAAATGGAATAAGTAATATTAAATGAATTAAGTGGCTGAGAATTTAAGTTTGTTTTGAGATGAGCATAACTAGCTTAATTTATTCATAATAAAAGGTTATCAGATATGAACTATAGTTATGAGATTACTTGAACAGAATTTGGTGAAGGGAATTGGATTAGACTAAAGATTTGGTTTAGACTAGTGAATTGGGTTAGCTTTATCTAGATTAGTTCAGTAGTACGTTAGGCGTGCACACTAGTTGAGGGGTGAGAATTCTCAAGTGACTGTCGAAGTACTAACATGTATGTAATATCAACTGGTAAGCATTTTAAATACTTGCTAAACTATTTTAAAACTGTTTTACACTCGGGCTCTGACCCGTTTCCTGTCATTTCTTCTTTCTCTTGTATATATATATATATATATATATATATATATATATATATATATATGTATGTATGTATTACAGGTGCCCAGCCACAAGGGCGTCAGGCTTAGATCTTTGGACTGTTGACGTGCTGCAACTAGTGTGGGAGTTCCAGTGTGACACCCCGCCTAATTAATCCCGGGTGATCAGTCCTAAATCATGTTAGAAAAGGTTTCTCAGTTGGTCCATTATTAGCATCACTGTCGTCTTTTTAATTACTATTCACCTGAGTGAGAAAAGTAGACTGGTGTCAATTTTTATATCTTTAAATTAATTAAAACTCATGCGGAACATAAAATAATACACACTCACAATTAACTAAAATAACCATCCACAATTAAAATACTTAACCGAATAAACCATCGGTCCAAATAACCAATACAAGTAAAGATAAGAAGAAAAATATTAACAAGTCTAATACATGAATTGTGAGCGACATGCTCAGATAACTGCTAGAAAATTCCTACACGAACGAAAGAAGGAGGTGTCTATCAAAACCCCGCAACATCCACATGTGCTGTAGCAAAGGATACCTGGAATAGAGTCAAGCTTGGCGCCCTTGTGATTGGACACCTAAAAGGTTTTTTTTTAAAAAAATTATAGCAAGGGTTAGTACCCAAAAACATTTGAAAACATTTAACAAATGATTAACTTGCAGTAATAAATAAATATGCATGCTCTTCATATTTTAGTTAGTGTCGCACTCTCTTGAGGACTTCCTCACGCCTCCTCTAAGGTGCACTACTAACGCTTCCATTTAATTTACTAGGTCCTGCGCTCTTGACCCAATACTTATTTTAACCCTTGAAATTTTCCTACACTAAATGAGTATGCCTTAATTCATGATTTTTAAGTTATTATAAACATCAAACTTAATTAAATCATTACCCGTTTTAATTTCATATAACATTCACACCCGTTATGCACAAAACACATTTTTCCCTATGTATTAATTATCCCATATATAATTATCTACCTAATTATATATCTAATCATTTTACAGTATTCACAAACATACTAAAATAACATTTAATACAAACTTTTGACCGAGTAAAAATACTCACAAAAATATAAATTTTCCCAAGTGCTATCCCACTAGGTGTATTCACATAACCTAATTATTCGAGTTAGATTCGTTCACTAACTTAGTTTAACATACAAATTTGGAGGCGGTCATATTCCTTCCCTGAAAGTGAGATGCCCCTCACCCATATAACGGACGCTATGACCTGGGATTGTACTCGCCCTACTCCTCAAGCTAGGGAATTCATCCACTACACGCAACCTCCCCCTTTAGCACTAGAGTATATACTAATAATATCCAATCACTTATATTAATTCACACACACTATATATATATATATATATACTGTCACACCCCGTACATATATATAAATATAAAATGTCCCGGCTACACCATGTACACAATCCGTAACATAATCCTAGTTAATTTATTAAGAGTTTATGGTCCAACTCTAATCATTAATTAATTCACACATTAATTAATTAAGTCACCTTTGGTGTCACCCCCACCATAAAATTGGACTTACTCTCGTAGTCCTAATCAACCTCACAAGAGTCTAAATCCCCGACTCTCAAATTATTTAGCCTTTACCTAAATAAGGTTTATCTCTCGGTATTCCTCAACCATTATCCCCGTACTTGTTTTCTCACTATGTTTAATCCTTTCGAACTCTTCCTAAAAATTTAACCTTAGTGTATCACCTAATTTCTCCAAAACCCGACGAATTTAAATTATGATGTCACACTAAGTCGTCTCCAAATTCTAATTAATATTATTCACCATTAATTAGATTTGAAACCCATGTATAAATTTCTCACCAAATTAATTCATGGAAAAAGATTAAATTAAATTTTCTTTATATAAAATAAAACTGGGCGAACTGTCAAAATCTGCCGACCTTCGATCGATCGACCCCAGACCTTCGATCGATCGATCGAGCAGGTCTTCGTCTGCTTCGCGAAGGAAGATTCTGCCATGGACGAGTTTCATAAAATCCTAACTCCTTCTACCAGCAATCTCAAGCTTTCTTAACCATAATATAAGTTAGGAATCTTATTAAGGACCTCCAAAATGCCCTCCAACGTTATTAATTCGTCCATTAACTACAATTTCTGAATTTGGGGAAATATTCATCTTTAATTCCTTACCCATTTACCTCCCAAATCCCTTCACCAAATTCGTTTCTAATTATCCAGATATCATCCTACCAGATATGTATCAATTTATAATATCATATTTCTACAAGAATCCTCATTCAAATTCGTAAATCAGATTATTATTTTCAAAACCTCATGTTTATGCCATGAACACCCAAAACGAATTTTGATCAAACACATCACATGAATATGAATTGCAAAACAGATTCAAAACTATTGCAAGTTATCCACTTGCCTTAGGTTTCGTATTGTCTGATTCGGAGATGAATTTCCAAGGTTGAAGACGATCCTTGTTGGCTCTCTAGTGATCCCAAAATTGCCTTTAACTGCTATTAGGGTTCCTTAATACCTTAGCCTTTTCTAAAACTCTATCAGCCGTTTTATTATTCCTCCCAATTCCTTACTTTACCAAATCCCGTTTTTTGCCTAATGGGCCAAGCCCAAGTGACCCAAATGCCCCCGTGTGGGCCCGGCTATGTCTAAAAACGTCCCGTGACCCGTTTACTACCCCAGGTACACTTTCCCGACTATCTCGGCCCTTCCGGACTCAACCGTACACTCAGAATTGGCATCCGAATTAATTTATAAAAAAAATTTATCCCCTCACCCCTTTAGTCTATACCGACTCCCGGTTGAGATAAGTGCATACCCTGTCATTAATACTCGAAATGACTTAAATAAATAATTACTATTCACTTAGTAAATAACTTCCCGTAAATATTAACCATTTACTCCTCGATTAATATTTAAATAAAATTTCCCTAATAAATTCAATTAAATTACGACTCACAAGTAATTTTCAATTCCCGAATTAATTAAATATTAAATGCATGAAAAATGCGGGGTGTTACATACTCCCCCCCTTACAAAGGAATTTCGTCCCCGAAATTAGGTCATACCTGTGATGAAAAGCTCTGGATATTGCTCCCGCATATCCTCCTCCCGCTCCCAGGTAGACTCGTCAATGTTGTGATGACCCCACTGTACTCTAACTAGTGGAACAACCTTGGATCATAATTTCCGCTCGCTACGGTCTAGGATAGCCACCGGCCTCTCCTCATATGAGATGTCTGGCTGTAAATCAATTTCTTCGAGTGGAATGTGCCAAAAGGCCCTCTCACTCCTGCGATATTTCTTCAGCAATGATACATGGAACACGTCGTGTATCCGCTGAAGATGCTCCGGTAATCCCAGCCTATAGGCTACAGGACCCACCCTCTCGATAATAGGGAAAGGTCCCACATACCTCGGTGCTAGATTACCCTTCTTGTGGAACCTCATCACCCCTTTCATGGGGAACACCCTGACCAATACCTGATCCCCAACCTCTAACTCCACGTGTCTCCGTGAAGCATCAGAGTAACTTTTCTGCCTATCCTGAGCTATTCGAATCCTCCCTCGGATCAGCTATATCTTGGAAGATGTCTCCTGAACAATCTCCGGCCCCAACAGTTTGTTGTCCCCCACCTCTAACCAACAAGCGGGTGAACGACAAGGTCTCCCGTATAATGCCTCGAATGGTGCCATGCCGATCGTGAATTGGTAAGAGTTATTATACGTAAACTATACCAGAGGAAGATATTTCTCCCAACCTCCCCCAAAGTCTAGTATACACATTCTGAGCATATCTTCCAACATCTGATTGACTCTCTCGGTCTGCCCGTCAGTCTGTGGGTGATAGGTTGTACTCAAACATAACTCCGTGCCCATGGCCTCCTGAAAACTCTGCCAAAAATGGGCCACAAAGATCTTGTCCCTATCCGACACAATATTAATCGGTACCCTGTGCAGTTTAACAATCTCCGCTATGAATAGCTGTGCATAACACATCGTCTCAAAGTCTGTGCGAACCGGTAGGAAGTGGGCCACTTTGGTCAACCGATCCACAATAAACCATATGGAATCGTGACCCTTCTGTGATGTCGGTAACCCTGTAATGAAGTCCATATAGATGCTCTCCCACTTCCACACAGGAATTTCAAGTGGTTGTAGCATCCCTGATGGTCTCTGATGGTGAACTTTCACAAGCTGACACGTGGCACATTTCGAAACAAACTCTGCTATGTCCCGTTTCATCCCTGCCCACCAATATTTCCTCCTCATATCTTGATACATCTTATCCCCACCGGGATGTACCGCAAATCTCGACCCATGAGACTACATCATAACAGCGTGCCTCAATTCTGCATCCTCTGGCACAATCAACCTCCCATTATGGCGTAAGCCTCACTCCGAGCTGATCGAGTAGCCCTCTGCTCCCTCAGCTAGCAACTGGCTCACCCTATCTCGGCAAGTCTGATCCTCTGCCTGAGCCCTCACAACCCTCATAATGATCTCTGGTGTGATGGATAATGCTGACATGCAAGCCCTGGCTACACCATCCTCGTATCCAAGTTCTCTCCACTTCGCTTTCCAGACTTCTGATATTTCCCCAGTCGGTCTCCGACTCAATGCATCTGCCACCACATTAGCCTTACCAGGATGATACTGAATATCAAACTGATAGTCTTTCATGAATTCTAGCCATATCCTCTGTCTCATATTCAAATCCTTCTGAGTGAAGAGATACTGAAGTGATTTGTGATCCGTGAATAGCGTGAACTGCTCCCCCATGAGATAATGTCTCCATATCCTCAAAGAAAAAATGACTGCTGCTAACTCCAGGTCGTGAGTGGGGTAATTCCTCTCATGGGGCTTTAGATTCCTGGATGCATAAGCTATAGCCCTTTCCTCCTGCTGAAGCACACCCCCAAGTCCCTGTAAGGATGCGTCAGTGTAAACCCGATACTCTAATCCTCATTTCGGCAATGCAAGCACGGGTGCAGATGTCAACTTTTCCTTTAACTCGTCGAAGGCTAATTGACAGTGATCATTCCAAGTTAAAGGTACCCCTTTCCGGGTAAGATTCGTCAAAGGGCCCGCAATCTTTGAGAATCCTTTGATGAACCATCTGTAATAATCGGCCAAACCCAGAAAACTGCGCACTTCTGTCGGTGTCGTGGGCTGTCCCCACTCCCTCACCGCCGATACTTTACTTGGATCCACCGCAATACCCCGGTCTGACACCACGTGGCCAAGGAACTGGACCTCCCGTAGCCAAAATCCACACTTACCGAATTTGGCATAGAGTTGGTGATCCCGTAATGTCTGTAACACTATATGCAGGTGTTCTGCGTGCTCCTCCTCGGTACGCGAGTAGATCAGGATGTCATCAATGAACACGATAACAAACTGATCGAGAAACTCCCTGAATACTCTGTTCATGAGGTCCATGAACATTGCTGGTGCATTGGTGAGTCTGAATGGAATCACCCTGAACTCGTAAGATCCATACCGCGAGAGGAAAGCGGTATTCGTAACATCTTCCTCTCGGATACGTAGTTGATGATATCCTGACCTTAAGTCGACCTTAGAGAAATAATACGCCCCTCTCAACTGGTCAAATAGGTCGTCAATCCTAGGCAACGGATACTTATTCCGTATCGTGGCCTTATTCATCTCTCTATAGTCCACGCATAACCGTAGTGAGCCATCTCGCTTTTTCACAAATAACACCGGTGCACCCCACGGCGATGTACTCCGTCGTATGAAACCCTGACCCAGAAGCTGCTGAATCTGCTCCCTCAGCTCACGCAACTCTGAAGGGGCCATACGGTATGGGGCCCGAGCAATTGGCCTTGTCCCCGGTGCTAAATCTATCACAAATTCGGTTTCCCTGCTAGGTGGCAACCCTGGTATCTCCTGAAACACATCCTCAAAGTCTCTCACCACTGGGATTGAATCCAACGGAATATCCATCTCCTGTGAGGTTTCCTCCTCAATGTAATACAAGTGTGTACGTGACCCTCCCTCGGGTAGTGGCATTGTTATTAAGAACATCTCCTGCCCTGGAATGGAGAACACAATATTCCTTTCGTAGCAATCCACCGTCGCCTGATAACCTGCCAACCAATCCATACCCAAGATGACATTGTACCCCTCCATATCTAACACTAGTAGGTCCGCTACTAAACTAAGTCTCCCGATCAAAATGTCCACACCCCGACGAATCGAGTGAATCGTAGCCCCGCTGCTAATTGGCGACTCTACACACATCCGAAGAGCTCCCGCGGTCTCTAGTAGTCCGTCCCGTTTAGCAAAATTTAATTTAATGAATGAATGTGATGCTCCCGTATCAAAGAGAATACTACCCTCATAACCATGAATGAGAAACATACCCTCAACTGCTAGTGGTACTTGCTGCGCCGGGGGATTAGGAACATCCCGGACGTTATACACACGTCCATAGTGCATCTTCCCCTGCTGAGGTGGGGCGGGTGGGGCTGGTGCTGCTGGTGGTAATTGCCCCCGTTGGGCCTCCTGCTATTGACCTCTGCCCCTCTGTGGGCATTCCCTCTTGAAATGTCCTGGCTGGCCACACACAAAACAGCGTCTTTGACCATCCCCCTGTCGTTGGCCCTGTTGGCCCTGACGCAGCTGGCCCTGGCCCTGTTGGCCTCCCCTATTGTTCCCTTAGCCCTGACGGCCCTAAGGAACCTGCTGCTGCTGATTCGGGCCCGGCTGCCCCTGCCTGAACCCCTGTCCTCCCTGTCGGAAACCACCAGGCTTAAACTTCTTAGCCTGATTCCATTGCTGACTACCCGCCTGCTGCTGAGCACCACTTGTGTCACTACTAGTAACAGCCTTGCCCTGTTGGCTCGGCTCCCCTGTTCGCTTGCTCCCCTTCGCATGGAAGAGATGGTCCTGGCAGTGTACAAGTGCGGCATTAACGACGTCTGTATACGTTACTAACGCCGAATTCCCAATCAAGTGTTGCCTGATTCGCCAGGCTAAACTATCCATAAACCTCGATTTCTTCCGCTCCTCATCGCTCACCTCATTTGGCACAAAGTTTGCCAAACGGGTGAACTCTTCCTCTTAGTCTGCCACTAATCGGTCACCCTGAACTAAATCACTGAATTTCTTCCTCATCTCAGTCTCTACTGCTGGTGGAAAGTAATTGCGGTCGAACCGCACCCAAAACTCTGCTATCGGCATCAAGTCTCGCTCCCCGATGGTGGTAACTGACTCCCACCACTGTAAGGCTGCCCCTGATAGACGAAAGGTAGCAAGCATCTGCTTCTGTACCTCGGTACACTCTAGCATGCGCAAATGGCACTGAATGTTCTTCTTCCAGTCACAAGCCTCTATCACATCTGTACTACCCCGGAACTCAGGTGGGTGACCCTTCTGAAAGGTCTCCTTAACTCTCTGCCAAGATGGTGGCCCCACTGGAGCCTGAACTGTTGGTGCCACTGGAGGCGGTGCCTGGGGCTGTGGAAAGTGAGCTGCCATAGCTCTCATTGCTGTTTCGATAGCCTGGGCCACTATCACTGCCACCTGAGTAGTGGAAATCAACTCGGGTGGGGGTGGTGGTAGCGGTACCTGTGGCTCCTGATGAGCCTCCCTGATTTCATCCCTAGCCTCAACCCTCTCCGCTCTCAGTCTCCTCGGTGGCATCTGAAATAGATTAAATCGCATAAGTACACAGTTTACACAAAAATATTCACAGCAGAAAATACTATATCTCACAAGCGAAAATGAGTCAACAGTCCTAATCATAGGGCTCTACAACGAATGAGTGCTACGCTGAAACGTAGAAAGCCGCACAAATCCTAAGGACACTAGAACCTGATGCTCTGATACCATCTGTGACACCCCGCCTAATTAATCCCGGGTGATCAGTCCTAAATCATGTTAGAAAAGGTTTCTCAGTTGGTCCATTCTTAGCATCACTGTCGTCTTTTTGATTACTAACCACCTAAGTGAGAAAAGTAGACTGGTGTCAATTTTTATATCTTTAAATTAATTAAAACTCATGCGGAACATAAAATAATACACAATCACAATTAACTAAAATAACCATCCACAATTAAAATACTTAACCGAATAAACCATCGGTCCAAATAACCAATACAAGTAAAGATAAGAAGAAAAATCTTAACAAGTCTAATACATGAACTGTGAGCGACATGCTCAGATAACTGCAAGAAAATTCCTACACGAACGAAAGAAGGAGGCGTCTATCAAAACCCCGCAACATCCACATGTGCTGCAGCAAACACTACACCAAAACACTCTTTTAGTAACAGACTATTTTTTTTATTACTAACAGTATTATACCATTACTATTTCTCACAATAAAATACTGTTAGTAATCTACTATAAAGTGTTACTAATATTGATTTAATATTTTAATGGTGATTTTTTTTATAGAAAAATGGTATTTTTTCAACTAAAATTTACCCCAAAACTCAAAAAACCCCGCTCACACCTCCACGAAACCCTCGCTCACACCCTTCTCTCTCAGATCTGACCCAAAAAAATTTCCCCCTTCTCTCTCAGATCTGAGCAAGGCAGGTATTGATCGCCGCCTCCCTTTTTATTCGGTAACCCTCTCTCTAGCACAGTTTATCGATTGCTTTCTTTGTTCATCATTTGTTTCTCAAGAGTGTCTAGGAAGATCTGCGTTTTTGGTAATATCTTTTTTATATTATTCGTTTACTATTATTAATTTTTTCATATTGGGTGTTGACTTACTGATATCGTTTATAAATTATGCTTGCTTTCGATTCACATTTGATTTCTTATCTACTATGTTTAAGATCTGTTCTGATCTGAATCTGTTCATGTTGAGTCATGTTGAGTGTTGACTTACTGATAGGTATATTTGATAATATGTGTGGTTGATTTTGGGTCTTGAAGTGTATATAATTAATTATTTTGGTATTACTTGTAAGCTTAATTGTTCATAGTTGTATTTAGGAGTTAGTCAGTTGTTGACTTTGTATATGTATTTTAATCTGAATTTAGGTAGTTCGATGAAATATTTGTGCTCAATACTGAAATTTAAATCTGTTGGGTTTGCCAAATATATGTTTGTTCATATGTTTTGGTCTCAGGTATGCTAAAACTAATTTAACATGATAAAATATTATAGATCTCAAGTATTGTAGTCTAATTATTTGTAATTTTGCAGTATTATTTGAGTGATTGTTTATCTAAGATTATTGTAGTCTATTGTCTTTGTTGGAGGCCTCATAGGTATATTCAGTCATGACTTAATTATTTTCAATATTTGTTGAAATTATGTCGTGATGCATGTATTTGTTCTCATTGGCTAGGTAGTTATGAAGTTCTTTTCAGGTCTGACTGTCTCCGCATTTTCCTATCTGCAGTTCTTCCCACCCCCATATCATGCTGAAGGTACTCTTTCTTTAGTCAAATTTCCTTTGCTATTTGGGACACAACAATGTTTTAATATGATTTCAAAACTCCATATCTATATAAGATCCTGGGACCCCTCGACCCATTCCTAGTTGACTTTGACACCATTTTTAAGTGAGAGTGTTCCAACTCAAAACCTAACTGGAAATTGGTGGATGGGACTCACGATCTTATGTACTTTGATACAAAACTTTGATTCCCAGCATAGGAGTTATATATTATACACAACATCAATATTCTGGTGCAAGGTTTTTAATTTTTCATGTGTAACGTGACTCGAGTCAACTCCATTAGTGAATTTTGTAATTTTGATATGGGTGATTTGTAATTTTTGTGTCTAAGAAAGGAAACTACTCTAATGGGTACCGTAGCAAGTAGTTGTGGCCGGGCAGTATTCACATATTTGTAGCAATTAATTTTTTTTTAGATTCTTTTATATAGCTATAGTTAATGTTGAGATTAGTTTAATATGAGGTTTGGGTCTAAAATGTTTTTCTCCACACATTTTACAAAGTCCAAGTAATCAATCATCATCTTATTCAGTAATTGTGATCAATCCCTAAAGGAATTATTTCCCCTTCGAAGTGTCAATTTTTGTATTGTCTCTATGTCTGTAATGTCTCCTTTGATGCTTTAAAAGTTATTTAATTTGAACCCAACTGTCAAATCCATTAAACCCTAAAGTTTAAGGTGATGGGCATATGACGTGGCACCGAATGTACAACTGGTCAATCAATCGATGCCACGTGGCAAGAAAAAATAGTTGCTTAAAAAGTATAATAATTGAGATAGCTGCATTGGTGCTTGATTGTAAGAGATTGTATTTTGCTTCTTTCATTAATTTAACTCTTCTTTACAATGCATTCATCTCATCATGTTTCGAAAATATCAAAGTCATTTAATGGGATATAGCAAGAGTGAAAGGTAAGTGCAAAGCAATCTTAATCAAAATATGATTTTAATTTCCCATTGACTGAAATGGTTATTCAACTGAGCTTCTGTTGATATGTTCTTACATGATGTGGTACTTATGGATATTTTCAAGTATTGACGGAGTTACGCACAAATAGATCAGCTCCTGATGCTCCTCTCAATAGGCAGGCTACAGGGGTTCGAGTTGAAAATTTGCAAGATGAGTGAAACAACAATGCGTTCCCAGGGATATCTTTATCTGGCAATTCAAATTTGATAGCAGAAGATGTAGAATCAGGGAGGAGGTGATTTTAAAATTCTTATTTATTATCAGCCTGAACTGAGGTAATATCAAAGTAGACCCTAAACTTAAGGATCAATTTAAATGTCCCCTATATTGTTCAATTGTTCAGTTTCAACCTTTATTTAGATTTCTCTAGTGTCGCAATGTAAAGCCTTAGTTTCAACTCCATTTCAAATCAAAGTCAGAGAGCTAGTATGGCTCGTTCTAAAAGGATTACAGTGTAAAAGAAGAGAAGAAAAGAAAGAAATCGAACTTCAGGTTTCAAAATGTAGTTTGATAAACTAGAAGCCACGTTAGCATTCTGTCTTTGATTTTAACAGAGTAACACATTAATGAAACATAAAGCAAGACATTGAAATTGACCTCTTCAGTGTTATCTTTGTATAAGGCCTTAGATTTTATTTAATTTTGCATGCTGATACATTCATTGAATATGAAAATGAACCGTACCGTTTTCCTTATCAATTTGATAGAATGCTTCTTTCATGCTTCTTTCTTGGCTCCGTAGCTTCCAACGCTTGCATGATCTAGGTGATGAATCAAAGCTACTTCCTCTTTGGAGATAGGCAGACCTGCGGTTTCTCTGGAATAATTATATGTTGGACTTTACAATAGATAATAAGCTTGATCCATAATTGCTTCCAGTTGTCCAAGGTAGCTTTCAGAACTTTCAAGTTGCCATTTGGAAAGACATTATTGATGTTACTCTCATGGAAAGGAGATGCACTCGAAGAACTGCAACTCGAATGTAGAGGAGAGGAGCTGATTCTGATGGTTATGTTGCAAATTTTATGGAAAGTGAACAAATTGTTCAGTTGAATGGATTTACAGCATCATTTGTGCAGGTTCGAGGATCAATTTCGTTATTGAGCGGCATTTTCTGGATCTAAGAAAAAAGTGTGGAAATGTTATAGCTGTTGATCTGCTCAACAAGCATGGTGGCGAGGGACACATATGTGAAAGGTTTGGCAGTGCGATGCAACATATTACTAGTGATGATGTGAGGTATTTGCACTTTGATTTTCATCGGATTTGTGGCATGTACATTTTAAGCGCCTCTCTTACCTTTACGACCAAATTGAGGATTTCCTCATAAGAAGTAGGTATCTTATATTAAATGAAAAAGTAGAGAAATTTGAGGGGGCAACTTGGAGTTGTGAGCTCCAATTGTATTGATTTCTTAGACCGCACGAATGTCACGCAGAGCATGATTGGTCGAAGAATGTTAGAATTCCAACTTCGCAAGATTGGTATTTTTGATGTTGAAGAAACCATTAGCACACATCCAAATTTTGATGACAACTTCAAGATTTTATGGGCTAATAATGGGGATGAGATAAGTATCCAATATTCCGGTATTCCTGCCTTGAAAGTAGAATTTGTCAGATGTGGGCAACGGACAATCCATGGGATTCTTATAGATGGTTGGTATTCCCTTATGCGTTATTACCTGAATAAGTTTTGTGATGGCACAAAACAGTATGCGATTGATTTACTGCAAGGATATTACATTATTTCTGTGTCCCGAGATATGACCCCTGCATCTAAAAAAAGAGGTATTGAGGCTGTAGCTTCTTTTCAATTGCCTTTATCACTTATCGCAACTGGATTATTTTTCACCACAATGTCATTGAGGAGATTTCAATATGATATTTGGCATATACTCTTTTCCATTATGTGTGCGGGACTGAGTATGGCTGTAGCGGCTGTTGTAAAGGCCAATGGTCAGATTTTCTATAATCAACATCGTCTTCACAAACCCCCCACTTTAATTATTTGTTAAGGGTACTTTGACCGGTGTTGAATATTACTCAGTAAATTCCCGTTGCAGTTTCCTTCGTTGGAGATTCCCGTTTCACCTTATCAATACCATATTTTCGCCGGTTATATTTGTTTCCCTAGTTTTTCGATCATATTTTCACCTTATCAGTACCATGATTTTGGGATGGATATTGCTAGGACCATGTTTCTTTTGTTTTTTATAACTTTTTTCTTAGTGTTCTTTTTTAGTAAAGCTATGTATACGTGTACAAAAAATGAATCCAGAATGTATGACACCACTTGGTTTGTGGGTCAAAATCATTGTCATGGCTATGGTGCAACACAACACTGCTAGAACATCATGGCCTATCATCTTTATCCGGGGTTATTAACTTTGCTTATAATATCATTAACTTGATATTTGTTACTATAGGTGGACCTTACGGAAAAAGTTTTGGCAGCTCCGAGGGAGGAAATCTTGCACCGTATGGCGATTGATATGGGCTTCATCTGGTGCGGATGTTAATAATAATTTAGGTTTTATTTTTCTTTTCCAGTCCTCGCTATATTATGACATGTTATACAACAACTTTATTTTGGTTTCTTAAATGTTTCTATATTGTTTATTAGGGTGCTACTGACAAGGGACCCTGTACGGGTGCAAATAGGCAACATACGTGGCTATCAAAGTGGACTATCTCCCTTGTAGAAAAAAGTTTCGCAAAATGCGGATGGTCCAATGCGTCCGAGATTCTTTAATTTGGTCATTTTCTTTACTTGGATCTAAATAATCTAACATTTCATTTGTTTTGTTTGTTACCTTTTTTTGTTGCAGTTGATGAGCCCCTCCAAATCACATTTGAGGTTCATCTCTCTCTCTGTATATGTATGTTTACAACTGTGTGTGTGTGTGTGTGTGTGTATGTGTATGTGTGTGTGTGTGTGTGTGTGTGACCCATTGGTGTTATATAGTTCAAAATGTGGATCTTTTTGCTAGATGAGAAATTGATCTGAGCATTTGAAGTAGTTTGAGATGTTAGCTATGATCTTTTGATAATTTTATTTTGTTTGACAGAATGTCATTTTTGGATTCTCATCAAGTTTCCAGCGTTGCAGGTGCGGCGTTGACGGCGATGATAATAGAACGAAAGTTGATAGTCAACAACAACAAACTTCTTTTTTATACTTCATTTGATTGGTTATAATATAAAAATATCTCATTTGGAGATGATTGTATTAGGATGTTATATTGGATGCTTTTATTAAAATAATGTAACTTTGGGGGCGATTGTATTATGATGTTTTATTTGTTTGGTTTAAGTTTCTTTTGTAAATAAAGAGTGGAGGCTTATATAAATGTAAATGTTGAATATATTACCCTTGTTTTTGTGGACTATGTTTGTATATGTTCTTAGGATTTAAATAATGTGGTAAGAATAATTGAATTTGTTCAAATTCGGGATATTGGATCTTGATTTTTTTTTAAATATGTATTAATATTACTAACAGTATTTTACTGTTAGTAATTCTGAATTTTACCGTTACTATTAGTAACAGAATTTTACCATTACTATTTGTAACGAAAATTTTACCGTTACTAATACGGAATTTTACCGTTACTATTAGTAACATAATTTTACCATTACTAATTCTAATTTTTCGTTACTATTAGTAACAGAATTTTACCGTTACTAATTCTAGTTTTTTTCGTTACTATTAGTAACAGAATTTTACCGTTACTAGCTTCGTGCCCCACGCCTTTTTTCTAACAGAAAAATTGTGTTACTAATATATTTAGTAATGGTAAAATTGTGTTACTAATGGCGTGTTTTGGTGTAGTGAAAGGATACCTGGAATAGAGTCAATCTTGGCGCCCTTGTGATTGGACACCTAAAAGGTTTTAAAAAAAAAAATTATAGCAAGGGTTAGTACCCAAAAACATTTGAAAACATTTAACAAATGATTAACTTGCAGTAATAAATAAATATGCATGCTCTTCATATTTTAGTTAGTGTCGCACTCTCTTGAGGACTTCCTCACCCCTCCTCTAAGGTGCACTACTAACGCTTCCATTTAATTTACTAGGTCCTGCGCTCTTGACCCAATACTTATTTTAACCCTTGAAATTTTCCTACACTAAATGAGTATGCCTTAATTCATGATTTTTAAGTTATTATAAACATCAAACTTAATTAAATCATTACCCGTTTTAATTTCATATAACATTCACACCCGTTATGCACATAACACATTTTTCCCTATGTATTAATTATCCCATATATAATTATCTACCTAATTATATATCTAATCATTTTACAGTATTCACAAACATACTAAAATAACATTTAATACAAACTTTTGACCGAGTAAAAATACTCACAAAAATATAAATTTTCTCAAGTGCTATCCCACTAGGTGTATTCACATAACCTAGTTATTCGAGTTAGATTCGCTCACTAACTTAGTTTAACATACGAATTTGGAAGCGGTCATATTCCTTCCCTGAAAGTGAGATGCCCCTCACCCATATAATGGACGCTATGACCTGGGATTGTACTCGCCCTACTCCTCAAGCTAGGGGATTCATCCACTATGTGCAACCTCCCCCTTTAGCACTAGAGTATATACTAATAATATCCAATCACTGATATTAATGCACACACACTATATATATACTGTCACACCCCGTACATATATATAAATATAAAATGTCCCGGCTACACCATGTACACAATCCGTAACATAAGCCTAGTTAATTTATTAAGAGTTTATGGTCCAACTCTAATCATTAATTAATTCACACATTAATTAATTAAGTCACCTTTGGTGTCGCCCCCACCATAAAATTGGACTTACTCTCGTAGTCCTAATCAACCTCACCCGAGTCTAAATCCCCGACTCTCAAATTATTTAGCCTTTACCTAAATAAGGTTTATCTCTCGGTATTCCTCAACCATTATCCCCGTACTTGTTTTCTAACTATGTTTAATCCTTTCGAACTCTTCCCAAAAATTTAACCTTAGTGTATCACCTAATTTCTCCAAAACCCGGCGAATTTAAATTATGATGTCACACTAAGTCGTCTCCAAATTCTAATTAATTTTATTCACCATTAATTAGATTTAAAACCCATGTATAAATTTCTCACCAAATTAATTCATGGAAAAAGATTAAATTAAATTTTCTTTATATAAAATAAAGCTGGGCGAACTGTCAAAATATGCCGACCTTCGATCGATCGACCCCAGACCTTCGATCGATCGATCGAGCAGGTCTTCGTCTTCTTCGCGAAGGCAGATTCTGCCATGGACGAGTTTCATAAAACCCTAACTCCTTTTACCAGCAATCTCAAGCTTTCTTAACCATAATACAAGTTAGGAACCTTATTAGGGACCTCCAAAATGCCCTCCAACGTTATTAATTCGTCCATTAACTACAATTTCTAAATTTGGGGAAATATTCATCTTTAATTCCTTACCCATTTACATCCCAAATCCCTTCACCAAATTCGTTTATAATTATCCAGATATCATCCTACCAGATATGTATCAATTTATAATATCAGATTTCTACAAGAATCCTCATTCAAATTCGTAAATCAGATTATTATTTTCAAAACCTCATGTTTATGCCATGAACACCCAAAACGAATTTTGATCAAACACATCACATGAATATGAATTGCAAAACAGATTCAATACTATTGCAAGTTATCCACTTGCCTTAGGTTTCGTAGTGTCTGATTCGAATATGAATTTCCAAGGTTGAAGACGATCCTTGTTGGCTCTCTAGTGATCCCAAAACTGCCTTTAACTGCTATTAGGGTTCCTTAATACCTTAGCCTTTTCTAAAACTCTATCAGCCGTTTTATTATTCCTCCCAATTCCTTACTTTAACTAATCCCGTTTTTTGCCTAATGGGCTAAGCCCAAGTGACCCAAATGCCCCCGTGTGGGCCCGGCTATGTCTAAAAATACCCCGTGACCCATTTACTACCCTCGGGTACACTTTTCCGACTATCTCGGCCCATCCGGACTCAACCGTACACTCAAAATTGGAATCCGAATTAATTTATAAAAATATTTATCCACTCACCCCTTTAGTCTATACCGACTCCCGGTTGAGATAAGTGCATACCCTGTCATTAATACTCGAAATGACTTAAATAAATAATTACTATTCACTTAGTAAATAACTTCCCGTAAATATTAAACATTTACTCCTCGATTAATATTAAAATAAAATTTCCCTAATTAATTCAATTAAATTACGACTCACAAGTAATTTTCAATTCCCGAATTAATTAAATATTTAATGCATGAAAAATGCGGGGTGTTACATCCAGGTCCTTACCGTGGACGACTTCATCCTTGTCTTCTCAGTCCTCTATTTAGTCATTATTAGAGAGGGCATGTGTCGCCCATTTCTAGTTCTTATCTAGTTCAGAGAGATTTGTACTCTTTGTTTCAATATTCAGTTTTAGTTGGGATTTCTTTTGAATATTACTTTGTCCTTCGATTCGGGACATTCTATTTGGATGATTAATCTAGCATGTTTATTTCATTTGGATGGTTTGGTTCTTAATATTATTATCCGTGTTCATGAAAATGGTTTCGTATATTAAATCATAACAATAGGAAAAAATCTATAAAATTAAATATTTTGACACTTAGCTTAATTATTTATTAGGTGATTAATAATGGAAATTATTTTTCGACAGTGATGCTAAGAATGAACCCACCGGACACTTTGAGTTAATTTAATAAAGGACTAATCACCCGGTATTTAATTAGGCTGGGTGTCACAGGTGGTATCAAAGCATCAGGTTCTAGTATCCTTTAGGATCTTTACGGCTTATTATGCTTTTGGCTTAGCGTCCTTTGATTTAGAGCCCTAATATTAGGAATGTTGTATTCACCCTTACGCGTTGAAAATTCGTACTTCTCTGATTTATTTGTATGAATGTTGAACTCATTCAGATTATCTCAACTTTCAGATGGCACATCTAGAAGAACAAATTAATGCTGTTGGAGGAGTCAATGAGCAAGGTCAGTTGATACCTCAGGTACCCCTGAACAGAGTATCATTCGTCGAATTAGCAGGTATTGTGGCCCGGGCTGTTACCACTACAGTTTTACAGTACCAAGATCATATTATGCAGCTTATAGGAGGCAAAAGAACAAGAGAAGATAGTCAGTCTGACATGACTAGAGTTAACAATTGTGGGAAGACACCAATACCGCAACAACAAGTCCCTCAGGGTTGTAAAGACCACGAAGGTAACAATATTTACATGAAGAGCCAAAAGCGTCAAGGCCAACATAGTCAGGGACAGAATGAGGCCATAAAAAGGTGTCTCAAATGTGGAAGGAATAAAAATAAGTTCTAATTCGTACGGATCAGTCTAGAGAGAAACTCTGACCTAACCACCAAGGACAACAAAGCCAAAGAAAGCAAAGGCTTTCAGGACTCTGTTATAAGTTTGTACAACATGGTCACAAGTGGAGGGATTGTCCTCAACCTGATATCATTTTTCATCAAGATGCTCAGCAGGGCTAAGGAAAAGGTGAAACAGAGCAACAGGGTCAAAATCAACAGAGCCGTAACATGAGATAGTTTAATGGTATATGCTTCAATTTTCGCAGGATGGGTCATAGGAGGCAGGATTGTCCAGATAAGGGCAAGATACCCTAGCAGCAGGGGAAGTTACAGTATGGGTGTGTGTACAATGTCCAACAGGCAGCAGTTCAGCAACCACCATTCGCCGTTAAGGGTAAGTTTCCTATTCATGGTACTATGGGGCGCATTTTATTTGACACTGGGGCATCCCACTGCTTTATAGACACTAGTTTTGTACGGGCCACAGGGCTGTTAGACACGACAGAGAATACAGTGACATGTGTAAACTCACCGTTAGGTAATGGATCGTTGATTTTCATTATATGTCGGGGAGTAGGTATAGAGATTGGGATCCTAATTTTGCCTTAAGATATGTTAGTCTTAGATATGCATGAGCATGACGCCATTATTGGCATGGATTGGCTTGGTGCTTATAGAGCCATGATAGACTATTTCAGTAGGAGTATTATTTTTACTATTCTTGGTCATGAGATATTTCTGGTGGTGATGCCTCATCCTGGAGGAGGGTCGGCCACCCATTTATATTACATAGAGGAGGAGACCTCTACGGAGATAGCAATTCCCATTGATTCGATTCCTGTAGTTCATGAGTTGTCGATGTGATCCAGGATATACTAGGGTTACCACCTAGTCGAGAGATAGATTTTGTTATAGATTTGATGTCGGGCACTCGGCCAATAGCCCGCGCACCATATCGTATGGCTCCAGCTGAGATGAGAGAGTTGGGGGATCAGATCGAGTTACTGTTAAGACAAGACTTCATTCGTAGGAGTACCTCATCATGGGGAGCTCCCATGTTGTTTATGAAGAAAATACATGAGTCAATGATGTTGTGTGTGGACTATCGAGAGTTGAACAAAGTCACAATACAGAATAAGTATCTGTTTCCCCGAATCGATGACTTGTTCGACCAGTTGAGAGGAGTTGCCTTCTTTTCAAAGATAGACTTGAGATCGGGATATCATTCAATACGGATTAGGGAACAGGATGTGTTGAAGACTGCTTTCTTGACGCGATATGAACCTGTGCAGGATGTTTTGTTCTGGAAAAACCTCACCTGCGAGAGGGTCAGGCTCACATTTATATTATATATTATAGAGACTTCGAAAGGTATAGTGATCTTGAGATATTCGATTCCGGTGGGTGTAGGGACTTATTGATATGATTCGGAGTGTATTGGGTTTACTGTTGAGCGAAAAAATTTAGATCGATATTATGTTTAACGCTCAGGACTTAGTAATCGAAAGGGCACATTGTTATATCACTCCTTTAGAGACGTGGAAGTTAAGACTTAAAGTTATATATCTGGGGATAGGATTTCGAGAGTCCTGATTGTATGTGTACGAGGTTTATGGAATTTGATTACCACCAATGTTGAGTGATAGTGCCTTTGGGGGGAAAATTCATCAGTTAAATGTAATTGCGAAAGGATATGTAGCTTTTATGTCCACAGACGGTAATATAGGGGTACATGTTATGGACTGAGGGCCTCATGGATTTTGATAACTAATAATGCTAGGTAGTAGTGTATCGGGGGGTTCCTTATTTGGATTTTGCTTTGCAAGACATCCTATGCATGAAACTTAGCGTAAGGTTGGAAGTAGGGAGATGTTTGGCCATTCATTCATGAGTCTGGTACCTTGGTCATCATAAAAGTATGTAGTTATAACTGTAAGTTAAAGGTTAAATTATGATTTACCAGTGGAGCCAGTTGTACGGTGAAAAAGCATTGAGAATTTTATTTTATCACCATGAGTTGAAGGGTGGAAAGATGTTAATGAGGATATAGAATTTCAATTTCAAGGGTAATTGAGAGTACCCAAGTGTTGTAGCCACGTTGTGAGTACACGGGCAATAAAGAATTGGGTGTTATGTGTGAAGCGTATGTGATGCTTACGCCAGTATGCAAGGTTTATAGGGTGTATGAGCATCCTGGTTAATTGATGTTAGAATCATCTAGGTTAAAGGGACGTGGGAATAGATGTGTGAAATATATATCTGTGGGACTAATATAACGAAGTGGAAGTGGTAGAGTGGAATAAGCATTGTGTGAGAGGGATGATAATCCATATATACGTGTGCGATCAGAGTAGCACACCAGAACTTGGTGGAAAGGCTGTGGGAAGCCATTTAAAAAAAGGGGTATCCCTTAAGAAGACTAAAATTGAACTATTATGGAAAATTTGGAGCGGCATTCTACCCAGTCAAATGTTGAGAGTGACTTGAACGAAAATAGAAAGATGATGTCAATAAGGTATAAGGAGACCAGAAGTGCACATCGTGGTGAAAAGTTCACGGGTCAGAACTTTTGTTATATGCCGAGGGAAGGAGAGGATTATTAAGTACCACTTAATGTGAGGCATTATAAGTGGAAGTCGATGTTGACCGGTACATAGTGAGTAGTCTCCACGTGCACCACTCATAGATAGAAATCGATTGGAGTAAGGTGATCAGCCCGAAAATTTTGTATTAAGCCGACTATTCCGATAATGGAAGAGGGCAGTCAAGTCGGTAAAATTTCTTTGATGGGCTGCCAACCTTAAGGTAAAGTCAAGAGTTCCTTCGAATGTGTGGAACAAGTTGACCAAGAATGAAACGATAAATTTCCTTTGGGGTGATTTACAATATTAGATAGTGTGCCCCAGTCTTCCTTTGAAAAGAATGATCGCGTTGGTATGTGGTCCTGCTCGATATTGTTCTGAACTAGGATGAGATTATTGAACCCCGCCTTCAATATGGGATTTCAGGGAGCAATGGGGATAACGTTCCGTTTTGAGCAGGTTGTATCACCTATAGCCCGGGAAGTAGGTGAAAGTTTATTAACAATTGATAAAGTTGTATGAAAGTAATTTTGGATTCATTGTGATCATTTCATTTCCACAACGGATATAGCTAGTAAGTGAAGTATAGTAAGGTAATTGGGAGAGGATATAACCTAATGGTAGGGTTGTGTGAAAGCACTCGTACCTGTTTATTGTGAACAAGGTGCTTATTGAGGTTTTGGTGTGGAAAAACCTTAATTGTTCTCCCTATGGATGTTTAGAGGTGAGCGAATAATCAGAATTTTGGATTGGTCGAGAGTTAGAATCCGATGACTAAAGTGGAATAACCACATACTATCTTAGGTGACTTTTTAACTGTCATGAGAGTTACATCGCCTGGAATCGAGATTTGAAGAACTGATAAGTGTGGTCAGATGCTCATATGGTTTCTACCAGGATGCGAGTTTTATGTTTAGATAAATACGGGAGATGATACGAAGTGCGGTGCGGCCTCCCAATAATATTGAGACAATGGGGCCAATGATGTATTGACTAGTCTTATTTGAATCTTGTTTGGTAGGAGCACAAGGTGAGGATCCGTTATTGAGGTGTGACCCTATAATTGATAAAGTTTCGAGAGTGTTAAATAAGTTTGTTGTGAAGTGGGGGTTATAGTGATCGAGCCTTACTTTGAAGTTGGTTTTAAGTACTGGAGGAAACATGTTTTTACCAGGTATGCCTTACTCCTTCGAATTTCGGGACGAAATTCCACTCTTAGGGAGGAGTATGTAATACCCCATATTTTCATGGCTTTTAAATTATGGGATTTATTAAATTAAATTGAGATGAATTAATTTAATATTAATCCGAATTTTTAAATTAAATTTTTACTAGCTTGACGAGAGTTAGTAATTATTGATAAGAATTATGTTGACTATTACTTAATGAGTAAAGTAATATATGATATTGAATTTATTAAAATTGTCGCGAGTGAATAATACGACAGTTATAGAAATTAAGTCGGGACGCGTATGTCAGTCGCGTCGGGACTAAATTAATGGGATAAAAATTAAATTAGTTCTAAGTCACCCATATGGTCATTTCGAGTGCGTCAATGTGTTCGGAAGGGTCGATATAGTCAGAAAAGTACATCTGGGAGTTTAGTTTGGGTCTCGGGACATTTTTAGGCCTAATCGGTAACTCGAGAGGGCATTTTGGTAATTTTAAATTTTAGGTCTCAATTATGCACGAAAATTATAAGGCTATATTTGTTGTTAGAGGATGTCTTCTAGGGTTAGAACAAACACAAATCACAGAAGCCATTAGAGGAGAGAAGTCAGGAGCTTTCCCAAGAATAGAAGCATCATAGTTGGACCGTTCGCACCACAAACACCGTCGGAGTGTCGATCGGAGGAAGAGGAACTCAGCCACACCATCAAATCCCAGAAACTCAGACCTTTAATTTTTAGGAAAGTATCAAACTTGTTGTTCTTTAGTTGATAACACATCCATGCTAGTGTAGGAGATTAATGTTTTTATGTCTCATGAAAATACAATGTTGTTTGGGAGATTATTATTGCAATTTGGCGTAAAAACCATGTTAGGATGAATATCTTATTATATGTGGAATATTAACCGGGAAATTTAATGCCTAGCAATGGAATTCTTAAGAACATTAGATAAACTAGGGTTAACTGATAATTTCTTGAATTAATCCATTTGATGACGATTCTTGAGGAATTAATTAATGTTTTACATTAGAAATCTTCCATATTGATTTATATAAAGTTCATGATGTTTAGTTGGGAGTTTGGTACATTTTAATGGAGGTTTGATGATTTAAATTGAATGAAACCCGTAGGTTAAGAATTGCAGAAACTGGGCCATTACCGCCTCGATCAATCGATCGACTCAAGAATGTCGATCGATCGACCATTTTTCATCGATCAATTGACTCTTCCTGGAAATTGAAATTTCTTCCTTTTTAAATGTTAATCCAATCCGAATGTGTAAGGACCTTTGGACATAATTTGAATATCATAATGGGACTTGGGAAGGATCAGTAGGGTATAGGTAAGGTCCGGGTAACACTACTTTATATGAGATTTGATCGTGGGATTTTGGGGGTATAAAATGGAGTGAAAATCGTGCGTATGTTAAATTAGGTCTTGTGGAAATTAAGAGTGACTTAGACCAGTGGGGTAGAGAGTGTACACGTACTGATTTTATATTTATCAAGATGAAAAACTTCGAGAGACGAGAAGTACTTAAGAACTTGCGGTAATTGAGAAAATCAAATAATGAATTAATTACGTAAAATTTGGGCACTACGTGCCACGTATGGTTAAAATATGTTATGGGTCGTGGGTTTACCTATCTGAATAATGTAAATATATATGAGTGTATGAATACATATATTATGTGAACATTTGTGTTTAATCATACCCAGGCTACTTGCTATCACGGAGGTTTTCGCGTCGGGAGAGTTTTATCTCGATGTGACCTTTATGGGGGGGATATTGACTTGTACCCTAGAACATAGGATCCCTGGATATAGGCTATCTGAGAATGATAGCCAGACGGTTATAAGAGACATAAGGGTATCTGCTGACCTCTGAGTGACTGGGAACTATGCTTCGCCTCCAATATGTGTGTTTTGTGTTAATACAGTTCAAGAGTGATTTTGAAATAGCATTTCCCTTTGTACGAGAGATACGGGGACTTGATAGCAGAGTATGCCATCACCATAGATGTATGTGGGGTGCCCAATTAGTATATATATTATGAGTGATAAATATATATACCTGTGATTAATCTACTATGCTTGTAAGTAGATAAAATGGAATAAGTAATATTAAATGAATTAAGTGGTTGAGAGTTTAAGTCTGTTTTGAGATGAGCATAACTGGCTTAATTTATTCCTAAGAAAAGATTATCAGATATAAACTATAGTTATGAGATTACTTGAATAGAATTTGTTGAAGGGAAATTGGATTAGACTAAAGATTTGGGTTAGGCTAGTGAATTGGGTTAGCTTTATCTAGATTAGTTCAGTAGTACGTTATGCGTGCACACTAGTTGAGGGGTGAGAATTCCCAAATGAGTGTCGAAGTACTAACATGTATTTAAATACTTACTAAACTACTTTAAAATTATTTTACACTCGGGCTCTGACCCGTTTCCTGTCATCTCTTCTTTCTCTTATATATATATATATATATATATATATATATATATGTATTATAGGTGCCCAGCCACAGGAGCGTCAGGCTTACATCTTTGGACTGGTGACGTGTTGGAGCTAGTGTGGGAGTTGCAGGTCCTTGCAGTAGACGACTTCATCCTTATCTTCTCAGTCCTCTATTTAGTCATTATTAGATAGGGCATGTGTCGCCCATTTCCAGTTCTTATCTAGTTCAGAGAGATTTGTACTCTTTATTTATTTCAGCATTCTGTTTTAGTTGGGATTGCTTTTGAATATTACTTTGTCCTTCGATTTGGGATATTCTATTTGGATGATTAATCTAGCATGTTTATTTCATTTGGATGGTTTGGTTCTTAATATTATTATCCGTGTTCATGAAAATAGTTTCGTATGTTAAATCATAACAATAGGACTTAATCTATAAAATTAAATGTTTTGACACTTAGCTTAATTATTTATTAGGTGATTAATAAAGGAAATTGTATTTCGACAGTGATGCTAAGAATGAACCGACCGGACACTTTGAGTTAATTTAATAAAGTACTGATCACCCGATATTTAATTAGGCGGGGTGTTACATTTAATTGTTGAGTTTTGGTTTTATTTGAGTTTTGGTTTTATTGCCTTTTTTGGCAACATGCTCCCTTTGTTGGTGCAACAGTTTTTGAAGTGAGTTTTTATTATTAGGACATGTGCTGTTAAAATTTGATTATGCCATTAAAGGATTTTTTTTTAACAGTTGTTGTCCCTACATGTTCATTAATTAGAGTGACCCACACACCCCCGGCCCCAGAGGCATGTGCATAAACTGACTTATACCTTATGCATTATTTGTTACATGCAGGGGTAACTCTAAATACCAAATTGTCTCAAGGGGTAAATGTCAAAAACACCCACATAATACTATACTCAACATTCCATACTGCAACTTTGGCAGAAGAAACTCCTCCTCAGTAAAACACCTCTTATCCCAGTACCTCAAATGGACAATAAACATGGCATTATCCCAATAGTACAGACTCCCTTTCTAATAACTCAAGTTCACAGTGACATGGTGTGGGCTCATTTCTTTAATTTATTAGTGAGAGGGGTAATTATGAAACCACAACAATGATCCCGTTCTTGTCGTGTCATTCATTAACCTAATTTTGAGAATTTCTGTGTATTACGTGCATATGTGGTTCCACAATATGCCTCAAATAAGTCATCACAAAGGATGACCGATGGGAGTTGGTTGGTACAATCTCTGAGGTGTCAACTAATTTTGTGTTCGATCATGGTGGAGGATTCCACGAAGATATCCCATCTTTTCTAGTATGGAGCCATGTTTTGCTAAGTCGGATTGTTGTGTGCTAAATATTGAAGCATCCAACCCAAAACCAATTCGCAATTGGTGGAAGGGACCCACAATTTATATAAAACGGTGCAAGGCTTTAATTTTCCAAGGTGGGATTTTATATCTTAACACGCCTCCCTCATGTGTGGAGCCACTTTTTCCGTGGACATATTTATATTGAGTGGCGTAGAGTAATTGGGTCGTTGGGTCATTTATAGCCTGCTATTTGAGCATCCAATCGAAAACTGATTGACAATGGGTGGAGTGGCCAAGATCTTCTATATTATGGTGCAGGGCTTTAATTTTCCCATGTGGGAGTTTATATCTCAACACTGTGAAACAAATAGAAAGCATCGTATCAGTTTTCTTGAGGGTTTTGTGGGTGATGGATCAGCATTCGAGGTAGGAACACATCTGCATAAGCCAACAGCCAACTGTTACAGCTCTCAGGGACTTTGTTGATGTGCATCTCTGGATCTGAGATCCTTTGTGATGAGATACCCAAGTGTTGTCATCGACTAACTTAAGTCTGTTGATTGGCTTCTTCAGAGCTCATTTTACACTCGTACGTTCAACGAACATCAACATATTATTATAATCGATGGAGCCTAGGCCCTAATAATAACTTAGTGTCTAGAGAAATGGTAGAATAACTAGGGTTACCTGTCGTGTTGTTGTGACAGTTTGACCAAGTGAGTGTTCACAAAGGGGAACGGACACCTATTCCTTCCAACCAGGCCTAGCATATTGAGGTTAGAAAGTTGGAAATGCGTTATGCTTTGGTGAGTACGTTGTTGGCTCCTGGGATCGGAATTCCGTTAGTGTTGCAATGGATGCTTGATTCTTTTTATGATGGATGTGCCGCGAAGGATAATGTGGTACCTCCCCATAGGAATATTTAATCCTAGACCCCCAATTTACAACTTTACAAGTTGGGTTCAGCTGATCATGAGTTCAACTCCAACGACAGGTTTTGGAGTTGTGTCAAAGGATTGCTAAAGGATAGCATGTATCGCTTTCCAATTCCTCAACTAGAGAACACGCTAGATCATTTGCATGGTGTTTATGCCTTCTCTAAACTTAACTTGAGTAGTAATTGTCATTAAATTCGAATGAGACTGAGGAATGAACGAAATATCCAACAGATGACAGGTCATATGAGCTGGTAGTTGTCTAATGCCCATTCACATTCATTTTATGATGACTTAACTCATCCATTTTGTATAGGTTTGTAGTTGCGTACTGAAATGATATTCTTATTTACATCCATTCAAAACAGGAGCATGTTGAGCAAGTTTTAATAGTCCTCCAAAGGGGTGTGCACATTTCGGTTGATTCCATTTCGAAAGGCCTTTTTCAGTCAAACTGACTGCATCTGTTTTGGGGGTAGAAGGACCTATGATCGAATCAGTCAAAAGAGAAACAGTTAATTTTGATCATGTTGGTTCTCGATCGGTTTCGATTTGAAACGGAGAACATGGATTGTATTAAGTAGCCTACGAAGCCCGTTACGAGTTATGGCTTCGACTCAAAACAAATATTTGGACTAGAGGGTGTCTTGGCTGATAAATATTCCAGTGACAGTCGAATTTGTGATCAAAACTCCGAAAATCGATCAACTATCCGATGAAGAATTATTACGACGAATGGTTCCCGACCCACCGGGAGAATGGTTCTAGTGCCACCGGGAGAGAGCTATTGGGGCAAATTCTCTAAAGGATGAAGGTCAAAATAATGCCACCAATTTAACTGTTATATACTTATACATTAAGTATAGACACGTGCAAACAAGTGTTGGACACAAGCAAATAGGTCTCCGAAATGTTTTTACGACACGGATTAGTTGCCTTTTCAAAAATGTACGTGCTTCCTATATCAATTGTCTTACATTTCTAATTTTTTTATATATTTTTTAATTATCTTATTCTTAAAACCATCAAGTCTAACTGTCAACTGAGAGAGGATACTCCGAAGTCTAAATAAGAAAATTAGCCTGTAAAATGGGCTGCAGAATAGCAGGATCAAAGTTCTCAGAAGATTGTAGAAGACCCCATATTCTAAATACTTATCCTATAAGCTCCATCGTTATTTCCTTTTCAGCATCACTCATAGAAAATGCATTTGTGTCTCCTCTGAAGATAAGAGTCTTCAACGGAGCAGGAATATTGTTGTATGTATCAATCGCTGACCCCAGAATAATAGCGTCAGTGACACGGACAGCCTCTTTAACAACTAAAACCCTAAGATCTTCATCATCTGGTCCAATAATAACTTCAGGACAGGTTGTAAAGCCTCTTTTGCATAGAAATCTCTATCCATTTTTCCTTGAACGAGCAAATTTTCAAGCCTATTCCACCTATAGAAAAACATTGGTTATAAAGTCAGTCTAGTTTGTGCATACCCCTAAGCATGAATAAATCAATCAGTAACACAGAAGTAATATAAAACTGAGACAGCGGTAAACAACATGCCTGAACTTCCCATCCTTAAATAGCAATTTATAAGAGCATCTCAGAGATATGGATTTGGGTCTGTGAGGAGCCCTTTAGCGAAATAAGGATATAAAGCAGCCAGTACCTTAAAATTAGGAACAGCATACAGGGCTAAACCTTCTAGAATATATATATATATATATATAGCAGAACAAAACAGGGGTACAGATAATATAAGTAACATAAAGTCCTTATATATGTATATCTTTATATATATAGCACAAAAAATATAAAAAAACAAATCAGCACAGAAAAAAGAGGCGTACGCCTCAAGAGCCTCGAGGAGCACAGCCTCAAGGTGGACGCCTCACCCCCACAAGGTGCAAGCCTCAGAAAAAATAGCAGAGGCGTAAGCCTCAAGATTCCTCTCTAGCGCCTCGCCTCGAGGCGGCGCCTCAAATCGCCTTTTAAAACATTGATTAAAAAAACCAAATTTGTGAGATTCTACATAGAAATAGCTTCTATAATTGATAAGCTGAAAGAAAATATCTTACATAATTCAACACACTCAGCCAACACCAATTTGCGCCCAGTAAGGGGAAAATGATTTCATTAATATTAACAGTAATGATAAGAGAAGACTTAGTTTAAATTGACTTGGATGGAAATGTAAAGAAAGATGTAATAGCGTCTGGTTTAACAGAAGATAGTGCGCTAAATATAGCATAATAGAGACATGTAGCCAATCCCAACTAGTTGGGGGCTTAATCGAGTTTAAAAGATTAAAAAAGTGTAAAAATGGAAAGGGAAATTGTGCTTTTGTGTCATGTTTTGGTCCGACAAAGATACGACACGAACACAACACGACACAAAATCATGTTTGTTTACCTGACGCAACCCATTTTAAAACACAACACGATTAATCATTTGTATACCCAATCAAACACAAAAACAAGAATAACACGACTAAAATGAGTCATAAGTCTGACCCAAACACGACACGACATTGTATAAAAAAAATCCTCACACGAAAACGACATTTCATGACAAATTTGTGTTGTTTCGTGTCATGTCTAAAATCGCCACCCCTAAAACAATATAGTTTTTGCAGATAACACGAGTTACTCAATGCACACCTGATCTATCTGCAACTTATATATATGCATGCCCTTTGGCTATGTCTGACAGATCATTATGAAGCACCCAAAAGGAGAGAGAAAATTAGAAGGTCATTAAGCACTGAAAGCCACTCACCGGTAAATGGATACTGATAAAGAACAGCACCCAGACCATCCACTATAGTTTTGAAGTTGAGTTTGCTCACAGTCGAATTAGCGCATCATCAAAGAAGTTTCGAAGTGCAGGTATGATAGGAGAAACATCCACATCAGGGGCCAAAAAATCTAGTGCATAGTAATCACGAGCCTTAGCTTAGTAGTCTCGATTAATCATATGAAAAACATGACCAATAATAGCATATCTTTTCTTCTTCATGTGTCTCACTCATCATTCCAAAATCAAGAAAAGCCAGCTTTCCCTCAGGTATCACCAACAAATTTCCAAGATGAGGGTCAGCATGAAAATACCCGGACTCAAGTAACTGTCTGAAACTACACTGAATACCCGTGTTCACAAGATCCAAAACTTTTAACCCTTGTCCTTCAATTGCATCTTGCTCATTTAATTTGACGCCTTCAACCCACTCCATTGTCAAGACTTTTCCGCTTGTGTAATCCCAGAAAATATCTGGCAAAAGGACATCTTGTTTGTTAGTATACAATTTTTTAATTCTCCTTGCGTTCTGCCCCTCCTGCATAGACCTGTCAAAATTAACATTCAAACCCAGGAAAAAGTTTTGTACAAGTTACCAAATCTTGTTTTTAGGCTTTTTCAACTTAAATACCTCCATAATATAGACTTCGAGACTTTAATACCATTAACTAATTATTATTGACCTTCGTACCTTCTACGTTGGAGTCCAGTTAAATTAACTGTCCCTTTTAAGAACCATATTAATTCAAAATACCAGAAAACAGAAAGAAATAAAAAAAATAGAAAAATAATAAAATAATTTCTAAACAAAAAAAAATCTCTTAAAAGGTCACATGCGCGGCACATGATCGTTAAGTTTAACGGGCACTAATGGAAAAGGTATCAAAGTCAATAATGATTCATAAAAGGTACTATAGGTCAAAAGCCCATATTATCGAAGTACAAGTTTAAAAAAATGAACTTATTTTTTCTACTTCACTTATGTCAAGGTGCCATCTTTCTTGCTGACCAGATAGATGTAAGTAAATAAATCATTAAACAAGCACACTTGCACATGCTTCATATAAAGTGCGATATGCAAGTGATTGTGGCACTAACTTGTACGTAGTTGAGTTCTTGATAAACTCTACGAACGAATTCATCAATAAGAGCAACAACATCACTGTTGATTATCAGCGTACTTATTTATAAGGAATCCTAGACCCCTTATAAGGTAAAAGTCTAACCCTATGGCTTCTTCAATACCGGGCCGTTGCACCTTCACAGCAACAATCTGCCTCGAGTACTTTAGCTGAGCTTTATAAACTTGGCGTAGACTAGCTGCAGCAATTGGTGATGCTGATATTTGTGAGTAGATTGAATCAAGGGAAAGTGCCAACACTTTCTCAATGCATGCAAACGCCTATTCGTCTGGAAATGTCGGCAAAGCATCCTGTTCATTTAAAAAACAACTGAGGATTACAGTAGCAGCTAACCTCTACTCCTAATAGCTACTTAGCAAAACTACTAGCAGGGCAAAAGTCACCGTAAGACTAATTTAATGAAATTTAGCATCATTGCAAAACCTACTAATAGTTGTGTCTTTTATATGTTCTTCCCAAGAACATATAAAAGGCACAACACAAATCCCCCACCCCAATATAGATCTGAAAAGTGACTTGATTTTAGAAGTGTCGTTGCCAAGCTGTGTTAAATATATGAATCGGTAACAGAACTCGGGGTATTTTTACATTTCAAAAACCGGTCCGATTTTTCAGGATTTTGGAATGATATTTTCATTTGCCAATTTCTGGTTTTTCGAGGGGTGGGGGGGGATCTAGGTCAGGTGCGGAACTCTCCGACCTTTGAATTTTCTAATCCGAATTTCAAATTATGGAAATTTGATTTTTCCAAAAAACTTTCATTTTTGCCCAAAATTGTACTAATCCAAAATTCTTTGATATATGCCGATTAGGAATTTTTCAATTTTTTTCAATAATATTCTAACTTTCCCAAAACTTTTCTGATTATTAAATTTTTCAAAATTTCTGATTCCCAATCCGTCCAAAATACAGTCTTAACAATAACCAAAGGAACAACCAGACACTTTCAACTTCAATTGGACACTTTTACAAGTTTAATGACTACGAACATAAGGTGCCCCCACAGATATGGAAACACCGCTACGAGAGTGCTGGAGTTGCACTGCTATACATAATTCATTACAAGGCAGGATACATATTTCATTGAGGATCATCTAGAAGTACTAGAGGTCCGTTTGGTTGAGTAAATTGTTTTAATCATATAAATTGGTCAATTTCTCAAATTGGAGATATTGGTGATGATATTAAAGCCGGTTAGGTCAAGTGAAGAAGTGCTACTGGCCTATTTTGTGATTGGTGTAAACCTTTGAAGTCAAATGATAAGTTCTATAGGACAGCCATTAAACCTGTCATGTTATATGTATGGAGTGTTGGGCAACTAAGAAACTAAATGTGCAGACAGTGACCATAGCGGAGATGCGGATGTTAAGATGGGTGAGTGGTAAAACGCGAAAGGATGATATTGATCAATTTGAAATTAATGGATTCTCTCAATGTATTAATTTAGAATGGAATTAAATCCAATTTAAGCATTGTTAGAATGTTGTTGTCGTTGGCTGCAGGACCAAAGGGTATGCACTGAAATCTTTATTAATTCATGTGAAGAGAGAATTGACCAACGGGCCTTATAACCACCTGAAAACATACATAGGAGGGGGGCAAATTAATAGAGGGAGAAAGATGGGTTATATATATATATATATATATATATATATATAGAGAGAGAGAGAGAGAGAGAGTAAGTATATATATAAAGAGAGAGTATAGAGGAGGGACTTATAAAATGAGAGTGATAGTGGTAGGGTGAGAGAACTCTACCGTAGTAGTCACGCTATTCTAATTTAAACTGTGCAATTTCAAGATTTTGGTGAAATTAACTCATTTCTTGTTATGAATTAACTTAATTTTATTAATTTTTGAATACATTAATTCACGCGACCAAAGAGTATTTAATGAAGCAATTCATGAATGGGTCAATTTTCAATGGGCTAATTTACAATTTTGAGGAATACCGAATTGACCCTAAATGAACACAGTATGCAGCTTCGACATTCACAACAAAAAATAAGTAGTACATGAGGAAATATGCATACGTCAAACTATGGGCCTGAGCTAGAAAGACTTAATAAATATGGAATAGAGTTCGTGTGGATTAATAAGTGCTAATGAATATGGGAAAAAATCATGGTAACTCCGATGAATAGCAATAAATGTATAACATAAAGGTTTATGTTGAATGGAACAAATTTTTGACTCTCGGTGCACAAGTGTGTGTTGGTTTGGCTTCTTTTAGATTCATATTTATGATGAATGCATCCTTAAATGCTCTTAACCCATCATTAATGGAAATCTGACAAACATTAATCGGGAAGTGACTTCCTCGACCCTGACGTCCAATGAAGTACCTTCTATGACAAACGCCAAGTAAATGACATAGTTTAGTATTAGAGACAAGATAGACCTAGGTTATACTAAATGCAAGGATACACAAGGTCGTCAGTCCCATGTGACTAAACAATTGACAGGCTTTATTAAATGATTTTTATGTGTAAAGATTCATTTTAATGAGCAATTGCTGATTGCTCAAGGAAAAAGGAGAGAGGTGTGACTCAGGGATTTGTAGTGGTGTCTCTCTCATTTGTAGTGGTGTCTCTCTCTGATACCTGTAATGGTTAGGAGTATATAATATTACCTTCTAGTCTAGCCTCCAATCCAATATTCTTGAAAATCCTAAATGAGATGTCTAGGAGAACTTTGGGTCCCTTAAACTATCTTTACTCAGTCCAAATATAATTAGCAGTAAGCATCCTTGCACCTGTTTGCCACTAAATACTCCCCCTATCTCCTCGTCCTCTAGGTAACCCAAACTACATATAGTATGAATCACAATTATATATGATTATGAAGAGACATGCTTATAAGTAGTATATCTCCGAAGTAACCAAGCCATAAGTGAAAAACTCATAAACAAATAAAAAGACATTAACTTTAATGATGTTCAGAATGACGAGAAGTGGCTGGACAAAGAAACAGTCTGAAACATTGGAACCTTTTTACGCATTATCTGATAATAGGATCTGTTTGACGAAGCACCAAGGCCAGGTGTCTAGGTTATAGTATTATATTAACTTATTGGATTATCAAACTTACTTTGGCAAAGGTTTAAAGACTTAGTTTTACCTTGGACTTAGTTAAACATTTATGGATAATAATGCTCTCTCAAATAAATCTTGGGTTTTAGTACTTTAATCACTAGAAGTTTGCCTTCAATCGAGCAAAGGAATGTTTAGTGGAATCCAAAAGTCCATCTGCTGATGTTAGATATGTGTGTGAGTAGATCAACATTAGAACTTTTAATGCATTATTTCTTTTAAGCATATCATTGATTGATCTAAAGGGCTTTTTCCACACTCCTAATATTTAAAATGATCCAATTTCATTCCACTGATTGAATCATGGCTTCGGCTGGTTGATGGCATGGACTTCAAGATGGTATTGTTTCGTAGGGGGTTTTTTGTTAGCCTACACATGCATATTTAACCTAATTTTCTATATACGTATCTAGAGATTTTTAGAGCATTAACAACATGAGTTCAAAAGTTTTCAATCTAGTGCTATGAAGCACAGATGCGGATGCGACACGGTGCGGGTGCGGCTATTCAAAAAATCATAAAAAAGTAGGATTCGGGTACGTTGGGAAATATAATAAAAATAGAAAATATATTATAATATTCCTTAATTTAATGTAGATAGTTTATTAGGTTTTATACCAATTAATAAGTACTTTTCTAAATCTCCAGTGTTAAAAAATGGACCATAACGAAAAAGATTTTAAGTGATAATATCATTCTTGAAAAAGATCAATACTCAAACAACTTCCCACTACCAAATTTTAACTTTTGTAAAATCTAGCCATGTGTCTCACTTTCGAACACCACTTGTGTAAATTATTACGAAACTATTATTCAGTGTCACCACTCGAGGTCGAAAAATGTTTAAAGTTGATTTGCAGTAACACGGAAATATTAAGCTTAAAGTTCCACAACAATAACATTCACGTCAATGATTTTCAATTCACTCTAGGTCTCGAATCTCTCTGTCTTTGTCTTTGGCCAACTTTTTGTAGAAAACAGGTTCAGATAATGAGATGAGAACTTTTTGTAATTGCTATAGAAAACTAAGTTTCTCACACTATGTACGTATCTCATTTATAGGGTACATAGAGATGAATTTGTTATACAGGCTATACAGTTACAAGAGTACTATTGGCTAAGATATAAATAACCATGAGCAGATAAACATAGGTTCCTAAACTAAGTCAAGTCGATTGCATGAAATGAGGAGCTTCTTTGATATTTAGTTACATGATATCTGGAGCTATATCAGATGCTTTCTCAGAAGTAGGAGCGCAATAGGTGGATGACTTGGACTTGTCTCCTCAACATGATTTGGACTAAAATCCTTAAGACTCCCCTTCAAGCGAAGGGTGTGGGGAACCACACCAAGCTTGAATAGCAAAGAAGCAAAGGAAACTGTGGGGAGAGATTTCGTTAAAATATCATCTACTTGCACATATGATGGCACAAACTGAGTGATGAGAGATCCTTTGGCAACTTGTTCGCGAACAAAGTGATAACCGATCTCCACATGTTTTGTTCGAGCATGAAGAATGGGAATAAAACTCAGGTAAAGTGCACTGAGGTCATCACAATACGAGGTGGGTGGAGTAGTGGGTGGCAGGACAATCTCTTGCAACAAGTGATGAATCCATAATACTTCTGCAGTGGTAGTGGCGAGGACGCGATATTCAGCCTCACAGATGGACCGAGCTACTGTGGACTGTTTCTTTGAAGCCCAAGTTATGCAATTAGCTCCCAAATACACACAAATGCCAGAAGTGAATCCTCTAGTGTTTGGACATCATGTCCAATCAGCATCAGAGAAAGCGTAGAGAAAGTGAGAAGACTGAGCAAGGATCCGAAGACCATAGTGAATGGTGCCTTAAATGTATCTCAAAATTCGATTGACATCATGATAGTGCTCCTATTATGGGAGTGCATGTGTTAGAAAATAGAATTAACCGCAAAGGTGATGTCGGGACGAGTAAGTGTAAGGTACCAAAGGGCAGTAACAACAAATCGAAACTCAGCGGTGGTGAAGGCTTTAAACTGGGGGCAGTTTTGGATGGTTTGGTGACTGCTAGAGGAATAGCAACTATATTGGCATGTAACATGGGAGTTTTCTGAAGCAGCTTCTTGGCATATGATTCTTGACTTAAGTGCAGGCCACCAGAAAAGGGAATTACTGAGATGCCGAAGAAGTAATTCAACGTGTCAAGATCTTACGAGAAAACTCACGGGCTAAGTGGCTAACTAAATGCTTTAGAGTGGAGTTGTTGTCGCTAGTTAGGATAATTTCATCCACATAGACTAGAAACAAAACTATATCAGAAGAATGATGAAGAATGAACAATGAGGAATCAACTCGACTACATTGGAAGCCAAGAGTGATTAAGTAAATGCTGAACCATTGAAACCATGTCCGAGGGGGGCTTGTTTTAAGCCATAAATGGCTTTGTGTAAGAGACATACATGATCTAAAATTGCATAGAGATGAAGCCTGGTGGTTGGTGTAATACCCCGTATTTTTTATGGCTTTTAAAATTGGGGATTTATTAAATTTAATTTTAGGTATTAATTTAATATTAATTCAGAATTTTTTTTATATTTATTAGCGTGATGTAAGTTAGTAATTACTGTAAATTTGTTGAATATTACTGGATGAGTAAAGTAATATATGAGATTGATTTTATTAAAATTGTCACGAGTGAATAAAATGGCAATTATGGAAATTTAATTCGGGACGCGCCTGTGTCGTGTCAGGACTAAATTATTATTATTAAAGTGAATATTTTATAAGTCGTCCGTATAGTCATTTTGAGTGCGTCAAAGTGTCCATAAGGGTCGAGGTAGTCATAAAAGTGTACTCGGGGGATTAGTTTGGGTCTCAGGGCATTTTTAGGCCAAATTTACACCCCGGGAGGGTATTTTAGACATTTGGTATTTTTGGGTAATTAAACCTACGAATTTTCTTAGTATTTGTTAGCCATTTAGAGTTGTCTCTTGGGGTTAACAAACACAAAGCCATTAGAGAAGAAGGTGAAGAGATTAGAGAAGAAAGTGAAGAGATTAGAGAAGAAGGTGAAGAGTTTTCCAAGCAATCCAAGACCTAGAACTCACCTGATTTCATAACCACCACCACCAAAACGTAGATCGCATGACGAGGAACGCATCTGTATAATTTTTATCAACAAATCATATCCTTGAATCCCAGGCAAGTATCTATCTTGCTAATTGCCAAGTTAATATACCTTCCATGTTAGTCTAGGAATAAAAATCATATGTTTTAATGGAAGAATTATATATTTTGGAAGAGAAATTATATGTGTTGTAGGGAGAACCCAAGTAGTCTAAAATCTTGATCATATGTAGAGTATTACCCATGGATTTATTATAATATTTGGGAAGAAAATATTGATTAAATTAGAGGGTGGTGATTATTCATGCAAATTTTGGTTTTATAAAGAGATTTGAGATTAAACCCCTTTTTGATTGATTGGTTGAGGATTTATTGATGTTGTTAAGATAGAACTTGTTTATATATATTGCTTATACATTTGAATTACTTTGATGGGAGTTTGGGATAAAATTTTAGAGGTTTGGAGGGGTTAGAATGATTGAACCCGTAGGTTGAAAATTGCAGCAAACTGGGCAAGAACTGCTTGATCGATCAATCGACTCAAGAACATCGATCGATCGATCGACCCCCTTTCCTCGATCGATCGACCCCTCTTGGAAAACTGCATATTTTTCCCCTTTTTGTTTAGTCCGGTTAAAATGCGTAGGAACCCTTGATCATCATTGATAGAGTATAATGGGTTATGAAGAGGACCAATAGGGTCTAAGTAGACTCAGTTTAGTGAAATTAATATGAGATGAAATTTTGGGTTAATGGGGAGTTATTTATACATTGGGAATTGTGCGTACGTTTACTAGAAGATTGAGACTCGTGAAAGATTTAGACTAGAAGGTAAGTGAGGATATACCTACTGAAATTTATACTTAGTGAGAAAGAATACTTCAAGAGATGAGAAGTAAGAACGAAGTCAATAATAAATGAGAATAAAATAGACGAATCCGTTATGAGAAATAATTGAGTAAAATTTTTGTTCAGAATGGATAATAACAATTATGGGTCGTGGGCGAACCTAATTTGGAACATATGAATATTTATATGTATGACTTTGTGATTGTGCATATATTATGTATCTGTGTATGACATACCTAGCTTACTTGCTATCGATGGGAGGTTTATGTGTGAGGGAAGTCATATCCTGATGAATCCATGGGATTTTTTATTTGTCGCTCGAGAACATAGGACTATGAAAGACTTATCGGTGAGTTGACAAGTCCGCTGACTATGGGAACTTAGGTATGTACGTGACCCGTGGGTATGAGAACTATGTTCGCCTCCAATTTTTTTGTTGATATTTTTGGTTCGAGGAATCTTTACCGAACCTATAGTCCCCTATATAGCGACGTGATGTATTGGGACAAGATAGCAGAGTAATGCAGCACCGCAGCTGTGTCTCGGGGTGCAGTATAGTATGTATATGATATAATGAATATATATATACGTGTGATGATATCTACTATGTGGCTAAAGTAGAAATGTAAGATAGTTATGTATGAAAACACTTAGTTGAATTGAATTAATAAGGGACTTATCCATGTTGAATCTAAATGGATATATATATATGTTCATAACATCATTATATGTATTATAAGATTAATACGTGGGAATAATTTGGGCTATAAAGAATGGATACATGTGGTTAATCTAGTTAGCGTGGGAACTATAACTAGGATGTCCTAGAGGTACGGTAGGAGTGCACACTAGATGAGAGGTGAGGATTCTCAAGAGAGTGTCACATACTAACATGGTTGTGATATTAGCCGGTAAGCATTTTAAATACTTGCTAAACTATTTTTAAAACTGTTTTACACTCGGGATCTGACCCGTTTTCTGTCATTTCTTTCTCTCTTGTATATATATGTATGTATTACAGGTGCCCAGCCACAGGGGCGTCATGCGTAGGTTCTTTGGATTGGACGTGATGTAGCTTATGTGGGAGTTACAGGCCCTTGCTTTAGACAATTTCATCATTGAATCAGTTCCTACTTTAGATCTTCATAATTAGGGCATGTGTCGCCCGATTTCCTATTTCGTTTGGATCTTGTCAGAGATTTGAGTTCATTTATATTTCCGGTATTCGGTACTCCTCGGGGGTCAACTTTTGTCAGGATGATTTCATTTTTAGTTCATAACTTGGTTTAGTTTATCTAGTTGGTTTAAATGGGAGTGTAGTAATTGTTATCCTTTTTTATATGTGACTCTTAAACTGTTATTATTAAAAAGATTTTCATATTGGTATTTAATAAAGGAAAATTGAGGTTTTAAATGGTTTTGACACTTGGCTTAATTATTTAGGGTGTTCAAATTGGAAATATTATTTTGCGACAGTGATGCTGAGAATGAACCAACCGTTCACCTGGTTTTTAATTTAATAAATGACTGATCACCCGGTATTTAATTAGGCGGGGTGTTACAGTTGGTTCATATATACTTCTTCCTCAAGAGTCCCATGCAAGAAGGCATTCTTAGGGCTCGCCCGTTTGGTTATGTATTCAGAAAACTCAATTTAATCGTTGTTTTTAATTACGGTTTTAAATTCAGTTTTTTGTGTTTATAATTATTGGTGCGGGTTGGGTAAATTTGTTTTTAAATACAACTTTTTGAAAATTTGAGAAAATTAGCAAACATATATATATATACATACATAAAACTTCCATACATACACGATACATAAATGTAAACATATATACATACATAAATGTGAATACATATATACAATGTTATTAATATTGGTCGATACACGATACGTATCGGACGTATTGTATCGTATCGGGGGCAAAACATGTTGTATCGGTGAATGTATCATTTTTGTAAGCATCGACAATAAATAAGTATCGGTCGATACATATGTATCGGGCTTATCGTATTGTATCGTCGATACATACTTTTTGTGTTTTTCAGCTAAACAACGGCACTTTTCTTTGTTAACCCTAAAAAATAGAATAAGCTGAGGGAGTTTGTAAAAGGGATTTGGTTTAGCTAAGTTACGAGGCCTTTAAAAAACAAGGAGAAGAACTTACAAACCATTACAGCTTTGCTAGGGTTTCTAATTATGAACCAAATCACATACTCCTCGCTATTTCTTCTTCTTCTTCTTCGATTTAGGAGAGGGTTAATTTCCATTGATCGCAACCTCCTCTCTTTTTTTCATTTATTATTTTCTTCCTTTGTCTCTTATTCCCAACAAATTTATTTATTTATGTGTGGGCTAGTGCCCTATGCAAAGTCACTATATTATTATATAATAAGTATAATTGGTCTTAGTGGCTATGATTATTGTATAAATTATTAAATATTGTGTTTAATAGAAAATAGACCATAGTGACTACTGAGAATATTATTATATTTCAGTTAATGGGTTAAATTACTTATTCCTTATTTTTTTTTTAATGTTAATATAGAATGCTAAGACAAAAAGATTTGGTGTATGATCATTGCACGCAAGTTGGTGAAGGGAAAAATAAAAGGCTGAGATTGCTAAAAAATTAGTGTTTTCTATATTATTTTTAGATACTACACGCACGTATTTTAATATATATAAAATTATTTATATAATTTTTGAAAATCAAAATGTATCTTACGATACGATACACATTTTTTGAGAAAACGATACGGCTCTGATACACATTTTGACAACCTTGCATATATATATAATGATATTGCATGTATAATTCACTATAAAATTATATACATACATGAATTGATAATATTTTTTAATACATATGTACTAATGTATATTTTATATTATTCCATACATTAATAATACATGTATAAAACTATACATAAGTATCATGTATCTATTGATAATATTTTTGAACTTTATATTATTCCATATGTAATTTTGTATACATGTACATATATATTTTTTATTTATAAAAATTACACATATCTTAATGTATTATGTATGTATATTATATATTAAGGTATAAATATATTAAAATATTAAGAATGAATAATTTTGAGTTGAAAAATAAAAAAAACAGAAGTTTTAAAACACCCTCAACCTGTTTTTTTGAAAAAATTGATAATAACACAGAAATATTATAATTCAGTGTTTAAAAACAGGTTGCCTAACGCAAATTTTCATCAGAATTGTATTTAAACACAGAAAAAGGAATTATAGTTGCAAACCAAACAAGCCTTAACATCTAGTTGTCGCAATGACCACTTCCAAGTAATTGCAAGATATAGGGTAAGTCTAATAGTACCATGTTTAATCGCTGGACTAAATGTATCAAGATAATCAACTCCTTCTATTTGATGAAAGACTTTGGCCAAAAGTCTGGCCTTAAATTTATCGAGGGTACCATTAGCATTAAGCTTGGTTTTGAATACCCACTTGCTACGAATAACATGCATGGAGGGGACCCTAGGTATTAAGGTCCAAGTTTTGTCTTTGTGGAGGGCCTGCAGTTCATCTCTCATAACAGCAAGCCAGTGTGGTTGATTGAGAGTTGAGTTGATAGTAAGTGGTTTAGCGAAGGGGTTTATGGTGGTAAGTAAACTGGTTGGTTTATTTTAACACATGCATTTTGATCTGGTAAGCATTGAATGTTGGTTTGTGGGCATAGGTGGGCTGTCTGAAGTAGAAGTAGGAGCAGTGTTAGACTCAAGAGGCTATGAAGGTAGATCAAGGTCCACAAATAATTGTATGCCTGCTGGCGAAGAACTGTGAGGAGAATTTTGGTGACAAGGAGAGTTGGTTGTAAGAGCAGCAGTTTGAGTGGTAGGAATTGGATGATGAGCAGGTCTCGGTGGAGTATTAAAAGTAGGTGATGTGGATATTGGGTTCGACTCAGTGAGGTATTGTGTTACTGGCTCAGTAGAGACTTGAATAGTACGTGATAATGGTGGCAAGGAAAATTCTGGAGGAGTAGCAGGTGTAAATCTGGTGTGGTCTGCTGGTGAATGAATGCCTTGGGTAGCTTTAGGAGTGAATTCGAAAAACTCTTAGTACTGGGTCAGTGGAGCACAATCATCCGAACAAGGAGAATTAGCAGTTGCATGAGCGTAAGGTAGTGTACTTTCATCAAACACTGCCTGCTATGAGATATATACTCTTCTGGCCTTTGGATCATCTCATAGCACACCGGTAAACCCTTGTGTAGAGGACTCAACTCAACAAAGCCTTTTCCCAATTTATTGGGGTCGGCTACAAGATAACTATTTTTCCATTTCATTCTGTCCAGCCCAATATCTTCGATTAAACCATGTGATATCATGTCCTTTTTTATAATATCCCACCAAGTTAATTTAGGCCTACCTTTACCCCTTACGGGAACATCCATTGGTCTACGCTTGACATGTCCAAACCATCTAAGTCAATTTTCTCTCAATTTATCTTCTATAGGAACTACTTTTACCGTTTCACGAATTTGTTCATTTCTAATTTTATTCTTTCGAGTTTTACCACAAATCCATCATAGCATTCGCATCTCCACCAGACTCATTTTCTGCACATTTTGTTTCTTGATTGCCTACCACTCCTTGTGGAGGGGACTATATCCAATAAAAATACCGTTTTAGACTAGAAATTGTGCTTAGTTTTTCCTTCGATGTTGGGAAAACATCTACACCCAAATAACTTTAATGAAGCATAATTTGGGTGTTGTCCAAACAATTTGTGAAAACAAGTTTCAAAATTCAATTTGTTAGATGGAAGTTTGTTAATAAGAAAGGTTACAGTTAGGAAAGCCTCAACCCATAGAAACAGAGGTAATTTTGCATGAAATAATAATAACGTCAAGCCTATCTCCACAATGTGCTTGTGCTTGTGCTCAGCAGTTCCATTTTGCTCCCGTGTTCCAGGACAAGAGATGTATCTCAAAACCCCATTATATGCTAGATGGTTTAAAAACTCAGTTTTCTCAAACTCTCCTCCTCTATCACACTGAAATATCTTGATGTTTTTTGAAAAATTAAGTTTTAACCATACCTTTAAATTTTATATACACATAAAAAAAATCAGATTTGAACTTTAATGGATAAATCCATGCATACCGTGTACAATCATCAACAAATAAAGCATAATATTTGAAATGCTGCGAGGATTCAATGGGTGTAGGACACCAAAGGTCACAGCGAACTTTCTCAAAAGGAAGTCTGCAAATGGAGTTAGACAAACTAAAAGGTTGTTTATAGTTTTTCCCTAACTGACAGCTCACACAAACCGTGGGCTTCTTAATCCAGTAACTAAGTAACTAACATCTAGACTATTATTCTTACTTAAAACATGAAGAGACTTAGAATGTGGGTGACCGAGGCTTTGATGCCAAACATTTAAAGTCACAAAACCTTCATTATCTAAGGCATAGAATCCATCACTTTTACTCCCCCTTGCCAATGTTTTTTGAGTATTCTTGTCCTTAACCACAAAGGTATCATTAGTGAAAATTAAAAATCAGTGATTATCGGTGGTTAGTTGACTAATTGATACTAAGTTCTTCTTTAGTTTAGGCACAATAAGAACTGATTTAATAATCCCATACTCGCAAGGATGAAACAAAAATGTATCTCTATAAGGCATCTGCCATGCCTGATCGTCAGGTCCCTGCACGTAACTCTCGCGGCGGCCCATGATCATTTGCGATGGTTGTACATCTAAGATCTCATCCTATAGTTGCCTCCTGCCTTGTTGTTGGAAATTCTTCCTTTTATAACATACGCGCCCATCTTTGAAACATTGGCATGAAAATCTCTAGGCCTCTAATCATAGTCTTGTTGACCTCCCCCATTGTTTCCTTAGCCCTGACTGTCCTGAGGGGCGACGGAAGGCTACTGTTCTTGAGGACCCCACTGGTCCTAACTGAACCCATCATTATCGGTTGATAATATTTGGGTCTAACTCTTGGCCCAATTCCCTTGCTGGAAATTTCACTCCACCTTTCATTATGCCCCACTGGCACCATTCCCATTTTCCTTCCCCGTATGATTGGTCTTGCTTTCTCGCTGTGAACAAGTTCAATACAAGTTGTCCTATGCTCTATGCATAGAATATCTTTCTATGTCATTCCCATGTCTTTGGTCCTACTGACCATTTTGGGGTGTCCTTCTCTCGGACCTGACAGTCTTAGTCCCAATTTCTACTCCCGTTGCCCCTTTGGCTCCACTGGCCTTATGGAACTCGATGTCGACCTCGATGGTCTTGACTGAATCCATATTCACTTGGTAGGAATTCAATTGAATTATTTCTATGGGTCCCCTACTGGGTATGCCCTCGTGTGGTGTTTTCCAACACCGCTAAATCCTATCTTGCCCCTGGCTAGGTTTTCCAGCCCTCCTGGTCCCTTCTTCTGGAAGTGTTGACTTAACTTTTAAACGTATAAGCTTGACTACATTTACACTAGTCATCTTAGCCTGATTTCCCATTCGCACTTGTGTATTATACTCATGATTCCCTTATCAAATATAGGCCCCTTATATCATATGTACCCTTCCTTTGTCGGGTACAAGGCTCGTTAAGTAAGTCAAATCCTCTTTCAGGATCGGTCTTCATCCCCCTAATGATAATTTTCTGAAACCCCATTCACAACTTTGTCGGAACAAAAGATGGAAGATCTTACGATCAATTCGCACACAAATTTCCCTTTTAATTCCATATATACATCTTTATATGTGGTGACTGACTCTCAGTACTTTATGTTGCTCCCTATGAGCTAAAACTTTTGCCCAAAATTTACTCCTGGGTATCGCTGCACTCCATCCTACACAGTAGCTGTTGGATTCCCAACTTCAATTTGCCCGTTACTCTTTTTACTTCCCCACATCTTATACATGGAATTTCAAAAGAGTTCCTTTGACTCTCCTACCCCTTGCCGACTCCGATGGGTGTATCTGATATTTGCACCACTATTATTTGCGACGGTGCTTAGGGGAACTACTATTCTCGAGCAATTATTCTATTGTCATCAGCCTGAACAATAATCATGGTGAATTTTATCGCGATCACTGTTTCTAGAATACACTAAGTCTCCTCATTAGTTTCTCCTCCTGCAATCCTTTCAATGGCCCTCACTGGTGGTTTAAAAATCTTTGACATACAAAGTCCAACCGAAATCGTATATGAATCTCATCACTTACACCTAATAGTAGGAGAACATAAGTCGTAATACGCAGAGGAATTCAAGATCCTAATGATAGGGATCTATATCAAAGAATACTACACTGAAACATAGAAAGTCGCATAGATCCTAAAGACACTAGAATTTGGTGCTTTGATACCACCCTTGACACCCTGCCTAATTAAATACCAGGTGGTCAGTCCTTTATAAAATTTAAAACAGAATATCCAGTTGGTTCATTCTTAGCATCAGTGTCGAAAATATTTACTTAATTAATCACCTAATATTTAATTAAACCAGTGTCAAAACATTTAACCCATTTTATTTTAAATTTAATTAATTTGAAACATTAACTCATTCATCATACTCATGAATAAAATAATACTGAATATAAAACTAACTGCTGAAATAAATAAGACTAGAATAAACGCTCCGGCTCAAAGTCTCAAATCCAACAACCAATATAAAACTGAATCCAACTACAAGCTGAATATTGAAATAAAATAAGTACAATATCTCTCTGACATAATAAGGGAGACACATGCCCCAACTGAGATGAATAACATAAGAACCAAATGAAATAAGCGTGGAGGCGTCTGTAATACCCCGTAATTTTAATGACTTTTAAAATGGGTTATATTTTAAATTAATGGATAAATTGGATCTTATTATAAATTAATTCATTTGGGTTTTATCCGAATTGTGGATATTAAAATGGATGATTCTAAATATTACTTAAAGATATTTAGGTAATATATGAATGTGATGTCATTGATATGACGGTATGATATAAATTCGGTAATTTGAATTTTTAGTCAGACGCGGTATGGGACGTGTCGGGACTAATTTATTAAATTAAAAAGGAAATTTATTTTCTATCGACCTTATAGTCATTTCGACTGCGTCGTTGCGTCTGGAAGGTTCGAAATAGTCAGAAAAATCTATTTGGATGTTAATTTTGAGTCTCGGGTCATTTGGAAATGAAAAGACAACCCAAAAGGGCATTTTGGTTATTTTTACAAGGGGGATGAATAGTGATTTCGGGTTTTGTCTTATTATAAGTATTTGGAGATGAGTGTATGTAGGTTCATTTCATCTCTTCTACACAAAATTGAACAGTCATCTTCTTAGAGAGAGTGGAAGGTTGCTTGGAAAGAAAAAGAAGTTTTCTTGGGAAGGAGGAGAACCAAAGGTCAAAGGTCACCACCACCATCACCACCTGTGTTATTCAACTCCAAAGGGTCAGATCTTTATTAGAGGCAAGTGTTTGATATTTGCAATTTAAGTTCCTATATTGTCCATGTTAGGATAGTTATAAAAAGAGATGATTTTCATGCTTGGAAGATGAAAGGATATAGTTGTTAATGGATTTTTGGAATCTAAAAATATATAGGAATTAAACTCATGTTGTAGGTAGTTAGTAATCCAATAAATATTCATCAATATGTGGAAGAAATTCTGAAAATAATTTAGTGTTTTTGAAGATAATATGTTGATAATTTTCTGGAAAAAGAGGCAAAAACGAGTGGAATGAGAAGAGCCAATTTGGAAGGTTTAGATCTTCTTTTTGAGTGCATTTGGATGAGATTTAAGAAAAACTCAAAACACATACCTGACTCAATTTTTCGTGTAGAATCCAAATCTGAAGTCGGATTGATGATTTGAATAATTTTTGGATCTGATTTTTCTGAGTATTTAAAATATGAGAATTCATGATGTTGTTTCTTTTTAATGTTGGTTCTTATCCCAAAACTTTTGTAGATCTTCGGTGATTATTAATTGGATATTATGGGACTTAGAGAAGATCAGTAAGCCCTAGTTAAGATTTGAATTAATTTGATTGGGATTTAAATTGATTAGAATGATGATAATTAAATTAAAGAAATTTCGGTTGCTAGATTCATTTGTTGGATTATAATTGGTTTGCTTGAGGATTAAGGATAGGTCCAGTAGTGGAGATTGAATGTAACACCTGGGTAGCCTTAGGATTACAATATGAACATCAAGGACTGAGTTTAGCTCATTATTGATTGTGCAAGGACTAAGTGTAATACGAGCGCTTAGCAGTATGACTCCTGGATAGAGATGGGAGTTTAGAACACATTTGGTTGAAAGAGGGGATGAGGTTATTCCGATCGCATATTTGAAGTTGACGAACCTCCTCGATCGACAAAGTTAAGTAGCAGTGTATTGGAGGGGTTCCTTGTTTGGATTTCGCTTTGCGAGATGCTCCGCGCATGAACCTTAACGACGTCGGGAGTGGAGAGATGTTATAGGATGCGAGGATAATGAAATTATGAAGTAAAGATATGATATTTTAATACGTGGGATTTAAAGAGATATAATGCTACGTAAGGGAATAATATAAGGTTAATGTGAGTACCTTGTTGTTAGTATACTATAGGTATGATAATACCTATTTGGTTGATTAATGATTATGTGTATGACATACCTAGCTTACTTGCTATCGGTGGGAGGTTTACGCGTGAGGGCAGTCATATCCTGATGAATCCATGGGATCTTTGATTTGTCGCTCGAGAACATAGGTCTATGAAAGACTTATCGGGGAGTTGATAAGTCCGCTGACTATGGGTACGTAGGTATGTGTGTGACCCATGGGTATGAGAACTATGTTCGCCTCCAATGTTTGTGTTATTGTTTATGGTTCGAGGAATCCTCACCGAACCTTTTGTCCCCTTTTCGGCGACCAGCGATATTGGGACATGATAGCAGAGTAATGCATTGCACCGCAGATGTGACTCGGGGTGTCGTATTATATATGAATATATATATATATATATATATATATATATATATATATATATAATGGATTAAATGAATGAATGGATATTTATTATGGTTAAATCTATCTACGGTGATAATTGTAGATAACGGTGAATAGAGAAAGATAATTGAATTAAGTTAATGAATGTTTATTGAAAAACTTAATTCATATTAATGAGAAATGATTCATGTTAATGAGAAACGATGAGAAATGTAAATGAACAATAATGTGACGTATGGTATGGGACATACGGAGATTATGATATTGGGATGGAATTATAATATGGAGACTAGAAAAGAGGAACCATGAACTAGGAGGTTAATAGGAAACGTTAAGTGTGCACTCTAGTTGAGAGGTGAGAATGGCAAGTGAGAGTTGGATCTAACATGTACATAATAAAAGATTTATTGCACTTGTTAAATACTTGCTGTTTTAAAAATCATTTTCACAATCGGGATCTGACCCATTTCCTTGCATATTTTCTTTTCTATTGTATCTTCTATATCAGGTGTCCAGCAACAGGGATGCCAACCTTAGCGGATTATGACAGTCTATGGATTTATGGAGTGTTGCTTAGACGCCTATCATTATTTGATTCACAGTATTCTCTTAGTAGGGCATGTCGCCCAAAGGATTTAGTTATCTTCTTCTATCGGGGTCAAATACTATGGTATTCGTGTCATTTTAATACATTTGATATTGTTGGGATTACGGTAATGGATTAATATTATTTGGGAATGTTTATTCCCATTGCATTCAAATTATTTTCTGTTATCTAATTGGTTATCAGTGTTGTAGAATAAAATGTGTTGTGTTATTCTTAAACTGGAAATGGATTTTGTTAAATTAAAATTTGAAAAGTTTTTAACACCAGCTTAATTGAGTATTGGGTGAGTTGTAAATGTTTTCGACAGTGATGCTGATAATGAGCCAACTGTATATTCTGTTTTAATTTGGTATGGGACTGGCCACCCGGTATTTAATTTGGCGGGGTGTTACAGGTGGTATCAGAGCATCAGGTTCTAGTGTCCTTTAGGATCTGTACGAATTACTGTGTTTTTAGCTTAGCGTTCTTTGATATAGAGCCCTATGTTTAGGATCGTTGATCTCTTTGTTAAGATTCCGTATATATCAGTGAATCTTATTTACGTTCGGGAGTGATCGAACAAAGAAGTATGGCAGATGAGGGCCATTGAATGGATAACGGAGATCGTACTTAGGAGGTTATGAAGTATGTTCGAGTATGATGACCGTAGTCGAGGTCACCCCTATTATGGAAAATTGAGGAGAGATATCAGTAGAAGTTCTTGAAATGCGGGAATTGTGTGTGTTACCTAACGAAGGCAATATATTCAAAGGCTTGGGCATATAGTGGAGTGTGGTTAACTAGAACTGAAAATTTGGGGTAAAATTTTTCTTGACTTATCGGAGCAAAGTTATAATAGTGGGATTCAACAATCACCACCCACGAATGAGGGTATGTTCTCTATCTAAGGAATTATAAGGCGTATATTGATTTTTGTAGCGATTAATATTATATGGGAAAATGGGTTACTAAACTTTGACAATAGTCCTTGTTGATGTAAAAAATTAGATTACTCTAATAATTCAATCACAGATAAATAAAGGAGACCAAATATTTTAAAGTGGTTCAGCCTTATATGAATGGCCTACATCCACTGTTATGTTATTGCTGAGTGTTTGGTAATTCTCGATTACAAGTACTATCAAGAAATTTTGGTCCCTTTGAATGAGGGTAATACAATGTATTTATAGCCTTGAGGCTATAATCTGAAAGGGTGATACATTAAATGATATACATATGAAAGGGTAATTCATTTAATGCTCTTCAAGTGTGTGCGTCAAGATGATAAGCATTCAATGAATAGTTGAACTGTTGATTATCTGGCAATCAATGTTGTGGTCGAGATGCAGCTCGAACCGCCTTAGTTGCTCGTCATTTCAAGAGTTCCTCGGAGCGCTGGAATTCCTCGGAGTACACCTGTTGCTCGGAGTGAGTATGACTAGGTCGGGGGAATAAACTTCCTCCTTGCTATTGCGCCACGTAGATTGACACATGTCTTCTTATTATTCGTCCATATCAGCATACTAATTTGGGTATCAACAGAAGTCCCCACTGTTTCATATTTCAAACTTTGAGGAGTATGGAACATTCTTTCTCGGTATATGGCAATATTAAATGATCTTCCTGGTTTTTAGGAACATTTCTTCGTATTTGAATTTCTTTCCAAATTCACAGAATCCGCCTTTTTGCATTTTTATAAGCGCTTCGATCTTCGTGTACTTTTTGTCCTTTTAGCCGCCGGTAGCGTTATAGTTTCCTTTTTGTAATCATTTCTTTCGCCGTTTCCCAAGGCAAAGTATTTAAACTCCATAGAAAATATCACCGTCTTCTACCTTTTCCAATTTCTGCTTTCGATTTTTCCATAGTCTTTCTTTCTCTTGTGCGTTCATCCTTGTTTTCATTCGTTGTCAACAGATCTCCCTTTTTCCTGTAAGATCTTCTTCCTTCTTCTTCATTTCTTTTATTCACCATGGTTTATATTATTGAATCTCTTGAGAAATTCCCTTCTGATTTCTCTATCTCATCTTGGGTAACTTTGGAGGATCTTTCTGAGCCTTCAAATTATTTTCGTTTGGCTGAGGGACATTGGTTCCCCAGCCTTTTTATTGCTGAATGTGGATTTTCTTTTCCACCAAACTCCTTGTGTTTAGAGTTCTGTCATTATTTCGATCTTGTTCCTGCAAAAATAGCCCCCAACACATGGAGAATAGTTAATGGGGTGCATAAGTTAAATCAAACTCATGGAACTCATATAGGAATTCCTGAGATTATGTACTGTTATAGATGGGTTGTTCTAGACAATGTTTATTATTTAAAAACTAGATTTTTGAATAGGGCTTTAGTAGTCAATCTCCCTGACGCTAATAGGGATTATTTTGAACATGGGGTAGTTATCAAAAATTGGCAACATGCCCCTTTGGTTGGAGAAGAAGTATATGAAGGTCCCAAATTCCCTCCATATGGCAATGGGATAGGTTATTTTCATCTTATTTTATTTCTGAAATTATGATTTCATTATGTTTGATAAAATGTATGACTGATATTTCACTATGTATTTGTTTGCAATTGACAGTAAGAGAAAAACTCCAAAAAGAATCAGAAGTTAATATCAAGCATTTGAAACATATCTAGAGTTTGCATCAGAAAGTTGCAGACGAGTACGTCAGGTCTGCTTCATACTTGTTGCAGTACAGGAGTTATACATCATCCTTTACTGCTCGTCCTGTGGTCAGCATTAGTGAACCATTGCCAGCTTCTGAGGATTCTTCACCAGACTCTCATATTCCTTTGAGTCAGAAAATGGGCAAAAGAAGAGTTCCTGCCATCTTTGAGGAGACTTCCTCTGCTGGAGACGGAAAAAGAAACAAGAATGACGTCCCAAAGGGGACAAAGAAAGTAGATGATGCCCCTTATGTTGCTCCTCAGAAGGCTTTCGAGAAGCCCCCAGTGGCTCCTAGTAAGAAGGATGCACTTGTGGAAGTGATCACCATTTCCCCAACCAAAAGCTCTTCTTTGGTTGAAACTGCTGAAGTGACACCGAGGAGACTAAAGAAATCCTCCTCGGTCAGTTTTTCTGAAACCCTTCCCCAGCTCCAAGCTAGTGGAGCTGGTGTTCCAACCATTATTCCCCCGAGTTCTGCAATGAGCTCGGTAAAGACTTGGACCATTCCTGAAGTCCAAGGAATTGAGGAAAACATGTCTAGGGATATGCTGACATCCCTAGCTACTCGTCACATTTCTTCAGTAAGTTTCTCTTATCCTGAATTTTTCTTTCTTTCCATCAATACAAGTATCTCTGCAATGACTTATCATTATTTTCTTCTTTTTCCAACTGGTGAGTTGCTTTAACACCATAGTGAAGAAAGATGAAGCGATCAAGGCTTCTAGCTCCTCGTCTGGAGTAGAGGATGCTTTACAGGGCTTGGCCCAATCTTTGAAGGATTCTCATCAAAAGTATGACGAGGATAGGGGTGAATGGGAGAAGAAGTTGGCTTCATTTGAGGCAGAGAAAGTGCAGTTGGGAAATAAGGTGAAAGACTTGGAGAGAGAGAATAAAAAATATGCCGAGAAGCTCACAAGCTTTGGGGAGCTTGAAAATAAGTTGAAATCGGTTGAGGAAGAGCTAACCCTTCTACGAGAAGTAAATCTCCAGAAGAAGGAGGTGGAGGCCAAGTTGAAATCCTCCGAGGATCTTCTATCCGAGAAGCTATCCTCGGAGAGAATGAAAAGAAAAGTGGCTGTGAAAAAATATTTTTGTACCGGTTGGGATAAAGGATGGGACAGGGGGTAGCAGCCATGATGACCCAGGTGCAGTATGGGAGTTTGAAATACTTCCGAGATGGTTGGGTTGCTGCCCTGCAAGAATTAAAGGTTAGCGAGGACTCTGAGCTATTTCAACAACATCTTCCTGGCCCCCTCCTATAATTGAAGATGAGGAAGAAGATGAAGCTGCATCCGAGGAGTCTTCAATGACAGTGGGTGATCAAGTCCTTGCTTCCCAACCTATTCAGACAGCTACCGAGCAGATTTCATCTTTGCCTGCTCCTCCTGAACAAGTTCCAACTCCATCCGACCAAATTATTGTTTCCGCCGAGCAACCGAGCTCCTCGTCCCAGCCTCCCGAGAAAGTCTTGGGAGACAAGGAAAAGGTGTGAAGTTGTTCGGTATCTATTTTATTTTATTTTACTTGTACTCTGTATTCTGAATGCTGTACTCCTTTTAATGATGTAATAAAAATCACCTTTTTGTTCCTCTACGCTGTTGATGTTCTATCTGCTTCTTTTATTAACTCTTGCCTTCTCTTCTTTACTAGTTTATGGCTAGAAGGGAATTGCTGTCTGCCAATGATATAAAATTGATGCAGCAATGTCATGAATATTTTAAAGCTGTCCATACTGACCTGAGTGTATCAGAAATTGCTGATATCCTTGGTCATGATGCTTAGGACCAAGCAGTGGAGGCATATCAATACTTGAAATGTATTCTTGATCGTGAGGTAGACAACAATGTGGCTTATTACGAAATGATTGAAGACTTGTAAGGTACTCTTCATGAACTTCAGCAGCAGTATAAGGAGTCTTCAATTCTTTTGCATGAAGGGTATGAGAAGAAACTCAAACAACTTAGTGCTGAAACAGGTTATGACAAGATGCTTGCTGGCTATGAAGTGAGAGAGAGAACCCTAAAGGGTGAAGTCGAAGCATGCAGACAGATCGCCAAAATGCTGGAGTAAGAGAATAACAATTTGCAGAACGAGTTGGCACAGTATAAGTCTGCAGCTTCATCTTCCATTGCCTTGGTACCGGTCACTTATGAAGGATTCTCATTTTTAGAGGTTGAGAATGCCAAATTGAGGCAAGAATTGGATACCTTGAGAGGGTCGGGTACCTCTACTGCTATTCGGGGACGAGGAAGAGGTTCTCGTGGACGAGGAAGAGCTGCTCAGAATGTTGACGAGGAACAAAGTACTCAACCAGCTCGGGGACGACCTGTAACACCCCGTAATTCTGCTTAATTAGGAAAATACGTTCGTTTAAATTATGTGAGTAAAGTAATTTAATGTGATTACGTGAGTAGAGAAATTTATGTGATTTATTACCACGTTCATTTAAATTACGTGAGTAGAGTAATTTAAAGTGAACACGTGAGTAGAGTAATTTATATGATTAATTACATTTTATTTAAATTACGTGAGATGAGTAATTTAATGAAATATTAGGTTAATAAAGATGATTATGACGAGTAAAAAAGTTACTAAATGTGAATAGTAAAGTTTCGATGTTTTTAGGTACGATCTAGTGACTATATGGACGTACCGGAGTTATCTCAACCGAGTATCGCGCGTAGGACAAAAATTAAGGATGAGAGTATAAAAATATTTAAGAGACTCAAATGATAATCTAGAGTCCACGGTTGATTCCGAAAAGGTCGAATTAGTCAAAATAGTATACCCGGGGGTACTAGTTGAGTGCCGGGTCAATTTCTGGCTAAACCGGGACCATTCGGGGGCTTTTTGGTCTCTTTACAATTATGGGAAAGATGACCTACGAATTTTAAAACCCTATATCAGATTATAAGAGTGGTGGCTAGGGTTAGTCAAATAGAGATACACTATAGCCATTAGAGAAGAGAGAGAGAGGCAAATTCCTAAGGCAAAAGAAGGAAGGAGGGATCATCCTAAGGAAATTTCACCACAAAGATTGTTGGGAAGGAGGATTGAAGTATCAATATCATCAACCATCATCAACAACCACGAAATCAGACCCTACAGATCATAAGGCAAGTGGTTATTTACAAAAATAATTGAGTTATAATACCCATAATTAAGCTTTAGGAAGAGCTTGATTTTTATGATATTCTTGGGAACAAACAATTGATTATGATCCATGATTGAGTAGGATCTTCATGTAGAACGTTTTTGGATTACCAAGCATGTTTATATCATAGAAATCTAGATGACAAATTCATGAGAAAATCTGGATATTGGATGGAAGATTTAAAGAATGCATGTTTAGGGTTCTTGAAGATTAATGAGATTTTTAGTTAATTTGACCAATATTTATAATGATTTTGTTGTTTTAAATCGTTAGTAATCATCCCAGAACATGTAGGAATGATTAGAAATTGTTGGTTGTGAATATGGTGAACTATCATGAAAGTTAGAGAAATAAAAATGGTGAAACCCGTAGGAAGAAGATGAATTGGGTCTGTCACTGCTTGATCGATCGATCGACCCTTTAATGTCGATCGGTCGAGAAGTCGATCGATCTACCATGTCCCCTCGATCGATCGACCCTGGCTGGACTTTAGAGAAATTTGCGAATATTTCTTTTAATTACCGTCGCTTAATGGGAACCTTAGAAATGATATTTTACCTATGAGGGGACTTTAAAATTACCAGTAGGTGTATCATTAGATTTCTTCACATATGATTGAGTGGGAATTTTTGGAGAAATAGACTGACGGAAGAACGAGCGATTTAGCCCTATGTTGCGACTGTGAGAATTAAATTTTGAAGAGAATGAGATTTAAATTTCAGAAAAAGAAATACCAGTAGGTTAAATATTAACTTAGCTACTGAATTAATAGAGGGGTAACTAGGGCCCTTAGAGTTGCGTGAATACTCGAATAAATACAATGATGAAAAATATTGTAATTTATAAGTATTACGGTGTGTATAAGTAAAATATATTACGTACGGGTATGATTTGTTGGGTCGGGTGTGTACCTACTAAATTATATAAAAAGGTTTGGGTTAAGAGGATATTACCTGAATTAATTATGTTAGGGTCGATGTGACATTCCGAACTAACATAAAACTACTATATATTTGGGGTCGATGATAAATGCCGAACCAAACTTGTAACTGGTGTCGCGATGAAAGAGTCCCGAACCAGAATATGTGTAAATATTTATATTTTTAGATAGTTGGGGTCGATGGATTATTCCGAACCAACTTTCACTTGGGGTCGACGCATTATTCCGAACCAAGAGTCCTTTATGTGTAATAAAAGGATATGTTAGAGGTAACTAGATTAAATACATTGTTATGTGATGAAATGTATTCTTTGTGCACTATCTATTAGTTTAAAATAGTAGATAATGAAAGGAAATGTAAATGTCTTAGTAATAATTTATAGCGTGATGAAATTATTACAAGAATAAGGACAACGGACAGTAAATGAGTTAAATACGGTTATGGGTAGTGTAACTAGGTAGACTAGGTGTTATCAATAGTTACGTACTACGCAAGAGAGGTGAGGAAGATTAAGGGAGTGTGCGAAACCTTAATATGTGTAATCAATAACTTAATAGTGATAACTGCTTGCAAAATATTTTCAAATGTTTTGAGTACTAACTCTTGCTATGTAAATTTTTAAAAACCTTTTAGGTGCCCAGCCACAGGGACACCCAGCATGATTTCATTTCAGTGATTTGGGAGCTGCAGCAAGTGTGGATGTTGCAGGGATTGTTTAGACGCTTCCTCTTTTTCAGTTCTAGTGCAGGGTCTCAGTTTTACTATTCTTAGTTGGGACATGTTGTTCCACCTTTACTATATCAGTTTATTCTAGTTATGGATTTGTAGTTGTCTCTTGGGCCGTGGTTTTCGGCAAGACTTTACCTGCTTTCAAATTTTAGAAACTTCTTATTTATTTCTAGTATTTGTAATGTGGTTGTATGGTGAATGTTTTGTTTTAAAAAGGATAAAATTTGGCACCCGTTTAATTTCATTTAGGTGGTTAGTAAATTTAAAAGACGTTCGACAGTGATGCTAAGAATGAACCATTTAAGAAACCTGTTTATATTAAAATAAGGCTTGATCACCCAAGGTTTAATTAGGCGGGGTGTCTCAGATGGTATCAGAACCTCAGGTTCTAGTGTCCATAGGATCTGTACGGCTTACTAAGATTTAGCATAAACGTTTATTTGTATTAGAGCCCTACTATTAGGATTGTTGATTCAAAATTTCCATTGTTGCGATATCGTACTTCTGCTCTTAAATATTGTATAAACTGTGTTCTTATACAATTTGAATCTTATTTCAGATGCCTCCAAGGAGACAGAGATCAGAGAGGGCTGAATCCAGAGAAGAGGTGAGGGAGGCTCATCAGGAGCCACAGGTACCGATACCACCACCCCCACCCGAGTTAATCTCCACTACTCAGGTTGCAGTGATGGTGGCTCAGGCAGTCGAAAAAACGATGAGGGCAATGGCAGCCCACTTTCCTCAGCCCCAAGTACCTCCCCTCTGGCACCGGTAGTGCAAGTTCCAGCAGGGCCATCTACTTGGAAACGAGTCAGGGAGTCATTTCAGAAGGGACACCCACCCGAGTTTCAGGGCAGTACTGATGTAGTGGAAGCGTGCAACTGGAAGAAGAATATCCAGCGCCACTTGCGCATGATAGAGTGCACCGGGGTACAAGAACATATGCTAGCCACTTTCCGTCTAACAGGAGCGGACCTACAGTGGTGGGAGTCCGTTACCACCACCGAGGAGAGGGATACTTTGACTATTTCTGAGTTTTGGGTGTGGTTTGACCGCAAGTATTTCCCTCCAGTAGTAGAGTCAGAGATGAGGAAGAAGTTCAGTGAAGTGGTTTAGGGTGATCGCTCGGTTGCTGACTACGAGGAAGAGTTTACCCGATTGGCCAATTTTGTGCCAAACGAGGTGAGCAATGAAGAGAGAAAGAAGTCCAAATTTATGGAGGGCCTAACCTGGAGAATCAGACATCATTTGATTGGTAATCCGGCGTTGGTAACCTACACAGATGTCGTCAATGTCGCTCTACTACACTGTCAGGATAACCGTTTTCATACTAAGGGAAATAAGAGGGGTGAGCCTAGCCAACCGGGCAAGGTGGATGGAGGTAGTGGCAGCAGCGCATCACTGCAGCAAACAGCGGGTCAGATAGGGCAGGATTCCTGACAGGGGAACTCTGCCAAGAAGTTTAAGCACGGGAGGCATCGCTTTGATCGGCAGGGCCAGCAGGGCCCTCAGCAACCAGTCCCTCAGGGTCGACAGGGCCACGGTAATCAAAATGGGGGACAACAAGGCCAAGGACGACAGGTCCAACGTCAGTGCCAACAGGGCCAAGGACAGAGACAGTTTCAGGGTCAGTGTTTCACTTGTGGCCAGCAAGGTCACAAGAGCAGAAATTGTCCACAACAAGACAGGGCACAACAACAAATTGCCCAACAGGGGCAACAGGCACCATTAGCACCAGCGGCAGTACAGGCCCCACAGCCAGGGCAAATGCAGTACGGGCGTGTGTTCAACATCCGTGATATTCCATTTCAGCCGGCCCCTCCAGCACCGCCGACAGTTGCGGGTATGTTTCCTATTCATGGGCTTGAGGGAAATATTTTTTTTGACACGGGGGCATCGCATTCGTTTATTTCCACTAGATTTGCACGGGCAGCTGGCCTATTAGCGACAGCAGATACCCATCTTATGTGTGTGGAGTCACCGATGGGTAGTGGGTCCCTTATACACTCGATTTGTAAGGGTGTGGACATTATAGTCGGGAGATTTAGTCTAGCGGAGGACCTCCTAGTGCTGGACATGGAGGGATATGACGTCATCCTAGGCATGGATTGGTTGCCACATAATAGGGCAATGGTAGATTGTTATGAGAGGACCATCGTGTTCTCCATTCCGGGGAAAGAGATGTTTCTTGTGACAATGCCACTTTCCGAAGGAGGATCGCGAACTCATTTGTATTATATTGAGGAGGAGACCTCACGTGGAGTTATCGTTTCTCTGGACTCAATCCCAGTTGTGAGGGATTTTGAGGATGTCTTTCAGGAGATACCAGGGTTACCTCCTAGCAGGGAGATAGAGTTCGTTATTGATCTAACACTGGGGACGAGACCTATTGCCAGAGCACCATATCGCATGGCTCCTTCGGAGATGCGGGAACTGAGAGAACAGATTCAATAGCTATTAGGACAGGGTTTCATTCGACGGAGTACATCGCCATGGGGTGCGCCCGTGTTGTTTGTAAAGAAAAGGGATGGTTCACTTCGTCTGTGTGTAGATTACAGAGAGCTGAACAAAGTGACAATACGTAATAAGTATCTATTGCCGAGGATTGACGACTTGTTTGATCAATTGAGAGGGGATGCATACTTCTCAAAGATCGACTTGAGGTTGGGTTATCACCAATTGCGCATTCGTGAAGAGGATGTACCTAAGACCGCTTTCCTATCGCGGTACGGGTCATACGAGTTCAGAGTGATGCCTTTTGGGCTAACTAATGCGCCAGCAGTATTCATGGATCTCATGAACAGGGTATTCAGGGAGTTTTTGGATCAGTTTGTGATTGTGTTCATAGACGACATTCTAATTTACTCTCGTACGGAGGAGGAACACCCAGAACACTTACGATTGGTCCTACAGACATTGCGGAACCATCAGTTGTACGCAAAATTTGAGAAGTGTGGATTTTGGCTTCGTGAGGTTCAGTTCTTACGCCACGTCGTATCTAGCATGGGCATTGATGTTGACCCGAGTAAGGTATCGGCGGTGAGGGAGTGGGGGCAGCCCACGACACCGACAGAAATTCGCAGTTTCTTGGGATTGGCTGGTTATTTTCGTCGCTTCATCAAGGGATTCTCAAAAATTGTTGGACCGTTGATGAATCTGACTCGGAAGGGAATTCCCTTCGTATGGAGTGACAGTTTCCAGTTAGCATTTGATGAATTAAAAGACAAGTTGACATCAGCCCCCGTTCTTACCTTGCCTAGGAGCGGAGTGGAATACCGAGTCAATACCGATGCTTCCTTACAAGGACTTGGGGGTGTGTTACATCAGGAGGAGAAGGCCATAGCTTATGCGTCACGAAAGCTTAAGCCACATGAAAAGAATTACCCCACCCATGACCTCGAGTTGGTAGCGGTGGTTTTTGCATTGAGGATTTGGAGACACTATCTTCTGGGCGAGTAGTTCACGCTATTCACGGATCATAAGTCATTGCAGTATCTATTCACTCAGAAGGACCTGAATATGAGACAAAGAAGGTGGCTTGAATTCGTGAAGGACTACCAATTTGATATACAGTATCATCCTGGTAAGGCTAACGTGGTGGCAGATGCGTTAAGCAGAAGACCTACCGGGGAGTTAGCAGAAGTTTGGAAGGCGAAGTGGAGTGAGCTCCGACACGAGGATGAAATGGAAAGAGCATGCCTGGAAGTTCTAGCTATCACTTCTGAGAACGTTATGCGGGTAGTGAGGGCACAGGCAGAAGACCCATTTTGTCAGGACAAAGTACGGCAGTTACTGGCCAAGGGGGCAGAGTCCTACTCCATCAGTTCAGAGGGTGGACTACGTTTCAATGGTAGGTTGATAGTACCCGAAGATGATGATTTGAGGCATGCCGTTATGACAGAGTCACACGGGTCAAAATTCTCGGTACATCCAGGTGGGGACAAAATGTACTAGGATATGCGACGAGTATATTGGTGGTCAAGTATGAAATGAGATATTGCAGAGTTTGTCTCAAGATGTGTTACATGTCAGCTCATAAAAGTTGACCATCAGAGACCTTCAGGGATGTTACAACCACTCGAGATTCCTGTATGGAAGTGGGAGAGCATCTCAATGGATTTTATTACCGGGTTACCCACCTCCCAGAAGGGCCACGATTCCATATGGGTGATAGTGGATCGTTTGACTAAGGTTGCCCATTTCTTACCGGTTCGTACGGATTATGATACTATGCGGTACGCGCAGATATTCATTTCAGATATTGTTAAGCTGCACGGAGTTCCTATTAATATCGTGTCGGACCAAGATAAGATTTTTGTGTCACACTTTTGGCAGAGTTTTCAGGAGGCCATGGGCATCGACTTACGATTGAGTACGGCTTATCACCCACAGACGGACGGCCAGACGGAAAGAGTAAACCAGATGTTAGAGGACATGCTGAGAATGTGTATTCTAGATTTTGGGGGAAATTGGGAGCCATATCTTCCTTTGGTGGAGTTTGCGTATAATAAATCTTACCAATTCACTATTGGCATGGCCCCATTCGAGGCGCTTTACGGGAGGCCTTGTCATTCACCCGCTTGTTGGTTAGAGGTGGGGGATAACAGACTTTTGGGGCCAGAGATAATACAGGAGACTTCGTCCAAGATAGAGTTGATTCGAGGACGTATTCGAATAGCCCAGGATAGGCAGAAAATTTATGTTGACGCCGGCAGGAGACATGTGGAATTAGATGTGGGTGACCAGGTGTTAAATCGAGTATCTCCTATGAAAGGGGTTACGAGGTTCGGCAAAAAGGGGAAGTTAGCACCGAGATATGTGGGGCCGTTTTCTATCATTGAGAGAGTGGGACCGGTAGCTTACATATTGGGACTCCCAAAGCATCTTCAGCGAATACACGATGTGTTCCATGTGACGTCGCTGAAGAAATACAAGAGGAGCGAGAGAGCCTTCTGGCACATTCAAATGGAGGAGATTGATTTGAAGCCAGATGTCTCGTATGAAGAAAGATCTGTGGCTATCCTGGATTATAGTGAGCACAAACTAAGATCCAAGGTGGTACCCTTAGTGCGAGTACAGTGGGGACATCACAATATGGATGAGACCACTTGGGAACGGGAGGAGGATATGCGAGAGCAATATCCAGAATTATTCACAGCAGGTATTTTCTAATTTCGAGGACGAAATTCCTTTTGTAAGAGGGGAAGTATGTAACACCCCGTAATTCTGCTTAATTAGGAAAATACGTTCGTTTAAATTACGTGAGTAGAGTAATTTAATGTGATTACGTGAGTAGAGTAATTTATGTGATTTATTACCACGTTCATTTAAATTACGTGAGTAGAGTAATTTAAAGTGAACACGTGAGTAGAGTAATTTATATGATTAATTACATTTTATTTAAATTACGTGAGATGAGTAATTTAATGAAATATTAGGTTAATAAAGATGATTATGACGAGTAAAAAAGTTATTAAATGTGAATAGTAAAGTTTTAATGTTTTTAGGTACGATCTAGTGACTATATGGACGTACCGGAGTTATCTCAACCGAGTATCGCGCGTAGGACAAAAATTAAGGATGAGAGTAGAAAAATATTTAAGAGACTCAAATGATAATCTAGAGTCCACGGTTGATTCCGAAAGGGTCCAATTAGTCAAAATAGTATACCCGGGGGTACTAGTTGAGTGCCGGGTCAATTTCGGGCTAAACCGGGACCATTCGGGGGCATTTTGGTCCCTTTACAATTATGGGAAAGATGACCTACGAATTTTGAAACCCTAGATCAGATTATAAGAGTGGTGGCTAGGGTTAGTCAAATAGAGATACACCATAGCCATTAGAGAAGAGAGAGAGAGGCAAATTCCTAAGGCAAAAGAAGGAATGAGGGATCATCCTAAGGAAATTTCACCACAAAGATTGTTGGGAAGGAGGATTGAAGTATCAATATCATCAACCATCATCAACAACCACGAAATCAGACCCTATAGATCATAAGGCAAGTGGTTATTTACAAAAATAATTGAGTTATAATACCCATAATTAAGCTTTAGGAAGAGCATGATTTTTATGATATTCTTGGGAACAAACAATTGATTATGATCCATGATTGAGTAGGATCTGCATGTAGAACGTTTTTGGATTACCAAGCATGTTTATATCATAGAAATCTAGATGACAAATTCGTGAGAAAATCTGGATATTGGATGGAAGATTTAAAGAATGCATGTTTAGGGTTCTTGAAGATTAATGAGATTTTTAGTTAATTTGACCAATATTTATAATGATTTTGTTGTTTTAAATCGTTAGTAATCATCCCAGAACATGTAGGAATGATTAGAAATTGTTGGTTGTGAATATGGTGGACTATCATGAAAGTTAGAGAAATAAAAATGGTGAAACCCGTAGGAAGAAGATGAACTGGGTCTGTCACTGCTTGATCGATCGATCGACCCTTGAATGCCGATCGATCGAGCAGTCGATCGATCGACCATGTCCCCTCGATCGATCGACCCTGGTTGGACTTTAGAGAAATTTGCGAATATTTCTTTTAATTACCGTCGCTTAATGGGAACCTTAGAAATGATATTTTACCTATGAGGGGACATTAAAATTACCAGTAGGTGTATCATTAGATTTCTTCACATATGATTGAGTGGGAATTTTTGGAGAAATAGACTGACGGAAGAACGAGCAATTTAGCCCTATGTTGCGACTGTGAGAATTAAATTTCGGAGAGAATGAGATTTAAATTTCAGAAAAAGAAATACCAGTAGGTTAAATATTAACTTAGCTAGTGAATTAAGAGAGGGGTAACTAGGGCCCTTAGAGTTGCGTGAATACTCGAATAAATACAATGATGAAAAATATTGTAATTTATAAGTACGGTGTATATAAGTAAAATATATTACGTACGGGTATGATTTGTTGGGTCGGGTGTGTACCTACTAAATTATATAAAAAGGTTTAGGTTAAGAGGATATTACCTAAATTAATTATGTTAGGGTCGATGTGACATTCCGAACTAACATAAAACTATTATATATTTGGGGTCGATGATAAATGCCGAACCAAACTTGTAACTGGTGTCGCGATGAAAGAGTCCCGAACCAGAATATGTGTAAATATTTATATTTTTAGATAGTTGGGGTCGATGGATTATTCCGAACCAACTTTCACTTGGGGTCGACGCATTATTCCGAACCAAGAGTCCTTTATGTGTAATAAAAGGATATGTTAGAGGTAACTAGATTAAATACATTGTTATGTGATGAAATGTATTATTTGTGCACTATTTATTAATTTAAAATAGTAGATAATGAAAGGAAATGTAAATATCTTAGTAATAATTTATAGCGTGATGAAATTATTACAAGAATAAGGACAACGGACAGTAAATGAGTTAAATACGGTTATGGGTAGTGTAACTAGGTAGACTAAGTGTTATCAATAGTTACGTACTACGCAAGAGAGGTGAGGAAGATCAAGGGAGTGTGCGAAACCTTAATATGTGTAATCAATAACTTAATAGTGATAACTGCTTGCAAAATATTTTCAAATGTTTTGAGTACTAACTCTTGCTATGTAAATTTTTAAAAACCTTTTAGGTGCCCAGCCACAGGGACACCCAGCATGATTTCATTTCAGTGATTTGGGAGCTGCAGCAAGTGTGGATGTTGCAGGGATTGTTTAGACGCTTCCTCTTTTTCAGTTCTAGTGCAGGGTCTCAGTTTTACTATTCTTAGTTGGGACATGTTGTTCCACCTTTACTATATCAGTTTATTCTAGTTATGGATTTGTAGTTGTCTCTTGGGCCGTGGTTTTTGGCAAGACTTTACCTGCTTTCAGATTTTAGAAACTGCTTATTTATTTCTAGTATTTGTAATGTGGTTGTATGTTTAATGTTTTGTTTTAAAAAGGATAAAATTTGTCACCCGTTTAATTTCATTTAGGTGGTTAGTAAATTTAAAAGACATTCGACAGTGATGCTAAGAATGAACCATTTAAGAAACCTGTTTATATTAAAATAAGGCTTGATCACCCAAGGTTTAATTAGGCGGGATGTCTCACGACCTAGAGGTCTTCGTCGTACTGTTGAAGAAGCTCGTACTCAATCAACATTGGAAACCCAAGTGTTCCAATTGAATGCAAAAGATCGGGCTTTGTCTGAAATGTCCAAGAAAATCCAAACTCTGGAGGATCAACTTGCTTCGACAAAGTCTGCTCTGAATAATAAGGATGTTTTTGCCAGAAACCTTCACGAGCAGTTAGAGAGAATAACTTTCCAATTCCACAAACAAGCTCGTGAGTTCTGGATGGCAGGCTACAATGAGGCCCTTTGTCACTTGGATGCTCGCATTGAAAATGCCAATAATGAAGGTTATAAACAGGGATGGTTGAACGCCCTGGGTGTATTAAAACTAGAGCAGGGCCATTATTTATGGGATTATCATGCTCCTGGGCTGCTCGATCTACCAAATCCACCATTCAAGCTTGATATGAGTTGGATCCCTGCTCGGGCCATCCCTCGTTGTTTGATCTCCCAGTATCTTGGTGACTATGCCCTTCATTCGTAGGTTGAATTATCTCGTCCGGAGCATTTACTGGATACACCTTCAATAATGAACGCCAGAATGCTGCGAGATCTTAACTTCATTAATTCTCCCCTTTTCCTGGAAGATCCTCCTGCTGGCGAGGAGCCTATTTCAAAAGCAGAAGGAAAAAAAACAGTAGAATAGGAAATTTTGATGTAATAGTTAGTACACAATTTAATATCAATGTAATAAACTTGTGTAATTTATTTTGAATTTTAATGAAAAACTTTCATTTTTATTTGCAAATATGTATTGCTATTGTCTTGTATTTGTCAAACACTTTATATTTGTGCTTGCATAAAAATATTGTGTGGTTCATTTACCAACTTAGTAATAAAAAGTTACAATTATCAGAAATGTTGCTCGATCATTTAATGATAAAGTAATGAGCATAAAAATGTTGAAAATTATTCCAACCAACCAAGGTTGTAAAAATAAGCTTGTCGGCCCATTATAGTTAGTGAGATTTTATCCCCGACTAACCATACTTGGTAACTTTTTGTCTTTTTCATAAAATGTGCCCGACCAACCAAAGTCGATGAATTTTCCTCGTCGACCAACTACAGTTAGTGGGTTTTTATCCCCGACCAACCATACTTGGTTCAGTTTGGAATATTTTATTCTTCGAGGAACTTTTTGTATTTTTTGTGATAATCTTACTTCCCGACCAACATAAGTTGGCATTTGAGAGCATATCTTGTTTCTTAACCAACCGAGATTAGCCTTTTTAGGAGTCTGTGTTCTCGCTCTTTTACCAACCAGAGTTGGTCTGAGTTCGAACTATCGTGTTCTCGCTCTTTTACCAACCGGAGTTGGTCTGAGTTTGAACTATCATATCCACTAACTCTTTTACCAACCGGAGTTGGTCTGAGATAATGTACTCCTCCTAACCAAAGGAGTATGGGGTGTTCTCGCCCTTTTACCAACCGGAGTTGGTCTGGGTTCGAACTATCGTGTCCACTAACTCTTTTACCAACCAGAGTTGGTCTGAGCTAATGTACGCCTCCTAACCAAAGGAGTATGGGGTGTTCTTGCCCTTTTACCAACCGGAGTTGATCTGAGCTTGAACTATCGTCTTCTTTTTACTGCCGAGCAGTGTGCCGAGCAGCTTAGTGTTAAACACTAGTATTCCCCGAAAAACTTTCAATAAAAAGAGAGAAGATTGTGAAATATCATCGTTTTATTCATATTGATGGAACTGCTTTACATTTTACATCACTGATAATACTTGCGTAGGTGTTCAGCATTCCATGCATTCTTAAATTCCTCTCCTTCTGGAGTTGCTATTCGGTAAGTTCCTGGTCGAACAACTTCTGTAACTCGGTAAGGTCCATGCCAGTTTGCTTCCAATTTATTGTGCTTCTGAATGACCTTCTTTAGCACGTAATCTCCTTCTTTTAAGTCGCATTTCTCCACCCTTTTGTTGTAGAATAGAGTTGTTCGTTGTTGGTAAGCAGCATTCCTAATGGTTGCCTCTTCTCTAACCTCCTCGAGCATATTCAAATCCAATCTTCTCATTAAGTCACTGACTGGGGAATTGAAATTCAGCACTCTGTGTGTTGGAAGACCCAACTCGGCAGGTATTACAGCCTCACTTCCAAACGCCAGCATATATGGTGATTCTCCAGTTGCTACTCTGGGAGTTGTTCGGTAAGCCCACAATACTGACTGTAGCTCATTAATCCAATTAGCCTTAGCCTCACTTAGCCTCTTCTTCAAACCATTTAGTAATGTTCTGTTCGTCACTTCAGTCTGTCCATTGCTTTGAGGATGGCCTGGTGCTGAATGAACCTTCAAAATGTTTGACTGATGACAATAGGCGGCAAACTCCTCGTTATCAAATTGTGTTCCATGGTCTGTGATGAAGGCATGAGGGAGACCATATCGGCAGATGATGTTCTTCCAAACGAACTGATACACCTTCTCGTATGTCATATCAATAAGTGGCTCAGCTTCTACCCACTTAGTAAAATAATCTACTGCAACGACGAGGTACTTGAATCTTCCTCGGGTAGTTGGCAGTGGTCCAACCAAATCAATTCCCCACATGGCAAATGGCCAAGGGGAAGTTATGGGTGTCAACAATGCTTGTGGAGTACGTCGGATGGAAGAAAAATGTTGGCATTTATCACATCTCTTAGCATAGGCTATACAATCAGCCCTCATCGTTGGCCAGTAGTATCCTTGCGTCATCACTCTTTGCAAAAGTGTCTGACCTGCTACATGGGCTCCACATGACCCTTCATGGATCTCTTCAATCAATTCTTTCACCTCAGAGGGATGTACACATCTTTACAAACCCGCCATAATTCCTCGCCTATATAAAACACCATTGGTCAGTACATACCGAGCAGCTTTAAACTTCAATTTCTTGGCAGCGAGCTTATCCTCCGGTAATTCTCCTTCCTCAACATATGACCTGATGGGATCCATCCAAGATGGTCCTAAATCAAGTGTAATAATGTTCGTAGTCAGGTCTTCATCTATGCTCCGACTTTCTAATACTTCAATTGGTATCGTTCTTCACAGCTCGGTACGAGTAGCTGATGCTAGTCGGGCCGGTGCGTCTGCTCGTGCATTCTCCATTCTTAGTATTCTGATCAACTGAATGGCATCAAATTCTGCCAACAACTCTATCGCCTTTGCATGATACTTGATCATTAATTCTCCTTTAACTGCATATGTTCCCATCATCTGATTCACAATTAATTGAGAATCACTGAATACCATTACTTGATGCGCTTCCATAATCTTTGCTAAATTAAGACCTGCTATCATGGCCTCATACTCCGCCTCATTATTGGAAGCTTTGAATTGGAATCGCAGGGCGTATTCCATGTCAATCTCGTCTGGGGTGTTCAAAACAATCCCTGCTCCACAACCTGTTGTGCAAGATGACCCATCTACATACAATCTCCATGTAGGTAACTCATCTTCAAATTTCTTATCTGACAGAGTTCCTCGGTGAAATATCTGTTGTTTTCTTTCATCCTCCCCTGATATTTTTCGCTTCTCGTCGATCATCTCTTCTTGCTCTTTTACCAACCGGAGTTGGTCTGAGATCGAATTCGATGATCTTTCTACATCCACAAGCCCTTTTACCAACCGGAGTTGGTCTGGACTTATGTCTGTTGATCCTGTAACATCCACAGGTTGGTCAGCGAGCAACTTTTGTTCCTCGGGGGTATCAGGATATGTAAACTCTGCTATAAAATCTGCTACAGCTTGCCCTTTTAATGATGATCTGGGTTCATACACAATATCATATTCACCGAGCTCTATTGCCCAGTACATCAGTCTCCCTGATTTTTCTGGCTTATGAAGGGCTTGTCTTAAAGGCATGTTTGTATACACGACGATGGTATGGGCCTGAAAATATGGCCTCATTCTTCTACTTGCCTCAATTAATGCCAATGCCAATTTTTTCAGCTCTGGGTACCTGATCTCTGCACCTCGGAAAGCCTTACTTGTATAATAAATTGGCTTCTGGACTCTATTCTCCATTCTGATCAATGCCGAGCTGACTGCATTCTCCGATACTGTCAGGTACAAGTACAACTTTTCTCCCATTATTGTCCTGGACAACAGTGGAGGTGTTCCCAAATATTTCTTCAAGTCTTGAAAGGCCTTCTCACATTCATCATTCCACTCAAAAGTTTTTCAAAGTGTTTGAAGAATGGGAGGCATCTATCAGTTGCTCGGGATACAAATCTGTTGAGCGCTGTAACTCGTCTGGTAAGACTCTGCACCTCTTTCTTCGTCGTTGGCGATCACAACCCTAAAAGAGCTTTGATCTTTTCTGGATTCGCCTCAATGCCTCGCTGGGTGACGATGTATCTGAGGAACATTCCTTCTCGTACTCCAAATGTGCACTTCGTCGGGTTGAGCTTCATCTGGTATTTATCCAGTTGATCAAAGGTCTGACCTAAGTCAACTAGATTATCAGCAGCTTTCTTGCTCTTTGTCAGCATATCATCGACATAAACTTCCATATTGCAACTGATTTATTCGGCAAAAACTTTGTTCATCAGCCGCTGGTATGTCGCTCCTGCATTTTTCAAACCAAAAGGCATAACATTGTAACAATAAGTTCCCCTAGGGGTAATAAAAAGAAGTACTTTGCCTGTCTTCAAGTTTCATTTTGATCTGGTTGTAGCCAGAGTAAGCATCTATGAAGCTGAGCAGCTCGTGTCCCGAGGTAGCATCCACTAATTGATCAATTCTGGGTAATGGAAAGTGATCTTTTGGGCATGCCTTATTGAGATCGGTGAAATCAACACACATTCTCCATTTATTATTTTTCTTCTTTACCATCACCACATTTGCTAACCAGTCTAGATATTTCACATCTTCAATGAATTGGGCTTTCTGGAGCTTATCGACCTCCTCTTGTATAGCTTGATTCTTCTCGGGACTAAATACTCCTCTTCTCTGTTTTACAGGTTTGATCTCCTTATTTACATTGAGCTCATGACATAAGAAGTTTGGATCTACTCCTGGCATGTCCTCATGACTCCATGCAAAAGTTTTCTTCCTGTTTCTCAAGAAAGTTATCAACTCCAGTTTTATTGAAACATCCAACGACGAACCTATCTGGGTTACTCGTTCAGGGTGCTCGTCGTCCAGAATAACATTTTCTGTAGATTCCACTACCTGTCCTTTTACAAGTTCAGATTCATCTCTGGGTTCAAGTGTTTCAATTTTTGTACCTTCCTCCACCTGGTAGGTAGTAGTCGTTTTCCTTGACTCTTCAAGCTCCTCTTGCTCGGCATATGAATAATAGCATTCCCGAGCTACTTTTTGATCACCTTTCACAACTCCTACTCCGAAATTTGTTGGGAATTTTAAGCACTGATGTACTGTAGATGGGACTGCTTCAAACTTCTTCAAACCAACTCTTCCCATAATGATGTTGTAAGCTGACTACACATTCTTATCCATCACAAAGAAGCGTATTCTCTCTGTTCGACAAGCAGGCCAAGTTCCAATGAATATATCCAACTTGATCGTCCCAAGTGGAAAAACTTTCTCGCCAGCAAAACCCAGGAGAGGTCTGTGATAAGGTTCCAATTGAGATAGTTTCAAATTTAAACTGTCAAAGCATGAGTAGTACATGATGTCCGTCGAACTACCATTATCTACCAAAACCCTTGAAATCAGTACTTCTTTCATCCTCATTTTGATCACCAAAGGGTCGTCGTGAGGGTAAAGAACACCTGCAAGGTCATTTTTTGAAAAGCCAATGACCAGCTTCTCTTTGTTTATCTTCCTCGGGCAATCCTCCTCGGCCAAATTTATTCGCTGAATATATGAACAAGCTTGAGCCTCTCCAAGGTAAGCCTTTCTTTCTGCAGTAAGGTCTCCTCCTCCTGGATCTCCTCCTGTAATAACATTACAATCAAATGACCCAAAACGTATGGAAAATACCTCTCGTTCTGGCTGCCTTGGTTTCTTGGGAAGATCGGGGTCATCATCTGGATCATCTTCATGGTCTCTCTTCTTTTTCTCCTCTGCTCGACGAGGATATCTAGACCTATCTCTAGTTCGGTCATTATTTCTTCTTTCACCTCCCCGATCAACATACTTTGCTAGCTTTCCTCTTCAGATGAGTGTTTCAATCTCGTTCCGAAGAGCTATGCAATTTTTGGTCATATGACCATGATCCTTATGGAACTCGCAATATTTCTCCCTATTCCTCGTATCAGGGTCTGACCTCAGTTTCTTCGGCCACTTTACCTCCTCGCTATTTTTGATTTCTTCGAAGACATGATTAATACCCATTTTCAAAGGAGTATAATTATCGAATTTTTTCAGGACTTCCCATGACGACCTACTATTCTTGGAATGTTTGTCACCGCCATTGCCCTTATGCTCTTTCTTCTTAGATTTGTCGACTTCCACCTTGGTCTCTTTATCCATATTCTTCTTCGCAGCCATAGCCTCCTCGGTATTCATGATTTTGGCCGCTTTTGCCATCAGCTCTGACATAGTTGTAGGTGGATCTTTGGCCAAAGTGTAATACAGCTTGTTAGGCAACAACCCACTCATCAAGGCGGTGATTGTTGTCTTTTCTTCATAATCTATGAATTCCAGTTTCTTGTTATTAAAACGAGTTATGTAATCTCTAGTACTTTCACCAGATTTTTGTCTAACACTTAACAAGTGTGCTACTCGTTTTACTGGCTTTGCTCCAAAACTGAAATTGTCGATGAACAACTCGGCCAATTGAAAGAAAGTTGAAATTTTACCCCGAGAAAGATTATTGTACCATATCTGGGCAGATCCAGTAAGAGTTCCTGAGAATGCTCTGCATCTTATCTCGTCGGGGACAGCATAGATGTCAGCAACAGCTTGATATTGCTCTATGTGACGAATAGGATCTGTCTTTTCGTCATATTTGGGGGTCACCACAGGTGCTTTAAACTTTGACGGGGTAGGAAAATCCACAATGGCCTGGACAAAAGGTGTCCCTTGAACAAAAGTTCATTGTAGGGGATTATTTGCCTTAGCCATTTCTCCCAATCTATCCTCCAATCGCTGAATGGACCCTTTCCACGCATCATTTCCTTCCTCGGGCCTATTAGTTCGAGCAATTGACTGTTCTGAAGTGGCCTCCTGGGATCTATCTTGACGAGCAACTGATCGTGATTGTGCTGATCCTTCTCTTAGATCTGATGGTTGTCGGAAACTCCTCGACATGGTCTTAGGTGGACTCCTATTCCTCCTAGGGCCTAATCGACTGAAAGGAGACACCCTACTCAGTCTTTCCAAGGCACTGGGTCTCTCTGGAGAGAGAGTGATACGTTGATCAGTATCTGTTGCCCTTATTGACGAAGATCGCCTAGGTTGATAAGAGAAATCATCAGATCCCTCATTGCGGTATGACTCAGTATGCTTGGATCGTGAAGAAAGTAAATAGGTTTGCCTCTGACCACTTCGTTGTCCCGAATGTGCAGGTGCACCGCCATGAAGGGTCTGTATGAGTTGCCGCATTATTTCTTGCATGGCGGTTTGTCCTTGAGCCAGATTTGTCATAATCCCAGCCAGATCTGGAGGTGCAGAAGGATTTGGAGGATTTCCAGCATTTCCAGCATTTCGATTGCTGGATTCTGGATTATCTGCCATTGATGATGAATGATTTTTGGTGAAAACGATAACAATAGTCGTTTCCCACAGATGGCGCCAATCTGTTGATGTAAAAAATTAGATTACTCTAATAATTCAATCACAGATAAATAAATGAGACCAAATATTTTAAAGTGGTTCAGCCTTATATAAATGGCCTACGTCCACTGTTATGTTATTGCTGAGTGTTTGGGAATTCTCAATTACAAGTACTATCAAGAAATTTCGGTCCCTTTGAATGAGGGTAATACAATGTATTTATAGCCTTGAGGCTATAATATGAAAGGGTGATACATTAAATGATATACATATGAAAGGGTAATTCATTTAATGCTCTTCAAGCGTGTGCGTCAAGATGATAAGCATTCAATGAATAGTTGAACTGTTGATTATCTGGCAATCAATGTTGTGGTCGAGATGCAGCTCGAACTGCCTTAGTTTCTCGTCATTTCAAGAGTTCCTCGAAGCGCTGGAGTTCCTCGGAGTACACCTGTTGCTCGGAGTGAGTATGACTAGGTCGGGGGAATAAACTTCCTCATTGCTATTGCGCCACGTAGATTGACACGTGTCTTCTTATTATTTGTCCATATCAGCATACTAATTTTGGTATCAACAGCACTGTTATTTATGTAGACTCACCGACGGGTGTAGGATACCTATATTTTCAGGTCATCACGTGGGTTTGATTTTTATCGCGGAATTACTTACTTTGGGGATGTCTGAGCATGACATAACTATCGGCATGCATTGACTTGTGGTATAGGAGAGAGTATGTACTACTACTATAGCTATCATCTTGTCTTTTATAAAAGAGCAGATGAGTAGACTTTATTCAAATTAATAAAACCTGTAGAGAGGTTATAAACTATTGACTAAAGACCTGAGGAGTTTCGATGACCGACTACTTTAGGTAGTAGTGTATCGGGGGGGTTCCTTGTTTGGATTTCGCTTGCGAGACACCCCACGCATGAAACTAATAACCGTTGGGAGTCGAAATAATATAGGTCTTTAGGATATGAGTTTATAACCTTCGCTATTATAATGAAAGTTGTACGATAGGGTGTATGGGCGCCCTGGATGATTGGATTGTAGTAGTTTTCAAAATTGTGAAACAGTAAGTAGTTGTGACTTCAGGATTTATTTGTTTAATAAGTGAGGATCATTTTTCCCAAACTTTGTCACGAGGACAGTGTAGGGAAGATTGGGTATAATTTAAATTTGATTCAGTTGGAACTATATGGTGAGACTTAGTGTAACATCGATGGGGATTTTCGTTAATGTACTGTATGGGCGGTACTACTTAGATTTCTTGCGATGTGAGATTTATACTCGGAGTTGACCTTATCAGTATAGTTCATTTTTCTGAATTTCGGGACGAAATTCTGTTATAAGGGGGGAAGTATGTAATACCCCGTAATTTTAATGACTTTTAAAATGGGTTATATTTTAAATTAACGGATTAATTGGATCTTATTATAAATTAATTCATTTGGGTTTTATCCAAATTGTGGATATTAAAATGGATGATTCTGAATATTAGTTAAAGATATTTAGGTAATATATGAATGTGATGTCATTGATATGACGGTATGATATAAATTCGGTAATTTGAATTTTTAGTCAGACGCGGTATGGGATGTGTCGGGACTAATTTATTAAATTAAAAAGGAAATTTATTTTCTACCGACCTTATAGTCATTTCGACTGCGTCGTTGCGTCTGGAAGGTTCGAAATAGTCAGAAAAGTCTATTTGGATGTTAATTTTGAGTCTCGGGTCTTTTGGAAATGAAAAGACAACCCAAAAGGGCATTTTGGTTATTTTTACAAGGGGGATGAATAGTGATTTCGGGTTTTGTCTTATTATAAGTATTTGGAGATGAGTGTATGTAGGTTCATTTCATCTCTTCTACACAAAATTGAACAGTCATCTTCTTAGAGAGAGTGGAAGGTTGCTTGGAAAGAAAAAGAAATTTGCTTGGGAAGGAGGAGAACCAAAGGTCAAAGGTCACCACCACCATCACCACCTGTGTTATTCAACTCCAAAGGGTCAGATCTTCATTAGAGGCAAGTGTTTGATATTTGCAATTTAAGTTCGTATATTGTCCATGTTAGGATAGTTATAAAAAGAGATGATTTTCATGCTTGGAAGATGAAAGGATATAGTTGTTAATGGATTTTTGGAATCTAAAAATATATAGGAATTAAACTCATGTTGTAGGTAGTTAGTAATCCAATAAATATTCATCAATATGTGGAAGAAATTCTGAAAATAATTTAGTGTTTTTGAAGATAATATGTTGATAATTTTCTGGAAAAAGAGGCAAAAACGAGTGGAATGAGAAGAGCCAATTTGGAAGGTTTAGATCTTCTTTTTGAGTGCATTTGGATGAGATTTAAGAAAAACTCAAAACACATACCTGACTCAATTTTCGTGTAGAATCCAAATCTGAAGTCGGATTGATGATTTGAATAATTTTTGGATCTAATTTTTTTGAGTATTTAAAATATGAGAATTTATGTTGTTCTTTCTTTTTAATGTTGGTTCTTATCCCAAAACTTTTGTAGATCTTCGGTGATTATTAATTGGATATTATGGGACTTAGAGAAAATCAGTAAGCCCTAGTTAAGATTTGAATTAATTTGATTGGGATTTAAATTGATTAGAATGGTGATAATTAAATTAAAGAAATTTCGGTTGCTAGATTCATTTGTTGGATTATAATTGGTTTGCTTGAGAATTAAGGATAGGTCCAGTAGTGGTGATTGAATGTAACATCTGGGTAGCCTTAGGATTACAATATGAACATCAAGGACTGAGTTTAAGCTCATTATTGATTGTGCAAGGACTAAGTGTAATACGAGCGCTTAGCAGTATGACTCTTGGATAGAGATGGGAGTTTAGAACACATTTGGTTGAAAGAGGGGATGAGGTTATTCCGATCGCATATTTGAAGTTGACGAACCTCCTCGATCGACAAAGTTAAGTAGTAGTGTATTGGAGGGGTTCCTTGTTTGGATTTCGCTTTGCGAGACGCTCCGCGCATGAACCTTAATGACGTCGGGAGTGGAGAGATGTTATAAGATGCGAGGATAATTAAATTATGAAGTAAAGATATGATATTTTAATACGTGGGATTTAAAGAGATATAATGCTACGTAAGGGAATAATCTAAGGTTAATGTGAGTACCTTGTTGTTAGTATACTATAGGTATGATAATACCTATTTGATTGATTAATGATTATGTGTATGACATACCTACCTTACTTGCTATTGGTGGGAGGTTTGCGCGTGAGGGCAGTCATATCCTGATGAATCCATGGGATCTTTGATTTGTCGCTCGAGAACATAGGTCTATGAAAGACTTATCGGGGAGTTGATAAGTCCGCTGACTATGGGTACGTAGGTACGTGCGTGACCCATGGGTATGAGAACTATGTTCGCCTCCAATGTTTGTGTTATTGTTTATGGTTCGAGGAATCCTCACCGAACCTTTTGTCCCCTTTTCGGCGACCAGCGATATTGGGACATGATAGTAGAGTAATGCATTGCACCGCAGCTGCGACTCGGGATGTCGTATTATATATGAATATATATATATATATATATAATGGATTAAATGAATGAATGGATATTTATTATGGTTAAATCTATCTAGGGTGATAATTGTAGATAACGGTGAATAGAGAAAGATAATTGAATTAAGTTAATGAATGTTTATTGAAAAACTTAATTCATATTAATGAGAAATGATTCATGTTAATGAGAAACGATGATAAATGTAAATGAACAATAATGTGACGTATGGTATGGGACATACGGAGATTATGATATTGGGATGGAATTATAATATGGAGACTAGAAAAGAGGAACCATGAACTAGGAGGTTAATAGGAAACGTTAAGTGTGCACTCTAGTTGAGAGGTGAGAATGGCAAGTGAGAGTTGGGTCTAACATGTACATAATAAAAGATTTATTGCACTTGTTAAATACTTGCTGTTTTAAAAATCATTTTCACAATCGGGATCTGACCCGTTTCCTTGCATATTTTCTTTTCTATTGTATCTTCTATATCGGGTGTCCAGCAACAGGGACGCCAACCTTAGCGGATTATGATAGTCTATGGATTTATGGAGTTTTTCTTAGACGCCTATCATCATTTGATTCGCAGTATTCTCTTAGTAGGGCATGTCGCCCAAAGGATTCAGTTATCTCCTTATATCGGGGTCAAATACTATGGTATTCGTGTCATTTTAATACATTTGATATTGTTGGGATTACTGTAATGGATTAATATTATTTGGGAATGTTTATTCCCATTGCATTCAAATTATTTTCTGTTATCTAATTGGTTATCAGTGTTGTAGAATAAAATGTGTTGTGTTATTCTTAAACTGGAAATGGATTTTGTTAAATTAAAATTTGAAAAGTTTTTAACACCAGCTTAATTGAGTATTGGGTGAGTTGTAAATGTTTTCGACAGTGATGCTAAGAATGAGCCAACTGTATATTCTGTTTTAATTTGGTATGGGACTGGCCACCCGGTATTTATTTTGGGGGGTGTTACAGGTTTGTAACACCCCGCCCACCCGGGGAGAGCGAACGGAGCGCTAATACGATAAAATAAATCCAAATCCACAAATCACAAGGTATAGAGAATCTAAGTCCCACAACAACAAAAGAGAAACTACAAATCTCAATCTCTTCAAATTAAATACCAAATCTCTCGAATAAATACAACAACTAACTCGAAAATAAATACAAATCTCCAATGCTCTATACAACCAAAATAATACAAATCTTTCCCAAACAATCCTCGCTAAAATCAATCTCCATAGTACTCAAATCCACGCTAACCTGCCAACTAAAAGAAAATATGGGGAAGTACACAATACGACAGGAAAGATGCTCAACAAATATAGTTTAGCGATGAATAAAACGTAACAACACGAGTACGAATATTCAAATCAAAATGCAAATCTCAATAGCATTTCATCATTATAATTTCTCAACAACACTTTAACCGGGTCACCAGACCTCACCACATCCGTATATGCTTTATCAAGCCATAGCCCGGGAAACAGGAATTTTGGTGGGTGCCCAACATCCGTGCCATATTAAAATCTCATGACAACGTGCAAATCAACAATATAATGATACCACATGAATCAAAATAATTTCAACAATTATTTTCCAGATTTCAATGAATTTATCAATTCAAATATGAGTTCAATTAACAAGAATTCAAAAAGAATGACACTCGCGAGATTTAAGGAGCATATTGTGTAAAACCTCATACCTCAAACCATGATGAGAAACCAATGATCACATCCTCAAGATCACCACAAAAGATATACAAAATCTCCTCCAAGAACCTCCAACAAAATAGCCCCAATAACACCTCTAATTTAAGGTTGGAACTCACAAATCTCAAGGGCCAATGTGTAATAAAATGAAGAGAAATATAAAATATATTTGCTGCCAAAATTTGTTCCAAAAGTATGTTAAAAGGGTTACCCACGACTTCCTTTTATAATGAAAATAAATGAAGAGTTGGAATCCAAAAGACTCCTTTAACTAAGGCAAAGAAATGAAGAGTTGGAAGTCAAAACAACTCCAAGAGTTAAAAACATTTTAAAATCATTTTAAAATCCGTTTTAACTCCGATTTCGAAACCGTTTGAAATTCTCACCTTTAAAAATAATAACCAACATATTTGAGTAATAAAAATAATTTTATCAAAAACTTAATTTTCCTCCATTTTCCAAAAATTAATTAAAACCCAAAATTACGCGAGTTGTTACAGCGTCTAATCAAGAGGATCTTCAACTCCCACAATAGTTGCAGCACGTCGAACGGTCCGATTGTCTAAGCCTGGAATTCCTGTGGCTGGACACCTAAAAATAATTTCACAAAAGAAAGGAGATTTTGCAAGAGACGGGTCAGATCCCGAGTGTAAAATATTATAAAATAGTTTAGCAATTATTTAAAATGCGGTAAAGTAAATATCAAACACATGTTAGTTTTTTGAGCTCTCTCTTGAGATTCTCACCTCTAAACTACTGCGCACACCAAACGTACCTCTAAACCATTCTAGTTAATGTCACCCCACCTAACTAATATGAATGTAATGACCTCCTATTATCACTCTACGTACCCACTCGTACTTTCCCACGAAATACCATATTAAATAATTCTACGAATTCAAATAGGAGTTTTCATAAATCAAGTTAAGTGTTCTCATACTTAAGTTATTTCAGATTTCACTATCCAACTTATTTATTAAGTTCACACACTAGATCACATCTCAACTGTGTGTGTGTGTGTGTGTGTGTGTGTGTGTGTGTGTATATATATATATATATATATATATATATATATATATATATATATATATATATATATATATATATATATATATATATATATATATATATATATACACTATCATACTATCATATACTAATACAACACCCCAAAGACTATGTTACGGTGCGTGCATACTCTGTTATCAAGTCCCGGTACATTACGTACAAAATAAGGATTACCGATTCGGAATCACTCGTAAACCATATAAATACAAGTCACACATATTGGAGGCGAACATAGTTCCAAGCCTACGGACTATGCACATACCTACGCACCCATATGACCGCCAACTTATCAACTTACCAATAAGTCGTTCCTAGGATCTATGTTCTGAGGCACCAATCTAAAATCCCTCCAGTGGGATCATCGGGATGAGACTTTCCCCTTTCAAACCTCCCATGATAGCAAGCAGCGTAGGTATCTCATACACATAATAAGTCATACTATATGTATTCATACCACTTGTGTATTTGTTTCATCAGTATAGGAATAATCACATCCTATATCACATATTCCATATGTAGTAAATGAATCCCGGTTATTCTATGTATTTTTATTTATAATTTACCCCTAATTGTATGCTCCCGAGTATTTCTCACCACTCGAAATGAAATCAATATACCAACATACTAGCAGTAGGTAATTACTCCACACCCTACTGGTCTAAGTCAACTTAACCCTTGAATTCTCAAAATTTGAATTTCTTCGCTTAATCAGTAAATTTCTCTCAGTTAAACCGAATTTCATTTAACCCTAAATTAGTTCTCATGGAACTAAACACAAATTACAATCTAGGCCTACTGGTATTCTAAAATATTCCTCAATATTCTTACAATTAAAGCCCACGATTAAATCCCGAACATCTCCCAAGAATTTTAGACAAAAAGAGGAAAATAAATCAAATTATGGGAAGCCAAATCAATTCGGCCTGATCCGAATCGATTCTCCATGTCAAATCAATCCGGCTAGGAGAGAATCGATTCGCTCGTACAGGTTTAGAAAATCTGCATAAGTGTTCTTACGGGTTTCTCCAATTTTCGACACCAAATCCTCAATTTAATCATCCCAAACTCCCAAACAATCATACTAGATATTATATCAACATAATTACATAAGTTCAAATGTCTAAGCATCATCAATTCATAAAAGGGGCATCAATTATTAGGGTTAATTCAGGATAAAACATTAAGAGCCCTAGTTTATCATATTATTCAAGAACTATCATGAAAGCCCAGATTTATTTATCAACTTTAATCAAATTTTGGGGGTTATAATCTACAATCATGGAGAATTAAACCTATACCAATTTCGGTCCCAAGTTATGATCTAAATCCCCCAATTTTTTATCCAATTTGTATACAATACACGTTCAATTTTTCCTAAACTAACATGAATATCATCATTGCTAAAAGTGCGCAAGATTAAACACTTGCCTCTTATATGTAGGTCTGGTCCGTTGAAGAATATGATGGATTGGGGCTTCTCCTCCTCCGATCTACAATCCGGTGGTGGTGGTGGTAGTGGTGCAAGGAGGTGGTTCTAGCCTTAGAATCTCCCTCCTCTTCTTCCTATGGCCTCTCTGTGGATTTCTTCTATTCCTTACGTAACTTACCCTAATCTCCTTTTCTCAATCAGATATAATACCTTTAAAATTTCGTAGGTACTACTCACCCCAAAAATACAATTTACCGAAATCCCCTCCCGGGATGCCGGTACGGCCTAAAAGCGCTTGAGTCCCAAACTAAACCCCTAGGTAGACTTTTTTTACTATCTCGAACCTTTCGGACACAATGGCACACTCAAAATGACTATTTGGATGACTTAAAAATTAATTACTTTTTATGTCATTAAATTGCGTTCCGACACGACTAACACGCACCTCCCGACTTAATTATCATAAATGTCATATTTATCACTCGCAACAACTTTACTATTTTCATAATCACGTATTACTTTGTTCACTCAGTAATATTCAATATAATTCACATCAATAAATACTTACCTTTATCTCGCTAGTTAATATTTATTTTAATTTTAATTAATTATCAATTAATTTCTCATATTTAATTTTTAATTAATCCTTTATTTTAAAAATCATATAAATTACGGGGTATTACATGTGCGTAACGCCCTTTCCAACATTTATATTTCATAAAAATGTTCCCATTTACGTAAAATTGTCATTTTACCCATTTTTTCCCAAACTCAACTTTTTTTTCATTTTCACAAGTGTTATTTTTCAAAACACAATTAAGTTACCCACGCTAACTTCATAGGTATTTTTAACACATTAACACTTTCTTTTAACATTTTAGAGTAACAATCTTCTCAAGTTGGAAACATCTTTCTTTCATCACTTTCTTTTCTAATATATTATTGAATATCTAAGACTACTTTTTTAAAAAATATCATTTTCTTTATTAATATTAATATATGTAGTCTTAAAATTATACACCTATCACATTCTTCGCCACTTTTTTCACCTTAAAGGCTGAAATTTATATTTTTCATTTATCTCGTGTTTAAACCCATTCAAATCCTCATTGAACTTGTTTATGTGTTTAACATCAAAATACTACAAGTCTATATTCATAAGAATATGGATTTTGAGTCCAGAAATCCTATTAAATGGGTCCAACATATAATTTATTCTAGAAATTTCATAATACTTGCAAAAATACACTTTCCAAGACTAAGGACATATTTATTCTTCCAAAACTTAAACAAATGTCCAACTTTACAAAATCTTCATATAAGGACGGAAATTTCCAATTGAGTCCTTTGTTGTTTTGGCTCAATTCCGGACAAAAACGTTTGAGTCATAGGATAGAGTATATTGATCATCTCTCAAGCCTATGACATATTTGTTGAAGACATAGCGGCCAAGTGTATAAAGCCTCATCAAAATGCCGTGTTTAAGTGCCTCGTTTCTACGTCATCAATAGTGGTTCCATGCTCCCAAGGTATGAATGCATTTATGTATGTATAGGAGCTTGGAACATGTTTATTTGGGTGTTTGGTTTTTAAAACTGCGTTTTGTTTTGAGAATATTTTCTATTAAAACTTATATATAAAGTATATAAATGTTTCTGGACTTAAAAAGAATTTTTGAACATTCTGTGAGTTCGTTAGAAGTGTCGTTCGAACGATATTGCCAACGACTTCTCATTATGGCATACTGGAACTTCGTTCGAAATATCGTTTGAACGAGACGATCGTTCTAACGATATTTCTAATGAGCTTCTAATGAGTTCATACTGGAACTTGGTTAGAAGACTCGTTCGAACGAGAATGTCGTTCGAATGAAATGTCGTTCAAACGAGATTTGGCGGGAACAGTTTTTGGTACTTTTTAGCAGTTTTTACCGATGTTTCCCACTTCCTTACCCCACTAAATTTTGACAGATTATTATAGTGCGGGAACCAAAGTTTGTAATCCATCTTTTTCATATCATACTAACTCCTAGAGAGTGTTTTGAGAGAAAAATCATAAAGAGAAAAAGATCAAGTTTTGAGTGTTAATTTTCAAAAGAGAAAATCATTTACCACTCTAGTTTTCACCCATAGTTTTATTTATCCAAGTTCATATATATACATCTTGCTTGGAGTTTGGCATCGGGTTTATCTCTACACCGAATTGAAGATAGTGTTTGGGTTTTCTTCTAAATCCCACAAAGAAGAAGTTGTTTACATTGATTTACCCACTTGGAGAAAGGCTCCTAGTTCGGGTGACAGTGACCACATAAAGTCCAATCGGTGGATTCCGAGATCGCGGTGGAGCTCCGAGATTATCCGCTAGGAAGAGGTGTCTATAAGAAGACGTGTCGGGGCTTGAGAGGGATCGAGTCGGATGATGTAAGTCTTTTGTCTTGTATTTGTAAAACCGTATCTAGTGGATTTGTGGCTAGGTCCGTCCGAGGTTGTTTTCCGTCTTGGGTTTTTCCTCGTACATCGCGGCGTAGTGATTTCTTGTTTTATTTTATCTTGCAATATCACCTAGAACGCATGCTTAGGTAAAGAAGATAAAATTGGTTTAAATCACTATTAATTTAATTTGATGCATAACTAAATTTGGGTTTAGGCAAATTCTAGGACTTGAATTAATTGGTTTAAGTGAAATTAATATGTGTGTGTGTTTAATTAATTTCCACTTGGGTTAATTTTAATTTAGAAAGAAATTAAAATTTGTTTAAAGCTGAACCATCTCATTGCTTCCGCATCTATTTCATATAAAGGAAATATAATTTTATAAGAAAGTAAAATTGGGGACCTTCGGGCGACTACAAATTGGTATCAGAGAAAAAATGATAATTTAATTCGTTAAAGATCTTTTAACTATTTTTGGTCAAAAATGGACTTTTCCCCATTTTTAAAATTTCCAATTTTCGATGGTTCTAATTATGCATATTGGAAAGCGCGTATGAAATCGGCACTTAAATCTATCGACGAGAGGGTTTGGATGTCTGTAGTTAACGGGTGGTCTCCACCAACTCATTTAGTGGAAAATGAACGTGTTCCCAAACCGGCCGATAGATGGACTGAGAATGAGTTTAAACTTTCTAATTTTAATTCCCATGATTTAAATGCCTTGTTTAGCGTTGTCACATCGGATGAATTTCGACGCATTATGACGTGTGAGACCGCTAAAGAAGCTTGGGATATTTTACAACTCACTCACGAAGGTACAAGTGTCGTTAAAGCTTCGAAACTCCAACACCTCACCACTCAATTTGAAACTATCAAAATGAACGACAATGAAACTTTTGATGAATTTTATGCTAGACTTTCCGATATTGTCAATTCATCTTTTAACTTGGGAGATAAAATACCCGACAACCGAGTTGTAAAGAAAATTTTAAGGTCTCTTCCCGATAGATTTATTCCAAAAGTGACCGTTTTAAATTATTTACCAACTTTAGCCTCTACGAAATTAGAAGAGCTTGTAGGTGATTTACAAACCTATGAACTAGACACGTCTCCCTCTAAAACTGAAAAGAAAATTGAAAAGGGAGTTGCTTTAAAATCCCAAAAATAGGTCAAACAAATAGTAGAGAGCGAGAGTGATAGCGAGAGTGACTCGGAAGACATGGCTTTGTTTGCTCGGAAATTTAGAAAATTTCTTAAATTTAACAAAGATAAATTCAAAAACGATTTTAAGAAATTTGAAACTCCTAAGTATGAAAAAACCGAGAAGATCCCTAAACCTATCAATGAAAAATTAAATAGGGATGAGTCAAATAGGTGTTTTGGTTGTGAGGGTTATGGCCATAGGGCTTCTGAGTGCCCCACTAAACTAAGGAAAGAGGATAAACGACCCATTTCATATAATGCGACCCTTAGTGATAGTGATATGGAAGAGGGACCCGATTCCCCCACTAAGCCAAATTTTGTGGCTTTTATGGCTAGTAATGTAAGCACCGAAAGTGAATCTTCTCATGAAGATACTCAAACTCATGACACTTCCGAGGTCAATGTTTTTTATTCCCTTATTTTTTATGATAGTGAGAGTGGAGAAGAAAGGGAGAGTGAAAATGAAGAAGAGGTTAATGTGAGTGAACTTCAAAATGCTTTTCAAGAACTTTATAAAGAATCTATTAAATTAAAAAGAGCTAATTTAAAGTTAGAAGCTAGTTTAAGAGAGCGTGTCAAGGTCGTTAATGATAGTTGTATCATTCGGGCCATCGTTGTCGTTGCCTCCAGCAATATTGATTAGGAAGATAACCAGCAGTTTTAATAAAATATTGTATTAATGTTTGTGCTGTGAAACCATTCTCAAATGAGATAGGAGAAAAATTGCTTAAGATAAGCGTACCACAAAGAATCTCCGCACTGTATAAAAGGCTGTACATAAGAGTTTATGACATCTTATAATGTCATAAAAGATACTTCTGTACATACAGTTTGTGACCAACTAATCCCACACTATAAATTAGTAATTTCCATTTCCTACATAAACACATCCCTTATGATCAAGGGGTTCACATGTTTATGACATGTTGGTTCAATTTTATAAAGCAGGTGGGATGTTGAATAACTTCCCCAATTAAGTGAGTGTATTTCCATTGCTTGGTAACATAATATAGTATGGTTACATGTTTTCTTTTAAATGGCAAATATTGTATTAACTGTTGCGGAAGTGTATAGGCGGAGTATTCTTATTAGAAAAAGTTATGACTAAGAGATCTATATAGAAAATAATCAACGGAAGATAGGATGAAGCCAATGGAAAAATAAGTACAAATACATCAACAAAGGTAACTAGAGTAAAATATAAAGCCAGGCCTGAGACTTAAAGGAGATGCGTATATGCTATCCTAAAGCTGCTATTGCTTACACACGAGCAAACACTAGTATTCAACAATGCTCCAAGTTACAACCTAAATCGCTTAATGCAGTGCGTACTCCACAACGTACGTATGCAGTAGACCGCATGACAATTTAAAATTGAGTTGACATATAATAAATACAAAAGATATAATTTCATAATGGTAGGACAATGAGTGATTCCTCGATATTTGAATGGGGTGGAGGGTGCCTCAATTTATAAAACTCAATATGTCCCTTGAATTTGGGGTTGTCCATTGGTTTCGATGTCGTAACTATTCAAGTTTATAGATCAAGTCTAAGATTGAACATCTACGTGTTGTGTCTGGACTATGCAATGGGCATCTTCTCGACTTGAACCTACATGTGGTGTTAACAATTTCTACTGGAAGTAATTAAAATGAACTTAATATGGGAAGAGGCGAGGTGAGAGGGAGAGAATGTTGGGGAGGTTTTTCTTAGGAGGAGGGGGAGATCAGCTGGTTTAGGATTTCTAAATAGTTTTACGTATTATCACTTTGTAGGAAAATGTGTTGATTTTTTTTTAAAATCTTATTCCTATTTCATATTTATCTAGGACTCTCTCACGATCCCACAACCAAACCTTAACAACCACAACCCCATAAGCATCTGTCGTAAGTCCTCCGGCATTCACCGACCCTCGTCCACCGAAGAAGGATGCTGGCACCCTAATAACCTAAACACTTGTTGGACCATCCATCTCCCATTTTTCAAACACCCTCACTGGACCAGCCATCTTCAAGCCTTCAAATCCCTTGAACTCTCGTCCAAACCTGGATCCATTCCACCCTCATCCAGCCTTCACCAGCCAGCAAAGAGGTTGGGCTTGCTGCCATCAAGTGATGCTGGACGGATATCCACTGCAATTTCGAAATAGAACAAGAAACCACAGATTCATTCACCTAGGGCTTCAACTAGGCCACCCCACCCCATCACCATCGCCAAGCATCCCTCGTCGAAGATGTGTCTTAAAGCTTTGTGTTATCTAGGGGCAAACTTCCACAGCTGGGTTAGACTGTGAGAGCAGAGTTACCTAATTTTCTCTTCTCCCTTCCGTCCAAAGAACTGGAACGCTCGACCCCAAGCGGGGTGCGCGTTAGGCATATAAGGCGACCCTCACAGTTTTACTTTAAAAATAAATTGATATATAAATTTTTTGGAGAGATGGAGATGCATAACGGATAGAAAAAAAAAGGAGACTTTCGTATCTCTCTTCCACATTTTGTCACCGCAAACACTCGCTTTGTTGCCATCGTTTGTTACATCGGAGATTCGCTGGATGTGGATGGTGGGTTTGGGGAGAGGAAGAGAGAGACGTTCAAAGGTTACATGTAGAATTTCACCCAAAAAAAAAGTTATGTTGACCAATAAATACTTTGGTTAGAGGTGAACTCTTAATCGTTTCAGGTCATATCAGTGCTAATTCGGTAAGACGCGATAGTTAACGGGTCACGTTTGGTGTTTAACCCCTTTACCCAATAAGATTCATTAATTTAAGTAAATAAAATATATTATGGGGTCTTCTAAAGAGTTTGTGTGACTCAATGCTAATATAATCATAGCGATGTTTATTAAATTAGAGTTCTACTAATGTTAAGAATTAATAGTCTAATTATGTTTGATATTGGCTACTGTGTCAACCCGAATAATGTTCAAAATTATTCATATCTTAATGGGTAATAACGGGTAAACACGACACATTAAGGTAAAGAATTGGGAATGAATATGGTTTTTCCACACAAAAAAAAGTCGCATTGTTGTACACGAACCCGATAAGTCCGGAAGACGATAAAAACCGAAACAAACACAACTCGAAACAACCAGCTGCGCACTTCTCTTCACCACCAAACCCACCTCCTTGAGCCCTTCTGAAGTGATGTGTAAAAATCCTGGCATAGACATCTACAGACTTGATATGATTAGAAAGTGCATGGGGTAATTATAAGATCTTAAGTGTGCTATTTTATTTTAGTATTATAGTTTGAATGGGGTATTTATACTCCTTTTGTAAATAAGGAATGTGGAAGATTCATTGTGACGTCATGGCTTCGGAGCTAAAACATTCCGCAAGTAGTTAACATATTTGGGGAATATTCATCTTATCCTCTCCCTATAAAGATCGAATCCCTTTTGGGTAAAGATCATTTTTACATTTCAGTATAGAGATTTGGTTTATTGTTTATTGTTTATTCTTCTTCGAGTGCTATTGACAGTGCCAAGTCAGCAATACACTTCTTCGACGCACTACCCTCCTACAAACATATACCAGTTTCATCAAGTATTGCAAATACCTTACAAATCCAGAATAAAAACAACCATTTCATTATTACACATGAAAGCGATAATTTAAGATCATCGAATTGGGCAGAAATCTTAAAATGTTTTTGATAAATTGATGAACCTTTTGGTGCATCATCTTGGAGAACATGAAATTTACGTCTAAATGTAACCACATGGTTTGATTACATGCCAAAATTGTTTTTTTGATATATATAGCTTTTGCTAGTTATCAATAAGCAGCAATAACCAGGTTACCTTTATTTTTGCTAGTCCTTTCCCCTTATTATATTTCCTAACACATAATTGCATTATTATATGAAAGCTTCCATCTTCAGTCTATAATAAGACTCAGACATTTCAGTAGTATTTTATTTTTTTGTTTGATATTTCGTGGGTGGCTTTATCTTGTTGACTAATGGAGCATTTAATCCATCGTATATTCATTTTATAGGTCACCTATAATTGAGAAAACAAGATAAGAAACTTACTCCACGGATTTTTGTTCTACAATTCCACTCTCCTCAATTCGGTCTGCTTGAAATACTTCGGAAATAGCACTGTTCCCATCCAAATCAAAAACACTTGTTCCATTGAAATCATCACAAAATTTGGGGGGGGGGGGGGGGGGGGGGGGTTCCTGCATAAAGACATGTTATAACAGTGTCAACTTCATACAAAATTTTGCTGCCCTTGTAGAAAGCATCTGGGGGAAACATGAAACTTACGTCTTAATAGGCTTGATTCTGCGGAGGGGATCTTGTTTAGGAGTTTCTGGCAGATAATGGTACCCTGGAAATCAAGAAAAGTGTAGTCCAGAAACTTTAATCTCTCGGATTTCATCATAGTAAAGAACCCAAATGAAGTGGTCCAAGTGTTTAGCACACTTGGAACAGCAGGAAAAATTAACCTCTCCACTCCTAATTCCATCAGTTTCTGAAAAAACAAATATGGAAAACATTAGTGAACAATAGACAAACAAAAATAAAAAGGAGGGGGTGTATAATAAATGGCAGAAAATTTGATACAATTTCGTAAAGGCTGAAGTATAACTAAGATAGTTAATATTCTTCATTCATCAAGGAATTACTTCATCTTCGTTCAATATATACACAGCTTAGACTTGATACGACGAATAAATGCTGAGGGAAATTACAGCAAACCCCATTTTACTTTTTTCAGTTACCGAGTCACCCTCCTTTGTTACCCGATACTAAGCATCCTCCATGTATTGGCCCAAAAAAGATTTCCTTATAACAATCAAAATTAGATGTATATTCCAATTTTAAATAAATAAATACGAAGCTCTATTGGTAGGACTCTCTATTGCCAAAGCATTGAATGTCGACCAAATGGTCGCTCACAGTGATTCTCAACTAATAGTTAAGCAAGTTCTGGGGACATATGAGGCCAAAGATGAAAAAATGGATAAATAATTAGCCAGGGTAAAGAAGATGCTATCAAACTTTAATGATGTCAAGATGATGAGAATTCCGAGATTGTAAAATCAAAGAGCGGATATGCGAGCAAGGCTAGCCTCGGCCACCAAAATAGAAATCAGACGATCAATGTTGGTGGAGATTTTGCTTAAGCCGTGTATCAAAATGGAAGAGAACGAGATGGAAGCTTGCTTGAATTTGAATTTAGGAGCATCCTGGATGGACCCAATCATAGACTACATAAGAGATTAAGATGGAAAGCTGTCAGAAACTAAGGTCGAGAGAAGGAAGATACGATATCGTACAGCAAAGTTCAACATCATTGGCAATGTGCTCTACAAAAAGGGTTTCTTACTTCCACTCCTGCAGTGTGTGCATTCATTCGAGGTTAGCTATGTACTTAGAGATGTGCACGAACGCTCGTCCGCAAGCGACATAAGGGGATAATATTTGGCCAAAAGGATTGTCACCCAAGGATATTATTGGCCGAGTCACGCAAAAGACTCGGCGGAATACATCTTAAAGTGTGATAAGTGCCAACGATTCGCAAGCATTTCCCATCAACCCCTTTCCCAATATCGGCCCCTTGATCCTTTTCCATGTGGGGAATAGACCTAGCCGGCCCTTTACCAAGAGCAAAGGGAAATTTCAGATTTTTATCGTTGCAATTGACTACTTCTCCAAATGGTTGGAAGCTGAGGCTATGATAATAATCCCAGAGGAGAAATGCTTCAAGTTTATTTAGAGAAATATTATTTGCCATTAGAGCCTTCCTAACACACTAATATTCGATAATGGGAAGCAATTCAAGAACAAGTTCCTGGAAACTTACTATGGTAGGGTTGGTATCAAGAAGGTTTACTCTTCTCTTGGCCTACCATAGGCTAACGGGTAAACAGAGTTGACCAACGAGACGATATTGGACAAACGCAAGAAGAAACTTGAAGACGCCAAGGGAAAATGGGTCGATGAGTTGCATAGTTTTTTATGGGCACACAAGACAACAGAGAGAACACCGACCGGAGAAACGCCGCTCGTGTTAGGTTACGGGTCAGATGTTTTAAATACCAATAGAAATTGGCTTGCCAAGCCATGGGGTTCAGACCTATGACCCTGAGACTAATCTCGAAGAGTAGAGACTAGACTTGGACTTAATCGAACAAAGGTGAGAAGACGTCGTCATTAGGCAGCTGACCTATCAACAAAGAGATGCTAACTTCTACAACAAGAGGGTCAAATCATGGCCCATAGCAGTGGAAGACCTAATGTTAAAGAAAGTCATCCAAAAGGCCAACAGACTCAATCCTAACTAGCATGGACCTTAAAGAGTAACGGAAAAGGTCGTCCCAGGTACTTGTTGGCTTAAAAACCTTGTGGGAGAGCTGTTTTACAACCCTTGGAATGCAGATCATCTAAAGAGTACTATCAGTAGTTCATTCATTTCTCATAGTCAAAAGTCAATCTTTTCAGTCGTACGTAAAAAAAAATGTGTTCTTATATGAAATACAATGAAGTGTTGTCTCATATCTTCTTAACTGAATTTATATTATTGTCAAATAATAACTTAAACATCATTTAAATATGATGAACTTAAGCATCATTTAATTATGGTGCTTAATTAAAACTCTCTCTCGGTGGTATGAGAGTGCCCGAAGAGTCTCGGATTAAAAATCCTGAGAGGAATGAGATCCTTAAACATCATTTTAGTGGTGAGACCATAAAACATCATTTGAATATAAGGAACTTAAACATCATTTAACTATGGTGCATAATTAAAAATCTCTCTCGACGGTATGAGAGTGCCTGAAACATCATTGTAGTGGTGAGATCATATAACATCATTTGAATATAGTAAACTTAAACATTATTTAATTATGGTTTATAATTAAAACTATCTCTCGACGGTATGAGAGTGCCTGAAGAGTCTCAACTCAAAGGCACCACTCTAAAAATCCTCAGAGGAGGGAGGTCCTTAAACATTATCTTAGTGGTGAGATCATAAAACATCATTTGAGTATGGTGAATTTAAACATCATTTAACTATAGTGCATAATTAAAACTCTTATGAGTGCCCAAGGAATTTTGTCTCAAAGGCACCAGTGTAAAAAATCGTGAGATCTTAACTTCATTATTGATATGGGGAAACTAGTCTAAACTTTATTCCAATATAGTGTGAATTAACAGCGTGTGCTGAGAAAATGAAATGAATAACAAGAGCATGAAAAAGAACTTGGCAGATATAACACTTAGAATGGAAATTCATCAAGAATAACAACTCAACTCATTTAATGAAACAAAGAAATTCATTGGAATATCAGAAGTTACTACAAATTTGTTCAAAAATATTGTTCAAAAATAAGCTGACACCAGCCATTACAGATAAAAGGGCATGAAAGACCACAAGAGATCGCCCAAAGATGATAATTAAACATCAACAGGCTTGATGTTGGTCGGCCCAACCGAATTCACTTCCTGATTAGCCGTATTCCCCTCCTCGTCGCCAGCTGTCTCGGTGGCTTCCTACTCCACCACAATCGTCTCGGTCTCGGCCACAGAAGCCTTAGCAGTCCCAACCTCGACCTGAACCTCCTACAGGGCCTCAACACTTGCAGGAGCGGCAAAATTGGAAGCATTAACAATCTCGGTCAAGAGAGGGAGTTCAGCAGGATGGTTGGAGACTCGGCGACACACAGTCTTCGCCCCTTTCTCCATGTATTGAATACCGTAATCGAAGAATTTTTCTAACTCTTTAACAACCTTCTTGGTATCTACCTTGATTTTCTAGACCTCCTCTTCCTTTTGAAGTTTTTTCTCCAGATCCTCCATATTTACCTAGAGGTCCACTTTTATATTATGCATGAGTTCTTTATGGTGGCCCATCATCTCCTAGGCCTTTATGTCATACGCCTTGAGGTCCTCAAGCTTCTGCTTCAGATTGTCATCTTGAGCTCTAGCGTCCTCAGCTGCCTTGGACTTCTTTTTAGCCTCTGTCACCCAAAGTTGGATATCTTTGGATGGCAGTGACAGATAGCAATAAACAAAACAAGTTAGTACAAGATGATAGAAGACTTCAAGTATTATTACCACTGCAAGGGAAAACTCTTTACATGAGCGGCCCAATGGATTGCAAAGTTAAAGACCCAAGTAGGGTCTTGGGCATCAAAATATTGATTATCATAGTCCGGGACAACCGAAGCATTGACCCCACGGGCCCTCAACCGACTAACGAGCAGAGAGTCAGCATTAATGCCTAGCTGAGTCAGGCGCGCTACAACCAAGATATCGTCCCGGATGTGGAGAAGAGGGTTGGCTAGCTGTCTCGGAGGGGTCTCCCTCTATTTTTTTTATTAAGGAGGAGGATTGTTGGAGGTACCCCCGGTGGCATCCTTTTGTTTCTTTGACCCCTCAATAGCGTTGGGGCCAGCAGTTGTTAGTTTTTGTCGAGTCTTTGTGTTAAAAATTCCTTCTGGGTGGTCTATAAAAGCATAAGCATATATTCAGTATCGACCTACTTAAACTCAATATAAGAAATGAGAAGATAGTAAAGTTTGACAAAAAGTTAAAAAGTTTTACTTACGAAGTGATGTCAGGGGGTCCACCCCCATGCTAGAGAACCCCAAGAGACGAGGGATCATCATATCCCACTACACCAAAATGGGCAAATTGTTACCTTTCAGCCGGCCAGCCTTGTCAAGGTCATTGACCATGACAAAAAACACACGTTTTATGTCACGGTCATTGACCTTGACACGACCGTGACAACTAATTGTCACGGTCAATGACCTTGACACGACCGTGACAATGTTCGCAGCAAAAACCCTTTCCCCCTTCATTTTTCCCTCCCGCACCGTTCCCTCCCTCTCTCTCTCTCTCTCTACTTTCAGGTCGATTTTCTCTCTCTCTCTCTCTTCCATTTATATATATATTTGTGTGTATATTTATGTGTGTATGTGTATATATATATATATATATATGTGTGTATGTGTGTGCGTGTGTGGGGGGTGGGGCAGGGTGGGGGTGGGGCGGGGTTGGGCGGGGTGGGGCAGGGCGATGGTGGAGGGGGGCAGGGGGTGGGGTGGTGTGTGTGTGTGTGTGTGTGGTGTGTGGTGCGGGAGGGGGTGGTGGAGGGGGGCAGGGGGTGGGATGGGGTGGGGTGGGGTGTGTGTGTGTGTACGCGCGCGTGCGCGTAGGCAGGGACAAAGCCAGGAATTACACTTAGAGGGGGCCGGGCGGACAGATAGACACATTATGGTTGGTTGACCGAACCAATTTTAGTCGATTTTGTTTTGATCGGTTTGATTGTTGACTAATTTTGGCTTAGGGTTTTATCTCGATTTCAGTAATATATGATGAATTGAATTTAATTAGTGAAAATTATTTTTGACGAATATATTAAGACGACTTGCATGCAATACGAAGTTAGTGAATTAAGGTTGATCCTTTTTTACGAACCAAAAAAAATTGACATGATCAAAAAACACACCACCAAAAAAAATTGACATGATCAAAAAAATAGACATGATCAAAAAAAATTGACATGAATTAAAGATTTATAATAAATTTACAACAAAATAATAAGTTATTGAAATAATTTACCCGTGGTATATAAATTCATAAAACATAAAAAGTAAAATTAAAATTGCTTAAAACACCTCATATATATATATATATATATTGCACACATGTATATATAATCAAACTTTTTTAGTGTTAGCACACCATCATTCAACTTGCCATAATATTTTAAGTTATAAAATGTAACTTGTTAACTATTAGGAGCCATCAAACCTATCAAGGCTTTGAAATTCTAAAAGGGGACCATGGCCCCCTTTGGCCACAATATAGCTTCGTCTTTGCGCGTAGGTGCGTAGGTGTGCATGTGTGTAGACATCAATTTTATAAATAATTGATAATAGTTGGATAATAATTGGATAATAAACATCGGGAGGGGGTGGGTGTGGCGGGGGGGCAGGGGGTGGGGGTGGGGGTGAGGGTGGGGCACCCATTTAATAACTCTTTAAATATTTGGAAAAAAACATAATATTACACAACACTAAAAGTAGACATCAATTTTATAAATAATTGATAATAGTTGGATAATAATTGGATAATAAACATCGGGAGGGGGTGGGGGTGGGGGTGGGGTTTTTAATATTATTTACATTTATTTTTTTGGATATTATATACATTCAAAATAAATAATTGATAATAGTTGGATAATAATTGGATAATAATTGATATTTTCATTCAAAATAAATATTTCATTCAAACATATTGGATAATAATTGATATTTTCATTTAAATTGATAATAATTTTATTCATGAAATTAATTCAATTAGGTAAAACCCTAGATAATTTTTTAACAGAATTTGATAATATTATATAAAGTTTAGTAAATTCACAAAATGTTGCCAATTGTATGTTTTTAGGAATATCATTAGTTAGAATCCATATACATGCATGTTGTTAGAAAGTCTTTTAAAATATTTGAAAAAAACATAATATTACAAAATTGAAACGAAATGGTATTGACGGAACTTACACATACGTTATAATATAGACGGAATATTTTTTTATCTGTACTATTAATTCAATTAATTCAATTAGGTAAAACGAAATGTGTACTATTAACATTTTTTTTTATCTGTACTAATAACATTTTGTTTACAGCAAAAATGTCTCCTTCAGATGTTAAGGCGAAGATGATGATGCTGTTTATGATGATGTCGTCTGGGTTCGGTGGTAGCGGAGGCGACGAGGGCTCCTCCGCCCCTAGGCTCCCCAAATATGGAAAATTTGGGATTACCGTCGAAAACAAGTCGGAGCTATTAGCGAGATCCCTCGAGCTGCTAAAGACGGTCATCGGCCCGGGATTTATGAGTTGGAATGAGGTGCTATATGACCTCAAGTTAGCTGTTTGGGAGGCACTACAGGTAATATTTATATGAATATTTCAATTTCAATTTCAATTTCAACTTCAACTTCAATTTCAATTTCAATTTATATTTATATTTATATTTATATTTATATTTATATTTATATTTATATTTATATTTATATTTATATTTATATTTATATTTATATTTATATTTATTCGCAACTAACATTGTATTTGTTGGACAGGAACAATTCAACTTAATTCCAAAGCTACGTGATTCCGTCTTGGAGCAGTTGAGGGAGCAACACAAGACGTGGAAGAAAAATATGCGGACACGGTACTTTGGAAAAACACGAGAGTCCATTTTACACTGGCGCGGATCCGTCCCGCCCAAGGAGCCGATCTCATTGGCACAATGGAAAAAGTTCATTGACAATGAGATCGAGGATCGACAATTGGCATCTCGCCAATCGGGGAGGGAAAATCGGGCTAAAAAGACGGACGTGTACTACTCCGGCCGGACCTCTTACGCTGAGGTGGAGATGCAGGTAAGATTTAATTTATCTATAACTAAACAAATATATTATTGGATATTATTTTACTTTGCGCGGTCGATACTAATTTTACTTTACTTTACTTTATTTTATTTCAGGGGGTAGGGAGTGGGCCGGGGGGTAAGCCACATAGGCTCGATACTTATGTGGCTCTTCGGACGAAGAAGGGGAAGGACAAAGAGGTGTCCCCGAGCGTCGCGGCCACGATTGTAAGTAATCCGACAGTTTAATTATTGTTAATTACGTTATAATTTTTTAGTTTACTTATTTTACTAATAATGTGCTTTTTGTCGTTTCAGGCAAAGCTTAAGGAAGTGCATGAGTCGCAGTCTGATGCCGACAAGGCATCTTTGTCCATAGACGCACTCAGCCAAGTGCTTGGCTCTGATCGCAAGGGGAGGACAAGGGGAGTGAGCTCGCGGGTGGCCAAATCTAGGATCATCGAATTGGAGACGAGCGACACCGGGTTGGCTCGAACGGTGGATTCACACGATGCGAAGCTGTCCCGTTTGGAGGCGTCGGTCCAAGATATGTACGCATTCATGAAGCGTACGTTGGGTGGAGACCGTAAAGGGAAAGGGAAAGGGAAGGAGAAGGAGAAGGAGGTGGAGGAGGAGGTGCGGGAGGACGAGGCGCAGGATGACGAGGATGTGGACCTCGCTGCTTCATCACCGACACGTTCGTACTTCGACGATCCACTTCCCTATTTGACGCCCTCTAACAGACCATTGTCGACAATTGGTTGGCCGAGCGTGTTCATATTAGACGTATTTGATGGCCAGCGGATAGGGAGGGGGTTGAGGGACCCGAATATCGTCGAGGGTGGAATAGTCCATGGACGTGTGCTTCAAGAGATGGAGTCCAAGGTGCTCGTCACGCATGTCATACCCGGGAAGGAGAACTCCCTATTGTGGTTGCGCGAATAATGCGGCACGACGTATATTAGTGGGTGCGTCAATTCGTATGTCGTGTGGCCTACTCACCTCCTCAGTTTTATCCAAGACATGTAGTAACATGATTTTTAAGTTTATTCATTTTAATTATATTTGGATTATATCGTCATGTATATTATTTTTACTTTGAATATTTGGATTATATCGTCATGAATATATATTTGCATTATCTTTAGTTTGTGTTGGATATATGATGTTTGGAACAGGTACAACGTTGTTATAACATGTACAAATATACTGCTGGGCAGTGGCGGTGGCCATACTGCCCAGCAAATTTTTTTTAAATTCTGCCTAGAATTATCACGGTCATTGACCGTGACACGTCCGTGACAATTTTGTCAGGGACCGTGACAATTTTTTCAAAAAGGGTCACGGCTTTGTCACGATTTATAACCGTGAAAAACGTGTCACGGTCAATGACCTTGACACGACCGTGACACAAAACGCGAGTTTTGTGTCAAGGTCAATGACCGTGACAAAAAAAGTTGTCTCGCCTCGAAATGTCACGGTCATTGACCTTGACAAGGTGGATTTGTCAAGGTCAATATTCTTGACAAATGGGCAGATTTAGTGTAGTGTCCTCAAAGACTATGAGGCCATCCCCCTAAGTTTATCAATGTTCAATCTCGTCTTATCGCTGAGACCGGGATCCATTTTCATCGAGACCGAGACACGGTCCCATTGACGAGGAACTCTCGGCTCATCTTCAGAGGACGAATCTCCACCGCTTAACTCCTCATCATCCAAGACAAAGAAGTAACGATATTTCCAATCATGATTGGAGATTTGGTTGATGTGGATAAGTTTACGGTCCGGACGTAGAGCTATGAAATGATAATAGCAAGGGGCAGCTCTCGTAATGACCACGGTATAGCAAGTACGAAAAACGTCTACTTGGATATCCTCTTCAAAAGCAACCACGAGTGAGTAACCCCAAAAAGGGTCCTCTGGGCATTCGGCATAAGTTTGGCAGTAGCCACGCCGATGGAGGCAAGGATTGCTCGAATGGACAAATGGACAGGAAGACGAAAGCCTACCTTAAACATTTGCTAAAAAAATGGCCACTTCTCCCTCATTTCTAAGGTCAAAGGCATGCTCATCCTTAGCAGAAACTCTCATATTAATGGTGGATTTAACCCCATAAAGGTGCCTCCAAACTATCAAATCAGTTTCAAGAACATCACTGGATATAGCCGAAGCAACACTCTCACCCTCCTCAGTGGAAAGGGCTTTACCACAAAGATCTTGATTTCTAAACTCGGCCTCAGTTATTGTCAAGATGGGTATTGCCATAGGAGGCACGTTACCAGCCACTTTAACTTTAGGCTCATCATCCGAGATATCATAAATCTCAAGCTCAAGATCCCGTTGTTTAATAGTAGAAGTGGTGGGATGACCATGGTTACTGGACTCGACGATCTCACCCTCATCCACACGGTCAGTCAGGACCCTCATGGCCACCTCAAAACAGTCAACTTTGGAGCCCTCTCGCCTCTTTAGAGGATCCATAAGATGAGAAGGGCTATAGTCCTTGTAAGACGAGATGGATAAGCAGTTCTTGGAGGACGAAACGGACATTTCAATCACTACTGATTGAAATGACAACTTTGGGTTCGGTTAGATTGGAGTAAGTGAGAAGTAAACTATGGAGTTCTACCGCTAGAGCGACGGGTGTAAGAGGAATCTAAGACTCGACTTCAGCACTACGTCTAGACTTGACCTCTCCTAACTCGTGAAGTTTATGGTACATGAAAAACATAAGTGAAACCTTTGGAAACGATAACTAAAGATAAAAAAAATAATTGAAAGGGTTTTAAAAAAAATAATGAAAAGCTGGAAGAACTACTCCGGCGACCTTCAACCCGAAAATCACCGAAAAATGCAAAACCTTGAAAATCCCAAAATCAGACCTACTCAACCCTAAAACGATCACTTAACTCCCTATCCATCGTAAACCACAAGAAAATGGTGATTGGAAAAAACAGAATCACCGGAAAACTCAAAATGCAGAAAATAGAGATGTCAACTAGAAGGAAGCAAAGAAGAGTCAAAAAGAAGGATACCTGGAGGGAAGAAGAGGACTGAGAGAAGAGAAAGACGTCAAAAAGAGGGACAAACTGGCCGGAGAAGTTTATAAAGAGAGAGAGAGAAGCTTGATGGTTTTTGCTCTTAAGGGAAACGAAACAGAAATGAGGAAGGAAAGAGAAAGGAGGGATTTAAGTTAACCGCCTAAACATGCGCACAGCTCCCAAAGCATCCATCATTAAGGCGCGTCACTTGAAGTGACGTTTGGCTGCACATCACCTTGGGCCACATGCCAAGCCACTTAGCAACTGACAGGTGTATACTTCGGGGGGCTGAAATGACACCTCTGTGCAATCCCGCGTAACCGATTTGTTACACTGTGACCGCAAACCGTAGGGAACCAAAATGAGCCGAGAAAGACGAACTTACACCTTAGCCTCCTATTAACTTTGAAGACTAAGGTTTAGAAGGTGATTTATGTACACAAGTCTGGTCTCGTCTTAGACGACATCCACTGCAGTACCATGCCCCCTCATATATGCTCACAAAATCATCTTCTCATTGGAGCTCTCATGACCAATTTCGTATTAGGTTGTCTCGGCCTCCAAGACCACCCTATCATAAGTTAGCCTTCACCAACGAGCAAGTACAGTGTCGGCCTTGCAATATACTATATACAGAGTCGAACTCTTCGACGGTATAAGTATCGGCCTCAGACAGTCTCATGAGGCCGAGACCTTATCATTGACCGTACTAGCTAAGCATGGAGCCTGCCTAATCTCGGCCCCATTCTAAGGATTAGATCTCTACTCAGTCTCGGCTATCCAAAACCCATAGCTTCAGATATAATGTACACGCATAGAAAGCATGACAGTGTATTATTGACATATCCAATCAAAATTATCGTAACAAATCAACTAGAACGTGGGGGAATTTCTCTCATCATGACCTATGCACCTTTCTCAACAGTTATCACGCATCCATTGGTTGTTGATCTCATTACACACGGACTACATGCCTGGGGGTATTACTGCGCACCTCTAGGACTATAAACGACACTCACTGTCTCCTTCCAAGTATCGAGCTCTATCTAAAACCCTATTGTTATTGTGTATTGAGAGAGAGAGAGAGAGAGAGAGAGCTTGTACTTGTCTTTAATATCTTCCAGCAACCCATTACAGTGAAATCACTCATATATTATGCACAATTGATGTAGGCTAAGGCCGAACCACTTAAATTCTTGTGTCTGTCTTTTATCTCTCATCTTTTCTACTACTTTATTACACTATATTATTTCTACCATTGTTGTGTGAGCTTAGAAACCAGATTGAATCCTTTGGATGATATTTAGCATCATCAATTGACATAACAAGCAGATATTTAAAACATTGCTAATTAGATTAGATTAATGCTCACCAAAATATATTTTTTTTCCTTTGTCTTGCATGGTGTAATGAGTTTGAGAGGTGGTTACCGTCACGCCATTTGCTTCCTCATATCAAAAAGAAATCCACACATAATAGTGGAACCTCCTACCAATATAGGAATGTCCAAAAATAGCCGCTGGTTTGGGTGATTGTAATAGTTTACTTGTATATCATGTTAAAGAATACATATAATATATTTAAATACGCAGTTCTTTAATAGCCTTACTACATGCAAGAATGATCCCTTCCCTAGTAGCCAAAAGTTCAGCTAGGTCATTGTTTCCTACACTTTTGTTCTTATAAAAAACTCCTACAGAACACCCTTCCCTAATCCTTAGTAATCCCCCTACACAAGCAATGTTGTTATTGTTGAAAGTCATCTTATATTTTGCATAATTGTAACCTGATGAATTGTATTTTGATTATTTTTCTCAGTTTTAATATTGTAATTTTCCTTCTATTATTTTACATTTTTACTTGTAGTTGTTAGATTTAATAAATGTCATTTTACGGATTATGTAATAAAGAATTCTTAGTCCATGTGATGTCATTAATGGTGTCACATATGACCATTCCTTATTAGGAAAATAATGACCCTTTTTAAATCCTTCTCTTATCCCTATAAATAGTGTAATACCCCTTTGGGGCAAATCCATCAATATTAGTAATTTTTAAGAGAGTCAATGTTGAGTGTGTTTTCTTTGTGTGCCATTGATACACCATTTAGGTCAATTGGTGTCAAAGCCGAATCACTCAGCCCTTTATTGTGTAGAAAATCATAAACAAAGTAACAATGGTGTCGAGGAAATACACTCATGGCGGAATCAAAAAACGCCTCACTCGATTGGAGGAACAAGTTGGCACGATTTCGAGGAAATTAGCATCCCTTAAGGCTGTTATTATCCCACCACCACTATCAATCCATGCTTCCACCACCATTACCCCACCTCCACCCTTAAGCCCTTAGTCAAAACTCAAAAAAACAAAGAGAAAGAGGGGTTGAAATTTGTCCCTATGGCCAGTCTAATATTTCTCTTGATTTGGCCCATGAGTTTAAAAGGGTGTTTAAACACGCTTGGTCCGTTTTGGTGTTGATTTCGAGACGAAAGATCGGGATTTTAAGAAATTCTGTTTGGTCCAAATTTTGATGGAAATTTTGGATGAAATTCTTTTGGGCCCTCCTTGCTTTTAGCAAATATTATTTTTGGGACCTCAAAAAAATTTCCCTATTTTGCACATATTTTGGAAAGTTTTCACAAGCATCTCCAATATTAAAAGCTCGAAGACGAGCTTTGTTTTAAGTGGGGGAGAATAATGTGACTTGTATTTTGGTTATTTTTCTTATTTTTAATATTGTAATTTTCCTTCTATTATTTTATATTTTTAGTTGTAGTTATTCGATTCGGTGATGGGTATTTTATGTATTATGTAATGAATAATGTTTTAATCCATGTGACGTCATTAATGAAATCACATATGACATCACATGTGACATAAGCATTCCTTAGTAGGCAAATAATAGACCTTTTTCTAGATCCTTCTCTTATTTTGTTTGTTGTCAAAATCATACGATTCGAGATTTGATTCGACTCTTACATAAAACGAGTCCACTTGAGTTGAGAATCGGCCAGGATTAAAAAATCGGATAAATCAACGATTCGGAGAAGAGAATCGTGAATCGGGCGATTCACGATTTGGGTACTATTCACTTTTACGAGTTGAGTTTTCTTTTTTTAAACCGAAATATAGGAAAGCGCGTTTGGTGTTTTCTTTCTTTTCTTATAACCACACTTATGTTTTAACAAAACAAATAAAAAAGAAAAAAACAACAAAGGTTACCTTTACAGAACTGAGTTTCGGAGAAAATAATGTCCTAAAAGTTAAAACCCTATTTAGTGTTGCACTATGCACGATCTCCTCTCTTCTCCTATCCTCTCCTCTTCAATCCTATTATAAGCCATGTGCGACCGTGTTCTCTTAACTCAATCATTATCAACCGACTTTTCTTGTATGTTTTCTTGGCTAAGTGTCTTCTCTTGGCTGTTTAATACATTCGGCAGAAAGGTAAAGATGTTTCTCTTAACTGTATTAAGGTTTGTTTTTATTATATAATGATATATATTTGTATTGTAGTATTATATTGTATTATTTTTATTATTATGTGACATATTGATATTGTATTATCATATTTTTATGTTTAATCTTTATACATTAAATTTGTAACCACATGAATATATTTGTGTTTAATCTTTACGTATTACATTTGTAACCACATGAGTATATTTTTGTGTTTATATATTATTCACTGCAATTTCAACATTATAGACTGATTCACGATTCATGATTGATAGGATTTTCGATTTACGATTTGACAACTATGCTTATCCCTATAAATAGCGTAATACCCCTTTAAGGTAAATCAATCAATATTAGTAGTTTTGAGAGTTTCTCAATGCTTTAGTGTCTTCTTTGAGTACCATTGACACCGTTTATGCTAGAACCTTTCCATTTTATTAAAGCATTTTTCCTGTTTAACAAAGGGTTATGCCTATAGTTAAGATATCTAAGATTTTCTGATCTTACATACTCTTAAGCTAGATATCTAATATTCCTTTCAAGAATAGGTTCATTTATTAACACAATCGCATTTCTAGCTTTCCAAATTTGTCAAAGGTAACTTATATTTGTAGATGCAGTGTTGTGAGCCAATACACGATACGTATCATCTTGACCCTATTTCGTGTTGTAGTGGAGAATGTATCGGAATCTAAGATATGTTGTGATAATATTTATGATTCCTTGAATCTAAGGTATATCATGATAATATTTATGATTCCTTCTCTTTCTTCTTACAGACTTTCGACTATTTTCGTCTCACTTCTTCGCATCTATATTTCTCTAAGTTGAAATCCACATTCTTCTCTCTTCTTCACATCTAACTATTATCCCGACAGAGATGTATGTATATAAATAATGGATACATTATGATATATGGGACTTCGTAGATTTAAAATACTAATACTAATATAGTAATGTGTAATGTGTATCATGCGCTTCAGTATTAAAATATATGATATATTGGTAATATTTAGTGTTTTAATCGCTGACTATGACATATGGCACCAAATATCATATGTATTATGACACAGTGGTAATATAATAATCAACTAATGTGTGTCGAGTCTATCTCATTATTTTATTACTAGCTTAATGTATGTTAAAGGATAACATATTTGAGTTTAATCATTAACCATGTTTGTTTAGTGTTAATTAAGAGATGCTAAGACATTAATAACTAATGTGTGTCCACTTTGTCTCCTTATTTTGTTCATAGCTTGTGTTGATTTACATTTTATATTATTTTCACACACACACACACACACACACACACACACACACACACACACACACATATATATATAAATAAATTAATTGTATAGTTATTGTATATCAAAGTGTATCTTACGATGAGATCCTATACACGATACGAAACACATTTTTAAGAAAACGATACTAAACAACCTTGCATTGATGTTTTAGATCTTTCTTAAGACCTTACTAATTAACTTTGGTTATTAAATGCATCCCATCGGTATACCTTAAATTCAGATGGGAAAAAAATCAGTAGGAAAGCTTCAAAATCCTGAAAACTGTAGTTATTAGAGTCCGATTAGAAGGTCCATTACGTTTAACAAACAACACACTAGAAGAATATTTTGACTTTCAGCAAGCATTTTCCATATTCTATTACAAGGAAGATTAGGACCTAAACTCTTAAAAATATTGTTTAACAACCAGTTATAAATGTCTTTAACATTAAAAGTACCAGATTTAAAAGGTGCCCAAGAAGACCTATCTACTGTGTTGCTAATAGACAAAAAATTATAAAGGATGCAATATATGTAAAGGTAATGGTATATATTCGAGGTGTTTAAGTTAAAGTTTTTAACTTTGTTTACCTTAGCATTTAGCAAATGAAGAGGAGCATTAGTTCCTAATAATAGCTCCAAAAAAAAATTCCCAATCTACTTCAGAGTCCGAAACTTAACCTCGCCATTCCCCACGGACCATTCAAGACATTTTATAACCTAATCCAACTGTCTATAAATTCCCAAGAAGAATTCTTTTTATTTACAGCCTCAGTAAGCAAGGAGTGTTTGTGATATTTATCTTCTATTATATTTGCCCATGGATTTCTTGATTAGTATACAACGGCTAAGCTAGCTTTAGCATAATAGTAGCTTTTTTTCAGAATCCTTAGATCCTCTCTGAAAAGAAAAATCGCTTTCTTTTTAACCTCATTTACAATCATTTTTGAAAACCGGAAAGAAGACATACTATATATAGGCAGGGTATAAATAACAGAATTTTTAAGAATAACTCTCTTTGCATATGAAAGAAATCTATTATACACCAAAGATCAATTCTTTTTTTCATATTCACAACAACATCCTTAATAAAATAATTCTCAAATCTACCCTAATTTAGCTCTAAAGGCAAGATTTCTTCAAAGCATATATGTTTTTAGCAAAAATATTTCTCTAGACCAGAGCATGCACAAAAAATGTATAATATTTTCATAGTATTCTCCGCACTCTTATCAGTAGCCTTAGTGAAAACAATGTTGTCATCTGCAAAAGTAAGAGAAAGCACCTAAGGTCCAGCTTTAGAAGCTAAGAGGACAAATCTCCTCATTCACGGTTGCATTATGCAGAGATTCTAGCAGCACGTCTAAATGGGGTCTGGGGATTCAAGTATGGCATCGACATAGGGACTACATGGAATTTGAGTGGTTCGGTCATATCACAATCGAGAAAATCCAAGCTCAACTCGATCGTTGGGCTTGTGCCGACGAGTCCCTATATAAAGAGCTCTATGATTACCAATACATCCCCATATCCATTAGGGAGTATGAGGAGTGTTATCTCCATCACTATTGCCAAAGTTTCTTGAGATGGAGACGGTGCGTGATCATTGGGAGCGCGAGGGGCAAGTCGGTTGACTTGGTATTTTGACTATTTGGTGACAGGAGTAAAATCTCCTTTGGCCAACGTCATTTCTGTGATGACCACTACCCTATCATGCATCGTGATGACTTCCCCGAGGATGTCAAGGAACCGTTATGGTATAGATCTCCAGTTATTTCCTTGTAATTTCTTTTCCGTTTAGGGAGGGTGGTTGGATTTTTCGTACACGGTTTAGAAATTTTAACGTGTTTGATCTCAATGACTTCTTTCCCATATTTTAGAAAAGAAGAGGTTGGCTTCTTTATCGGAGATTACTTCAATATTTTTATTAAAATCTGTTGGGTGCCTCGCACTCACTTCAAGCAAGTGGAGACGTAATATATTGATTATTTTTCCCTTTTTTTAGTAATAGGGATGATAAGACTGAGCTTATTGCTTCAAATAGTCGTCTTGAGATCGATTCGTTACAGTGGGTTGATGTGCTTGATTGGGAATAGGCGGACCAATTTTAAGAGACGTTTGAGGTGCGTTTGAAGGTCGAGTTGACACGCCTAGCCTCGAAGGTGCCCATCATAGGAGTTTCAGATTGCATTTGGCATTATTGGGTCTCACTGAAGCGGTGGTGTATTGATTATTATTGTCACAAGCTCTAAGGTCAAGTTCATATTCGTCAGCATTGGTTGGGATCTTTATCACCCGTCCTCACCCTTTGCTAGACAATACGCCGACTGTTTCAGTGGTGGTTGTTTTGCTCCATTGCAGCTTATCTCCCACGCTACGTGGGGGAGAATGATGTATGTGGGAGGCCCGAGGAATTTAATTTATATCTACTTATTTTATTTTCATGTCTAGTTTAGTAATTTTTGCTCTTTTAGTTAGTATAATAGAGTAATTTTCCCTTGGAATATTCAAGTGTGTCATCTTTAGTCGTTCTACCTTTTAGGGTTATCTTGGCTAGCCAGATAACTTAGCCTATAAATAAGACCCTTGGCGCCACCCATTGTTATCACTATTATTACTTTTGAGTGAGTGAGAATTAGAGGGAAAAAGGGATAATTTGCCTTTAAATAAATGTTATCGTGTAGCTTATATTAAATCTCTTCCACTCCCCGCTACAATTGCAAGATTGGTGAATTGATAGTTTGGTTGATGATTGGTGCCATTAGAGTAGTGTGGAGGGTGCGGAAAAAGATTAGAGCTTTCAATTAGAAACGAAGGGTTTGTGGTAGTGGATATAATTTCTAAACCATTTGCATGCAAATATTTAGAACCCCTATCTTCTCTTCTAATGCCAACTCTTCATTTCTCCCCCAATTTGGCAAGCCAACCCACCCTCAAGAGCAATGACGCATCATCCAAACACCATCAAAACAATTCATTTCCATGCCTTGGGATTCGGATATTTGCTTGCATGGATTCTCCTAACTTGGTTTGATGATCTCACCAGGCTTAGATCTAATGATTGTTTTGTTGAAGCTAATATCCACTTTGGCATCCTTATTCAAAATATTGTATTTGATTACCTCCAAATATATTGGGCTTTCTTTGAAAGATTGGGTTTCCTTCTAGTGGACTATCTTCAAAGGAACTGGGCTTTGACGGTTAAAACTGGATTTATAACTACTAGTATACCTATTAACTTGCCTTCAATAGGTTTCAAACTCTGGGTTTTATTGATCTCCTTGTGGACCCTATTATTCATATTACTTTTAGACTTTGCCAACCAAGCTTCTGATCCATCTTAGTTTGGCCCAATCTATCATTACTAACATTATCCAAACTTCGAGTTTAGGTTTAGTAGAATTGAGTTGGTTTCCATCTCTACTTATGTTGATCCTATCCTCCTTGAACACTTCATCTCCCCTAAAAAAGCTACTAGTAGGTCAAAATCCAGGCCTTCTTGAAAATATGCCATTCTCCTTCATCAACCCTTCTTTGTAAAAAACAATACATTTTGAGAACTAAATCTATTTTCTAACTTATACACTGCAACTTTACAACCTAACATATTACCCAATTGCAGCAAACAAATGTTTTCAAGTCATATATGCTAAAGATTGCACCATCCTCTAATCTTAAGTTTTAAAGGTAGATGTTTTACTATGTCAAACTCTATACATAATCTAACAAATCTTGCTCTTCCCATTGATCAAGTCTGAAAATCCATCTTTACCGAAGCACCTAAGTCTCGGCCACCATATGCATGACACGAGATGCATTATATTCCATTGGAAGAAAGAAGTTGCACCCATAAACACATATTTTGATGGAGGTTGTATCCGGACTTAAATTCTTTTTCCACCTAACAACTGCTAGAATGATGAATATTCATAAACCACGGACCAGCAAGAACAAAAAGATAATCCTCCATAGATTCATATTTGGGAGGAAGAAACCCTCCCATAAATTAGTAACTTGGATCTTACTTTTAAACTTCCAAAAGTTTTGAAGCTCAAATTGCAGCTTTCTAGAAAGCAAAATTTGTCCCATTAGCGTTATTATCAACGTTTTCTCCATGGTTGTCTAATAATATTTAACTCCTCTTTTGACATGCTCACACCAGAAATAGAATTTGAAGAAGAATCATCGTCTTTGATTTCCTCTTCCCCTACTTCCTTTTCAAGCTTTTGAAACAAATCAACGAATAAGATACGGTTTGTTTTGTTTATAAGTTTGTCTCTACACGTGTGTGTTCTTTTCAGCTTCCCCTTGTCCAGTTGATTTTGTTTCCCTAACAGTATCCTTGTCTGAATCTATCTGATTCGTTGCATCTCGAAAAGTAATTAAATCTGGAGATTTAAGCGGTTCTGGGGGAATAGAATGGGATAATAGAGAAGAGAGAAAAGAGAATTTGGGACTTTTCTAAGCTCGTCAATTTTACAACACTAGTGGATACCTGATTTCAAACTTATTGTCTCTATATATATTAAATACATATATAAGCAAATATGAATCAATATATACTACCAGCTCTCTGTGACTTCAATTTCGTTTAGTTATTATTTTTTTCTATTAATTGATATTAAACTTATTAAATTAAGACTCTAGTCTCTAAAAAGTCTTAAACAGAAGTGTGACTTCATTCCGTTAGTATTGGGATGGGATACAAATGGAATCCAATCTGAATGGATGATAATCATGGGTCAATATGGAGGGGGATTAGTGTCGGGTAGAAAAGATAGATGGGATGACACAGTAGCCTCAGAAAGTAAATGGGGTCTTACTGTAATTTCCCCTAAATGTTGATAAAACCTAAGTACCAGATCTCTTTAAGTTTCCAAATAAAATCAGCAGATGTACAACATTGGAAGAGGAAAACTAGCCACTTGTAATAGAAAGTTCCAACTAGACCATAGAACTTAACTGAAAATTTAGCAAGGTGAGAGATGAATCCGAAATGCAAACATTAAGGAAAACACCCTACCCCTCCCTTTTAGCAATAAGATCTAATAAATAGCTTGTGTACCATATCAACAATCAAACACATTATTCTTTCCACGGGAATATGATAACAGTAATAAATAAACAAATAAAGAAAAAACAATATAAATATGAAAATGTAATAGGCGCACAAAGCAAACTACCTTTTCAAGCTCATTTAACAAAATGCGACACATTACAAGTCGGGATTTTGAAACCGGGTACCAACAAGAGGGACTTCTGCCACCTTTTCTCCATAAACCCTTGGGCCGAAGGAAAAAAAAAACTTCCATGTTATTATAATCTATCAAAATAGAAAATAAGGCAGCTCAACTTGAAGGTAACCAATACCTTACAGAAGCTACTGCAATCAGCTCATCATTTCTCTCCAAAAGTACTGTATAAAAACCATGAAAATTCAACCGATTCAATTCCGACCTGGGATTTATTTAATTATCATCAATCTTGAAGCAATAATAAATGATCCATGATATGTAATGAACAGAGTAACGATCTAAGAAGATAAGATAATAAGTGTAATATATCATCCATCATGCATATTTACTATAACCGTAGCTGAATTGCAACATTTAATTTAGAAAATATTTAATGTATTCCGAAGTTCAAATAGTTTAACAAGAAAAATATATATGGGGGCGATCAATCAAAATTGGAAAGGCAAATATAAAAATTATTATGAACTCTCACCATCTACTGAAAACAACATCTTCAACAAGATCCCTGTTGGTGAGAGCTTCTTTGACGGGCTCAAAACATTCGTGCATCACACCAAGAGCAACATGAAGCTTGCTGTAATTCTCCGCCAGTTCCTCAATGTCAGGCGCGTCATGATCACAACTGTCAGATCTCATGTACTTCAATAAAGTCCACGTCATATTATCTATCCCTACTGGAATTGGTTTTCCCAAAAGATCATGGAGACCCAAAAATATTTGCAAAGATAATATGCCCATATTGAAAAACATATACAATATTGTGTACAAGATATACATCAATAAATGCCAACTCCAATATTTCTAAGTTTTAAGGTTTATTTACATTATGATGTATAAGGAGGAGAATGCTGGTCTGAACTACCTGCTCACATTTATTATTACAAAATAAATTTCCATTAGGACAACTGTCCAAATTTGCTAGACCGTCTCTCCTTAAGCAACCTATGTGATCTGCATGAAACTAATTGCACATTAGAAAGACATTAAAAATTTATGCTAATGCATGTGTATAATATAACTCGGCTACAAACAAGTCGAAGGTTACATTGATGCTCGCACTGGTAACAGTTGAGCACATCATTATCTGTAAATAGTTCAGTGTCTTTACTGAACTGGCTTTGCCCGTAGATTCCACAACAGCACGATGGGCAGAACCAATCGCCATCTGGAACCTCCTATATAAGCAAAAAAAGTTACAGCAAAAATTAATCATTCATATATAAATATAAAAATAAAAACTCAGCAATGAAGCATCACGTGAAATCTCAAAAGCACATACTTCCAAACCGAGGCAACTCGTATGGAAGGAGGATGGACATTGATCACATAAAACTAATTCACCCCCATCGTGACAGACAGAACATATGTAATCATTTGTGGTATGATGCCAATTACTCTCCCCTTCATGTGGCTTTGTTCTGAACCCTCTCGCACTAATATCACTTTTCAATTGTCTCTAACATGGACCTGCCATCCTCAAGAAAAATATTGGCCGAGGGTCTACGCAATGTGCTGCCAGCATGAGCTTCAAAGCTACTGAGAGTAAAAACATCTTGGCAGCAACTGCACTTGATTCCATCACGGGTTACCCGCCCTTCCGCCATTGTGCAACTATCCCATTTGGAATGGTAATGTACTTTTGCCCTAGGTAAAACAATGTTATTGTCTATCAACCATGACAAGACGGTTCGAGGGGTCTGGTGCCGAGCTCTTCTGCTTGATCGTAACAAAGACCCCTCTCCCTTCTTCGGTAATTTCAAGAGAGCGTTTTGATCTTTTGTTGGAGGAAAGTGAGAACCAATATGTACTACCCCATTATTTCTCTTCTTTCCTAGTTTTCTAATTCCTTAAACTTTGAGTTTATCTAGTGATATATCAGGAGACTCTACAGACCACTGGCACTCAGTTTCCTCACCATAGGCATGAGCGTCTGAGTAGGATAATGCCCCATCCTTCATATATTGTTTGTAGGCTGTTAAAAGTGAAATATAATTCTTTCCACTAGGCGAACAGTAACGCAATTCCCTCCCGGTACCCTTACTAACGGCAAAGAACGTCCACCCGACAGCAGAGAGGTGCTTCTTTGCTTTTAGTACCAAATCTTTTAACTTGGGACCTCCCTTCACGTAGTCCTTTCCCTTGAATCAAAATGAACAATATTCTACTACAGCTTGATGGAAGTATTCAGGTTCAATAAAAACAACATCATCATCACTAGACAGCTTCCTCCGTTTTTGTGCCTTCTTGGGTACTTGTGGTTGTCCAATGAGTGGAGGTGAAATCGGACTATCAGGCAGTGCAACAGCAGCTAAACTTTTCTGGTCATCTTGGGGAATCAGAGAGAGAGTCCCTGAAGCAGGTCCCACCAATTCCATACATGCCGCCTGAAGCGTCATGTAAGACTTATTAGAATCAGACGAGGTGTAACGGAATCGTATTGGACCATTTAATCCAGATTTCATAAACTTAATTTTCCACCCCAAATATGAGAGATGCTTCCTACATGTCGCCTCAGTAAGGGCCCCACCCTTGGGCCTACCGTTGAGGTATTCACGAATTGCCTCAACACTCCTTACCTGTGCAAATGTCAGTATAACTAAACTTAAAACTCCGAGATGAAAAAGCAACTAGAAATCAATAAGAGAGTATTTTGATATATCCCATACACTTTTTTACCGCACGTCTCCAAAGGGAACATGGCATATGAAAAAGGAAAAGAGTTGATGAATAATGAAACATATGAAAGTGTTTACCCAGTAATATCACTAATTCAGCATTTCACGTGTGCTATAAAATAGAAAGCATTTATTAAAACCAAAAAACTTGTACAACATGTAGAATCCTAAATTCATGATCCTATGAACACTGAACAGAATCAACATGCAACCAAATAAACTGTAACAATAAGAAAGACAAGAATAAAATCTGTTAATGAAATATAAAACATTATAACTAAAACTATTAAAATAAAATCTGTAAAAGGAAACGAAATTTTGTAGATGAAGGAATTTATATGCAAATGAAGGAATTAATGAAATCAGTAAACATTTTGATTCATTGCGTATCAAAGCCGTTGATATTGTTTTCTTGAGAAATTAACAAAACAATATTCACTCAAGTTGTGAGGATGGATAACACACTGAATAGATCTGTTTCATTTCACATGGAGAACAATTAGTCATGTCCACTTAATTCCTCTGCTTTTCATCTCAAAGATGGGGCATATCTGTTTTTTGAGAATCCTTTTAAATTTTAATCATTCTATTAAAAGGACACTATGAGAAATTGAGTTGTTTGTTCTTTTCCATACCAAGTTTGACTGGTGAAATTTCTCACTCTTCGGACTTTAGCTACTTTGGTCATAAATCAAGAGACACTAGTCAATGACCTCAACAGTGGCAATCAGTAAAATGTTTGATCTAATGATCCATCACATGGAGAACAAAACGTATTTAGCTATCAAAATATTTGATCTAATGATCCATCAATACAAATGAAAATCAGTAAAATGTTGTAGTGAAATCACTGTTGTGAAACGAAATCAGTAAGGCCTAAAACAAAATCACTTTGAAACGAAAACTTACACTGTTGCCGGAGAAAACGAGTTGTCTGAGAAGACGAGAGAGAGAGAGAGAGAGATAGGGCTGCTGTTGAAGACGAGAGAGAGAGAGAGAGATACGGCTACTGCTGTCTCCCAACGAGAGAAAGAGACACTAATATAAAAGGAACCCTAGGTTCTAAAATGTAGAGCTAAAGGACTAAAATGTCCGGGTCATGCTTCGATTCTACATACCGATTTTTTATTCGGGTCTATGGTTTGATTTTCGGTTCGGTTCGATTCGGTTTGGTTTATATACTAAACCGAGAACCGAGCCCAGCATATCGGTTTTTTGGGGGGGAACCAGAACCAACCCATAATTAAAAAAACCCGAACCAACCCGAACCATAGAGGTCGGTTTGGTTCGATTCTTTAGGTTTGCGATTTTAATGCACAGTCCTACTGTGTGTTATTACTCTCGTGTTAAATGAAATGAATAAAAAGTAATTGTTTTCGGCGGAGTCGACTTTCAAGTTAAGCAGGTGTTGTGTTGTGCGTGCGTGGGGGCGGGACTGCGTCTAGGTCTTTTGGTCTTTACCAACTGGAATAATAATCTGGTATATATTTTGTTATTAAAATAAAATGATATCTGGTATTTGGTAAGCTAGTCTCGTCATCACGTGATGTGTAGGGGTTTTTTTTTAACTATTAAGGACGTGCGTGTTTGTCAAGTAATAAAATAGAAGTCAGAAAAGTCAAATTTGTATGCTTTAAATAATTGTACAATCTTGATAGATGAAAGAAAAATTTGAAATAAATTTGTGCAATCAAACAAATCCGAAGTTTGGAAAATATGAAATATTTCATATTTCTCATGGAATATGTTGTTTATCAAACACACCTTACATAAATAAATTTATAATAAAGCGCATCCATTTTAACTCAACCTAATATGTGAATTGTATTAAAAGCGCACACAAGATTGGTCATCGTTACCATGTCTGCAAAAAATAACTGATGAATTATGGCACCCACATAAATTACAAATTATAGTAATAATAATAAATAAAAAATTTAAGGAGCAAGAAGAAAACATCCCAAATAACTAGTGATGATGCTTGGATTTAGCACCACCGGATAAGTGATAGTGAGCTCAAACAGTAGCAGCCATGGCAGCCATAGAGATGTATAAGTGTATAAGTATGTAGAAGGGGATGAGTATAAGAGGAATTAAGACAATGATGTATAGTGGTTCAGCCAATTTGGCCTACATCCACTGTGAGTGTGTGATCCACTAAGTATGGGCACTAATGGCCTTGGATACAATGCACATAACCCTCCTCTCTCTCTACTGTGTGTACAAGTAGAGTTTCAGCTAGGGCTACAGTTCATGGATCGATCCCCTGTAGGGTTGTAGGTGACAAGTATATATAGGTCTTGGGGGGGTGTAGTGTACCCCCCAAGTATGCATGGTGCATGTGAATGATGATCTAGCCAATCCCCTGTTGACACCTGTAGATGCCAAATGATGACATAATATTCCCTCACGTGAGGGTGTGATTTTGTTATAACGGTCTGCCACGTGTCATATGAGCCTCACGCGCACTGTTCCACGCGTCTCCCAAACCACGCGCTGTCATGATATCACCCTCGGCCTATGAGCCGAGGCCGAGGGCAAAGTTTCTTTCGGTAGTGAGCCTGGCCCAATTCTGGCCTCGTACTGTCGTCTGGAGCCTGGGCGGAGGGTCGGCCCCTCGTACTGTCGTCTGGAGCCTGGGCGGAGGGTCGGCCCCTCGTACTGTCGTCTGGAGCCTGGGCGAAGGGTCGTCAAGAGATTGGTGAAGGGTCGGCCCTTCGCATGGTCGTCTGTTTTGGAGGTAATCCTCATCCAAGCCGAGGATATAAACGGGTATATCAATCACCCCCCAGCCCTTAGCCATAGGTGCTGCTGAGATGGCTGAGGGATAGTGTTTTAAATGAGATGCATGTATGATCAGTTAGATGAGTGACACCTGGGCAGATACTCATTACTGTTTCAGTTCCCAAGGTCATGGTGGCTACGCAGTGCACTTGGGGCCTTGTGCCCTAATTCTACCTTTCTTGGTAAACGGGTCCACTCATTACCAAAGTATTTAAGAGATTTTCAAACTCTCTCTCCCCTTCTTCTTCTTCTTCGCGCCCAAGCCTTTTCTCTCTCTGGAACCAGTTCCCATTGCCATTTGCAGCCTTCAATTTATCAGGTCTCAGCAGCATTTTTTGCCCTCGTTATCAGGTACTCTCCTTCATTAAGCGCTTTCCTTTGCCTTCATTTCTACTTGATTTTCTAGGGTTGTGGGGCTGCATTCTCTTTAGGTTGTGCCATAACCTTTTCCGGCGTCTTTTCCGATAACTGGTTCTTGGTTGTTCTTGACAAAACCCATTGAGTTCCTTTGTTTAATCCGAAAGTCAAACCTGGTCAATTTCCCCTTGTTTGTATCTAAGTTAGGTGAGTTGGGTGTAATAGCTAAGTGTAGAGTCTTCCCCTTAATTCTTAGGAGGCTCTATAGCTTAATATCTGAGTTCCCGTCTTTGAGAGAGAAGCTCTTTACCGAGATCAGACGAATAGAGGAAGAGGAAGAGAGGAGACGAGGGGCCGACCCTAATTGGGTACGACCCATCTTTCCCATTCCTCTTGCCACCATAAGACCATCTGAACCTTCTGAGTCTTGTGGGTCGTCACCTCGTCCTGCCGAGACACCCAACCCAAGTGAGATGGACGAGAGAGTCTCCTCACCAACTGGTGCTGGAACTTCTGGTAGAAGGGACACACCTGACCTTAGCCCAGGCCGAGAGGCCGAGGGTACGGACCCCTCTGAGGCTGTCCCTGTGACAACCCTGTCTCCCCACGCCTTCCAAGTGGCTTTTCCCCAGGGTCCTCCTGCAGGTGACGAGGGGGAGAGAGCTGAGGACGATGACGATGATACAGATGATGAGGTTGATACCTCCCACGCCTCGTCATTTATCTCCTCTGTTAGGGATCGAGACCTCCTGATATGGAGGCATATTTATGGAGTGCCCTCTGGGGTAACTATGAGGGTTCCCTCTGAGACTGAGAGGGTTTTTGATTGTCAAGAGGGAGAGGTTGCAGTCTATGAACAAATGTTCAAGGTTGGAGTCAGGCTCCCTCTGCACCCTGCCATTTTCGATATCCTGTTTACCCTCGTCGTTTCCCCCTCTCAACTTCCTCCCAACTCTTGGAGGACGATCTTGGGCTATATTTCCTTATGGAAGAATGCCTTTACCGACGAGCCCTCGGCTGACCTATTTCTGGGCTGCTACAACATCACCTCCTCGTCCAAGCAGCCTGGATATTATCACCTGGGGGCAAGGAGGTCTGAGAAGAAACTCCTCCATGTGGCACAAACTTCCAACCATGATTGGAAGAAGAGGTTTTTCTTTATCTCCGGGGAGTGGGAGCCCGTTGCCGATAGTCCGTGGGTCCCCAGGAAGTGGTCTAACCCCTCCATGAAGGCCAGGTCAGACCCTGGACTTAGTCTGGAGGAGAAGGACATCGTATATTATCTAAGAGGACGAGGGCGAGAGGGTGAGCTTGCCAAATTTGAAGACTTGATGACCCCTCGGTTCCTTAAAGAAGCTGGTCTGAGGGTCGGCCCTCTGACTGAATTATGTGAGCTATACTGAACATTTCATATTCTTTGCTTTTTTCCAAGTGTTTCCTCTTTAGATATGCACTTTTCTAACGTATCTTCCTCTTATCAGATCATCCTGCAGGTACACCAGACTATCTCTGGGAAATGACGGCTCCCAGCTTACTATCTGGATTGGCCAAGAAGAAGGGGAAGGAGCCTCAGCAGGCTCCGAGGAAGACAAATGCCGCTGGGCCGACAGTGGTGGAGCCGACCACTGACAGTCATAAAAGGAAGGAGTCTGAGGCCCCTGTTGAGCATCGGCCTGATCCTCGAACAAGGGCCAGGGTCGAAGCCTCTGAGGGGACGACCTCTTCGTCGAGCATGGGGGCTTTCTGGTCTCAAAACCTGGCACACTTGAGGGCCGACCCCTCGTCACTGATCACCAAATTAAGGGCAGCCAAGGCCTCACTGTTCTCTGCTCCTTCGGCCTCTGACTATGAGTTCTTAGCAAAGATGCCTCCTGCCAAAGTGTACGACTATGGTATGCACTCCCTTGCACAGGTATTAGTCTTGACCCACCTCTTTAATTTCATTCTTTCACCAACTGTTCCCTCGGCCCCTCTTGGCATCTGTTTTTTATTATATTTTTTTGTGCAGTCTGTTTGTGCCTTAACCTCATCCACCAAGTGGATGGCTGAGAACCAATAGAAATTTCATGAAGCTGAGAGGGCCATTCAGCATGAGGCTGATTTACAGACAGAGCACCAGACTGCGAGGGCCGAACTGGAGAGTGCTAGGACTTAGCATGCCAGGGTCCTAGATGAGCTGACGAGGCAACACGATGCCGACCTGCAGGCCAAGTACTTGCTCATCAAGGCGAGGGACTCGGCCCTGATCAACCTGGAGGCCCATCACAAGACTGATCTTGAAGAAGCTGTCAGAAAAGCCGGGGCCGATGCCGTTGAGGCTTACAAGGCTTCTGATGAGTTTCAGGGCTTCGGCCTTGAATATCTGGAGAGGGGGATTAGGACGGCCTGTCGGTGGGTCGTCCTCAAATTCGGTGATGTCGTCTCCTCGGTTCGTCCATCACTGGAGGGTGTTCAGCTGGACGACCCCCTAATTGCCGAGGCTCTCAACCAAGTGGAATCCCAAGTTCAAGTCGAGGGGGTCGGCGTTTCTGAAGATCATCCTATTTTGGTTATTGAGGAGACCGCTCCTATAGATGTTGAGCCCCTGCCCTCCGATATCGTCCCGTAGGGTGGCTGCCTGTAGCCCATACCCTCTTAGTGTATTTATCATTTTCGTGCTCTGTATTGTAAAACACTTGGATATTTTCTCTCTTTTATTAATATCATCGTCTCTTCTTCTACTGTCTTCCATATTTACTGCTTTCATGGCTTGCTCTTGTTGGTTTGCTATCTTTTCTTAATTGTCACTAACCTCTCCCTCGTCTTTCTTGAGGGCGGTGGTGGGGTTGTCCCCTCCACTGGCCCTCATTATAGCCGAGGGTTCAAATTAACCAGTTTTCAATAGAGTCTACCCTCGTCTTTCCTGAGGATAGTGGTGGGGTCGTCCCCTCCACTGACCCTCATTATAGCCGAGGGTTCAACTTACCAAATTAATGATTTTTAACAAATTCTTCCCTCATCTTTCTTGAGGACAGTGGTGGGGTCGTCCCCTCCACTGGTCCCCATTATAGCCGAGGGATCAACTTACCAACTAAATGGATTTTAATAATGTCTACCCTCGTCTTTCTTGAGGACAGTGGAGGGGTCGTCCCCACCACTGGCCCTCATTATAGCTGAGGGTTCAACTTACCAAATTAATGATTTTTAACAAAGTCTTCCCTCGTCTTTCTTGAGGACAGTGGTGGGGTCGTCCCCTCCACTGGTCCCCATTATAGCCGAGGGATCAACTTACCAACTAAATGGGTTTTAATAATGTCTACCCTCGTCTTTCTTGAGGACAGTGGAGGGGTCATCCCCTCCACTGGCCCTCATTATAGCCGAGGGTTCAACTTTCCAATTTAATGGTTTTTAAAGTCATCCCTCATCTTTCTTGAGGACAGTGGTGGGGTCGTCCCCTCCACTGGTCCCCATTATAGCCGAGGGATCAACTTACCAATTTAATGGATTTTAATGTCTTCCCTCGTCTTTCTTGAGGACGGTGGTGGGGTCGTCCCCTCCACTGGTCACCATTATAGCCGAGGGATCAACTTACCAATTTAATGGATTTTAAAGTCTTCCCTCGTCTTTCTTAAGGAAAGTGGTGGGGTCGTCCCCTCCACTGGTCCCCATTATAGCCGAGGGATCAACTTACCAATTTAATGGATTTTAATGTCTTCCCTCGTCTTTCTTGAGGACAGTGGTGGGGTCGTCCCCTCCACTGGTCCCCATTATAGCCGAGGGATCAACTTACCAATTTAATGGATTTTAATGTCTTCCCTCATCTTTCTTGAGGACAGTGGTGGGGTCGTCCCCTCCACTGGTCCCCATTATAGCCGAGGGATCAACTTACCAATTTAATGGATTTTAATAGTGTCTACCCTCGTCTTTCTTGAGGACAGTGGAGGGGTCTTCCCCTCCACTGGCCCTCATTATAGCCGAGGGATCAAATTTCCAAATTAATGGTTTTCTGTAGATGTTTCCATGCGTGCTAGGACTGACAACCACAGGATGAGGGAAACACTGATATTTCTTATTAATTTTGCGAAGTGTTCTGTTGGAGCAACTCTCATTACAATTATGGCCTTTCAAGACCTTACAACACTAGTGATAGTATTTCTTCAAATGATCTGCATTCCAGGGGTTTGAAAAAGGTTCCCCTTCTAGGTTTTCTAGTCTATATGTCCCAGGGACAACTTCAACCATGACCCTATAGGGGTCGTGCCAATTAGGATAGAGTTTGTTGGGCTTTTGCCAAGTCTTCTTGAGAACCAAGTCTCCAACTACTATAGGTCTCTGTTTCACCCTCTGATTATAAAACCTTGCGGTCCTTTGCTGGTAGGAATCATGCCTTATCTCAGCGTCCTCCTTCCTTTCCTCAATCAGGCCCAAGCCAAGTCTCCTTTCTTCCGCATTTCCCGGGGGTCGTACATTTGGACCCTATGAGTAGGAAACTCGACTTCGGTGGGGATGATGGCTTCTGATCCATAACCTAGCATGAATGGGGTCTCCCCAGTAGAGGTCCTCACTGTCGTCCTGTATGCCCACAACACGGCATATAACTCCTCGACCCATCTTCCTTTTGCCTCTTCAAGCCTCTTCTTAATCCCATCTAGGATTGTCCTATTCGTAACTTCGGTTTGCCCATTAGCCTGAGGTTGGCCTGGGGTAGAGAAAAATTATTTAATACTTACCCTCTCACAGTACTTCTGCAGAGAGGCATTCTTGAACTGAGTCCCGTTATCCGAGATGAGGGTGTTGGGTAGACCATATCTGCATATCACGTTTTTCCAGATGAACTGAAAGGTCTTCTGCTCTGTAATCGTGATCATTGGTTCGGCCTCTACCCACTTTGAAAAGTAGTCAATCGCTACAATGAGGAACCGATAGTTATTGACTGCCCTCGGTAAGGGTCCTACCAGGTCAATCCCCCACACTGCGAACGGCCATGGGGATGTAATGGAGGTAAGAGGCTGATGGGGTTGGTGAGGGATGGTAGCAAATCTTTGGCATTTATCACACTTTTTTACGTATGTTGCGGCATCTTTCCCCAAGGTCAGCCACCAGTAGCCCTGGGTGATCACCCTCTTCGCTAAGGATCTTCCCCCAATGTGGCTTGAGCACGACCCTTCATGTATATCTTGCAAAATGGAAGGGACTTCTGAGGGATGCACACATCTAAGTAAGGGGAGAAAAAACCCCTTTTTGTATAAGGTGTCTCCGATGACAGTGAATTTTGCAGCCCTGTACCTCAGCTTCTTCCTTTCCTGCCTTGCTTCTGGCATCTCACCCTCTTTAATGTATCTGATCAGGGGGTCCATCCACGAAGCTTCTTAAGAGACATTTAGGCAATTTCCAAGTGTTCCCTCGGGGTCCTCAATAGTTGGCTGAAGTAAAATTTCCACTGGGACCGTCCTCCTGATGTCTGTCCTAGTCGCCGAGGCCAATCTCGCAAGGGCATCAGCACGGCCGTTGTCTAGCCTAGGTATCCTCTTTAATTTTACTTCTCTGAAGCCTTTCAGTAGTGACCTCACCTTCTCGAGGTATCTAGACATTCTCTCATGCTTAGCCTCGTAGGCCCCTAGTACCTGATTCACCACTAGCCTTGAATCATTATGGACCAGAATCTGGCCGACACTAAGAGACTTGGCCAAGGAGAGGCCTGCTACTAAGGCCTCATATTCAGCCTCGTTGTTGGAGGCTTTGAAGTTGAACCTCAGGGCGTATTCGACGTCTGTGCCATCGGGTGCTGATAGTATCAGTCCATCCCCACTTCCACTGTCACAGGAGGACCCGTCAACGAAGAGGCTCCACAGAGTCTTTCTCTCTGAAAAATTTCCCTCAGAGAGGGACCCCTGTCCAAAGATGTACTTTCCCTCTTTGTTTTCAGTCGCTTTCTTTCTAGCAGTGCCTGTCTCGGCCCTATCTGCGGGTGTGTCGGCGGGTCTGTCTTCTGTATTCATGATCCCAAGGGTCTCACCTTCGACCTCATCATCTTCCCAAGTGAACTCAGCCACGAAGTCTGCCAATGCCTGCCCCTTAATGGCAGTCCTAGGTTGATACACAATGTCAAACTCCCCTAGCTCTATAGCCCAGGCCATCAACCTACCTGATTTTTTTGGCTTATGTAGGACCTGCCTAAGAGGAGAGTCGGTGAGGATGACCATTGTATGGGACTGGAAGTACGGCTTCATCTTCCTCGAGGTATGGATCAAGGCGTAGGCCAACTTCTCCATCCTCGGGTATCTTTTCTCTGCCCCCTGGAGTGCCTTGTTGTTAAAATACACAGGCTTCTATATTCCATCTTCGTCTCTCACAATGGCTGCGCTGATGGCCGACTCTGAGACGGCGAGGTACACGTAAAGTCGTTCACCCCGTACGGGTCGTGACAGCAGCAAGGGAGACCCTAGGTATGATTTTAGCTCCTTGAAAGCCTCATCACACTCTTCACTCCATTCAAAGGCCTTCCTGAGGATCTTGAAGAATGGTAAACACCTGTCTGTGGCCCTTAACACAAATCTGTTCAGGGCAGCCACTCTCCCTGTAAGCCTCTGAACGTCTTTAATGGATTTGGGGGTTTTCATCTCAATAAGGGCCTTTATCTTTTCAGGATTGGCCTCGATGCCTCTTTGGTTGACAATGAACCCCAGGAACTTCCCTGTCCCGACCCCGAAGACACATTTGGCCGGGTTAAGCTTCATCTGGTATTTGTCAATCGTATTAAAGGTCCTCTCCAGGTCTGCCACATGATCCTCTGCCTTCAAACTCTTGGTCAGCATGTCATCCACGTAGACCTCCATGGACTTCCCAATTTGGTCTTTGAACATTTTGTTTACGAGGCGCTGGTACGTTGCCCCCGCATTTTTTAGACCAAAGGGCATGACCCTATAGCAGTATGTCCCCTTATCAGTGATGAAGGCAGTCCTCTCCGAGTCTTCAGGGTTCATGAAGATCTGGTTGTACCCTAAGTAGGCATCCATAAAACTCATGAGCTCATGGCCTGCAGTAGCGTCTACCATCTGGTCAATGCGGGGGAGAGGGAAGCTGTCTTTGGGGCAGTGCTTGTTGAGATCTGTGAAGTCCACACACATTCGCCACTTCCCGTTGGCCTTTGGGACAATGACTGCATTGGACAACCATTCAGGGTAGATGACCTCTCTGATAAATTCAGCGTCTTCTAATTTTTTCACCTCGTCCCTGATGACCTCATATTTTTCTCTGGAGTAAATTCTCCTCTTCTGCCTCACCGGCTTCACTCCCTCTACCACATTGAGCTTGTGGCACATGACTTCAGGGTCAACCCCTGGCATATCTACATGACTCCAGGCAAAGACGCTTCGCCTTCTCCTCAATAGCTTAATGAGGTCTTCCTTGATGTTGGGTTTCAGAGACTTGCCAACTTGGACGGTTTTTTCCGTGTCATCCTCATCGAGGATGATGGATTCTACCTCTTCCGCATCCTCTCCTTTCTTCAGCTTCGTTTCATCTCTGGGGTCTAGGGTATCAATATTATAAGTGGTTGTAACCCTCTTGTGTGCCTCCCTCTCTTCAGTGGAGTTGTAGGAACATTCTCTCGCCGTCGTCTGGTCTCCTTGAACTTCCCCTACCCCGTAAGGGGTTGGAAATTTGATCATCTGATGGACCGTAGACGGCACGGCTTCAAACCCCTTGAGGGACACACGCCCCAGTATGATGTTGTAGGCCAAAAACACCTGGTCATCCATCACAAAGAAACTAACCTTCTTGGTGAGCCACCTCGGCCACTCGTCCCCCATCCTCACATCGGCCTCATATACCCCAAGGGGATGAACCTTTTCCCCACTGAACCCAATCAACGGATGATGGTAGGGGACAAGTCTAGCACGGCTGAGACCCAAGGCTTTGAAGCATGGCCAAAACATCACATCTGCAGAGCTACCCCCATCTACCAAGATCCTCGGCACCTCGCATCCGTGCACCCTGGTAGTGATGACGAGAGGGTCATCATGCGGGGCTAAGAGGCCTTTGAAGTCCATCATTGAAAACCTTACAATCAGTGTGTCCATATCAACCTTCTTCCTCTTTTCTGACCTGACCTCCAGGGAGGTTGCGTGTACCGTCTTCGTCACTTCCTTTGCCTCAGCCACATGGGCCTTCCTGTCGGCGACCTCAATCCCTCCTCCTGCAAGTCCTCCGGAGATCATTCCAACTCCGAGCGAGATCATATTAAGCCTCTTGACAGGGCCGTGGTCGTCTCTCGGCGGGAGGTCAGGGTCGTCCTCATCATCAGAAGGGTCGTCCCCTCTTTTTTGAGGACCTTCTCTGCATGCATCGCCTCGCTTCTTTCTGGGGTCGTCCCCTCGGCCCCTCTTGAAGGCGCCTTTGTCGACGTACTTTCTGAGCTTCCCTTCCTTCAGCATCTTCTCAATCTCATCTTTTAGAGCAAAGCATTTGTCCGTTACGTGGTCGTGGTCTTGGTGAAATTCACACCACAGGTTCTTATTCCTCTTACCGGGGGCTGCCCTCAGCTTCTCAGGCCACTTCAGGGATCGGTCACTCTTAATCTCATTGAGAATCTGTTCACAGTTGACCGTCAGAGGGGTGTACCTCGCGAACTTGTCATCCGAGGACCTCTTCTTCCCCTCTTTGTTCTTCTTAGGGTATTTACTCCCACTAGCACCTCCTCTTTCGTCTTCATATTTTGCAGCCATCGCCTCTTCGGCGTTCATCACCTTTCTTGCTATTGACAACAGTTCAGCCATCGTCCTCAGAGGGTCTTCAGCAAGCTTCCATAACAGCTTCCCCTTTTGGAGTCCTCCAATCAGGGCTGTCAAAGCTATGCTCTCCTCATAGTCTTCCACCTCCAGCTTCTCCTTATTGAATCTGGCTATATAGTCCCTCAGACTCTCACTCTTCCCCTGCTTGACATAGAGAAGGTGGGTGGTCTTCTTCTGTGGCCTCACCCCAAAGCAGAAATTATGGATGAACAGGTCTGCCAACTGCTTAAAGTTTCCAATGGATTTTTTTGGAAGAGACGTGTACCAGACATGCGCAGCCCCTGTCAAGGTACCAGAGAAGGCACGACACCTCATCTCATCTGAGATAGAGTATATGTCTGCCGCCGACTGATACATCTCCACGTGGTGGACGGGGTTGGTGCTCCCGTCATACCTTGGGGTGACCATAGGTGGCTTGAACTTTGACGGCGTGGGGAAGTTGACTATCTTTGCCATGAAGGGTGAGCCTACGGTGTATCCCCTCTGAAGAGGGTCTCGGCTCTTCAATATATCACCAATCGTATCCTCTAACCGCTGGATTAATTCATTCCAGGGCCTCACAGGGTCGGCCTGGCCGATGTTATCCCCTGCCGCCTCTCCGAGGTGGACGGAGGGTTCTGCTGCAGCAGGCCTGTGTCGACTGTTCACTTCCCTTTGGCCGTCGTCTTGTCCTCGGGGTCGGCCATCTGCTGCCTCCCCCTGGATCTCGCGGCGCTTATTGGCCAGGAAAACTATTCCCGCAGGTCATTTACTGGGCCTAGCCTCTCAAAGGCCGACCCCCTGCTCAAGCAGTCAAAAGCAGAGCCTCTTGGGCGATCATTAGGGTTTGGTCCCCCGCACTTTCCTCTACTGCCCTGGAGGGGTCGTACAGTGTTGTTGGAGACCTCGTAAGGTTCCCAGCACTCTATAGGAGCCTCCTCTCCCTCCAGATCTCCATACCTATCCTTAGGGCAAGGGTTTTCTTGCCTCCCCAGGCGTAGACGCCGGGGGTCAGCAACATCCCTACGCCGCTGAGGGGGTTGCAGGTCTTTGCGTGGTGCCTGGGGTGGTCCCCTGGCCTCATGCTGCCCTGGAGCTGCTGCCGGAGTAATCATCTCAGGTGAAACCCCTGGTGCTCTTAGTATGTTCTGGCTTAGAGCTGTGAACTACTCCTGCATCATCCGCTGGCTTGCTGCCAGAGACTTTAGGGCTGCCGCCACATCAGCCATCTCAAACGGAGGCGGCGGCTGACTGGAAGTGGGTCTTCCCCCCTCATCCGACGGGGGAAGTGGTGGCGGTGGCATCTCAGGTGTCATGTGCTTGAGCTATGAAAATTTGAACTGAAAATACTAGTGAGCTTGGGAACCTTAGTGGGTCTCTTTCAATGGTGAAACACCTCCTCTCAGGGGGAGTGTTGGTTCACCACCAGAGTGTCCAGTGAGGTCAAGCTGTACAAAGGAAGAGACGTCTTCTCGTTCCCACAGACGGCGCCAAACTGATGATGCTTGGATTTAGCACCACTGGATAAGTGATAGTGAGCTTAAACAGTAGCAGACATGGCACCCATAGAGATGTATAAGTGTATAAGTATGTAGAAGGGGATGAGTATAAGAGGAATTAACACAATGATGTATAGTGGTTCAGCCAATTTGGTCTACATCCACTGTGAGTGTGTGATCCACTAAGTATGGGCACTAATGGCCTTGGATACAATGCACATAACCCTCCTCTCTCTCTACTGTGTGTACAAGCAGAGTTTCAGCTAGGGCTACAGTTCATGGATTGATCCCCTGTAGGGTTGTAGGTGACAAGTATATATAGGTCTTGGGGGGGTGTAGTGTACCCCCCAAGTATGCATAGTGCATGTGAATGATGATCTAGCCAATCCCCTGTTGACACCTGTAGATGCCAAATGATGACATAATATTCCCTCACGTGAGCGTGTGATTTTGTTATAACGGTCTGCGACGTGTCATTTGAGCCTCACGCGCACTGTTCCACGCGTCTCCCAAACCACGCGCTGTCATGATATCACCCTCGGCCTATGAGCCGAGGTCGAGGGTAAAGTTTCTTTCGGTAGTGAGCCTGGCCCAATTCTGGCCTCGTACTGTCGGCCCCTCGTACTGTCGTCTGGAGCCTGGGTGGAGGGTCGGCCCCTCGTACTGTCGTCTGGAGCCTGGGTGGAGGGTCGGCCCCTCGTACTGTCGTCTGGAGCCTGGGCGAAAGGTCGTCAAGAGATTGGTGAAGGGTCGGCCCCTCGCATGGTCGTCCGTTTTGGAGGCAATCTGCATCCAAGCCGAGGATATAAACGGGTATATCAACTAGTACCCATTCATACGTTAAACCCTCCGAGCTACAAAAGCTATGAAACTATTGGGCATAAAATTACAAAGCTACAAAAGTTTTCTGCATATTCCATTACAAAGATATTCCATTACTAAGCTACAAAAGTCTTCAACTATTCATTGCAAATCTTTAGCACACGTACTCCAACACAACTACTCCATTATAAATCAATGCAGTTACAAAAGTCTTCAAACATAGATACTCCAAATCAAAGTATCATTCATTCCAACAAACATGAAAAATAAAAATAAGAAAATTAAAAAACTAAAATAGGTTTTGAATATAAACAGATCTCAAAAGAAAAAATGGACTAAATCAACAGCAAAAATGGACGAAAATGAGTATGGATGAAATAAATAACAACAATACCTTATAAGGGAAGATGAGTATGGACGAAATCAACAGCAAAAATGGACGACAGTGGATGAAATCAACAGCAAAAATGGTCATCAACGTCGGGATGAGGAATAGATGAGAGAGATGAGTCGCCGGATGTTAGTAGGCGGGGAGGGAGATGAGGGGCGGCAGCGGCAGGAGGTTCGTGGGGGCGGGGGGGTTTTAGATGAGGAACAAACAATCAGGAGGGTTTTTTCTTTTGAGATGAGGAAGGAACAAATATGAGGGAAGGAGGCGGACGAACTAAAATTTAGAAGGTTAGGGTTATGTTATAAGTTATAACATATATATATATATATATATATATATATATATATATATATATATATATATATATATATATATATATATTAATAATTCGGGTATATATCCCCATGGGGACCCGAGGCTATACCCGAAATCGACCCAAACTTTTTTGGGGATTTTTTTAACTCCCCGAACCCGATCCGATCCCCGAATTTTTGGGGATTTTTCGGAGATTTTTTTTTGGGTATCCGTGGGGACTCGAATTTTTGGGGAAAATTGCCATCCCTACTCGATCCGATATGTTCCTGGTCGGATGACTGCTGAAATGCGATAAGGATCATGCCAGTTGGCCTCAAGCTTGTTATTCTTCTGGATAACCTTTTTCAGAACATAGTCGTTTTCTTTTAAATTGGTTGGCTTGAACTTTTTATTGTAAAAGCGAGCTATTTTGTGTTGATATGCAGCATTTCGCATAGCAACATCCTTGCGAACTTCCTCCAGCATATATAGATCAAATCGTCTCATCAAATAACTTATTGAAGAATCAAAATTCAGAACCCTGTGTGTTGGTAAGCCTATCTCGGCTAGAACCATGGCTTCCATCTCAAATCCAAGCATGTATGGTGTTTCTCCAGTTGTTGTTCTTGGTGTTGTACGGTAGGCCCAAAGAATATAATGCATCTCATTAATCCAGTTTTCTTTGGCTGCATCGAGCCTTTTCTTCAATCCATTGAGCAAAGTCATGTTTGTAACTTTTGTTTGACCATTTCTTTGTGGATGGCCTAGTACAGAATGGGATTTATGGATTTTGGACTGGACACAATATGCTTCAAACTCTTTATTGTTAAATTAGGTTCCATGCTTTGTAATAAAGGCATAGGGTAACCCATATCTATATGTGATGTTCTTTCAGATGAATTGATACAATTTTTCATATTGCACCTCAATCAACAGTTTTAACTCCACCCATTTAGTGAAGTAGTCAGCAGCTGCCATCTAGGAAACTCGAGGGCCCATCCTGAATAGATAACGAAGCTTGTTCATGTCACGCTGCAGTCCAATAATAATGACGTTACTCCTCTGGAATTTTCTTCTGATTCAGAAAGTTTTTTCTTTAAAGCATAATTTTCAGACTGAACCAGGGCACCGACCGCGCCTACATCCTTGTTCTCCGCAAGCTGGGCCTTTAGGTCGAATATTTCACATCCTCCAAGTCTTGAAGATCGTCCTTCAACTTCGTGACCAAGGTAGATTGATCTTTTTATGCTTCAGTTCTCGCCTTTAATGCTTTGCAGACCTTCAAGAACACTCGGCGAGCTTTCTCGCTTGCGTCTCGTCCGAGCGGTTTGTCAATATTTTTAGAAGAGTAAGTTTCCTCGATAATAAACTACAAATAACAAAGCAAACAAGAAAAAATGGAAGATAAATCGGTAAAGAAAAATAACATTTTTCATTAACAATAATAAAAAAAAGGTAGGCAGAGCCATTATAATATAAGGAAGAGGAAGAAAAAAGTACAATAACGAGCAAAAAAGGAAAAGAAAACTCTAGAACTAAAAGCTTCACTTCTTTACCTAATCTTCTGTATCGACTTCTTTCTCCTTGGACCTCTTTCCTTGTTCTGAGGCACCACGACCTCCATTTTCTTAGTAGGATGACTCATCATCAATAGTACGAGGAGGACTTGCCTGGTACCTCCTTAACAACTCAGACTGAGAGGGGACCCCTTCTTCCACCAACGCCTTATCCTATCCTTTATTAAAGCTGTCCTTCTAAGCATAGGCAATCTGAACCTTGGTGTCATCGTATGCCTCGGTCCTGCCTTGCTCGAAGCTGGCATTTTTAATGGAAGAGATCCCATCCACTTACTCTCTTTCTCGTAGGACTCTTGGGCCCTGTTCATGACCTCCCTTGACTTTTGGAGGGCCTCTGCCAGCTCATCATTTTTCTTGGACTGGTCGACGTGACCATCCAACAGTTCAGTAAACTCTTCCACAAACTGCAAAACATAAGATGAAGGAATTTAGCAAAAATAACCTAAAAGAGAAAACTGATGAGACGAAAGAAGAAAGTCCTTACCAATGTCAGAGTTTGAGAAGCTCTCAAGGACAACAGGTCAGGTCCCAGTGCCCTTAAACACTCGCAATCATGAATTGGAGCACTACCCCCTCAGTACATCTAGGGCTAGGGTTGGTTGGTAGGCCATGAATTGGGTCTCAAAGAGGATAGGGGGAGAAGGGGTAACACCGCCCCTCTTTAAAGAAGCCATCGGGGCCTTCTTTTTTTCCTCCTCCTTTTTCTTCTCCTCTTCTTCTCCTCCTCCTCCTTCTTCTCCCTGACAATAAAACCAGGGTCGACGGACTTAGAGGATTCACCCTCCACCTAATTCTGGGACTTAGCCCTGATGAAAATAATGATGTTATCATCATCATTGATCAGAAGGACCCTCTTTTTAGTGGGGGCCATTGAATCCTCCTCCTCGACCTGGACTAAATCAAAGTTCAATGTCTCGAAGGAGGAAGAAGTTTCCTCGGTATCTCGTTCACCGGTTGATAAGTAACTATGTTGTGTGACACCCCGCCTAATTAAATACCGGGTGATCAGTCCTTTACTAAATTTTAATCAAGGTGAACGGTTGGTTCATTCTTAGCATCACTGTCGAAAAAATAACTTTTCCAATTAAACACCCTAAATAATTAAGCTAAGTGTCAAAACCATTTTTAGACATCAATTTCCAAATTTCATTTTTAAAAACCAACATTTAAAACTTTACATAATTCATAGTTAAAGAATCACACAACAACTATACTGGAACATATAATCCAAACAATTAAACATTTAACTAATTAATTCCAATTTTAAAACTTAAAGGAAAATATCCTGACAATAATAAATCCCAAAGTGTAAATACCGGAAATAAACGAATCACAATATCTGATAAAACAACTGAATAATGGAAAAGGGCGACACATGCCCAACTGGATAAAATAGTGCTAGGAGTGGAATAAAAAATGAGGTCGTCTAAGCAAGAGGCCTGCAACTCCCACCTAAGCTGCAACGCGTTCCTTCTAAAGGATCCTATGCAAGACGCCCCTGTGGTTGAGCACCTGTAATATATACATATATACAAGAGAGAAAAGAAAATAGGAAACGGGTCAGAGCCCGATTGTAAAACAGTTTAAAATTAGTTTAGAAAGTATTTAAAATGCTTACCGGCTAATGCAACCAACATATTAGTGCGGCACTCCCTTGAAAAATTCTCACCTTTCTTCTAATGTGCACACCTATCGCACTAATACTCCCAACAGTTTAACTTATTTTATCTTAAGTTACTCGTAAGGTTTGAAGCCGACGATTTCCAAAGTTAAGGAGGTTAATCTTATTTAACATCACAATTCTCACATAAGCATCTTTCGATAATAAAGTTTCTCAGTAATATATCATACTTTTCAGACACTTATTCCCAAGTTGAAATAATTATTCTTTTCTTACATACCATAGTCACAGCATGTAGTTCCCAAATTCTAAATTTAAATATATATATTAAATGCTCATATAATATATATATTCTAACAGCACCCCACATAAAATCTATGGTGCGGGCATACTCTAATATCCAGTCCCCGTATCACTCGTACTAAGGGAAATACTAGTTCAGAATCACTCTCGAACTGTATTAACACAAAACGCATACAAAATGAGGCGAAGCATAGTTCCAAGTCACTAAGAGTTCAGCACATACCCTCACGTCTCTTAGGACCGTTTGACTATCGATCCGATAGCCTGTACCAAGGATTCCTATGTTCTAGGGTACAAGTCAATATCCCCCATAAAGGTCCCATCGAGATAAGACTGTCCCAGCGCGGTAACCTCGGGGATAGCAAGTAGCGCGGGCATGATTTTTACATGTATATAATATATGCATAAACACAGTCATATATGTATACTACTATTCCCATATCAAATTTAGGTACACTCTCACGATCCATAATTATGATATTTATCCTTATTACTCATTATTTAGTTATCACGTATAACGGTTTGTCTCTTATTTTAATTTGTGGGATTATTCCAACTTATTAAGTGACACTCGTGGATTCCCATCTTCCTAAGTGTAAATTCAGTAGGTACTCATTTATTTTACAACGTAACTTCCTTACGAGTCTCACTCTTTAACACATATTCCCATTGTCCCTTATATGTAATGCATCCCCGTGAAATGTTAATCTCGTCTTACATTAAAGGTTCCATATTTTTAATAAGTCCTACTGGTCTTCTTTATATCCCAAAATGCTCTAACATTTATATCCAAGAATGCTTAATCATTTAAGTTGGAACAACCTATAAAAAGGGGAATGTGAGTTATGCAGGAGGGGTCGATCGATCTATGGCAGGTGTTCGATCGATCGAAGCATCGATCGATCGATGCTCTAAGGTCGATCGATCGATCAAGCAGGTATGGCAAATTTGCAGAATTTCCAGTTACGGGTTTTCTCTTCCAACATCATCCAAAATGATATATTTGACTACCAAACTCCCAATAATTCATACTACAAGTATTATAACCTCAAATAAATGATTTCCTACGTCAAGCATGCGAATTTTCATCATAAATAACGAATTAAAAAGGCATAATCCATAAAAAAAAACATCAAGAACCCTAATATTTCTTTTGTTTCGTTTCTTCCCATCCTTTTACCAGATTTCATACTCTTTAATTACTGTAATTTCGTGGTTCAACCTCTACATATGAATTGGATTTCCGGAATACATCTATTACTCATACAACATGCGAATTCAAATCTCCAAAATGGGTTTTTCTTTCACAAACACTAGTTCTAATCAATCATAGGCTAATAATATTGGAGCATTAACTGAAATAGAGCAAGATAGACACTTTCCTGAGAATTTTCGGTTCAGATTTGTGGAGATTTTGATGTGGTTGTGATCCTCGTTGTACGATCTAACGTTTGGCGGCGACGGCGGTGCAAACGGTGGAGTTCCTGGCCTAGAACTCCTTGGAAAACCTCTCCTCTTCCTCTCCAATGGCCGTCTTTGGTTTTTGGTGTTTCTAACCCTAGAAGGTGACTCTTACCATCTGATATTCCCTTAGAATTTTCGTGGGTTTTCAGGCCCAAAAATGTAAAATGTCCAAAACGCCCTCCCGGAGTGTTAATTAGGCCTAAAAATGTCCCGAGACCCAAACTAAACCCCCGAGTACATTATTTTGACTATCTCGACCCTTACGAACACATTACCGCACTCAAAATGACCATACGGGTGACTTATAATTTATTTACTTTTAATAGTCCGAATTTAATTCCGACACGACACAAGCGCGTCCCGATAAATTTCCAAAATTACCAAATTATATTCTCATGATAATTTTACTCATCATAAATACACCACTTACTTTACCCATAAGTAACTTATAACAAAATAATTACTAACTCTCATCACGCTAGTAAGTATTTAAATGATTTTCCGAATTATTATTAATTTAATATCTCTAATTAAATTTAATAAATCCCCAACTCTAATTAAATTAAATTTCTCTAATTAAATTAAATTTAATATTCAATCAGAAAAGACATTGACCTGGGATAATCACCGTCAGGAAGAATAATTCTGACCCTCCAAGCTTTCAGTAGGCCTGCAACTCTGATATCACTGAGGGAGGGTTCCTTGCTTTTCTTGAGACCTGTTAATAAAGCAATAGAAAAGAAAAATTAGCAACAACAAAAAAAATAATAGAGCAACAAGTAAACTAGAAGACCAGGTGTTAACCTATATGATCATCCCCCAAGTCAAGGCATAAAAACCCCGTGTAGTCTTCACCCTCAGGGAGCAGTGGATGTTGCCAGTTCCTGGCAATAAACCCCTGATCCCAATAACCTTTGTTAAAATCATGGAGATTGAAGACCAATGTAATAACCCGAGATTTTTGGGACAATAAATTATTTATTTTGGGAGAAATAAATATTTATTTAATTGGAGAATAATTAAATTGGTAATTAAGATCAAAATTTGAAGTTGTTAGAAAGTTGTTTGGATGATAATTATGAGGATGCCATTGTTTCCGGAAGGGTCGAGATAGTCGAATTCAGACACTACGAACTTGAGGCAAGTGATTAAACTTGCTAAATAATTGTTGTGTATCGTTTATTTCATGATTTGTGGATCAAATTTATGGATTTTAGGTTTAGTTTATCAAAACCTAATTTTTGGGAAAATCTTGCATTTGAGATGTATAAATGAATTTGAGGGTATAAAATTGATTGGGTTGAGTTTTATGATGAGTTTTGATGATAATATTATGTTTGGGGTTGAAGAAAAATGGGTAGAAGATGATTAAAATGAATTTTGAGAATTTTTGGCTTTGAAAAAGTAGCCATTTTCGTGACCTCTGATAGGCCGAATCGATTCGACCCCTTACCGAATCGATTCGGATAGTTGCAGTTGCCCGGGTCTGAGTGATCGAATCAATTCGGCCCCAACCCGAATCAATTTGGCCTGAGACAGAAGCCCAAGTCTGATAACCCGAATCAATTCGCCTTGGAGGCCGAATCGATTCGGATTTGGCCCGAATCGATTCGGAAACAGGGCATTTTTGGGAATGTTTTTCTAGGGTGAGTTTCATCCCATTTCTTTTGAGTTTATCGATTGGGACTCTCTATGTGAGTTATAAGAAATGTGTTTTGAAAATTTTTTAGGGAGTTTCCCTTATAAGAAATCATTGGAGCCATATTGACTTTATTCGAGAGAATACCGATTGGAGAATATCGTACTAACTAAGTGGGGAAGCCCACTACTATTGGGATTGCTAATTGGAGATAATTAGAGAATTATATGAAAGAGTGAGAATGCGCTTAGTGATATTGGATTTTGGAATTTAAATTTCCCAAATGAAATAACCTTAAAGGTCCATACAATTGATTGAACCATATTATGGATTGAGGATAATAAATGCTGATTGATGTGCATACGAATATAGGAAATATCCTTAATGATAAATTAACTTGGGAGATGTCTCACATTAGTGAGAAATGCTAATCGAAGTGCATTACGATATAAAGAATATCCTTAACGTAAATAGAAGTGAGAGACGATTCACATAAAGAGAAGTGAGGTGGGAACTTCAAGTGAGAAATAGTATATCGAAAGTAAATATACTAAATAATGATATTATTTCGATTGAGCCTAAGAGCGTAATACATGTATGTAGTGTGATATATATACCCTATGTCATGGTATATATTTATCTGATGTGATGATGTATGTATATCTTATGTGAACGATATATATATATATATATATATATATATATATATATATAAGTGAAGCATACCCCCTCCTTGCTATTATTGGGAAGTTGCGCGATAAGGGTGAGCATCCTGGCTCGAGGAGCAGGGTGTGGATATTCCCCAGGTCATAGTCGTCCATTTTATCTATGTGATATACATTTTATTTTGGGGGTGAGAAGTCGTGGGTATGTGTCGTTCTCACTTGCCGGTGAGGAACTATGACCGTTTCCCGGATGTTGTATTTGTGTTGACCACGAAGTAGGTGATATTTAGTCCTATCGGTGGTCCCCGGGATGGAATATGAGTGATGCCCTGGAAGATGATAGCAATTGAGAACCTGCATCCTCGAGTTATATCTCGCTTGGATGGTTCTTATTATACTTAAATATGATTATGTGATATCATATTTGTCTCGAGATTAGAGAGACATAAGAAGATTATTTGAATCTCATTTCGAGAGATTGTAACCGGACTTAATCAGTGGTAAAATTAATTATGAGTACATATAGTACCTTGGGTATTGAGGGCATAATGGACCTCAACATTGCCAAGGAGTAGTGTATCAGGGGGTTCCTTGTTTGGATTTCGCTTTGTGAGACGTCCCATGCACGAAACGCGGTGCAATGTTGGAAGTGAGGAGAAGTTAGTCCTTAGTGCTCATATTTATAGTAGTAGTATCTCGACGATCGACAGTGCCTAGGAGTAGTGTATCGGGGGGTTCTTTGTTTGGATTTCACTTTGCGAGACGTTCCACGCATGAAACATCACGCACTGTTGAGAATTAGGAATAATAAATTAATAAATTGGGTAATAAGAATTTGGGTTATACGCATCATACATTGAGGGCATAATGAATCTTGATAATCAATACTACCAAGGAGTAGTGTATCGTTGGGTTCCTTGTTTGGATTTCGCTTGCGAGACGTCCCACGCACGAATCGCAGTGAAGTATTGAAAATTGGGAGAAGTTTAGTCCTTAGCACTTGGATGCTAATAACTCATACATTTTATATGCATATTGATGGCATAACTAGAAAATGAGAAATTCTACTAAGAAGATGTTTATGTAAACTTTATATATGAATTAAGTGAACGAAGAATTGAATTGAGATCGATAATATTAGAAATTGAAGTACATGTGTTAGATGGTTTTAATGGAGCATAGAATTTGGGAATAAGTTAGATTCCTTGCCCCTAGATAGATTTGGGCAATTATTGGAGATTACGTGCTTACGTTTAGTTTCGCGCTTTAGTTGAGAGGTGAGATGGATTTTATGGAGAGTATGACTCCACTTAATTCATATCATAATGCATTTATAATTATTATGCATTTTAATGCACTTGCTATAAAATGTTTTCATACCTCGGGCTCTGACCCGTTCATATTTTTCCCCTGCTATGTATATATATTGTATTATTTTAGGTGTTCATCCGCAAGGACGCCATATGATTACCCATCCTGTTTAGTCGTGGAGTTATGGCAGAAGCGGATTGTTGCAGTATTTTCGTTATAGTCGTTTCCTATCTTTCATGTATCTAGATTAGGATTCAGTTGTGTATCGAATTTATACCCAAGTGTTGTAGAGTAGCACTTTTATATTTTTCTCTCCCAGATCTTTGTATTGTCTGTGACCCGACAGCATATTCGGGCATTATATAGTGTACAGTTTGACGTACTCTTATATTAATCACCTTTACATTATTCGAGCTTGTGCGTGTCTCTTATCTTATGTAGAGTTATGTTGTGGGTTAGTTGTTGCATGATTGTTTTAGTTGGTAATAAAATGTTTTAAATCAAATTTTTTTGACACCCTCTTTTTGTAGTAATGGGTTGTCAGCCATGTTTATTTTAGAATCGTCAGTTGATGTTGAGAATGATCCACTTGTGATTCCTAATTATTTTAGTATTGAGATGGCCACCCATTATTATTTTGAGCGGGTTGTCACAGATGGTAACAGAGCATCAGGTTCTAGTGTCCTTAGGATCTGTGTGGGTTTACTGCGATCTTCCGTAAGCGTTCTTGATGTAGAGCCCTATTATTAGGACTGTTGTGTACATACATCCATATTTTCTTCTGTGATGAGAAAACAATTGAAAGGCGACTGTTTTGTACCGAAAATTAATGACAATGGTTTACATTTTTTACTTACCAAAACCAAAACTACCGAAACCAAAATTACCAATTTTTTTTATTGGTTTTGGTTTAACATTTTAAAAACCGATTTATCGATTGTATCGTACCGAAATTAATGTACCGAAAATACCAAAATGATATTATCGAACTTACTAAATTGAAAATACCAAATTAAATCAAACAAGAATACACAATGACTAAAACCAAACACAAAAATGTTAGAACATCACTATCCAAACAAAAATATTAGTCACTGTAACAACCTACCCAACAGTGAATGAAAGGGAAACATAAGTATACAAATACAAGAGAAATTACTTGAGGAACATTCGGGGTTGTTAGGCAATTTTAGGTTTTGAATGTGTGAAAGTTATCATTTACAAAACTTGACTAAAATAAAATATTTTCGTTATAAACCAAACTCAAGTCAGTTCGTGTTCATTCTATTTTGTATTTTTTTCTAATTTTTTTTGTAGACATGATTTTTTTGTAGGTTTCGAATTTTTTTGGCAATATGTTGATATTCATATTTTCTTTAGATGAAGAAGTGGAGAGTGCAAGAAACAGAACATGAAATATTTTTATTTTGGTTTGTTATTTAATATGATGACCCGGGTCGATATTTATTCGAGTTATTTGGACAATAGTGTAACTTGAATTACAATTTGTGATGTTTATTTTAGAGTTTAATGTTCATATATAGTTATGGAGATGATACAATTATGTAGGGTATTTTCTATTTTTTGTTAAACATGCATATAAAAAGGTTTAGGTAAGTGGTAGAAAAAATTACCATTATGTACCGAGTAGTACCAAATTTACCATAAAGAGAAACTTACCGAAATCTATCGTATTTTTCGAAAATCGATTTTACCGCAAAAAAATAATTTTATCGATGTACCGTACGGTTTGGTTTTGGTTTATGGGTTGGTGTACCGACTGATAAAACTGGTTGTAAGGACACAAATTTTCAATTGAGTCCTTTGTAGTTTTGGCTCAATTCCGGACAAAAACGTTTGAGTCATAGGATAGAGTTTTTGATCATCCTTCAAGCTTATGACGTACTAAAGTTGAAGACATAGCGGCCATGTTTAAAGCTTCATCAAAATGTTGAGTTTAATGTGCCTCGCTTCAACGTCATCAACATGGTTCCATTTCTCCCAAGGTATGAATGCATTTGAATATATATATAGGAGCTTAGAACAATTTATATTGGGTGTAGTTTATTTAAAATTGTTGTTTATTTTCAGAAAGATTTTATTAAAACTTCAAAATAAAGTATATAAAGTTTCTGGACTAAAAATCGAATTTTTCAACTTTCTGGAAGTTCGTTCGAATTGTCGTTCGAACGAAGCTGCCAACGAGTTTCCCAAAAGACCACTAGAATGTCGTTCGAAGTATCGTTCGAATGATAATGATGGTTCGAATGAGATATCCAACGAGATTTCTAACAAGTTCCCACTAGAACTTCGTTAGAAGGCTTGTTCGAACGAGACTTCGTTCGAACGAAAATCTCGTTTAAACGAGATTTGGCGGGAACAGTTATTTGGCAGTTTTGAGCAATTTTTCCCATGATTCCCACTTCTTTTCCCACCAACTTTTCACCTGAATATCTAAGTGTGGGAACTAAGTTTTCTAACTTAACTTTTTCATATTTCTCCATCTCCTAGAGAGAGTTTTGAGAGTTCAAGTTTCCAAGAAAAAGTTCGTTGTTTAAAGTGTTAACTTTTCAAGAAAATCTTCCCAAAACACTTTTGTTTTCACCCATTGTTTATTAATTCCAAGCTTCTATATATATAGTTTACTTGGAGTGTTTGGCACCGATTTATCTCTACATCCGTTTGAAGAGAAGTTTGGGTTTTCTTCTGAACCCCACAAAGAAGAAGAAGTTGTTTTTGCTGCGGCATTATCATATGGTGAAAGACACCATATGTGGTTAACGGTTGCTTCCTAGTTCCTCATGGGTGAATTCCAAGGTTCCGGTGGAGTCCGGGATTATCAACTAAGAGGAAGTCGGTATAAGAAGGAGCATCGGGGCTTCAAAGGAGTCGACTCGAGTGTTGTGAGTCTTTCGTGTCTTGTACTTGTAAAATACCATACTTAGTGGACGTATGGCTAGGGCCGTCCGAGGTTGTTTCCCGTTTGTGGATTTTTTCTTGTACATTGCGGCGTAGTGATTTATTATTTATTTTACCTTTCGCAAAACTCACCTAGAACGCATGCTTAGGTAAGAAGATAAAATTGGTTTTAATCACTACTTAATTAATTTGGTGCTAAATTAAATTTGGGTTATGTGTCGTTAATTCAAGTCATTAATTTAATTTGTTAAAATTTAGTTTGGCCTAATTTACTAAAATGAATTAAATATTTGTTTAATTGAACCATCATCTTTGCTTCCGCATCTCATAAAAGGAAATTACTCTTTTTATCGTAAGGAATTTAAAATTGGGGGCCTCGCACTTTTCAAATTGGTATCAGAGCCAAAGCGATAAATTATTTCGTTAAGATCCTTTAATTATTTTTAGCTAAAATGGAATTTTCCCCATTTTCAAAATTTTCTATTTTAGATGGTTCTAATGTAAGGACACAAATTTCCAATTGAGTCCATATATAGTTTTGGCTCAATTCCGGACAAAAATATTTATTCATAGGATTGTATTTAATTGTAATATTCTCAAGCCTATGAAGTGTTTGTTGAAGACGTAGCGACAAAGAGTATAAAGCTTCATCAATATGCCGGTTTGCGTGCCTCGTTTCTACGTCATCAACTATGGTTCCATTCTCCCAAGGTATGAATGCAATATTATATATATAGGAGCTTGGAACAAGTTTTATTGGGTGTTAGGTTTAATTAAAACTGTGTTTTATTTTCAGAAAGAATTAATTAAAACTTTAAAATAAGTTTATAAAGTTTTTTGGGCTAAAATTGAATTTTCCAAAGTTTTTGAAAGTTCGTTCGATATGTTGTTCGAACGAGATTGTGGTTCGAACCAGATGTCGTTCGAACGAGATTACCAATGACTTCGCATTAAGTTCATACTGGAACTTCGTTCGAAATGTCGTTCGAACGAGATAGTCGTTCTAACGAGATTTCTAACGAGTTTTTAACAAGTTCATACTGGAACTTCATTAGAAGACTCGTTCGAACGAGAATGTCGTTCGAACGAAATGTCATTCGAACGAGATGCCAGGCGGGAACAGTTTTTGGCAGTTTTAAGCAGTTTTTCACCCACTTCCCCACTTGGTTCTTTACCAACCTTTTTCAGATTTTATTATGTGCAGGAATAACATTTTCCAACTTAACTTTTTCATTATATTCCATCTCTTAGAGAGAATTTGAGAGCTAAACTTCTTAAGGAAAATGTTCTTGTTTTGAGTGAGTTTTTATCAAAGAGAAAAATATACACCACTCTAGTTTACACCCAAATTAGTTTCTTCCAAGTTCCCAAATTTATATATCTTGCTTGGAGTTTGGAAGCGGGTTCATCTCTTCTGTTCAAAGAGAAGTTTCGGGTTTTCTTCTACATCCCATAAAGAAAGAAGAAGAGTTTTTTGTTACAACATTACCCACTTGGAAAAAGGCTCCTTGCTCGGGTGACGGTGACCATATAAAGTCCGATCGGTGGATTCCGAGACCGCGGTGGAGCTCCAAGGTTATCCGCTAGGAAGAGGTATCTACAAGAAGAAGCATCGAGGCTTGAGAGGGATCGAGTCATGCGTTGTAAGCCTTTTTGTCTTGTATTTGTAAATCCGTATCTAGTGGATTTGTGGCTAGGTCCGTCCGAGGTTGTTTCCCATCTTGGGTTTTTCCTCGTACATCGAGGCGTAGTGATCTATTGTTGTTATTTTATCTTTCGCACTCACCTAGAATGCATGCTTAGGTTAAAAAGATAAAATTGGTTTAATCACTATGTATTTATTTTTATGCTAAAATAAATATTGGGTAATTGTTTATTTAATTCAAGGACTTAAAAAAACTGGTTTAAGTGTTATTTAATATTTGTGTGTGTTTATTTAATTTTCACTTAAGTTTAATTTGAAATTGAAATTAATATTTTTTTGGTAATTCGTTTGTTATTGAACCATCACACTTCTTTACGCTTCCGCATCTTGAATATATATAAAAGGAAATAATATTTAATTTTAATTAAAAGAATATATTTTAAAATCGGGGGCCTCGCATTCCAACATCTAATTACGCGTATTGAAACGCTTGAATGAAATCGACACTAAAATCTATCGACGAGAGGATTTGGTTGTTTGTCATTAATGGGTGGTCCCCACCTACACATTTAGTAGATAATGTGCGTGTTCCCAAACCGGTCGATAGATGGAATGAGAATGAATTTAAACTTTTAAATTTTAATTCCCGAGGTTTAAATGCCTTGTTTAGCGCGATCACACCGGGTGAATTTTGTCGCATTATGACGTGTGAAATCGCTAAAGAAGTTTTGGGATATTTTACAACTCACTCATGAAGGTACAAGTGTCGTAAAAGCTTCGAAACTCCAAAACCTCACCACTCAATTTGAAACTATCAAAATGAATGAAAAAGAAACTTTTGATGAATTTTATGCAAGACTTTCCGATATTGTTAATTCCTCTTTTAATTTGGAGAGAAAATACCCGACAACCGAGTATTAAAAAAAAATTAAGGTCCCTTCCCGATAGATTTATTCCAAAAGTGACCGTTTTAAACTCTTTACCAACTTTAGCCTCTACGAAATTAGAAGAGCTCGTAGGTGATTTACAAAATCTATGAACTGGACATGTTTCCCTCTAAAACTAAAAATAAAATTAAAAAGGGCATTGCTTTAAAATCTCGAAAAGAGGAAAAACAAGTAGTAGAGTGCGAGAGTGATAGTGACTCGGAAGATATGGCCTTGTTTGCTAGGAAGTTTCAAAATTTTCTTAAATTGAACAAAGATAAATTTTAAAATGATTTTAAGAAATTTGAAAAATCTACGCATGACAAAGCCGAGAAGCTCCCTTAAAACTTCTAATAAAAATTTAAATAGGGACGAGCCAAATAGGTGTTTTGGTTGTGAAGGGTATGAAGAGGGACCCGATTCCTCCTCTAAGCCCAACATTGTGGCTCTTATGGCTAGTCATATGAGTGATAGTGAGCATTCATCTATTAATGAAATTTCAACACATGACACTTCCAAGGTCAAAGTTTATGATTCCCTTATTTTTTATGGTAGTGAGAGTGAAGAAGAAAGAGAGAGTGAAAATGAAGAAGAGGTTGATGTGAGTGAACTTCAAAATGCTATTCAATAACTTTATGAAGAATCTATTAAATTAAAAAGAGCTAATTTTAAGTTAGAAGCTTGTTTAAGAGAGCGTGTCAAGGTCGTTGATGATAGTGCGTTAGTGGAATACCTTAGGACACGAGAGAGATCTCTTTGAGAGAAGCTGGAATATATAGAAGGCGAGAGAGATAGCCTTAGGGGTTTAATGGAATCCTTAAAAAAGGAGCTTCTCGAGATTGAAGAGAGAAATATTTTGTTGGAGTCTAAAATTTTAGAATTAGAAAATAAATTAAAAGACTCTACTAAAGTCAAATTTGATTTGGAGTGTAGGTTCGAAAAACTTGATAAAATCTTAGGCACGGTCCAAATAAAAAATGACACTTGTGGTTTAGGCTTCGATACTTATAATGAATCTACTCATAAAGCCAAAAACCATGTTTTATGAGAATCGCCTAGGAAAGCCTTTAGAGATCAATCCTTAGGTACCAATTTTCGACGTGTTTTTACTTGTGCACATTGTGGTCGAAAAGGTCATCTTAGAAAATTTTGTTTTGATCTTAAACGAAGTCCCAGAAAATCCCAACGTAAGGCAACTAAGGTATCCAAGATTCCTACACCCCTAGATAGTCACTCATTATTAGTTTGGGTTAAGAGATCCGACTTGGTCGCTTTACAAGATAGGGTTTTTGATTCTCATTTGCTTTCACATGCTTCCTCCCTTGCAAAATCTAAAGGTTGAATGTGTTAGTTGTATTTGCATACTTTAGCTTTTATACTTCATGCTATATTATCATGCTAAATGTATGCTTGTTTAATCATCTTCTAGTCTATGCTTAATGCTTAATCACATGTTAGAATAATGATTTTGTTTATCTTTTGTATTATATTTCTTCCATCTTTGTTTGCATTAAATGAAAAATACAAAAAGATTTTTGTTTATCATTTGTGTTTTATTTTTTTTGGTAATTTAAGATTAATGAAAAATACATATGATTTTTGTTTGTCTTTTGAGTATATATTTTTATTTTTGGTTAAAAATTTCAAAAACTCAAAAAGATTTTTTGTATGTATTTTAGTTTGACACACTTTATGTGGCATATTCTTGTGTTAGAATCCCATCTTTTTTGCTCCCACGTGGTTAGAACTTTTGGTTTAGATTGTCAATTCTTATTATGTTCTTTACCATGCTTACATGGAGTAGTTGGATTTTGTGTTGATATAATGGATTCTATTTTTATATGCCTCTATTCACACATTCATGAGCTCTTTTGAAATTTATTTGTCACATGTTATATTTGAGCTTTGTGAGATGTTCTCCTACCAATCTTGTCATCTACATATTAGTGACCTAGGAGGACTAGTGCATGTCAAAATCCGTTGCACGTGAGATTTGTGAGATATAAAAAATAATAAATATAAAAGTGCACGGGGAAAGGCTCCGAAAGGATTTATTATCCTTTGCGAATAGTAAGCCACCGTTTGTTTGGACCTAAAAGAAATATGTGGTCCAAAGGCCTAAAAGAAAATATGACATTAAAAGAAAAATATTTGCCAAGGCCTACGTTTGATTGATATATTCATTCAAAATTAATATATGCTTATTGAGGGAGATTGGATGGTATATCAATGGTTTGCACAATGTCCGTTTATTCTAATTGTACTTTCAATGTCATGACTCTATTGGTTTGTATAATTATCAACATGCTAGGCTTGTATACATTGTGTATGTGTGTTCATTGAGTTCAATATATATTATCACATGAGGTTATATTCAAATGTGATGAAGTTTGCAATCAATTGAGAACTCCGTGAACATGTTTTAAGTGATTGGGTCTAAATTTAATTGTTGCTAGTTCACACCTCAACACTTTCGTTTTCATTTGACACATTTTTGCCATACGAGTGTGAAAATCTTATCTTATTTTGTGTCATTTGTGTGTTTATATCTATATATGTGTACTGGAGTCTATTTGGTATATATTATGTATACATATATTTGATATTTTTATTTGGTTTTTGCCTTGCTTTCTAGTCCATATATGCTTTAATTCATAATTAGTATTTATCTTGTTGCATTCCTTGTTGATATCACATGCTTAATACTTTATGTATCCTATTGGTATCATTTTCTTGCATCTTAGTTGGTATCCGTTATTATTTGTTGGATTAGTTGTAATTTTGTTACCCATGTGCTTTAATGTTCTCATCACTTTATGCACAATTGCATGTTTTTAGCTTGTTATCCCATTCTATTTATCCCTTGGTTAGTTTAGAGGGTGTATATGCTTTAATTGGGGATGATAAGTTAATTGTTAATTCTTTAGCCTTTGTCTATTCCTGAACAAAAAGGGGGGAGAATGATAGGGGGAGAAATGTTATTTATTCCTATTATAATCGTATCTTAGCTTAGGGGAGATTTATCTTAGGGGGGGACGTCTTTCTAAGTAGATCATTTGTTTGATAAAGGGGAGAATTAATTTAGGGGGAGTAATTAATTTATGCATTTAATATTCTTGATATTCTCTATGCGTTTAATGTGTTTGCTTAAATGTGCAGGAAATATATTCCAAGTGGCAACTTTCACCGGCAAAGATTTTGATCCTTGGGTTGTTTGAGTCAAGTATTGTATTTTATTTTGGGTGGGACATTTTTGTCAGTTTAGTAGAGCTTGACGGCCCTTTAGAATTTTTGTTAAGTTTTTGTCCCGGAATAGCCAAAAGAGGAGATTTGTAAGGACAAAAATTTCCAATTGAGTCCTTTGTAGTTTTGGCTCAATTCCAAACAAAAACGTTTGAGTCATAGGATAGAGTTTTTTATCATCCTTCAAGCCTATGACGTACTAAAGTTGAAGACGTAGCGGCCAAGTTTAAAGTTTCATCAAAATGTCGAGTTTAATGTGCCTCGTTTTTACGTCATCAACATGGTCCCATTGCTCATAAGGTATGAATGCATTTGAATATATATGTAGGAGCTTGGAACACTTTATATTGGGTGTAGTTTATTTAAAACTGTTGTTTATTTTCAGAATGATTTTATTAAAACTTTAAAATAAAGTATATAAAGTTTCTGGACTAAAAATCGATTTTTTTTAACTTTCTGGAAGTTCGTTCGAATTGTCGTTCGAACGAAGCTGCCAACGAGTTTTCCAAATGGCCACTGGAATGTCGTTCGAAGTATCGTTCGAACGAGAATGATGGTTCGAACAAAATATCCAACGAGATTTCTAACGAGTTCACACTAGAACTTCGTTAGAAGGCTCGTTCGAACGAGACTTTGTTCGAACGAAAATCTCGTTTGAACGTGATTTAGCGGGAACAGTTATTTGACAGTTTTGAGCAATTTTTCCCATGATTCCCACTTCTTTTCCCACAAACTTTTCACTTGAATATCTAAGTGAGGGAACTAAGTTTTCTAACTTAACTTTTTCATATTCCTCCATCTCCTAGAGAGAGTTTTGAGAGTTCAAGTTTCCAAGAAAAAGTTCATTGTTTAAAGTGTTAACTTTTCAAGAAAATCTTCCAAAAACACTTTTGTTTTCACCCATTGTTTATTAATTCCAAGCTTCCATATATATACTTTGCTTGGAGTGTTTGGCACCGATTTATCTCTACATCCGTTTGAAGATAAGTTTGGGGTTTCTTCTAAACCCCACAAAGAAGAAGAAGTTGTTTTTGCTGCGGCATTCTCATATGGTGAAAGACACCATATGTGGTTGACGGTTGCTTCCTAGTTCCTCATTGGTGAATTCCAAGGTTCCGGTGGAGTCCGGGATTGTCAACTAAGCGGAGGTCGGTACAAGAAGGAGCATCGGGGAGTCGAGTCGAGTGTTGTGAGTCTTTCGTGTCTTGTACTTGTAAAATACCATACTTAGTGGACTTATGGCTAGGGGCGTCCGATGTTGTTTCCCGTTTGTGGGTTTTTCCGCGTACATCGCGGCGTAGTGATTTATTGTTTATTTTATCTTTCGCAAAACTCACCTAGAACGCATGCTTAGGTAAGAAGATAAATTTGGTTTTAATCACTACTTAATTAATTTGGTGCTAAATTAAATTTGGGTTATGTGTAGTTAATTCAAGTCATTAATTTAATTTGTTAAAGTTTAGTTTGGCCTAATTTACTAAAATGAATTAAATATTTTGTTAGGCAAATTTCTAGGACTTGGGTTAATTAATTGTGTTTAAGTGAAATCAAATTAACATATGTGTGTGTTCCATCATATTTCACTTTGTTTAATTTTAATTTAGAAAAGAAATTAAAATTTGTGTATTTGTTTAATTGAACCATCATCTTCGTTTCCGCATCTCATAAAAGGAAATTAATCTTTTTATCGTAAGGAATTTAAAATTGGGAGCCTCGCACTTTTCACTGGTAATTTTGGTTTGATGATTTTTAAAGTTGGTATGGTATTAGTATGCTGCATTACCGACTAAACCGACCGAAAACTAGCCCAACTAAAGAGTGTCATTTTGTTTAGGTAAGAAATGTGGGAAAAACAGATTTATGTGAAAACAATTCTTCTATTACATGTTTATCTCTAACAAGTCCGTGGATCGATTTGAAGAATCTTACACATTCTCCTTCAAGTATCTCTAGCGAGGATCTAAATTGCAGGAAAATCAGATTTTCTAAATCAATTATATATTGTGGACGATTGGGGAAATCTTTGAATATTATCCATCCATTTGGGAAATCTTTTTTGAGGTGTTTTTTTCCACATTATCTAATATTTTTAATGGCGAGGAACAATGTAGTGAATTTCAAAGGGTATATAGGACTTGGAATAATTTATCCTAAGGGACATTCCAACACAACTTTATTCGTGAATATCAATTTAATAACTTCAATGCACGCACTAATAATAAGACACGTGGGTCATTACAACCCAAGTTTTAAAAAGCCTCAACAAATTTGGACTTATATAAGAGAGCTTTTGTTATCAGGCAAATCACCATATCTCAACAACCATGCAAAGACGCATTTATGGGCGTTCAACCGACCTGGAGATACTACCTCTGAACAAGGAGAGAGCTGTTGAAGCTGCTGCTGATATTCTGATATTCTGGGAGAACTGTTTCTCTTCTCGGTAACCCCTGTGTACTCGTAAATTGTTCTTTATGGTTCTCTGTGGAACTAGCTAAGACTGAGAACATTCACTTGTTTACTAGGCAAGTTTAAACCCAACATATAATGCCTTTGCTATCTCTAATTAATGGTTGACTCTTGGGGTGTCACTAGCCAACAATGAAGTATTACCACATTCATTATGTTCAATTATTTGCAATTAGTTTGTGATACACATAGATTAGGCTCACCAAAGCCCAAATTTAATTTAAGGTTGCAGGATTTGCTTTGGTTTATGAGGTGCAAAGAAGTTTCGAGGTGGAGGCTAGAAAGGAGGAACTTCGAAAGCAAGAAATGGAGGTGCTGAATTCAAGACTTCTGCATTTTTTACATTACTTCTATTTTATATATATTACATGTACATATTTATTTGATTGTGTGAAATTAATAAGTGTGTGTGTCTGTGTCACCAAAAAAAAAGGTTTAGTAAATATTTTTGTTTGTTCGTAGGGTATGAAGAAAAAGAACGACGATCTAGCTAAAGAAGTGGAGCTTCTTAAGCACAAGCTGGAAGATCTAGCAAAAGAGAAAAGTTTCCCCCGTATATTCAAGTTCTGGAATGCCCGGGCATGTGACGTTCAAAAGTCTGATAGATCCACTCTGGTGCCTTAAGCAAGTGCAAGATCATCTTATAGGAACCCGGCATCTAGGGCTCGAATTTTTTTATGTTAATACACATTGAGGGACATTTTGACCAAATTTCCACAAGGCCTTGCAAATTTTAAAAAATTGAGGGTGGCGTCATAGAGTTAATTTGTTTGTTCGATTCTTCCCTGGCCAAATTCTATATTTGGACTCTGAAACTTATGTGAGTTATGTAGACTGAAGTTTATTTATCTCCATTGAACACGCTGAATTTGTTTTGAATTCTTAAACTTAATTTGTGCTCATGACAATTTTGGGAGAACTTTCAACCCTTACAGGGATTTTTTTACTGTTTTTTAATTGGGAACACTGAAACCTCCACGACTCGATAATTTGTTTTCTCAAATAGTGGATGCATAAAAAATATTGTGGCTTTATGCTTTAGAGAGAGAGCTGGTCAGCTAACATGGTGTTAGGAGAGCAAGGTATTCGTGCATTCGAATTGAGATTGATGCAAAACTAGTATTAATTTGAACTTCTATGAAGTTCGGTTCTACTTTTACTGCATGAATTCCACTAGAAAGACAGCACCCGCAGAGGGTAAGTAGACTCGTATACGCTGAGAGGATTTCAAAGCAGAGAAATATCACCCTTTATGCAATTATGTAGAATTAATCATCAAGCCGCGTTTACTACAAAACAGGTTTCTCAGATGCCAATTGAATTAATAAAACTTGCGTTCACAAACTCCAACTATGTCATATACAAAATGATGGTGATTATTGTATGAAGAGGACAAATAAAACTAACTGTTGAAAGAACCATTTACAGAAAGGCGTGCGTGCTCAGGTACTAAGCGAGTAGCCGTATTTTCAGTCAAGTTCCAGCACAACTTTGCCAATAATTCGCCTTTTATCTTTGGCATCATGGGCCTCTCTCACCTCTGTAATGGGAAATGTTTTCTCCACAGGTATTTTCAACTTCCCAGCCTCAGATAGCCTTCGGATCTCATCTAATCCTTCTGCGTCCGCCCTCATATATGTCCACCAATATTCTGCAGAATTCAATTAACAGGGATACATTGGCAGTCAGATTAAGTAAGAAGCAGTGTCTAAGTATATTATCTTTATTGCACACCACTTTAACAGAACGAGAATAATATACCATCTGAATAGAGATATTTTGACTTAAGTTTTGACTCTTGTAGGGGTATATTTGTCTTTATGGCATGCTTCTTTAACATAACGAGTGAAGTGAAACGAATCGGTAGGATATGGGGGTAAAGTGTCGAGAAACATAGTTTAGAGGGCAACCTGTTAACCCGGTAAACATCAAGGGGATATAAGGGAATTTACCTGAATAAAAAATAAATAAAAGCTTCCAACTTGTTACAAGGAGAATTCTAGTTTCGACAACAGCAGACTTCTAAACCAATTTATTAGTCAACTGACTTCTGAAATAACCAGTATGGCAGTACTATAATACTAGAATGGCAGGACTATATATCGAAGTTCCACACAATGACAAACATGTACTCCTGATATTAATAGCAGAATATACCATAATTACACTTATCATGTGAGAAGGCTTAAATACACAGTTTCCTCGTCATTTGGATTAGGATAATTACCCTGCCTCTGTACATGAGAGATGTTTTGGTAACTTATTTCCCCTCCGTTATTCAACTGTCAGCTAACTGAAAGAACTTTGCTGGAATGACTATATAACTTTTTTGAGCCTAAAAAAATCATAAATTAAATAGAGAAAAGTTATTATCACGGTCTTTTCCCTTGGGTCAAATATATTTGGAGAGCTCTGCTTTTAAAATTAAGGATTTTGCTTGATTGATGGCAATCAAGAGACTGAATACCAATGATTTGTTGCAGGTGTAAAGGCATTATACAATGTTCTCCCCAGATTGCATAACGTGTAAACAGTCCAAAAGAAAGATGGTAAGTTGATTTCGCATTGTCCCAGTCCTCAGCGTGTGTTAATTTGGTAGAGCGAGCGATCACTAATGGAGGAGGGAAGTGAAAATCGGCAACTTTGAGGCGGTAGGAATGGTAATGTTATCCCCTCATTCGAAACGGGTCCTCCCAGTGTAATTACTAACAAACAATGTGTGCACAACACACGTGAAACGCAATAGAAAAGCTGGAATTCTTCCTCGAAACTTACCACCGTATGAATAATGGCATACCTTCACAGAACAAGGATGGCCGCCCCAATTACCAAAAGAAGCACCAATAAGAAAGTCTTTTTACACTGAACGATGAAATCACAAGCACACTACAGGCCTCAAACTCATCCCAAACTGGATCATATGACTGAAAAATTAGACCACAAACACAGAAAGAAACTACCTCCAAATACATAACCCAAATAGGCATCTACACTTCAGAAATTGGGAAGAAGTCACCATTATCAAACACCGCATTATCCCTGAACTTGATATGCATGATCCACACTTCATCAAAAATAACAAAAAAAATCACGAGGAAGGGTACTAAACACTCTAAACCTCAGCTGGCCCCGGAATGAATTTTCTGGTAGATGGTTTTTTACGCCACCAGGTGAGATATTTACAATGTCCCCTCCTTGACAGGTGCGGTGCTGAAAACTTCTTCAATCCCGCAGATTGAACGAGCATGAGCGTGGGAGATCAAATCCGGTAACTAATATTACCACCAACTCGGTGTTGCCGGATCTTATTTGTAATAATTATACGGTGCGTTTATATTTAAACTATGTAGGGTACTTACGTAATATCTAAAACTTACTAATATAAATAGAAAGTGATGGGGAGAATGAAGGTATTCATTTATTCATTTCCTCTTGGCTGATTTCTCTCTTCTTCTCTTATCTTCATCTTCCTTTATTATGTAACTTGATTATCTCATAAATCTAATATGGTATGAGAGCGTGGTGTGTAAAGTTCTAAGGCAAGTAGTACAAACCCTAGTTTGTGTGTAGAGTTTGGAGATATTTAAAGATGAGAGTTGTTTTTCTACGATGTGTTCAAATCGCTATGTTCCAATCAGTTTTCTCGTCTTTGTTCTTCGCGATTGAGGTATATGTGTTACTCCGCTGTTTTTTGTAGTTCATGAAGCAGATATGAATTGCTCCGCTATTTTTTAGGGTTTGTATGTAGTTTCAGACTCTACCATATAAGTCGTTTTGTGCTAGAGAGGTAGTTCTCTACACAGTTTTTGAGGAGTATATAACCCAAAAATCATTTTAAAACATATTTGGTTCATAGGTGAGCTCCAGAGGAGCTGGGTCTTCATTTAGTCTGACTCCAATAATGGGTGGTAACAATGATTATCATTCAGGCCTGTGTATCAATATTGTAAGGTTGGATGAGACAAATTATATGCAGTGGATTGAATCAGCACGTATGCATATCACAAGTAGAATAATGATTGAACATATTAATGGAATTGCCACCTACCCGTCCACGAATGACCCTAAGTTCAAAGAATGGAATGCTAAAAATACGTTAGTTATGACGTGGTTGTTACAGTCAATGCAATCACAAATTAGAAAAGGATTCTTGTTTGTAAAAATTGCCAAAGAGTTATGGGGTAATTTTACTAAGCTGTATGAGATCCAACAAGAGATTGCAAAATTCAAGCAAAATGATCTTTCTCTTGCTACCTATTACCATACTCTGCGTGGCAAGTGGAAAGAGGTTGACCACTACCAAGACTATATACCAGTTTGTGCAACGGATGTTAAAGCATTTCGGGCTATGATAGAACGGAATCGCATCTATGAGTTCTTGGGTGGTCAGCAACCACAGTATAAGCATGTCAGGGTGAAAGTGTTGGGAAGATATCATGCTCCTATTTTTTCCTATATCCAAACTGAGAAAAGTCAAAAGAAAGTCACGAGTCCAAAGTCTAAGCCAGGAGTGTCATTATCTGAGAGGACTACTCTCACTACCCAACAATGGAATAGACCATCACCCAAAGAGTGGGAAAGTGTGACCACAGTGGACGTACTCGTCATACTAGGAAAACCTGCTGGAATTTTCATGGCCAACCTCCTGCAACTCAGTCAAATGCTAAGCCTCGGTTTACCCCATTTCGTGGTCCATCTGCAGCTCATACAACAGTTAATGAGCCTCCAGCACCTACTGGTCATATCCTTTCCGAGCCACAACAATTCATCGAGAAAGATGCTTTGTATCTCTGACAGATATTAACTCAACTTGATTCTTATCACTTCTAATCTAATTTTTCTCGCATGGGTACTTCTCATTCGGCAAATCATGTTTCCGTTTCATCTGATACGCTTCCTTGGATCACTGATTCATGGGCTACTGATCATATGACTGGTATGACATTCGATTTTTCTCCTACAATGTGTGTTCTGGAAGGGATAAGATTATAGTGGCGGATGGGTATTGCGGGGAAGGACACAATTCTTGTATCTTCTAATATTACCCTATCATTTGTTCTTTATGCTCCAAAGCTTACCAATAATATTCTCTCTGTCAGTCACATTACCAAAAGCTTGAATTGTAGTATAATCTTTTTTCCGTCTCATTATCTCTTTCAGAATTTGAACACGGGGAAGACGATTGGGAGTGGACGTGAAGACAATGGCTTGTATTTGTTGGACACGAGACCATCTTCTTATGTTGCAAATCAAACTAGCATTAGGGATAGTAGCAACAATAAAGATTTGTTGATACGACAGCATAATAGACTAAGACATTTACCTATTCCTGTTTTGAAACGTGTACTCCCTAAATTTACATCTGTTGCATCTTTTGAGCTAAATTGTGAAGCATGTGTTCTCAATAAACAATGTCGTGTTTCCTATCCTACTAGGCTATTAGTATTAATGAAACTACAACTCCATTAAAGCTTGTTCATTCTGATGTGTGGGGTCCTGAAGCAACTACTTCATTACTTGGTTTTAGATATTTTTTGTGTTTGTTGATGACTTTAGTATTTATACTTAACTTTATCTTATGGAAACTAAAAGTGAAGTTCATTCTATTTTTCAAACATTCCATAAGATGGTGTGTAATCAGCTTGGGTGTCCCTTAAGATCCTTCGATCCGATAATGGAGGAAAATTTATGTATGGTGGCCTTGCCTCCTTTTTTGTTGATAATAGGATTGTCCATCAAACATCATGTGTTGATACCCCACATCAAAATGGTGTAGCTGAAAGAAAATATCGTCATATTACAGATGTGTGTCATTTCCTTCTCAAAGGTATGGGAGTACCTAAATCATATTGGGTTGATGCAACGTTAATCATGACGTATTTAATCAATCGCATGCCCTCTTAGATTCTCGACTATCAATCACCGGTCTCTTTTCCAACCTCACTCCCCTTTGTCCACTACTACCCCCAAAGTGTTTGATTGTGTTTATTATGTTCACATACATCATCGGAAGGACAAAATGGATCCAAAGGCAGTCCAATGTGTGTTTCTTAGGAATTCTACCACTCAAAAGGGGTATCGGCGTTATAATCCTACTACCCGCCGTCGGTTTATCTCCATGGATGTCACATTCTTTGAGTACGTTCCTTTTTTCCCCTTACTACTCAAGATTCTCTACAAGGGGATATTATAAGTATAGAGAACCCATGTCCTATTCCATTACTCGTTCCTACGCAGGGGAATTTCCTAATCAAGGGGAACCTTTGGCTGCTCAGGGAGAGCCTATGCCAATTACTACTGACACTAATGATTTGCAGCAGGCAAATGAGATACTTGTATATACTAGGAGAGAAAAATAAATCATTCTCTCGCCCCGAGACCAAGAAATCTCCCTCGATCCTGGTAATCCCTCACTCGATCTTGATGTCCCTATTACTCTTCGTAAGGGTGTTCGTGATTGCACGAAACATCCTATATCTCAATTTGTATCCTATGATGTCTTATCTCCTACATATCATGCTTTAACTTCTTCTATATCATCTGTTTCTATTCCTTCTAATATTTCAGATGCCCTTAGTCAAAACTAGTGGAAGGAAGCCAAGTTTGAAGAAATGAAGACCCTTGAGAAGAATAATACCTGGAATATTGTTCCATTGTCCTAAGGAAAAAAAACAGTAGGCTGCAAATAGGTATACACAGAGTTAAGTTTTAGGTTTATGGAAAAATTGAGAGATATAAAGCACGATAAGGTGCAAAGGGCTTCACTCAAATCTATGGAATTGATTATCAGGAGACGTTTCCTCCTGTTGCCAAGATGAACTCCAGACGAGTTTTTCTCTCCTTGGCAGCTAATTTGTCTTGGCCTTTGCATCAGTTGTATGTAAAGAACGCCTTTCCTCGTGGTGATTTGGAGGAAGAAGTGTATATGATGATGCCTTCTAGTTTCAAGCTTGCTGATGGATACGATTTAGTGTGCAAAGTAAACAAGGCCCTGTAGAGGCTTAAGCAGTCTCCACGTGCTTGGTTTGAGAGGTTCAGCACTTCTGTGAAGAGAGTAGAGTACACACAGAGTTAGACGGATCATACAATTTTCATCAAAAGGCACCAAAAATGCACCACTACCCTTATTGTATTACCGAAGATGATACGAAAGAGATACAAGCAATGAAGACATTCTTGGAAACAGAGTTTGAGGTTAAAGACTTTGGATTATTGAGATACTTCCATGACATCGAAGTGTGCAGATCCAAGAAAGGAGTATTTAATTCTCAACAGAAGTATGTGTTAGATATGTTGGCTGAAACGAGTAAACTTGGAGTTAAGCATGTTGATACCCCCATTGAGCATAACCATAAGCTCAATGATACGGATGGGGTGCCATTAATTGATGTGGGAAGATTTCAACGTTGGTTAGGAGATTTATTTACATTTCTCTTACGTGTCCGGATAATGCTTATGTTGTTAGTGTGATATGTCAGTTTATGCATGATCCAAGAACACCACATCTAGAAGTTCGTATCATGTCCTCCGATACCTCAAGAGTTCCCCTGGGAAGGAAACATTGTTTGGCAGCATGGTCACTTACGTGTTGAAGCTTACACTAATGTTGATTGGGCAGGGTCTGTCATCGATCGGCGATTCACATCGGGATATTGCACCATTGTTAGGAGGTAATTTTGTTTCATGACGAAACAAGAAACAGTCTGTAGTTGCTAGATCTAGTGCAGAAACTGAGTTCAGATTCATGGCACATGGAGCGTGCGAGTTGATGTGGCTACGGATCATATTCAATGAGTTGGGTTACTCTGTTCGTGAGCCAATGAATTTATATTATGACAATAAAATCGCCATTAGTATTGCACACAATACAGTCCAACATGACAGGACAACGCACATTGAAGTTGATCGACATTTTATTAAGGAGATGCTTCGTCTTGGATTGAATTGTACTCCATATGTCAGCATGACTGATCAAGTGGGCAAAAAAACTTATTTTGAGCTGATTTTTTTTATATGGATCCCTTGAAATATTTAAATACCACACAAAAAAACTCAACTCAATATTTTTTTTAATATTTAAAAAAAATAGGTTTGCACCAACATGTATACTTGGTATGTATGAGAGTCGCTCTCATATATAGACAGGCTCCAGTACATACCAAGTATACTTACCTATTTTTTTTAAATAGTGAAAAGGGTGTGAGCAAACCTTATTTGCAATATTTGTTGGTCAAGCTGAACATGGTAGATATCTTTGCACCACCTTGAGGGGGGGTGTTGTCGATTCTTATTTGTAATAATTATACGGTGTGTCATGTTATATTTAAACTATGCAGAGTACTTCTGTAATATCTTAAACTTAATATAAATAGAAAGTGATGGGGAGAATGAAGGTATTCATTCATTCATTTCCTCTTGGTTGATTTATCTCCTCTCTCTTCTTCTTCTCTTCATCTTCCTTTTTATGTAAATTGATTATCTCATAAATCTAACACTCGGATATTGGGCATGAGATTTATATCATAACAAGATTTCCCGCAACAATATTTGATGGAAATGGTCCAATTTTACATCTGAAATTTGTTATATACTCTTGCATATGCACCATTATTATATTTCCTACTTGAAATGTTGGCATCGTGCTAACAAAGGCTGGAGGCATTATCGCAGGGGCTCGCGGTGACAGTTATTTTGGCAACAAGGGGCTCACATTCATCACATAGGGGGGCGTGACCAGTCTATTCTTGGTCAACCCTAAGGGAGACCACCCTCAATATTCGCAAGGGTAAGTATATATACTCGTTGTATCATGTAAACAGTGTCAATGGAACACAAAGAAATTACACTCAAAACAAGAATTAATACTCAAAATATCTATTAGGGGGGTCGTTTGGTTGCAAAGTGGGCAAATGGCTAGGATGGTAAAATTTTCCATGGCAAAAAGGTTAGGGTTGTTTGATAACATCAATTTTTCAGGTGGCAAAAGGGAGAAGTTTGATAGAATTAATGATAAAAGTGGCAAATGTAAACAGACTGATATATAAAAAAAATGGTTTTTAACCAAAAAAAAAAACAATTCTTAACAAAAAAAATAATTGTTAAAAAAAAAAATTTAACAAAAAAACATTTTGTAATGAAGAAAAAAAAACGGTTCTTAAAAAAATAGTTTTTAACAATAAAAACAGTTTATAATGAGGTAAAAAAATGGTTTTTAGCAAGGACAAATTTTCAATTGAGTCAATTTATAAGTGTTGGCTTAATTCCGGACAAAACTATTTGAGTCATAGGATAGAAGTTTGTGATCTTTCAAGTCTATGACATTTGAGTTGAAGACGTAGCGGCCAAATCTAACGAGATCACATCATATGTTGCGTTTCGTGCCTTGTGTCGTCATCAACTTTCCAAGGATCTCTCAGGTATGAATGCATATGCTATATTGAGACTTGAAAATTATTAAATGTTAGAATTTTTGTCCAAAAAAAAAAAATTTAATTCATACTATCTAATGATTTTGTTCTTGAACACCTTACACTAAAAAAATCATAACTAATTAAAAAAAAAATCAGAAAAATGTGAAACTGGCGGCCACGCGTTCGTATCAAAAATATCTAGATTCATGGCCTGAAATCTCGTTTGAACAACCTCGTTCAAACGAGATTCAAATGTCGTTCGAACGACGATCCTTCAAACGAGATGACTTCTTATCGTTGTTTTCTCGTTCGATTTGTCGTTCAAATGACCCTGGAATGGCATTCGAACGACCGGATAGTTTTTTGTGTGAAAATGGCAGTTTTCCTATTGTAACTTCCTACTACTTTTGCCACCAGTTTATGTAGTGCGGAGTTGACATTTTTGCAAGACTTTTTTCAACTTATAAAGAGAGAAACCTTTAAGAAAAGTCCCTTGAGTTTTTGTGAGTCTTTAATGGTTTAATCTTCAAAACAAAAATCAAGTTTTACACCCAATTGTTTATGATCCAAGTTTCTCCATATTATATGTTTTGAGATCATTATTTTGGCACCGCGTTTTATTCTCTACACCATAGAGATCGTTTCTTATGGAGGATTCCATGTTCGTGAATTTTCATACCGTGGACTCCGTGTGCGTGACGGTAGCTTTACCCCATCGGTGGACTCCGAGACGTAGGTGGACTTTTACGTTGTCACTGTTTTATGCTTGTTTTTCGGTGTCACCTCGACGACATTGCCTTGGTTCACTGGTATCGGTGGGCATCACAAGGAAGATGTTTCCTTTAAAATGGGATGGTTATCCGAATGTGTGATTACCCTCGTGGGGGGATGCGATTTCCTAGCATCCCCTCGAAACTGAGATGCGTTCATGCGATCTGAGATTACATGTTCCAATCGCTTTGGGGTTGAGATGCGTTCGGGCGATCTCCCTTGTCCTGTCCCGCGCCGGTAATCCAACGTGTTCTAGATTCCTCCAATCGAAACATGCGCGCAGAACAAAGTACCTCTACATGCCACGTTCTTCGTTCACTAGAACACAAGGGATTACAAGGCGGGAGGATGGGCAGGCAAGTGAGGAATTTTTACTAAAGAGCGGGTTTATCGTTGCCCCGTTTGCTATGTGCACGGTAGGCCTGCGCCTTTGAAACACAAACGACTCTCGGCAACGGATATCTCGGCTCTCGCAACTTGGAGCTCTCGATTCCGTGATGCGGCTCAACGGAGCAGCCGCACCGTCCTACCTATTTAAAGTTTGAGAATAGATCAAGGGCGTTGCGCCCCCGATGCCTCTAATCATTGGCTTTACCCAAAGTGGTCACCTAAGGCTGAGGAAGTTCGGGAAAAGCCATCGTGGAATTAGCTTCTTAGAAATAATTCGAGTTGTCCAAGTTAAGTCGGCAGGCAGGTAGAGGTTGAAGGAACGAAGAGCGTCGAGTCGTTGCGTAAGTATTCTGTTGTGTCCTTTTGTAATTTCGTACTTACCGGACTTGTGGCTGAGCCATCCGAGGTTTTTCCCGTTGTGGGTTTTCCTCGTACATCGGCGCGTTGTGGTTGCATTTATTTTATCTTGCAAACTCATCTAGATGCATGCTTAGGATTAACAAGATAAAAACTTGGTTTAACCGCAAAAATGGTGTAATTGGTTAAATTAAATTGGATAGTTTTGGTTTACTTTAATTCAAGTCGGAATCATTAATTTGGTAAAATTCATGTTTGGTCTGATTTTCATAATTTAGAACTTGAATTGAAGCTTTGTCTAAGAAGTACAAATTTAATTATTTTGAAGAAATTTTAATCTTGAATTTTTCGAGAACCATCACCTAGCATATTAGTATATTCATAAGAATTTCCGCATTTCTAGCAAGTGGTATCAGAGCATATAATTTAAGAAAATCACATTCTCATTTTTTAAGCAAAACAATTTGTAACAAAAAAACATTTTAAAACAATTGTTTTTAGCCCAAAAGTGAAACGATTATAACACAAAAAATTAGTTTTAAAAAAAAATACAGTTTTATCACAAAAACAAATTTAGCCCAAAAGTGAAACAATTTTAACTGGGGAAAAAAACAGTTTTTAATGAAAAACAAATTTTAACAATTAAAAAACAGTTTTGACAGAAATAAAACAGGTTTTTAACGAAAAACAGTTTTTAGTGAAAAACTATTTTTTTAGAAAAACAGTTTTAACACAAAAAACAGCATTTAGTGAAAAACAGTTTTTAAAAAAAAGTTTTTAGCCCCCCAAAAAAACAGTTATAACAAAAAATAAAAAACAATTTAAAAAACAGTTTTTGAATAAAAACAAATTTTAACAATAAAAAACAGTTTGAACAAAATTAAAACAGTTTTTTTTACGAAAAACAGTTTTTAGTGAAAAAACTATTGTTTTAGAAAAACATTTTTAACAAAAAAAACAGCTTTTAGCCCCGGAAAAAAAGTTATAACGAAAAATAAAAAACATTTAAAAAAACAGTAATAAAAATAAGAAAAAAAGAAAAACAAGTTTAAAAAAAATAATTTTTATAGGGATGGCAAATTTGTGGGAAAACTTTGCCATCATGTATAGGTAGGCAAAATTTGCCCATATATTTGCCAAAAGAAAAGCAAAACATGCAGTTGGACATGATATCCATGCAAAATCTACCATGGAAAATAAGGACTATCAAACATACAAAATGGTGAGTAAAACCTTCATTTACCGCCATTTGTTGCGGCAAATGTGGCATATCAAACGGACCCTTAGAGAAATGGTCTCCCCAAATTGGGTCTAAAGGAAGGATCTAGAAAGGGAGGGCTCATTACTTGCTCATTAAGGATTGCTAGAATTATGCGATGTCATGGGTGACATCACTATAGTACCCACCATGACATCACATGGCCTAGAACATTCTTACATAACACCTATTCTAACCCTTACCAGACTAATAATTAAAAAGGAAAATTACAATAACAATAAGTAGAAATGCCGAAAATGTCTTAGTATACAATTCACATCACAATCCCCCACTTAAAACCAAGCTCGTCCTGGAGCTTTTAAAATTGGAGCCGAGTGAAAAGTTCCAAATATGTGCCGAAGAGAGGAAAAATTTTGGAGTCCCAAAAATAAATTTGCCAAAATTTTATCATCCAAAAATTCCTCCAACGCTTGGGCCAGAAACAGAATTTCAGCTGTCAAAATCAATATATTTGGGCCCAAGTTAAAACAGACGTATCTTTGTTGGGCCAAAGTAGAGCAACCCAATTCCTCTTTATTAACATAACCCAACTCACTTCCTTGTCTTTTTAACAAGCAGCCCAGATAAGAGAAAAGAAACAAGACAATTGATGCCCAGGCTGACCTAACATGGACAGGCCCAACCCAAAACCTCGTCTCATCATTTCTGTGATGTGAATTGTATTTCAGGGCATTTCTGTATTTTCTTATTTTTGTTATTGTAATTTTCCTTTTCTGAATTGAACCCAGATGCACCTGGGTCATATTTGTGGTGCGCCCAACTACAGCCCTTAAGGCTCAATTTCACTTCCATCGCTGCCTTGATTTGGGGCCTTTGTGGGATATTTCCCGTTAGATTCAAGGCTGCGCTTTGTTAGACAGATTTCTGGCCAGAATTGGGGACAAACTGCCATGGAGGCTGCAACTAAGTCATGGTAACACAGCGTGGCCATGCGGTCGTTGGAGAATCCGACGACGCCGAAGGGAAAAGCTGGACAAGGGCTGTTTCAGCCACTCTTTCTTCTTTTTCTGGGTTTTCACAAAGGGAGGTCTGGTGGGAATAGGCTAGGGCCAGAAAATGGGCGGGTCTGGGCGGATTTGGTTGGGTCGTTAACGGGTTAGAGTCAGATACAAGTGGGTTAATAGTGGATTGATGGTTGTTGCGGGTCGGATTAACCGCCGACCCGTTTTCTCATTCAAATTTTTTAATTAGAAATCCCTAGTTTATATGAGTAGGAAGAATAGCAGATCATTTCTCAACCCACCTAAACCCGCAAATAACCGGTGAGTTTTTAGTGATCCAAATGCTACCCGCCTGAACAAAACATGGTGGTATCCATTCTCACTCATTGCGGGTAGAAATGGGTGGACGATATTGTTTGGGCCCATTTTGTCAGTCCTAGATTAGGGTTGCACCACTATGGCGGTGGAACAGTAGTTAGGAAGGGTGGTGATGGGTATAGGCTGAGAAGGTGCTCAACTTTTTCCATGAGGTAGGCAATTGATTCCTCCATTTGGATGATACAACGCTCGGCTTGGGTGTCACTTTGGCGCCGTTACTATAGTGTTTACGATTTCCTACAAAACAATAACGGGTGGAGCGCCAAGGCTCTGATACTATTTTATGTAAATGGTGTCAATGGCACTCAAAGAAATTACACTCAAAATCTCTATTAAATGAATGGTATGACCAAGTGGGGTATTACACTATTTATAGGCCAAAAAGAAGGATCTAGAATCACTAAAGGTCCTCCTCACATGACCTAGAACATTTTTATTTACATAATACCTATTCTAACCATTACTAGACCTTCAAACTACAACTAAAAATTAAAAAGGAAAACTACAATAACAAAAATAAGAAAATGCTGAAAATACCCTAAAATACAATTCACATCAATACCAACCCATTATTTGAATAGTAAGAGTGCAACAATATAACAGGATTAAGTTACCCATCACCGCTCCTCTCATTTTTCCATAACATGGATGCTATTAGTTAGCAAAGCTTACCAATTTATAAAATAACATGAGGCAATTAATGTTAGAATTGGAAAATTAAGCAAGTCAATCCTACATTTAGTTTAACTTGAGATAGATATTTATTCATCGTATTCCTGATAAAAAAACTTGATTTGCCACAAACCGCTTATGCATATTCTATGAGAAAATTGGCAATGGATCTCTTTCTTCAGTAATAAGGCTGGCGTGAGTTGGGTGCTATGTACCTAGCTCTTAAGTCTCAACTATCTACCTAATAGTAAGATTGTAACAACCACAAATATTAGCATACATGATTATTCCTGTTCAATCTTAAGGTGCATAAAGTAATCACTCCATAAGAAAATATATATTCATGTTACGAAACAATAAGTATATCCTACATATTGAGTCTAACATGATATATGCATTCATTCATCTAATTTCTGACAAAGAATCGGTCAAAATATTGTGATATTAGATATTTATGCACCTATTCCATGTGAATATTGGTATTGCAACTGTTTCTTCAGTAAGATAGCTGTAGCTGTAGGAAGGCCGATGGCTACTCCATACCGATCAGTCAATGATGCAGCCTCCCCCTAGAGCCAAAGGCAATAAAAAAAATTACAAATGGAAGTATTAGTGCCCCACCTACCCTTTTCTTCAAAGATCCGAAAATTCTCTCGACGTGAAAAATATCTCAAGAAGCATCAATCGTTCTTACTTGCAATGTCATATAGTGACCACCTCTCTTCAAAAGATTAATGCCTACTCTTTCGGTTTCTGGTACACCTATTGTGTCCAACACAGCATCGAATTGCCCTTTAATTGCTACTTCAAGATCCTGTAAATCGAGAAAATGTAAGAGTGAGCCAAAACTGAATAAGATTGAATGGGTTATAAAATTGAACTCATGACATCACGAATAAAAAAACATATTCGACTCATGACGTCATCACCTCAGAAGTATAATCAACAGCCTGCTCAGCACCAGCTGCCAAAAGCTGATCTATACTTTCACTTCCGCACGTAGTTGAAACATGGCAACCTGCAGCCACTGAAAGCTGAATTGCAGAGGAACCTACTGCTCCTCCTCCACCGATCACTAACACCCTTTGCCTGTATACATTTGCAATCATGTGACAATAACAAATAAGTTTTTCACAAAAAAATTATAGCTTTTCAAATTCTAGGATCTCGTATTCATTCCCTGACGAATATTAATACAATAAAAAACCATACCACAACCCTTTAGGATCATTACTCGGAATCTTTTTTCACCATGCATCTTTTTAAAGTCAAATCTTCGTACTTCTTTCTTGGGTGTTTTTGACTTTAATACGTCCACAATTACCTTGTTTTAAGTTCGGTACCTTTAACTAATTTTTATTGACTTCAACTAATGTTTATTGACTTCAGTACAATTTTCATCGCTAAGTGTAAAAAAATCGTAGCAAAAAGTGGTATGTGGACAAAAAATGTCGTCAAAATAAAATTAGTGAAAGGTACCAAACTCAAAACGAGGTAATTATGGACGTATTTAAGTCCCAAAAAAAACTTCTTTCTTTTACAGCATTTAATAAGAAAAGTGATACTGGCTGCGAGACTCAAATAATAAACTACTGTATAATCCATGTAATATAAAGTGTGTGTGTGTCAACCAGGAAGAGGAAAGGTAAGGGAGGAGTGTTAAGAAGACTAAAAACAGAAAGTGAAAACAGTACCCATTCGCAAAAGAATTCTGAGAATTACATGATTCAGTGATTTGTTATTTCTTCTGACGCCTTTATTTCAAAGGTGACAGTTCTTTACCACGAATAAATATTATTAGTAGAATGGGCATAATTTATATTTACATTTGATTGTTTGCTTGAGCTTAGCAAAGAGAAAAATCAAACATAATATATCTTCAGAGAATTTTAATATGTTTACTTTATTACAGCGTATCTCATTGACGAAATTATTCGCTTTCATAAATCCACCATTTTAAGGTGGCAAGTTCATTAAACTATGTATGAGCAATGCTTTATGCAACTGTCCTGCCAAATTCTTTAAGAAACAAAATGGAATTAGGACATCAGAACAACCAGAAAAAGAATTACAATAGTAAATATTACCGTAGTAGAGAAGCAATTGGCATATAGACGGTGAGTTCCAAATGTATATATCTATTAATGTACATATGCTTATTAATTTTCCTGAGCAGAAAGTTGATGTACGAGAATTACAAACATACCCCTCAGCTATCCTAGCAGTACTTTTCAAAGCACGCCATGCAGTCAGGGCAGCAAACGGAATGGCACTTGCTTCCTGTGGGACCACAGAAATTCATTAAACCATGTTTTGACACAACATATCTTTCAAAATAATACAAGGGAAATCAAAGGAAAAGACCTCTATTTTTTGTGGGGGGCAATTAAGGACTCTAAATGATTACACGTGCGACCTATGAAAACCTGACGAATATAAAATCTATGAAGCATGGACACCGTAAATGATTGCAACACAATATACACACGCCAATAGGGACAAAGTAGTATAAGGACACATTGTCAATAAAAAACTAGATTTTTTACATTTAAAGTATGAGCACTAAATATATATGAAAAACAAGGAAGGACAAGGCAGAGATCGCAGACCCTGATGAGAGGGAACGTGTGGCCTGTGTAGTGCAGAGATTATTGCTAGCCCCAAGGAAGGACAACATATTCAAAACTCGTTGCACAATCAACAAGAAAGTGTGCAACGTAATAATGGACAATGGAAGCGGCGAAAATATTGTGTCCAAAGCACTGATTAAGGCTGTATAGTTGCAGACCGAGAAACACCCATCGTCGTATGGAATCGGTTGGATCAAGAAAGGATCAGAACTACGTGTGACAGAGGTATGCCGAGTTCCTTTCTTAATTAGAAAGCACTATAAAGATGAGATTATCTGCAATGTCATAGACATGGATGCTTTTCATCTACTATTTGGGAAGTCGTGGCAATATGACGTAGACGCCACCCACAAGGGCAAAGATAACACGTACTAATTTGTGTGGTATCAGAAAAAGGTTGTCCTTGTTCCAACTAATGAAAGAGAAACTGTACCCAATGGTTCTAAATGGAAGGGGCAGACTTTCCTAACGTTGGAGGAGAAAGAGTTTCGGGAGTTGATAAACGAAGAGAAAGAGGGAATAACAATGGTTGTGTGAAGGGAGAGATTGGAGAAGCTACACCAATCCCTGAGATTCTGCAACCAATTATGGCAGAATTTCAGGATCCGATTCCTGCAGAAATACCAGATCACTTGCCACCAATGCGTGACATACAACACCTATTAATTTGGTGTCCGAGGCCAGTCTACCGAACTTATGTTGAAGAGTTGTTACAAAAAGGAGGAAAGTACAAGTCCTTAAGTTGTCCCCGCTTTGTTGGTGCCAAAGGACATAAGCTGGAGGATGTGCGGGGATAGTCGTGCCATCAACAAGAACACAATGAAATACAGATTTTCGATCCCACGATTCAATGGCATACTAGATATGCTGGAAGGATCTAAGGTCTTTACCAAAAATAGACCTACGTAGTGGTTATCACCAGATTTGGATCCGGCCTGAAAATGAATGGAAGACAGCCTTTAAAACCAAACAAGGATTGTACGAGTGGATGGTAATGTCGTTCGGGTTGTGAAATGCTCTCAGTACCTTCATGCAACTTATGAATCAGGTGCTCAAACCATTCATCGGTAAATTCGTCGTCATTTATTTCGACGACATTTTGGTATATGGTCGTAATGAGGCGGATCATATGGGGCATTTGAGAGAGATTTTGTTGATTTTGCATACCCACAAGCTGTATATAAACTTGAAAAATTGCAGTTTTATGACAAGCCGATTGTTGTTTTTGGCTTTGTTGTGGGGTCGAATGGCATTCAGGTTGATAAAGAAAAGGTACGAGCCATAAGAGATTGGCCCACGCCTAAGACAGTAACCGACGTACGTAATTTTCATGGGCTTGCAACGTTCTATCGTAGGTTTATCAGAAATTTCAGCACCATAGCTGCACCGGTGACTTCCTTTATGAAGAAGGGATAGTTCAAGTGGGAGCGGAGCAGGAGGCTAGCTTTGTGTTACTAAAGGAAAAGCTTTGTTCTGCTCAGTATTTGCCCTACCAAACTTTGATAAACTATTTGAGGTTGAATGTAATGCCTCAATTATAGGGATTGGGGTTGTTATGTCTCATAAAGAAGGCCAATTGAGTATTTCAGTGAGAAGATAAATGAGGCGGGGAGGCAATGGACCACTTATGAGTTGGAATTCTTTGTTATGTTTCATGCCTTACGGCATTGGGAACATTATCTTATCCAACGCGAGTTTGTACCCTAAAGTGATCACCAGGTCTTGAAGTTTGTGAATAGTCAGAAAACTATTAATAGAATGCATGCTCGTTGAATCACTTTCTTGTAGAAGTTCACTTTTTCTCTGCGACACAAATCAGGGCAGATGAACAAGGTGGCTAATGCCCTAAGTAGGAGAGCTTCTTTACTTACTATTCTTAATACTAAGGCCGTGGCATTTGATTGCTTAAAGGAGCAGCATGTGGACCATGAAGATTTCCAAGACATTTAAGAGAAGTGTCAATCGAAGATGGATACTAGAGATTTTCACATCCGTGACGGTTTCCTCTTACGAGCTAACCGTTGATGCATTCCGAGGGCATCCCTTCGGGAGCAAATCATCACGGAACTGCATAGCGAAGGATTGGGAGATCACCTGGGTAAGGATAAGACCATTACCTTGGTAGAACTTTATTTCTGGCCACGGTTGAAGCGAGGCGTGGGCAGATACGTGATGAAACGTCCCATATGCCATATTGTTAAAAGGACTGGTACAGAATACAAGACTTTATATGCCACTGCCGGTGCTAGAGCATATTTGGGAGGATATGTCCATGGACTTTGTGTAGGGACTACCACGAACCCAACGCGGGATGGATTACGTATTGTATTTGTGGTGGTTGACAGGTTTTCAAAAATGACACTTCATTCCCTGCAAGAAGAGCAACGACGCTTCTAATATTGTCAATATATATTCTTCAGAGAGAGTTCGTTTGCATGGGGTGCCCAAATCCATTGTGTCTGACCGTGACGTGAAATTCATTAGTCACTTTTAGAAGACTTTGTGGGACAAACTTGATAGTACTTTGAAGTATAGCAGTAACCGACGGCCAAACAGAAGTTACGAATCGTACTTTGGGTAACTTGATTCGTTGCACATGTGGAGATAGAATTAAACAATGGGATGCAGTTCTTCCTCAGATGGAGCTCGCATACAACAACATGATGGACCGATCAACTCGTAAAACTCCTTTTGAGATCATGTACAATAAATCCCCATGACATGCTTTGGATTTGGCCCATTACCAAGGTTGTCGGAGTTTAGCATTGCAACAGAGAATATGGCGAAGAGGGTCTAGAAAATACATGTCGAAGTGAAGCAAAATTTGAAGCAGGCTAATGCAAACTACAAGGAAGCTGCAGATAAGCATCGAAAGATCAAAGTTTTTACGGTTGGAGAATTTACGCAAAAACAGATTTCCAGTAGGGAATTATAGTAAACTAAAGAACAAGAAGTATGGGCCATTTCGTATCATCTCCTTGAAGATTAACAACAATGCATGTGGTGGAACTACCAGATATGAATATTTCATTTACCTTCAACGTTGCTGACCTATATGAGTATCATCCTCTAGACAAGCCGATTTACCCTAACTCGAGGACCAGTTTAATCCAAGGGGACTGATGTGGAATAACAACAGTATTCATAAGTACCGTTCGTATGGACAGTAACAAAAGCAATAACAATCTGTCTTGGATTGAATAAACATAAATCAAGTGCCTCTTGTGCTATGACAAGTGGTAAACCTCAATATGCACTATGCGAAGCGATAAACCAAAAAGACCATTTCTATAATTTTTAAATAATTTCTTTAAATGGGTGGTTTAGGTGTCCATTGCTTTCTCTAGTGGGTTAAGTGTGTATTATTTTAATGTTTTGGTTCCTTTTTTACTTGCCTACATAGGCAAGAGGTGTAAGCTTGTAAATACACCATTCTTACCATCAATATAATCTGGAGTTTATTCACTCTTTTGAGATCTTGTGAGGCTTCTGCCTTGTGGATTCAAGAGTTTAGGGTTTGATTCTTTATTTCATCGCTTTCTGCTACATCAACATTAGTGTGGAAGTTATGCAAAAGAAAAAGTAAGATGTAGTTTTAGCTTTACAAGTCCAACTATAGTTCATTTGTCATTCGTTCAGCCCGAGGTTTTACTGTTATGGATTTTTTCCTCATACATCTTGTGTTGTGTGATTTTTATCTTTTCTGCATTTTGATTCATCACTTACATAAGAAAAAAAAAATTATATTTGAATCATTTTGATAAACTTTACATTAATCGATTGACATAGGATTGTTTATTCGCCCATAAAATTAATTAAAAGATTACCCCAATCTCGGTAATAATCAATTTGGCTAGTTAAACTAAGCAGTCATTTACCCCAATCTCGTTAATAATCAATTTGGCTAGTTAAACTAAGCAGTCTCCAGCCTTTCCATAGCCCCCCCCCCCCATACATTGCACGCACACTTTCACAATCTGTCTGCATAAACCACCCTGAATGGATAAATAATAATGCAACCCTTTTTTAAGCTCTTTCAAGCCGAAAAATGGTAAATAAAGCTTACATCACCCAAAAATAAAATATATTTGCATATTTGAAAAAAGAATCTAAATCTACAACTACCCATCAACCATCCAGCACAACCAACTATTCATAAAAGATAAACATATAATAACGGAAAAGCAACACTCGGTCTTTGATTTGTTGTAGATAAACGATGACAAAACTCCATATAAATGGTCAGAGAATCCATGTCATCGCACACATGAATGTGGATGGGGCATTGAACAAGTCAAAAAATATCATAGTCTTCTCGTATAAGTCATCCTCAGAATTATGTCAGCTGCTTTCCATATCGAACTTGGAGCAGATACAGGCCCGTTAAGCTAATCCAATATATCATCCAATCACAGGATAAGAAAGCAATACTTACCATGATCTTGTTAATAGTACAGCTATCAATACACATCCGCAACTACTGTCATTCTTTAGGGTGAGCAAAGCTGATATGACACATGGAAGTGTCGCGTTCAGTGGGGCAAATTTGTCAACAGCCCCTCGTGTACGAAATCAATAGCGTGCTCGATGTCCTAGAAAAAATCCAACGCATTTGGGGTAAGCTCACATCATAATAGTATTTAAACATGCCAGTAGTGTCAGCAGAACTGTTGTTGGGATTGTGGAAAGGGTGTTAACAAGGCATAGCACATTCCCTACTGATCCTCAACTAACATAGTAGAAGAAGAAACCACAGCGGTGGACAAAGAACGGGGGCTCACCCTATGTCGTATCTCCTCGTCGTTGTAGCGAAGGGCGTACTGTTATCTTTCCCGTGGTGTACTGTCCTCGTCAATTTGCCATGCCATGCCAAGGGGATGAAAGATAGTCATATCTACAACAACACAAAGAAGCTCATCGATGTACGACCTAATAGAAAACAAAACGTGACATTGTCGGTCAGGGACAAGTGGGGCTCCACCTCCCAACTACCCAAAACGACACGGAAATCGCAATGGCGCGGTGGGCAAACTAAACTTCTCTACCATGTCTTGGGAGATGAGGTTTTCGCTTGAGTCGCTATCGATGATGACGGTAAACAACTTCCATTTGGACATGCAAATGTGATGGAGTCAATTGGAGACGGCAAGGATGGGACTTGGGGGCGGTGGGGGAGGGGGTCATGGCCAAAGTGATACGATTAGCTGGAGGTCAGTTGGTACAGTTGGCTCCAGTGTTGAGTGTTGAATGGATAAGGAGGCGTGCTTGCACGCTACAGAACATGGTGCGGCGAATAGAGATGTTTGATGGAAGCAACTGGAGGCTGGAGTGGTCACACGGGTTTAGGTTTTTTGGCAGGGGATGTTGGTCAATTGAGGGCTATGAAGCATATAGATACTTCCCCGGAGGCATCATACAAGTGTCAGACACTCAAAGGACACGTCTCCGACGCGGTGTGTCAGACATAAACGACATTAATAAAAAGGTTGGACATGACAAGGACACGCAATGGACACGTCTAGGTAAAAATAGAAAACTTAAAAAAAAAACAGGAGTAAAATACAGAATTAGTCCTAAAAAAATGGGGGTAGGTTTGTTATTTTAAAAACTTAACTTAATTTAACCAATTTCAACCTCCCGACTCACTCAAACATCTCACAACCAAACCAACTTAGAGTTTTTCTCTCCACACCAACGGCAACCTCTTCTGCTCATAGCGGCAGACTCTTCGTCTTCACAGGTAGCCTCTCCACTCACAACCATCACCGGAAGACATCTGATAACTTCGAAATCTTTTTTTTCATTTTTTACTTTCTTTTACTTTCTTCACACCGGAAGTCATCAACCTCTCTTTTACTTTCTTTTAGCTACTCTCTCTCTCTCACACTAAAAAAAAACCGAGCAACCCTTTTCTCTTATAACTTATAGTTACTGCTTAGTTTTTTTCCCTTTTTTGTTCAAATTTACAATTGTTTTTCTTTTCTCTTATATAACTCATTTTTTTTTAAACTTACCACATGTGTATTCTTTGTTTTCAGAATAAATATAACAACTATTCTGTTAATTTAATGTTTAGAATGGATTTAGTACTCTTAATGGTTTCTACGTTTTTCGGGGGAAGGGGGTGGGAATTTTTGTTGCTCTTAGTATGGGATTAGTATTAATGTGATATTTAATATTTTTATATATAAAAAATATGTATTTGACACCGTGTCCCCGCCATGTCGTGTCCTGATTTTTTGGATTTGCCATGTCGGCATGTCCGTGTCATGTCGGACGTGAAACGTGTATTGAGGGTAAGAGGAGGGTGGCTGAAAACGTCGTGTGATATCGATTCGATTCGCAAATTAATAAGATGGCACACTTATTTAATTAGAGTCTATTAAAACAGCCCCTACACATGCATCTAACCAAGATAAATCATTCAAGCCATGCATGGTAAAATAAAGACGAGCAATTGAGGAAAAAAAACCCTTCCGGGTAAAAACCTTTTATAACACTTTGAAAAGTTAACAAGACCTTTGACTTACATACAATCCTGATAATCGCCCACAAGACTATACTGCACGGTGCCTTCAGAAAACCTTCAAAGATACGAGAGACAGCGAAAGTACCCTCCAGGTGTCGGTTCGTCGTCTTCGGCTCGTCCACACGTAGAATGACTACGCTCGGTATCCACCGATCAAAGTATGGAGATACCTTCTCCACAGAGGCTAAACAAATACACAAGATGTGTTCTTGGGTTACAAAAGGATTCACAAAGATATGGCAATGATATGTGAATCAAAACATGAGTCTTGGGACTCAAAAATATGAAGACTAGATGTATTTGGACTCTCAAAAACGTCTTCTAAAGTCTTGCAAAACAACTCCCCCGAAGTTGGTATTTATAGGAAAAAATATGAAGAGTCCCGCTTTGTTAAAACTCTTAAAAACTTATCAGCGTACAGGTACACCGAACCCCATCTGGGGTACACCGAACCGGTTTGGTTGTACCATTCTGGTATGGGGTTAAAAAAACAGCATTCTTCAAGGAATTTTCTCCAATTTCAAAAGGTCATAACTTCTTCATCGTAGCTCGGATTGAGGTGCCGTTTCTTCCAGTATCTTCGTTGCGACAAGATCTTCAACTTTCAAGTTGACCAGACCTCCGGACTATGGATGTGAAATTACGAAAATGCCCTTGAACTTTCCTATCGTGCCTTTTTTCACTGTTTTGACTTCCCTTGCGTACCACTTGCATTAAGTCCCTAAAATCTTGGAACGTGAAGTCATTGAGGGAGATGTGGGACACATTAATGGAGATGTTGAATGCTTGATTCCCAGAATTCGGATAGAGGCCGTCATGTGAGATCGTGAGGTGACGTGCCAAATGTAGCGGCGTACGACATACATAAATGTAACATGTTGGACATGAGAAAAATGTCCTTACAAATCTCCCCCTATGTCTATGCCGGTATATACATAAAAAATCCGAATTATCAACTATGAAATTGCCTATACAAATCTACCCTCCCATGAACCCAAAACTGGAAAAGGTACAAATGAATAGTCTTCATCGTTTGTTCTTCAAATGTTCAGGAATCTCAAATCTTTTCTCATCAGGGTGTGCAATTCAGAGATCATCATTGTAGTACCTACACACATGAGATAAAGAAAAAATACCAAGTGACGTATCGAGTTTGATATGAGATAAACATGGATGCCAATAAATGATAAGCATACGTCAAATCTCAAAACTCCCTAAAATTCAAACTCCCCCAAAATAAGATAATTCTTTCTCCCCCTTTTTATGATGTCCCCAAATAGACAAATAAGAAGAATGAATCAAATAAGCAAAATCGGGGTGTCACGGTATTCAAAAAAATACACAAACTATTTTTGATTTTTTTTCAAATTTTTTCATACAAAAATAAGATACCAATATGAACAAATATGAAACAAAAATCACACCATGGATTTAGACTCAAACAACCAAGTCATGGAAATGGAATGAATGGGTGTGAACACATTCGATAGGTAAATCAACTCAATCAATCATATGTGCACGATGCATACGTGTACTCCTAACGAATGAACATCAAAGGTATCCTTAAGTGTAAACGTTTGTTGAATTTAGATGACATCGTTTTATGCAAATCAACAAATCAAAGTCAAATGATTTTCACACCAATAACGTCCAAAACTATATAGCGCATTTTCAAAAATTTCAAGGACGTGCAAACCCGTTTTAATTCTCCAACCAAACTCCCTCATATATATATTCTTTTAGAGGTAATCTAAATTCTCAAACATTGGAGAATTGGTGCAAAAACCTAAATGGCCCCTTTTTGGCATGAATATCTTTTTATTGCCTTTCAATTTTTTCGGGCTCTTTTAACCTCTTTGGACCTCGGATAATAAAATTCCTCAATTTTTTAGGTCCTTTTTAACGGTGGCTTTTGCGCAAAGGATAGATAATTACCTTTCGCAGCCCCTCCCCGTTATTCAAACAAAGCACACAAACTCACAACACGGTTTTTATATGCACACTTTCCTTATAAAAATTTATCGCGCTTGGTTCGTTTTAAGGACAGGATTGAAGTGAAAACACCCAACCAACATGTGATAAGACAAGCACAATAATCAAACAAATCCGTGCATGTGTGCAATAAAGGAAACATGAGTCAAACATGTAGGAAGTAACACTTAATTACATCTTAATGACTCCAAACATTATAAAGCACAAGGATGAATTGACCTATTATCTCAAAACACTATCAAATAGTCACATGAAAATGGAATGATGTTGTGACTCGGTCATCCTAAGTGTTCATCCATAAACGGTGCAAACAAAAAAATCTTTTTGTATTTTTCAAAATTTTTCAAAAAAAAAATATATGCAAAAAGTACATGTAACAACGCTAGCAAAAATATATCAAAAAGCATAACTAGCGTATGACAAACATGCAAACACAATCATCTATATGATATGGCAAGAGAAGAATCATGTGCAAGCAAACGGGAATCAACTTGTCTAAAATCTAGTGCTTCTAAAAGTGATTTTCTAACCCAAATAGATTTGAATCGTGTGGGGGCTTTGAAAACCACGGGAACACTAAACATAAACTTCCAAGGATTTTTTTCAAGATCAAAACAAAAACGCCTAAGGTGACCTTTCCTACCACAATATGAACATGCGTAAACGGGTGGAATGACACCTAAAGTGTGATCTTTTCTAATATCCTTGGACTTAGTTGACCCTCTAAAGCAAATAATGGTTTTGGCTTTAGCACTAGAAGCATGAGAACAAGATGAGCCATTACCATCACTATCAAACCTACTTGAGTCTGTCAAATCATTTTTTAACTTCAAAATTTTTTACTCAAGCAAAGAATTAGACTCTTCCAAAGACAGGGATTTCTTTTTCAAATTATCAATTAAACTTAACAGTTTATCACGCTCCCTCTCAATTAAAACAAACTTATCCCTAAGAGTCTTTTCACGTGCCGTAAAATCATCGATTAATTTTTTATCCTTGACGGCACAAACGGGAACCCTAGAATTTTTTAAGTCCTCCAATTCCTTCTCTAAAACTAGGACTCTCTCATCACTCTTCTTTTTGGAAATTTTTAAAGAATCAAAATCAGTACACAAATTACCAAAGTGCTCACGACAAATATCACTTTGAGTTTGAAACTCTTGCAAATATTCAATCTTACTTTTAAAGAGAGAATTTTCTTTTTCCAAAACTTTAATTCTTTTGCAAAGTTTCAAATTCAAACTTTTTAATTTTTCAGCACGGTCGTGAACTTTTTCAAAAATAGGCTCCTCATTAAATGGGCGTTCCATTGAAAAATTGCGATTTTTCACAAAACTGATTTTTCAAAAAAATCACTATCACACGATTTTGCGAAAAAAAGGAATACGCAATAAATTAGCGTAACCTGCTCTGATACCAATTTGAAAACGTCGTGTGATATCGATTCGATTCGCAAATTAATAAGATGGCACACTTATTTAATTAGAGTCTATTAAAACAGCCCCTACACATGCATCTAACCAAGATAAATCATTCAAGCCATGCATGGTAAAATAAAGACGAGCAATTGAGGAAAAAAAACCCTTCCGGGTAAAAACCTTTTATAACACTTTGAAAAGTTAACAAGACCTTTGACTTACATACAATCCTGATAATCGCCCACAAGACTATACTGCACGGTGCCTTCAGAAAACCTTCAAAGATACGAGAGACAGCGAAAGTACCCTCCAGATGTCGGTTCGTCGTCTTCGGCTCGTCCACACGTAGAATGACTACGCTCGGTATCCACCGATCAAAGTATGGAGATACCTTCTCCACAGAGGCTAAACAAATACACAAGATGTGTTCTTGGGTTACAAAAGGATTAACAAAGATATGGCAATGATATGTGAATCAAAACATGAGTCTTGGGACTCAAAAATATGAAGACTAGATGTATTTGGACTCTCAAAAACGTCTTCTAAAGTCTTGCAAAACAACTCCCCCGAAGTTGGTATTTATAGGAAAAAATATGAAGAGTCCCGCTTTGTTAAAACTCTTAAAAACTTATCAGCGTACAGGTACACCGAACCCCATCTGGGGTACACCGAACCGGTTTGGTTGTACCATTCTGGTATGGGGTTAAAAAAACAGCATTCTTCAAGGAATGTTCTCCAATTTCAAAAGGTCATAACTTCTTCATCGTAGCTCGGATTGAGGTGCCGTTTCTTCCAGTATCTTCGTTGCGGCAAGATCTTCAACTTTCAAGTTGACCAGACCTCCGGACTATGGATGTGAAATTACGAAAATACCCTTGAACTTTCCTATCGTGCCTTTTTTCACTGTTTTGACTTCCCTTGCGTACCACTTGCATTAAGTCCCTAAAATCTTGGAACGTGAAGTCATTGAGGGAGATGTGGGACACATTAATGGAGATGTTGAATGCTTGATTCCCAGAATTCGGATAGAGGCCGTCATGTGAGATCGTGAGGTGACGTGCCAAATGTAGCGGCGTACGACATACATAAATGTAACATGTTGGACATGAGAAAAATGTCCTTACAGTGGCAGGCGAGGGTTTCATTTTGGTCAATGGAGTAGTTGAGGTTGCAAGATAGTTACGGCTCGTGACTTGAGTTGGGACCATAGAAGGTACCCCTGAGGATGGCAGTGTGCAAGGCACCTGCAAGGGTGATCGCTGAGGAGCGATAAGTTTATGTCACTGCCTGGGTGGTCAAGGACCTTACCCTATGTGATGGCAATAAGAGGTGGAAATCTGGACAACGGTTCCCACCCTTGTGACAAGGGCGGCTTTGGCTCATCCAGGTGGTTCCACCCGAATTCCCAATCGTCCAATATTATTTGGTGTTATACCCAAGAGCACGTTCACTCTCGTACCAATTTGATGTTAAACGCGACAAAATATTTACACACTAAAAGAAAACAATGGAAGTTAACTCACTTAGTCTCATAAATAATTTCCTGATCTAGACACACTATATATAGGATACAAGAGAATAATGAAGAAATTTCTAAAGTACGGAGATAATGTCATAGGATAGTCATCCTCAATTGACATCATGAATCTAGAACTCTCTACAAATATCTACAACGAGAATTACAATATTATCCCTCATCTCCTATGCTATCACTGGGAGTACCCTCTACCCAATCGTATTTTGAACCTCCACTTTTTCCACACCAATGACAATCGATATCAAATCTATGAGAGATGTTCCTTTCTACGTGACATAGGAGGATTATCCTGGATGAAACCCCCACACGTATCTCTAATAGCTCGAAACACCTCGGAGCATCAAATATAAAGCGTTAAAACCCTAATCCACATCCCCGTAAGTTTATAGCCATCTTTACAACATCCAGAGAAGGGATGGCACCAATATAAAACAACCACCACCCCAAAAATCAACTACTCCTAATTTCGGCGTCTTGAATTCTACTTGCTTCCTCCTCTAATGAGAAAATGAAGATGAACAAGAAAGACGACTCAAAGTGATCACGAACCTTTAGCGCCCAACACCAACCACTTCCTCCTCACCCACTTCCCCATCCATCTTTAAAGGGGGATTCACTCCTATGTTGCCTATCCCCCCAACCAAACAATTGAAAGACACTTCTTTTCAACGACTACATTTCAAACTCAAAGTCCACTCCCTCATCTCTCTTCTCGACAACATGTAGGGGAAAGGCCACGACGGATTCTCAACCGCCTTGCAATTATGACTTATTCCCACGAGCAGGAGGGCACTTCACTTTTGGTTCTAGCCACTGAAAAACCTCGGCAACGATATCCCACACTCCTCTTTCCAACAACTCACGGATACTGAGTATAGATGGGTCCCTTTATCACTAACCCTGATCGCCAAAAACCTGCCTTCAGAATTAAAGTGCACAGGCAAAGTCAGCCCTCGCATCTTATCCCATCTCTTCTTCAAAGACCTACCCCTCGATTTTTTATTTTTCGAAGATACATCCAGCCAGACTAAAGATTTCTCCTCTTTCGAACAGGATCATTTCAAACAAACCCTTCCTCTTTCAGACAGACAGAATTTTGCTATTGCCAACAAGATCAAAATATTTTTAGCAGGCTTGGAAGACCTCCCTCCTCGCATCTGCTTCTTAAATCAAAGAGAACATTACATGTCCATCATGCTGATGTAAACTAGCGGAAGTGATTCACACACTTGCACAAAGAAATATTAGGCTAAATTTCTCGATGTATTTCTCTCAAAAGTAATGAAATAACTGCTGAACATATTGCAACAAAAGAATGTGGATAAAGTTATCTGAGAGCCCCAAAACAGTTTTCTTAAGACCATGCGCGATGATTAATAATTTATAGCATTAAGTCAAAGAAAACTAAATGATCACCATGCACAACGTAAGATAATGTTTTCACTAAAAGCTAAACATTCCAGGACTTACCACGTGAGAAATTGATGTCGGTTTTTGAGCAAGTTCGTCTTCTGAAAGAATGACATAGTCAGCATAAGTACCCCGCACAGCAGTGGGATGCAGTGCACCAAATACTTCTTGCCCAACTGTAAGTGACCGAACAGAACCTCCGATGGCTGCGACTTCACCACTAACATCGCGACCCAAAATCAGTGGCAAAAGTGGTTCAAATAAGGAACGTCCATAGCCTGCTCGCATCTGAAAGCCATTAAATTTGAAATCCTGAATAAATGCCTGATTTTGGATGAAAGAATGAAAGCCTCTAAAGCCTAAAGCACAGGGGCCACAAATTAATGTTCCCAAGGACAAGCAAAATATGTAACCCTGGCAATAATCATTTCTTTGTTTTTTGATAAATATGGTGGTAATAGTGTCTGATGTCAAAGCTTCTGAAAAGCAAGCCATGCAAGAAAGATATTGATGTTCATAAAATCGTATTCAGTGATAGCCTAAGTAATACTCTCCAGTTGTTTGGTTTTAATTTTCATATTCATTTGTTATAGTGATGAATAGAAGCCATTAAGTATGTGTTTTGGAATACACTACTATCAATATGAAAATTAATACACACACACACACTTGACTTTTAACCTTCGAGCTGATCTTCTAGGTAAGCGCTATCAGCTGGTAAATTAAACCTGCCAGAGGTAAATTATGCTCAACTCACCCCAACGCCCAACCAATTTTACCAAGACAAGTAAATTTCTTAAAACAAATAAAAATCATGTTAGTTAACAAGGAAATAAAATGTGCATTGGCAGCAACCAAGCATTGATTAATTTGTTGATGAACCTATCAACTTAACAGGAAACATTTTAGGTGGGAAACAATACATTACCATTATCAGTGACATTTCTTATGCTCTAATTTTACACTATTTTTTAATCAAACTCCCAGCAAAGGGTTCTCTATCTCTAGTTCTAATGATGCATCTTTTCCCCTGCTTATGTGACTCAATGATGTCAAGATTTGCAAGTCAAACAAAGCTGCATGGGTGAAAGATGATTTAAGGATATCCTTTTACAGTTCCTTAATTTTTTCTACTGTACCTTTATACCATGCTTCATGTAATCCGCTCAAGATAACATATAAAGAAGGAGTTGTGTTAAAGCCACCCACAGTATTTGTCTCCTCCGCCACATCCCAAAAACACCACATAAGTGAGAAGAGGTTATTCCCACCACCAAAACTTAGGCGCTCACAAATCAAAGGGTATATGACATAAATGAAGCCGTCAATGTCACAAAAGAAATACACTCAAGAGTAAGCGTAATACTTAAATTGGAGAAATGTAAAATACTTTTACTAAATGGGGAAAGGAGATATTTATAGGGGAATGGGAAGGATCTAGAATTAGGTCATCAATATGGAAAAGAGCCGAGGTCCATGTGATGTCACATGACCTAATAACAGCCCCTTTACAACCTTTTCCTATAATGCTCTTTTTAGAAGGCCTCTCATTAACCCTATAATACAATTAAATAAAGGCAATAATTAAAAGACAACAAATAAAAATAAAAATGACTAAAATACTAATATACTAAAATTACACGTCGTTCTCGGCCCGCTTCCACGCATGTGCCATTCATCCATACATATCATTCTCCCCTCCTTTGAAAAAGCTCGACCCCGAGCTTTAGGGGTGAATTGATATCTCCCATGCCAAACCAACATATACCTGGAAAATATTTTTCTATCTTTTATGAGGGGCCTAAATAAAATATTTTCCAATACTTCAAAATTTGAAGGTGGTCCAATGTTCTCAACCCCAATAAAATCAATATTTCAGTGGGTTAAAGGGGTAAGTGGGGCTGAGTTGTAATTTGTGTAAAGTTTGGGGATTGGAAAATAATTTTCAAAAGTGTTTGGGACTGTTTTGGGATTTCTCAAAGATGAGGGGCTAATCTGTAAATTTCAAAAGTTGGGAGGGGCTCCAAATAACTTTGAGGGGGTGTTTGTGTGATTTCTGGAACTTCAAAAGTGGGGATAGACTTGGGATTAAAAGAGGGAAGGGTAAAGTGGGTGTTATCTTCATATTTGCCTTCAAAAAGAGAAATCCTAGTTAGGGTTTGTGCCTTACCCCAAAAGGCTATTGTCTTCACTTTCCCACTACCTGCTGGACCTCCGATGAGATCCGTTCGATTCCAGCGATGGTCGCCAACCTCTGGCGAGGTCGGTAGAAGGCCGGAAATTTCAAAAGAGTGATGGGATGGCGCTGCTGTGACAAAATAAGGGTGCCGCTCTTCCCCTGATCCTGGGGGCCAGACGCTTCGTATGGCGCCGGATGAGGTTGTCGAAAGTCGGCGGTGGCCGGACTTGTTCGGATATTGTGATTCATAGGTTCGGCAATGGCTCCTAGCCTTTATTTTGGTTCAAACCTTCCGAACTTGCCCGGCTCTGGCCAATTGACGCCTTGGAGGGTTCACCGGTGGTTCCTCACCCTCCGACCGGGTTCGCTTCATCCCAATGACGGTCATCTGGGGTATGAAAATGGGGAGTAGCAACTGTGGTTTTCTGGTAAGTCCAAATCTAGGGTTTGGTGGGTATGTTGGTTGAGGATGAGGTGGTGCTAGTTGAAAATTTTGGACCAGTCCACAGCGGCTCCTCTGTGCTCTCAGGTCGAGGTCCATTCGTCGAAGCAATTCTTCATTGAATACTTGTTTGGGTGGTGCTTGGGTTGCAGAAGCATGGATTGATGATGGAGGTCTTTGACTAAGGAGGTAGTCCACCTTTTTCATTAGGTCATCTATTTGCTCCTCCAATGGGAAATTATGACAATAATGTTTTTCCCCGGCGTCATTGGTTGCTTGTGTTTTACGATTTCGTTTTTACAACAACAAAAACATGGTGGAGCGACTAGGCTCTGATACCCATTAACGTAAATGAAGCCGTCAATGGCACAACAGAAATTCACACCACGAAGAGAGTAATACTCAAATTGGAGATATGGGAAAAGGGGATATTTATCGGAGGAATGGAAATAATTTAGAATTAGGTCATCAATATTTAATAGGAAAATGGGCCAAGGCCCATGTGATGTCACATAACCTAATAGCACCTCCTTTACAGCCTCTTCTTATAATAGAGAAAGAGTGTTTAGTACCTATTTATAAAATAAAGGAGACATACAATGTTGTTCAAATTACCGTGGTTAAGTTAATGAGAAATACAATGAAATTTTGTGAGAGAGTGATTGGATATAGATTAATATTGGAAACAATAGTATCTGAGAATCAGTTTGGGTTTATACCTGGGAAGTCAACAATAGAAGCTATGTACTTATTGAGTAGATTAATGGAAAGATATAGGGAGAAAAGGCAGGACTTTCATATGGTTTTTATAGATTTGGAAAAGGCATGTGATAGGATAATAGGAGATATAATATGGTGTGTTATATATAAAAAAAAGAGTGACTCGTAAATATATTGATGTGATCAAGAATATGTATGATGGGACCATTACTATAGTAAGAACATCAACCGGAAAAAGTAGTGAATTCCCGATTTTAGCACTAAGTCCTTATCTTTTTGCTCTTGTTATGGATGAGTTGATTGAACAATACAAGATGAGGTGCCGCGATATATGCTATTTGAAGATGATATTGTTTTAGTGAATAAGTCTAAGACAGGGATCAATGCTAAATTGAAATTGTGGTGAGAAACTCTACACACAAGAGGATTTAAAATAAGCAGAACTAAAACAAAACATGTGCCGTGCAATTTTAGTAATATTAGAAGAACAAACGGGGATGTGGAGAGAAATCAAAATGATAAAGAAAAAAACTTTATAAATGGGAGTGATGAAGAGACTGAGGCGAAGGAGGACGCGAGGAATGAGGTTGATGTTGATGATGTTGGGATTAGAAAGATGGTGAGGAGGGAGGGAAGTATAGAGAGAGTGAGAATGAGGATGAGTAGACAGGAGAAGAACGTAAAAGGGATGGTGAGCAGGGATAAAATGATGTTAAGAGGGAAATATTAGAGAGGAACAAAAAAATAAAGAAGAGAATAATAACGAGGAAGATAGTGTGAGTGAGAGTGGAGAAGAAAAATAAGAAAGGAGAATGCGTTCATCGTCCTCGGTACTATGTTGATACGAATTTGTTGGATACGAGGATTTCAATCTCTAATGTTGAAATGTTGGTTCATTTTGTGACTAAAATGATCTAAATGAGCACTGTAAATAATTGTATACTTCTAGAAGTTCATCTTTGAGGTTTCCGTGAATTTGAAGGACTAGCTTTTTCTTTTGTGTTTGAGTAGGGTTTTGACGCTCCATAGCTTTGTGCCACCGCGTATAAGGCTAATGGTGGAAGAAATGGTTGAAAGAGTGGATGGTTGATTGAAAAGACAAATGGTCAAGAGTTTCCGTTCGACTTAGTGGGTTTGATGTACAAATGGGTGGTTTAATAGTTTGGGGGCCAAATGATTCTTTTTTACGTTTATTCTATTTCTTAAATTCCTTTTAATTTGCAACTTATGTGGGTGCCAAAATGCATTTGTTGTTTGTGTTCCTTTAATACAACTCGTAAAAAAGGTCACGAAACAGAATTTACGAGTTTAAGTTGACTTCTTGTTTTCAATTTTAAGCGGAATTTTGTTTTTACCTCTTAATACTAAATTGAGTTTTATCCCGCATTAAAGATGTAATATTTGGTATTTGTTATTACTTCTTAATGCTGAAAACTAGTTAAAATTCAGAATTAAGAGGCAAGTACCCGCTGAATCCTTTTCATGAAATTTATTTCAATTTTATCCTTATTTTATTTGCTAAATAACACTAACATACTACAAATTAGTAAATTGTTAGTAATGGCAAAATGATGAAATTAAAACGAAGGTTCATTCAGATTAAAAAATATATTTTTCAACATTGAGATTTCATAGTTGAGCATTAAGCATTGGGATGATAAAAAAAAGGGGGCCGTAAATATGTTGTTCCATTTGCACACAATGAAAAAGGAAAGAAGAGGAAGAATGAGAAAAGGGGAAGAGAAGTGACTCTGGTGTCGAGCGGATTAACGGAGACGGCACGAGCTCGAACGAGCACTTGATTGGGTTTGAGATCAGGAACATTTACATTGTCACGGACCTCAAGAACCTCCGCCCCACCGAACCTTGGCAAAACCACCGCTCTGCAACTTGTGGCCATGGACCTAAACCCCACCCTCTCAGAATTAAGTGTTAACAAGCCCTTGGCCTTGGATCCAAATGACAACCACATCGTTCAGGACTCAGAATCAACTGTTATTTTTCAGGCTACAATATTAGTGTCACACTCACTTTCTATTTCTAATTTATAAAATCTAATGAGAGGAGAGGGGTGGGGGACGTGTATATGTTTTTATCCGCAGAGGTCAGCTCCGCCTACTCACTATGCCTCGCTTTTCTTCTCCATGCATTTATGTTTTTGGGCCTTTCTTAAGCCTTGCCTCGGGACAAAACGGGTTATTTAATTCGGAGTTTTATTACGTCTTATATTTTCTCTTTGACCCAACCAACTTAATCCATCTTCCACAAAGGCATGTTTTAAAAGCATACTAGTACGAAGGCTACGCGATGCGTGATCGGATATATATATATATATGTAATATTTACCTCTAAAGCAAAAAATAGTAAAATAAAGTGATTATATACAAAGATAATGAAAACAATCTATAGAGTTTAAAAACTAAAAAAATATTACCTTCGATGGCCCATTAGTTTTTATCTACACCTTCAGTTTAAATAACAATGCCATACCCAAAATAAATAATTAATAGGATCAAGACTCTAACTATAGAAAGGTCTTTAAAGACGATGAAAAAATAGTTGTATTACATACCTGAGCATGAAAACAACCCAAAATGTAATACCACTTCAACATTGTGGAAACACATTCAAATTTAAACAAACCCGCCATTGGTGAAAATGAAATAAGAAAAAATGGTAAACATAAAACATACAGACATATAATAAAAAGAGATGTAAAAAAAGTCATTGCATGTCTACCTTGTCACCGTGTTAGAGGTGTGGTGGCACTGGAAGTGGTTGTTGATTTGTGAAAAAAGGAGAGTGAAAACAGGAAGGTTGTGAGAGGGAGGATTGTGGCCTAGGAGAGAGAATCGTGTATTGGTAAATGGAACGGGTTCAAATTAAATTGGAAATGAATTGACAGAAATGTATGATGTAGTGTACCGTTATATGACCCTTGATTTACATCATTCTTGGCTTGAGGTCTTTTGGTTTTGTTAATTTAGTTTCCAAGAACACTGTATTCAAGATGAGAAAATAAATCGACAAAAGGTGAAAACATTAAAAAACCTACTGAGAATTTAAAAAATCTAAGTTCAAACCAAAAATGAAACAATTTTGAAACTTAATTTTGAAACAAAAACCCTAGAAAATAAAAACTAAGCCAACAAAATATTCAACTCTTTGAGTCATTTTAACAAACACAATGTAAGTATAAGGGCTAATGCTCTACTTCAATCAAATTTAATAAAATAACTAATTTTATTTCTCTTGAAAAATATTTTTAAAAAATGCAGAAATACCTTTTCCCATCCCAATTTAGCATTTTCTCTCGGCAGCCTGTAAAATAAAACAAAACAACTTGCAAAAAACTCCAAATGATTCAACAACTTAAAATAAAATTAGAATAAAACCATTAAGATATATACCAGAGAACTAAATGCACAGAGAACTTAACGATGATAATACACGATCTGTGAATAATCTCCACCATTCACATCTATAGATCTAAAATACAGGCTGAGTTATCCACGATCTGTGATGGATTATTAAAGTTGCTGGATTCCAAGTTGGTCACTTCCCAGCGATGATTTTGAAGCCACCGAGTAAAAGGGAAGTAAACTAAGAGGCGATTAAAAAAAATTGAAAATAATATAAATACAATTAAAAAGGTTGAATAAAACTATAAAACTTTCTAGAAATATGAAAAATACTGAAAAACTATTTAAAAATGTGAAATAATAGAAAAAATATTTAAAAGTTTGAATAATATTAAAAAAATTAAAAATCTGGAACAAAATATAAAAAAAAAAAAAAAAGTTTGACTAATATTGAATAAAACTTTTAAAAAATATGAAAAATACACAAAAACAGTTTTGTAGGAAAAAAAATTCCAACTTTGATTAAAAAAAAACAAATCCTGCAAAAAAACATAAAAATTCTAGAAAAAATAGAATTCTACAAAAAAAAAATGTCACATGAGAAGCTGGAATCATCGACCCAACCCCTACCACAATTCGCTTCAGCTTTTTTGTTCAAATAGGATATTAGTGATTTTGCGTCCATTGTCCCCATTACCATGACCAAATCCTATTATGAATCGGCTGTAACATTTTGTACCCCTATTTAAAACAAAAGAAACACAATTAATCACTATCAGTGAAACCATGGTAAAAGAACATGGCCTTCTTCATCTGATCTGTAGGGTAAGTAGGCAACATCTGAGTTGTAACATGGAGGGAGATTGCAATCAATACAAACCCACATATCCAACCAATCATAACCCAACTTGCAATGCATGTAAAGTAAATCACATCTATATGATTAAAGAACAACACACACACATATACATAGATATAACTGTAAAGATGTAAAAGATAATTTTTTTTCCACAAGCATCGATTTCATAATCATTCAGCCAAACCAATAACACATACAAAATCAAAATGAACAAAAGATGATAAAGCAATGTTTGACCCCCAAATATGCCCAATCAAAAAATGCGCCATGTATACCAAACTTCAACATTCTCATTGTTGATGTTAAATAACATCTTTGATCCCCGGTCCTCCCAAAAAGACATTTGTTAGAACTATCTTACCGCTTAACGATGCTTTCAGTAACTTCAAACCCTTATCCATTCCCAAATCAAAATTCTTCTACTCAAGAGCCCCCACTTCCTGAACTTCAGGCTCACTTTGGAGGCCATGGAAATGGATGTCAAAAGCGTCTCTGTTTTGCAATCAAGAGAAATCGTAATGTCTGTATATGTCAAAACCCATTTTGCAAAGTTTGTAGAGTAAATCAAACTTAAATGATTAAAGAACAACAAACGCACACACATATACACAAACACGTACACACATACATAAACCGTAAAGATGTAAAGGAGTTGCAATCAAAAGAAACCCAGATAGCAAAACCCACCATAACCCCATCTGCTATGCCTGTAAAGTCTTGAATTTCTTTGCAGAGACGAAGACACGAAGAGGATTTTGATATAGGGGAGATTAAGGAGAAAATATTTAGAAGTAAGAGAAATCGTTGGGGGGAGGAGAAGAGAGGGCTGACCTTTAGACTCCCAAAAAACATAAATGAAAAGCTAAAGAGGCATGAACCAAAGATATATAAATAGCGTGAGAAATAATAAATGATGAAGAAAAGGGCAAATATATATTTTCTCTTTCTTTATTTACAGCGCCGTTCGTATGGGAAAATGGAGAATGAAAAGACGGAGAATCGTGTGGGTTTAGTAGACGTATGGGAAAATGAAAAATCGAAAAATAACCATCGCGTGGGTTTAGAGGAGAGAGAGTAGTGATTTATTACTGAGAGTTTTCCACGTGGATATCTTAGACAGTGAAGTTTTAATTATAGTTTATGTTGAGGAGAGAGATTACAAATCACAGTCATATGTATGGCATTTAAAGTTTGCCACTTGTCATTCTCAGAGAAATTTGGTCTATAATTTTTATATAGCTATATAGATTTGTTATAATTTTCATGGGAGTACAAAGGACGTCTTAACGTGACATTCAAAATTTTAAATATAGTAGAATCTGTTAATTTGAATATTATAAGATCTTACCAAATTAGCGATTTTAATTTTTTATTTAAACCACACGTAAGGTGACACTTAACTCAAAAAACAAAGTTGATTTCATTTCTAACAATGGAACCATATTCATCTCCCACCAATGCTTTTAGCCTCTCAACCACATCAGAAGATGATCAAACTTATCACACTCACAAGAAGACGAAGATGATGAAAACAGAACATAAGGTGGTTGTTTTTGTTAAAGGACGTAATGAGAGTCAGTCAAGCAAGGGTAAAAAGCAGCCAGCAAATTCAAGTTCTACGATCTTCAAATGTAACTTTTGCAAAAGAGAATTCGCCAACTCAAAATCCTATGGAGGCTACCAGAACGCGCACAAACAAGAGCGTGCCTGGGCCAAAATGAGTTCTTCCATCAACCCTGCCTACCACCATTGGTCATTTTAGGGTTATGGTATGAGGCACCGTGGTATAACTATTGGTGGGTCTTTCACGTCAAACTCTAAACCTATACCAAACCCTATTTCTTCGGCCTTTGAAGCGAAGGATGAACAAGTTAGAGACTTTTTGGGAGTTGCCACTGCCACCGCCACCGCCAACACCAACACCAACACCAATGCCAAGGCGAGTGATTTTCCAGGTGGATCTTCGGCTCTTGATTTAAATCTTAAGCTTTGAATCATTGATGTTCTTTCTTGTTTTCTTAGCATTTACATATTTTGAGTATTAGTATTTTGTTTGAAACTGTGGTTAGAAGATTGTGATCTTCCGGATCGGTTATATCTACGCTGCTTCTTTTATTATTTTAAAAATTCCTAACATGATTTTACAAAGTTATTGTAAAGGGAAAAAAACATGCAAGATGTTCACTGTTTTCAATTGTATGATTACATAAAGATAAATATAGTTTAAGACATAGGCTTTTTTAATTTTGGTATAAACATAAAAATGGATGAATGCCTATGTATCTCCTACTACCTAACAACGCAACAACCTTTTTTTTTAATTCCAAATATGATTGTATTATGTTTCAAAACTTGCAAAAAAAATCTTGTAAGAAAATTATTGAACCAAAATTTATTAAAGACAATGGTTTAGTGTTACGTTCCGAAACCAAAAAATGGGAAAATGTGGTCCAAAACCACTTATTATAACATAATATATAAAAATAACTTTGGTTCACACAAAATAGTCAAACCGTAAGATTATGTATAGATAAACAAATTATGAAGGATTTTTTTTAAAGGATTAGGAAGGAGTTCAAATATTTCAATCACCAAATAAATTGCACAGATATGACCGCACTCAATTAACCTCGGGGTTGTTTTATCTTGAGAAATTGTGTATACAATTCTTAGATGCAAAAATATGAATTTCTTGTTTTTGTTTTTGAAAATCCAACAAGCGCGTAATTAAAATACCAAATTAACATAGTGTCTAGTTTATGAAAATGAATTTTGATTTAACTCTTACCAAAGTAGTTAATACATACTAATGTAACGTAATAAAAGTTACTTAAATTCATATTTTTCAATTGTATGTGAGTGTTTATATATTACTTTTACCCTCTAATTTATTTTTTAAAGAACATTTCTTAACAAATATAATTTTCTCAATCGTTAATTCTACTTGAAGTGAGAACAAATTCATTAAATGGTGTATTTTGAACATGAACTTTTAGAATTTGTTTTTTTCTATCTACGATATTGGACTAAAATATCAAGAGGCGTTCATATCCATTCGTTAATCTTATGGATAACATTATTTATTAGTATTAGTATTATGGTTGAAAGTATGGTTAAAATATCGTAATCTTTCACTTTCTTGACCTATTCTCCCTCAATCCATAAAGGGATAAACATTTATTTCACTAAAGCTTTGCAAATCGTAACTTACAAATAATATTGAGAAATATAGCCCGACGAATCTCCCGTAGGTAACCCTCGTCTTCTTCAGCAATAGTTCCCACGAGAACTACAAAGATCACAATCTTCCTTCACCAATGAATTCCCATAAGAACCCACAAAGACCGCAGTCATCAACAATGATTCCCGTAAGAATCACAAGATCAGAAGTAGAGACTTCTTCTCTATAATATTAGTAGTGAAGACGCCTTCTTCACAGGAGTAAGTTCAATATATAAGTGCTTTGGTTTTCAAAGATGATTCACAAAAGTATTTGGTATTGATTGTGTGAATAAAAAATGTATTTTCCCCTATAAAAGTGAAAACTTAAAGCAGCAGTTCTGCAATTTTCATAAATCAAAAGTCTTAAATGTTTTGATCACAAAACAAGTATTTATAGGCAAACAGAATAATCAAGGTGGCACAATCTTGTTCGAATGAGAAGCAGCAGTCGTTTGAACGACACGAACTTCGTTTCCAATGAGATGAAAAGTTACGAGATAGTAAGCCCTCGTTCGAAGTACGTTTGATAAATGCATCCAATGAGCTTCTAATGACATGCAGATCGTTAGAACAAGATATAAATCTCGTTTGAACGAGACTATCTAACATAAAATAAAAAAATTTAAGTTTAAAAAGTCGTTCGAAAAACTATTTGAAAATGTCTCGTTTTGACAAAAATCAGTTTAGAAAAATATCCCCATACTTAGCAAAACAACCACGAAACATAAAACGAAATCCATACCAAATATACATGAAGTCGTGGAGCATGTTAAAGATGTTTGATAATCGGATCCATCTTCTTGAACTTTATGAACGTGAATTGTCTTGACGAATGTAATAAGATACGCCATACACGATGTAAACTAGATTTTACGGATAAATCCTAGATACTAGGGGCAATGATGGAAAATTTCCCCTTACAAATTATACTTCAATGGGGCATCCAACAAATGGGGATTCAATACAGGAATTATACTTACATCCTTGGACTCGAGATGACTCCCCATCACTATCAGGATCTCATATGAATGTACGGGCAACATGAACGAGTATGAGGTTCGTACCACAGGTCTCAAAATCTCCTTGGAAATGGTAATCGGCGACCTAAAGACCTACGTTGATTCCAACCTAGTCATAATCCAAATAATAGGTAAATGGAAAATTCGGAATGACAAACTACACCCATACCATGCCTACTTAGATAAAGTAGCTTCCCAATTTGAGCATCTCGAATTCGACTTTATTTTGAGATTTATAAATAACTTCGTTGACACACTTGCCACCGTGGCCTCCATGATCGATATATCGAAGGGCATCACGGAGATTACATTCACTATAACTATCCGGAACACCCATTTGTATTGCCTTGAGGTGGATACCATTAAAGAAACAACCATAGGACCCATGTTCTGGTACTACGACATATGGAAGTTTCTTAGTAGAAATCACTACCCATCAGATGCCTCCTCTAATGAACGATTTCCCTTACGACGATTGGCAGCCCAATTCATCATATGTGGGGACTAACTTTACAAAAAATGGTATGATTATATACACTTATAATGTGTCACGAGGGACAAAAACCTTGAATTCATGGATAATGTGGCATGCACATGAGTGGGCACGCCCTCTCCAAAAAAATACTCCAGCAGTCATACTACTAGACCACCATGCCAAAGGACTGCAAAGAGTACGTCAAAAGGTACCTCAAACATCATTTATATGCCCCCAACAACATCTACCTCATTGAAAGCTATATTGTATGACCTTACCCTGATCGTTCTCCACCTAAGGGGTCGACATCATAGGAAGGTCACTCCCAAGGCCTCCACAGGTCATAAGTCCATCTTAGTCTCCATCGAATACTTCACCAAATGGGTCGAGGCTAAATCCTACACAGTTTTGAATGCTAAAAAAGTGGGCAAATTCATACGACAAAATATCGTCTTCCAATTCGGTGTACCTAACGAGTTGGTATCACATAATGAATCTCACTTCGAAAAGGAGGTTTCCAATATATTACATGAGCACAAGATCACTAGGCATAAGTCACCCCTGTAGCCCCTTAAACCAATGGAGTAGTAGAATCCACTAACAAAAATGTCAAAAATATTATTTTCAAGATTATCGAAACCTACAATGATGGTCAGAAAAACTCCCTTATGCCTTTTGGGGCTATCGTACTACATAATGAAACTCTAGTTTATGGCATGGAGGTTGTTCTACCCATCAAAATCGAGGCGCCCTTGCTAAGGGCCATACTCAAAAGTCAAGTAGACAAAACTGATTGGGTCCAAGCCCTTTATAATGAACTAGTCAAACCCGGGCTATTAATATATTATCGCTCGGCCATTCAATAAAAGATTCAAGAAGTGAAACATCCAAGAGGGCGACATAGTACTGAAAGAGAATCTTAAACTTTCCCAGACTCCCGAAGATAAATTCACACCCAACTGAGTAGGACCCTATCTAGTCACTAAAATAAACTCTGGCGAGATGGCTACCTTAGCTAATCTCGACAAAGTCACATTTTCCCAACCCTTTTATATCGACCGATTGAGGATTTTTTTTCCATAATCCTACTTAGGGTAAAAAGGAAAAGGACTAAACAATTGGTCGTCAGGGAAAGTTAGACTATGCAAGCCCAAAAACATTCACAACCTTACATTAAAAAGCCCACTTGAGCCACCAACTTGTTGATTGAAGTCAACTGGAACACTTTAATCCCCTAAAAGTTTTATCCATTTTTAGAGAGAACTTTATAGACTTGATTCTTCACTATATTATTATTCTAGGCGTCCAAAATTATAACTGCATCATTACTTTGAATCGGAGATACATAAGCAACCCAAGATATTACTTCGTTCCAATTTAAATAAACACAAAAAAAACACATTACGAGAAAAAACTGCCTATGGTCATTATGCCCTTACTCCCAAAGAACCAACACGATCTAAAAGGCTCAGTGTCAAGTAATAAAACAGTGCTCTAAAGCATTTCAAAGGCTCCATAGAGTCATCCTTATTTAAACTATACGCAAAGGCTAATACTACAAAAAAATAAAAAAGAAGCCAAAAAGGGAAAATATGCTACCCCTATACACTTTTCCCTAGAAAATGAAATATCAAACACCCCTTTCAAACACCTCTCATCTCGTAGCCGATCATCAAAACATACAGACTCACTGAGGGCTCCCTGAGAAAGGCAACACCCAATTCTTAGTAAAAAGGTGATATTCTAATTCTAAGGCTATATAAAAAAAGCTCTTACTCGTTTAAAAGAAAGAAAAGGGGATATCCTTCCAATAAACATTAGTAGAAACAAAGAGACTCAATAAGGGTTCCTCGCAAAATCACACTCCATTCTTATCATAAGAACCACACTCCGACTTCAAAGCTACATCATAAGGCTCCCTCCCTATCACAAACACAAGAAACAAGGGTCTTTCCCTTTCCCTTTGACATTCATAAAAAAACGGCTCTACATCCAATAGATAAAGTTGCCTCTCTCCAAAAAGAAAAAAATTCAAAAAAATGGGGAACCCTTATTTTCACGCGTTTTTTAAGGTGACTCAAATTATTAATTTACTAAACACGCGTGTTTTTTAACACTACACAAAAAAACACGCGTTTAAGGCACACCATCCAATAGATAAACATGCATTTTTTACAAGGGGAACATGAGGAATGGAATTTTCTGATCACTTGGGGGCATTTATATTATATATATAGGAAGTGTGTGCCTTTATGGGGAACATGAGCTCATTGTGTAGAATTAACACTACACAAAAAAATTTCATTCCTCATGCTCCCCTTGAAATAATAGGCTTGTCACATTCATATCCTAATGTTCTCTGGGTACATACTAGATTGGCAAGTGTGAGTGTTATTTCAATTGATCAATTGAAATAACACTCACACTTATCAATCTACGTCGTGTACTTGGAGAACTACGGGGATATACTGTAGAATTTTTCTCAAATCATAACAATGTGCATGAGCTGTTAAGTATACTACATAAATATGCGGTCTTGAATGGGATAGGACCACTCACCCTTTAGAGGAGATGGAGGAAATAGGAACTTCTATTATAAATTGAATTTGAACTTGAAATTTAAAAATCGAATATAAATAAGACATAATTAAATGAAACATACTATAAATCTATGTTTTATTTATACTAATCCATGAATATACGCTTCTTACCTTTAATATGTGATTAGTTATGATAGCTGTGATGGGATATCCTAAATACAAAGAGTAGATGGGTGAGACAAATAGAATGGGGGATGTGTTTCGCAGAGATGCTAATGAATTTGTGAAATACGTAAAGAGATGTCATAATGATGAAGAATTTTCGTGTCTGTGTGGTAGGTGTAAGAATGGTAAGGTTTTTGAGTGGAAAACAGTTGAACTACATTTGTTAAGATGGAGTATGTAAGATATTTATTAATTTTGGAGTTTTCACGGTGAATTGAAAGTTCCTTTTATCCCCGAACAACCTTCATAACCACCTTCAATAAGTAGGATAGATGTAGAAGGGGACGAGTAGATCATAATATGTTAGAGGATATATTTGATGATGTGTGCAGAGTTTATGAAGCGGAGGAGAATGAGGTTACTGGTGATGTACAAGGTTCAGGTGCTTGTGAAGATATCACGATAAACCTTCACGATGGCTACCAAAGTTTAAAATTTAAGGTGACCCAACCGTTATACTCTGGCTGTAAGAAAGATCAAATAACTTTACATGCCATGGTTGGTTTGCACAGTTTGAAGATGCAGTACGGTTTGTCTGGCAATAGCGTGATAAGAATTCTAAATTGGGTGAAGGGCTTACTACCCAAGGATAATACGCTTCCAAATAGCTATCCTATTATGAAGAACAGTTTGAAAGGTTTGGTAATGAAGCATAAATCGATTCATGCTTGTGTGTATGATTGCATACTATACCAAAAGGAGTATGAAAATCTTAATCGTTGTCTGGTATGCGATGAACCTAGATATGTCCAATCTACTGGCAAGGAATGCACAAGCTCAAAAGTGCCTCAAAAAGTGTTGAAATATTTTTCCGTTGGGTGTAGATTAAAGCGATTTTTCACAGTACCATGGATAACGGAGGCAATGACTTGGCATGCTAAGGCAAAAGTAGGGGGTAATCTCATGCGTCATCCTATTAATTCTATAGCTTGGAGGAGGATGAATTATGAGTATCCCGATTTTGCTCGAGAATAGCGCAACATTCGTTTGGCTATATCAACACATGGTTCAATCCATTTGGATATCTAAGCACCAATCAGAGTGTATGGCCAGTGACCCTAGCCCCACTCAACCTCCCTCCTTCATAGTGTATGAGACCTGAATTTTTGATGTTGTCTTTGTAGATACCTGGGCCAAAGGCACCAAGTGATGACATCAATGTCTACCTGGCTCCTTTGGTAGAAGAATTAAATGAGTTATGGGAAGAGGGTGTGCAATCATTTGACTCTTTTAGAAAAGAAAAGTTTACGCTGAAAGCTATGTTGATGTGGGCAATTCATGATTTTCCAGCTTATGGGACATTATCCGATTGTGTAGTACATGGTGGTTGTTTGGGGTGTCCTATTTTTGGAGAGGAGACTGAATCTCTTCATCTCTTCGCTAGATTAAAAAATGTATACTATTATTATAAGAGGTTTTAACCCCAGGCTCATAGTTTCAGATTTGAGAAAGGTTCCAATTTTTTATCGGGCAGAGTTAACATAGGCTACCGCCGAGATAACTTTCAGGTCCAGAAATTGAAAGTAAATCTTCTGAATGTGGCCCTAATATGCCAGGTAAGAATCCTAAATTTAAGAATGTCAAGCATAAGAAGACCCCAACTGGAAATGAAACTGAGATAAGAAAGGCATGGTCTAGGAGTCAATTTTATTTGACTTGCCTTATTGGAAGAATAACCCGGTGCCCCATCTGTTGGATGTGATGCATGCAGAGAAGAACGTCGCTGAACATATTGTGCGCACTTATCTTGGGGAGAGTCATTCGAAGGATGGATAAAACGCACAAAAAGACCTTAAATTTTTTAAACTTAATCCATAACTATGGTCGAAAGAAGATAGTAGGGGAAGGACAATAATTCCCCCTGGTGCATTTACTTTGACGAGTGGGGAAAGGAAGGTGATTTTAGACACAATATATAATTTGAAGGGTCCATCTAATTTTCCATCCAACTTGCAAAGGATTGTGAATTATGCTACGTATGATTTATATAAGTGTAAGTCCCACGATTGGCATGTGATCATGCAATTGGTTCCTCTACTGTTTAAACACAGTTTCACCAAGCACAAGGAATTGTGGAGGGATATTATGTAAATTAGTATTACCTTCTCACTTTTGTGTGAGACGGTAGTCAATCGAGAACATATAGTGGCCGTAAAATTGGCGGTGACCAAAGCGATTTGTGTGCTGGAGAAGTACTTTCCCTCAGCATTCTTTGACATAAGTGTTCACTTATTGGTACACCTATGCGACGAGGCACTTCTTTGTAGTCTAGTTAGATATCGGTAGATGTATCCGTTTGAAAGATTGATGAAAGTTTTTATTGATTACGTCAAGAATACGCGATACATTACAGGTTCAATTGCAGAGGAATACAACACCGTGGAGTCATCAATTTATACTCGGGAATATATGCCTGACTCGACTATCATTGATGACACTAATGAGTTCGTTGAGGGTGGTGGTCATGTGATTGGAAAACGAGTGAAATTAACGAGTTTGCAACATGAACAAGTAGCTCGTTATCTATTTGACACGCATGAAGATGTCGAAGAATGGAAAAATTAAGTTTAAATTATTTTAAGTTTTACATTATTTTAGAATATTTTAGATTATTTTATACATGATTAATTTTGTAATATGCATAAAATATGAAGCCTGTGAGAACAATAAAAGACAAAAATAATGATACAATCAGATAGCGAATTTAGGCTGTGGTTGTCACAAGAGGTAATTATAATGAAAATGGTCGTGATATAACGTTACATTACACTCTAACTTTATAACTAACCTAATTAATTTATCTATATTCTCAGCTCTTAAAGATGGGTGATGCGACATCAAGGCTTGCTCGTCTAGCCACTGGACCCATGTTCATAGCACAAGAGTACAAAAAGTATCGATTGAATGGTTATGTATTCGGTGCAAATGCGTACGAGGAAAGTACAAATGTACAGAACTCGAGCATTTCATACAAGGCTCTTACTTTCTTTCGAGCGAGCGCAAAAGATAAAAACCTCGTTGAAGTTGAAATGACTTAGTATGGTGTAATTCGAAATATATTTGGATTGGATTATATAAGCTTCAAAGAGGTTGTATTTTATCGTGACTCGGTAAGAGTTAAGGATAAAAATTCTTGTAAAGTTGATCATGGTTGACTTGTCCAAGTTGAAGAGCAACGACTACGTGAGCGATGACCCGTTTGTTTGTGAATTTCAAAAGGTCAACCAAGTGTTTCACTCGGAGTATATTAGCAACGACCCGTGGTCAATTGTCCTATATGCGCCAAAGCTTCTAAATAGTAGTGTGGATGACTTGGTTGCTCCTACCGAATATGAATCCATTTTTTATAATAACCCGAATTTGAAACAACTTTTCAATTTGTAACAAATATTCCAATTTGTACTTTATTAATCCATTTTTAATGATTTTAATTGATTTTCACTTTCTCATTTTCACTCTTTTTATCTTTGTATCTTTCCCTTGTATATGTATATGTGTGTATTGGGGGGGGGGGGGGGGGGGGGATGTTTCACATTTTTAGTAATTGTAAATATTATGAGTTAGATGTTGTTGTTTTGGAATTCAGAATTGAGGTGTTAAAGAGTAATAATTCATTTGGATTTGTAGCAATTGTACATATTTGCATGTCTTCTTCAAATTCATTTAGATTTGTACTAATAACAACATTTTTTTACAGATATGTCTCCTTCGGGTATTAAGGCGAGTATGATGATGTCGTTTGGGCTCGGTGGTAGTGGAGGCGAGGAGGGATCCTCGACCCCTAGGCTCCCCAAATGGGGAAAATTGGGGATGGTCATAGAAAAGAAGACGGGGCTATTAGCGAGATCCCTCGAGCTGGTAAAGACTATCATCGACCCGGGGTACACTAGTTGGAGGGAGTTGCCAAATGAGCTCAAGTTAGCTATTTGGGTGGCACTACTGGTAATGTATTTATATTTATATTTATATTTGTATGAATATTTCAATTTCAAATTCGATTTCGATTTCAATTTCATTTAATATTTATATTTATTCGCAACTAACATTATTTTTTTTGGACAGGAACAATTCAGCCTGAACCCAAAACTACGCGATTCTGTCTTGGAGCAGTTGAGGGAGTAACACAAGACGTGGAAGAAAAATATACAGACCCGATATTTTGGGAAGACCCGAGACTCCGTTATCTGAATGCGTGATTCCGTCCCGCCGAAGGAGCCAATCTCATTGGCACAATGGCAAAAGTTCATTGACAATGAGATCGGGGAGCGACAATTGGCATCTCGCCAATCGGTGAGGGAAAATCGGGCGAAAAAGACGGACGTACACTACTCCGGCCGAACGTCTTACGCCGAGGTGGAGCATAGGATGATGGTAAGATTTATTTTTTCTATAATTACAGAAATATGTTATTCTGCATTATTTTACTTTGCGGGGCCGATACTAATTTTGCATTATTTTATTTCAGGGGACGGGGAGTGGCCCTGGGGGTATGCCACATAGGCTCGATACTTATGTGGCTATTCGGACGAAGAAGGGGAAGGATAAGGAGGTGTCCCCGATTATCGCATCTACGATTGTAAGTAATCCGATAGTTTACTTTTTATTAATTACGTTGTAATTTTTTTACTTACTTATTTAACTAATCATGTGCTTTTTGTCGTTTCAGGCAAAGCTTAAGGAAGTGCATGAGTCGCAGTCTGATGCAGACAAGGTATCTTTATCCACAGACGCACTCAGCCAAGTGCTTGGCGCTGATCGTAAGGGGAGGACAAGGGAGTGAGCTTGCAGGTGGCCAAATCTAGGATCATCGGATTAGAGACGAGCAACACCGGGTTGGCTCGAACGGTAGACTCGCATGACGCGAAGCTGTCTCGTTTGGAGGCAACGGTCCAAGATATATTCTCGTTCGTGAAGCATTAGTTGGATGGAAAACGTAAGGGGAAATTAAAGGAAAAGGTGGTGGTGGAGGAGGTGCAGGAGGACGAGGAGGTGGATTTCGCTGCTTCATCACCGACACGTGTGGACTTTGATGATTCGGGCCCTTATTTGGCTCCCTTCCACAGACTAATATCGACTTTTGGTTGGCTGAGCATATTTATACAGGACATATCTTATGGCAAGCGGATATGGCGGGGATTGAGGAACCCGAATATCGTACAGGGTATGCCAGTTCATGGATGTTTGCTTCAAGACATTGAGGCCATGGTGCTCGTCACGCATGTGATACCCGAGAAGGAAAATTCCCTATTGTGGTTGTGCGAACAATGCGGCACGATGAATATTCAAGGGTGTATCAATTCGTATATCATGTGGCCTATCCACCTACGCAAACCTACACCAGACATGTTGTGACATTATTTGAATTGAATTGTTATAAGTTGTTATATTTGAATTATATTTGGATTATATCGTGATTCGTATTGTTTTGAATGTATATTTGCATTATCTATATTTTATTTGGATATATGATGTTTGAACATGTAAAACGTTGCTATAACAGGTACAAATATACTGCTGGGCAGTGGCAGGGGCAGTGGCCATACTGCCCAGTAGTTTTTTTTTCAATTCTGCCCAAAATTATCATGGTCAATGATCGTGATAATTCCATAATAAAGGAAACTTTTCACGGACTTCTCACGATCATTGACTGTGACAAGATTTTATTAAATGTCACGGTTATTAACCATGACTAATATTATCAAGGCCACTGACTGTGACAAGTCTAATGAACTTATCACGGTCAATGATCGTGATAAGTCCTTGATAACAAATGTTGTCACCCCCAGACTTGTCACGGTCATTGACCTTGACAAGTTGGACTTATCACGGTCAATGACCGTGATAATTCGACAGATTTAGTGTAGTGCAAAAGGCCCACTAAAACATCATCTAACCCTCACACCCAATGCGGACACTCCATCCGAGTAAGACAAACTGCTTGAACCTAGAACCAAGCCTATTGACCGCAGAAGATAGTTTGTCTCAGCATATCTGACAACCTTCGCAGTCAATTGGTGTAAAGCTAAATAGATCGATGACCAATGCATCAGCATCTCCTGTAGTTGGGAGGCATCAACCAATACCTCTTGAAAGTTTACAAAAATATACAAGTTAGCCAAAAATTTAAGAAGTAGAGGTGAACAGACACGTATAAAGGAAGTAACTATTAAAAAACTCACGTCATTTGATTAGAGGAGTTCATTTTAGGGAGCAACTTGTTCAATCTTGTGGTCAGCAGCATGGAAATCAGTTTGTAGGAAAAGTTGCAAAGACTGATGGGTCTATAGTCCTAATACTTCTGGGGGCGGGCAATCTTGGGAATTAATACCACAAGGGTACTAGTCCAACAGAAAGGAGAAGCTTAAATTAATCCACCATGTGGTCAGCAATATCCTTCTGATTGTCAAGGTTAACTCCACCATTCCCCAGAATAGAATGGATTCCCAACTTTCGGTGTTTACTCTTTAAAGAGGAATAAAAGAATTTTGAATTAACATCACCTTCGTTCATCCACTTGATACTTTATTTTTACGTCCAGTAGGTATCCACATTTTTCATAGCAGTTACCAACTCAGCTTTGGCTTTATTCAGCTCGCATCTCATGTCATCGTCCTTGCTACTTTCATACTGAGCTGCTATAATCAACACTTTATCTTCCAAGTCATTAACATTCTGAAAGATGTTCTTGAACACTGCTTTACGCCAAGTCTTAAGATCTCTTTTTAGTTGTAAGAGAACAAATGCAGCCCACTACCATCACCATCAGCATCCCAAGAGTTTTTAACAACATCCATAAAATCATCATGACTCATCCAGAAGTTTTGAAATTGAAAAGATTTTGGAATGTTATCCATCCAGCTTTTAACCTCAAACAGGAGGGGATGATGATCGGAGCAAGGGCTATTTAGATGATTGACATAGAATTAGGGAATTGGTCTCTCCAAACATCATTAAAAATATCTCTATCCAATCTTTCAAAAATTAAGTCTTATTTTCTTCTTTTGTTACTCCAAGTGAATCGCGAACCAGAGAAGCCCATATCAATTAAGCCACTATTATCAATGCAGACATTGAAGTCCATCACTGCTTGAAAATCGATTTCATTACCCCCACTTGTTCCTCTTGAGCAGCCACTATATTAAAATCACCAGCAATTAGAAAGGGATTATGTGCATATCTAGTGCTTATAACCATAATATCATCCCACAATTGAAATCTATCCTGAGCATTACATTTGGCATAGATAACTGCAATCTTAACTGTCAAAATTAGAGCTGAATGAGAGACCTCCATTGTAAGAAGTTGATCAGAATTCCATTTCATGCTAATGTTGACCCCAAATCTCCAAAATAGCCATATCTTACCATTTTGATTAGGCATACAACCCTCCATAGACCATTTGTGCTTCAGCTTCTCCATTTTGTCAATTCTAATTTTGGGTTCTAAGATTGCAAAGATTGGACAATTGTACTTTTTAAGAAGCCATTTTATTCTCCTAGAAGTAGCTGAGTTGCCAACCCCCCTCACATTCCAAACAAAGAAGCTCAATATTTAAAGTTTTTGAGATGGTGCTACTATCTTGTTTAACAGAAGCTCGAGTGGTTCTAGTACCCTGACTGGACAATTTAGCCTTACCCAAGTCAGGAGACTTCATATCATGATTTTGTGAACCACCAGCGGCCATCTTGTTCTTTGACATCTTTTTAATAACTTCAGAGAATTCTTTAACATCAGCAGCTTCTTGAATCCTCAATTGAACCTCCAAAACTTCATCAGTAGCATATTCTTTGGCTTGAGTGTGTTTCTCAGTGACAATAGGAAGAGAAGAAGACCTACTTAAGCTCCCTACACTGTTACTCCTTTCAACATTCAACTTCTGATTAACATCTTGATCCTTTCCCACTTCTAAGTTGTCCACCTGCTTATGAGGACTATTGTTTGACATGAATTCCCCTTCTTCCATCAGGTCTCCATCCTTCCCAATATGTATTCCTTCATCAACACCATTAGTCAAAACATTTTGGTTTTGTATGTCATAGATAATAGTGTTTTTGTTATTATCTTGACCAGTCCTACAGTTATGCAAACGAGAACTCTCAGCAGTGTATGCTAAAACACCTTTATGCTTGTGAAGACTACTTTTTTCAACCCATTCCTTGGTATTCAGCCTTTCAGCTCCTCTATTATCCTTACCAACTACATTTTGTCCCTATAACGGATCCACAATAGTCATGGTAATGGACTTCCTGTCCGAAACAACTCTCATGTCTACCTGACCAAGCTTCTTAGAGGCATCCACTTTAGGAAGATCAATTTGAGTCTGCTTAGAAAAGAAATTTATAATTAAGTTATGGCCACATTTTGGAGCACCACTGGGGTGGGGCGCGCAGTTCACCACCTTAATGCCACAATCTACTTCAGCATCTTTATTATAGCCCTCAACAGAATTAACATTAGCACCCTCTTCTGACTGGACCTCACCAGTTTTCATTTTACGCTTCCTAACAAGCTCATTTCTCAATTCTTTCTATTTCAATTCCTTAGGAATAGCATCACCATTATCTACCTTTTTGCCGAGCTCAGAGTTTTTAAACAAATGCTGATCTTCAATGTGACCTCTTTTGTAATAATAAGAGCAATACTTAGGTATATCTTCAAACTCGAAATATTACGAAAAGCCACAACCCGAGTCTCTGTTGCCAACCCACACCCTAGTAGGGAGATTCTTATCGATATTAACTGACACGCAAACTCTAGCCAAACCTGATCGAGTCAGAGCTGCAGTAGCAACATCCATTTTTAGGGGAGAGCCAACCACATTGCAAATAGAGAAAATAGAATCTTTATTATAAAGATGTATAGGGAGAAGTGGAAGCTTGATCCATACCGGAGCAATAGGGAATTCAGGATTAGGGTGGAACTCAGGGGACCACTTAAAAACTCTCATAGGGCATCTGTTAAACCACCAGGTTTCTTTCAACCAAATTCTTAAAAATTCCTCTTAATTAAACAAATGAATGAGAACATGTTTGTTATCAACCAAACCTAAATTCGCATCAGCCTTCAACCCAATCGCCAACACAGCCTTCCTTATTTCATCCAAATGAGGCCTTCCATGCGAAAATTTGCCAATCAGTGTGTACTTATAGGGTCTAGCCAAAAGCTGGATCTCCTTGTTAGAGAAGAAAATGGCGCCCTCACCTTTGAATTTTTCAACGGTTTTAATGGTAACAATAGGGACCAGACTCTTACCTACTACGTTCGCAAAAGATTGTTTACTCAGAGCCTGGTACTTCACATGTTATATTTAAGCTAAGTGAGATGTTCTCCCATCAATCTTGTCATCTACATGTCTGTATACTATGAAGGATTTGTGCATATAAGAACCACTGCCCATGAGTTTGACTTTTATTGGAAAATATAAGTGTGGATCGAAAAGGGCTACGGAAGGAGCAATCTCCTTTGCGGGAACCCACTGTTGGTCAAAGCCTAATGTAAAATATTGAGAGGTAATAAAAATAAAAAGATTTCGAAGGCCAACTTAGTTTGTTTGTTTAATTTTCAAAATTTATATATTCAAAAGAATTGATTAAAAAAATATGATATATGTTTAGTTTTTAAGGGTGTTAAAGTCCAAGATCAATGGATTTGCACAGTGATTCCTAGTTATGCTCAATATGTCATGAAGCTATTTATTTGTAAAATCATCAAAATTCTCAAAATTCTAAGCTTGTGTGCATTGTGCTTGTTTGTTCTTTGAGATCACTTTATCTATCACTTGAGGTCAAACCTATGTTTGATAAAGTTTTATGACCAAATAAAACTCCTTGAACATGTTTAAGTGATTGGGTCATAATCTTTTGTATCTAGTCACACCCTTTCACTTCGTTTACCACATGTTTATTTAGAAACATTTATGACATATGAGTGTAAAAATCTTATTGTGTTTAGTGTCTTGCGTGGTGTTTATACCTATATATGTTTGCCTATGATTTATTGGTATTTTTTGTGCATATATATATATATATATATAGTTTGTTTTGAGTATTTTTAGTTGCATGTAGTTCGCGTATATGCCATTGGTTTAAAGTTATATTTCACTTTGGTATTCTATTTGTTCATATTGGTATCTCATTTGTTGCTTATTTTACATTGGTATCATATGATTCTTTTAGTACAATCTAATTGGTATAAACGAGTTATTGCAACAAAGTTGGTATCAATTTATTTTTGTTTGGATTAGTTGTACTTGTGTTGCCGAGTTGATTTGTTGTCACTTGTTCCATTGTACATCATTACATGATATATTTTTTTTCCTTTATGCTCATCCCTTTTTTTATTTAGGGAGAAAATTGGTTTAGTTGGGGAGAAATTAGTTACTTTATGCGCCTAAATCTTGGCCTATTCCTGAACAAAAAGGGAGGGAAATAGTATCTCATCTTTATAGTCCAGGAGATTTTTGCCTTAGGGGAGACATTCTATCTTAGGTATAGATTATTAGACAGGGGGGGATTATTTTTTTATTCATATGCATATTTATATTGTTTATATTTTCTCGTTGCATTTAAAGGAGTGTTTAAGTGTGTAGGTTTATAACATGCGGGAAAGCTTTCATGCATGCAAATCTACTCAGAGTATGTGTGTGTCAAGCATCTGTACCTTTTCCTCTGGGGGAAGGGATGGAGTCTTTTAGATAGCTTGGCAGCCCATATGTATTTTTGGTTTTAGTTTTGTCTTGTAATATTCGGATGGGGATATTTGTAAGGAAAAATATCCAATTTAGCCAATTCATATGTATCCCTTTAATTCCAGATAAAATTTTTAGAGTCATTGGTTAGGACGTGTCAGTGACCTTTCAAGCCTATAACGTATTTGTCGAAGACGTAGCGGCAAACCTAAAGAGAACACATCATCTTGTCATCTTTCATGCCATATTTTGTCATCAACGTTTCAAGGATCTCTCAGGTATGAATGCATAATTTATGTTGAGCCTTTCATATTTCATAATTGGGTGTTAGGATGTTTTAAAACTAATTTTAAAATATTTTTAAAACTTTTTTATAAGTCATTTTGGGTGTCTTCAGACCTCGAATCCAAAGAAACGTCAAACGAGTCAATATTAACCTTTACTGCTTTCTCCTCGGATATCTCATTATTAACTGGTTCTAGCGAGAACAGGTACCTCATTAAAATGAGAATTGTTAAACTTCTAACGACCCATTTTTTTTCTTTATATAATCTCATTATATAACTTATTCGAAGGTCATTTTAATGATATTGGTACCCTCATTCGAACGACCTTCGAGGTAAATTTTCAAAATACTTGCCCTATATAGAATTTTAATTGAGCTCTCGTTAGATCCATGTTAAAATGAGAATAGGTACTTTGTTCGAACAAGGTACAAGGTTTTTCAAACCACCCGACGTGTTTTTTAAAAAAACAGCATTTTTTTTACCACTTCTATAATCTCATTTTTCCCTCCGTTTTAAGTAGCGTGGAGCAGTAGTTACGAAAATGACTTTATCCGCCCATTTGTGAACTTAAAATCTTTCAAAAATTTCTCTAATTTTTCTTAATCAATCATGGCAAAGTTTTTCTAAACACAAACCCTTGTTTACACCCAATTAATTGAAGATCGAAGATTCTTCATTATATGCATTGAGATCTTATTTTGGCACCATTTTGTATTCTCTACACACTATTGAGAATTGTTTCTTGTGGAGGATTCAATGCTCGTTGGTTTACATACGTTGGACTTTGTGTGTGTGACGATTGTTGAGCCTTATTGGTGGATTTCGAGGTGTGTGTGGACTCCCACGTTATTACCGATACACAGGTTGAATCCCGAGTGTCACTGAGAAGAGGTTGAAGGAGTGAAAAGCATCAAGGCTTGCGAGGCCATCGGTTATGTGTTATAAGTCTTCTGTTATGTCCTTTTGTAATTCGGTACTTAATGGACTTTGTGTGGCTGGGTCGTTCGAGATTTTTCCCATTTGGATTTTCCTCATACATCGGGCATTGAGAATGATTTATTTTATCTTGCTATACTCACCTAGATGCATGCTTAGGTCTAAGATAAAATTGGTTTAATCATAACTCGTTTAATCGGTGTAACTTTAACCTTGGGTTAATTTGTTTAGTTTAATATTTATTTGTTGCTTAATTAATTTGAATTAATTTTGTTTATGAAAAAGGTAAATTAAAAATTATATATAAAAATTGGTTTGTGCAATTTTTGAAATCATCCCATCTCGCATTAAGAGGGTAAAGTACGGTGCATTAGTGAAATAATCTAGGTAGCATACTTGTTTAGAATATGATATAATTACGCAATTAAGATGACTCGTGATTTGATATACATATCTATTGTTCATCAAAATTACATCTGGTTAACCTTATTTTATATGCATTGGTATCATCATATGTTATATATTGTATCATTAGTTAACATGGTATAAGAGTTAAAGTGGGTTCTTATTGATTATAGGTTGATAGGGTAATCGATGATTTTATTTGGTCTTGTGTCATTGTTGTCATAAGGCTGTAGATCTACTATTGTTTTCCTCTAATCTTTTGTTTGTATATTTAGTCATGGAATAGACATAGGGAAATATTGTAAGAGTGTATATATATACTCGTGTTCCCCACACTTAATTGGTTTGTCGTATTCCATGTGCAATATATATTTGTCTTTTCTATCCTTGAGGTCATTCTGCCATAGCAAAACTACGATACATTTTCTCTGGACATGCTTTGACTTCTCAACTTGCATCGACATTATGACACATTAATGTGACAACGTGGTTGAGGTATTTGGAGTAACTAAGAAGGCTCTAAACACTTTGTCGCATTTATTAACTTTATGTGTGTGTGTGTGTTGATTTGGCCTTTCGTTTTGGGTGATACACGTATACAACTACTTAAATATAAACCATACTTTTATAATTTATTTGCATAAGTATATCACATTAAGGATTTGCGTAATGGTTCAAAACTTCGTGAGTTTTATTTTTCCCTAAAACCAGAGTCTGGGACTTTCATTGATGTTTCGTTGCATTGAAATAAGCCTTCGCTAAAGCAAAGATCTAAGATTGTTGGTTGCGACATCATCTTGTGTTTTCCCTCACAACTTCTTTTATTGGTACCTCGTTGCAGCAAAAATTCTCTTCGTATCAGGGAATGGAATTATCGTTGGTCGACATTTTCTTAAGAAGTAGATATTTGATAAGTGTCTTCTTGGATAACACGAAGATTTTTTGGCAACAAAATCTTCTCTAAACTCAATTGCCTTGATTTCTTTCATGAGGTGATCCTCCCACTTGTCTTAAGTTTGTCTTACATGCTTGGAAGAGCTTTATATATATGGTATGCTTTAATTCATAATATTTTCTTTTTTTCAAACCTCCAAAGAAAAAGTATGAGAAATTCTTTAAGAGTAAAGACACTTAATCAAAGAGGAATTTTTTTTGACAGATTTATTTTTGAGTTTGAATGGTCGAGGGAGTTAACCATACTTTATCTTCTTAACACTTCTCTTTGTGTTATTGAGGTGTTTGACTTTTAAACTTTGATTAAAAGTCATATTGAAACCTAAAAACTTCTACGTTTGTTCTCGATCTAAAATAGTTATATTCTTGCTCTTGAAAGTCTTGTGTGAATATCTCAAAACACATTGTAAGGTTTGATCAAGTCCAATCATTTTAAACACTTTTAAAACCTTTTGAAAAAATCACATTATAGAAAGTCATGACCCAAGCATTGGTGTCAACAAAGTTTCGTCTTCTACTTCGAAGAGGATTTATGGTTCGTGGAATAGTTTTGAAAGACATTAGATTAGTCCTAAATCGGTCCAGGTTCTGTAGCGTTCTCCAGTTATTGGCGCTATCTTAAGAGGATATGGGTTGGAAAGAGTTAATTATTTGTTGGTGTGTTGTTTGAATGTAATTCATTCTCTTTCATTTATAACACATTGTGTCAATTCATTTTAAACACATTTGTAACTTTTAGGAAAACTCACATTGTAAATATTTATAATCCATGCATTTGTGGTTTCTCAACAAAGTTCATCTTTTACTTTAAAAAAGGATTTGTGGTTCGTGGAATATTTTCAAAAGACATTGGACGATTCCAAAATCGATCGAGGTCCTATAGCGTTCTCCAGTTATTGGCGTTCTCTTCGAAGAATATGGTGGAAAAGACTTGATATTGGTTAGTGTGTTATTTGATTGTAATTCATTGTCTTCTATTTGTAACACATTATGAGGTTTAGGCAAGTCAAATCATTTTAAACACTTTCAAATCTTTTAGGAAAATTCACAGCGTGGAGAGTCTTATTCCGAGCATTGGTGGTTTTTCAACAAAGTTCATCTTCAACTTCACAGAGGATTTATTGCGTAGTTTTGAAAGGCAATTAGATGAGTCCAAAACAGGTCGTAGTTCAGTAGCTTCTCCAGTCGTTAGCACTCTCTTCAGAGGATATGGTGGGAAAGAGTTGATAGTTAGATAGTGTGTTATTTGATTGAAATTCATTATCTTCTATTTGTAATACTTTAGCATAATTCATTTGTCATTTAGTTTGTCCCAACGATTTTCCTGTTGTGGGGTTTTGCTCATACGAATTTGTGTTGTGTGATTGTTTACTCTATTCTGCATTTATATAAAATTATATATATTTGAAAATAGTTTTTGTTTTATTTAATTGGTAAACTTTTGATCAGATGGACCTAGATTATCTCCTCTATACCGAAAAAGAATTACAAGAAAATATCGTTTCCATTACATCGATAATTTTAATTACGCATTTTCACTCCTTTTGGGTTTTGAACACATGGTACTCTCAGATGGTCAATTGATTCAGTTGACAAGTATGCCTCGAATTCGAAAAGTATTGTCATTGAGAGGTTAGACCAATTTGTAATGTGGTGTAAATTGTTTATTCGACTAATTACTTAAGGACCTAGCATCAACATCTATGATCCTGGATTTACAATGATTTCTCGTAAAAAAAAGGGAGCACTAAGGCTTCTCGGACATGTTAGATAGTATAAATTATATGAATTCAGGGTGGAAGAAGGCATGATGAGGAAGAAATTGAGGTCACTAAAACAAGGTAACAATTAGATTGGAGGTCATAGTTGATCAAAATTTAAGGTTTTGCTATGTCAAGATTGTACAACGATTGAACGTCCTCGACCTATTAGATGTCTTTGAGCACTTACACATTGTGGGTATATGCCACCAATATATATATATATATATAATTTTAGATGCCATATAATTTAACTACCATAGGTTAAATCAATCAAAATTATTTTCTAATTGATACACTCACTTTGGCATTCCATCCTTACTAACATGAATCATCCAATCAACATTCCACTAAGACTTTAAGTAGGAAAATAGAACAAAGAAAAAAAATAGATGGGTTCGTAATTATAATGCGACACAATGGAAACATATTTAGTGAACACCTTTTATGTATATTATATTGTTCATGTAAGTGATCTAATCCCCTCTAAACCTTTTTTTAAAAGTAGGTTATATTCACTCTTACAATAACAACAACAAGTGTAACATTTCAAACGAAATATGAATGTAAACATATAAATATGAGACGTTTCTATTGTATAAGAAAACTCATAAGAACATAAACTATGGGTTAACATTAAGGCGACATATTGGAAGATAAAAAGAACTAACATAGATCTTTAAATAAGCTAGATGGTTACATATATTATAATGTGATTTAGCTCATAAACTTAAGAACACAAATATAAAAGGAAACATACTATTATTTCATTAACTCGTAATGTTTGTAATTTTATGTCTTAATGATATATATTACAAATCTAAATAGTTGTATTAACAAATAACTTCTTAAGAGTAGGCTTGCGACCTTAATGGAATATTTATATAATTAATTGTCCACCAAACACAAATCCAAATTTATCTTTTTAACCCTAAGACATGCATCTAGGTGATAAAACAGATAAAGTAAATCATGCAATCAACAAAGGCAAATTTGAGAAAAAAATCTCTTGGGTAAAAACTTTTATTCAGTATTTTAGAAATATTACAAAACAGTCGATTTACAAAATACTTAATACTAGACACAAATATAACACGCTAGTCTTTGAAAATATCTAAAGAATACTACTTGTCTCCAAGCAATCCACATGTGGCCTTCCACCTTAGGTATCCATTGATCCACCTTTCTCTTCAGCAATGATCCCCTTAAGAATGACAATGGTCAGCAGTGAAGATGATCTCTCCACAAGAGTAGTGTATGTAAGCATACAAAATTATCTAGGGTTTAAACTGATTCACACAATTATATTTTAGGGAAGTGTTTTGTGAATCAAAGGAGTTTTCTAAACTCAAAAGGTTGAAAACTTTTGCAAAGAGCGTGCATAAATCATTATGGTAAAAGTGTTAACAAACATAAACACCAAACAGGTATTAATGAGGCGACCAAAAATTTTGAGGCGGTAACTCGTTCGACTGAAATTGAGGCTCGCTCGAACGAGAATAGCAGTTCGTTATAAAAAAAGTAGATCTCGCTCGAACGACATTGCTATCTCATTTGAACCGTCTTCAAACGACCTTCAAACGAAGTCAAACAGTACGCCAGTATGCCCTCGTTAGATGCTCATTAGATAAAGATATCGAACGACCTTCGAACAACCTAGACATCTTGTTCGAACGAGAATGCCTTCTGGTTTGAACGAGGCATGCGAATTTTGAAACTTTTTAAACATGAAAAATGCCTCTATTTTTTAAGGAAAAATCCTATTTCATTTTCAATAAAAATAAAACACCCAAAAATAAATTTAATGAATAAAATTAAATTCTTAAAGGCTTTATACCTTCATAAAGTGGAGAACCATTGAACTTGGAAATGTTAGAGATTCAGTTCTTCGTGACGTCTCGAGTCCATGTGTAACGGGATACGCCAAAATCTATATAAGCCTAAGCTATTGAGCAATGACAAAAATACGCTCTTAAAAATCTCTCCCTTTTGGCTATTCCGGTACAACTATAAATCCAAAATCCAAATTACATTGAAATCCCCTAAGACAAGAAAAAGACAATATCCTAATTACCTCCCAAAGTCTAGAAATTGGATAGGTATAAGATAATGATGTCTTCAAATGATTTCAATTGATGTCTTCAAATCTCCATTTCTTCTTGGTCTTTGTAATACCCCATATTTTTACGCATATTTATTTTACTATGAAATTATGGAAATTTGGATTAATTAATTTAAAGGGAGAAAATTTAATTTATAATTAATTCGATGTTAAGGGTAATAATTACAAACGTGACAAAAGTTGGTAGTTATTGAAAATAATTATGTCAAATTATTATTATGTTGAAAATTACGTAGTGAGTAACGTAATATTGTTTTGGAAATAAGAATATGGCCGGAGACGAGATACACGGCGGTTAAAATATAATTATTTGGGACGCGCGTATTCGTCGCGTCAATTTCTATTTTGGAGGTTAAAAAGGCAAATTATTTTTAAATAACTCTTATGGCCGTTTTGGGTGCGCCAGTGTGTCCGGAAGGGTCGAAATAGTCAGAAAACACTAGTCGGGTGTTTTAAGTGGAGTCCGGGGCATTTAGGCCCAAAACGAAACCCCGGAGGGGTATTTTGGTCTTTTGGGATTTTAGAGTAATTAAATGGACAAAAATAAAGTTTATTTAGAAACAAATAAGGTTAGTGGTATGTCAGTTTCACCTTACATGAGAAAGAGGGAGAAAGAGAGGAAGAACCTAGGAGGAAGGAGAACCACAGGAAAGAAAGGGGCAAACTCAAGAGATTTCACACAAAAGTTACACCAAAGTGTAGATCGCGACGAGAGAATCAACCACATATCAAATTCAATCATAGAATCAGAAATCCATCCCAAGGCAAGTGTTTATCTTGGTGAGTGGTAGATTTAATATTAGTACTTACGTACTATGGAAATCAGGTTGCGTGAATGCCTATTGAGTTATATAAATTGTGTGCATGCTTATTACTTGAGATATTATGTGTATGACATACCTAGTTACTGGCTATCAAACGGAGATTAGCGCGTTGTTGACGACCATATCTTGTGTGCTTCGGGAGATTTTGAGTCGTATCACTAGAGCATGGAACCTAGGTAGGGGCATTAGTTAATTATTTCCTTACTTGATGATGGTTAATAATAAGATAAAATTTTGACATCAACCTTTTTAAATATTAGGTGGTTAGTTTTAATTAAATAAAATTGATGATTTTTGACATTGATGCATTATCTAAACCAACTAGATATTCTGGATTTAATTAATAAAGGACCGATCACCCGGTATTTAATTAGGTGGGGTGTCACACGTGGTATCAGAGCATCAGGTTCTAGTGTCCCTCCGATCAACAAGGATACACCGAGGAACTCCAGCACTCCGAGGAACTCCAGCGCTCAGAGGAACTCTTGAGTAACGAGCAACTAAGGCGGTCCGAGCTGCATCTCGGCCACTGCATTGATTGCCAGATAATCAACAGTTTAACTATTCATTGAATGCTTATCATCTTGACGCACACGCCTAAAGGGCATTAAATGTATTACCCTTTCATATGTATACCATTTAATGTATCACCCTTTCAGAAGATAGCCTCAAGGCTATAAATACATTGTACAACCCTCATTCAAGGGGACCGGAATCTCTTGATAGAACTTGTAATCGAGAATTCTCAAACACTCAGCAATAACATAACAGTGGACGTAGGCCATTCTTATAAGGCTGAACCACTTTAAAAATCTTTGTCTCATTTTATTTATCTGTGATTGAATAATTAGAGCGATCTAATTTTTTACATCAACACACATTGTACTGTACATATAAATATCAGATGAACCAGGGCCGGATTCAACAGACATATCTATTTTTTTAATTTATAAGTTTTTCGGTATAACAAACCGAACACGATTAACACCAAATTGATGAACAAATCAGCAATGGTTGATTCATCACATGAAACCATCAGATTATTTACAATATTATGTAATTACTACCAAACTTCAATTAATAAAATGAATAACAAACGGCCAAACGAAATGCTCACCAAAATCAAAATAAAAAACTCACCAAAAAATGAAAGGTCGGGAGAAATGTTCACCAAAAATGAAATTTTAGGGCGGGAGCTCTTCACAGCATAAGAACAAGAGTGAGGGGCGGGAACGTTGTCATAAATGAGTGAGAGGAGGGAAATGAAAGTAGGTGAAAATTTTTGTGACCCCTCCTAGCAGTCACAAATTAAAGTAGGCCAAACTTTATGAGTATCAGGAGTGGTCACAATTTAATATTAGGTCAAAATTTGTGACTCCTCATAGGAGTTATAAATTTATGACTGCTCATAAGAGTCATAAATTAGCCCTACTGATAAATTTGTTACTGCTTTTGGCAGTTATAAATTTATAACTGCTGATAGCGATCACAAGTTAATTAAATAGTAACATTTGTGACTCTCATTAGCAGTGACAAACTAATTGACCCAAATTTTTTATTACCCATCATTTTATCACTGCTAATGGGAGTTACAAATAATTTTATGACTGCTCCTTGGAGTTATAAGTTTGTGACCCCAATTAGCAGTCACAAAAAGGCAGTCACAAAATTAGCATTTTGGTGTAGTGCATACCCGGTCAGGAGATGTTCCTGGTGGCGATGCCTCGCCCTGAGGGAGGATCATCCACACATTTATACTACACAGAGGAGGAGACCTCTAGGAAGTGGTGGTAACACTTGACTCGATTCCTGTTGTTCGAGAGTTCTCCGATGTGTTTCAGGAGATTTTGGGGTTACCAACGAGTAGAGAGATAGACTTCATCATTGATTTAGCATCGGTCACTTGGTCGATAGCCCGCATACCTTATCGTATGGGTCCAACAAAGATGAGGAAGTTACGTGACCAGATTGAGCAGTTGTTGGGGCATGGATTTATTCGTATGAGTACTTCGCCGTGGGGTGCTCCCGTACTGTTCATTAAGAAGAGGGATGGATCGTTGAGGTTATGTGTCGATTACCGAGAGTTGAATAAAGTCACGATACGGGAAAAATATCCGTTGCCTCGAATCGATGAGTTATTCGACCAATTGAGAGGAGCTGCCTTCTTCTCGAAGATTGACTTGAGATCGAGATACCATCAGCTGCGTATCAGGGAACAGGATGTATCGAATACAGCTTTCTTGATAATATATGGTTCCTATGAGTTCAGTGTTATGCCTTTCGGGCTAACCAATGCCCCAGCCGTGTTTATGGACTTGATGAATAGGGTGTTCAGAGAGTTCCTAGACCAGTACGTCATCGTCTTCATAGATGACATTCTAGTTTACTCGCAAACTGAGGATGGGCATGCCGAGCACTTGAGGCAGGTTTTGCAGACACTGAACGAGCATAAGTTTTATGCAAAATACGAGAAATGTGGGTTTGAGCTGAAGGAGGTCCAATTTTTGGGACATATCATCTTTGATAGAGGGATATCCATGGATTCGGGGAAAGTGTCAGCGGTGAAGGAGTGGGGACAACCCACAACACCGACCGAGATATTCAGTTTCTTGGGCTTAGACAGATACTACAGGAGGTTCATTCAAGGGTTTTCGAAGATAGCGGCCATTGACACACCTGATTTGCAAAGGGGTGCCGTTTATCTGAAGTGACGCCAGTTAGTCGGCCTTTGATGAGTGGAAGGACACGTTAACCTCAACACCAGTGTTAGCATTAGCCAGGATGAGAGTGGAGTATCTAGTCTGCGTCCTTATTAGGACTTGGGGTGTACTTCAGTGGGAGGATCAGGCTATAGCTTATGCCTCCCGTAAGTTTAAGCCTCACAAGAGGAATTACCCCACCCACGACTTGGAGATTGCGACGATCGTGTTTTCACTTCGGATTTAAAGACATTACCTTATGGGGGAGAAATTTTGCTTGTTCATAGATCACAAGTCATTACAGTATCTCTTCACACAGAAGGAGCTGAATATACGTCAGCGTCGGTGGCTTGAGTTTGTGAAGGATTATCATTTTGATATCCAATACCACCCGGGGAAGGCTAACATGGTAGCAGACGCGTTGAGCCATAAGCCGATAGGGGAGGTGGTCGAGGTGTGGAAAATGAAATGGAAGGAGTTAGGACACCAGAATGAGGTGGCTCAATCGTTCAGGTCTGTGATCACAGTTACGCCCCAAATTATTACAAGGGTAGTGCAGGCTCAGGCAGCTGATCCGTTCTGCCAGAGTAAGATAGTGTAGCTTCTGGTAGAGGGAGCTGAGTCTTATACCATGGGTTTAGATGGGTGTTTGCGTTCCAATGGAAGGTTGGTTATTCCTGAGGGAGAAGACTCGCGACATGAGGTGATGACAGAGTTGCATGGTTCACGATTTAAGGTACATCCTGGTAGAGATAAGATGTACCAGGATATGCGGAGACAGTACTGGTGGAGCGGGATGGAGAAGGATATTACTGAGTTCGTCTCAAAATGTGCTACTTGTCAGTTGGTAAAGGTGGACCATCAGAGACCGACAGGACTTCTACAGCCATTAAAGGTTCCTATGTGGAAATGGGAGAGCATTTCCAAGGACTTCATCCCGGGATTACCTACATCGCATAGGGGTCATGATTCGATATGGGTGATAGTGGATCGACTGACCAAGGTAGCCCAATTTTTGTAACACCCCGCCTAATTCAATACCGTGTGATCAGTTCTTTATTAAATTAAAAATCAAGGTGAACGATGTGGTTCATTCTTAGCATCACTGTCGAAAACAATTTTACATTTTAATCACCCTAATTAATTAAACAAAGTGACAAAATAATTTAAAATATTATTTTCGGTATTGAATTTCATCGTGAAACCCTTTTTAAGTATAAACCAATTTAAGAATAACACACTAATGCTAAGGATATCAATCATACAAAAGAAACTTGCCAACTAGATTATTCAAAACAGGTCAATAACCATAAGCATAATCAATATGATATGAAATGAGTACTGAATATTGAAAATATAAGTAAATACAAATCTCTAATAAATCCAAACGGAATAGGAAATCGGGCGGCACATGCCCTAACTATGAAGAACTAAATCAAGAGTTGAATCAAGGAAGAGGTCGTCTACTGCAAGGTCCTGCAACTCCCACCTAAGCTGCAGCACGTCCAATCCAAAGAACCTATACATGACGCCCCTGTGGATGGGCACCTGTAATATACACATATATATCCAAGAGAGAGAAAAATGATAGGAAACGGGTCAGAGCCCGAGTGTAAAATAGTTTTAAAAATAGTTTAGCAAGTATTTAAAATTCTTACTGGCTAATATAACAACCATGTTAGTACGCGACACTCTCTTAAGTATTCTCACCTCTCATCTAGTGTGCACGCCTACCGTACTACTAAATGCCTCATAAGTCTATCTAACTCGTCCCCCATAAATTCTCTTTCGAGAAGTCACAAGGCTATGATTTTAGTTTAGATATCAGTCTCTTAAAGATTACTTATGTCACTTATGTATTTCTCAATACTGTTATAAAGTTTCAAGCACTTACTATAATTATGAGCATTTATTCGAATTACTTATCTACTTACATGCACAGTAGAAGTATCTCAGGTATAGGTATATATATTAATCACTCATACAATATATATACTAATAGGCACCCCACATAAAATCTATGGTGCTGGCATACTCTGCTATCAAGTCCTCGTATATCTCGTATAAGGGAAATACTAGTTCGGAATCACTCTCGAACTGTATTAACATAATACACACAAAATGGAGGCGAAGCATAGTTCCAAGTCACTAAGAGGTCAGCACATACCCTCACATCTCTTAGGACCGTCTGACTATCATTCTCAGATAGCCTGTACCATGAAATCCTATGTTCTGGGGTACGAATCAATATCCCCCATAAAGGTCCCATCGAGATAAGACTGTCCCGACGCGCCAACCTCCGTGATAGCAAGTAGCGCGGGTATGATTATACACAAATATGTACATTCAATGTATGAACACAATCACTCGGTCATATATATAAATATTCACATTTTCAATTAGGTTCGCCCACGACCCATAATAATATTATTAACCATATGTAGTACAATTTATCCAATTCTTACGAATAAATAATTCATCTCTTTTTAAATCTTAATTATAATCATTTTATAGTTACATCTCGTTTCTCGAAGTATTCTCTCTTCCTAAAGGTAAATTCAGTAGGTATACCCTCACTAACATACTGGTCTAAGTCCTTCATACATTTTTCAATTCCTTAATTAACGTACGCACATTTTCTAATATGTGTTATACCCCCGTTATCCCACAGTTACATCCCGTATAACATTATATCCAATGGAACTTACTTAAACCCTACTGGTCCTCTTCATGACCCATTATGCTCTTTAAATAACGTTCAAGGGCTCCTATACATTTTATCCAAATTAATTAAAAAGGGGAAATTAATCAATTTCCAGTAGGGGTCGATCGATCGATCAATCGATCGATCGACATTCTTGAGTCGATCGTGCAGTTCTTGCCCAGATTCTGCTATTCCAACTTACGGGTTTCATCACCTTTCAACCTATAAATCGTGTTTAATGCATACCAAACTCCTAAACAATTATACCACTGATTATATACACCTATCTACATGATTTCCTACGTAAAGCAGTGTACGAATTCATCAAAGATATCGAATTAAAGGGACTAATTCAGCAGAATTATCAAGAACCCTACTTTTGTAATAATTTCCAAAATTCTCATTCTTCTTCCAGATTTCTTTCTATTAAACCATTAAAAATTTGTGGGCAATCCTCTACATATGACAAGGTTTCCATATTTCATGAATTACTCCCAAAACATGCGATTTAAATCTTCTAAATTATATAATTCTTCCATAAAAACATGTATTCGTAATCCTACTCTAACATGGGTGAAATATCAACTAGGAATTTGCAAGATAGATACTCTATTTAAGATCGTAGATCTAACTCCATGAAGTTGATAGGTATAGACTTGATCCCCTTCTTTCGATCTGCGTTTTGGTGGTGGTGGTGGTGCAATCCGGTTAGTTCTTGGCCTTGAATTTTTGGAAAGCCTTTTCCTTTCTTCCTCTCACCGTCGTTATAAAATTTTGAGAATGTTAACCCTAGAAGACTGTCCTAATATATGATATTTGTTTCCAATTTTCGTCATTTAACTAAGGCCTAATTTGGAAATGACTAAACTGCCCTCCCGGGGTGCTCGTTAGGCCTAAAAATGCGCTGAGACCCAAACTAAACACTCGGATACACTTTTCTGACTATCTCGACCCTTTCGGGCACGTTGGCGCACTCAAAATGACCATACAGGTGACTTATAATTTATTCACTTTTTATAATAATAATTTTGTCCCGACACGATAGAGGTGCGTCCAGACTTAATTTTCATAATTGTCATATTATTCACTCGTGACAATTTTAATAATTTCAATTCAAAATATTACTTTAATCATTAAGTAATATTAAAAAAATTCCCAATAATTACTAACTCTCGTCACGCTAGTAAATATTTAAAATAAATTTCGAAATTAATATTAAATTAATATCTCAATTAAATTTAATAAATCCCCAATTTAAAAGCCATAAAAATACGAGGTATTACATACTTCCCCCCTAATAAAGGAATTTTGTCCCGAAATTCAAAAAATAAGGCATACTTGGTAAAAATAGTTCTGGGTATTTTTCGTGCATAACTGCCTCGCACTCCCAAGTGAACTCCATCATGTTATGATGCTCCCATTGGACCCGTACAAGTGGAACTACCTTTGACCTTAGTCTCCTCTCGCTATGGTTTAGGATAGCCACTGGTCTCTCCTCATAATAACTGTCGGGTTGTAAGTCAATTTCCTCTATCGCGATATGAGTGTGGGCCATATCATCCCAAAGATTTCATCTTAATGATGAGATGTGGAATACATCATGAATACGGTGCAAGTGCTCTAGCAGCCCCAATTAGTATGCCACCGGCCCTATCCTCTCGATAATAGGAAAAGGTCTTACGTACCTTGGAGCCAACTTCCCCTTCTTCCCGAATCTCATTACTCCTTTTATAGGAGACACACGCAGAAATACTTGGTCCTCCATGCTAAACTCTCAGAAGGACCGCTTTGCATCGACGTAGCTTTTCTGTCGGTCTTAGGCTACCCGAATGAAACTCCTGATTAGCACAATCCTAGTTGATGTCTCCCGAATCACCTCTTGTCCGAGCATCTTGTTGCCCCCCACCTCTAGCCAAAAAGCGGGAGAACGACAAGGTCTGCCATACAAGGCCTTAAATGGGGCCATGCCGATCATGAACTGATAGGAGTTATTATAAGCGAACTCCACTAGTGGAAGGTAGGGTTACCAACCCCCTTCAAAATCAAGGATACACATGTGTATCATATCCTCCAACATCTGATTAGTACGCTCTGTTTGTCCATCCATCTGTGGGTGATAAGTTGAACTCTATCTCAACTTTGTACCCATGGCCTCTTGAAAGCTCTTCCAGAAGCGTGACACCAAAATCTTATCACTATTAGACACAATATTCAGGGGCACCCCATGTATCCTAACTATCTCGGTAATAAATAATTGTGCATACTGGCCCGTGGTGTCGTCTGTCCGCGCTGGCAGAAAATGAGCTACTTTGGTCAACCGATCCACTATAACCCATATGGAATCGTGACCCCGCTGTGATATAGGAAGCCCAGTAATGAAATCCATAGAAATGCTCTCCCATTTTCACGTAGGTATCTTCAACGGATGGAGTAACCCTAGCGATCTCTAATGGTCCACTTTTACCGTCTGAAAGGTGGTGCACTTGGACACGAACTCCGCAATGTCCTTTTTCATCCCACTCCACCAGTACTACCGCCTCATGTCTTGGTACATTTTATCCCCTCCGGGATGTACCGTAAATCTAGACCTGTGCGACTGTGTCATCACTGCATGACGTAAATCATCTCCCTCTGGGACCACCAATCTCCCATTAAACCTTAAGCCCCTATTTGAACCCACTGAATAGGACTCAGCACCCTCAGCTAAGAGTCGTACAATGCGATCCTGATAAAATGTATCCGTTGCTTGGGCCTGTATTATCGTCGTAACAATATCGGGTGTGACTGTCATAACAGATATAAAGGAACGGGCTACCGCATCCTGGTGTCCCAACTCTTTCCACTTCGCTTTCCATACTCCCGCTACCTCACCTATCGGCCTACGGCTTAACGCATCAGCAACCACGTTATCCTTCCCTGGATGGTACTGTATCTCGAACTGGTAGTCTTTCACAAACTCCAGTCACCTGCGCCGATGCATGTTCAACTCTCGCTAAGTGAACAAGTATTGCAGTGACTTATGGTCTGTGAATAAGAGAAACTTCTCCCCCAATAAGTAATGCCTCCAAATTCACAATGCAAACACGACCGCAGTTAGCTCCAGGTCGTGGGTGGGGTAATTCCTTTCGTGAGGCTTAAGCTTGCGGTAGGTAAAAGCTATCGCCTGCTCCTCTTCCTGAAGTACTCCATCGAGTCCCTATAAAGAGGCATTAATATACACCAGGTATTCCACTCAAGACCTTGGTAAAGTAAGAACTGGCGCCGAAGTTAACTTATCTTTTAGCTCGTCAAAAGCCAATTGACAAGCATCATCCCATACATACGGTACTCCTTTGCGAGTCAGATTCGTCAATGGACCCGCTATCTTTGAAAAACCTCGAATAAACCATTTGTAGTACCCGGCTAACCCCAAGAAAGTAAGGACCTTTGTCGATGTCGTGGGCTGTCCCCACTCCCTCGCTGTCGACACTTTACTCGGGTCAACTGATATCACTAATTTCGACACGACGTGCCCTAGAAACTATACTTCTCATTACCAGAATCCGTAATTCTCATACTTAGCATACAAATGATGTTCTCGTAGAGTCTAAAGAACCTGTCTCAAGTGCTCGACATGCTCCTCCTCAGTCTGTGAATAAATCAGGATATCATCTATGAAGACGATGACAAACTGATCTAAGAGCTCTCTCAACACTCGATTCATCAAGTCCATGAATACGGCTGGAGCATTTGTCAGCCCAAACGACATGACTCTAAACTTATAGGACCCATATCTCGTCAATAAAGAAGTCTTCGACACATCCTACTCCCTAATCCGTAGATGATGGTATCCCGATCTCAAATCTATCTTTGAAAAGAAGGCAGCTCCCCTTAGCTGGTCGAACAGGTTATCGATTTGAGGCAACGGGTACTTATTCTGTATCGTGAGCTTGTTTAACTCTATATAGTCCACGCATAACCTCAGTGGACCATCTCTCTTCTTCACAAACAACACCGGAGCGCCCCAAGACGAGGTATCTCCTTTCTTCACAAACAACACCATGTACATTTTTATTTCTGAATTTCGGTACGAAATTCTGTTATTAGGGGGGAAGTACGTAATACCCCGTATTTTTATGCATATTTATTTTACTAAGAAATTATGGAAATTTGGATTAATTAATTTAAAGGGAGAAAATTTAATTTATAATTAATTCGATGTTAATGGTAATAATTACTAGTGTGACGAAAGTTAGTAGTTATCAAAAATAATTATGTTGAACATTACGTAGTGAGTAATGTAATATTATTTCGGACATAATAGTATGACCGGGGATGAGATACACGACAGTTAAAATATAATTATTTGGGATGCGGGTATAAGTCGCGTCAATTTTTTATTTTGGGGGTTAAAAAGGCAAAATTATTTTTAAATAACTCGTATAGCCATTTTGAGTGCGCTAGTATGTCCGGAAGGGTCGAAATAGTCATAAAACACTACTCGTGTATTTTAATTGGAGTCCGGGGCATTTTAGCCCAAAACGACACCCAGAGGGGTATTTTGGTCTTTTGGAATTTTAGAGTAATTAAATGGACAAAAATAAAGTTTATTTAGAAATAAATAGGGTTAGTGGCCTTTTAGATTCACCTTACGTGAGAAAGAGGGAGAAAGAGAGGAAGAACCTAAGAGGAAGGAGAACCATGGGAGAGAAAGGGGCAAACTCAAGAGATTTCACACAAAAGTTACACCACAGTGTAGATCGCGATGAGAGGATCAACCACATATCAAATTCAATCAGAGAATTAGAAATCCATCGCAAGGCAAGTGTTTATCTTACTCCTCTTTTATAAAATATTGCTCTTGTTGATTTAGATTAGATGATATAATCTTATTGCAATGAAAACTTAGGTTTAATTAGACTAATTTGTTAAGAAACCTTATGAATTGGAGATGGGTTTGCATGTAGAGGATCTTCCCACCTTAGACCTGTTAAATTTGGTAATTATATGTTTGAAATCACGAAATTTATTGGGAGTTTTTAAAGTTTAAACAAATTATGGGTTTATATTTAAGAGATTAATTAGGAATGGAAGATATTGTTAAATTCCATTTGAGGATATAAGGATTTGACCTTTAATTTGTATTAGAAAGTATCTTAGGGTAATTTGGAATAGTTTAGGATCATTAAATTAGAGTTGGCTTGAGTTTTGGATTAATATTGAAGATTTAAAATTGGAAAAATCGAATTTGGAGAAGAACAGGGGTTTGACCTGATTTCTCGTTCGAAGTCTGCCTAGGTCGTTCGAATGACCTCGTTCGAATGAGACTTCCAATAAGAATTCCAACGACCTTCTAAAGAAATAATAGAGTTCGTTCGAAGTGAGAACTTTGTTCGAACGAGATTCCCTTGACTTCTAACGAGATTTCAGAATGGCTATTTAGGGTCCGTTCGAGTTCACTACACCAAAATAGTCAATTAGTAACACTGCTGTAGTGTTACTAAAATAATTACTAACACTAAAAAAGCGTTAGAAAAAAGGCGTGGGGAAGCAAATTACTAACACTTTTTTACTGTTACTAAATTATGTGTTACTAACACTATTTTACCTTTACTAAAGTGTTACTAAATTCTGTATTACTAACACTTTTCTCCCGTTACTAAAGTGTTACTAATTTCGTAACACATTCATGACACAATTTTTGTAACACATTTAGTAACGGTATAGGTCCGTTACTAATATTAAAAAGAATTAAAAAAAATATTTATATATATATATATACACACACTAGGGTATACAATATTTTAAAATGCTAACATAATGACAACAAAATAATTGTCAATCCGATTTAATTTTAATACAAATAAGTTAAATTTTTAAAAAATGGACAAAATCTCTTTTATTTATAGTACTATCCACTTGTTTCAGGTATAAAAAATAGTACAACAATACAAAAATTCCGCACCAACAACACTACTACACATCCAGACAATAACCTCAATAAAAATTAATAGCCCAATAGTGCTAAAATATCTCCAATACTTTACAAATATATTTCCGCTCGTTGTCGACCACATCGTGGTGTTGCGGCTGCGTGGTAATAGTAGTGGCGAAGCTGCATATCCAGGATTGCATTGCATGGTAATAGCGTCTACATGGAACTCTCATAGCAACACCAACTAAACTTCTAAACTCTGCACAAACATAAAAAAAATAGAAATTATAAATCCTAACTTATATCTTAATCTTACACATATACAGAAATAAATAAGGATTTATAGACGACCCAGATCATGCTAAAAGGAATCTGAACATGTTTATTGAGATGATGAATTTTGACGAAGGATTAAGAGTGATTACATAAAGAGAACACATACCGTATTCCCACAGAGATCATAGAGAACCCAAAGCATTGGCCCGGTTCGGGAGCCTTGAAGGTAGTGTTTCCATTTTTCCATTCTCGTATACAATATTTTGTAATGTATTTACAATTTATGGGTTAATATACAATTTATATATTCAACATTAAGTAATAGGCATAGCATGCACACGTACCAAACATAAACTTTGATGCAAACAAACGACGAATTTAGCAAGTCCGGGGACAAATTCAAATCCTCAAAGCTTAGATCTTACTAGGCCTCTCAAACTTCATTTCAACATTATAAACCTTCAACAAGTCCGGGGTCGTCGAGAAATTTGTTGAGTTTTTTAGTGTCGTCGATGATTAAAGAGTCGAGGGAACTTATGGGAACTAATCATATGTAGAATCAAAGCATGCAATAAGAACTTAGGAAATTCAACTTTAGAAAGTACATTAGCATAACTTTGCAAATGGAAGACAAACTTGGTAGTCAGGATTGCTTCTAACAATTGCCTTCATTATCCTCACCGAGTCATCTTTAAAGTCACTCTACACCAAAACATTATTAGTAAATAACAATAGATTAAGAACAAATTGATAAAGCATGAATTTAAGAATTTTGAAATGAAGAAGTTAAGAATTTTTTTCTCACTATGACGGAGAAACATGGAGTCATTTTTCGGATGAGGTTGATGGACATTATACTCTTGTCCAAGCTTGTGGGGCAAATATTCTGTTACATTTGGGAGAGTTGAGACCGATGGTAGATGAAATTGAACCCTGGTGAGAGGATTGAGGAGTTTTAGTGTGGGACCATCCTCAACAATAGGCAACCATCCATAAGAAGAACCGCGATATTGCTTCCCACGCGCCTCAGGTGGATTCAAAGGGTAACTGATTTTTGCAATCCTATGTTGCTGAGATTCATTTTTGCAATTAGATTGTTCTGGAGAAGAACTTACAATTGCCACACGAACAAGTTAGTGTAATAATGTTAATGCTGAGACTTCAAACATGTGGAGTAACTATTATGCTAGTGTCGCACATCACTTGACTTATACTGATCGATGCTTCCTTGGATTGCTAGACAACTTCACTTTTATGACTATATATAAGATATACATAGGGAGAATAAGGATTGAGTAGCATTGGGTGATAGTCCTATGTATATCTTATATATATTCATAACAGGAATTCATAGAGTACAAATAAGTAGTGATAACCCAAGAACTACATTATAGTGAGACCACATGGAAAGGTCTTCTGAGAAGAGTAAGATAAGACACTAAAAAGAGGAGAATATCACCCAATGCCAATTGCCTTTTACAAAGCAAAGCCATGTAAAACATATAAGCTGCTTCAACTTATCCAAAAAAATTGCGTCCTAAAAGGAATCACAACTCAAAGTCTTCAACTTCAATACGATTTCTGCACAGTAGTCTTAAACAAGAGGACATGCGTCTTGTGATCCATAGAGATATACAAGAACCCACCAACTGAATGTGTGATTAAAGACCCAAAACTGGTCCCTATAATACAGTGCCAAGCCGGTTCATAAATCCCATCAAACTCCTACAAAACCACCAACCCATTTAATCAATTTATTCACTGTTGTCAAAAATTCAAACCCAAAATTAATGAAATTCATCTTGCAATTAATTACCATTACCTTTTTGAGTGATGAAGCAAGGGTCCTGGCGGTGAACTTCTCCAAGCTATCACAAGCCTTTCTTACAAAATCCACATCATGAATATGCATGAATTGGTGGCATATCAGAAGCCTTTTTGAGTAACTGTTATGCTAGTATCAGCCAGCACTTAACTTGTGAATATATATAAGATATACATAGGGACAATAAGGATCATTTTTCAGATATCCAACATATATGTGAATTCTTATTATGAAACGAACTCCGGATAATCAACCGACATGAATAAATTGATACGCGACTGAAGAGCTAGTGGAAATGGAAATTATAACATAAAAGACAACCATCATGTAATTTAAAGTCAATCTCGACTATACTAAGTACATGTCGACCAAGTAAAACCCGACTTGGTCGAGGAACAGATCTATGTCGATCCCATAAGGGAGGATCCTTGTGTGTGATTGTTAAATCTCTTATTTTAATAAGGAACAAAATATTGAATTGATGACTTTGAATCTTAGAAATGTTCTTTAAATCATAATACATGCCGATGTAGCAGTCATTATATTCACTCCACATCTATGCTGTGATTATGATAAAATAATGAAAAAATTTAACAATTTACCTTTTCACTGAACATTTTCTCAAGTTCCCTTACGAGCCTAAGATGAATCTTGTGAAAACCTTTTCTCAATCGGTAGGGAACATTGATCACAACAGCCTTGTGATTTCCAGAGACATCGCTTTAACTGCATGCAGAGTATAAATAAAACATTAGCACGGAGAGTTTAAAGGTAGAAGATGTCAAAGTTCGTGATATCAAATTATCAATAGAATCCTTACAAAACCGAGTTGAGGTAAAAGTCCTTCATCTCACTTTTAAGTTCCTAGTTCGTGTTTTGTAAGTCAAACAACGTTTACAGATATATTTCAGACAGAAACGTAGTAAATACGAAGCATATGAAAAAATAAGTTGGCCAATAAATGATAGCTTAGAACGTTGAATAAAGGTAACAATAAAAACCTGTGCGACGGTCTCCTCAAACTCAATCGATTCCACATCCTTATCCTTATGGATCTTCTTCTTCGAAGTATACATCTTGACATATCTGATTTACATCGCAATGATTTAGAAAAAAAAGTATAAGGGAATCTAACATCAGAGTATAAGAAGTGGGACTACAGAATTGAATGATAAATAACATCAATTGGTGGTTCTGGTACAACAATTGTCAAAGTACAAATGGGTCAGCTTTCATTGACTCTACTTTCAGAATATGTATGGTTTGAAAAGGGAAAGGCACAAGGAATTTTCATGACAAAAAGTGTAAAATTTAAGACTCAGTAAATAACATTCACACAATCATTTTGAGAAGAAAAAGGAATATACTATTTCAACAAATATTATACACAAATTTTACAAAGAGGATAACAACAATAAACAAATTATTTCAACATAACATTACACGAAAACGCACTATGTAGGTTATTATTTTACATCCTCATCGAGAATTTTTCTCAAAACCTGAATAATACCAATAAATCTAAATTCTTAGCACACAAACACATATTATACCCTTCTCTCACTGACCTTCTCTCAAATTGAGTCTATGGAAGATTTTGTTAATGTTGTCCCTATGGTCTTATGCTCTTCGTTTTAGTTTTTCCTCTGAAACAGTCTAGCTTATGTGTTGCATGCTTTTATATTATTTTCCTTGATACCAGTCAAAGCAATTGATTTTTTCAAAGAGAGTGACAAGTGCAAAAAATCACAAAAAGACGTATGCCTTTGTTGGGGACACTAAACCAACTAAGCTTCAAGCATTTTTACTCCAAAGCCTCTAGGGTGGGACCCAAAATTCATCTTTCCACACTTCTAAACCTTAACATATCTATATATAATGGGGTATGATTGGGTGGGAGAGGATTGTCCTCACAACATCAGGAAATATAGTAAAAGAAATCACGTGCCTATGCGACTTAACCCAATGGTTTAATTCAGGTATACACACAAAACCACATAATCCAATTTAAATCATGACAGTTAATTTGATGTGAATTCTAACCTCATGTCATGATGCAATTCAAACATAAACCATATTCAATCCACCAGAAAACATTAAAAAAGCAGCATTCTTTACATGTATTGGCAGTACTGACAAAGAAGTTCCTGATAACCAGTTCACCAGCAAAAACCCTTTGTACCCAATTGGAGGATAAATAAATGTGAAATCAGAAAAATAATTAAAACTTTGTTATGCTAAACATAATAAATAGTACCCAAAAAAAATTATTCATTTTCTCCATATGTACAAAACATACGATTTAATGAGCCCAAAGCTACTAGACGAAACATACATTGATACATATGTAACACATAATAATACTCGTGTTTAGTGACTGCATCACTTTCACAAGCATGAAAAAATGTCAAAATCTCTGCATACATACAAAAAACAAATTGAAGTTAAGATATCATCAATGTATATACGTGAGAGAGAGAGAGAGAGAGAGAGAGTAACGCACCTACGACTTCAGATGGAGGGTCTTCATCGTGATAACCACCATGGCCACCGCCGCCAAATCGACCACCACTAAAGTCGACGTCGCTGCTGTCTAGACCGCCCCTAAATCCCACGCCTAATTTGGTGTATCTCCCACTATAGCCAACATCCTCATCGCAACATGTTCTTCTTATAGGTTCAATTAAACAAATACCCTAAAAACAATACAAACTACAAATTTTATTATTCAATTTATTTTAATTAGTACTTCACTTCATTTTGCCCTAATTCATTAAAAAACCTAAAAAAAAATACTAGATCGCGTACAAAACACAAATTCATAACAAAAACTACACAAATAAAAGAAAAACTAGAAAACATCAAATCAAACGAAACCTAACAGGAGATTGTGTAATCGGTTATTCACTACTAAAAACTATATATCTTGTGTTCATAACAAAAAAATAACAATCGAACAAATCGAGCCAAAACGAACATCAAATCGATCAATACAACAATTTGTCATTCACTTAATTTTAATCTAGCTACACGAAAACATCAAATCGATTAAATTTAAACAGATGAGAGTGATTGCTTTAAAAATTAATTACTTTAACCTAATCTGTCCAAAACACTAACAAAAAAATTTATCTCTTAACAAAAACAAAACTACACAGCAAAAACTACAAAAAAAAACGATCAAATATAAACAAATAAAAGTTTGTAATTTCTGTTTTTACCTTGGCAGCTAGACATTCGAGAACGGCAGCGAGATAGTGTATCTAGACACCTATTTTTCTTCAAATATCTTCCTACCAACTGGAAATTGCAATCCAGCTTTTGTAGATCATTTTTTTCTTCGGTTCATCGTTCTTCTGGGTTTCCTCGGCAGTGAGGGTTGAGATAACATAGTGGGTGAGAGGAAAGCGTTTTGGGATTTTTGTTAGGAAGGAAGCCTCCCGCTTCTATTTTGTTAGGTGTGGTGTTAAAATTGATTTTTGATTTATTATTTGACATAATAAAGGTTATTAGTAACACATTTTAATTTAGTAACAGTAAATTACTATTAGTATTTATAACGGTATAATAGTGTTACTAGTCAATAAATTTGTGTGTTACTAAAAGTACGTTTTGGTGTAGTGGTTAAAAATTGTCCTAGGGTTATCCAAGTGAGAGTAATGACCTACGTGGGTAACGGGTGACTTAAATTCTGAATTATTAGTGTGTTGGGAATGTAATAGTTCTCGGGGCATAGGGAGTTTATAGAACCTACGAGGGAATGTAGGTTCCGGAGAGGAAATACATGATCGAATCACGGTGAGTGGTAGAATTAATAATCAAACTTACGTACTATGAAAATCAGGTTGCGTGAACGCCGATTGAGTTATATAAGTTGTGTGCATGCTTATTACTTGAGATATTATGTGTATGACATACCTAGCTACTGGCTCTCAAACGGAGGTTAGCGCGTTGTGGACAACCATATCTTGTGTGCCTTTAGGGGATTTTGAGTCGTATCACTAGAGCATGGAACCTATGTAGGGTTTTTCTGTGATAACGATAGTGGTGACCGTTGTATGGGTGCCTAGGTATATGCGTAGCCCATCGACTTGGAACTATGTTCGCCTCCAATATGTATATATATTTTATTGGTTCCTTAGAGATTGAACCTATTGTCCTTCATGCGTGAGTGTTTCAACTGGACTAGATAGCCGAGTATGCCTAGCACCAGGGGTTTCTTAACCATTGGTGCAGTATTGATATATATATTTATATGTACGCATATTGAGATTTTATATATTTATACGGAGTTCCTATTCTGTGTTTCATATTGGACGCTTTATTATAGTATATACCTATTAGGTCACCAGTTGAGAATTAAAAATGTTATGAGAATGATTCAAAGCATCTTTAAACTTATTCCTAAATAATATCAATATATGGTTTCGGGTTATTTAGACATTTTATCTGGCATAGTGGTTATACTACGTATAGTCAGGCAGAGTATCATGGCTAGTATAGGTAGTTAGACTCGTTAGGCATGCACATTAGATGATAGGTGAGTACGCTAAGTTAACTTGAATAATATTTGTGCTAAAAACCAATTTAAGTTCTTGCTATATTTAAACTGTTTTCTACTCGGGCTCTGGCCCATTTTTCTACAAACCTTTTTTCTTGTTCCTTTGTTTTAGGTGCTCACCCACAGGGACACCATGCTTAGGAGATCCCACTCATTTGATGAGCTGTAGATGCTGTGGAAGCTACAAGATATTGCTAGTAGACGCTTCATAGTCTATCCTTCTTTATCTATCAGTTATTTACTTCAGTTGGACATGTCTTCCCTTCCTATTTTACATTCATATATTTAGATGTTTTATTCTCTAAGTTTATTTCATGGCTTTGGATTATTATATGGGATTTTGACTGGAAGTGTTTACTCCAGTTCTCTATTCTAATTCATCTAGTTATTTCCTTATGTTTTTGGGATAAATGGTATTAGTTAATTATTTCTTTACTTGATGATGGTTAATAACAAGATAAAATTTTGACATCAACCTTTTTAAATATTAGGCGGTTAGTTTTAATTAAATAAAATTGATGATTTTCGACAGTGATTCATTATCTGAACCAACTGGATATTCTGGATTTAATTAATAAAGGACTGATCATCCAGTATTTATTTAGGCGGGGTGTCACAGTCTTTTCTTGGGCACTTGTCTTCATAAAGTGTACTTTGCGTATGATCTTCCAAAAATACAAACACATGAAACAAACCAAATACCCATGATGCATAGAGTTTGACCTATAAAATTAAATACAAATAATTCTCGCCCATAAATCAAACTGATGCAATTTCCCCAGCAAATTGTTCTCCCCCTTTTATTTTGTCCGAAATAGACAAGGAGTAGAAACTAAAGCCTGAAAATGGATAACATCACAAAAGATAGAATATCATCACAAAGATATATCAAATAAGCACATGTGATGATAAACTCAACGGCTCCACAAACTATTTTTGAATTTTTTAAATTTTTCTCAAGTATAATTTTATAAATACAACACACCATGGAGAAAGCACAAAAGTAATTGAATCATGGAAGCGAAATGTAGGGGTGTGAACATATTCTGTAGGTTAATCAACATAAACAATTATAGCGCATGTGCAAGAAGGATTGAGACACTACTAATGAGGGATCTCAAAATCTACCTCAGGTTTAAGAATAGTAAATTCATGTGAAAGGGACTTAACTTAATCAAAAAATCAAGATTGTGAATGATTTTCACACTAATTATGCTCAAAACTATGTAATATTTTTTGAGATTTTTATAGTAAGTGCAAACCCATTGATCTTCAACTTAACTCTCTTAAAATCTCACATATTGCAATTATACTCTCAATTCTTTTGAAGAAATTAATGCACATTTGTAGCCAATCATCAATGTCCAAGCAAATGGCCTGACATTTCTGTTTTTATGTGTCTGTAATCTTTTGACTCTTTTCATTGCAAATAGGGGATTTTCACGCAAAATCTACATGTATTTCGGAATCGGATTCCATTTCTTAGTATATAACAATTTTATCGAAAAAAATAATTTTTAAATCCGGGTAATGGTTCTTACATGAACAACTTTTTATTATCTCATTTTTCACATTTGGTTCGTTTTTAACGCAAAATTGAGATGAAAACACCATAGTCGACATGTGACAGATAAGTGCAATACTCAAATAAACTCGTGCTCGTGTGCATTAAAGGTGACAAGAAGTCAAACATGTAGCAAGTTATCATCAAATCACATCTTAATGACTCCACACATTATAAAGAACAAAAATGAAATGATGTCTCGTCTCAAAACATTATAAAATAGTCACGTGGATATGGAATGAATGGGTGACTCGAACATCTTTAATGTTCATCCATATATGGTACAAAACTCTTTTTGAATTTTTCAAAAAATTTATCAAAAATAAAATCTTTTTGCCTTTTTCACTTTTTCAAAAAGAAACTGAAAATCTTTTTGTATTTAAAAAAAAATATAAGTACAATGATAGTACAGACTAGCAATGGGGATATATGATATGGGCATGAAAAACACCATTTTCTAGTAAACAAGTTGTAACCTCAATCATTAGGCCCGGAAGAGATGACATCCTATGAAAAACCTCCATCAAATTTTATGAAGTCTTGACTAAAAACTTTATTTTCTCTCAAAATATCTCATGTGATGTGTGAGAGTATGCGGCATAACATATGTGGGAGTGCATGCGAGAACTCATGTAAGAGAAAATCGGAACACATATCTACGGGACACTCTCCCTAACTTCTCGAAAGTGACCTTTTTGCTTGCAATGGGAATAAAAATACACGGGATTGGGCCCACCTTTCTCAAAACATATAGGACGGGCTTTATTAGTTTAGTTATGTTGAGGGCCATATATATCTAACATAAACTCGATAACCAGCTCGGGTGCAACATGAAAAGTGGACACACCGTCATAACCTATTCCTAGACTCTTAACGTTACCTAAAGCAGGACTGAGGATCATCTTTCCAACCTTCTTAGATGTGTCCTCTAAAGTAACATTGACCTCCCAAGCACATTTGAGATCTCTCTCGAGTTAGGATACACGGACTTCAAGTTTTTTAAGAGTCTTCAATGAAAATTGAAGATCTCTCATAAGACTAACCACGGTGTTGGTCAAACTGGTCTTTTCCCGACCTAAAACGATCAACTGCTCATATAAAGAAACCTTCACCTTCTCGAGTTGACTAACTAACGCCTCAAACTCTCTCAAAACTTGCACCTCTCTCTCCCAAATCTAACACCCTAAGAGACAAATCCTTATTAATCTTTTTCATCTTCAACGTTTGAATGTACAAATCACTAAACACTTTTTGGAGATCACCTTCTCCCTCAGATACAAACTCATCCTCACTCTCTCTTGAAATGCTCAAATCATCGAGGCTTTCACATTTAGATGTGTCTTCATCATCATGGGACAACCTATTAGTGCTCACATGACTAATCATAAATGCAACACACGCTCCATGTGGTGATTCTCCCCCTGAATTACCCGACTCGATGTCACTATCGCTAAGAGTGGTTTTATTTGCAATCTCTTTGCCCTTTCTCTTTAGCCTAGTGGGATACTCATGTGCCTTGTGCCCTTTGCCTTCGCACTCATAACACCTTATCTCTTTTTATTTCTCACTGCTATTCTTAGCCCCATTCTTATTTTTGTTTTTCTCAAAAATCCTTTTATTGGAAGAATTTTCTGTAGAAAATTTGAGAAACGATTTAAAAAAATTCGCAAATAAGGCCCAAGCATCAACATCAAAATCTCCCTCAGATTCAGACTCATAAACTTTTTCATTTTCTTAGCTTGAGTCTTTAAAGAAATCCTTACTTCCTTAGGTTTAATAGTTTTAGGGAACATATCAATCTCGTATGTTTGAAGATTTAGTACAAGTTCTTCTAACCTAAGAGTTTATAGGACCGCTAATGAATTAAGCACGGTGACCTTAGGAATAAAACGGGCATTGAGTGACTTCAAAATCATTTTCATGATTCTCGTCTCCGAAATTTTCTCACCCAAATTGAAACTAGAATTAACAATATTCGATACATGAGCATACAACTCATAGAATAACTCGGACTCTAGCATATTGATTGTCTCAAATTGGGTGGTCAAATTTTGAAGCTTTGGCACTTTTACAGTGTTGGTTCCCTCGTGAGTGAGCTGGAGGGTATCCCATGGTTCCTTAGACGTAATGCACCTCATGATGCGACGAAACTCGTCAGGAGCGATGGCTCCAGAAATATCACTAAGTCCATGAGAGTTAAAATTACTAAACTTAAATTCCTTATCTATCCAGGAACGAACCAGTTTAGGGCCAACATTATTATCAACAGTGATAGTGGGAGGAGTCCACCCTCTTTCACAAATTAACCAGACTCGTTGATCTATGGATTTGAAGGCAGATCTCATCCTAGTTTTCCAGTAAGCATAATTCGTGCCATTAAAGATGGGCAATCGATTATATAAATTCTCCATTAAAATCCGGTCTTTCAAAGGTCAACAATTTTTCAAAAAAAATTGATATTAAGGAAAAATAATTTTGCGGAAAAAGATCACGCAGTATTTTTATGAAACCGCTCTGATACCAATTTAAGAGTGCGCTTGCAATCTTAATGACATATTTATATAATTAATCGTCCACCAAACACAAATTCAAATTTTATTTTTTTCACCTTAGGACACGTAATTAGGTGATAAAATAAATCATGTAATCAATAAAGGCAAATTTGAGGAAAAAATCCCTTACGGGCAAAACCTTTTATTCAGCACTTAGAAATATTACAACACAATCGACTTACAAACTACTTGATACCAGCTGTAAGTATAACGTGCCAGTCTTCTCAAATCTCTACAGAATAATACTTATTTCCAAGCAGTCCACAGGCGACCTTCCACCCTCAGTATCCACTCATCAGCCTTTGTCTTCAGCAATGATCCCCTCGAGAATCATAGTGGTCAGTAATGAAGATGATCTCTCCACAATAATAGTGTATGTAAGGATACAAAACAATCTAGGGTTTAAAATGATTCACACAAATATATTTAGGGCATGTGATTTGTGAATCAAAAGAGCTTTTTAAACTCAGAAGGTTGAAATTTTTTGCAAAGAGTGTGCAGAAATCGTTTTAGCAAAAGTCTTAACGAAAATAAACGTGAAACAGGTATTTATAAGGCGAATAAAATTTTGAGGTGGTGGCTTGTTCGAACAAAAATGAGGCTTATTCGAACGAGAATAACAGTTCGTTCTAACGAAAATAGATCCCGTTCGAATGACATTGCTATCTCGTTTGAACCGACTTCAAAATACCTTCAAATGACGACAAATATTACACTAGTACGCCCTCATTAGATGCTCGTTAGACAAAAATATTGAACGACTTAGACATCTCGTTCGAACAAGAATTCCATCTTGTTTGAACGAGGCAGGCGAGTTTTAAAAAATTTTAAACATAAAAAAATTCCTCGATTTTTTAAGGAAAATTTGCTTCATTTTTAATAAAAATAAAACATCCTAAAATAAATTTAATGAATAAATTTAAATTCCTAAAACTTTATACCTTCATAAAGTGGAGAATCATTGAACTTGAAAATGTTGGAGATTTGGTTATTTGTGACGGCTCGAGTTGAAGTGTAACAGGATACACCAAAATCTATGTAAGCCTAAGCTATTGAGAAATGAGAGAAAATATTCTCTTACACTTTTCTCTTCATCCCCAAAACCTACTTCATTTTTTGACAAAATAAACCAAGCCTAACCGGTCACGACATGTTGTTGATATTGATTGAGTTGGAGGGACTTTCGCTAACTGAATCCAACCATAAACCTAGACCCCGGTAACCTTCGTAACCAAAGCATCACGACAACATACAAAGGTGACCTTTTAATTCTTAAGTAGGAGGCAAGAAGGAGAACATAGTAATCCATTGTAAGAGAAAAATTGATTAAGATATGAGCTCAAATATGTTAAGTGTGACTTTACTATTTACAAAACTTATACAACAAACAAACTTTGTTTACTAATTTTAAAACTATTTCACTTGCGTCATCATTAATAACCCTTATTTCCAATTTTTAAGGTGTCTTATCTTAAATACTAATTATTAAAGAGCAAAAAAAAATCAATTATCAGTACGTTGGAAGTAACCAAAGGAATTAACACCTTTTATGATGAAATTGCTATTATAATTTTTACCTCTTTTGGTTTTATATCAGTCTAAATGTATAATCCAGTTACATGCTCAACCTATACTTTCTTTTTACTGGATTTTCCCATAATTTTTATTTTAAGGCATAATAAAACACAATAAGTATATGCATCTTCATTATTTTACTCTCATCCATATTTTGAACCTTAGTTGAGTACTCTTAATTTTGTAGTCTTTGGAACCTTTTAGAATTGTAATCTTTTTAAAGACTTTTTTCACTTAGCCCTTACATTAATAGCATATTTTGACATAACCCCCCTCTCCCTAATGTTCACAAATTAGACACAACACCCTAAAATCTAACCCTGTTACTTTTTCATTATAAATACTCATTAATTAGTATTTTGACTTACTCCCAATACTTTTTGGACAAAACTACCATTTTTCTTCATCATCTTCCCAAATCAAAACCTAAGCCTAAAATATCCTAGCCCCAATCCATGGTAGTAAACACTCTATACTTTTTTGAATTCTTATGACATGATGAACAAATCCGCCTCTTCCGAATCGAAAACCCATGTCACTAGTGAATTCGGTTGGTCCAACCGAGACAAATCAGCAAACAAATACCACTCAACAGGATTAAATAAAGAGGGTATTTAGTCCAAAAGCTATATGGGGGTAAGTCAAAATACTCACTAATGAGGTTTAATGGGTGTTTTTAAGGGAACCGCATATCACAAGAGATTTTTTATATTTTTTTCTTAAGGGCCACCAAAGGGAATATATTTTTTTTCTAACTTTTTATCAACCATTCATCCAAAAAAAATCTCTCTCTAGACAATTTTCTCTTAACCATTCTCTCACTCAAAACTCTACATAAACTTTCCATTCAAGCCTTATACAAACTTCACCAACAAGTTACCACATTAATTATTAAAATAACATAAGAGCTAAGGTTTTCAATCATTGAAGTTACCATATTGAAGTTACAACAACTAATGGAGGTGTTAATAATGGGTGTGATAATCCTAAAACTAATGAAAATAGCTCAAATATTATGTTTAAGGTAATTTTTGTTGTATAGATACGTTTTTTTCAAAGTTTTTTTAACCCTAGAAAAAATTAAACCCAAAAAGGGAACTTTATAGTGGTTCGGTATCGGGCCCCCGAAGAAGATGATGATTTTCAGAGTGATTATCGCGAATCAAAGTTAATTTTTTTTTTGAAGAAAAATTTTCATTCGGGATGATTATGTTGAATGGAATGCATATATTCGGGATGATTATGTCGAATTAAATGCATATATTCTGGGTGATTATGCCGAATGGAATATATATATATATATATATATATATATATATATATATATATATATATATATATATATATATATATATATATATATATATATAATTTTGTTGTTGTTGAAAAGTCTCATTTGGGGTAAGTATATCGAACGAAACACATATACTTGGGGTAATTATGCCGAATTAAATGCATATACTCTGGATAATTATACCAAATGATGTTTGAATTTGATTTTTCATGCCATATTTGGTTCAGGGCAAACATGACGAATGTTGGGTCATTATTCGGGATCGGGATATCAGCTAGGGTTTTGTACGCTAGGATTTATTATTTATGTGGTGTTTTCTCAACATATGAGAGGTATTAAACGTTCTTTGCAAAAATAAATTAACATATTATTGTTTTTCAACATGTTTTTCAAGGGTTAGTTTAGTTCATTAAAAACGTTTAGTTCATTATAAAGATGTTGGGATTCAAAGGGTTAGTTTGTTCAATGTACTAACCAGATGTGTTTAATATTTAGTTGAAGTTGAAAGAATTTGAAGATGAAAGGTTTGAAGGACAAGAATGTGTAGAAAGATGGAGAGAAGGTGTGTAAATGAATTTTAAAACTTTAAATATGTGGTGGCGCTTTATGTTGTATTGGGAAGCAACTATTAAAATTAAGTGGTATCTTGTAGTAAAAACAAAGGTGTAGTATTTTGAAGCAAAAAATGTGGTGCTCTTAGAAACACCCTTTTTAATAATAAAAAAAAAGTAGCGATGTTAGATTCCAAGGAGTTACGTCTACTTTTTAAACACTGGTGGGGGTTGGTTAAGTCGCTAAGTAAAAAAAAGCCTTATTTTTAATATAAATACAATTATGTCTCCCAATTGGGTAAGCCATCACATCAAAACATTCCCTTCTCAGTTTTGTATTGCCCTAATTTTTCTTTAATCTCTTATCTGCTAGCCAAGTTGCAAAACATTTGAATTATATTGTGTTTTTTCCCACCCATTGTATCTTAAAAGACTTGAGTTCGAAGAGGATAATTGGTAGGTGCTATGAGTGCGATGGATTGTACTATTTTGGAGAACCTCCAGCACCACAACCTCGCATATTTAGTATCAATGTTTTCATATTGAGGAATTTCATTTCTTATAATGTTTACCTCTAGACCTTGCACTTGTGGCATGCCCACCAAGGACATGTCAATTTTCAGTACTTATATTTATTATTCTCTTCACTTTTGAACGCGTGTAATGACGAAAAATTCTTATGTGAATTATGTAATCTCTCTAAGCATACTAGGACTAGTTATATTCCACATATGAGTTGTGGTCCTAAAATGTTTGATTTGATTCATTCTGATGTGTGAGGGTCATCCCCTGTTATTGTCTTTTCTAATCATCTTTATTATTTGACATTTATTGATGATTATTTTCAGTGTACTTGGCTTTATCTCCTTAAAAAGAAAATCTGAAGTTCTCCCATTGTTTGTTCAATTACTCCAAATGATTAAGACTCAATTTAAGACATTGTTTCGTAATATCCGATTCGATAATGAGTGTGATTATATTTCTATCGAGGTTAGATCTCAGCTTAATGAAAAAAGGATCTTACATCAATTGACTTGCACATATAGCCCCGAACAAAATAGGGTGGCGGAACAAAAAAAATTATCACCTAATTGGACTAATTCGATACTTATTGAGTGGTATGAAGCTGCCCATATACTATTAGCATCTTGTTGTCGTTACCTTTGCTTTTATCATAAATCGTACCCTAAGTCGGGTTTTGGTGGGGAAAGCGCCTCTCCAGTACCTTTAACCCAATACCACTTTATTCTACATTCTTTCTCGTGCATTTGGGTGTACTTGTTTTGTTCATGATCGTAGTTCCTCGCGGACCAAAATTGATTATAAAGTTATTCAGTGCATTTTTTTGGGGTACTCCTCGATGACTAAGGGGTATTTGTGTTATGATCCAATTTCAAAATGCATGTATCACTCTCTTGATGTTACTTTTCATGTAAATGTTCCTTTTATAGGGTGGCGAGTACTTTGTAGGCTTCTGACTCCCCATCCCTTAAGGATATTATTGACTTACCTTTTTAAGAGAGTGGGGCTTCATCAGTTGCCCGCTTTATTCTTATATTTGATGAGGTGCATCGTTCCACACCTTCTGATCCCTCCTTACAACCCTCGATCTCCTCTACCGCCCCCTTCTCTAGACTTGGGTAGTCCCTCCTCTTTACCACATTCCACTTGTGGTTTTCCTTCTCGTTATCCTTTTCGTATTAAGTGTCCCCCTTCACGCTATGTTTTTTTTTATAGTTCTAATCATCCCATTTTATGGCATCTTTCCTTTGATAGTATTTAAGGTCCATATCGATCTTAACTGGACTAGCTTTTCTCCATATCCATTCCCCGATTGATGGCTGAAGCTCTCCAAAATTCTAAATGGGTGGAGGCAATGGAAGTGGAAATGGATGCTTTAGACCGACATGGTACATGGAAGATTGTTTCTCTACCTCCCGGGGAGAAGACCATTTTATGTTAATAGGTCTTCAATGTGAAACATTTAGCCAATGACTCACAGTTTGTGGCTAAGGGAATTACATAAATTTCTAAGAAGGATTTTGGTACTACATTTACCCTGGTGGCCAAGCTTACTTTCGTACGATTATTAATCTCTCTTACGGCTTCTCATTTTTTGCATCTACACCAGTTAGACGTCAATAATGCTTTCATACATTGGTATCTATTCATGACCATTTATATGGACCCTCCTCCGGGTTTTTGGTCTGAGGGGAGTATATTGGAATAGTGTGTCATCTCCATAAATCTCTTTATGGCCTTAAGAAATCACCCCAAGCATGGTTCAACAGATTTAGTGAGGTTGTTATATCCATGGGGTTGACAGGCTGCCATTCTGATCATACGTGCCTTATTCTTCGCCAGCCTGATGGTAGATGCATCATTTTATTAGTTTATGTTGATGATCTTATTATTACGGGTGATGATGTTGATGGGATTTCATGACGAAAGATGGAGATGTGAAGGACTTAGGTACTCTCATTTATTTTCTTGGTATTGATGTGGCTCGATCTAAACATGGAATATCTTTATCTCAACGTAAGTAAACTTTGGATCTTCTTCAGTATACTAGGATGCTAGGTTGTCGTTCGACTTCTACCCTTACGGACCCTAACCTAAAGTTTTTGGCCGAAACGGATTATTTAATTCCTGATCCTTCAGTTTATCAGAGACTGGTTGTTCATCATATTTACTTGACCAATACGAGGTCGAATTTAGCATTTGATGTGAGTATGGTTAGTAAGTTTTTGCATGCTCCACACACCACACACTTCATGATGTCTACCATATTTTGAGATATCTCAATTCATGTTCAGCACTTGCATTATTTTATGCCTCAGGGAGTCAAATATGCTCTCATATTTTACTATGCAAACTATGCAAAGTCGAAGACAGATAAACGTTCCACTTTGGGCTTTTATACATTTTACGGTTCTAACTTCATCTCATAGATGAGAAAAAGTAGGTTGTGGTTTGGTGTTCTTCAGCAGAGGCTCAAGGGACATATGAGCTTCTATTACTTCAATCAATTTTGGATGAGTTTAGTCTTATGGAAAAAGAATCATTGATGTTATTTTGTGATTATAAGTCGGATATTATGTTTGCATCTAATTCCGTACTCCATGAGAGGACGAAGCACATTGATGCTGATATTCCTTTTATCCAGGAAAAGTGAGGCCTAACATCATTCGTCTAGCTTTCGTCCCTTCTTTAAATTGTGCCAAACAAAATGTGGCATGATTTTAAATTGTGCCGAAATCAAACATACTAGATTGTCATTTTTTTTGCACGGTTTAAAACTATGCCTGATTTTGGTCTAAGCGTACTCATGTTTGAAAATTTAGCACAGTTTCAAACCATTCCAAAAAAATGATATGTGGCTGAATATCATTAGCCCACATTTCATGGTGATCCCCTTTTATTTGATTAATTGTAATGTGACAATATTGCAAATAAAAGTTCTCCATGTGTCATTCCTGGCACGTGTTTGGAACGTATCTAAAGCGTGCCAAATTATATTATTATTAAAAAATATATGGAACGTTTTTGGCACGAGTATAATCGTGTTAGATTTTTCAGGAAATAATATTTTTTATTATATACAAACAATGGGGAGAATCAGCAATTGCAAACATACTAAATTCTTAATAATAGATTAATGTACATATCAAACTTCACAATATTACAATTCTTAATATTTCACAAACAAAAAAAAGGTATGAGTTTACTTTTTTCTGGACATTCGAGAAACCTACTAAATATAAAACATGTTACTTTGTCATCAAATCACATGATGGATTTTCTCACCAAATCAGTCGGGCCCTCTCTTTTTCGATCTTTCATTGTTAAGCCGGGCTTGATTAATATATTTGCTCCAACTTAAGGTACCAAAAATATTATAATTCTAGAAGGTTCTAGAGACTAGAAAATTAAGATTACACATTTATAGTTTTAACATGTGCAATAATGAGAATGTCACTAATTAAAAGAGTTCATATATCCGTCATACTACAAAATTATCTAGAATCATATAAAATTCATATAAATTATCTTAGATTATCATCATCTAATTAATCAACACCAATCATCGTCAACGAGGTATTACATATAAAATTTCTATTAAATTCTTCAATTTTAGATTAGCTCCAACATAGATTAAAAATATAAAACCCTAATTATCTATATAATATTTTATAGATTTAAATAATGCAGGGTGATTATTATTTATTACACTGAAGAGGAGGCGTATGATACGATTTGCCTCTTAGAAGAACTTCCCCAAAAGTAATCGTGTAGGACGAATCCCCTTAAATTTTGACAATTAACTGGGTTCTTGAATTCTTCTTCAAACGTCCCTAATCAAGGATATTCATGGTTTGAAGAGAAAACATTAGGGTTTTTAGGTTGTTAATTTTCCAAGGTTCAAGAGAGGTTCCGTAATAAAATTCCGTGCCTTATACCACCCTCGATGAAAATAAGGTTTTATACAAAAAAATTCCCTCGTTCGAATTAGACCCCCCCCCCCCCCCCTTCCATTCGAATAAGAGCTCGAATTATGAAATTCTTTTTTAATTAATTTCGGCCAACTCTAGCCAATTAATGCCAACTCAAACCGATTATAATGCACATTTTTTGTCTTTCAATAAACCCTAACTTGCTCATCAAGTCTAACCAAATGATCTTCCTAACCCTAGGAATTCAGCATAAACCCTAGTCTCCCATATTAAAGCCCAAATTCACAAAAAGCCCAATTTAATTAATAAAATTTCAATCTATTTGAACTCAATTCGCAAAATAACAGCATGTGGTAGTGGGGTTGGTTGGAGCGTTCAAATTTGGAGACCCACTTCCAAAGTGGGTCATGATAACCCTATAAACTAATTGGTTGAATATTAAAAACAGTGGAATACATTGAAATGAAACTAATTGGTTGAATATTAAAAGCAGTAGAACACATTAAAACTACTTATTTATTATTTTAATATTTCAATCAATAGGTCACCATGACCTGCTTTGAAAGTAAATTCCCAAATTTAAACTCTTGGTTGGAAAGGAAAATATTGGTAGCAGTGTGTGGGTTGTGTTAGAATGATGTTGCATATGAAATATAGAGTAGAATGTTATTTTACTCAAATAATCTTAGAGATGGACTAATCATCAAAGATGTATTCGTATTTTGTTAACATCACAAGGATCACGAGGGGATTATAAGGGAAACCCGTTAAAATGAAACAATCAACCTTACAATAATGGTAAAATCACCCAAATCATTTACTTTTTCATCACAAGTTAAAAACCATAGTTTTCTGTTAAGAGGTCTCAAACTAAGAGTCGTGCATCTAAAATTCAAACTAGAATGCAATATATCATCTAAATTGATAAACTAGAAAATTAACCCTAAAGTTTTGAAGCATTTCAAATTTTGTTTCGTATGTTTTAATTTGCAATGCTAACCCCAATGTTTGAAAATTCGTGCATTTAGCTATCGGTAACATCTAACCCCCTCTCGTTCAATTCCGTTAATTTTTCGTAAAAATTGTTAGTCATATGCGTGGCACATGACCTTAGTAAGGACATTTTTGTTCAAATCTAATAGTTTTTGAAAAAAATCTTTAAATAACAGAAAAAACATTTAAAATTTAAGAAAATACCAAAAACTATTTTTAAAATATCAAAAAATCGTGGAAAAAATTTACAAAATTTTTGAAACATTTGGAAAATACGAATATATATTTAAAATTTTAGAAAAATACCAAGAAAATATGTAAAATTCTAAAAAATTATTTCCCACAAAAAGAAATTATTTCCAGCAATAAAAAATGATTTTCATATAAAATATGATTTCTAGCATGCATAATTTAATAAAAAATCAGAAAAATATATTTAAAATACTGATATTTATTGGAAAATACACTAAAATACCCAAATAACATTTAAAATACTAATAATAAATCATTTTCAGCAATATAAAATTATTTTTAGCATGTAAAAATGATTTTCAGCAAATAAAAATGATTTTCAGCAAATAAAAAAATAATTTTCAGCAAATAAAAAAATAATTATCAGCAAATAAAAAATGATTTCTAGCAATAATAAATTGTTTTCAGCATATAAAAATGATTTTTAGAAAATAAAAATTGATTTCAAGCAATAATAACTATACCCACCGATAAAAAATGATTTTCAGCAATATAATTTTTTTCCAGCATATAAAAATGATTTTCAGCAATTAAAAAAGATTTTTAGCCATATAAAATTATTTCCAACCAAATTTGTAATAAAAAAATAAAAAACTGAAAATTAATAAAACAGAAAATGTATTAAAAACAAAAAAAATATTTGTCGAAAATCTGAATAAAAAAATTAGGTTTATAATAAAAAGACAAATTTCTAATAAAAAGTTAAAATAAAAAGGAAAAATACATAAAAATGATCAAATAAAACTACATTTCTAATAAAAAGATGAAAAAAATACATAAAAATGCACAAATCCAAACTTAATCAGAACATTTATCCTCTTTTAAATCCAAATCCAAACAAATTTAAGATCCAAATACAAATACAACTCCAAATCCATCTTCAACCATGACAAATCTATGTTTCCCGTGACAATCTACAGTAGAAAGAACAGTAGAAGAAAAGGTGGATTGGGGGGGGGGGGGGGGGGTGAGCGGGCTATGAGTGGTTTGGGCAGGGGGGTGTGGGCAAGCAAGGTTGGTGTGGTGGGGAATGGGGGAGGTCTCAACCATGGAGAGAGAGAGAGAGAGAGAGAGAGAGAGAGAGAGAGAGAAGAAAAAGGGAAAATAAAGAGAGAGAGAAGAAAAAGGGGGAAAAGAAAAAAAAAATTGAACAAAAATGCCCTTGCTTCAAGTCATGTGCCATACACATGACTAATGATTTTTGCCAAAAGTTAAAAAAGATGAAAAAAATACATAAAAATGAAAAATGCACAAATCCAAACTTAATCAAAACATTTATCCTCCTTCAAATCCAAATCCAAACAAATTTAAGATCCAAATACTAATACAACTCCAAATCCATCTTCAACCATGACAAATCTATGTTTCCCGTGACGATCTACAGTAGAAGAAAAGGCGGATTTTTTTTTTGGGGGGGGAGGGGGGGGGAGCGGGCTATGAGTGGTTCGGGCAGGGGGGCTGTAGGCGAGCAAGGTTGGTGGGGTGGGGAATGGGGGAGGTCTCAACCATGGAGAGAGAGAGAGAGAGAGAAGAAAAAGGGAAACAAAGAGAGAGAGAGAAGAAAGAGGGGGAAAAGAAAAAAAGAAAAAAAAAAATTTGAACAAAAATGCCCTTGCTTCAAGTCATGTGCCATACACATGAACGATTTTTGCCAAAAGTTAACGGAGTTGACGGTAGGGGATTAATTGTAGTCGTTTTCAAAGTTATGGGGTGAATCCGGAAAAAAACGAAAGAAGTGGTAAAGTGTTGGAAGGGTGTAGTTCAAGGGGCCTAAGTGTAATTAACCCCTTTAATTATAATTAGACTTCATACATTTTGACATTTAGCAATGGAAAAAGCGTCATAGAAAGGAGAAAAAAAAACGTCATTGAATATCAAAATGAGCATAGTTTAAAGGAAAATAAATGATGGGTAAAGTCAAATGATGATAATTACATGATGGATAAAGTCAGAATGCCCCATAAATATATCTAAATCATTAGAGGGAAACAGCTGAATTTGGCAATCATACAAGGCATGGATTAGTATTTTCTTGCACCACATACCCAGTAAAAGTTCTGCTCCTGGCAATTGTTTCGTCTGGCAGTTATTAGATTCTAATTTTTTAACTTCCCCATCCTATCAAATTCAACACAAGTCCAATATCATCCAAATTCCAACTAGAGAACTTTGCGCATCCAAGAAGAAAAGAAAAAAATTAGTTACGACTCAAATACAATTAAAAAGTACGCCAAAAATGCCAAAACCCCAAAATTATCCTTTTGGAATATCTTCGCCAGAGCCACCGGAAATGGTGTTTGTGGCAGTGTCACTCATTACAGCATCATTACCCCGTGTGGCATTTGAATTTCCCATGTCACTGCCAGTAATAATCTCGGAGCCACCGGAAATGGTGTTTGTAGCAGTGTCACTCATGACAACAGCATCATTATCCGGTGTGGCATTTGAATTTTCCATGTTACTGCTAATAACAATCTCGGCAACTTCAGGTTCGGTCACTGCAGAAGCAGAGGGCACCACAGCAGCAGCATCTGCTGCACTTTCTTCAGTTGTATGCTGCTTCTGTGTTGCTTCAGCAGGAGGATAGACCCTCAAACTGCTTCCCATACGAGCATCGGCTAAGGTTTTGTGCTGGTTCTTAGTTGCAGATTCATCTATAGCATGAAGTTGCTGGAGTCTGTAATCTGTTTCAGGCCGACGGCAAACCTTTCTCAGGGGTACAATTTCCTGACAATAAATTAACAACTAAATCAATATTACCCAATATAGTGCATCAAAGAGCGCGTAAGGTCCCTTCGGTTTGACGCGTGTAATATTTTCATCTGAGTGAAAATTAAAAGGGGCATGTAGGTTGTGGAAGATGTTTTACGAAAAAATTCATATTTTTTTTCACTTTAATGTATGGTCCCCCCCTCCAGGTGAAAATATTTCAAGACCCCAAAAAATATTTTTACAATCCACATTGATATTTTGGTGGCGCTTATATTTTCTGCCGCGGATGGCACAACTAAAATTTTAGGGGTTTCTACAATTTAGTCCTGGACAAACAATTTTTAGACACTAAGTCAGCCTCAAATAATTTTTAGACATTTAAGTACACACACAAACCCATTTACCCATTTCTCTCTCTTAATCTTTGCAAAAACCTCCCCCATCCCACCCCACTGCCGGAGCTCCGGAGAGGTCACCGGAGTTCCGTCGCCGGCAGGGTGGGTTTGGGGGGAGGGGCGGGGGCGCTAGCGCAAACCTTAAAAACTAAGAGAGTATTGTGTAAATGGGTGTTTGAGGGGCCTAGGTATTTAAAAAACTGTTGTCTTGATTTTAGAGTCCAAGTGCGTTCACCAAGTTGACAGTCTTGGAGCCCTACAACTAAATATAATGAGAATGGATCCCCTTGGGGTTGTTCGTCTCCACTATCGAGAGGGGATTATTTTATTTCGATATTATCTATTAGTGTCCTTAGTTTATTAGTTTTATTTTAAACTCTTTAATTACATTCCATAATTATCTAGGTTTATCTGTTAGCCTTGTGATTAGGCCCGTAAATTGAGCCGGGCAAGCCCGAAGCCCGCCCGTTCGGCCCCCTATTTTCGGGCCGAGCTTTATTTGAGTTTGAGCCGAGCCGAGCCTGAGCCAAAATTTTAAGCCCGAATGAATTTCGGGCCGAGCTTGAGCCGAACTTTGCCAAGCCCGAATTGGGCCCGAAGCCCGAACTTTGAATATATAAATAAATAAATAAATTATTTTAAAAAATATAACATATTTATGTTAACTAATTTTATATGTATGAAATATAATTAGTCATTGTAGGTTTTTATTCTTACCTCCCTTATTTTAGTTTAATACATTTTATCATTATATACTTTATTTTATGAAATATCAATTATATTTTAGTGTATACATTTTCTCCATGATGGAAACACAAGAAAAAACATTAATTCAAACTTTTTTTAACAAAAAAAAATTGAATTCGGGCCTGCTCAAAATCGGGCCCGAAGCCCGAAATATTAATGAGCCGAGTTCGGGCTTAACTAGAAAATTTCAGTTCGGGCCGAGCTCAGGCTTGAACCTGGGTAAGGTAGTTCGGGCCGAGCCTGAGCAACCTCAAGCCCGGGTCCCCCAGCCCGATTTACAGCCCTACTTGTGATACAATAACGTCCCTAGTTGGGTTTTCTCTATAAATAAACTTCGATCTTCACGAGTGTAGTGATATTTGAGTGTTCACATCTGTGGTATCAGAGATAGTAGTCTCAATCAATATATAGCCAAAGAAGTTCAATGAGTGGAAGAAACCGTTGACCAATTGACAACTCAGGCCCCTTTGAATGGCACTAACAAGCATCCCTATCGCCACAGCCAATGGTGGTCACCTCCACCAGCCAGTCAGCGTCCCACAATCTATCGCCTCACCTATGTTGGTTCCTGCCTGTTCCGGGCTCTCCCTGCCGCCTATGCCACAAAGAAGTGTCGCCACAACGAGCCATTTAATATACATCACTCTATGCCAGCCGTCTGGCGGATCTGTTGCTGCCGTCGCCTTTGCGATCATATATATGGGCTTTGGCCCAGCCCTTCTTACTTCCTTGGCCTATGGTCACCTGCCTTCCAACACATACCCGTTGTTTCTCAGTCAGCCTTCAGGCCAAAACTCCATCGGCCTCACCTATGTAGAATCACTTTACCCTCCTTACTCCTATTTTCTTTACCCGTACCCACTCATGATAACCACGACCCCTTGGGCCCCCTCCGACTTGGCATTGGCCTCCCCAATCAGTCGTCGACTGCCCCTCTCTCCCTGGGATGTGTGGATATGACACCGCCAGTCACTGTCAACCTCCCTATGACCAGATCTGACTAAGAAGCCGATAGCCCCTTCTTATAAATTTAAAAACTTAAACTTTGGCCCCCCAAATTTTTCAGTCAGGTTTGGAAAATCTCCATACAGCACCTCCACCATTTCTGGCCTACTTTCTGTCCATGGACTCTCAACTTAAACACATCATATGTATGAATGTTGCTTTGTATATTTACAATGATTACAATAGCATTTTTTGTGTAATAATTTTAAATTTTACTCAATTTTATATCTACAATAACATTGTTTTAGCATAATATTTTGTGTGTATACTTTCTATTCTTTGTTTTAGGAATCAAATAAAAAAAATATTTTTTTGTGCAATATTTCCATTCTTTGTCTTGGTGTCGGCTATCTTTTATTTATGTGTGGGATTTCAAAGAAATATTAATAATGTTAAAAGTATAAGGCTTTAAATTATTGTTACTAATATTCATGTGTAAATCAATTTAGATATAATGTGATACTTATGAATCGTTATGATTAATTAGTTTATGAGTATTTTATAAATCATAATAAACTTTGATTGATAATGTCTTCTATTTATGCATGAGAATTTAAAGAAATTTTATTGTTGTTAAAAGTAAATCAATATTAATTGATAGTAACTAAAATTTTAAAGTATACTAGGTTTGTATATAAAAACATAAAAACAAAAAAATGGCCTAGGCGTCCACCTCGCGCTTCGCGCCTTTTAGGTTCTTGGGAACAGGCCCTCTAATTCATCTCACATGACTGCCATTGCTGATACATTTGTTCCAAATCGGCTCCATCTCCGGTGGCTGCTCCCTGCCAGCCGTATTAGTTGATCTGGGCCGGTTGCAGTTTCAGCTTGGACGGAATTCAACAGCAGTAGAGTTTTCTCACCACTAGATCTGGATCCTCTATGCCCATTACCACTGCCACTTTCCATGTTAGGGCTGCATAGCTCACCTGGGTTCTGGATTCCAAAGCCACTGGCACATGACGGGTGAATTTGTCTCTCTTTTTTATGCATCCGGATATTTCTTAAAAATATAATAAACGTATTGTTTTAGATATTAGATTATTTATTTAGATATTGTTTAGATTATTGTTAGTATAAATCTTTTATTTAGTTATTGCTTCCCAAGTTTAGAATTATATATAAATAAGGCATTTGGCCCTCTCCTGTATTCAGAATTATCATGAAAATTTTATTTATTAATGAGATTTAAGAGAAATGATTTGAGAGAAAATATGGTTTGATTATTATTTTTATTCGTGTGTGTTCATGTGTGTCAATTCCACTGTGTTTCGCATCAAAGTGGTATAAGAGTTGCGCTCGCTCCTGATTTTTCCACACAAGTGTTTCAATCGTGTGTATCAAGGTCACGAGTTATGGCAAGCGTTCGGGACAATCTATCGTACGGCATGTACTCAACGATGATCAATGCTCCAAAACTGGCCACCAAAGTTACGCCACCACTAGTGGCTGAATTTGATTTCGTTGCTACGTTTAACAAATTGAATGAACAAATAGAGATTTTGAAGGTAGAGCGGCGACGAGAATCCATCCAGCGAGTGCATCAGTTCAAAGAGGTGCAATTTTAGCTACCCACAAGGCGGTTAAAGCTTGAAAAATCATCAGTCAAACCTCCGATCTTCAAAGCTCCGCTGGCCACTTCCACAACCGTCCGACCTAAAGTGGTTGAATTAAACGGTGGTTGAATTAAATGGTGGCCAAAGTTACGCCACCATTAGTGGCTGAATTTGATTTCGCTGCTACGTTTAACAAATTGAATGAACAAATAGAGATTTTGAAGGTAGAGCGGCGACGAGAATCCATCCAGCGAGTGCATCAGTTCAAAGAGGTGCAATTTTAGCTACCCACAAGGCGGTTAAAGCTTGAAAAATCATCAGTCAAACCTCCGATCTTCAAAGCTCCGCTGGCCACTTCGACAACCATCCGGCCTAAAGTGGTTGAATTAAATGGTGGCACTGCTAGGGCTTGAGTAGAAGAAGTGGGATTCCTTTAATGAGTTTGAGGTTTTAAATGCGAGAGTGGGACAAAAGACTTTTGAAGACTATGGGCGGCCCAAGTGGACTATGTTTGACTTTGGCCCATTTTTAAGAGAAAAACCACTTGACTCGGAGGTTAATGGTCTAAAATTTGATTTTTTTGGTGTCGAAAAATTTGGGCAACCCCCCAAATTTAAAATGTTTCAAAATACTTTATTTGAGTCCTAAAAGTTTCTAAAAAATTACTTTTCATCACCTATAAAAGAAAAATATTTGAGGTGCCAAATTAAAAGCCCGATTTATTCCAAATATTTATTTACTTGGCATGGACGGATTCAAATTATGTCGGTTCGAGAGGTTCGTTGGACTGTGATGATGGCTTGGGCGTGTTCAATTCAGCCCAATAGTGCTCGGGACAAGCTTTCCAAAGAAGGGGCGAGTGATGCATCCGGATATTTAATAAACTTATTGTTTTATTTATTTAGATTATTGTTAGTATTTATCTTTTATTTAGTTATCAATTTTAATTAGGTTATTTAGTTTTCTAGTCCAATTAGGAGACTTGCTTCCCAAGTTTAGAATTATCTATAAATAGGCAGTTGGCTCTCTCTTGTAATCAAAATTATTATGGAGAATTTATTTATTAATGAGATTTGAAAGAGATGATTTGAGAGAAAATATGGTTTGATTATTATTTTTATTTGTGTGTTCATGTGTGTCAATTCCGTTGTATTTCACATCATTTTTCCTCACCCATCATCCTCATTTGTCGTGTCCGTCTTGCAAACGACTCCCTTGCGTGAATCTATAGCAAAGGGTCCGTGCACTTATCTCATGATATCACTCTTTCGTCAGTTCTACATATTCCAAAATTTTCTTTTAATCTTTTATATTTTAGCCAACTTTCTAAACATTTCGATCATGTTGTGTTCTTATCTACGCATTGTTACTTGCACAACTTGAGTTCGAGGAGGATTTTTGGCAAGTCTATGAGTGTTATAAGTGCGATGGCCTGTACCACTCTCGGGATCCACCACAACAACCTCCTATTTCCAATCTCGGTTCTTTTATCCTCCCTAGTTCCATTCCATATGATGTTTCACTTGGGATTATGCATTTGTGTCATGCCCATATGCTTGTTATGTCCTTTCCTAACTAAAGCATGTAAAGACAGTTTTTATGTGAAGTTTATGAGCTTTCAAAACACACTCGAACTAGTTATATCCCAGCCTCTAGTATATTTGATTTCACTCTAATGAGTGGGGACCATCCCATGTTATTTATTTTTCATCGCTTTTATGTGACATTTATTGATGATTACAATATATGTACTTGAATCTATCTTCTTTGATGAAAATCAGAAGTTCCTCCCTTGTTTGTTCATTCTTCGAATAATAAAACTCAACTTGAAATTGTGGTTCATAATATCCGATCTGACAATGGGCGTGAGAACGTCTCCAATGAATTCTGATCCTAACTTAATCAAAAGGGGATCCTTCACCAACTTTCTTGCCCATATATAATCAAACAAAATGGGGTTGCAAAACATAAAAATGGCCACCTTATGGGCGTAGTTAGATGTTTATTGAGTGGTATGAAGGTGCCCAAACCCTACTAACACCTTATTGTCCTTATTGCCACTTTCATTATAAATCACACCTCGAGGCGGATTTTGGTGAGAAGGCACCCCTTCAATGGCCTCAACATGGTAGCACTTTGTTCCACATTCTTCCTGATGTGTTTGGGAGTACCTATTTTGTTCATGGTCGTAACCCCTCTTAGCAAAATCTTGATGATAGGCTATTAAGTGCATTTGGTGGGTTACTCCATAATGTCTAAAGAGTATCGGTGCTTTGATCCGGTATCTAAACATATGTATCATTCTTTTGATGTTACCTTTAATGAGGATGTTCCTTTTTACGGGGATAAATACTTTGTGGGCACCTTCCTTCCCATCTCTCGAAGATAAGGCTTCATCTCTTGCCCGAACTATTATGTTGTATGATGAGGCTTCTTTCGCACCACTAGAGCCTACCTTTGCTTGTGTACCCCCGTCGCCTTCAGCCGCCTCACCAACTCCATCTCCGGATACAAAGTATCCCTCCCTCTCCTTTACCACCTCTTATTTCTAATTTCATTTTCACTGCCTTTCTCGTATTCAGCTCCCCTCACACCCCCTTCTTTTATATGGTTTCGTTAATAGAATTAACTATTCTATTTCCCAATATCTTTCCTATAATAGTCTTCCAGGTTCATATCGTGCCTTTCTGGGCTAGCTTAACTCTATCTCCATTCCCCGATATGTAGCTGAGGCTCTCCAAAATCCTAAATTGGTAAAAGCACTAAAAGTAAAAATGGTTGGAAGCAATGAAAGTAAAAATGGATGCTTTGGAATGAAACTGTACATGAGAGTTTGTTTCTCTACCTCCCGGGGAGAATACACTTGGATGTAAATGGATTTTTAGCGTTTAGCATATGGTCGATGGCTCTATAGATCGCTATAAACGAGGTTGATCGCCATGGGGTTTACTCAAGTTCCGTAAAAATATTTTGGTGCTACGTTTGCCCCGGTGGTTAAGCCTCCTTCCGTGCGACTTCTAATATATCTAACAGCTTCCCACTCTTGGCCTCTACATCAGTTGGATGTTCAGAATGTTTTTCCAGATGAGAATCTCTTTTAGACCATCTATATGAACCCTCCTCCGGATTTTGGGGCTTAGGGGGAGTACCGAGAAAGTGTGTAGTCTTCGAAAGCCTCTTTATGGCTTTAAGCAATCACTTCGGGAGTGGTTAGCAGTTTCAGTAAGGTGATTATATCCATGGGTTTTACCCGGTGTCATTCTTATATGCATTATTCGCAGCCAGCCGGCTGATGCATCATTTTGTTGGTATATGTGAACGATATTATTATTACAGGTGATGATGCTGATAGAATTGCCCAAGTCAAGCGGGATATAGAGAGGGTGTTTGATGTGAATGATTAAAGTCCTCTTCGCTACTTTCTTGGGATTGAGGTGGTTCAGTCTCGACGCGGGATCTCTCAATCCCAGCGTAAACTTTAGACCTTCAAGTTACTAGTATACTAGGTTGTTATCCAATTTCTACACATATGGACCCCAACCTGGAGCTCTCGACCGAGACAAGTGAGTTGATATCGGATTTTCGATTTATAAGGGATTGGTTGGTTTCCTCGTTTACTTAACCAACACGAGGCTAGATTTGGCATTTGTTGTGAGTATGGTTAGTCAATTTATTCCTACTCCTCCACACTTCGCACACTTGGATATTGACTACCTAAGATACCACAAGTCGTGTTCAAGACTTGGGTCGTTTTATGCCTCGAGGATGTTTTACTGACGTGGATTATGCAGAGTCTAAGACAGATAGACGTTCCACTTTGGGCTTTTGCACTTTCTATGGTTCTTACCTTATCTTAGGGAAAAATAAAAAACAGGCGATGATTTCACGCTCTTTAGCCGAGGTTGAGTATTGTGTGCCTCTGGAGACATGTGAGCTTTTGTGACTTCCATCGATTTTGGAGGAGTTGGAATTTATGGAAAAAGAATCATAATAAGTTGGCCTGTACTTGTATCCAATTTCATACTTCATGAGAGGATGAAGCACGTGGAGGTTGATACATTTTATTCGGAAAAGATGAGGTCAAGCATCATTCGTCCAGCCATTGTCCAAGCAGGCCCTCTCTTCTTCGCTCTTCTGTCTCCAAGTAGGACTTAATTGATATCTTCGCTCCAACTTGGGGGGAGTGTTGAATTTTCATGTTATTCTAGTATTTTTCCTCTTGTATTGGGCCCACCGTTTTTCAGGCTTAGTTGTGTAGAGTTAGCTTTGTAGTCTCTAGAAGCTTTTAGAATTGTGATATTTTCAGTATAAATACAATTATTGGCTCCCAATTGGATAAGCCATTACACCACAAAATCCTTCTCACATATTGATTCAATTAAATAAAGGACGCCATCATCATACGATGACGTAGCCAAATTGTTGAACCGCGTATATAATGTCATGTGTTTGTTAACTTGATGTGTTTTCTCTTTCATTTCTCATTACTTTGCATTTAGATTGTATTTTCTCTTTGGCTATCTCTTTGCTTCATCTTGATCTTGAGCATGGTTCAAAGTCTCAGTCGAGTCAACTCGGTATCGACCGAGTTGACTCAGCATCGTAGGTGGCCAATCCGATTACGAGAGGCGAAACAAAAAAATTCAAGAATCTTTAAATATCGCATTATATCGCCGATATCTTGGCGATTCCGAGATGTCGCACCGAGATATCGGGCGAGATGGAAACAAAAAGCAACCAACTAATTAGCGCTAGGGTTTCTGCAAAAATGCCTTGTGAGGAGTAGCAATGGGATCGGAGGCAACCAAGGTTATCTTTCAGTTCACACCAGCATCTTCTTTCCCGTGAAGGGATTTGGATATATATATATATATATATATATATATATATATATATATATATATATATAGAGAGAGAGAGAGAGAGAGAGAGAGAGGAGAAGTAGAGAGAGAATAACCATAATTACTTTGCCGCTGCAAGCTTAGAAGAGTGAGAGAGAGTGAGAGAGAGAAAGAGAGTCCATTAGCAAAAGGTTTCTGAACAGTTGTTTGACTCAATTTAATCTCCTGAACAGGATTTTTAATACATGTAAAAGTAAAGCAGTAATAAGATACATGCACAAGTAAAGCAAACAAAAGACTCATAAACCAACATGTGTCAGCTGATTGCAATGACTCATGAGTTGTATTAATCTTGGTGTCTACTATTACATCCAATAATAACAGGTAAAAAAATTAAAATATAACCAAAATCTTGGTCTGTAGAAATAGAATCATGTAAAACTTAGGGCCTGTTTGGTTTGCAACTATAATTCTGTTTTCTGTGTTTAAATACAATTCTGATAAAAACCTTCGTTTGGCTGTTTTTAAACACAGAATTATAATATTTATGTGTTATAATCAAGTTTTTTAGAAAACAGGTTTAGGGTGTTTTATAACTTCTATTTTTTATTAAATGTACGTGTATATAATTTATATACCTTAAAACACATGATATTAAATGTACGTGTATATAATTTATGATGTATGTATGCATGTATGTGTGTATGTATGCATGTATACATTCATGTATCATGTATGTATGAAAGTTTTATGCATGTTTGTATATATATATATATATATATATATACAGGGACGTAGCCAGGAATATGAGTCAGTGGGGGCTAAATTCCGGGGGTTCGGGGGTGGGAGGCCCCCAAAAAAAAAATTTGAGGTTATTTTTGACTATTTACCAAAAATAATGAAATTTATTTAATCTAATGGAAAGAAAAAAAAATATTTAAATGAGCATAACACAAATAGTTTACCCCCAAAAAAATCAATACAAATAGTTTACCCCAAATAAATACCAATACAAATAGTTTACCCCCCAAAAAATACCAAAATAAAAAATTTATACAAATGGTTTACCCCACTGCATTTGAACCCCCAAAAATACTAATACAATACAAATTGATACTAATGGTTTACCCCAAAAAAATACCAAAATAAAAAATACCAATACAAATAGTTTACCCCAAAAAAATACCAATACAAATAGTTTATCCAAAAAAATACCAATATTTACCCCCAAAAAAATCAATACAAATAGTTTACCCCAAATAAATACCAATACAAATAGTTTACTCCAAAAAAAATATCAATACATCTACAAAATATAAATATGCAAGAGTTGTTAACTTTGGAATTAAATTTATCAAAAAAATCAAAACAAGGTTGGAGATGGTTTCATACCTTTAAGGAGGGAGGGAGGGAGGCGGCAGCTTGCTTTTCTCTTAGAATGTGTGTGTTGTTTGGATAAGTTTAGTTAGGTTAAGTTAGAAAAGGTTTCCTAAATTACATCCTTGCCCAATATATTTCTAACTTTATAAATTCATACCCAAAATTATATATATCTAAAAAAAATTAATACTTCACTGGGGGCTACAGCCCCCACTGGGCCTCACATGCCTCCGTCACTGTATATATATATATATAGTTAGTTAGTTAGTTAGTTAGTTAGTTAAGCTCCCCAACATACCTCATTAAATATACCTAAAAATACATGATATTAAATGTACATATATATAATTTTTTATGTATGTATGTATGCATGTATGTATACATTCACGTATCAAGTATGTATGAAAGTTTTATGTATGTTTATATATATACATACATATACACACACACACATGTATGATATAAACATACATGTTTGCCAATTTTGTCAAATTTTTGAAAAACTGTATTTAAAAACAAGTTTACCAAACGCACACCAATAATTATAAACACAAAAAACAAAATTTTAAAACTGTATTTAACAACAGCGTTTAAATCGAGTTTTCTGAATAGAGAACCAAACGGGCCCTTAAAATGTAACCAAAAGCGTGACATTAAATTATTAAACTAAAAAATAAAACTCGTATAAATTTTATTATATAATAGTTGGGGGTCCGTTATGCATTCTAACAAATTTGTAAAAAAACATTTGTAAAAAAAAATAGCATTCGTAACATTTGTACAAAAAAAAATTTGTAGAACAATATAACATTTAAAAAAGAAGGGCATTAGCTAATAAATCCCTTAAAAGTCTATTTATATTTTATCAGTCCAAGCGATAATCTTGTTGGTATCTTAAACCCATAAACTTTTAATTAATTAACGGTAAGTCCAAACAATTACAGTTACACTTATTAATGTGGATAAAATTAACGATAAGTCCAAATAATATTTTGTACAAAAAATGTTTAGAATTTTTAAAAAAATGTTTAGAGTTTCTAAAAACTCCTTAAAATAATGTTTTGTACAAATAATATTTAGAATTCTTAAAAAAATGTTTAGAATTATTCAAAAATTTTACGAATTTCTAAAAATTCCTAAAAATAATGTTTTGTACAAATAATATTTAAAATTCTTAAAAAATATTTAGAATTTCTAAAAATTCCAAGAAATAATGTTTTGTACAAATAATGTTTAGAGTTCTTAAAAAAATTGGTTTATTATGGAATATTGAATCTGACAAGTCCGTTGCGCTTCAGTATACCGTTGTACAATCCAATGCATATTAAATGATGATTTTTGAACATATCTGATTGGTCCACATTGTTAATCTTATTTTTTCCTAAATTTCTATATTTTTTTTGGAATTTTTTGCGCTCTCTACATATATGCGCGTATCGCCCGATACCGCAACCGTGTTTAAAATCGGGTGTCCGATACCGGGACCGATACCAAGACTTTGAACCATGATCTTGAGCGTGCAGGAACTACTTGATTGAGTATCCACACCACATAAGACAATTGGCTCAACAATATGATCATTCAATATTAACGAGTGTTTTAGTGATATTGTTGTTTTCACATCAAAATATCTAAAATAAAATGATGAAAAAGTATTCTCACTACTTGTAGTTGAATATTTTACACATTAAATTGTAGATTAGTGTGCATGCTATAACTATGTGATTTGGACAAATTAGTTAAGAAAGTTTAACGCTAAATAGGTGAAGATATTTTTCACCATTTTACTTTTCCCCTAGATGGAAAAAAGTTCAAGCCAAACCAAACGGAGCATAATACTGTATGAATGAAGTAGGTTTCGGGTGGGCAGATTAGAATTGGCTTTTTAATGCATATTCTGCATATAATGAAATCGAAATAATCTGTTTTGCATTCGAAATTGAAAGAATATGTTTTGCATTTTGCAGCTGAAAAAAACCATGCTATGTTAAACAAAAGACAAAAATGATAAAGATTATTATCATTTTTATTTGTAGAATGAAACAACCCAAAACCACATGGGCCATTAAAGCAACATCTGAACTTCTTGGGTCATGAACCACAAGGTCCACAGCCAAATATATTTAAATAATAAGAAAAAGGAACTAAATAAATGAACGTTATTGGAAGAAGACAAAATTAAGTTGCATACCTCTGACTGATCATGATCATAACGAACCAGAAACCTACAACGGCAACCTCTTGCATCGTGCCTCCGTCTTTGTGCATCAAGGACATGGGCATCAAAATAAAGAGCTTGCTCTTTGCCTTCCTATGAAAAAATTGAGAGCCTTGAAAAACAACCCCATCGACAAACAATTGAATTTTTCACTTTTAAAACTATCATATACCTTTTTCTGTAGAACTCATATGAACAACACACCTGAAAACAGAGTATCAGATCTCTAGGGAGAACCGCAACACATTCTGATGATTCACATGGGAGAGACCGCTGTCTGACAAGCTTGCGAATATTAACCCATTCATCCTCTTCCGGTCCAAAACCAGCAAACCGAATCAGAACTTCCTGAAATAACTAGCATATAAAAAAACCACCGAAACACAACAATAATATTCCATCCGCCCCAAATTAATAGTCCTAACTTTCTTTTTGGGTTGTCCTCAATGAAGAGTCCTAATTATAAAAATAGTATATAAAATAGCATGATCCAGTTTACTCATAATTTAGATGGCTGAAAATAGCTCAGAGAACAGATAAAAGAGAAGAGAGGTGTGGGTCCTTTCTAATAATTATTTGCTTCCATACATTCGGATGGTCCAGCCTTGTAACTTTTTTTGGAAGGGCAATGCCAACTCCGCATGTGGAAGGATTCAGGTCATCCAACCGATTGGATATTGAAGCATCTATCTAGTAGAGAGAACAGACAACTCAGAAGAGAATTTTGGGAGGGAAATTTTAAGAAAAAAATCCTTATAATTTTCGAATTTTAAATAGGGGCTCTTCAGTTGTGACGGGGAGTATCGCGATTGATTCATGCATACTAATTCAGAGGATTCATTTAAGTCTCTTTGAATGTTTGTGTTTTATATAATGGGTAAAACAACTTGTGTAATTACCGGATCATCTGCCTCAAGATTTCTATGAGATAGTAAGGTTGCAACGTCATACCTGAAGAAGAAATGCAGATGGGATTATTATCGTGTACAAGAGGAACTACTATTTATCAGGAGGTAGTGGCAAGCATTGACTGGTCAACTCTTATAAACCCAAACCCCAAAGGTCTTGTTGCTATACTAACCATGCACCATCCCTTGCAGATTTAGCTTCGAACTCCACCTGAGCATCTGAAACATTCCTTCCTGCACTTTGAACTGACGATAAAATATAATGAGAGCAAGAGCAACAAATTCAAGTATGATGACGTGAAGAAGCAGAACCCAACGAAATATTATCTAGTGATTTATAATTAAAATGTTATTACAAATAAAAATTAGAAAAATAATAAACTTTTTAAGGAGAAACTAAGACTTTTGACGTAAATCTATATTGAGTAAAAAGACCTGGAAAATGAGTGCTATGCAAGTACACCATATTTTAACATCAGATAAGTAGCTATTTTAGAGAGTTTTGTACTTTCACTTCTTTCAGCTTAACTTACGATTCATCATCTCCTAAAATGCCATTGATTGGGGTCGATGAGAAATCGATTGCAGAACAGTGACATACAACAATTTATGCCATTGATTGGGAAACATATATATATATATATATAGAGAGAGAGAGAGAGAGAGTCGGGCTCTCATACATACAAACTATACATATCAAGTATACATACCGCTGGCGCGGACCCATTTTTATAAATGATTTTGAGTTGAGGGTTTTATGTAATATTTAAACATTTCACGGGACCCATATAAAAAAAATCAGCTCAAAATAATCTTTTTTGCTATTTTTAAAAAATCGGTCAAGCTTTCACAGCTTTTAAAATCGGTATGTAAATTTGGTATGTAAAAGAGGTTGGCTATATATATATATATATATATATATATATATACAATATATTTTGGTAACCCCTTCTACGTTGATCACTGTATCGGAAGTATAGTAGTAAAGTTGTATATATATGAGCGGACACGACATAAAAGGAATACCCCGTGTTTTTTAAACATAAAATCTTTGTTAAATTAAATTTTGAAAAAAAAAATAATTTTTGGAACCTATGTAATTTTGGTATGTAAAAAGGTTGGTATTTATATTTAAAAATAAGATTTTAAGTGGAATTTAAATCGGGATTAAAATTTGAAAATTATATTTTTTTTTGTATCAAAATCGGGGGAGAATTCAACCTAAGGAGAAAAAAAAATATCCGACCGTCCGATCGAACTGAATTTTTTTGTGCAGCTTTGTTTCGCCTTTAGCTACAACATATTAAAATTCCAACCAATTTCAACGGTCCGATTGTCCGGAATGTTTTTTTAGTGTTTGCATTTGATTAGGACTAAAATTATTTTTGGTATATAACATAAAGTAACGGGTTTAGGACTTTTAGAACACATTTTAGCCTTCTCAAAAATAAGTAGCCTCTCATAATTTCATTCTCTCTCATCTACAAACCCTAGCACCATAATCAAGATTCAACCCAAGTTTTGAAGGCTTAAACCGTGTTTTCTCAAGATCGTTCAAGAACGAGTCTTTACTGAACGCAACAATCCAATCAGAATTTTCAACCGACTTTTCTACAAGCATGAATACTTCTATTCTCTCTCTTTAGTATTATGCATTTTAAATATCGTCTAAACATTAAATTACATGTTTTTCTTAAAATAAACTGGAAACCTTAATTAGGGAAAGTGAAATCTATATTGAGACTACTTTTATGAAAAATCTAAATATGAATTAAGACTCATAACCCTTGTGTGCTTAGGGTAGAGGTTGGATTTTTGTTAATATGCATGTAGATTTGTATCTAGATAGAAATCATAGTAGCTTTATTTAATTAAAAGGGGCTTCTAAAATCACATAAAATTACATAAGTGTAATAAAAGAGAAATTTTATTGTGTGCACCATAAACTTCAATGATTTTAAAATTATATTAGTTGCATAAAATAAGTTGTTTAATCACGAAAATTGATTGAATGGATGAAATTAGATTTACTTGTGATCTTATGAGAAATTGGTTCCCATGCAATTTATTGTTTTAATTATATTTGACACAGCGAGAACGACTAGGTATGGGACTAGTAAGTATGTCTTAGTTGTGATTAACACTTTTTAGGTATGAGACTAATTAGTGTAGATTTTTACGGATGAGATATTCCGGGGTGGACTGATTTTTGTGTCGTTCCGTTGATTCGATAGTCTGGGCGCGAGACTAGAAGGAAATTAATGGTAGAGATTCATCCTATATTAGGTAGGACGTATTTGTATTTTGGAGACCTGTAAGTATGGGACTAAGGGTAGGTTTGAGAATTTATGCCCTATAATAGGGTGGGGCTAATATAAAATAATGAGAAATTGAAAATTAATGCCTAAGATAATAAACAGGTGTTAAAATGGTTTGGCGTCGCCAATATGTGCTGGGCTGCGAACTGGCTATAGCGACGTGGGTGTGTGTTGGCGTCGACAATATGTGCAGGGCTGACAGAATACAGGCGAACTGACTATAATGACGTGTTGTGTGTGGAACCTTACCAATATGTGTACGGCTGACAAAATACGGGTCAACTGGCTATAGTGAGGGGATTGTGTGTGGTGTAAAACTTTGGGCGTGTCAGCTATAGGAGGGGATTAATGATAAGCCTCTCATTAAATTATTAAATGAGATTAGAGATGATTAAAATTGACAAAAGTCCATGTGATTATGCGCCAGGAGTATTATTATACGCGTCGTCGGACATATCACGCGTATTTGTATATTATTTACGTATTAACTAGACAATATTCTAATATTGAGAGTTTTGACATATGTTATGGGACACATGCCATGTAAAATAAGGCATGTGTCACCACGGGTTATTTGATATGTGGTGACCCACTTGGGTTGGTTTTGCTATAAATAAGCCTCACCCCCATACATTTGAGGAGGGCTTCTTGAGAGAAAAGAGTTTTGTTATTTCTTTTTGTTATTATAGTCGAAAGTTATCTGACAAAATTAAAATATTGATAAAAAGAATTGTTTCTAACTGTCTATGTAGCGTGCACAGTTGAACGTGTATAGTTGATTAACTGTAAATATACATAACGTGTGTCAGTTGTTAAATAAGAGTCTGACCACACTTAAAGAGGTCAGGCCATCACGATTTTCATACACGGTTCTCTCACCGGCGGTGGAATCTCTCCGTGTTCCTGGTGGGATCTCTTCCTCGGGCCAAAACCGAGGGAACTCCCAACAACAAAAATTTGTTGTAACTCAACAAACGTACGCACAATGAAATTTGTTTTTTTTTCTTTCTTCACTGAGGTACAAACGAAAATGAGAATAGAGTTCGGTATAAACTGATCCATCTTGACGAGACTGAACTTATTTAAAATTGAATTTCGATGCATCTTATACCGACAAACCCCCGATAGGAAAACCAAAAGACCCTTGCTTCGAAGAACCTCACCTCGGCAGAAACTGACGAAGCTTTCCTGCGATAAATCTCTTTCAGATGAAGCCCGGCCTTGAACAAGGGTGGAAATCCGTTGGGCCTTATATAATACAATATAAGACTGGAGCTTTAATGGGGAGAGTCCCCACGGATGAATGAACGAGTTCTTATGAACGAGTCCCCACGGATGAATGAATGAGTCCCCACGGATATCTGAATAGAGATTCAATCGATCTCAAACCAAAAGAGGAAGAAACTCCGTCGTTGATACACAGATCTGGTCCCTGAAACTGGCGTCTCAACCGACTCACCATAGAGGAGTAGTAGAGTAAAAAACAAAAAAAAAACTCGTGTCGACGAACCTCGGCCCGGTTAGAACTGGCGTCGCTACTCCAGCGTTTCCCCTTTAGATGGAGTACACACAGAACCATGAGACTTAAAACCTGACCTACCACAGTTGATCAACCAAAAATCGACTCACCAGAAATCAAAGGTCGACAAACCTCCGGAGTTAATTTATCGAGTGAACTCAGATTCAAACCGGGTGAAACTATGACTGTGATTTTTTGGAAACGACCAACCATGTAGTTAAACCTTAGTCCACCTCAAATCGAAGAACCTGTTCGAATAAACTCAAAACCGGATCATCATTTGAGTAACCTTCTTCCTGATTCGGCATAAAATAATTTGAGATCCATCGTTTTACGGTTTTGCATTGGATAAATCCAACTTTTCTTTCGCATTTTGAGGTCCATCGGAAATACCCTAAAACTTGACCATGAGTATGGTCAATGACCAACTCATGATGATCTCTGATCCCTCTTTATGGTCCCTCGCACCAAAAACGAAAAAAAGAGGGTATATTTTTGGGACATATATCAAATGGTCCCTCGAACATTTTTTAATATCCATTTAGTCCAAGTTTTTTTATTTTGCTTCAAAAAGTCCTTTGCCACATATTTTGGAGAGGGAGTGCCGCTGGCGCGAGCCTCTAAAATAAGAGAATATTGGGTGCTTGAGGAACTAAATGGGTTAAACTAAAAATATATGTTCTTTTTAAAAATATATATATAAATATATATATATATATAGTAGGGACTATTCAATAATTGACCCTATATTTTTATGTTGAATAATGCTCACAAAATAAATGTGACGGCTTAAGTAAATTGGCATAAATTGAGCATAACGCCTTGCATACTTTCACATTACACGTTGGTGACTATTATTTGAGTTTACATGCTGGAATCTCACTTGACATATGTTAAATTCAAAGTCTTTGCAGTTCCCGGACATGGCACTTGTTGGAATAGTTTTTCCCTAATCACACCTGCCACCAAATTAAAATTAGAGTATTATGAATATTTATGAATATGTTTCTTGAATATGGTTGAGGAATGAGTTTATTTTATTTTTTATGGTGATAAAATAAAAATAAAATAAAGGGATAATAGTATGGAGTTTTTAGAAATTTCAATAAATTAATTTTAAATATTGTTGAAGCATCCTTTATTTAGAGTTGATTCCTTTGATAACGGTACATGTATTTTCTCATAAAAGACCTTTTTTTATGAATTTTAAAAAACAATTGTCGTTGAAAAAGTGAAGATTTCTTTTTTTGTATGAGAAAATATAGGTGAGATGAGACTGAATATCTAAATGTATATGTGTACTTTAAGGATTATAAAGCACGGTATAAAAGTTTGTTGAGTGTTGATATAATTGAATCTTTATCTAACGATTTTGGAAAAGAGAATGTATGAACAATCTGAAAGTATACGACACACTTGGATTATGCAAATCAAAAGTACATTGTCCATAATAAATTGAATACGCTTGTGAGACGAATCAAGTATATATATGTCCTTGCGATAGTATTTTATCTTTGTTGCAAATATCCCAAAACGCGCAAGAACGCGTGAATATTTGATTTTCTTTAAATCATTAAATCTTGTATATAGATTTTGTTTTTAAACAAAGGAAGCATGATGAAGTTTTGTTTGAGTATTTTATGGCACTTGTAAAAATTAGCCTACGTTTGTACATCATATGCACACATTATGAATCATTTACGAAACAACTCGCGTATGTTTCACAATTCAGAATTCACCTTGATATTTTACACACTCTTGAGCTTAATAGGACGTGCTTAAACGACATTAAATTGAGCACGATACACCTATGAGAATCGGTGATTATGATTCATTTGCACAAATATCCCCAGACTTTATTTATTTATTTTATTTAATTACATTAAATAAAACAAATAAAGGGGGCATGATGATAATTGTACTTGGATATCTCCTGAGTTTTATTAACTATTTGCAAAATTATGTTTTGTGTCAGAAAGAAATTATTTCGCAGAGGCTTCTAAATGAGCAGATATTAAGAGACGCAAATATCAAGTCATTGTTGAAAGATATGGTAGTTTGAGATATACCCCATAAAATGTAATGATTAGGTTGCTTTCATTTTTTGGGGTGGGCGTTGTAAATGATATATGTAATTTATTTTATTTTATTTTGAGATAAAAATAAAATAAAGGGGGCAAATGGATATTATGATGTAACATAGCTTGAAGTGTAAAGCTTTTCTCGACATCCTCCGCGACAAGGTTAGATTGATGAACGTTCAGAGTATAGTAACATCCAAGCAGGCCATTACAAAAGCTTCTTCAGCTTCTTTCGCAAAGAGTTCAAACGGGTTAATTAGCTATCACTCAAAAATTGACAAAGTCAGTCATCCTTCAGATATGACATCATATTACGAGAACTTTGCGAGTATTGAGATAAGTCTTCTACATAGGTGTATTATGTTCCAAAAAACTTTATCAAATTGGTCGGTAGTTGAACCACGATCGTTATGACTTGACTCGTCCAAAGAAGTTGGTCATTGATGGAAACAGACGAAGGACCACGCTCAGTTTGTCATTCGGCAGGTATGGGAGTCCTGAGAAAGTGATACAGAAGAATGAGTTTACGAAAAATCTTAACAAGTGTTTTCATTGTTAAAGTCACCGTTATAGGTGAAGTTTATAAAAATCTTAACAAGTGTTTTCATTGTTAAGTCACCGTTATGGGTGTCACCGTTATAGGTGGAGTTTACGAAAATCTTAACAAGTGTTTTCATTGTTAAGTCACCGTTATAGATGGAGTTTACAAAAATCTTAACAAGTGTTTTCATTGTTAAGTCACCGTTATGGGTGTCACCGTTATAGGTGGAGTTCACAAAAAATCTTAACAAGTATTTTCATTGTTAAGTCACCATTATAGGGTGCTTGTTTCAATATAGAAGGGGCTTGAAGGTAATCCTGAGATTAGGGATAATTCCTTAATTGGCAAAAGTGTTTGAAATTAAGCAACCGAAGCAGCTCAAGCGTGGCAACTCAGCGAGGCAGCTTGGCGTGGCAACTCATACTTTAGCTTGCTGTATTAGTCATATTGTATTTTTGTTTATATTGACTGTAAGCTATAACGGTCGTAATGTTATAACGAGATTAATAATGAGTTTTAGTGTGAGGTCAAACGGTACTCGCGAGAGACCAAGCTTGGCAGGGCCTGGGAGAGCTTTCATGCTCTATCGAATGACCTCGCCGTGGGAACTTTAGAGGGACTTGGTTTGGAGGATTGAGAAGTGAGGCACCGTTAGGACTTGTCCTGACCATCTTAGATACACCTGGTAAAAACACCGAAGGACCCTGACCGTGGAACCTCGGGCGGAGTAACTTGGGGTTCCATCGGGCGTTGAGTTGAGAACCAAACAGCCCTCTACTTAATGTCACATCTACTGTAGGTGATGTCACTAGCCAGCTAAACAACGTCAGACCTACACTTGAGTAAACCAGCGTGGTATTTGGGGCTGTCAGACAGTTGATGAGCCACCTCTGCGACAACAGCCCCCTGACACACAGTGGTTAGGCAAAAGGCGTGTCTTGGCATTTAATGATTATGACGTGGAGACAGCTAGTGCATCAGGCATTTAATGTTGTGACATAAAGTATGAGGGATGTCTTTCATAGTCTTTAATGACTGAGTCGCCTCGGGGGTGGTGTGGGGGGCTATTTAAGGACCCCAACCACCTTTGAGGAAAGGGTCGATCATTTGATAGTTTAGGAGTTATTGCTAGAGAGAATACATATCAGAGAGAGCTATTGCAAACCAGAGGGTTTACTCACCCACCATTGTTATTTATTACGAAGTTTATAATGCTTGACAGAGATTCTTGAGGGTTTTTTTGGTGTGTTTCTACCTGCCTACCAAGGTGTATCTAGGGTGCTTGTTTCTCTCTCCCTCTAGCTAAATTACCTTTAAGTTTCATTACTACTTTTTGAGTTATACACGAGAGATTTATGAGTTTAAACTGAGTTTATCTTCATTGGGTTGGTGCTTTGTATGCCATATCGTTAATCCAAAACCTTGGCCAAATTAGCTTATCATTACCATACTCAAATAGGGGTTACGCCTCCATCTAATCTAAACTACCCTCTTACACCAGCAATATGTGCAGGACCCGGGAGAGGGTGAACTGGCTATACTGGTGTCGCATAAATTAAAATGTAAAGAACTAATTAAATTAAATTATAAAAGTTAGTTGAATATTGTCACGTGATAATTGGATCTTAATAAAAGGGTGGCCTAGTAATGTGGGTAGATAGTAATAGTTATTTTTATTCGCACATTAATTTATATCTCGTTTAAAGTAAAATACTCTATTGTGATGTTTATCATATATAATGCTACTGTTTGGGTTCACAGGCTCTAATTGGGAAGAGTAGCTTGTATTCATGCTGTGGGCGTTGACCCATTGCGTCGACTAACATTTTAAGTATAGCGCTGCAGTAGCTGCATAGGAGTGATTGGAGATATTTTTGGAGATGCAGCTGGAGATTTAATTTAGATGCTTAGTAGTTTAAGATTGCTTTCTATTTCCGTCGCTTTTATTATGAGACTTTTATTTATGAATTTGGTGGGCCAATTGGTTCCACAGCTGTTTACGGTTTCTGTCAGATATTAATAGTTGGATTATTTCATCGAGATTTATATTTATTGGGAGTTTGATTTATTTTTGGGATTAGCATGGTGATGGATTTAATACCGCTTGAATGTTGATATTTATTGGATCAATATGATTATTATCTTGATAAAAAAATTTATGTCTCATATATCTGACACATGAATGATAACCTATTTAGTGACGTCCGACGTAATTTAGCGGCGGCGACTGGCCACGTCGCTTGCCAGATTGCACGGGGTGTTACAGAGGAATCTTAATAGATTAGGAAGGAGATGAGTATATGGACCACTGCCAATTTGGGTGACATAGCATCAAATATGTGCATGGTTAAGAAATTCTTCATTTAACATTCAATAAGAGGTTCTTAAAAAATGCAATAATGCAGAGAGTATGACTATTTATAGCAAGTTTATATGTCAAAAGCAAGATGAATTAATGGATCGCTGACAACTGGGATGACAGCGAAGATATATGGTTTAACAATTCATTTAAGATTCAAGAAAAGTTTCTTGGATAATGGCAGCATCAGAGAGTAAGACTAGTTAGCAAATTCCCCAACTAAACTCATTAAGCATTACACCAATATAGTCGGGAATATGAATTATATCCCACAATTCCACTCTATCTAGGATGGCTGTCGCAACTTTCAATATCACAAAATATCAACTGGCAAACATTCTTTAAGTCGAACTAGCAATCAATGGGATGATATTTCCAGACATTTTCAGAAAGGTAGAAGTTCATATGTGTTGTGTATTTCATAAGAAACGTGATGTATTGGAAAATACAATTGAAAAATATACAATATAGAGAGAGGCATATTGTTTTGCGTTTGCATTGTGCAATCAAAATGCTACTGCATGGGGAAATACGGTACAAGAAAAATTACAAGGGAAACAATCAAGCTATATAGAAGAGAAATCGTTTAACACTTTATAGTACAAGAACCCTCAATAACACTTTACAGTTAAACTATAAAACTAGCTATACAATGTAAATAAAGAGAGCAAACTTGAAATTATCTTTTCCATTATTGTCATAATTCCTTTCTTCCTTAGTGATCAGAAGATATTACACATTAGTTGCATACATGACGTAAACTACACGTCAATGGCTAAAAAGAAATACCAAACCCTAATTTTAGGGAGAGAATCAAAGTTGTCTTATATTTCAAGTATCGCAAAAGTGAGTACAAACGAGATTACAAGCTATATGGGATGAATTACTTGCTAATCAAGTAATTAGCTAAAATGACTAAAAAGGCTTACTAAAAATAAAAGAATGCCTAATTAGTCACAAACATGCTCGGAGGCTAATTAAAAGCTAAAAAGAAAATAAAAGAACTAAAATAAAAGAAAGACTAATACAAAATATTAAAAATGACAATTAAACCCTAATATGACCCATTTTCATCAATATATTCTAGAAAAGAATATGATGTGAATCTATGAATGCAGAAGCATTATTATTACGACTACACAACAACTACTAACTACACAATACCGACAACAACAACAACAAATAAGACTAAACTAAGAAAATGGCTTTCTTTCTCTCTATATATTCTCTTTCTCAATAATCAAGTGTAATTACATGTGAGGGCCAAGGGCCTACTTATAAGAGGAAAATTACTTGGTAGTCAAAAGACCCAAAAGACTAAAAATGACAACTAATAACTAAAAATGACTAACTAGCCCCAAACATGTTTGGAGACCAATTAAAGACTAAAAATCAAAGGAAAAAACAATTTTACCCTAAACTAAAATACGAAATAAAAGATAGACTTCTCCCGAAAGCACAACCATGCACTACGTGTCGCTACGTATTACAAAACACATCATTTTTCCCGTCTTCGAAAAGCTCATCCTCGAGCGTGTAGGGTGACTCGTCAATGCCACATGATATAATTCTCGAAAAATTTCGAACCCCAATCAAAATCAACCAAAAGCGGATTGCCCAAACTTTAATTAGTCCCATGCGTATGATCCTAATCAATAATGGGTCTAATATACCCAAATCCTGGCATATATCCCTATAAAATCTGAGTAACAAAAAACTGAAGACCCTGTTCGCCTTCTCTACACCACGAGCACATGATTACAACTTGACTTGGTGAACCCTTGAATATGACCGGACGGAAACTCCGGCGACCGCACCTTTGCGAGCACGATGGCGAAACAAGCGGACTGAAGGCGGCAACATTCCGGAAAATCAGACCCAAAAATGGGAAATAGTCGAAAATGGATCCCAAGTGGGGACACATTTTTCATGGAAGTCTTGAGTTGTGTCAAAAATAGGCTAGAAGACTAATTTCGACCGGATTTGAGGTTAAATGGGGGTAGGGGATTGGGTCAAAGTAAGGAAGCCCATTTTTTATCGGGTTTGATTGTGGTTAGGCATAGATAAGTGGGGAAAGGAGAAAACAGGTAAAAAGGAGGTGGGGGAAGATTAGGGCTAAGAAAAGGGGGAAGGGGAAACAGGGTTTGGGGTGTGGTGAAAGGGAAAAGGGAGAGGGGTGATGGGGGAGTATTTCAGGGATAAAAGGGTTGGAAAAAGGGGCTGGGGTAGTTTCCGACCGACCAGAGGGTCGCCGGATGTGGCATATGGGGTGGGGTGGGGTGGGGTGGGGTGGGGTGGGATGGGGGGAGGGGGGTATACTCCCCCAGGAATGGGGATGATGGATTCGGGGTAGAAATGCCAAAAAGAAAAAACTGAAGGGCGAAAAAAACTGGCGCCAACTTTGATGAAGGCCGGTCGTCGACGGCATTTTTAACCCTTTTTCGGTATTTTGTTTGTGTCGCTCCTTTGGAGACATTGATGGATTGGCCCAAGGCGAGTCTACTAGTAAATTTTGAGGTTGATCGAAGGAGGGGCAGCGGCAGGTGGGGTTTTATGGGCGATGGTCATGGGGTCTAGAAAAGGTGATTAGGACAGGAAGGTAGGCAGAGGGGGTGGATTTGTGGTTAGGGTTAGAGTTTCATTTGGGGGTGAGATAGAAGATGGTGTTGCATTTTAGAGAAATGGTGGTCGTGTGGTGACAGGAGATGGAGGTGGAGGAAGGTGGTGGTGGAGGGTGGAAGCTAAAATGGTTAGTATCCTCCCCAATTAGCGGTGATGGAATCTAGGGTTTCCATCCACCTGATTCCTATCTGGACATTTATCAATCTAACGATTGAAGGGTTGCCTGAGTTGGAACCACAACTCGATATCCATTTTGCGCACCACGACGAACACCAAGAACAAACACAGCTCTGATACCAATTTGATGTGAATCTATGAATGCATAAGCGTTATTATTACAACTACACAACTACTAACTACATAACACCAACAACAAATAAAACTAAACTACGAAAAATGCTCTCTTTCTCTCTATATTCTCTTTCTCAATATTCAAATGTAATTACATATGAGGCTTAATGTCATATTCATAAGAGAAAAATTACTTGGTAGCCAAGTAAAGACCCAAAAGAGTAAAAAGGACAACTAATAACTGAAAATGCTAATTAGCCCCAAACATGCTTGGAGACCAATTAAAGACTAAAAATTAAAAGAAATGACATTATTACCCAAACTAAAATACAAAATAAAAGATAGTCTTCTCCCTGGAGCACAACCGCTCGCTACGTGTCGCTACGTATTACAAAACACATCGGAATATTTTCCCTAGATATTATTATTCCTTTTTAGTCTTCAGCCTCTTTTACTTAGACGCTAAGGCTCATTTTTTGCTATAATTAGACATGATGTAAGACATTATTGAGAGGATTTTTCTTTGTTTGTGACTTTTCCTTTCGGTGTCATTGACGAGTTATGAAAGGTCCATCATAGCTTACGCAACCCACCACCGAGACCCACCGAACCCTCCGTCGTGGTATTGGTCAAAAGTGAACCCCCTATAAAGCTATCCCATGTGCAATTAGACACCTGTTCCACTACATCATCCCTAAGCAACTCCACCTCCTCAACCGTGACAATGGCCAACGTTTGCGGAATTTGATTCAATGCCTGCCACGATCTTTTTATCACTTTTATAGAGTATAATGAATATTAGCCTCCTAATGAACTCCATACTGATCGTCGACCCATGTCCGAGCATCTGCATCATAGACTTGGCGACGCCAATAATTTTTCTCACTTTTACACGCGAAACTGCTTTCACCCAAGGTTAATCCATATGTGGCGATTGAGTAACGGAATTGTTTCATACTTTAATTTGCTTCGCAAAAGATAATTTCATGAATGATTTTTGTTGGGGTGAAAATTCGCACATTCAACTAGTATGCAAAACATGAATAACTTAAGAGCAATTGACACCATATGTGTATGATTCGGTCCAACCTAACCTACGTCCACGGGGAAAAGGGAAGGTGGAGAGTGCATCAGTTTGAATGGATAAGATTACAAGGCACTTCATTGCCGACCTTTCTTCTCATTACACAAAAATGTTTCTTTATATACTAGCCGTATAGTCATCTTACACAACCCTAAACTATTGATGGTCGAGTCAGGTAGCTGGCCCCTTCCCTTAGGTAGTGTAGGAGTGTTCGCTGCTTTTGGTTCAATATGGAGGACGTGTGCATAGTAGGTTACTGGCATTATAATGGTGTTTCCCCTTCTCGCCTTCCCAGTTTCTAGGGTCAAGTCCCACGTGCTTCTAACCTAAGGCCCGAACATTTTGTTAAAGGGTCGTTGGATGTACACAAGTCGTCTACCCGATCGGGTGTCATCGGTCCATTCGCGGGTACAATGACCAACGAGGAGTAGAAATCCCCCTCATCAATTTTCCCAAAGGTAAATGAAGTGCGGGTACAATGACTGCCTCACAAGGGTGCCCCAAAGTGGAAGACCCAAAGTTTGGTGTCGGGGATGAGCCCAGCCATATGAGTCATATATTAAGGCACTTCTCAAGACGAGCTTCCATGGGAACGCTAGGGTGGATGTTCCAACATTTGGTGGTCATATGGACCCAAACTCATTTATTGATTGGCTTGACATTATACATAAAGGTTTTAATGCGGCTTGTAGCTAGAAAACTACAAGGAGAGTGAAGTTTTGATGGAACGACTTCATTCGAGATCAATGCAAGAAGAATAAAAGGCCATTTCCTCATGGCCGAAGCATTTGAAGGCAAGTTTCCGTTGGAGCGACTTCCCTAGAGTCAGCTGATCGCTCTTATAAATCGAACTATAAAAAAAATCACTACCCAAAATGTAAAACCTTACATAACGAAATTTAGGGTTTACCTACGAGATCTCTCGGGTTTGATCCCGTCCCCGCACGAACAGTATGTGATGCGGATTAATCGAGAACACGGGCTAAATGTACCTCACGATCTTCTACCGTATTCCCAATATGAACTATCACGAACAGAGTGTGGGATCTTCCTTCGTGATCAACTTCTGCTCACTTTTGCGCTCTCTTTTCTCTTTCTCACAAATTTGAATTGGGGTTTTTTGAGTTCTGAGAGTGACAAATGCGTGAGAACAAGAATCTTTGTAAGGAAAAATTTCAATTAGAGTTAATTTATATGTATTTTGACTTTATTCCGTGTTTGGACAAAACTCTTTGAGTCATAGGTTAGGATTTGAGTATGTTGACATTTTAAGCTTATGACGTGGTTTCTTGAAGACGTAGTGCTCAAGTTAGAAGATCCATATCATCGTGCAGTGTTTCGTGCTCGTTTTTATCTTCATGTTTCGAGGATCTCTCTAGTATGAATGTGCACATATTTGATCGTTGGATATTTTATAATTAGGTGTTAAGAGTTTATAAAATGATTTTTAAAATGATTTTATCTTCTTTTAATATTTTTTAGAATAAAAATATTTTTTTGAGAGGTCGTTAGAACGACCATGGGTATATCATTCAAACGAGATATGGTACCTCGTTAGAACAGGTTCCAACGAACTTTGAACATACCAACTTCGGTCCTCTCTAGAATCTCGTTGGATACGTGTTCGTATGAGATACTATACTTCGTTCAAACGATTTAAAGTTGTTCGAATGAGCCTACGATTTTTTAAGAATTCGAGTTTTTCCAAATGTCTTTTCATCCTTATCTCGTTTTTGGAAAACCTCCTATAAATAGGAATGCAAAGCAACATTTTTATTAGAGAGAAAATCATATATTTTGAGTTCCCACTCTTTCAAAAAGCTCCCCAAAACCCTTGTTTATACCCAAATTGTTTAGGATTCAAGTTTCAATTCATATATGCTTTGAAGATCCTGTTTTGGGCACCAAGGTTTATTCTCCACATACTGCGTGGCTGGACCGTCATAGGTTTTTCCCATTTGGGTTTTCCTCGTATATCGGGCGTTGCAGTCTGAATTACTTTACTTTATCCTGCACTCATGTAGATGCAAGTTTAGGTTAAGATAAAATTTGTTAACCAGCTTAATCATAACTTGTTTAAAACTAGTGATAAGTGTTATTTGGGTAACTTGTTTAAGTTGAACTTTAAAATTTAAAATTTTAAAAATAGTTGGTTTGCTTGTTTTGCAACCTTTGCCATATTAGAACCCTTTGGGCCTATAGCACAGCGCGTTCTCAAATTCGTATCAGAGCGGGAACACTAATTTATCGTGTGATGTTTCGTGCTCGTTTCCGTCTTTATGTTCCGAGGATCTCTCAGGTAAGGATGCGTACATATTTGATCCTTGGATATTTTATAATTGGGGGGTGTGATTTTATAAAATTATTTTTTAAATGATTTTATCTTCTTTTAATATTTTTTAGAAGAAAATTAATTTTTTCGAAAAGTCGTTAGAGCGACACTCGATATGTCATTCGAACGAGATATGGTACCTCGTAAAAATAGGTTCCAACGAATTTCGAACGAAATAACTTCAATCCTCTCTGGAATCTCATTGGATAGTTCGTTGGATACGTATTCGAACGAGATGTTATACTTAGTTCGAATAAGGTTCAAAGTCATTTGAACATGCCTGTGATTTTTTTAAGAATTCGTGTTTTTCCAAATGTCTTTTCATCCTTATCTCGTTTTTGGAAAACCTCCTATAAATAAGAGTACGGAGCAGCATTTTTATTAGAGCGAAAAATCTTATATTCTGAATTACCAAACTCTTTCAAAAAACTCTCCAAAACCCTGGTTTATACCCAAGTAGTTTAGGATCCAAGTTTCAATTTATATATGCTTTGAAGATCTTGTTTGGGGCACCAAGGTTTATTCTCCACATCTTTGTGAGAATTGTTTCATTGTGGTGGACTACGTATATGCTGATGTGTTTGCATATGATGGACTTCGCGTGTGACGGTTGCTGAGTTGTTCGGTGGATACCGAGACGTGTGTAGACTCACACGTTGCGGTAGTTGCGTGGGTGGGTCCTACGATGTCGCTATGGAGGAGAGGTTGAAGATTTAAGACAAGTCAAGGCTTTCAAGGGCGTCGAATCGTTGTGCAAGTCATCTGTCGGCTTCTCTAATAGTGAATTTGCGTGACTTGGCCGTCCGAGATTTTTCCCATTTGGGTTGTCCTCGTACATTGGGAGTTGTGGTTTAATTTATTTTATTTTATCCTACACTCACCTAGATGCATGTTTAGATTAAGATAAAATCGATTAATCCGTTTAATCACAACTTGTTGAAGGTAACTTGTTTAAGTTGAACTTTGAAATTGAAAATTTTAAAAATAGTTGGTTTGCTTATTTTGCACCCTTTGCCATATTAGAACCCTTCAGGCCTATAATTCAACTGCTGGGGTTGACACATACAAAACTTATAAGCATCTCAAGGGAGTATCACCAATCTTACACCGAGACGTGAATTTCATCCATAAAAAACTTTCACCATATTTTAATCACCACTATCCAAACCACTACCCAATCTATCACGCTTATTGATCCAATAATGAATCTCACCCGATTGGTCAACGTAATAAATAACTAAAGCACGTGACCATCAAGCATATCAGGATTAAGAGCCTTATGTAAACCTAATAATCATGAGGTGTACATTGTCTTGTAAAATTCATACATAGAAAATGAACTCAAGGTGGTCCTGTTCAATATACACAAAGTGCACTAGCACAATAGCTTGAAACTACATTATTTTCCGTAATCAAAATAGACCTACAAAAATATTGTTTATAGCTCTACCGATGGTGTGCCCAACTCCATCTAAAGACTATATACGTGAAAACTTATATTCCACAAGAACAGATGATCTCATCCGGTATGTACAAGTTGTACTCTACAAACCAGATCACCTACTATGCAAAATAAATGACACCAACAATATGTAAATAATGCAAACATTATGCCCATACACGATTCTCATTAAAACACGAAAAAAACTGATTTTTATTAAATAATAAATCCACAACTAAAACTATTACTGATGTAAAACGCAATGGAAGAACACAAATAACAAATCACCCCAATTCTGAGAAAACTCCAAATATCATTAATAGCAAAAGTAATTACAAGGGGGAGTCCTGGGACTTTACTTAGAGATTTCCTACGACTTATTGGGCAAGTATCCCAGTTAAACTAGGAGACTATCCACTACCTAGATAAACATGGAAATAGCCAACTAATTGATATTTACTAAAATACTAAGCTAATAATAAATAAAACGAGCGCTAGAAAATTAAAAGGGATCCCCACGAGGGGGACCCACTGGGTCGCGGCACGTCAATTACATAAAGCATGATTTTAGTCTCCTACTCTAACACCTTCCTCCCACCTCTTATGAGTGCAATCTATTTGCACAAGTCCAGGGACTACAATAGTCTCTCTCTCCCTTGTGCGAGACTACACAAAGCAGTTTCAATTGTTGTGCACTTATTTGAACCCTCACGGCATTGCAAGAAAGCAAGGAGAAGGGCATTGGGCACTATATTCATGGACTACAACCTTGCATTGTCCGGAAGATTTAGAGTATGCTATCAATTTGTACGACTACTTCATTAGGAGAGGGTAGTGAAGGTTCCTGTAGGAGGGGTAGTGAGACTGGAGTCTATGAATAACTGCAAGGTTCTCAAGAACTTCTGGTGCAACTTCTTAAGAAATCTTCTCCTTCTGGTAAATTGGAGCTCAAGCTTCCACTCACTCCCTGCAAGAAGATGAACTTTCACAACAAAAATAGTAATTTTCTTAAGGAAAACTCCTGAGAATAATGGTTGTCAGTTGAGGAGTGAAAGAACAAGGCACTTAGCACTAAGAGAATGAGCAGTGAGAGTATACTAGGTAGGTCTGGTGTGATTTTGGCAGAGTAACAGTGCAATTTCAATTATGTCTCCTTGCTCAGGGGTCCTATTTATACTCGGGCATTAGGGCTGAGTTGGCACTTTTAAGCGCAAAAATTGAGAGGGTTGGTGAGGGACAATGTCTGAAACCTACCATTTGTCCCTACAAGCGGGAAGCTCTGCCTGTCCCTCTGGCAGGTGTCACCTGGTGCCAACCAAAGTCAAAAAGCAAATATGTCTCCCAATGAAGACAAAATATCTGATTTGGTAAATATCCTTTGAAACGGTAACTTGTGGTACAAACTTTACAAATCTTGAGAGAGGAAGCCTTAAGGGTCCCTCTCCTCTAAAATCATTGTTTTTCTTGAGAGGGAGAGGACCCCCTCCTGTGAGAAAGTTATTTTTCGTAAAGAGTTCATTCCTTGTGAGCAGCCAGACTCACTTCATTTGTGACTAAGTGTGAGGTGTATGTAGTCTTGAGTGACTCCTAGGTCTTCCTACTAGTATTCTCTCAATCCTATAGTGCTAAGTGGTTGAGCTTGCTCAACATACCTTGTCCCTCAGCTGCCAAGCCAAAACTCCCAAGAGATCCCAACTAGCCTACTTAAGCCCTGCTTGCTCAATTAGGCAACCTATACAAGAAAATAAGTGTTAGTACTTCTGTTCTTTTGAAGAATGACTTTTCATGATGAGGGGTTTTTTATGGTAGCCACCCCCCATCCTAACTTGGTTTTTTGGGAGCTGAGGGGGGAGGACCTTGAGGGCCCCTCCTCCAATATGAATTTTTGCTGTTGAGGAACCCGGGGGGGGGGTCCTTCTCACATATCATTTTTGCTGTTGAGGAACCCTTAGGGGGTTCCTTCACAAATGTCATTTTTTTTCTGTTGAGCAACCCTTGGGGGGGTTCCTTCTTAATGTGAATTTCTGGCGAGGGACCCTAAGGGGTTCCTTCTTAATGTCAACTTGTGCGGTTGAGGAACCCTGGTTCCTTCTCAATTCCAATTTCCGCAGGGACCCTGGGGGGAGTCCCTCTCAACATGGGCTTCTGCCGCCACCTACATGAGGTTTCTTCTCAACTTGAGTTTCTACAGGGACCCTGGGGGAGTCCCTCTCGACATGGGCTTCTGCTGCCACCTAGGTGAGGTTTCTTCACAACATGGGCTTCTGCAGGGACCCTGGGGGAGTCCCTCTCGACATGGCGGTGAGGTTTCTTCTCAACTTGAGTTTCTGTTGGGACCCTGGGGGGAGTCCCTCTCAACATGGGCTTCTATCGCCACCTACAAGAGGTTTCTTCTCAACTTGAGTTTCTGCAGGGACCCTGGGGAAGTCCCTCTCGACATGGGCTTCTGCCGCCACCTACGTGAGGTTTCTTCTCAACTTGAGTTTCTGCAGGGACCCTGAAGGGAGTCCCTCTCGACATAGACTTCTGCCGCCACCTACGTGAGGTTTCTTTGAGTTCGAGGATCAGCAGGTTCAGTGTGACGTCTTATTCAGCCCTCAACAATACTGTTCATCCAGAGAGACAAATAGCATCCCAACTGGAGGATGGCGTCCACTTTAAGGAGGGGGGGAGTATGGGGCAAATATAAACGAAATAATTGCAATTATCTTTTCCATTATTCCCATATTTCCTTTCGTCCATAGTGCTCGTTTGGTTTGAATTTTTATGGTTTCCGGAATCTAAATTGATAACTTCACATGTAAATTTTGAATATTAAGAAGGGAATTGACACAATGTTATCTAAGCTCGTGACATGATTTGTGAGACTTCATTTGTGAATTTACCAATCTTGAATTTCAAGAAATAACAAAACTCACTGATTTGGGATTCGTGAAAACAACAAAAACACAAACCAAATGAGCAGCTAGTGTGTCGTAAATATTATTACTTAGTTAGGCTTGTTCTAGAAGAAGATATTCTCTCTAGATATTATTAGTCATTTTTTAGTCTTTAGCCTCTTTATTGTTTACTTGGAGGCTAAGGCTCCATTTTGTTTGTGTGATTTTCTTTTGGTGCCATTGACGAGTTATGTCAGTACTAGTCACATATAAATATATTATATAGATATGTATTCAGCTATACAATATAACAACACAACTGTGTATGAATACTCAATTCATCAACTAAATACTAATGAAAGCGATAAATAGCCAACTCAAAATTTCTAAATAGGCATTTCAAATAGATGTGGACTCACATGGTCATATTTTATCGAGTTAAAAAGACATACATCAACGTGGTATGTAAATTAGAACTCAAAACAATATTAGACAAACATTGATGACCACCAAATAAGTGCACTGGATATTTAAGCAACTGAAAATGATTAAGACTTCAGGATATGGTCAATTTCTACCTGAAGGAGCATGTAGATGTTGAGGTGTTTGAGGCATATGTCCCACCGCAGCTGAATCAAGTAAAGATAAAACTTAGAACTGAAAATAGTACTGGTCAAGTATCGGCGACCACCAAATAAATTTTGATAAAAAATCGTTGATTTTGAATCTTCAAATAGAAACTCAAGTCTTTTCAACCTGAAGGAGAAGGCAGAGGTTGAGGGGCTTGAGGCATATATCTCACAGCAGCTGAATCAACCCAAGGCAAAGGTGATGCAGTTAACTTCCCAGGAGCTTGAGCCGCTTTTGCCCTGAGAGCGTACCGCCTATTTTGGAACCAATTCCATACCTTTAAAAATAAAGACAAATAACTTAATTAGCAAAAATTATGGAGATGTCATCATCATCCGATTTTGCATAAGAAGCATCTCACTTGTTTCATTTGAACTTCAAACTTTCCAGACCGCTCGGCTGAAGCACTAGAACAAACACAATCACATTACGATCTAGCTTCTGATGCCTGATTAGATGACCATTAAGTTTCCAAGAATCTAATTTACTGCATATTTACTTTGTACCTGAACTTCTCAGCAAGAGCTACAAGAACTTCACGTGCTGGCATCGCAGCATTGTGTGCTTGCAGGATTGCATCCATCTCCGTAACCTTTAACAATGCCAAAAGAATGGCTTGAACTATTAGAATTGTTATACTGATGCTTTCGAAAGTAGTGCCCATGGGGTGGGAGTGGAGACCAGCTGGACACAAAGCCCCATATGATTCATCAGATAAGGAGGTGGGATAGGAAATTTCATCCCATTCCATATTTCGTGTTCAATGGCATGGGATTTAAGGTGGAATAACTTGTCTGAAATAAGCATCTTATCGCATGAGTTGTGAAATAAATCTAGGACACCTAGTAGGAGGTAGGTTTATTTGATATTGTCTATCACACCCTTTTATCACGCGCATCAATCATGTTTTGAGAGTTATTTTTTGTCTTGTGTTATCTTATTTACTTTGTGTAATTAATTCTAGATAGATTTTGGAGGGAAAATAAATAAGGTAAGGAGCAGTTATCTAGTTAGCTCATTTAAGCCTAAAATTTTAAAGGAAGTTTAAAAGAATAATATTTTTAAGATTCCTCTCAACCCCTATATATACGCATTTTCCTCTCCCACCTCCGTAATCATTAAGTAATTGAATGAGAAGATAAGTTAGAGTTCCCCAGTGTTTATGAGGGAGTTTCAGCTTGCATAAATCATATGTTATCCACTATTATGGCTATCTCATCTATGCTGTCCAAAAAAGTTATGATCCTAGCAATATCACAAACACAAAGAATGGTGTGCATTATAACATCATTCTAATATAACACAGATAGATAAATTAACTAAGGTGTTGTTTGTTTTTACCTCTTAAGGCTGAATCTGAACCATTCAGACTTAAGAGGTAGTAAATAGTGTTTGTTTTTTTAAATGATTAAGAGGCTAATGGCTATTTTTGCCTCAGAATGATTAAGAGGTAAATGTACCTCTGAAGTTTGAATCTGAAGTCTGAATCAGTCAAAATACATACATTCAGACATAAAAATAAACATATTTTTCAGTTTCAGATTTTAGACTTTAGATTTCAGATTCACACTTTCACAACCTAAATATATTAAAAACCTCTGGTTCAATTTTAATAAAGGGTTTATCATGATGTACACTATCCATGTCATCAAACGTAAAAGCATTATTGAACCCAAGTGTGCAGGACTTCATACTAATAACTATTTTTTTTTGTAACGAGCAATATTTAACTAGAAATGTGTTAGTTCTTATAATCTTATGTCCAATAAATAAAATAGTTTTTGACTTTAGTCCTATTTGAATACTTTTAGTTGGCACCAATTCCATTTTTTTAAAGATTATAATTAGTCCCATAACTCCTCTCTTCATTTCCTTATTTTTTTTGGACAGACTTCATTTCCTTAAGCGTGAAACCTGCCTCATATTCATATTTGTTACAAAATGAATATATAACTCCTTAATTCAAATCTAATTCATGTTCTCATTTCATCACCAATTAAACCGTTCAAAGTTTTAAGAAGATTTTATGTAGATAGAAAACTAAGCAACCGATTCTATATAAAGAAAAAAGAAAAACATGTGAATGCTTATGTGAGGGGGATGAAAAATGTATTAAGAAAGGAAAGAAGTGGAACCTCGGTTTGGTTAAAGCGGAAGGAGGGTCCTCCGTTACTGGGTGGTCTCCCCATCAGTTCAGTTCACCTCATCTTTCTCTTTCTATCCAACTCAATTCCCCTTGTTTTGCAAAGCTCTACAGAGGAGATTATTTGGGTCAAAACTAACATGCGACCTATTTTGGGTACATTTTTTATATTTTGAGTTTAGCCCCAATAGTTTTGGTGATTTGTACATGATAACGGTGAGTTTTCATAATTAAAAACTATCCTCAAATTTTGGCATAAAATGTCAATTAAGGGAGTAACCATTAACGAAACCTATTCTCTTTACATAAAAGCTAAGGGTCCGTTTGGTTTGAATTGGGCAAAAGAGTTGACATGGCAAATTTTGCATAGGTAAATACTGTTTTTCTCACATTACGCTATCAAACACCAAATGAGGTAAAACAATTTATTAAGGCAAAACATTTTAATAAGAAAAAAATAATAATAAAAAACAAGTTTTTTTTGTAAAATAAGAAAACAGCTTTTTTTTTTTGTAAAATAAGAAAACAAAATTTTGGGAAATTCTAGATTAAAATTTTGGGAAAACAAAATTTTGTTTTTAATAGTTAATTAAACTAATTAATTGGAAAATTTGAGAAAAATAAAAATTTGGATTTAATTATTCTTAGTAATTAAATATGTTGGTTTTTATATATAAAAATAAGGTTTTAAGTGGAATTTAAATCGGGATTAAAATTTGGAAATTATAACTTTTTTGTATAAAAATCGGGGGAGGATCCGAGCTAAGGAGGATACAAATAATATTTTTAGAAATCCGAACTTTCGGTCGAGTTGATTTTTTCACAGCAGCTCCGCCTCGCCGTTCGCTACAACATACTAAAATTTCGAGTTATTCTAACGGTCCGATCATTCGTAATAATTTTTCGAGTGTTTGTATTTGATTAGGACTCAAATTCTTTTTGGTATATAAACAAAGTGACGGGTTTAGGACTTTTAAAAATACTTTCTTCTATACCCTAAGAGCAGCAATCTCCTCTTCTACATCTTCTTCCTCCCTCAAAATTTTAACTTCATTAGAGAGCTATTTTCAATCAAAGTTTAGAAGCTTTGAACCGGGCTTTCTCAAGATTGTTCAAGAACGTCTCTTTACTAATTTTTCAAGAGGAATTCAACCGTGTAGTGAGAATTACTTCGTCTTAATTTCAAGCAGGAATACTCTATTCATTTTCTTTAGTATTATGCGTTTTAAGTGTCGCCTAAACCCTTAATAATGTGTTTTTGATTAAAATTAATTAGTAACACAATTAGAGAGAGTGAACAATAAAATTTTGGAACTGTTTTTATGAAACTTTTAAATATGAATAAATCTTTAAAATTCTTGGGTGCGTAGGTGAGATTATTAAGTTTTTATGATTTTGGGTATAGGTTCTCATGTAGAAGTTTTATGTGATTATTTATATGATATGTGGGACGCGTATACACCTATAAAAATTATGCGACATATAAAACATGACAATTATGACGAGTTGAATATTTTTTGAATGTTGATTACTTTAATATTTTTTATGGCAATAATTGTGTTGAAAATCAACGATGATATTATTATTGGAATTTAAATTAATCGGGGCCTTTACGTTTGAATTGTTATGTTGCTCATATAAATTATGTGTTGTGTGATTTATTATTAGTCACTTTTTCCATTGCTGGGACGAGGGGCCTTTGGGTAGTATATTGATCACCTTAATTATAAGATGCGTACTAGGTATGGAACTAATGGATATGCCTTGGTTAAAATTTATACTTGCTAGGTATGGGACTAGTTAGTGTAAATTCGTGGGGATTTTATATTTTGGGGTGAGGCAGATTTTTACGTTATATCGACTTTTCGCTAGTCTAGGCATGAAGTTATGACGATTTTTCTCTTGGTGATTCATCATATATATAGGATAGGATGTACGTATACTTGGAGACCCTTAGGTATGGGACTAAGGGGTATTTTGAGGATCTCACGTCGATAAAAATAGTGGGGTAATTTGAAAATTGTGAAATTGAGAATTGAGAATTAATACATAAGATAATAAGACGGGTACTAAAATATATTGGCGACATAATCAATGAGGACCGACAGTTTAAACGGGCCAGTCGATGTTTTATATCGTGTCGTGTGTGGAACCTCGTCAATCAGCAGGGGTCGACAGTTTAAACGGATCAGCTGGCGTTTTGACGAGGGGATGTGTATTTTGGTGGAGAAATCGCCCGAGGCGGGAGGACCGCTATACTTAATTAAAGTGATAATTGATAAATAATGATAACTTGGGTTGATTTAATTTAATTATCAATTTGGGAATGTGGGATATTTAAAATGATATTAGTGTGATTTTTATAAAAAAAAACTTTGGGGCGGTTAGTGTTTTATCTTTCTTGCGTTTAATTATATCATGTAATTAAAATACTCTATTGTGATATTTATTGCATATAATGCTACTGTCTGGGTTCACGAACCATATTTAAGGGGAGTAGTGTGTATTCATTCTCGGGGCTCTAACCTCGTGCGTTGACTAACTTTTTCAGGAGAAGTCTGAAGAAGCTGCATGGGATTTTTGGAGATTATCGTTTGGAGGTGGAGGTGGAGTTTATTTTATATTACTGCTTAGTAGTTTAGCTTAGCTTCCTTTCTGTCATATTTACATTGAGACACGGTTTATGATTTTGATTGGGCCATTTGGTTCCAAAGTTGTTATGGGTTTTATTCAGATTTCTTTATGGATTCAGTTGGAGTTTATTAAGTTTTATATTATTGGAGATTGGATTATTATTTGGAGTTTTAGCATGTGATGGCTATTTTATCGCACAGTTGGTTATTATCATTTGGGATTGATTCAATTATTTATCATGTGGATTGATTTATTTATGTCTCATATATGTCCCATGCTGAGAATAGTATTTTATTTACTCGTGTCAGGCTTAGTTTTGGTGGCGACCGACGCCAGTATTTAGTGGGGTATGACAATTCATAACAATTTTTAAATTATTTTTTAAAACATTAAAACCGTTTAAGAAGTTAGCAAATTTGTTGACAAATATTTTTCACTCAAATAGGTAAGCAAAGTTTGCCAACAGATTATGCATAATGGGTGTTGCACACTGGAAAACGAGGCTACGGAAAATTATGTAATCAAACATACCAAATTTCAGGAAAATACCTCATTTGTCAACTTATTTGCCATTTGCCATGTCAAATAAGGGTAACCAGACGGACCCTAAGTTATTTTAACATGAGGTAGACACTTTAAGAAACCTTAAAAGTGTATGAACTATTTGTCTAAAAAGAGAGACTTTTGGTCTTATTCTTTCGCCCTCGCTTATCCTTTCACCAAATTTAAGAAAGAAAATGTTGGTATATATATTTGTGTGTGGGTGTGCGTGGGTGTGTGCGCATGTCAGATCTCTGACGGGTACCCTTTAATAGTGACCAAAGATGGACCAATTTTTTAAAATACAAAAAAAAAATTGTGTGTTTAAATATTTCAGGGCTTGTAAAAAAATAAACTCAAATACATTTTTTTGCTATTTAAAAAAAATGGTCAAATTTTTATCAGTTTTTAACAACTTAAAACTCACATATTTTGACCCATTTTTTTATAATAGCAAAAAATATCATTTTGAGTTAATTTTTTTTACAAGTACCCTAAAATATTTAAACATCACAAAAAATTAATAAAACAAATTATATTTGGGTATTTTAAAAAATATACCCATAATAGAAAAGTTAACGGTGATCAGCGTGAGTGAAGCCCCCGGTCTTCTGTGGATTACAGCACATTTTCGGCACTCATCGCATCGCTATGCCTCGTCGGCGCAGTTCGCTTTCATGGTGGGCTAGTAGTAACTTTGCGTAGCTACTCGCTTGACTAATGATCTCCCTGTTGAATGTGCTCCACATGAACCTTCATGTATCTCTTTTATTATGTCGTCGAGTTCGGTTGGATGGACACATCTAAGTAACGAAATGATAAGCCATCTTTTTATAAGAGACCTCTTTATAGGATATACCTTACCGCTTTGTATCAGATTCTCTTGGTTTCTTTAGAATCGATCGACATGATGCCTTTTTCTAGGTAATTTCATATTAGATCAATCCATGATGGGCCGAATTCTAATTAAATTATGTTGGTGTTTACGTCATAAATGCTCTGGTGCATGAGGATTTCTACTGCGGTTGTTCTTCTTAGTTATGTTCTGGTGGCGGAAGCAAGTCAAGTAATTGTGTCTGCTCGGGAATTATTAGCTCTAGGGATCCTGATCACCTTCACTGTTGAGAACTTTGATATCATCTTTTGTGTTTTGGCCAGGTATTTGTCCATAGATTCCTCTCCGACTCCATAAACTCCCAGTACCTTATTTATTATCAATCAAGAATCACTATGTGTCTGTATTTGCTCGGCGCCCAAAGATGACACTAGGTAAAACCCTACTACGAGTGCTTCATAATAGGCGTCATTATTGAAGGCCATAAACTATAATTTGAGGACATATTCAATGTCAATGTTGTCTGGTGTGTTAATTATTAGACCTACTCCACTGCCGAAGGCACATGATGAGACATCCACGTATATCTTTCAAATAGGAGGATCCTCCTTAAAATCTCCCTCCATCAGTGTCCCATAGTTAAACATTTTTTTTCGTTATTCCAAGTAGCAAGTGATTTTCTCTTGTTTAGCTGATGATTCTGGTACGTCCATGACCTGGTCGGCTGAACTAGTCATTGAGTTATCTTCCAGATAAGTTTGCTCAATAAGTTAAACTGTTGAGCCCTCTTTCGGAGGAGTTTGCTCTGTTGGTCTTACTGTTGAGCTCTCTTCCATAGAAGTCTGCTCGACAGGCTTTTCTTCATATGTAAATTCAACAATGAAATCAGCCACTACTTGGTTTTTATCATTATTCTTAGTTCATTGTGTGTGTCACACTATCTTGATTCTACGTCCCAAGCCATTGGTCCGCATAATATCTCAGGTTTATGAATGGCTTGTTGTAGTAGACTACAATGGTATGAGATTGGAAATATGGCTTTATTCTTTGGGGAGCCTCATCTAGTGATAACTTCTCCGGTCTTAGGTATCAGATCATCGCTCTTTCTTATGCTTTCCTCGTATAGTAAATTGGCTTTTACACCCCAATTAACTGTCGAATCTGATACAACTAAGTATAAGTAGAGTTTTTCTCTCTGCGAGGGGCTTTGAGAGTAAGGGTGGAGATCCCAGATATTTATTTAATCCCAAGAAAATGACTTCACATTCTTCGTTCCATTCAAATAAATTCCTCATCACCTTACAGAAAAGAAGTCACTGGTGAATGGCTCACACAAAAAAAATCGATTTAGTGTCTCTACCCTGCCTTTTGGCTTATGCACATCTTTCTTATTTATTAGGGATTGCATGTTGATAGGTGCCTGGATCTTGTCTAGATTTTCCCCAATGCCTCTTTGGTTTACTATAAAGCTCATTCCCACATGTTGAATACACATTTTGTAGGGTTGATCTTCATCTTGTGCTTTTCCAACTGGTCGAATGTCTGACCCAAATCTTTAATATGACCGTGTACTATCTTTCTCTTGGTGAGCATGTCATTGACGTGTACTTTTATATTTTTTCCAATTTGTTCTTCGAAGACTTTATTCACTAGCCTTTAGTATGTTACTCTAACATTTTTATCCCAAAAGGCATGATGTTATAGCAACAGGTACCTCGGTTGGTTATAAACGATGTTTTTTCCTTGTCTTTGGATTCGTTTTGATTTTATTATAGCTCCAGTATTCAACCATGAAACTGAGCAGTTCATGTCCTGCAGTAGCATCGACTAATTGATCAATCCTTGGTAAGGATAATAATCCTTCAGGCGGGCCTTATTTAAGTCCGTAAAGTTAATATGCATACGCAATTTATCATTATTCTTTATTACACCCACAACATTGGAAAGTCACTCCGGGCATTTGACGTCCTTGATAGAGATGGCTTTCTGCATCTTGTCCACTTTCTCTTGTATAGCCATGTTCTCTTTCTGGTTAAAGGCATGTCGATTTTATTTGATCGACTTGGCATCCTTAACTATGTTGAGTTTATGACACATAAATTCTGAATCAATTTCAGTATGTCTCCGTGACTCTAAGCAAAGATATTATTTTACTGCTTGAGGAAATTCACCAACTCCTTCCTGATAGTAGGCTGTAGTGATGAGCTGATTTTTGTTGTTTTCTCGGGGTGTTCATCATCCAAGATAATTAATTTTATCGCTTTCACAACTTATCCCTTTATCAATTTTGCTTCTTCACGCGGATCTAGCATTTTTATCTGGTATGTAGTGGATAATTTCTTTTGTTTCTCTAAGTCGGTTGAGGTGTAGTATCATTCTCTAACTTTAATTTCATTCCCCCTGTGACTACGTCGACCCATAATGAGTGGGACAGATATATGGTAAAGGGCACTACTTCTAATTTTTTCAATCCAACTCTGTCGAGGAAAATGTTATATGATGAGTTGACATTCTTGTCTAGGATGAAAAATGAATATTCTCAGATCGACAGGCTGACCAAGTACTAATCATAACTTCTAGATTAATTATTCCTATAAGATACACTTTTTCTCCTGAGAAATCAATTAGGGGCCTGTGATAGGCTTCAATTTTTCTATCTCATAGTCCCAGACTTCTGAATCAGTTATAGAATAAGACATTGGCTGAACTACCATTGGCAGGTGTAGGATGATTCATAATTGAAGGTGTGAAAGGTGATCCTTTCACGAAACTCCCATGCAAAGGATTTTTACTCTTTATTATCTCCTTCAAATGATCCTTCAATGGTTGGATTGAGCCTTTCCACGATTGTTCGTCTGAATTGTCTTTGGTTGAGATAATTTTAGTTGCTCGGTCATTATTTTGCACTGAGCTCTCTTTTTGAGAAGTTTGCTCGATCCGTACAGACCCTCATATGCTAGTTCTTGACCAGACGGATCCTTTTTGGCAGTCCATGGATCGTCTAGGCTCTATGTGATAATGACCTCTCAAGGTTCGAGGACCTAGCCGATTAAATGATAAGCCCTTATTGAGCTTTTCTAACACGCTCGGCCTCTCCTCGAAGAATGATTGTTCATTATAGTGATCAGTGGTCATGCGAGATAAGGTAGCCACTACACCAAAACAGGTAAATTGTAACGAGCAAAAACCGTTACAAAAAATATTTGTAACGGATTAAATCCATTAGAAAATTGGCGTTATTTATTTTATTAACGGAATTTGTAACGGATAAAATCCGTTACAAATTTAGTATTTGTAACGAATTTAAACCGTTGCAATTTATTTTGTAACGGATTTGGCGTTGGTACACATCACATATATTAGTAACAGATTTACTATGTTGTAATGGTTTTGACCCGTTATAAATATAGAATTTGTAACAGATAAAACCATTACAAAGTACATTGTAACGGATTGGGAGTGTCATATATTTGTAACGGATGTTTTTATTTGTAACGGTTAAAGTCCGTTAACAATATCATTATATTTTAAAAAAAAATATTAGTTTCTCATTAAATAAATAGATATAAATACACTAGTTATAACTCGTGTGCTCAACCAATGGAAATGCAAAACCAATGCCCACAAATGTCACTCAAAACATAATTCCAAAACACACGTGACAAAATGAATGACACTACATTTTGATGATATTAAACCAATCTAAAACTATATTTCATTCATAACCATCAAAATTCCCAAAACAAAATGTAGTACAAGATAAACCATCTATCTTTTAACCACAAAATTGAAACGAAGTCTAACATCACTAAATACTACATATTATTCTCCTAAAAGTGGTCTTCATTATATTCCTTGAAAAAGTAGTCTTCATTCTCCCAAAATTAATCTTCATATCTTCCGATAAGAACCTGTTGAACAAAACCAACCTTAGTAAATGTGTAATTATAAATGAGTAAATAACAAAAAAGACTAGTACATTCTCATGCCATTGACACACATGTAATTTTATTAGGGAGTTATCGATACACAACAAATGGTCATAGTTACTTTGGTATCATTTGATGTGTTTGTACATAAAAATAGGTCGTTAGGTTGTTGTCTTAAGTTTCTCCCCCCCCCCCCCCCCCTTAAACACCCATTATTAACCCTAAAAAGAATCGTATACTAGTAAATTAGGCCAATCGAGAGTCCGATGAGGGCGCGATTAGTTTATACAAGTAACTTTGGTATCGCTTGATGTGTTTGTACCTAAACCTAGGCCACTAGACGCTTGTTTTCAAATTTCGCCCCCAAAACCCATTCTTAACCCCAAAAAGAAGCGTATACTAGTCAATTTGGACAAGCGAGAGTCCGATGAGGATACGGTTAGTTTAGACAAGTTACTTTGGTATTTCTTGATGTGTTTATAAGTAAATCTAGTTAGCTAGGTGGTTGTTTACAATTTTCGCCCCCCAACGACTATTTTTAACCCCCAAAAGAAACGTATACTAGTCAATTTGGCCAACCGAGAGTCTGATGAGGATGGAGTTAGTTTAGACAAGTTAATTAGGTATCACTTGATGTTTTTATACCTATTTTTAGGCCGCTAGGCTATTATTTTCAGTTTTCGCCCCCCAACTCCCCTTTTTAACCTTGAAAAGAAGCGTATGCTAGTCAATTTGGTAAATCGAGAGTACGATGAGAACGTGGTTAATTTAGACAAGTTACTTTTGTATCGCTTGATGTGTTTGTACCTATTTCTAGGATGCTAGGTTGTTGTCTTAAGCTTTCACCCCCCAATGTCCATTATTGGAATTTTTGATTAGTCGCTCAAGCAATCTCTTCGCCCTCCCTCTCCAGACTCGATCACATGCAATTAGGCTTCCAAACATGATGACCCTGGTTAGTTTCTGGATTGTAGCCTGGTAATTTCAACACTAAGAATGACCTGAAACTTAAGAACTACGCTCAAAAGCTTTCCACCCTTAAATTCTAGAAAAGGCCAACACTGTAGTACTCAACCCTAACAAGATAATGAGGTGGTATAAACTCAAGCTGAAATGCTTTAAAAGTTGTCACTTGCTGAAATGGGACTCCAAGAGGCCCTATCATTGTTGAAACCCAACATCAATCAATGCCTAAATAATTAATCCAAATTACGCAATTTTGTACAAGTATACGCATGCATGACATAGTTATATTTTTAAATAGACATAGATAAATACGACATTTTATGTTTGATGTACTCATTCTTACAAGTAGATGAATTAGAATAGATTTTGATCAAAGGAAGATGAGACTATTATCTTGTATATTACTTTTTAAGATCATTCATAAATAAAATGCGAAGTCAATGAACCAAAACGGGATGGATGCAAGATATAATATATTTATGTTGATATCATGCATCAGACAACCCAATTATTTAATATGAAGCATAAGAAGAAAAAGGTGAGATGATAATAATAATAATTATTATTATAATAATAATAATAATAATAATAATAATAATAATAATAATAATAATAATAATAATAATAATAATAATAATAATAATAATAAGAAGAAGAAGAAGAAGAAGAAGAAGAAGAAGAAGAAGAAGAAATAGAAAAAGTCATGAGAATCTACACTCAGACATGTCAACTCTCCGTGATTTGCAAGACGTAGAGCTAGTCCTCTTAACTCGAGACCCTGTAAAGCCCCCTTCATTGAACCTGCGACAGCTAACCTTTTGAGAGCTTCACGAGCAATGTCGGCTTGTCCAGTAGCATCTGCAGCATCGATAAGATCCAAAAACTCCTTCACGTATTTCACTACTCCTTCAACAGCATCCATAAGATTCTCCTTCTTTGGCTGTGACGTTCATGAGGTCATTCAAGTCTAGCCTGGTAGTTTCCTGCCCGATATCCCTACTGTTGCTCATCGTCAGAAGGCACTAAAGTACTCTTTTCAAATCATTACTTTGAATAGCCAGATCAAACTCCAACCTGCAAGAAATAGCATAACAATTTCATTATGATAATATGAACAAGGTGAAATGCAATGCAAAATGGATAGAAACACGTGAAAATCACGGCTAAAAGATAGTTCCTTTCGACCTAAGTATTGGTAATCCAAGTTTTACTCGGAATAGGTTTCAGTTTTGGCAAAACAAAATTATATATTATTTTAAGCATAAAATAGAGTTGAAAAAAATAACAGGACTCAGCCAATCGGTAATTGGCTTTTTGAGAATCATTCCCGACGAACCAATCTGAGGAAAATTGTTATTGATAATGTATAGGTATGAGTAACAGTTTCGGATTGATGTGTGTTGAAACCAAGTCACTTTGGTCGTATGCTACTGAAGCACTTCATTATGCCTGACTCAACAAAATCTACAGTTTGAAATATATGAAAATTCACAGTTAATATTGTTATATACGAGATAATGAATTTATTCGCTAACCTCTTAAAAATCCTAGGTAAATGAAGTGCTTCAGGTCCCTAGCATAAATTGTGTTAAATCATCACGATGTTCTCAAGCAAGCCTACTTGCCCTGTAGAAAGGTACCATTTAGAATACATACAAGTAGTCGGGCTCTCCAACGTACCCTATTTAACATACCTAAAGAACATACCTATACCTTTCTGGAGATGAATGAATGAAATTCTTGATAAATTTTGGTGGAGATCATATCCTTACCACAGAAAACCATCTCTAATGCCCACAACAACAAGAGGCTCAAGTGGTCATTTTTGCTCAGCAGGAAAATCCGGGCCGAGTGAATAACAAGGATAGCTAGAAACATCTGCCAAGTCCTGAAATAAAGAATATAGATAGAGAAATTACAGTCTGTTTATTGAAAACTTTAGGAAATTATAAAAAAATCTCCTTACCTTTTCCTTTATAGTTATTCTTTTGTTTATCTTGTATACTCCCACCCCTTATATTTTTAAACATGAGAAACTCACTTGAACTATGTACTTTGTTATAAAATCGACCTTTTTGTCACATAATCAATAAATGCAAAGAACAATTTTAGTTCAGTGTAAAACGGGTCCATGCTTCTTTGACCATTAACTGAGGGTTGGGTGCTCACCAAGGACAACATAAGGGAAGTTGAAAGTCGTAATTACACCAACTCTTTTATACGACTAGAAAAGAAATATAAAGCACTTTATAGTTAAGATTGTAAAATTGCAGCTCGAAGTAAATTTAAACACTTTAGTTGAACAATAACAATTTACCAAACAAAATGTTCAAAAAATAAACAGTAATGATTAAGCTCACGTTCAGAAGGTATGATTGATCCATTCAGTTGTCGGCTTAACACCATAGAAAACTCGCCATGAACGGACACAAATCCCCCGCTTGCGTGCGTTAAAAGTGCAGCTCACCTAGAATCGCCGATAATTTACTTCAGAGAGGACTGTGTTTTCGGAATTTCCACCAGTGTTCATATTCATGTTCTCAGTTTCCCCAAATGGCAAGTTTCCCATGTTACCTGTAGTTGGGTATTGGTTATTTTGAGGTGTCATCATGCCTGAACTTTGTGAGTGTAACCAACTTTGAGCATCTTGTGGATAAGATGGAATGTTTCCATAGGATCTATCATTTGGGTTTGCATTACTAGAATCACTGCTCAAACTTTGGCCTGATTGTTCCTTTAGAGAAGCTACTTGTGCTTGTACATTAACAACCTATATAATTGAAGCAGCTTAAGACATTAGTGAAGCTGAGAAGATATAAAAATGATGGTCATTACTGATTGTTACAACTGCGTTTAAGGTTATAAGTGATTGTTATAACAACATTTTTCAACCATGTCTTAGATTTGAAATGTTGTGATGTAACACTTCTTAGGCACATAATAGCCACAATTATAGCTCATCTTCAAGCTTTTGTATAACCAGTAACTTTAAGCATTCACCTAAACGTTTTTTAATTGGCAAATAAAGAGTTGTTCAAAACCCAATTGATGGTGTCTCCTTTTAAATAACTGAACAACCCTTTATTTGCCGGTTATCACAATGTAGAATAATTTAATTCGTGTATAAACTGTATATGCTTGTAGACGTATATACTTGATATGTTTCACTTAATTTCTTACAACACTGGATTTTCGTTGAAACCGTTGTTCTTCCTTTGTGCATAGGGTTAATAAACCATCTAACATAAGAAACTTCATGTTATATTTTATAGGCCCTTGTGGATTCTCCTGATATGGTTAGATGCCAAATGAATTTTAAGAGGCTTACACTCACAGATATCACCATTGACATCAAAGGTGCCGAAAGAAGAAGACACTGATTGAAGCGATGGAGGCTGCAGGTAGGAATAGTAGTGAAATATAATTTTTAGCGATTTTTTAATCGTAGAATGAATTGCAAAGCTATTTTTACTTAAAATAGTTTTATTATTTAATCTATGAGCCATAAATAATATATCCCAAACAAGCTAATATGTTGGATACAATTTTTCTCTCATGGCAGATGTTAAGAACAAGTGGGATAATAGCTCTTGGGGCAGAAAATTGATTGTTAACAAAAAAAAAGGGCATCTCTTATTGATTTTGATAGGTTTAAGCTCATGTTGGCAAATATTAAGGTAAGTTTGTGTGGATATGAAGTTATGTACAAAGAATTGCCTTGTAAAAATTCATGTGTGTTTCAAACATTAAAACTAATAGTCAATTTGCAGAGGGATGGTTTAGTCAGAGAGGAGCTTGCAAAGCTGAAGAAGCAGAGCACACCTAAAGCATTATCTTGTTGTGACTTAAAATTTTGTTATGTTTTTTTTCTTCTCAACGTGTACTCAAACTCGTACCTTTGATTCAGCGCATTTATTGAGCTTGTTAGCATGCTTTGTCACGCATTGCATGAAGAGCATATTCTTGATTGTTCTTTCCAGAAGAGAATCAATATTGCACTATATTTATCATTCACACATTTTAGGACATATTCGATCTAAAGTTAACTGCACCAAAAAAGGCGAGGAGAATGGTCCACAAAAGTTACCTTTGATCCATTGGGTACAAGCTCCATCAACTCCTTAATGTGATCTTGGATCAATTGTCTGTCCCTTGGCCGGGGCCTATAATTTTCACCAGGCTAAGCCCTCTTTTTGTTGATCTTAGGTGGTTCGTGTGTCCTCTCCAATTGTTCACTTCATTATGGGGACTTCTTGATGAAAAGCAATTTGAGGACCTGATACCAGATGCCCTGCCTGACAAGTTCAAGCAATGGAGTGTGTCATCATCTACAAAAGAGGACTGGTCAAACAAAAAACTTGCTGAACCTAGAGTATGTATATCACTCGAGGAAGGCTCTAATGTGTTACCTATTGTCAGAGGGATTGTACTGATTTAAAGAATTATTTTGAACTTCTGACATCACTGCCATTATGGAAAACATTAGCCACCACTGCTTCGAGAAGATGATCTGTGTCAGAGTTTGTCATGAAAAGATTACTACTCATCATTTCTTATATGGGCATCTCAATAACTATGTCATCTTCTCTGTATCCTGATCGAAATAACTATTATGTTCTCAGAATGTAGGTCCTAGTGCTTCATACAACTCACAACCAGCAGAAAACTTGAAAGACACTTTCAATATGTCTATGTGATCGATATTTGTTTGTACCTCGGGGTTCTTTTCTAAATCATGTGGAATTTAGAAAAAAGAAGGTTCAGGCACACGAGGTGCAAAGTTAAGGAAATCTGAAGACCAGTATGAAGTACCCACTCCGGAGTTACCAGCAGGAGGTGTAACAATGTGTAAATCAGATTTGTTACCAATGGAATCATGCGAATATGGAGAATCTTTATACTCTAAACTGACTCCCACATCCTTAAAACCACTGGTCTTCACACTTTCTCTCGTTAACTTCTTTTGAAGTTACTTATTTCTACTGCTCCAGAAGGAAAATTTCAGGATTTGATTGGAATATGTCAGCACTTTCACCACTCTTACTAATCATTCCAACCATCTCCTTTGGATAACCTCCAGCCAGTTGAACAACACAAGGACGGTCACCAGATTTTCCCACAAATGGAAACATGGGAGATAAAACTCCATGTGTGAAGTGCATGTAGGTTGTCTCTGTAGATACATCTGACTGAGCAATCAATGAGCAACATAAGATGCTTCTATAGAATGATATTATGACAATACTCCACCTGTGAAGTGCATGTAGGTTGTCTCTGTGTGTGCGTGAGAGCGAGAGAGAGAGTTACCAGACGAGGAATTCTCGACACTACTTGGTATTACACTGGAGGATGCCCCAACAGGGAATCTTGAAGCTCAAAAAAGATATCTCTAATATGGTTCACCAGCTTCAAATCCTCAATAATCTGTTCCTCCCACATGATGGTGAAAAAAATAAGAAAGAACGAAATAATTATAAAAAGAAAAAGCAGGAAAAAATAATTACTTGACTATTTGAGGATATGGATGTTGATATACACTTCATAGATCCATTATTATGTGACGATGTATATAGTGAATCAAGTGATAAATCATCAAACTTGCAGCAAATATTGCATGGGACAAGGAGAAGTATCCTAAATTGTTGTTTCATATTGCATTTTTTGATGTATTCACCAACATTATTGAAATGCATTATTGTGAAGATTAATTCATTGGGTTAATGTAAGAACAAGAGCAATCCTTTTACAACATTTTTCTACCGAAAAAGTCCATCACCAAAAGACTTCCCATGTCTCGAACTCGAGACCAACAGTAGCTTGGGTGAGGGCACTTGCCATCGCACCAAGGTACGACCGTCAGCAAAATGTATCAGTACGCTAAATTGTGTTTACATAGGACAATCAACACGACTGAAATTATACGACATATAGCCTCCATATTATCATGAGCCATGAAATCTCCCTAATTCGTTTATCATGTTTGATTGTCATGCTTAATAAAAAATGATGAAAAATTTGCAAGATAACAAAATTAAACATAATGAATTCTATAAGTTGTTCTATCATGAATTATAAAGCAATAATAAAGTATGATTCGTAGTGACTTTATTTTCACCAAAAAAATAAACGAGATACACACATCAACAAACTATGTAAATTTCAATTTATGTCTCATATATGAACAAACATACAATCAAATAAACTATCATTTGTGAGTCGAATAGAAAGAGAAACCATAGGTCTTGATGTCCTTACTCCTTTGAAGCCTGAACAACTATGAATATATAGCATATTGTCCCCTCCTTGTTACATTACCTAATTAATTAAGGTGATTATTTGATATGAACGCAGAAAGCACACCCGATCCTTTTGTGTTGTTCTTTTTTAAAATTCTGAACACACATGTGCAAAAGTTGTAGGCTTGCAGTACACTAAATTTGAAATTAAGTATCATAAAAGAAAATTCATAGGCTAATAGCATAAATGATGTCATCAAACCCTGATATCAAAAGTTTAGAATGTTAAATACCTCCGCAAAATAATAATAAGGGGGCGAGATGGAATCTTCAATTCAATCACCAATATATGGTCATTCTGCAGGAGAACAAAAAATGAATTTAGACCTTTACGGAACCAATGACCTCTCCCCTCATCCTTTATCCGGGCTTGGGACTGGCAATGCAAAGATAAAACATTGCATTGGCGAAGTTAAAAAGGTTTTACCTAACATAGCAAGCGATATTAATGAGAAAAACAAGCATATATAAAATTTAACAATTGTCATCTAAATCATTAACCCAAAAGTAGCATTTACCCAACATAGCAAGCGAGATTAATGAGAAAAACAAACATACGTAAAATTTAATAACTGTCATCCAAATCATTAATCCAAAAATATCTTTCCTACACTAAAATTTAAGAACAATCAACGAAAACATTAATCCAAAAGTATCTTTCCCACACTAAAATGTGCCAAACTAAGATGAACTTTCTAAACATACTTCAACCAACTTTCCATCCAAATTACAAATTCTCCATCTGAAAAGCCTACCAAAGTTTCAAAACCGTTTTGAGGAGCATTATACAGAGAAGCATCAGGTTGAAGCACTATTTTAACCCAAACTACCTTTTCCCCAAGTCCAAGGCGTTTAAAGTGACACATGTCACCATTATGTATCCCAACATGTCCCTTTGCCAATTCTGCACCAAACCTATCAAGTACAATGACGGGGGATTTTTTTAAAGGAGGGGGCGGGGAGGGGGTTAGGAATATGAGGGGAATTGAGAGTGGGAGAGGGAGTGTTGACAAGATTACTCAAATTTTGAGATAAAGTGATAGGACGATGATCTGAAGTGGAACCAAACTCGCTATGTGGAGTCACCCCTATAGGGGAGCTCTCCTTTCCATTTTCTAATTTTGACATAAACATATGCAACATACTAGTAACCTATTTTAACTGTGAGTGAACATTAGAGATCTATTCATCATCGAGGCAATTTCTTCATTTCCTTTCAAATGTTGTACAAATTTTGCCTTCACCACCCCCGTGTGAATTAATTGTTTCTTAGAGACGTAGGACCCCACTCCACGCATTCGGCCTTTAACTTACCTTCCAAACACTTGTGTTAACACATCGTTGTCATAATTCTCAAAAGTATCGCTACTACCCTCTCCAATCATACTTATGGCTTTTCTTTTCTCTTTCGCAGCCTTTACTTCCTCCTATATTATTATAAATAAATTTGTTAATCATTTTATAAAAGTTCAACTAAAAATTAAAATTTTCAACAATAAAAATATTATACTCACATAGAAACTTTTAGCACTTTCCAACACAGTTTTATCAATGCGTATATGTCCTGACAACCAATTGTCTAACCTCCCAATTTGTACCTCAGGCTTAGTTTTTTGCTGTACATTGTTAAAATTAACAAATTAGCTAAGAACATTTTTAATGTTAAAAGTAAAACAAAAATGATACACACAAACAAGTATTTCTTTTGGGCATATGTACGACGACCGAGACAATGGGTATACTTCAGCTTTGAGCGGTTCTCATCATTTTTTAGTTTTTGTTGCCTCTTTTTCTCACCATTTTCCATTTCTCTAAATTTCTTCCATATTTCAGGGTCAACACCTTCAGGCTCAGCGCCATCATCCTGCAAATGAGATCGCAATGTATTTTTGAAAGTCCTAAATTTTTGGGACCATGTCTTCTCCATTAATGGGCGAGCCACTTCCGGGGGAATGTTAAGTTCAAATTCTCTCTGTTATCATTAAGCAAAACAAAAATAATTAAAAGAATAATAAATAACAAAAGAATAAAAATAGAAAAGAAGAATAAAAAATGAAGATATGAAGTATAAGATCATATTTACCATCAAAGCATTCCAAACATCATTTTTTACATTTCTTTGGCATGTGCCTCCAGTCCGATAAGTGAATCGGCCAATAAGCTCTCACAAAATCCCCGGTATGAGAACTCCATGGCTTTGCATTCTGTCATCTTCAACAATGACTTTGATTTTCTCATTTAGGGTTTTAGCCATTGAGGAGGAAGGTTGTACTGAACCTGTACCTGATGACATTTTAAATTTCCTAAATTTCAAAACAAAACATTAGTTCGATGGTAATATTATAGTAAAATAAAAGATAAACAGTATACTTATTGAATTAAAAGCATATAGCAATTAATACATAATTTCTCCTTATTAGCATATTACTAATCATGATATAAAGACAATAATTATGGCAAGAACAGTTGAATTTAAAGGATCAGTCTAAACTGATAAAAACATATCAATAACTTATGCGAAAATACCACTCGATTGAATTAAAAATGTTACAATTCACCAACAAAAACACATTAAAAACTAGTGAAAAAATAATAGCTAGACTTTGTCATATTGCTTTAGCACGTTCTCTAAATTAGGTTCATCTTCAAGAGTAGATTGTAACACAGTTGGTATCTCTAGCTCATCTACTCGACTAGTTAATCTCTTCGGGGAATGTATAACAACCCACCCATTAGGAGTGTTAAGATCTTTTGAGTAGAAGACTTGACTGGCATCAGAAGCGAGAATTGCAGGCTCATCAATCTCATTATTGGTACTCTTGAACTTATCAAAATTAATAATTACCAAATTGGAGTCTGGACAATGTTTACAACCATTGATCTTGTCCTCCACCCTCACCCAATCACAATAAAACACTACCTCGTTAAATAGCGTATAGTCCAACTCAATTATTTGCCTGATAACTCCGTAATACATTGTCCAAGCATCTTTAAGATTTTTATCACTTTTCCTTGCCCTAAATTGAGTCCAAGCCTTCATGCAAACACGACTGTCTTGTGTCACAACAGTATCATCGTGATACTTGGGAGAGAATACAAAGCCATTGGTGCGGTATTTTTTTATATGTTTTAACCTTGTGCTTTAACATAGCATTTGTCTCTGTCTCTCCAGAAGTGACCAGCTGCACAATAGAAATAAAATTATAGCTATACAGTGAGTCTGGATAATAAAGAATATAACTTAATATACTAGTAAAATCAAGAGAACCTTATCATATAACCACGGAATGAAAGAAGTTTGCATCTCTACTTCTGTTAATTGTCTCCCATTTCCTTTACCACGCTAAGTGGATTTAGTAACATTTTATACTCACTGCAATTTATTCACATAAGTTCGTGTATTAGTATTTAAATGTGAATTTCGATAAATACTTATTAAATTGCTCAAACCTGTAGAATTCTTCAAGACCATCAACGTCAAGTCGAAATAGGACCCATCGACGTATTTGCTGAAACATTTTTAGGTTCCAACATCACAATCTTATCATCTAACAACGGTCCTTTGTCAGAAAACTCTCCATTTTCATTTAGAAATGCTTCACGAGTACGTTTGTGGTTTTCGTCAAGATAATTAGGCATGTACTCCATGCAATACCTAACAGATTCAGCAGTAACATAGGTTTCCGCAATTGAACCTTCAATGTATCGCTTATTGCTAGGTATATCTTTAAAATCCTGCATCTTCCTATTCGTGTGAATAAGAAAAAAGTATATATGACATATTCATTAACAATGATCTATACGTATATGACTGTGTTTGTGCTTGTGTTTGTGTTTCTGTGAAAATAAAAATTAATATAAAGAGTTTACCGTTCAAACGGATACATCCAACGTGTTCCTGTAGGACCATAAGCCAATGCTTCATAGGCTAAATGAACAGTAAGGTGGATACTAATATAAAAAAGTGCCGACGAAAAGTGCTTCTCCAACACACACAATGCCTCTGCAACCATAAACTTGGCCCTTTGCATATCCTCGCGAATTAAGACTTTTGAGCATAATATTTTGAAAAATAAGCTCAACTGTTGAATAGCTCTTCGTAAATCTTTGTATTTCAAAAATGAATGTTGAAGTAATACGGGCAACAAATACTCTATAATAACATGATAGTCATGTGACTTCATTGAGTGCAAACCAGGTGGGTTAAGGATGACGATATTGCTCAGGTTGGACGAAAAGCTGGAAGGTAACTTTAAGTCTTTCAAAATTTGACAAAACTGTCATTTCTCTTCTTTATCCAATATAAATGATGCTTTCGGTTTCATCCCTTTCCCGGTTTGCTCATCTTCTCGCATCCATTGACCACTATGTATGCCCAAGTCTTTCATATCCTTCCGTGCATTTATTGTATCTTTAGTTTTTGTTTTATCATCGAGGATTGTACTTATTAAATGCTCTGCAACATTCTTCTCAGTGTGCATCACATCAAGAACATGTCGAATTTTATGAGAACTCCAATATTCCAAGTCAAATAAAATTGACCTTTTATACCATGCCTCCTTAACTTCAACATTACAATTCTCATTTGCATCACCCATCTTTCACTTATTACTGGAAACTTTTGGAGACTTTCGCAGTGTATACTCGATGCAACGTAACTTCTTTACAAGTGCGTCCCCATTCAACCGACGTAGAGGAGGTGTATACTCATTTGACATAAGCCCCAAACTCCCCCCTTTTCTAAAAGGGTGATCCATGTCAAGGAAAATACAATAGTTTGTATAAACTATCTTATTACTGTGTACCAGTCGGATGGATGGAGTATCGTCCCCACAAACAGGGCAAGCTTTATAACCATGTGTAATACACCCAGATAAATTCCCATATGCAGGGAAATCGTGAACCCCCCACATTAACATTGCTTTCAATGTAAAAGGCTGCATCTCATACACATCATAAGCCAAAACACCTATTTCCCACAATTTCTTCAACTCATCAACTAATGGTTAAAGAAAAACGTCGATATCTTGACCCGGTGCCTTTGGACCAGGTATTAACAAAGACAACATTTGAAACTCACTCTTCATATACAATTAAGGTGAAAGATTATTCGTCACCGTGATAATAGGCCAACAACTATAACTAGCAGACTGAATGCCACGAGGATTAAACCCATCGATTGCTATTGAGAGCCAAACATTGCGTCCTTCTTTAGCAAATTCAGGCCATTTTGATTTGAAACTCCTCCATTGGGATGAATCACATGGATGTCGCTGGTAATCCCATGAAGTGGTTGCCCTATGGTGCCATGTCTTTTCTCGGGCTATCCACGGAATAGTATAAAATCTCACCAACCTTGGAATCAGAGGGAAATGTCTCAACACCTTTTTAGGTTCTTTGGAAATCCTTACCCCTTTTCTCATAGCAACTGAATACCTTGATTCTCCACATTGGGGACATTCATCCATATATTCATTCTCCTTCCAATATAAGACACAGTTATTGATGCATGCATGAATGTAATTGGCCTTTATCCCCAAGTCTTTCATCGTAGTCTTCATCTTTGGATATTTTTCTAGTAGTGTATTACCTTTTGGGAGCCACCTTTTTAACATAGACAAAACTGTCGTGACACTATTTCCTGACCAACCAAATTGCTTCTTTAAGTTGTGAAGTTCTATAATTGAAGAAAGAGTTATTTCAGGACCCTCGCATGAAGGATATAATTTCTCAATTGATAACCTCTTATATTATTTATACTTGTCATTTACGACATGATCTTCTTTGGAAACTCGCGACTGACCGCATTTAACATCTATATAAGGTTCCCCATGCACTCCGTAACAAGCATCAACAAGATTTTCCACCCCAACACCTTGTTCCTCGATGTTTTCTTCTACTATGCTCTCCTCAACTTGTTCTATCGTGGGGGATCAATAGTGTTCACGGATGTATTTTCACCGTGAAAAAACCATACAGTATACAATTGATGCCTACCATTCCTCCACAAATGTCTCTCTACTTCTTTCGATTTCAGACGCAATTTATTGCGACACTTCGAACATGGACAAGGTATCGTTGTCAACCCCTGGTCATTGTTCTCTTTCACAAATTTAATAAAATCTTCAATGCCCTTTAAATACGACAAGCTGCCTTTGTTCTCTTCAGTCATCCAGTCTTTGTTAATCGGTCGTGACATTCTATAAAACAAGATAAAGCACACATTAACAATAAGTTACAACTGTAATCTTCGATAATGATTGGTGTCTATTTATGGCAACTAATTATACCACGACTTATGCTAAATTTATGGTTTCTAAATTCTAAGCACACTTTTGATGAATAAAAAGAAAATTTAAGCATATTCATCATATCAAGTAACTAAAACACATAATTCATCGTGATTTCTATTTGCAAATAACTTAGTCATTCATGGGGTTCTTTTTTATTTACCATAAAACTTAAGATGTGTATCGCAATAAGTGTATTGGGCAAAACTAAATATTAATCAACTTAAGATACAGAGATGAGAAAATGATCCTCCCCATAACGTCTCAAATGGTTGGAGTTTGTATGAGACTATGCTTCATAATGGAGGTCCTTTCATGGGTCACTTACAAAATTTCCCATGTCTATTTATAAGTGAAAAAGTATTTGCATAGCTAGGGCTCTAATTCAAATTAAATAATTCTTACTTCATTACTCAATCGTAAAGAAATGTCATGTTCTTAATTGAAATAACTTTTAATTTATCGAATAAAACTAATTAGTTCAATTTCATAATGGTGATGTAATTAATAAATGTGAAAAATAAAAGTAATCACATAAGAACACAAGATTTAAAGTTGAAAACTTCATGGAAAAAACTACTATCGCACATATCCCTCGCGAGTCCACTAGTACCGAATGTTTTTACACATCTTATAAACAAATATTAATTAGAAAATATATAAATAATGCTCATAAATTTATGGTTTTAAGTAAATATTCATCAATTAATAATATTTGTACCTCATGAGTTCACAACTCGATGTGATCTTGTACAATCGGTTTAGCCTCTTTATCATGAAATGAAAAATACTATACACAAACCATACTTCACAAATAAAATCAAGTACAATTTATATTAAAGAAATTAGATAAAAATAAGATTTTTTTTCTTTACTTAAATACGTGCCTTGCACATGACCTCTAGAATAATTTTTTTTATTAAATATGTTAGAAGAATAAAAAAATAAAAAAATGACACAAACAAATTTTAATAAAAATCAGTTGTTTTCAAAACCTCTGCCGCAACCCCATCCCCAATTCCAACCTACACCCTACATTAAAAAATTTAGAGAACTAAAACTATAAATTGAACAAACCAAAAATGCAATATAAATAAAGAAAATAACCTAATTTTAAAAATCAAACTTTGTTGATATTTCCCTATCCCCTGCAGCTTTACGAATGAGTGTGTCATATTACTTCTTTGAAAATCAAAGCAAAATTTGAAAAACTTTTGAAAATCAAAAGTTTGATTCCATCCCCAATATATGACAAACTCATTTGTAAAGCTGTAGGGTTTGATTCCATCCCCAATATATGACAAACTCATTCGTAAAGCTGTAGGGGATGGACTCAAACTCATTCGTAATTTGTAATTCGTAATTCTAATGTGATTTTCCAAAATTTTGATTTCATATATTGAATCCCCAATATGTGGAATCAAACTCATTCGTAAAGCTGTGGGGACAATATTGATGAGTATCCTATAACAAAACCATAAATCTTATGGAGAGACGAGGGAAACGAGAGAAACAATACTTGATCGTGCATCAACTTCGTGCATCAACTGTATGGAGAGAGACTAAACGCGACGGTATACAAATTTCGCGAGCGGTATGAAGAGACGAACGGGTTGGGGAGGTATAGAGAGAGATGGGAAAGAGTTGAATAGTGGAGCCGCTCTCTCCTCTCCCACTTTCTTTTTTTTTAATGGCTTTTGCATTTAATTCTAATATATTTGTAACAGATTTTTGCTATTGATAATGGATTTTGTCCGTTACAAATGTGTAATGGACAAAATCCGTTACGAATAGGGAAAAAAATCCGTTACAATTTTCCTCATTTGGTATAGTGAGCCCTAGGGAAGTATGCCTAATCTTATGTCGATCTAGAATATCTAGATTTATTTCTTTCATTTTATGATTCAATATTCATCCTGGCACGATTTTATGAGTTATTTGTGTCTATATGGGCAGGAGGCGACATTTCTCCCCTATTCTTAGAGAGTTCTTGCCCAGACGGTATGATGAGGTCCGCTATTAGCCTGTTCTAACTAGCTTGGAACGTCTTAGTCAATTTTTTTACACTCTCCTGCATCACCTTCAGGCCCCTAGTCAAATTAATCAAGACTCCCCTGTAGGTCACCTATCCCAATAGGTGGTGGGGCGGAAATTGTTTCATTCACGTGGATACATTCGGGGGTGTTATCTTCCATTCCCAAAATTCGAGGACACATACAAGAATTTGAAAGGGATTAAATGGAGAAGTTCATGCAATTGCGATTGGTAGGAAACAACATAAGGCTTATCTACTACTTCCCACAAACGACGCAAATATGCTATATTCTAAAATTGATACTAGGATAACTACGTGTCTTAGTTGAATAATACCAATAATAAACTACTAAAAATATAAAAGAAAATAATTTGAACTTGAGAGATGAAAGACAGAGACATAGACAAGAGTTTTAACGTGGTTCAGCCCAAAGAGGTACCTACATGCAAAGTTACTTTGTATTAGGGCAAAATACAAGTTCTTAAAGGATCCCTCTAGGGTTGAATGTATGTCGTTTTATTCATCTATCCCAACTATGGAATATAGTGGGATATTTGTATCAGGGGTATGAAGAAGAAGAGGTGGAGTGCCTTTATATGTCAGACAATTACACCTTTTTACATTGTTGATGACAATCAATTATGAGCCAACCTAGGGATTAACTCATGTGTATTTATAAAAGAGATTGTAGATATTCCCACGTGTGCCTAAACTTAGACATTAAGCCTTGTTTATGGTTGGCCATCCTGATAGTGGTTGGCCATACTGTTGACTAGTAGGGAACATTTAGTCGACCACGATAATGTCTTACGGATAGTGCTTGATTGAATATATTATGATGTCACAATTTCGTTGGTCCATGTCATACTCTTATTTTAGGGTAGAACATCAACCTATTTTGTTTTTTCCTTTATTTTCACTTCATTTGATTTTAAATATATTATTAAATTGATTAGTACAAATTAATTAAAAATACATGCACTAAGATTCAAATCAAAATCAAATTTATTCTATTCAATAGAAAAATACGAGATTTTTTAAGGTATAGGCTTAGCATCAATGGATTAAAATACAATCCAACCAAACTCAAAAAATAGGTGAAAATCCTAAACTTAATTACCTAGATCAATTTTGGTCCAACAAACTAATTCAAACCAAAATAACATGCTAATACACGCAAAACAAACAACTTATACCCCTTATACCTCAAATTATAAATGAAGGATTAACTCAATCAACTTTAAAGATTAACTTTTCTTCACCGTGGTGAAACTGGATTCGTTATCCAAAAAAGGAAGTGAATCCTTAATTTGGACAATCCAAAAAAATAGTGGATTAATAATTTGGGACGTAAGGAGTGCATTATACAGATCATCGACTAAGTTTTCATTATAGTGGTATCAACTAACGTTTCAGAACCACCCAACCCACTAAGTTTGTATCATTACATGGATGACTTTGATTAACTCTACTAATACATAACTCAGCGGTTGAAACTATTTTAGCACACTCAAGAGGCGCCACCCAAATCAACCACTCATCTTTCATGTCGTGTCGCCCAAATCAACACTTCTCAACCCATTTAGCTCATGAGATTACACCTGACATACGAAATCCCCCCAAAACACATATCATGTACTTCAAGGATACTTTGATTAAACTTGTACTATATTGCTATTTTATTTAAGCTCTAAATCATCTCTCACATCAACCCATAAATCTAGACATAACGATGAAGCACATGCTAAAAGTTACAAGATTAGTCTAATAAACAAACACAATAGATGATAATTTATTTTTTAAAAAATAAATTATTCAAGTTTGATATCATCTCCCATGTTAGGCAACCCATTTTGGAGTGTCATTCAGGGTAACCTAATACCCGTCAAAATACTTCACGGGCTCGTTATATATTAAGCATTAACGCCGTCCCCATACGTCCCATCCAAACCCCGACCCACTCAATAGGTGTGAATGCGGGTGAGTTTGGTGATGACCTTATGTATTGTTGTCCAACAGCTCGCAAGAGAACAGACACCTTTCGGCTTATCAAATATATGAAGCCCTCTTAAAGTGCTTGATGTTTTTCTATCATATGAATTGTTACATACTTGACTCAGAGCAATATATTTTAGGAGAAAGTACTCTTAAGTCCCTCGCAAATATATTTTAAACACTAAAGGAATTTTGATAAATTTTAAACACTTAGGTCCACTAATTCTTTTCTTGTAAAAGTTAACGCGAGTGGCATTACAAGTGGACCCAAAAATAAATTGTCCTTAAATATTTAAAAATTATTTGCGAGGGATCTAATTGTAACTTTCCCTATATTTTATTGTTATAAGAAAACAATTGAGACTTAATGTTAACAAATAAGGAATGCAAATTATTGTGAACATTTATAAAGCCGTGTCAATTTATGGCTTCTTAACTCTCAAAACACACTTTAGAGAAGTTAAAAAGGTGTCAACTTTTAGTAGCATATATGTGTGAAAATTTGATAACGAGGTGTATACCTTCATAGTTTGTTGTATAGATATAGATTTTAAGGGCAAACCATGTGTATTTATATGTTTTGAGTGTATAATTTGTATTTTGTTGTTTTGTTTCACAATCTAATCTAAAATCCTATAATCCGCAGATTAGGATTGAAATTCCAACTTATATACATTTAGCTTTGTAATTTGTGGAATTGATTGTTATGAACCCAATAAACTTATACTTTATGCACTAAACGATTGAACAATGATGAGAGAATCATTGGTTGTGATCAATATATGGGTCTAGATGCCCTTCAAAATTTACAAAAAATAGCTCATTCCATTTTATCACGTGAAAGAATCTAATCCATTCATTGAATTACGCAAATAACAAGCAAGCAAGAGAGAGAAACGATAACTTCGATTATTTGGTTTCTCCAATCGAAGGTGGACGCCATTTTGACGCAGAAGCTTGTGCAGTGCATTTTTGCATTAATTATATGGGAATAGCCTTACAGCGGTATAGGTAGCCCTCATTATCAAGACATAGATGGTTTTGGTGCACTTAATTTGCCTACAGGATAGATAGACATGGATCAATTCTAATTTCTAAGTAAAACTTGATTTAACTGTGTCAACTTTTTTTTTAGGAAATCGTGTCAACCTTTTAAGGAATGGAGATTCTCTAAACTCAACATGAGAGAACTTTCGTTATTATATGAATAGAATAAAACTATGTTGACCCACAAAAAAATCCAAAATTCATACCCAATGCGTTAAAATCTTATACCTTATTATTGTGGGTCCTTCCAGGGCATAGAAATGGGTTCCACCCTCTGCATAATAAGCTTGTACTCATTTTCGTCCTATTAGGTGGGTACACTTTGTGTTTTTTCTGTGGGTACGTGTAGTTTTACTCATATGAATAAGACGATTTTTTATTTGCAGTAGTTGGGTGAGATTCAGACAATGCACCCACTTGGACTGGCCAAATGCATTGAGAAATGTGTATAGGGAGATTGCAATTAAAGGCCGTACAGTTTTGGGTCGGCATACTCCCCTCCATTTCCAGACACTAAAATTGGGCCATTTCCGATTAGTCCACGGTCACTTTTTAAATTAGAGTTGGGATTATTAAAAATAGATGCTAAGTTCGAGATTTTTTCAAATGTTGTTTAAATGCTTTTTAAAATCTACTGCAATTCAAAATTTATTTTAAAAAATATGAACTTTCTAGTGTCGATATTCGGGACAATGGTCATTAATAGAATCTAGTTGTCATAGACAAAGACTTTAAGAAGCCCGATGTTTTAAATATAAGTGCCTTTGATGGCGATTGGTGAGATTTTAAATTATAAATTTTTTCCTAATATGTCAACAACGAGAAGAACCCACCAGCACTGTAATCTTTTATTGAATAAAAGTGGTGTAAAACCAAATAGATAAAGAAGAAAACTAATCGAATAATAACGATAAACAAAACCTAGAAATCATTGGAGCGACACTGAGACTGTGTCGTAGGTAGAGGGAACCTGGCACTATAAAAAATGTTTTATTGGGACTGATATATTCAGGACGGGCTTTCACAGTCGTCCCTAAAGAGTATTATTTGGGGCGGCCTTAAAAACCATTCTTTTTGTCCATATTATTGAAAACGGCTACCCTTATCTATCCCAAATAATATGTAAACAAAGGGCTTTATAGGACAGTTGGTTTATTTATTCTTAAAAATAAGTCATTTAAAACTTTAAGAGATGGGTTTATTTTCATTTACATATATTTCCTCCCATTCCCAAAATTTATTTCTCACTCAATTACTCCCCTTCACTTTCCATTCTCGCATTTACCTCTTTCTCTCTATCCATTCGGTTCACCAACCCCAATCGTAACCGGTAGAACTCTCTCTCTCTCTCTCCCGAATTTCTATTGTCGGCGGTAGCATCTCTGGTGGATCTTTTTCTCGGGATCCCCATCTCAATTTTCAGTCAAGAAAAATCGGTTCAATCGATAGGAACTGCGGACCAAGATTTTTGGAGATAAGAACTCTCTCTCTCTCCCCCCCCCCCCCACTCATTAGGGCAAACAAATATATATTTCTCCTACTATCTCCCAATTTTTTTAGGGTTTTGTTGGGTCCCAATTTTTTAGGGTTTTATTGGGTGAAATGCATTAGGATGATATTGTAGTGGTGTGGGTTGTCGGATTAATGGGTTAAATGGTGATTGGTTGTGGTTTAATGGACATTATTGTTATTTTTTAGCTGTGGTTTCTTATTTTTTCCCTCCTTGTATTGTCGATCGTTGGAGAGTGATAAAAGTGGTGGATATGAATGAAATAAACTTAACCTTAATGTATACAACTTTCTTTATTTCTTTTATTAAATATATTTTGTAATGTATTTGAGTGTTTTATCATTATTCTTGCTTATTCGAAAACAAAATTATTTTAGTTGGACGTTGATTGTTTGAAAAAATGTTTTGACTATAGGATTGGATTTGCTATGCATTTATTGGTTTGTACGTATATGTTCCTGTGCATGATAATTAAAAATAAATATAGTTGGTTATTTTATATCCTTAGTAAAAATATTTTAAACTTCAATTCTCCATTTTGTGCATATATGTATTCACAGTATAACTCATTTTCCATTTTGCTAGGTATTATGTGCTAGGCGTCATTTCTTGAAGAAAAACTCCCTCGATGTGTGAAAATGACCAATGGACAAATATACCTCATTTTATAAGTGTTCTGGACCTCTACATGTATGTGTGTATATGTATAAATTTTATATTACTAATTGTGAGATAAAAGTTTTGAGTGAATCTCCATATCGGTTTCTTAATAATATCTTAGTTCATCATGTGCTAATTGCACTTCAATTTTTCTAGATTTAATAACTTCTGACTCCCTAACGCATCTCTAAGAAAATCATCTTCTCGAGGATACACTCTTTCTCTCACTAAAATTTTAAAATAATACTCTAAATAAGATCACGAAGGACAATTTAATGCCTAATTGTTGTAATTATAAGTCAAATCCCTTTTCCCTAATATTTTAATTTGTTTGGATTGTTACCCAATTTTATTATTGATCTTTCAATTTTGAATAGACATTCAATCGTCGCTTTAGCGAGTTCATTTTGCATAATAAATATAACATGCTCTTGTTATTACAATCTTAGTTTTGCATTAGAATCATTACAATTCAGCATATGTTTACATCTTGGGAAGATTTTGATTATGATGAAGATGAAAATTAAAAATAGTAACTTTGTCACGGAGAGGAAGAGGAACACTCCCATATCAAATTATAGTGAGGGCAACGATTTAGTGGGATTCTTTTTATGTATATTAATATTTTTGAGGTCCCCATATAATATAGCAAAGTTTCCTATGCACCTCATTTGTAAAAGCTTTAATTTGATACTAAAATAAAGTTCCCTTTTTATTATCGAAAGTAACAAAAAAAATAGTGCAAGGTGGTAAAAAACATAGGCAAGGTTTTAAAATAAACTAAGATTAACTCTTCAAAGACATCATGTGGTGTTTTGCCAATTTTCGCTTTTTACTTCAAAACATTTCACGCATAAGATGCCATAATACACAAACATGTATGTCCATGTATTTATAGAGAAATGGAAAAAAGAAAAGATGACAGTACCACCTTTTCCCCTAAAATAGTAGTTTTTGTCTAGCCTGGTATGTTCATCACTGTAACTTTTTTGTTAAAATTATTATTTCTCACTTTTATTACGTAAAATATTTTATATTTATTTTGGTCGTGGAATGATTTGTTTACATTGCTAACCTATTTATGCATTAATGAACTTCGTTCCTAAGTTTGTTTACATTAGAATATTTTCACGCCTGTTGAGCAAACCTATACCAAGTAAACTGTAACTAAGAACACTACTCTACATATAAAATGTGTTCGTTTTCCATACTCCATGATCAGTTTTCATTTCTTATTTACTAACTACTAATTATTATTATGAATAAATTCAGATTTTGGTCTTTTAATGGCATGTATATGCTTATAAGGGTAGAAGTTGACTTAAACGATTGTTTTAGTTCTCAGTATGATTGGATATATGTTGATCTTCGAGTTTTAGATGCATCAAATTATGACTTGTATCAGTTTGAATTCTGTCGATTCTGGGATGTTTTTTTTTTGTTTTTACTTGGATGAATTGTATCGGTATCTATAGTGTATTAAAATATATCAATTTGAATTGGATAGTGCACTGGATTATGACTTGTACAATTTGAGTTTAGTTGATTTCAGGATGACTTTTTTAAAGTTTTACATGGATGAATTGTATCAGTTTGAATTCAGTTTAAACTGGGATGATAATGAAGTATGTGTTATGTTTTAATATATGTTAATTTCATCTACTTATACTTATACTGGGATGAAATTGAAGATGCGTACTTATTAACAACAGATGAAATTTAAGTTCAAATGAAGTTTGCTTGCAGTAATATCATTTTCCACATTGAAACGAACCATTAGATTATTTCTTCTTATCGGCTTTTTAAGTATCATAATTTTAAATTCTAGAACTATTTTCTACCAAAAAGATATGATTTTTCTCCAAATATATTGTTAATAACTCAATGTGATTCATCTTTATATATATATATATATATATAGGGAGAGGATCACAAGTGGACCAAAAGAATGGACTTTTTAATGGACTTAACAAAAAACACTAATAACCCATTAATTTTAATTCCTATATTTTAATTGGTCCGCGCCAGCGGCACCCGAGAATCGAGACCCCACCTTCACCCCCTACCCCCCTCACCCACCCACCCACCTGTTTTATAAAAGAAACCCAAACCTAAACCTGCCTTATCCCATTAAACCCACTTCACCTGATTACCCTTTATCAGCTACTGCCATACCCCCTACCCTCCCACCCACGTAACCCCCCAACCCCAATCAACCCAATGAAAAAACATAGGCATAAAAGTCGTAAAGATGGTTTTCCGGCGGCTTAACTCCTGTTTCAGGTGGGAGTACCCAGATTGGGGGAAGGCAGGACGATTTTCGTCAGGTGGGTTATGGTTTTGGTCAGGTGGATTGCAGAGTCACGAACTCGGGTTCCGGGTTCTATGGTAATGGAGCAAGGGGGGCGATCAAAGTCGCCGTGGTTTGGATCGTCGGACCGGGTCAGGTAAGCTGGCTTGAGGTGATGGGTGGAAGGTGATCCAGGGTCATGGGTTTAGACGAGGTTCCAAATGGGGTAGTGGGTATGGCAGTAGCTGTGACACGAGAATGGGCAGATGGGTTGAGGGGGGTGGGTAGGGGGTAGGGGTGGAAGGGGGAGTCTCGGGTCTCGGGTGCCGCTGGCGCGGTCCAATTAAATTATAGGAATTAAAATTAATGGGTTATTTGTGTTTTTTGTTAAGTCCATTAAAAAGTCCATTATTTTGGTCCACTTTTGAACCTCTCCCTATATATATATATTTGTAGTTCTAAAGTATTAGCTTCATGGGTTGATGCTCATTATTAAATACACCAAATTTTTCATGTTCATATAAATCGAAGAAAATGATGGGTTAATTAATTAAATGCAATTTTGTATTGCGTGTGATTTTACAAACAAAACAAAATATTATTTTGAATTCAGAATTCTTTCTAAGGTCTAACAATTGTTATAACATTTGTGATTATTTAAGGCTTAGGAGTTTTCTTTATATAAATATACTAGTGGATGCCCGTCCCGAGGGCACTGCGATAAATTTGCCCCCGTGATAAAAAAATAAAAATTAAAGAAAAAAAATAATAAAAAATATTAAAAATATAAATTAAAAAAATATAAAATATATAAATATTTTAAAAAAATATAAATTAAATTATTTAAAATTATTTCCCTTTTTAAAAATAATTATTTCCCTTTTAAAAAAACAAAAACAAAACCTTTTTTATTAAAAAAAAAACTTTAGCATGACATTTCATGCATGGGCATGAAAGGGAGAAAATATCATGCATGAAATGTCATGCATAAAAGTAGAGATATTTTGCCAAAAACCATGCTCCTTTATTATATGAATATGAGAAAGTACATAATCGTGGTTTGAATGATAAATTGATGAATCGTGGTGATGGTATGAGCGTAACAAATAAATTTTATACAATCACGATAATTTCTAATATCAATACATAATTTTGAATATATATATATATATTAGTTTTGATATGATTTTCCAATATTGGACCGTGTTTACAAGTACAAGGTCACAAATATGTATGTGAAGAAAGCAGGATCACAATTGGATCCTGAGAAACATCGCAGACAATCTTATAAGAAGGTTGATAATTAATTTTTAGATGACTTGGATGATCAATTAGATGATGATGATGACACCTCATTAAATGAAGAGGATCCCATTTTGAGGGAAATGAGTCATGCAAACCTATAGGAACCATATGATGCCTCAACCATCATACTACTCACTGTAAATAGTATGTTTCCTACCCCCCTCTAATTGTCACATAAGTACAAATTGTAGTGTAAATGAATAAAAACTTTTCACTTTTTTCGTGTCAAAAAAAGGCAAGTTACTAGCATGTGGAAACTAATTGCTAGTTGGAACTTGGGTATATAAATGAAACTTGTTATGTATAAAATAACTTTGGCATGGGATGTTGCATGCCTTGTTAAATGTGGGGGCATTCAAAATCTAAACTAATCCAATCCCATCCGATTTTATTGGATTTTAATAATCTAATTGGATCGGACTCGACTAGACTGGCTTTAAATTCTTAAAATTGATTATAAATAAATTGTATGCCGATTGGTATGGTGCAAATTGACCTTATCCATTCCACCTATATTAGAACAGTTACTGTGAAGCGTGATCACTTCTTAATATACTAGAATAGTGTCTCTTTACATTTATTTTAAACTAAAATGGTGTATTTATGGTATTCAATTCTAGATTTACGAGCCAAGCACGAGTTAATTCATTTAAGATATTGATATACAGAGTGGAGAAAGGGTGTGGAGGTAATGCAAACGTAAAGTATGCTTGGTATGGTGGTTCCAATGATGAGATTAGTAAGATTATTTCACATGGTTTTGGCCATTGTGCGCAATCTCAAAACAATAAAATCTATGGTTGCAACATTTTTCATTCTCTTACTGAGAGTGTGCAATCTTCAATTACTGATAAGGATGGGTTAAGATATCTTTTACTTTTCTATGTTTTTCGTTGATTCTCTTGCTTGTGTTTCTAACATTAGCTCTAATGAGTAGGTAAGAAAGGTATTTTTAATTTTACTAAAGGTGTTGATCATTCATCTTATTGCAATTATTGGAACTCTGTAGAAAATTTCTAAAAATAACAAGTGATTTAAAAATAGTGGACACGATGATATACGGATTACCATAGTTAAATATTGTACTAAATTATGTTTTTTTTCTCTTCCTCAGGTCCAGACATAATTTGGTTCAACATGGATACCAATTGGAATAGGTGTTGGCCAATTATATGACTTTATTGACAAATGTCACCACTTGTATTTTGCACACTTATGAGTTAGGTGGTTATTTTTTGGGTTTGTTATGTTTTTGAATTGGTTATTTGATATTTTTGGGGATGATTGTAGTCTGAATCATATAACTTATGTTTTAGGTTGGTTGTTTTACTTTTTGGATATGTTATGTTGGGAACCTTGAATATGAATGAATGAATGAATTTCAAACATTTTGTTTGTATTTTATTCTCGATATTTTTTCATAACTTGTACATTTATTGATTTATTGAAGATATTGAATGAACTTTGAAGATTATTATTTAAACATGGAATCCACATAAGGGGTAAGCTTTGAAATATGAATATAGAATAATAAAAACATTTTTAGCACTACCCATGTCTTTGGGGATGGTTAAAACCGTCCCTAAAATGCAGTGACCCAATAAACAATTTTGTGATAATCTTAGCATCAACATTTAAGGGTCGGTTAATACCATCCCAAATAATATTATTTGGGACGACCACATTATCATCCTTAAAAAATAAACCTTTAATTGTTCTTAAAGGACGGTCGAAAAATCATCCCTATGATTACTAGGGACGATTAACCCTGTCCCTAATACATTTGGGACCTCTAGCAGATGTGACCATACCTTGTCATCCCTAAAACCGTCCCTAAAGTTTTTTCGGGATGGATATATTGTCTTTTGGGATGATTTTTACCCATCCCTAGTGAGTTTCTTTTTGCGATATCCAAATTTGTTAAACAAGTAACACATTTCATCGTGAATTACCCTGCACCTTGGGATGTTCTGGCACAAAAACTCCCATTCTTCTTTGTTTTCAATGATCATCTTGAGGTTCATGTCATTCCATTGATATCCTCCAATGTTAACTACTAGGTAATACAAATCTAATCATTTTTTAGTATGATATATTTATGAATTTGCGAGATGTCTCCAACAAGGCCCATATCTGATTATATTCCTCCAGTAACTAGCCACATTCATGATTTCATTGTGACGTACCGTTTCTATATGCCTATCTTTAAGACCACTTGTCAATTTAGATAATAGATAATAATCCTTAGCCACATACCACGGTTTAGTGTTTATTATTTTCATAAGTTGAGTTGAAATTAAAAATATCTAATAGCTTTATATTGATAACTAAAGGGGGCATAAGCTGCATAAACAAGAGCATATAATGTGCTGGAAAAAATAAGTAACCCATTCTTCTATAGTGAAGTTTTTCCTCTCATCACGTGTATACAATGGTTTGTAAATATCAAAGATCTAAGTCAAGTATGGTGTTGTATTGTCTTTGCATTTGTGTAGGTATATTGCAATAAAAAACGTCGTGTGTCCATCAGAGTGTAGTTATTTATATAATAAAGATGAAAATAATGTGTTGTAAAAAAACTCGCATAACCATAATGTAGTCTTATCTATGATTATGAAATATATAATGTGCAAAAAAAGGACCCCACTAAACTATAGTGTAGTCTTATCTTTGATGATGTGTATATATTGGATTGCAAATATCAAATATCCTAACAAAGCATGGTGTGGCCACATCACACAACTATAGTGTAGTCTCATCTTTGATGATGTAGGTAAATAGTGTTGTAAAAAAAAGAACTTGTGTGCATCAAAATGTACTAATTTCCCTAATCATGTGTAAATAACATGGTACAAAAATCAAAGATCTCAGTCATGCATAATATATTCTTATTTTTATGATGTGTAGAAATAGTGACATAAAAATTAAAGAGTTGCGTGTGTTATAGTGCACTCATTTCCTTATTATGAGTAGAAAATATGTTGTGAAGCACTAAGTCATCACACAATCATAGTGTAGTCTTGGCTTTGATGATCTACATAAATAATTCTTTAAAAAACAAAGAGTTGTGTGCTTCAAAGAATATTTATTTCCCTTATTTTGAGCTGATAATGTATTGTAAAACACTAAGATTTAACACAACCATAGTGTAGTCTTTGTAAGGACATAAATTTCCAATTGAGTCCCTGTATTGTTTTGACTTAATTCCGTGAACAAAATTGTGTTTGTAATATGTCATAGGGAGAATTTTATGTTGTCACGATCCCACTTGGTCTATGACGTATTGAAGAAATTGAAGACGTTGTTTGGTGCAAAGCTTCAAAGAAATAATCATGACGATGTTTATTTGGTGCAAGTTTACTCGTCTTCAAAGTTAATTTCATTCCGAGATCACTCAGGTATGAATGCGTATAATTAATGGTACTCGGAATTATTTTATAAAAGATAAGGATGTAATTTTTATAAAGAAAATTAATTTTAAATGTTTTAAAAGCGTTTTAATGGTTTAAACTTCGTTTTATGATGATAAGCTCGAAATAGAGTTTGACTAATTTGTATCTGTTTGTTAAGAGACGTTTTTATCCGAAAGTCAAAGAAAGTCAAACTTTCGCGAGGTCGCTCGAGCGACATTGGATCTCGTTCGAACGAGATACAATGTCACGCGAACGACATGCTTAAGTCGTTTGAACGACATGTTTTTCGAGGCAACATTTAAATCCTATTTAAACAGTGTTTGCATCATAATTTCGGAGGTGTGCTTTCTGGAAAACTGTTTTACAAACCAGAACCTTGTTTGCACATGTTTTCTAAGGTTCAATAGTCTTAAACACATCCTTAGAGTTGCAAAGATCCGAGTTATCATTCTTATATGTTTACGTGATCTTGCTGCACCAAAGTTGTTTGTTCTACACATTGAACACAAAGGTTTTTGCGGTGAAGAAGCGACGGACATCGTGTTCGACATCGTAGACGTATCAAAGCCATATCGGTGGACACCGAGACATACGTGGACGCGTGTGTTGTGGACAGAGATCGTGGAAGACGGAATTTTTGCGTGGTCACTATTGAAGAGCGGTTGAAGATCAGAAGGATCGTCAAAACCCGCGGGGATCGAGTCTTAGTGTAAGGCTAATATGTCTTTGTAAAACCATTGTTCATAGTGATTATCTGGCTTGGGACGTCCGAGGTTGTTTTCCTATTTTGAGTTTTTTCCTCGTACATTCGGCGTTGTGAGTATTCTTTACTTTGTTTTACTTGCTTTAATCACTAGATGCATGTTTAGGATTAATCAAGATAAAAATTGGTTTAAAGTGAGAATTGGGATTTCACAACTTTGTTTGGTGCATAATTAAAAGTTGGATCTTTTTCGAAGAAAAATTGTTTTTTGAAAGAAAACACATATTGGGCACTCTTCAGTCTTTTCTCCCATAATGTGATTTCAATAAGAATAAGTTACTAGTCATATTGAACTACTACTTTTTTTATTATTATTACCCTTTTCGTGCCTATAAATATCATCCATGGAAGAAATTGTAAGCTCATCATTGAAGTAGGAAGATGTCAGCATCCAGATACTTTATCATTTTAAGAGTAAGAGAACAAGAAGTTTAATTATTGGGATGAGTGCAAACCCTTAATTAAAGGTGTAATTAATGTTGTGGTAGAGAGCTTTAATACATATGACGAAGCCTAAACTACATAAGTTATACATATTGACAATTGAGCCATCTATGATTATATCTTGACACATTAAAGTAATATGTTCCATGTAAGTTTGATATAAATAAATCAGAGCTTGTGCATACAAGTCCCATGCGAATAATGTTTCATTATATCATTCCCACTGACTTTTCAACCTTTAAATAAGTCTTATTCATATTTTTTAGGTTTTTATTTGACATAAATACCCTTTATAACCAACTCATCCATAATTAGTGGAAGAAAAACTTCTAGGCGGTTATAAATTCTTTCCTTTTTCCAAACTTCAAAATGTTATAATTTTGATTGAGAATTTATTTATCATAAAATTTATATATTTGAAACTAGCGTAATGAGATCTATCAAACAAGATTCATGATAACTATAAAAAATTTAAGGAAAAAATATTAACACAATAAATATTTACTATATTTACTAAAAAATGAAAATGTTTTACATCTGGAATGTTTTCACATACAGTAAATATTTATTGTTCTAATATAACATACAATAAGCATTTACTTTATTCATATAAACGAAATAAATGCATTATTTTTATTTTTGCAATATTTTATATTGAATGTTTATCTTATTTTATAGGGATTGATCAGTAGCTTTCAAAAATATCAATTTTGTAAAAATTGGATTTGTATATCGAAATTTATATTTTTATAAAGTTTGAAAGGGAAAATAACTATCACTTTAAATTTGAAGGGAATATATAGGGAGGGGTATATTAGCAAGAGAAAAATTCATAAATTCAAAAATAGGACTTATCTAAAGGAAAAAGGTTGTAGGACTTATTTCATCATGAACAATTAGAATGGTAGTTTTAACCTAATTAAGGTTTATCAACTTTTTTAACCCCAATTGTTCATGCAAACATCACCTACTTTGAAATAAGGGGTTAAAAATTATTTTAAAAAATTTGTGTAATTTTTAACCCTAATTGTACATGCAAACATCACCTACTTCGAAAATTTGTGTACTAGTTTTTACTGTTGTGTAATTTCAAAAAATGTACGTGTACTTTACACAAAAACACATGTATTTTGTCTAATTTTGCATTCACATTAATACAAAATGCATGTAATTTTATTTTAAAAAATACATGTACTTTCGATATAAACATACTTACAACTTCAAATATTTATGTATAGAGAATCTTATATCTTTTTCATTATAAAAATAAAAAAAATGTAAAATCACACATATCATTCCTTATAAAAAAATATGTCAGAATTCATTTTTTATCGTACCAATTTTCTTTACAAATTATCAAAACAGTCCACATTAGGATATACACTTTAAATTCCATTTTCTAAGTCCACCATACGAATAAGTCAAAAATTCAGGCATAAGATCATCAAAAGAACAAAAATTACGACAACAAAGAGATCCGAATAGACTCGTATGATAAAGCCCTATGCACCATAAATAAATCAATTATAAACTGAAAGTGGGGATGTGTTAAAATACATGAGTTTTACTCCAATAAACCTATAGGGGTGAATAGGTTTATGCAAAATTATTCCCAATCTTTCACAATTTCAATTTTCTTCTCAATTTTAGCAAACATATCACATGAATTAACCAGGTGATGTGATGGTTGGCATGTGGATCAAGAAATTAGAGTCACCACTACGAAATCTAGGTCAACTACACTAAATGAAAAAAAAATCCCAATTTCAATTTTATGGATTAAATAAGATCTAGGTGAAATCTATTTGTAGTGCGTGGTGTAAGTGAAGAAAACAATATACACAACATTCAAACAATACATAAGTAAGATTTAATGAGGGAAAACCCACACAAAGGAGTGAAAAACCTCGATGCACGCTAATATCTTATTTAGCTTGAAATAGTTTTATATAATGCAAGAAAGTACCTCTATATCCTACAATTATGAGAAGTTACCTATGAACATCGAACTTTACCCCATTGACGATAATATATCCATCCTAAGATCCACATGATGAACAAGGAAGTACATTCTCCTCCTTAAAGTCACATCATGCCTTGAACTCTTCAATAGCTCGAGACATCCACTGTCAGATCTTGGAGTGTAGATCAATAATTCATATTTAAAATGGTTTAGATCGAATTTAGGCTATATGGATCTGATTCAAATCACTCTCAATTTCCTCTCAATCCATATATCAAGTATAGATATCGGTTTTCACTCAAATTTGGAGGGGACAAGTGAATTTGAAAATAAAAAGACAATACAAAATCTCTCAACCTTGAAAATACTCTCTGAGATGTAGAGAAGTAAAAAGGAACTCGGATCTTTTAAAAGTGGAGGGGAAAAAACTATTTATAGGGATTTTTGAAAGATCTGCTCCGTCATATGCACGAGTGTAATTTGGAACCGTGTGCATAGTTTGAGATGGTGTTCAAAGAACAAGATCAAAACTTGCATCCGTGTGCACGGGGTCAAATTGGCTCTGTGTGCACGCTTTTAGCCAATACTCAAAACAAAGGCTAAAACATGCAGGCTCGTGCGCACGGGTCTAGTAAGGGATCGTGCGAATGGTTTAAGGTAGTTATAATAAAAAAAATTAAACAAAATCACTTTAAAAACATCTGGTATTTCCCCAACGTGTACACAACACATCTCAATATTAAAAGAAACTCCGTAAATCACATTTTAACAAAATCGTGTGTTTGCATAACCAATGACGTCAATCACAGAACCGTAAAATGATACGTCTTCAAATTCAACAACTAAAGTCTTGTGAAGTAGAGATGACTTATATATCTTCAAAGTCTGATGTTCATGAAGTTTACTAAACAAGCCTCACTCTTTACTCAAACGTATTACCATGATTCAATTTATTTGGCTTGAATAACACACGACTAAATACCTTGACACAAAATTTAAACAACTTATATAGAAGTACACATAGTTACATTTTCAATCTCCCCCTTTTTGGTTGTTCCGTGGCAAAACCCTCAAACCCAATAATTTTTTAATTACATCTATTAAGCCCACTCCACATTGGCCATATAATGATAGTTGCATGATGTAATTATTTATACCATATTTTATCGGGTTTATCTGGTGATATTTTTTAACACGTGTCTAGATTACGAGGGAAGTTAGTAGCGATTAAATGGTGGTTATTATAGGATTTTTTTGTGGAAGTAGTGGGTGGTTTAAAACGGTTATTATTTGAATTATAATTAGAAGTTATTTGGAGGCAAGCATAGATGATTATTGTAGATAATTAATTATAATTCAAATCGGATTTTACCTCTTTCAAAATCAAAAGGAGTCAATAAAAAATGAAGAGATGCACCAACTTAAATAGAATTTTAAAATTGTCTATGCTTACTTATTTTACGTCTTTACAAAAGACTTTAAATATTCAATTCAAGAAGTTCTGAAGTTACTTGGAGCTAAAGAAAGTTAGTTATTGAAGATAATTATAAATTCAGACCATCATGAAGACAAAAAAGAGGACTCCTTCACCAAAAACTTCTTTTACATACTTTTATCCCTTCTTTCCTTTTTTTTCATATTCTTTTCTTTTATTTATTTACTGCATTTCTTTCATTTTAAAGTAGACTGTAAGGTAGATAGTACCTCTCCTTCAACTTTATTAAAATTTTCTTGCCTTAACTACCATAATCTAGAGCTTTCATCAAAATCTTCCCTAAAGGAAGCACAAGTCATCTATGAGGCATCAAACATAACACAATCGCCTGATATTGTTACTAGGCTAAGATATTTGGTTAACAAGACCACAAATCCTACCTGGCATGCTCGTAACCCTAATTATTCACCAAGCCAAGTGAAAAACACCAAAACATATTTATGGTATTCCCAGTGAGACATCAACGTAGTCTCGTGGTTACAAATGGCTACGACGCGTCGAAGCGAGGACATAACCGAGAATGTTGGTGAAATTAGCTTAACCAGGAAACATATTACTACTTCAGAGCGAACAATGGACGAAAAAACTTAAGAGTTGGGACCAATGGCTCGCGGTCAATAGTTGAATATTTTATCAGAACACACTAACGATTGGTGTGCCTACAAATATCCAGGACAAATTGATCAACCAGCTGAACTCAATTTTTGATCATTTTGGAAATATGGTACAAAATCTTAACACTATGATCACCACAGTGACCAACATGTTTGTTTTTTTACCCAATGGGGTTACAACTAGTGGTCAAACATATGTATTGCAAACTGATGTAAACACAACTACTCAACCAAACCCTTACCAGCTTGTTTATTATAGACCAAATATAGGTTAAACTAACTTTGGTAACAATATAAGGATGGTAGGATATTCTAATACCACTGGTTGGGACTATCTAAAACTTACCAACACTTGGGTTACAACAGCCCAATGGGGAGGGAACCTATCCCAGAGGTAAGATGGACCATACCACATCAAAATAATGCCGATATAGGTTTCCAAGGGCCTTCAAACTATGAGATTATCAATAATACAATGTTCGAACAAGAACTTGGGGGGTTGCGGAATGGTAGAAGGTTTGATAATCAAATACTACCCCAAGTCTCTCAGCCTATGGCTTATCAAGCATAACAAATTATGCCTCCACAAGTTCCACCACCTTTGGTGCAACCATTGCCTTTGTTAACCAAGTAATTGCCCCATAAAATAGAAACCATTTAGGGGAGTTGGGATAAATGAGATCATGGATCTCATTGATGAACTATGTTTACCAATGGCTCGAGGGGTGGGGTGGGAGACTCCAGTTTATAGCTTGCCATATCCTGAGTGGATAAATAAGATTGAACTCTCAAAAGGTTTCAAATTCCTAACCTTTACCCTTTTCTCAGGGAATGGAAGTCAGTCTATTAAAGAATGCATTGCTAGGTCTACTAGCCATGTGCTGATGATGGTTCAAATGAGTATCTAAAACTTCATTTATTTTCTAATTCACTCACTGGTGCAGCTTTGTATGGTTAATAAGTTTGTCACATGATTTTGTCTAAAATTGGCAACAAATGCTAGAAAAGTTTCATGCTTAATTCTTCCAAATTGAGTCAGGAGTCTTTATGGTTGATCTAGCTAGACTAAACAAAAATCCTGATGAAAAGGCTACTGCTTTCATAAACAGGTTTAAAATGGGTAGAAACAAATGCAAAATAGCCTCACCTGAATCAGAGTTTGTGAAATTGGCACAAAATAATCTAAAATATAGACTTTGAAAAAAAATTGATGCCACTGAATTTTGAGACTTGGTAGAACTAACTTCCAAAGTATCCAAACATGAAGCCTTTCTAAAAGAAGAATGTAAAAGAAATAGATTCTACTGATATCATAGGAATTGAAACTATAATCTATGAACCATTGGTTTGAAAGGACACAATAGTAGAATCTTTTGCACTAAATTAAAAGGAATCATAAAGAAATATTCATTTGGCATTTCTAAGGACGATGATTTATTTGACTATCTCTTAAATTGAAAAGTGTTAAAACCACCTGATGATGCTAAAAACAAATGAAATTAAAGAAAAAAATTATTATAGATGGCATAAGATTTTTTCTCACTCCACTAATGCTTACTCTACGTTTATTTATAGGGTCCAAGAATTGATTAGGCGGAGAAAATAAAATTACATGCAAATGAAGAAAGCACAGTGGGTGTGGATGATGACCCATTACCCAAAGTAAAAAAAATGACCCATTCCCCAAAGTCAAAGAAGTGGGAACAAATGTATAATCCATTCAACTGCCAAGGTAAAAAGGGCATGTCAAATTCAGAATAAAGAAAAAATTTGAACCTAAGGCTTCGAAGCCTGAAGTGAGTGATGACTCTGACCAAATGGTAATGAAACACTTATGTATCATGTGCGGTGAATATTATCCTGAAATGTGGCAGTTGGTGGCTTTTAAGGGAAAAAAACAACAGAAGAGTAACAATAATGGGAATAATGTCTATTCACCAAACTCCCAATGTTTTACAATCAGGAAGAAGTTCAAAGTAAACCCTTTAGGGAGGTGAGATCATTCTTTGGTCATTTTCATCCCCAAGGAAATGCTAAAGTATAATGGAATAACCAATACATTAGGCATGGCTTTAAGGAGGCCAAACTTCATCAATATGGAAACAACGCATGACCTACAAAGGTCTTAAAATCAGTTCCAATGGTAAAAGGAGTACACGGTTAATTTATGGCCTAAGATCCAAATGTAGGACTATAATTTAATTTTTTGTCAAGGAGACCAAAGGCAATCAAATCTCAACAGGTGGCTCTTAGTATATGGCATGTGGTGAAGCAAACCTAAGTAACAAAAAGGGAACCATAAGTGGTTATCTCTCGTACTTAATAATGAAGGATCTAAAGAAAGTACAAAGCATGGAAAGAGGCCTCTAAGATTGTGTGTACTAGTGGATCAAAAGGATTTTCCTCGTCATCATCAAAGTCAAATACAAGGTTCAATAGGAAACCAAAGGTAAGTAATTCCTCCCAAACCTGTTAGTAGAAAGGCTTAAGGAGCTAGAGATGGCTATGAGTGTATATAGGGATAGTTCATTTGGAGAAAGTTCTTATGGTGAAGAAGAAAAATAGGAAATAATGGTAGTAGATGCCATAGTTCTCGAGTAATAAGTTGAGAAGAAATAGTTCATCCAGTTTGGTTACCTACCTCACCAAATTCTAATTAATATGGATGCAATACTCCCAAAGAGGTTTGAAGCTGAAGAAGGTCAGGAGGTACCTACCATAGAGGAGAATAAATACTAAAAGTCAGATATAGACAATTTGATCCATTTGTCTCTACTTTTGATATTATATTTGGCTTAAAAATCCTATTAAAACATGACTAACCATATTAAGCCATTGTTTATTAAAGCATGGATTAATAGGATTTTGATCAGTAAAATATTAGTAGATAATGGCGCTGTTGTTATTATATTGTCATTTTACATGTGAACCAAAATAAATAAACAAAATATAAAATTATTTCAAACTCAAATATTATCTCAAGCTTTGTTGGAGATAAAAAGTCTATTAAAGGTGTACTACGAGTTGACATTAAAGTAGGCACTAGAAAATTCAAAATTGCTTTCTTTACCATCGAAGGCAAACCAAGTTTCAATGCTTTACTTGGAAGAGATTGGTTTAATTCTAACAAATCCAGTCCTCTTCTTCTATGCATCAAATAATATTTTTGATGAAGGAAGATGGATTATGATGGAAGTAAAGGCTGATTTAATGCCCTTTTATGCAAGTTCTAACTGTGTTAAAGTAGGCCTCTACTAAGTAAATATGGGGCCTATGAAGGAAGAGGATTTATACCAGAGGCATCAAAAAAAGAAGTCTTAGATGAAGGCTAGAATGAGTTGGTTGCCTGGCAGAGCGAACTAAAGAAAAAATAAGTTGTTTAATGGAGAGCAAACGCAATGACATTTAATATGTCGATGGAATCTTTCCCATGATTTTGCATAAGTTTAGAGATTTGTAATTGAGCACTAGACTTAGTGAAGAAAATACCATAAATTTGGCTAACTATGGCTTTGAAGAACATATAAAAAATGAAGTTCCTCAAGACAATGGTGAATTAATAAGTTCACCAATAGAATATGGAATATCATGGTGAATAAATTGAATTCCTTAATTAAAGTCAGTTTGGGAACCGAACAAAATAAAAGAGTTACCTACATCAGTGTTATCCTAAGAAAAGAAGACCAAAATTAGTTGTAGACCTTTTAAACAAGTACAAGAACTGTTTTGCTTAGGAATATGATAAATTACTTGGATTAAACAGGAAATCGGTGGAGTATAAACTACCAATTAAGGAAGGCTATAAACCTATCAAGCAGTTGCATAGGCAAATGACTCCATAGGTCACAACGAAGATAAAAGAAGAAATTTAAAGGCTTCTAAAGGCTGGGTTTATTTGAACTCCTAGTTATGTTGAATGTCTCTCTAATATAGTGCTAGGAAATTAAAAAGAATGGCATATTGAGAGTATGCATTGATTTTAGAAATTTAAATGCATCTACTCCAAATGATGAATATTCAAAGCTGGCGGTGGATTTATTAGTTGATTGGTTATATGGTCATGCTATCATGTCTGCGATGAATGGTTATTCTAGTTATAACCAAATACGCGTAGTTGAAAAAATTTGCATAAAACTGCTTTTAGGAGCCCTGATAACTTAGAAACCTTCGAGTGGATAAAAACGCCATTTGGTATAATAAATGCAGGAGCCACTTACCAAAGCTGAATGAATACCATTTTCCATAATATGCATGACACCTTTTGGAGTGTTATATTGATGACATCATTGTTAAATCAAAATTAATAATTGATCATATAACACAAATAAAAAATCTTTTGAAAGGATGATGCTTTATCAACTTAAAATAAATCCTTTGAAATGTGTATTTGAAGTTTCTGCAAGGTATTTAGTATATTAAAAGGGGATACAAGTTTATCATAACAAAACTAAAGCCATAAATAAAAACACAACTCCTAACATAAGAAAGAGTTCCAAAGGTTTTTGTTTAAAGTGAATTTCCTTGGTAGATTTATATCTAATACGACAAGAAAAAATAATGTTTTCTCTCCTTTATTGAAGCTCAAAAACCATGAGAAGAAGGATTGGAAAGAGGATAATGAGCAGGCTTTCGAAACACTCAAGAGGTACCTCGTCACGCCACATGTTTTGGCACCTCCAAGGGAAGACAAGCCATTGAAGTTATATATTTCAGCTTATGATGCATCCATGGGAGCATTATTGGATCAAGATTATGAGATACAAAAATAACAAGTTGTTTATTACCTTAGTCGGTTTTTAAATAAGTGTGAATGTAGGTATTTTGTAATGGAAAAGCTATGTTTAACTTCGTATTTTGGTGCTATGAAATTAAGATACTATTTACTGCCTATAGAGGTTTTTGTCACTTCGAAGTTTGATTTAGTCAAATATGTGTTGATAAATCCTATTTTAAGAAATATATTGGCAAGTGGGTATTAGGTTTATCTGAATTTTGCTTGTACCTAAAAAATCAGTAAAGGACCAAACATTGGCTAATTTTCTGTCAGATCAGCCTTGTGAAAATGAATCAGATGGGCAATATGAGATATGTTATGTATCTCTAACCCTTGAAAATTATGGTCTGATAGTTCAAAGACTATAATAATGTTAGGAATAGGGGTGGTCACTAAATCTATTAAACATATTAAAATCAAACATGGGTATATGTCGGAAGAGAACACATGTTCCAACAACCAAGTTGAATATAACGCTGCAATCACGGGCCTACAAATGCTTTGAAGTTGTAATGCTTCATTAATAAAGGTTTTTGTGAGTCCCAATTGGTTATAAGACAGTTAAATGGTGAATACAAATATGTTCATGATGATTTAACTTTTTACACCAAATGGATTTAAATTTGATGAAGTCACATTGAATTTCATTCTTAGATTTCTAAACGAAGAGGCCAATGAAATGATTCAAAAGCCATAAGTTTTAATATTGATGATAAATTTGAAGCAAAGTTAAATCCTTAGTGACAGTAATGGTTTCTTACCATCACTGCATAATCGATGCCCCTTGGTTGAAATTGGGAACATTGATATTCAAGAAGATTGGAGAAAATAATTAATTGAATATCTAACTGACTAAAATTTCAAAACTGATAGGGCTATTAGTTTGAGAGAAACCAATTATGTTATGTATTTCCACAAGTTATTCAAAAGAGGTGCTGTGATATGATCTTAGAGTGACTAAGTAGAAATGGTGACTTAATGCCACATCACATGTCAGTGAAGATCTTTGTGGGGATCATCAGGTTGATCCTAAGATGAGATGGTTGTTGATAAGATATGGATTCTATTGGCCATCTATTTTAAAGGACTGTACTAAATTTCTAAAAGGATGCCAAAAATATCAACAACATGGCCCTTTAAAACATGTGTCTGCCATAATCCTACAATATGTGGTGAAACCTTGGCGACTTAGGGGGTGGGCTTTTAATGTCATTGGGAAAATTTATCCTCCATCCTCCATACTGAATAGTTTTGTTTTGGTTATAACTTATTATTTTACTAAATAGGTGTAAGATAAGGCTTTAAAGTTAGTTACCCATAATGAACTGGTAGATTTATTGCAAGACATTGTGTATTGTTTTGGGATTTCAAAAATCATAACCTTAGACAATGCAAGTATCTTTGAATCAGAAATGGTCCTAGAATTTACTTCAAGGTTAGGAATAACTTTGAGAATATAAACACCATACTTTGCTCAATAAAATAGCCAGGCTAAGGACATTAACAAGCTAATCCAAGATAACATAATCAAGTAATTGAGAAAAATCTAAGAGATTGGCATAATTTGTTGCCAGAATTTTTATGGGTGTATAAGACCTCTAAAAGGTCAAGTAGTGGAATAGCTCCTTATGCCTTAACCTATGAGCATGATGTTATTTGTGACACCCCGCCTAATTAAATACCGGGAGATCACTCCTTTATTAAATTAAAATCAAGGTGAACAGTTGGTTCATTCTTAGCATCATTGTCGAAAAATACTTTTCCAATTTAATCACCCTACATAATTAAGCTAAGTGTAAAAATCATTTTAGACTTTACTTTCCAAATTTTATTTTATATAAACCAACATTTAAAACTTTGCATAATTCACAATTTAATAGTCACACCACAACTATCCTGGAACATACAAACCAAATAATCAAACATTCAACTAATTGAATCCCAACATTTAAACTTAAAGTAAAACATCCAGACAGTAATAAATCCCAAAGTGACAATACTAGAAATAAATGAATCACAAGGTCCAATAAAACAACTTGATAATGGAAACGGGCTACACGTGCCCAACTGAATAAATATGCTAGGAGTGGAATCAAATAAATGAGGTCGTCTAAGCAAGAGGCCTACAACTCCCACCTAAGCTGCAACACGTTCCTTCCAAACGGTCCTATGTAAGACTCCCCTGTGGCTGGGCACCTGTAATATATACATATATATACAAGAGAGAAAGGAAAAATAGAAACGGGTCAGAGCCCGATAGTGTAAATGATTTAAACTTTGTTTAGCAAGTATTTAAAATGTTTACAGGCCAATGCAACAACATATTAGTGCGACGCTCTCTTGAGAAATTCTCACCTCTCTTCTAATGTGCACACCTATCGCACTAACCTTCCCAATGGTTTAACTCATCTTATCTTAGGTTACTCGTAAGATTTAAACTAAACAATTCAACTGTTTAAGAAGTAGATTTCATTTAGTAACAAAGCTCTCATTTTAACCTTATTTATTAATAAAGTTTTCCAAAAATATACTATTATGCTTTTCAAAACAAGCATTTCCAATTTGAAGTCATTATTCATTTCTTACTTACCATAAACACAATAGGAAGTTCCAAATTTTAGAAATTCATATATATATATATATATATATATATATTAAATACTCATATAATATATATATTCTAACAGCACCCCACATAAAAATTATGGTGCGGGCATACTCTGCTATCCAATCCCCGTATCACTCGTACTAAGGGAAATACAAGTTCGGAGTCACTCTCGAACTGTATTAATACATACACAAACAATATTGAGGTGAAGCATAGTTTCCAAGTCCAAGAGGTCAGCACATACCCCCGCGTCTCTTAGGATCGTGACTATCGATTTGATAGCCAGTACCTCGGATTCCTATCTTCTTGGGTACGAGTCAATATCCCCCGTAAAGGTCACATCGAGATAAGACTGTCCCAGCACGGTAACCTCAGGGATAACAAGTAGCGCGGGAATGATTTTCACATGTATATAGTATATGCATAAACACAGACATATAAATATACTACTTTTACCATATCAAATTTAGGTTCATCTCGTAACCCATAATTGTAACATTTATCCTTATTTCTCATTATTTAGTTATCACTTATAACGGTTCATCTCTTACTTTTAGTTTGAGGGATTTTTCCAACTTACTACGTGACACTCATGGACCCTATCCTCCCAAGTGTAGAATTCAGTAGGTACTCATCTATTTTTCCAACACAACTACCTTACATGTCTTTCCCTTTAATACATAATACTATCATCCCTTATAGGTAACCATCCCAAAAATGCAAATCTCATATTACATTAAAGATCTCATAATTATTCATAAGTCCTACTGGTCTTCTTTATCTCCCAAAATATTTTAATAAGGATGTCCAAATATTTTTACTCATTTAATTTGAATTTAACTATTTACAAAGGGGAAATATGAGTCTGCCAGAAGGGGTCGATCGATCGAGGGCAGGGGCTCGATCGATCGATGCGTCGATCGATCGACACTCCTGGTTCGATTGATCGATCGATCAAACAGGTATGCGAATTCTGCAGATTAACAGTTACGGGTTCTATCATCCAACCTCAACCAAATTCAGATTTTTAACATCCAAACTCCCAAAAATTCGTACTACAATCATTATAAACCCAAATTAAACATTTTCTACGTAAAGCATGTGATTTTTCATCAATAACCATGGGTAAATAGGGGCAAAACTTATATAAACCTTATAAACCCTAGAAATTTATTTAACTTTGTTCTAATCAATCTTTTTCCAGAATTTCTTCTTCCAAAACATCATAAATCCGTGGATCAATCTCTACATATGAAGGGGATTTCTAGATTTCCATTTATATCATTACTACATGCAATTTCCTATCTCCAACATGATTTTTCTTGCATGAAACTCATCCTAATCAATCCTAGACTAACATGAGTGATGCATTAACGAAAATAAGCAAGATAAACACTTGCTTGGAAATTTGTTAGTTCTGATTTGAGGATGAATTTGGTGTGGTTGAGTTCCCCATCGCGCGATCTACGCGTTGGTGGTGGTGGCGGTGCAACCGGATGAATTTTTGGCCTAGAACACCTTGGCAAACTCTCTCCTTCCCTCTCCTATGGTCGTCACTTGTCTTTGGTTGTGTTAAACCTAGAAGGTAACCTTAGACATCTAATATAACCCTTGGAAATTCGTGGGTTTAATTACCCAAAAATGCAAAATCTCCAAAATGCCCTCCCGGGGTGCTAAATAGGCCTAAAAATGCCCCGAGACCCAAACTAAACCCCCGGGTATACTTTTCTGACTATCTTGACCCTTCCGGACACTTTGGCGCACTCAAAACGACCATACGAGCAACTTATAATTTATTCACTTTTATTAATCAATATTTAGTCCCGACGCGACACGGGCGCATTCCGACTCAAATTTCCAAAACTGTCATTTTATTCACTCTTGACATTTAATAGAACCAATATTATATATTACTCTGCTCATTAGTAATATTCAACAAGTTTTACATAATTACTAACTCACATCACGTTAATAATTATAAAGTAATTAATTTTTGGATTTATATTAAATTAATAACTCACATTAAATTTAATAAATCCCCAAATTTATAAAGCATAAAAATACGGGGTATTACATACTCCCCCCCTAATAACTGAATTTCGTCCCGAAATTCGCAAAATAAGGCATACTTGGTAAGAATAAATCTGGATATCTCTCGTGCATATCTGTCTCGCGCTCCCAAGTGGATTCCTCCACATTATGATGCTCCCACTGGACCCGTACAAGTGGAACTACCTTCGACCTCAATCTCCTCTCTCTATGGTTTAGGATAGTCACCGGTCTCTCCTCGTAAGAGCTGTCCGGCTGTAAGTCTATCTCATCTATCGCAATGTGGGTATGGGCCATATCATTCCGAAGATATCGTCTCAACGATGAGATGTGGAATACATCGTGAATGCGATGTAAGTGTTCTGGCATGTCCCAATCTGTATGCTACCGGCCCAATCCTCTCGATAATGGGAAATGGTCCCACGTACCTCGGGGCCAATTTTCCTTTCTTCCCGAACCTCATCACTCCTTTAATAGGAGATACACGTAGTAATACTTGGTCCCCAACATTAAACTCCCGGAAGAACCGTTTCGCATCGACGTAGCTTTTCTGTCTGTCCTGGGCTAATCGAATGCAACTCCTAATCATCTCAATCCTAGCGGAGGTTTCCTGAATCACCTCTGGTCCTAGCAACTTGTTATCTCCCACCTATAGCCAACAAGTTGGGTAACGACAAGGCCTTTCATACAAAGCCTCGAATGGAGCCATGCCAATCGTGAACTGATAAGAGTTATTATAAGCGAACTCTACCAGTGGAAGATGTGGCTCCCAACCTCCTCCAAAATCAAGGACACACATGCGTAGCATATCCTCCAGCATCTGATTAGTACGCTCTGTTTGTCCATCTGTCTGTGGGTGATAAGCTGAACTCAACCTCAACTCAATACCCATAGCCTCCTGAAAAATTTTCCAAAAACGTGACACGAAAATCTTGTCTCTATTTGACACAATATTCAGGGGCACCCCATGTAATCTGACAATCTCAGCAATAAACAACTGAGCGTATTGACCCGTGGTATAATCCGTCAGCACTGACAAAAAATGAGCCACCTTGGTCAAACGATCCACAATCACCCAGATGGAGTCGTGTCCCCGCTGTGATGCAGGTAACCCAGTAATAAAATCCATGGAAATACTCTCCCACTTCCACGCGGGTATTTCCAATGGCTGAAGCAACCCTGACGCTTTCTGATGGTCTACCTTTACCGGATGGCAGGTAGAACACTTGGACACGAACTCAACAATGTCCTTTTTCATCCCACTCCACCAGTACTGTCGCCTCATATCCTGATACATCTTATCTCCCCCAGAATGTACCGCAAATCGGGACTCGTGAGACTGGGTCATCACTGCATGACGTAATTCTGATCCTTCTTAGACCACTAATCTCCCATTAAACCTCAAATCCCCATCAGAACTAACAGAATAGGACTCAGCACCCTCAGCTAAAAGTCGTACAATCTGCTCCTGGAAAAACGGGTCTGCGGTCTGTGCCTGTACCACCCTCGTAACAATCTCGGGTGTCACCGTCATGACAGATATGAAGGAACGGGATACTGTGTCCTGGTGTCCCAACTCCTTCCACTTTGCTTTCTAGACGTCCGCTACATCATCTACCGGCCTACGACCCAACGCATCAGCAACTATGTTGGCCTTCCCTGGATCGTACTATATGTCGAACTGATAGTCCTTCACAAACTCTAACCACCTGCGCTGACGCATATTCAGCTCTCGCTGAGTGAACAGGTACTAGAGTGACTTGTGGTCTGTGAACAAGCGAAATTTCTCCTCCAATAAATAGTGCCTCCATATCCTCAATACAAAAACGACCACTGCTAACTCCAGGTCGTGGGTGGGGTAATTCTTCTCATGCGGCTTAAGCTTGCGGGAGGCAAAAGCTATAGCCTTCTCCTCCTACTGAAGTACTCCCCCAAGTCCCCGTAAAGAGGCATCGGTTTAAACCAGGTACTCCACACCCGGCTTAGGTAAAGTAAGGACCGGTGCTGAAGTAAGCTTATCTTTTAGCTCGTCGAAAGCCAATTGACAAGCATCATCCCAAACATATGGTACCCCTTTGCGAGTAAGGTTCGTCAATGGACCCGCTATTTTGGAGAATCCACGAATGAATCTCCTGTAGTATCCGGCTAACCCCAAGAAACTATGCACTTCCGTCGGTATCGTGGGCTATCCCCACTCCCTCACCGCTGACACTTTACTCGGGTCAACTGCTATCCCTTGTTCAGAAACAACCTGTCCCAAGAACTACACTTCTCGCAAACAGAACCCGCATTTCTCGTACTTAGCATACAACTGATGCTCTCGTAGAGTCTGAAGAACCAGCCTCAAGTGCTCGGCATGCTCCTCCTCGGAGTGTGAATATATCAGAATGTCATCTATGAAAATAATGACGAACTGATCCAAGAACTCTATGAATACTCGTTTCATCAAGTCCATGAATATGGTTGGAGCATTTGTGAGGCCAAATAGCATCACTCTGAACTCATAGGACCCATATCTCGTCAAGAAAGCAGTCTTTGAAACATCATGCTCCCTAATACGTAGCTGATGGTACCCCAACCTCAGATCTATCTTCGAAAAGAAAGTTGCTCCCCTCAACTGGTCGAACAGATCATCGATTCGAGGCAACGGATACTTGTTTCGTATCGTGACCTTGTTCAACTCCTGGTAGTCCACACATAGCCTCAGTGAACCATCTCTCTTCTTCACAAATAAGACTGGAGCGCCCCAAGGTAAGGTACTCCTACAAATGAAGCCCTGACCTAACAGCTGCTTTATCTGATCTCGTAACTCTCTCATCTCTGCTGGAGCCATACGGTATGGAGCACGTGCTATAGGTCTAGTATCCGATAATAAATCTATGACAAAGTTTATCTCTCGACTAGGGGGTAGGCCTGGTATCTCCTGAAATACATCGGAATACTCACGAACAACTGGGATCGAGTTTAAGGGAATCACAACCTCCTTAGAGGTATCCTCCTCTATGTAATAAAAATGAGTGGTCGAGCCTCCCTCTGGGCGAGGCATTGCCACTACAAACATCTCTTGCCCCGGAATGGCAAAAATAATACTCTCACCAAAACAATCTATCATGGACCTGTAAACAACGAGCCAATCCATACTGATAATAACGTCATGCTCATGCATATCTAAGACTAACATGTCTGTAGGTAATACCAAGCTACCAATATCTACCCCCACACCCCGGCATATAAAGAAAATAAGCGATCCACTCCCCAATGGTGAGTCTACACACGTCACAGTGCTCTCTGCTGTGGCTAATAACCCTAAGGCCTTCGCAAAATGAGTAGCTATAAAACAATGCGTCGCCCTAGTATCAAATAAAACTCGACCCATAGTACCATGAATAGGAAACATACCCTCAATCGCGGGTGGTGCCTGTGGAGCTGCTGCCTGGTGCACGTTATAGACACGTCCATACTGTAACTGCCCCTGCTGCACTGGAGCTGCTGGAATGGCTGGTAGGGCTGGTGCTGGGAGGGCGGCTGGAAAAAGTGGCCTATGTGGCTCATTACGGGCACCCTGCTTCTGTGGGGCCCTATCACCCTATGGGAAATCCTGGCGCTTATGGCAATGCTTGCCGCTCACAAAACATCGGCCTCTGAAGTTACCTCCCCTTTGACCCTGCTGACCACGGCCCTGCTGGCCGTTACCACCCCGCCACTAGCCCTTTTGGCCCTGACAAAAATTCTGTTGGTCCTGCTGCTGACCCTGCTGCTGCTGTCGGTATTGGCCTTGCTGGCCCTGCTGATCCTGCCTATAACCCCCAAATCCCTGCCTGGAATCACCTGATCGGAAGCGCTTGGCAGGGTCCCCCTGATGGGAACTCTGCTCATGCTGACGAGTCTGTCCCTGGGATGTCGGTGCTCCACTAGCGCCACTACCCCCTGTCCTGCCCTGCTGGCCGGACTCTCCTTCTCGCTTGCTTCCCTGCAGATGGAAGCGGTGATCCTGGCAGTGTAGTAAGACAGCATTGAGTACATCTGTGAAGGTGCTCAGAGACAAATTCCCTATAAGATGTTGACGGATCCTCCAAGCTAACCCGTCCACAAACAACATTATCTTATTACCCTCAGCAGGTGCCTCATCTGGCACTATGGTGAGAAGTCTCGTGAACTCCTCCTTATACTCAACAATGGTAGAATTCTCCTGCTTCAGGTTCAGTAATTTTCGCCTCATCTCAGTCTGCACGGTGGGTGGAAAGTACTTGCGGTCAAACCGCTCCCAGAACGACTGAATCGGGATCGTATCCCTCTCCTCCAAGGTGGTGGTGGATTTCCACCACTGCAAAGCGACCCCAACTAGCTTAAAGGAAGCTAACAACTGTTTATGCACGTCTGTGCACTCATACATACGAAGATGCCGCTGGATATCTTTCTTCCATTGGCTGACGATGATGATATCTGAACTACCCGAGAACTCAGGGGGCTGCGCCTTTTGAAAGGCATCCCTAACCCGCTCCCATGCTGATGGAAGCTGTGCAGGTACTGACGCCACTACCTGAATCTGGGGTGGTGCTTGCTGTACCACCGCTAGCGTTGCATTTACCATCTGAGCAACAATAGCGGCTACCTCATTAGCATTCATCATACCCTGAGCCGGAGCTGCTGGCTGCTCGGCTTGGGCACGCCTATCCTTTGGTGAACGTCTCGGAGGCATCTGATACGTGAAGAATTTTATTAGTCTACAGTTATTATCAAATCTTAAATAGCTGAAGATATAATCATAAAAGTAAGAGTAAAACAATCCTAACATAGGGCTCTATAGAAAAAATACTAAGCTGAAAGCGAAATAAGCCGTACAGATCCTAAGGACACTAGAACCTGATGCTCTGATACCACCTGTGACACCCCGCCTAATTAAATACCGGGCGATCACTCCTTTATTAAATTAAAATCAAGGTGAACAGTTGGTTCATTCTTAGCATCACTGTCGAAAAATACTTTTCCAATTTAATCACCCTAAATAATTAAGCTAAGTGTCAAAACCATTTTAGACTTTACTTTCCAAATTTTATTTTATTTAAACCAACATTTAAAACTTTGCATAATTCACAATTTAATAGTCACACCACAACTATCCTGGAACATACAAACCAAATAATCAAACATTCAACTAATTGAATCCCAACATTTAAACTTAAAGTAAAACATCCAGACAGTAATAAATCCCAAAGTGACAATACTAGAAATAAATGAATCACAAGGTCCAATAAAACAACTGGATAATGGAAACGGGCGACACGTGCCCAACTGAATAAATATGCTAGGAGTGGAATCAAATAAATGAGGTCGTCTAAGTAAGAGGCCTGCAACTCCCACCTAAGCTGCAGCACGTTCCATCCAAAGGATCCTATGCAAGATGCCCCTGTGGCTGGGCACCTGTAATATATACATATACATATAAGAGAGAAAGGAAAAATAGAAACGGGTCAGAGCCCGATAGTGTAAATGATTTAAAATTTATTTAGCAAGTATTTAAAATGTTTACAGGCCAATGCAACAACATATTAGTGCAACACTCTCTTGAGAAATTCTCACCTCTCTTCTAATGTGCACACCTATCGCACTAACCTTCCCAATGGTTTAACTCATCTTATCTTAGGTTACTCGTAAGATTTAAACTAAACAATTCAACTGTTTAAGAAGTAGATTTCATTTAGTAACAAAGCTCTCATTTTAACCTTATTTATTAATAAAGTTTTCCAAAAATATACTATTATGCTTTTCAAAACAAGAATTTCCAATTTGAAGTCATTATTCATTTCTTACTTTCCATAAACACAATAGGAAGTTCCAAATTTCAGAAATTCATATATATATATATTAAATACTCGTATAATATATATATTCTAACAGCACCCCACGTAAAAATTATGGTGCGGGCATACTCTGCTATCCAATCCCCGTATCACTTGTACTAAGGGAAATGCAAGTTCGGAGTCACTCTCGAACTGTATTAATACATACACAAACAATATTGAGGCGAAGCATAGTTTCCAAGTCCAAGAGGTCAGCACATACCCTCGCGTCTCTTAGGACCGTGACTATCGATTCGATAGCCTGTACCTAGGATTCCTATCTTCTTGGGTACGAGTCAATATCCCCCGTAAAGGTCACATCGAGATAAGACTGTTCCAGCACGGTAACCTCAGAGATAGCAAGTAGCGCGGGAATGATTTTCACATGTATATAGTATATGCATGAACACAGACATATAAATATACTACTTTTACCATATCAAATTTAGGTTCATCTCGTAACCCATAATTGTAACATTTATCCTTATTTCTGATTATTTAGTTATCACTTATAACGGTTCATCTCTTACTTTTAGTTTGAGGGATTTTTCCAACTTACTACGTGACACTCATGGACCCTATCCTCCCAAGTGTATAATTCAGTAGGTACTCATCTATTTTTCCAATGCAACTACCTTACATGTCTTTCCCTTTAATACATAATACTATCATCCCTTATAGGTAACCATCCCAAAAATGCAAATCTCGTATTACATTAAAGATCTCATAATTATTCATAAGTCCTACTGGTCTTCTTTATCTCCCAAAATATTTTAATAAGGATGTCCAAATATTTTTACTCATTTAATTTGAATTTAACTATTTACAAAGGGGAAATATGAGTCTGCCAGAAAGGGTCGATCGATCGAGGGCAGGGGCTCGATCGATCGATCGACTCCTGGTTCGATCGATCGATCGATCAAACAGGTATGCGAATTCTGCAGATTAACAGTTACGGGTTCTATCATCCAACCTCAACCAAATTCAGATTTTTAACACCCAAACTCCCAAAAATTCGTACTACAATCATTATAAACCCAAATTAAACATTTTCTACGTAAAGCATGTGATTTTTCATCAATAACCATAAGTAAAAAGGGGCAAAACTTATATAAACCTTATAAACCCTAGAAATTTATTTAACTTTGTTCTAATCAATCTTTTTCCAGAATTTCTTCTTCCAAAACATCATAAATCCGTGGATCAATCTCTACATATGAAGGGGATTTCCAGGTTTCCATTTATATCATTACTACATGCAATCTCCTATATCCAACATGATTTTTCTTGCATGAAACTCATCCTAATCAATCCTAGACTAACAGAGTGATGCATTAACGAAAATAAGCAAGATAAACACTTGCCTGGAAATTTTTTAGTTCCGATTTGAGGACGAATTTGGTGTGGTTGCGTTCCCCGTCGCTCGATCTACGCGTTGGTGGTGGTGGCGGTGCAACCTGATGAATTTTCGGCCTAGAACACCTTGGCAAACTCTCTCCTTCCCTCTCCTATGGCCGTCACTTGTCTTTGGTTTTGTTAACCCAAGAAGTCGACCTTAGACATCTGATATAACCCTTGGAAATTCGTGGGTTTAATTACCCAAAAATGCAAAATGTCCAAAATGCCCTCCCGGGGTGCTAAATAGGCCTAAAAATTCCCCGAGACCCAAACTAAACCCCCGGGTATACTTTTCTGACTATCTCGACCCTTCCGGACACTTTGGCACACTCAAAACGACCATACGAGCAACTTATAATTTATTCACTTTTATTAATCAATATTTAGTCCCGACGCGACACGGGCGCGTCCCGACTCAAATTTCCAAAATTGTCATTTTCTTCACTCTTGACATTTAATAGAACCAATATTATATATTACTCTGCTCATTAGTAATATTCAACATGTTTCCCATAATTACTAACTCACATCACGTTAATAATTATAAAGTAATTAATTTCTGAATTTATATTAAATTAATAACTCACATTAAATTTAATAAATCCCCAAATTTATAAAGCATAAAAATACGGGGTATTACATTATTTTACTAGTTAAAATCACTCTTAATTCATTGAGAGTGGTGGCCCAAAATGAATTGACATTTGGAGGTTATTACTAAGTTATGTAAATATAATTAAAAAATTTAGACGGGATATGTTAAGAGCCTTAAACAATATTTTGGTTTAAGGAAGAAAATAACTATACAAAAAAAAAATGAAGAAAAGGTCCCTTAAAGAAGGGGATTTGGTTTGGAAAACCATTTTGGCTTTATGGTCAAAGGATCTAACTTATGAGAAGTGGTCCTCAAAGTGTAAATGGCCATTTCAAGTCTATAGAGCATTTAAAGGTGGATCATACCATATGAGAAAAACAAAGGTTACATTCACTTTAGAAAAAAATGCTTGATTTCTGAAGCCATATTACTCAACCATTTGGGAAGTTAGGCAACAAAAACCAAATAAATAATTTCATTAACCATTGGAATAATTACATATTAATGAAAGTGTTTGAATACAAGAGAACTAAAATTGGTCCAAAAACTTTCATATGCAAGATTTTTGGTTATAATTTGAGCCCCTTGCATGGAATTGAGCAACATCATTGATGGAGTCATGTATCTCACCAACTATTTGAACAATTCCTTACTGGCAATCTGCCTCCTCCATGGTGGCCTCACCCAGTGTAACATTGACTCTGGCCAATTGTCTCTCTAACTATTCCTTATAAAAAAATAAGGACAATTATCCTACTTCGAATGACTATAAAGTCTTGTAACTTTAGCTTTTTGGCTTGAGAAGTGGTCTCTATCTACAGATAAAGTATGTTCTTCAGCCTATACTTGAGCCATGGTTGCAAGGTGGTATGAAAATGAATGAATCCCAATGTGTAGTGCATGCACAATACCCCTCTTTATGCCTTCATTATAGGAAACACAAAAGTAGGATGCCTTAAGTCCATTGACAAACGTAAAGTTAGTTAACTCTTCAAGTGGCACTACACCAAAACGGCCAACTTATCACGGTAAAAAACCTTGACAAGTCAACCTTGTCACGGTCTTTGACCATGATAAGTTTGGGGGTGACAAAGGTATTTGTCACGAACTTGTCACGGTCAAAGACCGTGACAAGTTAGTTAGATTTGTCAAGGACTTGTCACGAACTTTGACCTTAACAAGTTTGTCACGGTCAAAGTCCATGATAGGTACGTGATAAAAACTTAAACTTGTCACGGTTTTTATCGTGAAAAGTCCGTGACAAATTAAAAGTTATCACAGACTTTGACTGTGATAAGTCCGTGACAAATTTACTTTGTCACGGACTTGTCATGGTCAAAGTCCGTGACAAATCTGTGCAGATTTTACACAAAAATTACAATGCAGTATGGCCAATGCCCAACAATATATTTATACCTGTTATAGCAAATTTTAATCTGTCCAAACAACATACATATCAAGCAACATTCAATATTCAATAACCAACACAAATAAATACAAATATCCATAATCAAAACTAAAGCAACATGTAAATATCCATAACAAAAACCAAACCCACATTTGAATATCCATAGCCAAATAAAAAAAATAAAAAATAAAAAATAATATCCAATATTCAAATAAAATAAATACAAATAATGTCATAGAGTAGAGTCTACAAAATATTGGAGGAGGAAGGAAGGCCACATGACATAAGCATTGAGACACCCATCAATTCGTCGAATGACTCATTGTTCTTACAACCACAAAGGTGAATTCTCCTTTCTGGCCAAAACATGCTTGACGCACACCTTTGCCTCAATGTCTTGCAAGGGACGTCCATGAATCAACATACCTGGGAGGGTGCCCGAGTCTCTCAACCCCTCGCTATTGGATCCCCATAAAATAGGTCAATTAAAAACATGCTCGCCCAATCGATTGTTGACATAGGCCATTTGGCGGGGGTCAAGATGGGAAATAAATCATATAAGGGCGGCGAGTCCGTGCATATCAGTGATGAAGCAGTGACATCCTCGTCTACCTCCTTCCCCTTCCCCTTGCCTTCATCGGAGGTGGACTCCCACTGACGCTTCATGAAGGCGTACATATCTAGGATCGTCGCCTCAAACCTTGATAACTTATTGTCATGGGTGTCCACCTTATGAGCCAATCCGGTGTTTCTCATCTCCATCTCGATGATCCTCGACTTCCCCACCCGAGAGCTCACCCCCTAATCCTCCCTTTGCGATCCATCCCGAGCACTTGGCTGAGTGCGTCCATAGCCAAAGATGCTTAATCCGCATCAGTCTGGTTTTCATGCACTTCCTTAAGATTTACTTGAAACGATAAGAAGTACACGACTAGTTAATTAAGTTATTTTTTTTATTATAATGTAATTAATACAATTAAACAATTATAACTTACAATCGTGGATGCGACGCTCGGGGACACCTCCTTATCCTTGCCCTTATCCGTTCGAATTTTGACATAGACATAGAGCCTATGTGTCCTACTCCCAGGGTCATTCCCCATCTCTTGAAATAAAATAATACATAATTAGTAAGTAACGCAAAGTAATGCTATATTAGTATAACATAAAACTAAAATTAAAGAAAAATAAAAACTTAGCATCCTACGCTCCACCTCGGCATAAGACATCCGCCTGGAATAGTGCACGTCCACCTTTTTTACCCGATTTGTCCTACCTAATTGACGAAATGCCAATTACCGCTCATCGATCTCATTGTCGACAAAACTGCCGCCATCGTGACATGGCTGACCGGGTGAAGGGTGTTATTTCGGCCTTCTTAGTGTAGTGTGGCAACCTGAAAAAGCTTAAAAATAACTCTAGTTGATAAGAAGTAAGAGTTAGTTGGATTTGAATGATATGTTCAAGCTATTGTTTAACAGTCTTGGCCACAATCTCCCGAGCTTGAACTGGACTTTTGACACAATCTCTTCCAATTGTTCGTAAAAGGTGATAACCTCAGTGGGTGTCATTAAGCTTTGTATAACCTCAATTGGAGGACTATCGCATACCTCATGAGATGCCTCTCTCAATGGTAAAGCTCTTAAACTTGGAACATATTTAAGAACTGGGGGAGGACAAATGATATTGGAGCATGACTAGCAATTATGGTTTCTTCCATGGGATCCTTTCCCTTTTTAATTATGTCTTCAGCTACCTCATCCTGAGAGGAAAAATTGATTATGGCAATGTAAACGGTCATTGGTATTGTCTTTTCATCTACAATTGAATTTGAAACATGATTGATTGATAGAGATGGAACATCAACTGCTTCATTTGATGGCTCAAGAATTGGGGATGCTGGAGGAGGTGTCCTAGGATATCTAATCGAAATTGGTTCATCTATGTTGACTGAAACACTCGCTGGACCTATAAAAATGAAAAAGGAAATTCGAAGTCAAAATTATTGGTGGTATACCAAAAAATTGATGAATTGCTTCAAGAGTGGTTGGTGCTCAAGTTTCTTGACCCTTATTTTCATATGTTTCTTCTTGCGAATAATGAAGGTGGAAGAAATAGGAATCTCATCAGACCCAGTGTCAACTGATGAAGTGATAACATTATTATCAGAGGAATATCTAGACCTAGTAGGTCTAATAAGAAGAACATCCTCTTCTTCTTACCTAATTTCTCTCAAAAGATCTCTCTCGCCTTCCTTTGTTCAGGGGTTAACTTCCTCTCGAGTGAAGATTCATAATCTCCGAGGAGTGGAGCATCTATAAGAGAATAAAATAGCTAAGCTAAGGCCAAAATAAATAAAATATAATTACAAGAAATACTTAAAGCCCTACCATACAAATAAGGGTTCGAAGGCTCTGTGGCTACTAGCATTGGTTTAAAAAATAACTCAATGTACCTAGTCCATCAATCCTTAAAATCTGGAGTTACCCCAACATTGTAATCAAATTCTATAATGCTAAAAGTGTTTCGAAGTGTATGATACTCAACTATAACTTGTAGAATTACTTCGTATGAAAGTCGAGAAGACCTAGGAACCACATGAGGATTGGATTGGCTCCTCATTAGGACATAAATGGATTGGTAAAAGCTAAGTTTCCTTAAAAATTGGCCAGGTAAATATATTTCCCCATAAGACTTAGAATTGGGGAGCACTACACCAAAACTGGCGATTGGTCACGGCCAAAATCCCTGACCAAACCTGTGGGTCGCGGACTTGGGCCGTGACCATTTCGGGCGTGACCATTTTCGTGGGTCGCGGCCCAAGTCCGTGACCAAAAAATGGTCACGGCCGAGAGGGGTCACGGCAGATGGTCGCGGACTTAGGCCGTGACCCATGCCGTGATGGGTCGCGGCTCTAATCCGTGACCCATAACCGTGACAAATTGGTCGCGGCCAAAGTTCGCGACCCATGTGCGTGACAAAAAAAAATTAGTGTGGTAATTAATATGGTCACGCCAAATATGGAGTGGGTCACGGCCCAAGTCCGCGACCAGCTGGTCGCGGACTTGGGCCGTGACCCACTGGGCGTGACCATTCGCAGGATTTGGTGTAGTGGAGAGTGGGAGGTAAGTTTTTCTAATATAAATCTCTAGGGATCAAGAAGCTCCCCCAACAGAGATCAACCCGTGGTGCAGTACGACGATTCTTGAGAATTGAGACCAACCAAAGTAGTGATCTAATGGGTGCTAATAGAGGTTGCAAATGAATCCTTGGCCTATCAATAGACGGGCTTTGAACATGGTAATAAGAGGTCCGAAGCTTTTATTCATAGGTTTAGAACGATAAGAATCATTGAAATGGATAAATTTATAATCATACTTGATATGGATAATATATGGAAAATATGCATGAAGCCTCATTTGAAGAACCCACAGTGGCCCATCCCATCTGACATTGAAGGGGTCCTCAGTAAGATCAAAGTAGCTCTTGTAAAGTGAGCCCAAAAAATAGGTAGAAAAAGCAACCTCCTCACCTTTTATAAGATTGGAAGCCAAAAAAGAGTGTTATAATCTTACTCTTTGGGATTTGACACAGAATACATGTTTTGACAACAAACACAGGAGAAAAAAACATTCCTTGTTAGTTACACTTGGAGAGATTTTCATATATGCATGCATGAATGTAGAGTAGGAAAAATCAATATTTTTTCGCTTCATTGCCCATGTGGTCTAAACTGATGGCGTGAATGGGTGAACTTTTTCTCTTAGAGATTTGATCCCAGCCAATTGAAAAATGTCGAAAATAGTAGGAATTATCATTCCAAAATTGAATTCTAAGCAATTGAAGCCTGAATTCCAAAAGAAAATATCATTTGGAATGATAAATGGGTTAATCTCAATGTCCAATAAACTGAGTTTAGCAAAATCAAAGATGTTGGATTGCTCCATGTCTGAGCCTTTAAGGGCCACTATCCCAGCCAACCACTTGGTCCAGTCATCATCTAGAGTTTTGGACCAAACTCGAAACTTGAATGTAGAGGGAACTTTGAGTTGAGAAAGTATTTGTACAAGAAGGTTATGGTCCCCAAACTTGTGGTAATATAAAAACATAGGCATTGGAAGCTCCTGTGTAAAATAGGGACCCACAGTAGTAAGTGGTATCCCACATGAAGATTTAATGGGATAAACTATGATTCCGATGAAAATAAAAGTGTCAACTGAAAATCGATTAGCGATTTCGTTGAATGAAAGGTACTTAATGACCTCTATAGAGATAAACACCATTGATGGCAAAATCTTGGAGAAAAATAAAGTATATTTGTGACCATCTTGGCGCGACGTTCGAGGGGGGAGGAGGGGGAGGAGGAGGATCCCTCGAGAAAGAATTGCGCCGCGGTCTCACACCCCTCTTCGAAAAGTGCTTGGATCGTCGTCGGTGTGGGGTGAATGTAAAGCGATGGAGTCTCCAGCCTATTTTGTAAAAAACAGGCAAAAGAACATGTTGTTACTTCGAGAGAGAGACTTCAAGGGCAAAACTTATGCATACGAAACCAATAGATCGGAGGTCCGGGGGCTAAGTTACAAAATGATAAGGTGTTAGGCACCCATCCCACCCTTTCGACCTCTCATGGGAAAATGTTAATATTTTATTTTTCCCCGTGAAGTGTGTGTACGTGTTTATGTAATGGAGATTGGAATCTTTCGACCCGTACCATGGAAAAGATAGGGTGAGGTCATCCATAGGAATATTCCCAAAATAATAATAAATGTAGAAGATATAATATGAGCCTTTATCGTGATATTGATCGTTATTGGGAAATGACAATATATGTTGGATGAAACGCAAAGAAGCATGATATATGTATATATATGATAATTATGAAAATGAGGGATTTTGATAAATTTGGAAAATAAGAGAAATTGAAAATTTTGGAAAATTGGACTCGAGTCTCGGATTTTAATCTGAGATGCCTACGTAGCCTGTAAAGGCATCAAAGTTCACATAGTTCGAATGTAGAATAGGGGTGGGGTTTATCCCATAGATTCGAACAAAATTTTATTATGTGTGTACATGTAGAAAATGTGTTTTTGGTTTTGGAAAAAGTTTGATGGATAATTCCGTTCGGAATTTAAGAGTGTAACTCTCTTTTAATTTTTTTGGGTTTTTTAGGGAAAATAAAGTATGTACAATATACTAATAAAAGCGTAGATGTTAATATGTATGAACTAAAGTAAAACTAGATTATGAATCTAATGTAACTTATGCAAAAACAAGAGATTAAAAGAGAGGGAGAGTGAATTGGACCTTCCCTTGGTGCTTGATCTTTGATCTTGGATGAACTCCTTTGAATGTTGATGAATGTTGATGAGAGATAAGGATATTTTCCAAATTGGGTGTGAAAAAGATGGGTATTTAGGCTTGAATGGAACTTCTCATATGGAACTTCGCTGATTTCGAGAGAATGTTGTTGAGATCACTGATGCTGATGGATTTCTTCCCTGTCTTGGGAGTGAGGTCACAGACTATATTTATAGGGCCAAGGGAGGTGCCGATCGACCTACCCCATACACTGTGTTGATTGGCAGGGTTCAGGACCTGCCAATTTGGCAGTCTCGTGCAATTTTTTTGGAAAAATGGTCGTAACGCACAAACTGTTGATCCAAATAGTGCATGGGGTGTATCGTTAGAATGTTACTTCAGATACTTTTGAGAGTCCTTTGGGACGCTCCCGGGTCCGGGAGTTACTTTGGGTCAAATATGGCTCGGAAGCACACGTCGATATTTTGGATGGGAGATCATCGGACGAAAATGGATCGTTCGTCCATATGGTAAGTCAGAATCGAGCACGGGGCAGACCATCGAAAAGGTTAGGAGATGTACTTCAACATTCCAAAGAGTTTCGCTTGGTTCGAAAAGTTGATATTGGTCAACTGGGGACCGAAAGCGTCCTGTGACCTCTCGGAGTAAAATTGATCGTTCGTCCGTACCGTAGATCAGAATCACGCATGGGGCAGATCCTTAGAAAGGGTATACAGTGGCCTTTAAAGATTCATTCATTCTCGGTCGAGCTAGAGAGTTGAATTTGGTCAAACAGAGTCCGAGAGAGCGCGGTGGCCTCTGGATCAATTTTTGAGGGAAAATTGATCGTTCGTCTGAACTGTTATGTTATTTCGCACATAGGGTGGACCGTTGGAAAGGGGTTTTAGTTCCCTTCGAATATTAAAAGAGATTTCACTCTGATGGTGAAGTTGATTGGGGTCAACTCAGGGACCGAGAGCGCCCGATGGACTTTGAATCAGTTTTCAATAGTAAAATAGTTCATTCGTCCGAACCGTTATGCCGATTAACGCATGGGGTGGACCGTTGTAAAGATTATTCGGAGCCCTTCAAAGATTTAAAGAGCTCTCGCTCTGACTATAGAGTTGATCGGAGTCAAATGGGGCATGGGGGTGCCCAATGGCCTCTAGATTGGTACTCGGCATGAGACCTAAGTTTGCGGTGGAAAGGGGAAGTGCTTGGCATCTAAGGAGAGACTTAGGTGGTCCTAGAATGTGGTGTCTATAGAGCCCCTCGACGGGTGAGCTTGGAATAAGCGATGGCCATCAAATAGACACCACTTGATGAAGGGAGGTCAGATATGTGGACCTAAGGTATGTGTATGACCAATTCAGAGGGTCGAGGTCAATTCTGATCTAACTGAGGTGACTATCCAGGACCGATGTCAATTCTGACCTAATTGAGGTGACGATCTAGGACTAAGATTAATTCTAACCTAGAAGAGGTGACGATCCAGGATCGAGGTCAATTCTGACCTAACTGAGGTGACGACCGAGGATCGAGGTCAATTCTGACCTAACTGAGGTGAAGATCCAAGATCGAGGTTAATTTTAACCTAAAAGAGGTGCGAGCAAGGACCGAAGTTAATTCTGACCTAACTAAGGTGACGATCCAAGACCGAAGTCAATTCTGACCTAAAAGAGGTGACGATCGATGACCAAGGTCAATTCTGACCTAACTAAGGTGACGATCCAAGAATAAGGTCAATTCTAACCTAAAAAAGGTGATGACCGAGGACCAAGGTCAATTCTGACCTAACTGGGGTGATGATCCAAGAACGAGATCAATTCTGACCTAAAAGAGGTGACGATCAAGGACCGAGATCAATTTTGACCTAACTGAGGTGACGATCTAAAATCGAGATCAGTTTTGACCTAACAGAGGTGACGATCGAGGTCAATTCTGACCTAATTGAGGTGCTGATCTAAGACCGAGGTTAATTCTGACCTAAAAGAGGTGATGATCGAGGACCGAGGTCAATTCTGACCTAACTGAGGTGACGATCCAAGACCGAGGTCAATTCTGACCTAAAAGAGGTGACGATCGAGGATCGAGGTCAATTCTGACCTAACTGAGGCAAGAATCCAAGAACGAGATCAATTTTGACCTAAAAGAGGTGTATTTTTCCTTAGGGAAATTTGGGGACTCCACTGGAGATGATTTGTTCTTCTTTGGATATTGAGAAAGAGTGAATGATCTGAGGATTTGTAGCTGGGGAAAATTTGGAGCATCTTTTTGAGATGTTGTTAGGGAGAATGATTCTTTGTAATTCTGCTGGGGGTGCAAAAAAAATTTTCCTTAGTGAACAAGGTGCTAGAATGGATTTGGCAATTTTAAGAATTTTTCGGGAATTATTAGGGATTTTTTGGTATTTTTGTACAAAATTTTAAAGGGTGTGTCGATCGGCACAGATGGAGGTGTGCCAATAATCATTGGCACGGTATTCTGGGTTACCTCGAATAGGTGAAGGGTCAGTGCTGATCGATGGGTAGAGGGGACTGTCGATCGGCATGACTCTTAGCCTCCTATAAAAAAGGGGGGTTCCTCATTTTGCACTGCTTTCTGACTTCTTTCCTTCTGCTATAATCTTCTGCAAATCGTCCGAACATCTGAAATGGCTGACTTCTCAAGCAGTTCAACCCATATGGCATGGCTTAATGACGACGACTGGGCAGGGTTAGAGTGGAGGGTTAGGGTGCCCCTCGCATTGGGTAGCGAGAACTCTTTTGACTCGTTTGTACCAGTGGTGGATGATCAGACTCTTCTGCATGAGCCTTCGCATCATCGCTCTTCTAGGGTGGTGAACCCTGGTGGCTATGTAAGTATTACATGACTGTTACTATTCCTTTCTTCTTTTCTTGACGATATTGCTTTATTTCTTGAATCTGACAAGCATTTTCTTCATTTCTTGACAATCTGATGTCTCCATGTCGACTATTCGTGCCTGTGGTACGATAGGGCTTAAGGACATTTGGGAGCACCTTCCTCTTGTGGTACGCTAGATGGTGTCCTCTGCTAGTTTTGGGAGGCTGGCATCTGCTTTAGATGAGACTCCCCGCTCCATTACAATTTTATGTGCTTGGGAGATAGGTGATGGGACACTACCCAAACCTTCCATTTTGGGTTCGGGGAGATGGCGGTGAATTCCATTGATGTGCAGCAATTACTGGGGTTGGACTACGAGGGTGCCCATATTGAGGTGGACTGGACGTTGAGGGTGACGCCGGAGGCGGTGATGACGGCTTTAGATGATCTGTACAAAGTGGTTTTCGGAGACTCTCTCCGCTTGTCTTCTTTAAATGAGATTTTATTTAGGAGGAGGGTCGATGAGAACGATGGGCAATAGGTGCATTAGATAGACCGCTTATTTATCTTATTGGTGTTGGGAGGTTTTCTGTTGGCAACGAGTGGCGACGTCCTCCACTTGTGGTTTTTGCCATTTCTGAGGGTGTTTTTAAACATTCGCTTCTATGATTAGGGGAGCCCGGCTTTGGTGACCCTTCATTATTCTTTGGATGCATTCAGCCGGTGCTGCTGGCTGACTTTTACTGGGGCCACGAATCTTTTGGAGGTATTCTTTATTTTGTGCATTTTCTTTTATGCATTCGCATTTTCCATTCATGCACTTCTTTTTTATTTCTTGAATACCGATCCTTGTCCTTTACAGACGTGATTCTATGAGGTGATTGGGTTGAACACCCAACTGATTTCTTTAAAGTATGACTCTGCGGGGGACTTCTACCGGATGTTTCAATGGTGGAGGTGTAATCGGCAATCAAAGAAGACCCTTTATCTGGAGACGGTGCGTCAGGTCCTAAATGGCCTGACGAGCGAGCAGGTAATCATTATTTTGTCTTGAGACTGTTCTTTTCCTTTGATGATCTTTTATTGATACTAATCCTTCGCTTTTGCCGGGGATTTGTAGGTGACCTTTTATCGTTGGGAGATGGCCATTCAGCACACCGGGGTGACTGGGGGACATGCACAAATGCGGTGCCTACTGGAACATGAGTTTGGATACTCCTGGTATCTTGGGGAGATGGTAATTCGACAGATCGTGGAGTATGGAGTTGTGGTGCCATCGGCGAAGCCCCCTATGTTCATGAGGCGCGTGCAGAAGATGTATGAGGATGCCCAGGTGGCTGCGATGATGGGAGAGCCATACTCTTTATACACCTACATAGCGGTGATGTACGACTATTTGGACTTCGTCTCGAGTTGACTAATGCCCCTAGTATATATGATGTGATTCCTCTCCCTAGGGCGAGCTCGAGTTGGCAGGTGGGGTCCTCTCATAACGCAGGTGGTTCGGCTATGTCTGCAGCATCAGTGATGACGTCAGGGCCTTTTTTTGTGCGACTGCATTCCCCTAGTTACAACCTTCGACGAGCTGATGGGGGGTCAGTGCGTTTACAACATCATCCTCATGGGATAGTCCCGGAGGAGTTGGGCCTAACAGAGGAGGTCCTTTGGCCCACGGTATGTCTTTTTTTATTTATTCGATTTCTTTCTCTTTCCTCATGCTTGAATGATTTGATCTTTTCCATTCTTCCTCGCAGTATATCGGTGTTTCGACCACTTGGCTGAAGGACATTAGGGATTGGACATCTTCGACGACTGCTCATATTCATGAGGTGGTTCCGATTCCTTCTTGCTTAGTGTCGTCTGCCTTGTCCGTGTGACACCCGCCTAATAAAATACCGGGTGATCAGTCCTATACCAAATTAAAACAGGAATCCCAGTTGGATCATCCTTAGCATCACTGTCGAAAACTTTTTAAAACTTACTAACCACCTAGTATTACAAAGACTGGTGCCAATTTTAAACTTTTTTATTTAAATCAAAACTGTACATGCGGAATAAAAATATAAACCATTCACACAACTGAATGAAAATAAACTGAAACATATATACACAACTTGCCGAATAAATCACCGGCCACCAAATAAATAATTCAAATACAATTTTTCAACACCTGAATAAATTACACCTGAAAACTGTACCGAGAAGTCTGGGCTACAAGCCCCAAATAAAACTGAAACTGATACAAGATTTCCTACTCTAGGAATGAATGAATGATGCGTCTAATCCAAACTCCTGCTAGCATCCACATATGCCGCAGCTCCGTGTCCCTGGAATAGAATATCAATCCTGGCGTCCCTGTGGTTGGACACCTAAACGGTTTTGAAAATAGTTTTATAGCAAGGGTTAGAACCCAAAACATTTTGAAAATATTTAGCAAGTGAATTAACTGCAGTAATTTAAAATGCATGAATGCGCTTCATATTTAAGTTAGTGTCGCACTCCCTTGTGGACATTCTCACCCCTCCACTATTGTGCACACCTACCGGTTACCTTAACCCCACCTAGTTGTACTACCCCGTCCAACTAGTCCTGGTATAACCTTCCCTTGCCATACTACTCTAACCCGAGTATAATAATTATTGAATTATAAGTTATTTCACAATTAACTTAATTAATTCCTCTTAAATAGCAGCATATAACCGTGTCACAAGTTATATAAAGTAAATACATCACACACTGTATTATTCCCACAAATGATTAACTTAATTAATTTCTCATTAATTAACAACATGTAACTGTAACCCGAGTTATATAAGGTAAATACATCACGCACTGTATTATCACCTACATATAATATTTACTACCATATTATACGTACCTTTACTAACATCCACACATATATCATACGCGTATCCATCCTTCCGAGTATACCCTCACCGGATGATTCCCTCTAGAATGCTATCTCACTAGGTGTGCTCACAAAACCTAGTTTCCCCAAGTTAGAATCGCTCACCAACTTGGACCAAAATATACGAAATGGAGGCGGTCATTTTCCTTCCCTGAAAATGAGATAAATCCCTCACCCATATATACCGGACGCTATGACCTGGGGATATACTCGCCCTACTCCTCAAGCTAGGGGATTCATCCACATCGCGCAACCTCCCTTGATAGCATTAGAGTATATAAATTTAATAAATATCTAGTCACTGATATTTAGTATCACGCAAAATAAATACACGTATATATATACTATCACGACACCGTATATATATAATATAAACTCCGGCTTTACCGTATACTCAAAATCCCGTACACTGCCTGTAATTTCCTGAGTCTATGGTCCGACTCAATGTAATTAATTTTCTCACTTAATAATTTATCCTCTTCCCGAGTCTATGGTCTGACTCTAATATAATTAATTCACACCTCAATTAATATAATACTTTCCCCAAGTCTATCGCCCGACTCTAATTAAATTAATTAACACTCATATTAATTTAATACCAATCCGAGTCTGTGGTTCGACTCTAATACAATTAATTTACACTTAAATTAATTAACCCAAATTCTGAGTCTGTGGTCCGACTCTAATATAATTAATTATCACATTAATTAATAAGTACCCCTTCACGAGTCTACAATCCGATTATGATAAAACTAATTATCCCATCCATTAGTTTAATCCTACCCGAGTCTACAAACCGACTCTAATCAAATTAATTAACACCCTTATTAATTTAATCCTACCCGAGTCTACAAACCGACTCTAATTAAATTAATTAATACACTCTTATTATTTTAATATTTCCCGAGTCTATGTTCCGACTCCAAATTAATTATTCTCTCTTAATAATTAATTTAATACTTTGGTGTCACATAACCAACATACCCGGACTCACTCACTTGGTCCATTTTTACATCTCATAAATTCCTTTTCCACATTTTTCGCCCACAATGTGTCGCACATTTATTTCCATAATTTCCCAATTATATTTACCTATAATTACCAACATACTCGGACTCGCCCACTTGGTCCATAATTCAATATTCACCCGAGTCTATATTCCGACTCAAAATTATTTAGTTTATCTCCAAACTTAATTCACTACCTTGGGGTCGCATGACCAATATACCCGGATTCACTCCCTTGATCCGTACCTCACTATTTTTAGAATAAAATCTCTCACATTCATCCATTAAGTGTCCCACATAAATTAATCCTAGTCCCAATTATTTTCTCCCATAATGGCTAGGAATATTTGTTTCACAATGATCTAGCACTTATTAATGTATGAAACTTAACTTTTAATAATTTTCCTTTTATATAATAATTTGGCCGAACTGCCCAGAATTTCCTATCATCGATCGATCGATGCCCCGATCGATCGATCGACCCCTTCGTTACAGCTCTTCTTCCCCCTGTTTTCCACCATTAACGAATTTCAAGGTTTTTAAACCATAATTTAAACCTCTAATTACATAATCCCATCATCTACACATGGTTAATCCACATCCTATTCCTCATAGAAACCATTAAGATGATCAACTTCTCTAATTATCTCATAATTTTCGAAATGGGTCTTACTCCATAAAATTCAATTATCTGTTTTAAATCCCAATTTCCAGATTCAATTCCCCCTCTTTTATGTTCTGGATTTCTCATTCAAATCATATATACACATTCAGATATAAATCACTCATCTAAATCTTACTTTGAATCTCATTCAAGTGTTTCAAAAACGAAAATCCCATTTTGTGCCCATTTACACCCAAAAATGAATTTTCATACACACATCACTATGATATGAATTGATTATCATGCTTTAAGAATCAAAACAGTTAACCACTTGCCTGGAATTGTTCGTAGGGTCTGATCCGTCGTCGACATCCCTTAATTTGGCTCCAATAACCTCCAATTTGCCTTTTGATTGTTTTCCCCCAATCTCCCTCTCAAACCCTAGGTTAGAATAATGTTGGCTGCTCATTTTCCTTTTCTTGGGTATAGTTTTAAAAACACAAATCCCGTTTTTTGCCTAATGGGCTAAATTAAAGTGGTCCAACTCACCCTGTGTGGGCCCGACTATGCCCAAAAATACCCCGAGACCCAATTACTACCCCCGGGTACTCTTTTCTGACTATCTCGACCCGTCCGGACTCAACCGCGCAGTCAGAATTGACATCCGAATTAATTTATAAAAATCCTTATCTCACACCTCATTAAGTCTATACCGACTCCCTGCTGGGATAAGTGCATACCCCGTCATTAATACCCGAAATGACGTAATTAAATTATTACTATTCACTTAGTAAATAAATTTTCCCAAACATTAACCATTCACTTCCCGATTAATATTTAAATAAATATATTGTAATAATTAATTCAATTAAAATTACAACACACCAGTAATTAAAAATCCCGAATTAATTAATTATTAAATGCACAAAAATACGGGGTGTTACAGTCCGGGGAAGGGTCGAGCTCTGGAAGTGGTGGCACATCGTCTTGCCGCGGGGGAAGAGGGTGCGCCGCAGGGATGGGGGATCATAGAGAGAGAAAGAAGAGAGAGAAGAAAGAGATAGAGAGAGAAATAAAATAAAAATTGGGTTCGGGTTGAGTCCCGTTGTTTTTCTGCTTTTTCTTTTCCTGCAAAATAACAATGTAATACAGAAAAATATGTGCAAATAAAGAATGAAGTTTTTGTTAATTTTCTTTGTTTAGTGATTAATGCACATGCTCTTTTTATTTTCCTGCTGAAACCGTAAAAAGGATTTGAAAATTGATTTTATTAGGATTTTATTTATTAGTAAAAGCATAAGTATAAAAGAAATTCAGAATTTCCTTAAGGTAAAAAATTATTTTTGTTGGTTTTTTTATTTTGACAAAAAAGGAAGAAGGGAATTTTCCCAGAATAGGGGGTTACCGATCGACATGACCGTTGTCCTGCTTATCGGCATATCGGTCCAGTCCAATCAAATCAAGGCTTTGATTGCACTTTCTTCAATTGCTTGGTACTTGGCGGGGCAAGTTTTACTTTAATTTCTGAAGGCTTTCTTGTCCTTGCTTGAGAGTTTTCAAATATAAATAGGAGTGTGAATGGGACTTTCCTCCTCACACTTTCATTTTATTTATTTTTCACATTCTTACTTGCTTATTATCTCTTTGTTTTGCAATATGACTCTCCCTGGTAGCATTGAGTTCGCCAACTACCTCAAAGCCTTGGAAGCAATGTTTTCTTACAATGTTGATTATGATGCCTTCCACATGCAGCGAGTCTCTTTGTGGCAAAACCGACCCATTAAGTTGAACATGCTGATGGCTTCTGTCGAGTTTTAGTATCCTGAGGATCATGTCTTCCGCTTCGGATTAGATGAGATTTATCCTACCTATGAGGAATTTTCAGCTATGCTGGGGATAAATCCTAGTGTTACTGTGACTTTGCCTGAATTTTCCCGTTCTCACAGGGAATTGCTAGCTGGACTTTTTCATATTTAGCCTTTGGCGGCCAGGCCATTAGTTACGAGGGGAATGATTTCCCTTTCGGCAGCATTACAGTCCGTGCATTCGCAGGACGTGGGTGATGCTGGATATGCCAGGGCCATTATTCTGGGCCTTATTTCAAAAGTTTTGTTGGTGATTGAGGAGACGCTAGTGGACCCCCAACTGACTGCTGTCGTTTCTTGGATGTCATACCGTCACAATCTTACGACGATGATACTGGCGAAGACCTTGAATGGCCTGGATGCCTGGCGGGAGAGTCGTTCTGACTTTCTGAGAGGGAGCCCTGTGATGTTGTTTATGTGGTTATCTGAGAGATTCTGCATGGTGGTGACACCTGAGTATCCCTTACCGACAATTCCAAACTTCTTCTCGCGCTATTTCATTAGCGTAGGCCTGAACATTGAGAGTTGGGAGAACTAGTTTGTAGAGCATGGAGCATTAGGCTTGCGCTGGTTTGTGCCATAGTGGGGAGAACTGTTGCCCATTTTGGAGCTTGGAGAGTATCAGTATGTCCAACTGGCTGGCCTCAAGCAGACCTCTTTCTACTTTTCTTGGCAGTTTCTGGGTCAATATGGTTGGGAGCAAATTGTGCCATCGCGGACACTCGATTTCTTTCCAGTTGAGGACTTGACGGAGCGTATGCGCATGCATCTGGGCTCTTTATGGGCGAATTGACGTCCGTTGACTCGTCCCTCTTAATCTGTTGGGAGAGTTTGACATGTCTCAGGGGACTATATGAAATGGTTGTGGAGGAGAGTGGTCACCAAGATGTTATATGTGGAGACCAATCAAAGGTGGCTTGCCTTCTTTGATACTTTTGAGGGAGGTATTGTGGTTTTTCCGAGGCTAGTACGGGCTTATAGCTCAATTGAGTTTTAGTGGCCTTCCCTCCAGTCAGGGGAGGCTTGGGGACCCCAGGATGTGGGAGATGGAGGCAGTTCTTTTGGCAGCTATGGGTAGACTTTGTGAAGCTTTTTGTATGGTGTTTGGTTTTGTTCGTGGTTATCTGTATTGTGTGGCTTGTTTAGGAGTAGTGGGGGTTTATTTTTAGGAAAGTAGGTGTTGGATGGAAAGGGAAGTCATTTGACTCCTTACGCCTATGTGATTGTGTCGAAATTTCAAATAATGAAATAAATAAGTTTTTGATCATCTAGTTGTGCCACTTGATGATTTTTCATTTTGAACTATCTATACTCATCGCTAAGGCATACATAATCCTTTTGTTCACGTACATGTTAAAATGAACTGTCGTTCTTGGGGATTAAAAAAGGATACTATTTTTTAAAAAGAAGTGGGACGCGCTCATGTGAAGGGATGAGCTACATACGTACCTCTGAGGGTCTTGAAAAATGTTGAAATTCATTTTTGAAAATGTTTTTAGAGGATCAGGCCCACGGAGTTTTGGGTAGGGAAAATGAGGAGATTTTTTTTAAGAATGAAAGGGAGATGAGAAAAGTCGTAGCACGCTGAGATTTTGGACTAGGGGTAGAATTTCTTGAGACGGTCCAGGTTGACTGGACACGTCATTTCTTCTCTATTAAGGTCGGTAAGCATAGCGATGCCGCCTGACATGATCTTTTTTACTATGTATGGGCCGCTCTAATTGGGCTTAAATTTTCCTATGGGGTTCCAGATGGGATCTATTATTTCTTTGAGGGCTGAGTTTCCTTCTCGAACACCGCGGTCCTTTACTCTTTTATTGAATAATCGCATTATACATCGATGGTACCCTTGTATGTGATATAAAGCTTTCAATCTCCTTTCGTCCAAGAGGGACAGCTCGTCAAGACGACTTTGGTGTCAGTCTTCCTCGTTGACTTTGCTTTCGAGCATGATGCGTAGCGAAGGGATTTATATCTCCATGTGTAGGACTGCTTCCATGTCATAGACTAGAGAGTAAGGGGTAGCCACAGTATAGGTTCGTACTGAAGTACGGTAGCCCCAGAGGGTGTAAGGGATCGTGTCAGCCCAATCTTGATAACTCTCGATCATCTTACTGATGATAGTTTTGAGGTTCTTATTGGCTGCCTCAATCTCCCCGTTTGTTTAAGGTCGGTATAGAGAGGATTTGTGTCTTTGAATTCCATACTCGTCGACTACTTTCGTAACTTCTTCTTCAAAGTGTAGCCCGCTGTCTAATACCATCTCGTGTGGTACCCATATCGGTAGATGATGTTTTTCTTGATGAATTTCGCCACTTTCTTGGCATTCAGAACTGCGTATGCCTCGACTTCAACCCATTTAGTGAAGTAGTCAATAACGACTAGGATGAACTCATGCCCATTGGATGCTTTCGGTGTAACTTTCCCTATGATGTCGATTCCCCATGTGGAAAACGGCCAGGGAGAGGTCATGTTGTACGATTCTCACGGAGGCAAGTGTTGTAGGTTAGAAAATTATTGGCATTTGAGGCATCTTTGAATGTAGGTTATGCAGTCCTGAACCATGGTAGTCCAGTAGTAGCCTTGTTGAATGATCTTTTTGGCTAGCATATGGCCGTTCATGTGGGGTCCGCATTCCCCTTTGTGGATTTTCTCCATCATTTCTTCAATGTCAGTCCCTGCGATGCAGTGTAAATAGGTTCCATCGAAGTTTCTGTTAAACAATGCTTTATCACAGATAATGTACTGGGCGGCCAGTCTATGGAGAGTTGCTCGGTCTTTCTTGTCAGATCCTTGGGGATACCTACCGGTTTGAGGAGGCGCTAAATATTATAGTACCAGTAATCGACTATTTTGGGTTCTTCCTCCGTGCTGAGCTCGATGTGGTAGCAGTGGGTTGGTTTATCTTATTTCTGGACAATGAAAGGGGTCGTGGTTATTCCTTCGGGCATGTCAATTATGGAGGCTAAGGTGGAAAGGGCATTAGCTAGGTTGTTATTTTCTCGAGGTAGGCAGTGGAAGGTGATTTCTTAGAATTGGGACGCTAGTTCTTCAAGGTGGGCATGGAAGGGTAAGAGTTTCTCGTCCTCTACTTTCTATTTCCTGATTACTTGACCGATGATGAGAGATGAATCCCCGTACATATCGAGGTATCGAATTCCTTTCTCGAGGGCAACTTTGAGGCTCAACGTGAATGCCTCATATTCAGTCACGTTGTTAGTGTGGGGAAATCCAATTTGATGGCAATGGGAGTGTGGGAGTCATCATAGGCAATTATGAGGATTCCAATGCCATATCCTTTTTTGCTGAGAGCACCGTCAAAGAACATTTGCCATCGAAGATCTTCTTGGGAGGCGTAAAGGATATTCTCGTCTGGGAATTCAAAAATCCAAACATCGGTTTCTTCCTTAGGGTAGTCAGCAAGGTAGTCAGAGATGGCTCTTCCTTTTATGGATTTCTGTGTGACATAAGTTATATCAAACTCAATTGGATAGGGCATGCTTCTCGAGTAGGTACTTGATGGGATCTATTCGGGATACGGGTCTGATGGGGGAAAGCGAGCATGTAGTACTGTAAATTTTAGGTAACCCAGACAAGAGCAACACATGCTTTTTCCAAGGCGATGTAGTTAACTTCGTAACCTGCCAATTTTCGACTGGCATAGTAGATGGCTTTCTATTTGTGGGTTTCTTTAAGGTGTTGGGATAGCAAAGCCCCGACTGCAGTATTGATCACGGTTAGGTATAGGAGTAAGGGGAGACCAGGATGCGGTGGCATGATCACCGGAGGTCGGGTTAGGTATAACTTAATTTGGTTGAAGGCTTCTTGGCAAGATTCGTTCTAAACTTTGGTTGAATCCTTTTGGAGGAGTTTGAAGATGGGTTCACAGATGGAAGTCAATTAGGTGATAAATCGACTAATATACTCTAATTTCCCAAGGAATCCTCAGACTTCTTTCTCCGTTCGAAGAGGTGGCATCTCAAGTATGGCTTTCAAGTTAGCAGGATCTACTTCTATCTCTTTCTCACTGACCATGAATCCCAAGAGTTTTCCTTTGGTAACGTCGAAGACACATTTCTATTGGCTAAGCTGCATTTGGTATTGTGGCAGTCATTCAAATAATTTTTGAAGAGCGAGAACATGACCTTCTCTAGTATTGGACTTGATAATCATGTCATTTACATAAACCTCAACTTCCTTGTATATCAGATCATACAGAATGGTTGTGGCAACCCTTTGATAGGTAGCCCTTTCATTTTTGAGATCAAATAGCATGACAGTGTAGCAAAAGGTTCCCCAAGGGTTGATGAATACGGTTTTCTCTTGATGATCAGGGTGCATCTTGATCTGGTTATATTCGACAAACCCATCAACATATGACTTGAGAGCATGAGCCGTATTGTCCATAATCATATCAATGTTGGAGAGCGGGTAATCATCATTCGGAGAGGCCCGTTCAAGTCTCGATAGTCGACACTCATGCAGACCTTCCCTCCTAATTTCGGCACGGGTATGATTTTGGCTAACCATGTGGGATATTCAATTACTCGAATGAGGCCCATGTTCAATCGCTTGAGTAATTTTTCTTTCACTTTGAGTGACCATTTAGTGCGGAGCTTTCGCAGCTTTTATTTGACTGGTTTACATTCCGAGAAAATTAGAATCTCATACCGTGCTATCTCAGGGTCAATTTCGGGCATATCATCGTAGGACCATGCGAAGACATCCATGAATTCCTTAATTAGTTATTCGATTTATGTGCGCTCTTGCTCATCAAGGGTAGCCCTATCCTAATCTTGTGCATTTGGCTACTAGAAATGAGGTTAATAATAATAGTTTCATCGTCATTAACTTGAACGCGGTTATGTTGTTTGTTATTAACCTTATTTAAACCAGTTATGGATTATTCTTTTGCAAAGTCATCATCATCATCAAGAGTTTGATTAGAATCAAGGAAATTAATGTAAGGCACAACAAGATACTCAAAATCTTAGTTTATTTCATTAATAGGAAAAACAACATTGAGAACCTCATCATAGGAGGTCTCGATTACATCAGAGTTAGAGAAAATAACAAAAGGGGAAAGAGGATAAACATTGGGGTTAGGATGAACATTAGCATGTGTCACATATTTCAGTATGCCAGTTGAGAAGAGGAGCATTAACATCTTTGATGAGGTAGGATGGATAGGATGATGTAGTCCCTGAGTGGATCATACAGAGTGCCAACCCCCGTATCTGCAAGTTGAAAGAATTCTCGAACTCACTGCCCTCAGAATCCTTGATATCAGCCATGGTCTTTTTAGTGAGTGGTTGTACATAGTGCTAGGAACTTTTGGCCCTCGAGTAGCTGTCTTGAAAAAATATCTTCATTCCTGGTTTCATCCTCTTGTCTACAAGGTCATACTAAGATTCAAGGAAGCTGCAGAAGGGGAAATCTTCACCCTTTCTGATGAATCTTCCATTTAGGGAATCTCCCGGGATAGTTTTGGTGCATTCTATCTTTCTCTTCAGTTGAGGCTGACGGATCAATCTAAGTTCTTCGTCTGATGGTTTATAGCCCAAGCCATAAGGAGGAAATGCCTTCTTTAGCACAATAGGTTCAATTATCCCTTATTATCTTTGACCTAGGCCCAGTTCGGGCATGAAGTGCGTGTTCTTTAACATTTGGATTACATTGACATTTCTATGGGGATCATATTCTGGACAAACCCTGTCTTTGAAGTCGTCCCCTGCTGGGAGTAGGAGTGGTTCGACTTGGAAGCCTGATAGCAGCGTATCGTTCACCCCGTGTTGTATCTCAAGTACCGGATTACTGGTGCGTGCATTATCGGTGTTGTCACTGTCTCCCAAGATGATGATAACTTATCCATCGGCATAGAATTTCAATTTTTGATGAAATGAAGAAGACACCCCTTTGATACTGTGGAGCCACGATCGTCCGAGCAGTAGATTGAAACAAGTTGGGATGTCGATGAATTGGAATTCAACAACAGGATTTATAGGGCCAACCCCTATTGCAAGCTTGATAGATCCTATTACTTTACGACGGGTGTTATCATAGGCACGTACGATACTAGAAGTTGGAGCGAGATCGCTCACCTTCAATCCCAGATAACTAAGGGTTCTTAACAAATAAACATTCAGAGATGATCCGTTATCGATGAGAGAGAGGGGAATGGTTTTCTCCATAACTTCAACAGAGATCGTAAGAGAATGTTGTGGTTGGGACTAGTCTTGGGTATTTCTTCTTCGGAGAAGGAGATCATTCAAGTAGAAGTCAGGGATCCAACTAGGTTCACTGCTTCTTCTAGTGTGGTAAAGGGAGGAACTGTGGGTCCTGTGAGCAGCTTGATTAGGGAATTTCAGTGTCGTTGGGAAGATAATGAAAAGTCCTCATAGAGTGATGTTATCTTGATGTTTCTTCAGTTGATCAAGGACATTACTTTCTTCAAGATTCATTTATGGCATAGGGAGATTCTTAACACCTTTCCCTTTATCACTTACTGATGGTTATAAGTTTGGGTTCTGGTAATGTCTCCCCGACCTGGTCATGTGGTTCACGGAAGAGGGAAAAAATAAAAACTCTGTTTCTTCATCGATATCGAGTTGCTTAGCTACCTGGTTGATCTCTTCTATCAGCTCTTCGAATGATATCATTCTGCATAAGTTGGCTATCAGACTACTCTTTCCTGAGTCTGGCTCTCCATCAGAATCTTCGGAATCGTACCCTCATTCGGTGGCAACGATATTATCTTTCCATATAAAGTCGATACACTCTACAACTTCTATGGCCTCTTCATACAATTATTCCCATTCGAAAGGTAAATACTGAAGGGACCAAGTGCCCTTATAATTTTAAAGCATCGAGCAACTCGAATATGCTACAAATATTACCAGTATGTCGAAACAAGTTTGCCATGATCTGGACCAGGTCATCTAGACTGACTTCGTTGGCTGGCACCACCCAGTTGTCTTACTCTCGATCCTATTTTCGAGCTTCTAAGAATAACCCATTGAATCTCTGATAGTCGATGGTCATCTGGGAGGGAAATTTTAGCTCGAACCCTAGGAGTTGGTTCAACACTTCTGATAATTCCATATCTTTACCTCCAAAACGGGTAGGGACTATAATGCATGCTTTGGTGATGAGTGATAAGGTTTGATCGACAAAGATGGTAGGGTGTAAGAGGAAAAATGGGCATGTCTGGAGAGGTTTAGGAGAGTATATAATTATGACTGGTGATTTACTTAGCATAATTTGGATGTATGGGTCGAGTTCCGAGTCTTCTTCTAGGAAGATGGCGTTTACATGCTTTGGGAGTGGATTACGGGCAGTGTTGGGTTTAGGATTAACTGGTAGGACGATGATACCCTGGTCAATCAGGTTTTGGATTGTGTTTGGATATGGAAACATTGGTTGGTGGTATGGCCACCACTTTGGTGAAAGTCACAATGGACATCAGGTTTGAAGTTTTTTGGAAGTGGGTTTGGTAACGAACGAGGGTCCAAGGGTTTGATCAGGTTTCGATTCAAGAGAGTCTGATAGACTTTGGAGAGAGGAGCATAAATCTCGGTATATTCCTTCTGGATCGGGTTCGGGTGACTTTTTGGTGCCCACGAAGCGGCGGGCTGAGAGATGTTATTGATAGTAGAAACTGTGGTACTAACAGGCTTTTTAAACTTTCTAGGAACAAACTGTCCAGATATTTTCTTGGGTTAAACTTCTATCTTGGCAAGACCTTTTTTGATTTCTACTCCTGCTTCTCGAAGGGCTCGAAAGTGAGGGTAGTATTGTCCTCCCATTATTGCTCGGACATGGGGTAGAAAGTTCTTCTTTACAATGCTGACTTGTTCTTTTTCGGAAGGCCGATTGGTCATGGTAGCTTATTTTTCTCTCCATCTTGCTATAAAGTTACTGACTGATTCCCTAGGGTTATGTTTAAGTAATTATAAGTCACGACATGTAACCTCTAGCTCCTCGTCGTACTTATACTCTGACATGAACTCACTGGAAATATCATCCCAACTGCGAATTCTGGATTCCTCCAGGGATAGAAACCAACAGAGGGCGCTATCCTTCAAATTCTGCGGGAACATTTGAGCCATTATTTTTTCAAAAGCCCCTACGAGAGTCATGGTTCGGTGATTTCCACGGAGATGAATGATTGGGGGTCCACTACCTCCAAACTTCTCGATATTGGGCATCTTGAATTTTTATGGTAACTTGGCTTTTGGATAGGGAGACTTGTGGGTGTAGTCCATGTAGTTCCCAGAGATTCTGACCTGGTCGAATTTCTTGGTCAGCATCTTGAGGTCTTCCTTGACCTTGTTCAATTCTTCCTCTTTCGGATCAACAGTTACGAGTAAATTAGCCCCGGTCTGAGCAAGGTTTGGCATAGGAAGCTGGGTTGGTGGTAGCCCACTAGCAGGAGGAGCACGTGGAGCATGGTGTTATTCTTTAAGAACCCAAATAGGCTTAAGTGCAGGCGGGCCCATGGTGCGAGGGAAAATGACCTCAGGATCTTCGGGGACAGGGACCTGATTTCTTTGCATCTCATGAACCTTGATTTGAAGGTTGTCAATTTTAGTAATGAGCTGAGCCAGAACCGTCAATAAATCTGACTGTACATTCGGCACTTGATCCGTGTTCTCCATAGAAGGCGAGTGAGTCTCAGACTCGGAAGAAGTAAAGGCACTGATAGAACTTTGGGGCAGTTTGACTGAAGACCGGAGCCAATAGGGAGCTAGTCCAAGGTTATATGATCGACCTGAGAAGGAAAAAAAATTGGAATTAATTTTCGTAAAAGAAAAAGGGAAATTTGTTATTTTTTGAAAATGAGGAAAATATTTTTGGAAAAGATGAGGACGAAAATGTTTCTTTTTTCTTTTTAGGGAAAAGGAGGAAAAATATTTTTGGTATTTTTGATAAAAGAGGGAGAAATGTTTTTTGGACACTTTTGTAAAGAGAGGCGAAAATACGAGAGACGGGTATCAGCATGATTATTATGTTTATTAGGTTCTCACTTGTATCATGTTTACCCAAATGCAAAATGAAATGCCGGACGGGACCTGAGCCTTGAAAAATTGGGTTAGCAACACATGTAAAGCTATGGTTGGACTTGTAATCAGGCTCACGGGCAGGGTCCTATTTTAAAAATTGCACAAAAATTTGGGCGGCAGGTCGACCCGAAATTTCAGCAGAGTTTCGGGTCGAAATTGACAATCTAATATGTGTGTCCTAGACTTGATACCTATATGCGGGTATGCAGTTGGCTGGGTTAATTGGAAGGTGTTCCCCCCTTTGGCGTGACTTCCACGATATACGTCTTGCTTTTGAGGGCAATCGGTACGTGTGGACAAGTCATTTGATATACCTGAGTTGCCTCACTGTATACCTCGTGGGGACGGTACATGTGAGAGTGAATTTGATATACTCGACGTATGTGAACGAGTTCCTTGGGATATGCCTCCCGTCATGACTTCGGTCAAGCGGTACGATGCGAGGGAACCGTTTGATATACGTCGAAGGTACTTGGCCAATGAAAGGTGAGAGTCATATTGCTTAGGTTAACTGCGACCTGCCGGACCAATGCCCATCACGAAGTGACTCCCCAGTTACGGGACAAAATTTGGTCAATAACAATGCTCTTTGGTGATGTCATGTGAATCTCGCATGATTCTTTTATTAGTATCTTATGAAGATAGTATCTTTTTTTATCATGCCAAACGGGGAGCAAGGTACAAGTACAAACAGTAAAGCTATACTAGGCATGGATTAGTGACGTGTAATTATTTACAAGTGAGTGTGTGATAAGTGAGCATGGATATATACAAGTGGAGGTGTGGCTAGTGACACCTAAGCATATATTACTAAGTGATGTGTGCAACATGTGGATATACGTGCTCCTAGGTGCACGTGGTGTGAAGTGTACATGGAGGGTCTTTCTATAAGTGTGTGAATAGTAGCATAAACATGAGGTACATATGAAAAATAAAACATGCAAATAGGGGGATATACAAGTAAATAAAACACCCATGTAAACATAGTCTAGTCCTCTTAAAAATAGAATTCCCCAGTGGAGTAGCCATTGTGGCCATCCCGGGCGCGGCATTCGGGGGGAAGGAGGAGGATCCCTCGAGAAAGAACTGTGCCGCGGTCTCACACCCCTCTTCAAAAGGTGCTTCGACCGTCGTTGGTATGGGGTGAATGTAAAGAGATGGAGTCGCCAACTTATTTTGCACAAAATAGGCAAAAGAATATGTTGCCACTTCGAGAGAGCGGCATCAAGGACAAACTGATGCATACGAAACCAATAGATCAAAGTTTCGGAGGCTAAGTTACGGAATGGGAAGGTGTAAGGAACCCATCCCGCCCTTTCGGTATCTCATGGGAAAATGTTAATATTTTCCTTTATCCATGTGAAGTGTGTGTATGTGTTTACATAATAGAGATTGGAATCGTTCGACCCATACCATGGAAAAGGTAGGGTGAGGTCATCCACAGGAATATTCCCAAAATAATAATAAAGGTAGAAGATAGAATATGAGCGTTCATCACGATATGGATCGTTATTGGGAAACGATAATATGTGTGGGATGAAACGCGAACAAGCATATTATATTTATATGTATGATAGTTATGAAAATTAGGGATTTTGAGAAATTTGGAAAATAAGAGAAATTGGAAAATTGGACTTGACTCTCGAATTTTAATCCGAGACGCTTATGTAGACTATAAAGGCATCAAAGTCCACGTAGTTCTAATGTATATTAGGGGTGGGATTTATCCCATAGATTCGAACGAAATTTTATTATGTGTGTACTTGTAGAAAATGTGTTTCTGGTTTTGGAAAAAGTGTGATGGATAATTCCGTTCGGAATTTACGAGTGTAACCCTCTTTTATTTGTTTTTGGATTTTTTATGGAAAATAAAGTATGTGCAATGTACTAATAAAAGCGTAGATGTTAATATGTATGAACTAAAGTGAAACTAGATCATGAATCTAATGTAACTTATGAAAAAATAAGAGATTAAAAGAGAGGGAGAAGGAATTGGACCTTCCTTGGAGCTTGAGCTTGGATCTTGGATGAACTCATTTGAATGTTTGATGAATGTTGATGAGAGGTAAGGATATTTTCAATATTGGGTGTAAAAAGGAAGGGTATTTAGGCTTGAATGAAACTTCTCATATGGAACTTCGCTAATTTTGAGAGAATGTTGTTGAGATCACTGATGCTGATGGATTTCTTCCCTGTCTCGGAGTAAGGTCACGAACTATATTTAAAGGGCCAAGGGGGGTGCCGATCGGCCTACCCCAGGATGTACCTATCGACAGGTAACCCTTGACACTATGCCGACAGGCAGGGTTCAGGACCTGCCAATTTGCAGTCTCGTGCAAACTTTTCTGGAAAAATGATCGTAGCGCAAAAACCGTTGATCCGAATCGTGCATGGGGCATTCCATTAGAAAGTTACTTAAGAAATCTTTGAGAGTCCTTTGGACCGCTCCCGGGTTCGGGAGTTGACTTTGGGTTAAATGTGGCTCGAAAGTGCATGTCTGTCTTTTGGACGGGAGATCGTCGGACGAAAACATATCATTCGTCCGTATGGTAAGTCATAATCGCGCACGGGGCGGATCGTTGGAAAAGTTTAGGATATGTACTTCGACATTCCAAAGAGTTTTTCTTGGTTCAAAAAGTTTACCTTAGTCAACCGAGGCTCAGAAGTGTCCGATGACCTCTCGGTGTAAAATGGATCGTTCGTCCGAACTGTAGGTTAGAATTGCACATGGGGTGGATCGTTAGAAATGGTATTGAGTGACCTTCAGATATTCATTCAGTCTCGTTCGAGCTAAAGAGTTGAATTTGGTCAAATAGAGCCCGAGAGTGCCCGGTGGCCTCCGGATCGATTTTCGAGAGAAAACTGATCGTTCATCCGAATGATTATGCCGTTTCATGCACAAGATAGACCGTTGGAAAGGGGTTTCAATAACCTTTGATGATTCAAAGATATTTCTCTCTAATGGTAAAGTTTATTAGGGTCAACTCGGGGCCTGGGAGTGCCCGATGGCCTCTGAATCAGTTTTCGATAGTGAAATGGTCCGTTCGTCTGAATTGTTATGCCGATTCGCACATAGGGCTGTCCGTTGGAAAGGGTATTTGGAGACCTTTAAAGATTAAAAGAGCTTTTGCTCTGACTATATAGTTGACCGGAGTCAAATGTGGCCCTTAGGCTCCCGATGGCCTCTAGATCTGTACTCGGAGTGCGACCTAGGTTTGGGGTGGAAAGGGGAAGTGCTAGGGGTCTAAGGAGAGATTTAGGGGGTCCTAGAATGTGTTGTCTACAGACAAAAACCTTAGCATTAAATATTTCGGGCAAGGACCTTAACATTTTTCTAATAAGTTTAGTCTTAGGGATAGGTTCATCAAGATTAAACGAGGAATTTACAATATTTGACAATTTAGCATAAAAGTCATCAAATGAGTCATTTCCTTCCATTCTAATCACATCAAACTTAGTGGTCAGATTTTGTAACTTAGATACCCTAACAGTATATGCACCCTCATGTGTGAATTTTAAAATATCCCAAGAATCCTTTGCACTCTCTCCTGTCATTACACACCTAAACTCCTCATCTGCGAAAGCATAAAAAATAACATTAAAAACCTTGGAATTAGAAGTTGAGGCATCTTTTTCAGCCTTAGTCCAAAGGGAGTACGCTTTATGAAAACCACCTTCCATAGGAGGAGACCACCTTTGCTCTACACAGTTTCAAACATTCTCATCAATAGACTTCAAGAAAATTTTTATCCGCTCCTTCCAATAGGGATAGTTTGAATCATCAAACATAGGAGGTTTGGTAATGGAACTACCCTCGAGATTATTATCCATTAAGAATGCAAAAAACACAATGAATTAAAAATCAACTCAATAACTTAGAGTAATACGCTCTGATACCAACTTAAAAACTTGATTCTTGAATTAAACAAACTTGCAATAGAAAATTTTAAACATTAACCAAATTAAGTAGTTAGGAAGTGAGAAATTACACCAAATTTTAAATCAACAAGTTTTCAATATGCATTGTGTAAACTTTACCCCAATTTTATATTGCCTAAAATTTATCAATGTCAGAATTCAAGAGTAAAATAAACGAAGTAAATCAACAAACACAATTCGCGATATACGAGGAAAACCCACAATGAAAAAAACCTTGGACGGCATAGTGTGGTCATTTTTATAAAATACCACAAGTGCACGGGCTATTATAGAATAGTGAGTTTAAGTATGGGTCGAACTCACATAGATTTATTAATTTTAACTTTTAAAAGAATTGCAACTATCCAACTAGATAAAATGGGATAAAGAATAATTATGAACTACATTAAATAAAAGCAACTACGATAAATGAGAGTAACAAATGAGGGCTATAAACAATTAGGATTTGGGGTCCATTTATCACATAACTAATATTGCTCACTAATTTAATATTACCATTCCCTTTTTATAACTCAAATTAAATCGACTCTCGTCGCGTTTCATTCGGAAAAAATGTTATGTTAGAAATATTTTTAACGTCTCTAATAAATAGCCAAAATTCCTATTCCCTTAGAAAGTAAAAGTTTTAAAGTTCGTAAATGTATTTAAGCATGGACTATGAAAACAATCAAAGTGTGTCGACACCACATTCTAGGACCTCTATAAGTTTTTCCTTTGGTCCCTATCACCTTCCCATTTCACTACAAACCCTAGGTCGCACTTCGAGTGCCGATCTAGAGGCCACCGGGCGCTCCTAAGCCCCGATTTGACCCCAAGAAACTTCTTTGTTAGATCAAAAGCTCTTTGAATATTCTAAGGGTACTGAACCCCTTACAAACGGTCCACCACACTCGCAAAACGGAGTAACCGTTTGGAAAAACGATCAGTTTTCCCTCGACAATTGATTTGAAGGCTACCAGGTGCTCCCGGGCTCCATTTGACTAAATTCAAATCTTTAGCTTGACTGAGAATGAATGAATCTACGAATTTCACTAAATACCCTTTCCAACGGTCCGCCCCGTGCATGATTATGACTTACGGTGCGGACGAACGCCGCATTTTACTCCCAGAGGTCATCGGGTGCTTCGGGTCCCCGGTTGACCATGGTCAACTTTCTGAATCGAGAGAAACTCTTTGGAATGTCGAATTACATCTCCTAAACTTTCCAACGTTCCACCCTGTGCACGATTATGACTTACCATGTGGAGGAACGATTCCTTTTCATCCAATAATCCCCGTCCAAATGATTGACGTGCGCTTCCGAGCCACATTTGACCTAAAGTCAACTCCCGGACTTGGGAGCGATCTAAAGGACTCTTCAAGGTATCAAAATTACATCTTTAACGGTATGCCTCGTGCATAATTCGAATCAATGGATTACGTCCTACGACCATTTTTCCAAAAAAATCTGTAGGAGATTGCCAATTGGAAGGTCCAGTTCCCTGTCTATCGCCAATGTGTATGGGTCACCTACCGATGGTCAGTACTAGGGAAATGACGATCGACAATACCCTTTACCCTATAAATAGAGGGCTTGGCAGCACTCTCGAAGAGACCTCAGATCCATCAGCATTAGTGATCTCAGCAACATTCTCTCAAAATCAGTGAAGTTTCTCCATGTAAAGTTTCATTCAAGTTTATATTCCCATCCTTTCATACCCAATTTGGCAAAACCAAATTCTCTCTCATCCAACATTCATCTCATACTCAAGGGATTTCATCCAAGATCAAAGATCAAGCTTCAAAGATGGTCTGATTCCTTCCCCCTCTCAATTTAAATTCCTTGTTTTGCATACACTTCATTAGATTCATAATCTAGTTCTTAATTTATTTCATACGCATTAGTATCTAGATTTTTATTAGTATATCGCATATACTTTATTTTCTATGTAAAAAAAAAACCAAAAGAGGGTTTCATCCATAAATTTCGAAATAGATTATCCATCATATTTTTTCAAAACTAAAACACATTTTTCTACACACACACCTTGTTCGAATCTATGGGATAAAACCTACCCCCTCGCCGCATTTGAATTACGTGGACTTTGATGCCTTTATAGGTTATGTAGGCGTCTTGGATTAAAACTCGAGACTCGAGTCCAATTTTTCAATTTTTCCAAATTTTCAAATTTCCCAAATTCCCCATTTCCACACTTATCATATTCTTGCATTAATATACATATTATGTTTGTTAGCGTTTATCCCACACATATTATCGTTTCATCATAACGATCAATATCGCGATAAACGCATAAATCATATCTTCTATATTTATTTTGGGAACATTCCTATGGATGACCTCTCTCTATCTCTTCCATGGTATGAGTTGGGTGATTCCAATCTCCATTATATATACATGAACATACACTTCACGGAGAAATAAAGGAAAATAATAACACTATCCCATGAGAGATCGAAAGGGCGGGATGGGTGCCTAACACCTTCCCATTCCTTAACTTAGCCCCTGAACCTTTGAACTATTGGTTTCGTATGCATCAGTTTGTCTCTGATGCCGTTCTCTCGAGGCGACAACATGTTCTTTTGCCTGTTTTGTGCAAAATAGGCCGGCGACTTCATCTCTTTACATTTACCCCACACTGGCGACGACCGAAGGATTCCCAAGAAGGTCGTGAGACCTTTCGATCCCCACTTCCTTCCTTATCCCCCCCTTTCGGGAGGCAGAGGAGAGGAAGCGGCACATGATCTCGATCGGGATGGACACAGTGGCGAATCCGCTGGGGACTTTTTCATAAAAGGGCTAGACTCTGTTACATGGGTGTTTTGTTTTCTTTTGTGCGTATTCACCAACCTGTATGTACCCTTTCTCTCCTTTATTATTTATTGTACATATATACCTCATGCTTGTATAACTATTCACTCACACACTCGTATAAATTCTCCATGTACACTTCACACCATGTGCACCTAAGATCACTTATATCCACAAGTTGCGTACGTCACTTAAAAATCCATGCTTAGGTGTCACTAACACAAACCTCCACGTATCACACTTGTATATATCCATGCTCACTCACACTTATCACACACCACTTGTAGTTGATCCATGCTTAGGGTCACTACCACACACTCAATTGTAGATAATTGCACACCACTCACTCTCACATATACATGCTTAGTATAGATTTACTTACTTGTACCTTATTCACTGCTTAGCATGATCAATAAAGATACTCTCTCCATAAAATACTAATCAATTATCATGCATATGGAACACTACATCACCAAAGAGCATTGCTATTGACCAAATTTTGTTCCGTAACTGTGGGGTCACTTCGTGATGGGCGCTGGTCAGATAAGGTGCAGTTAGCCTAAGAGATATAACTCTCACCTTCCATTGGCCAAGTACCTTCAACGTATATCGAATGGTTCCACCCATATCGTACCGCTTGACCTAAGTCATGACGGGAGGTATATCGCGGAGAACTTGTTTACGTACGTCGAGTATATTGAATTCGCTCTCACACCTACTGTCCCCACGAGGTATATAGTGAGGCAATTCACGTACACTCAGGTATATCAAATGTCTTGTCCACACTTACCAATTGCCCTAAAAAGCAAGACCTATCGTGGAAATCATGCCAAATGGGAACACATTCCAATTAACCCAATAATTGCATACCCGCATATAGGTGTCAAACCTAGGACATTCATATTTAGTTTGGCGCCTAAATGACAGGTCGGCATGCCGCCTAAATTTTTGCGCAGTTTTTAAAAATGGGACCCTAACCATGAACCTGTTAACAAGTCCAACCATTGTTTTTACATATTTTTCAAACCCAATTTTTCCAGGCTCGGGTCCTGTCCGACATTTCTTTTTGCATTTAGGTAAACCTAATAAGTGAGAACCTAATAAACATAATAATAATCACGCTGAGACCCGTCTCTCATCTTTTTCTTCTTTCTTTTTCCAAAAGGTGTCAAAAAACATTTTTCCTTCCTTATACCAAAAATATTTTCCTCCTTTTTACTCAAAAAAAACATTTTGTCCTCATCTTTTCCAAAAATGTCAAATACATTTTTCCTTCTTTCGTCTTTTCCAAAAATAAATCCCAATTTCTCTCCTTCTCAGGTCGATCGCATACCCTTATCCTCGTTCCCTATTGGCTTCGGTCTTCCATGGAACCGCTCCGAAGCTCTGTCAGTCCCCTCACTTCCTTCGAGCCCAGAATTCATCTGCTTTCTATGGAGAACACATACCATGTACCGAATGTGAAACTATTTTTTATGACGGTCCTAGCTCAACTCACTTCGAAGATTGACAACCTTCAAACTGAGGTTCATGAGTCATGAGATGCAACGAAATTGGGTTTTTATTCCCGAAGTGCCCGAGATCCTCTTCCCTCTCACTATGGCTCTGATCGCACCCGGTCCTATTTGGGTTCCCGAGGAATACCGACATGCTCTATGTGATCCTCCTTCTAATGGGCCACCGCCAGTACAACTTCCTATGCCGAATTTTACCCAGCCAGGGGCTAACTTACCCGTGACCATTCATCCAAAGGAGGAAGAGTTGAAGAAGGTCAAGGAAGACCCTAAGATGTTGACCAAGAAATTTGACCAAGTTAGACTCTCTAGAAACTACATGGACAACACCCACGTGTCTCCTTATCCTAAAACAAGGTTATCAAAAAAGTTTAAGATGCCCAACATCGAGAAATTTGGGGGTAACAGACCCCTGATCATTCATCTCTATAGATATCACCAATCCATGACTCTCCTAGGAGGAAATAATGTCCCAAATATTCCTACAGACCTCGAAGGATAGCGCTCTCCGTTAGTTCTTATCTCTAGAGGAGTCCTGAGTTTGTAATTGGGAAGATGTTATCTACGAATTCATGTTAAAGTACTAGTACAATGAAGAGTAAGAGGTTAACCACCGTGATTTATAGGATCTCAAGCAGAATCATAGGGAGTCAGTCAGTAAATTTATAGAAAGGTGGAGAGAGGAAGCAACCACCATAACCAACTGGCCTTCCGAAGAGGAGCAAGTCAGCATTGTGAAGAAGAACTTCCTACCCCATGTTCGAGCGACGATGGGAGTACAATACTACCCTCATTTTTTGGCACTCCGAGAAGTAGGAGTGGAGATCGAAGAAGGCTTTGCTAAGATAGAAGTTGAACCAAAGAAAGCATCTGGACAGTTTGCTCCTTGAAAGTTTGAAAAGCCAGTCAATATCGCAGTTTCAACGATCAACAACATCTATCACCCTAACCCAGTTCGAAAGGAATACACCGAGCTTCATGCTCCCCTCTTCAAAGTTCACCAGCCCCTCTTGAGCCAAAATATTATCAAGCCCTTGGACCATCGTCCATTATGAAACCGACTTCCCAAAAATTTCAAACCAAATGCCCATTGTGACTTTCACCAAACTGCCGGTCATACCATCGACTAGTGTTTCCACCTCCAAAATATGATCCATAACCTGATTGACCGGGGTGTCATCGGCCCACCAGTCAATCCTAAACCAAAAACTACCCATAATCCACTCCCGAATCATACAAATGCCATATTTTGAGAGGAAAACCCATAATTTAACCCATCCCCATATCATACAAAGCAAATTACCAATCATACCCATATACTCTCCTAAACCTCTCTAAACATGCCCATACTTTCTCCTACACCCTACTGACTTCGCTGATAAGGCCCTATCACTCCTTACCAGAGTATGCATCATTATTTTCACCCGTTCTGAAGGTAAAGATATGGAATTAATAGAAGTGTTGAACCAACTCATAGAGTTCGGGTTGAAATTAGCCTTCCAAATGACCGTTGGCTATCAGAGATTCAGTGTGTTATTCTTAGAAGCTCAAAATAGGCCCGAGAGTTAGATAATTGGGTGGTACCGATCGATGAAGTCAGTTTAGATGATATGGTCCAAATCATGGGGGATTCATTCTGACAAACAGGTGATATTTATAGTATATTCGAGATGCTCGATGCTTTAAAACTATAAGGGCGTGTAGTCCCTTCACTTTTACATCTCCCTGCCGAATGGGAGGATTTATACAAAGAATCTATTAAAATTTTGGAGTGTATTGAATTTTCATGGAAAGATAATGTCGTTGCAACCACATGGGGGGAAGAATTCAATGATTTAGAGCAAGGTCCAGAAAAGGCTAGTTCAAAAGTTAGCATATGCAGGATGATATCATTTGAGGAGATAGTAGAAGAGATCAATAAGGAGGCTGAACAAACCGAGATCAATGAGGAAACATGGTTTATATTTTCCCCCTCTTCCGTGAACCACATGACCAGGTTAGGGAGGCACTACCAAATCGCAAGTCTGCATCCGTCAGCAAATAACAAAGGAAAGGGTATTGAGAATCTTCCTATGCTAGACATGACCCTCGAGGAAACCAAAATCCTCGATCAGTTGTAAAAGACCCAAACCAACATCACTCTGTGGGGACATTTTGTCTTCCCAGATACACCAAAATGCCTTGATTAAGCTACTCACAGGACCCACAGTTCCTCCTTCTACCACGCTAGAAGAAACAGTGAATCTGGTCGAATCTCTAGCCTCTACTAGAATGCTCTCTTTCTCTGAAGAAGAAATCCTCGAGATTGGTCCAAACCATAATTATGCTCTCAACATCTATGTTGAAGTCATGGGAAAGACCGTCCCACTTTCACTTGTCGATAATGGATCAGCTCTGAATGTCTGCCCTTAAGGACCCTCAATTATTTGGGGCTGAAAGTAAGCGACCTTGATCCAACCTCTATTGTAGTATGGGCCTATGATAATTCCCTCCAAGAAGTGATGGGATCTATAAATCTTATAATAGGGATCGGTCTTATAAATTCGGTTGTTAAATTCCAAGTCATCAATATCCCAACTTATTTTAATCAGTTGCTCGGACAACCGTGGCCCCATAGCATCAAGGGGGTGTCTTCTTCCCTTCATCAGAAACCAAAGTTCTTTGCCAATGGGCAGGTCATCACCATCTTAGCCTATGACAATAATATCGAGAATGCAAGCACTAGTAATCCATTATTAAAGATACAACACAGGATAAATGATATGCTTCTATCAGGTTTCCGGGTTGAACCACTTCTACTCCAAGTAAAGGATGATTCCAAAGATAGGATTTTCCCAGAGTACAACCCACATGGCAACTTCAATGTAATATATATGTTCAAGAACATGCACTTCATGCCCGGACTGGGGCTGGGAGGACGACAACAGGGGATACTTGAACCCATTGTGTTGAAGAAAGCTTTCCCTCCTTGTGGCATAGGCTATTAGCTGTCAGTAGAATAACTCAGAATGCTCCGCCAGCCTCGACTAAAGAGAAGGCTAGAAAGTGACAAGACTGTCTCGAGAGATTAATTGAATGGAAGATTCATCAGAGAAGGTGAGGATTTCCGATTCTGTGGCTTTTCTGAACCGTGGTACGATCACGTGGACAAGAAGATGAAACCTGGAATGGAAATATTTTTCCAAGATTGCTACTCATGGGCCGAGGATTCCTACTCATCTTAAAGACCATAGCTGATACTGGAGATTCTGAGGGAAGTGACTCTGAGGATTCTTTCAATTTACAGACACTAGGGCTAACACTCTGTATGATCCACTTAGAGGCTACATCGTCGGATCTATCCCGCCTGATCAAGCTGCTGATGCATCTCTCCTTAATTGGCATGATACACCTATGCCACCTGTTGATATTCAACCTAACCCTAATGTTTATCCCCTTTCTTCTTCCCTACTTATTCCTCCTTACTCTAATGTAATCGAGACCTCATTTAATGAGGTTTTCAATGATGTTTTTCCTATTAATAAAATAAACGAAGATTTTGAGTATCTTGTTGTACCTTTTGTTAATTGTCTTGATTCTATTCAAACTCTTGATGATGATGATTTTGTAAATGAACAATTCTTAACTGATATAAATAAGGTTAATAACAAACAATATAACCGCATTCAAGTTAATAATGATAAAACTGTTGTTATTAATCTCGGTTCTAGTAGCCAACTGCACGATATTAGGATAAAGGCTACCCTTGACGAGCATGAGCACACACAACTCGAGGAATTACTAAGGAAATTTATGGATGTATTCACGTGGTCCTACAACAACATACCCGACATTGACCCTGAGACAGCTCAGCATGAGATTCCTAATCTCCCTAAATGCAAACCGATCAAGCAAAAACTGTAAAAACTCCGCACCGAATGGTTGCTCAAAGTTAAAGAAGAAATGCTCAAACAGTTGAATTTGGGTTTCATTCGTGTGATTGAATTTTCCACATGGCTAGCCAATATTGTACCCGTGCTAAAATTAGGAGGGGAGGTTCGCATGTGCATCGACTACCGAGACTTGAATAAGGCCTCTCCAAAGGATGATTACCCGCTAACTAATATCGACATGATTGTGGATAACACGGCTAGTCACGCTCTCACGTCATTCATTGATGGGTTTATTGGATATAATCAGATCAAGATGCACCCACATCATCAAGATAAAACCGCATTCATCACCCCTTGGGGAACCTTTTACTACATCGTCATGCCATTTGGTCTAAAAAATATGGGGGCTACCTACCAAAGGGCTGCCACAAACATCTTGCATGATCTAGTACATAAGGAACTCAAGGTATATGTGGATGATATGATTATCAAGTCTAATACTAAGGGATGGTCATTTTCCCTCTCTTTAAAAGTTCTTCGAATGACTACGGCAGTACCAGATGCGACTTAACCCACAAAAATGTGTCTTAGGCGTTACCAAAGGAAAACTCTTAGGATTCATAGTTAGTGAAAAGGGGATAGAAGCAGATCCTGCCAAGATGAAAGCCATAGTCGAGATGTCGCCACCCCGAGCAGAGAAGGAAATTCGTGGATTCCTCGAGAAATTACAGTATATCAGCCAATTCATCAGCCAGTTGACTTGCATATGCGAACCCATATTCAAACTCCTTCGAAAGGATTTGACCAATATTTGTATTGAAGATTTCCAAGAAGCTTTTGACCGAATAAGGTAATACCTAACCCGAACTCTGGTACTCATGCCACAACAACCTGGTCTTCCCCTACTCCTATACCTAACCGTAACAGATACCGCAACTGGGGATTTACTAGCCCAGTACCTTGAAGAAACCTGCAAAAAGAGAGCTATTTACTATGCCAGTCATAAGTAGGACAGGTATGAAGTTAACTACACAGCTCTAGAAAAAGCATGTGTCGCTCTTATCTGGGTCACCCAAAAGCTACAACACTTTATGCTCATCTTTCCCATCAAACTCGTATCTCGAATGGATCCCATTAAATACCTACTTGAAAAGCCTGCCCTGTCAAGCCGAATGGCCCATTGGTTGATGCTTCTAACCGAATTTACTATTGTATATGTCACACAGAATTCCATGAAAGGAAGAGCCATATCTAATTACCTTATTGCCTACCCTATGGAAGAAGTCAATGTATGTATTTCTGAATTCCCAGATGAGAATATCCTCTATACATCCCAAGAAGTCCTTCGATGGCAAATGTTCTTTAACGGCGCTGCCAACAAGAAAGGGCATGGCATTGGGATCCTCCTAATTGCCCCTGATGACTCTCACACTCCCATTACCATCAAACTAGATTTTCCCTGCACCACCAACATGACTGAATGTGAGGTGTGCACCATAGGCCTAAAAGTTTTCCTAAAATAAAGGAATTCGATACCTCGATGTCAATAGGGAATCAACGCTCATCATCGGTCAAGTTATTAGAAGATGAGAAGTCAAGGATGAGAAACTCTTACCTTTCCATGCCCACCTATAAGAGCAAGATTACTAATTCTATGAAATCTCCATTCACTATATGCCTTGAGCAAAGAATAACCTAATCGATGCCCTTGTTACCTTAGCCTCCATGATTAACGTTCCATAAGGAATAATTATGTTCCTTTTTCTTGTCCAAAAGAAGGATAAACCAACCTACTGCTACCACATTGAGCTCATCACATAAAAAGATCCTAATATAGACAACTATTGGTACTATGATATTTGGCACCTCCTCAAGCATGGTAGGTTGCCCCAAGGCTCTGATAAGAAAGGCCGATCAACCCTCCGCAGACTGGTTGCCCAGTATATTGTCTGCGATAAAGGACTGTTTAAGAGAAACTTTGATGGAACCCATTTATACTGCATAACAGGGTCTGACATTGAAGAAATGATGTAAAAAATCCACAGCGGGGAATATGAGCCCCACATGAACGACCATATGCTCGCCAAGAAGATCATCCGATAGGGTTACTACCGGACTATCATGGTTCAGGATTGCACAACCTATGTTCAAAGATTCCTCAAATGCCAGCAGTTTCCAATCTGCAACACTTGGCTCTACGAGAATTGTACAACATGACTTCTCCTTGGCCGTTCTCCACATAGGGTATTGACATCGTAGGGAAAGTTACACCTAAAGCGTCCAATGGGCATAAATTTATCCTAGTTACCATTGACTACTTCACTAAATGGGTCAAAGCTGAATCATACGCATTTATGAATACCAAAAAGGTGGCCAAGTTCATTCAAAAAAACATCATTTGCCGATATGGGGTCTCGCACGAGCTGATATCATATAATGAGTTACACTTCGAGGCAAAAGTTACAAAGGTGGTCGATGAGTATGTATGGGATTCAGAGGCCCAAAATATATCCCTACCGACTTAAAACCAATGGAGCAATTGAAGTAGACAAAAAGAACCTCAAAGACACCATTAATAAGATGATCGAGAGTTATCAAGATTGGGTTGATCGGATACCTTATGCCCTTTGGGGCTACCATACTTCAGTTCAAACCACTACTAGGGCTACCCCTTACTCTCTAGTCTACGATATGGAAGCAGTCCTACCCATAGAGCTGAAAATCCTTTTGTTGCGTGAAAGTAAAATTAGCGAGGAAGACTAGAACCAAAGCCACCTCTACGAGCCGTCATTCTTGGACGAAAGGAGGCTGAAAGCTCTATATCACATACAAGGGTACCATTGTCGTATAATGCGATCATTCAATAAGAGAGTCAAGGACCGCGGTGTCTGAGAAGGGGACTTAACCCTCAAAGATATAGTAGAGCCCATCAGGGACCCTAGGGGAAAATTTAAGCCTAATTGGAGAGACCCCTACATTGTGAAGAAGATCTCGTTAGGCGGCGCCGCTATACTCACCGATCTTAATGGAGAAGAGATAACGCGTCTAATCAACCTGGACCGTCTCAAGAAATTTTACCCCTCGTCCAAAATCTTGGTGCACTACGATTCTTCTCATCTCCATTCTAAAAAAAATTCTTCATTTCCCTCTACTCAAAACTACGTGGGGCCTCATCCTCTAAAAATGCTTTTTCTTTCGAAAATGAATTTCAGAATTTTTTTAAAATCCCTAGAGGTACGTAGGCAAATCATACCCTTTAAATGAGCACGACCCCCTTCTTTTTGACAAAATACTATTCTCTTTTTATCCCCGAGAACGATAGTTCATTTTAATGTATACATGAACAAAAGGATTATGTATGACTTAGAAATTATTATAGATAATTCAAATGCAATACTAATTAAGAGGCACAACTAGATGATCAAAAACTCCTTTATTTCATTATTCGAAATTTCAGTATGATTACATCGGCATATGGAGTCAAACGACTTCCCTTGTCAGCTTACTCCTACCTTCCTAAAACCAAAAATAAAAACAAGTCCCACTACACCTAAAATAACACTCAAATTATTCCCAAACACAGAAGAAGATTCATTACAAAAGCTTCACACATCCTACCCGCAGCTGCCAGAAGAACCAACCCCATCGTCACCCACATTCTGGGGTCCCCGAACTTCCCCTGTCAGAATAGAGTGTCGCAGACGCTCCATAGAGAGATAAGCCTGGACTAGCTTAAGGAAAACCACAACACCTTCCTCCATGGTGTCAGATATGCAAACCACCTTTGTTCGGTCTCCACTGCCAGCATCTTGGCAACTACTCTTCTCCATAACCACTTCATGTGGTCCCCTGAGATATGACAGACTCTTCCAACAGACTTGGACGGATGGGTCGACGGTCAGTGATTCTCCCATAAAGAGCCAAGCTGCTAGCACATACTCTCTATCAGATCCTTCATAAGAAAGAAGTCCAGTGTCCGTGATGGCACAATTTATTTCAAACCGAATTGGCACAGAAGCCTTCAGGGAAAGTAGAAAGAGGTCTGTCGGAGGCCTACTACCGAACATACTGTATTCTTCGAGTACCAGAATGGGCAACAGCTCCCCCCACCATGGCACTGACCAGGGCAAGCCTCAAACCCTGCGCTCTAGAACCAATTAACTGAGTTCTCGATGTTTAGGCCTACCCTGATGAAATAGTGTGAGAAAAAGTTTGGCACCGCCGATAAAGGATGCTTAGGTTATACTGCCATACGGATGCTCTCTGACAACCACATGAACAACATTATAGGGATACCCCTCTGAAATTCAGAATGACCTTCCTTCCGGGCATCCAGACCATTCAAAGTCTTAACCAGTATCACTGGCGCAGGATTGCGATGGTACGACATCCAGGAAATAATAGCTACAAGTCAGGAACCACTAGCATTTTCCCAGTTACCAATATAAGTTTTAAAGCCAAGCCCAGAATGACAGCATCATCATAGCCGACATCGTCGATATCTTGTAAATGTTCATACCACAGCACCGCAAGAAGATAAATCATTCCTCCCGTGACCAATGACCTCACTGTCGAAATTAAAATGTGGAGAAGTCCCACCAACAGTTCCCTAAGGGATCGAGAAAACTCAGGCATAGTCATTACATCGCTGGGATTTATCCCCAATATGGCATAACACTCTTCATAAGTGAGACAGATTTTGTCCAACCCAAAGTGAAAGACATGGTCTTCGGGGTACCGGAATTAAACTACCGCCATCAGCATATTCCACTCTATGGGACGATTGCATCACAAAGAGACTCGTTGCATGTTGAAAGCGTCGTAGTCAATGTTGTAGGAGCACATCGCTTCCAAGGTTTCATGGTAGTTTGCAAACTCAACACTACTAGGGAGATCCATATCACAAAGTAAGAAGATAATGAGCGCAGAAGAATGTGAAGAAGAAGGAATGTGGAAGTGTGAAGAAAAACCTCCATCCACATCCCTATTTGTACTTGAAAGCTTATAAATAAAGATGATGAACCCTGCAGAAATCGGAGGGAAGCTTACCCCACCAAGTACCCAACAATTAAAGAAAGTGAAATTAAAGCCTTGGTTTGATTAGACTAGACTGATATGCTGATAGGTAAGACATGGGTCATGCCGATCGACAACCCCCTATTTTTGGGAAATCAGTTTTTTCCTTTTCTGTCAATATCAAAATGCTCAATAAAAAATAATTTTTGTTTTAAGGGAATTCCAAATTTTCTTATCCTTATTGTTGATGTAAAAAACTAGATTTGATCTAATTAATTAATCACAGATAAATATGAGTAAAAAAATAAGACATGAGATTTTTAGAGTGGTTCAGCCTTGATGAAATGGCCTACGTCCACTGTCTTGCATTACTGGGTGCCTTGCCTTAATCTCAATTATATTTGCTTATGATAGCTTACCCTGCCATGAGGGTATTACAATGTATTTATAGCTCTTGGGCTGTCTCTGTGAATAGATAATATGCCGTTATTGAATAGGCATATATATCTGTACATGGTAAAGAATAATCATTGAATCTGTCTTGGTCGATTAATCTTCTAAACAAGTTGCTCGATATGCTGAATAGCTCGGTACGCTGAGTAGCTTAGCACTTTAAGTTGCTCGGTACATATACTTATGCCATGCTGGATGACATGTCTCTTCACATCACTGGTCCTTGTCAGCTGACTAATTTTTATATCAACAGAAGCCCCCAATATTTCACAGTTGAGGTTGAATGCGAGAGTGTGGAACATTACACCCAAAAGCTGCTCGGGCATATTTTTCATATCTTGTATGATTACAGACCTTCAACACTTGTAAAATTTTCCACTTATAATAACAGTTTTGAGCGCGAAATGGCAAACTTGTAAATATTTTGAATTTTTGGCGAACGCTTGGGTACTTGCATCTTTTTCCCTTGATTAGTCGCTGAAAATGCAATCGTCGTCATCTGTGATCATTACTTTTCCCGTTTTCCAAAGCAGCGTATATAAAGGCAGTAAAATCATATTTTCTTCTACCTTTTTCCATCTAGATTCTCAAACTCTTTGTCTTAACACTTTTCTTCTTACAATCGTTCTTTCTGTCATCTGCCTTAGCTGATTTTTTTAATTTTCTGTAAGAACTTCTTCCTTCCTTCTTCTTTTTTTGTTTTAGTCATCATGGTTTACCTTATCGAGTCGTTGGATAAGTTTAGGTCCGACTTTGGGATTCCTTCTTGAGTTGTTTTGGAAGAACCTCCTTGCCCTTCTGATTTATTTTCTTTAGCCGAGGGACACTGGTTTCCCTCTATTTTTGTAGCAGAATGTGGTTTTTCTTTCCCGCCTAATCCCTTGTGTTTGGAATTTTGCCAACATTTTGATATTGTACCTACAAGAGTAGTTCCAAATACACGGAGGATAGTTAATGGTGTACATAGATTGATTAAATTCAGGAAACTCGTCTAGGGATTCCTGAAATTATGTACTGTTATAAATGGGTCACCAACGACACCACTTTTTATTTAAAAACTAGGTTTTCGAACAGAGCTTTAGTGGTCAATCTCCCTGATTCTAATAGGGATTATTTTGAACACGGGGTTGTGATGAAAAATTGGCAACACCCCCACTAAAGGGAAAAGACGTGTACCAAGGTCCCGGATGTCCATTTTATGGCAATGGTATAGTTTTTTTTTTCAAATTAGCTTCGTTTGTGTTTAATAAAATGCGTCACAGACTTTTACTTTTTGTTTTGCAGTTGATAGTAAAAGAAAATCTCCAAAAGAAAGTGATATTAATAAAAAATTTGAAGCTCATCTGGGGTTTGCATCAATTAATTGTTGGGAAGCACGTGAGGTCTGCTTCCTATTTGCTAAGATATAAGAACACCACTTCCTCTTTTATTGCTCGACCTATTGATCCTCCTTTAGTGATTGATCTTGAGCAGGCTCCAGTATCTTCTTCAATTATTAAGGAATCTTCCTCTGATTTGGGTACTTCTATTGCTGACCTGATGACGAAGAAAAGGAGAATGCCTGATCTGTTTGCCAAGGTTGTCCTTGGAGTTAAATTTTAGTATGTTTAAGAATGATTAGAAACCTTGAACTACTGTTGGAATGATGTTTCGATGAGATTAGAGGTGAAGAAAATTGGGAAAAACGAGATAGGAAAATTCTGGGCTCAAAACTGTCACCTCGTTAGAAGGCCTGCCCAGGTCGTTCGAACGAGCTTCTAACGAGTTGACAGTTTGACTTCTAACGAGTGGGATGTTCATTCGATGCCTTTCGTTCGAACGAGATCTCGTTAGATGCCCACTTCGTTCGAACGAACTCTCGTTCGAACGACCTCTCGTTCGAACGACCTCATTCGAACGAGACTTCTAACGAGTTGACAGATTGGCCTTTTTGGCCTGGTTTGATTTCTAGTGTCCCGTAACCTTGTTTAATTGTAGAGATAACATTACCTTGATGACTAATTGATATAGTTGGGATATTCGGGATATATTGGGGAGTAAAATATAGAAGAATGATTTGAACAAAATGGTAATTATGGGTTAGGACGCGAATAACTAATCGCGACGTGAGGATAATTAATAATGTGTATATATAAACCGGGGGCACGTGTATTGGTATAAGAATGAGAATTATACCACTAATAAATTATGGTAATTACTAAGATGTGTGCATGCTTAGTATATGTATATGATTTTATGTGTATGACATACCTACCATACTTGCTATCACTGGAGGTTTACGTTCGCTTAGGGCCATCTAATCCTTGTGTGCCCGGATTTAGATTGGTACCTTAAGAACATAATGCTAGAATGACTTATTTGTGAGTTAATAAGTCAGCTGACTATGGAGCGTAGGTATGTACGTGACCCATGGATATGTTGAATTATGTTCGCCTCCATTTTTGTGTGTTGTGCTTATTCTAACAATTCCTGAGAGATTCGGAATTTGTAATCCTTATGTACGTGATGTACCGGGATGGATAGCAGAGTATGTGTGCACCACAGCTTAGCCTCGGGGTGCTTATACGGTATATTTATGATGTGAATAATATACGATTAAATGAAAAGGGATTGTTATGTTTAATTGCGAGTATAATTGTAGTAACATCTTGATAAAGATAAAAAGGGATAACCTGCTGTGAAATGTTTTGCTAATAATTGAGAATCCGAGTTTAAGTAATGCTACCTATTTAAGTGATGACGTTGGGAATTTATATTATGAATTGAGTAGAAAGGTTAGAACTTATGTCGGTTTAGTTAGATATGGATATCACGTGTATGGGTACGGTACGTTAGGAGTGCACAATTAGTCGAGAGGCGAGTATTTCATGTGAGAGCACGTCCTAACATGTATTTTGCATTAATTATTTTAATGTTATTAAAGCACTTGATGTTTTTAAAATACTCTCCACTTTCGGGCTCTGACCCGTTTGCTTTCAAATCTATTTTTTTTGTAAAAACCTTTTAGGTGCCCAGCCACAAGGACACCATGCATAGGAATTCTATTCAGGTGACGAGCTGTAGCTGTTGTGGAAGTTACAGGGCCTTGATATTAGACGCCTCATTTTCTAGTCTTGACTCCATATTCAGTTTCATCATTTGTAGGGCATGTCGCCCATTTCTATTAGAGACATTTTATATTTCAGTTATTCAGACTTTGGTTTGTAATTAATCCAGGATACACTGTTTTATTTATTTCAGTTTGTGGGATTGTTGTGAGGAGTTTTCCTCCGGACTTATTATTAGTTGTTGGTTACCTTATTGAGACTTTATAGTGTATGGTGATGTTATTCTTTTACATTTCATTTATCGCATGTTAATCAGATTTAATTTTAAATTTGACAACTTACTTTTTAAATACTAGGTGGTTAGTAATCATTAAAATGTTTTCGACAGTGATGCTATTAACTGAACCAACTTGGCATTTTGTATTGATTTAATAAAGGAGTATCTACCCGGTATTTAATTAGTCGGGGTGTCACATCGGCTATAAAAGAGCCTACGTCCACTTTGGTGCCTCCCTCCCATTATATTCATATCATTAATGTACATGTTTACAATGCTACAATGGGTATACAAGATAGATGAGAGATAGTAATGCATGACTGTAGTGTTTTCGAGAGTGACGGAGATATGACTACGATGTAGGTGAGTAGCCTCTAAGCTATATGTTGAGGTTGTGTAGAGAGAGTTTTTCAGGGCTTCGCGAGGTACCGTAGAATCAGACCCGAGTGAGTGGATTCAAGTTCGCCCCTTATCTCGAGGTGTAGACCTCTATTCATATGAGGTATGTGAGTTGTGTCACGTTCCTTGAGCGCATGACATATATGTCTAGAGCAGCTACAATAAGAGGGATGCGACCTGTGAGGTTATAGTTGTGGGTGCCGCACCGTCTATAGTATAAGTCTGTGGCATGTACGGATGGGCAAGACTAGGTTCCACACCTTGTGTTAAATAAGGCCGCTCCCTGTGCTAAAGGTTCACGGTCTATAATCTTGTGTGAATGAATAATCTCCGCGGTATGGTGCTATATTTGTACTATCAATAAGCCCCCAAATCATAGTGCCAAGAGATTGCGATTGGGGCTACGACTGAGTAGTTGAGTCCTCTTAAGGTGCCGCGGCACTTTCAAGGCGATGCTTTATCTTCCCGTGCCCTCTTATATAAATTGTTCCGACCGTGGACTTCATTACGTTTCCAAAAACTTTAAGAGAAAATCGAAAGTTAAACTCTGTTCATTTCTTCCCTTGATCTTTCTGGTGACTTTTCTAGGTTGCGTGTGGTGGTTCTGAGACAGTTCACGGTGGTTTGAGGCTGAGCAATCGAATTCCTTCATTTTCAGGTAATTTCCCAACCATTTTCACGCTTTTTAAGTATCTCCTTCGATTTTCATTCCAAAAATCCACCCGATTGATAGGAACTTCATGTAACAAATAATGATAACTGGTAATCTTTTGAGAATTAAACTCGTATATCTGTTCGAAATTGAACTCTCGCCTGTTTGATTGAAAGGAACCTTGAATTCAATCTTCATATGATAGAAATAGGGTTAACGAATTGAACATATGAATGTGCTTTCTTGAATTACGATAAACAACTGATATTGTAATTTTACTTGTTGTTTTATGAATGCCTGAATTGTAAAGATAGTAAAGTCGTAGCATTTGTTCCTTGTGTTCTTGAGAGAGACCCTTCATATTCTGAGTCTTTTATATTTTAATTTACAAAGATTGAATACAAACCTATTTGAGTGAGTAGCCGCGGCATGGTAAAATCCCTTTAGTAAATTAGGGCTTTCCTGAATCAATGCAATCTTCAAATATGGATATCCGTAGCATAGAAAATACTGTTGTGGCAGGTATTAAACACAATGATGCGGCACGCAAAATAGGCTACGATATGTAGATATTCGATAGGGTAGTCCCTTGGGGTTCTTTTATTTAGACTACGCAAAAGTTTAGCCCATAGTTTAACGACTACGACCTGTACTTTTTCAGATTAGTTACCGTGGAATTTTGCCCATAATTTAGTGACTACGGCATGCCAGAGGTCATCCTCTCTCCAAAATAGTATTTCGCGACGACAATTATCTTTTAGGGCCCTAGAATCCAACACTTGGCATATTTATCCAATCTCACTTTAATCTTCATATCATTGTTTCTGCCGCGGCTTCTTAGAGGATTTTTAGAACCATATTGACTACGACACCTAATGGCGGACTCTGCTTTTCAGTTACTGTTGCAGCCATATGAACTTTGACCCAGACGAATTCCTGAAGGACTTCTGGAATAAACACTTCGACAGTTTTCCTCCTGAGATTTCTTCTGTGCGTCCCTTGAGGACAATAGGACCTTTCCAATTGAGAGAGTGCCTTAATTATGTAGTTCTAGATTCAGACTCAAATTCAGACTCCGTGGCAATGGAAGAAGAGCCCAATTCAAGCAACCGACTAATGAATATTGATGCCGCTGTAGATTGTCCATCTGAGATTAGGGATGCACCCGCTGGCACGTATGGGAGAGCTGAGAGGCCCTCTGCCGCACTTGATGTCCGCAGCATTATAACCCAAGAGTGGGTTGATCAGGTGGCTGAAGCCTTTGAATTTATGTACAATGTGGTATGTACTACACCCATCGCGGACCAAAGACCTTACTCTACAATTACTGATGGTGGAGTCTGTTTCCCCCTTCATGCCTTGTATATGGGCTGCGGTTACCTGTCCCAGTCCCAGTCCCAGTTAGAAGGATTTTTGAAGCAATGAAGCTAGCCCCATCCCAAGTAGACCCCAATGGTTAGAGGGCGATTCTTGCTTTAATTGTCTTATGGGAGAAAAAGTTCAAGCGAGACATAACTCTCGCGGAGTTCTTCAATTTTTACATGCCAAAGGAAAACTCCATGAAATTTACGTGGTATGACTACCTTACTATCCGCAGCAAGGATGAAACCCTTTACTTTGGGAGGCCCACCGGTGTAAAAAAATTAGAAAGGGAAGTATTTTTATATTTCTGGAGAAGGATGGGAGGTTCATCCAGAGGAGCCTGAGACAGAAAAATCATATAGGATGCCGCGATAATGGGGGCGCCCATCTAAATTAGGTACTCAGGGCTACATCTTTGATAACATGCCGCGCCTTATTTCACAATTCACACAGTTCTTTTCATTGTATTGCACTAACATAATCCTCTTGCGTAACTCTTGATAATTTACAGCTCACTGAACGGTAGGAGAGAAGAGTGAGAAGGGCTGCAACCATTAAGGATAAAGAAAAAAATTCAGTACCTTAGTGACCTCTACTTCCATTTTTGAGGCAGGTTACTTCCCCAACAAATCTTTACCAAAAAGAATGGCTGCAGAAGGTAATAATCTTTAGTTAAACTCCGCGACACTCATTATTCTAATCTTCAATTTTTGACTATTTTGTTTCTTCTTTAGGTGAGGAGATAGGTAGAGAGCTTTTGAAAGCTCAGTTATTAGAGATGGATGAGGATGCGGCTAACCTCAATAATGCTGCCAGAAAAGGTACAAGGAAGAGAAAGAGGGACCTGCCGCGGTCCCAAACAATGTTGAGCCCACTGTCGTTAAAGAGGCAGATGTGATAAATCCCACACTTGGGAGGGATGCGGCGTATGAGGTTTTTGGGGACATTACCGCGACCTCACAAAGAGAATTCGATGACGACATCAGTAAACATTTGGCATCGTGAAAGAGTTGGCGCTTGCGTTCAAATAAGGAAACAATATAATGAATGCCTTTTAACCCAAATTAACCCTAAGCAAGCAACTAGGTGTGATTGAAACAATATGAAATCATGCAAGAGTTATTCAACACACAAAGTTTAAGGAAAAATCCCCCACAGGGGCAAAACCATTTGTATATCACTATAATTTGTAAAATACGGTTTACAATCGGATTACAATGAAATACAGGTTGACTAAGAATTACCCTTGGGTATCGGATTCTGTAGTCGCGGCTGGAAGAAAATCCCTTTCCAGTAGGGCTTGCGGCTGGAACTATCCCTGTCCAGTAGGGCTGCAATGAAGAGGAAGAAACGGTCCACTTCACAAAGGGTTGAACAACATCAATGGTGTTCTTTGGGTTACCAAATTTGATTCACAAAGATACAGAAGATGTGTGAATCTAAAAACCTAGAATCATAGGACTCAATAGGTGAAGACTTTAGGGTTGATATGCTCTGAAAATCGTGGGAAAGTCTTAAGAAAACCAACTGCTGATCGTGGTTTAAATAAGGGATCGAAACCCTAAAAAATCTGCTGCACGATCTGGCAGTGATTATCCTCGCCGGATCGGTCCGGTCGATTAGGCGGATCGGTCCGGGTAAGTCGGATCGGTTCTTTTTCTGAAACCGGATCGGTCTGGTTGGCATCGGATCGGTCCGGGACTTTTGCCTTCATCGGTTCGCTATGGATCCGGTGGCTACTGGAGTCTGACAAAACGGATCGGTCCGGTAGATGTCCGGATCGGTTCTTTTTCTGGACCGGATCGGTCCGGTCAGGTCTGATTCCCAAATTCTTTCTTCTTTTGATCTTCGGATTTTGTTGATGACGATGTGATCTTTTCAACCAACAATCTTGTAACGGCGTATGACATAACATATACATAAAGATGGACAAATTGTCCTTACAAATCTCCCCCTATGTCTATGCCGGAACAAACATAAAAAAATCCGAATTATCAAATATGAAATTTCCTATACAAATCTACCCTTCCATGAACCCAAAACTGAAAGAGTACAAGTGAATAAGACTGCATCGTTTGTTCTTCAATTCTTCAGGAATCTTCACGCTTTTCTCATCAGGGTATGTATCATAGAATTATCAAGGATGTACCTACACACATGAGATAAAGCAAATACCAAGTGACGTATCAAGTTTGAAATGAGATAATAAACATATGCATATATACCAGATTTATGATGAACCTCAAATTTCAAAACTCCCCCAAAATCAGATAATTCATTCTCCCCCTTTTTATGATGTCCCCAAATAGACAAAAGAGAGAAATAAATCAAGCAATCAAGTACTGGGATGTCACAAGGCATAAAATCACACCATGAATGAACATAAAACAACCAAGTCGGTGATAGCGTAAAAGAATGGGTGTGAACAAAATTCGATAGGAAAATCAAAGCATACAAACATGACATATGTGCACGATGAATATTGGATATTCCTAACGAATGAACTCAAATGCTTCCTTTGGTGTAAAAGATTGGAAATATATGACATTGACTATCAAATCTACAAATCAAAGCTCAAAGTGATTTCTACACCAATAACGTCCAAAATGATTTTCATGCGTTTTCAGGACTTTCAAGGAAGTGCAAACCCGTTTTTCAATCTCCAAACACCCTCAGATTTATATTTTGAATAGAGGTATACTAAATTCTCAAACTTTGGAGAATTGATGGTGAAATCTAAATGGCCCATATTTGGCATGTATTGCTTTTTATTGCCTTTCAATTTTTTCGGGCTCTTTTAACCTCTTAGGACCTCGGATATTACAATTCCTCCATTTTTTAGGTCCTTTTTAACGGTGGCTTTTGCGCAAAGGATAAGAATCAACTTTCGCAGCCCCTCCCCGTTATGAAAATATGCGCACAGTCTCACCAAACGGTTTTTACATGCAATCCAATCTTGTCAAGTTTTATCGCATTTTATACATTGTATAGACAGGATTGAGATGGAAACACTCAAGCCAACATGAGATTGACAAGTGCAACAATCAAATATAGCCGTGCATGTGTGCAAAAAAGGATATAGGAGTCAAGCATGTAGGAAATATCACTAATTACATCTCAAGGACTCCAATCAATGTTAAGCACATGGATGAAATGATGTAGCCTCTCAAATCTCTATCAAACAGTCACATGGATATATGGAATGAAGTTGTGACTTGGCTATCTTAAATGCTCATCCATAAAAGGCAAATCTCTTTTTGAATTTTTTCAAAGAATTTTATCAAAATAAAATCTTTTTGTGCTTTTCTGAAAATTTTTCTAAAAAGAATTTTTTTTTTTTTTTTTTCAAAAACAAGAATATATACAAAAATGATACATACTAGCAATAGGCAACCAATGTCATCATGAAAAACACCCTATGCTAGTAAACAAGACTAGATCTCAACCGGGAGTAACGGTGGAGTTTTCCAAAGATGGTGACATCTTTTGAACCAACTCCACTAGATCATGTGTAGTCTTGATCAAAAACTTCACTTGCTCGCGAATATGCGCAAACTCTCTATCAAAATGAGCAGGCAAAGAATCATGAGTGGGTGCATGTGCATGAATGTGAGAAGTGGCATGATGTGGCACAAAACCCAACTTAGAACAGAACTCCCTAAGATGCCCGCGTTTCTTGCAGTGGGTGCAAACATAAACCGGTCTAGGAAGTAATTTATCAACAATTTTGGGGTGAATATTCCTAGACGGACACCCATGGGCCTCACTCACAACGGTGGATATAGGCTCGGGAGCATTCTTTAATGTGACTTGGACCTCTTGTGCTTGATTGAGGTCATCCTCGAGATGGGATACACGTGTCATCAGACTAGACACCGTGTTGGACAAGTCACCTTTTTCTCTTTTTAGCTCATCACTTTCTGCCTTTAATTCACGAATAAGAAGACCTAGGATCCTATTTGACCTTTTTGTTTCCATGGTCTCGATAAACAACTTTCTGAAGGCATTTTGGATCAACCTATCATCACCATTATCACCCTCACTATCACTTAGAGAAGTGGGCATAGCAGCTTTCTTGCCCTCTCTCTTAGGTCTAGTGGGACACTCAAATTTCTTGTGCCCTATCCCATCGCACTCAAAGCATCTTATCTTCTCAAGATCTTTCTTTCTTTCTTTTCCACTCTCATCACAACTCTCTCTTTCTCCAAACAATCTTAAATCTCTCTCTAAGGCGGTGATCCTAAGAGCTAAAGCATTATTACGCTTCTTGTTTTCAAATGACTCAGAATACAACTCAGCGTAGACGTGTTGAAGATCACACTCGCTCTTACTTTCCTCATCATCCTCCCCCTCACACTCTTCGCTCTCACTGTCGAGGTGTCCCTGTGAGTCAGCATCCTCGTCGTCGTGAGGTGCACTAGAAGAACTCACATGACTAGCCATGAACGCGGTGAAGTTACGCCCATGCGGTGACTCATCTCCCAAGTCCACTGACTCGACATCACTGTCGTCACTAAGGGTAGCATTCAGGACAGCTTTCCCTTTCTCTCTATTCAGACGATTGGCACACTCAAACGCTCTATGACCCCTACCATCGCATTCAAAACATCTCTCACTGTCTTTCTTAGGAGGGTCTTTGGAATCTTTCTCATTTTCCTTTTCAGAAGTATTTTTCTCAACATTTTTTTTATCATTGAAATTTCCACTTTTCTTGAATTTGAGAATTCTTTTGAAATTTTTTGCAAACAGGGCCAAGTCATCTAAGTCAAAATCACATTCAGACTTGGACTCAAAAACTTTTTCTTTCTTTTTCTGAAAATGAGTCTTTAAAGCAATCCCATTATCCTTAGCCTTAATGGTTTTGGGAAACATGTCAATCTCATAGGTTTGAAGATCTCCTACAAGTTCTTCCAACTTAAGTGATTTCAAATTTCCCAACGAGTTCAAAACAGTGACTTTCGGAATAAAGCGTTTTGGGAGAGATCTCAGAATCTTTTTAACGACACGCGTGTTATCAATTACCTCACCCAAATTAAAACTAGAGTTAACAATGTCCGACAAGCGTGCAAAAAACTCATCAAAGCATTCGGACTCAGACATGGTGATAGTCTCGAATTGGGTGGCCAAATTTTGTAATTTAGACTCTTTAACAGCGTTCGTACCCTCATGGGTAAGTTGCAAAACATCCCATGCCTCCTTTGACGTGGTGCACGTCATTATGCGTTTGAACTCATCCGGAGTGATGGAAGAAGAAATAGCACTCAATCCCTTAGAATTAAAGGAAGACCATCTAAACTCATCTTCGGTCCATTGCGTGACAGATTTTAAATTTGTCACATTTTCAACAGTGACGGAGGGAGGTGTCCACCCTCTTTCAACAAGAATCCATACCCGTTCATCAATGGCTTTTAAAGCCGACCTCATACGGGCTTTCCAATAAGCATAATTTGACCCGTCAAAAATAGGCATTTTATAATATGACTTCTCCATTTGAACACGCTCTTTTCAAAAATCAATTTATTTCAAAAATTGATATCTTTAGAAAAATTTTGCGGAAAAAGGAATACGCGATAGATTAGCGTAACCTGCTCTGATACCAATTTGAAAGAGTTGGCGCTTGCGTTCAAATAAGGAAACAATATAATGAATGCCTTTTAACCCAAATTAACCCTAAGCAAGCAACTAGGTGTGATTGAAACAATATGAAATCATGCAAGAGTTATTCAACACACAAAGTTTAAGGAAAAATCCCCCACAGGGGCAAAACCATTTGTATATCACTATAATTTGTAAAATACGGTTTACAATCGGATTACAATGAAATACAGGTTGACTAAGAATTACCCTCGGGTATCGGATTCTGTAGTCGCGGCTGGAAGAAAATCCCTTTCCAGTAGGGCTTGCGGCTGGAACTATCCCTGTCCAGTAGGGCTGCAATGAAGAGGAAGATTCGGTCCACTTCACAAAGGGTTGAACAACATCAATGGTGTTCTTTGGGTTACCAAATTTGATTCACAAAGATACGGAAGATGTGTGAATCTAAAAACCTAGAATCATAGGACTCAATAGGTGAAGACTTTAGGGTTGATATGCTCTGAAAATCGTGGGAAAGTCTTAAGAAAACCAACTGCTGATCGTGGTTTAAATAAGGGATCGAAACCCTAAAAAATCTGCTGCACGATCTGGCAGTGATTATCCTCGCCGGATCGGTCCGGTCGATTAGGCGGATCGGTCCGGGTAAGTCGGATCGGTTCTTTTTCTGAAACCGGATCGGTCTGGTTGGCATCGGATCGGTCCGGGACTTTTGCCTTCATCGGTTCGCTATGGATCCGATGGCTACTGGAGTCTGACAAAACGGATCGGTCCGGTAGATGGTCGGATCGGTCCGGTAAACCGGATCGGTTCTTTTTCTGGACCGGATCGGTCCGGTCAGGTCTGATTCCCAAATTCTTTCTTCTTTTGATCTTCGGATTTTGTTGATGACGATGTGATCTTTTCAACCAACAATCTTGTAACGGCGTATGACATAACATATACATAAAGATGGACAAATTGTCCTTACACATCGGTAGGCTTATTGCCCTCTGAAATCGAGGACCATGGTGGACGCGGGCCTTCACCCATTTTTTCTGCCTATTCTTCCCCTCCGTGAACTATTATGGCTGTAAATGCCAACTTGCCACCTCCACAAGGCAGGTCAGGAGTTGGTCCCGATGGCCGTCCGCGCCCTCAACTTAGGGCAGTAAATCATAACTCCTCCTGGGATATAACTGCGAGGGCTATTTGCAGAATGAGGAAGGTTCCAGATAATGTGGACCTTGACCGTCTTGTTGAGGAGGACCACGAGGACCTGGAATAGTATGCCCTTCATAGCCTGCTGAGGGTAATTTCTTCACCACTTTCTATTTATTCCAACATTTTTTCCAAAATTTAATGAGAAGACTTTTTTCTTTCAGGCTGCGGACATTGTGGTCTCCTAGAGGATGAAGTACGATGGGCTTTACAAACTTTATAGAGCTGCAGAGACTTCCCACAAGAATGACCTGGACGCAGTTAGGTCTTCCTCCTTTCAAGCGGGTAAGGATTCCACGGCTGCGATACTTGAGGTGGCTAAGTAAAACTTGGAGGCTGCCCTTGAGGTGAAGAATGAGGCTGAGAAGAACTTTTATCAGGCCATAGAGGCTTTGTCAATTGCCAAGGCTCAAGCTCTTGAGGCTGCAGAACGAGCCACTACTACTCAAAATAAGCTTGCTGCGGCTGATCATGCCACGACCCTCAAAAGTCTTGAAGGGAAATATTCTGAGGCCAACAGGCTGAAAAAAGAGAGTCACATCGCAGCCTTGAGCCGAGGACCTTGCCGTGGACAACTTTAAGAAGTTTAAGGACTTTTTTCTAATCAACAATAAAGCCTACCTCCACGCCTTTTAAGAACTGAGGCACAGAGTTGTAAAAATTTTCCCAGAGTCCAAGGACCATATTATGTCTTGGAAGTTGGGTGATGCTGAGCACGACCAGTGTGTAGCTGAGATTAGGGCTACAACAGAGGAAAGGGCAAGGAAGCTTGCTGAAGAGGCTGCAGCCGAAGACGAGACTACGACAGCTGCGGAGGGTGATGGAGGGGATATTAATGATGATGCAACCTCATGAAAGTTGTAACCTTTAACTTTTTAATTTTTGAGCTGTCAACATAGGGCTACGTTCCTTTGAACTTTCTTGTTATTACATATATGGGTCGTGTCCCTTTGAATTTTTGAACTGCTTAATTAATACCGTGGCCTCCTTTTATGTTGACTATTTCTGCTTCCTTTTCTAGTGGCTTTTTATTCTTCTGCTCTGCTTGCTTCAACACTTGAATGAATGATTTCTCTGTACATCTTTGATTGCCTGAACCATACATTATATTTTTGGAAAAATGCACTTCCACCAATAATATATAAGTCACAGGCTACGACAACATATTTTACTAGAAGTATTGGGTAAGTCCGCGGCTACCTTTAAAAACCAATGGTTTCTGTACATCATTTTCATGATTTATCCTTCTAATGCCTTGATGCTTGAACTGACACTTTACTTTTGAATTGCTTGCTTGATTGAATATCATACTTGTAGGGCTAATAGATTAAGGCCGCGACGTCTAAGTATAAACGATTTCTTCACATGAGTTACGACCTGTTCTCTTCACCTTAGCCTTTCTACTTGAATTCTTGTAGATTGTTGCCACATAAATATGTTTAATGGCTACAATCTCTTCCTGAACAGGGCCGCGACATCTTTGAGTGTTTGGATCCCCTGTTGTAGCTTTATAATTGTGTTGCGACATGTTAACAATCTATCCGGCCTTTATCTACCACGTCTTCTGAATGAAATTCACTTAATGATTGTAGCCATACTGGTAAGGCCGTGTCATCTTTTTATCCCTTGAATTAATTGAGGCCATCCTTCTGTAACTTTGGTATGCTTCGTAATCACAGTAACACATCCTCCTTTAATCGCTTTGATTGCGTTTCATGGCTTTCCTTTAGTCGCTTTGATTGGATTATTATCAGGCCCCCCGTGGGCTAGGTATTATGAAGCTTCCCCAAGCTTATGTGGATATGTATAAAGCCTTCCCAGGCTATAATAGGATTATCCGTAGACAATTAAGTCCTTGGCCCCTGTGGGTTGTTTTCAGGCTTTCCCGGGCTAGGTATTATGAAGCTTCCCCAAGCTGATATGAGATCACAAAGTTAATGATATTTAGTCTCATATCCACCAAGTTAATGATGTTTTTTGGGGGATTAACCTCCCTAGGATAATGATGCATCCCTAAAGCTAAGAATGGGCGTTGTAATCCCTTATGGCAAATAATGCTTTCTGATAACTGCTTCCGAGAATGTAGCTACCACATGTTGGGATATAGTCTTTATAAGTGATTGTTGCAGACCCATTCAGATAGCTGCTCTCAATAGTCGCTTTTATTATTTTCGGTTATCATTTGACTTCATATAATCAGGCGTCATTGCGGGCGTTGTGAGCCTATTTGAATATAATTATTCCCAATATAATTCGATATCTCCATATAGAATCTATATAAGACAAGAAGTCTTTCATAAGATATCATTTAATAGAGTCGAGAAATTGAAGTATTATATTCATTGATTCTCATAAACATAGACTTAAAAAGTCAGAATTAAATAAAAGATAATGTTCACTATGAACATAAACAAAAGCAAATATAAACTAAATCATAAAGATAAGGGAAGTAGGCCCATTAGGCTAGGCTGCATCCCCTAAACATCTCTGAGGAACCTCTGCAGCATTCCTTACCCAATCATCCTTTTAATTTCATCCTTCAGAGCATAGCATTGCTCAGTGTCATGACCATGGTCCTGATGGAATCTTCACCAAGTAGCTTTGTTCCTCTTGTGGGGTGGAGCCCTCAGTTTTGGCCACCTCAACAGCTTGTCCTCTTTGATTAACTCAAAGATATTTTCAATCGAGAAGGCCAACGGAGTGTAGGCCTTAGATCTCTTCTATGCCATCTCCATTTTCCTCTTTAGGGCGCTGGACGCGGCCTTTCCTTCTGCGGCCAGTGCTTTGAGCTGGGGCACTTCCTCGGATGGAACTTTTGGAGCTGTGGCAGCAATTATCCTGGGTTCCGCATCCAGATTGGGAGAGGTCGCAGCCTCTAGCACGAGGACATTCTGAGTCAAATAGTTGACTTGTGTTTGGAGTGAGTCATGGCTATTGTAGAGGTGGTTAAGGTGATTGTACAGCTGCATAATCTCATCTTTGACTTCTGTGCTTTGGATGGATTCTCCTTCCATTTTCTGCTTTTTTTAGTCTTTACAAAGTATATATAATCTGAGACAAAACTAACAGAAGTGAGTAGTCTCAGAATTATTAGAGTAACGAAGTAAGAAATGGGGATGCAGCATTTACACTGCTGTATGGTATTACTGCTGAGGCCGCGGCCAGTAAGGCACATAGGTGCACTACCATGGCCTTCGTATGATATTCACCAAGGTTGAGATGGAGACCACTTGAGTCCGTTCCCTGATGTTTTCAAGCTTCTGTAATGCAACCTCGCTAGTAGAGGCCGCGAATATAAAGGCATTTGAACTTCCTGGCCGCATCCCCTTAGGCAACAAAGGGAGCAATCCCAAAATTTTAAGCCCAGATAATTTTTCTCTCCCAACACATGGAGGGCATACCTACAGGGTCTGATAAATGAGAGGACAACCTCACGGTGCGTAAAACGGCACAATTTCAATGATAAACCCTAGATCATAGGTTGAGAATAGCAAAAATGGGATTAATACAATCCTTCCCTAACCTTTCACCTTTTCGAGGCTAAAGCCCATTATGATTTTCAACACTATCTAGATGAAATGATGTCACAGGAATTTGTAAAATAGACCTAAGCTCATAAATGAAGACCCAAGAACAGATCTGAATATAAAAAATACCCATTTAAGGGTGTGAATATAAAACAGAGCTCAATAACCAAAATGTACTCATAAGATGATGATCCAAAGGATCCCTATTGATGCCGATAAGATAACATGGATGCGTACAGATAAAAATGAAGGTATTAAGATGATGATTGAAGATGAAATGGTGATCACATCAAACACATAAGAGACAAAGGTTTTTTAAAGTGGTTCGGCTATGAATAAAGTCTACGTTCACTGTTATTTTATTCCCAGGGGTTTACAATAACACCATCTATTGTAGAGAGAGAGAGGTGTGTAGAGAATTGCTTTCTGTCCAGATCGATCCCCCTCTATGCGGGGGTTTTAATGTATTTATAGCCTTGAGGCTGTCAATGTGAATAGACAACGTGCTGTTATCTAGTAGGTATATACGTCTATATAGTAGAAATGTTCATTAAGGCTCATTAAATGCACAATTATCCTTTGATCTGCCTGGACAGAGTTGTTCTGCACGTTTTGAGTTACTCTGCACGCCTTAAGTTGCTCTGCACGCCTTGAGTTGCTCTACATGCCTTAAGTTGCTCTGGAAGCCTTGAGTTGCTCTGCATACCTTAAGTTGCTCTGCACGCTTTGAGTTGCTCTGCACACCTTAAGTTGCTCTGCACGCCTTGAGTTTCTCTGCACACCTTGAGTTGCTCTGCACGCTTTGAGTTGCTCTGCACAACTTAAGTTGCTCTGCATGCCATGAGTTGCTCTGCACGCCTTGTGTTGGTTGGTATGCCGACCAACTCTCCTCGGGTGCCGACCAAGTATAAATATTGCCACGTAGGATGACAGGTGTCCTTTTCTGACTGGTCCTCGTAGATGTAGACTTTTTGCGTCAACAGAAGCCTCCAATGCTCCATTCTTGATGGTTCACTAAAAGGATGGAGTATTTATTCTGTAGTGTTGCTCGGTGCTCGTGAAATTCTTGACCTGTCTTCTTAATTTATTCAACATAAAGTGTATTATCTCCTGGACGACATATGATGCAGGCGGATCGATGGTTGCTAATGTTTCTTTTAAGGAACTCTGTTCGTCAAGCGAACGTGTGTTATGTATCACCCCTGGGAATTTGGATGCAACCATGCCATAGTATGAAACTTGTAGCTTGTCATAATCTTCAAGTATGTTGATTGGTTTGCTAGCCGACCAACTGCCTCCTGTGCCGAGTAACTGAGTGCTAACTTCACGTGCTTGATTTTTCTGATTTATGCTCCTCTGAATACTTTGTTGACTAACATACTAGCTTTTGAACCAAACTCTTCAATCTGATTAGTACCAAGATAGTGGTGGACTTCGAAACATTTTCATACAACTTCTTCTTCAATGTTGGTCGGGACAGTAGTAGTAAAGATCTCAGTGATGTAGATGCTTAATTCAACTCCTGAACTTCAATAGCATGTGCATAATAACTCCTGAATATGCCTCTTGAACTTCAATAGCACAACTAACTCTTGAGTAAGAAAAACAACTCCTGAATGAAGATTAGTCGGGGCCCCGACCGTGTAAGTTTATGGAGTTGAATTTGATTCTCGACTGCATGATGTAATGAGAATGTGCCACCGAATGAATAACTAAATCTGTAATAGAAGCCCCCAAGTGTGGAATATGAACTTTGAGTGACTTTTTGTCCTTGAAGTGCGTTGGTCTTGCTAGAAAAATAAGGTCGAGGAAATGTTCCCTGAAATGACTCCCTAAGATCATTGCATGTTTGCATTTTCATTTTCTTAGAAACACTTTGTAAGATGCTTTCCTTGTTGTTTGCTAATGAATATATGTATATAGAAGGACAAATTGTCCTGTTTTGCATATACAATGGAACTTTTTCCACATGCTATTTAATTATAGTGACTTGTCACTCTTTGGGCCTAAGCAATGGAATGATTTTCATCCCATATTCCTGCTTAGTTGTAGTAATCCCGTTAAGATTACCTAGTTGCCTAAATAGTGGATGCCCCGGGAGGTCACCCATCTTATTGCCTAGTTTGGGGTGTATCTTGAGATCACCCATGATGCCAACATTGTTGGTTGAATTTATTATTATCTACCAACCGGAGTTGGTGGTTGCTGATGCCGACCAACCTTAGTTGGTTTGATGAATATATATAGAGAAAAGAATTTTCCTGACCAACAGTTCGTTGGGGATAAAATATAATAAATGCTGGAGACCTCCTTGGAGCTGAATATATGATTATAAATATTTTGCCAAGCTCCATGCTGAGATGAATATAAAATATGCATATGAATAGATATAAAGAATGCTTCAGAATAATAATAAACTGTCGAGGCAAAATTGCATAATGCCGAATAAGAATAATATCTTCCAGTACATAAGAATAAGGCAGAGTACTTTGTTGGGGCTGGATATAAATAAGAATTACCCCGACCAACTATCCGTTGGGGGTGAAATATAACAAATGTTGCAGATCTCTTTGGAGCTGAATAAGTATCTTGTCGAGGCAAAATTTTGCATAATGCCGAACAAGAATTATATTTTCCAAAATATAAGAATATGGCCGAGAACGTTGTCGTGCCTGAATATAAATAAGAATGACCCCAACCAACTATCTGTTGGGGGTGAAATATAATAGATGTTGTAGTTTTCCTCGGAGCAGAATAAGTATTTCGTCAAGCTCCATGATGAGATGAATATGGAGTATGAATCCATGATGAGATGAATATAGAGTATGAATCCCAATAGATATATAGAATAAATGGTGCTTGAGCAGATATCTGAGCAATAATAAAATCAATAGTGCCTAGCTGAGGTAAAATTTCATAATGTCGAGCAATGATAATATTTTCTAGAAGTTTAAGATTATTTCGGAGCATTCCTTGGTACTGAATCTTGTACCTGTAAAAATTAATAACTTGCCCTACTATATGTATAGGCTAAATTGATTAGTCATGAGAATAATTTAGTCAACTAGTCAATATATATGATATGTATATGCTCGGGCAATAAAAATATCAATTTCAAAATATGAAATAATATATGTTGGCTAATATGTCGAGGCAAAATTGCCAGATGTCGAGCAATAACAGTTTCCAGAAGTTTAAGATTATGGCCTAACTTTCATCGGGATTAAATCTTGTCCTTATGAAATTTTAATAAGTTACTCGAACTCCTGTTGAGACTAGTTCAGATAGTTAGTCATGAGAATAATTATTCAGCCAAACAATTATAATGTGTATTATCATAAGGCAATAAAAATTTCAAAAATATGAAATAATATATTTTGTGCCAAATGTGTGTCATATGAGCAGATTTTTTTTATCAAATATGTGTCGTAAGTCATAATTGTTTTAATCTAGAGTTTTTGTAAACTTATTTAAACTCCAGCAAATAATCAAGTTTAAGTTTGATTTCTAAAATATTTTATTTCACATGAAGCTGTTAAGTATTGAGATTGTGCGTAAGAACTCAACTTTAAACAACCATTTTGAACAAAGTTAGAATGGGATGTGGCACCCATCTCAGAGTGTATTGAAGATAAAACCGCTATAGTGTCTTGTGTTATGTAAATATGCAAAACTTAAAAAAAAAGGTTTCAGTGATACAAATCCAATTTAGTCTTGACAATGAAGATTCCTGGGTGCGTTCCAATGACCTTCTTCTATGTTCTTTGCTGTCGCCGATTACAAACAGATGTCGCCGATCATCATTACCGACCAGTAATTGATAGGGCGATCAGTGTTAGATGATACCGATAGATGTTAGATAGCCGAGAACCTTCGTTATGGTTCTATACTTGCGCCGACCAAGAATGAGTGATTTCGAGAAGTAATAAGTGTTTTATTTGTGCAAAAATACTTATGTATTGTGATTGTGTTGGTCAGGGAGGAAATCAACGTTCGCCGACTAGAGATTTATGTTGCCGACCTGAATTCGGGGAATCTCCCGACCTTTACAAACCTGTGCCAATCTTGATTCTGGTACAGCCATGTCACCGAGCAAGTGCAAACCTGTGCCGACCAGTAATATGTAATGTCGACTTATGATGGTAGATCGAGGGATGCCAATACAGTGGTGCCAAACAAGAAATAGTGGTCTCCGACCAACGTAGATTGTCCAGTGATGTTGTTGATCAATAAAAAGGTGGTCAGGAGATGACGCCGACCAATAATAGATGGTCTGGAGCGATTGCCAACCTACCGGTCTGAAACTAAAATCCTCAAGAATTTTATCTGTTTGATGGTTCCGCCGACCAGAAATGAGAGGTCTGGAACATCTCAATCCCGTTCAGTAAGTATCTCCGATCAACAAATAGGAGCTCGAAAACTCTTTAAACTTCATAATATCTATTGCCGACCAGAGTGAAATGCCTCTGACCAATAAATTGAGTATGCCAACCGTTAATATTACTCTGGGATTTTTGCCAAGATGTTTCCTGCTTTGTTCAATGGCCGCCGACAAATAGATGGTATTGTAGCCATGACGCCGACCACAGTTAACCATATCCAGAACCTGCAACATGAAGTTAATCAACTAGGTTTGGCGAACAGTACCCTGATTACGAAATCAACTTCCTTGCGACTGATTCTTAAGAAGAATCATATAGATTATCTTTTGCTTGTTGATGACAAGCCGAACTCAGTTTCTTCGTATTATAAAAATCCATTTATGATGATCGAATTCATAATGATCTGGAGCTAAAATCGGATTCTCAACTTTGTGGTTTTTGAGTTTGAATTTTATGAGATCTTGCTTGTTGATTATTACACTCCTTCTGGATATTTATGAAGACTGTCCTTTTCTCCGAAACAATTCAGTAAATCATTTATTGCATCCTAAATAATACAACAAATATCTTGAAGAAAGAGAAAGAAAGGATTTGTATCTCCAGTAATACAACAAATCATTTATTGCATTGAATTCAAATATTCTTAAAATCAAAAGTTGATCCATAGAATCTACGACTTTTAGAGAAATCTTTACCCCAAATTGTACTTGGAGTCTCAATTTGAGGCGGTTTCTTATGATAATTATGAGAGAGAAAATTGTCTCCCTATTTTCCACGTTATTATGGGAAATCAGGTATAAGAGAGAACCAATAAATTAAAATTATCAGATCTAAGAAATAACCAATGAATAGAAACCATTAGATCTATATTTAAAAGTATGATCAATATCCGAGAGGAAAGATAATGGTTTTGAATTTTTACTCCCTTGTAGAAGATGTGAAATATGGGAATCAACATACGTGAAATCTACTACCCTGATATAACTCATTATATAAACGTGTTTGCCCAGAACATTTTCAAGAAGAGTCATAGACGTCTGACATTCATGGTGAAAATTGTCTAACACTGAATAGAAACATATATATATATATATATATATATATATATATTTTAAATGAATCAAACTAATGAGAACTTTTGAAGTAGATATGGGTCAGAATTGTGATTTCCAGAAGAGATAAAATTATTCTTGATTTTAACTTTTCCCATTCTCTGATTGAAAATATGATGGGAATTTGAATAGTCATCAAAGATCTTTCAAAATTCGTTTCAGAAACAACAACAATGAAAATTATCAAATCTTACCATTGTCGTATATACTCGTAGATGTAATCATTCTAAATGTTTATTCCATGACATAAAATTTAAACTTGAGAATCAAGCCAAAAGTTATGATTTTAAAATCATGATATGCAATATTTTGCAAATAAAAATTGGACAACTAATTTATGTATATAAACATAAAAATCATGATTGAATAAAAAGATGTATGCATAACATATAATTGATTATACGTAGAGAAAACAAAAACTTAGCTTTTAATGGAGAACAATGCTTGTAACACGTTCCCACAGACGGCGCCAATCTGTTGATGACTAGAAATAACATCCATGTTATCTTATCGGCATCAACAACAGATAAAAATGAAGGTACGAAGATGATGATTGAAGATGAAATGGTGATCACATCAAACACATAAGAGACAAAGGTTTTTTAAAGTGGTTCGGCTATGAATAAAGCCTACGTCCACTGTTATTTTATTCCCAGGGGTTTACAATAACACAATATGTTGTAGAGAGAGGTGTGTAGTGAATTGCTTTTTATCCAGATCGACCCCTCTCTATGATGGGGTTACAATGTATTTGTAGCCTTGAGGCTGTCAATGTGAATAGACAACGTGCTGTTATCTAGCAGGCATATACGTCTATACAGTAGAAATGTTCATTAAGGCTCATTAAATGCACAGTTATCCTTTGATCTGCCTGGCCAGAGTTTCTCTGCACGTTTTGAGTTGCTCTGTACGCCTTGAGTTTCTCTGCACGCCTTGAGTTGCTCTGCACGCCTTGAGTTGCTCTGCACACCTTAAGTTGCTTTGCACGCCTTGAGTTGCTCTGCACGCCTTGTGTTAATTGGTATGCCGACCAACTCTCCTCGGGTGCCGACTAAGTATAAATATTACCACGTAGGATGACAGGTGTCCTTTTCTGACTGGTCCTCGTAGATGGAGAATTTTTGGTTCAATAATCCCTATGAATAGAATAAGGTGTTTAAGAACTCAAAATATAGAGAGACAAGATTGAAATATCTCATTCCCACAGACGGTGCCAGATTATTGATACGAGAAATCGCTCATAATTCATTCTCATATCAGTAAATCAAGTGTATAATGCATAATAAGTAAATAAGGCAAGTAAGAGAGATAAAAGACAAGATATAGAGTGGTTCGGCTATAAAAGAGCCTACGTCCACTTTGGTGCCTCCGTCCCATTATGTTCATATCATTGATGTACATGTTTACAATGCTACAATGGGCGTATAAGATAGATGAGAGAGGGATACATGACTGTAGCGGTTCCGGATATATGACTACGATGTAGGTGAGTAGCCCCCAAGCTATATGTTGAGGTTGTGTAGAGAGAGTTTTTTAGGGTTTCGCCAGGTATCGTAGAATCTGACCCGAGTGAGTGGATTCAAGTTCACCCCTTATCACGAGGTGTAGACCTCTATTTATATGAGGTATGTGAGTTGTGTCACATGCCTTGAGTGCGGGACATATATGTATGGAGCAACTACAATGAGAGGGATGCGGCCTGTGAGGTTAGAGCTGTGGGTGCCGCACCCTCTGTAGTATAAATCTGTGGCATGTACGGATGGGCAAGACTGGGTGCCGCACCCTGTGTTGAATAGGGCAGCTCCCTGTGCTAAAGGGCCGCGACCTATAAGCTTGTGTGAATGAATAATCTCCGCGGCATAGTGATATATGCGTATGAGAGTGCCAAGATTGCAAAAGCCCGGATGAAACTAGCACATGATAAGATTATTCGACGAAAAGAGTTTAAACTGGGCCAGAAGGTACTCCTCTACAACTCTCAGCTTCATCTATTTCTGAGTAAATTACGGTCTCGATGGTCTGGTCCATTCCTTGTGAGAAACGTTTTCCCCCAAAGAGCAGTAGAATTGAAAGATCCAAAAGGGGGGAACACGTTCAAACTCAATGGACAGGGCCTAAAGCTATATGTTGAGGCGTGCATAGAAGAGATCGATAACATTTGGTTGTCGGACCCCATTTACGGGGTAGAATGAGCTTGAACTGAGAGGTCGTCGCACCCCCGACGCGTATGGGGTGAATTCTTGTGTATAGTAGCTGGGCGTAGGTAGAATAGTTAGAGTCCGTAGGTAGGTTACGAAAGGTTAGGGTTAGGATTAGGCACACCAACACGCACTTTGTGAGGGAGTCAAGGAAGTCCAAGTTTGAGAATAAGTAAGAGAGTGTCCGAAAATTCGAGGGTGCGAGATTCTATTTTCTGCATTCTGAGTGGAGAGAGTTCCGCGTGAGGCGAACCGAATCGAACCCCCTTAACAGGATCGGGTCGGTTATGATAAATCAAAAAATAAAAATCCCAGAACTGGATCGATTATCCCCTGAATCGGATCGGTTCGGATTCTGCAATTTTGCCTCTTGCCGAGATGCCTCCCCCTTCCCTAATCCCTTTATTTCCCTCCTTTACCTCCAAACATCCTTCCTTTCTTTCCTTCCAAACATCCTTCCTTTCTTTCCCTCCAAATTCTTCCCCCAACCCTCCCCACCACCTATAAATTCCACCTCTACCCTGCCATTCCTCCACACCTCCATCATATTTTCCCTTTCTAAACCTATCTCTCCCATTTTAACCATTCCCGATATGCTCCCAAATTACATGTCTACCGAGGTCCTTCCTAACGGTAATGGGGAATACCGCTCTCACATAGAGCGTATTTGGTGTGAATATTTTTTCAGCATATCCCGCTAACTTCACATCGAGCGCGTTGTTAACTGGGACGAGATGCCCTGATCGATCACCACTCTTTTCAGTCAGAAGGGGCGGATGTAATATCTCGTCGAATCACACAATGTCATATGTGTCGACGAGGTCCGATCTTTCTATGTCTCTCTCGTCCGCACGGGCGAGTTTGAGGGCTAAGCTTTTGTCAACGGCCGCCCCATCCCTTTATCCTTGGTTATTCTGTCCCGCAAACTTTCTTCCAAGGGAGTCCCAAACCCGAATGTCTTTGACTACCCCGTCAATGCCCCCACTATCCCGAAACAGCAATGCATCGACCGTCTCGCGCCCAACGAGATTTGGGAAAGGGTCACCTTCCCCGTGGGACGCCTCAATGATAGGGCGCGCATTACATTTTATATTGTTTGCGCGAACTTGATCCAAGCCATAAACGACTCGGTGATACGCCCTCGCTAAGCTACCCTCGTTTACCACCTTTTTGATCCAAAATTCACTATCAATCTTGTCTGCATGCTTCACACCGATATTTTTTTATGCGTCCTTAGAGAAAAAAGGTGCGGTACCCCTCCCATATGCACGTCTCATAACCTCCCTTCTTGTCGATGCCGGTATCCAGCCACCTCTAGCCTTTCTACGCCTCTCGGAGCCTATTAGGAAAGTGTCACGCACTAGGAGCGCCCAACAAAGGGCAACCCTTTGAGCAGCCCGGGAGGTGGTTTATGTCGATGAAGATAAGGCGATAAATGTTGAAGAGTACGAGGCTGAGGACGTCGTGAGGGGTGGGGCAGATGCAGAAGAGTAGGACGAAGACGACGACTCAGATTTTGAGCCCCCGGGTGCATACTTTGATAGGCACCTTTCGGCGGTGGAAGCCCGATTTGACGGTTTCCTCACACAATATCAACAGGATCAAGAGGACTACCGAAGGGATACGAGCATGATTCATCGTCTCCAAACCCACTTGGACGAGATCAACTTCGGTGGACACCCTCCAACCTTCTTCTATGATCCGTATGATACAAGAACACCCGGACCCTCCAATTCACCTCCCCAGTGAAGCCCATTTCTGCTGTTACTATTTAAAAATGTTGGTTGTGTATTTCCCCCCTCTCCCTTGTAACACAGGTGCTCAGTATCTATGAAAATCTACATTTCTGTTTTATTTGTTCCTTTTATTTTCTCCCACTTTTAATTCGTTTTGAGTTAGATTTTTGTACTTTTTGCTTGAGGACAATGCAAAAGTCTAAGTTAGGGGGGGGTCACAAGTGAGTCTTTCTAAAACTTCACAAATTTCAAAAAATGCCCTGAAGTTTCAAAAAAATTTGAAAAATCCAAAAACATTTTTTTCTTCAAAATAAATAAAATTTGGAATTCGAAATTTTCAAAAATATCATTAAAATTTGGTTTAAAATCATAAATTGTAAAAAAATCCAATGCACAAAGCCAAACTTGACCAAATATGGAAATTGAATGAACATAGACGGCTTAACGAATAAATGTGGAGATTAACAAACTCGGTGAGATTCGAGCCTTTCATTATTGAGAATTTATAAATCAATCTGAGTTAATTGTTAACTCAAAGTTCTTTTCAGCGTTCTAGTAGGTCGTCGAGGATCTCAATTCTTTCATTTTGATCGGTTATGGAAAACGTGTGTGATGTTGTCGTGAAAAGTGTGCCAAGTAAATCTCTAAATTAAATTAATCTCGAAATGCATATGGTAACGCAATTAGTAATTGGGACAATGAAGTAGGCCCTCGTTTGTCACCCAAAAATATTGGCCAGAAAAAGAAGTGAAAAATTATCCCTTTTGTAAACCAAAATTGAGCCGAAGAAAAATTTCCCTTTGGTTTGACAACCCGAAAACCCCCAAACTGGCCCGGAATTGTGAAAGTTGATAATCCCAAAAATTAAGTCCGAAAAGTGCATAAAAAGGGGCAAGAAAAGAATAGATATGCTCAACAAAAATATCAAGAAAAGAAAAGTGTGAAAAACAGAAAAAATGAGCAAAAGCCCGAAAAAGCACAAATGGACATCATAAGAAAATTTTCCAATTCCAGATTTCCTTATCATTCCCATTTTACCCAATACAGCTTTGACCCAAAAACGTCCTAACCGAGTCCAAAATGAAAAAATTGGTTACCGCGTGGAGAGATAAAACACGAAAAGATAATGAAAGAGAATATAAATATGAATTAGAGGCAATGTTCTCGTTTTATTATAACCGTAATCCAATGATGAGATCCATTTACCATAACATTTCGTCATTTTATTTGTATGCGTGAACTTGGGTCCAATGCATTTATTCTTATAAATCATGCATACCGAGAGAAAATATCCACCATTCTGAGATATTCATTTGTGAGAGCATCTCGTGAGATTTTGAAATTAAAATGAATTTTTGGATAAGTAACGTAATGGTCAATCGGTGGAAATTCGTGGCTAAATTTCTAGCTTCGCACACATGCACTATGATTTGAGACTCTTGAACATGAATCGATGATGACTATTTTCTGGAAAAGTTTGAATTATACAATTTTTGCGTATTTTGAGTTTTCATTGTGTCAAATTTTGTGGGTATATTCACTGCAAACCCTCACGAGATACCACTCATCCTACTAGGGTAACCTAGGGTTTTAAAGGCTTGTTGCATATGCTAAATGCAATCGCTCGACCGCGAAAGAGGTATTCTATCCCATTTTAGAGTCGGACCATATTTTGATTCTTTTACATTGCTCGGGACGATCAAAGTTCTAAGTTAGGGGGTTTGATTAGGCATACATTCTTCCCATTTATCCCCTTAATCTAGAGGTTTTTATCGCTCCGCAAAGTGTAATTCAAGTGGATTTATCTCATATCACTACTATTGACATTTTTTAATTAGTACGTCGAGTTTCGTGTATTGCCTATCTATGTTGCAGGTATTTAGTGCACACATGGAAGGAAAGAATCAGAAGGAAAGTCTGAAGACCTCGCGCCTACAAGTTTTTAGGAAGAATCGACATTCTAATCCGAGCTTCGGATAAAAAGTTACAAGTCTTTAAAAAAAACAAGGAGGAAAAGTTCCTGAAAAGATGGAACCGAACCGAAGGGCTTGAAAAATGAACCGATCCCATCCTGGGTAAACTTCGTATGAAGCACGAAGAGATGGAACCGAACCGAAGAGGAAATAAACGAACCAAACCGGTTCAAGGAAAAACTTCTGTCAAAGATGGAACCGAACCGAATCACCCTAACAGGATCGGTTCGGGTATCAGAAATTTGGACTTATCCACTTGAAAAACAAGAGTCTTGTATTGTTGAAACTCTTAGAAATTGGTAGAGTATAAATTTTAAACACCTCCTGGACATTGAGGAGGCTTCTAATTCGTTAGAGAAGAATTGTAATTAGTTTAGAGAATACAACAACAAGAAACCCGAGTTTGATTCCAGTTTTGCAATCCAAGTAAATTTGTTTCAATTTTTGCTTTCATTATTGCAGTAGTTATTTCTTTAGTGAGTAATTTCATTATTTTTCATCTTCAATTGTTAGTCAAAATGTTTTCTTTCATTCAAAACATGTTTTCTTCTAGTTTCAATATGTCCGGCTAAGTTTTTAAGAGTTGGGGTGCATGAACCCCACCCGATGTAATTCATGATAGTGGAAATAAAAGTTATAATTAAAATCTTAGATGAATTGTATCGTAGTAATACGATACTGCTTTAATTCATCATTTGCTTACATACTGTGCGGGCTACGATCCCTCATAAAGACCGAATTATTCAACCTTTGCTTATATACTGTGTGGGCTACGATCCCTCATATATGTAATACATAGGAGCATTAAAAAATTGGATTCATTTAAACCTTTAATTCTGAATCTAGTATCCTACGAAGTGAATTACTAGGGTGTGAGGGATTGTAACCCGACCTATCTTTTTCATCTTATAGTTAAAGTTTTAGTTAAATCGTCATTAGTCCTTTAGTTAATTAGAGTAATTGCATTTCATTCATTCTTAATTTCATTAATTAATTATTTTCCAAAAATTGCATCTAGTTGTAGTTGTTTCACAATTCAAATCACCTTTTCATTTTTTTAGAGTCAAAGTTAGGTTACCTTCATCTTTCCAACATCGTTACGACTTCGTTCATTCTGTTTCCCTAAGGATCGATACCCGACTTATCGAATTCTTACTTGAGCGACATGTTTGCACTTGAGCCTAAATATCACACACACTAGACACATTTGCGGTCGCGTCAATAACCGTTCGAACGAACGATCAGTTTTCCCCTGAAAATTAATTCGGAGGCTACCGGCGCTCCCTGGCTCCGTTCGACCAAAGTTAACTCTTCAACTCGAATGAGAATGAGAATGAATGAATCTCCTAAGGTACTAAATACCCTTTTTAACGGTCCACCCTGTGCATGATTCTAACTTACGGTGCAGATGAACAATCCGTTTTACTCCGAGAGGTCACTAAGTTCTTTTGAGCCCCAATTGACCAAGGTAAACTTTCCAAACCAAGATAAACCTTTTGGAATGTCTAAGTACATCTCCTAAACTTTCCAACGGTCCGCCCCATGTGCGATTCTGACTTACCATGTGGACGAACGATCCGTTTCCGTCTGATAATCTCCTATCTAAAAGATCGACGTGCTCTTCCGAGCCACATTTGACCAAAAGTCAACTCCTCGACCCAAGATAAATCCAAAGGAATCTTGAAGGTCTCTGAAGTAATTTTCTAACGATATGCCCCGTGCACTATTCGGATCAACAAATTACGTCATGTGACCTTTTTTTCATAAAAATCTGCACGAGACTACCAATTAGCAGGTCCAGTTCCCTGTCTATCGGCAGTGTGTCTAGGGTCACCTATCTATGGGTAGGACTAGGGAAATGTCGATAAGCACTACCCTTCACCCTATAAATAGAGGGTCTTACCTCACTCCTGTGTAATACCCCGTACTTTTGGCTATATTTATTTATGGGATTAATTAATTAATGCGTATTATTTGGAAATTAATCCGGGTAAAATACTAACGAGATGCGAGTTGGTATTTGATTATGTGCATGCATGTTTTTATATTAATATTGAATTATGAAAAATTTGTCGTGAGATTGATATACGGCATTTTGGAAATTTTGTTGAGACGCGTGTGACCGCCGCGTCACGGTATAATATTTTGATTATAAAAGTGAATTTAAATTCTATAAACCGTATGGTCGTTTTGAGTGCGCCAACGCGTCCGGAAGGGTCGAGATAGTCAGAAAACACTAGCCGGGGGTGTAGGTTGGATTCCGGGGTATTTTTAGGCCATACCGGCAACTTAAAGGGTATTTTGGTAATTTTGTATTTTGAGGAATTAATAATGACGAAAATTAGGAGTCTTAATCTGATGTGGATTTAACCCACTAAACCCACTAACCAACCCATATTAACCCATTAAGCTACGGAGGTTATCATTTAGGTTTCCAACTTTCCCAAAGAAAACCCTAGCCACCATAGCCACCTTTGGAGAAGAAGCTTGGAGAAAGAGAGAGAGAGAGGGAATTCTGCAGAAATCTTCACCAAACCAACACCAAAATCAGAAATCGAATCAAGGCAAGTGATTTAAATTACATTCTTTATGCAGTGAATGCTTCTTCCATGTTAGAAATCTTGATAATCTATCTTAATTAAGAGTTAAAGGAAAACCCATGAAATTGGAAGTTATTAGCTTAATTTTGGGTATAGGTTTGCATGTAGAAACGTTGCTTGAAGATTGAATTCAGAGATTTCATTTTTATGTAGTGTAAAAACGGATTAAATTCTGGGATTTGATGATGATAAAAATCTAGGGTTCATGTTCTTGAAAAATTGGGGAAAAGTATAGAATCTTGTGATTTAATGACGTTTAGGATGCATTAATGCCTTAAAAGATGTTAGTATATGACCTTAGCATGTTTTAGGATGATTAGAGAACTTAAAACATTGTTGGAACGAACTTTGGAGAAGATTTGAGGAGTAAGAATGGTGAAAAACGAAATTTAGAGAAATCTGGGACGAAACTGGTAGGTCGTTAGAAGCCCCTCCCCAGGTCGTTCGAACGAACTCGTTCGAACGAGCTTCTAACGAGTTGACCAGTCGCTTCTAATGAAAGGGAACTTCGTTCGATAACTTCGTTCGAACGAGATCTCGTTAGAAGGTACAGTTCGTTCGAACGAACTGGATCTCGTTCGAACAGTCTCGTTCGAACGAGACTTCTAACGAGCTGACAGTGTAATCTCGTTCGAACAGTCTCATTCGAACGAGACTTCTAACGAGCTGGCAGTCTGGGCCTTTTTGGACTGTTTTGATTTTTGGAGTCCCGTAAACTTGTTCGAGGATATAGATAACATTCCGATGATGATGTAATGATAGAATTGGGACTTTTGGGTATTTATGAGAAGGAAATTATATACGAGAGTTAAATTAAATGGACGGTTTGGGTTGAGACGTGAGTGTCTACTACGACGTGAGAATAAATTATGGCGCGTATGATTATAAACCGGAATAGTATAAATTGTGATAATTATAAGTTGGTACGAGAATGCGATATGTACTACGATTAAACTACGGTGATTACTAAGATGCGTGTTTACTTAGTATTGATGTATGATTTGTGTGTATGACATACCTACCATACTTGCTATCACGGGAGGTTTACGTTCGCTTAGGGCCCTCTAATCCTTGTGTTGCCCGGATTTAGACTGGTTACCTCGATGAACATAGGTCAGAGAAAGACTTATTGGGATGTTAATAAGTCCGCTGATCGTGGGAGCGTAGGTATGTGCGTGACCCATGTGATGTGACTGTGTTCGCCTCCATTATTTGTGATGTTGTTATCTGTGAACTATTCCTGAGAGATTCGGAATATGTGATCCTTATGTACGTGATGTACCGGGGTGGATAGCAGAGTATGTGTGCACCACAGCTTAGTTCTCGGGGTGCTTGTATTGTATATTTATGATGTGAATAATATACACTTAATTAATGGAAACCTTCATGTTAATGTTGTATAAATAATTATGGTATTGTTTCGAGAAACATAACGAGTTAGCTGATAGTGAAATATATTGCATATTGAGCATCTGAGTTTACGTTAAACCCCTATTTAATTGCGAGCGTTATAATGTTAATAGAATCGAGTAATAAGGGTAGGACCTATGACAGTCTAGCTAGATATGATGTCACTTAGCTAGTGGTTTGTGTCATTGTAGATGGGTACTTACATTAGGAGTGCACAGTTAGACGAGAGGTGAGAATATCATGTGAGTGCACGTCCTAGCATGTACTTTGCATTTAATGTTTTAAATGTTTTTAAAGCACTTGCAGGTTTTTAAAATATCTCCACATTCGGGCTCTGACCCGTTTTCTTTCAAATCTATTTTTCTTTGTAAAACCATTTTAGGTGCCCAGCCACAAGGACACCATGCATAGGATACTCATTCAGGTGACGAGCTGTAGCTGTTTGTGGAAGCTACAGGAATTGCTTGTAGACGCATCTATCATTTGGATTCCATAGTCATTATCTATCAGTTGTAGGGCATGTTGCCCATTTCTATTAGAGACATTCTTCCATTATAGTTTTCAGACTTTGGCATGTATTGTTTTAGTTTTCGGTTTACTTATTTCAGTTGTGGGATTGTAGTGAGGAGTTTTTCCTCCAGACTTTAATTACATTATGTGATGGTTATTCTTTTCACTTCAGTATGGTGTATGGTATTATTATTCTTCATTACACTTGTTGCATGTTAATCAGACTTAAATTAAAATTTGGCAACTTACTTTTTAAATACTAGGTGGTTAGTAATCATTAAAATGTTTTCGACAGTGATGCTATTAACTGGACCAACTGGGCATTTTGAATTAATTTAATAAAGGAGTAGCTACCCGGTATTTAATTAGTCGGGGTGTCACATCCTGAAGAGACCTCAGATCCATTAGCATCAGTGATCTCAATTACATTCTCCTGATATCAGCAAAGTTCCTCCATGTGAAGTTCCATTCAAGTTTATAATCCCATACTTTTCATACCCAATTTGTCAAAACCACATTCTCTCTCATCCAACATTCACCTCATACACAAGTGAGTTCCTCCAAGATCAAAGATCAAGCTTCAAAGAAGGTCCAATTCCTTCCCTCTCTCTTAGAGTAGCATTATAAATAATTTTATTTTTGCACTATCTCTTAAGCTTAGTGGGACATTCAAACTCTCTATGATCGTGACTCTCACACTTAAAACATCTCTCAGATTCATCTTTCTCTGAGTTACCCTTCTTGTTTTTCTTAAAATCACGATTATTGAAATTATTTCGTGTCTTATTATATTTATTTATCTCAAATTTTTGTTTATCAAAATTTGAATTTTGTTTCTTAAAGTTGAGGAGTTTTTTGAATCTTTTAGCGAATAAGGCCATGTCATCGGGATCTAGGATAGGCTCAAACGTTTCTTGCTTTCAAGATTTTAAGAAAACACCCTTATCTTTCTTCTTCTTCTTCTTCTTCTTCTTCTTCTTCTTCTTCTATTGAGTAAACATGTCAAGTTTGTAGGTTTTTAAGTCACCAACAAGCTCTTTAAGTCTCATGGTGGTGTTCACAAGTGAATTTGAGATGGTAACTTTTGAGTTGAGCCTTTAAGGTAAGGACCTTATGATTTTCATCATAACTCGAGTTTCAAGAATTCTCACTCCCAAATTGAATGGCGAGTTTATAACGTCAGAGAAACGGGCTTAAAATTCATCAAATGTTTCACTCTCCCTCATATGGATGGTTTCAAATTGAGTAGTTAGATTTTGAAGCTTCGAAGCTTTCATGGCATTTGTTCCTTCGTGAGTAAGTTGGAGTATGTCCCAAGCCTCCTTGGACATTTCACACGTCAGTGATTCGATGGAACTCCTTAGATGAGAATGCAATGAGTCAAGAAGTGAGACCATGAGAATTATAATTACAATGTTTATGTTCGTTCTCGCTCTGAATCTCAGTTGGTTTAGTAATAGTACGCTCTCCTATAATAATTATGGGTGGAGTCCATCCTTTAACTACTGCTATCCACACTTTCCCATTAATCGACTTAAGCGAAAAATTTCATATGGGCATTACACTATGCATATTTTAACCTGTCAAACATCGATAACCTATTTATTGACTCCATAGAAAATCCCCCTGAATATATGACCAAATAACCTATAGACACCCACTTTGATACCAATGGAAAATTATGATTTTTTAATTAAGAATCAAATATATTAATGTGAAGATTATACCAAATTCACTCTAAGCCTTGTAAACATGCAAATCCTATTATTACCAATTTTTATCTTGTATATATTAATTCTTAAGTTTTCATGCAAGATTAATCGGGAAATTAAACATCAAGAACAATCACGCAAGAGATAGCGACGTACGAGGAAAACCCAAGTCGAAAAAACCTCGAATGGCCATGCCTAGAAAAATTCCACTATAAATAAGGTTTTAAAAAAAGACTCAAAAGACTTACAACTCTTGAATCCTTAAGATTATGAAGATGAAATCTCCACACCTCTATTTATAGACACTAAGTAGTCCAGTGTCAGCCTCATAGCAAATCCATGCCTCTAATTTCTCCGATAACCTCAACCGTCACCCAATCGTGTGGAATCCACCACACCTGAAATATGAAGAATAATACGTGTGGGTTGCATCTTGGTACTATGATCAAGATAATCAAGAATGTATTTGTATTTAGGTCAAAAAGAGGTTTTATTTTGTAGAGTCTTAAAAACATTTTTCTTCAAAAGAGGATTAACAAAATCTGAGAGAAAACCTTATTTTTATCAAGAGTTTGCATGAGGAAAAAGTCAAAACGGTTTTCTCAAAATTCGCAAAGTTCATCCAAATGAGATCATAAGGTAATTCGAATGACTCTATACATCTCGTTGGAATGTGATTAGACTTCATCTGAACGAAATGATATATTTATTAGAATGAGCTTTCTACGACTGTTAAACAATAAAATCAATAAAACAAAACCCAAGTCGTTTAAATGTTGTTAGAATCTCATTTGAACTCTCGTTCGAATAACAATGCATTCTCATTCGAACGACATTTTCAATGTTATTTGAATGTTTGATCAAACAGAAAATTTTATAGGGAAACATTTTAAAGCATAAATAGTCTCTGAATAAAATATCCAAATACACTAATGATTATTTTAACACAGATTTTTTTTTATCTTTATTTCTCAAGATGCGTGCAACGTATCCCATGATGTTGAAGAAAATATAGTTGCGTGCGTGTCTCGGATCATAGGCTTGAGTAACAAATATATGAAACAAGCTAAACCTACTGACAGACAGGGGGAAACTGTGGTGCAAGAGTATAAAGATATACATCGATCATTTGTTTCGGCTCCTACCGCTATACAAAAACCTAAACTATGACTACACTTTTTTAAGGGAGTATAGCGACCTGTTCGGGAATCGAATCCACAGAGACAAGTTGCTAGAATTTAATCGGTTTAATACTTCTAAAATAAAAGTGTAAAAGTTATTTGTTAACAAAAATAAAAGATAATACTAGGCATGGGTATTTAAACTAATGTTAATAAAAACAAAATAAAAACTATAGGTTACGACTAATATCCATTTCCTCGGTTTAATATGTATAAATGGTTACACGGGACTATGAATTTACTAAGATTGAATCTCATTTCGACAGTTAATTAAATATAGAGTTGTCAGACCCTAAATTCGCATAAAGGACTACTATGACTTTGGCGTCAACAAATAGCCTAAAAATTACACACGCAAGGTCGTAAATACGGAGCATACATGATGTACCCCGTTAAGTCTCCTAGGCATAATAAAAAGGACAACCCAATCGAATTAAATGCATAAACTCCATCACCATAGAAAAGCAACGCTTTGAAACCAACACGAGTTCCATTAATCACAACCTAGGTTAAACTAACTAAAAAGCATGGTAAATGGCATATAATTAAACCTAATTAACAAAGCAAGGTAAGGAACACAATAAATCTACACTACGAAAAAAGTAATTAAAGAAATACAATTTAAATAAATGGAAAAAAAATAGGAATAGTGTTCTTACACAACCATAAATGAGTAAACCCACTATATGAGAAAACCCTAGGAGGGAGAAAATGGCACACACTTCATCCTTCCCCAAACCCTAACCTAAGAGAACCAAATCCTAAAAGTAAGTAAATGAATTCTATCTACAAAATAAAACAAAGGTTCTATTTATACTTAGTGGGAAAAAAGAATAAAAGAAAAAGGGAAAAGAAAATAGAAAAAAGGGAGAAGCAACAAAGTCGCCCAAAAATAGGGGACCGGTCGACCGTCGGAGCATGGACGATCGATCGGTGGAGAAGGGAATCAACTATTTTCTTTCATTTAAGCCAAAATGGGAAACACCGATCGACCGGTGGGACTAGGACGATCGACCGCGCTGGAAGTTCCAGCACTCATCTTCTTCGCACAACAGCAGCAACTCAAGACTTGATACCACTAGTAAGTCGTGCAACAATATCACCCACATGTGCGTGGGCAAAACTCGAGACTATTTTTGCTGACCAAAGACCCGCTACATGTAAAAGACCCGCTGCTTCCATTAGATTGATTCCCCAATGGTAGAAATTAAGAACTCGAGCCAAGACCCGTGTGTATGGCCCAAATAGGCATTTGCAAATTTAGACATGCTTTGCTGCAAAAGAGAAAAGGCACGTGGATGGGATTTATAAAAATGTTAGTATTTAAATTATTTTGGGAATTTCCATATAATTCCTCTCCAATCAAAGGCTCGTGGATTCTTCGTTCGGACTAGGATTCGTGCATCATTCGCGGCCACGCGAAGCTTGTTATGAGGGATTCAACTTTTGGGAATACTTTGGGAAAAAATTCTTAAGTTTGAAATGACGATAATGCCACTAAACGTGCGATTTGTGACGAAACTTTATCGGAATGAACCCAAACTTCATACTAAGCACCTTAATACCTAGAAACACTCAATCATACCTCAAATAACATGTTATCATATCAAACAGAGGTTGTTTGGTTATCGAGCAAAATAATAGGAATTAAAGTACCCGAGGGGCCTAAAATGCATAAGTATAAACGGTAATAAGTGCTATGATTCGGGACGAATCACCTACGTGTTTAACCAACGGAATAAGCCAGTACATATGACTCAATTGGAAATTTTCCCTTACAATTGCGATAAAATAAGGGTTAAAAAGTTTTTAAAGAAGTGAAGTTGAAAAGCTTTTATATGGTTTTCTCTTTCGTGACAACTCAAATTATTTTGACGGTTCATAAAGAAAAACGACCGTTTGCATTTGGGGGAATAATGAAGATTATGTAACCCAATTCAATAAAAGTTAACTCGTGGATATGGCAAAAAGGTGACGACGATGTCAGAATTAACGATCTTGGCATTTAATACAAAGATATATAAATAATAAGTTCACACGTGTGAATTGCAAGTGGGTTTAATATGAGTATAGACAAAGTTTTTCAGTGGAAATTAATATGAGTATAAACAAAGTTCTTTGGTGGAAGGTTATTCAGTTTGAGATTCATCAAACAAAGGTTCCTCGGTTCACTATTTAAAACTGAGAGGTTATGAATAATGAACTACTAATATTTGAGACCCTTTGATTTTCCTTACCAAAGTAATTCAAGTTTTAAAAATTACTTTATGGAGGTATTTCGTAGATAAACTTCTTGTTTACATAACAACTTTCATTACGAGGGGGTAAATGTAGGAGGGGATTATTTATAGAACTCCATACTCAGAGATAAGTTACTTGCAGAAAGCAAAAAGGATTTCATTCGATGTTACATGTAAAAGGTTATTCATAACACTTTAAAGATCAAGTGTGGCATAATTAGAGAAGATTAAAGCACCCTCGATTAACTTGGATGGGAAGATTCCCGAAGAAACTGCTCTCGAGAACACAAAGATCAAAACAACTCTATGCGATCAATCATGTTGAGAAATAAATCACCCGAAGGAAAATGTTGCAAGCAACCACTAGCTTGATCGACCAAAAGTGCTCATGAGTTGTAAAAAGATGCTAATGCAGAAAGCATTATCTCACATAAAAGAATATTCCTTTTACACATGATCCAATGTATCACAATTTATATAATGTATTAGGAAGTATGATCATCATGCTTTATTAAATTAATACTTTCATTTATGTTTTTATATGACTTTATGGCACGTTTAACGGTTTTGTCCTCCATTACATGGCTAGTGGTGGTTTACCAGCATAAATGTCCAAAAAAGAGGAAAAGGCGTTTAAGGTACCACTAGATTTATTCTGAGAATATATATACTACCTTATTCCATTGAAGATACAATATGACAGATAGCGGGAAAAGACAACAACACTCAGACATAGGGCATAAATAGAGAAGAGAGATTTTGGAATAGACTTGAAGAGACTACAAGAGAGTTTAAATACGGTAAACACTTGAAGAAGAGAAGTTTTATTTAGATTAAGTTTTTGTAAAGATTGATTTCCATTCTAAGAGAAATAAAACTCGAGCTCTAATGGATGTAGACTAAATTGGGTGAGCCACGTTATTTGTTGTGTTCGTTATAGTTTATTTCCTCTTTTGAGCATATTTTCCTTTACCATTGAGTTTTCTTATCATCATTCTTACAAAATATATATTCATATCACCGTCAATAAGGGTTACTGTGGCCATCCCTGAGATTCTCCCCCCTCTCTCCCCGGGGTATGCTTTGGGGGAGGGGGAAAGATAAAGGTCTCGTGCCCCACCACTACTAAAAAAGGGAGTGCTTAGGCCATCGTCGGTGTGGAGTTATGTGCAGAGATAGAGTCGCCAACCTATTTTGCACAAAACAGTCAAAAGAACATGTCGATGCCTCGAGAGAGCGGCATCAAAGACAAACTAATACTTATGAAACTAATAGTTCAAAGGTTCGGGGGCTAAGTTACGAAATGGGAAGGTATTAGGCACCCATCCCTCCATTTCGTTCTCTCATGGCCTTATTTTATTATTTTCCTTAACTTCTCTTTGAATTGTGTGTGCTTGTATATATAAGAGGAGATCTGAATCTCTCGACTCGCATTATGGAAAATATGGAGTGAGGTCATACATAGGAATGTTTACAAAATAATAATTAGAAAAATATGATGTGTGCGCTTATCAAGATATTGATCATTATGATGAAACGATAATATGTATTAGATAAGATGCAAGTGTGAATCAAAAGTATGATATATTAGAATAATATATGATAAAATAGGTGAAAAGATCAAATTTCCTTGTAAAGATATGCGGAAGCGTAGATGGTTCACAAAAATAACAAATTTTAGTTTTCTTCAAATTAAAATTAAACCAAGTGAAATATGATTAAACACACACACTATTTGATTTCACTTAAACACAATTCATTAACCCAAGTCCTAGTAATTTGCCTAAGTCATATTTTATATTTAATCAGATTAGGCCAAACCAAGTTTAACAAATTAAATTAACGACTTGAATTAATTACACATTACCCAATATTTAAATTAACACCAAATTAAACAAGTAGTGATTAAAACCAAATTTTATCTTGAATTACCTAAGCATACGTTCTAGGTGAGTATAATAAGATAAAATAAACAATGAATCACTACGCCGCGATGTACGAGGAAAAACCCACAATGGGAAAAAACCTCGGACGACCCTAGCCTCAAATCCACTAAGTACGGTTTTGCAAATACAAGACAGTAAGACTTACAACACTCGACTCGATCCCTCTCAAGCCCTGACGCTTCTTCTTGTATACACCTCTGCCTAGCGAATAACTACGGAGCTCCACCGCAGTCTCGGATTCCACCGATCGGACTTTTTATGGTCACCGTCACCCAAACTAGGAGCCTTTCTCCAAGTGGGTAAATCAACACAAACTTCTTCTTCTTTGTGATATTTAGAAGCAAACCCAAACGTCTCTTCAACGGTAGAGTAATACCTGGTGCCAAACACTCCAAGCAATGATATATATATTGGAACTTGGAATAAACTAAACTTTGGGTGAAAACTAGAGTGTTAAATGATTTTTTCTTTGAAAGATGAACACTCAAAACATGAACTTTTTCTTTGTAAATGGTAGCTCTCAAACTCTCTCTTGGAGATGGAAAGAAGTGAAAAAGATGAACCAAAAAGGTTGGTTCCCACACTATTAAGTTCTGTCAAAAGTTAGTGGGGTAAGAAAGTGGGAAACATGGGAAAAACTGCTCAAAACGGCCAAACACATGTTCCCGCCAAATCTCGTTCGAACGAGGCTTCTAACGAAGTTCCAGAGAGAACTCATTAGAAATCTCGTTGGAAGATCGTTCAAATATCATGTTCATTCGAATGACACTTCGAACGACATTCCAGTGGCCTTTTGGGGAACTCGTTGGCAAACTCGTTCGAACGACATTGTGGTTGGAATGACAAACTCGTTCGAACGACATTTCGAACGAACTTCCAAAAAGTTTGAAAATTTTGTTTTTAGCCCTGAAACTTTATATACTTTATATTAAAGCTTTAATATAATCTTTCTGAAATTAAACAACAATTTTAAATAAACGTACACCCAATATGAAATGTTCCAAGCTCCTATATATATATATTAAAATGCATTCATATCTTAGGAGCAATGGAACCATATTGATAACGTAGAAACGAGGCACATTAAACTCGGCAATTTGATGAAGATTTATACTCTTGGCCACTACTTCTTCAACAAACACGTCATAGGCTTGAAGGATGATCAATTAACTCTATCCTATGACTCAAACATTTTTGTCCGAAATTGAGCCAAAACTACGAAGGACTCAATTGGAAATTTTTGTCCTTACAAATCTCCCCCTTTGGCTATTCCGGGACAAAAACAAACAAAAATCCTAAAGGGTCGTCAAGATCTACTAGACTGACAAAGATGTCCCACTCAAAATAAAAATACAATGCTTGACTCAAACAACCCAAAGGATCAAAATCTTTGCCGGTGGAAGTTGCCACTAAGAATAGAATTCCTGCACACTTAAGCAAACACATTAAACGCATAGGGAATATCAAAATATTTAATGCAATTAAGGTAAGTACTCCCCTAAATTAATTCTCCCCCTTTATCAACAATGATCAACTTAGAAAGACGTCTCCCCCTAAGATAAATCTCCCCCAAACTAAGATACGATTATAATAGGATTAGATACCATTTCTCCCCCTATCATTCTCCCCCTTTTTGTTCAGGAATAGACAAAGGCTAAAACTAATTTAAACATGATGCATAAAGTGATGAGAACATTAAAGCTCATAGGCAACAAAACCATAACTAATCCAATAAATGAACACCAACTATGATGCGAAAAACAAATGATACCAAATTACACATAAGATTCTAAGCATGTGATATCAAACAAACTACGCAACAAACAAGGTACCAATTATGAATTGAAGCATAAATGGACTAGCTAAACATGGCAAAGACATAAACAAAATATCATATATATGTATACATAATAGATACAAGCCAAGCATAAGTACACACATATAGATATAAACACCAAAATGACACACACAAAATATAATATGAGTCTTCCACACTCTTATAGCATAAATGTGTCATATGGAAACGGAAGTGTTGGGGTGTGAACAGGATACCAATGAATTAAAACCCAATCACTTAAACGTGTTCACGTAGTTCGCATTTGATTGCAAAACTTTATCAACTAGAATTTAGCCTTTATGTGACAAAATAAAGTGAGCTAATGAACAAACAAACACAATGCATACAAGCCTAGCATGATGATGATTCTACAAACCAATAGAGTCATGACATTGAAAGCGCAACTAGGATAAACGGATATTGTGCAAACCGTTGATATATCATCCAAACTCCCCCAATAAGCATATATATTATTCTTTTGAATGAATAAATCAACTAAACAAATTAAGCCTTAGCAAGTTATTTTTCTTTTAATGCCATATTTTCTTTTAGGCCTTTGGACCACGTATTTCTTTTAGGTCCAAGCAAACGGTGGCTTACTATTCGCTAGGGATAATAAATCCTTTCGGAGCCCTTCCCTGTGCACATTTTTATAAATTATTTTTAATTTCTCACAAATCTCACGTGCAACGGATTTTGACATGCACTAGTCCTCCTAAGTCACATAACATGCAGATGACAAGATTGGTAGGAGAACACCTCACAAAGCTCAAATATAACATGTGACGTTAAGGTTCAATAAGCTCGTGCATGTGTGTAAAGGCATATAAAAGTGAATCCATTAAGCAAGTCAAACTTAAGCTACTCCATGTAAACATGATAAAGAACATTTTAAGGATTAAAGTTCTAACCAAAAGTTCTAGTCACATGGAAGCGAAATGAGGATTCAAACACAAACATATGCCAAAAAATGTGTCTAAAACCAAAATACACAAAAAATAAAATCTTTTTGAGTTTTTGAAAATTTTAAACCAAACAACAAAAATATTTACTCAAAAGATACACAAAAATCATTTGTATTTTTCATTAAGCCTAAATTACTAAAAGGTAAAACACAAATGATTACCAAAAATCTTTTTTGTATTTTTCATTTAAAGCAATCAAAATGAAAGAAGTAAAATACAAAAGATAAACAAGTCATGATTTATAGCATAGGATATGAAATAAATCAATGACTAGAAAATGACTAAACATGCATACACCTAGTAATGATATATAATATAATATGAAGCGCAAAAGCTAGAGTATGCAACCAAAACTAACACATTCAACTTTTGAATTTAACAAGGGAGGTTTCATGTGAAAGCAAATGAGAATCAACAAATCTAATATCTAGCGCGTCTAAAAATGATTTACGAACCCATATAGATGTATATTTAAAATGATGGGATTTGGAAACAAATGGAACGCTACACATAGACTTCCTAGGACTTCTTTTAAGATCAAAACAAAATGACCTAAGGTGACCTTTCGTACCACAATGCAAACATGTGAAAACACGAGAAATGTTACCTAAGGTGTGACCTTTTCTAAAGTCTTTGGATAAAGTAGACCCTCTAAAACAAACAATGGTTTAAGCTTTAGCAACATAAGTATTTGAACTAGAGGAGCTAGAATCATTACAACTATTACTCGAGTCTTGTAAATCATTTTCCATTTTTAAAATTTTGGACTTAACTAATAAATTAAACTCCTCAATTTTATGGGACTCCTTCTTTAAATTTTCAATTACACCTAGAAGGTTATCACGCTCCCCCTCAATGTGAGCAAACTTGTCCCTAAGAGTCTTTTCTCGACTATCACTCTCTTTCTTGGACATTTCTAAAATATTATAATTGTGATTTATGTCCATGAACTTTTCACGAAAAATATCTTTTAAGATAGCGAGGTTTGCAAAAAAATCAACTTTAGCTTTAAAACAAGAATTTTCATCTTCAAGAAATTTAATTCTTTTTGCAAATCTCAAATTTAATTCTCTTAATTTTTCATTACACTTATTAAGCCCATTAAATTTCTCTCGAATAGCAAAAACACCATTATCATTAGAAATGGACAAATTATCATTAAGGCGTCCCATCGAGACATACAAAAAAAAAAAATTTGAGAGTGAGTAAAAATTGAACCACCTAAAAATGCAAGGAGCACAAAAATTATATAAGCCGAAAAACGGATCTTTGACGTGATAAATTAGCGGTCCGACTCTGGTACCAATATGAAAAGATCAAATTTCCTTGTAAAGATATGCGGAAGCGTAGATGGTTCACAAAAACAACAAATTTTAGTTTTCTTCAAATTAAAATTAAACCAAGTGAAATATGATTAAACACACACACTATTTGATTTCACTTAAACATAATTAATTAACCCAAGTCCTAGTAATTTGCCTAAGTCATATTTTCAATTTAATGAAATTAGGCCAAACCAAGTTTAACAAATTAAATTAACGACTTGAATGAATTACACATTACCTAATATTTAAATTAGCACCAAATTAAACAAGTAGTGATTAAAACCAAACTTTATCTTGAATTACCTAAGAATGCGTTTTAGGTGAGTATAGCAAGATAAAATAAACAATGAATCGCTACGCCGCGATGTACGAGGAAAAACCCACAACGGGAAAAAACCTCGGACGACCCTAGCCTCAAATCCACTAAGTACGATTTTACAAATACAAGACAGTAAGACTTACAACAATCGACTCGATCCCTCTCAAGCCCCGACGCTTCTTCTTATATACACCTCTGCCTAGCGAATAACCACGGAGCTCCACCGCGGTCTTGGATTCCACCAATTGGACTTTATATGGTCACCGTCACCCAAACTAGGAGCCTTTCTCCAAGTGGGTAAATCAACGCAAACTTCTTCTTCTTTGTGGGATTTAGACACAAACCTAAATGTCTCTTCAACGGTAGAGTAATACTCGGTGCCAAACACTCCAAGCAATGATATATATATTGGAACTTGGAATAAACTAAACTTTGGGTGAAAAATAGAGTGTTAAATGATTTTTTCTTTGAAAGATGAACACTCAAAACATGAACTTTTTCTTTGTAAATGGAAGCTCTCAAACTCTCTCTTGGAGATGGAAAGAAGTGAAAAAGATGAACCAAAAAGGTTGGTTCCTTCACTATTAAGTTTTGTCAAAAGTTAGTGGGGTAAGGAAGTGGGAAACATGGGAATAACTGCTCAAAACTGCCAAATACCTGTTCCCACCAAATCTCGTTCGAACGATATTTTCGTTCGAACGAAATCTCGTTCTAACGAGGCTTCTAACGAAGTTCCAGAGAGAACTCGTTAGAAATCTCGTTGGAAGCTCGTTTGAACATCATGTTCCTTCGAACGACATTCCAGTGGCCTTTTGGGGAACTTGTTGGCAAACTCATTCGAACAACATTGTGGTTCGAACGACAAACTCGTTCGAACGACATTTCGAACGAACTTCCAGAAAGTTTGAAAATTTTGTTTTTAGCCCAAAAACTTTTTATACTTTATATTAAAGTTTTAATAAAATATTTCTGAAATTAAACAACAGTTTTAAATAAACGTACACCCAATATGAAATGTTCCAAGCTCCTATATATATATATTAAAATGCATTCATACCTTAGGAGAAATGGAACCATGTTGATAACGTAGAAACGAGGCACATTAAACTCGACAATTTGATGAAGCTTTATACTCTTGGCCGTTACGTCTTCAACAAACACGTCATAGGTTTGAAGGATGATCAATTAACTCTATCTTATGACTCAAACGCTTTTGTTCAGAATTGAGCCAAAACTACAAAGGACTCAATTGGAAATTTGTGTCCTTATAATAGGAAAAAGATACAAATATGAAAATAGGACTCGAATATCGGGTTTTAACCTAAAACGCCTATGTAGCCTATAAATGCATCAAAGTCCACGTAGTTCGCATGCGTCATAAGGGTGGGGTTTATCCTATAGGTTTGAATCGGACTTTATTATATATGTGCGTGTGTAGAAAAGATATTTTTAGTTTTGGAAAAATGTGATGATGAATCCCGTTGGAATTTATGGGTGTAACCCTCCTTTTTTTATTATATAAAATATATTATGTGCAATATAACTAATAAAGGATTGAAGATTAATATGTGTATGATCTAAAAATAGTGAAAAGCTAAATTAAGAATTTATATAACTAACGCAAGAATAAAAGAAATTTAAAAAGAGAGAAGGATGCTTGGACCTTCTTTGGAGACTTGAAGCTTTATCTTGATCCTTGACGAGCTTCCTTGCAAGTTGGGATGAATATAGGATGAGAGAGAAGGATATTTTTGCTTAATTGGGTATGAAAATTATGGGAATGAAAGGTGGAGAAGAATTTCACACAAGAAAACTTCGCTGACTTAGGAAGAATGTTGTTGAGATCAATGTTTTCGAGGTGCCTTGGTAGTGAGATCATGATATCCTTATATAGGTTAGGGTGACTTCCTATCGGCACTATTCTTGCCCTGCCAATCCATAGGTGAACCCTTAACACACAGCTGATAGGCAGGAAAATGGACCGGCCAATTGGCAGTCTCGCGTAGATTTTTCCTAAAAAATGATCGTAGGACACAATCCGTAAATTCAAATCATGTATGGGGCATACCATTGGAAAGGTAATTAAGAGACCTTTCAGAATCCTTTAGGCCACTCTCGGGTCCAGGAGTTGACTTTGGATCAAATGGGGCTTGAAAGCGCCCGTCGATTTTGAATAGGAGATCGTCGGATAACGATGGTACGTTCCTCCAAAACATAAGTTTAAATCACGCACGAGGTAGACCATTGGAAAGGTTATGTGAGGCACTTTGATGTTTTTCTTGGTTCATAGAGTTGACTTTGGTCAAACGGAACCCAGAAGTGCTTAGTGACCTTTCAAAGTAAAATGAATCGTTTGCTCGTATCGTAAGGCCGATTTGCACACGGAGCAGACCGTTGGAGAGGGTACTCATTGCCCTACAAATATTTATTTAGTCTTATTTGAGATATAGAGTTGACTTTGGTCAAATGGAGCTCGGGAGCACCCGGTGGTCTCTGAATCATTTTTCGGGGGAAAATGGATCAATTGTTTGTGGGGTAGACCATTGGAAAGGGGATTCAGTGACCTTCATATAATCATTGAACTTTCACTTGATGATGAAGTTTATCGGAGTCAAATGGGGGTCAGGAGTTCTCGATGGCTTTTAGATCGGTACTCAGAGTATGATATAGGGTTTATATTAAATGGGAAGGTGGTAGGACCTAAGGCGAGACTTAGAAAGGTCCTAAAATATAGTGTCTATAGGGACATAAGGAAAGTCTTAAGGTAATGCTGGGGATGGATGATTTGGCGAGTCGAGGTCAATTCTTAGAACCTAAAGTTGTGTCGACCAATTCTGCAGGTCGTGGTCAATTTTGTGGACCTTAAGTAGAGGCGACCAATTTTGAGGGTTGAGGTTAATTTCGAGGACCTTAAGTGGGGCGACCAATTCTAAGGGTCGAGGTAAATTCTGAGGACCTTAAGTACAGGCGACCAATTCTGAGGGTCGAGGTTGATTCTGAGGACCTTAAGTAGAAGCAACCAATTCTGAGGGTCGAGGCCGATTCTGAGGGCCTTAAGTGGATGCGACAAATTTTGAGGACCTTAAGTAGGGGCGATCAATTCTAAGGTCCGAGGTCAATTCTGAGGACCTTGAGTTAGGAGTGACCAATTCTGAGGGCCGAGGTAAATTCTGAGGACCTTAAGTTAGGAGCGACCAATTGTGAGGGTCGAGGTCAATTATAAGGACCTTACGTGGATGCGAACGATTCTGAGTGGCGTAGAGAATAGCTCTCCTGGGAGATTTTAAATTTACATTTTTTGAGTCTACTGGGGAAGAGAATCAGTTTAGGGATTAGGAAGAAGTTCACGTAGTCCTGTTGAGGAAGAATTTTAATTTATGTTGAGAATTTTAGGATTCCGTTGGGGAATTTGATTCTTGGAGATGCCACTGGAGAGATGTCCGATTAGGGCTTCTAGTTTTTCTCGGGGAAATCAGAACTTTTATGAGAGAATTTTTAATTCGAGAATTCCTATTGGGGAAACGAGTAGGATTTATGTAGTTCCGCTACGGTGATGGGGATTTCACTGGGGAGTTATAGTAAATCTTTGGGACGCGGGTGCGTTAATTTTTTTGAGGGGGGTTAAGTTGGGGATAAAATGTGGTATTAATCTAGCTGGGGAATTGGGAGCTTGAAAATGGTTTTCTTGGTGAAGAAATGATCCGATATTTATTTGGCAATTTTAGAAATTTTTTGGGAAATTTTTGGAATTTCCTGGGATTTTTTGTAAATTTTTTTAGGGTTACTACCGATCAGAGGGTGGCAGAAACTGCCAATTAGCAGTGGCACAGTCGTCTGGGATGCCTTGGTAAGGGGAAGGGACAAGTGCCAATTGGTATGGGGTTCAGCAACTGATGGGGATTGACTGCGAGGATACACAGATAGAGACAGACTGATCTCTGAGGGTGACACCTGAGGCGGGGCAGGCGACATTGAGTAGGATTGTTGAATCTCTATTAGCGATGTAAGTGACCTTTTACCCTTGAGAGATGGCTCCTTGGGATTTTATTTAGATTCATCGTTGACTTTGGGAGCTTGGCGTTGACCATCTTGCATGCTTGATGTAGCGGTATTGCACTTGAAAAGGGACTAAAAAAGGCAAAAAGATATGCGTATTTTGTTTGATTATCTAGATTTAGTGGCTTACTCTACATACACTTTAATTTGCTGATAAGGCCGTAAAAAGGGTTAGAATTATTCTATAAATTTTTTATTTTAAGACAGGATAAGTAAAAATATAGGAAGCAAAATCCTGAATTCTTTGAAATAAAGATTATTTTTTGAGTTTTGGATTTTGAAAAAAAAAGATGGAATTTTCTAAAGATAGGGGGTGCCGATCGGCATTCCCCCTGTCCACCTTATCGACAGATTAGTCCATTAAAATCATCCCAAGGCTTTGATTTCATTTCCTTCAGCTACTATTACTTTATAGGGTAGTCTTTCATTCGGATTTTGTAGCCCTCTTGTTTTTAGCAAAAAAAAATAATGTTTAAAAGGGGTAAGGTGATGAGGTTTCTTCACCCATTTTCATTTTCTCTCATTTCTGGGTTATTTCTTGCCTTCCGTCTTATTATTTCCATAATTGCCCTCCCTATGAGTGCATATTTTGCTTTATATCTCGAGAATTTGGAAGCTATGTGTCTGTACTATGTAGACTACGACCCTTTTAACTTGCACCAGGTTTCTTTGTGGTGTAATCGTCCCATCGACTGGAACATTCTGGTAGCGATAGCACAATTTTGGTATTCCAAGGATCATGTTTTTCGCTTTATCTTGGACGAGGTTTATCCAACCTATGAGGAGTTTTTATCTATGTTGGGAGTCAATCACAGTGTGGCGACGACCATGCCTAAATTCTCTCGATCTCCTCGTATAGTGTTAGCATAATTTCTCCATATCTCTCATTCAACGGCTTGGCTTTTGGTTATCAAGGGAATGATCTATCTCCTTGCTTTTCTGTATTCTATGTGTCTATGGGATTTCAATGATGTAGGCCATGCTAGAGCCATTGCCTTAACTTTGAAGCTACTACTAGTGATCGTGGACCTGACGGTGGATCCTCAATCGCCTACTATTATTGCATGGATCTCATATCGTCGCAATCATGTGGCGATGATACTAGAAGAGACCGTGAACGGTATAGATTCTTGGCTGGAAAGACATTTTGATTTTTTGAGAGGAATCCCGGTTATGCTGTTCATGTGGCTATCTGAAAGATTATGTTTGGCGATCCCTTATGAATATCTCTTGGCAATTGTGCTGAAATTCTTCACTAATTTTTTTATTATCTTTGCTCCATCCATTTATAACTGGGTAAACTAGTTTGTAGAGAAAGGAGCTCGATATCTATGTTGGTCGTGCTCTGGTGGGAGGAGTTGGTAGCTATTCTAGAACTTGGGGAATACCAGTATTTTCATTTAGTTGGCTTTCATTAGACCTCATTTTATTTCCCCTGGTGACTCTTACGTCAAGTCGGATCGGAGCAAATTTTGCCTTCCCGTACCTTGGATTTCTTTCTTGTAGAGGATTTGACTGAAGCCTTGTGCATGAGATTAGGCTCTCTATGGGAGAATCATCGACAATAAATCTTTTGGCAGGGTTTGGCATGTTTCTAGAGAGTATATAAAATGGCTGTAATTGAGGGTAGTGTATAAGATCTTAGTGGAGGAGACCAGGCAGAGATAGTTTGTCATACTTGACACTATGGAGGGGGCGTAGTGGTTTTCCCTAGGCTCATCTGAGGTTATCTCTCCATGGAGCGCCATCGGCATACTATCCAAGCAGGGGAAGTTTGGGGGCCTCAAAGAGAAGATGATGATGGGTTAGGTCTTCGGACAACTGAAAATAGGATCTTTTGTGAAGCTGGTCTTTATTTATGAAACTTTTTTATGACCGGGATGTGTTTGGTTATTTTTGGTTTGTGTTTGGTTAGAGGGAATAAATTGGTAAGGTTTGGGTTATTTGTTTTTAGAGGTAGTTTGGTTGGCGAGGGTAGTTGTTTGACTCTTTACATTGTTATTTCATGTAATTGTGTCGAATTTTCATTTTTATGGAATAAAAAAGGATTTAATTATATTATTGTGCCTCTTAATAATTTTTATATTTGAATTATTTATACTAATCACTAAGGCATGCACAATCGTTTTGTTCATGTAAATGATAAAATGATTGTCATTCTTGGAGGTAAGAAAAGCCTAGGATTTTATGAAAAAGAAGGGGACCGTGCCCATGTAAAGCGTATGAGATGCTTACGTACCTCTGGGGGTTTTGAAAATTTTATGGGCTTTATTTTAAAAGCAAAAAGTTTTTTAGAGGATCAGGCCCCACGTAATTCTGAGTAGAGGCAAATAATGAATTTTTTTCTTTTTTTAGATTAGAAGGAGGATGAGAGGAGTCATAGCGCGTTGAGATTTTGATCTAGGGGTAAAATTTCTTGAGACTGTCCAGGTTGACTGGACGCGCCATCTCTTCTCCGTCAAGTTCAGTGAGTATAGCGACGCCATCGAATAGGATCTTCTTCATGATGTAGGGGCCACTCCAGTTTGGCTTGAATTTCCCTTTGGGGTCCCAGACGGGTTCTATGATTTCTTTGAGGGCTAAGTCCCTTTCTTGAACGCCACGATCCTTGACTTTCCTGTTGAATGATCGCGCCATCTGGTGATGGTATCCCTGTATATGATATAGAGCCTTTAGCCTCTTTTCATCTAAGAGCGATAACTCGACGAAACATAGGGATGGCAATTCAGGTTAGTCGTGTTATTTTTGGGTCACGTTGTTTTTTATTTTAGTATAAGTTTTGGGTACTCTTAAATCTATACAAGTTAATAGGGTCATGTTCGAGTTATTATCGTAAATGGGTTATCGGGTAAAAAATTACCAGCTCCACTAAAATGGTATTGATAATAGTTTTCAGCATGACAAATAATGAAGATATTCTATCTCAACGGGTAGGGCTGCTTTCATGCCATATACCATAGAGTAAGGGGTAGCCCCGATAGATGCTCGGACTGAAGTGCAGTAGCCTCAAAGGGCATAAGTGATCCAATCAGACCAATCCCGTCAACTCTCAGTCATCTTATTGATGATTGCTTTGAGGTTCTTATTGGTGTATTTAACTGTTCCATTGGTTTGTCATCGGTAGGGAGAAGATTTATGTCTCTGAATCCCATACTCATTAACCAATTTATGACATTTTCTTCGAAATGTAACCCATTATCTGATACTAACTGATGCAAAACCCCGTATCGACAGATGATGTTCTTCTAAATGAACATGACTATTTTTTTGCATTCAACATTATGAATGACCCGGCTTTAACCCATTTGGTGAAGTAATCAATGGTAACCAGAATGAACTCGCATCCATTGGAGGCTTTGGATGTGACTTTCCCTATGATATCGATACCCCATGTGGAGAACGACCAATGAGAGGTCATGTTGTTAATTCCCGCAGAGGAAAGTGTTGGTGATTGGAAAACTATTGGCATTCAAGGCATCTTCGAGCATAGGCAGTTCAATCCTGAATCAGATCATGCAAGATAGTTATGGCAGCCCTTTGATAGGTAGCCCCTGCATTTTTTTAGATAAAATGACATAACTATGCAATAGGAGGTTTTCAAGGGATGATGAATGGGAGTTTTTTTATGATTAGGGTCCATCTTGATCTGATTCTATCCGATAAACCCATTAACAAATGACTTAGGAGCGTGACTGGTCGTGTCATCCACAATCAGGTCGATATTGGGCAGTGAGTAATCATCTTTCAGAGATGCTTTGTTCAAATCTTGATAGTTGATGCACATGTTGACTTTTCCTTGGGATTTCAATACGAGTATAATATTAACTATTCATATGGGATATTCATCACTCGAATGAAGCCTACATTCAACTCTTTGACCACTTTTTCTTCAAACTTGAGCTACCATTCAGTTCATAGTTTTCGCAGCATCTGTTTGATCGGTTTGCATTATGGGAGGGTTAGAAACTTGTATTGGGCGATCTCAAGATCGATGTCGAGCATGTTATTGTAAGATCATGCGAAGACATCCATAAATTCCTTTAACAGTTCTTTGAGTTGCGTACGCTCATGCTCATGAAGGGTGGACCTTATCCTAATCTCGCGCAGTTGGATACTAGAACCAAGATTAATAACTACAATTTCATCCTCATTAATTTGAGTGCGGTTATGTTGTTTGTTATTAACTTTATTAAGAATTTCTCATTTGCAAAATCATCATCATCAAGAGTGTGATTAGAATTACGAAAATTATTGTAAGGCACATCAAGATACTCAAAATCTCTGTTTATTTCATTCTCGAAAAAAATAGCCTTGAGAACCTTGTCAAAAGAGGTCTCAATTACACTATTATTAGAAAAGGGAGGAACAACAAAATAGGAAAAATAGGATAAACATATGGGTTGGGTTGCATCTCAACTGGTGGAACTGTTACAACATTCTAATTAAGGAGGGGCGCATCAGTAGCTTTGATCAGGATGGATAGATTTGATGATGTAGTGCCTGAGTGAATTATGCAGACTGTCAGCCCAGTGTTTGTATATTGAATGAGTCTTCGAAGTCAGTTTCCTATGAAGCATCAACCGTAGCCTTCTCAACGAGTGGTTGCACATGATGCTTGGAGCCCCTGAACCGGGAGTATCTGTCTTTGAAAAATATCTCCATCCCTGGCTTTATCTCTTTGTCCACATGATCATACCATGATTTAGGAAATTCGCAAAAAGGAAACCTCTTTTACGAATCTTTCGTTCAAGGAATCTCTCTAAATAGTCTTAGAAATTTCTTACCTTAGCTACAACCAGGGTTGGCAGAGCATTTTGAGTTCCTCTAATGATGGTTGATAACACAAGCCACATATAGAAAAGGCCTTGTTCAGGACTATGGGTTTTAGTATACCTATTATCGTTGGCCTAGCCCAGTCTGGACATGAGTGCATATACTTGAACATATGTATCACGTTGACATTTTCGTGAGGGTTGTGCTTTTGACAGACTCATTCTTTGAAATTATACCCCTCTGGGAGTGGAAGTGGTTCGACTTAGAATCTAGATAGAAGTATGTTATTCGCCCCATGCTATATTTTTAATATTGGATTACTGGTGCTTGCATTCTCAGTATTATCACCGTTGCCCAAGATGGTGATAACCTGGCCCTTGGCGAAGAACTTCAGTTTCTGATGGAAAGAGGAAGATACCACCTTAATGTTGTAAAGCCACGGTTGACCAAGAAATAGGTTAAAATAAGCAGGTATGTCAATAACTTGAAACTCTATAACGGGATTTATAGGGTCAGCCCTTACTGTGAGTGTTATGGATCCTATCCTCTCTCGACGGGTGTTGTCATAGGCACGCACTGTGAGGGAAATTAGAGCAAGGTCATTTACTTTCAAACCCAGGCAATTGAAGGTTCTTTAGGGAAAACATTGAGTGTTGATCCATTATCGATGAGTGAGGATTGGACTATAGATGTTAAGGGCATAGTTGTGATTAGGTCCAAACTTTAGGATTTCTTCTTTAAAGAAGGAAAGCAATCTAGTAGAGGTTAAGGATCCGACCAGGTTCAGAGCTTCTTTTGGTTTTGTGGAAGGAGGTACTATGGGCCTATTGTTCAATTTTATCAAAGCATTTCGGTGCAGCTGGGAAGACATGAAGAGCCCCTATAAAGTGATGTTAGCTTGAGTTTTCTTTATTGGTCGAGGATCTTGCTCTCCTCGATGGTTATTTCTGGCATGGGGAGTTCCCTGACGTCTCCCTTTACTTTATCTATCCCTGCTGACTACGGATTCAGACTCTAATAGTGCTTATAAGATCTTGTCATATAGTTCACGAAGGAGGAGAAAAATAGAAATCTCGTTTCTTCATCTTCTTTGACTTGTTCGACCACTTTGTTGGTATCTCATAGTAGATCTTCAAATGATATCATCCCACACTTACTGATCACTAGGATAACCATTTCCTGGCTTGGTTCTTCATTTAAACAATTAAATTCATCCCCTCATTTGGTGGAAATAATGTTGTCTTGCCATGAGAAGTCAATGAACTCCACAACTTCCATAACTTCTTCATATAAATCCTCGCATTTAACAGGGAGATTCATAAGTGAAGGGACCAACCGCCCATGTAATTTCAAAGCATCAAGTAGATCGGACGTACTGGAAATCTCATTGATATGTCATAATATATCTGCCATAATCTAGACTGCATCATCTAAACTGACTTCATCAATGAGTACCACCTAATTATCTGACTCTCAGGACCACTTTCGGGCTTCCATGAACAAGATGCTAAACTTCTGGTAGTCAATGATCATTTCAGAGGGCAATTTTAGCCCAAACTCTAGAAACTGGTTCAGTATCGCCGGTAGTTCCATATCTTTTCTACAGAACAAGTATGAACAACAATACATGCTCTTGTAAGGTGTGACAGTGCTTGGTCGGGAAAATAGGTAGGGAGTAGGAGAAAATATGGGCAAACTTTAAGTGGTTTAAGTGAAGATATAGATATAATGGGTGATTTACTAGGCATGATCTGGGTCGATGAGTCAAACTCCAGATCATTTTCTAGGAAGATGGAATTTGCATGATTTAGGAGTGGATTGTGAGTTGTTTTGGGTTTAAGATTGGCTGGTGGGGAGATGACACCTCGATCACTCATACCTTAGATTACAGTTCGGAAATGGAAGCACTGATCAGTGGTATGGCCGACATTTTGATAGAAATCAGAACGGGCATCGGGTTTAAAATTTTTAGGAAGTGGGTTTGGTAATGGATGAGGATCCAAGGGATTGATGAGATTTAGGCTCAATATGGCTTGGTAGACTTTACAAAAGGAAGCACGATGCTCAGTGTATTCTTTTCTGACTAGGTTAGCATGGCCTTCTGGTGCCCAAGAGGTAGCAAATTGTGAGATGTTATTGATGGTCGAGACTGTAGTATTTTCTTAGAGTGAACTTCCAAGATACTTTCTTTAGCCCAACTTCTGTCTTGGCAATACTTTTTTCAATCTCCACTCCTACTTCCCAAAGGGCTCCAAAATGTGGGTAATATTGTCCTCCCATCATCGCTCGGATATGGGGTAAGATATTTTTCTTCATGATGCTAACTTGTTCCTCTTCGAAATGTCGGTTGGTCATAGTGGCCGCTTTTTCTCTCCACCTTACTATGAAATTAGTGACGGTTTCTCCAGGATTCTGCTTAAGAAGTTCTAAATCACGGTGTGTAACCTCCAACTCCTCATTGTACTTGTACTGCAACATGAATTCACGCGCAACATCCTCCCAACTGCGAGTTCTGGATTCCTCGAGGGATAAGAACCAATGGAGAATGTTGTCTTCAAAATTTACTGGAACATCTAGGCCATTATTTCCTCGGAGGAACCTAAAAGAGTCATGGCTCGGTGATAGCTTCGAAGATGAATAACTGGGGGACCCCTAACCTGAACATCTTAATGTTGTCATCTTGTATTTCTCAGGTATCCTTGCATTAGGGTAGGGAGACATATGGGTGTAATTTATATAGTTCCTAGTTATTCGAACTTGATTAAACTTATTGGTTAGTAGTTTAAGGTCCTGCTTGATCTTGTTCAACTCTTCTTCCTTCGAATCGATGGGTATTGACAGGTTAGCCCCTGACTGGGGAAGTTTTGGCATAAGGAGCAAAACTGATGGCCTCCCATTAGCAGGAGGGGCACATGGAGCGTGCGGATATTCTTTTGGGACCCAAATAGGCTTAGGTGTGGGCAGACCCATAGCACGAGGAAAGAGGGTCTTAGGCTCCTCGAGAACTAGGATTCGGTTTCACTACATCTCGTGAACCTCGGTTTAAAGGTTGTCAATCTTGGAGGTAAGTTGGACTAGGACCGTCATCAAATGAGGCTGCACACTTGGTACTTGGTTTGCATTCTCCATGAAAAGTTAGTGAAGGTGGATTCTGGACTTGGAGGAAGTAGCGGGAGAACTGAAGGAGCTATGTGGTGATTCGACAGAAGACCGAAGCCAATAGGGAGACAAGCCAAGGGTCGGGTATGCTACCTGAGAAGGAAAATGATTCAAATTTATTTTTGAAAGAGAATGGGGAGAATATTTTATTATTGAAAAAGGAGGAATATGTTTTTGACATTTTTTGGAAAGCGAAGGACAAAATATTTTTGGTATGTTTTTTTTATTAAAGGAGGAATTTTTTTTTTGACATATATGACAAAAGGAAGAAAAATGTTTTTGGCATTTTTATAAAAGAGGGGGAAAATATTTTTGACACTTTTGATAAAGAAGGAGGAAAAATTAAGGAATGGTCTCAGCATGATTATTATTTATTATGTTTTCATTTGTATTAGGTTTACGTAAATGCAAAAAGAAATGTCGGACGGGACTCGAGCCTGTGTAAATTGGGTTTGAAAAATATGTTAAATATGATAAGACTTGTTTCTCAGCTTGTGGAGAGGGTCCCATTTTGCAAAAAGACAAAATTGCACAAAAATTTGGGCGGTATGCCGATCCAACATTTCGACAGAGTTTCGGGTAATAGCCGAAAAACTAAATATGAGTGCCCTAAGTTTGATGCCTATATGAGGGTATACATTTATTGGGTTAGTGGAAAGGTTCCTCCCTTTGGCGTGACTTCCAAGATATCCGTCTTTCCTTTTAGGGACATCAGTACGGGTGAAGAAGCCATTTGATATACCTAAGTGTACGTGAATTGCTTCACTATATACCTCGTGGGGACAATACGTGTAAGAGCAAATTTGATAAACTCGATGTACGTGAACGAGTTCCCTGCTATATATTTCCCGCTATGACTTTAGTCAAGCGATATGATGTGGGTGGAACCGTTCAATATACGTAGAAGGTACTTGGTTAATGAAAGGTGAGAGTCATATTGGTTAGGCTAACTACGACCTGCTGGACCAGTGCCCACCACAAAGTGACCCCTAGTACGGGACAAAATTGGTCAATATCCATGCTCTTGGTCATATAGTGTGCAAAATGCATTCTTGATTAGTACATTATAAGAGAGTATTTTATTTGGCATGATGAGCACTATATTAATAAGAAGGAATGTAAAAGTATCATGGAAAATAAATGGGGGTATGAAGATTATACTAAGCATGGATACGTGAAAGTGTGTGATGTGTGAATATCTGTAAGTTAGTGTGTGGTAGTGAACCTAAGCATGTATCAACTACGAATGGCGTGTGATATGTGAGAGTGGATAAGTGTGATAAGTGGAGGTGTGCTCTAGTGACACCTAAGAATGAATATTCTAAGTGGTGTGTGAAACATGTGGATCTAAGTGATCCTACTTGTAAGTAGTTAAGGTGTACGTGGAGAGTATCTACAAGTGTGTGAATGAGGAGTGATATAAACATGAGGTAGATACATACAAGAAATAATAGAGGAGAAAAAAGGGGCATACATGTAGGTGCATACGCACAATAGCAGAAAATGATAACACCCATGCAAATGGAGTCTATCCCTCTTATGGCAAGTCATTCCTCAGTGGAGTTGCCACTGTAGAAATCCCTGAGATTCTTCCCCCTCTTTCCCTGGGGAATGATTCGGGGGGAGAAAGGGAACGATAAAGGTTTCGCACCCCATCGCTACTAAAAAAGGGGGTGCTTCGGACGTTACCAGTGTGGGGTGATGTAAAGAGATAGAGTTGCCAACCTATTTTTCAAAAAGTAGGAAAAATAATATGTCGCCGCCTCGAGAGAGTGGCATCAAAGACAAACTAATGCTTAGGAAACTAATAGTTCAGAGATTCGGGGTCTAAGTTACGGAATGGGAAGGTGTTAGGAACCATCCCGCCCTTTCGGTCTCTCATGGGCTTATGTTACTATTTTCCTTAACTTCTCCGTGAAGTGTGTGCGCGTGTATATATATGAGGAGATCGTAATCCCTTGACTCGCATCATGGAAAAGATGGAGTGAGGTCATCCATATAAAAGCTCCCAAAATAATAATTAGAAAAATATGGTGTGTGCTCTTATTGAGATGTTGATCGTTATGATGAAACGATAATATGTGTTAGATAAGATGCAAGTATGAATCACAAGTATGATATGTATGAATAATATATGATATAATAGGAAAAAGATGAAAAATATGAAAATAGGGCTTGTGTCTCGGGTTTTAACCTAAAATGCCTACATACCCTATAAAGGAATCAAAACCCATGTAGTTTGCATGTGGCAGGAGGGTGGGGTTTAGTCCATATATTCGAATGGTAGTTTATTATATATGTGCATGTGTAGAAAGGATATTTTTAGTTTTGAAAAAAATGTGATGATGAATCCTATTGGAATTTATGGGTGTAATCCTCTTTTTTTTTTATAAAAAATATATTATGTGCAATATAACTAATAAAGGATTGAAGATTAATATGTGTATGATCTAGGAACAATGAAAATCTAAATTAAGAATTTATATAACTAATGCGAGAATAAAAGGAATTTAAAGAGAGAGAAGGATGTTTGGACCTTCTTTGGAGACTTGAATCTTGATCCTTGATAAGATTCCTTGAAAGTTGGGATGAATATAGGATGAGCGAGAAGGATATTTGTTTCTAAATTAGGTTTGAAAGTGATGGAAATGAAAGGTGGAGAAGAATTTCACACAAGAAAACTTAACTGACTTAGGAAGAATTTTGTTGAGATCACTGAAGTTGATGTTTCTGATGTGCCTTGGGAGTGAGATCATTCTCTTCTTATATAGGGTACGAGGATTTCCGATCAGGACAATCCTTTCCCTACTAATCGATAGGTGACCCTAGACACACTGTTGATAGAAAAATAAATGGACCAGCTAACTGGTAGTCTCACGCAGCTTTTTTTTGAAAAAATGGTCATAGAACGCAATCCGTAAATCCAAATTATGCAAGAGGCATACGGTTATAAAGTAATTAAGATTCCTTTAAGAAACCTTGGGCCACTCCCGGGGCCGACAGTTTACTTTGTGTGAAACGGGGCTTGAAAACGCCCGCCAATCCTTTGGAAAGGAGATCATCGGACGACAATGGATTTTTCGTCTAAACCTTAAGTTTGAATCACGCATGGGGAAAACCTTAGAAAGGTTATGGAAGGCATTTCGATTTTTCAAGGAGATTCACTCGATTCAAAAAGTTGACTTTGGTCAAATGGGGCTCGGAAGTGCCCGGTGACCTTTCGGAGTAAAACAAGTCGTTCGTTCGTACCGTAAGGCTGATTTGTATATGGATCAAACCGTTGAAAAGGGTATTCAGTTCCCTATAAATATTCGTTTAGTCTCGTTCAAGTTGAATAGTTGAGTTTGGTCAAATGGAGCTCGGGATCACCCGGTGGCCTCCAAATCATCTTTCTAGGGAAAAACAAATCATTCATTCGAATGATTTTGTCGTTTCATGCATGGGGTGGACTGTTGGAAAAGGGATTCAGTGCCTTTAAAGATTCATTGAGCTTTTGCTCTGACGATGAATTTTATCGGAGTCAAATGGGACCCGAGAGTACCTAATGGCCTTTGGATCGGTACTGGGAGTATGATCTAGGATTTGTGTCAAATGGGGAGGTGTTAGGGACCTAAGGAGATATTTAGGGGTGTCTAAGAATGTGATGTCTAAAGTTACACCTCAGTTTACCATAAACACCCAGGTGCCAAGAAAAATAACCGCTTCCTCTCATTACCCAAAGATAAGTGCTATCTTATAACATACATCACACTTTTTCCATAAAAACATGTCTAGGATTAAATGCACCCAATTAATGTTTAAGAACACCGTATTGGTATCAAGAGAAAACGGATGGAGTGACTACTTAATACCTTCCCTATCAGTTATATATCCCATGTACACAAAACAATTGTTTTACATAGAGATCAACACATTGCACATAGCCCTACGGGGATAATCTTATTTTTTATTTTTTAGGGAAAATATATTGGCGACTCTAAGTAGAGAACATACATTTACGAGTACACTAAAAGTCCTAATCGATGGACACCCCTGAGAATTAAAGAAAAAAGCAGGCATTCCATACACATGGGGTGAAGACCTTTTGCAGATGACCTTGTGTTGGTGATGGGTCAAAGTTCTTATAGCGACACCGATCCCCCAAATATCACATGTGGATATAGTGACCAATAAATAAAATCACAAGAAGACCAATAAGGATGTGGGTTGCACCAACTCATCTCCATTGAAGTGTTGGATTCCATCCCATAGTTGATCAACTAAAGCTTGAATACAACTTTTAACAATAAATAAAAGAATGAACACTCTTAAGAGCAGGAATTCTCTGAGAGTGGAGAGATACGCACCTCAATATCAGGGAGAGAGCAGGGAGATAATATATATGAGGGAGTTTGTGCAGCATAATAGCGTTTTTATGTCATTCTCAACAGTTATGCATCTAGTGCTCTATTTATAGTAAAAGTTCTAGGGCATACGTGGCACTTGTGCACCCAAAAACATTATTTTGCAACAAATATTTAAAAAAAATTTATCCTTACTAATTTTTGTCACTGTCTACCATGATTTTTCTATTGTTGTGTGACCCTAGTGTAATAGTGGATAAAAAGTTGATCTTGTCAGTCATGATGCTAGAAGGTAATATTTTGTCTATTATCAGAGTTATCTGATGAATAAGTTTGAAAGCTTATGATTGATATTGAGGGTCACACGCCATTTGTATTGTTAAAATGTCTTGTGAGCATCTAAGTGACTACTCGATATTTTACATGTAAAATGTGTGAGTGAGTGCGGGTGACCTCTTAGGTCCCTTATCTCATATTCTCTCTTTCCCAAGGCATTAAAGTGTTTGAGCCTTAGCTTGATTAAAAATACTTACCTCTCAGCCTCTAAACGAAAACTCTCGAGAGGTCCCAACTGGCCATTACTTGAGCCTTACTTTCTCGGCTAAGGCTTCTTGCCAAGTAAACCCGTCAAAAACAACAAAACTCGGTGTTAGTGAAAGAAGTGCTCTTCCACTTATTTCGTTGTTGCTTGACTAAAAAATCATAAGTTATTTCCTCAGTCATCACAGGGGTTGCTCGTGTGTTTTCTCCCACTCTAGATCTCTGTAACTTGAGGTTGTTCACGCATTATCCTCGCTAGAATTACTCACATAGTTTTTAGAAAGCAAAGGGTTTGGTTGTGCACTTATTTCTCCTTTGAGGAGACTCACCTATTCCCCTTATGGGTTGCTCGTGCAACCTCCTTACTTAGGCATTGTTCTCATAACTCACTGGTAGTTAAGCGGTTGCTCGTGTACCCCTCTACAGATATAAGCACATTGCACATTACCCTATGGTGCTAACCTTATTTTTGTCTCTTTTAAGGAAAATAGATTGGCAATTTTAAACACAACACATAATTTACATGCACATGAGAAGTCCTAATCGATGGACACACTCGAGAACTAAAAAAAAGCACGCATTCGATGCACATGGAGCGAAGACCTTCCGCAGATGCCCTTGTGTTGGTGATAAGTCAGAGTTCTAATGCAGATGTTGATCCCCCAAATATGGTGGATATAATCCCCATTAAATAAAATCTCAGGATTACCAATAAGGATGTGGGATTGCACCAACTCATATCCATTTAAACATTGGCTTCTAGCCCATAGTGGAGAAACTAATGATTGAATAAAGCTTTTCAAAAATAAATAAAAGAATGAACAATATTGAGAACAATTATTCTTTGAGAATGGAGATATATACACCTCATTATTGAGGAAAAAGCAGGGAGATAATGTATATGTGGGAGTTTGTGAAGTATAATAGTGATTCTTATGTCGTTATGAATAGTTGTGCACCTATTTCTCTATTTATAGTAAAATACTAGGGCATGCGTGGCCCTTACGCGCCAAAAAACATTTTTTTGCGATAAATATTTGAAAATAGTTTTGCCCTTATTAATGTTTGTCACTATCTACCACAATCTGTCTTATGTGGTATGGCACCTAGTGTTATAGCAGATAAAAAGTTAATCTTGTTGGCCATGATGCCAAAAAGTACCATTTTGTTTGTTATCAAAGTAATTTGATGAATAAGATTGAAAACTAACAAGTGACCTTGAGGGTCACTCTCTATTTTTAGTGTTAAAATGTCTTGCGAGCATCTGAGTCACTACTCGCCATTTTACATGTAAAATGTGTGTAATGTGTGAGTGACCTTTTGGGTCCCTCGTCTCATATTCTCTCTTTCCCAAGACATTGAAGTGGTTGAGCCTTATCTTTATTAACAATACTTACCTCCCAGCCTTAAAACCTAAACTCTCAAAATTACCAACTGGCCATCTGCTACAACCCTACTTTTTCGACCAAGGATTTTTTCTAAGTAAACCTATCAATGACAAAAAAACTTGGTATTAGTGAAAGAAGTACTCATCCACTTGTTTCGGTGTTGCTTGAGTGACAACTCATGACTTATTTCCTTAGGTAGACAAATGGGTTCTCGTGTGTTTACTCCTACTTGAGAGCTCTGTGACTTGAGGTTTCTCGTGCATTCTCCTTGCTAGCGTTGCTCACATAGTTTCTAGAAAGCAGAGGGGTTACATGTGCATTTGTTCTTACTTTGATGAGACGAACTTGTTCACCTTGTGGCCTATGATTTTCTTTTACAAACTCCTTACTTGGGAATTGTTATCATAATCAACTGGTAGCTGAGGGGTTGCTCATGTACCTCTCTATAGAGATCAACACATTTATTGAGGTTCACCCATTCAATAACCCATAAATAAGCCCAACAGGGTGAGTGGGTACAAGACCAAAAGGAATTGGTACCAGCCAAACATGGGCGAGAGGGATATTATGCAAGCAGGACCTAAGGAAAAGAAAGCAATATTGGCCAAATTGGACGAGTGGGTGCCATGCGAGTAGGCCCAAAGGACAAATGAATGAAGGTCAACCAAAAATCCAAACAGTTCAAATAGGACGAGTGAGTGCCACACACGTGGGCCTAAAGAACAAATGAACAAGACTTAGTGACACGACTCAGAATGTGTCTCTAAAGTGCGTACTCTCTAGGCTCAAGTGCAAGCCTGTCGCTCAAGTAATAATCCGACAAGTCGGGTATCGATCCTCAGGGAAAAAGGAAAACGGAGTTGTGACGACGGGACAAGACGGAGGAATCCTAACTTCGACTCTAAGAAGAAAAGGAAAAATTGATTTGGTTTTTGGGATTGATTAAGCTAACTGCAATTATGAAATTATGATGAAAAATGCAACTAACTAAAGTACCTAAAGTATGAATGAAAAATTGAATCAAAACTTTTTAAACTTAAATGATGAGAAAACAGGACGGGAATACAATCCTCCAACCCTAGTGTAGTGCAGTGATAACGTCAATCATAAATTTATCCGATTAATCAGACCCGGAATTTAGGACTCCCAAGCATTATGTATACGAGGTTCAAGCCCGCGTCATACCTAATCTGAGGATGAGTAAATCGGTATCGCGATAATTGCACTCAAATTGTACTCTAAATCATCACGAGTACCCAAGGGTAAACGAGATATAAAGATCCACAATTATTATGTAATTACGCGATACGATCAAAATCAATCGTTAAATTCATCGGATTAACGTTATGTACATGCACTAACACATCAGGTTGGGTTCATGCATCCCAACCTTTAAACCCTAGCCGGACATGTTAAACTGACTAACGCATGAAATAGTAACGTTGCATGTGGAAGAATTCATGATGAAACTAGATTGAAGCATGTAAATACGTATTATGAACGCAGCAATAAGTTGAATCGAATACAAAAAATAAACATGCAAGAATAATGACAAGAATTCTGAACTTTGAATTAAAACTTGAAAAACAAACCCGCAATGATTAAATCTTGAAGCAATTAGTTCCCTTGATGTTCCTAGGTGTTTTTATCTTTTTCTCTCTATCAAAAACTGACTAAAACTATCCCTAATGACTGTTCCTACTTTGCTGCCCACGTTCCCTACTATTTTTGAGAGTCTTAACCTATAAGGAATCTTGGGAACCAATCAGATTTGGGGAGCAAATTCGCGCATCAGGGACCCTGAACCGGTTCGGGGTGTACCGCGAACCGGTTCGTCCCCAAACCGGTTCGGCTTGGGTTCGCGAATGTATGCTGGTGTGGGGGTCTACACTTAGAATTTTTCTGCCTTCTTTTCTTCCTTTCTTGGATTTTTTTCTTCAACTTCAACTGGGCATAACTTATAAACCGTAGCTCGGATTTGGGTGCCTTTTCTTCCAGTGTTCTCGCTGTTCCGAGCTCTTCAACTTTCCAGTTGACTTCTCCTTCCGGATCGGGATGAAAAATTACTAAATTGCCTTTGAACTTGCCTTCTTAGCTTTTCTAGCATTGTCTTGCTTCCTCTTTTGCACTGTTTGCATAATTAACCTGTAAAACCAATAAGAGAAGCACGAAACACGAAATAATCGCCAACGAAGGTTAGTAGCATTAATGTGCATCAAATCTATATATGTTACATCACTCGGGTTCACAAATATACTGAAATTAGGGGAATAAATATACAATATTTATGCCCAATCAAACCCCCCTAACTTAGAACTTTGCGCGTCTCGAGCAATGTAAAAGAATGAAAGTATGAGTTAAGGATCCTTCAAAGACTTTATTGGGATAGAGCACCTCTTTCGCGGGCAAGCGATTGCATTTAGCGCATGCAACAAGCCTTTAAACCTCTAGGTTACCCTAGTAGGACGAGTTGTGTCTCGTGAGGGTTTGCAGTGAATATACCCACAAAATTCGTTATTGACATAAAGAAAATTCAAAACATGCAAAAATTGAGCAATTCAAACTTTTCCAGAAAATAGTCATCATCAAGTCATATGTTCAAGTCTCAAATCATAGTGCATGTGTGCGAAGCCGAAAATATAACCGCCAAATTCCACTGATTGATCATTACGTTACTTATTCGAAAATTCGTTTTGATTTCACTTTCTCACGGAACGCTCTCACAAACGAATCTCTCGGATTATGGCTATTCTCTCGGCATGCGTGATATAAAGAGTAAATATAATGGAAGCAAATTCACGCCTACAATTAGAAAGATGGAAACTTTATGGTGAAAGGATCTCATTAACGGATTACAATTTTAAAAATGGGAACATTGCCTCTATTTTGCGCACTTAACCTCTTATATTATCTTTTGGTGTCTTAACTCTCCACGCAGTAATCAATTTTCGCAATTTGTACTCGGTTAGGACTTTTTCGGGTTGAAGGTTGCATTGGGTAAAATGAAGGAGGTATGGAAGGTTGGAATTGGAAAAGTCATTAATGATGTCCAATTGTGCTTTTTCCGGGCTATTGCTCATTTTTTTTTTCTTTTTCTATTTTTTCATTTCTTTTCTTGTTGTTTTTGTTGAGCATACTATTTTGTTTCTTGCCCCTTTATATGCACTTTTTGGACTTGAAATCTGAATTTTTCATTTTTCACAATTCCGGCTATTTTGGGTTTTTCGGGTTGTCAAACGAAAGGGAAAATTATTCGGCTCAATTTGGGTTGCAAAGGGTGATTTTTCGCTACTTTTTTTTTTGGCCAAAATTTTGGGTGACAAACGAGGGCCTACTTCATTGTCCAAAATGCCAATTGCGTTACTATATGCGTTTCGAGGTGAATTTTGAGTTTAGAGACTAATTTGGCACGTTTTTCAAGGCAATATTGCACACATTTTTCAAAACCGATCAAAATGAAAGGATTGAGATCCTTGACAACTTATTAAGCGCTAAAAAGAACTTTGAGTTAACAATTAACTCGGATTGATTTAAAAACTCGCAAAACGTGATAGGCTCGAATCTCACCAGGTTGTTAATCTCCACATTCGTTCGTTAAGTCGTCAATTTTCGCTCAATTTCCATCTTTGGTCAATTTCGGATTTTGTGTATGTTGGATGTTTACAATTTGAGACTTCAATTCGACTTTTAATGATATTTTTGAAAAATTTGAATTCCAATTTTTATTTATTTTGAACAAAAATATTTTTGGATTTTTCAAAAATTTTATGATTTTTTTTTTGGAAATTTTTGGGAAATTTTTGGGCATTTTAAAATTTGTGAAGTTTTAGAAATACTCACTTGTGACCCCCCCTAACTTAGACTTTTGCATTGTCCTCAAGCAAAAAGGATGAAAATCTAACTCAAGGCGAATGAAAAGTGCGGAAAAATAAAACAAACAAATATTAAAATGCAACAAGACACTATATGACACTCATGCATGACTCAAAAATACAACAATAATCACCCCATACGCATCGGGGGTGCGACGACCTCTCATCTCTCCACAAACTCACCCGACCCCACTCACGGGGTTTGATGTTCTCCTTGTCTCTCCCGTCCTAGGATTATAAGCTAACAATCGGAACAAGTTTGGACCTCGCCCATAGATAAAGGATAGACCGGGAGACTCATCGTGACTAACTAGAAAGGGATCCTCGTGATGCTGGCTCAAAGTGTGATCTGCGTGCACTGACTCGGAGGGAACACCTAGGTTTCGTTCAATTTTTAAGATGCATGGGTCGGGCTCTAAGTCAGATGAACCACAACTTTTCTCCTCACTTGCCTTCGGGGCCTCTAGTGTTGTGGGTGGATTGTCACAACGAAGGAATTCATCAATTTTTGCTTTCAATTCACTTTCGTCTAAGTGACTACATGAATCCAATAGGGATTGACCTCCAATAGTAATACTTTCATCCACCTGCCCGAATTCTCTTTCAAAATCTTCCATGCTCATGTCTCCTAGTTCTCTCTCTCGAGTAGTGCCTACGTCCTCTCTTACTTGCTCGATCTCCAACTCCACCAGTTTTCTCTCTTCTAACCCCTCTCTCTCTCTTTCAATTGTGGTCACTACGCACCTCTCCCCCACTTTTCTCTCATTGTCACAACTACCACTATTACTTGATGAAATAGGGCACACCCCTAACGGCTCTCTCTTGTGGGACCCCTCATTCTCATGGCTCGACATTAAGCAGGACCCTAGGGCATCTCCACAATTATTTTTCTCAAAGTACTCCCCTACGATCTCGTCTATGAATCTCACCACGTGAAGGTCATCTTCTTCCCCTGTATGTTGGGCGACATGGAAGATGTTGGTCTCTAAGGTCATGTTCCCAAAGGTGAGTTGCATTCGCCCATTCCGAGTATTGATGATTGCGTTAGCCGTAGCTAAGAAAGGGCGTCCAAGGATGATGGGAACATGGTTGCTCGAGTTAAAGGAGGGCTCTATGTCCCAAATGACAAAGTCTACCGGGAAGTAGAAAGTGTCAATTTGGACGATCACGTCCTCGACTATGCCTCTTGGGATCTTCATGGTTCGATCCGCTAATTGGAGAGTGACCTTTGTGGGCTTGAGGTCGCCCAAGTCAAGTTGCCTATAGATGGAGTAAGGGAGGATATTGACACTTGCTCCCAAATCAAGTAAGGCTTTTTCGATTTTGTTTTCTCCAATGATGTAGGAAATGGTGGGTGCACCGGGATCTTTGAATTTAGGTGGGAGATCATTGAGTAGAATGGAGCTCACATTCTGTGCTAGAAAGACATTTTTCTTTACCTTCATCTTTCTCTTTACCGTCAACAAGACTTTAATGACTTTTCCATAAGCTGAAATTTGCTTAATGGCATCGAGGAAAGGTAAATTCATCTTAACTTGTTTTAGCACGTCTAGCACGTCATCACGTGGGTTTCCTTTATGGGAAGGAATTAGCCTTTGAGGAAATGGTGCCGCGGAGGGTGGTTTCACTACTACCTCGGGCTCACTAGCGTCTTCTTTGTCACTCTCATTTAAGGGGACATCTTCGGCCTCTTTCGTGCCGGGCGAAATCTCCTTGTCTTTAAGTACGTCTCGTGGGGGAGGTGACAAGTCAACTACCCTCTCACTACGTAGAGTGGTAATTGCGCTACATTACTCAGGATGGTCATGGGGTGTCGAGCTAACACTAGTTTGACCTTGGAGAGGTATTTGGCCCTGGGCAGGGAACTTGCCCTTCTCTTGAACACTCAACGAAGATTGTATCTTTGACAGATTTGCATTTATGTCGCCGATCAGACGATCATATTTGGCATTGGTTGCAGTCTGGCTTGCAATGAATTGATTCATTGTATCCTCGAGAGTTCTTCGCTGTGGCGGGATATAATTTCCGTGAGGTGGTGGTGCTTGCACATGTCCTTGCAAGCGTGGAGCTTGTTGAAATTGTTGTGGTGGAGGAGGGGCAACATGCGAAGGAGGGTTCATTGCGACATGTTGTTGCCCGTAGCTAAAACCGGGACGATTTTTCCACGAAGGGTTGTATGAATTCCCGTGCGGGGCACTGAAATTACCCTTAAAACCTCATATACCACTAACTTGCTCCTGCAACATTACTTTGTAGGCGGGTATCGTCGAGCATTCCTCAGTTGAATGTCCCACCTCACAAATCGTACACACCTTCACGACAGGGTTCGGAATGGGTCCAGCTAGTCCTTTTCCATATATCTCGCATTGGTCTCGCAATCGTTTCTCAATGGTGTCTAATCGATAATCTGTCATAGAATTATTATCTACGTGGAATAGGCCGGATGCCGATGGAGCAGTGGTGGATTGTCGATTTCGATTTTGAGCGTTTGGGTCAGAGGTATCCCAGGATTGGGTAGTCTCGGCGACATACCTCATGTGAAGATCAGCATCATGGGCATCTAAATCGACAAACGGACCACTTCCCATAGTTTCAACAAGTTGTTTAGAGTTAAGATTCAACCCATTATAGATAAAAGAGATGATTTGCGATGGATCAAATCCATGATGAGGGCATGAAGCCACTAACTCGTTGAAACGTTCATAACATCGATAGAATGGCTCATTTTCATGTTGCCTGAATGCTTGAATTTGAGCCTTTATAGAAATTGTTCGATGTGGTGGGAAGAATTTCTTGAGAAATTTAGACTGTAGCTCATTCCAGGATGGAATCGAGCTTGTAGGTAAAGACCATAGCCAGGCTTTAGCTTTATCTTTGAGCGAGAAGAGGAAGAGTTTGAGGCGGATTACCTCTTGTGTGCAGGTTTGATCGTTGAGAGTATCACACACGTCCTCAAATTCCCTTATATGGAGGTATGGCTTTTCAGAATCCATACCATGGTAATGTGGTAGCATCTGGATCATTCCATTTTTGAAACGGAACTGCCCGGCATTATACGGGAGTATAATGCATCCCGGAGTGATAGTGCGCTCGGGATATAAGAATTCTCTCAACGGGCGGTACGGAGGCTCGTCCTCACCGGTAGGTGCATTACTATGTTGCGACATATCTATCTCACTTGACGACTCGACGCTCTCACTGGGTGTGCTCGAAGTGTGTCCTACGAATGAGAATGGAGTGTTACTAGAGACTGAGTGTGACAGTGTGGGCGGCGGGATCCAAAACTGTGGGGCGTTTAGAGTGTGGGGACTATCAGGGTTATACTCAACAAGTGGATTTTTGTGAATGCTGGTTGGAGTATTATGGGGTGTGGGAGTGGTTTCAGAATTTTGCATTAAAGCTTAGGAGAGGTGATGGTTGTGAATCTTTTTGTGCTTTTTTTTTTTTTTTTTTTTAATAAATTTTTGGTCAAAGCTTTGGATTGACTCAATCTAATCCTAAGTCTACCTAAATCCTCGGCAACGGCGCCAAAAACTTGACACGACTCAGAATGTGTCTCTAAAGTGCGTACTCTCTAGGCTCAAGTGCAAGCCTATCGCTCAAGTAATAATCCGACAAGTCGGGTATCGATACTCAGGGAAAAAGGACAACGGAGTTGTGACGACGGGACAAGACGGAGGAATCCTAACTTCGACTCTAAGAAGAAAAGGAAAAATTGATTTGGTTTTTGCGATTGATTAAACTAACTGCAATTATGAAATTATGATGAAAAATGCAACTAACTAAAGTACCTAAAGTATGAATGAAAAATTGAATCAAAACTTTTTAAACTTAAATGATGAGAAAACAGGACGGGAATACAATCCCCCAACCCTAGTGTAGTGCAGTGATAACGTCAATCATAAATTTGTCCGATTAATCAAACCCGAAATTTAGGACTCCCAAGCATTATGTATACGAGGTTCAAGCCCGCGTCATACCTAATCTGAGGATGAGTAAATTGGTATCGCGGTAATTGCACTCAAATTGTACTCTAAATCATCACGAGTACCCAAGGATAAACGAGATATAAAGATCCATAATTATTATGTAATTACGCGATACGATCAAAATCAATCGTTAAATTCATCAGATTAACGTTATGCACATGCACTAACACATCAGGTTGGGTTCATGCATCCCAACCTTTAAACCCTAGCCGGACATGTTAAACTGACTAACGAATGAAATAGTAACGTTGCATGTGGAAGAATTCATGATGAAACTAGATTGAAGCATGTAAATACGTATTATGAACGCAGCAATAAGTTGAATCGAATACAGAAAATAAACATGCAAGAATAATGACAAGAATTCTGAACTTTGAATTAAAACTTGAAAAACAAACCCGAAATGATTAAATCTTGAAGAAATTAATTCCCTTGATGTTCCTAGGTGTTTTTATCTTTTTCTCTCTATCAAAAACTGACTAAAACTATCCCTAATGACTGTTCCTACTTTGCTGCCCACGTTCCCTACTATTTTTGAGAGTTTTAACCTAAAAGGAGTCTTGGGAACCAATCAGATTTGGGGAGCAAATTCGCGCATCAGGGACCCCGAACCGGTTCGGGGTGTACCGCGAACCGGTTCGCCCCCAAACCGGTTCGTCTTGGGTTCGCGAATGTATGCTGGTGTGGGGGTCTACACTTAGAATTTTTCTGCCTTCTTTTCTTCCTTTCTTGGATTTTTTTCTTCAACTTCAACTGGGCATAACTTATCAACCGTATCTCGGATTTGGGTGACGTTTCTTCCCGTGTTCTCGTTGTTCCGTGCTCTTCAACTTTACAATTGACTTCTCCTTCCAGATCGGGCTGCAAAATTACTAAATTGCCCTTGAACTTGCCTTCTTAGCTTTTCTAGCATTGTCTTGCTTCCTCTTTTGCACTGTTTGCATAATTAACCTGTAAAACAAATAAGAGAAGCACGAAACACGAAATACTCCCCAGCGAAGGTTAGTAGCATTAATGTTCATCAAATCTATATATGTTACATCACTCGGGTTCACAAATATACTGAAATTAGGGGAATAAATATACAATATTTATGCCCAATCACTTAGCCAATTAATTCAAACATACGAGAGGGTGCTACACTAGTGGGCCCAAGAACAAATAAACAGAAATAAACCAAAATAGATCAAAGAGGGTGAGAGAGTGCTATACGAGTGGACTGAAGACCAAAGAGGAGATACCTGACCAAGAAATCTCTAAATTTAGTGAGGAGATGTATAAAGAGCAATCCCAAGGCAGGAAAGGAAAAGGGAGTACACGAGCAGACCAAAGATAATGAGGAGATGCTATGTGAAAATGATTGTAAATGTTTGTACATTGGAATATTTACTAAGACTCTTTCTTTATATACATAGGTAGCCTTGGTCGAACAAGTAGGGCTCGAGCAATCCAGTTTGGATCCCTTAGGAGTTTTAGTTTGGAGGATGAGAGGCAAATTTTATTGGGCAAGCTAAGGCCCAACCACTTTTGTACCTTAGGAACTCGGGAATACTAATAGGAGGGGACTAAGAGGTTACTCCCACACTTTCACAGTCCACACTTAGTCAAACAGGTGAGTAGCTAAGGTGATGCTCACACCGTGTTTTCAAACTTATTATTGGCAAGTTGCCCTCAAGGCCACTCACAAGTTTTCAAAAGACTATTCACCAAGGCATCGTTTGAAAGGATATTTACCAAATCATACTTTTTGGCACTATGCCCGACATATTTATTTTTTGACTTTGGGTTGTGCCATATGTCTTAAGCCAGAGTGGAAAGACGATAGACAACGAAATGATATCAAAAGTACACTTGAGATATTATCTTAAAAGAATATCCTTTTAGCGCGCGCATACTAGATTCACCCAAGTATTCTCTTATAAATAGAGCCATTGAGCAAGGTCAAATCACAACAACACAAGTTAGCTGTATCACTCTTCCAAAATATCACCAGAAAGTATTCTCTCCCCTGCTCTCTCCTTGGTACGTGAAGTGCTTGTCTCTTAACTCTTAAAGAACTATAATTTCCAAGTGATCGTTTTTATGTTATTATTGTTGAAAAGTTATAACTAATTATTATTCTTATATAGCAATAAAAAAACCACCATTTTTACTAAAAATAGTTAGTATTTATCTTCTTGCTGGTCTTGAGACCATGGACACCTTGAAGGCAACTTCTATTGGAGTGGGTTACGTCTCACCAGATCCAGATATTCATAGACCTTAGTACAACCACCCTCTTATATTTGGCCACTCCACTGGGGAGGTATTCTCATAGCTATGAATAAAGAAGGTTACAATATTTATAAGAAGCTAGTGCTTGAAGATACTCTAGCTAGTAATGGAGTTCAGAGTGATCAAATGACCAGTGTGGAGGTTATGGTGACCGGAGCAAGAGCACCTGCTCCTCAAGGAGGGCAGACAAGCGTATTAGTTGCCACGCCAGCAAGTGGGATGAACTTGATGAGTATGTTCTTTGAGTTTCTGAATAATAATAATGTGGATAAGGCTAGTTTAGGTTAGGCTTGCGTGACGCCTGTGATGGATCTTGTAGGAGGAGGAACAACAATAGTGGATATGGTTTTACCTTGAAAAATAGTGGCAAAGAAGGCGGCGACGTCGGTGAGTTCGCTAATAGTAAAGAAAGTCGGGATAGAGGAGTCACCCTACAAGGTTGTTACGATGGGAGTCACCTCATATGTATGAGGAGTAACAAAATCCTTACCCAGAAATCATCAATGAAAAACCATACCCAGAGCGGTATATTCCTTCTAAATTCATAAAGTTAAATAGGAAATGTGAAATTCCTAAATAGCAAGTGAAGAGGTTCGTGGAGTAATTTGGTGTGCATGAAAATGATAAGGAGATGAATTTATATGAGTTTTAAAAACTCTTACAAGAAAAGCGTACACGTGGTATTACCACTTGGCGCCAAATAACATTCCCACATGGGAGGAGATGCACAGACAACTATTACAAAAGTTTTTTTTGGGAGAGGATGAGTCACTTTAAGGAATCTTGCCCAGGAGGTGCAAAATTTAGGTTAAAATTTTATGCATTACATTAATCTCTTCAAAGAGAGAGTGTTAGATTTTCATGAAGATGTCGCAGAAGAGACGTTGTTACAAATTTGCGTTGAGAGGCTACCTAAAGAGTACAAGATCCACCCGATCAATGAGACACTGGATGATACTTTTAGAGAGTTCACTCGAGCAGCCATCAACATTGCTATGATCATCAAACCCAAACCTCGAGGGTGGAGAGAAAAAGCACCCTTGATACTAGGGCAATTTTAAGTCTCTCAACGGCAAGTCGTAAACTATGTTGATGGGATCCCCAAAGGAAAGAACAGGGCCACGTGTTCAAAAAAAGTAGTATTGCAGGAAAGAGAAAATTTAGAGATGATGCCACACCATCCTTGCATTGCAGTGTAGCGGAGGCCATGGATTATTATTGTACATTGGTATGCGGGGGGGGGGGGGGGGGGTAGCAAGTCCCCCCACTCTAATGGTCAGATACCAACAACAAAAGAAAAGGGAGATACAGAGTTCTGCGAATTGCACCAAAGAGTTCAACATGCTACTAAGGATTTCTATTACCTACACAAAATAATAGGAGAGCAGGTGGCCAATGGTACTTTGCATATCACACCGGTAAATGTCAATGAAAATCCTTTACCATCTCACTATTATGGCACAACAAATATGGTGGTGGTGTAAGATGTAGGAGTCCTTGAACCTGGGGAAGTGTTGAAAAATCAAAATGCCTGTGAAGAGTGGCTAGTTGATTTGACTAAAGAAGATTAGGAAGATGAGTGGGGCGAGTGGGTAAGCCCCCAAGAAGGTTGTATAGACGTAGTCATTGCTCTGCATGAAAGAGGGACATCAGAAGCAGAATATGTGCATAATTCACAAACATATGAAGTTGAAATTAATTCAGAATGCGCAATTATCGGGAGAAGCCCAAAGTTCAAATGGTTTTTTGACTAAATTGGAGTGAAGTATGACACTCGGACAGTATCATCAAGAAAATTCTGGAAGCAGTTAAAGAACGAGGGGATCCCTTTAAAAAATATATTTATGAAGTTGTATTCTCAGAAGCAGACAGGCAGGTGCATTTCTTCTATAGTAGGCCTTTATATATCACAACCCTCGTGAATGGAATTAGTTTTCCAAGGTCACTTCTGGATTGGGGGGGGGGGGGGGCTATCGATCAATATCATACCCATCAGCACCTTATATGAAATCGATATTTTTGATAAAAGACTGCGCCAGTGCCACTTGTCATCAACATCTTTGATGGTGCGGGGATGCAATCTTTAGGATATGTGAACGTGGGGATAAAGTTGGGAAACTTCACATCCCACATAAATTTTCACATTATCAATTCCAACACCAGCTACCAGATCTTGATAGGACGAGTATGAATGCATATGTACGGAATCGTACCATCGACAAATCACCAATGCACGAAGGCAAATATTTGCAGAACAATAATTGTAATAAAAGATGCAGAGAAACCATTATCGGTAGAGGGGGGACCACTTTATAGATGAAACATTTTATACAGAGTTGGATGAAGAAAGGAGATGTTTGATCAAGGGGGAAGGGAACCCTACATGGTTAAAAAAGGTGCCCAGGTCAAGAAGCCAGTACATGAAAGGTTGGGTCAACGAGCGGTCCCCTCTGAAAGTAAGGAGAAAGGAAAAAAATAAGTTTGAAGAAGAGGCAAGTCCACCACGGACTTGTAAGAAAATTGTGTTATCCAATTGAATAGTTATCTACCATTTATAACGGTCTACGTGGGCGATATTTTAGGACAAAAGCGTCCTCCCAGCACCCGAATGTTTTGTGGTTTATGAGTCCTATATAGTCGAGCACGTTGAGAAGCCAGAGGAAGCTCCATAATGTAGGCAAGATGGTCCACGAGAGCTACTCCAGGCATTAGAAAAGATAAATATGGGAACAAAAAGGGGTGATGAGTGACCCATCTTCATTTCCAAGCCTTTAATTCCTAAGAAACGAGAGGAGATTGTCAGTTTTCTCAAGGAATTTATAGACGTATTTGCATGAAAATACATGTAGATGCTCGATATAGATCCATAAGTGAGCTCTCATAAGATGAATGTCATGCCCAATGCTTTGCCAATGAGGTAGGCCATGCGGACTTACAAAGTCGAACTGGAACTGAAGATCAAAGAGGAGGTAGAGAATCTACTTGTGGAGGGATTCATCAAGCCCGTCCAACATCTAATTTGGATATCAAGCATCGTACCTATTGCGAAGAAAGATAAGAAACAGAAACGGGTGTGCATGGATTTTAGATACTTAAATCGTGCTTGCCCGAAAAATGAGTTCCTGTTGCCCAGCATTGATAACACCTACCAACGTACCATGATGGAAATGTTTCATTATCTATTTCATGACATATTGGAGTTTTATTTAGATTACTTGGGTATAAAATCCAAGAAAGATAGCAAGCATGTATAGGATCTCAAGAGAGTTTTTGAAAGATGCTAAAAATATAAGATGACGATGAACCGCTCTAATTGCACTTTTAGAGTAACTGCGGGAAAGTCTTGGGATTTGTGGTAGATAGGCAAGGGGTGTAAGTTGACATGGAAGAGCAGAAAGACATTCTAATGATGACACTGTCGAAGAGACACAGACAACTCAAGAGCTTCCTGGGAAATATTTCCTACTTAAGGAGGTTCATACCAGCTTTAGAGAAGGCCACTCACCCCTTTTCCCCCTCATAAAAGAAAAATACAAGTGGCTCTGGGAAAGAGGTGCAAAAGAACGTATTTGATAGGATAAAGGCGATATTAACTTCTCCCTCGATGATGATTCCATCAGAAGAGTGTGCACCCTTTCTATTGTATCTAACCTCAACTGAGTGGTTTATACGGGCCCTACTCATCCAAGAGAAGGAGGGAATAGAGCAGCTAGTGTACTATATATCGAGGAAGATCTCAGTACAGAGTCTAGATACACAAGCATGAAGAGACATTATTTAACCTTGGTGTTTGTAGCACAAAAGTTGAGGAACTATCTGCTCACATTTACGGTTCATATTATCATTAAGTGCGACCTTATCAAATATTTGTTGGCACGAACCATATTGGTGGGTAGAGCGGCCAGATGATTTCTAATACTGTCTAAATATAATTTCAAATGTGTTGTCCCGAAATCTATAATGACCAACTTCCAAGATAAAATATTGAGCCTCCCATCGAAGAGTTTCAAGGTGAAAATTTTCAAGCCGGTCTAGCAGAGGAGATGGAGGAATGGAAGATGGAGTTTGACGGATCTTGTGCGCAAAGAACAGGAAGGATGGCATCATCCTTGTAAGGACACAAATTTCCAATTGAGACCATATGTAGTTTTGGCTTAATTTCGGAAAAAACCATTTGAGTCATAGGACAGATGTTCTTGTGTACCCTTCCAAGCCTACGAAGAGTGTATTTTGAAGATGTAGTGGCCTAGATATTCAAGTTCATCGTTATCGGGTTTACATGCCACGTTCTACGTCAACAACAATTGGATTCTAAGTCTCTAAAGGTATGAATGCATTATTATATATGTAGGAACTTGGAAAATATTTTTATGGGTGTTATTTTTGTCTAAAAGACTTTGATTTTCAAAAAATATTTTAAGAACTTTATATAAAAAGTTTTGGGCTTAAAATGACTTTTTAAGAATTTTCTAAAATTTCTAAAAAGTCATTCGAACGACTTCTTCTCGTTCAAACGAGCTCATTTGAACGACATTGCTAACGAGGTTCAAACGAGATTTTCTCAAATTCTCTATTTTTCATTCGAAGTTTCGTTCGAACGAGTTTTTCCAACGAAGTTTTGGCCGTGTTTTGCTTTTGTTTTCTCGTTTGAAGATGGTGATTCGAACGACATGAATAGTTATTTGCGAGTTTTTCCCATTTTCCACCTTTTTGTCCCCACTACTTTTGACAGTTTTTAACCATTTAGGGACAACTTTTTTCAGAGACTTTTCACCTTATCCTTGAGAGCATTTTTAGAGAAAAAACTTCCTTGAAAAAGTCCCTTTTGTGTTTTTGATATCATGGATTGAATTCTACCAAAACATATACACCCATATGTTTGTTTAAATCCAAGTTCTTTTATATATATATTTTGCTTGGAGTGTTTGTTTGGCACCGAGTTTTCTCTACACCAATAAGAAAAGAAGTTTGGGTTCATTCTCTACCCATAAAGGAGAAGGTTTGTTTTGTTGCCGATTTCTCACACGGTGAAAGGCACCATGTGTAGTTGATGGTTTCTATACTTTGATTGGTGGACACCAAGACTGCGATGGACGTCGTGGTTATTTGCTAGAAGGAGGTATCTGTAAGAAAAAGCATCGGGGCTTGAAGGGAGTCAAGTCGAGTGCTATAAGTTCTTTTGTCTTATAATTGTAAAACCATATCTAGTGAATTTTTTAGGCTAGGGTCGTCCGAGGTTTTTTTCATTGTGGGTTTTCCTCGTACAGCGTCGTGTAGTGAGATTGTTTCTTTTATCTTGTTTAACCCACCTAAAACGCATGCTTAGGTTAAAAACATAAAATTTAGTTAAATTTACAATCTTGATTTAATTTGGTGCTAGTTTATTATTTGGGTAAGTTTAATTTAATTCAAGTCTATATTGAAAAATGAATTAATTATTGTTAGAAAATTTTAAGGATTTGGTTGAATTAAATTTGTAGTTAAAAAAATTCACATATTTATTCTAGTTTAATTTTAGTTTTGAAGAAATTAAAATTTGAAGTTTGTTTTTGATTAAAATTTGAATTAAATTTGACTTGGAATTTATTTAAACCATCTCGTTTATTCTAAACAATTTTAAATTTGGGACCTTGTGCTCCAATAAGTGGTATCAGAGTGTTTATACACACTATCAAATTGGTATCAGAGAAAGAAGCACAAAGTTATTACGTTTAGGTCCTTTTTGTGTTTAACTTAAAATTTGAATTTTCTCCGTTTTCAAAATTTCGAGTGTTTGATGGTTCTAATCATGCATACTAAAAAGCGCATATGAAATCGGCACTAAATTCCATAGATGAGAGTGTTTGGATGTCTATCATTACCGGGTAGTCCTCACCTACATGTTTAGTAGAAAATATGCGTGTTCCCAAACCCGTAGAGAGATGGACTGAGAATGAACTGAAATCAGTAAATTTTAATTCCCGAGGCTTATCGATTTATTTAGTGCGGTCACACTGGATGAATTCTGACGTATCATGACGTGTGAAACCTCTAAAGAAGCTTGGGATATTTTGCAACTCCCTCGTAAAAGATTCAAAACTCCAAAATCTCACCACTCAATTTGAGACCATAAAAATGCTTGAAAATAAAACTTTTGATGAATTTTATGCTAGACTTCCGATATTGTAAATTCATCATTTAATTTGGGAGAAAAGATACTAGACGACCGTGTTGTAAAGAAAATTTTAAGATCCCTACTCCATAGATTTATTCCTAAGGTGACCATGTTTAATTCCTTTCCAACTTTAGCCTCTATGAAGCTAGAAGAGCTCGTAGGTGATTTATAGACCTAGGAACTTGGCATGTTTTCCTCTAAGACCGAAAAGAATAAAGATAAGGGCACCACTTTGAAAGCCAAAAAGAGGAAAAACAAGTTTCAGATGATGAGAGTGATTTGACTCGGAAGATATGGCTATGTTTGCTAGAAAATTTAGAAAAATTCTTAAGTTTAACAAACATAATCTTAAAAATGATTTCAAGAAATTTGATAAATCTAAGTATGACAAAGCCAAAAAATTCCCTAAAAGATAAAATGAAGATCTAAATAGGGACGAGTCAAATCGTTGCTTTGGTTGTAAAGGGTATGGCCATAGGGCTTTTGAATGTCCCACTAAACTAAGGAGAGGGGGAAAGCAATCAATTTCATACAATGCTACCCTTAGTGATAGTGATAAGGAAGAGGGACCCAATTCCCCCATTGAACGCAATTTTACCGCGTTCATGGCAAGTCATGTAAGTGATAGTGAAAAACTCATCCAATGATGACATTACAGTACATGACACTTTCGAGGCTAAAGTTTGTGAATCCAATATTTTTGATTATTTAGAGAGTGGAAAAGAGAGAGAGTGTGAAAGTGAAGAAGAGGTTGATGAGAGTGAACTTCAAATTGCCTTTATAGAGTTATATGAAGAATCAATTAAATTAAAAAGGGATAATTTGAAGTTAGGAGCTAGCTTGAGAGAGTGTGCCAAGGTCATTGATGAGAGTGCTTTAGTGGAAGACCTTAGGACGCGTGAGAGAACTCTTCGAGAGAATCTTGAGTATGTAGAAGGTGAGAGAAAGAGCCTTAGAGGTTTAGTGGAGGCTATGAAGAAATAGCTTATCATGTTTGAAGAGAGTAGGTGTTTGCATGATTCACGCATTTTTGAGTTGGAAGAAAAGTTAAGAGACTCAACTCGAGTCAAATTTGATTTGGTGTGTAGGTTTGAAAAACTAGATAAAATGTTTAGCACGGTTCAACTTAAAAATGACACTTGTGGTATAGGCTTCGATTCTTATAATGCTTCCGCTAATAAAGCCAAAACCATTATTTTAAGAGAATCACCTAGGAACACGTCTAAAGGTCAATTCCTAGGTGCCACTTTTCACTGGGTCTTTACTTGCTCACATTGTGGTCGAAAAGGTCATCATAGGAATTTTTTTTCATCCAAAAAAGGATCCTAAGAAATCAAAGGGTAGAGTCACCACTATTCCCAAATCCCGAGAGTGTCAAGTTTCACTAGTTTGGGTTATGAAATTCGATCTGGCGACTTTACAAAATAGGATTTTTGATTCTCATTTGCTTACACGTGATACCTCCCTTGCAAAATTTAAAGGTTAAATGTGTTAGTTTTATTTTCATACCCCAACGTTTTTGTGCTTATGATATATTTATACTATTTGTATGCATAGTTGTCATTTTCCAGTCTATGCTCCATGATAAATCACATGCTAGAATTATGACTTGTGTATATCTTTAGTAATTATTTTTATTTGTCTTATTGAGAAAAATATAAAAAGATTTTTTTTGTTTTCTTTTGACTTCTATTTTTGTTTAGTTAAAAATTTCAAAAACTTAAAAATATTTTCTTTTTATGTATTTTAGTTTGACTCACTTTATGGGGCATATACTTGTGTTTGAATCCTTTTCCTTTTTCGCTTCCATGTGGTTAGAACTTTTGGTTAAGATTATCAATCCTTAAAATGTTCTTTGTCGTGCTTGCATGGAGTAGTTGAATTTTGTGTTGCTTAATGGACTCTATTTTTATATGCCTCGATTCACACATGCACGAGCTCATTTGAAATTTAAACCTCACATGTATATTTGAGCTAAGTGATATGTTCTCCCATCAATTTACTCATCTACATTTTGCTATGGCTATGGAGGAATTGTCCATGTAATAACCATTTTCCTGGATTTAAAAAAATAAAAAATATATTTATCCGGTGTTGTAATTGTTTATCAATGGAATCAGGCTGCGAGAGACAAAATTACTTTGCGTGAAAAATCACCATTGAATATTTGGCCTTAAAAAATTATGGCATTAACAAAAAATTAGCCAAGGCCTGTTCAGTTTAGTTGATATGTTCAAAAGAAAAAGAAAAAGAAAATTATGAGGAGTTTGGTTTGATGTATTAACGGGTTTGCACAATGACTTTGTATCCTAGTTATGCATTTATTGTCACGACTCTATTGATTTGTAGAATCATTGAAATTATAGGCTTGTGTGCATTGTGTATGTTTATTCATTGAGTTCAATTTATATTGTCACATGAGGCTATATCTAAATGTGATAAAGTTTTGCAATCAAATGAGAACTCCATGAACACGTTTTGAGTCATTGGGTCATAATATAATTTCTACTAGTTCACACCCCTACACTTTCATTTCTCACATGTATTTGGACACATTTTTGCCTTGGGTCGTGTGTGGTGTTTATACCTATGTATATGTGCATGTGCGTTAGTGATATTCATTGTGTATATAGATATATGTGGTATTTTTTATTTTTGAGTCTTTGCCTTGCTAGCTAGTTCATATATGCCTTAAAATTCAGATTGCTATCTATCTTGTTGCGAATTTTGGTTGATATCCCATGCTTATGTTTAAAAAATGCTAGTTGATATCATTTTTTTCTCGCATCATCAATTGGTATCATTTATCCTTGTTGTGGATTAGTTGCTTGTTTTTGTTGCCCATATGCTTTATTGTTCTTATCACTTTATGCACCATTGCATGTTTAACTAGTTTTTCCTTAATTCGTATCCCTTGAGTAGATGTAGATTTAAGGGGGAGAAATGGTATTTGCTTTAATTGAAGGATAAATAAGTTAATCTTAATTCTTTATCCTTTGTCTATTCATGAACAAAAGGGGGGAGAAATGGTATCTAAACCTTTAGTTTAGGAGATCTCACTTAGGGGGAGAGCGCTATCTTCTTAGGTAGATCATGTTAGATAAAAGGGGAGAATTAATTTAGGGGGAGTATTTATTTAAATTTATAATTGCATTTACTCTTTTGATATTCCCTATGCAATTAATGGTCGCTTAAGCGTGTAGGAAATTTCTTTTAGCGGCATCTTTATAGTGGCAAAGCGGCTCATCCATGGGTCGAGTTATAGAGTCTGTAATTTTATTTTGCTTTGGGTCTGATGTTGTGTCTAGATGAGCTTTACGTCCCTTTAGAATTTATAGTTGGGTTTTGTCCTGGAATAGACAAAGGGGAAGATTTGTAAGGACACAAATTTCTAATTGAGTTCATATGTAGTTTTGTCTTAATTCCGGACAAAACCATTTGAGTCATAGGATAGATGTTCTTGTGTACCCTTCCAAGCCTACGACTAGTGTATGTTAACACTACACAAAAAATAGCAATCTGGCATGATTTTGAACTGTGCCAGAATTAGGTGTTCCAAAATGGCCATTTTTTTCTGGCACAGTTTAAAAGTGTGCCAGATTTGACCAAACATGAACACTTCTGGCACACTTTAAAACTGTGCCAGAATTTAATATTTCTGACACACTTTATAACTGTGCCAGATTGAGTACATTTTGGTACTCTTTTGGCATGGTTTCGAATTGTGCTAAAATTTTTGGAACAAAGAAAAAAAATAATTATTTGAAAAAAAAGAAAATTCACAAATTACGAATCTTGAAAGTTGTTGATAAACTAATCTACATACAAACTTCAAAATATTACAAGTATTAATAGTTCACAGACCAAAAAAATTGGGCAAAGTTTCCCCTATTTTATGGTCATTCTAAAACCTGCGTAATGTAAAGACCGCACGTCCATAAAATATAACAATAAAATTACAAAAGCCCGCACAGTCATAAAACTAACAATAAAACTATAAAAGTCCACACGACCATAACACAAAAAATAGAACCCTGAATATTAACGACATTAAGTAAATAATCCCCTTATTCTAAACCATTGACTTTGTGCGTTCCACGTGGATAAAAGCTAACGATAAAATGTTATCCTGCAAAAAAGTAAGATATAAAAAGGAGATGATTTTAAATACCGAGTAATTTAAAAAAAATCTTATTCAAGCTAAAAATTTGCATATACGAATTAAAATTATTATAGTATTCTCAAATCAAAATTCTTGTGATTATGTGGTCAGCTCCTACGAGTTACATTAGTCCCATGCGAGGTGTTAGTGCCTATTACGGGGTTCTTTAAGTACTGGTTTGAGTTTTCACCCTTTAAAGTCTTATTTTTAAGCCTAATCTAGATATTTTCAAATTATTGTCATATTCTCAAACCGAGGGACCAGTAACTACGTGGTTAATTCCTACGAGTTACATTGTTCACGTGCGAGGTGTTAGTGCCTCTTATAGGACCGTTTGGGGGCTGATTTCGATTTTCACCCTTTAACGGCTTATTTTTAAGCCTAATCTAAATATTTTCATTATCATCATATTCTCAAATCGAGAGACCCGCGACTACTCGATCAATTCCTACGAGTTACATTGGTCCCGTATGAGGTGTTCGCTCCTCTTACGGGGCCATTTGGGGTCTAGTTTAGGTTTTCATCCACTAATGACATATTTTTAAGCAAAGTCTAGATATTTTCAAATTATCATCGTATTCTCAAACCATATGTCCCGTGATTACACGATTAGTTCCTACGAGTTACATTGGCCCCGTACGAGGTGTTAGTGCCTTTTACGGGGTCGTTTGGGGACTGGTTTGAGTTTTCATGTTTTTAAGAGTAATCTAAATATTTTTAAATTATCATCATATTTTCAAACGGGAGAGCCGTGACTACACGGTCAGTTCCTACAAGTTACATTGGTCCCCTGCAAGGTGTTAGTACCTCTTACGGGGTCGTTTGGGAACTGGTTTGGGTTGTCACCCTCAAAATGCTTATTTTTAAGCCTAATCTAGATGTTTTCAAATTATCATCATATTCTCAAACTGAGAGTCCTGCGATTACGCGGTCAATTCTCACGAGTTACATTGGCCCCGTGCGAGGTGTTCATGCCTCTTATGGGGCCGTTTGTGTGTTGGTTTTAGTTTTCACCCTTTAAAGTCTTATTTTTAAGCCTCATCTAGATATTTTCAAATTATCATTATATTCTCAAACCGAGAGACCCGTGATTACGTGGTCAATTCCTATGAGTTACATTGGTCACGTGCGAGGTGTTCGTGCCCCTTACGGGGCCGTTTGGGGGCTGGTTTGGGTTTTCACCATTTAATGGCTTGTTTTTAAGCCTAATCTATATAGTTTCAGATTATCATCATATTCTCAAACTGAGAGACCCGCGACTACGCGGTCAATTCCTGCGAGTTACATTGGTTCCATACGAGCTGTTTGTTGCTCTTACGGTGCCATTTGGGGTCTAGTTTGGGTTTTCATCCACTAACGGCATGTTTTTAAGCCATAGTCTAGATATTTTCAAATTATCATCGTATTCTCAAACCATATGTCCTGTGACTACATGATCAGTTCCTACGAGTTACATTAGCCCCATGTGAGGTGTTAGTGCCTCTTACGGGGCCGTTTAGGGGCTAGTTTGAGTTTTCACCCTTAAACGGCACTAAAAAATAAAATAATAATAATAATAGTAATAATAATAGTAATAATGGTTCTAGTAGTTCGTAATCTTGTATAAATAATGTGCACTATATTAATATTGGGAAAGATAGTTCAAAAATCATCGAAGTAATTATGACACCCCGCTTAAAATAATAACGGGTGGCCAACCTTATACTACATTAAATCAGGAATCTCAGATGGCTCAGTCTCAACATCAACAGACTATAACATAAATAAATAAGGCTAACTACCCGAAATCATATAAGAGAGTGTCAAAAATTTTAAAATGCAACGAAAAACCAACCAACGATGTAATACTACAAGCAAAGGTAACATGAACACAAGTACCATGATAAAAGAAAGTGCTAGAGTAAAAAGAAATGAGTACGTACAAGGAAAAATATACCCGAATAAGTTGTCGGGTCACATATAGTACAACAGTCATAAAGAAGAAATATAAACAGCTACAAATATCCCTTGGGTATAAACTCGATACACAACATGAATCCTACCTAGATTTTCAAAGAAGTAGGAGGCGACTACAATCTAAATCCTGCCATAGTCCGCAACTGCTACGGCTCCCATAACTCTAGATAGAAAAGCATCTGGTATCCATGCGGTAGGACCCCTATAGTACAATATATATATATATATATATATATATATAGCAAAAGATAAATATAAACGGGTCAGAGCCCGAGGTGTAAAAATATTTAGCAAGTGTGTTAACCGTGCATAATAAATATAAATGCACTTATTTCATAATTAAATTGGAGTCGCACTCTCACGAAACCCCAGACTCACCTCTCATCTAACAGCGCGCACCTATTCGCATCTTGGAACCTTAAATAAGTTACCCCACCCATAAAGACAGCCTACCTTACCATACGCATGGCCTACCCACATGACCTGCCATTCTAACATAACCCTCGAATCCTTCCCATTCTAATCATACTTAAGTATATTTTCACATATATGCCTTACTAGGCTATAGTGTTTCCAATTATTAGCTTACACTAGTTACAAGTCTTAATACGTTGCACATTAACATATGACTTCAATATAAGGATTTATTCTCTAAATAACAAGCATACAATATAATAAGGACAAAACTTCTCTCTACTCTCACATTGCACTACGTTTCGTGCGTGGGGCATCTCGCAAAGCGAAATCCAAATAAGGAACCCCCCGATACACTACTCCTTGACAATGTTGATCGTAGGGATCCATTATGTCATCTACACAAATCTTACTACTGCAACTACTTAATTATAGAGTACTATCTAAAACCTAATTTGAATTTCTACTAAATACTTGGGTCGACATAACCGTAAATGTCTCTAAGTACGATCCTTCAACCACAAATAAACTCGTACACCAAAATCACCCAAGATGTACGTCATCGAAACTTCACATCCTCTCATCTATAGGATATATAAGTATATATATATATATACTTCATATATATATATATATATATATATATATATATATATATATATATATATATAAGAAATCATCCATTTCCATAACCAAGTATACATATCACACATAATGTACACCATGCAAGTTACATAATATAACCGGCTATAGGATGCCAAAATACTGCACCATTCTATCATCTTCCAGGAATTACTCACTTTCTCCCGGGTCACCATCTATCGAACTATTTTCTCACCATGGTCATAGTTCCTAACCGGTAGGCGAGAACGACCCATACCTAAGACTTCTCACCCCCAAAATATAAAATCATACAAATAAATAAAATGGACGACTATGACCTGGGGAATATCCACACCCTACTCACCCTCATCGCGCAACTTCCCATGATAGCATGTGCATGGTATGCTTTACACCACAAGTATATATATCATTCACATACACAATATATATACATCCATATGGTCACATCATATAATTAAACCATCACACACGGTTTAGCTATTCAAGCCATGAGTACATACATATATACATATCCATACATATATATATATATATATATATATATATACATACCATCTCGCATACGTATGTATGAAACTTATAAACTCGGCTATACATGCATATAATCGTCTTTATACAAGTCGTCATCCCGAACGTATTGAATTTAATTCGTTATATAAATACGATCCCTCACCTGAAGTATATTAATCCATTGCCCCTATGATATGAATAGTCTTCTAATATATTCAACATTAAGGTTATCACCCCAAAGTTTAATGTGTATAACAATCACCACACTTCCCATCAATATCCAAAAGCACATCGATATATCTAATACTAATTTCGACTATTGGTATGCACATAACTAATAGTCTACAAACCTCAAGATTTAACTTAAATTCATTTTATGATCCCATCATCTTTTGGAATAACCAACGTTAATCACACATAGATATGTAGTAACTAACCCGACTACCATTTGACCCAATCTTATTCTTGTCATTAGAATATTCCAATCACTCTCAAATTAGCCTACTATTCCATTTCTCTTATGAACCCTTAATCTTATTGCGTTTACAATCTATTCCTTAAGTTAAACATTACTAAGGATATGTGACTACTCTCTCTCGTCGGTCCCAAATTGTATCTTAATAGAATCCTATCGCTATAAGGATTCGACATGAATATCGGCCTACAATTTCACACCATACCCTCACAACTCTCTCTAAGAGTTCTTAACCTCACATCATATCTAAGCTCACTTTTAATCTCTAATTAGAACTCCCATCCCAAATGAGGTTTCCCACTATCTCTATACATAACTCCAATGCACACATATATATATGTATATTCCCCAAACTATTTCGATCCGTCCCCACGATCATATCATGTGAGAAACTGTAACACCCCGTGATTTTTGAGACTGAGAAATTAAATTTTTGGGAAATAAAATTTAATTAAATTGGAGAATTTTAAAATTTGGGAATTGAGGCCCAAAAATAGAGAATATTTCAAAGTATTCCGAATGATGATTTTGAGTGTACCATTGATCCCGAAAGGGTCGAGATAGTCAAAAGGACTGTCGTTGGGTTTTATTTCGGTTCCGGATTATTTTTAAGTCAGTTTGACTCGAATTGGAGTAAACGAGTCATTTAAAGTATGTATTAACATTTAAAATTGGGACTTATGTTTTAAGGTTTAAGAGGTTTACGGATCAAGCCTTCTCAATTAGAGAAAGAGATAAAGAGAAAGGAAGAAAGAAAGAAGAAGAAAGGAAGAGAAATAGGAAGAAAAGCTTGGAGATTCCGGCCCAAACGCGATCCCGTGGATGATTCAACCTCTACAAAATCGAGGCAAGTGTTTAATCTTGCTAAATAAGTCATTTGTGTATTTTATTTCATAATTTGTGGGTTAAAGAAATGGGTTTTGGGTATAAGCATCAAAACCTAAATTTTGGTTTAAATCTTGAAATTTAAGATTATAATTGGGTTTAAGGGATATAAATTGATGAGATTAGATAAAGGATGAGTTTTGATGTTTTTGAGGTTGAAGATTAAGGGTTAAAAAAGGCATAAATTGAATTTTGGAGAATTTTGGCTTTGGAAAAATCAGCCATTTTCGTGGTTTGCTGCACAAGCCGAATCGATTCTCCCCTAGAGAATCGATTCGCTATGTTGCAGAAGCCTCCGGTCTTTAGGGAAGAATCGATTCGCCTCTAGAGAATCGATTCGGTATGAAGCAGACTTACAGGTCTGGTTGGGTCGAATCGATTCGGAAACAGTTGAGGAATTTTCTCTAGAAGGATTTCAAAACCTTTGTGGTTGGGTTTATTGATTTGGGGCCTTTTCTCTTGATGCAAGAGATATATTTTTGGAGACACACAAGGGGTTCCTCATATTGTGGTTATGAGGACTTCTTGGGGCAATTTGGGAAAGTATGTACACATGTATACTTTAGAGTTATGTATAAAGATAGTGAGAAACCCCATGGGGATGGAAATCCTAATATTAGCTCAAGAGTGAGTTTAGATATGATGGGAAGTTAAGAACTCTTATAGAGAGAGTGGTGAGGGCATGGCTCGAAATTGTAGGCCGAGAGTAGTGCCAAATCCTTATGGTAAATAGGATTCTATTGAGATTAAGGTTTGGGGACCAAAGAGTGAAAGGGGTCATGTATCCTTAGGAACGTTTAAATTAAAGAACATTAAGTAATCAAAATATGAGTAAGGGTTCATAAGATTAATTGAACCGTAGGTGAAATTGGGAAAGATTTGGATCGTACTATCATCTAGAATAAGTGGTAGTATAATTCTAGTTCGGATAGTTTACACATAATGGATATATTTGTGTTGTGGATATACATGATATGGATATTTAAACCTTATATGATGGTTTAATATTTGATCATATGATGGGATCATATGGATGTATGTATATTGTGCATGTGAACGATATACATACTTATGTGGTTAAGCATACCCCGCTCATGCTATCATTGGGAAGTTTCCGCGCAGACGGTTAGCATCCTGGCTTAAGGAGCAGCGTGTGGATATCCCCAGGTCATAGTCGTCCCGTTTGTTATTATGTGATTTATATTTTTGGGATGAGACGTGGTGGGTATGTTTCGTCTCATTGCCGGTTTGGAGCTATGACCGCTTCCCGGGACGTCGTGTGTGTGAGCTTGCCACGAGATGGGTGTCGTTGAGCCCCACCATGGTGGTTCCCAGTTGCTACATGAGCCAGGCACTGGGAAGATGATAGCATGGTGTAGTTTATCGGTGATATATATAGTCGAGTGGATTATGTTCATGTCCATTGTACATCAGATATGATATGTACACTTGGTCATGGGTATGGATGATGGTATATATATATATGGTTAGAATAAAATGCCTATATATATATATATTTATATATCCTATAGATGAAAGGATATAGAATCTTTGTGGAGTACATCTTGGATGATTGTGATGTAATAGATTGTGGGGGTTGATGTATCGCATTTAAGGAATATTTCGGTTACATCATCCCAAGGATATTATTGGAGATTTTAGTTGTTTTCATAATTGTAGTATAATATGGTATGTATGGCATTATGGATCTCTAGGATAGACATTGTCGAGGAGTAGTGTAACGGGGTGGTTCCTTGTTTGGATTTTGCTTTACGAGACACCCTACGCACGAAACGTAGTACATTGTTGAGATTAGAGAAAAGTTCTGTCAATAATAAGGTATGGCATAATGGATCTCCAGGATCGACATTGACAAGGAGTAGTGTAACGGGGTGATTCCTTGTTTGGATTTCGCTTTGCGAGACACCCCACGCACGAAACGCAGCGCAGCGTTGAAATTGGAGAGAAGTTTTGTCAATAATAATTGTGTATGCCTATTATTTAGAAATTAAATCATATGTTTCAACCCAAATGCATATGGGTAACTTACTAAGTTTTATAATTGGTTAAATTATAAACCGGAATCCATTAAGCCTAATATGGCATATATGTTTGTAAAAATACTTAAGTGTGTTTAGAAAGAGTGGATTCTAGGGTTATGATAAGAAGGCCGATCTCGTGGGTATAGGCTAGGATTATGATAAGTTAGGTTGTCCTTATAAATGGGGGTAATTTAACTAAAGTTTGAGGACGCGATTAGGTGCAAGCCGTTAGATGAGAGGTGAGTTGAGGTTCCACGAGAGTGCGATTCCACTTTAACTATAAAATAAGTGCACCGATATTTATTATGCACGATTAACACACTTGCTAAATATTTTTCACACTCGGGCTCTGACCCGTTTACTTTTCTCTCCTGCTTGTATATATATATACTATTACAGGTGTCCTACCGTATGGATACCAGATGACCTTCTATCTAGAGTCTTGGGAGCAGTGACAGGTGCGGACTGTTGCGGGATGTAGAATGTAGTCGCTTCCTACATCTTTAAAAATCTAGGCAGGATTCATGTTGTATATCGGGTTTGTACCCAAGGGATTTTTATATACATGTTTATATTTATTCCATTTCAGTTTTTGTATTGGTTGTGACCCAACAGCTTATTCGGGTTTATCTCATTATGGCATATTCATTTGTAGTTATTCATTTTATTTATCATAATTATAGTATGCATCTTTCTTTTCTTTCCTAGTAGTTTAGCGTTGGTTTGTTGTTTGTTGCATACTTTATTAAATTTTAGCATCTCGCTTATATGATATCGGGTTGTTGATCCTATATTATATAGTACCAACAGTTGGTGTTGAGACTGAGCCATCTGAAGCTCCTGATTTAATGTAGTATAGGGTTGGCCACCCGTTATTATTTTAAGTGGGGTGTTACAGATGGTATCAGAGCATCAGGTTCTAGAGTCCTTAGGATCTATGCGAGAGTTCTGCGTTCTTCCGTTAACGTCCTTGATATAAAGCCCTACTATTAGGACTGTTGTGTTCACTGCACTTATCTTCTTCTGTGAAGTGTATTCACTTGATCGACGTTCTGATAACAGTTGCTCTCATTTCAGACATCACCTAGGCTATGTCGTCTAGGAAAGGACAAGAATAGAGATACGATACCCATAATAGATTTAGGGTACGCGATGATCGGGGGTATTTGTTTCTCCCGATTTCGACGGAGGCATAAGAAGGAGAACTCTAGCAGTGATTCAGGGTGTTTTATTGGTGGTTGAGTAAGAAAGGGAAATTTACTCGAATGGTGATCTTGGACTTAGTAAGATAAGTCTGAGGAGATATATATAGTGTAGTCCTTAGGAGATTCAGATGGGGAAACCTGTCAACCTTTGTTAGGAAACCTGGTGTTGGTGACTCTTCCCGACGTGAGGTGCGTGGAGTTGTCCCAATATCGGGAGTATTGCCTTCTAGGAAGAGGGAGTAAGAAATATGAGACTCGGTTTCATTAAGTAGGACTGAGGGAATTTTCGGTAGTCGCAATCGTGTTTTGTCCTTAAAAATGGTTAGGAAGGATTTTGAGGAAGATGTTTCTCTTGTGGAGAAATAGGTTTGGGAATAATGATTGTCCTGGAAGAAGTAGAGGATTTTAAATAAGAATCCATGGACGAAGTAAAACAATTGGAGTTTGTTGAGTAGTGGTAATAAGACTATTGTCTTATGGATAGGTTAGGGCGTGTAATTGTAGTGTTCCAATGAGGGAAGAATTCATTTTATGAAAAGGTATTTGATTTGAAGTAGGGGAATTTTACACCTGAGAGGTTCAGAGTTTGTTAGATTTATTTTGAGCGGAGAATTTAGCCCATAGTTGTGCTAGTCTTAAGGACTAGGTATTGGTTAAAGTATTGTATTTGTTGAGGCCTTGTATTTTAAACATGAGGTATTTGTTTGGCGTGTCGAAAGATGCGGGATTTATTTATATATCATATTATTGCATAGGCCTTCGGGCAAGATCTAAAATATGAAAATATTTTTTTTATAAAACCTTAACCCTGGTTCAACTAATTGCAATCCCCGACCTAGCTACACAGTAGTGTATTGGGAGGGTTGCTTGTTTGGATTTCTCTTGCGAGACCTCCCCCGCACGAAGGTGGCTAGTGTCAGGAATTGAGGAGAGTTCAACCATTGGGAATTTTTCAAACTTTTATACACATATATACTGTTGCTATAGATTATATTGTTAAGAGTTATATTATGATTTGAGGCTAATGGAGCCTGATTGTAATTCTACGAGCGGAAGCTCGGGTATGGGGTGTATGGGCGCCCTGGGTAGTAGTTTGCTTTAAAAGGCTATTTGGTTCGATGTGAGAACTAGAAAGGATCGGTATAGTGATCCTGAGGATTGATGTAAGGACTAGATGAGATTGAGGTCCTAGGCATATCTTAAATTTCGCGGGCGAAATTTTTGTAAGAGGGGAAGATTGTAACACCCCATGATTTTTTAGACTGAGAAATTAAATTTTTGGGAAATAAAATTTAATTAAATTGGAGAATTTTAAAATTTGGGAATTGAGGCCCAAAAATAGAGAATATTTCAAAGTATTCCAGATGATGATTTTGAGTGTACCATTGATCCCGGAAGGGTCGAGATAGTCAAAATGACCGTCGTTGGGTTTTATTTTGATTTCGGATTATTTTTAAGTCAGTTTGACTCGAATTCGAGTAAACGAGTCATTTATAGTGTGTATTAACATTTAAAATTGGGACTTATGTTTTAAGGTTTAAGAGGCTTACGGATTAAGCCTTCTCAATTAGAGAAAGAGAGAGAGAGAAAGGAAGAAAGAAAGAAGAAGAAAGGAAGAGAAATAGGAAGAAAAGCTTGGAGATTCCGGCACAAACGCGATCCCGTGGATGATTCAACCTCTACAAAATTGAGGCAAGTGTTTAATCTTGCTAAATAAGTCATTTGTGTATTTTATTTCATAATTTTTGGGTTAAAGAAATTATTTTTAGGTATAAGCATCAAAACCTAAATTTTGGTTTAAATCTTAAAATTTAAGATTATAATTAGGTTTAAGGGATATAAATTCATGAGATTAGATAAAGGGAGTTTTGATGTTTGAAATCATGTTGAGGTTGAAGATTAAGGGTTAGAAAAGGCATAAATTGAATTTTGGAGAATTTGGGCTTTGGAAAAATCAGCCATTTTCGTGGCCTGCTGCACAAGCCGAATCGATTCTCCCCTAGCGAATCGATTCGCTATGTTGTAGAAGCCTCAGGTCTTTAGGGACGAATCGATTCGCCTCTAGCGAATCGATTCGGTATGAAGCAGACTTACAGGTCTGGTTGGGCCGAATCGATTCGGAAACAGGGCATTTTGAGGAATTTTATCTATAAGGATTTCAAAACCTTTGTGGTTGGGTTTATTGATTTGGGGCCTTTTCTCTTGATGCAAGAGATATCTTTTTGGAGACACACAAGGGGTTCCTCATATATTGTGTTTATGGGGATTTCTTGGGGCAATTTGGGAAAGTATGTACACATGTATACTTTAGAGTTATGTATAAAGATAGTGAGAAACCTCACGGGGGATGGAAATCCTAATATTAGCTCAAGAGTGAGTTTAGATATGATGGGAAGTTAAGAACTCTTATAGAGAGAGTGGTGAGGGCATGGCTCGAAATTTTAGGCCGAGAGTAGTGCCAAATCCTTATGGTAAATAGGATTCTATTGAGATTAAGATTTGGGGACCAAAGAGTGAAAGGGGTCACGTATCCTTAGGAACGTTTAAATTAAGTAACATTAGGTAATCTCAATAGGAGTAAGGGTTCATAAGATTAATTGAACCGTAGGTGAAATTGGGAAAGATTTGGATCGTACTATCATCTGGAATAAGTGGTAGTATAATTCTAGTTCGGATAGTTTACACATAATGGTGGGGAAATGATCATTGGGATTCCAACACTTGAAATGAGGTTGGGATAAGTTGAGGTTTATAGGCTATTAGTCACGTATATATGCCAATGGTCAAATAGTACTAAAGATAATTATGTACTTTCGAATTTAGAAATGAAATGTGTAGTGATAATTTCCTACACTAAACTTTGGGTGATAACCTAAGTGTTGGATATATGTATATATATTTTTTGGGAGACTATTCATCATAGGAAAAATGATTGAATATGTTTCAAGTGAGGGATTGTATTCACATATCAAGGTAAATTAAATGAGTTTGCGGTGACGGCTTGTGTATTGAGGATTATGTATACTTATAGCCGAGTTTATATATCTTATACTTATGAACGAAAATTAGTTCGTATATATAGATATATGGATATGTGAATATATATATATATATCTGTATGGATATGAATATATGGATATATTTGTGTTGTGGATATACATGATATGGATATTTAAACCTTATTTGATGGTTTAATATTTGATCATATGATGGGATCATATGGATGTATGTATATTGTGCATGTGAACGATATACATACTTATGTGGTTAAGCATACCCCGCTCATGCTATCATTGGGAAGTTTCCACGCAGAGGGTGAGCATCATGGCTTAAGGAGAAGGGTGTGGATATTCCCCAGGTCATAGTCGTGTCGTGTGTTATTATGTGATTTATATTTTTGGGATGAGACGTGGTGGGTATGTTTCGTCTCATTGCCGATTTGGAGCTATGACCGCTTCTCGGGACGTCGTGTGTGTGAGTTTGCCACGAGATGGGTGTCGTTGAGCCCCACCATGGTGGTCCCCAGTTGCTACGTGAGCCGGGCACTGGGAAGATGATAGCATGGTGCAGTTTATCGGCGATATATATAGTCGGGTGGATTATGTCCATGTCCATTGTACATCAGATATGATATGTACACTTGGTCATGGGTATGGATGATGGTATATATATATATATGGTTAGAATAAAATGCCTATATATATATATATATATATATATATTTATATATCCTATAGATGAAAGGATATAGAACATCTTGGATGATTATGATGTAATAGATTGATGGGGGTTGATGTATCGCATTTAAGGAATATTTCGGTTACATCATCCCAAGGATATTATTGGAGATTTTAGTTGTTTTCATAATTGTAGTATAACATGGTATGTATGGAATTATGGATCTCTAGGATAGACATTGTCGAGGAGTAGTGTAACGGGGTGGTTCCTTGTTTGGATTTTGCTTTACGAGACACCCCACGCACGAAACGTAGTACATTGTTGAGATTAGAGAAAAGTTCTGTCAATAATAAGGTATGGCATAATGGATCTCCAGGATCGACGTTGACAAGGAGTAGTGTAACGGGGTGATTCCTTGTTTGGATTTCGCTTTGCGAGACACCCCACGCACGAAACGCAGCGCAGCGTTGAAATTGGAGAGAAGTTTTGTCAATAATAATTGTGTATGCCTATTATTTAGAAATTAAATCATATGTTTCAACCCAAATGCATATGGGTAACTTATTAAGTTTTATAATTGGTTAAATTATAAACCGGAATCCATTAAGCCTAATATGGCATATATGTTTGTAAAAATACTTAAGTGTGTTTAGAAAGAGTGGATTCTTGGGTTATGATAAGAAGGCCGATCTCGTGGGTATAGGCTAGGATTATGATAAGTTAGGTTGTCCTTATAAATGGGGGTAATTTAACTAAAATTTGAGGACGCGATTAGGCGCGCGCCGTTAGATGAGAGGTGAGTTGAGGTTCCACGAGAGCGCGATTCCACTTTAATTATGAAATAAGTGCACCGATATTTATTATGCACGGTTAACACACTTGCTAAATATTTTTCACACTCGGGCTCTGACCCGTTTACTTTTCTCTCCTGCCTGTATATATATATACTATTACAGGTGTCCTACCGCATGGATGCCGGATGACCTTCTATCTAGAGTCTTGGGAGCCGTGACAGGTGCAGACTGTTGCGGGATGTAGAATGTAGTCGCTTCCTACTTCTTTAAAAATCTAGGTAGGATTCATGTTGTATATCGGGTTTGTACCCAAGGGATTTTTATATACATGTTTATATTTATTCCACTTCAGTTTTTGTATTGGTTGTGACCCGACAACTTATTCGGGTTTATCTCATTATGGCATATTCATTTATAGTTATTCATTTTATTTATCATAATTATAGTATGCATCTTTCTTTTCTTTCCTAGTAATTTAGTGTTGGTTTGTTGTCTGTTGCATACTTTATTAAATTTTAACATCTCGCTTATATGATATCGGGTCGTTGGTCCTATATTATATAGTACCGACCGTTGGTGTTGAGACTGAGCCATCTGAAGCTCCTGATTTAATGTAGTATAGGACTGGCCACCCGTTATTATTTTAAGTGGGGTGTTACAAAAACCCTCAATAAATCCCCAAAAGATAACTCTCACATCATATATAAAAGTCTCAAATCGAGAAATCCAACCGAAAAGGAGAAAAACTCACTCTTGGAAAATTCCTCAAAATTGCCCTATTTTCCAATCGATTCGGCTACTCCGAATCGATTTGGTCCCAATCAGTGAATTGATTCGGCCCAACAAGACCAGTAAGTCTGCTACATACCAAATCGATTCGCGGGGGGGAATCGATTCGGCCCTAAAGACCTGATGCTTCTGCAACATAGCGAATCGATTGGCTAGGGGCAAATCGATTCGGCTTGTGCAGCAAGCTATGAAATAGGGTAATTTCTCCAAAACCCAAATTATACTACTTTCACCCCATTATCCTCAACCCAAATATGTTTCCAACATCAAATCTCATCCTATATCTAATTTCATCAAGTTATACGCCCTTAAACCCAAGTATAAACATCAATTTCAAGACTTAAATACCCAAAATTTAGGTTTTGATATAAATACCCAAAATCCACTTTTCTTATCCAAAAATTATGAAATGAAATACACAAATGAATTATTTATCAAGATTAAACACTTGCCTCGAAGTGGTAGAGGTTGAATCGTCCTCGTGATCTCGTATGAGCCGGAAATCTCCAAGGTTTTTCCTTTCTCTTTCTTCATTTCTTCTTCTTTCTCTTTTCCTTTATCTTTTTTTCTTTCTCACAAATGAGAATGGCTTGATCCATAAGCCTCTTAAACCTTTAAAACATAAATCCCAGTTTTAAATGGCAATACACACTTTAAATGACTCGTTTACTCCAATTCGAGTCAAACTGACTTAAAAATATTTCGGAACCGAAATAAAACCCAAGGACAGTCATTTTGACTATCTCGACCCATCCGAAATCAATGGCGCACTCAAAATCGTCATCCGTAATACTTTATAACATCCTAAATTTTTGGACCTCAATTTCCAAATTTTAAAATTCTCCAATTTAAATAAATTTTATTTCTCCCAAAATTTAATTTCTCGGTCCCAAAATCGTGGGATGTTACATTAATGTTAATAAATGAAAATAAATTGCGAGGAAAATCTAGATACAAGAAGTGGATGACCGCATGATTTAAGCTTAATCACCTTAGGAGTTTCACATCATCTTCACTTAAAGATCTAGGAATCAGAGATTCTGCATGACTCAATAACGAACATACAAATGCAAGTCATTCATTAGGAAAGCAATCATGTATCATCACAATTCTTTCAATATTCTAATTGTATTTAATAATAGTCATGGGAGAGCTATAAAAATGCTTACATGAGGTCAGATGTCTATAAATCCCAAGGCTAAATTCACATATGCATCGAGGCAGATAGCCCCAACTAAGTGATGCAGAAACATCTAAAAAAGACCCTAAAATTAGAACCTAAGGCTCAAGCCCCGACACTGATTTTCCACATCACGACTCTCGAAAAGCCTCGACACTAATTTTCCACATGGTAGCAGCTTGCGTAGCCCCCTAGGCACGGTTCAGCGGCACCACATGGCAGCAACTTGCGCAACCCATTAGGCACGGTTCAAACACCTTAACTTCTTATCAAGGACATCTATAGATTTTAGAAATAAAGGTTATAAACTAAATAAATACCTAATCTAAAAAATGCAGAGTACATAGAGTACGTATGTAAGACCAATGTGAGGTTAAGTTGCTTTGCTTACCATTGAGAAATATTTGGTTTATCATACCATTAACACCAATGTTCCCGAAAACAAAAATAAAATCGCAATTAATTGTGCGCGTGTATACCTATTATAATTTCATCAAGCGAAATTGATATTATTAAGCATAGTGTGTGTGAGTGAAAATCATACTAAAGAAAGACCCAATCCAAAAAATGCGTAGAGTACGTATGTAAGACAAATAAAATGGAAATATGAGGTTTAGTTGCTGACCATTGAGGAATCTATGATATATCATATCATTAACACCAGTCTGCCTCAATATAAAAAAAATCCCAATCAGTTGTGTGTGTGTGTATACATGTAATTTCCTCAAACAAAATAGAAATTATTGAACATAGTGTGTGCATGTGAAAACCTTACCTAAAAAGCTATTACCTCATTTTGCTTGATTTGTTCTTGGATGAATAAATATTATCTTCAACATGAATGCATAAAAGTAAAAAATTCAAAGCATTCGTTCACTTTGATTTCCCGCTGTCACTGAAGCAGAGTTTCGAGTCTGCAAGAGAAAAAGTTGTTGCTAAGAATGGGATCTGTATATATGAAGTACAAGTTGCTGCTAAGAATGGGCTAGAAATTCAACAAACTCCGAAGCTATTTAATCATCCAATTAATTGGATGTTTTCCAGATACCGTCAAATTAACTTGCAGGGCCCAGTTGGTATCCAATGTGAAAATCCTAAGGCCACAAATGGATCTGCATAAACCGAGAAGTTAATTTTTCAAACAAGTATATGTGTGAATAGATATTCACCCTATTCAATTAGAAAAGAAGAAAGTCAGAAATTACAAATCAAGTGACAAAGAATTAAAATAACCTTCAACCCCTATCTTTGCCACATAAAAAGGAACTATATTAGCAAACCCCACAACATATCAATTGAAGCATTTCATTACATGTGAATAGATATTCGTTGTTGTTAATTTTCACTTGGAATAGACAGATTGTCGCGACACACAATCTGGCCATCTGATAAATGACATTTTCAATCCAGTCTAGTATAAATTAAATATACTACAATTATACACAATCACATGAGTTGTTTATCTTATTCCAAACTTCAAAGTGTTTGGTACATTTTTATATATCCATCAACTACAAATTTACTTTTGTAGAAATACTGATACAAAATAATCATTTTACATATTTATGTACTTCAATTTTACAATTTAAAATCATTACACAAATAAATAAAGAAATACTCCTACGGTACACATTTAAGAGTAATCATTTGGCCTTCTTTAGTAACAATACACTCTATCAATAGCTAAAATTATTACTTATTTAAGATAGTGTAATTTGATTCGCTGATTAGATAACAAAATGAAAATAGTATATTAAATAGTGACGGCCAGACGACTTCAGTATGAAACTTACCTTGGAAAACATATACCTACGAGTTTTGGGAGTATGAAACTTACCTTTCAACCATACCTTTCAACGGAGTATGTGTTATCTCAGATTCATGGTTGAAAGATATTCATTAGCTAAATCATCAAATTTTAGCTAATAAATTTGATGATTTAGCTAATAAATATCTTTTACACATGGATTTGGATGTTTCAGTATATATTTTTATGTTAACCAGTATACCCATAAATATCTTTTACACATATCCTAGCCATTTTCAAATTTAGCATTTCAAGGAGTCACTTACATGTGATGCAATTGTTAGATTGATGGAAACACCTCTAGCTTTCAAGCTTATAAGGAATATTCTGCAATCTGGATCATCAGTGAATCTTGTGATGGAAGCGTCTCTTGCACTCATGGACATGGATCCATCTAACTGAACACTATTAACACTGGACTATAAAAGTTTCATTATATAAATATTGTTACTCTTCTCGAAGCACAAATCAAATAACTGAAACCTAAACAATTTAACATGTGTATAAACCTTCTTTAAAGAGTAGTGTATCAAATCCAAGAATGAAGTGAATTGGCTGAAAATAATTCCTTTTGCAGAACCATCCCTTTTAACCATGAATTTGATCTCTTCCCTTTGGAACTATCAACTTACTCAGCAGAAAGTATTGGATTATAGGTAGAACCATCGGAAGCCAATGAGACAACAAAACTTCATTGGAATAGCCATCTCAAGCAAAACTTCATAGTCAATAAATAAATAAAAATGAAAACCATATCTACCTATATCATGTAATATAACTAAAATTATAATTTCCTAACCACAACCATAGCCTACACAATATGTATATATCATTATCCCTTCATAATATTATCAGTCATTATTTTCTTGTTCATCTCATGACAAAGGTCTAGACTATTTGTCAATATTAAAGTCTCAAAATTACCAAAATACCCCTAGAAACATAAAAATTTATTATTCCACCAATTGTTAATAAAGTAGAAAAGTAGAAGTGAGGGTCTTAGGATCCTTCTGCACCATAATAGTTAATTGATCTTGTGCCTAGACGTGGTGGCTCTAGCACCATGCCGGTGGCGACCATTTATGAAACAATATATCTGAACCACTGGAGTGTTCTGTACGGATTATATACTCAATTTCAATTCAAGTGCTTCAAAGAGTCCACGAGCCTAAAATATAAGAGACAACTCTATGAAGCTTGCACGATATAAGACTCACGTAATTGAATAAACAATCAATAGGAATAAACTCTACCTGATCCTATTATGATATGTGTTGCAACAAAATCGAACCCTCTTTCTTAGCAATCACCATAAAGGTATGTAGATTGGGCTTTTAGATAGCTTATGAGGTATAGCGTGAAGAGTCAAATTCCACTGATACCAAAACTTGGGGAAAAGAAAACCTGATACAAGACAGTTAAAGCAATAGCGAAATCTATTATCACTCGTAAGCAAAACTACAGATCAAATGGTTAAAGAAGAAAATATAAACACCAAAACCGAAAATAATAGCAAAACACCTAATTCATCCCACACTAAGCAAAGTTAACTTTAAGTTAAGCTCGCTTTGAAGTTTGAATTACCGTCATTTAACTAAGGCTTCATGTGGTTTGGGGTGAAATTTTTTTCACCTGGGTGAAAAGTAAGAGACGTCAAAAAATAAGAATGTGAGTTCGTGACTCCATGTACTAGTTCATAAGAGACATCTCACCTGTTTTCAATCGTTTTCCAACTATGCAATAAATTGTAACCCCGATGAAATTTTATTTTACTAAAAGTCCATACCCATTTAATGACAGAAGATAATCATATTTGGAATGGTGAAGTTTACGTAGAGAAATGGCAATGATAAGAAAAAAGTTGAAATTAAAAAACAGTAATTAATTGTTATGCAATACAAACAATCAGTTGGCTATACATGTAGTCATGGAATCAACAATCAGTTGTATATTGAAAAAAAAACATATGATGTTTGGATTGAGCATTGTACCTTCAAAAAATAGCAATTAAGTCCGATTATAGAATGGAAAGAGGAGAATTGCACCTAGGTTTCGATGTTGCGATTGAAAAACAAAAGCATAAAAAACATATCCAATAAGATATAAAGTATATTGAAAAATAAAAAAACATACCCAATAAGATATATAGTATGTTGAAAAATAAAAAAACATATCCGATAAGATATATACCTTTGGTTTACTTCGATTTCGATTTGAGCCCTAGGTAGAGGTTTGAGATTTGATCCCTAAGTAGAGGTTTGTTAGCGATTCCAATACACCAAAACTGGCAAATGGTCACGACCAAAATCCCTGACCAAGACTGTGGGTTGCAGACTTGGGTTGTGACCATCTTGGGAGCGACCAATTTCGTGGGTCGCGGCCCAAGTCCATGACCAATCTGGGGTCACGGCTCCGAGAGGGTCATGGTAGATGGGTGAGGACTTGGGCTATGACTTACACCGCACGGGAAAAAAATGGTCACGACCCAAGTCCGTGACTCCTAACCGTGACGAAAAATGGTCGCGGCCAAAGTTCGTGACCCACACTGCGAAGAAGAAAAGGAAAAAAAATGGTCGCGGCCAAAGTCCGTGACCCCTAACCGGGACGAAAAAATGGTCACGACCAAAGTTCATGACGGAAAAAAGGGAAAAAAATGGTCGCGGCCAAAGTCTGTGACCATTTTTCATCACAATTGGGGGTCATGGACTTTGACCACGACCATTTTTAAGCGCGACAAAAAAAAAATAAAAATGGTCATGGACAAAGTCCATGACCATATTTAACTATAATACAAAAATATATATTTTCTTAGGTCCAATCTATAAATTGGGGGTCCCGTAACTGAGCGGTCGGTTGCTACGTGTAACTTTGGACGCGCACGAGGTGTTTCAAATATTTATTATTGGAAAAACAATTAAAAAACTCACAAATTACTAATCGGGAACGTTGTTAATAAACTAATATACATACAAACTTAAAAATATTATAGGTTTTAATAATTTACAGACCGAAAAAAAATTGGGCAGAATTTCCCCTATTTTCTGGACATTCCAAACCCTGTTACTATAAAATCTGCTAATTATAAAGCTTGTACAACCATAAAATTTAACAATCAAACAATAAAAGCCCACATGGCCATAAAACTAAACAATAAAACTATAAAAGCACACACGGTCGTAACACATAAAAAATATAATCCTGAATGTCAACAACATCATATAAACAATCTTCATGTTGTAAACCATTGCCTTCTTCATGTGTTCCACGTGAAAAAAAGAAAACGATACAATGCTATCCTGCAAAAAAATAGGATAAAAAAAATGGTATCAGTAACCAAGTAGTTTTAGAAAAATCGTATTCAAGCTGAAAAATTGCATATACGAGTTATAATTGCCATGTTTTTAAACCCAAGTCCTAATATATGAAAAGTATCCTCCTTATCTCAAACCAGGAGTCTCGTGATCACGCGATCAGTTCGTACAAGTTACATTGGTCTCGTACAAGGTGTTGATGCCTCTCATGGGGCCATTCGGGGGTTGTTTCGGGGTTTCTCCCTCTAATGCCATTTTTAAGCCTAAGTCTATATATTTTCAAATTATCATCGTATTCTCAAATCGGGGGTCCCGTGATCGCGCGGTCAGTTTGTACGAGTTATATTGGTCCCGTGCTAGTTGTTGGTGCCTCTCATGGGGCCGTTCGGGGTTTTTTTGGGGTTACGCCCTCTAATGCCATTTTTTAAGCCTAAGTATATATATTTTCAAATTATTATAGTATTCTCAAATCGGGGGTCCCATGATCGCGCGACCAGTTCCTATGAGTGACATTGGTCCCGTGCGAGGTGTTGGTGCCTCTCACGGGGCCGTTAGAGTGCTGTTTCGAGTGTTCTCACTCTAGAGCCATGTTTTTAAGCCTAAGTACCGATATATGCAAATTATCCTTATACTCTCAAATCGGAAGTCTCGTGATCACACGGTCTATTCGTACGAGTTAAATTGGTTCAATACGAGGTATTGGTGCCTCTTACGGGGCTATTTCGAGTTTTGACCATCTAACGCCATGTTTTTAAGCCTAAGTCCTGATATATACAAATTATCCTCATATTATTAAACTAGGGGTTCCGTGATCGCACAGTCAGTTCCTACGAGTTATATTGGTCCCGTGCGAGGTACTGGTGTCTCTCATAGGGCCGTTTGGGTGCTGCTTCGGGTTTTGGCCATCTAAGGCCATGTTTTCAAGCTTAAGTCCTAATATTTTCAAATTATCCTCGTATAATCGGTGGCCCCATGATCGCAGGGTTAGTTTCTACGAGTTACATTGGTCTCGTGCGGGGTATTGGTGCCTCTCACGGGATCGTTCGGGAGTTGTTTCAAGGTTTCACCCTCTAATGCCAATTTTTAAGACTAAGTCTAGATATTTTTAAATTATCATCGTATTCTCAAATCAGGGGTCCCGTGATCACGTGGTCAGTTCCTACGAGTTACATTAGTCCCGTGCGAGGTGTTGGTGTTCTCACGAGATCGTTCGGGGGCTGTTTTGAGTTTTGGCCATCTAAGGCCATATTTTTAAGCTTAAGTCCTGATATTTTAAAATTATCCTCATATTCTCCAACTGGGGGTCCCGTTATCACGGGGTCAATTTTTACGTGTTACATTGGTCCCGTACGAGGTGTTGGTACCTCTCACGGGGTCGTTCAGGGGCTGTTTAAGGTTTTGACCATCTAAGGCCATGTTTTTAAGCCTAAGTCCTGATATATTCAAATTATCCTCGTACTCTCAAACCGGGGGTCACGTGATCACGCAGTCAGTTTGTACGAGTTACATTAGTCCCGTGCGAGGTATTGGTGCCTCTCACGGAGCCGTTCGGGGGTTGTTTCGGGTTTTGGCCATCTAGGGCCATGTTTTTAAGCCTAAGTCCTGATATATGAATATTATACTCGTACTCTCAAACCGAGGGTCCCGTGATTGTGCGGTCAGTTCATACGAGTTACATTGGTCCTGTGCGAGGTTTTGGTGCCTCTCACGATGCCGTTTAGGTGCTGCTTCGGGCATTCGCACTTTAATGCCATTTTTTAAAACTATGTATAGATATTTTTAAATTATCATCATATTCTCAAATTGAGGGTCCCATGATCATGCGGTCAGTTCGTATAAGTTATATTGGTCCCGTGCGAGGTGTTGGTGCCTCTCACGGGGCCGTTCAGAGGTTGTTTCGGGATTTCGCCCTCTAATGCCATTTTTTAAGCCTAAGTTTAGATATTTTCAAATTATCATCGTATTCTCAAACCGGGGGTCCCGTGATCGCACGGTCAGTTCCTACTAGTTACATTGGTCCCGTGAGAGGTGTTGGTGCCTCTCACGAGGCCGTTTGAATGTTGTTTCGAGTGTTCGCACTCTATGGCCATGTTTTCATACCTAAGTCCTAATATTTTCATATTATCCCCATGATCTCAAATCGGGGTTCCCTTGATCGTGCGATCAGTTCCTACGAGTTACATTGGTCCCGTGCTAGGTGTTGGTGCCTCTCAGAGGGCCGTTCGGGGGTTGTTTCAGGTTTTCGCCATCTAAGGCCATGTTTTTAATCCTAAGTCCTGATATATGAAAATTATCCCCGTACTCTCAAACCAGGGGTCCCGTGATCGCGGGTCAATTCGTACGAGTTACATTGGTCCCGTGCGAGGTGTTGGTGCCTCTCACGGGGCTGCTCGGGTGCTGCCTCGAGTTTTGGCCATCTAACGCCATGTTTTAAGCTAAAGTCCTGATATTTTTAAATTATTCTCATATTCTCAAACCGGGGGTCCCATGATCGCACGGTCAGTTCTTACGAATTACATTGGTCCCGTGAGAGGTGTTGGTGCCTCTCACGGGATCGTTCGGGGGTTATTTCAAATTATCTAGACTTATATAACTGTTGTTATATTGTTACGTTCTATTTATAGATATAACAGTAATGACTTTAATAGCAGTTTCTTTCAAATCATTTGAATGATGAAATCTAAGATCTAATATCCCCTGACAACAATGTTATTTTTAAAGCTTCCAATGCAACCATGATAAATATGAAATTGATGTGGTAACACAGTGCGAAGGAAATGATATATATTCTAAGATGTTAAGCAAATTCCACATATAATCTATAGACATTAAACTCAAAAATACTCATCCAATACAAATATGAATGTTTGTAGTTTTTTTCACCTAACAAACATTATCATTGGAGAATAGTTTTTATATGATCCACACAAGTAAAAGATACACATTTGCAATAGATATGGTTTAAGTCCAAAAAATAATAATAATATTGATATTGAATATAATACTTGAGATAGCGAGAAACGAGGTTGATTAATCCAGATTTCTCATTTTCACTGCAAAATAAAGTATTAGCCAAACGTTGACATTCAGTAGCTAGATCCATGATTCGTTGCTAAAAAAAATAAAATATCAAACAAAGTGGAAAATATATCACAAGTGAAATGAAATGAAATGAAAATGAGAATGGTAACCTGATCTGATTAAGGCCAGCAACAACATAGTGTAGTTTATTGAGTTTGTCTGTATTAACAGAGCTCAAAGTGGCCATTGTAAACTAATACAGAGATCTGATCTAGAGGGAGAGATAGAAGAGAATAAGAAGAATGATGATTAAGAATGGATGTAGAAAGAGAATGAAGAGTTATATATAGAGAGTGAAATGTGTTATTGGAAATGTGAAACGTAAAATGGGGCGTGGAGAGAGAATGTATTGCCAAATATGAAATTATAAGAAAGCCGCAACCTTATATAACAACATTTATATAACTGTTGTTATATAACAGTTTATATAACAACTTATATAAATTGTGTTTATATAACTGTTATATAATATAAACTGTTATATAACAGCTCAAAGATTAGAGTAAATTAGAAGTGAAAGACTTATTTCAGGAAATTAAAGACTTAGAGGATAAAGTCGTTGATGCAGAGAAGAGACTAGAAGAAACACCAAGTTTAGAAACAAGAATTAACCTCTCAAAAATTCAAGCAGAACTTAATTTGGCTTTGTCTAATGAAGAAATCTTCTGGTTCCAAAAGTCTAAAAGCAAGTGGATAGCTGAAGGAGATAGAAATACAAAGTTTTATGACTCTCAAGTCAATCAATAAAGAAGAAGGCAGTGGATTCACAAGATTAAACAAGAGGATGGAAGAGTGCTTGATTCTCAAGAAGAAATAGCTAACCACTTTGTCTCTTATTATGATGATTTTTTTCTACAGGTCAATCAAGCTGCATCATAGTGACTAAATATATTCCCAAATTTGTCAATGTTGAAATGAACCTCAGCCTGTCCAAAATTCCAGAAGCACAAGAGATATGGAGTGAAAATTTCAGCACTTAATGCTCATAGTGGTGCAGGTACATATGGATTCAATGATTGTTAGATGATGCATTCAAAGCTACATATCCGGCTACCAAACTATAAGGAACACGTGCTCATAAGTTACCAACAAGATTGACTCTTTCCAATGGTTTATTTGAATACCCATAATAGTCAGTTCCTTATTCCAAGGAGATTGTGGGTGTGTGGTTCCTCCCTTTTAGATGTTGTTTTAGACCTGCTCACGTACTTGTGCAGCACCTTCTTTTATTATAAATATCTCCATTGTATTCCATCTAATGTATGAGAGATATGTTAGTTTTCCAGAAATCCATAACTTTCTTCTTTCTCTCTTAAAACCAGTGTGTTTATAATAGCAGTCCATTATTAGTTTATGAAATTCTACATGGTATCAGAGCGGTTAAACTCTTGCGAGTAATTCCGATCTTGGTATTCCGCTTTTTCGGCGGCGGTAGTCCCCCATTCATTGCTACCGTCCGCCGGGTGCAGTCTCACCGCCAGTTCCTTAATTATAATGTCGCCCTCTCTCAGATATGAGGGTGCTTCCTGTTCTGCATTAAATGGGCAGCCCTCGAGATGCTGCAGTGTCACAATAACCTATTTCATCTTTGGCTTTTGCCTTTGGCAATGAACCACCTGAGCAACAAAGGCAAATGTTTACGGGTCTACGTAGGTCATTAACATTGTTTAGCAACATGACAGTCATCTTTACCAACTAGCTCTATTGTCTCTCAATCATAAAATTGTCACTCGTGACATTTTCTTGATAGCGAAGGCACTAGATTTCTATGATTTTTTTTTCCTTCATTTTTTATTTTTAAAAAAAAAAAGATATTCAATTTTTGAAGGCTCGTATGAGCAGTGCTCAGTGTCGGTTGATTAGAAAAAAAAAAGTTTCAAAATATTTAATGTTGAGCACCAGGTTGATTTACTTCTAAAATAAAGAGAGGTCATCTATATATCCGGCTACCAAACTATAAGGAACACGTGCTCATAAGTTACCAACAAGATTGACTCTTTCCAATGGTTTATTTGAATACCCATAATAGTCAGTTCCTTATTCCAAGGAGATTGTGGGTGTGTGGTTCCTCCCTTTTAGATGTTGTTTTAGACCTGCTCACGTACTTGTGCAGCACCTTCTTTTATTATAAATATCTCCATTGTATTCCATCTAATGTATGAGAGATATGTTAGTTTTCCAGAAATCCATAACTTTCTTCTTTCTCTCTTAAAACCAGTGTGTTTATAATAGCAGTCCATTATTAGTTTATGAAATTCTACAATGATTACTTCTTTAGATCATGTTGGGAAATTATAAGATCAGACCTTATTCTTGCCATTCAATCGTTCACAAATGGAGCCAAGAATAGTCTCAAGAAACTGATGAAATTCCTTGCAACCTATGAAGATCAGTCTGACCAATTAATTAGTGTGGAAAAAAGCCTCTATTTCACTAGCTCAAAATGTCCCCATGGACACATTTATGCTATTGAAGAAGTGATGATGTTTAAAAAAGGTGCCTGCCATTTAAAATATTTGGGAGTTCCTCTTTTCAAAGGAAGAAGGAGAGCAACTATGCTTAGCCCTTTGGTTCAAGGAAGAAGGAGAGCATCTATGTGTGGAAAGTGATCCAAAAAGCAGTGCCAATTGACTCCTCCATCAAAGCTATTGGAATTAAAATGGTATCAAAATGTAACTGTTGCTCTAAGTTAGAAGAAAGCATGACTCATCTTTTCTTCTCTGGTCCTTTAGTTACTCAGGTTTGGGCTTTCTTTGAAACTAGACTTGGTATCTCCTCATTCTCTTCTTTCTCCCAGAAAATTATTTCTTGGTGGATGAATTCAATCTTTGATGCTTCCTTCAGAAGATTGTGTCAGCTCTACTTTTGCTTCATCTTGTGGGAAATTTGGATGAGCATAAATTAGGCTAGATTTGATAACATTAACATGAATACTCTCTACATAATTGAGTCCACTCAAAAAAGAATTCAATATTCTCTCTTAACCTTTGGCTTCCCTCAATCTTCTTCTAAAAGATGTCTGGATTCATTGCAAAACCTTAACATTCCTTTTTCAGTCCTCAATTCCCCCTCATTTTCCCTCATTGCCTGGTCAAAACCTCCTAGCAATTTATTGAAGCCAAGTACAGATGGTTCTTGTGACTCCAGCAGTAGAATGGGATTGGGTGCAATTCTAAGAGACTTTAAAGGTGACTTAATTTGGGCATTTTATCAGGGGGTATCATCTTGGAACAAATAACTTGACAGAACTAATGGAAATCAAACATAGTCTATCTTATTGTCTAAGTCAAGGTTAGACTACCATTGTAGTTGAATCAGACTATTCTCTGATAGTCAATTGCATTAATGACCATATGAAAATTCCTTGGAGAATTAAAGAATAAGTGTTGCAAATTCAATATCTCATCAAGGGGCTCGACTTCAAATTTTCTCACTATTTCAGGGAATCTAATTTCACTGCTGATTTGTTATCCAAGATTGGTGTGGTATCTCAAGAATAAAAAATGTTCAATTATGTTCTCGAATTGCCTAGGCAGATTAAAGTGGCTATTTAATTAGATAAATATAATGTCCCCTACCTAAGTCTTGAAATATTCAAATTATCATCGTATTCTCAAATCGAGATTCCCATGACCGCTCAGTCAGTTCCTACGAGTTACATTGGTCCCGTGTGAGGTGTTGGTGCCTCTCACGGGGACGTTCGGGGGCTATTTTAAGTTTTTTCCTTCTAACGCCATTTTTTAAGCCTAAGTCTAGAAACTTTCAAATCATCATCGTATTCTCAAATTGGTAGTCCCGTGATAGGGCGATCAGTTCCTACGAGTTACATTAGTTCCGTGGGAGGTGTTGGTACCTCTCACGGGGCCGTTCGGGGGATGTTTCAGTTTTTTGCATTCTAACGCCATATTTGTAAGAATAAGTCTAGAAATATCCAAATTATTATCATATTCTAAATCGAGACTCCCATGATCGCGCCGTCAGTTCCTACGAGTTACATTGGTCCCGTGCGAGGTGTTGGTGCCTCTCACGGGGAGCTATTTTGAGTTTATGCCCTTTAACGCTATATTTTTAAGCCTAAGTCCTCATATTTTCAAATTATCTTCGTATTCTCAAATCGGGAGTTCCATGATCGTGTGTACAGTTCCAATGAGTTACATTAGTCTCGTGAGAGATGTTAGTGCCTCTCAAGGGGATGTACGGAGGCTGTTTCGGGATTTCACCGTCTAACGCCATGTTTTTAATCATAAGTCCTCATATTTGCAAATTATCCTCGTATTCTCAAACCGGGACTCCCGTGACCGCGTGTTCAGTTCTTATGAGTTACATTGGTCCTGTGAGAGGTGTTGGTGCCTCTCACGGGGTCGTACGGGGGTTGTTTAGGGTTTTCACCCTCTAAGCCATATTTTTAAGCCCAAGTCTAGATATTTTTAAATTATCATCGTATTCTCAAATTGGGAGTCCCGTGATCGCGCAATAAATTTGTACGAGTTACATTGGTCCCGTGCGAGGCGTTGGTGCCTCTCACGGGGCCGTTTAGGGTATGTTTTAGGTTTCTCCTCTCTAACACCATGTTTTTAAGCTTAAGTCTAGACATTAGCAAGTTATCGTCATATTCTAAAACCGAGAATCTAAAATATTTTCAACATATTATCCAACAATCAAACCAATAATTATCCCGTACTCCTAATTATCCTATACTCCTTCTAACATACTATCCAATAACCAATAATTATCCAAGAAACAAACCAAACCAAACCAATAATTATATCGTACTCCTTATATCATCAAAAACATTTAATTGATAATGCATATCAATTATATAACTACCATCAAATCAATTAGCTGGACTGCAAATAGGGGCTCCTACAAAACTACCTTTAAACAAAATAGGGTTTGGGGTTGGCTTTTGCATAGGTAGAGGAATGTTTGAGTTGGATTCTTTGATTTTCTTAGGTTGGGGTTTGGAGATGCAATAATCATACATATGACCTTTGTCCATATACTAAGAGAAGAGGGATGGAATAGTTTTACCTGAGTACTGTATTTCATCCTTAACACTTGTCCACTAATGCCATTGATCCTCATGGCCATGACTTTGTTGTGCTAGCCTTCAAATTACCTGCAACTGTCATGTTTACGAGTGGATGGACTATAGACCTTCTCGATCATCTTGACTATTAAATGACTATTGTATGTGAGTAGTAAAAAAATAAATGACATAAAAAAGTTTTAAACAGTATACTCATATTAAATCGACTAATAAAAAACTTCTCATGTATGTGATTACTAAAAATGACTATTAAAGACTTCTCATGTTTGTGATTACTAAAATGACTACTCATGTACGTGAGCCATCCATATAGATATCTAACTGTGTCTTGAAAAGAAATAATAGAAAAAAAACTTCAACAAAATGATTACTAAAAATGAACTTTAATAATTTCTTTATATTTAAGATTGCACATGAGGTTAATGATTATTAAATGAATGCTCATTTTATTGGAGTACTAAAATATAGAGGTTAACAAAATGACTACTAATTTCACACTACCGTGAGAAATACTTTTCATCCCTCCAAACCCAACACCATCTCTAACTCCATCCTCACCTCTCCACCACTACTTACTTCCTAGACCACTGCATTGCTTCTGTCAATAGAAGTCTGCGTTGATCAATAAACATTTAGATATTGTAGATTGCCAGATTTTACAAACCAAAAAAAGACTAACAAAATCTATTTGGTAAAAATAAAATCCACGACTTAAAGGGATAATTAGGGTGGCATACCATTGAGGTTCTTCTAGTTTCACCAGATTTTCGTTGATCCACACAGTATAACAGGAAATTAGCCTTCGTCAAAACTTAATAGAGTCACCATGATAACCATTTTCACCTTTAGAGAGTAGGGTTGTATTTCACAGTTGTGAGCTGTATAGGCTTCATGGGATTAAACAGTTAGTACTGTTAAGCTTCTTGGTTACATTCGCTTGCTCCATTAAAAGATTACATGTGTCAAAGTTGAAGAAATTAAAAACATTAGAGATCGGTGCCTTTAATTGTGCCTAGAAAAAAATCAAACGATTCTTGAATAAAATTAGGAAGCTAATAATGATCCAAATCTAAGAAAATTAGGAAACTAAGAAAAAGGATCTAGAGCTAAGACCAAAACACAAAATATACCTTATAAAATAGGTAAAGATCATCGGACAACATGTCCATGTCCATTTCATTGATATTCTCACCCCTTACTATCATTGGGCAAGATAATCGGGCAACATGTCCATGTTCGGAATCCCCAATAGCAAATGTCCCCAATATCCATGAAAAACAAAAAAAAAAAAATAAAGCAGCATCAACAATGAATTAAGAGGCCTCACAATAAGTAATGTTTGATACTTAAAAACATAATGAAAAATTACATAGAAACTTAAATTCATTTGTAAATAAAAATAGGAGATATAGAGATCACCTAAAATAAACATTACCAAACTCTAAAGTCGAACCCATGAAGAGATCATTCTTAAATAGAAAATCCAAAATGAAAAGTAAGATAATTCATAGTTTAGAAACATTATTACTTAACGGAATACCTAAAATTAAATCAGACACAAATATCTGAAACCCTAACATTTACACCTAAGAAACATTAAGTAGTCCTCAAAGGCAGTACAGAGAAAGAAAACATTTCAATGCAAATGTAGGTTGCCCAAATTACACGATAAGGAATAATATGAGGACCTATTTTTGGAAAAATGCAAAAGTCATTAAGTAGTCTTGAATAAAATCTTGATAAGGAATTACATGATAAGAAATTATGCGAGTGGTTTTTTAAAATAATTTAAGTAGTCTTGAATGTCTTGAAGTGATATAAACCCGAGATAAATTAGAGGCATAATCACATTTGAAATAAAAACTAGTGTCTAAAGGTAAACAAAGATATAATAATGAAATGCGGTGTTGAATTGATATGTAATTCATAAAGAATATTGATGTTAAGAACAATAATACCACATTTGAAAGAACATGTCATATGATTTAACCATTACTAAACCCCCTAAAAGAGTTGAATGAGAATAAACATGTAAAAACTATAACTAATACCAGATTTAGAACAAACCAAAAATGTAAATATTAAATAAGATTCCAAGGGTTTATCTTGGAACTAAGCAAATACCAAGGGTTTCTCATTTGTTCTCACAATTCTTCGATTTAGCATAATCGTCATATTCTCATATCAAATCCCATCTAAACCCAAAGTAGAAACTGTAAAATTATCAAACAAAAACCTAAATTACCAATGGTCAATAAACTAAAAAATTTGGATCTACATAATGAAACCAAGGGTCAATAAACTAAGAATTCCTAAGAATCATAACATATATTCAAATCACTATATCAAATCCCATCTAATTTTTATAATTTTTTAACTTTTTCTCTTTATTTCCACTTGACTTCCCCTATATCCTAATCAATAAATAAGAAAAACAACAACATATCCTTAATAGAGGAACACGAAAGTTAAAAAGCAACAAATCAAACTGAGCAATATAAAATCAATTTTTTTAGGGTTAGTTTGAGTTTTATGCATGTTTTTTAGCCTAACAAAAAATTTCATCAACAACTCAACAATATTAATTAAGAAAGTAAAAACCCAATTTAAGCAGGTATTAAAACAGATTTAGGTACCAAAAAAACTAAAAACCCTAAAATTAAGCTTATACCCCTATGTTAAACAAAAAAAATGGAAAAATTAGATAAGAGAACAAAAATTAGATCCGAACAAATTAGATAAATGATTATACCTGAAAAACACAAAAAAAAGTTAGAACAAAAACGACCAATCACAACTCTACTAAACCAATTAAGAAATGAAAAAAAAAAAAAAAAACTCCCAAAAATTCCAATCAGATCCATTGTACTTGCTGCGTGCGAAGGATGATGTACCAGCATTTTCTTGTACCTACTGAATGCGAAGGAGGATGAGAGCATAAACGGGCCGCCGCAAGGGAGAGGGAGGGGAGGAGCCGAGAGAGAGAGAGAGAGAGGGAGGGGCCTAGACGTGTTCAGAGGAGGAGGAGAGAATAAACGTGTTCTTGGAGGGAAATGAATGAAATGACGCGCGTATAAGAGAAATGAAGCCAGCGGGATTTTTTTTTCCGGAATGAACATGGTCACGGACAGATCCATGACCCACCAGTGAAACCCATTAATCAAACCAACCAACCCATCAATTTAGGAATGGTCATGGACCATAGCCTTGACCCACGCTAAGAAATGGTCACGGCCCCCAGCCGTGACCCTTAGTGTGTGTTTTTTGTGCTTCGTCATGCCTATGGTCACGGTCTAAGTCCGTGACCCATTCGCGACCATGTTTGGAGGGAATTTTGGAATAAATTTGGCGCCAAGATGGTCACGACCTCGTCACGGCCCAAGTCCCTGACCACTATAGGTCACGGACTTGGGCCGTGACCACTTCCAGAGCATCCGTTATTTAGTGTGGTAATGAATATGGTCACGCCAAAAATGAGATGGTCACGATCGAAGTCTGTGACCAGCTAGTCGCGAACATGGGCCGTGACCAACTGGGCATGACCATTTGTAGGATTTGGTGTAGTGTTTTGAGACAAGGTAGAGGTTTGACATTTTGAGTGATTTTGAGAAGGTTTGCAAATCTCTATGAATTTACGATTTTGTGAAGGGAGGGAGAAATGAGACGACGGAGGGAAATTTACGTTTGGACGAGCGCGAAGATGGTTTAACACTTATTTGGGACCGTGTTACGCTTATTAAGTTTTGATAGCAATGAAACAACAAATTTTGCTACGATTTTCAATACTTAAAGGTTTGTTGAAAATCGTTGTAAATTTTGTAATAAGTGTTACAAATTAAATAATTTATTAGTTACAAAATAGTCATTATGGTGTAGTGAATGAAATGACTAAAAACTTATATCCCCAAAACCTAATTCCAATACATTATTAACAGCAGACAAAACATACATACAGATAATCAAATCAACCAAACCCCAATTCATTCAACCCAAATCAACCAAACCCTAAATCCAAGGCATACATACACATAATCAAATCCAAGCAATACATAGACATATACATGTTTCAATTAAGAGTCACGCTTAAATCTTCTAATTCCGGTTTAATTTATTTACGAGTTTGTTGAAGGTTACCTGGGTAGAAAAAGATGGTTATGATGATGGAATCTAGAAAAAACCTCGGGCATGAGTAGAACTAAAATGTCGGCATGATGATAATAAATGAGGAGATTGAAATGCCGGCTCGGGCGAAAGTAAAGTGAGAGCGAGGAGATCTCATTTTGGGACATAAAGTGTTTGGCAAAGAATCTGCGGGGATGAGAGGAAAATGGATCCAAAATGAAAAGTCATATATTTTAGTATTTTGTTTATAACTTAAAATTATGTCAAATTTGATACGGTTTTGACACACTTTAAAACTGTGCCAAATTTTTGCACGGTATTAAACTGTGCCAGATTGGAAATAAATCGTACCAGAATCTGACATCGGTTTAAAGTGTGCCAGATTATCCTTGTCCAAGCATGCCAGATTAGCAGTTTGGGTGTAGTGTAAAGACGTAGCAGCCTAGATATTCAAGTTCATCCTTGTCGAGTTTTCGTGCCACGTTCTACATCAACAACAATTGGATTCTAAGTCTCCAAACGTATGAATGCATTATTATATATATATGAACTTGGAAAATACTTTTATGGGTGTTATTTTTGTCTAAACGACTTTTATTTTCAGAAAGTATTTTTAGAACTTTGTATAAAAAGTTTTGGGAGGAAAATTATTTTTTAAGAATTTTCTGAAATTTTTGAAAAGTCATTCAAACGACCTCTTCTCATTCCAACGAGCTCGTTCGACATTGCTAACGAGGTTCAAATGACATCTGCTCAAATTCTATTTTTTCGTTCGAAGTTTCATTCAAATGATCTCGTTTGAACGAGTTTTTCCAATGAAGTTTTAGCCGTGTTTTGCTTCTATTTTCTTGTCCGAACACTGTTGCTCGAACGATATCAGTGAGAACATTTATTTATCAGTTTTTTCTATTTTCCCACCTTTTTACCCCCACTACTTTTGACAGTTTTTAACCACTTTGGGACAAATTTTTTTAGAGACTTTGCACCTCATCCTTGAGATCTTTTCGAGAGAAAAAACTTCCTTAGAAAACTCCCTTTTTTGTTTTTAATTTCATGGATTAAATTCTACCACAACACATACACCCATATGTTTGTTTAAATCCAAGTTCTTTTATATATGTATTTTTTGTGTTGAGTGTTTGTTTGGCACCGGATTTTCTCTACACCAACAAGAAAATAATTTTTTGTTCATTCTTTACCCATAAAGGAGAAGATTTTTTTTGCTGCGGCATTCTCACATGGTGAAAGGCACCATGTGTGGTTGACAGTTCTATGATTCGATTGGTGGACTCCATGACTACGATGGACGTCATGGTTATTTGCTAGATGGAGGTATTTGCAAGAATAAGCATTGGGGATTGAAGGAAGTCAAGTCGTATGTTGTAAGTACTTTTGGCTTATAATTTTAAAACCAAATCTAGTGAATTTGTTAGGCTAGGGCCTTTTGAGGTTTTTACCGTTGTGTGTTTTCCTTGTACATCGTTGTGTAGTGGGATTGTTTCTTTTATCTTCTTTAACTCACCTAGAACGAAAGCTTAGGTTAAAAAGATAAAATATGGTTTAATTTGCAATCTTGCTTGAATTTGGTGCTAGTTTATTATTTGGGTAAGTTTAATTTAATTCAAGTCTATATTAAAGAATGAATTAATTATTGTTAGGCAAATTTTAGGACTTGGGTTGAATTAAATTTGTTGTTAAGGAAAATTCCCATATTTGTTCGAGTTTGATTTTAGTTTTGAAGAAATTTAAATTTGAAGTGTGTTTTTCATTAAAATTTGAATTGAATTTTACTTGGAATTTATTTGAAACATCTCGTTTATTCTAAAGAATTTTAAATTTGGGGCCTTGTGTTCCAACAAGTGGTATCAAAGCGTTTATACGCACTATCAAATTGGTATCAGAGCAAGAAGCGCTAAGTTAGTGCATTTAGGTCATTTTTGTGTTTAGCTTAAAAATCGATTTTTCCCCGTTTTCAAAATTTCCAGTCTTTGATGGTTCTAATTATGCGTACTGAAAAGCGGGTATGAAATCGACCCTAAATCCATAGATGAGAGTGTTTGGATGTCTTTCGTTACCAAGTGGTCTCCACCTACATGTTTAGTAGAAAATGAGCGTGTTTCCAAACCCATAGAGAGATGGACTGAGAATGAATTGAAATTAACAATTTTTAATTCCCGAGGCTTGAATAATTTGTTTAGTGCGGTCACACTGGATGAATTCTGACGTATCATGACGTGTGAAACCGCTAAATAAGCTTGGGATATTTTTCAACTCACTCACAAGGGAGCTAGGATCGTAAAAGCTTCAAAACTCCAAAATCTCACCACTTAATTCGAAACCACAAAAATGCTTAAAAATGAAACTTTTGATGAATTTTCTGCTAGACTTCCGATATTGTAAATTCATCTTTTAATTTGGGAGAAGATACTCGACGACCCTACCCGATAGATTTATACCTAAGATGACCGTGTTGAATTCTTTACCCACTTTAGCCTCTACGAAACTAGAAGAGCTCGTAGGTGATTTACAAACCTAGGAAATTGACATGTTTTCCTCTAAGACCGAAAAGAAGAAAGATAAGGGCATCACTTTGAAAGCCCAAAAAGAGGAAAAACAAGTTTCAGATGATGAAAGTGATTTGACTCGGAAGATATGGCTATGTTTGCTAGAAAATTTAGAAAAATTCTTAAGTTTAACAAACATAATCTTAAAAATGATTTCAAGAAATTTGATAAATCTAAGTATGACAAAGCCAAAAAATTCCCTAAAAGATAAAATGAAGATCTAAATAGGGATGAGTCAAATCGTTGCTTTGGTTGTAAAGGGTATGGCCATAGGGATTTTGAATGTCCCACTAAACTAAGGAGAGGGGGCAAGCAATCAATTTCATACAATGCTACCCTTAGTGATAGTGATAAGGAAGAGGGACCCAATTCCCCCATTGAGCGCAATTTTACCGCGTTCATGGCAAGTCATGTAAGTGATAGTGAAAAACTCATCCAATGATGACATTACAGTACATGACACTTTCGAGGCTAAAGTTTGTGAATCCAATGTTTTTGATTATTTAGAGAGTGGACAAGAGAGAGAGTGTGAAAGTGAAGAAGAGGTTGATGAGAGTGAACTTCAAATTGCCTTTAGAGAGTTATATGAAGAATCAATTAAATTAAAAAGGGCTAATTTGAAGTTAGGAGCTAGCTTGAGAGAGTCTGCCAAGGTCATTGATGAGAGTGCTTTAGTGGAAGACCTTAGGACACGTGAGAGAACTCTTCGAGAGAATCTTGAGTATGTAGAAGGTGAGAGAAAGATCCTTAGAGGTTTAATGGAGGCTATGAAGAAATAGCTTATCATATTTGAAGAGAGTAGGTGTTTGCATGATTCACGCATTTTTGAGTTGGAAGAAAAGTTAAGAGACTCAACTCGAGTCAAATTTGATTTGGTGTGTAGGTTTAAAAAACTAGATAAAATGTGAATTCTTAGCTACCACTTTTCATCGGGTCTTTACTTGCTCATATTATGGTCGAAAAGGTCATCATAGGAAATTTTGTTTTAATCTCAAAAAGGATCCCAGGAAATCAAAGGGTAGATTCAACATTATTCTCAAATCCCGAGAGTGTCAAGTTTCATAGTTTGGGTTAGGAAATCCAATTTGGCGGCTTCAAAAAATAGGATTTTTTATTCTCATTTGCTTGCACGTGATACCTCCCTTGAAAAATTTAAAGATTAAATGTGTTAGTTTTATTTTCATACCCCAGCATTTTTGTGCTTCATGATATATTTATGCTAGTTGTATGTATAGTTATCATTTTCTAGTTTATGCTCCATGATTAATCACATGCTAGAATTATGACTTGTGTATATCTTTAGTAATTATTTTTATTTGTTTGTGTCTTATTGAGAAAAATATAAAAAGATTTTTTTTATTTTTTTTTAGTTGTATTTTTATTTAGTTAAAAAATTCAAAAACTCAAAAAGATTTTTTATTAATGTATTTTAGTTTGACTCACTTTATGTGGCATATACTTGCGTTTGAATCCTTTTCCTATTCCGCTTCCATGTGGCTAGAACTTTTGGTTAGGATTGTCAATCCTTAAAATATTCTTCACCATGCCTGCATAAAGTAGTTGGATTTTTTGTTGCTTAATGAATTCTATTTTTATATGCCTCGATTCACACATGCACGAGCTCATTTGAAATTTAAACTTCACATGTATATTTCAGCTAAGTGATATGTTCTCCCATCAATTTACTCATCTACATTTTTCTATGGCTATGGCGGATTTGTACATGTAATAACCGCTTTCCCAAATTTAAAAAAATCTTAAAAATATTTATCCGGTGTTGTAATTATTTATCAATGGAATCGCGATGCAAAAGACAAAATTACTTTGCATGAAAAGCCACAATTTAAAATTTGGGCTTAAAAAATTATGGCGTTAACAAAAAATTAGCCAATGTCTATTCAGTTTAGTTGATATGTTCAAAAGAAAAAAGAAAAAGAAAATTATGAGGAGTTTGGGTAGATGTATCAACAGGTTTGCACAATGACTTTGTATCCTAGTTATGCTTTTATTGTCATGACTCTATTGGTTTGTGAAATCATTGAAATTATAGGCTTGTGTGCATTGTGTATGTTTGTTCATTGAGTTCAATTTATATTTGTAACACTCCGCGCGCCCGAAAAGAGACATGCGACATGCTATCACACTAAAAACTAAACTACAACCATCCACAATAAGTATAGAGCATCTATATTCGATAATTTAAATGTAACAAAACCACAATTCTTCTATTTTCACAATAATGATTACAATCACGTTTCTCTCAAATACAAAATTCTCTAACTAAAATTACACCACTAATTATACATAAAAAATAAATTTCCAATCCTTGCTCTAAAACAAATATCCAAATTAGCCCATAGCGACCCAATCCACGCTAACCTGCCAACTAAAAGAAAATACGGGGAAGTACACAACATGACAGGAATAAATGCTAAAAAATAATTAGCACGGTGAATAAATCGCAATAATACGAATCGCATATACAAATCAAATGCAACACTCAAGAATTATATCAATATTAATTTCTCAACAACACATCAATGAGTCACCAGGGCTCACCTCACCGCGCATATGCATTCTCAAGCATATTCGGATTTTGGACTATTGGTGGGTGCCCATTCTCCGTACCATATTAAAATCTCATGACACGATGCTCAAATCACAATATAATATATCACAATGAATCAAATTGAGATTCCAATAATTTTTTATATTTCAAATGAATATCACAATTCAATATGAGTGCAATCAACACAGAAATCAAAACGAGATACTCTCGAGAGAATTTAGGAGCATATTGTGTAAGTCCCGTACCTCAAAATCATCACATGAATCATCACATAAATTCAGCCTCTAAATCTAATCACACCATCACGTTCCTCTCGCGAAAATAATTAAAACACGTTTTATCCCCAACACGAGATAACCCCAAATAGACCACTAAATCTCAGGTTGAACATTGAATAAAATAGGGGCTAGGTTTTGCATATAGAGGGAGAGAAAATAAAATATGTATTCTACATTTTTGTATTTGTGAAAAAGTGGTTTAAAGGTCCATCCACGACTTATTTTTATAAGAGAAAAGGATAGGAATTTGTAAAGCCTCCAACTTTTAGAAAAATAAATCTGACGACTCAAATGTTCTTTGTTATGCTTGCATGGAGCAGTTGGATTTTGTGTTGCCTAATGGATTCTGTTTTTATATGCCTCGATTCACACATGAATGAGCTCATTTGAAATTTAAACTTCACATGTATATTTGAGATAAGTGAGATGTTCTACCATCAATTTAGTCATCTACATTTTTCTATGGCTATGGCGGATTTGTGCATGTAATAACTGTTTTTTCGGATTTAAAAAAATAAGAAAAATATTTATCCAGTGTTGTAATTCTTTATCAATGGAATCGGGTTGCGAAAGACAAAATTACTTTGCGTGAAAAACCAACATTGAATATTTGGCCTTAAAATTTTTTGGCATTAATGAAAAATTAGCCAAGGCCTGTTCAGTTTAGTTGATATGTTCAAAAGAAAAAGAAAAAGAAAATTATGAGGAGTTTGGTTGGATGTATAAACGGGTTTGCATAATGACTTTATATCCAAGTTTTTCTTTTATTGTCATGGCTCTATTGGTTTGTAGAATCATTGAAATTTTAGGCTTGTATGCATTGTGTATGTTTGTTCATTGAGTTCAATTTATATTATCACATGAGGCTATATCTAAATGTGATAAAGTTTTGCAATCAAATGAGAACACCGTGAACATGTTTTGAGTGATTGGGTCATAATTTAATTGTTAATAGTTCACCACCCTACACTTCCATTTTCGACATGTATTTAGACAAATTTGTGCCATACGAGTGTGAAAAGCTTTATGTATTTTGTGTCGTGTGTGGTGTTTATACCTATGTATATATGTGTGTGCGTCAGTGATATTCATTGTGTATATAGATATATATGGTATTTTTTTTTGTTTTTGAGTCTTTGCCTTGCTAGCTAGTCTATATATGCCTTTAAATTCAGATTGGCATCTATCTTGTTGCGAATTTTGGTTGATATCCCATGCTTATATTCAAAACATGCTAGTTAATATCATTTTTTCTCGTATCATCAATTGGTGTCTATTTATCCTTGTTGTGGATTAGTTTCTTATTTTTGTTGCCCATATGTTATATTGTTCTTATCACTTTATTCACCATTGCATGTTTAATTTGTTTTTCCTTAATTTGTATCCCTTGAGTAGATGTAGATTTGAGGGGGAGAAATGGTATCTTCTTTAATTGATGGAGAAATAAGTTAATCTTAATTCTTTATCCTTTGTCAATTCCTGAACAAAAGGGGGGAGAAATTGTATCTAAACCTTTAGTTTAGGAGATCTCACTTAGGGGGAGAGCGCTATCTTCTTAGGTAGATCACGTTAGACAAAAGGGGAGAATTAATTTAGGGGGAGTATTTATTTATATTTATAATTGCATTTAATCTTTTGATATTCCCGATGCGTTTAATTGTTTGCTTAAGTGTGTAGGAAAATTATTTTAGCGGCATATTTAAAGAGACAAAGCGGTTCATCCTTGGGTCGAGTCATAGCATCTGTAATTTTATTTTGTTTTGGGTGGGATGTTGTGTCTAGGTGATCTTGACGGCCCTTTAGGATTTTTAGTTGGGTTTTGTCCCGGAATAGCAAAAGGGGGAGATTTGTATGGACACAAATTTCCAATTGAGTCCATATGTAGTTTTGGCTTAATTCCGGACAAACCCATTTGAGTCATAGGATAGATGTTCTTGTGTACCCTTCCAAGCCTACTACGAGTGTATATTGAAGACGTAGTGGTCTAAATATTCAAGTTCATCCTTATCGGGTTTTTGTGCCACGTTCTACGTCAACAACAATTGGATTCTAAGTCTCCAAAGGTATAAATGCATTATTATATATGTACGAACTTGGAAAATATTTTTATGGGTGTTATTTTTGTCTAAACGACTTTTATTTTCATAAAATATTTTTAGAACTTTATATAAAAAGTTTTGGGCTTAAAATGATTTTTTTAAGAAATTTCTGAAAAGTCGTTCGAACGACTTCTTCTCATTTAAACGAGCTCGTTTGAATGACAATGCTAACGAGGGTCAAACGACATTTGCTTAAATTCTCTGTTTTTCATCCGAAGTTTCATTCAAACGATTTCGTTTGAACAAGTTTTTCCAATGAAGTTTTAGCCGTGTTTTGCTTCTGTTTTCTCGTTTGAACGACATTTTAGCGGGAACCGTTATTTGAAGTTTTTCCCGTTTTCCCATCTTTTTGTCCCCACTACTTTTGACAGTTTTTAACAACTTTGGGATAACTTTTTTCAGAGACTTTTCACCTCATCCTTGAGTGCTTTTTTTTTAGACAAAAAACTTCCTTAAAAAAAACCTTTTGTGTTTTTGATTTCATGGATTAAATTCTACCGAAACACATACACCCATATGTTTATTTAAATCCAAGTTCTTTTTATATATATATATATATATATATATATATATATATATATATATATATATATATTGCTTGGAGTGTTTCTTTAGCACCGAGTTTTCTCTACATTAACAAGAAGAGAAGTTTATGTTCATTCTCTACCCATAAAGGAGAAGATTTATTTTGTTGCAGCTTTCTTATATGGTGAAAGGAACCATGTGTGGTTGACGGTTTCTATGCTTTGATTGGTGGACTCCAAGACTACGATGGACGTCATGGTTATTTTGCTAGATGGAGGTATTTGCAATAAGAAGCGTCGGTGCTTGAAGGGAGTCAAGTCGAGTGTTGTAAGTCCTTTTGTCTTGTAATTGTAAAACCATATCTAGTGAATTTGTTAGGCTTGGGCCTTCCAAGGTTTTTCCCGTTCTGGATTTTCCTCGTACATCGTCGTGCGGTGAGATTGTTTCTTTTATCTTGTTTAACTCACCTAGAATGCATGATTAGGTTAAAACGATAAAATTTGGTTTAATTTGCAATCTTGCTTGAATTTGGTGCTAAATTATTATTTGGGTAAGTTTAATTTAATTCAAGTCTATATTGAATAATGAATTAATTATTATTAGGAAAATTTTAGGACTTGGGTTGAATTAAATTCGTAGTTAAGAAAAATTCACATATTTGTTCTAGTTTAATTTTAGTTTTGACGAAATTAAAATTTGAAGTTGTTTTTTATGAAAATTTGAATTGAATTTTACTTGGAATTTTTTTGAACCATTTCGTTTTTTCTAAAAAATTTTAAATTTGGGGCCTTGTGTTCCAACAAGTGGTATCAGAGAGTTTATACACACTATTAATCCTCTCTAATGGTAAGGAAAAAGTCACTATTTCCTTTAAGTGGGATTTCAAATGTTCCAACAATGAGGCGGAGTATGAGGCTCTCATTCTTGTCATGTTAGAGGAATTGAGGAGAGGCATTACAGTGTTGTGCATAAGAGGGAACTCCAACTTGGTCGTCAAACAAGTTAATGGAGAGTTTAGAATTAAGCATGCCAACCTAGCCCTGCATATATAGATTATTAAGAGGTTTCTCTGCCAATTTCTAAAAGTGAAGATAGAAAGGCATGCACGAACGATGAATAGGCATTTGGACGCATTGGCGACGATAGCTCAAATGTTAGAGATGGAAGATCATATAGATACCATCACAGTCCTACAAAGAATGGTGCCGACAATAGTAAAGTCATTGTTCTTAATTAAAGTGTTGGAAGATTGGAAATGCCCGATTATGAAGTAGCTGGAAACTAGAGAAGGAAAAATAAAGATGTCTGAGTTGGTCAACTACCACCTGCTCTAAGAGGCACTCTACTTCAAAATCCCGGACGAATTCTTGACAAGATACATAGGGAAAAAGGAAGCCAAAGAGAGACTGCCAGCAATGCACGAGAAGTATTATGAAGATACTGATATCCCATTTTATTGGTGGTTACAGTGAGGTTATTATTATTGTTCCACTATGAGGACAGAGGTTGCTCGTCTGTATCAGGGCTATTTAAAGTATCAAACACAGTTTGATAAATCGTTCGAAGCTAATTTTATGGAAAATTTTAAAGATTGGAGGAAGCCCTATATTGCATATCTCAAAGACGGAGAATTACCAGCTGAAAGAGCGGATGAGATATACTTAAAGAAAAGGGATGCTCACTTTTACTTGGTGGAAGGGGAGCTTTATAAAAAAGGGTATAACGAGAAGGCACTACGGTGCGTGGCAGGGGGAGATGTGGATAAAGTGCTGAAGGAAGCTCACGAACCTGTCCACGCGGGTGATGCTAAATTATACGATAAATTGATGACACTAGGGTATTACTGGCCAAGAATGGAGGTCGATTCTACTAGTTTCTTGAAAAAGTATTGAGCGTGCCAAGTGTATGGGAATATGGTCCATGCCCCCTCAGTATTCTTGCAGAGTCTTGTAACCCTTACCCTTTCCACACTTGGGCATTTGATCTGGTCGGAAAAATTAGCCTAACTTTCTCGTGTAAAAGCTTTTATCATTATTGACACGGAACTGTACACTAATTGGGCAGAAGTTATCCATTTGAGGAGGGTCACTATTAAAGCAGTGACATAATTCATTCGAAAATACATAATTGGTACCCTGAAGGTTATCCTTATGGACAATAAGAAGCAGTTTGTATGCAAAGAGATGGGGCTCCTCACATACAAGTATAAATCATCCACAACAGAACAACCATCTTCTGACCTAAGGGGAATGGTCAAGCAGAGGCCACAAAATAGGACGTTGATTAATATTTTGAAGAAGATGTTGGAGGAATTGCCAGGGGCATGGGATGAGAAGCTACCAACGGTCTTATGGGCCTACAGAATTTCGAAGAGAAAACCAATGGGATTTACCCCTTTTTCTTTAGTTTATGGGATAAAAGATATATTTCCAATAGATTTGGTAGTACCTTCATCCTGAGTGGCCATAATTTCATACTTGATCCAAGACACGTGCAACTGGAAGCTCTGTATGAGTACCAAGATAAGGCCAAAGAAAATTTCAATGTCTACATCCAGTAACTATCTAGGGCTCAAGAAAACTTGGTTACGCCTAGAGAATTCGAGGTGGGAGACTTGGTTCGATGGGTCACCATATAAGGAGCATATTAGCGTCAAAGTTCAAGCCTAACTGGGAAGGACTCTTTGTGGTGCGAGGAGTGGAAAAGTCAGTTTATTGTCAGATTTCAGAATCTGAGAGTGAATGCATTTAGTTCATCAATTGCAAATGGATCAAAAAGTATTATATTTGAGATACTCCAAACTTTTTTTTATGAATTCAGTCATTGACTTTAGAAAAGTTAGTCCTTCTAGTAAAAAGAAATTTTAAACAGAAGTATATTATAACAGAAAAAGTAGGCATTGCCTCATAGTAAATGAATGCAATAGTACAAATAAAATTCTTTCTGACCAGTCATTTGTGAGATTTATTTTGTAATGATAGTAACTTACGTTTACTTTTAATATCTCTTATGCACTCACTTGCTAATAATGCAAGTGGATGCATCCATTTTTTCTTATCTAATCATTTTTCCCTAGACTAATACATTTTGTAGGCAGAAAAAATTGTGACTCTCATAGTTTATGAGAGGGTCTTGAAGTTAAGGAACATTACTCATTATACTTGGGGGGATATGTAACTCTCAAGGATAAAGTATAATAAGAAAAGTCCATCCACTTATAATAGCTCAAGTACCCAACAGAATATAGGGTACACAGTTTTTTCTTCATTGACAATCTAAAAAAAATGATAGTTTTGTTTCATTTTAAGAACAAGCTTGAAAAAGTAAGATGATGCCATTTATTTCATTTTATGAGTTATTTATTTAAATAACATGATTATTTGAAAAATAGCGAGAGGGGGTTAACCCCCTTTAAATTGACTTTTAGTTCTATAAGAAGTATATAAAAAACACCCCACAAATTATGAGGCACTCATAATAAATGGCTTACCAAGTTGCGAGCAATTACTCCCACAGAAAAAGGGAACAATATCAATTCACAACAAGCAACTGAAAGCCTAAGTATGGACAATGCAAAAAGAAATATAGACAAACAAGTAAGGCAAAAAAAAATCTCATTGTTATTAACATAAAGGACTTGTTCGAAATTGAGTAATCCTTGAAGTTACAAAAAAGGAAGTCTATTTACAATGCTTCAGTTGGATAAAAGAAAGAGAAGATTCTCTAGAGAATGAAAATCCGCAAAAGATGGGCCAACCTCTCCCATAAATTCTTCCTCGAGTCTAGATATTCGAGCATCATCTTCGGTGTCATTGGCTAAAACCTTGGCCAACTTAGCCTCCAGTACCTGGGTATGCTCGCGAAGATTGTTAGCTTATACATGGTGTCGCTCATCCTTGGCCTGTTTGGACGACTTGACTTTTATGAACTTCTTGAAAGGGAAACCAATAAGGTGGCGCATAGAGGCATCAAGTAAGTCAATCTTGAAGTGGTAGCATCTTTCTAAGTCATGAATAACTTCCAGAAAAGGTGAGTATTGGCACTGATAAGGTCAGTAGGAGCAGTGGATAAAAACTTTTGAACATGACTGGCGAGAGCCTTGAGGTTGAGAATCGTCTAGCTATCAATATTGAGAACACTCTGAGTAGTAAAAGTCTCTGGCTGGTGTTAAATAATTAAGTCCAGGACATACCGCTCATGATCTTTAAACCTATTAAGGAACTCCTCACGCCAAAAGTCCCTCACGAAAACTTCGGGGGCCACCATATCAATGGAATCATAACTTGTGTTCATAGAACTAGGCTCAAAAGGTGATAGAGAAAACTCCTCGCCCGATTCATCCCCCTCGTCTCCATCAGTTTGAGTGTCTTTAAAGCATGACTCATTACCAACAACTGCCTCCACTAGTTCGCTTGCATACCCTGAAAATAAAGGTGTGAATGAGGAATGGGAAGTAGCAAAAAAAATATTGAATAAGACGAACTAAGGGAGATGCTAGAAAAGTAGTAATAATGAGAAATAGCTTACTCCCAAGCCAAGAGGAGTCAGCATGCTACTACACAGCTTGTAGAATTCTCCCTAACTCACGGTGCTAACTTGATAAATGTGAAAGTAAGATAATGTTAATCGAGCACCTGCATAGCAAAATCAAGACTCTAAAAAAAGATACACAAAAAATAGTGAATCAGGTATGATAGTATAATACCCGAGGAGTGCTCGTTACGGCACTCACAGATTTTTCCATTGATATGGGGACATCCATTACTCTAAACTGAGAACAATGAAACGGGGGAGTGTTGGTGAAGTACTTTCATAGTGAAAGCAAGAATTAAAAAAAAAGGCGAGAAGACAGAAAATAGTGAATAAGGTATGATAATATAATACCTCACTCGCAGTAATGCTAAGTTGTTCCATAAATATTGGAACACTCGCAGCACTAACATGAGAACAAGGAAACAGGGATGTGCTAGTGAGTAATTTCATAGTAAAATCAATTTTAAAATGAAAAATAATAGGATGATACCTGATCATTCACTTCAGTAGTGCTCACAGGATGTTCCACAGATAGAGGGACTTCGGTGCCACTAGCCTGAAAACAAAGAAACATGAAAAGTGTCACCAAGATACTTTGCACAGTAAAGAAAGCAAGTTAGGTAAAATACCATGTATAACTGAATAAATACCCGAGGGGCCTCTAACGAGAGGGTGCTCACTGCCAAACTCGCTGGAGGTTCCCCATTGGTAGGAACACCTGATGGGATTAACTAAAGAAAAGGAGACTATTATGATCCAAGATGTTCATATACAAAGAAAAATATAAGTATTGAGAGCTCAAAAGAAGAGAAAGTGAAAATTTTGGATGACACATCAGGTAAGCTACTCGTTGGAACACTAACTAAAAGTATGATTGGCGAGGCGGTGATAAGGCTCGCCTAAAATACAAATAAGCAAAGAACAAATAATAGCTCAAGTGAAATTCAAAGCGCAAGCTATGAAAGCCTAGAAGCATGATAATCTAAGAACTTGAACCCTAGAGAGGGGAGAAGGGCGCAAACCAATCAGTGGGGCTGGAGTAATGCTGGTACTAACCTATCAACATAGAAATTGTCAAGAAACAGCCAAGTGGAAAATAATAAAGCTATGTGGCTAAATACCTTTGTTGAGACAAAGATATCGAAAACAATGCAACTTGAGGCTACACTATAAATGGGTTTAGCAGAAAGGGGTTGGACATGTGGCATGTTGTCCATAGGGAAGCATACTCGCGAAACAGGTATCCTCTTGGAAGGAGGTATCCCATGAATAATCACCCTTATAGGTAGGAGTATCCCCTCACTAGTTGGGGGATTGATCAAAAGAGAGCCTTAAAACACAAAGTTCAAAAAATATACAATAAGAATAGAGTTGTGGTAGTCATGGGAAAGAATAAAAAACACATAAGGAAAAGAATGATAAAAAATACCCATACAGAATTAGTAGGGATAATAGTTGAGGGCCCAACTAAGGAAATGCTCAACATGGAGGAAGTAGGTGGCCTGGTGGCAGAAGTGGGGGATACAATCATCTACTAAAGAAGAAAATGTGTATATGTAAGTGTGCATGAATGAATATAGTATAGTTTCATAGGTAACAATACTTGACAATGTTTTTGGAAAGCTTGATAAATACTTGGACTGAGAGAGTAGATACAGAAGAACCCCTCGTAGAAGTGGGGAATATGGTGGAAATTTGCAAGATAAACAAAGTTACACAGAAAAACCCTCAGAAAGTGCTAAAGGAACACAAAATAAGAAAATACTAGTATTAGGAATTTATGTACAAACCTCTCGAGCAAGGCTTAGAGAGGACACAAGCATAGAATTCCTCTCAGGAAGAAAATGCACTCGAGGAATAATGGGAGAAGCAGATGAGGGTGTGGCCCTCACTTCTAAGGGGCTACACGTCCCCACAATGGAAACCTAATCACAATGGAAACCTAATCAAGAGCTGGACACAACAATAATTAAAATTAGTAAAAGATTGCAATATTGAAGCGAAGCAAATGGAAAACGAATAATATAAACATAGGTGATAACAAACTTACAGGATCCCGACGAGGATTTTTCTATAGGGAAAATGCCTAGTAATGGGGCTGGTAGTGTAAGGAGAATAAATCATGGTATCATCTTGATCACTACTGGAAGGTTCCTAGTCCATATTGGAACCTCTCGAAGCTGACAAGAAAGTAAAAATGTCAAGCGAGTGACTTTGGTTGATGTCAAAAACACCAATGTCATTTGAAGAGTAACTATCGTAATCGCAAGAAGGGGTGTTTCCATAATCAAGAAGTTCCTCTTCAGATGAGTAACACGAGGAGCAAGCACTTGTAACCCCATAACTTATAATTTTACTAAGTAAGAAAGAAGCGACTAGAATACATTCTATAAGAGGAGGGGTTAGTGAAGTAGATGGCTCGAAAAGAGAATACTAAGGGCCTTATAGCCCTGCTTGTAAATTGTATTAATGGTCTCTTTAATGCCCAAAGTGTCAGTGTTTGATGCTTGATCTGGTATAGTAAAGGGACCAGTGGGCTTATTTTCCCTCTTCTTCTATTTGGCTACTCTAGTCCTCATTAATGAAGATGAAGAAGCATCCACTTCTGGTTTTGCTAAAAAAAAGTTTGAAACATCAGTGTCAAGATGTTTCCTTTTAAAAGGGACTTTAGATTCTTCCTTTCCTTTGCCATGTCCCTTTTCCTGTTGAGTTTTAGACTCAGGGTGTCTAATATATATTGTCTCCTCACGTAAAGGTTTCAACAAAATAGGAGTGACCTGATCGAGTGGGGTTTTCTCGACACAACTGTGGTGCCAAATTCCCTTTCGAGTCCTTTTCACTAACTACTTTTCATTGGTGGGGATGAGAATGGAAAAAGACTTGTGGGGGGGGGGGACATCTTTGATACAATTTTTTATCAATATGATTTCCATTTCCATAAGCTAAACCATGAGCAGCTGAAGGAGGGAAGATAATCACGAGGGAGTATGAAGAAGTTACCAAAGTTGTTAGTTCTCATGAGCATCCCCTTGAGGGTAAAATTTTCATAATCTTCCAGGTACAAATCTATTGGCGAGAGGCTAGTGGAAAGTCTAGGATGGGAGTCGTTTGATCATAACCAAACTGCCTCCTCACATGCTCAGAATGATAGAACTCCATTCCTTGACAAAACTCTATTAATGAGGGAAGAATACAGGGAAGGACCATTGCCATGACAAAGATATGAGGGCAATCAGGTATTGATTCCACACTAGCAGGACGAAGAAAAGTCCCAGGTGAAGCTGAGAAGAATCTCCACAAAAATATGCCACCCACTCGTTTGGAGTAAGGATAAAGTAAAAACTCGTTAATATTATCTATAAACAGGCCTAGAGGTTACTTTGGAGACTTCTTGTGCCACCCCTCCCCTGACTGTGCAGCAAAACTGGCTTAGGAGAAAAATTAGGGAATCGCTTGAATAAAAACCTCATGAGTATCGAGGAGTTAATGAAATTGGCCACATCAAAAAGGCTATGTGAACACTCCAAGTCCACGTGAGTACGGTCCAACCGAGTGTGCATAGACCCAAGAGTGAGAACATAGAGGGGCACATTCTTCTCTCAAGCAATCCTAATAGCAAGACGAAAGACCAACTCTCTAAGAGAGTCATTTGATCTCCCTTGAAACAAAAACTTGTTAAGTAAAGCTACAAAGAACGAAACTAAGTGGGTGGAAGAGTTGATCTTAGGGCCATCTTGGCTCTTGGGGGATTTGTTTGAACTCCCCTCCTTGGGAGTTGGCTCAAAATCTCTGAACTAATATCTTTTCCACTTAGCAAAGGAATGCTTAGTTACCTTAGTCTTGGTGATAGAAACATAGTGAGGGACATGGTTTATGACATATATATTTTATGAGTAGTTAATATATATATGAAATTCTGAAATGTGGAACTGCCTACTGTGATTTGATATGTAGGACATGGTTTATGACTCAAATTGTAAATACTGGTTTTGAGAAAGTATAATATGACACTGGAAAACTTTATTGATTAATAAAGTTAAAATTGAGAACTTTGGTTACTAATTGAAATATTCTTTTCAAACAATTGAATCGTTAAATTTTGAATCCTGCGAATAACCTAAGATAAGTTAATCATTGGGGAAAGATAGCGTGATATATGATGAGATAGACCATTGGGAAGGTTAGTGCGATAGGTGTGCACATTAGAAGAGAGGTGAGAATTTCTCAAGAGAGTGTCACACTAATATGTTGTTGCATTGGCCTGTATCAATTTAAATACTTGCTAAACGAACTTTTAAATCATATACACTATCGGGCTATGACCCGTTTTTTTTTCTCTCTCTCTCTCTCTTGTATATATATGTATGTACTACAGGTGCCCAGCCACAGGGGCGTCTTGCTTAGGATCCCTTGGAAGGAACGTGCTGCAGCTTAGGTGGGAGTTGCAGGCCACTTGCTTAGACGATTTCATTTACTTGATTCCACTCCTATGATTCTCAGTTATTGGGGCATGTGTCGCCCTTTCCACTATTTATCTGTTTTGTTGGGACATTTGTATTTCAGTTATTTCTAGTACTGTTACTTTGGGATTTATTCAGCATGTATGTTTTACATTAAGTTTTAATGTTGGGATTCCGGATATTGAATGTTTAAAGTAATTGGATTATGTTCCACGATAATTGATGTATGATTCTTACTTATTGAAAATGTTGTTACTAATTAAATAAATAATTTTCCTTTAAAAATAAAATTGGTCAGAAATGTTGAAAAATGGTTTTGACACTTAGCTTAATTAATTAGGGTGTTAATTTGGAAAAAGTTATCTTTACGACAGTGATGCTAAGAATGAACCAACTGTTCACCTTGATTTTTAATTTAATAAAGGAGTGATCGCTCGGTATTTTATTAGGCGGGGTGTCACAGATCCTCGCACATGGCCTGCTCAGTAGCATCCTCATAGCCATCAGTGAAAATATGATCTCCCAAGAGGGGAAGACCAGTCAAATTGTAGATATCCTCGAGCGTAATAGAAAACTCGCCCTAGATGGTGACAAAAGTAATCAACACTCCAATGAAAGGCCAAAAGATTATAAGTGGTGGTGTGTTTGGCGCCAGTTTTCAAACCTGTGACACCCCGCCTAATTAAATACCGGGCGATCACTCATTTATTAAATTAAATCAAGATAAACAGTTGGTTCATTCTCAGCATCACTGTCGATAAAAATAATTTTTCCAATTTAACACCCTAAATAATTAAGCTAAGTGTCAAAACCATTTTCATACATACATTCCAAATTTTAATTAAAGAAAAAGATTTATTTATTTAAAAACAACATTTCTACAATTAAGAATCACACCACAATAAACCAGATAATAATATACATTCGTCAATCGAATGTCAACATATGAAAATTAAAGTCACAAATCCAAACTGAATAAATCCCATGGAACAAAGCTGGAAATAACTGAAATATAAATGTCCCAACAACAATGAAGTAATGGAAAGGGCCACACATGCCCAATAAATGAGAATGCTAGAAGTGTAGTCAATAAAGGAAGCCGTCTACGCAAGTGACCTGCAACTCCCACCTAAGCTGCAGCACGTTCCTCTCAAGGGATCCTAAGCAAGACGCCACTGTGGCTGGGCACCTGAAATATATACATATATATACAAGAGAGAGAGAGAAAAAGAAACGGGTCAGAGCCCGAAAGTGTGTTTGATTTAAAATACGTTTAGCAAGTATTTAAATTGATACAGGCCAATGCAACAACATATTAGTACGTCCCTCTCTTGAGAAATACTCACCTCTCTTCTAATGTGCACACCTATCGCACTAACCTTCCCAACAATTTATCTCATCATTTTATCATACTAACCTTCCCAATAATTTATCTCATCATTTTACTTACTCATAAGATTTCAAACTGAACAATATTTTTGTTTAAAAAGAATACTTCCAATTAGTAGCACAACTCTTGTTTTAGATTTTATTCAATTATAAAGTTTCCCAGTGTCATATTATACTCTCACAAAACAAGTACTTACTATATGTGTCATCAACCATGTCCTACTTACCAAATCACAGTAGGCAGTTTCAAATTTCCAAATCTCATATATATATATATATATACTACAAGTATAATATATATAAATAACAGCACCCCGAATAAAACTATGGTGCGTGCATACTCTACTATCCAGAACCCCATATCACTCATATTAAGGGGAATACAATCGGAATCACTCTCGAATTGTATTAACATAAATACACAAACAATATTGAGGCGAAGCATAGATTCCAAGTCTCTAAGAGGATGACACATGCCTGTGTCTCTTAGGACCGTCTGAACTATCACATCGGTAGCCTGTACCAAGGATATCTATCTTCTAGGGTACAAGTCAATATCCCCTATAAAGGTCCCATCGAGATAAGACTTGTCCCAGCGCGGTAACCTCAGGGATAGCAAGTAGCGTGGGCATGATTTTTCACAAGTATATAATATATGTACACACAATCATATAAATATACCACTTTATCATATTAATTTAGGTTCTTCTCGTCACCCATAATTATACCATTTATTCTACATTTCACATTATTAGTATTACGTATAAGGTTTCATCTCTAACCTTAACTCGAACGGTTTTCTCACTTAATACGTGACATTCGTTGACTCTATCCTTCCAAGTAGGAAAATTCAGTAGGTATACTTCTATTCACTATCGTAGCTATTCGCCTCATTCTCTCACTTGAAATACGTAGTTTCATAGTTCATTATATAATTATCCCAAAAACAAGATTCTCATCTTATAATCAAGTTCTCAACACTTATTCAAATGTCCTATAGGTCTTTCCTATCTCCCAAAACATTTCATTAAGGATACCCAAGAATTATTTCACGATAAATTCAATTCGACTAAGTAAATAAGGGAAATAAGAGTCTACCAGGAGGGGTCGATCGATCGAGGTCTGGGGCTCGATCGATCGAACATTCGATCGATCGAAGCTCTAGGCTCGATCGATCGATCAAGCAGGTCTGTGAAAATTCTGCAAAAATGCAGTTACGGGTTCTACCAAATTTCATCATCCAAAACCATGTTTTTCCATTCTAAACGTCCCAAAAATCCTACTACTATCATTATAACGTTATACCAGATGTTTTCAACGTAAAGCATGTGTATATCTAACATTAAACATGGATAATTAACTCAAAATTTCATCTAATCATCAAGAACCCTAGAGTTTTTCTTAATCAAGGTTCTAATCTGTTTTTACCAAAATTTCCTTCTAATATATCATCAAAATTTCGTGGGTTATATTCCTCTACATGGCAAGGATTCCAGAATTTCATATAAATCATTTCTACATGCATTTTCCTAACACAAATTGGGTGTTCTTCCATATTTATCATCTCTAATCAATCCTAAACCAACATGAAGATTGCATTAATGAAAATACGCAAGTTAAACACTTTCCTAGGATTTTTGGTATTCTGATTCACGGCTGATTTTGGTATGGCTGCGTTCCTCGTCTCGCGATCTACGCGGTGGTGGTGGCGGCGGTGCAAACCGGTGACTTTTTGGTCTTGAATTGCCTTGGAGCTCTCTCCTCTCTTCTCCAATGGTCGTCACTTGATTTCTGGATATTCTAACCCTAAAAGCTAACCTAAATGGCTGATATAAGTTGCTGAATTTCGTGGGTTTAATTACCCAATTATGTAAAATGACTAAAATTCCCCCCGGGGTACTAATTAGGCCTAAAAATGCCCCGAGACCCAAACTACACCCCTGGGTACACTTTTCTGACTATCTCGACCCTACCAGACGCGTTGGCGCACTCAAAATGACCATACGGGCAACTTATAAAATATTTACTTTTTATTTAACAAAATTAGTCCCGACGTGACACGAGCACGTTCCGACTTAAATTTCCGAAATCGTCATTTAATTCACTCATGACATTCAATATAACCAATATAATATATTACTTTGCTCATTAGTAATATTCAACCAATTTTCCCATAATTACTAACTCTCGTCACATTAATAATTATAACATAATTAATTTCCGAATTTTTATTAAATAAATCATTCACGTTAAATTTAATAAATCCCCAATTAATATAGTATAAAAATACGGGGTATTACATACTTCCCCCCTAATAACGGAATTTCGTCCCGAAATTCGGAAAATAAGGCATACCTGGTAAAAATAACTCTGGATATCTCTCGCGCATATCTGCCTCACGCTCCCAAGTGGGTTCCTCCACATTATGATGCTCCCACTGGACTCGCACAAGTGTAACTATTTTCGACCTTAATCTCCTCTCACTATAGTCTAGAATAGCCACTGGTCTCTCCTCGTAAGAGCTATCAAACTGTAAGTCGATCTCATCTATCGCAATGTGAGTATAGGCCATATCATCCCGAAGATATCGTCTCAACGACGAGATGTGGAATACATCGTGGATGCGATGTAAATGTTCTGGCAATCCCAACCTGTATACAACCGGCCCAATTCTCTCGATGATGGGAAATGGTCTCACGTACCTCGGAGCCAATTTTCCCTTCTTCCCGAATCTCATCACCCCCTTCATAGGAGATACACGCAATAACACTTGGTCTCCCACATTAAACTCCCGAAAGAACCGTTTCGCATCGGCGTAGCTCTTCTGCCTGTCCTGGGCTACCCGAATATGACTCCTGATCGTCTCAATCCTCGCGGAGGTCTCCTGAATCACTTCTGGTCCTAGCAACTTGTTGTCCCCCACCTCGAGCCAACAAGTTGGAGAACGAAAAGGCCTGCCATACAAAGCCTCAAATGGAGCCATACCAATCGTAAACTGATAAGAGTTATTATAAGCGAACTCTACCAGTGGAAGGTGTGGCTCCCAACCGCCTCCAAAATTGAGAACACACATGCGTAGCATATCCTCTAACATCTGATTAGTACGCTCTGTCTGTCCGTCTGTCTGTGGGTGATAAGCTGAACTCAACCTCAATTCAGTACCCATAGCCTCCTGAAAGCTTTCCCAAAAACATGACACGAAAATCTTGTCCCTATCTGACATAATATTCAGGGGTACCCCGTGTAATTTGACAATCTCCGCGATGAACAACTGAGCATACTGACCCGTGGTATAATCTGTCCGCACCGGCAGAAAATGAGCCACCTTGATCAAACGGTCTACAATCACCCAAATAGAATCGTGGCCCCGCTGTGATGTAGGCAACCCTTTAATAAAATCCATGGAAATACTCTCCCACTTCCACGCGGGTACTTCCAATGGCTGAAGCAATCCTGACGGTTTCTGATGGTCCACCTTTACCAGCTGGCAGGTAGAACACTTGGATACGAACTCGGCGATGTCCTTCTTCATCTCACTCCACCAGTATTGTCGCCTCATATCCTGGTACATCTTATCGCCTCCCGGATGTACTGCAAATCAGGACCCATGAGAATGAGTCATCACTGCATGACGTAATTCTGCTCCTTCTGGAACCACCAATCTCCCATTAAACCTCAAACCTCCATCAGAACTAACAGAATAGGACTCAGTACCCTCGGCTAGAAGTCGCACAATCTGCTCCTGGAAAAACGGGTCTGTAGTCTGTGCCTGTATCACCCTCGTAACAATCTCGGGTGTGACTGACATCACGAATATGAAAGATCGTGCCACTGCGTCCTGGTGACCCAATTCCTTCCACTTTGCTTTCCAGACGTCCGTTACATCGTCTACCGGTCTACGGCTCAATGCATCAGCAACTACGTTGGCCTTCCCCGGATGATACTGTATATCGAACTGGTAGTCCTTCACAAACTCTAGCCATCTGCGCTGACGCATATTCAGCTCTCGCTGAGTGAACAGGTACTGCAGTGACTTATGGTCTGTGAACAAACGGAATTTCTCCCCCAATAAATAGTGCCTCCATATCCTCAATGCAAAGACGACCGCTGCCAACTCCAGGTCGTGGGTGGGCTAATTCTTCTCATGCGGCTTAAGCTTGTGGGAAGCAAAAGCTATAGCCTTCTCCTACTGCTGGAGTACACCTCTAAGCCCCCGTAAAGACGCATCGGTGTAAACCAGGTACTCTACACCCGACTTCGGTAACGCAAGGACTGGCGCTGAAGTAAGCTTGTCTTTCAGCTCATCGAAAGCCAATTGATAAGCGTCATCCCAAACATATGGTACTCCCTTGCGAGTCAGATTCGTCAATGGACCCGGTATTTTGGAGAATCCCCGAATGAATCTCCTGTAGTAACCAGCTAACCCCAAGAAACTACGCACTTCCGTCGGTGTCATGGGCTGTCCCCACTCCCTCACCGCTGACACTTTGCTCGGGTCAACTGCAATCCCCTGCTCAGAAACAACATGGCCCAAGAACTGTACTTCTCGCAACCAGAATCCACACTTCTCGTACTTAGCATACAACTGATGCTCTCGTAGAGTCTGAAGAACCTGCCTCAAGTGTTCGGCATGCTCCTCCTCGGAGTGTGAATATATCAAGATGTCATCTATGAAGATGATGACAAACTGATCCAAGAACTCTCTGAATACTCGATTCATCAAGTCCATGAAAACGGCTGGAGCATTTATGAGTCCGAACGGCATCACCCGGAACTCATAGGAACCATATCTCGACAAAAGGCAGTCTTTGAAACATCTTTCTCTCTAATACGTAACTGATGGTACCCCGACCTCAGATCTATCTTCGAAAAGAAAGTTTCTCCCCTCAACTGGTCGAACAAATCATCGATTCGAGGCAACGGATACTTATTCCGTATCGTTACCTTGTTCAGCTCCCGGTAGTCCACACACAATCTCAGTGAACCATCTCTCTTCTTCACAAACAAGACTGGAGCTCCCCAAGGTGAGGTACTCCTACGAATGAAGCCCTGACCTAACAGCTGCTCTATCTGATCTCGTAGCTCTCGCATCTCTTCCGGAGCCATACGGTACGGTGCGCGTGCTATAGGTCTCGTATCTGGCAATAAATCTATAACAAAGTCTATCTCACGACTGGGTGGTAGTCCTGGTATCTCCTGAAACACATCGGAATACTCCCTGACAACAGGGATCGAATCTAAGGGAATCACAACCTCCTTAGAGGTATCCTCCTCTATGTAATACAAATGAGCGGTCGAACCTCCCTCTGGGCGAGGCATCGCCACTACAAACATCTCTTTCCCCGGAATGGCAAAAACAATGCTCCCACCGAAGCAATCAATCATGGCTCTATAAGATGCGAGCCAATCCATACCAATAATCACATCATGCTCGTGCATGTCTAAGACTAACATGTCTGCAGGTAATACCAAGCTACCAATCTCTACCCCCACTCCCCGGCATATAAAGAAAATAAGTGACCCACTCCCCAGTGGTGAGTCGACACACGTCACGGTGCTCTCTGCTGTGGCTAACAACCCTAAGGACTTCGCAAAATGCGTAGCTATAAAACAATGCGTTGCCCCCGTATCAAACAAAACCCGACCCATAGTACCATGGATAGGAAACATACCCTCAATCACGGGTGGTGCCTGTGGAGCTGCTGCCTGGTGGACGTTATAGACACGTCCATACTGTAATTGCCCCTGTCGTACTGGAGCCGCTGGAATGGCTGGTAGGGCTGGCACCTGGGCTGGAGCTGGGAGGGCAGGTGGGAAAAGTGGTCTCTGCGGCTCATTTCGGGCTCCCTGCTGCTGTGGGGCCCTATCGCCCTCTGGGCAATCCTGGCGCCTATGGCCATGTTTACCGCACCCAAAGCATCGTCCTTTGAAGTTACCTCCCCTCTAACCCTGCTATCCACGGCCCTTCTGGCCGTTACCTCCACGCCACTGGCCCTGTTGGCCCTGATGTGCACGCTGTTGGCCTTGCTGGCCCTGCTGTTGTCCCTGTGGTCGGTGTTGGCCCTGCTGGCCCTGCTGATTAGGCTGGCCCTGATGGCCCTGCCTGAAACCCCCGAATCCCTGCCTAGAATCACCTGAACGGAATCGCTTAGCAGGGTCCCCCTGATGGGAACTCTGCTCGTGCTGACGAGTCTGTCCATGAGATGGTGCCCCACTGGCACTATTACCCCCGGTCCTGCCATGCTGGTTGGACTCCCCTGCTCTCTTGCTTCCCTGCAGATGGAAGCGGTGATCCTGGCAATGTAGTAACGCTGCATTGAGTACATTAGTGAAAGTACTCAGGGATAGATTTCCAATAAGGTGCTGACAGATCCTCGAAGCTAACCCGTCGACAAACAGCAAAATCTTCTTGGTCTCAGTAGGTGCCTCATCTGGCACAATTGTGAGAAGTCTCGTGAACTCCTCCTCATACTCAGCTACAGTAAGGTTCTCCTACTTCAGATTTAGTAATTTCTGCCTCATCTCAGTCTGCACTGCGGGTGGAAAATACTTGTGGTCAAACCGCTCCCAGAACAATTGAATAGGGATCGTGTCCCTCTCCTCCAAAGTAGTAGTGGACTCCCACCACTGTAAGGTGGCTCCCACCAGCTTAAAGGAAGCCAATAACTTCTTTTGCACGTCAGTTCTCTCATACATACGGAGATGCCGCTGGATGTCCTTCTTCCATTGGCTAACTGTAATAATATCGGAGCTACCCGAAAACTCAGGGGGATGCCCTTTCTGAAAAGCATCCCGAACCCGCTCCCATGCCGATGGAAGCTTTGCTAGTACTGGCGCCACTACCTGAACCTGGGGTGGAGTCTGCTAAATCACCGCTATTGCGGCATTCACCGCCTGAGCAACAATGGCTGCTACTTCGTTTGCATTCATTGTGCCTGGTGCCGGAGCTGCTGGCTGCTCGGCTTGGGCACGCCTATCTTTCGGAGCACGTCTCGGAGGCATCTGAAACGTGAACAAGTTTATTAGTCTACAGTTATCATCAAATCTCAAATAGCTGAAGACTTTAACGTAAAAGCAGGAATACAACAATCCTAAAAATAGGGCTCTATAGCAATAACATTAGGCTGAAAGCGAAATAAGCCGTACAGATCCTATGGACACTAGAACCTGATGCTCTGATACCACCTGTGACACCCCGCCTAATTAAATACCGGGCGATCACTCCTTTATTATATTAAATCAAGGTAAACAGTTGGTTCATTCTCAGCATCACTGTCGATAAAAATAATTTTTCCAATTTAACGCCCTAAATAATTAAGCTAAGTGTCAAAACCATTTTCATACATACATTCCAAATTTTAATTAAAGAAAAAGATTTATTTATTTAAAAACAACATTTCTACAATTAAGAATCACACCACAATAAACCAGATAATATTATACATTCGTCAATCGAATGTCAACATATGAAAATTAAAGTCACAAATCCAAACTGAATAAATCCCATGGAACAAAGCTGGAAATAACTGAAATATAAATGTCCCAACAACAATGAAGTAATGGAAAGGGCCACACATGCCCAATAAATGAGAATGCTAGAAGTGTAGTCAATAAAGGAAGCCGTCTACGCAAGTGACCTGCAACTCCCACCTAAACTGCAGCACGTTCCTCTCAAGGGATCCTAAGCAAGACGCCCATGTGGCTGGGCACCTGAAATATATACATATATATACAAGAGAGAGAGAGAAAAAGAAACAGGTCAGAGCCCGAAAGTGTATTTGATTTAAAATACGTTTAGCAAGTATTTAAATTGATACAGGCCAATGCAACAACATATTAGTACGTCCCTCTCTTGAGAAATACTCACCTCTCTTCTAATGTGCACACCTATCGCACTAACCTTTCAAACAATTTATCTCATCATTTTATCATACTAACCTTCCCAATAATTTATCTCATCATTTTACTTACTCATAAGATTTCAAACCGAACAATATTTTTGTTTAAAAAGAATACTTCCAATTAGTAGCACAACTCTTGTTTTAGCTTTTATTCAATTATAAAGTTTCCCAGTGTCATATTATACTCTCACAAAACAAGTACTTACTATATGTGTCATCAACCATGTCCTACTTACCAAATTACAGTAGGCAGTTTCAAATTTCCAAATCTCATATATATATATATATATACTACTAGTATAATATATATAAATAACAGCACCCCGAATAAAACTATGGTGCGTGCATACTCTACTATCCAGAACCCCATATCACTCATATTAAGGGGAATACAATCGGAATCACACTCGAATTGTATTAACATAAATACACAAACAATATTGAGGCGAAGCATAGATTCCAAGTCTCTAAGAGGATGGCACATGCCTGCGTCTCTTAGGACCGTCTGAACTATCACATCAGTAGCCTGTACCAAGGATATCTATCTTCTAGGGTACAAGTCAATATCCCCCATAAAGGTCCCATCGAGATAAGACTTGTCCCATCGCGGTAACCTCAGGGATAGCAAGTAGCGTGGGCATGATTTTTCACAAGTATATAATATATGTACACACAATCATATAAATATACCACTTTATCATATTAATATAGGTTCTTCTCGTCACCCATAATTATACCATTTATTCTACATTTCACATTATTAGTATTACGTATAAGGTTTCATCTCTAACCTTAACTCGAAGGGTTTTCTCCCTTAATACGTGACATTCGTTGACTCTATCCTTCCAAGTAGGAAAATTCAGTAGGTATACCTCTATTCACTATCGTAGCTATTCGCCGCATTCTCTCACTTGAAATACGTAATTTCATAGTTCATTATATAATTATCCCAAAAACAAGATTCTCATCTTATAATCATGTTCTCAACACTTATTCAAATGTCCTATTGGTCTTTCCTATCTCCCAAAACATTTCATTAAGGATACCCAAGAATTATTTCACGATAAATTCAATTCGACTAAGTAAATAAGGGAAATAAGAGTCTGCCAGGAGGGGTCGATCGATCGAGGTCTGGGGCTCGATCGATCGATCAAGCAGGTCTGCGAAAATTCTGCAGAAATGCAGTTACGGGTTCTACCAAATTTCATCATCCAAAACCATGTTTTTCCATTCTAAACGTCCCAAAAATCCTACTACTATCATTATAACGTTATACCAGATGTTTTCAACGTAAAGCATGTGTATATCTAACATTAAACATGGATAATTAACTCAAAATTTCATCTAATCATCAAGAACCCTAGAGTTTTTCTTAATCAAGGTTCTAATCTGTTTTTACCAAAATTTCCTTCTAATATATCATCAAAATTTCATGGGTTATATTCCTCTACATGGCAAGGATTCCAGAATTTCATATAAATCATTTCTACATGCATTTTCTTAACACAAATTGGGTGTTCTTCCATATTTATCATCTCTAATCAATCCTAAACCAACATGAAGATTGCATTAACGAAAATACGCAAGTTAAACACTTTCCTAGGATTTTTGGTATTCTGATTCACGGCTGATTTTGGTATGGCTGCATTCCTCGTCTCGCGATCTACGCGATGGTGGTGGCGGCGGTGCAAACCGGTGACTTTTTGGTCTTGAATTGCCTTGGAGCTCTCTCCTCTCTTCTCCAATGGCCGTCACTTGATTTCTGGATATTCTAACCCTAAAATCTAACCTAAATGGCTGATATAGGTTGCTGAATTTCGTGGGTTTAATTACCCAATTATGTAAAATGACTAAAATGCCCTCCCGGGGTACTAATTAGGCCTAAAAATGCCCCGAGACCCAAACTACACTCCCGGGTACACTTTTCTGACTATCTCGACCCTACCGGACGCGTTGGCGCACTCAAAACGACCATACAGGCAACTTATAAAATATTCACTTTTTATTTAACAAAATTAGTCCCGACGTGACACGAGCACGTTCCGACTTAAATTTCCAAAATCGTCATTTAATTCACTCATGACATTCAATATAACCAATATAATATATTACTTTGCTCATTAGTAATATTCAATCAATTTTCCCATAATTACTAACTCTCGTCACATTAATAATTATAACATAATTAATTTCCGGATTTTTATTAAATAAATCATTCACGTTAAATTTAATAAATCCCCAATTAATATAGTATAAAAATACGGGGTATTACACTTGTGAGGTTCCTAGCAAAGCCCAGCCTCGCGATGACAGCCTTGTGGGTTGGAATATTCATAACATAACCAACCCGAAGGTTCCACTCGTCTGCCCCGACCCACAAACATCAATGTTGGTGTTGGAAAATGGGAAAGCATACTTTTCCACTTGCATGTGTAAAATGCAATTATCAAGAACAATTGGAGTATCAGTGGACTCGACAAAACTAAGAAGTGTCTTCATCTTCTCAACAAACTCAACCTCAAAGAGTTTGAGTGAGGGCATAAAAGTGTCATTCTCACAAAAAAAGGACGATACGATAGACGGATAAATCCATCTTCGAACGGCTCTCTAGGTGTTACCTTTGAATCCTAGATAGGACAACAACCCCACTAAAAGAGGGGCTAGCACCACCAGACCCAACAGTGATGGTGGTAATAGAGGTGGCCATAGAAGAAGTCATGGTAGTGGTGCCCGTGGTCATAGTGGTGGTAGCAGTCACTTAAATGAGCAAAGAACACACCAAAAGTTCACAAACAGAGGTGGACATAGAAGAAGAAGAAGAAGAAGAAGAAGAAGAAGAAGAAGAAGAAGAAGAAACGACCACGGAGTTTCTCGTAATGAAAGGGAGGAAAACGACGGTAAGAAATGGAGAAAGTTTGAAATTTTTTGAAATCACTTTTTCCCTCTCTAATAGAAAAAAATAAAGGTAAAACAAATGAAATGAAAAGGGAAGGGTATTTATAAGACGAGTAATGGTAGTTTAGACAAGACAAGACAATGATTGCCTAAATCATAATGAGGACTTCTCGAGGAGACACGTGTATCCTCGAGACACTAAAAGGTGCCATAAGTACCGTTGTCATGTCAGAAGCATTAAATGCCCAATAAAAGTAACGATTTATTTAAAGACACCCCTCGAATTACCCAAAAGTAATGATTTATTTCATGCAAAACTCGTCATTTCTAACCAACATAAACACTTTTGCACAATGGGGGATAATATAGAGGGTCACTCATTCAACTGCCCACAAATAAGCCTAATAGGTCGAGGGGTGCCACACGAGTGGGTGCAAGATCAAAAATAATTAGTACCAGCCCACAAATAAGCCTAATAGGTCGAGGGGGGTAATATGCAATCAGGCCCCAAGGCAAAGAAAGCAATATTGGCCAAATGGTCCAAATAGGATGAGTGGCTTCCACATGAGTGGGGCCAAAGGACAAATGAATAAAAGTCAGCCAAAAATCCAAACAGTTAAAATAGGTTGAGTAGGTGCCACACGAGTGGTCCCAAAGAACAAATTAACAAGACAGCCAATTAATTTAAACATGCGAGATGGTGGGTGCTACATGAGTGCCCCCAAGAGAAAATAAACAACAATAAACCAAAATAGATCACAAAGAGCAAGAGGGTGCCACACGAGTGGACCCAAGACCAAAGAGGGGATGCTTGACCAAGAAATCCCCAAAGCTGGCGAGAGGATATATAATGAGCAACCCCAAGGTAGGAAGGAAAAGAAGTACACGAGCAGACCCCAGATAATGAGGAGATTCTATGTGAAAAGTCAAATGATTGTAAATGTATATACATTGGAATATTTACAAAATTGTTACTTTCTTTACATAAGTAGCCTTGGTCGAGCAAGCATGGCGTGAGCGAGCCCAACCACTTATGTACCTTAGGAAAGAGAAAATACTAATAGGAGGGGCCTAAGACGTCACTCACACACTTACACAGTCCACACTTGGTCAAACATGCGAGTAGCCAAGGTTCTGCTCACACCGTGTTTTTAAACTTATTATTGGCAAGTGGCCCTCAAGTCCACTCGCAAGTTTTCAAAAATTGCTAACCAAGTTACCATTTGAAAATATATATTTATCAAATCATACTTTTTGCCACTATGCCTGACATATTTCCTTTTTGACTTTGGGTTGTGCCAGATATCTTCTGTCAGAGTGGATAAACGATAGACAGTGAAATGGGATAAAAAGTACAGTTTGTCTCAAAGGAAAATCCTCATGGCGCGCACATGCCGAATCAGCCCTAGTATTCTCCTATAAATAGAGCCCTTGGGTAAGGTCAAATCACAACAACACAATTTAGCACTATCATTCTGCTAAAATATCACCAGAAAGTATTCCTCCTCTACTCTCTCCTTGCTACTTGAAGTGCTTGTCTCTCCACTCTCAAAGAATTATCACTTTTAAGTGATCCCTTTCTCTGTTATTATTATTGAAAAGTTATTGATAATAATTGTATCCTTATATAGCAATCATAGAACCACCATTTTTTACAAAAAATAGTTAGTTTTTATCTTCTTACTGCTCTTGAGACCTTGGACACCTTGAAGGCAACTTTCATTGGAATGGGTCACGCCTCACCAGATCCAGATCTTCATAGACCCCAGTACAACCACCCTCTTACAACATTGCATATAACCCTACAGGTAGAACCCTATTTTTTCTCTTTTAAGGAAAATAAATTGGTGACTCAGAACACAACACACATATTAACGGGTACACTAGAAGTCCTAGTCAATGGACACTCCTGGTAACTAATGAAAAAATAACGCGTTCCATGCATATGCGGTGAAAACCTTTTGTGGATGCCTTTGTGTTGGTGATGAGTCAGAGTTCTCACACCAATGTCGATCCCCTAAATACCACATATGGATATAGTCCCCAATAATCATGGGAAGCCCAATAAGGATGTGCGCTTGCACCAACTCATCTCTATTTAAGTATTATCTTCCAACACTTAGTTGAGAAATTAATGATTGAATATATCTTTTCAATAATAAATAAAGGAATGAACACTATTAAGAGTAGTGATTCTCTTAGAGTAAAGAGATACGCACCTTAATATCTAGGAGAGAGCAGGGAAATAATATAGGTGTGGGGGTTTATGCAACATAAAAATGATTGCTATGTCATTCTCAAAGTTGTTCATCTAGTGTTCTATTTATAATAAATACGAGATACTTTCACACCCTAAAACATTCATTCGTGACAAATATTCAAAAGCATTTTTGTCCTTATTACTGTTTGTCACTGTCTACCATGATCCATTTTTTGTGGTGTGACACATGGTGTAAAAGTGGATAAAAAGTTGATTTTTTAGACCATGATGGCAAAAAGTGCCATTTTGTCAATTATCAAAGTTGTTTGTTTTATAAGTTTGAAAACTTGTGAGTGACCTTGAGGTTCACTCACCAATTGTAGTGTTAAAATGTCAAGTGACTATTCATTGTTTTACATGTAAAATGTGTGTAATATATGAGTGAGTGTAGACGATCTTTTGGGTCCCTTTTCTCATTTTCTCTCTTTCTTAAGACATTAAAGTGGTTAAGCCTTAGATTTCTTTATAAGACTTACCTCCTAGCCTCCAAACCAAAACTCTCAAGAGGTCCCAACCGACCATATTCTCGAGCCCTACTTGCTTGGCCAAGGCTTATTGCTAAGTATACTTGTCAAAGACAACAAAATCAGGTGTTAGTGAAAGAAGTGCTCGTCCACTTGTTTCGGTATTGCTTGAGTGATAATTCGTTACTTATTTCCTTACGTACCCAAGGGGTTGATCGTGTGTTTCCTACCACATGAGAGTTCTGTGACTTGAGGTTGCTCGCATATCCTCCTTGCTAGCACTGCTCGCATAGTTTCTCGAAAGTAGAGGGTTGGTTGTCCACTTGTTCCTCCTCTGAGGATACACACTTTTCCCCTTATGGCTTGAAGGTTGCTCGTGTAACCTCCTTACTTGGGCATTGTTCTCATAACCCACTAATAACTGAGGGGTTATTTGTGTACCTCTCTACAAAGATCAATACATTGCACATAGACCTACAGGGATAACCTTATTTTTGTCTCTTTAAAGGAAAATAGGTTGTTAATTCTGAACAGAACACACACATTTATGAGTACACTGGAAGTCCTAATTGATGGACATACCTGAGAACTAAAGTAAAATGCCCGTGTTTTACGCACATCGAGCCACATTTGATGGACATACCAAAGGATCGATGAACGCTTTCGAGCCACATTTGACCCAAAGTCAACTCCTGGACCCACGAGCAGATCAAAAGACTTTCGAAGGTCTCTGAATTATCTTTCCAATGGTTTGCCCCGTGCGCTATTCGCATCAACGATTTACGCTCTACGACCGATTTTCCAAAGGAACCAGAAAGAGACTGCCAAACGACAGGTTCCAAACCCCGCCTATCGGCAGTGTGTTGAAACACACCTATCGATTGGCAGGACCAGGGCTATGCTGATCAGCAATTCCCTGGGCCTATAAAAAGGAGGGCCTAACCTCATTCTAGAAAAATAAAGATCTGAAATCCATCACCCTCAGCAAGCTCAGAAAACCCCTCTCAAAGTCAGCGTGATTTTCACATCCAAATCCCTTTCTAACCTTCACCTTTCATCACCTTTTTCATGAAACTTGGTGAATTAAGTACCCTCCATCATCATCCAACTGCAAGGGCTTCTCTCCAACATCCAAGATCAAGCTCAAGATCTTCAAGAAGGTCCAACTTTCTCCACTCTATCCTTAAATTATCTTAAATTCTCATTAATTTGTTTTGTTACTTAGTATTTTTATTCTCTCATCTCACATATCCTAATATACTTCTTGTCTAGTATTATTTCACATCTCTTATTTTCATATAAATAAAACCATAAAAAATAAGAAAAAGAGGATTTGCTCATAAATTCCAAACGGGAATTCTCACACTTTTCTCACACTTTTTTCACAACTAAAACACTTTTTTACACACACACACACATATAAGAGAAGTACCCGGTTGGGTTTATGGGATAAATCTCACCCCTCAATTTTCATACGAACTACGTGGACTTTGATGCCTCTATAGGCTACGTAGGCATCTCGAGGTAAAACCCGAGACTCGAGTCCTTTTCCTACTTTTCTCTTATTTTTTCTATATCCTTTAAAACTTAACTCTCTTAAACTCTCTCTATATATACTTGTTCTTGATAGCGTATTATCCCGAATGCGTTATCATTCCCTTATAATGATCGACACTAGTATAATCGCATAAATTCTATTTTCTAATATTACTTTTAGGAACATTCCTACGGATGACTCGCTTTATCTCTTCCATGATACAAGTTTATGATTCCTATCTCCTCTACATATACACATGCACACATATCACGGGGAAATAAAGGAAAATAGCAATAATCCATGAGAGACCGTAAGGGAGGAATGGGTGATTAACACCTTCCCATTTCGTAACTTAGCCTCCGGACCCTTTTTGAATCATTTTGGTTTCGTATGTATCAGTATGTCTTTGGATACCGTCCTTCGGCATGGCTCCCTTTTTTCTTTTGTCTATTTTGAGTAAAATAGACTGGCGACTCTATCTTTCTACATTTTCACCTTACCACCAACGCCGACCGAAGCACTCCCGAGAGGGATGCGCGGGACCAAGATCCTCGCGAGACAAAGGGGAGACTTCCCCTCTTATTCACCTCTCCCGCCGTGAGGATCGGAAGGGGATGGCCACAGTGGCGACTCTGTTAGGGATGCTACATTTTGAGGGCTAGACTCTATTTACATGGGTGTTTTATTTTCTTATATATCCCCCTATTTGCATGTTCCCCTTTACTATTCATGTGTACCTCAGGCTTATGCTTCTATTCACACACTTGTAGAAAATTCTCCATGTGCACTTCACACCACGTTCACCTAGGATCACATATATCCCCATGTTGCACGCATCCCCCCATACTTGGTATACCATTGGTACTCATACTTTGCTCCCTGTTGGGCATGATCAAGAAAGGTACTCTCATAAGATACTAATAAGAGAATCATGCATGATTCACACGATATCACCAAAGAGCATTGGGATTGACCAAATTTTTTCCAGTAACTGGAGGTTCACTTCGTGATGGGCGCTGGTCCGGCATGGCGCAGTTAGCCTAAGAGATATGACTCTCACCTTCCATTGGCCAAGTACCTTCGACGTATATCGAATGCTTCCACCGTATCATACCGATTGACCGAAGTCATGACGGTAGGTATATCGCAGGGAACTCGTTCACGTACACCGAGTATATCGAATTCTCTCTCACACGTACCGTCCCCATGAGGTATATAGTCAGGCAATTCATGTAAAGTCATGTATATCAAATGGCTTGTCCACACGTACCGATTACCCTCAAAAGTAAGACGTCTATTGTGGAAGCAACGCCAAAGGGGGGGAACCCTTTTCGATTCACCCAACCAAGCTGCATACCCGCATATAGGTGTCAAGCCTAGGACACACATGTTAGATTGTCAGTTTCAACCCGAAATTCTACCGAAATTTTGAGTTGACCTGCCGCCTAAATTATTGTGCATTTTTAAAATGGGACCCTACCCGTGAGCCTAGTTACAAGTCCAGCCATAGCTTTGCATATGTTACAAACCCAACTTTTCCAATCTCGGGTCTCGTCTGGCATTTCATTTTGCATTTAGGAGAATTTAATACGAGTGAGAACATAATAATAATAATAATAATAATAATAATAATAATAATAATAATAATAATAATAATAATAATAATAATAATAATAATAATAATAATCATGCTGAGACCCGTTTCCAAAAATATTTCTCCCTTCTTCATAAAAAATCTAAACATATTTCTCTTTTCTTTATCAAAAATCCAAAAATATTTTGTCTTTCAATCTAAAAAAATGTTAAAAATATTTTCCTTCTTTCTTTTCAAAAAATAAATCCTATTTTAAGCCTTCTCAAGTCGATCGCACACCCTTGGCCTGGCTCCTTATTGGCTTCGGTCTTCAGTCAAATCACCCCGGAGCTCCATCCATTCCCCTGCTACTTCTTCTGAGTCCGTTATCCATCTGCTTTCCATGGAGAACACAGATCAAGTGCCAGTTGCACAGCCAGATCTGACGGTAGTTTTAGCTCAGCTCGTGTCCAAGATTGACAACCTTCAGACTAAGGTCCGAGAGATGCAACGAAACCAAGTTCCTATTCCTAAAGATCCTGAGGCCTTATTACCTAGCGCTATGGGTCCACTCGATCCTATCTGGGTTCCCAAAGAATATCATCACGCTCCACATGCCCCTCCTATTAATGGGTCGCCGCCTGCACAGCTTCCGATGCCAAACTTTGCCCAACCTGGGGCTAACTTGACTATGATCATCGATCCAAAAGAGGAAGAGTTGAACAAGGTCAAAGAAGATCTCAAGATGCTAACTAAGAAGTTCGACCAAGTCAAAATCTCTGGAAATTACATGGACTAGACCCACATGTCTCTTTATCCAAAGGCGAGTTTACCCGAGAAGTTTAAGATGCTGAATATCGATAAATTTGGAGGAAGTGGACCACCGATTGTTCATCTTCGTAGTTATCACCGTTCCACGACTCTCCTAGGGGCTTCTGAAGAAGTGATGGCCCAATTATTTCAGGAAACTTTAAAGGATCGCACTTTCCGATGGTTTTTATCTCTCGAGGAGTCCAGAATCCATATCTGGGAGGACGTAGTCCGTGAATTCATATTGCAGTTCAAATATAACGAAGAGCTTGAGGTCACCCGCCGTGATTTAGAGCTGCTCAAATAGAACTCTGGGGAATCAGTCAGTAACTTCATAGCCCGATGGAGGGAAAAGGCAGCCACTATGACCAATCGGCCATCCGAGGAAGAACAAGTCAACATAGTGAAGAAGAACTTTTTACCCCATGTTCGAGCAACCATGGGAGGACATACTATCCCCACTTCTGAGCTCTCAGAGAAGCAGGAGTAGAAATCGAGGAAGGTCTTACTAAAACAGAGGTTGAACTAAAGAAAGTGTCCGGACAGTTCACTCCCAGAAAATATGATAAACATGCCAAGGCTGCAGTTTCAACCATCAATAATATCTCTCAACCAACCAATTCGTGGCCACCAGAAAGCCGCCCTGTCCCAGTTAAAAAGGAATACACCAAGATACATGCTCCCCTCTCCAAAGTTTATCAAGCCCTGTTAAGCTAAAACCTCATCAAACCCTTGGATCCCCGTCCATTGCCCAGTCCACTTCCAAGAAACTATAAGGCAGATGCCCATTACGCCTTTAACCAAACCGCTGGTCATACCACCGACCAATGCTTTCACCTTCGAAACATAATCCAAGGTATAATTGATCGGTGTACCGTTGCCCCACCAGCCAATCCTAATCCAAACACTACTCACAACCCACTCCCAAATCATACCAATGCTATCTTCCTTAAAATGAACCCAGAATTTGATCCCTCAACTCAAATCACACCCATACACTCTCCCAAACCTCTCCAAACATATGATCAGGCACTGTAACTCCTTACCAGAGCATGCATCACTATCCATACCCGTTCTGAAAATGAAGTTATGGAATTATCAACAGTGTTAAACCAACTCCTAGAGTTCGGACTGAAATTTCCCTTACAGATGATCATTGATTGCCAGAGGTTCAACATGTTGTTCTTGGAAGCACGGAAATGGGCCCGAAAGTCAGACAGTTGGGTGGTACCAACCGATGAAGTCAGTCTGGATGATGTCATCCAGATCATAGGAGAATTATTCAGGCAAACAAATGACATTTATAGTGTGATCGAGTTACTTGATACTCTAAAATTACAAGGGCGCCTGGTCCCTTCACCCTTACATATCCTCACAGAATGGGAAGACCTGTATGAAGAAGCCGTTGAAGTTATGGAATGCATTGACTTTACAGGGAAAGACAAAATTGTTTCCACCGGATGGAGGGAAGAATTCAAAGATTCAAATGAAGAATAAGTTTTTGAGAAAACTGGCCCGGTAGCCGACATGTGTGGGATGATATCATTTAAGGAGCTCCTCGGAGAAATAAACAAAGTGGCAGAACAACCCAAGATTGATGAAGAAACAGGGTTCATGTTCTTCCCTTCTTTAGTAAATCACATGACCAGATCAGGGAGGCATTACCAGATCCCAAGCTCACTACCAACCAATGATAAGGGGAAGGGCGTTGAAAACCTTCCTATGCCAAAAATGACCCTCGAGTAGAGCAAGTTCCACGATCAACTAAAGAAAACTCAAGCTAATATCACTCTGTGGGGGATTTTAATGTCTTCCCAGCTGCACATAAATGCTTTGATCAAGTTGCTCACTGAACCCACAGTTCCTCCTTCTACCACACCAGAAAAAGTGGTAAATTTAGTCAGATCCTTGACCTCCACCCGAATGCTATCCTTTTTTGAAGAAAAAATCCCCAAAATTGGGCCAAATCACAATCATAAACTCAACATCTCCGTCGAAGTTATGGGGAAAATAATACCACTCTCGCTTGTTGATAATGAATCCTCCTTGAATGTTTACCCATTAAGAACCTTCAAATGCTTAGGACTGAAGGAAAGTGATCTCGCTTCAACTTTCGCTGTTGTACGTGCCTACAATAATACCCGTCGGGAGGTGATGGGATCCATAAAACTTGTAATAGGGGTTGGCCCTATAAACTCTGTCATTGAATTCAAAGTTATTGACATCCCAGCCCGTTTCAACTTATTGCTCAGACAACCTTGGCTCCATAGTATCAAGGGTGTGTCTTCCTCACTCCATCAGAAATTAAAGTTCTTCACCGACGACGAGTCATTACCAATTTAGGCGACAAAGATAATGCCGAGGGTGCAAGTACCAGCAGTCCAATCCTTGAGATACACTATGGGTCAAATGATATGCTCCTATCAGGATTTCGAGTTGAACCACTTCTACTCTCGGCAGGGGACGATTTCAAAAAAAGAGTTTGTTCAGAATACGACCCTCATGGCAATGTCAATGTGATTCAAATGTTCAGAAACATGCACTTCATTCCCGGATTAGGGCTAAGGCAAAGACAGCAAGGGATACTTGAGCCCATTAAACTAAAGAAATCTTTCCCCCTTGTGGTTTGGGGTATCAACCATCAGAACAAGAGCTCAGAATGATCCGCCAGTCTCGACGAAAGAGAAGACTATACTGCATCCAGACTATCTCAGGTGACTCCTTGAATGGACGATTCATCAAAGAGGGTGAAGACTTCCCCTTTTGTGGCTTTTTGAAACCCTGGTATGACCATACAGACAAGAAGATGAAGCCTCGAATGGAGATCTTTTTCCAGGACAGCTACCCATGGGCTGAAAGTTCCTAACACCATGTACAACCGCTCATCAAAGATACCAAAGTGACTGAGGAAAGTGACTCCAAGGACTCTTTCAACTTGCAGACACTGGGGATGACACTCTACAAAGTTCATTTAAGCACTACATCACTGGATCCATACCACTTGATTAAAGTTGTTGATACACCTCTCCTTAACTGGAATACTGCGTCGGTTCTACCTATTGAAATCCCACCTAGCCCCAATGTTTACACCATTTCTTTTTCTTTTGCCTATCCTTGCTTAAATGTAATAGAGACCTCCTTTGATGAGGTTCTCAATGTTGTTTTTCCTATCAATGAAATAAATGAAGATTTTGAGTATCTTGTTATGCCTTATATTAATTGTTTAGATTCCAATCAAACTTTTGATGATGATGATTTTGCAAATGAATAATTCTTAACTGATCTAAATAAGGTTAATAACAAACAACATAACCGTGTTCAAGGTAATGAAGAAGAAACTGTTATTATTAACCTCGATTCTAGTAGCCAACTGTGCGATATTAGGATAGGGGCTACCCTTAACGAGCATGAGCGCATACAACTCGAAGAATTATTGAAGGAATTCATGGATGTCTTCGCATGGTCTTATGACGATATTGCCCAGCATTGATCCTGAAATTACTCAGCATGAGATCCCCACTCTTCCAGAATACAAGTCGGTTAAACAAAAGCTGAGAAAGCTCCGCACCGAATGGTCGCTCAAAGTCAAAAAATAGGTGGTCAAACAACTGAACGTGGGCTTCATTCGCGTGATCGAGTATCCCACATGGCTATCCAATATAGTGCCTGTGCCGAAATCAAGAGGGAAATTTTGGATGTGTGTAGACTACTGGGACTTGAACAAAGCCTCTCCAAAGTATGATTACCCGCTACCCAATATAGACATGATCATGGACAACACAGCCAGTCATGCTCTCAAGTCATTCGTCAATGGGTTTTTCGAATACAACCAAATCAAAATGCACCCAAATCATTAAGAAAAAACTGCGTTCATCACCCCATGGGTAACCTTCTTTTTTATTGTTATGCCATTTGGTCTCAAGAATGCTGGGGCTACCTACCAGAGGGCTGCCACAACCATCCTACACGATCTGATTCACAAAGAAGTCGAGGTCTATGTGGATGATATGATTATCAAATCCAAAACTAGAGAAAGTCTTGTTCTCGCTCTTCGAAAGTTCTTTGAATGACTACAACAGTATCAGATGAGACTCAATCCACATAAATATGTCTTCGACATTACAAGGGGAAAACTCTTAGGATTCATGGTTAGTGAAAAAGGGATAGAAGCAGATCCTGCCAAGCTAAAAGCCATACTTGAGATGCCACCTCCCCGAATGGAGAAAGAAGTCTGAGATTTCCTTGGGAAATTACAGTACATCAGTCGATTGTACATCAGTCGATTCATCAGCCAGCTCACCTCCATCTGTGAATCAATTTTCAAACTCCTTCGAAAGGATTCAACCAAAGTTTAGAATGAGGCCTGCCAAGAGGCTTTTGATAAAATCAAACAATACCTTACTCAACCTCCGGTACTCAAGCCACCACAACCTGTTCTCCCCTTGCTCCTATACCTAACCATAACCGACACTGCAGCTGAGGCTTTGCTAGCTCAATACCTTGAAGATTCCTGCAAAGAAAAATCCATTTATTACGCCAGTTGCAAACTGTCCAAGTAAGAAGTCAACTACACTGCTTTAGAAAAATCATGCTTTGCGCTTGTTTGGGTCACCCGAAAGTTGTGACATTACATGCTCGCCTTCCTCATTAAACTTGTATCCCGAATGGACCCCATCAAGTACCTACTTGAGAAACCTGCCTTATCTAGCCGAATGGCTCGATGATTTATGCTGTTAGCCGAGTTTGATATCGTGTACGTCACACAGAAATACATGAAAGGAAGAGCCATCTCTGACTACCTCACTAACTACCCCATGTAAGAGGCTGATGACTGGATCTCCGAATTCCCATATGAAAACATCTTCTACGCTACTCAAGATGACCTTCTACGGTAAATGTTCTTTGATAGCGCACCAAAAAAGGGATATGGCATTGCGATACATTTGATCGCCCCAGATGACTCCCACACTCCCATCGCCATGAAATTGGATTTTCCCTGCTCCAATAACATGAGTGAATACGAGGAGTGTATAGTAGGCCTCAAAGTTTATCTCAAGAAAGGTATTCAATGCCTAGATGTCTACGGGGATTCTGCCCTCATCATTGGTCAAGTGCTCAAAAAATGGAAAGTCAAGTACGAGAAACTCTAACCATTCCATGCCCACCTAGAAGGACTAGCCTACCAATTCCAAGACATCACCTTCCATTATCTTCCTCGAGCAAAAAATAAACTAGTCGATGCCCTTGCTACCCTAGCCTCCATGGTCGAAATGCCCGAAGTAATAACAATGGCCTCCTTCCTAGTTCAAAAGAAAGATAAACTAACCCACTGCTACCACATTGAGCTCATCACCAAAGAAGATTTCGAGATAGCCAATTGCTGGTATTATGATATTTGGCACCTTCTCAAGCATGGTAAGTATCCCGAGGGTTCCAACAAGAAGGACCGGGCCACCTTCCTAAGACTGGCCACCCAATACATCATATGTCACAAAGCATTATTCAAGAGAAACTTCGATGGAACCCATCTACACTGCATCTGAGGGGCTGATATTGAAGAGGTAATGCAGAGAATCCACAATGGGGAATGCGGACCCCACATGAACGGTCACATGCTTGCTAAGAATATAATACGACAAGGCTACTACTGGACTACCATGATCCAGGATTGCACCACCTATGTCCACAGATGCCTCAAATGTTAATAATTCTCCAACCTTCGACACCTGCCTCCGCGAGAATTATACAACATGACTCATCCTTGGCCGTTCTCCACCTGGGGCATCGAAATCATAGGGAAGGTTACACCCAAGGCTTCCAACGGACATGAATTCATCATGGTTTCCATTGATTACTTCACCAAATGGGTCGAAGATGAGTCATATGCAGTTCTGAACACTAAGAAAGTGTCCAAGTTCATCAAGAAAAACATCATCTGCCAATATGGGGTCACACACGAGCTAGTGTCAGATAACGGGTTGCATTTCGAGGTAGAAGTCATAGAGGTGGTCAACGAATATGAGATTCAGAGACACAAATCTTCTCCCTACCGACCTCAGACCAACGGTGCAGTCAAATTTGCCAACAAGAACCTCAAACCCATCATCAGTAAGATGACCGAGAGTTGTCGAGATTGGGCCGATCGAATCCCATACACCCTCTGGGGCTACCGAACCTTAATTCGAACCTCTACTGGGGCTACCGCTTACACTCTAGTCTACGGCATGGATGTAGTCCTACCCGTGGAGCTAGAAATACCCTCGTTATGCATCATGCTTGAAATTAAGGCCAGTGAGGAGGACTGGCATCAAAGCCGCCTCGACGAGCTGTCACTCTTAGACGAAAGGAGATTGAAGGCGTTGTATCACATATAAGGGTACCGTCGCCACATCACGCGTTCATTTAATAAGAGAGTCAAGGACCACGGTGTTCGAGAAGGGGATTTATCCCTCAAAGAAATAGTAGATCCCATCTGGGACCCAGAGGGAAATTTAAGCCCAATTAGAGCGGCCCATACATTTTCAAGAAGATCTTATCCGGCGGTGCCGCTATGCTCACCGACTTAGATGGAAAAAGATGGCTCGTCCAGTTAACCTGGACCGTATCAAGAAATTCTACCCCTAGTCTAAAATCTCGGTGCACTAGGACTCTTCTCATCTCCCTTCTATTTTAAAAAAATCTCTTCATTTCCCTCAACCCAGAACTACGTGGGCCTGATCTTATGCAAAAACCATTCTCAGAAAAAAAAATTAAGATCTTTCAAAATCGCCAGAGGTGCGTAGGCATCTCATACATCTCACATGAGTACGACCCTTTCTTTTTCACAAAAAACTATTATTTTCTTATCTACGAGAATGACAGTCCATTCTAATATATATTTGAACAAAAGGATTATGCATGCCTTAGCGATCGGTATAGATAATTCAAAATACAAAATTCATCAAAGGGCACAGCTGGATGATAAAAAACTTGTTTATTTCACTAATAAGAAACTACAGTGCAATTACATAAGAAAAGAAACGGATGACTCCCTTCCCCTACCTTCCTAAAAAGCCAAATAAATTCCCAAACTTATTTTTCGGTACAAAACAAACTTCCCCCAAGAGTCCTACCCACAGCTACCAGAGGATCCCGCTTCATCATCGTCATCTACATATTGGGGTCCCCAAGCTTCCCTTACCTGAATAGAGTGCCGCAGACGCTCCATGGACCTATGAGCTCAAACTAGCCTCGAAAAAACTACCACATCCCCCTCTATGGTATCAGATAAGACAAGTCACCTTTGTCCAGTCTCCACTACCAACATCTTTCTAACTACTCTTCTCCACAACCACTTCATATAATCCCCAAGGATGTGCCAAACTCTCCCGGAAGGCTGAGAGGGACAGGTCGACGAACGTCAACTCTACCACAAAGAGCCAAGCCACATGCGCAGACGCTCTGTAAAATCTTCTATCGAAAAGAAGTCTAGTGTCTGAGGTGGCACGGTCTGCTCCCAGCCAAATTAGCGTAGAAGCTGCCAAGGAAAATAAAAAGAGGTCTGTCTGAGACCAACCAGCCAGATATACGGGTATTCTCCTAGTTCCAGAATAGGCGGCAGCTGTCCCCACCAAGGTACTGACCACTACAAATTTAGAGCCCCATGCTCCACTAACCAGTTCTCCCAGCTCTCAATATCCAGACCAACACTGATGAAATGGCGCGAAAAGAAATTAGGTACATCCGACAAAGGGTATTCCGTAGGATTCACCAGGCGGAATCTTTCAGACAACCACATGAACACATCATAGGGCAACCCCTCAGAAAGTCAGAACGACCTTCTCGCCAAGCATTTAAGCCATTCAAAGTCTCCGCCAGTATCACTGCCGCAGGATTATGATGGTAGGACATCCATGAAGTAATAGCTGCCAGTTATGGGTCCACCAGCAGCTCCCCGGTCACCAGTAATAATTTTAAAACTAAGCCCAAAATGACAGCTCCGGTATATCCAGCATCACCAACCTCTTACAAATTCACAGACCTCAACACCGCCAGAAGACAAATCATTCCTTTAGTAACCAAGGATCTACCCGTCGAGGACGAGACATGAAGAAGCTCGGCCAACAACTCCCGGGGAGAATGGGAAAACTCAGACAAAGCCACAACAACGCCAAGATTTATCCCCATCATGTCAGAAAATTCCTCGTAGGTCGGAAAGACTTTTTCTAAGCCAAAGAGAAATACATGGTCTTTGGGGTACCAAAATTGTACCACCGCCATCAGCATATTCCACTCTATAGGTCGATTACACCATAAATAAACTCAACGCATGTTGTAAGCATCCCAGTCAACGTTATAGGAGCACATCGCCTCCAAAGTCTCGAGGTAGTTGGCAAACTCAACACTACCAGGGAGAGCCATCTCACAGAATAAGAAAGATAGAATCTAAAGGTTACCCCCTTTTATACTTGAAAACCCCCATAAAAGACATAACCTCTGCAGAAATTGAAAGAAATCCTGCCCCACAAGGTACCAATGGCTGAAGAGGGTGCCAATCAAAGATTTGAATTGATGGGACTGGACTTCCTGCCGATAAGCAGGACAAGGTGCTTGCCAATCAGCAACCCCCTACTTTTGAAAATTTTCCTTTTTCCTCTTTTGTCAAAATTCAAAAAACTCAATAAAAATAAATTGATATTCTCAAAAGAATTTCAAACATTCCCCTTTCCATATTTATATAAACTATCATTTTAAATAAAACTTTCCTTCAAATCCTAAAAATATTTTTTTTACGGTCTCAGCAGCAAAGTAAAAAGCGCATGTGCATGCATTCATTCATTCATCATTAACAGAAGATAATAAACAACTCCATTGCATCGCATAGATATCTTTTTGTGTTACATTAATTTTGCAGGAAAATAAAGAAAATAAAAAAATAACGGACCCACATTCTCTCTCTCTCTCTCACTTGCCCTTTACCCTCTCTCTCCTAAGAGCTTACACCCCTGTGACGCACTCTCTTTCCCCAACGACGAGACGACGCACCACCGTTACCTGAACCAAACTCCTCCCCGGATGAGGCAGACAGCACCAAGTAAGAAGGAACAGGAATCGCATCCCGAATATGGGCAGTCGCCGAAGATATCCAACCCCTAATATCCCTCAGCCAAGTGGTGGACACCCGGCCGTGCTGTAAGAAAAGGCAGAATCAGTATCAAGAAGAACAAAAGAAACCAAAGTCGAAGAATAGAAAATATATACCTCAGGACGAAGAACCTCCTCTGTCAAGACCAACTCCTCCGGGTCCATCGCATGAGGAAGATGCATCATAGGCACCATCCCTCCATCAGCCCTCCGAATATTATACGAAGGGGTATGCAGCCGGACAAAAGGAACCTCCAAAATTTTTGTCGCCGCAGATATCGACGGACCACCATCGCTGTGGGAGGACCCTACTGGTCTACTCGAACCCGCAGGAGGGAAGGGCAGTGCATCATATATGATGGGCGCCATCAGTCATCACATCACAAAGTCCATATAATCATACGGCATAGCTGTATCGGTGTACAACATGTAGGAATCTCCAATCATCATCGCGATCCTTTGGCAGCAGCCGCTCCCGCCTCATAGATATAGGGGGCCTCGCAGGTGGTTCCACCACCTCCTCCTCATCAATCTGTCGGACCACCCTCTACCCAAGATACAAAGAGTGGCCAAACTCATATGCCAGCAAACGCCTCATCTATGCATTCACCCGAGTCAACCCCGTGTCCTAAACAGTCGTCCCCCAAGGGTAAAAGATCACCTGAAAAATCCCCAGCAAAATATAAGGAAATATGGAATCAGAGCGCCCAAAGGTCTTAGACTGAAGAAAAAAAATTCTTACCTTATATCACTAGTCAGGCCATTCAAGACCTGACGCACCTCCTCTAGAAAGAGAGACCTCCTCGACTATTGATTGGACTTTCGCCACCGATACAACTGCTAAAAGTCCCTAACAATCTCGTCCTTCAAAGCGATCAGCTGGGTATTACACCCGATCACCTCATATAACCACGTCTACCAAAGACAAAAGTTTGTAATTAAAAAGAGATGCATAAGGAAAATGTGAATGCATGAAAGGAAAATGCACAAATTAAAATAATACCTCAAGAAGATACGTGGCTCCAGTGAAAGTCTGTCGGCAACACCGGCTGAATGCATCCAGAGAAAAATAAAGGATCACTAAAGTTAGGATCCCCCAATCATAGAGAGGGATGTTCTAAAACATCCTCAAGTATGGTAAAAATCATAAGTGGACAACGTCGCCGCTCGACGCCCCCAGAAATCCCCCCAACACCAGCAAAATAAACAACCGGGCCATTTGTCTCACCTGCAGCCCGTCCTCCACATATGTCTCACCTGCAGCAAAATAAATCCTCAAAAAATTCTTAAAAATCCCGAAAATAATTTAGAATATTTTCACCAAGAAAATTTCGCACTCCCTCAAGCGGAAACCCTATTTCCCCAGCGGAACTCTCAAAATCCAAGTGAATCTCCTCCCGGCAACGTCCCCAGAGGACCTCTAAGGTAACCCAAAATTCCTCGAAGGTCTCAAGTCTCCCCGATCAAAGCATGGACCACCTAATCGCTTCCCCAGTATAATTTACAGTATCGAATTGGCTATTATATGGTAAAATCTCCAAAAGATATGGGGATTTACCCAGCAATCAGCTCCCCTGCTCAAATCAAAATCAAGAGGTAATTTTTCCGGCAGAGTTCCCCGAGTGCATCACAACTTAAGCCTTCAAAATTAGCTTCAACCCGCAAAATTGGTCATTTCAAATTTAATCCCGCATAATTGGGTTCGACCCGCAGAATTGGTCATTTCAAACTTAAGCCCTCAGAATTAGCTTCGACCCACAGAATCGGTCACCCTCATCCTCAAGCCCTTAGAATTGGCTTCGACCCGCAGAATTGGTCATTTCAAACTTAAGCCCGAAGAATTGGCTTCGACCCGCATAATCGGTCACCCTCATCCTCAAGCCCTCAGAATTGGCTTCAACTCGCAGAATTGGTCATCTCATCCCAAAGCCCTGAGAAATAGTTTCGATCCGCCGAATCGGTCACTCTCAACTTAAGCCCGCATAATTATCTTCGACCCAAAAAATTGATCGTTTCAAACTTAAGCCCGCAGAATTGGCTTCAACCCACAGAATTGGTCACCTCAAACTTAAGCCCGGAGAATTGGCTTCAACCCGCAGAATTGGTCATTTCAAACTTAAGCCCGCAGAAATGGCTTCGACCCGCAGAATTCGTCACCCTCAAGCCCTCAGAATTATCTTTGACCCACAAAATCGGTCACCCTCATCGTCAAGCCCACATAATTGGCTTCGGCCTGCAGAATCGGTCACCCTCACCCTCAAGCCCTCATAATTGGCTTTGACCTAAAGAATCGGTCACCCTCACCCTCAAGCCCTCAGAATTGGCTTCGACCCGCAAAATAGGTTACCCTCACCCTCAACCCCTCAGAATTGGTCTCGACCCGCAGAATTGGTCACCCTCAGCCTCAAGCTCGCAGAATTGGCGTCGACCCGTAGAATTGATCACCTTCATCCTCAAGCTCGCAGAATTGGCTTCGACCCGCAGAATCGATCACCCTCACCCCCAAGCCCTGAGAATTGGCTTCGACCCACATAATCGGTTACCCTCATCCTCAAGCCCTCAGAATTGGCTTCGACCCACAGAATCAGTCACCCTCATCTTCAAGCCCTCAAAAATGGCTTCGACCCGCAGAATCAGTCACCTTCATATTCGAGCCCCCAGAATTGGATTCAACCCCAGAATCGGTCACCCTCACCCCTAAGACCTCAGAATAGGCTTCGAACCGCATAATAGGTCACCCATATCTTCAAGCCCTCATAATTGGCTTCGACCCGTAGAATCGATCATCCTCATCCCCAGGTCCTCAAAATCGGCCTCGACCCTCTGAATTGGTCATCCTCTTTCAAAGGCATCATACGGTGTCTATTAGACGGCTATTATTTATTCTAAACTCACCCGTCGAGGGGCCCTTTAGACACCCCATTCTAACACCCCCTAACCTCTCCGTAGATCTACTAGCACCTCCCCTCATTGCTACAAACCTAACTCATACCTCGGGTACTGATCTAAAGGTCAATGGGCACTCCCAGGCTCCGTTTGACCAAAAGTCAAACTCTTCAGCTCGATTGAGACTAAATTAATCTTCAAAGGCCATTGAAGCCCCTTTCCAATGGTCTGCCCCGTGTGCGATTCTGACTTACAGTACGGACGAACGATCCGTTTTACTCCGAAAGGTCACCGAGCACTTCCAGGCCCCGATTGATAAAATTCAACTCTCCAAACTGAGTTAATCTCTTTGGAATATCGAAGTACATCTCCTAACCTTTCCAACGGTCCACCCCGTGCGTGATTCTGACTTACCATACGAACGAACGATTCGTTTGCGTCCGATGATCCCCCTTTCAAAGGACCGACGAACGCTTTCGAGCCACATTTGACCCAAAGTCAACTCTCGGACCCCGGAGAAGTCCCCATACTTTTGAAGGTATCTAAATTACCTTTCCAACGGTTCACCCCGTGCGCAATTTGGATTAACGGTTTGCGCTTTATGACCAATTTTCCAAAGGAGCCAGAAAGAGACTGCCAAACGGCAGGTTTCAAACCGTACCTATCGGCAGTGTGCCTAAACACACCTGACGATTGATAGGACCAGGGCTATGCCAATCGGTAATAACCTGGACCTATAAAAACGAGGGGTTGACCTCATTGTAGAAAAAATCTAAATCTGAGATCCATCACTCTCAGCGAGCTCAAAAAACCCCTCTCGAAGTCAGCGTGATTTCCACATCCAAATCCCTTCCAATCTTCACCTTTCATCACCTTTTTCATCAAACTTGGTGAATTAAGTACCCTCCATCATCATCCAAGTGCAAGGGCTGCTCTCCAATATCCAAGATCAAGCTCAAGATCTTCAAGAAGGTCCAACTTTCTCCACTCTCTCTTTAAATTCGCATTAATTTGTTTTGTTACTTAGTATTTTTATTCTCTCATCTCACATATCCTAATATACTTTTTGTCTAGTATTATTTTACATCTCTTATTTTCATATAAATAAAACCCAAAAAAATAAGAAAAAGAGGATTTGCTCATAAATTCCAAATGGGAATTCTCACACTTTTCTCACAACTAAAACACTTTTTTTATACACACACACACACACATATAAGAGAAGTCCCCGGTTGGGTTTATGGAATAAATCACCCCCTTCGTTTTGCATATGAACTACGTGGACTTTGATGCCTCTATGGGATACGTAGGCATCTTGGAGTTCAACCCGAGACTCGAGTCCTTTTCCTACTTTTCTCTTATTTTTGCTATATCCTTTGAAACTTAACTCTCTTAAACTCTCTCTATATATATATACTTGTTCTTGATAGCGTATTATCCCGCATGCGTTATCATTCCCTTATAATGATCGATGCTAGGATAATCGCATAAATGTTATTTTCTAATATTACTTTTAGGAACATTCCAACGGATGACTCACTTTATCTCTTCCATGATACCAGTTGATGATTCCTATCTCCGCTACATAGACACATGCACACATATCACGGGGAAATAAAGGAAAATAGCAATAACCCATGAGAGACCGTAAGGGCGGAATGGGTGCCTAAAATCTTCCCATTTTGTAACTTAGCCTCCGAACCCTTTTTGAATCATTTTGGTTCGTATGTATCAGTATGGCTTTGGATGCTGTCCTTCGGGATGGTTCCCTTTTTTCTTTTGTCTGTTTTGAGTAAAATAGACTGGCGACTCTATCTCTCTACATTTTCACCTTATCACCGACGCCGGCCGAAGCGCTCCTGAGAGGGATGCGCAGGACCAAGATCCTCACGAGACGCAAGAGAGACCCCCCTCTTCTTCGCCTCTCCCGCCGCGAGGATTGGAAGGGGATGGCCACATGTTTTTTAAAAATACATTTTTTAAAATACAATTTGAAAAACATACCAATTTTTAATAAAATAAAACTTATAGTTTTGATACAAAAGCATAGTTTATTAACAAACATTTTTATTAAAAAAAATATAGTTTTTTAAGAGTACAATTTTTACAAAAAAAAAAGTTTTTTAAGAATACAATTTTTTTTTTATTAAAGATAATGTCCAGTTTTTTTAATAAGAAGAGCGTCTATTTTTTTAAAATTAATAATGAAATATTTTTTTATTAACGTTGATTTTTATAAGTAAAAAGTCAATCATTTTTTTAAAAATAACATAATATTTTTTATAAATAAAAAATTGACTTTTTATGTTTTTATTTTTCAAAATATATATTTTTAATTTTCTCGAATATTAGAATTTTCAAAATATATATTTTTAAAAAGACAAACAATCAAACACTCACACAAGATAACTAAACAAATAACAAAATCCCCTACCTACCTCGATTCACCTCTATAAAGTCTCAACCTGTATCCAGGGGAGAAATCATAGAACAACTAGTTCCATTTTGAACTAGAAGTAAGATAGCCTTACAATTTTATTTGCTTGCTACCGCACCAAACCGACCAAAATATATATACTCGCATAATGTACATAAAACAAGAGAAAGGAAAAATAACATCTCTCCACTCCCAACGTCATTAAGGTTCACGCGTGGAGCGTCCCACAAAAGCGGAATCCAAACAAGGAACCCCTCCTATGCATTACTACTTAACTTGTTGGTCGTGGAGATAAGTCATAACATCCACATATAATGCAAACGAGCAATGGATCACTTAACCCAAGGGGCATATAATGCAATTTACACATACTACATGCATATTCAGAATATCATCACTCGTTTCAAAATGAGTGAGGAAAAATAAAACTTCAATACCAAGGAAGTCATATACGTACTCTTTCTATAATGACGTCAATTCAACTACAAGCTCAATATACACACCCGAATCTACAGTAGATATAATACTACTAAGTCTTATAATAAGGAATACACCACCCACTAATAAGGTGGAATTCCCATCCACATTCTTACCAACCACTCCACATCCTAGCCATTTCTCCGACTCTGGTCGACAACAATTACCCACGCAGTCCCTCTTACTTCCTCAGTAAAAGAGGACACGCTCTTGGCCTCCTCTTCCTCAGTTCAATGCAACCTCCCCAGGCGGATGTCCACCAATGGGGTTTCATGAATCTTACTCCATCAGAAGTGTTGACGACACCTATTCTGGAGCCTATCATTTCCTGGTGCACGGTCTCCCTAACCGTACAACACCTTATTCCTCATCGGTCTTTAACCGAACATTTTGTGAACATTCGAGAATCCACCTTCTCCTCAGTCCAGTTATCCCAGAGAAACTCGCCATTGCAAGTATCCACCGGGCTTCTCTATGGTCCAAACTTCCGGTACCCACGAATATGGTGACCATATTTTCACCATCTCAGCACTACTCCTACGGGTGAAGGATTATCCTCCATCCTACTTCAGGGCACTTCTCTACTTCAATTTAACATCGCTTGAATCCTCAGGCTTAGTACCACTTTCTACTTCTAGCGGTACTTGGGAAAACTACATCAACTGTAATTAGTAGTCGTAGTAGCAAGACAAGGAAGTGCTACAAAACGGGAGTGACCTCCAAAGCGGTCCTCATCCCCGACCACAATTTACAGTCCTTAGTAGTTCCTTCTCATGACGCCCTCCTCCAATCAACCTACTGTTCTCACATGAATGCGCAGAAGATTCTATAGATTCTACCTCACGGCAGAAGAACGAAATCTCACAAGAGAAACCAACGATCTTAATCCTAAGGCTTTATGTCAAATCAAGAGCAACGCTGAAACTTAAGGCGTCCACACAGATTCCTAAGGACTCTAGAACCTGATGCTCTGATACCATCTGTGACAACCCTCTTACCAAAATAAGGGGTGGCCAGCCTAATACTCCAATATAACGGAATCATAGATGGAATCATTCTCAGCATCTCAATAAAAATGTAGAGTATCCAGGACAACCACCCACTATTCCAGAAAGCGGGTTGCCAAAAATTTTGTTTTAAAGTAATTAAAAGAAAACAAACAACCCATTTACTGAAAAGATAGGGAAAACCACAAGGATGTATATATATCTATAACAACAGGTAACAAAATAAGAGGACCGAATATGTTATCGGTCCGCTGATTCATACAACATTATTAAACAATTTCAATAAATTTATATATTACATTACATTAATCAATTACGAAAGCTTGGGCCTCGCCAGAGTGAAAGAGACCCGATCTTAACTAGAATACAAAAAAAATGAAAACGTTTATACCAATTATATCCCGTAATACCCGCAATGCATCATGGCTCGCCAAAGACATCGGAATAGGAATTCAAATCAGGCATCCTTGCGGTGGAGTACCTGAGCGGAGACAAGATGCATATGAAACAAGAAATGTAAACGGGTCAGGGCCCGGTTCTATATGATTACCAGACGAATAAAAAGTATGACAGTTATGAATAAAATCATGCTAGAGAGAATAACATCTATTTACACAGTTCTAAAACATAACTAAGACAGAAAAGAAAAACATGGGTAACATAAATTTAAAAACTTCCATTTCATTATTATGTTCCTTATCTGTAACTCATAATTACAACATTTGTGCTCTTTACTAGCATTTCATTCCTTATCAGGAAAATATAATTAAAATTTTAAGCTCTTTATGGCTTTTATTCCAATTTCCTACCCATCCTGGCATTACCATTCCTTAACAGGAATATCATTATCAACAAATGCTCTTTGTGGCATTTCATTGTGCTCTTTATGGCACTTCATCATGCTCTTTATGGCATATCTCATACATCAAGTCCCACTTGATTATGAATAGTTATATTTATATACATATAACGATTCTAAGACCGCCCCTCCGAGTTTCCCCACTGGGCGCGCCCCTAAATGACCATCATCTTCCAGGGCCTATCTATACAAGACAACCTGGGCACCTACAACGCAATACGTCGGGAAGCGGCCATATGCTTGCGGGAGAGTCAAGACCGCACCCGGAATCTCCTCACCAGCGCAGAAACATAACATATCGCTCATATGGCCTATGGACTATATCCACCCTGCGTTCACTAGCCAGGGGGCATCACCAAGCGCGCGAACTTCCCTTATGATGTCATTTAGAGAGGTGTGTATCCAGTAAATTAATATTTACCATATTCATGATTAAGTAAATTATCATTTACCATCATCATTACCATTTCCATTTCATTTCCATGTATATGTTTCATTTTATCCGAAACCATTCCCATTTACTTTTTGTAAATAATCTAACTGATTATCCGGAGCCATACGATAAATTATATCGTTGCTACGACCTCAAAGGAGTAAGTAAACTCTTAATTAACTCCAAACATTTTAGGGTGTTATTATAATCCATCAATATTAATGTACTATAGAGCTCCAAAAGTCTCCCAAACATAACTCTAGGAATCCTAGTTCCATGATAATTTACTAGAAAAAGAATGCCCTAACATCAATTGGCAAAACCCCGGAAAAGTCCCCACATACCCCATTCCTAGTGTAGGGAAAGTACTAACTCAATTTCAACTCTAGGACACCTAGTTTACTTCATTAAAGAAGGTTCCTACTCCCTATTGAAGAAAATATATCTAGGAAACAAAATAAGATTTTAGGATAAAAACAGGGGACCGGTCCTGGAACCGCGGTCGACCGCGTCTCCAGATTTTGCCTACAAAGAAAAACAGAAAGCTCAGAATGGAGGGTCCGGTCGACCGATCAAGGAACCGCGGTCGACCGCTCTCAAAATTTATGCCTTTGTAGGAAAGCAGTAAGCCCTCCCGCAAAGGCCCGTTCGACCGGTCCTGAGACCGCGGTCGACCGGTCATAGCAGACCTAGGGTTCTTCCTTCTTCCAAAATTAAACCCAAGTGAAAATTTCACTTTTCCCAAATCCCAAATCTCTTTTATTTTGAACTCCACCAACAATCTTTATCTACCCAAAGATTATCCTACATGATTTATAACCATTATAATTCACAATTTTATCATCAAAACCAAATCTAGGTTTAAATACCAAAATTTCCATTTTTGATCTCCAAATATGTATATACATAAATATCACACAATTTATTCATCTTAAAACATATATTAGCAAGTAGAAAACTTGCCTTAGAGTTGCAAATTCAGATTCATTGGTGGTAGAAAAAATCTTCCATCTTCAATCTTCATTTTTCTCTTCTTTCTCCACTTTTCTCTTCTTCTTTCTTTCTCTCCTTTTCTCTCTATATGTTCAAGACATAAAATGGGAAAAATAAGGGGTTTAGGAAAGCTAAAATCGTGGCTTAAGTTAAAACTCCCAAATACGTGTTTACGTTAAAACCAGGTAAAAGTGCCCGAAATACAAAAATGCAATATGGCACTTATTTTGACTGTCTCGCACCTTCCGAGACCAACTACACCCTCTAAACTGGCATCCGGAAATTTTCTAAACCATTTTAAATTCCAGTTTCAATTAAACCATAATGTGATTTAAAACACATAACACTATAAAACATACAATAGAATGATATTTACTTTCTCATGCAGTAAATATGCAATAACCCAGCAAATATTAACTTTCAATTCATAAAATTAATATTTACTCCAGTTCCAACATTTTATGTAATTACCTTAAGAGGTAAAATTAATATAAAATGAGCCTTCCAGAATCGAGGGTTGTTACAGATAGGATGAATTTGTGTTCTCGGAACCCTTAGTTTGGACTAAGGGGTATTTTGAGGATCTTTGACATCGCATTTCAGGCTGGGGAAAATTAATTTGATTAATGAGTAAGAAATTTTGGAATTTATGTCGCAGGACTAAAACGGATATTAAATTTATTGGCGGCATAATGTGTCTAGGGCCGACAGTTTAAACGGGTCTGAGGACGATTTATGTCGTATCGTGTGTGGAACCTTGTCATATCGCAAGGATCGCAGGATAAAAACGGATCAGACGGCGGAATCGACAAGGGGACGTGTATCTTGGAAAATTATAATTGTGGTTCTTTTAAAAAAATTTAATATGGCTGGGAATGTGGGTTAATTAAAATAATATTGATGTGACTTTTTAAAGAAACCTTGTGGGTAGTTAGAAATTTACTTTTGGTGATTAATAATCTCGTAATTAAAACATTCTATTGTTATGCTCAATATATATAGCACGATTGTTTGGGTTCAGGGACCCTAATTGAGAAGAGTAACCAGTTTTCATGCTCGGAGCTTTGGCTTTGAATATGCGTTGACTAATCTGTTTCAAGATTATTTGGAGTAACTGCATAGAGTTCATTGGAGACATTTTTGGAGGTCCAGCTGGAACTATTTTATTGCTTTTGTAGTTAGATTTCTCTTTCCATTCCGTCGTATTATTTATGAGACTACTTTTGAGTTTATTGGGCCTTTCGGTTCCAAAGTTATTTTAAGATTTCAGTTGGATTTGTTGATTTAATTATGGAGATATTCGGAGATCACATGTGATGGATTTTGATCGCACTTGGGTGATTTATCAGTTGAATGTCATTCGTATTTGAGTTTGGTTAAAATAATTTATCTTGTGGATTAAAAATTTTATGTTCATATCTGTCACATGCTAAGGATGATATTTAATTTACTCGTACTCGGCTTAGTTTTGGTGGCGGCCGATGCCAAAATTTAGCGGTGGAACAGTATTTGGAGTACGCTTTCACTAACCAAATCGACTCTTAGTATTAATATATTAATGGAGCACATAGTGGAGAATTATTTAAAATAATTCTAACAGTCTCCCATTTGATCCATAATTATCATAAAGTGCGCAATAACTTTTTAGTCATCCTTTAATGATTTTCAATAAACACCTTAATCAAACAAATCATTAATGCGAGTCATGGCAGTCACATACTAATTCAAGAGTATGATCGCTTCCATGTACCACAATATTAACTATCCATCCAATAAGGTCTATAAATAAGGTTATTCAATAATGGTCCAATAATGTCTTTGTAAAAGACTATTTCTGTCACATTCTTTCAGTCACATACATGTGTACAATAAAGACAAAAATAAACGATTCTGAAACACTGTAGGATATCATATGGTAATGTTAAAATAAGCACTAAAAAATCCACCACATCAAGGTTCTATTTGGCTATACTTTAAGACTCGAATCTTAAGCATGCTTCATTATGTCTTTCATGATAGCCCAATCATGTGGATTTTTCATTTTAACACTTGTACAAATGTGTTAAATGACACTTGTTTCAGAATTTCTTCATTAAAATGTATTTACATTCAGCGTGCTTAGTTACTCACATAATACCTAATGTATCTTAATAAAGAAGATTGCAACGACAATATCATAATATTTTAGCAACATGGTAATAGTGTCGATAACTCCATGTCCCGAAATTTAAATTATGTTGCCATAATTAATAAGTTGTAACATCAAAGCATGATACAGATTCAGATTTCCATAATGGTCAATGGATTTTGTTGCACTCCTTCATTATATTAGTCATTAAATCAAAATAAACATAAGTAGATAAGAGCGTACTTCATACTTTTCGTAAAACTAGTAAATCTGAATTGTAATAACTGATCGTCCTAAACTGAACAGTCGACATTAATGTGAGCATATAATCTTTAAGTATATCATGACTTCAACCATTACATATTGAAAATTCATGTAATATTTTATTTCTCTACTTTACAATAAATTGAATATATAAACTTACTCCCACTGATCATATGTTGTATAAATTGAATATATAATATAATGGTATTACTTTTAAAAATACCATAGGTGGAAAACTTATTTAAGTTTATAAAATAATTTCTTCATAATATGAGTAAAATATCATAAGCATAATAGTTTTCACATACACTAAATGTAACTCTCATCACAATGAGTTACTCATCTCATAAGAATTTTACGTCCTTAAAATGACATCCTTGGAAAACTTGGGAAGGTTCATTTATAACCTTTTTTCTCATTACACATAAAACATTTAACTACAATTTAACTTTATTCATTTAATTACAATTAACATTGTGTTTGATCTTGATGACCTCTTCATACTCAACTTAAATACAATTCAATGAGATATCATAGTCCAGTAATTTTCTTTCTTATGATTTGTGAAAACAAAACCAATAATTTATTTATCCTTATGTCAAATTCGGTTTCATATAGATACACCACATAATCATTTAGAGTAGTAGATTCCATTTATGATCTTCTTAATATTATTATTTATGATTTTATCTACATTTGTCTCACAGTGACAATACCATGATTTAGTGGTTGATAATTTATTTGTTCTTTATTGTTTAAACAATCCAACAACTAAAAGAACAATTATTTGTAATGGGATAAGTACCCTACCTTCCTTTAGAACCATATTTCATGATTTTCAACTCCCACTAATTTCACCATTCATAATGATTTTGACATTCGATTTTCTTTAATGCAATAAGTACATATCAATGAAGATTATATGATCTATATAGGTCTACATTAAAGTAATTTTCTCATAATGATTCATAATGAATTTGACATTCGATTTTCTTTAATGCAATAAGTATATGTCAATGATTATTATATAATCTATGTAGGTCCACTTTAAAGAAATTTTCTCATAATATCCTACTTGGGCCACATAGGTCATCCTTATGTTAGATGTTGTAATACCTTAAGGGCATAACTCGACTATCAATATTTATAAGAGATATTACAAAAATCTTGTCCATAAAAATTATCATAGGGAGTCTAGATTTATTTTGGTACAAGATTAAAGAGTTTCATCAATAATACTAAAATTATGATGTGGGATCAAAACAATCTTTAAAATAAATATATCCAAATTTTATTTTATACAAAACATCAAAGTAATAGCATAACCTTTGAGAATGACTGAAAGATGCTTTCAAAATACGCCTCACAATCAAGTCTAGACAAATATTTGTTAAGAAAATTGGAAGAATTAAAAGTTTATGAAAAACAAATGTCTTGATTCCCCCGGATTAAAAGCGAAGGAATTTCATTTACATTTCTAATTATTTTGTAAACAATCCTTCCATCAAAATCAAATACTTTATGTAACACAGTAAGTTTAACTTGCAAACTCTACTAAGATAAAAACTCGTTTCAAATAATAAAAGATACATATTATCTCTATTATTGCTAGTTCGAGTGTGCAACATGTAAACAAACTTAATTTTTTTTATCATCTTCAAACTTAATATGAAATATTCCATACAATATTGATCATTAATAGTGGGCCAAAAAAAATCCAACATAAAAATCGAGATAAACAAAATCAGACCATAACATGTTAGATATATGAGATAAATTGCTCACTATATTAAAGTTTTGATTTAACAACACATACGTTAATATCTCTCTAATACCTAATGTGTATTTTATTTTCCTTGTTAGTAACCATTGATTAGCAATTATATGATGCTTATAGATATTGGAGTATTAAATATACATGATGTATACTTGACTAATGTATATGTTACACAGAGTTCATTCAATCAGTCAAAATCAACTCTCTTTAAGGAACAATCTTCAATATACTCTACAATTATAAGCATCACATGTTACTTTTGCTATCATCTTTACATATAATATTCATGCTCTTTATAGTTGGGTCACTATGGTGACTACCAAATATTTCATAATGTGAATATTACATTGAGTAAAGACATACATACACAAGTAAAAAAAAATTATACTTATATTCATTAAATATCGCATGCGCAATGAACTAAATTATTCATGTTTAGGATTCATACACTTGATTGGTGATATCATGATGAAAAAAATAATGATGTCTGCATTTGATGACCATTATTGCCTTCCCAAAATATATATCACCACTTATTTTTTGCTCAACAATTGTAATGGAACCTGTAGGCTACCGAATCACAATAATTGAATAAATAATAATATGTGTGCAACATCATAAATCTTAGCATTCAATATCATACATGGACCGGTAGGCAACCAAAATATGCATGATTTTAACGCATCAGTCCGATACTTTAACGAACATCAATCCTTACATTATATAAATATTAGAGATAAGCATACATGTGTGAAATACCCGTAATATATGAATAAATTATATAATTATCTATTTCTTAATTTGAAATTCACGAAAAATAAGACATAATGTGAAAATCAAATATACAAGGAGTTCGCATGAGATATTATACGAATAATAGTAAATGGAAAACATGAATCATTTATTTTCACTTCATCACTTATATATGAGTAACAAATCATAAATATTGATCCAAATCATTCATGGTCATACTAATGCACAATACGGTTATTATCATAACTACCAAACTAGTGACATCTATAAATTTGACTATATAACTTTGATTTAAATTATTTAATATTCATAAAAATTCCAATATTTATTTTATTCAAATTTCAGCATGTGTTGCGCTTCAGTTTACCTTATAATAAACATTAGGATAATCTGAAATGATTACAAGTATAATATCTTCACATATAATCTCGACCTATATTTGTCTTTTGATTAAATGAATGAATACCTACTTATGAGTCTCAAAATTGCAAGTCATGCGTTCAAATATGCATGCTCCGCACATATGAATTATAGCTTGTGTTTGACATTTAATTCAACTTAATGAGAGTATTAGCATTAGAATAATCAATAATTCTGATATTCAACTGCATGAATCGTTGGCGTGTGTTTGTCACGAGACTCATTAAAATAAGAATATCATAATATTCAATAATATGAATCATTGGCTTGTGTTTAGCAGGAGACTCATCAAAATATGAATATTAATAATAACATAATATTCAATAATATGAATCGTTGGCCTGTGTTTGGCACGAGACTCATCAAAATATGAATATTAATAATAACACGAGTCTAATATCCTACCATATGATATATGTTGGCTTGTGTTTGGCATGAATATTCAACTAAAATAGGATCACTAGAACAAGGTTTTATAACAGTTCTAGATAAAGCATACATGAAATATGGAGAAACTTAAATTTTTTCAAAAAAGAAAAAAACTGAGTTAGCATCATAGAACTGTAGCAAATTACTCCAGAATCCCAAAACATTCAATGGAATTCAAAAATATTTTTTCTAGAATGAGATGTTGTCGTAAACATTATTTATGTAAAATTAATGCCCCAAAAAATATTATACTCAAAAACTTAATGTATAGTTAAAGGTTCAAATATAGATGCATACACAATAATCTAATATTTACAACTATAGATTAAGACACTTTAATGTCTTCCCCATAAAACATCATATAATTATTAGTGTCGAAACATTAACTATATTAGGACCTTTGAACTACCAAATATAGATTATTCACAATAATCTAATTTACCGAAATGTTATTGTCAAACACATAATTATACCTCTAATATTAAAATTTTTATATTGAACCTTTTGGTCAATACAAATATTTCATAATATGAATATTAAAAAAAACATTAAATAAAAATATATATGTAGTGATTTATACAATAAAATATGGAAAAATAATTTATTTTTCTTTGAATAGAAAATTTTGAGTTATCACTATAGTAACATAAATAATATTTTCAGGATCCCTCTCCAATTTGCGGAATCATAAAATTAAAATTTAAACGAGAGTTATAAGTGTTGAAATTATTACCAAAAATGGCAAAACCGTATTTTTAAAGGTCTAAACAATATCAAAATGCAAAACTGGGGTGGGGCCCATTGTACACAATGGATTTTGTTTATTTCAACGTTTTCAGTCAACCGTGTGAGTTTTAGAAAATTCCAATTAAGTTTTGACCTTTCACATTCCGACTAGTGAGTATGGGGGACAGAAGAAAAATATCACAAAAAAAATCTCAGGGGCACACAAAAATTGATTTGATGTAGACTCCATTATAAGCAAATACCAATAAAGAAAAATCATGAGATATTAAACTTTAGCTCTGATAACACATGTAAAACTGTTTTCAATAACACCATTATATTAATCATTGATACATTATTGATTAAATTTTCACATACAATTGTTCTTAATAAAAGGATCTTGGATTTTCATGATTATCACATAGAATCATTATGCAGAACATAAATGGTATTAAAATAACATACCTCCATAATTATCATAACTAGAAAGATTGATGGAGCAGTCAATCTTAACGATGTACGATCGAGCTTAATTTCAGAACATGGCTTCATCTTTTATACAGCAAGAACATACTCCAATTTCAATGCATTTCAACGGTTAGATCTCCCAATATGGCCAAAACACTATCTCAAAATTTGTTCTCCTTGACAATTTATATTTCTCTCATTTTCCTATAATTTCATTATGTTGTCTTTCTAGAGTGTCTGAATGATGGAAATCAGTCACTTATTTATAGGCAGGGACATGACCTAAATATCCAACGGTCACTTAATATCAATTGTCCATAAAGGTAGATGCCCAAGAGTCCTTTTGACTCTAGGTATTTGGAGTACCCTTTCATTAACCAAATTGACTCTTAGTATTAATATAATTACGGAGAACATAATGGAAAATTATTTAAAATAATTCTAACACTCCCTTGTGTTGCACCATAGTTATTTTGCTCTTCATCTTAAGAGCATTTTGATCGGTAGAGACCGTATTTCGTGTTGTACAACGACTGGCCCAGTCTTGTGATAATTAAGATCGGGGGAATACTGAGATGTGGGAAGTGACGACGTTGAGTGTCCATTAGAAGGCGTCCAATGGTGACTGCAAAGAAGGTTACAAGTAATGAGGAAGCACGTCAAGACTTGAAGGCATTGAGTTTATGAGTAATTCTAAGTCATTCTTGTAAAACTACCTTTATCATAGTGGACTTGTGTGGCTGGACCATTTAAAAAATTTATGTTGTGGATTTTTCTCGTACATCACCGTGTTGTGATTAGCTATTTTATTCTTGTTTATTCTCACCTAGATGCATGCTGAGGTCAGGATTAAAATTAGTAAATTATTTAACACAACACTTGGTCTAATTGGTGCATATAGAAAACTTGAAAAATTAAAAATTGATGATTGTTTATAATAATTTGTATGACCCTTGGGCATAGTAATACTTTCAAATTGGTATCAGAGAGGGTTACACTAATTTATTGCGTTTGATCCCTGTTCTTGTACTCGTTTAGGATTTAGATGGATTTTAACTGAGAGGATAGATTTGTTACTCGACCTTTATTATTTGAGGGAACTAGGGGTGGAAAAACAGGTCAATGGGTCGTGTTTTGACACTACACGACACGACATGATAAGAGTCCGGTAGATATGAACAAGACACGACATGATACCATGTCTTTTTTTCTTAATTCGAACATGACACGACATGACACTATAAGTAAATACGATTTTATTGGACATGATTAGACCCGATCTAACCCAACAATCCACTTACATTTAATCAAAATTTCCCCAATTAGTGATGCATTAAAAAAAATAGTGTGTATAGTGGGTTGATAATGGATTTAAATGGGGTTGATAGTTAGTCTAAATAGGGTTTATATCGAGTCCTTAATTGGATTCATATTGGGTCACTATCGTACCCAATTCGAATCAATTTTGTAGTAAAAATTATACATGAACCCGACACGAACCGATGACGGGTCCAAAAATGCAGACCCAAACATGAAAGGTTATATCAATTTTGTGTTAATTTCGTTTCATTTCGTGTCGTGTTATCATCTCGTTTCCAAAATTTCAACCCCAATATGGGATAGACTATCCCTATTGGAAGGCGTGGATTCAATATTTGTTGAAATTGATTATTGAGAATGTTTGGATCTCAGTTGAGATGGGTGGACTCCTCCCACCGAAGGTGGTGCTTTGAAAGCATTCAACTCATAAGCAATGGTTGAAAATAATACTTCGACTTTTTATTATAAGGGTGTAAATGCTATCTTTTGTGTTGTGACTGTCAAAGAGTTTAGAAGAATTATGGCTTGCGAGAGCGCGACGAATGCTTGGGATATTTTATGATCCACATACAAGGGTACAGATACTGTTAGGGTTTTCAAGTTATAAAATATGACGACTAAGTTTGAAACGATTAAGATGTTAGAGAAAAACTCTTTTGATGAATTCAATATATGTAAGGTTATCGGATATTGTCAATTTCTCATTTAACTTAAGTGATCATATCCCCGAGCCTAGAGTTGTGGAAAAAATCTTAAGGTCATTGTCTGAAAGATTTAACGCCAAAGTCATGGTCCTAGATTTCCTGTGTGGTATCGACACTATGAGAGTTCAAGAACTTGTAGGTGATCTTCAAACCTATGAGATGAATATGTGTCCTTTGAATAAAAATGATGAAAAGAAAGATAAGGTTGTTACTTTGAAAGCTCAAAAGGACAATATGTCGAATTGTAATAATGACGGAGAACTTGATGCTGAAGAGATAACTAGGTTTGCTAGGATGTTCAAGAAGTTTCTAAATCTTAGAGAAGATAATAGTTTTGAGAAGAAACCTGAAACTTTAATTACCATGATAGGAATAAAGTGGATGTTCCTAAGAAGGTGGATAACCAGGACAAGCACTTTGAATGTCAAAGTTTGGGCATTATTCAGTGTATGTCTAATTAGACTATGGAAAGAGGGAAAGAAATTGAAGGTATAAAATCTCACCCTTAGTGATAGCGAGTCGAAAGATTAATATGATTCTCCCATTAAGCATAACTACATCGCGTTCATGCCTAGTCACGTGGGCTTATATGAAAAGTATTTCTTCATTGAAGATGATCATTTACATGACTTTTTTGAGGTCTGATCTTGCGATTACCAAGAGAGAAGCGATAAAAAAGTATAAAAAGAAGAAGAAGGCGAAGAAGAACATGAGGAGGAAGAGGAGGAGGAAAGTGAGCTTCAAGTACCCTTTTGGGAGTTGTACGCTGAGTCATTGGAGTTGAAAAAAATCCAACTTGAATTTAGAAGCTAAGTTGAAGGAACATACCATAGGTAATGATGATGCTAAATTGGTTGAGGAGTTGACCACGTGTGAGAAGACTCTTATAGAGAAGCTTGACTATGTGAGGGTGAGAGAGATAACCTTCGTAGTTTGATAGAAGTTTTAAAGAAGGAGTTACTCGAGTTTGAAGATCCTAAGCATTTACTTAAGTCAAGGATTATGGAGTTAGAGAAGAAGTTGAGAGGCTCGAGTCATGTCAAAGTTGATTTGAAATATAGGACGGAGAAACTATAGGCACCATTGAAGTTAAATATGATAAGTATGGAATTGGCTTCGACGATGCAAATATTTTCACTGCTAAAGCCAATACTAATGTTTTGATAGAGTCAACCATTGCTAGGGATATTAGAAAATGGCAACCCAAATGTAATATTTCCCGTGTCAACAATTACACACATTGCGATAGGAAAGGTCACCTTAGGCATTTCTGTTATGATCTTAAAAAAGGTCCTAAGAAGTCTAAGACTAGTGTCGCTAAGGTTCTCCAAACCCTAAATCGTTATGTTACACCTATGTGGGTTAGGAGATACAATTTTAAGGCACTTAATGGTAAGCTTGTTGATTATCACATGTTATGGCGTGATTATTCGCATGCTATATCTTATGAGTGATTGTTATTGCATTTGTTTTCATGCACTAGCTTTTGTGCTTCATGTTATATGTTTTTTCTAGTTGTATAATGTTTATCTTTTGTATCTTGATTTTCCATTTTTTAGGTCTTATTGAGAAACATACAATAATATTTTGTTTGTCTATTGTGTTGTTTTGAAAAAATGTTTTAAAACTGAAAAATATCTTGTTTTATTAATGTGTAGTTTGGTTTTACAAATTTGTGTGGCATATCAGTGTGTTTGAATCCTATTAGCTTCCATGTTTCCATATGTATAGAAAATTTTATTGTGATTTTAGATGCTTGGATAGTTCTTAATCATGCTTACATGTAGTTGTTTGACCTTGATTTGCTTGATGAATTCACTTTGCATATGCCTCCACACACACTTTGTAAGAGCTCTTTTGGATTATAAATTCATATATTCCATGATTTAAGTGAGGTGTTCTCTTATCAATCTTGTCATATACATAATATTTTTTACTATGGGATATTTATTCATGTAAGAACTATTGTGTGAGTGTGATCTTATTTGATAAAAATATGAGTGTGTAATAGGAAAGGGCTATGGAAGGAGAAATCTCCTTTGCATGAAAATCCACCATTGGCAAACGTCTAAAAGAAAAGAGAGGCAAAAGAAAAGAAAATTGCCAAGGCCAAAATTTTGCGGATCGGTTCTGGCGGACCGGTCCGGGGTAGACCAGTTCTTTTTATTTTCTACCCTCTTTGGTTTGCTTTCGATCCGGGGTCTTCTGGAGTATGACACAGCGGACCGGTCCGGACTGGGGGCGGATCGATCTGCCTGTTTGACTTTTTTTCTCAACTTTGACTGCTCATATCTTTTGTTCCAGGATTCCGATTAAGGTGTAGTTTCTTCCTATGTGCTCATGAATGTGATCTCTTCAACTTCTCTTTAGGTGCTTCATCCGAATTCCAAGTAGAATTTACACTTTTGCCCTTTTGACTTTCCTTCTTGCCTTCTTGACTCTTCCAGTTTCCTTCTTTCGTTTTTGACATTAAATACCTGCAACATTAGTACGAAATACCAGAAACTCGGTGTATTCGTTAGGATAAGTCAGTAGCAAGATTATGAGATAAAGTCAAATCGATTACGTTGTTCGAGGTGCTAAAAGTAACTAAATTAAGGGATAATTGGGAAGAATTTATGCCTAATCAAACCCCCCTAACTTAGAACTTTGCGCGTCCCGAGCAATGTAAAAGAATCCTAGCACGGCTTAACTCTTGAAATTTTTTTTATTAGGATAGAATACCTTTTTCGCGGGCAAGCGATTGCATTTAGCGTATGCAACAAGCCTTTAAACACCTAGGTCACCCTAGTAGGACGAGTTGTGTCTCGTGAGGGTTTGCAGTGAATATACCCAAAAATTCGACTCAAAGAAGATTCAAAATATGCAAAAATTGTATAATTCAAACTTTCCCAAAAAATAGTTATCATCAAGTCATATTTACAAGTCTCAAACCGTAGTGTGTGTGCGAAGCCGGAAATATAAGCGCCAATTTCTACCGATTAATCATCACGTTACTTACCTGAAAATTCGCTTTGATTTCAAAATCTCACGGGATGCTCTCACAAACGAACCTCTTGGATTATGGCTATTCTCTCGGTATGCGTGATATAAAGAGTAAATATAATGGACGCAAAGTCACGCATACAAGAAGAAAGACGAAAATTTTATGGTAATAGGATCTCATCAACGGATTACGATTTTAAAAATGGGAACATTGCCTCTTTTTCGCACATTTAATCTCTTATATTATCTTTTGGTGTCTTAGCTCTCCACGCGGTAATCAATTTATCATTCCGGACTCGGTAGGACTTTTCAGGTTATAGGTGTATTGGGTAACTTGGAAATGGGAAATTCGGAATTGGAAAATTTTCTTATGATGTCCATTTGTGCTTTTTTCGGGCTATTGCTCATTTTTTTTCTTCTTTTTCTCTATTTTTTTTGTTTTTCACTTCTTTTCTTGCTATTTTTGTTGAGCATATCTATTTTTTCTTTGCCCCTTTATATGCACTTTTCGGACTTAACTTCTGACTTTTTTCATTTTTCGCAATTCCGGGCTATTTGGGTTTTTCAGGTTGTCAAATGAAAGGAAAAATTTATTCGGCTCAATTTGGGTTGCAAAAGGGGTGATTTTTCACGACTTTTTATGGCCAATATTTTTGGGTGACAAACGATGGCCTACTTCAATGTCCAAAATATCAATTGCATTACCATATGCGTTTCGAGATGAATTTAGGTTTAGAGATCATTTTTGGCATGTTTTTCAAAGTAATATTACACACGTTTTTCATAACCGATCAAAATGAAAGGGTTGAGATCCTCGACGACTTTTTAGGCGCTGAAAAGAACTTCGAGTTAACAATTAACTCGGATTGATTTAAAAACTCGCAAAAAGTGATAGGCTCGAATCTCACCGGGTTTGTTAATCTCCACACTTATTCGTTAAATCGTCAATTTTCTTTCAATTTCCATCTTTAGTCAATTTCGGATTTGTGTATGTTGAATTTTTACAACTTGAGACTTTAAACCGACATTTAATGATATTTTTGAAAATTTTGAATTCCAATTTTTATTTATTTTGAACAAAAATATTTTTGGGTTTTTCAAAATTTTATGATTTTTTTGGAAATTTCTGGGCATTTTGAAAATTTGTGAAGTTTTAGAAATGCACACTTGTGACCCCCCCCCTAACTTAGACTTTTGCATTGTCCTCAAGCAAAAAGGACTAAAATCTAAACAAGGCAAAATAATAAGTGTGATAAATAAAATAAAGAAATGGAGAAACTACAGATTTTATAGAAAACAGGACCGTGGTACAATTACAAGGAAAAACAGACAACAATGTGAACAGGGAAAAGTACATAAAAACTTCCATAATCACATCAAGTTTCACTGGGGCGGGGGTTGGGAAGAACTGAGAGCTTCTGGGCCATAGGGATCATAGAAATAGGATGGCAGTGGCTCATTAGGATCCCCTTGGCGTCGGTATATGTCCGCTTGGAAGCGGAACATCAAGCTTGTATCCCGACGGTAATCAGTCAAGAAGTTGTCGAAACTCGTCTCAAGCGCCGCCATACGGTTCGTTAGGTCGCTACCCGCCCATTTAAAATCAGGATCGTCCTCTTCTTTCGGACCGACATCCCCCATTTCGACATTAGCATCGGCGGCCTCTTCTTCTTCGTCGCTCTCGCTCGAGGCAGCCTCTTATTCACTATCACTTCCCCGTCGAGCCCGTAGGACAGCTAGCTGTTTGGCGCTCTTAGTGCGGGTCCCTTGTCCTAAAGGACCGGGGAGGCAAATTTGGTCGAGCGGCACCGCAATGCCAGCGTCCTTGAGAATGGAAGTGATCAAACGGGTATAGGGAAGTGGGGCGGCACCTATCTCATCAAGGTATGCGACCAAGATGTCGTCGTATAAGGTGCGGGCCAAGTTGATGGAAGTGTGTGGGTCAAAGAGGTGGTAGGTCAAGGTGGCCTGGCGGGGCCGCATCGCTGAGTCCTTTGATGTTTGCAAGATGTTTGCACACACTATTTGGAAGGTGAGGCGTGCCTTGTCATTGAGGAGACCCACCGTGATAGTTTGCCCCGTCCATGTAACATCGGGGGCAATGCGGGCCATGATCACTTCCTTGGCGACCGAGGTGATGTTCCGAGGGTAAGTGAATTCTTAGATGTCGGGAACATCGTATTCGGCCAATTTGGCCGTGAGGAGGGCCAATGAAAAGGGAATGACATTCCCATCCACGTAATCTTGGGCCTCGAATTGGCCCGTCCTAACAAGGGTGCCACAGAAGGAGCGCACCTCAGCTGCCCAAGCCGCTTCATATGGTTAGCTGAGGAATCGGCACCAACCCCTATCCATGAAAAGGGCGGTGACGGATAAGGGAAGACCGGTACATTCGATAGCGCGCTCCAAATGGAATTTGCGATTCGGACCGAAAGAACGATGGCACCACCATTCCTCTTGGCGGGAACGGAATTCCCCATGTCCGGAGGGGAGGACGTCGGTGGAGTCATACTTGGTGGGGGCAGCTCTTTGGGCCATGATAACGAGAGATATTTTTGCTAGAAAATTAGGGAGGGAGAAGAGAGGATTTTTGTTGAAGGTGTGGAGGGAAAAGGAGGGGTTGGGTGGTTATTTATAGGTTAAAGGGTTAGGGTAAGGTTTGGATTTGGAGGGAAAAGGTTCGGAGGGAAAAGGGGGTGTATTTGGGAGGGAAAGGTTAGGCTTGGGAGTGGTGTGGACGAATTTGGAGGTAGTGAATGGGATTGGGGAGAAGGGGGTGAATCTTTGGAAGGGGGAAAAACAGAACTGCAAAAAGCGGACCGGTCCGCCTGGGGACCGGACCGGTCCGATCCTTTAATATTCAGGCAATTTCAACTATCGGACAGGTCCGACTCAAAATTAAAGGAAACAGTCCGGGGTGGACCGGTCTGGCCCTAAAATAAAGGAATCGGTCCGCCTCTTGTATTTAAGCTGGATTTTTCCCCTAACTGAATTTTGATCTCTCTTCTCCGAAAATTCACTTTCACAACATACTCCCAATCAATTTTGGTTTAAAACCTCTCGATACTAATGGTCAACGCGACTTGACTCAATTTCCCAAAAATGTGAATGCTCTTTCCAGAATGTACCTTAATCCTATCGACGCTCACTAGACACATGACGCATACTACACACACGACTCTCACCCCATACGTGTCGGGGGTGCGACGACCTTGCTGTAACAGCTCACTTTACCCCGTAAACGGGGTCCAATAACCAAACGGTGTCGACTTCTTCCACACACGCCTCTATATATGTATTTAGGCGTTGTCCATTTACTTTGAATGTATTTCCCCCTTTTAAATCATCTAATTCAACAGCTCCGTGAGGGAAAACATTCTTCACAACGAACGGGCCAGACCATCGTGACCGCAACTTGCCCGGAAAGAGATGAAGTCGAGAGTTATAGAGAAGAACCTTTTGCTCGGGAAAAAACTCTTTGCGTCGAATGATGTTATCGTGAGTGAGTTTCATCCTTTCTTTGGAAATTTTAGCATTTTCATACGCATCGTTGCGTAGTTCTTCTAACTCATTTAATTGAAGATTGCGGGCTTCACCGGCCTTATCCATGGCATAATTCAATTGCTTAATCGCCCAATACGCCTTGTGCTCTAATTCAATGGGAAGATAGCAAGGTTTTCCATACACAAACCGAAAAGGGAACATGCCGAGTTGATTTTTATATGCGGTACGATAGGCCCATAGAGAATCGTTCAATCTAAGTGACCAATCTTTTCGGGTAGGATTCACGGGATTTTCAAGAATGTTCTTGATTTCCCGATTTGCTAGTTCGGCCTGCCCATTCGTTTGTGGGTGATAAGTCGTTCCAACCTTGTGAATGACACCATACTTTCTCATTAGCTTCTCGAATGGCCTATTGCAAAAGTGCGTGCCATTATCGCTGATTATTGCTTTCGGTGCACCGAAGAGGGAAAGTATGTGTTCCTGCAGGAATTTTATCACCACTTTGTTGTCATTTGTCTTGATAGCTATAGCTTCCACCCATTTAGAAACGTAGTCTACCGTGACAAGGATGTATAGGAAACCAAAGGACGAGGGAAAGGGACCCATGAAGTCAATACCCCAAAAGTCGAAGATCTCAATGATGAGTATGGGAGTAAGAGGCATCATGTCTCGTCGGGTAATGGACCCCATCCGTTGGCACCTATTGCAAGATTTGCAAGCAGCATTCACATCCCGGAATATTGTGGGCCAATAGAGGCCGCATTGCAGAATTTTAGCGGCCGTCTTTTTCGTCTAAAAATGGCCTCCACAAGCTTCCAAATGACAAAACTGGATGACTTTTGGGATCTCATCATCCGGTATGCATCGTCGAATGATTTGGTCAGCGCAATATTTAAAAAGGAACGGATCGTTATAGATGAACATGTGCGACCAAGTAATGAACCTCTTCTTATCTTGCGGTGTCCAGTCGGGAGGGACGGCTCCCGTGACAAGGTAGCTCACTATATCCGCAAACCAGGGCAAAGAGGAGGTAGCAAAAAGTTGCTCATCCGGAAAGTATTCGTCTATGGGTATGGGATCACTAGGTACGTCGGACGAAAGCCGTGATAAGTGGTCAGCAACGACGTCTTCTACCCCTTTTTTATCTTTAATAGAGAGATTGAACTCTTGTAGGAGTAGGATCCACCTTATGAGGCGTGGCTTTGCATCTTTCTTTGCAAGTAAGTATTTCAATGCCGCGTGGTCGGTGAAGTAAGTAATGGAAGAACCGATAAGATATGACCGGAATTTATCAAGGGCAAAGGCTACCGCTATCAACTCTTTTTTCGTGGTAGAGTAGTTGAGTTGTGGTCCGGTAAGATTTTGGCTAGCGTAGTAGATGACATGAGCTTGCTTATCTTTTCTTTGGCCCAAAATAACCCCTATCGCATAATCGCTAGCATCACGCATAAGTTCGAATGGTAAAGACCAATCCGGAACTTGCATGATGGGAGCGGACACAAGCATGGTTTTCAGTTTTCAAAAGAGCTTTGGCATGCTTCCGTCCACTCGAATGGGGTGTCCTTCATGAGTAGGTTTCTTAAGGGTCTAGCGATGGCGCTAATGTCCTTAATGAACCTTCAATAAAAACTCGCGTGGCCCAAGAAAGAGCGCACTTACTTAAGCGATTTTGGTGGGGGAATATCAGCTATGACATCTATTTTCTCCCTATCAACTTCTATTCCCTTAGATGATACTATGTAGCCAAGAAATATTCCCTCGGTGACCATGAAATGGCATTTCTCCCAATTCAGCACTAAGTTCTTTTCCACACACCGGGCAAGTACTTTTTCCAATTTTTCTAGACAACGATCGAAAGAGGTTCCAAAAATGCTGAAATCATCCATGAACACTTCGAGTCCTCTATCGACCATGTCGCTAAATAGGCTCAACATACACCTTTTAAAGGTCACAGGTGCATTACACAGGCCAAATGGCATACGTTTGTAGGCAAACGTACTAAAAGGGCAAGTGAAGATCATTTTCTCCTCGTCAAGTACAACTACCTTAATCTAGTTATATCCGGAATAACCATCAAGGAAGCAATATTAAGGGTGGCCCGCTACTCTCTCTCAAGCATTTGATCAATAAATGGTAAGGGGAAATGGTCTTTCCTAGGTCTCGTATTGAATTTTCGGTAATCAATGCAAACGCGCCACCCGATGGTGGTACATTGGGGAACTAGCTATCCCTTAGCATTCTTAATAACTGTCATGCCCGACTTCTTCGGGACGACTTGAATGGGGCTCACCCACTTGCTATCCGAGATTGGGTAGATAATCCCGGCATCTAATAACTTGATAATCTCGGTTATCACTACTTCTTTCATATTGGGATTTAGCCTTCTTTGCATTTCTCTTGAGGGTTTGACATCCTCTTCGAGACGAATCTTGTGAGTGAAAATCAAAAGACTTATCCCCTTTAAATCAGCAATGAACCAACCAAAAGCACTTTGGTGCTTTCTCAGAATTTTCAACAGTTTACCCTCCTGCTCGTCGTCTAGGCTAGAGGAGACAACAACATATAATGTCTCATCCTCTCCTAGGTATGCATATTTAATATGGGAGGGGAGTTTCTTCAATTCGAGGGTTAGAAATTTATCACTGGAGGGAACCATGCATGTATCCCTCGATGGAAACTCCTTGAAACCCAATTAACATCTCTCGCGTCCTCATCCGACGCTCTCTCATCGAGTAACTCTCTCAACTCCCTAACCTCCCTCTCTAAGTCGGTGTACGTCCCTTCACTCTCGTGGCTTGACACTAAACAGGACCCTAAGGCGTCTCCGCAATAATTCTCCTCAAAGTACTCCTCTACAATCTCATCTATGAGGCTCACCGCGTGAAGATCATCTTCTTCCCCCGTATGTTGGGCTATGTGGAAGATATTGGTCTCTAAGGTCATGTTACCAAAGGTGAGTTGCATTTGCCCATTCCGAGTATTGATGATTGCGTTAGCCGTAGCTAATAATGGGCGCCCAAGGATGATGGTAACATGGTTGCTCGAGTTAAAGGAGGGCTCCGTGTCCCAAATGACAAAGTCTATAGGGAAGTAGAAAGTGTCAACTTGGATGATCAAGTCCTCGACTATGCCTCTTGGGATCTTTACGGTTCGATCCGCTAATTGGAGAGTGACCTTTGTGGGCTTGAGGTCTCCCAAATCAAGTTGCCTATAAATGGAATAAGGGAGGATATTGACACTTGCTCCCAAATCAAGTAAGGCTTTTTCGATTTTGTTTTCTCCAATGATGCAGGAAATGGTGGGTGCACCGGGATCTTTAAATTTAGGCGGGAGATCGTTCAGTAGAATGGAGCTCACGTTCTGGGCTAGAAAGACATTTTTCTTTACCTTCATCTTTCTTTTTACCGTCAACAAGTCTTTGATGACTTTTGCATAAGCTGGGATTTTGCTTAATGGCATCAAGGAAAGGTAAGTTTAGCTTTACTTGCTTTATCACTTCTAGCACGTCATCACGTGGGTTTCCTTTATGGGAAGGAATCAACCTTTGAGGAAACGGTGCTGTGGAGGGTGGTTTCACTACTACCTCGGGCTCACTAGTGTCTTCTTTGTCACTCTCATTCAAGGGTACATCTTCGGCCTCTTTCGTGCCGGGCGAAATCTCCTTGTCTTTCGTTGTGTCGAGTGGGGGAGGTGATAAATCAACGACTCTCCCACTACGGAGAGTGGTCACAGCTTGACATTGCTCCTGATGTTCAGTAGAGGTGGAGCTAACACTAATTTGACCTTGGGGAGGTCTTTGGCCTTGGGCAGGAAATTTGCCCTTCTCTTGAACACTCAACGAGGATTGTATCTTTGACAGACTTGTATTTATATCGCTAATCAGGCGATCATATCTAGCATTGGTTGCAGTTTGGCTTGTGATAAATTGATTCATGGTATCCTCGAGAGTTATCCGCGGTGGCGGGATATAAGCTCCCTGAGGTGGTGATGCTTGCACATGTCCTTGCATGTGTGGGGCTTGTTGAAAGTGTTGTGGTGGAGGAGGGGCAACATGGGATGTAGGGTTCATCGCAGCATGTTGTTGCCCATAGCTAAAACCAGGATGGTTTTTCCATGAAGGGTTGTAAGAATTCCCGTGTTGTGCAATGAAATTACCCTTAAATCCTCCTATACCACTAACTTGCTCTTAAAGCATCACTTTGTAGGCGGGTATAGTCGGACATTCCTCAGTTGAATGACCTTCCTCATAAATCTCACACACCTTTTCAACGGGGTTTGGTATGGATCCAGTTGGTCCTCTTCCACATATCCCACGTAGGTCTCGCACTTCTTTCTCAAGTATAGCGATCCGACTGTCCGCTATAGAACTCTTTTCTACATGAAATAGGTCGGATGCTGATGGAGTGGTGGTCACTTGACGATTTCGATTTTGAGCATTAGGGTCAGATGTATCCCAGGATTGGGTAGTCTCGGCGACATACCTCAGGTGAAGCTCAGCATCGTGGGCATCTAAGTCGACAAACGGACCACTACCCATGGTTTCAACGAGTTGCTTGGAGTTAAGGTTCAGCCCATTATAGAGAAAAGAAATGATTTGCGCTGAATCAAATCCATGATGGGGGCATGAAGTAACTAACTCATTGAAATGCTCGTAACGTCGATGAAATGGCTCATTTTTATATTGTCTGAACGCTTGAATTTGAGCCTTTATGGAGATTGTTCGATGTGGTGGGAAGAATTTCTTGAGAAATCTAGATTGCACTTCGTTCCAAGATGGAATCGAGCTTGGAGGTAAAGACCATAGCCATGTCTTAGCTTTATCTTTAAGCGAGAAGGGGAAGAGTTTGAGGCGGATCACCTCTTGTGTGCAAGTTTGATCATTGAGAGTATCGCACACATCCTCAAATTCCCTAATGTGAAGGTATGGCTTTTTAGAATCCATACCATGGTAATGGGGTAACATCTGGATCATCCGGTTTTTAAAGCAAAATTTTTCGGCATTATACGGGAGTATAATGCATCCCGGAGTGATAGTGCACTTGGGAAATAAGATATCTCTCAGCGGGCGGTATGGGGCCTCTTCCTCACTGGCGGCTGCACTACCGTGTTGTGACATTTACCTCTCTCTTGAAGACTCACTATCCTCACTCGGTGTGCTCGAAGTGTGCTCGGATGTGTGTCCTAAGAAGTAAAACGGAGTGTTGTTTGATATTGAGTATGACGGTGTGGGAGGTGGGATCCAGAACTGTGGGGCGTTAGGAGTGTGGGGGCTATCGGGCTTGTACTTAACTACTGGATTTTCGTGAATGCTGGTTGGAGTATTATGGGGTGTGGGAGTGAGTTCAGAATTTTGCATTAATAGCTTGTGAGAGATGATGGTGAATCTTTTTGTGCTTTTTGAAATTTTTTTATGTTTTTGGATTTTTGGAGATTTTTTGTCAAAGTTTTAGATTGACTCGATCTAATCCTAAGTCTACCTAAATCCCCGGCAACGGTGCCAAAAACTTGACACGACTCAGAAAGTGTCTTTAATGTGCGTTCACTCTAGGCTCAAGTGCAAGCCTGTCGCGTTAGTAATAAACCCGGTAAGTCGGGATCGTATCCATAGGGAAATAGGACAACAGAGTTGTAACGACGTTGGACAGATAAGGAAATCCTAACTCTGACTCTAAAAGAAAAAGAAAAGGGATTTGGTTTGTGGAATGACTATACTAGATGCAATTATGAAATTATGAAAAGGTGCAATTATACTAAATTACCAAAAATATTAATGAAGAATGATTTGAAACTTTAAACTATGTATGAGAAAAAAAGGTCGGGAATACAATCCCCCAACCCTAGTGTATTGCAGGTAAAATACTAATCGTAAATTTAAATGATTAATCAGACTCAGAATTTAGTACTCCCAAGCATTACGTATATGAGGTTCAAGCCCGCATCATACTTAATCAGAGGACGAGTAAATCGGTATTTCTATAGTTACACTCGAATTGCATTCTAAAGCATCTCGGTTACCCGGAAGCAAATGAGATCCAAAGATCTATAATTGTCGTGTTCCTACGCAATACGGTCATAATAAATCACTAAATTCAGAGGATTAATGTTATACACACGCAACTATCACATCAGACTGGGTTCATGTATCCCGACCTTAGAAAATCTAGCCTAACATGATGAAACTAATGAAAACAATCTTTGAATTACAGAAAACCATGATTGAAGTAAGGAAAATTTGTATAATGATGTAAAAAGAAATTGAACAGAGGAAATTAACTCCTAATCTTACCAAAGCAGTAAAAGCAGCAATTAAGAACACTTGTAGTCACAGAAATCTTAATAATCTTCACTCTTGGAATTGAAATTGTAACCTAACTTCAAAACTAGGGTTTCTGAAAAAGAATTGGAAAATTATATTAATTCTCCATGCAAATAATGATAATAGAATGGGTTTTTATACCCTACAAGAATTCAAGAGTTTTTGTTGCACTAGGACTCTTCTTAGGAGAAGATAAGATTTCAAAATCTCGATAGCCGGACCGGTCCGGGGCTTAGGTGGATCAGTCTGCCTTCCATGCGGATTGGTTCTTTTAATTTTCTGGCGAATCGGTTCTTTTTATTTTCTACCCTCTTCGGTTTGCTTTCGATCCGGGGTCTTGTGGAGTATGGCACAGCGGACCGGTCCGAACTGGGGGCAGATCGGTCTGCCTATTTAAATTATTTCTCAACTTTGACTGCTCATATCTTTTGTTCCGGGATTCCGATTGAGGTGTCGTTTCTTCCTATGTGCTCATGAATGTGATATCTTCATCTTCTCTTTAGGTGCCTCATCCGAATTCTGATTAGAATTTACACTTTTTCCCTTTTGACTTTCCTTCTTGCCTTTCGTGATTCTTCCGGTTTCCTTCTTTCATTTTTGACATTAAATACCTGCAACATTAGTACGAAATACCAGAAACTCGATGTACTCGTTAGGATAAGTCAGTAGCAAGATTATGAGATAAAGTCAAATCGATTACATTGTTCGAGGTGTTAAAAGTAACTAAATTAAGGGATAAATTGGGAAGAATTTATGGCTAATCACATAGTCTGTGTACAAAACTCCTATATGCATCTGTTGATGAAAAAAACTAGAATAAATCTAATTATTCAATCACAGATATATAAGTAAATAAAAGATACAAGTAAGATTTCTAAAGTGGTTCGACTAAAAGGAAAATCCTACGTCCATTGTCTTGTATTGCCTATTTTCACTTGTATTGTATTTCAATCCCCTTTGCTATAGGGATTACAATATATTTATAACCCACTAGGGGTATCAAGAGTTGGAATGTTAAATAATGGAATGCCTTTATAAATTAGCCATTTACATCAGTACATATGTTCATAATGCATATGACTTTTGGCGCTTTACTGACCATGTTGGTCTGTCTTCTTGATGTTGGTGTTGGTCGGCATTCCTGGACTTGATCAGAGATTTACGCCTTGCTGACTAAGACTGGTGACATATTGGATGACATATGTTTATCTATGATTGGTCCATGTAAGAGTGTGATTTTTGGTATCAACAAAAGCCCCCAATGTTTCATGCATGATGCTTTTGCGAAAGTATGGAACATTTAGTTCTAATAGTTGCTTGGGAAACCTTTCTGATACTTGGTCGGCTATCGACTTCCCACACTTATAAAATTACCAACTTGGCTGATAATGTATAACACGGATGGAATTTTTGTAATTGCTCGTAATTATAACGAATCGTTTTGGGGAAAATACGTCTTTTTTAGCTTAGCCGTCAAAATTTCAATCGTTGTTTTCCCTTTAATCATTACTTTCACCGATGTTCGAGGCAATCTATAAAGGCAATAAAATCCCAGTTGTCTTCTACCTCAAACTTTCTGGTTTTTATTTCTATCTCTTGAGCTTTTCGTATGATCGTTCTTTCTGTCCTTCGGTTCTTGCTGAATCCTTAAGTCTTTGTAAGAATCCTTTCTCTTTCTCCTTTTATTCATCTTTAATCATGGTTAATTCAGTAGTTTCTCTAGATAAATTTAGGAACGAATGGAATATTCCTTCATGGGTGGATTTAAAGCTCTTTAGTCCACCTATAGATCTTTTTTCTTTATCTGAGCGAGGACATTGGTTCCCTTCTCTTTCCATTGCTGAATGTGGGTTTACTTTCCCCCAAACCCCTTTTGTCTTGAGTTTTGTCAATATTATGACGTTGTACCTGCTAGAGTAGCCCCTAACACTTAGAGAGTTATAAATGGGGTTTATAGATTGAATCATCTCCATGGGACCCATATAGGCATCCTGGAGATTATATTTTGCTATAAATGGGTTACCAGTGATAGCACTTACTATATAAAAACTAGAGCTATAATTAGGACTTTAGTAGTTAATCTCACAGACTCCAACAAAGACTATTTTGATCATGGAGTGATTGCCAAGAATTGACAATATGCACCCATAATAGGGGATGCAGTATACTAGGGGACCAGATGCCCTCAATATGGCCATGGGATAGGTTGCAACACTATTGTATAGCTTTTCTTGATAATTTCATTGGTTAAAATACTAATTGTATTTGTTATCTCTAGATTACAGTTGGTCGGAAGAGAAAGTTTCACAAGGAGAGTTACATCAGACTTATCGAGCTGAAATTTCTTTGGGGTATTCACCAAAAAATTAGAGAGGAACACATTAGGTCGACATCATACCTGTTGGAGTATAAAAATTCCATTACTTCCTTTGTTGCTCGCTTAATTGCTGTTGCTCCCTCCTTGGTGATTGAGCTTGACCAAGACCCAGTCTCCACTTCTTTTGCCAGTGTATCTGGCAGTGGTAAAGCTACTACAGGCCCCTTATCTTCAATTGACTCTGATTTACCTCTTGCCACTGCCATGGTGAAGAGAAAGTTCCCCAACATTATGGGAGATATTACTTATGTTGCCTCCACAAAATCTTCTGGTAGTGAGGTCAATAATAGGGATGGGGCTGGAAAGAAGCCTCTAGCCAAGAAGAATTATGAAGCCAAGCTCAAGTGCTTGAAGAAAGGTCTTCCTTCTAGGTTGGATGAAGGAACTACTTTTGGTGCCGACCAACGAGACTTAGTCAATTTGTCTGATACTCGCTCTCTAGTGGCTATTGGCCCTAGTATGGCCAAGCAATTGATAAAGTTTGGTACTCGTCCAAACTATAGGGGTGTTACTTCTGCAATGTCCCATTCCAAATTCTCTGGGAGGGCTGCAAAAAGCCTTGCTTTGGTAAGAGTTGTTATTTTTTCATATTCACATGTTTGACATCTCTCTTGTACTAACTTGATCTGATTTATTTTTGCAATTGCTGGTTGATTTCAACCAGATATTGGGGAAGGATAACATCCTCCATTCTTCTTTAGATAAAGTGTAGGAGGCATTTGAATGCCTGAAGAAGTCTTTGCTTGAGTCCTAACAGGCATTGACAAATGAACAGAAGAAATGGGAAATGAAAATAAAGACTGTCGAGAGTGATACTACAATTGCTCGGGAGCAGGTTGTCGAGCTACAGAAGAGTCTGGATACTGAGAAGTCCAAGGAGTCTGCGTTTAACATAAGATATGAGAAGGCTATCAACGTTACCTCTGCTCTAAAGAAGTTCTCTATGGATGACTGGTCGGCAACATTCACAGAGGTCGACACATTACAGGACTCTGAGTTATTCCTCAAGCTTGATCCGGGTTCTCCTCCCAACATGGATGAGGAGATTAAGTATGATGGAGGATCATAGGATTCCACTCTTGTCTTGGACTCTTCCGATCAGCAACAAGCAGCAATAGTTAGGTCATCACTCCTAGGGGTGGTAATTTCGTAAACAACATGATAATATGAAACGAAATTAACACGGCTTATCACGTTCGGGTTGTGTTCGGATCTGGGTTGTGGGACCCGTTTTCATGTCGTGTCGTGTTCGTGTTGAATTTTAGCCACGAAATTGACCCGAATTAGACTCTTTAAAGACCCAATAGTGACCCCATTAAGACCCATTATAGACCTGATTAAAAACCCATGATGGACCCGTTAATAACCCCATTAAAACCCAATACAAATCTATTAAAAATAAAAGGCTTTTATTAAAAAGCCCAACCCATAAAAGTTAAAACATTTCATCTCCCTCCATTATACCACAAAACCAAACATAACAAACCCTAGCTACCCCAAAGCATTTATCCACAAAAAATTTGGCGGTTCTTAATAGATTTGTTCACCACAAAAAAAATTCGACGATTTTTCTTCACCACAAAAAAAATCAACAGCTTTGTTTTTTTTTTCAGTTCCTTTTTTTTCCTTTTATTAATTGTTTTGTTTGTGTTTGGTAATAGACATGGTAACATTTTTTACAAACATGGTAACATTCTGTGACTTTAGACGTTTGGTAAGAGACGTTTTGAGCTTGTTTGAGTTAACATTTGTATTTTTTTTTCATTTGGAAGATCTCAAAATTAACCTTGGCAAATGTTAATCAGAAGAAAATTTCAGAATCATTTGAAGTTGAAGAGAAGAATAGGGTGAAATTTTCAAAACCTTTTGAGAACAATTTAAATGAAAATGAGGTAACTATGTATCTATTTTGTTAGATTTATTTTGTTTATTAGTTCGGATTTTTTTATTTGTTGTAGTTTGTCTTATATATGGTGTTATGATTTCTTTTAGGTTGATAGCGTAGATGATAGTTCTTGCGAAGATGATGGTGATGCCGTTGTTGAAGTTAATGTGAAATTAGATATGGAAACACAAGGGGATTTAGTCAAGCAATGTAGGGAACATCGGTCTGAGGTATGGAATCATTTTTACCTTCTTCCCGTTGGTGATGATGGAAAAGAAATAGCCAAATGTAAAAAAAAATCCAAAAATTTACATGTGTACGTCTAAGAATGGGACGGGTAGCTTATGAAAACATATGAAAAAGTTTCTAAGAAGGGATAAAAATGATGTATCCCAAATGTTAATGAATCAAACTCGTGGGTATATGTCGATGAGCTCTTCTAAATTTTATCCTGAAAGATTTCGGGAGTTAATTACTGAGGTCATTGTAATGCATGATTTACCATTTCAGTTTGTAGAGTATGAGGGTATTAGGGCTATTTTTTATTACTTATATGAGGATGTGATAATTATCTCAAGAAATACCGCAAAGGCCGATGTCTTCAAAATGCATAAAAGGGAGAATAAAAGATTAAAGAAAATGCTTGAGTTAGCTCCCGGTAGGGTTTCTTTGACATCCGATTTATGGCCTTCAATTAACACAGATGGATTTATTTGTGTCACTTCATATTTTATTGATAAATATTGGAAATTGCAAAAAAGGATTCTCAATTTTCAAGTTATGCCACCTCCACATAATGGTATTTGCTTAACCGAAAAAATATCCAATTTGTTGTCTGAGTGGGGCATTGAGAAAAAGTTGTTCACTATCACGTTGGACAATTCATCAAGCAATGATACATTTGTTGAATTGCTAAAAGGTCAGTTAAATAATGAAGGCTCACTTTTAAGTAAGGGTGGTTATTTTCATATCCGATGTTGTGCTCATGTTTTGAATTTAATTGTTCAAGGTGGTTTAAAGGCAATAGATGAAGGGGTGGGAAAGATTCAAGAGTGTGTGAAGTATATAAAAGGCTCACAAATTAGAAAAGCAAAATTTATGGAATGTGTGAAATTTGTTTATTTGGATGCAAATAGAGGATTGCGTCAAGATGTCCCTACTAGGTGGAATGTAACATTTCTAATGATAGAGAGTGTTATATTTTATCGTCGTGCATTTGTTCGTTTAGTACTAAGTGACTAAAATTTTTTACATTGTCCAAATGAAATGGAGTGGGTAAAGATTGAGAAATTTTTTAAGTTTTTCGAGGTTTTCTATGAAGTGACTTGCATCTTCTTCGGAAATAAATACCCTACGACGAACTTGTATTTTACTTTCGTTTCCATGGTTGAGTTCACTTCAAGAGAAGAAATGAAAAGTTCGGATGTCTTTATGAAGCAAATGGCATGTAAAATGTATGAGAAATTTTTCAAGTATTGGTCGTATTATAATTTTCTTTTGGCAATGGCCGCGATTTTGGATCCTCGTCTCAAATTTCAATATGTTGAGTTCACTTACCAAACACTTTATGGTATCAATAATTATCAAAGTCATCTTGTTAAAGAAAAGTTGTTTGATCTTTTGGGTGAATACATGAGCAACTCTACTATGGGTGAGAACGCCTCTATTACAATGGTAGATAGATGTAAGAAAGTTGATGATGAGAAGACGAATGCTACCGTACTAAGTTGAACCACCAAAAACATGTTCAAGGTACATGTACAATACTGTTTTTTTATTACATAAGTTGTTATTTTTTAATGAAAAAACAAGTTGTTTTCTTATTTCTAAAGTTGTTTTTTTTAGTAAATCCAAAACATTGCTGTTTTTTTTATGTTGAAAAAACATTACTGTTTTTTTTATGAAAAAACATGCTCTTTTTTTATTACAAAAGTTGCTGTTTTTTTTTTATGAAAAAACATGTTTTTTTTATTACAAAAGTTGTTTTTTTCAGTAAATGCAAAACATTGCTATTTTTTTATGAAAAAACATTGCTATTTTTTTTTAGGAAAAAACATGTTTTTTTATTACAAAAGTTTTTTTTTGTAAATGCAAAAACATTGTTGTTATTTTTATAAAAAAAACATTGCTGTTTTTTTTTTGTTGTTTTTAGGAGTTCTCTTCTTATGAGAGTTGAGCACTTTCTTCAATGAAAAAGACATAACTTGAGATATATTTAGATGAACCAAGGAGTGACTTAGCAGAACAATTGGATGCTTTAAGTTTTTAGAGAGCTCATTAATACCGATACCCTGATCTAGCGTATATGGCTCGCGATGTCTTAAGTGTCCTTGTTTCCACAGTTGCATTGGAGTAGGCGTTTAGTAGTGGTGGTCGTGTGCTTGATCAATATCGGAGCTCACTTAAGCCTGAAACTATGGAAGTGCTGATTTGTACTAGAGATTGGCTTTTGGCATTAAAGATAAATTTATATTTCTTTACAATTCAATTTTTAAATAAACGATTTTCACTTAATCATTTTGGATTTTTGTACTAATAAGTTGATTTGGAGCTTAATTTTCTTGAGCTCACTGAAGACATCATAGAATTGGATAAGAAGGAAAGAAATTCATCGGATACTATCAAGGTTAATACATGCAATTTTTAATATTTAATTAGTTTCACTTGTATTACTAACTTGTTTTATTCTAATAATGCTTATATTTTTTTCATAGGAATGATATTGTGCAAGCTGATGGAAGAGAGAATGATGCAAGCACTGAGGAGGATAGTAGTGATCTTTTGAAGACTTTATTAGTTGTTATCTTAGCTAAAAACTATTATTTCTAAATTGTAATCTCATTAACAGCTTTAAGTATGTTTGAAACTTTTTGGCACTTTTGGTGGTTGAGATTATATAAGTTTTAGTTGTGCTTACTTATTGTGATGTAATTCCTACTTGGGCATGCTTACTGTATAAATTTTATATATTATGGAATTTTTGCAAATTTTTTATTTAATATGTAATAAAATAAAGCATTAATTGAAAAAATATGCTACAAATTGTATCGTTCCAATCATGTCGTGTCGTGTTGGGTCAAACGTGTTGTGGCAATCGTGTCATGTTAATGGGTTTTAACCAATCAAAATTTTAAATCGTGTCAATTGTGTCGTGACGTGTTAGAAGCAAGTCATGTTCGGGTTATAAAAAAGTAACACGACGTCGTGTCATGTCGTGTCGTGTTCTTGTCACTAAAAAACATTTCGTGTCGGGTCGGGTTGGTCTTGAACCTGACCTAATAACATGATTTGCCACCCCAAATCACTCCCCCTTTCTTCTGAGCAAGTCATTCCACCTATCTCTACCCCTTCTCAGGTTGTGGTCACTTTTGACAGAAAGAAGGTGTAGACTTGCTTGGTGAGCAACTTTTGTTTTTATCTTTATTTTTACTTTCTGCTTCATATCAATGTACTTGTAACTTGATTTCCATTAATGAAAATGAACATTTCTTTGCACTTGTCTTCCTCTGTTTCAAATTTTATATATTGTTCTTGATTGGAGGTTTTTCTTACTCTTTATAGTTCATGGATAAACTGAGTCAATTCTCCTCCACTGAATCCGAGCTACTCATAAGATGTAATGATCTCTTCATGGATGGTCATATGACTTTATTCGAGGAAGAAATATCCAACTTGCTCGTGGCTGATGTCTCAAATTACCTATACTTGAAGTGCCTTCTTGATCGGGCGATAGCCAATAATGTTGCATACTTCGAAATGATAGAAGAGCTTCAAGAAGCTCATAAGGAGGCTAAATCTCTTTTGCATGCCGACTATGAACAGAAGTACAAATATCTGAGTGAAGGCTGGGGTTTTGAGCAGAAGTTGGAAAAGCATGAATCTTTCTATAGAAGGCGGGAATTTCTGCTTAATCGTGAAATAGAGGAGGCTAGGGCAATCGCCAAGTTGTTAAAAGAAGAGAATAACAGTTTGAGTGATGAATTGAACTCATTGAAGGCTTCTTCTATATGATGGGGTTTCCTTCTTGGAGATTTAAAATGCCAGACTAAGGGAATAAGTGGAAGCACTGAAGAAAACTAAGCTTGCCTCTTCCTCCTCAGCAAAAGTTAAATATGTCCGAGCTACTACAGATGAGGCTAGGACCCAATAAACACTTGCAAACCAGGCTGCAAAATTAAAAGAAAATAATTTGGCCATTGATGATATGTCCAAGAAACTCCAGACTCAATCCGAGCAACTGTCTACTCAGTCTTGCCAATTGTAAGCTAAAGAAAGAGTACTGAAGAAATTACATCATCAGGTTAAGAGATTGACTTTCCAATTTCATAAATAGCCTATGGAGGTCTGGATGGAGGGATATAATGAGGCCCTTGGTCATTTTGATGAATGATTTAAGCAATCCCAATGTGAAGGTTACAAGTGGGGCTGGACCAACTGTTTGACAATTATGAAGGTAGAGCAAAACAATAAACCTTGGAACTGGTATGATCCTACTTTGCAGGATTGTCAAGATCCTCCTTTCAAATTGGATGTTAGTTGGATCCCTATCAGCACTATTCCCCAATGCTTGATTTCAAAATACTTAGGGGATTATAGCCTTCATGATGAATTAGAGATCGCTCATCCTCCTCATTTACAAGGGACCCCGAGCAGTAGTAATATGAGGATGCTTCAAGACTTCAATTTTATCAACTCCCCTTACACATTATATGGCCCTCCAGTGGGCATGGAACCAGCGCCGAGCTCCTCTAAAGCAAAGGGGAAGCATCCATTATACTAGTTTTGTTCCTATAATTCAGTTATAAGTGATATCATGTAATGATCAGTTAAATGAATGAAATATTTTATTAACTTATCTTGTCAATCTCTGGATGTGAATGGCATTTTGCTTCATTAGTTCTATTGATACACTTAGGCTTTTACCTAAGTTTAGTACCAATTACCAATTAAATTATCATCATAGGTTCTACCAGTATACTTAGATTAAAATCCAAGTTTAATACTAGCTACCCATGTATTTCCATAGGTTCTACTAATGCACCTAATTTTTTAGGTTTTGCATTAATTACCAGTGGTAACCAGGTGTTTACATTAATTTTTAGGAATCTTCACAACGTCCTAACTTCATGTTGCCCACTTGGATACAATCTATTATTTTACCCTTAACTGTATTGACCAAGTTTCTTGAGGAGTTGAGATCCTATCTTACTTGGGTTTTTGTTTGATGCCAATTAACTCTTGCTTGTGTCGACCAACTTTTGAATAGTACCAATCAATTAATTAAGATCCAGCCAACTATATGGTTGTTATTTCGAAGGACCAATATTTTTGAACAACTTTTGGAAGTTTTTCTGACCAAGTATAGCAACTTTTGAAGAAAGTGCATTAAGTATGTAGTGCATAGAACTAGTACTAAAAAAATTAAAAATGGAGGAAATCATCATTTATTGATACAGAAATGTCATGATTACAATATGTGTCATTACATTAGTAGTAGTACTTTTTAATATGTTCAACATGCTAAGGATTTTTTAACTCTTCCCCTTCCAAAGTCTCAATTTTGTAGGTACCTGGTCGGATAACTACAGAAATACGATATGGCCCATGCCAATTGGCTTTAAGTTTGTTGTTATTCTGGATTACCTTCATAAGCACATAATCTCCTTCCTTCAAGTTGGTTAGCCTCATTATTTTGTTATAAAAACGTGTTGTCTTCTGCTGATAAGCAGCATTTCTCAAGGCTGCATCATCGCGTACTTCCTCTGGCATATCTAAATCTAATATTCGCATCAAATCACTAAAAGGAAAACTAAAATTTAACACTCTATGAGTGGGAAAACCCAATTCAGCTGGTATCCGTGCTTCAGTTCCAAATGTCATCATGTATGGGGATTCTCCTGTAGCAGTCCTCGGAGTTATTCGTTATGCCCATAGAACGGAGTGTAGTTCATTAATCCAGTTCCCCTTGGCATCGTCAAGTCGTTTCTTCAGTCCATTGAGAAGAGTCCAATTTGTTACTTCGGTTTGCCCATTGCCTTAAGGATGGCCAGGAGCAAAATGAAGCTTTTAAATGTTTGACTGGGCACAAGAGGCAGCAAACTCCTCATTGTCAAACTGTGTGCCATGGTCTGTAATGAAAGCATAAGGCAGACCATATCTACAAATAATATTTTTCCAGATGAACTGGTAAAATTTATCATAGGGCATGTCTATCAATGTTTCTGCTTTGACCCATTTGGTGAAGTAGTCCACGGCTACGACCAAGTATTTAAATCTTCCTCGGGTGGTCGACAATGGCCCCACCAAGTCTATCCCCCGTATAGCAAATGGCCAAGGTGAAGTAATTGGAGTCAGAGAAGCTTCTAGAGTTCTACGAATGTTGAAATACCTTTGGCACTTGTGACATTTCCTGGCAAAGGTCGTGCAATCTACTCTTATAGTTGGCCAGTAATATCAATGTGTATTGATCCGCTGCAATAATGATCAACCCGCTATATGAGCTCCATAAAACCCTTCACGGACTTCCTCCATCAAGTCTTGAACCTCTGTTAGGTGAACACGGAGTTGCAGGCTAGCTATCAATCCTCTCCTATATAGTACCCCTTTGTCCAGAACATATCTTGCCGCTTTATACTTCAACTTTTTTGCCTTGATTGGATCTGCTGGCAAGACTCCTTCTTCAATATAATCTCTGATGGGATCCATCCAAGATGGCTCCATGTACACTATGATGAAATTAATCATCAGGTCTTCATTAATACTCCTGTTAACTAGGATTTCAATGGGAATAGTTCTTTGGAGCTCAATTCTAGTTGTTGATGCAAGTCGAGCAAGTGCGTTAGCTCGGGCGTTCTCTAATCTTAGAATTCTGCTCATTCAAATAACTGTCAACTTTGCTATAACTTCCAATTCTTTGGACAGGTATCTTGTCATTAGTTCTCCCTTGGCTCCAAACAAACTCAGTAATTGATTTACCACCAATTGAGAATTATAGTGCGCCACAACTTGCTCGACGTTCAACGATTAAGCCAAACTTAGGCCCATAATTAGAGCTTCATACTATGCTTTAATATTTGAGGCCTAAAACCGGAATCATAGTGCATATTCAATGTCTATCCCATCAGGAGTGTTGAGTATTATACCTGCTCCACTTCTGGTTGTTCAAGAGGATCCATCAACATACAAGTTCCATACGGGGAGATTATTATTAAACGCTTGCTCTGTCAAAATCCCATGATGGAATATTTTGCTCCTTGCTTACCCATACTTCATGGACATCTCCTATGCTATGGTGGAAGATTCTAGTAGGTCGGAAATGATAGCCCTAGTTGGACTATCCCTTCCTAGGTCTTGCTCTGCCTGAATTTCCTGTTGCTCGGGAACCTATGGATAAGTGAATTCAGCAATGAAATCTGCCACAGCCTCGCCTTTTAAGGAAGACTTTGGTTCATACATAATATCATACTCCCCCAACTCTACTACCCAATACATCAATCTCCCAGACTTCTTCGATTTGTGCAGGGCTTGCCTAAGATGCATATCAATGTACATCACTTTTATATGGGCTTAAAAATATGGCTTCATTCGTTTGGATGCCTCAATCAATGTCAACGCTAACTTCTCCAGGCGTGGATATCTGATTTTTTTTCTCCTCGAAAGGCCTTGCTCGTGTAATAGACTAGATTTTGAACTCCATTTTCTTCTCGAATCAAGGAAGAACTTACAATTGATTCAGAGATAGCTAAGTAGAAATATAAACTTTCTCCCAAAATTGGTCGGGAGCGTAATGGGGTTGATCCCAAGTACTTTTTTAACTCCAGAAATGACTTTTTACATTCGTTATTCCAATCAAAGCTCTTTTAAAGCAATTTAAATAATGGCAGACACCTGTCAGTAGCTCGGGACACAAATTTGTGCAAGGCTGCTACTCGCCCAGTTAGCCTTTGTACCTCCTTTTTGCAAGTAGGGGACTGCATTTCAATAAACGCCTTAATTTTTTTTGGATTTGCTTCAATTCCCATCTGGTTTACTATGTACCCGGGGAATATTCCTTCCTATACACCAAATACGAACTTGGTCGGATTCAATTTCATCTGATGCTTTTTCAGTTGGTCAAAAGTCTTGCTGAGGTCGGTAATATGGTCGGACGCTTTTTTGCTCTTCGTCAGCATGTCATCTACATATACTTCCACATTCTTGCCTATTTGCTCCTCAACAACTTTATTCACCAATCTCTGGTACGTAGCTCCTGCATTTTTCAAATCAAATGGCATAACATTATATCAATAATTTCCTCGGGGAATAATAAAAGAAGTGATTTCCCTATCTTCAGGCTTTATTTTAATCTGGTTATAACCAGAGTAAGCATCTATGAAGCTTAACAGCTAATGCCCCGACGTAGCATCAACGAGTTGATCAATTCGTGGGAAAGGGAAATGGTCCTTCAGACACGCTTATTTTAAATCCGTGAAATCCACATACATTCTCCACTTGTTATTTTTCTTCTTGACCATAACAACGTTGGCCATCCAATGTGGGTATTTCACATCATTAATGAATGAAGCTTTCTGAAGCTTCTCCTCTTCCTCTTGAATATCTTAGTTCTTCTCGGTACTAAATACTCTACGCGTTTGCTTCACAGGCTTGACATCTTTGTTAACATTGAGCTCATGGCAAAGAAAGTTAGGGTCAATCCCAGGCATATCTTCGTGACTCTATCCAAACACCTGTTTCTTTGTCTTAAGAAAGTCACCAGCTCTTGTTTAAGAATAAGATCCAGTGTTATTACTATTTAAGTAGTCTACTCAGGCTTATCATCATCTAACATAATGCTATTCGTTGCTTCCATTATTTGGTCTTTCACCAATTTTGTTTCTTCTTTTGGATCTAAGGTTTCAACCTCAGATTCACTTTTAGTTTTAGAGGTGTCCACTTAATAAGTGGTGGTTTTTCTCTTTATCTATGTCAGATCTTCTTACTCGGTAAATAAGTAGTAGCATTTTCAAGTTACTTTCTGGTCACCTTTTACCACGCATATCCCAAAGTTGGTCAGGAACTTCAAACACTGATGGACTATAGATGACACAACTTTGAATTTCTTCAATCCTACTCATCCCATGATCATATTGTAGGCAGAATGAACATCTATCAACACCTCTAATTTGATTCTCCCCAGAGGAAATACCTTTTTTGCCAGAAAAAACTATTAGAGGCCTATGATAAGGTTCCAATTAGCTAAGCTACAAGTCCATACTATCAAAGCAGGGGTAAAACATGATATTCGTCGAGCTTCCGTTATCAACCAACACTTTGGAAACAATTGTATCCTCCCTTCTGACTCTGATTACTAAAAGATCATCATGGGGGTTTAGCACCCCTGAAAGGTCATTTTTAGAAAAACCAATCACCAGCTTGTCTTTATTAACCTTCCTTGGTCTATCTTATTCGGTTAGGTTAATCCTCTGGATATAAGAACAATCTTGAGACTCATTGAGGTAAGCTTTCCTTTCAGCAGTATGATCCCGTCCTCCTTCATCTCCACATGTGATCATTTGACAATCAAAAGATTCAAAAGTGAGCGTGAATACCTTACGTTCTGGTAGTCTAGGCTTCTTGGGCAGTTTGGGATCATCCTCTTAATCATCTTCATAAGTTCTCATTTTTTCATCTTTGGGCTTGTATGGGGATTTTGATCTTTGTCGAGCTCCACCATTGTTCTGCCGATCAACAAACCTATCTAGATTTCCTCTTTAGATAAGTGCTTTAATTTTATTCTTAAGAGTAACGCAGCGATTTGTCGTATGTACGTGATCTCTGTGAAATTTACAGTATCTAGACATGTCCCTCTTAGCACAAAGTGTTCTTAGATTTTCAGGCCAACGTACATCCTTACCGTGCTTTATCTCCTCCAAAACATGGTGGATGCCCACTATTAAGGGACTATAATTATTATAACTTTTGAGTTGGTCCATATTCCCTTTTTGCTTTGATTACATGTGGTACTTGGGATCTTTGTGATCCTTCTTATCGGTTGTACCTTCAACCTTTACTTCTGAGTTTTGCTTGGCTGCCATAGCTTCCTCGACGTTCATGATTTTGCCTGCCTTTGCTATTAACTATGCCATCGTCTTCAGAGGATCTTTAGCAAGTGTGTAGTAGAGCTTCTCGGGGAGAAACCCACTCATAAGGGCTGTAATGGCTATTTTTTTCTCGTAATCAACGACTTCCAACTTTTTATTATTGAAATGAGTGATGTAATCTCAAGTACTCTCTCCCACCTTTTACTTTACATTGAGAAAATGAGCTACTCGTTTCACTGGTTTAGCTCCAAAGAAGAAGTTACCAATGAATAGCTCGGTAAGTTAATTGAAACTAGAAATTTACCCCCGAGGAAGACCGTTATACCAGATCTGAACAGGTCCTGTAATTGTCCCTGAGAATGCCCTGCATCACATTTCGTCGGGGACGGCGCATATGTTAGTTGCTGCCTGATACTGCTCTATATGAAGGACGGGATCAGTTTTTCCATCATATTTGGGAGTAACTGCAGGAGCTTTAAACTTTGAATGCGTGGGAAAATCCACAATAACTTGTACGAAAGGAGATCCCTTCACAAAGCTTCTCTATAAAGGGTTCTTGGCCTTAGCCATTTCTCCCAATCTATTTTCCAATCGCTGGATGAAACCCTTCCACGCATTATTACCAGTGTTTGATCTGTGTGTTGCATCTCTTTCATTCCGACCAACTATTTATGTTGAACTCTCCTCCTATAAATACTGCTCGGTACAAGCAGTTTGTCGGGCATCTGATTTAGATTGGGTTGAGCCCTCACGTTGATAGGTTGGTCGTCGAGTATTTCTCGCCAATGCCCTAGGAATTTTTCTATTCCCCCTAGGTCCCAAATGATCAAAGGGAGATGCTCGACTTATCCTTTTTAAGGCACTCAATCTTTCAGGAGTAAATAACAGTTCGTCATAGAGCTCCGATGTTCTGAGAGAAGAACTTACTCCTGGGAGATAGGAAGTATCTCTAATAGTTCTGGATTGGCTACGTCTACTGCTTCTTGGAGGCGGTAGTGGTATATTTCCACGAGCAGATAAGGAAGGTGACCTGGCTTGTAGGGTGTGTGCTAACTTCCTTATGGTATCTATCATAGCCTCTTGTCCTCTGGGCGAGACTAGCCAATATTCCAGTAAAATCATTGTTAGTTAATGGAGCAGAGGGAACATGTGGCATGCTATCATTCCTAGTACTTGACTTAGGAATATCAGTCATGTTTGATAAATAGATGAGTGAAAATGTTTGTAAACACGTTCCCATAGATGGTGCCAATCTGTTGATGCAAAAAACTAGAATAAATCTAATTATTCGATCACAGATATATAAGTAAATAAAAGAGACAAGTAAGTTTTTTAAAGTGGTTCGGCTGAAAGGAAAAGCCTACGTCCATTGTCTTGTATTTCCTATTTTTCACTTGGATTGTATTTCGATCCCCTTTTATGTAGGGATTATAATGTATTTATAGCCCACTAGGGGGATCAAGAGTCGGAATGTTAAAGGATGGAATGTCTTTATAAATTAGGCATTTACATCACATATTTTTCATAATGCATATGACTATTGGCGCTTTACTGACCATGTTGGTCTGTCTTCCTGGTGTTGATGTTGGTTGGCATTCAGATTGTTGGTTGGAATTCCAAGACTTGGTTAGAGATTTACGCCTTGCTGACTAGGACTGGTGCCATATTGGATAACACATTCTTATCTATGATTGTTTCATATAAGAGTGTGATTTTTGGTATCAACAACATCCATGTGAAGGTACAAATTGAATAATCCTACTTTAAGAAAGAATTAGAAGGGAAAGCGTTATTGAGAAGGTTGGACAACACTTGAACTACCACTCAACTGTGAATTAATGTATTGCTTCTAGCCGTGAAGTTCCAATTAGTGCTAGAAGAAAGCTAAAAACAAATTATGAACTTCAAACTCATATATGGTTAAGTGACCCAATGCTACATAGATGATGTTAGGTAATATCTAATGGTTGTAATTTTCTATCCTATTTCTTAATGTCTTTCTAGAAAATTTTAATGTGATGCGCCACTTTTTTTAAAATTAGTAGAAAAATCAATAAAATAATGTATTAAATAGTTTTATGTGACACCCCGCCTAATTAAATACCGGGTGATCAGTCCTTTATTAAATTAAAATCAAGGTGAACGTTTGGTTCATTCTTAGCATCACTGTTGCGAAATAAAATTTCCAATTTAAACACACTAAATAATTAAGCTAAGTGTCAAAACAATTTTTAAACCTTATTTCCATTTTATTAAATCCGAATATGAAAAACGTTTTAAATAACCAACAATTTAAGAACTCAGATATACTAAAGATGGATAATAACACACAAGAATTAGATTCATCCAGATAAATCGAACCAGTTTAAAGTATAAATAAAATCATCCTGACAGTAATTAAATCCCAAAGAGTACCAACAAATGGAAATATAAAGGAACGTAAATCTCTGACAAAAATCCAAACTGAATAGAGAAACAGGCGACACAAGCCCTAACTAATAAGAACTAAAAGTAAGAGTAGAATCAACAATGAGATCGTCTAAGCAATGGCCTGCAACTCCCACATAAGTTGCAGCGCGTCCGGTCCAAGGAACCTAAGCATGACGCCCCTGTGGCTGGGCACCTGTATTATATATATATATATATATTGTAAGGACATATTTTCATAGGCCCGTTATCAATTTGTTATGTCATATACAGCTACACCGTCGAAGAGCATTCAAGAGACATCTACATCAATGACGGATCCGAATTAGTCAAGTTCTTCATCATTCAAGATTCCACGAAGTTTACTTTGGTAAGGTTATGTTTTAAATACCTTAACTTTTCACTTAGAGCTTTTGGGATATTTTTACAAAATATTTTCTAAGTGTTGGAGCGGACTTTTTCGTCAAAATTTGAGAATGAGTATTTTTTCTAAGTGTTGAAGCGGACATTAAAATAATATTTTTTTTGCTTTAGTGGTTCGAGCGATATAGCATGTCGTTCGCGCGAGATAGCATGTCGCGCGATCTCGTTCGAACGACAGATGTCCTTCGTTCGAGCGACATGGTGATCTCATTCGAACGAGCTCTGTTTTCGAGGCAGCGCGTTTTTCTATAAATACTCATTATTTGGTAACATTTTCATTAAGAAGTCCCAGCATTTTGAAAGATAGAAACCTGCGAAAGTGCAGAATCATTTTGGCTTCTTCCTTTAGGGTTTTAATCCGTTTTTGGTTTTTCAATTCACAAAACTCCCACATGCTTTAGTGAATTGTTTGGTGTTTAAGAACAACTCTGCTTTTGTTCATCTTTCGTGGAGTGCATCTCTACACCGTATGACTGCGTGTCATTGAGGATCTTAATGCGTGAAGATTCTTTGCTGAAGTTTGGGCTGCGAGTCCTTGGAGGGTGTTGCGTGTATTCTCTTGCTGAGTTTAAGACTGCGTGTCTTTGTGGGTTGGCTGCGCGTTGATCTATTGCAGATTTCTCTATGTAATTGTAAGTTGCGATTTATATATTCATAGTGAAATAAAGGTTTTACCCGAAAGGTTTTTTTTCCTGAAATCTGTGTCTCAGCATATTTTTGTGTCACATGCTTACGGGTTGACACATGCACCTTAGATGCATGTTTACGGGATAATTAAATAAAGGTTGATTGGAAACTTGAGAATTTAATTTAATCAATTATCACACAGTTGCACTTTTCAAATTGGTATCAAAGCGGGTTACGCTAATTTATCGCGTATTCCTATTTTCCGCAAAATTGTGTGATATTGATTTTTTTTTTAAATCGCATTTTTTCAATGGAGCGTTCATTTAATGAGGAGCCTATTTTTGAAAAAGTTCACGACCATGCTAAAAATTTAAAAAGTTTGAATTTGAAACTTTGCAAAAGAATTAAAGTTTTGGAAAAAGAAAATTCTCGTTATAAATCCGCGATGGATCTTTTGCAAATGGTTCAAAATCAAAGAGATTTTTATCGTGAAAAACTTGTTTCCTTGGACCATGACTTTGTTTCTTTAAAATTGTCCAAGAAGGAGAGTGATGATGGGGTCCTAGTTTTAGAAAATGAATTAGAGGACCTTAAAATTTTGATGGTTTGTGTTTGTGCCAAAGATGATAAAAATATTTTAGTCAATGAGTTTGTGGCACGTGAAGAGACTCTTAGGAAAAAGTTTGCTTTAATTGAGGGGGAGCGAGATAACCTTCTAGGTTTGATTGATAATTTGAAGATGGCGTCCCTTAATTTGGAAGAGTCTAATTCTTTGCTTGAGTCAAAAATTTTGAAGTTAAAAAATGATTTGACAGACTCAAGTAGGTTTGATAGCGATGGTAATGGCTCATTGTGTTCTCATGCTTCTAATGCTAAAGTCAAAACCATTATTTGTTTTAGAGGGTCAACTAATTCCAAGGATGTTAGAAAAGATCACACTTTAGGTGTCGTTCCACCCGTTTACACATGTTCATATTGTGGTAGGAAAGGTCACCTTAGGAGATTTTGTTTTGATCTTGGAAGAGGTCCTAGGAATTCGAAGTCTAGTATTTTGCTGGTTCCCAAAACCCCATGTCGACGTGTTACATCCGTTTGGGTTAGAAAATCACTTTTGGATACACTAGATTTTAGAATAGTTGATTCTCATTTGCTTGCACATGATTCTTCTCTCGCCATATCATATAGATGATTGTGTTTGCATGTTTGTCATACGCTAGTTATGCTTTTTGATATATTTTTGCTAGCGTTGTGACATGTACTTTTTGTATAAATTTTTTCTTTTGAAATTTTTTGAAAAATACAAAAAGATTTTCTATGTTTTGAGTGTCCATTCATATATTTTTTTTTGTCAAATTTGAAAATCCAAAAAGATTTTTGTATTTTGTTTGCACCTTTTATGGATAAACACTTAGGATGACCAAGTCACAACATCATTCCATTCTTTATGTGACTATTTGATAGTGTTTTGAGACAATAGGTCAATTCATCCATGTGCTTTATAATGTTTGAAGTCATTAAGATGTAATTAAGTGTTACTTCCTACATGTTTGACTCATGTTTTCTTTATTGCACACAAGCACGAATTTGTTTGATTATTGTGCTTGTCTTATCACATGTTGGTTGGGTGTTTTCACTTCAATCCTGTCCTTTAAAATGAACCAAGCGCGATAAATTTTGATAAGAAAATTGTGCATATAAGAACCGTTTTATGAGTTTGTGTGCTTTGTTTAAAAACGGGGAAGGGCTGTGAAAGGTTCATTTTTCCTTTGCGAATACTAAGCCACCGTTAAATTGGACCTAAAAAATGGAGGAATTTTATTATCCGGGGTCCAAAGAGGTTTAAAAGAGCCCGAAAAAATTTGAAGGCAATAAAAAGAAATTCATGCCAATTATGGGCCATTTAGGTTTTTGTACCAATTCTCCAAAGTTTGAGAATTTAGATTACCTCTAAAAGGAAAATATATATGAAGGATTTTGGTTGGAGATTTTATAACGGGTTTGCACGTCCTTGAAAATCTTGAAAAAACGCTAAATAGTTTTGGACGTTATTGGTGTGGAAATCATTTAGACTTTGATTTGTTGATTTGCATAAGACGATGTCATTTAAATTCAACAAATTTTTACACCTAAGGATTTTTTTGATGTTCATTCGCTAGGGGTACACGTATGCATCGTGCACATATAATTGATTGAGTTTATTTACCTATCGAATGTTTTCACACCCATACATTCCATTTCCATGACTTGGTTGTTTTAGTTTAAATCCATGGTGTGATTTTTAGTATCTTATTTTTGTATGAAAAATTGAAAAATCCAAAAATAGTTTGTGAGATTTTTGAGATATCCCTTTGCATGCGCGTAGTTTGTTCATTGTTTGCTATGCATTTTTATCGTGACACTCCATGTTTTGATTGTTTCTTCTTATCTGTTTATTTGGGGACATCATAAAAAGGGGGAGAAAGAATTATCACTTATGGGGGAGTTTTAGCATTATAGGTGAGATTTGATTATTAATGCTTTATTTTTATATCATTTCAAACTCGATGCATCACGAAGGTTTTTACTTTATCTCATGTGTGTAGGTACAAATATTAAAGATCATGATGTTGCACACCCTGATGAGAAAATCTTTGAGATTTGACGAAGATGATTGAAGAACAGTTTTGAGGTCTTGCAAATTTATTCATGGGAGGGTAGATTTGTATAGGCAATTTGGTTTTTGATAATTCGGATTTTGTATGTATGTACCGGCATAGACATAGGGGGAGGTTTGTAAGGACATATTTTCATAGGTCCGTTATCAATTTGTTATGTCATATACGGCTACACCGTCGAAGAGCATTCAAGAGACATCTACATCAAACACGGATCCTAATTAGTCAAGTTCTTCATCATTCAAGACTCCACGAAGTTTACTTTGGTAAGGTTATGTTTTAAATACCATAACTTTTCCCTTAGAGCTTTTGGGATATTTTTACAAAATATTTTCTAAGTGTTGGAGCTGACTTTTTCGTCAAAATTTGAGAATGAGTATTTTTTCTAAGTGTTGAAGCGGACATTAAAATAATATTTTTTTCGCCTTAGTCGTTCGAGCAACATAGCATGTCGTTCGCGCGAGATAGCATGTCGCGCGATCTCATTTGAACGACAGATGTCCTTCGTTCGAGCGACATGGTGATCTCGTTCGAACGAGCTCTGTTTTCGAGGCGGCGCATTTTTCTATAAATACTCATTATTTGGTAACGTTTTTACTAAGAAGTCCCAGCGTTTTGAAAAACAGAAACCTGCGAAAGTGCAAAATCCTTTTGGCTTCTTCCTTTAGGGTTTTAATCCCTTTTTGGTTTTTCAATTCACAAAACTCCAACATGCTTTAGTGAATTGTTTGGTGTTTAAGAACAACTCTGCTTTTGTTCATCTTTCATGGAGTGCGTCTCTACACCGTATGACTGCGTGTCATTGAGGATCTTAATGCGTGAAGATTATTTGCTGAAGTTTGGGCTGCGAGTCCTTGGAGGGTGCTGCGTGTATTCTCTTGCTGAGTTCAAGACTGCGTGTCTTTGTGGGTTGGTTGCGCGTTGATCCATTGCAGATTTCTCTATGTAATTGTAAGTTTCGATTTATATATTCATAGTGAAATAAAGTTTTTACCCGAAAGGGTTTTTTTCGTGAAATCTGTGTCTCAGCATATTTTTGTGTCACATGCTTATGGGTTGACACACGCACCTTAGATACATGTTTAGGGGCTGAATTAAATAAAGGTTGATTGGAAACTTGCGAATTTAATTTAATCAATTATCACACAGTCGCACTTTTCATATATATATATATATATACAAGAGAGAAGAAATAACAGGAAACGGGTCAGAGCCCGAGTGTAAAACAGTTTAAAATTAGTTTAGCAAGTATTTAAACTGCTTACCGGCTAATGTAACAACCATGTTAGTATGCGACACTCTCTTAAGAATTCTCACCTCTCATTCTAGTGTGCACGCCTACCGTACTAATAAATCTCATAAGTTTCTCTAACTTATTCTCCATAAGGTTTTATCAGGTGAAAAGCGAGATTATGATATTTACTTTAGGAAATCATTTGCTTCAAGATTTCTACGTTATTTAGAACAACTCATTTCCCTTAAAACGTTCCCGAACACTTATAATAAAATTGAAACATTTATTCATTACTTATCTACTTATATGCACAGTAGGAAGTTCCCATATAGATATACGTATATATATTAGTCACACGTATAATATATATACTATAGGCACCCCATATAAAACCTATGGTGCCGGCATACTCGGCTATCAAGTCCCCGTATCACACAAACTAAGGGAAATACTAGTCCGGAATCACTCTCGAACTGTATTAACACAATACACAAACAAATGGAGGCGAAGCATAGTTCCAGGTCCTAAGAGGTCAACACATACCCTCGCGTCTCTTAGAATATCTAACTGTAATTTTTGGATAGCCTGTATCGAAGATACTATCTTCTAAGGTACGAGTCAATATCCCCCATAAAGGTCCAATCGAGATAAGACCATCCCGGCGCGGAAACCCCCGTGATAGCAAGTAGCCCGGGTATGATTTTTACACAGATATATAATATGCACAATCACAGAGTCATATATATAAATATTCACATTTCTAAATTAGGTGCGCCCACGACCCATAATTATAATTATCCACTCTTAGCACATTTTTACTTGATTATCTCGCATAACCGATTTGTCACTTTTATTCTCATATATATATATATATATATATATATATATATATATATATATATATATATATATATAAGTTACTCCGTACCTACTTCTCGTCTCTCGAAGTATTCTAACTCCCTAAGTATAATTTCAGTAGGCACTCTCACTTACCTTCTAGTCTAACTTCATTACAAGTCTCGACCTTTCATTAAACGTACGCATGATTTTATATGTGTGAATAATTCCCCGTTAACCCTTAATTTCATCTTACATTAAATTCTCACTCAACGGAGTTTACCTAGACCCTACTGGTCCTATTTACATCCCGTTTTTCTCCAACAATAATAATCAAGGGTTACTACACATTTTAATCGGATTAAACCAACATAAGGGGAATATAAAGTTTTCCAGGAGGGGTCGATTGATCGATCGTCGATCGATCGATGTTCATGGGTCGATCGATCAAGCAGTTATGACGAAAACTGCATCGACCCAGTTAAGGTTTTGCCTCTCCAACCTCAACCAATCTCCATATATCATTCCCAAACTCCTAACAAACGTTACTACAAGTACTATATACCATAACAAATGATTTTCTACGTAAAATATGTCCCAATTCATCAATTACAATAATTTAATGGGTAAATTTTACCTGAACTTCAAGAACCCTAATTTTTCTTTTTCTTTCAATTCTTCCAAATTCTTTTCCAGATTTCCTACTTCTAAATCCATACAAATTCATGGTTTATCCTCTACATGTGATTTAGATACCCAGAATATGATTACTTCTTCAATAACATGTGATTTCAAGTCTCAAAACTATACTTTCTTCCATGAAACAAGTTCTAAACAACCCTAGACTAACATGATTGAGACATCAACTAAAAATAAAGCAAGATAGATACTTGCCTGAAAATTGAGTTTCTAATTTGTGGAAGAAAGTGGTATGGTTGCATTCCCCGTCACGCGATTTACGATTGGGTGGTGGTGTCGGTGCAAACGGTTGAGTTGTTTGGCCTTGAATTGCTTGGGAAGCTTTCCCACTTCTTCTCTAATGGCCGTTATTTGATTTTTCTCTTATTAACCCTAGTAGGAAGCTCCTAAAGGCTTATTTATCCTTAGGAAATTCGTGGGTTTAATTACCCAAAAATGTAAAATGTCTAAAATACCCTCTCGGGATGCCAATTAGCCCTAAAAACACCCCGAGACCCAAACTAAACCCCCGGGAACATTATTTTGACTAACTCGACCCTTCCGGGCACATTGGCGCACTCTAAACGACCATACGGATGACTTATAATTTATTCACTTTTAATAATAATGATTTAGTCCTGACACGACACAGGCGCATCCTGACTTAGATTTCCATAATTGTCATTTTATTCACTCGTGACAATTTTAATAAAATAAATTTCATATATTAATTTACTCATCCAATAATATTCAATAAATATCCAATAATTACTAACTCACGTCACATTAGTAAATATATAAAAGTATTTCCGGATTAATATTAAATTAATAACTCAATTAAATTTAATAAATCCTCAATTTTAAAAGCCATAAAAATACGGGGTGTTACATATTATTTCTATATATGATTCTATCTTATGGGTCAACAATAATAACATTTATAAATAACATATTGTCCAATTATGCTTTTCCACGAAAAAAAATTTAATTATAAATTTCTACATGTAAAAATCATTTGCATATATTTCTATACATTGACCACATCACATAGTGATGAATATAAAATCTTAAAAGAAGTTTATATTTATTTATTTTACATTTTTGCAATAATTTTTTTGATACAATTGGAGATGAGATGACCCTGAGTAATCTAATCTAAAAACACAAATATGCTGTAAAATATAGGGAACACATAGAGATAATTTAGAGGGAGGGAGTCTTTCATTTCATTGGTAATATTGGGTGTAGTTTTTATTGTCCAAAAATATATGAGGATCATCCTATTTATAAGACATAGTGAGGCATCCCAAAAGACAAGAATGTGAGTGGACATCCACCCAAAAGCCAAAAGTCACATTATTTAACACTCCCCCTTGGATGTACACCATATTCACTATTCAATGATTGTTGCCTCATTAAAACCTTACTAAGGAAAAACCCAGTGTGAAAAAACTTGAAAAAAATTATTTACGGGATCAATAACAAAAAGTTATAATTTTAGTAAACTCCGAAATAAACTCGTTGAACAAAACTCTTTTCAAAATGAACATAGATGTGTTAAAACAATTTTTCTAAATATGATCTCTAGATTCGTTACTTTGATTACCTTAAGTTTTTAAAACTAAAACGTTCAATTTAAGTCTCGAGTGAGATATTGTTCACCAAAGTAATTAAGAAGATTCAAGAAAATAAGACACGTGATTTTTAACGTGGTAAAGCCCTAAAATAAGGGAAATATCCACGCCCCCCTCTACGGAGCAAAACAAAAAATCCACTAGAATCACAACTAAGTTACAACACCTAAGCATGCAACTAAGAACCAAAATACAAGATCAGAAAACGTACCTACCCGAGTTACTCCACTCTTAAAGGCATTCTATCTTGATTTTTTCTTCTCCACGCATCTTCCTTGTTTTGTCCTTGAATCCCGGATTCCAACAGCTCCACAAGCAAAATATCTCACCAAGAACCACAAATCATATGTGTTTGCGTGAGAGTGAGAGTGTTTGTGAATTGAACTGAATGCAATAATGCTTCTCACGCCTCTCAATCAAATACAAGCAATATCCTATTAATTACAAACCACTTCTATATGAAATGTAATTAATCTCAAATATGCTTTGAATTCAAGACTTCAAAATTTTCAAATTTGGAATAAAAATTTCAAATCAAGTTTTATTTCAAAATTATTTATCTATGTTCAAGTTGATTTCACAAAATGTGAAATAATATTTTGAAACAAAAAAAATATTTCAGATCTGAGAATATACACAAAAATATCAGAAGTCAAATTTCTCAAAATAAATTTGTAATTACTATCTTGGATCAAATAGCAACAACAACCACAAAATAAAATGATCCAAGAAAAAAAAATAAAGAACCCCCAAAAAAAACTTCTATGTGAATCAAATAGGTTCTTAGGGAGATATAGAGTTGAAGAGGTCTTCAATACAAGCACACCAGCAATACCCCAACTTCAAACGAACCCCCAATGTATTTAAATCTCAAGTGGGTCTACAGTTTGTACATGGACAATAAAAAGTTAAGGGTATTTGTGTTTGGAATAAAACGAATAAAGATTGAAAGAGAAGGTTTGGTTTTTGAAGTGGGTTTCTTCTCTCTCTCGGGTTCGCGTAGTAGCTCTCGGTTCTCTCTCTCTCTCTTGTTCCGGCATCGAGTGAGAAACACGGCAGCGAGGTCTACTCACTCTCTCTAACCTTATGGTTTCTTTGTTGCCACCTCTTTTATCTCTCTCTGACTTATTTTTCTCTCAACAGCTCTCGGTTCTCTCTCCCTCTCTCGTTTTTCTATGTGCCGCCCCTCTTTTTTTTTTCCAACTGGAGAACGAAACCCTAAGATATGTTATACACAGCAATCAACTAATCGAAAAATTGTTACAAACGAATGAGGCAGATTAGATCGCAACGTTCGGAATCTAATCTGACGGAGGATAACACGCATAGAAAAATGAACGCTGGTTGGCCGAAGAGGGAGTGACGCGAATTGAGGTATACCCAGCTTATGGCCGTCGATAATTCTCAGATCAAGGGTGCGATTTCACCTAGCATTTCAGTTGAGGAGATGGATAAAACCGCATATGGCCTTTTAGAAGATTTGAAAAATTCAAATTCCAACCTTAAAGCTTTCTCTAAAAACATTTATTTTTCTTTTGTAACCCCAAACATTTTTAAAACATTGTTTAAAACTCAATTAAAAAAATATTTCAAATGATAAAAAAAATTTAAATGACCTTTTCTTATCCAAAAATGTTTTACGAGGTTTAACGAGATCTAACCACAAAAAAAAATGTGCACACATCATAAACACATATATGAAGAGTGTGTGTCCTAATGTGGTTCAAAATAACTTCCCTTTTTCGGAGTGCATTGAGGTGCTTGGAGTGGGATCTATTTTGATGAAGCTTTAAGTGCCTTTTTCGAGATAGAGTAACGCGAAAAAATCTAATCCTATTTTGTCTCAATATCCAAACTAGTTGGAACTCCTATATGGCACAGACTCAAGTAAGTCAACCATATAGTGTGTTCTCAAAACCAAAGTGATAGAAAAATAGTACAACTTCTTGTGATCATTGAATTGGTGTTGGACGCGCGTAGTGTTGTCTCGTTAAACCTTTAATTGGAAAACCCAATGGGCTTATTAAAGGAAAAAGAGTACAATGCGCATATGTCCAAAACATCATGTTCTTATATTCTTCCCCTAATCAAATGATCCCCCTCATTGGATACTCCTCCTGATTATGATATTTCTCTGATGATTGATTCGATACATATCAGTCTCATATATAACCTTCTGAAATGTTGCTTTAACATGCTGAATAGATTTGGTCCACTGTTACTTCAATTTCATGTTTCTTCATAATATCGACTTCCATTAGATTTAGGTGAAGAAAGATGAACATGTCACTTTATCGGATCTATTTGACTTCAATGGCATAACTCTTTCGGAGTTTATGTGTTGCATAACTCTTATTGAATATATGAATGTGGAAGAACTGAAATGTGTTAGTAGCCACTTTGAGTGTGGGTTATAAAAAGAACCATCTCCTTCTTAAGTATGTGTTGTTTAAGGAAAGGCATAGGTTCTTTGATTGTTCCTTTTGAGGATCCCAGAGATAACCTGCATCTATATAACTAACTGGACATTATTGGTTAGATATAAATATCATATGATATGATTGATATTAGTCACATGCTATGCATGTCAATAGTAATGTATTTCTTGCCAAGATATTGACTGCAATTATAATATCCAGTATCATGTATATCAATATACTAATAACGTACATGTATGGTACTTTTAGACTAAATACTATAATAAAATGCACATATGGTACTTTTGGACCAAATTTGTAATTGTCATCCTCTTTAGGATGATATGGATAATTTAATATCCAAATACTAGAGACCATGGGTATACTAAAATTGTATGCTTAATATATGTTAAAGCATTGCAGGACTTTTCAATCCATTTGACTAATGGATATGAGTTTAACATAAACTATGCTCGATCTGCAGGCCGAGATAATAATTAGTTATCTCAAGGTCATTCATTTTTGAATTTCTTATTTGCATATTTTGCATTTCAATTGAGCACTTAAAGAGAACATCCATTTAAGGATATTTTAGTTGAGCTCTTCAGGAGCATATCCATTACAGATATTTTTTTCATTTCAGTTGAGCTCTTTAGGAGCACATCCATTAAGGATATTTTATACTGGCACATTTGAATATATGATTTTTTTCATACCCTTAGATAAATATTTACTAAGACGGTTGTACCTATATCCATTTGGATTGCCTGCTGTACAATGAACGTCTTACTGCATTTGAGTACGTACTCCTTATCTTTGCTTCATGCAAAGAAAATCCTTCCAAGATTTTCATATGTATTCTTTGTCTAAGTCCCGTATATATAAGCAGTTATAATATTCAGGAGTCTCACATAATATATTTTTAAAAACTGCTAATCTACTCAGATATCTGAAAGTACTTACGATCGAAACGGGATGGTATGTTCTTATATAATCAATTTTATTTCTTCAGGAAACCTCATTCCATAAATCATGCACTTTTGGTGAGTTATAACACTTCACATTCTTATAAACACCCATTCGTAACCTTCAGGATTAACATATTTTGGGTTTTCTACTATAAGTCCAAATACACAGCGTACATCGAGAGACTCGAATTACGTCATCATGGCATTTTTATATTTTGGCCAATATATTATTTGTCGACATTCATTCATAGTACGTGTATTTGTAGTATCATTGCCCATTGATTTTTGTGTAGCTACAACATATATAATTATATGATTGATGATCATCTTTGGCGATACCACTTTTCTCTTATATATGTATAAAACATAGAGATCTCATTTAATATTAGGTACCTTTGCCAACTTCATGGACTTTATAGTCACTTCAGGGACTTGTGTCTTTTCTTAGATAATAACCTCTTCTAGGGTTTTAGAGAAAGTGGATCTTTTGTTCATAACCTCTTTTGGAGTGTTATGTATAACCTGTTCTGGAGTGTTATTTGGTCATGATTTTATATAACCTCCACTTCTGGGGAGTCAGGTAGTTAGGACCTATAGGTTTGCCACGTTTCTGGCGTGCAATAAATTCATTTGCTGCCGAATTTATTTTATCCTTCTGGGATAATTATTTTGGCAAGCACATTTGCAACTAGTCCATGTGACATTTTGATGTTGCAATATATTTTTTTCACTTCATTTTCGCATTGAGCGATACAAGGAATTATATGAGACAAAGTGGAAACATTCCACGATAATTATCGTCGCTCTTCAACAACGAGCATTCAACGATAATTCTTGTCGTTCTTCAAGAACGAATCGTTCTTTAAATATAATTTGTACTTCTAGTACGTTCTATCCTCCCCTTAACGATGAGAATAGTGTCTCATCGAAATAAAATTGCACCTATACTGTTGATACCAAATTTAGTCTGCAGACTTGGTACAATTGAATGAAGACACGCGGCAATCTACGTGACAACAACAAACACTTCCGAGGAACTCACACGCTCCGAGGAACTCACACTCTCCGAGGAACTCACACGCTCCGAGGAACAAGAACTCTCCGAGGAACTCTTGAGTACCGAGAAGCTCGAGCAACTCAGGCGGTCTGAGCTGCACCTCGAACAAAGCATTAATAGATGGATAACCAACAGTTTGACTGTTCATTAAATGATTATCATTCAGACGCACACGCTTAAGGGGCATCGAATGTATTACCCTTTCATATGTACATCATTTAATGTATTACCCTTTCACATTACAGCCTCAGGGCTATAAATACATTGTACAAACCTCATTGTAAGGGACCGGAATTTCTTGATAGAACTTGTAATCGAGAATTCCCAAACACTCAGCAATAACATAACAGTGGACGTAGGCCATTCTTATAAGGCTGAACCACTTTAAAAATTCTTTGTCTCATTTATTTATCTGTGATTGAAAAATTAGATATGATCTAATTTTTTACATCGACAGATTGGCGCCATCGGTGAGAAACGACTGGTAACATCGTTTTTCATCAAAAATAATTCATCACAATGGCTGATATTCCAGAATCCAGCAATCGAAACGCTGGAAGCCTCCAAATCCATCTGCTCCACCAAATATTCCAGATCTGGCTGGAATAATGACAAATCTGGCTCAGGGCCAGACCGTCATGCAAGAAACTATGCGATAACTAATACAAACCCTCCATGGCGGTGCACCAACTCATTCAGGACTGAGGAGTATTCAAAGAAATACCCGTGCGCCTTCTTCGCGTACTAGGCATACCAATTCATATCGCAATGAGGAGTCTGAAGATTTTTCTTATCAACCTGGACGAACTTCGTCAATGCGAGCCACAGATACTGAACAACGTATCACTCTCTCCCCAGAAAGGACCAGTGCGCTAGAAAGATTAAGCAGGGTATCACCTTTTAATCGATTAAGACCTAGAAGGAGTAAAAGTCCTCCTAGGGCCCCATCGAGGAGTTTTCGACGACCATCAGACTTAAGGGAAGGATCTGCCCAGTCGCGACCAGCTACTCGTCAAGAGAGATCTCAGGAAGCTACATCAACGCGATCAGTTGCTCGAACCAATAGGCCCGAGGAAGGAAATGATGCGTGGAAAGGATCTATTCAGAGGCTGGAGGATAGATTAGGGGAAATGGCTAAGGCCAAGAACCCTCTACAACGAACCTTTGTTCGAGGAACACTTTTGTCCAGGCCATCGTAGATTTTCCAACACCATCAAAGTTCAAAGCACCTATTGTGACCCCCAAATATGATGGAAAGACTGACCCCGTCCTTCATATAGAACAATACCAAGCTGCAGCCGACATCTATGCTGTTCCAGATGAGATGAGATGCAGGGCATTCTTGGGAACTCTTACCGGATATGCTCAAATATGGTATAATAATCTTCCTCGGGGTAAGATCTCAACTTTTCTTCAACTGGCCGAGTTATTCATTGGGAATTTCTGTTTTGGGGCAAAGCCAGTTAAACGAGTAGCACACTTGTTAAGTGTTAGACAAAAAGCTGGTGAGAGCACCCGAGATTATATAACTCGTTTTAATAACGAGAAACTAGAAGTCATTGATTATGAGGATAAGACAGCTATTACTGCTTTGATGAGTGGACTACTGCCCAACAAGTTGTACTACACTTTGGCCAAAGATCCACCTAGAACCATGTCAGACCTGATGAGAAAAGCGTCCAAGATTATGAATGTCGAGGAGGCTATGGTTGCGAAGAAGAACATGGATGCTAAAGAAACCAAGGTGGAAGGTGATAAAGCTAAGAAGAAAGAGCATAAGAATAATGGTAATGACAAACATTCAAAAACTAGGTCGGTATGGGACGTAATGAAGAAATTTGATAATTATACTCCTTTGAATAAGGATATCAACCATGTTCTAGAGGAAATCAAGAACAACGAGGAATTAAACTGGCCAGAGAAAATGAAGGCAGACCCTGACAAGAGGAATAAGGCGAAGTATTGCGAGTTTCATAAAGATCATGGCCATAAGACCAAAAATTGCATAGCTCTTCAAAATGAGATTGAAACACTCATCAGACGAGGAAAGCTGTCAAAGTATGTCGATCGTGGAAGCGAAAGAAGGAACAATGACCGAATAAGAGAGAGGTCCAGATCTCCTCGTCGACTAGAGTAGAACAAGAAAAGAAACCATGAAGTTGATCCAGAAGACGACCCCGATCTTCCCAAAAGACCAAGGCAGCCAGAACGAAAGGTATTTTCAATACGCTTTGGGTCATTTGATTGTAATGTTATTATAGGTGGAGATGCAGGAGGAGGAGACCTTACTGCAAAGAGAAAAGCTTACCTTTGTGAGGCTCAAGCTTGCTCGTACATTCAACGAATAAATTTAGCTGAGGAGGATCTCCCGAGAAAGGTGAATAAAGAGAAATTGGTCATTGGTTTCTCAAAAAATGACCTTGCAGGTGTTCTGTATCTTCATGATGACCCATTGGTGATCAAGATGAGAATGAAGGAGGTAATGATTTCAAGAGTACTAGTCGACAATGGTAGCTCGACAGACATCATGTTCTACTCGTGCTTCGATAGTTTAAATCTAAAGCTATCTCAATTGGAGCCTTATCATAGACCCCTCATCGGTTTTGCTGGCGAGAAAGTATTTCCACTTGGGACGATCAAGTTGGATATATTCATTGGTACGTGGCCTGCTTGTCGAACAGAAAGAATACGTTTCTTCGTGATGGATAAGAATGTTCAATCATCATACACTATCATCATGGGAAGAGTAGGATTAAAGAAATTCGAGGCTGTACCATCTACAGTGCATCAATGCCTAAAATTTCTAACAAATTTTGGAGTAGGAGTTATGAAAGGTGATCAGAAAGTAGCTCGGGAATGCTATTATTCATCCGCCGAGCAAGAGGAACTAGAAAAATCAAGGAAAAGACTACTACCTATCAAGTGGATGAAGGTGCAGAAATTGAAACATTGGATCCTAGAGATGAGTCTCAACTCGTGAAGGGTCAAGTGGTGGAAGCTACTGAAAACATCATTCTGGACGACGAGCACCCTGAACTAACTACTCAAGTAGGTTCGTCGTTGGAAGCCTCACTAAAATAGGAATTGATAACTTTCCTTAGAAGCAGAAAGCAAACTTTTGCGTGGAGTCATGAAGATATGCCTGGGATAGACCCAAATTTCTTATCTCACGAGCTCAATGTGAATAAGGAGATCAAGCCTGTGAAGCAGAGAAGAAGAGTATTCAGTCCCGATAAGAATCAAGCCATACAGGAGGAAGTCGAGAAGCTCCAGAAAGCTTGTTTCATTAAAGATGTTAAATATCCAGATTGGTTAGCCAATGTGGTGATGGTAAAAAAGAAAAACAACAAGTGGAGGATGTGTGTAGACTTCACCGACCTCAACGAAGCATGCCCAAAGGATCACTTTCCATTGCCTCGAATTGATCAACTAGTGGATGCTACCTCGGGACACGAGCTGCTGAGCTTCATGGATGCTTATTCTGGTTACAATCAGATTAAAATGAAACCTCAAGACAGGGAGAGTACTTCTTTCATTACCCCTAGGGGAACTTATTGTTATAATGTTATGCCTTTTGGTTTGAAAAATGTAGGTGCGACATATCAGCGGCTGATGAACAAGGTCTTTGCTGAACAAATCAGTTGCAATATGGAAGTCTATGTTGATGATATGCTGACAAAAAGCAAGAAAGCTTTCGACCATCTAATTGATTTAAGTCAGACTTTTGATTAACTGGATAAATATCAAATGAAGCTGAACCCGACGAAGTGCATATTTGGAGTACGAGAAGGCATGTTTCTCGGATACATTGTCAACCAACGAGGCATTGAGGCAAATCCTGAAAATATTAAATCTCTATTAGGGCTGCGATCTCCAACGACGAAGAAGGAAGTACAGAGTCTCACAGAACGAGTAACAGCACTCAACAGATTTGTGTCATGAGCAACTGATAGATGTCTCCCATTCTTCAAGACACTCCGAAAGACTTTTGAGTGGAATGATGAATGTGAGAAGGCTTTTTAAGACTTGAAGAAATACTTGGGAGCACCTCCACTGTTGTCCAGGCCAGTGATGGGAGAAAAATTATACTTATATCTTGCAGTGTCCGAGAATGCAGTTAGCTCGGCGTTAATCAGAGTGGAGAATGGACTACAAAAACCAATCTACTACACAAGTAAGGCCTTTCGAGGAGCAGAGATCAGATATCCAAGCCTGGAAAAGTTAGCACTGGCGCTGATTGAGGCGAGTAGAAGAATGAGGCCATACTTCCAGGCTCATACCATAGTAGTATATACTGATATGCCGTTGAGGCAAGCCCTTCATAAACCAGAAAAATCAGGGAGATTGATGTACTGGGAAATAGAGCTCGGTGAATATGATATAGTTTATAAACCCATATCATCGCTAAAAGGGAAGGCTGCAGCAGATTTTATAGCAGAGTTCATCTATCCTGATACCCCCGAGGAGCAAAAGTTGCTCGCTGATCAACCTGTGGATGTTACAGGATCATCAAACACAAGCTCAGACCAACTCCGGTTGGTAAAAGGGCAAGTGGATGTTACAGGATCATCAAATTCGAGCTCAGACCAACTCCGGTTGGTAAAAGGGCAAGAAAATATGATCGACGAAGAGCAAGAAATATCAGGGGAGGATGAAAGGAAGCAACAAATATTTCGCCGAGGAACTCTGTCAGATCAGAAGTTTGAAGACGAGTTACCTATATGGAGGATATATGTAGATGGCTCATCTTGCACAATAGGCAATGGGGCAGGGGATAGTTTTGAGCACTCCGGACGAGGTCGACATGGAATACGCCCTACGTTTCCAATTCAAAGCTTCCAATAATGAGGCTGAGTATGAGGCCATGATTGCAGGTCTTAATTTGGCAAAAATTATGGAGGCGCAGCAGGTTATTGTCTTCAGTGATTCTCAATTGATTGTAAATCAAATGTTGGGAGTATATGCAGTTAGAGGAGAATTAATGATCAGATATCATACAAAGGCAAAGGAGCTGGTGTCAGAATTTATTGCTATTCAGTTGGTCAGAATACTAAAAATGGAGAATGCGAGAGCAGACGCCCTAGCTTGATTAGCATCAGCTACTCGCACCGAGCTACGACGAATAGTCCCAATTGAAGTGTTAGCTAGTCGGAGTATAGATGAAGATCTGACGATGAACTTTATTACCCTTGATTTAGGACCATCTTGGATGGATCCCATCAGGGAATATATTGAGGAGGGAGAATTACCAATTGACAAGCTCGCAGCCAAGAAATTGAAGTTTAAATTTGCTCGGTATGTATTAACTAACGGTATTCTTTATAGACGAGGAATTATGGCAGGTTTGCAGAGATGTGTACATCCCTCTGAGGTGAAAGAATTGATTGAAGAGATCCATGAAGGGTCCTGTGGAGCCCATGTAGCAGGTCGGACGCTTTTGCAAAGGGTGATGACGCAGGGATACTACTGGCCGATGATGAGGGATGATTGTATAGCCTATGCCAAGAAATGTGACAAGTGCCAGCGCTTGTCCTCCATCCGAAGAACTCCACAAGCATTGTTGACACCCATAACTTCCCCTTGTCCATTTGCCATGTGGAGAATAGATTTGGTTGGGCCACTGCCAACGACCAGAGGAAGGTTCAAATACCTCGTCGTCGCAGTAGATTATTTTACTAAGTGGGTAGAAGCTGAGCCTCTCATTGATATGACGTACGACAAGGTGTACAAATTTGTTTGAAGAACATCATTTGTCGATATGGTCTTCCTCATGCTTTCATCAAAGACCATGGAACACAATTTGATAACGAGGAGTTCGCTGCCTATTGTCATCAGTCAAACATTTTGAAGGTCCACTCGGCACCAAGCCATCCTCAAAGCAATGGACAAACTGAGGTGACGAACAGAACATTGCTAAATGGCTCGAAGAAAAGACTGAATGATGCGAAAGCAAATTGGATCAATGAGTTACAATCAGTACTATGGGCTTACCGAACTACTCCCCGAGTAGCAACAGGAGAATCACCATATATGCTGACGTTTGGAAGTGAAGCTGTTATACCTGTCGAGTTGGGCCTCCCAACACACAGGGTACTGAATTTCAATTCCCCTGTCAGCGACTTAATGAGAAGATTGGATTTAGACATGCTCGAGGAAGTTAGAGAAGAAGCAGCCATTAGAAATGCTGCTTACTAGCAGCGAACAGCTTTGTTTTACAATAAGAGGGTGAAGAAGTGCGACCTGAAAGAAGGAGACTATGTGCTGAAGAAAGTAATTCAAAAGCACAATAAACTGGAGGCAAACTGGCATGGACCATATCGAGTTACAGAAGTTGTTCGACCAGGAACTTACCGAATAGCAACTTTAGAAGGGGCGGAGTTTAAGAATGCATGGAACGCAGAGCACCTACGCAAGTATTATCAGTGATGAATAAAATGAAGATATTATGCCGAATTCTTTCTTTTTATTGAAAGTTTTTCGAGGAATACTAGTGTTACACACTACTCGGCAAAGCTCAGGCTACTCAAATTTTTTCTCGAAAACGCCAACTAAGGTTGGTCGAGAAACCTATATTCCTCCGGGAAGTAAAGCTACCAATATTCCTCCGGGAAGTAAAGCTACCTATATTCCTCCGGGAAGTAAAGATACCTGTATTCCTCCGGGAAGTAAAGCTACCTATATTCCTCCAGGAAGTAAAGCTACCAATATTCCTCCGGGAAGTAAAGCTACCTATATTCCTCCGGGAAGTAAAGCTACCTGTATTCCTCCGGGAAGTAAAGCTACTTGTATTCCTCTGGGAAGTAAAATTTGTATTCCTACGGGAAGTAAAATTATATGTTCCTCGGGAAATAAAAGTATTCCTAAAAATGCCAACTTATGTTGTTTAGGAAGTAAATATATTCTTGAAAACGTGCCAAAGCTCCTCGTAGAGGAAAAATCCACTAACTATGGCTGGTCGGGGATAAAAACCCACTAACTGTAGTTAGTCGACAAGGAAAAGTTATCGACCTTGGTTGGTCGGAAACATTTAAGAAAAAAAATCTACTAACTATGGCTGGTCGGGGATTAAAAACCCACTAACTGTAGTTGGCCGACAAGAAAAATTTACCGACCTTGGTTGGTCGGAAACATTTAAGAAAAAAAATCTACTAACTATGGCTGGTCGGGGATAAAAACCCACTAACTGTAGTTGGTCGACAAGGAAAATTTACCAACCTTGGTTGGTCGAAAACATTTTAAACATTTTTTATACTCGCAACTTTTACTAAGTTGGTCGAGAAACAAAACATTATTTTTGCCAAATAATTACCACAAGTTCAAACTACTCGACAATAAGTTGTTCGACAAATAACACAATATTATTATCTTTTTAACAGATACACATGCACAGATGTAAAGTGTTTTATAATTACAAGACAATAGCAATTAAGATTGCGAACAAAAATGAAAGTCTTTCATTAAATCCAAAAATAAATTACATTGATAATGAAATGTATACAAATTTATTACATTAATATTCCTATTCTACTGGTCTTTTCCCCTCTGCTTTTGAAACAGGTTCCTCGCCAGCAGGCGGATCATTTAAAGCAAGAGGAGAATTTATAAAGTTCAAATCTTTTAACATCCTGACATTCATCACGGATGGTCAATCTAGGAGATGCTCGGGACGAGATATCTCGACATTTGAATGAAGATTGTAGTCGTCGAGATATTTGGAAATTAAGCATCGAGGAATGGCCCGAGCAGGGATCCAACTCATATCAAGTTTGTATGGTGGCACGGGTAGGTCGACCAGCCCAGGATCATGGTAGTCCCACAGGTAATGACCCTGTTCGAGTTGCAGCACACCTAAGGCATTCAACCAGCCTTGCTTGTAGCCCTCATTATTGGCATTCTGGATACGATCGTCCAAGTGGTAAAGAGCCTCGTTGTACCCATCCATCCATAACTCCCTGGGATGTTTGTGGAATTGATATGTCAGTCTTTCCATCTGCTCGTGGAGATTCTTGATGAAGAGTTCCTTATTCTCCAAGACTGACTTCTGCGTAGAAAGCTACTCTTCCAGGTCCCTGATCTTCTTTAACATTTCAGCCAACGCCTAGTTCTTCGCCATTAATTGGAAGGTCTGGTTCTCTAAGGCAGATTGAGTCCTTTGTTCCTCGACAGGAATCTGAGGAGCTCTTGCTCGCCCCCGAGGAGGTCTTGCTCGACCACGAGAAGATGTAGAGGGGCCAGACCTCTTCAAGGTTTCCAACTCGTCCCTCAAGTTGGCGTTCTCGACTTCCAAGAACGAGAATCCCTCATCAGTCACTAGGATCAAGGCTTTTAAAGTAGAAGCTGCAGACTTCAACTGTGATAACTCTCTTTGAAGATTGTTGTTCTCTTGATCTAATAATTTAGCTATTTGTCTACATTCCTCGACCTCACCCTTCAGAGTTCTCTCCTTCACATCGTAGCCAGCAAAAAGTTTCTCGTAACCCTTGTCGGCAATGATCTGCTGGTACTTCTTCTCGTAACCCTCGTACAAGAGGGCAGTGGATTCTTTGTATTATTGCTGAAGATCTTCGAGGGTGCCTTGGAGATCCTCGATCATGTCATAATAAGCCACATTATTGGCCACTACTCGATCAAGTAGACACTTCAGATATTGGTATGCTTCAATGGCCTATTCAGAAGCATCTTGGCCGAGGATGTCGACGACTTGTGCTGCACTCAGATCTGTGTGACCAGCTTTAAAATAATCATTGCATTGCCTCAGTAGCTTGGTATCGTGAGCAGATAATAATTCCATCCTGGCCATAAACTAGCAGAGGAAGAAAAAACAACAATCAATAATCAAAATAGAGCATGAAGAAGAGACAACAGTATGAATAAACACGAGTTCAAGTTTTATTATATCATAAAGGTCAGAAGCACAAGATTCAGAATTACATGTTCAGGATTACATTTGTTAAAGAAAAATATAAAGAGAAACCCGAACAACTCTACACCTTTTCCTTGTCTCCTAAAACCTTCTCGGGAGGCTGGGACGAGGAAGTAGGTTGCTCGGAGGGAATAGAAAGCTGCTCGGGGAGCGCCAACAGTTGCTCGGAAGAAGTAATGATTTACTGAGGTTCCTCGGTAGCAGGCTGAATGGCTGGGGGATGATCTCCCATCACCATAGAAGACTCTTCGGAGGCAGCTTCGTCCTCTTCTAAGTCTTCAGGAGTTGGAGGGGGACCAGGGATGTGTCGCTAAAAGAGTTCAGAATTTTCATCCACTTTCATCTCCTGTAGAGCAGCGAACCATCCATCCCTAACGTACTTGAGGCTGCCATATTCTACTTGCGACACCATGGAAGCCAATCCCTTGTTCCACCCCTTGTCCCAGCCAACACTGAAGGACTTCTTCACAGCCATTTTCCTCTTCAACTTCTCCGAGGAAAGCTTCTCGGACAGCAGGTTATCAGCAGCTTTTAATTTTCTTTCAACCTCCTCCTTCTGACGACTTACTTCCTGAAGTCGACTTAACTCCTCCTCAGCAACCTTAAGTTTATCTTCAAACTCCTCAGCATTCTTGAGCTTCCCTTCGAGCTCTTTATTTTTCCCTTCCAAATCCTTTATTCTCTTCTTTAAATCCTTGGAGACTTCAACAACCTGAGCTTTTTCCTTCTCGGTGGAGGCAAGCTTGTTCTCCCAGATTGCCTTGTTAGTAGCATATTTCTGGCGAGAATCTTCCAAAGACTTAATAGCTTCCTCCAGAGCTTCCTCCACACTAGATGAGGAGCATGAAGCTTTAATCGCCTCATCTTTCTTCAAAATTATATTGAAGCATCTCGCCAACTGTGAAAAGAAAATGAAAGCAAGTCAGAGATAGATATAACAAAGGAAAGATGAAAAGTTCAAAGCAACAAGACTTACAGAAGCAATATGGCGAGCAGCCAATGATGTAACCATATCCCGAGAAAGGTTCTCTTCGACACCTTGGATCTCGGTAATGATCCAAGTCTTTACCGAGCTCATGGCAGAGCTCGGGGGAACAAAAGTTAGAACACCAGTTCCAGTAGTTGGGGGTTGAGTGATGGTGTCAGCCAAATTGACCGAGGAGCTCTTCTTCAGCTTCCTCGGGGGAGCCGGAATAGATTCAACCAAGGAAGAACTCTTGGTCGGTGATATTACAATCAATTCTCTTGGAGCAACAGCCTTGCTCGGGGCCACTGGAGGCTTCTCAACGACCTTAGCAGGAGCAGTTGGAGGAGCTGCATCAACTTTCTTTGTCCCTTCTGGGACATCGGGTTTACTTCTTTTGGCCTCTCCAGCACCAGAGGCAGGCTTCTCGAAGAGAGTGGGAGGTCTTCTCTTCTTCATTCTTTCACTTAAAGGGACGTGTGATTCAGGCGAGGAACTGGTAGAGGCTGGTACTGGCTCTGCGTCGTTTATTACTGGACGAGTAGTAAAAGAAGTGGTGTAGCTCTTACACTATAGTAAGTACGAGGCTGACATAATTTGATCGTCGGCAACACTCTGATGCAAACTCCAGATAATTTTTAAGTGTCTTATATTAATGTATGCTTCCTTTGGACACTTTCTTTTGCTATCAACTGCAAATAAATCAAAATTACAATATCAGTGGCACATTTTGTCAAACACAGAAGAAGCATGATTTCAAAATAAATAAAATGAAATAAATATAACCTATCCCATTTCCATAGGGAGGGCATCTGGGACCCTGATAAACTTCATCTCCTGATAAAGGAGCATGTTGCCAATTTTTTATGACAACCCCGTGCTCAAAATAATCCCTATTGGCATCCGGGAGATTGACTACTAAGGCCCTATTTAAAAATCTAGTTTTTAAATAAAAGGTGTTATCACCAACTTCCCATCTATAGCAAAACATGATTTATGTAATTCCTATGCGAGTTCCATGGATTTGATTTAATCTATGAACCCCATTAACTATTCTCCATGTATTGGGGGCTATTCTTGCAGGAACAACGTCAAAATATTGACAAAATTCCAGACATAGAGGATTGGGCGGAAAAGAAAATCCACACTCAGCCTAAAAGAGACTGGGGAACCAATGTCCCTCAGCCAAACGAAAATAATCAGAAGGCTCAGAAAGCTCTTCCAGAACAACCCAGGAGGGAATAGAAAAATCAGAGCGAAACTTATCAAGATATTCAACAGGGTAAACCATGATGAATAAAAGAAATGAAAAAGAAGGAAGAAAATCTTACAGAAAAAGAGTGGATCTGATGACAACGAACGATGGAAGAGATGAATACACAGGAGAGAAAGAGACGACGGAAAACTCGAAGATACAAATTTGAAAAAGTAGAAGACGATGGGATTTTCTGCAGCGTTTAAATACTCTACCTTGGGAAAAGGAAAAGTAATGATTACAAAAAGAGACGATTACGTTATCGACGGCTAAAAAGACAAAAAGGGCGCGGGAATCGAAGCGGGCATAAAAATTCAAAAAGCCTGATTCTACGAATTTGGAAGGAGAAATAAAGACAAAGGAAACACTCCTAAAAATCAGGAGGATCATTTAAAACTACCATATTCCGAGAAAGAATGTTCCACACTCCTCAAATTTTGAACTATGAAACATTGGGGGCTTCTGTTGATACCAAATTTAGTCTACTGACATGGTCCAATTGAATGAAGACACGCGACAATCTACGTGGCAATAACAAACACTTCCGAGGAACTCACACCTTCCGAGGAACTCACACGCTCCGAGGAACAAGAACTCTCCGAGGAACTCTTGAGTACCGAGAAGCTTAGACGGTCCGAGCAACTCAGGCGGTCCGAGATGCACCTCGAACAAAGCATTAATAGCTGGATAACCAACAGTTTGACTGTTCATTATATGCTTATCATTCAGACGCACACGCTTTAGGGGCATTGAATGTATTACCCTTTCATATGTACATCATCTAATGTATTACCCTTTCACATTATAGCCTCAGGGCTATAAATACATTGTACAATCCTCATTATAAGGGACCGAAATTTCTTGATAGAACTTATAATCGAGAATTCCCAAACACTCAGCAATAACATAACAGTGGACGTAGGCCATTCTTATAAGGCTGAACCACTTTAAAAATTCTTTGTCTCATTTATTTATCTGTTGTTAACGTAAAAATTCTCCATCTACGAGGACCAATCAGAAAAGGACACATGTCATCCTACGTGGCAATATTCGACACCCAGGAGAGTTGGTCGGCACCCGAGGAGTGTTAGTCGGCACCCGAGGAGAGTTGGTCAGTACCCGAGGAGAATTAGTCGGCACCCGAGGAGAGTTGGTCGGTCCCCGAGGAGAGTTAGTCGGCACCCGAGGAGAGTTGGTCGGCATACCAACCAGGAAGATCAAGGGATAACTATGCATTTAATGTGCATTAATGAAGATGACTATGCATTTAATGAGCATTAATGTACATTTATACTGTAGATGACAACACAGAGCATACCAAGCAATTCAACAATTAGATTCATTGAATGTAGACATAATGTATAAATGTCTACATACAATGAATCTCTTTATCTCCCATCACTATAAATACATGTATTTCCTTAGCCAAAAGGAGAAGGAGGAGATCCGACAAGGATGAGAGACACCATACACAAGATCCACACCTTTTTCTCTCTCTACACCACATTGTGCTATTGTAAACCCCTGGGAATAAAATAACAGTGGACGTAGGCTTTTCCTTATAGCCGAACCACTTTAAAAATCTTTGTCTCTCATTTGCTTGATTGGATTGCTTTTATCTACTTATCTGTGATCATAAAAATGGGATTCGGTCCAGTTTTTTGCATCAACAGATTGGCGCCGTCTGTGGGATCGTGTTACAAGCATTGTTCTCCATCAAAAGCTAAGTTTTTATTTTCTATATGTATAATAAATTATATATTATACATACATCTGTTGATTCAATCATGATTTTTATGTTTATATACATAAATTAAATGTCCAATTTTTATTTGCAAAATATTGCATATCATGATTTTAAAATCATAACTGTTAGATTAATCTTATTTAAAAATATGAAAAATAGTGGATTTCATAAATCATAACTTTTTGCTTGATTCTCAAGTTTCAATTTTATATCATGGAATAAATATTTTAAATGATTAAATATACCAATATATACGATGATGATAAGATTTGATAATTTTCTTTGTTGATTTTGAAATAATTTGTGAAAGATCTTTGATGACTATTCGAATTCCCATTATTTTTTTGTTCAAATCATGATTCTCATATGTTTATATCCATAAACTTAGAGATCAAATCAATTATATATTGTGCATACATCTTTAATTCAATCATGATTTTATATTCACAAATTGTTGAATCTAATTTTACAAATCTGAATATATGTACATTTCATAATCACAAAGTTTGAGAAATTTGTGTACATATTATATTATTTCTTCTTTAAGGAGATAAAATAATTTCTCTATATTCATAAATCTCTTTTATATGAGTATATACAAATTTGATTCATTTGGAAATCTTTTAATTTAGTCATAATTTTTATATGCACTAACTGTGTGATCGATTTCAATTTGGGGATTTGGTGAATTTTAGACTCATAAATATTATACAAATCCTTGCATCTATGGATCCACTTGAAGATTTTCTGAACAAATATGTTAGGATAGGGATAAGCATTAAGAACGATTATGTATTTTCCATTCTGATATTAACATGAATTGAATCAGACCCATTTTCTCTCTCTTCAAGAAAACTATGTTCTCTGCACAAATAATCATATTATGTAATTGTGTTGATACGATCAATTTTATCAATATATGAATAATCAATTATATGTTGTATATACATACATACATCTTTTGATTCAATCATGCTTTTTATGATTATAAACATAAATTAGTTGTCCAATTTTTCATTTATCAAATCTGCAAAATATTGCAAATCACGATTTTATTAAATTAGTGGATCGGTTTTTATTTCAAATATGAATAAACGAAAATTTCATAATCACAAGTCCGTTAAATATTTTTATGGAGACACGTTTATGTACATCATATTTTTATGAGAACACGAGATATTTTGATTGTTATCTCTCATATTATTATCTGGAAATTTAAATTGTTCAATATTGAAGCCAATGCACACTATATATTGGTCGGCTGAATAATTATTCTAATCGTAATTTTTATATGATTCAGCCTCAATAGGTGCTCAGGAAAAATTATCTGCCCAGTACAATTCTTGGATGCTCATCAACAGCACATAAAGACCTTAAAAGGTCAATACCGAACAAAAATAACGCAGCTAGACTGCACACAACATAGCAGCAAGACTGCAAACAATAATTCAATTGGCACCATCAGATTCATTTCATACATGCCCCAATCCTGGGCATAGAGATTCATACTTGACTTAATCGAGTTAAGAGTAGGATTGAAGAAGTTCGAGGCAGTGCCATCTACAGTACATCAGTGCCTAAAATTTCCAACAAATTTTGGAGTAGGAGTTGTGAAAGGTGATCAAAAAGTAGCTCGGAAATGTTATTATTCATCTGCCGAGCAAGAGGAGCTGGAGGAGTCGAGGAAAAATACTACTACTTATCAAGTGGATGAAGGTGAGGAAATTGAAACATTGGATCCTAGAGATGAGTCGCAACTCGTGAAGGGTCAAGTGGTGGAAGCTACTGAAAATATCATTCTGGACGACGAGCACCCTGAACGAACTACTCAAATAGGTTCGTCGTTGGATACCTCATTAAAACAGGAATTGATAACTTTCCTAAGAAGCAGAAAGAAAACTTTCGCATGGAGTTATGAAGATATGCCCAGAATAGACCCAAATTTCTTATGTCACGAGCTCAACGTGAATAAGGAGATCAAACCAGTGAAGCAGAGAAGAAGAGTATTCAGTCCCGAGAAGAATGAAGCTATACAAGAGGAGGTCGAGAAGCTCCAGAAAGCTTGCTTTATCGAAGACGTTAAATATCCAGACTGGTTAGCAAATGTGGTGATGGTAAAAAAGAAGAATAACAAGTGGAGGATGTATGTAGACTTCACCGACCTCAATAAAGCATGCCCAAAGGATCACTTTCCGCTGCCCCGAATTGATCAACTAGTCGATGCTACCTCGGGACACGAGCTGCTGAACTTCATGGATGCTTATTCTGGTTACAACCAGATTAAAATGAAACCTGAAGACAGGGAGAGTACTTCTTTCATTACCCCTAGGGGAACTTATTGTTATAATGTTATGCCTTTTGGTTTGAAAAATGCAGGTGCGACATATCAGCGGCTGATGAACAAGGTCTTTGCTGAACAAATCATTTGCAATATGGAAGTCTATGTTGACGATATGCTGACAAAGAGCAAGAAAGCTTCCGATCATCTAGTTGACTTAGGACAGACCTTTGATCAACTGGATAAATATCAAATGAAGCTGAACCCGACGAAGTGCATATTTGGAGTTCGAGAAGGCATGTTTCTCGGGTACATTGTCAATCAACGAGGCATTGAAGCAAATCCTGAAAAGATCAAAGCCCTATTAGTGCTGCGATCTCCAACGACGAAGAGAGAAGTACAGAGTCTCACAGGACGAGTAGCACCACTCAACAGATTTTTATCGCGAGCAACTGATAGATGTCTCCCATTCTTCACAACGCTCCGAAAGACTTTTGAGTGGAATGATGAATGTGAGAAGGCCTTTCAAGACTTGAAGAAATACCTGGGAGTACCTCCACTGTTGTCCAGGCCGGTGATGGGAAAAAATTATACTTGTATCTAGCAGTATCGGAGAATGCAGTTAGCTCGGTGTTGATCAGAGTGGAGAATGGAGTGCAAAAACCAATTTATTACACGAGTAAGGCCTTCTGAGGAGCAGAAATCAGATATCCGAGGCTGGAAAAATTGGCAATGGCGTTGATTGAGGCAAGTAGGAGAATGAGGCCATACTTCCAGGTTCATACCATAGTAGTATATACTGATATGCCATTGAGGCAAGCCCTTCATAAACCAGAAAAATCAGGGAGATTGATGTATTGGGCAATAGAGCTTGGTCAATATGATATAGTTTATGAACCCAGATCATCGCTAAAAGGGCAGGCTGTAGCAGATTTTATAGCAGAGTTAACCTATCCTGATACCCCCGAGGAGCAAAAGTTGCTCGCTGATCAACCTGTGGATGTTACAGAATCAACAGACATAAGCTCAGACCAACTCCGGTTGGTAAAAGGGCGAGTGGATGTTACAGGATCATCAATTTCGAGCTCAGACCAACTCCAGTTGGTAAAAGGGCAAGAAAAGATGATCGACGAGGAGCAAGAAATATCAGGGGAGGATGAAAGGAAGCAATAAATATTTCACCGAGGAACTCTGTCAGATCAGAAATTTGAAGACGAGTTACCTATATGGAGGCTATATGTAGATGGCTCATCTTGCACAACAAGCTGTGGGGCAGGGATCGTTTTGAACAACCCGGACGAGGTCGACATGGAATACGCCCTACGATTCCAATTCAAAGCTTCCAATAATGAGGTTGAGTATGAGGCCATGATTGCAGGTCTTAATTTGGCAAAAATTATGGAGGCGTAGCAGGTTATTGTCTTCAGTGATTCTCAATTGATCGTAAATCAAATGTTGGGAATATATGCAGCCAAAGGAGAATCAATGATTAGGTATCATGCAAAGGTGATGGAGTTGGTATCAGAATTTGTTGCTATTCAGCTGGTCAGAATACCAAGAATGGAGAATGCGAGGGTAGACGCCTTATCTCGATTAGCATCAGCTACTCGTACCGACCTACGAAGAACAATTACAATTGAAGTTTTAGTTGGTCGGAGTATAGATGAAGATCTGACGATGAATTTTATTACCCTTGATTTAGGACCATATTGGATGGATCCCATCAGGGCATATATTGAGGAGGGAGAATTACCAATTGACAAGCTCGCAGCCAAGAAATTGAAGTTTAAAGCTGCTCGGTATGTATTAATTAACAGTATTCTATATAGACGAGGAATTATGGCAGGTTTGCAAAGATGTGTGCATCCCACCGAGGTGAAAGATTTGATTGAAGAGGTCCATGAAGGGTCTTGTGGAGCCCATGTAGCAGGTCAGACGCTTTTGCAAAGGATGATGACGCAGGGATAATACTGGCCAACGATGAGAGCTGATTGTATAGCCTATGCTAAGAAATATGACAAGTGTCGGCGCTTTTCCTCCATCTGAGGAGCTCCACAAGCATTGTTGACACCCTTCACTTCCCCTTGGCCATTTTCCATGTGGGGAGTAGATCTGGTCGGGCCACTGCCAACGACCAGGGGAAGGTTCAAATACCTCGTCGTCGCAGTGGATTATTTTACTAAGTGGGTAGAAGCGGAGCCTCTCATTGATATGACGTACGACAAGGTGTACCAATTTATCTGGAAGAATATCATCTATCGATATGGTCTTCCTCATGCCTTCATCATAGACCATGGAACACAATTTGACAACGAGGAGTTCGCTGCCTATTGCCATCAGTCCAATATCTTAAAGATCCACTCGGCACCAGGACATCCTCAAAGCAACGGACAGACTAAAGTGACGAACAGAACACTGCTAAATGGATTGAAGAAAAGACTAAGTGACGCGAAAGCAAACTGGATCAACGAGTTACAGTTAGTACTGTGGGCTTATCATATTACTCCCCGAGCAGCAACTGGAGAATCACCATATATGCTGGCGTTTGGAAGTGAAGCTGTTATACCTGCTCCTTTTATTGAAATTTTTTCGGGGAATACTAGTGCTACACACTACTCGGCAAAACTCGGCAAAGCTCAGACTACTCAGCAAAAATATTCCTAAAAATGCCAACCTGTTTGGCTAGGAAACAAAATATTCCTAAAAATGTCAACCTCGGTTGGTTAGGAAACAAAATATTCCTAAAAATGCCAACCTGTTTGGCTAGGAAACAAAATATTCCTAAAAATGCCAACCTAACAAAATATTCCTAAAAATGCCAACCTGTTTGGTTAGGAAACAAAATATTCCTAAAAATGCCAACTTATGTTGGTTAGGAAGTACATATATTCTCGAAAATGCCAACTTATGTTGGTCGGGAGGTAAATATATTCTCGGAAATTCCAACTTATGTTGGTCGGGAGGTAAGATTATTCCAGAAAGCGCCAAAGTTGCTCGTAGAGGAAAAATCCACTAACTATGGCTGGTCGGGGATAAAAACCCACTAACTGTAGTTGGTCGAAAAGGAAAATTTACCGACCTTGGTTGGTCGGAAACATTTTATGAAAACGAGAAAGTGATCGAGCAACATTTTTTATACTCGTAACTTTTTTTCTAAGTTGGTCGACAAACAAAACATCATTTTTTATCAAATGGTTACCACAAATTCAAACTAGTCGACAATAAGTTGATCGACAAACAACACAATATTGTTATCTTTTTAATAGATACATATGCACAGATGTAAAGTATTTTACAAGACAATAGCAATTAAGATTGCGAACAAAAATGAAAGTCTTTCATTAAAATCAAAAACAAAATACATCAGGAATGAAATACAAATTTTTTACATCAATATTCCCATTCTATTGGTTTCTTCCCCTCTGCTTTTGAAACAGGTTCCTCGCCAGCAGGTGGATCATTTAAAGCAAGAGGAGAATTTATGAAGTTAAGATCTTTGAGCATCCTGATATTCATCACGGATGGTCGATCTAGGAGGTGCTCGATAAAGTATTTGTTCATTTGGGGGCTTCTATTACAGATATATTTGTTCATTTGGTGGCACATTCTTATAACATCATGCAGTCGAGCACCAAATTCAACTTCACAAACTCACACGAAGGCGTATTCAGAAGTTCAGGAGGTGCATTCAGAAGTTCAGGAGGCATATTCAGGAGGTATTATGCACATACTATTGAAGTTCAGAAGTCAAATTTAGCATCTACAGCACTGAGATCTTTACTACTACTGTCCCAACTAACATTGAAGAAGAAGTTATATGAAAATGTTTCGAAGTCCACCATTAGATTGGTAATAATCAGATTGAAGAGTTGGGTTCAAAAGCTAGTATGTTACTCAACAAAGTATTCAGAGGATCATAAATCAGAAGAGTCAAGCACGTGAAGTTAGCACTCAGTTGCTCGGCACAAGAGGCAGTTGGTCGGCTAGCAAACCAATCAACATACTTGAAGATTATGATAAGCTACAAGCTGCATACTGTGGCATGGCTGCATCCAAATTCCCAGGGGTGATACATAGCACACGGAGTTCCTCAAAAGAAAGATTAGCAACCATCGATCAGCCTGCATCATATGTCGTCCAGGAGATAATGCACTTTATGTTGAACAAATCAAGAAGGTAGATCAAGAATTTCACGAGCACCGAGCAACACTGCAGAATAAATACTCCATCCTTTCAAGTAAACCATCAAGCATGGAGCATTGGGGGCTTCTGTTAACGTAAAAATTCTCCATCTACGAGGACCAATCAGAAAAGGACACATGTCATCCTACGTGGCAATATTCGACACCCAGGAGAGTTGGTCGGCACCCGAGGAGTGTTAGTCGACACCCGAGGAGAGTTGGTCGGCCCCCGAAGAGAGTTAGTCGGCACCTGAGGAGAGTTGGTAGGCATACCAACCAGGAAGATCAAAGGATAACTATGCATTTAATGTGCATTAATGAAGATGACTATGCATTTAATGAGCATTAATGTACATTTATACTGTAGATGACAACACATAGCATACCAAGTAATTCAACAATTAGATTCGTTGGATGTAGACATAATGTATAAATGTCTACATACAATGAATCTCTTTATCTCCCATCACTATAAATACATGTATTCCCTTAGCCAAAAAGAGAAGGAGGAGATCCGACAAGGATGAGAGACACCATACACAAGATCCACACCTTTTTCTCTCTCTACACCACATTGTGCTATTGTAAACCCCTGGGAATAAAATAACAGTGGACGTAGGCTTTTCCTTATAGCCGAACCACTTTAAAAATCTTTGTCTCTCATGTGCTTGATTGGATTGCTTTTATCTACTTATCTGTGATCATAAAAATGGGATTCGGTCCAGTTTTTTGCATCAACATCTGTGATTGAAAAATTAGATATGATCTAATTTTTTACATCAACATATACCATAAACATTGTATTTATCAATGGTTCAATAGATGGTGAATTATAAGCACCATATAGACCCTTGTGATAAATATCATTTCCATTCAAGACATCTTATGAATAACAAGTGAGGTGACCAAAATGGTCATTGTATAATAATAAATAATTGAACCATGGAGTAGGAGGCTCGTGACAAAGTGCAATTTTACCATATTAAATATTGTATAGTATAATCCCTTGAATAATGTAATGATTGTGTGCTAGTGTAAGCTTTTGGCTTCTAACATTATCTATAATGCAAAATTACTTTGCACGATTTATTTCCATATGATACCCATGTATATTGATGCCCATAAAACAAAGAAAATTACTTCAGGAATTTCTTTCCTGTAACTCATTGCATATGTATGGGAGGGCACCCAATACAACATCATATAGGCTCTTCGAGAGCCTTAGGTTCAACTATGATTAAAAGCTTTACTATATCACACTCCAAGTCTGAAAAAACTTAAGGTTGTTCAGAATAGCGTGAGTTGTTCATTGTCGGCTAGACAAATGTCATCATATGATGACCATTCACAATTGTCACTTTTTAAAATTAAAGATTGATTATGAAGTGTTTAAAGTGAGTCCAAATATAGAGATGTTGAACAATACAATAATATTTTATGATCAAGCTTTTGTTAACCAAACTTTAAGAAGTGAATGTATTAAAAAAAATCATATCAGATATTCAAAGAATGAGATAAATAACAAAACTTTCCCAATTAAAGTTTAAAACGTTGGGTTGATAACCAATGAATCAAAAGTTCATAATCTTATGATACGCGTGAGACTTCAGGATCGAAATTAAGAAAGTTTAGGCTTCCAATAAATAACTAGGGTCATTAAAATAATTATGACAAATATTTCGTTTTGAAAAGTATTGAGAACTTAAGGTTCTCTATTTAATGTCACATGTATATGAATCTTCGGGTTCATATAAATTATAAAAGTAAATCTAGGACTTCAGGTACTATATTAAAATAACTCACAAAGTGCGTGGTGAGAATTATGTATAACAATTAGATTTTTTTTTATCATTTGTATATGAGAACTTATGGTTCTACACAAATAGTTAAACTTCAAATTCAATATTACTACTGTCGAAGGACAATAAATTCTCTACCCATTTGTATAGAAAAAATTCACATTTGATTAGGGGATAAAAATATTAGATAATCTTTGAAACAAATGTCAAATAATTTTTAATAACTCCGACCAATAATAATCCGTCATCTTTATTAAAAAATGAAGGGCTTAATTTTTCACATTTTCTACGAATTCTCTATGCATTCTCGGGGCTACAATGTATATGAAATAATTAGAATATGAAAAGGAGTTACCATTAAAAATAATTTAATACTCACATGAAGCAAAAGGTCAAGAGACAAAAATTTAATGGTGAAACTATTAGTATCATAGTTGAAGGGACACTTAACCATTAAAAGAATATTTAAAAAGACATTTCATTTAATAAAGAAAATGAAAAGCCAATAACTTGAAAAGATATGTTTAAATATCCAATTGATTTTGAAACTAATCCCAATAAAAATAATATATTTGGCGCATACCATATGAATAATCAAAACTTCGAGTTTTAATTTATGGTGCATTTTAGTTGGATCTTCAAGTCCAAACAACCATAAATAGCATGAGAGTGTCCAATGTTATATTTTATATCCCAATTTAAAAATCTATTTTGTGAACTTCTGGTCACAATATTGAATATGAATCCTTATATCACAAATCAATGATAATTGGAGGAATCTTGGTATATAGCCTTTCAATTGGACAATCAAAACTTCAGGTTTGATTGTGATATATTTTCTTTTGTCACTTTAGGACCAAATAATTTATGTACTCAACGTCCCAAAATTTGAACGGAGAAACTCAATTTCCATATTTGAATAATTATTAGAGAACTTCAAGCCCCAATTATAAATAATGACAACTTTCATATCATAACATTAAATATTTAGAGACTTTAAACAACTGCCCAATTATATTCAAACTTCAAGTTTGATAAGAGTTAAATTTTTTGGAACTTCAGGTCCAAAAAATAAATAATCCTTACGGAACATGTAATATCCTTACCCTTATTATATAAGTAATCAAAACTTCATGTTTGATTACAAAATTATTGGAGCTTTGGGTCCAAATTATAAATAATTATTATTGGACTTTTAGTATCCCTTGCCCTATTGCAAAAATAATCAAAATTTCAGGTTTGATATTGAGGCTTATTTCATTGTTAAGGCCAAAAATTGACCAATAATTGAGAACTTCGGCTCTCAATTTTAAAATAATTTGGGAACTTTTAGTCCCAAACAAAAAAATTTACATGGGAGTTTCTAGTCCCAAATGAAAAAAAAAATTAGTAACTTCGAGTCCTAATAATAAAATATGGAACTAGTTCCAAATATTAATTTCTTGCAATTGGTAAACAAACATAGGAGTCATAAAAGAGTTCTTAAAAATTTATCAGTCGAACTATAAATGGGCAAATTTTTTTTTTAGTAAAATAAATTATGGGGTCAATATACAAATAATCAAAAGCTTAGGAGATGAACTACAAGAACCCCCAAAATATAGTGTCAATCTATAAATATGTTAGCTACAAGTCTTATGATATATTTTTTTAATGCAACTTAAACATTAGTTTTTATTATTATTATTTTTAAGTCCATGTCAAAGCAATTTATCAAATTTGATTGCAAAAAAATAATAACAGTTTGTTAAAAGATGTAAATGAATAAAAGACCAATAATAAATCATTATCACATACAAATCGTGATAACATAAATTGTTTGATTCTATAGATCTAAACGTTAAATATATTATAATATGAATATATATCTTATATGCCACATAAGACTTTGATACGGTATAAATATAGATACATACTTGCCATAGCAAAAAAACTCATATAGTTGAATCATCCATCCAATCTCACGAAGTTAACTTAATCCATAGATTTCAATGCAGATTTCGACAAAGAATGGATGATGGGTATTGTGAGTGTGGAACGTGGTTGGTGGATGATTGATGATGAAAAATTTGTTGGAGCACTCGTGCTGATAACGTGTTGTAAAATAGAGGGAATACACAGAGATAATTTAAATGGAGTGAGTCTTTCATTTCATTAATAATATTGGGCGTAGTTTTGTTGTACAAAACCATATGAGGATCCTCCTATTTATAGAATATGGGCACGGCTATTGGCACTCATAATGTAATACTCCGTAGTTTTAATGCATTGTTAATTACTTGTGTGTGCGCGTAATCAAAATGATTTAATAGATAAATTAAATTAATGCATAATTAATTACTTATATGTGAGAAATAAAATAATTTAATGGGAAAATTAAATTGACTTATGATAAATATTAATTGGAGTGATAATGTTTATCTACATATATGTTTACTAGCGTGAGGAGTAAATATGAACGTATGATTTTAAGTTATGTCGTTAGTGAGTGATAGCGACTACTTTACGAATTTTGAGCACGGGACTTAAGAGTTGGGTGTGAAAAGTATATTTTAGATAAGTGACTCGGATGGCCATTTCGAGTGCACCAATATTTCCAAATGTATCGAAATAGTTGAAATTAAGTACCCGAAAGTTGTATTTGTGTTCCGGGAGTTTTTAGACCCTTAGTGACTCAGAAAAGGGTATTGTGGTCATTTTTATACCCTAGGTTTTAATTAAATTCAAAAATTACCCTTAATTATAAATAGAAAGGGTTAGGGCTTAGTCTTCTCTTTTGTGTGTATAAGAGAGTTAGAGAGAGAAGAAGAAGAAGAAGAAGAAGAAGAAGAAGAAGAAGAAGAAGAAGAAGAAGAAGAAGAAGAAGAAGAAGAAAGGAAGAAGAAGAAGAAGAAGAAGAAGAAGAAGGTTGCCATCTTCTTCATCAACACCTCCCTACACAAACCAAAGGCAAGTTAATCTAGATTGTTAAATCTTGAATGTTTGACGAAAAAGTATATGAACATGAGTTGAATCCCTAAATCTTGAAATTGATGAGATGTGATTAATATGTAAATGATTTAGGATGCATCAAACTAGAAACAAATTGAACTCATACAAATTCGAAATTAAAAAGGGGTGGTCATTGCAAGTTGATTTTGGGTATGTTTTAAGCCGTAAATGGCTATGTTCACGCGAGTTCTTATAGAAAATCAGTTCTTAACAACTTTGTAGTTTTAAGTTTTTTCAAAAACGGATCAAAAAATCCTCAAATCGGCGTTTTACATTTCTGGGCAGAAAGTTGTCGAAAACAGTGGCGAATATTATATGTTAGTTTTGGGTCTGTTTTAAGCAAGCTATGGTAGCGTGCACGCGTATCCTTGTAGAAAATCACGTTCCGAATAACTTTGTAGTTTTAAGTTTTTTCAAAAACGGATCGAAACGCCTATAAAGTTATTGAAATAAGAGTGTTAATGTTTTTCATGTTGTTAGTAAGATAATTATGGTGTTGTGCCTAATATCCTAACTTGATCACATACTTATGGTTATTAGGGATATATAACCTTGAAATGATTGGATGTTGAATTATTAAATTAATGATGTAAATTATGTTATATTGTAAATAATGACTATTGTATAACTCGAGTAAGAGACTTGACACGATTGTATATATACATAAGCGTGAAATTATTTTACATGTATATTGTCGAGTATACACTAGACTAGTACTCTAATTGACGTAGGCACATATTGAATGCGATTTTTTGTGATTGATCCGGTTAGGTTCCGGTCGAGTGCCATGTCGGAGATAAACCACCGGAACCGGACACATGGTTGTAATGCGGGTCGGATAGAAAGACCTTGGAACGCCATGCGATTTAGGACTTAGTATGATTGCCATTGCCACGTAATATTCGGGAATATTCGTGTGTAGGCCTACTGTTACAACTTGTTCCCCCGGGTAACGATCGATAGTGAGCCGATATGACTTGTTGTGTGAGATATTATGCTTGTGTCTTAAAGTAATATCCCGAATCGATGCATTTGATATTATACTTGAAGGAAATATTTTGATACGTTAAATACTGAAATGAGATTAATAATGATTAATCACGATACGATATGAGATTACACGTTACTCGAGTTTGGCTTGGGTAGTCACGACATATGAGTATTGGTTGGGTAATTGAACGAATTAATTACTGGACACAAGTTGTGTTGAGTATGCGTTCATCATACGTACATCTTATAACTGTATAGATTTTCTTGATGTTGACACCCGTTTCTATGTCCTCTCTCCCATATATATATATATATATATATATATATATATATAGAGAGAGAGAGAGAGAGAGAGAGAGTGGATCAAGTGAGGTCCCCGAGTTTGAGGTCCCTAAATGAGGTCCATTTTTTTAAAATAGTAAAAAAAATATTTTGGAGCTGATTTTTTTTGTATGGTTCTTAAACATTTCAGTAGGACCATAAAAAAATAATCAGCTCAAAATGAATTTTTTTACTATTTTAAAAAAATCGGTCAAACTTTGTCAGTTTTTAACACCTTAAAAACAACTTAAAAATTGACACAGTTTGACCGATTTTTTTAAAATAGCAAAAAAATTCATTTTGAGATGATTATTTTTTTATGGTCCTACTGAAATGTTTAAGAACCATACAAAAAAAATCAGCCTCAAAATATTTTTTTTACTATTTTAAAAAAATGGACCTCATTCAGGGACCTCAAATGGGGACCTCACTTGATCCTCTCTCTCTCTCTCTCTCTCTCTCTCTCTCTCTCTATATATATATATATATATATATATATATATATATATATATATATGTATGTATGTATTATACAGGTCCTCGCCCCGTTGGACAGTAGACCGTGGCGCTGGATGACCTCGCATCTGTTCTTAGGAGTGGTGGACGTTGGTTCTTATCCTATTTTGTCACTCTTCCTTAGAATGTGGTATCAAAGATTTTCCATTGTTAGGGATTTGATAGTGTTGAGAGATTTACATTACACACTTTACCTAGTTTATTTTTGGGGCCGTATGTTTGAGCATTTTATATTCAATACTGATATTACTTGTGGATCCTATAGTTGCTATGATGTGATTTGGTTACACGTATGGAAGTGTACATGTTTACTTTAATGTATTTATTTTAAATTTCTTTTCTAATGTCAACATATTGACGCTCCACTTTAATTTAATTGGGCGTAGCTAACCGAATTAGATATAAAAAGCAAGGTTGTCACACCTACAATTCTTCTAGCACTCCACTTTCAATTACAATGACAATATTACCCCTTTTTGACAATTACTAATTTTTTAACATCTTCTCTTTCTTTTATTTCGGTCAACTAAAAAGAAGCTTAATAATCATATTTTTTCAATGTTTTAGTTTAAACAATTAAGCACGATTGTTTAATTAAATAATATAATTCACACTTTAAACTTATTATTTATTTGATTTACACTAGCATACTTCTTTAATTCTATTTTTTACCAAGAACGAACAAGACCTAATTAAAACACGACCTAATTAAAACACAATAAGAAATCTTATTTTTTTAACCTTATACTAATACGACACAAAATCTTATTTTTTTTACCTTATACCAGTACGACACGAGATCTTAATTTTTTTACCCACATAAAAAATAATATTTTGTCACTTTTATTTGGATTGTGTTCATGTTTGGTTAATAAAAAATGACGCAACATGACACAACACAATTCTTTGGGTTGTGTTCATGTCTAGTTAAAAAAAAAGAATGTTATTAGCCAAACATGAACACGATCCAAATAAAAGTGACGTATTGGTATAAGGTAAAAAAAAATCGCGTCGCATTGGTATAAGGTTAAAAAAATAAGATCTCTTATCGTGTTACATCGTGTCGTGTTTTAAATATAAGATTGTGAATAGCCGTACCCTTTCCTTTTTATTAAATGACAAAAGTGATACTATTCTTTGGGTCGTGTTCATGTCTTGTTAAATAAAGAATGTGTTGTGTCATGTTGTGTTATTTTTTATTAACCAAGCACGAATACGATTCAAATAAAAGTGACACTATAAGACATGACCAAAAATATTATTTTTTTTACCTATCACGAAGACGACTCAAGGAAGACTGACACAACATAAAATGTTATTTTCTAAATAAAAATGAACCCGAGCAAAATAAAAATGACATGACACGACAAGCCATGACACGATATGAAATATGATTTTTTTACCTATCACGAGCACGACACAATTAAAAGTGCCACGACACAAAATGTTATTTTTTATACTGAAAATGACCCCAACCAAAATAAAAAGGGCATGACATGGCACGCCGTGACACGACTTAATAGGTAAAAGAAATAATATTTCAGGTATTCACGCTATTTTTTATTTGGGTTGATTTCTTATCAGATAAAAATATAAGATTTCGTACTATTATGTGTCCTGTCTCATTTTAATTTGATTGTGTTCTTGATGTTGGTTAAAAGTAAAGATTTCGTGTGTCATGTCATCTCGCGTTATTTCGCGTCACTTGTATTGGTAAAAAAAAGATTTCGTGCTCATGATTGGTAAAAATAGAAATATAGAAGTATTTTAGTGTAAATAAAATAAATAATAGGTTTAAGCAGTGAATTGTATTATTTAATTAAATAATTGTGTTTAATTATTTAAAGTAATGATTATTAGACTTTTTTTAACATGTAAGTCGACCGTTATCCTTGAACGAAATAAAAGAAAGAGTAGATGTTCGAAAATTAGTAATTGTCAAAAAGGGTAATGTTGTCATTTAATATAATTATAATTAAAAGTGGAGTGTTAGAAGAATTGAGAGGAGTATCAATAGCCATGCCCAAAAGATAAGAATTCCAAAAGACAAAAATCCCCCAAAACAAAAACATAGACAGACATTCACCCAAAAGTCAAAAGTGAAAAGTCACGTTATTTAATAAAATACACCAACAATAAAATTAGTAGGGTACCATCTCAACATGCATCCGCTAGTTTTGGTACATCCTCTCTGATACTGAAAGCTTTTGAGAGAGACACCGTGAAAGGTAATAAAAAGAAGGGGTTTTGGGAAAAAAATCCTCATAATGCTTAAAGTGTATAAAAATAGGACACTTTAATTTTTTTTATAAATTTAGTCTCTGTACTAAAAACACCATGAAAAATGGTGAAAAATGATGTCGCTGGTGCGGACCAAAAAATAAAGGGTATTGTACTTAGGGGTGGCCATAGGCCCGAGGCCCGCCAAGCCCGTCCAATAAAAAAATAGGGCTTGGGTAAGGTAAATAGGCTCGCAAAGCGGGTTGGCAAAATTTTATAGGACGGATTTTTTTCGGGCGGGCTTGGGCATGAGTTCTTAAGCCCGATGAGACCCGGCCCGGCCCGAGGCCCGAAATATATATATATATATATATGTGTGTGTGTGGGGGGGGGGGACTTCTATAAATATAAAAACGTATACCAAGTCTTTTCATGTAAAGTGAGAAACTTTATATATGGACTTTGTAATATATGGAGTTTAAAACATATTTTTAATTAAAAAAATTGGTCTTTAAATAAAAAAATAGGTATTTTAATTTTAAAAAAAAAATCTTTTAATTAACATAATAGGGCCCGATCGGACGGGCTGGGTAAAGAGCTTTCAAATCTGGGCGCGCTTGGGATTACATAATAAGGCCCGATCTAGGACCGAGCAGGCTTGGGATAACACTTAATTTTTCAAGCCCGGCCACCCCTAATTGTATTACAGGGATTAAATTTATAAATACTATTATATCACCGGGACTAAATTTATAAATTTAAAAAATATTATTCTAAAAATTCAAATTTAAAAAGGACTTGATTTTACTTTAATTCTCTTATAAAAAGAATAGAGACACCAACAATAAGATTTCGTGCGGCCGTTTTTCCATTCTCCCTCTCCCTCTCTCCCCAGCCCCATTTTTTTCCAGAGAAGTTTGGGTTGTTTCACACCTATGTCTTGATCATCGCTCACTTTTGGTGATTTTTCCTTCATCACTTCTGATATTTGTCCTCTTTCATAGATTCTTTTTAATTATTATCATACACCCACATGTATATACATATGCATTTCTTGTATGCACTCATTAGTTTTTTAAAGAAACCATTTTTCTTTGTTGTAGTTTGGGATGATCGGAGTTTTGTTTATGACTCAAAATCATGTTTTGTTCTTTGATTGATACAGGAACCCGCAAGATACTATTGGGTTTTTCGCCACTAATATTTTAAGGTTGAAACGTGGATTTTGTTCATGATAAAAAGGTACCACCAAGATTGGGTTTTTATACTTTTTTTTTAATGATAGTATGTGTTATATTTGTTGCGTGGGTGAATAATTATGATATATTAGCAAAATGATGTAGAATTTTGGTATGATTGTGGAGAAAATTTTTATATGTGATTAGCCATTCGGATTATCTTAGTTTTTTATTTCTGGGTGATGAAATTTAAATCGAAATTTTTGGAGTGGGGTGAAATGAAAGAATTAGTGTGTACCCAAAAGTTTCATATTCAAGATGTAAAACTTTTTCACTCAGAATATTAAATCATAGAATGATTTTTTCCCCTAAACCTTTTCTTTTAATTGAAAAGACAGACAATCTTATTTATTAATTTTTGAAGCAGTAATTTTAGGGTGAGTTCATTCCAAAGTTTTTTTACTGCAGGGTATCACAAAATTTGTTTGTTATAAATTTGGTTGGGATTGTAGTAAGATGACAGAACTTAATTTATAGGTCGTTTCATAGTAGAGTTGGTTTGATATTGGTTTTCGTTGAAGTTCGTTAGACAGTGGTTTTTCTGGAACTATTACAACAGTGATCCGTCCTTGTTATATTGTGTCATAAAACTGAAAGGAGAGTTATGGTTGGGCTACTTCAATTTGGAGACTGTTAATTTTAAGGGCAATTTACGATTAGGTCCATCGGAAACATTTTTTAAATATTTAAGGACAATTTACTATTAGGTCCACTTGTTATGCCACTAGCGTGGACTTTTAAAATAAGAGAATTAATGGACCTAAGTGTTTAAAATTTATCAAAATTCCTTTATAGTCCGTTTGGCAATCCAATTCCAAGGCTTGGAATTGAAATTGGAAGGCGAATTTCAATTCCGTGGAATTCAAATTGCCTTTCAATTCCAATTCTAATCTTTGGAATTGGGTTGCCAAACGGGCCCTTAATGTTTAAAATTTGTTTGTGAGGGACCTAAGAGTACTTTCCCCTAATTTTTAATATAGGATGATTTTTTTGGTTTTGATATTTTGAGATGTTCATTCTTTCCTTATGGAATATGATTTTTGCCTATTGTCTTTAATGCATTAGTACAATGTTAAAGATGGTATTAGACTTGGTGGCGTAAAGGCGGTACTGAACCTTTATAAGGAATGTAGAAACCCAGTAGGTTCTGTATGGATGTCATATAGGAAACAAGGTACTAACCTGGCAACACAGAGTGAAGTTAGCATGCTTGTGTTTAGCTTCAACGAATTCAGACATTAAGGCTCGTGAGAGAAGTGGATTGCTGGGTCAAGCCATGGTTGATGTGTAAAGTGCTTCCACTATTTTAGCAGCGGTATTAGAGCGTGGTTCTCTTTGGGTTAATTGTTGTGAATATGAGCTATGGGTGAAGCTCGGAGGAACTATTATAGGTCGACGCCTCCAAACACTATGTCTGTTGTCACATTCGTCGTCATGAGTGAAGTGTGTCCCCCATTTCTGTTCCTGTCGTTTCGTGATAATTGTTCGACCTACACATCAACCATGGCTTGACCCAGCAATCCACTGCCTCGAGTCCATTGTCGGCCTCTCTCACGAGCCTTAGCCGTGCCACTAGTTTAGAATTTGCGTAGACTTGAATGTTGAAGTGTTAATACCTGTATGGCCATTGCCAGTTAGCATCTTTTTTCTTTCATCATTTTTGACCTTTGTACAAGTTTGATTTTGTTTTTGATTTTTTAATGCGACCTTTAAAAATATGTTTGATTTATTTTGTCTTCTTAATAGTGTGATATTTAAAAATATGTTTACTTCATTTGCATGACTGGCAGCGTTATACTTACTTATAGTAGCCTCATCCTACATTGGAATTTTGCGGTATTTTGGCGAGACGGGGACCTCAACATTGGAATTTTGTTGTGGGATGCCTTCTTTAGAAATCATTGTTCAAAGTCTCTGTATCGGTCTATGGTTCAACCGCTCATTTTTTTAGAAGGTACACAACAATACGCTCTTTAGAGAGCCTAATTTTTCGAAAAAGAAAATATTGAAAAAGTAGAATGACAATATGAATCAATTAGACAAGTACAAAATCATCATTTATATTTGTAGTATTGTCCAACGGATTATACTTACATGTGATTGAAACTTCAATCTATCACAATATTTCAATAATAAGTAAGCAAATCTATTGTGGTACGAACTAGGTCTTATCTTGCCTATCTTGTAGAGTGAAAGAGAAAATTAAAGAAAATTGGGATAGCAAGGATTTTAGAAGAACCAAGGTTCAATGAAAATATTTCTCTTTTATTCATCACCAACATCTTAATTTATACATAGGAACAACTCAAAGTGGACTCTACCACTTAAGCAAACAAATAAGATCTGAGTGAACAACGTGGGACACTACCAACAAAGAGCTAGAAAATAGGGGGAAAACAAGAATGTTAACAATTGTAACACCCCTCTCCCTGTTAGAATGAGCCCTTCCTCAAGGGAAAGTTTAAAAAAAAATATTAGGCTAATTAGGGCTTGATGCGAACTTCACCATCGTCCTCCTCGTTTTATATATAATCAAAAGCAATTTCTTACAGTAATGCTCCGAAACATATTTTCCCTTACAATTACAACAAAGTTCTTTTGTAATTTTGACGGGAATCGATGGTAGGTTCCGCCAAACTTTCCGCAACTAACAAAGAACTGTGTTTTGCAGTTTGTACATCTGACAAAACAAATTACCTATTGAACTTGAGGAAGATGGGCGACTTTAGCAAGGAATTTTTTAAATCGCGTTTGATAGTCTTGAACAAACCAATTTCCGTAACTTCGTGAGTTCATCAAAGAAATCGCAAAATGGGTTTGGACCAAAACGAAATACAAATCCTCCCTTAAAGCCAGCCGATGAGATGGAAGTCATCTCGTGTTTTAGTGACCGATACCACTATTGAGTATCAACTCTCAGGAATTGAATCTAGTTATACTTGACATGTTTCTGGGGGGTCTTGAATTTAAAAAAAATATTCGACCCTACATAATTAATTTTTTGTGTCTTCTCTGCCATTAAAGCGAGGAAAATCTAACTTCTCCAGTTTGTGTGTAAAATCTGCTCGAGCTTGTTTTGTCCCAGCCATCGCCGTCAATACGTCCCCTATGACCGCGAATCGAAATTTGTGAATTTTCCCACTCTCTTTGGCATATTGTGTGACTAGTTGATCAACTCGAGCACCAAGCCTTTCCACAAGTTCTATCACATAATTCATGAAATCTTGCTGACCAGAAGAGAGCGACATCATCAATAGCGGAGCCATGGTGTAGAGGGGTGGGGCAAGTGCCCCACCCAGGAATTTGATTTTTTTTGTTCTAAAACTTTAGGGTAAATCTGTAAAGTTAGAAAATACGAGGTGAGTGTAATAAACGTAAAAGGTAAAACATTTTAAACCACTATTTCTGAGCACAAATCTCACCCACCCATTCGTTTCTCCCTCCCATTTTAAACATCCATCTCTACCAAACCAAAGCAACTTACAGAACTCCTCACTCTCAAAATCTCTTTCACTCTCACATCTCACCGCCGGCGCACACCCACAGGCTCTCCGCTGGACTGTGATGTTGTTTATAGTTTATGGTTAATTTGTTTTGTTGTTTAAAGTTTGATTTACTTTGATGTTGTTATTGTTTTGTTTAGGATGCACTACGTGCATTTGTGCTATTGTATCCAAGGTTGTTTTATTTGAGTTATAATTGTCTACTAGTGCAAATTATTCAACTGAATATTTGTAAAAAATCTAAAAGTAATCCTAAAATGAATTCGGCCTCCGAAAGTGGTCGATGATTTGTACATAGCGGTGCCCCACCTATAATTTTTTTTTTCTGGCTCCGCCACTGGACATCATGGTCATTTAGTGAAAAAAAAAACCAATGTTCTTGCCTTCGAGGTTATGGCTTCAAGGCTACCTCATAGTGAGGCTATGGTTTACTAGACCAGGCTAAGGCCTCAAATGGCCATTGCTATAGCCTCAAGGCATTGCTTCTCGAGGCCATGTTAGATGCAAGCCTTATTTCTTCAAGTGAAAATCTATTTTTTTTCCTAGTAAAGAGCTAACAGCCTTCGCACGATTCAGTACTTTATTTCGATATATTTCCTTGCAGCTAAGCATAGCCTCTGCCTTCCCTCTCGTCGCATTCTGTTCGTTTTTTTTAGAACGTGTTCATTTACTTTTGTTTTGTTTTTGGTTTATTTTTTGAATTGTGTTAGTGTTTTTATTTTTAAATAAAAACAACGTGCTTTGTTTTTGGTTTTAATGCAAGATAGTTTTAGTTATAATTTTTTCGTATTTATTTTTATATTTTTAAGAAAGAATTTGTTTTAGTTATTTTTTTTTTAATTTTACCCCCAAAAGATAATTCTATATTTAGAGATAACCCCTTAGAAGTTCATTAATTAGACTTAGCCCATTATAAGGTACAAATGAGTCAATGCATAAGGAACAAGCGGGATGATGCACATGCGGGGGGTTATTTTGTCAAAAATATTTTTTCTTGTTGAAATATGTTTTTCGTTGAAAAATTATTTAAAATGTTCGTTAAAACTATTTTTTGGCCTAAAAATTGATTTTTAAAAAAACTATTTGCCACTAAAAACTGTTTTTTGTGGTAAGACCGTTTTTAAAAAAAAATAGTTTTTCACAAAAAAAGTTTTTCTTTAAACCCTTTTACTTTATTTTTATACAGATTTAGCCTTAAGTCCAATTTTAAAGATTTGTTGGGCTCCCATATCATGTATTTTTTAAATTGTTTATAGCCACCCAAAACAGTCTCATAACCATTAAATTGTTTATAGCCACCCAAAACAGTCTCATAACCACTAAAAAAATGCCCCATAACCGCATTTAACCTCCCCTCTTCATTTTTGTATCGAATGACATATGTCCCTTTTATTACTAAAACGGGACCAATAATTAAAAAAAAGTAACAACTTGGGATTTATTACAAATGAATTTTTAAAAATAGGACTAAATACTTATACTCCCTTATTTTATGGCTTTATGAGTAGTTTTATTTTTTAATTTGCAAATTGAGACTATAGCCTCGCTAGGGCTGGCAATTTTTGACACGATAACCTGTTTACGGTAATAACCCGAAATGACCCGAACATGACACGATTAGTTTGTATAAATTTAAAAGTACCCAAAACTTATACTCAAATCAAAATCAACGCGACCCGAAAATGACACGACTAACCCGAATTGCCACTTCGCACCGCCTCGAAGCTATAACCTCGGCTCGTCCAGGGAAAATGCCTCGAATAGGGTTTACGGAGGAACCCAAGGCCTCTCCTTCTCAATGTTCTCTCTCTCTCTCTCTCTCTCTCTACATATATGTATATATATGTATATATATATATAATTGTAACGGCGCAAGGCTGGAAACTAGGAACAACCCCAAGGTGAACTCTACAACTTAAGCAAACAAATGCTATACATCTGAACAATGTGGGGCACTAGTACTACCAATGAAGAGTTAGAAAATTGGAAACTACCATCAAAATGCTCGGAATTAGAAAAACAGCCACCAAGATAAGGCTGAAAGCTAACAATTGTAACGAAAATTAATCTTAATATAAGGAAAACCTCATAAAGAAGTTGCACATATAAATAGATGTAAATACATTGTTCACATCATCTCATTTATAGTAATCACCACCAGTCGTGCTAGATTCATGTTGCCCCCCATCACCTCTGTTTTTGGTATCGCCTGAGTCGTGATACGTATGGGACAATTCGATGCAATACATAGGAGGAAAGATACATATCGCCGCAATGAATCGTTTTTATCAATTTATTGGTTGGATCGGTTGTGAATCGTGATACGAGACTCGTATCGGACGACTCGCGTAGTGGTTGAATCGTTGTAGAAGATGATGATGAAGACGATGATGATAATGAACTAAACATTGATGATGATGATGATGATGATTATTAGGATTTAGATATGATCAGAGGAGTGATGAAGATGATGACTTTTTTGGATATATTTTGGATTTTGGATACTATTAAGGTATCAACATCATAGTTGAGGATGACTCCATGATGATACCTTAATAGTTACTTAGTAAGTTTAAATCATATTATATTGTATAATTGATTGTAAAGTGTTCTTATATTTTTTTATTTAATTTTTACAATTTTATTTGTTTTTTGTGCCATATGTTACGATACGTATCGTGATACGATTCGCGATTCACGATACGATTCATGATTCACGACACATAACTATCGGTCCCAGTCTTGGTCCCATACATACCATATCTCTTAATGTCGCATCAATATCCGTACTCATGTGAACGGGGATTGTATCCCCTCATACTATTCACCGCTAGCATGATTCAAAGTTTCGTCCGAGTTGACTCGGTCTCTAGACCTAGCTATCCGAATCCAAGTCGCGATTAAAAAAAAAACTGAATCAGTTAAATGTCGCGATATCTCTGCTGATTCGAGATATTGCGATATTTAAATTATTAGAAAAAATGAACACAATTTGGTTAAAATAATTAGAAAAATGTCTATTGCAAAACTATATAAGTTTGTACACATAACATATATATGCAAAATAATTTTACACACTAAGATTAAATTAAACAATTGCAATAAAATTAAACCATTACTAATATAAAACTAATAACATTCATCGTATCTAAAAATATTTATAGTTGGAACAAAATATCCTATCAAAATATAATGTCACATAATGGTCCAAAAATGGAAGAGACAAAGATTGGGGGAAAAAGAATCTTCATAAGTCTAGTCTTATCCATGAAGATCAAGCATCCTCTTCCACCTACATAACTAAAAATAAATATTAGTATATTAGCAATATGTCAAGACCGCCGCGCTTCAGTATAACCAATTGTACAATGTAATGCAATAATAAATGATGGTTTTGAACGTATTTGATTGATACACATTATTAATCTTTTTTTTTTTAAATTTTCTATATTCTTTTTGGAATTTTTTGCGCTCTCTAAATAGTGTAACTTTGCGTATCGCCCGATACCGCGACAGAGTTGATAATCGGGTGTCTGATACCGATATCGATACTGAGACTTTCAGCCATTACTGCTATGGAATCTCAACAAGTTATTTTATTGTCTACGTTGCTCTCTAATTCGCGGGCAATAATTTTAAGGATCATTTTGACAAAACCCCAGGTTGATAATACGATATTGACTCCAGGTTTTGCAAATAATTAGATATCACACCAATTTAATGGAAAAAATTGATGATTTTCATTGAGAAAAGTGTCAATTTGCATTGAATATGCGTAGTTTTCCATGAAATATGTGTCTATAGCAGTTGATTTGCATGAAATAGGTGTCGATATTTAATTATTTACAAAAATTGGGGTTAAGTCAAATATTTACTATCAAACTGGGATTTTGTCAATACAATACTAATTTTAATTGGGTGCCCCAGTTGCTTTACCTACGACATGGTTTTACAATATGGCTTCTAACACATTTGGTTGTTATTTTATAATATCTAAAACAATAGGTGTGCATTGTCGTTGTGCCTATGATACATCTTGTTGGTATATTATAATTTATAATATTTAATATGATAAATGTTTTATTTATAGATTGTAGGGTGTACTTATGAGAGAGTGGTGTAATTAAACATAGTTGATGTAGAGTGACCCACACCATTCCATATAGACTGTTGTTACATCAGCATGTTTTTTCCTTATCATGTAAATTTTTAATAAATTACCCGTAATTTTTTTTTCCTTGTACCTTTTTAAAAAGTAAACATGATCTACTTACTTGTTTTTGAAAGTCTATGGAACATTTAAATGTTCTTGTAACGAGAAGGCTATTTTATACAGAATTTGATACTCGTTGAGAGGCTAAACCTATGAAATGATACTCAAGTATTGAAAACATCATATGATTTGTTTTTTTTTATCTTCTAATGAATTAGACTTGGTGTTTTGAATCCCTTTGTTTCATATCTTGCTAAACGTAGTGTCTACCTAATTTCTATTTGACCTGCAGTTCTATAACCATATGTTTTCACTTAACCAGAATTTATTCACAAGCAATTTCTCGACAATATGGACCAACGGAACATGATCTATACTAGTCCGATGACCCATATGGAAATGGATCAACAAGGCCAAGTCCATCTCCATCCTGAGCCTTGCGTTATTTATGGAAGCACAAAAAAATTTCCACAGCATAATATTAACACGATATTACCACCTCACCCCCATCATCCGCCAGAGCATCATTCCTACGGGATGAACCCATACAATGGTGTTCAGCATCATTATCTTATACTTGCAGGTAATGTTGCTACATCATCAAATCACTATAACATGCACATGACACCTTCATCTGGTACCAGAGTTTTCCCTGGCCCATTAAGTCAGGGGCCTCACGGGCCTCATGACCAGTTACCATTTGCTAGCAGTTATGGAATCAATGAAACTTCTGCCGACAGCTATAGAAGGGACAGTCGATTTGTGGATGGTGTTGGAGGTATATTTAAGAGAGAGAATGCTGAGGGCATCCGTGGAAATTTCCAGTATTGCCCTACTTCCTCAGTTGCCTCTATGAGTGGAAGGCCACTTGAATCGGATGCTATTTTGATGGATGGTGCGTCATCATCAGCAATGGATGTTGGGTCTCACAGAAGAGGAAGGAACATATCTGGTGGTGTTGGTGTCGATTCGGTGTTGCCTCACAACACTAACCGTATGGTCCATGGAAACCATGTAGGCCAGCCATTTCAGACGGCCGGTACTCCTTGGTTGAACCAGCACTTCACTAGTAATGGCGGTGATATGAGCCCTTTGTCTTGGAATCATCCACCTTCTTTATCCTATCTTCATGGTAATTTCCTTCAGAATTTATTGTTACAGCTTTAATTTTTCCCCATGTGCTAATATCTAGAGTTTTTTGTTTCTCTATTTTTTTCAAGACAAGATGTTTATATTTTATGTGATGGCAGCTAAAACTTGAGAATTGGAAGTTTCATCCTATCCACATCATTTTTAATTTCATATTAAAAAGTTGGTGGAAGTTGTCCTTTCACCTTTCTATCTAGTGTGAGTCGACGCACATCTATAAGTACTCTGATTGACAGCACTGTCGTTGCTATATTTGTCCCTAGGAATAGATGAAGTGAAGCCTTAGGATGCTAGTCATATACCATTCTGATGTATTAGTAGTGACAAATTGTCAAAACTTAATTTCTCTCTCTCTCTCTCTCTCTCTTGTTTTTATTTCAGGAAACATCAATGTAGGTTGTATGGAAGCTGCCAATATGGGTATACAGGGATATCAAGTCACAGCTAGCAATAGAAATTCCATGCCTTATCTGCATCCTCCATCCATGCCCCAAGGGCACCCAAATCTTCATCATCCACCGCTACCACCACCTATGCAAGGGGTACGAGGCCAAAATATCAATTTCCACTCTCAAGTAGCAACATCTTCAAGCAGACTTCCAACAAATAGCACCTCTCAAACCAGTACAAGTTCATTTCAGGGTGGTATAGAGTTGGGGAACAGATTAGTGGGGCCCTCTCCACCAACAGGCCTACTGTTATGCTGGCGTGTTGGAAGGGACGCGATGCCTGAAGCAATTTCAAGGCTCAGCAACCTTCCTAACTTTAGAGTTCTGCCAGAAGATGTAATGTTTTTTCTAAGTTTTAATCCGCTTCCCTTTAGTTTCTGTAGCGTCACTGTTTTTCTTTCAAGTCAAGTATATGTTATGTTTCACTTGGTTTGACATATGCAGGGACTTGTTACACTAGACGTCTCTGGCTATGATGAAGTATGGGATTCTATGACTTATGAGGTTAGTTTGAGGTAGTTGGGCCACTGTTCTTATCATAAGAAAAGTCTGATAGTACTTGCAATGAAAGTAATTTGGGTGGAGTATGTGATTGGATCGTTGAAAATAATTATTACTAATTGGCTAAATATTGCGGAGCTCCCTTCTTGTTTGGCACAATTACGCTCCTCCCCTCTTTTTTCCTTTTCTTTTTGTAACACTTGCAACTCATGTTGCATGGGTAGTGAGGGGGCAGTGTGAAAGTTTTAAAACAAGAGGGGAGAGTATTGAAAACAGGAGGGGGCGTATCTTTAATTATCTGTACCAACTGTGGAGGTTAGTGTAATGTACCTTTTATAGCTTTTATTAGTCACTAAAAATAGTCTCATCTCCCAAACATTATTCTGAGCATTTACGAACCATGCACATCTATGCCAACATTATTCCTTAAGTTTTTATTTGTGATAAATCTTTGTCAGGAACTTCTTGCAGTCGGGGAACATTTCGGTAGTGTAGGCAGTGGCTTATCTGAGAAAATCGTTACGAGATATATAAAAAGGAGAACATTTGTTTCATCCACATCTTGCCTAAATCAAGAAGAGACAGCATATGCAGATCAGGAACACGACTTCTGCGTCATTTGTCAGGTTAGAACTCTGGTTATATTTCGTTTGCTGATTTGACTGAATTATATATTAATTTTGAGGAAGTGTCTGTAGTTTTTAACCCATCACGTCACAAATTGCAACTTGTTTGTATTTATCAATTTTAAGAATAAGCTCTAGGTTTGTAGAACTATTTTTGATGTAATTTTGCCAAAATTGCTGCATTGTTTTTGTCTTCCTATTCTTTAGCAAAGCATATTTTACTCGAATGTGATTTTCTTCCCCTTTTGGATTTTATAGAATGAGTACAAGGATCAAGAGAAGATTGGAGATCTCGATTGTGGGCACGAGTATCACATAGATTGCATTAAAAAGTGGCTTCTTGTGAAAAATGTCTGCCCCATCTGCAAATCCCCGGCGCTGACCACGGGAAGAAAAGAGTCATGAGAAGATGGATGATGGTTCGAAGAACTACTTTAAGTATTTAACTTTTATCATTTAATATGCCACCATTTATTTTTACATTACTGGGAATGTTATGGATGGTTTATTAATTGTGGTTGGTTTTATCCATGAAGCAATTCATTAATTGTCCAATTTTAGCTCATATAAAATTTGAAATTAGAGCATTTCACCCAAAAAAAAAAAAACGTGAAATCCATCCATTTGAAATAGGATCATTTCAGATAAAGTTTATTCCGATTGCTATCCCTATTTGTAAGCGCTCTTTCTCTCTCCATTTATTTTTAACTTTTTTTTGTTGAACCTGAACATCAATTTCAGATTATTAAACATTGCATAAAAATTGATTTAAACTTATTTAAAATATGTTAATTTACAATTCACTAATTTACAATTAAACAATTTAAATAATTGAAGTTAGATCGATCGAATTTGTGTCACGTGGATGTCACATGACATATCTTGGAAGATTACGAATATATAGGGAGATAAGTGCAAATCATGGAAGATTACGTTGGCAAGTTGGAAGATCACCTCTCATAGGACGTGTGTATATGATATATAAAGAGACCTAAACTAGGAAAACACTAGGCATTATAAAATGCCTATAAATAAGAGTGACCTCATCCAATTTAAAGATGATTTTAACTTGCACGTGGTGACTTAGACTCTCAGCTAGCAACCCATCTCTTTCCCTTTCCCATGAAAGTAGGTAAACCTAACGGTTGAGCCATGTACATCTAAGTCATTTAGCCCAACAATCATCATGAGTACAAATTAATCTCATCACATGCACGCGAAGAGTCGTGTCCAGTCTGAGATACGTGTCGTTAGGAGGGACCACACTCCTTTTAGGCTCCCTTAATTTCCACGACATTCTAGGTCTTGGGGGCGTTCCCCCAGGAGATCAGGACCAGTCATCGATACTGTACACCGTCGGTTAAGTGACCAGAAGGAAGAGTTGCTTCTCGTTTGGCTAATATTTATGAAGAAAGATCGACAATCGTTATTAGGAAATCGCCCGTTTAAGGAGACAATTAACTCACCAGTCGGAAGATATGATTCTCGGAACAGGGAGCGTCGCTGGAGAAGATCTCGCTCTCCAAGGAACAATGACTCTTATCAAATAGGGAGGGCCTCTCGTTCTAGGATCCTTTGCATGGTACACCGTAGCCAACGACGTGATAACCATTCTCCTAGGAGAAATTCCATCAACTGCAATCACCATCAGTTTCATCCTACTGAATCAGCGTAAAGTAGCAAGCCTACCTGTTAAGAGGCAACGCCGAACAAAGTAAGGAGTGACAAGCGTAGGGAGCTCATCCAGAAAGAATTGGAAGGAGGATTAAACCCAAATTTGTCTCGGACTCCTAAGGATTTGGCTAGAAAGACATTGGGACTAGTTCCTCATCCTCCTTTATTGTGAAGATAGAGTCCTTCAAACCACCCAATAAGTTCTCTATGCCAAAGGTTACAACATATGACGGGAAGGTGTATCCCTCCCATCACATCACGCACTACCGACAAACCATGTCCCTTTGGAATCATCACGACGCTCTAGTGTGACGGGTTCTCCCATCCACTTGGAGGGAGATCGGTCTAAAGTGGTTTGAGAAATTACCCCAGATTGATCTCTTCTTTCATAGATCTGGCCAAGCAGTTTGCGACCCGATTTATTATTGGCAGCAAAGCAATCAAGGATGTTGATTCGTTGATCTCCCTTAAGAAGAAGAAAGGAGAGTGCCTTAGAAAGTATACATGTAGCTATTGGGAGCTATACAACGAGATTGACGACTGCAACGATAAGCTAGCAATCTCTTCATTTAAGTTCGGCCTGGAGTGATCGGATGACCTTTACTAGTCTTTGACCAAGAAATTGACCTCTACGATGGACGATCTTATGTCCGGTATTGAGAAGTAAGCCAATGTGGAGGACAAACTCATCAACGCAGAGGCCCCAACCGACCATAGGAGGAGTGAACCTAAGAAGGGCTTCAAAGGGGGGAATCAACTCTCTTCGGTCAAGAAAGGATTCAAGAATGAAGCTCCCAAAGCCCGCCCCACATCTCAGCCTAATGAGAACAACTACAAGGCGTTGGAGACGGTCTTCAAAGAGCCTATCTATAAACTTATCCCTCAGATAAAAGACAAGGCCTACTTCAAGAGGCATCCTAAGATGGTCAGCGATCCTAATGATGGGACGCCAACCTCAGATGCACTTATTACCAAGATCACGGGCACTTTACGAAAAACTGCAAGATGTTCAAGAAACATTTGGAGGATCTCGTTCAAGCCGGCCTCAAGGAATACATTAACGTATCAAAGCCAATTTTTTTGACAAAGATTAATGCAGTTTAGAAAAACGACGAGTACCTTTCCTTGGCAGGACTGGTCGCAACCATTTATGGATATACCGATGCAGCTCAGCGCACTGGCAAGAAGCTCAAGGAAAAGGTGAGGATTATCGACAATGTTCAACCCGATTTCTAGGTAGACTTGTACAAAATCGTACTTTTCGGGGGAGAGAAGAGACTTAGACGCTGATCAGGCCATTATGTTCATCGACGACGACCTGCTACACAAGGACGCCCTGGTCTTCATGCTGCGAATTATGAACTTTGATGTGAGAAGAATATTGGTGGATCAAGGAAGCTCGTCGGAGATCATGTATTTGACAATGCTTTACAATATCGGCTTCAACATCAAGGATCTTGATACTAATGGAGGACCACTGATTGGTTTCAATGGAGACGTAAAGACCCCCCGGGGAAAATCAAAGTACCAGTCATGGTCGGTCCAGCCAACAAAGAGGTCGAGTTCCATGTCATCCAATTGGACTCACCCTACAATGCCATAATGGGCATAGGATGGCTTCACGAGATGAAAGTTGTCCCCCTTTCCCTTTAATAGAAACTCATGTTCTTCAGCAACCAGGTAGTAGTGGAGATTAGGAGAGATCAAGCAGCGGCTCACAGTTTTTTCGTGTCAGCCATCAAAGCAAAACATAATCCGTCCAAGAAAATTCAGAGTGATGATGATTCAGAGGACTATCATCTTAAGTAGCAACCAAAGAGCATTCGGCTGGGGCTAGAAGAGACCCCGTTGGTTCCCGTCGAATGTATAATGGAGGAACTCATTACCATTACTCTGGATTCATCACAACCAGAGAAGACATTCCTCATCGGATCAGAGTTACCCAAGGATAAAGCGGAGCAGCTCTTTCGTTTACTCAAAACTATTGCAGATGTCTTTGCATGGAAACTATATGACCTTCCAGGGATAGATTCGAAGATCACTTGTCATTGATTACTCGTAGATCCAACTATTAATTCGATCAAGCAGAAGCCGAGGAAGTCGGCCCAGTGAAGGTAAAAGCTGTAAAAACAGAAGTTGATAACCTACTCCAAGCCGACGCCATCAGAGAAGTCCAATTCCCAGAATGGATTTCTAACACTATTGTTGTCAGAAAGAAAAGCAATAATTAGAGAATATGTGTATACTTCAATGACATCAATAAGCATTCCCCAAAATACCATTTTACATTACCACGGATAGATCAACTTGTGGGTTCCACGACCGGACATCAACGCATGAGCTTCATGGTCGCATGTTCCGGCTATCACCAAACATCTTTGTTCGACTCGGATTAGGGAAAGACCTATTTCATCACAACCTTAAGATTTTACTGCTAAAAGGTAAAGTCTTTCGTTTTGGAGAATGCAGGAGAAACCTATCAACACCTTGTAACCAGAATGTTAATAAGCATAGCGGCTCTACCATGGAAGTGTACATCGAGGATATGCTCGTCAAAAGCGAGCAGGCAGCCGATCACATCATAGATCTCACGAAGACCTTCGGGATCTTCAGAGAAAATAGGATGAGGCTCAACACCTCAAAATGCGTCTTCGGAGTCATCTCTGGGAAGTTTCTTGGATATTTGGTAACCCAGAGAGGTATAGAGGCGAATTTGGATCAAATTAAGGCTTTGTAAGATATCAGAAGGCCAACTATTGTCTAAGACATCCAGGTCCTCACTGGAATGTTGGCTTCTCTAAATTTCTTTATTTCAAGATCTTCGGACAAGTGTCGATTGTTCTTCCAGGCATTGAAGAAGACAAGCCCCACCATCTGAACAAATTAGTGCGATTAAGATTTGGAAGGAATTCAACAGAACTTGGGATCTCCTCCCTTGCTGTCAACCCCCAAAGATGGGTAAAATCTATACCCTTACTTATTTGTCTCATAGCACGTGACCAGTGATGCACTAGTTCGCCTACATGATGGAGAGCAAAGGGCGGTTTACTACGTTAGCCATACTTTCCTCGAGGTAGAAATTGAATACATGCCTTTGAGAAATTAGTTATACCGTTGGTAACCGCAACCATAAAGCTGAGGCACTACTTTGGTGCCCATACCATAATCGTCCCTATCAACGAGAGATGAGGTCGAGCAGCCGAATTCCATTATGGAGTCGTTGGCAGTCAGCTAGGATGGACAAACTTGAAAACTTTTTGTTGACGGTGCATCAAATGAGAGGGGTACATGAGTTGGAATAGTCTTTGTGGCACCGCAAGGTGGTCTTATTGACCAGGCCATTAAAAATGATTCAAAGGCTCGAGCAACGAGGCAGAATATGAGGTCATAGTGCATGGTCTTCGAAGGGAGATCAATCTAGGTTCTCGTTGCATTATTGTGTACTGTGACTCCAGATTGGTCACAAACCAACTCAACAGAGAATACAAGGCCAGGGACTCCAGAATGCTTGCTTATAAAAATAAGGCAAGGGGTTTTCTTCAGTAGTTCAAGTCTTCCTCAGTGAAGCAGCTCCCAAGGAACGACAATAGTATGCTCTTGCTACTTTAGCTTTAGCTATCGATACTGACTTGAAAAGGACGATCGAAGTAGAGCACATAGACCGATCGAGCATCGAAGAACCGGAACATGGCTTTTGGGTTCTCCAAGTGGATTTAGCTCCGTCATGGATGGATCCCATCTTATCTTACTTAAAAAGATCGGTGAGCTACCCCCAGATGGTAAAGAGTCATACAAGTTGAGGATCAGGTCGGCTAGTTTTTATGATAACACCGAAGGCAAACTTTATCGGCGATCATTCACTGGCCCTTTACTGAAGTGTGTTCACCCAGACCAAATGGAACGACTATTAAGCGAGACGCATGAAGGCAGCTGTAGAGCGCACATGGGTGGAAGATCACTCTCCTACAAGGCGATCTCTCAAGGATATTGGTGGCCCTTCATGTAAAAGGATGTTACAATGTCATTTTCTGTAAGTGCACCAAATGCCAGAAGTTTTTGCCTATCACCAAGTAGCCTGCGTGAGATCTAAATCCCCTCACAAGTTCATGGCCTTTTCCTCAATGGGGCATGGACATAGTGGGTCCATTACCTACTATACTAGGGAACCGAATATATCTAATAATGGCGATCGACTACTTCACAAAGTGGGTTGAAGCTGAACCATTCTCCCATATTAGAGAAGCGGACGCCCTCATTTCATGACTTGGGATCCCAAGAGCACTGGTTATCAATAACGGTACGCAGTTCGACAATTACTCCTTTTGTGATTTTTGTGCAGAACGAGGAATCAGAATCCTCTATGCTTCAGTAGTCTTCCCTTAGTGAAATGAAAATATAGAGATAACCAACAAAACTCTTTTATCTGGAATCAAGCGACGATTAGAGAATGCTAAGGGCAATGGGTTAATGAACTTCCCTTTATTCTTTTGGCATACAAAATAATACCAAGAGAGCTAACAAAAGAGACTCCGTACTACCTTGCCTATGGTATGGACGTCGTCATCCCTCTAGAGACCGAACTTCCAACGCTCAGATCGGAGATCTTTGAAGATGGCCATAATGATGACCGAATAGCTCATGATTTAGATCTGATTGAAGAAAGAGCTCCGATACGTTTGGTCACCTACCAGCAAGAGTTAGAAAAATAACATGACAAGAAGGTTGAAGTCAGAGAATTCCAGGTCGGTGAATTGGTGCTCAGAAAGCTGTGGCCCATAGCCATAAAGCCATCAGATGGGAAACTTGCATCGAACTGTCAGGGACCCTACCGGGTAGTCTCAAAAGGAGGCAGAGGTTCATATCATTTAAAACAGTTAGATGGAAGAGTAGTTCCAAGGTCATGGAATGCTATGAACCTTATGAAGTTTTATCATTAGGTAGGAAATCGAGGACGTTGTTTTTTTCTTTTATGCATAATACAACAATGATTAGTTAATTATTAAATTTTTGCAATTTTTTGTCTCAAACCGTTTTAATAAAACCCACTCAAGTAGTGGTACGACTAGTAATAATGGTCGGTCATTTAAAAGAGGAAAAAACCCACATAAGAGCTGCGTGGCACAACTCAGACGTGAGTTGGTCGTCTATGTTTGCAACCAAAATCCACTTGGGAAGTGGTATGATCTAAAGCAAATCAGCCTAGAAAAGGCAAAAATCTACGTAAGAACTGCTTGTTACGACTCAGACATGAGTTGGTCGCTTATGTCAGGCATCAAAACCCACTTGAGAAGTGGTATGATCTAAAGCATATCGGCCTAGAAAAGGCAAAAACTCACGTAAGAACTGCGTGGTACAACTCATACGTGAGTTGGTCGCCTACGTTTGGAATTAAAACCCACTTGAAAAGTGGTATCATCTAAAGAACATCGACCTAGAAGAGTAAAAAAAAAACACGTAAGAACTGTGTGGTACAACTCAGACGTAAGTCGATCGCCTACGTTTGACACTAAACCCACCTGAAACGATCGTACGACCCTAAGCAAGACTGGTCGGCCTAAAACTAAGTATATCATCAAATGTTTATGGTTAGCCTAAAATTAGGAAAATCATTAAATGCTTATGGTCGACCTAAAATTAGGCATATCATTAGATGTTGATGATCGACCAAAAATCAAAACATGGTACAAATCAAACATGAGTTCTTTGCAAGCGTCTGGTCGGCCAAAAATCAAAACATGATATAATTCGAACACGCGTTCTTTGCCAGCGTGTGGCACTAAGCAAGGCTAGTCGGCCTAAAGTAGACCTCACAATAAATAGTTCACCTGATACAAGCCGGAATCAACAACTCGGATTGAAATCCAACTGCCAAAGATGGTTCAAACTCAAGTGAGATAGATCGACCAAGGTCATTTATTGCAAACAAACTATTTGGTTTTCTGTTAAGGGGAAAGGAATCCTAGGAAGACAAATAACAGTTGGAAATATCCAAACATGATCTCAAAAGCACAAATTACAAATCCATAATTAGAAAAACAAACATTCTGGCTATGTCGCAAAAATTAAACGAATGCATAACAAAAGATCAAGTAAAATGGAAATACGATTTTCATTAATAAATAAAAAATGGCCATATGCCTAAAAAAGAATGACCACAAAGCTTCAAAATGAAAATTACATACGAATACAAAATCAGGAAGGCTTAGGATTGGGGGCAGGAGGGTTGATTTGATCAACAGTGATCTCATCATCCTAGGCTTAGGGAGCAATGGCAGGGGGATCGGTCATGGGTGGGTTGGCCGTAGCATTATCACCTTTTAGAGGATTCTACAAAGGAGGGTGATCTACATATGCAGGGTCACCCTCTAGGATATTTCCTTTCTTTAGGACAACCACCCAACCCTTGGTGAATGCAATAGACTCGTGGTAGTCCAATTGCGAGGAAATCTCCTGAATCGCCGCCTCAAACCCTTCATTATATGAATTTCCATATCGGCCTCTCGAGAACACTATATCATGACCTCCCGTCTCCCGACGACCAACTTTTGAAGGACCTTGCGGTTGAGGGACGTCTTCAGTTTAGATAGCTCGGAGTCAACCCTACTGAAATCGTTCTGACCTTGCTTAGCAACCCCCACAACCTTGTTCTCGTAGCCTTCTCATCTTTCAACTTCTGATTGAGATCGCCAAAAGTCTTGCTCTAGACGATAAGTTGCCTCTTTAGCTTTTCATCGACCTTCCTGTAGCGGTTAACTCAACCAACGAGCTCTTGAGTGACCTGCATACTCTGCGCAGAAAGAGGAAAAAACTAAAAAAAATATAGGCACGAACAGTTAATAAAAAGTTAAGTGATTTAACAGAATGTTGTGCCACAGACCTTCCTTATGGAGCCCCTCCAAAGTAAAGCTCCACATATTAATAATGTTAGATGACATCATCACCGCCTGAACTATGGAGTAAGCAACCTCCACATCTCTATGGGTCGAATCGACCTCAAGAACTGGCTCTTTTCCTTTCAAAAAGCATATATCCCTAGGGCGAGCTTGATTCCCTGGTGAGGGGGGAGGGGGGGAGGAGTTCTTGAACGATCCCTCTGTTGAGGTTTATTGTTAACCACAGGACGATTAAGCATAGCCGGTGGGGCAAGAGGACGACCTCCGGTGTTTTTCGTTTTTCTTTTCTTGCTCTACTCAGCCTCTTGACACTTTTATTCAGCGATTTGTGCTTCCTTTTCCCTAAGGGTGACTACCCTTATTTTCTTCTCGACGACAGTCTTTTCGTCCTGACTGCTTCCTACCTATTGCTTCTTGCATATCTTTAACAGTGACCAGGTCTCCTTTTATGACTGGTCATTTCTTCCAAATCTAAGGGGATTATGGGAAAAGTGAAGTCTCCAAATTAGAAATCTTCAAACTCTATATCTTCCCAAGAATGACCAGAAGTGTTGGGTTCGTATGTGAAGAGAAGAGTAAGGATGTCTAAAAGGGGGTCAGACTCCTCTTCAGCTTCCTCTTGCTGATCGACATCGAAATCAGTAGGGATCATGTAAGAAGATTCCTCACCCAGGTAAACACCTCTAGCAGCCCCATTAGGAGTAGGAATGGTTATCGGGATTAAATCATCACCGACCACAGTATAATCGGCGATCAAAATCTCTGGGACAACTGTGAACTTTTTAACCGATTAGACGATCATATTATAACCAAGTTGTACGCTGGCCGCTCTCCAGTGAGGACGAGAATCTTCTGGGTTAATCCGTTTCCAAACTCTCTCTAGATGATCAAGCTTCACCTAGAAATCAGTCGACTTGGTGTTCAAAAAATGACACGCACAAGAAAACAATATCGGTCAATGATATAAATGGATCGTCTTATATTTGAACAAAACACAAAAACTGGACAACCTACCTGATAACTCTTCATTTGTGTCTTCCTTGGATATGGATTTGAAATGTCGTTGCGATCAAACTTCGAGTATCAAAATTCCTGGAATCACCTACACAACTTGTTAAAAATTTAGTATCGTGGCAAATTCGAGTATCAATCCAATTTCTAGTGTTGAAACGGTTATCGTGAAAACTTGCAATTCCAATTTTTATTAAAAATCTTTTTGTGTTTTTAAATTTTTTAAATGTTTTTTTTAGTTTTATATTTAAAAACAATTTTCAATGGAGGAAACGAAAATTTATGCAACTAAAATGACGATGAAAATTTAAAAAGTAATCTAGTTAGAATTAATGAGAAGAAACAAGAGGTGGGATTACACCGCGTAGTCAATTTAATTTAATGCGCTAATTATTCAATTGAATAGTTCGAAATAATATTGAATTTAAAACTTAACTCTCGTTACAATCCTAAATTCAATTTTATCTTTTTCAGCAATTAAATCAGGAATAGTCACAACATAAAAAACAAATATAAGATTCACACTCATTTCAACAAAATATTTGCTAGGATTAATTTATTAAATTTTTTACGAATCTTTGAATTGCATACACAGAATTAATATTTAAATTTAAGAATAATACTTATCTCTAAGTCAAATCCAAAAATCAAATATTAATTTTCAACATTAATTTATTAACTCTCGTTATATAAATTAATGTGTGATTTTTCCTAATTTAATTAGCCTAGAACACATCAACGAATAATTATTCAAATAAAACAACTCAACATACGCATTTCATCCCACCCCTTGAATGGAGTGTTTAGCCAGACATGATTAAAATTTCAGCACAAGCATAATTAACAAACAAGAAACTAAAGAGAAAGAGAAAGAAATACGATACACAATAATTTTCTGTGTCAACTGTGTATGAACACGCGTCCCAAACTTATCACAAAATCTGACTGGATTACAAAACTGAAAGTAAAAAGCGAACCTACAAATTTTTCTAAACCTAAAACTGTATTTTTTTCTGACTATTTTACTACCCTCTTTTTTTCTTTTTTCCGTCTCTCACGTTCTCTCTCTGTGTACTTCTCTTTTTTTTTTCTGCTGATGAGAGTCTTCCCTTTTAAATGAGATGCTCCTTCTCTTTTATTGACCCACGATCTTTGTTGTTTAGATGAGAGATTTTTTTGGGATTTGATTTTGGTTTGGGGATGGTATCCGATATTGTTGGGATTTGAGATGGAGATGGCAGGTGGGTTTTTGGTTTTAAGTTTTGTGGTTATTGATATTTTTTTTCTAAAATACTCCGGTGAGGCACCAAGTTTTTCCCATAAAACTTGATCAGCCAACCAATACACGAGATTCACCAACACGACCTGCTTTTAACACGATTATAGCAAGTAAAATAGCAAACCAAGTCACAATATATGAGGCACAAGCACACAAGACACGAAATTACAGGAACTCAACTCCCAACCTTTTATTAATCACTCAAAGATTACAAAGGAACACTCAATTTCATCCTAAGGCTTCCTGCCTAAAATACAAGGGGTAAATGCTTATAAATAAGGTACAAAAATGCAGTTGACATCCCCAACTGCTAGGACATGTGTCTTAATCAAATGCTGTCAGGTTTCTCCACGAAACTGCCTTCAAAACTGCTGCATTATCCTTCCAACAGGTGTCTAGAGAAGTTACCCATGATCTCCAAGTGTCCAACTGATGCATCGATGTGGTTCAGGTTGCCACTCGGGTTTGGATAAGGCAGGTCTACCGGATATGGTTCCGGGTTGGGGTGAGGCTATGACTAGGGCGCACAGGGGCGGGGATGGCTGAAATGGGTTTCAGGGTTGAGATCGTGGCAGGTCGGGTAGGTCAGGTCATGGTCGCGGTTTGGTTTTGCCAAAATGGGTTTTTGAGTTTTTGGTCCGAGAACGGGCAGGACGACGCCGGGTTAAGGTAGGTGTTAGCCTCGAGTTTGGTTCGGTTAGGGAGGTCACCGATTTTAGGGCTGGCCAAAGCAGGTTCGTTGAGTGTTTGGGGGATATGGGATTGCTTGGAAGGTTGGATGGTGGTGGGTAATTGGTGTTAATGGAGGAGGAGAGAGAAATTGGTGGGAGGTAGATGATGAGGGTTAGATTTGGTGTATATGGGGTGTAGGTGAGTTTAGTGAGGGTGAGGGATGTGTTTGAGTGTGTTTAGGTGTATGGGTTTAGGGTGTGAGTGGGTTGTATGTGTTTAATTTGTACCCCTAAAATTAACACAACCTAAAAAATAAAAATAAAAATAAATAAAATTAAAAATTAAAATCTAATAAAGCTAAAAAAAACTAACATCTCAAACTAAATAAAAAATGAAAATAAAAATAAAACTATATTAAACTAAAAAATATAATCCTAATAAAATAAAACTAAAATAAATAAATAAATATATAAAATGAAATCTAATAAAACTAAAAAAATAAATTCCTAAAAATTAATCTTAATAAAAATTAATTTCAATAAAGATTAAAAATTAAAAACTAATAAAAATTAAAATCAAAATCAAAATAAAGAAATAAAAAATAGAAAATAAATCCTAGAAAATTCTAATTACATCTAAAATAATTCCTAAAAATAAAACGACTCAAAATAAAAAAAATCTAAAAAATGTTAAAAGTACAAACTCAACACACACCGGGCTCGGGTGTAGGCTATGGGCTCGGTCTAGGGTTAGGTTAGAGTTTCGGGACACGGTTCGGGAGATCGGAACACATCGGGCAGGATTAATTATGGACTCTGACTTCACGGTCTCTTTGATTTATTCGATGCTTGCTTTTAACCTCTATTGTGTCGCAATTAACTTGATTTAGCACTATTTGTACCGCAACTGCGTATTGACGTGAGAAATAAATAAATTTGAACATAAGGCCAATTTTAATTAAAACGAGGGACTAAAATGCATATATTCGGGGTATAAATTATACACTTTTGGGTGCTTATCACTACCATCGCCCCTTTTCTTGCGAAAACCTTGAGACCGTCGTAGTTTTCTTCATATAGTTCCCCAGAAAACACAAGGACGTTCCTTTCAATGTCTTTTGTGTTCGGGGTAAGTATGTGACCAAATTGCGAGATTTTTTCCTAGCCTGGAAGTGGAATAAGTCAGAGGTTGAGGAATAAGCCCTCAAATCATAACAATACCTAATCTCCTCAAGGCCTAGGTTTGTCCCACAAATTTAGTTTATGGCAATCGTCCCCATAACAATCCAGTAGAAGCTATCGTTTTCCTGGATTACGATTATTCCATACTAGCGGAGCTATCTCACCAGAAACAGGTGGAGGGAAAAGCGAATTTCCCCCTCCAATATAACAATTGCCATGAAGGCAACCTCGTCGAAGACATCTTCCTCTTTTGTGGTTAGCCTAATCTTGACATTTTTGGAAATTCCATATTTATCAGAGAATTCACGAAAGTGATCAGTTACAACAACCTCATATTTCCTAAGCCTAGACATTATAAGGTTAACAAGAAAGATAAGAAGAGATAATGCCCTGTCAACTAAAGACTTTAGAGAGAAGAAGTTAGAAAATAGACTACCTTCACAAGATGACTAAGATGGAAAGGTAAAAGGGATTCGAAAGCCTTATACACTCTGTTGGTTCTTAACTTAATCGCCACCTACCTGCTCGGGTCAGGCAATCACGCGCTCACACACCATCATTACCAAGGGAAGTGACTGAAGCACCCTATATCTTTGACTCATTTGAGTGTACATTATATATCAGCTCATCTAGTTTGGAAATAGTGACAAAATTATGTCCATCCCTAGATGAACCAAAAGATTCAGAACTTTCAAAGCTTCATTGAATGATCTTGAACTTGTTTCACTCTACCACACTTTCACTCTACCACACTTAAAGTGTTGGTTGAATGATCTTGAACTTGTTTGAGTCGACATAAAGCTGGAATCGAGTAAAGTTACGAAGCTGGAGAGAACATCAAACAAAAACAACCTTTAGAGAAGTCAGATCTAATCCAGAGGAGTTGGTAACGATTCTGAACTTAGTTTAGGTGTGTTTGTGTGGTTTGATTGTTAAATAGCTTGTAATTTGTTACTCTGTTTTAGTGGATTTTTGTTTTGTGACGTAGTGGTCACCGTGGATGTTTTCCCAATTGGGTGGGGTTTTACCACGTTAAAAATTTACTTGTGCACTTCCTCATACTCTCATCACCTTCTTCTAAGCTGAGGGATTTAATAGTTTAAGTTTTGTTTTTCAAAACTGGTTCATTCTAGATCTGAAATAACTCGTTCAAACTATTTTGATAATCATTTTAAACACATCTTGTATTAAGTTTTGTTTTGAATTAAGAGTTTCTCCAACAAACTGTTCAAAACCATTTTAACAGTTTAATCCTGTATTAAACGTCTTAAGTGGCATTTTTCAACTGGTATCAGAGCTTGGATATTTTAAAATCTTTTTTGATCCTATGTTTCTGAAATTATTTTTTTCAAAACAAAAGTATGGACGAGAAATTTGAGAGACTAGGTAACCTGTCTGGACCCCCTCTCTTTGACGGAACCAATGTTCCTTGCTGGAAGGTAAGGATGATTGCTTTCATTCAAGGAACTCTGGGAGATGAAGTTTGGGAATTTATAGAAAATGGTTACATTTTTTCTACTAAACCAGCCGCTGAAGGAAGTATTGTGAGAATCAGGAAGTTACTAAGTGAATTCACTAAAGATGGGAAACGAATTTCACTGTGTAACAATAAAGGCAAGAATGCCATATTTATGTCTATTAACGAACATGAGTTCAAGAGGATCTCATCTTGCACAACTTTTAAGGAAGCGTGGGATACTCTTGAAATTGCACATGAGGGTGATACGAGAGTTAAAGCTGCTAAAACTCAAAGGCTTATCCAGCAGTATAACTCCCTAGTCATGTCTGAGACTAAATTCCTTGATGATTTATATATCAGGTTAACTGATATTGTAACTAAGTTGCATGCAAACGGTATAACTTGTGATAGGAAAGAGATTGTTTCAAAAATTCTAAGATCATTTCCCCAGAAGTTTGATAATAAGAGATATGCTATTGAGGAAATGGATGATCAAAATCTTACCACAGAACTACTCAGTAGTAAACTAAGAATTGTGGAAATGGAACTAGAATTCAAGAAACTATTGATCCAGACCAATAAAAAATAGGGTAATTCTAATCTTATTTTTTCGTCTAACTTGATCAAACCTGACCTTGACCTTGACTCTGATGAGGACTGTGACTTGGATAACTTGGATAATCAGATTTCTTTTATGTCCAAGCAATTCAAAAAGATTGTTAACTTTCAAAACAAAGTTGCTTCTAGACAAGGGAAACCTAATTAATCCAACACTTCTAATAATAGGCCTCATGAGAGAAGACATGACAAACAAAAGACTGATGATCACAAGAGACCTCAGAAAGACCTTAACAATGTTGAATGTTATAGATGTGGCAAACTAGGAGACATGGCTAGTGACTGTAGGGTTAACTTACATGAAAACCCCAAATATAATTGAGCTCAGCTATACATGACTTGGAATGACTCAAGTGACTCAGAAAATGAAGAACCTGAGTCACCCAACTCTTTTGACCCTTGCATATCATTCTTTGCTAATATAATCTATACTGATGATAAGGAACCTGACTATGATATGATAAATGATGTTGTTTCTACTAATGTGTCTGACTTAATGCTTGAGAGTGATTGTATTACTAAAAATCGTGTGTGTATGAGTCAAAGTGAACGCCTTATTGATGATGCCAATGCGTATGTGAGTCCTAAAATTGAATCGATAGGGGACACTGCACATTGCTCACTTAGTGACTCCGACAATGAGAACCTTCCTGACGTTCACACACTTTACACTAAAACACTCAAGAAAAGCGCTAGACTAGAGAAGCTTGTCAAAAATCTTTCCAAGAAACTAGAGTCCTTAAACCAAATTGTTAAACAAAATGTTGAAGAGTATACATCTCAAAGTTTAACTCATGGTGAGGAAATAAAGGCATTTGAACAAAGAGTTAAAGACTTGAGTGAATCCAATAATGTTTTGGAAAATAAGTATAAAGGGTCATTATTAGAATTGGAACAAATAAAAGAACATGCTTCAACAGTCTTCAAAAAAAATTCAAAATTTGAAAGTAATTCTAATTGTTTGGAAGACTGTGTTTCTGATAGTAAGACTAATTCTAACGACAGATCTGGAATAGTTTTTTGCACCAAAAATAGTAAGCAAACCAAACCTTTTGAAACCATAAAGTGTTACTGGTGGGAAAAGACATATGGAAATTTGTCCAGAGTTTCAATCTTTGAAAAATAATTTTGATAAAAACCAGCAACAATTAAACATTGGTGAGACAAGTACCTCTAAGCATAATGTTCAACTTAAAGCCAAGTATGTTTTTCCTCCCATTAGAAAGAGTGAAACCTCATTTCAAACTGTTTCCTCTAGAAATAATGCCCAAAGTCATAATTAAGGGAAGCCTATATTCAACAACTTTCTTAAAGACTTAACTGCAATGAGTAATCTTTATTGCTCATACTGTGATGTGTATGGATATTATGTAGATGGTTGCTATTCCAAACGTCTATATCAACCTACCTATCCCTCATTTACCTATCAGAATTTTAACTATTCTAGGAGAAGTCGTAACAATTATGTCCTTCTTAAACCACCAGATAGAAACTCTAACTATCTAAAGAGAAAGACAAGATCTAATACTAAAACACAATCTTCAAGAAATAATCCTAGAGTCTTTTCTCGACCAAATGCTCAAAATGTTTATAAATTTCAAAAGCCTAAGCGAAACCTGTATAAACAAAAATCTTATGCTCGCAAGTTTTATCAAATACGAGCTAATACGCGCAAATTGAAAACCAGAGCAATTTGGGTAAGAAAGGATGATCTAGTACCCCAGATGACATGTAACATAGTGATCAGTGCTTTGAAAGCTGAACACACCACATCTGGATGGTACTTAGACTCTGGATGTTCTAAGCATATGACCGGGGATGATTCCAAACTCTCAAATAAAACTAAATTCTCCGGAGGCAAAGTCTTGTTTGGAGATGGTGTATCAGCAAAGATCGTTGGCAAAGGAACACTCCATGAAGAAGGATTACCTGTTCTTAAAGATGTTTTATTAGTAAAAGGTCTTAAGGCTAATCTACTAAGTATTTCATAATTTTACGACTCCAATCATACTGTCACCTTTTCGAAGAACAATTTAAAAAATTTAAATAAAAATCGTGAGTGCATCATTACAGGACTCCGTACTCCATATAACTGTTACACAATCAATCCAAGTACAGAGGCCTGTAGCATTGCCAGAATGGATGACAATGAATTATGGCACAACAAAATGGGTCACATAAATTATGACAGCCTTAGTAAATTGTCCTCTCAGGAAATTATTAGAGGTATTCTTAAAATAAAACCTATTTCTAACATAGTCTGTGGTCCTTGTTAAGATGAAAAAATAGTTAAGGCATCTCATAAAAGAGTTAAAGACATTATATCCTCTAAACCTTTAGAACTCATCCATATGGACCTAATGGGTCCTTCTCGTACTATTAGTCTTTGTGGCAATAGTTACATTCTAGTTATGGTTGATGATTACAGGAGATTTACTTGGGTTGCCTTTCTAAAGCATAAGTCTGAAACCTTTAGAGAGTTTTTGAAAATCTTACTTCGTATAGAAAATGAAAAGGACTCCCAGGTAGATAGAATCTGGAGTGATAGAGGAGGTGAATTCATCGATTCAGGTGTCATTGAATATTGTGACTATAATGGTTAGAAACACGAGTTCAGTGCTCCCAAGACACCCCATTAAAATGGGATAGCTGAGCGAAAAATAGAATAATTCAGGAAATGGCAAGAGTTTTGATACATGCCAAAGATTTACCTAAATACTTTTGGGTTTAATCAGTTCGTACTGCATGTCACATTATCAATAGAGTCTACCTTAGAAAGAATTCTAAACAGACCCCCTATGAACTTTGGTATGGCAAGACACCAAATCTTAAATAACTTAGAACTTTTGGGTAAGGACACAAATTTCCAATTGACTCTTAATGTAGTGTTGGCTCAATTCCGGACAAAAACATTTATGTCATAGGATAGTATTGATTGAGTATCATCGAAGCCTATGACATGCAAGAGTTGAAGACGTAGCGACCAAGTCTTATAAAGCTTCATAATTGTCGAGTTTCAAGTGTCATGTTTCTACGTCATCAACATCGTATTCCATAGTCTCCAAAAGGTATGAATGCATTTCTATATATATATAGGGAGACTTGGAATATGTTTATAAAGGGTGTACTTTTATTTTAAACTGGTGTTTATTTTCAGGAGTTTTTTTTTTTAAACTTTTAAATAAAGTTTCTGGGCTAAAAATTGAATTTTAAGTTTTCTGGCAGTTCGTTCGATATTGACGTTCGAACGAGTTTGTCATTCGAACGAGGTTTTCCAATGACTTGCCACTGGAACTCAGTTAGATAGTTTGTTCGAACGAGATTTCCACGAGAACAGTTTTTGGCAGTTTTTTGGTACTTTCCCACTACTTTGTCCCGCTACTCTTTCACAGAATTTAATGACTTCGGGACCAAAATTTTTTAAAGGACTTTTTCCATCTCCTAGAGAGTGTTTGAGAGCTTAATCCTTTCATAAAAAGTTCCCTTGGTGTTTCTTAGTCAAATTGATTTATTCAAAGAATAAAACCAAGTTTACACCCAATTGTTTGTTTTAATTCAAGTTTCTATATATATATATATATATACATCTTTCTTGGAGAGTTTGTTTGGCATCGGATTCATCTCTACCATAAAAGAGAGTTTAGGTTTACTTCTACATCCCACAAAGAAGAAGAGGTGTTTGTTGCTGCGGCATTCTCATACGGTGAAAGGCACCGTGTGTGGTTGATGGGTTCCTAAAAGTTCGATCGGTGGATTTCGAGACCGCGGTTGTGTTCTGGGGTTATTCGCTAGGCAGAGGTGTATACAAGAAGGAGCGTCAGGGCTTGGAAGGATTCAAGTCGAGTGTTGTAAGTCTTACTGTCTTGTATTTGTAAAATCATACTTAGTGGATTTGAGGCTAGGGCCGTCCGAGATTTTTTCCCGTTGTGGGTTTTTCCTCGTACATCACGGCATAGTGGTTTGTTTATTTTATCTTTCGCAAAATTCACATTAGACGCATGCTTAGGTAAAAAGATAAAATTTGGTTTAAATCACTACTTGTTTAATTTGGTGGTAAAATGAATTTGAGTAAATGTTAATTTAATTCAAGTCATTAATTTTGGTGGATAAAATTTGGTTTGGACTAATTTGGTAATATTGAAAATATGGTTTAGGAAAATACTAGGACTTGAGTTGAATTAACCTGTTTAAGTGAAATTAAAATATGTGGTTGTTTAATCTTATTTCACTTGGTTTAATTTTAATTTAAAAAGAAATTAAAATTTATTGTTTATGTACTTGTTGTATTGAACCATCTTGCTTCCACATATCTTTAAAAGGAAATTAGTTTTTTGGTAAGTTTTAAAATTTGGGGGCCTCGTGTTCCAACAAGTGGTATCAGAGCATTGATTTAGAAAAGCTATCGCTTTCAAATTGGTATCAGAGCGGGATCGCTAAATTATTGTGTTTAAGATCCTTTTTAAATCATTTTTGTCAAAAATGGAATTTTCCCCGTTTTCAAAATTTCCTACGTTTGATGGTTCTCTCATGCTTGCACATGACTCTTCTCTTGCCATATCTTATGAGTAATTGCTTGCATGTGTTACATACTCTAGCTTTTGTGCTTAATGATATATCTTTTGCTAGTTGTATGTTTTGTTTATCGTTCTTCTAGTCTATGCTTCATAATCAATCACATGCTAGAATTATGATTTTAGTTTATCTTTTGTATTTTATTCCTTCATTTTAATTTGCATTAAATGAAAAATAAAAATTGATTTTTGTTTATCTTTTGAGTTAATTTTTGTGGTTGGAGAAAAACTTTGAAAAACTAAAAATGATTTTATTTTTTTGTGTATTTTGGTTTTACACACATTTTGTGGCATATGTTTGTGTTTGAATCCTCATGTAGCTTCCATGTGACTAGAATTTTTGGTTAGAATTTTAATCCTTAAAATGTTCTTTATCATGCTTACATGGAGTAGTTTATGTTTGACTTGCTTAATGGATTTGCTTTTATATGCCTTTACACACATGCACGAGCTTTTTGGACCTTAACTTCACACACGTTATATTTGAGCCTTATGAGGTGTTCTCCTACCAATCTAGTCATCTACATACTATGACCTAAGAGGACTAGTGAATGCCACAATTCGTTGCACGTGAGATTTGAGTGATATAAAAAAATAATATATATAAATGTTCATGGGGAAGGGCTCCAAAAGGAAAAATATTATCCTTTGCGAGTAAGTCACCGTTTGGATTGGACCTAAAATGAATAGGTGGTCCAAAGGCCTAAAAGAAAATATGGCATTAAAAGAAAAATATTTGCCAAGGCCTATTTTGTTTAGTTTGATATATTCATTCACAAGAATTAATATGCTTATTTTGAGGGAGTTTGGAAGGTATATCAACGGTTTGCACAATGTTCGTTTATCCTAGTTGCACTTTTAATGTCATGACTCTATTGGTTTGTAGAATCATCAACATGCTAGGCTTGTATGCATTGTGTTTGTTTGTTCAATGAGTTCAATTTATATTATCACATGAGGCTATATGTAAATGTGATAAAAAATTTCAATCAAATGCGAACTCCGTGAACATGTTTAAGTGATTGGGTTTTAAATTCATTAGTATCTAGTTCACACCCTTTCACTTCCATTTCCATATGACACATTTATGTTATAAGAGTGTGGAAAAACTTATTTTATTTAATTTTGTGTCATTTTGGTGTTTATATCGATATGTGTGTACTTATGCTTAGTTTGAATCTATTGTGTATACATATATATGATATTTTTTTTTTGAGTCTTTTCCTTATTAGCTAGTTCATTTATGCTTTTAATTCATTTTAGGTATCTATCTCGTTGCGAATTTTGTTTCGATATCACATGCTTTGATTACTGCAATCAATTGATATCTTTTGTTATCGCATCATAGTTGATATTCAGATCTGTACGTGGATTAGTTGAATTTGAGTTGCCCATGTGCTTTAATGTTCTCATCACTTTACGCACAATTGCATGTTTAGTTTGTTATCCCATTCTATTTATCCCTTGTTTAGTTTAGGGGGTGTATATGCTTTAATTGGGGGAGATAAGTTAATATTTGATTCTTTAGCCTTTGTCTATTCCTGAACAAAAAGGGGGAGAATGATAGGGGAAGAAATGGTATCTAATCCTATTATTATTGTATCTTAGTTTAGGAGATTTAACTTAGGAGGAGTCGTGACCTTCTTAGGTAGATGATTTGATAAAGGGGGATAATTAATTTAGGGGGAGTCTTTATTTAAATTGCAATTAGTATTTTAATATTCCCTATGCGTTTAATGTGTTGCTTAAGTGTGCAGGTATTGTAAAGCGACATCTATTTAAAGTGGCAAAGCGTTTAATTCTAAAGTGGTATTCGAGTCAAGCATTGTACTCTTTATTTTGGGTGGGATATTTTTTAGTCTAGTGAGCTTGACGTCCCTTTAGGATTTTGTTTTGGTTTTTTGTCCTGGAATAGCCAAAGGGGGAGATTTGTAAGGACACAAATTTCCAATTGAGTCTTAATGTAGTGTTGACTCAATTCTGGACAAAAACATTTGTGTCATAGGATAGTATTGAGTGAGTATCCTCCAAGCCTATAACATGCAAGAGTTGAAGACGTAGCGGCCAAGTCTTATAAAGCTTCATAATTGCCGAGTATTAAGTGTTATGTTTCTACGTCATCAACATCATATTCCATAGTCTGCAAAAGGTATGAATGCATTTCTATATATCTATATAGGGAGACTTGGAATATGTTTATAAAGGGTGTACTTTTATTTTAAACTGATGTTTATTTTCAGGAGGTTTCTTTAAAACTTTTAAATAAGTTTCTGGGATCAAAATCGAATTTTAAACTTTCTGGCAGTTTGTTCGATATTGTCGTTCGAACGAGTTTGTCGTTCGAACGAGAATGTCGTTCGAACGAGGTTTGCTAAGGACTTGTCACTGGAACTTCGTAGATAGTTCGTTCGAACGAGATTTCGGCGGGAACATTTTTTGGAAGTTTTTTGGCACTTTCTCACTACTTTGTCCCGCTGCTCTTTCACATAATTTAATGACTTCGGGACCAGAATTTTTCGAAGGAATTTCTCCATCTCCTAGAGAGTGTTTGAGAGCTTAATCCTTTCATAAAAAGTTCCCTTGGTGTTTGTTAGTCAAATTGATTTATTCAAAGAACAAAACAAGTTTACACCCAATTGTTTGTTTTAATCCAAGTTTCTATATATATATATATATATATATATATATATATATATATACATCTTGCTTGGAGAGTTTGTTTGGTACCGGATTCATCTCTACCGTAAAAGAGAGTTTGGATTTACTTCTAAATCCCACAAAGAAGAAGAGGTGTTTGTTGCTGCGGCATTATCATACGGTGAAAGGCACTGTGTGTGGTTGATGGGTTCCTAAAAGTCCGATCGGTGGATTTCGAGACCGCGGTGGAGTTTTGTGGTTATTCGCTAGGCAGAGGTGTATACAAGAAGGATCGTCGGGTCTTGGACGGAGTCAAGTCGATTGTTGTAAGTCTTACTGTCTTATATTTGTAAAACCATACTTAGTGGATTTGAGGCTAGGTCCGTTCGAGGTTTTTTTTCGTTGTGGATTTTTCCTCGTACATCGCGGCGTAGTGGTTTTTTTATTTTATCTTTCACAAAATTCACATTAGACGCATGCTTAGGTAAAAAGATAAAATTTGGTTTAAATCACTAGCTGTTTAATTTTATGGTAAAATGAATTTGGGTAAATGTTAATTTAATTCAAGTTATTAATTTTATTGGATAAAATTTGGTTTGGCCTAATTTGGTAATATTGAAAATATGGTTTAAGAAAATTCTAGGACTAGAGTTGAATTAAGTTGTTTAAGTGAAATTAAAATATGTGGTTGTTTAATCTTACTCACTTGGTTTAATTTTAATTTAAAAAGAAATTAAAATTTGTTGTTCATGTACTTGTTATATTGTACCATCTTGCTTCCGTATGTCTTTAAAAGGAAATTACTTTTTTTTGTAAGTTTTAAAATTTGGGGGCCTCGTGTTCCAACAAGTGGTATCAGAGCATTGGTTTGAAAAAGCTATCGCTTTCATTTTGGTAGTACATGTTATGTCTGTAAAGACATGGAACTTTTATCTAAGTTTGAAACAAGGGCAGATAAAGCTATATTTTTATGTTATTCACCTGACAGTAGAGCCTACCGAATTTACAACTTGCGAACTAAGACCATGATGGAATCCATTAATGTGATTATAATGACACCTCTGTAGAAAGTAAAACTACTAGACCAGCTATTGTGGATGAGTCTGAAAGATTTTTAAATTATGACTATCTTGAAATAACTGAGTCTTTACCAACTGAGACCCCTGAAGTGCCTAACTGGGTTTCCAAAGGCCATCCTTTAGATAGTATAGTTGGTAATCCTACTGAACCTGTTCGTACAAGATCTCAACTTCATAACATTGCTCATTTTTCATGTTTTGTGTCTCTTATTGAGACCAAAAATGTAAATGACGCCTTGAATGACCCCTTGTGGATTAGTGCAATGCAGGATGAACTTCTTCAATTTGTTATTCATGATGTTTGATATCTCTTACCCAGGCCTGAAAATAAAAGGGTTATTGGCACACGTTGGATTTTTAAAAACAGGACTGATGAATCTGGGATGATCATTAGAAACAAAGCTAGATTAGTTGCCCAGGGCTATTCTCAGATTGAAGGAATAGATTTTAAGGAAACGTTTCCTCCTGTCACTCGCCTCGAATCTGTTCGTTTACTTTTTTCCATAGCATGTCACTTACATTTCACACTTTTCTAAATGGATGTAAAGTCTGTCTTCCTTAACGTAATTTTAACTGAGGAGACCTATGTTGGACAATCCAAAGGGTTTATTGACCCTTATCACCCTAATTATGTTTATCATCTTAAGAAGGCTCATTATGGGTTAAAACAAGCTCCTAGAGCTTGGTACGAGCGTCTATCCACCTTTTTTTTAGATAATGGATTTAGGAGAGGAGGAAATGACCAAACCTTGTTTGTCAAACATTTTGACAACATCATTACTATTGCTCAAGTGTATGTTGACGATATTATTTTTGGATCCACCTCCCCTTCAAAAGCCAAGTCTTTCTCAGACATTATGCACAAAGAATTCCAAATGTCGCTTATGGGGGAGTTGCATTTTTTCTTAGGTCTTTAAGTTAAACAAAATTCAGAAGGCTTATTTGTTTCGCAATCTAAATACTCTTTAGAGATTGTAAAATTTTTTGGCCTAGATATAGCTAAAGAAGCTAGAACGCCTATGAGTACCTCTGTCAAAATCTCCAAAGACGAAAATGGTAAATCCATTGATTCTACTTTATATCATAGTATGATAGGAAGTTTGCTTTACCTAACTGCCTCGCGTCCTCATATCATGTACTCTGTTTGTGTGTGCGCCCGTTATCAAAATATTCCTAAAGAGAGCCATTTATTATGCGTAAAAAGAATAATTAAATACATAAAAGGCACTCATAATTTAGGACTGTGGTACACTAATGACACATCGAGCACTATAGTAGGATACACTGACGTTGATTGGGCTGGGTATTCTGACGATAGTAAAAGTTCTTCAGGATCATGTTACTACATCGGTAACAACTTGGTTAGGGGTGGCAATTCGGGTTAGTCGTGTCATTTTCGGGTCGCGTTGATTTTTATTTCAGTGTAAGTTTTGGGTAATCTTAAATCTATACAAGTTAATCGGGTCATATTCGAGTCATATTCGGGTTATTATTATAAGCGGGTTATCGGGTCAAAAATTGCCAGCTCTAAACTTGGTAGGTTAGAACAGCAAAAAATTGAACTGCACTTCGTTATCCACTGCAGAATTTGAATATATCACAGCTGGAAGTTATTGTGCCCAATTATTACTAAGAGATTACGGTATAAATGAAGAAAAACTACATCTCTATTGCGATAACCAAAGTGCGATCAACATCTCTAAGAATCCAGTTCAACATTCTCTCACTAAACATACTAAAATTCGATATCACTTCGTATGAGAATTAGTTGAATCAAAAGAATTAGAGATTAATTATCTGCCTACTCATCTACAATTGGATGACTTGTTTACAAAACCATTGGATTTTAAGCATTTTTAATCTTTACGCAAATCAATTGGTATGGTTTTGGCTGAATAATTTCTTGCTTAATTTGTATAACTGCCAGATTTTCACATACATGCTTATAATCAATCTCTGTGAATGTAAGGCATGGATGCTAGTATAATGACAAAGAACACCTCTTATATCTGTTTTATATAGGAGATTCGTGTGAATTCTCGTTGTTTATTCAAGTTACTGCTTATCTACCTGTTTATAACTCTTTTTCTTGATTCTTGCTGCCCTTTGTCCATTTGAGCCAAAATGGGGGAGAAATTTTTAGTCCACTTGAACACTCTTGTACATTCTCATCTAATGAACTTAATCTTAGGTATCTTATTGTAAATTTTAGTACCTATTTACTACATCAGATTTTGATAGGGTAAAGGTTTGTACATAGTTGAGTTATGTAATTTTTCCATTTCTAGGAGATTGGGTAGATAGATTGTTTATATAAGAATACGATTTTCTTATTTTTTTTGTATCCCTACGAGTCCTAGATGACTCAAAGGAGATTTCATCTCATATTTCCAAATGGGGAGATTGAATCACCCTATATCTTTGACTCATTTGAGTCTACATTATATAGGATCTCATCTAGTTTGGAAATAGTGACAAAATTGTGTCCATCCCTAGATGAACCAAAAAGCCTCAGAACTTTCAAAGCTTCATTGATATTCCTCTACAAGTTCATGAAGGTATAACACATACACAAGACACTAAGACTGCATACATATAGTGTTTTATTCATGTGATGACCTTGTGTGAGTTAAATCCCCTTAATATGATTTTTAAATAATTTTTGGGATTTATTTAATATTTTAAATATTTTTTTGAAATTAAAATTAGAACTTAATAAAGTTTAGGGTTGATTTGTAAATATTTCTTATTCCTTAAAATTGTCTTGGGTAGAAACCAAAAGCGGTAGAAACATTTGTGGATGAAACTGGAATTTATTAGAAACCAAAAACACGCGTTTGTGAGTTAATCCTAAGCCTACACGTGTTGCACACACAATGATTCGATTTGTGTTTCTTATCACTCACATACATGTGACTTATTTTGGACACATGGATCGACTTAATCTGCGGTCTGCATGTGATTGGGATTAATCCAAGTGAATTGGTTTTAACCAATTAGAGTTGGCTATTGCATTGCTTCTTGTGAACCCTTAGATTTGCATCGATTTAACTTCCATTAATCTCATCCCTTGGTTTATTCCATCGTTCGAGATCCTTTTTCGACTATTATATATAGATGCCATCTGTGAGGCATTTAGAGACTTTTGTTACTTCCGCGCTTGAGAGAAAAATGAGAGAGTAGAGAGAAGAGAGAGAAAGGAAACCCTAATCCAAACTTTGTCAAATCCAAACCAGAAATAATTTTTGAGAGATTAAACCTGAGTGTTTAGATCGTGTTTTGAGAAGTTATCCTCTCTTGTTCTTGATCATCCTTCCAACTTAGTCACGTTGGTAGAGTTTTTAGTTTCTCTACATAAAAACTTGAGATCTCGTCTCTGTGATACAAATCACATAGATAGTTTACTGTCATCATTTCTTATTTCGAGAAATCTTGTTTGTTGGTTATTTTAAAACTAATTTTACGTTTTCAAACCCTAAACCAACAATATTCATTATGATTTCATTTTACTCAAACAATCAGACTTGGATCTAGTTTTGAGATCTTGATTGGGGATTGCACTTTCAGTCTTTAATATTTTTAAAACAAGAAAGTGTTAAGATCTTGGATATTTCACAACAAGATTCCCTCTTGATCTGCGGTTGTTTTAAAAGGTTTAAAGTCTGATTTAGTTTGATTAGACATATTTTGGAATATCTTGCATATGTAGTGATTTTGTAATTTGATAAATCATTATGTCTGTATTAAGTGTGAGTGTGTTTCATGCATATATTAGAGAGCACATCACCACTACACTTTCACTCTACCACACTTAAAGTGTTGGTTGAATGATCTTGAACTTGTTTGAGTCGACATAAAGATGGAATCGAGTAAATTTACGAAGCTGGAGAGAACATCAAACAACAACAACCTTAAGATTTTGAACTTAGTTTAGGTGTGTTTGTGTGGTTTGATTGTTAAATAGCTTGTGATTTATTACTCTGTTTTAGTGGATTTTTATTTTTGACGTAGAGGTCACCGTGGATGTTTCCCCAATTGGGCGGGGTTTTACCACGTTAAAAATTTCCTTGTGCACTTCCTCATACTCTCATCACCTTATTCTAAGCTGAGCTGATTTAATAGTTTAACTTTTGTTTTTCAAAACTGGTTCATTCGAGATCTGAAATAGCTCGTTCAAACTATTTTGATAATCATTTTAAACACATCTTGTGTTAAGTTTTGTTTTGAATTAAGAGTTTCTCCAACAAACAGTTCGGAGCCATTTTAACAGTTTAATCATGTACTAAACGTCTTAAGTGGCATTTTTTTAGTGACGTCTAATCATGTGGCCTAAGGAGTGAAATACGTGTGAAATTATTCCTAAAGTAATGATTAAAATCCCATCGCGTGGCCCAATGAGTAAGCGCGTGCGAACTTGGAAAATGTTTTTAGTAATTATTTTAATAACACGTGTCCAACAACTCGAAAATAAGGCCGGGCCGATAATCATTTTGGCCGATCACCCTAACCTTGGGGGAAATTGAAGGGAGATTGACTGAATTCGTATCATGTGGATATCACATGACTTATCTTGGAAGGTCACTAATATATAGGGAAATAAGTGAAAATCTTGGAATATCACGTTGGAAAGATGGAAAACCACCTCTCATAAGGAGGACTTGTGTATAGGATAAACAGAAAGAGACCAAAATGAGAAAAACACTACGCATTATAAATAAGGATGACCTCGCCCAATTTAAAGATGATTGTAATCTTCACGTGGTGACTTGGACTTTCAGTTAGCAACCATTGCACTCCAATCGCCATTGTTCTTCATGAGTAATATATTAGTCTCCCTCCCTTCCCCGCGGACGTAGGAAAACCTATCTGCTGAACCATATACATCTCGTGCTCTTTGTTACTTTTTTGGATTCATAATTTTTTAGGGATCAATCTCTGATTACTGCCTTTATTGTGGGTTAATATTCCCTACAATAATTAAACAATTTGCGCAACCAAATAGGGCTTAAAAGTACACATTGGCATTAACCTTTACAGATTCATTGCTTTTATTGGCTTGGATGTGATGGCATTGTTAACCCTATAATTTCTTCTTGAGTTGTTTACGTATGGTATATTGAGATGCAATTATGCTCGTATTTATTTACCTAAAAGGGGTGGACTCTTTGGGTTTTGTGTTGATACAAATCAAAGTTGGCATAAATATTTAAAGACTAACAATTAAAGGTTAAATAAATGGCTATATGGACCAAGGTATAGTAATGGCATGATTTTCTTACTTGTGAACTACTGTATTTTTCTTGTTGCAACATGCAACCTGTTTTTACCTTCACATTAGTATTTAGTTACGTAATTGATTGGGTGTACTAGGCTTTGAAAGAGGTGAAGTCAGGGTCCCCACTTATTTATTTAATATTGACCATTGATTTGGGACGATCCAAAAAAGAATAGTGGACTCTTAATTTGGAACAGAAGGAGTATATACCATATATTTAGGGTCTAATTTTTTGTATTAATAATTATGAAGGGATTTATTTTATAATATTTGCACACAACCTTATCAATTTTGATAAATCTCAGGGCCGACTTTGAAACACCCCAATGGGGTATCTCAAATCAAATTATACAAGTAACGGGCATCCCTTCCTAGGTGGCGCGTGTAAATGGATCCTTGAACCTTTGTCCATGTGTACACTTGGCGCACTAATAAGAAGTTTCTCCCTCTTCGTGGATGTAGGTAATTTGTTAAACCACATACATCCCATATCCCTCTTTGCGTATGTTTGACTATATTTCTTTCTATTCATTATCATTATTTTGGCTTCTGTGAATGTCCATTTTGTGTGAGCTTGTGCACTTACAATTGACATCGTCTTGGGGAATCGGGTTTTTTTTCGATCTCAATAGTTAAAGCCCAATCTCAAAAATTGCCTCACGACTAACACCCAAGAATACCACCACGGTTCACATGATAGCCATAGGAATGGATACTTTTCACCCCCGCATTGATGAATGAGATTTGTTCACTCACAGCATAATAAGAGGAATTGAATCTCCCATCATAAACCCTTAAGTACCAAGGATATGTACCACACCATCCCATCCATGTTTCTAGGATGATCGAGGTCTGTGACGAACTCCTTCGTGAACAAGAGAGTGTTTCTCGATAAAGGTAATAATATAATGATTGTCTCCAATGTCGACTTGAGATAGTGGATCGCAAGCTCCATAGGGAGGAGCGCGAGCATTAGGAGGAGGCTCGTACCCCTAGTCCTTGGGTGAGCAAGATTCACAGTCGAGGGAGGGATATGCATCGCCATAGAAAGCAATCGTCACATGGAAGATACCTTGATAGGTCGTCAAGGCTTGAAAGTAATCACAAAATGGATGAAATACAGAGCTTTATCAACAAGGAGTTATACAGATGGGTAACCGGGTTGGGACTTATACTACAAAGCATCTAACATCTAAAGATCTAGACAAAATCTCCTTTTTAACTTGCTCTCGAGGAGGTTAACCCTCCTAAGAAGTTTGTGGTGCCATGATTAAAATATATAATGGGAAAATAGATCCAGTTAAACATGTTCGTTGGTACCATCAAGTTATGATGCTCTTGAGTAACAATGAGTTGTTCATGTACCTCATTATCACCTTAAAACTTGGATATGTAACTCAAAAGTGGTTTGAGAAGCTCCCCATCAAGTTAGTGCAGAATTTTGGACAACTAGCCAAAGCCTTCACTGCGAGGTTCATCACTAGTAGCTCACACCCCAAGAAAATGGATGCCATGAGCATAAGAAGAAGTCTTTAGATAAGCTTAGAGAATATACTCGGTGCTATTGAGAAGTGTATGATGTGGATGATTATTGTGAACAATTTGTAGTGACATCCTTTAAAATTTGCTTGCCCAACAACACATTATTATACCAATCATTGAAATAAGGAAGACACTACGATTAATGACCTCATGTCTTGGCTTTAGATATAATCCAAAATGGAGGATGTGGTTATCGGCTATGATAAGTGGTGTCCAACCAAAATCAAATGATAATGGTGCAAGAAAAGAGCGAAAAAAGGCTGAATGATGCTCGGAAGAACGAAGACAAATCATATCCGACCAAGGAATATCAAGCGATCAACAATGTTTTTAAAAAGTCAATCTACAATATGCTCCCCTAAATAAAGGATAATCATGACTTTAAATGCCCACGAAAGATGGATAGTGACCCAGAGAAGAGGAATCATATCTTAAGGTGCTCTAAGAATAAGGATCATGACCATGAGACCAATAATTGCAAAGCTTTCAAATATCATCTGGAGGATCTGGCTCAAGCTGGAAATCTGCAGGACTACATTGAAAGAAAGACACACAAAGACAAGGATTCAGCCAACCAAATATTGGATAATGTCTTTGACGATGAAGAAAAAGGGCATGTGTTAAGTGTTATTCATGGGGCATCCAATACTAACCAGATTAAAGAAATGTAGCATGGATGGAAATGAAGAAGGTAACTATGGTGATGGAATATTTTCAAATTTACATTTACAAACCTACAATAAAGAAGCACCGCCGATTGAATTAGTTACACCACATGAACAAATCATATTCATTAAGAAATATTTAGTAGGAATAATGATCCTTCATCATGATGCCCTTGTTAGTATGTTTTGAATAAAAAATTAGGACATTGATAAGATCCTAGTCGACAAAGGGAGTTTTTTTTTTAATTCATATACCTCAAGTTGTCCAACAAGATTAACTTGCACATGGAATACCTCAAAGGAGGCCACCTTACATTGGTAGGCTTTTCTGACAAGATAACCCTACCTTTAGGTAAGGTTGTCTTGCCCATAGAAATAGGAGGAATTTATTAACTTGTTAACTTTTCAATTATATGCATTTATTCAACTTACAATGACATCCTAGGGAGAGGTTGGCAACATGCGATTCAGGTTGTTTCCTCTACTTATCGCCAAAATCTCAAATTCATTGGTTGGGGAATGATGGATATAAGAGGTAATAAAGCCTATGCATGGGAATTATTTATCCCAGCAACCTTGCCAAAACGAGAGACAAAAAAATCAAAAGTGGAGGAAGTCGATATGAAGAGGAACATCCCCTCTAAGTAGAAACGAAATCATGAATAACCCAGAATGGAGGAAACCTGGGTTTCCCTTTATTGATCGGGTTGTGGAATATTTAGAGGAGGTAAAATTTTAAGTCGGCCATCTTAAAAAGATGTTACTCATTGGAATCTTGCTAACAACTAGGAAGAAGCAAGCTATAGCTTATTTTTTAATGTACAATAAAGATGCATTCACATGGAACCCATTTGATATGCCATTTATAAACCCTAAGGTCATGTGTCACAAGTTGCATTTGACCCTTCATATCCCATCATCATGCAAAAAGCTCTTCACTTGAAGAGGTAGGGAAGCTTGGGGAGGCAAGACCATATAAGAGATTTGATTCCCATATTGGATGTTTAATCCATTCAAGGTGAGGAAAGCAATGGGAAATGGAGTGTGTTTACTTCACAGACCTGAACAAGGCTTTCCCCAAATATAGTTTTCCACTCCCCAATATTAACGAACTCGTAGATGTTATGGCAAGCCATAAGTGAACGAGTTTTTAAGATGCCAACTCATGATATCACCACATCTCATTGTTTAGGTCAAACCTGGAGAAGAACTCTTTTATTACAATACTCGATCTTTGATTTTACATAGTAATGTCTTTTCATTTGAGAATGGAGGGGAAACCTACCAACAACTGGTTACTAAAAGGAATAGTTGGGAAAAACCTTAGAAGTATATATATATATATATACTACATGTTATTTAAAAGAAAAAGAAAGGATAATCATTTCTCTGGCCCATAGATTCCCATAGAAATTTTGTGTCACTATCGTATAAAGCTCAACGTTTCCAAATGCAAATTCCTTGGATATTTGCTCAGCTAGAGAGAAATTGAGGCCAACCCCGACTAAAGTGATTCTCTGTGAATGATCCAATTGTCGACCACTATATAAGAAGTTTGAAGCTCACTTAAATGCCTGCATACCTTAACCATTTCATATTGAAGTCCTCCAAGAGTTGGTTCCTTTTTTCCAAGTGTTGAGGAAAGAAAAGGAGGAAACATAAACAATGAATGCATGTCATAATTAGAAGACATTAAGAGCTACTTGAGAGACCCTCATGTCCTCATGATCCCCGTAAGAGGAGAAATTTTTTACTTGTATATCTCCATGTTAGATGATAATGTTACTTCAGTAGTAGTCCATAAGGTAATCAAGTAAAAAAACAATTCTCTATGTTATCAAGACATTGGTTGATACTGAACAAGGTATACTTGCAAGTAATTGCATCACAGAAGCTGAAACCGTACTTCGAAGGTCACCCCTTCATTGTGGTGGTCTTTTCCCTATTATAGTTTGTTCCCCTTAAGGATGCCCTATCTAGGTGTAAATCTAAATGGTCGGTGGAATTAAGAAGGTTCAATAACCAGTATTATCCTAGGATAGAGATCAAAGGTCAAGATCTGGACAACTACGTGGTCGAGTTTGAACCAAAGGAATCACAACATGAACCCACTGTAGCAGAATGCAAAAATCCCATCAAAGAACAAAATAATGAGAAATAATCAAAAGAGAACAAAGGAGTGGACACTTTTTGTTGAAGACTATTCTAAATTTAAAAGGTCATGAGTAGGTATCATGCTAATAACTACCAACAAAGAATTCACAAATCAAGCCATATGTATTGAATTCAAACTGTCCAACAACGAGGCAGAGTATGAGACATAACTTAGAAGGCTTTGGAAGGATCAACTCTTAGGAACCGATCATCTCAAGGTTTTGTGATTTAAGACTTTTCTCCAACAAGATATCCCAAGAATATTACGTAAGGGATAAACGGATGTCATCCGACATTGAAAAGGAAAAATAAATGGTTACCCGATTATAAAGTGTTCACATTTAATAGTTACCTTAAGAAAATAACAACACAGATGCTCTAGCAAATTTGTCCTCAACTATGGACACAAATCTTCGACAAAGAATCCATGTGGGATTCTTAGACCAACCAAGCAAATGAAATAATAAGGAAGTCATTTTGCTCATGCCAGTAAATGAGCCTCCAAGTTGTATTGATCCTATTGTCAAGTACTTCATGGATAATGTGTTACTCAACGATGGAAAGGAAGTACACAAGATCAGAGTTAAGGCAACTTGTTTCTATTTGTCTCCAAAAGGAAAGCTATATCAGACACCTTTCACACACCTCTAATTCAGATCGTACACCCGAGAAACACATATCAGGTATTATATGATCTCCATAAATGAATATGTGGAATTCACACTCAAAGAAGATCACTAGCCATTACATCATTATGGACCTTTTGTCACGATCAATTGCACTGATAACAAAAAGTTATCACGGTCAATAACCATGATAATTCTGGGGGTGACAACGATTCATGTCATAGCCAAGGACCATGTAAACACCCATTTATCACATTCGTTTTCACCCTTTAAATATCACTATTTAGTCAGGGTGATCCAGACTTGTCATGGTCATGGTCGTGGAAACAACCGTGCGCACATGCTTACTTTCTAGCCATGCGTACGGAGAAGGTTCGTGCACACGGTTAACTTTGATTGTGCGCATGGACGGGGGCAATGTGAAATTTATGCCATGCCATACGCACGAATAAAAATTGAGTTTGTGTGCACGATCTATATCCCCCCCAGTAATTCCATGGTCCTTAACCGTGATAACTGGTATTTCTCATGATCAAGAATCATGACAATACTGTAAAAAATGAAAAAAAAATATTGGGCAGTAGCTACTGCCCAGTAGTAAACTTGTTTTAAAAAAGTCATGTTTTTGCTTAACGTCAACACAATCAACAATATGATATTACATAGTAATGAAATCAAAACCAATAAACACCAACATTATATATCAAACCAAATTAATGTTTCAGGTTAATTGCATCAATACATCACGTTTAATTACATCTAGTTTGTTTTATCAAATATAACATCCTACAAAAAAAACTTAATATGTCTTGAGGAGAAAACTCAGCCAAACGATGTATGACCCTAACATGCTGTTAATATGCTTGACACCAACTTGCTCGTCCAACCACAATACTCGGTCCTCTTTCCCCACCATAATCTCTGTGACTCGAACTCAGGACTCAAAATCTTGGAGTGGACGATTGTGCACTAGGGTACTAGGAGCGATGCTTATGTCCTTCACTCCCTTAGAAATTGGGATGCCTCCACACATGTCAAGTATATATACTCTCTCCCTAAATGGATTGAATAGAGTCGGGATACTTGAGTAGGGAGTAGATTACATGTCATATGGGGATGATGAGAGGAATGAAATCGGTGAGGGGGATAGAATAGTGGTCCCCTCACCCACCTTTTCCTTGCCCTTTTCCTTATTGTTTGCCTTTGCTTTGACCTTCCCTACATTCGTGGCGGCGCTTTTGACCCATTCGAGCATGTGGTTCATCGTTTGTTGGTGACTTTCAAATTTTGAGTCTATTTTTGATTTATACATCTCGAATTCGGAGGACAACCCATTGTTATTACAAGTCACTCCCATAATCTTCAACTTTCCTATTCGGGAGATGACACCCTGAGTACGACCTTTTTTTATCTTAACCCAGCACTTGGCTCAGTGAATTCGACTCAAAGATGCTTTTTCGACATCACTCTGGGTGTTGTGCACCGCGTTTAGCCTCTCCTAAAACAATATAAAAACACGTTATTAACTTTGAAAAAGAATATTAATAAACAATATGAAATTAGCAATATAATTTCAATTATAACTTACAATGGTACTGGAGATATGTGGATAAGCATGCTCGCCCTTCTTCATCCGAATATTTATATACGAGTCGATCCTATGTGGCTTCCCCTATCCACTCCCAGACTCCTGTAGAATGCGACCAAATTAAAGTAAAGTGTGACCAAATTAAAGTAATGTACTTACCACTAAATAAAATATGATTTAAATCAGTTTTCTTATTGTCCTATGCTCCACCTCCACGTAAGATATCCTCCCAGAGTAATGAACTTCCACCTTCTTTGACCAGTTAATCATCCTCAAGCCATGGGAAGACAACTGTCTCTCGAACGTCTCATTATCCACAAACATCGGCCCGTTAACCAAAATGATTGGATCCTTCTACGGGACGGTGTCCCTACGTGTAAGCACAAACTCTAGTTCCTTCCCAAAATAATAGTGATGCATGTTCTTCTTCCATGTCTTACATTGCAAGCGTACACTCGCCAATACACTATCCCACGTTTTCAAGGGTAAAGTTGAATTGTTGTTGTCCAATAAACATTTAATATATGAAAGTTAGTGAATTAACATTAAAAAACATAATAATAAATTCTTATATGAAAGTTAAATATTTAATATAAATATTTAGATTTTCATACCTTTAATCCCCCCTTAACCATCTTCAGAGCCACGGCCATAATCCTCTAAACTTCGTACTCTAGACCAAATATTGATTTCACCAACTCTAACGCCCTCATATTTATATTAGCCTTGTTTTCAACTACGGTCCTAAACTTTTCGAACTTTAGGGGCTTATAGTTAGACGATCCCTCATCACCCCCATTTTTTCTCGATGTCTGATGGCCTAATAAAGTTATATTCTACAAAAAATAGGCTTTAATAGCATACTATATAAAATAAATCAAATGAAAATACTCAATACATTTTACAACCCAAATAACTCTATTCATATAAAGTATCGAAAATTTATTTCAAGTTCGGGTTGTCACCCAAAATGGATTGATATTCAGTAGCGGCAACCAGGCCATCCACGCTACTGGTTAAGGCGTTTTGGCGTGTGCAAGATGACTGACCATGATTCATTATTTATATACTCTGAGCAAAACCCTTGTTTCAACTTTTCTCGTGCACAAACAAACGTCTCATCATTCATATGCTCCTTGATCTTCATCTTGGACAAGTCTACCATTATCAAATTGGTACCCGAATCGACTTTACAAGAATTTTTGTCCTCAACTCTTACCCAATCACAATAAAGCATAACCTATTTAAACTATATATAGTCTAATTGAAAAATGTTTTGAATGACCCCATATTAACTCATTTATGCTTCAACGAGGTTTTTGTTTTTGGCACTCGACCTGAAATACATAAGAGCCTTATATGAAATGTCGTTATTTTTCAACCATGTATTTTGCTCGCACAACCTCGACAGAATACATAATCATTCAGTTGATACTTCTTATACTCGTATGGGATGAAATTAGGTCTAGTGTTTAGACGAGCAAGCCTTAAGGAGGCATCAGTCATCTTCAACAACTAAAATTATGGATTACACAAGTTAATGTGATAAGTTTTAAATCTTGAAATTCTTTATCATGTAATAAGGGATGTTTTACCTAATAATTACCTCATTTGAAACCTAAAGTTTAAATTTACTGTCTAAATATGAAGCCATCCTTCATTTTTTATTTTTCCCAGATGCAATTAATTTTCTACAATGAATGACAAAATTTATCAGGAAGGTGAACAAGTATATAAGATAAAAACGCAATGTAAAATTACAACACTAACTTACTCTCTCCATTCGTCGACATCTTCATGGGTTTCAAATATATAACAAGTCATTTGGTCATATTGTAAACTTGTCTGTCTAACTCGTTTGCCAATGACTCACCACCCTCATCGACAAACTCATCTCCATTATCTACAATGTTAGGGTTGGGGATATATTCCCTAGCGAATACAGATGCTTCCACAGTAATGTATTCATCTGCATTTGATCCTTCAATATACCTTGTATTCTTAACATAATCTTTGAAAACTTTCATCAACCTTTCAAACGAGTTTATCCATCGATATCTTTCTGGGTTGCAAAGAAGCGTCTCATCGCATTAGTGCACCAACAAATGAATACTTATGTCGAAGAATGTCGTGGGGAAGTACTTCTCCAACACACAAGTTGCTTTAGCTAGGGTTGATTTTACATCCACAATGTGCTTTTGGTTGATTAATTTTGTTCACAAAAGTATGAAGCAATGGATAATCTACACAATAGCCCTCCATAAATCCTTATGCTTAGAGAAACAGTGCGTAAAAAAGGGATCAGTTACATGATCACATGTCAGTAGTGAGACTTGCACTTTTATAGATAATGTGTGGAATAACACACACTCCTCTGTAAATTCGATGAAATAATATAGGGAACTTTCAAATTATGCAGTGTGTTTAAAAGGACCTTTCTTTTTTCGCTCGTTAAAGTACCAGGGGGGATTATATTCCTCCCGCTATTGTCTTCTTTCAGTCATAATTGCACGTAATTTTCAACACTTTAAGAGAACCCCGTTACTGTTCTCTATCCTTTGAATGACTTCCACCTAGATATGTTCTGAAAGATGTTCGATGATGTTATTCCTGGCATGCATGATATCTAATACATGACACACATTCTACCCTTCCAATATGACAAGTCATATAATATTGGCCTCTAGACCACGCCTTCGCCTCGGCTTCATTCTTAACAGGGTTTTTTTATACTTGATATTCTTGAATTTATGATTCTTCCTTGACATATTAGCTCCATATTTGGAAGACCTCCTTTCAATTTCCGAACTTGAAATATTTCTTAAAGGTACCCTATGTTCGACCCAACCCGACAAAAAATTAAAACCTTCATAAAATCTAAACCTATTATCGGGATGCAAGAATCTCCTATGAGAATGATATATAATTTTGCCAGTATGCTTGAGATGTTGAGATCTAGTTTCCTCTCCATAAATGAGACACCCAAAGTAATCATGGACATTACAGTTCGATAAAGTCCCATAAGCTGGAAAATCATGAATTGCCCAGATCAACATAGCTTTTAACGTGAATTCTTCATGTTTCCTAGAGTCAAATGATTTCACACCCGCTACCTATAACTCATTAAGTTCTTCTACTAATGGTTCCAAGTAGACATTGATGACGTCACTTGGCACCCTTGGCCCTGGTGTCAACAAAGACAACATCGAAAATTCTAGTATCGCACGCAATGAAGGAGGGGGATTTAGGGGCGGAAAGATTATCGGTAATACACTTTGATTGGTGCTAATGTTTCCAAATGGATTGAACCAATTTGTTGATATTGTTAAATGAATTTTACCTTGTTCATTGGAAAAATATGGATAGTTAAAATTTATGTTTTTCCAAATGGTTGAGTCCATAGGATGACGCCTGACATTATCCCCTACTTATGCCCTAGTGTGCTAAGTCGTTGCCTCTTCTATTTGCATTATTGTGAAGAATCTCTTCAACCTGGGACTAATGGGGAAATATTCAATACTTTTTTAGGCTCTTTTAAAAGTGCGCTACTCTTATCATTAGAACCATGCTTTGGCACATATCGAGATTCCATGCATACCGAACAATGATCAAGATTTTTCGTATATAGTATGCAAACATACTTGCAAGCATTAATTGATTTATACTTCATTCCTAAACCTTTCAAACTATGCTTCATACTAGAATACTTGGAAGCGTATTTTCTTTGGGAGCAAATCCTTAATCCAAATTTGAATTCCAGCCACACTATTTCAAGACAAACCAAAACACTGTGACACCCTGCCTAATTAAATACCGGGTGATCAATCCTTTATTAAATTAAAATCAAAGTGTCCGGTTGGTTCATTCTTAGCATCACTGTAAAAAAAATCATTATTAATAACCTAACAATTAATTAAGCTAAGTGTCAAAATATTTTCCCAATTAATTATACCCAATTAATCCATTACTAAATTTCATGCTTTAAGATATAAGCCATTCCCATTCCACAAGAATAAATAATGAACGTGAATCAAATACTGAAATAAATGATACTGGATAAAACATTCCAGTTCAAAGTCTAAAACTAATAGAATCATAATAATCAATCCAATCAGGAAAAGAAAAGCTAATAAGAAATACAATATCTGAAATTACTAAGCTGGAAACGGGGAACACATGCCCTAACTGAAATGTCTGAATTAAGAACTGAATGAAAAGAAATAAGCGTCTAATATCAATGACCTACAACAGTTACAACTCGTCGAAAATTCCATGCGTCTAAGTTTGGTGGTGACCCTGTAGCTGGACACCTCGTATAATATATATATAGTAGGGTGTACCCATGGCGATGGCACGGTTGAAAAAATGATCCAAATATTTCCTCATAGTGATTACATCCAAGCATGATTGAAAAACCGTTACGGGGATTTCGCAACATTGATTATATTCAAAAGAAAGTACGACGCGATAACATGATATAAAATGACATGAAATTATGTTAATATATGGAACCTTACTAATTTTAAATTAAATCTATGCCAAACTGATAAAAGACAATAGTTAACGGATTGAAATTACGTTGACCCACATCAATCGTTAATAACCATTAGAACCCATTAGTTTTGGTAAAATAAGAAAAATTAATTGATCTCCTAATGTTTTTAATGTGGTGTGTAGTATTGTGTTCATTCGTTATTACCGATTAATGTAATAAATTATTTTAAATATAAATTTACATTCCACCAAAATAAGGCAAAATATAGCATTCATGTAACCAAGTGCAGTAGCACCAAGACATTTCCACACCCACACAACATTAAAACTAATGAAACCAAACATGGAGATCAATTAAAAAGAAAAATGAACCCAAAACTAAACAAACTCCCGGTAGTTATAATCGAAATTTTATAGCTCAAAAAAGTTAAACACAACATGTACAATGAATGAACAATTTCCTTCATAAATTCGCATCTATACAAAGAACAAACACCTGCACATTATACTTCGTCATGACAGTGTACCTATAGAAAAGAACAAAAAATAAAGTTAGATTAAGAGAAAAGATAAAAACAACAATATAAACAAATTGTACAGAACTAACAGCAATATGTAAATAAGGCAAACAATTTTTTAAACAAAAAATGTGATGAATAGGGTAAAAATTATAGTGAGTGGTGTTTTACCAATATAATCCATCAATGAGGATATATGTCCCATTACCCAAACACGTGGCAGTTTAATTACCTCGGAATAACTCAAACCTCTTGTCACAATAAATTAATACGTTTTGACAATCACCAAACTACAATTACAACAATAAACAAAGATATCAGGTATGGTCTAAAATTACCATATACATCAAGTACTTTGAAGAACCAACATTCTTCGTCTTTGTTCCACTATTTGATAAATAAACACATGGCAGTTTAATTTCCTTACTTGGCCCGATATTTATCGAATATTTTACAGTCAAAAAATAATACAGTCTAAAAATATGTATCAGCAGTTGGCCACTAGTTTTGATAAAATCACATTAGAAAAGAACATATAGAAAACCAAAAATACAAAAAAAAACTGTTTTGTCCAACTGTGAAAACTAATTAAAACAAAAAAGAAATCCCAACTGTGAAAACTAATTAAGAGAAATCTAATATTACGAACCTTCTCATAATCTACATTTAACACCTCCATTTTACGAACCTGTTTCAGACCCTTACTAAATGGATTCTCGTCCCAGATCTGCTAGGAGATGGGTGTTCAAAGCAACATCATCAAGGTGTTCAAAGTTTTAACAATGCGGACACATATTGACAAAAAAAATTCAAACACGGAGGCACTATTCTCTGTTATAAAATCCAAATATCAAATACCAACAAAAGTTACAAAAAATATCCCAAGATGATCCGTTTCTATCCATATCGTCGGGAAGCTTATGAAAGCAAGCAAGTATAAGCAGATACAAATTAAAATGCCAAAACCAAAAAAATGATGAAACCAAACATCATTATTTCTGAAAAATTAGTGAACTAAAATACAGTCAAGGTGTTCAAATCAGTGAACTAAAATACAGTCAAAAGAACAACATTGTTATTTCTGAAAAATATGCATACATCGTTATTTCTGAAAAAACCCGGAGGTACATTTCCATAAAACATGAATACAAACAGGGAGGCACCATCGTTGAAATTAGATCTAAAAGAACAACTTTGTGTGTAATTTCCAAAAAGGAGCTGTAAAAATAACACTTTTATCAAAGAAATAGCACCAGAAATCAAAGAAATAACACCTTTCTCGAATCTTTTTGCACAGCCCTAGAAAACCTTGGATTTTGGATTCTGCTCAAGGAAAGATGGTGGCTTTGGTACACAACCGATGTTGCCTAATCAAGATCCATTTTTTCTTCCGATCTTCAAGCGTTAAATACGCAAATGAGCTTTATATAGAAAGCATTGTTCTAAGCGAGATCTGAAACAAAAAATAACGTTTTCTAAGTAGAAATCCCCAAATGGGTAAATGAAAGTTTATAAATGAAAGCTTCTGTAGAAATAATGAATACAAAAATGAGTGATGGAGAACCCCTAATGCGTAAATGAAAGTTTCTTCTTATAAATTTGAAAGCCCCAATAATGAATACAACCAATAATGAATACAAAAATAACGTTTTAAGTACCGTAGAATGCCTATAAATGAAAGCTTCTGCATTAACAGGGCACACGATGAAGGCTTCTGCCTTAACAGGATTGTGGAGAGAAGAGAAATGGGAGTTCAAATGAGTGATAGAGAGAGAGAGAGATGTCATGACTCTCTCGAGCCTTGTGCTCTATTAACAGTGTTAAATGACCTCGAGTCATGTGATCTGATGAGGTGCAAATGACCACTTTGACCCAATAATCTTCTCAAACTACATCAAACCGTTAGATTCCGATCCATTAGAATTAATCTCAATCGTCAGTTGATAAAGACCAAATTTATCAACTTTCAATCTCAACCATCAGTTGGGAAACACCAAAAGTCCCTCCTCCTTCATTATATATATATATATATATATATATATATATAGCAAAAGAGAAGAGAAATAACAAGAAATGGGTCAGAGCCCGATGTGTAAAAATATTTGTTTTAGCAAGTATTTAAAACTGCAGTATTGCAATTATTATGTGCATATTAGTTTCGAACTCTCACATTAGATCCTGAACCCTCCACTAATGTGCACACCTAGCGTACGTATACCCTAAACTAGTTATCCATATTATTCCCAACTAAGTCATAGACATAAACCCCTATATATATCTCAAGGGAGTAACTGGTATCACCCATACAATATGCTAATAATATTCTTTTATGCCAGTCACCCATTTTATATTCACTATTTGATAGAAAATCTTTTATCCACTGGAATTACTTTACTTACCCATACTTATACATTTTTTCTAATTTCGCACCTTAGAATCATTCATTCTCAAGTATATATATATATATATATATATATATATATTCCCATCATCTCTCTCTATATATATATATAAAACATGCGCCCCTTGGTTAGGACCACTTGGCGCAATGCATACTCTGCTATCGTGTCCCGGTGCATCGCTCGCTACATAAAGGGCAACTGGTTCGGCGTCTCTCACGAACCATAAATCTCATAATACAAATATTGTAGGCGAGCATACTCACCAGCCAAATGGGTCACGCACATACCTACGCTCCCATTCAACAGTCGAAACTATCCTACGTAACATATAGCACATATCCAAGTTAATATGCTCTGGCTACAAATTCAATATCCCCCCATTGGGTCATCTAGGATAAGACTGTCCACTAAACGAAACCTCCTCCCGAAAGCAAGTAACGTAGGTATGATTATACACACATTTATAATAATCATAACATAATAGGCATTCCCTAAGCCTTATAAACTTTTTGGCATCCACCCAACCCATATTCATATTTTTCTACACGTAGTACAATTCTCATTACTACCAATTATGAAATTAAGTCACTTATTTCCTCTCTCGAAAGTTTCTAAGGTTATCTCACCTAACAAATCCCTAAGTATAGTCCTAGGAATATTTTTCCAAAATTCTGCAGTAAGCTAATATCTGAAAAGTTGCAGTTTTCCTCATTAAACTAAACGTGTAACACAATTTGGGGAAAAATATTAAAATCTGGGTTTTACTGGGAACTATTGTTCGAACCAGAAATGGTTTCGTTCGAGCAAGTTTAGCATGTCGTTCAAACGACTGTGCATTTCGTTCGAACGAGACATCGTCGTCTCCAGCATCTGATACCTGCTATGTTTCTCCAGAATTTTTCAAACTAAAACCTCTACAAATTTTTGCCCAAAGTCCCAGTAATCGTTACCAATCTTTACTATAGCATATAAGGGAAGTAATTAACTACTTATAATTATAAAATCATTAACAACTTTTGATAATTCCTGAATATCCCCAATTTATGAACTAAACCCTAGTTTATCAAATTTCCATACAAGATCATAAAATAAATTTCATCTAGCACCTTTATTAATCAATTTGGGATTTCTAATCTATCTACATGAGGAATTCATCCTAATTCGTCTTTCAGATTTCAATTCATACCCTTAAATCTTCAATTTCATAAAGACTCATAAATCAAAGGTGAAAATTATCTACCTACTCCAATATGAACATGTTTATTGCTATAAATTGCGAGTATTAAATACTTGCCTTAATTTCGACGGTCTGATATGCTGATGATATAGGTATGGCTGTGTTCCTCATCGCGCGATCTACACTTTGGTATAGTTTTCGGTGTGTGTTCTTGAGTTAGGCACCAAGAAATCCTATGGCTTATTCTTCCTTCCTCTGTGCCTTATCTTTTCTCTCACATAGGTTTAGAGCTGATAACTCCCCACTAATCCATATACCTCCTTATTTAATTTCTTAATTTTCGTCCATAATATCACTCCAAAATTGCAAAGGACAAAAATACCCCTACTGGTATCGGTTAGGCCTAAAAATATCCCGGAGTCCAAATAAAATACTCGGGTAGAGTTTTCTGACTATCCCGACCCTTTCAGACTCAACGTCGCGCTCAAAATTATCATACGAGTTATTTAAAAATAATTTACTCCTTTAACCCATTAAATTAGTCCCGACACGACTCACACGCGCGTCCTGACTTAAAATACCAAACTGTCATATTTCTCATCCCGACAATTTATAAAAATTATAATTCCATATTGCATATACCCATAATAATAATCAATGATTTCCATCAATAAGTATTAACCCTTAGCATGTTAGTTAATAATTATTTTAAATTCGGATTAATTAACAATTAAATTTCCCGACCTTTTTAATTTAATTAAGCTAACAATAATAATTAATCCCATAATTATTTAATATCATAAAAATGCGGGGTATTACAAACATATCTTCAAATTATGTAAACCAACCATAGCATGCAAAGTTGTTTGATTATTACCGCAATTAGGTACAAAGTTTGGGTCGATTTGACTTTCAAACTTTGGTAGTCATCTTCAAGGTTTATCTCTATGTCGTCATGAGCCATAGAACCTCCACCACAAGATTTATTATCTTTCCTATCAGAATCCTCATTGTCTTCCACCACATGAACTCTATAAGAATCGTCTATTAGATCATCTAACATAGTACTCTGTACGAGAGGGTGCTCATGTCCTTCCACCGCTTTCGTACTTGACGGTTGTAGTGGAGGTTTTTTTGGGATAAAGAGACAATGTATTTTCCCATAAAAACCCACACCCGATAATCGTATTGCATACCCCATCAAAGAAGATGTAATATAACTGGTTTTCCACTCAAACACTTTTCCATTTCTACAATGTGTGTAAGAACATGAGAACTCTTCATCATTGAGTCACCTCTTTGTAAATTTTACAAACTCATTAGGACCTCTACGTTACACATCCTCGAATATATTTATCTCATGCATCCACTCTTTGTATAGAGGATAACACATAATAAATTATAGGAATCGTTACTTACCATGTGTGAACAAATAGGTGTTTGTATAAGTTAGTTTATCCCCATGGATAGTTGAATCATTAGTTAACATTAACAATGTTGAGACACTATCATGTTAAAGTCCTAATTCGCATGTAGAGGCAAAATTAGTTTTAATTATGCATTATAACCTAATCAGTTTTATTTTACTTTATAACCTAATTGAATCCAATTTTTAAAACCTAGGTTGAAACCCTAAGCCACATATACATACTGATCGAGCGGTAAAAGTGTGTTCGTGTGAGGACACAATCGTTGTGTGTTTCGCCGCCGCGATGCAAAAAACCTAAACTACAACTACACTTGACAAGCAAGCACAGCGGTAAGTCGGGTATCATAAGAAATCCACAGGGAGTGATTAAATTTTAGATTTTAATTGTTTAATTACTTCAGGAATAAAAGTGTAAAATAAATAAATGAAAAGGTGATGGTTGGGAAAGGTTGAAAAAGAAAAGAATAAGTTATCGCTAAATTAAAGGAAAGCGAGGATCGGGATCGCATACACACATTCACGGGCTAAACAACTACTAATTAGAATTCCGGATCCAAAGCCATTTAACCGAGCATTTTAATTAAGTATAAACTTCACGCAATAAGGAATTTAACCCAAAGTTGCTTGAATAAACATTTAATCGAAAATGTTCACACCCAGATTAAATTCGGATTATCGCTATAAACTCTAACGTTACATGACAAAGAAAGATAAACGCATAATAATCCGCTTTAATACACGTGGTTTCAATTAAATGCAATTTCACACGAAAACCTAACTTTCGAGGTTCTAAACCCGTAAATGGCGGAACACAATCCCGAACCTATTTATCTACGGACAAATCATGGAAATAAACTAATTTACACTAATATTACACTATAAAAGAAATAAATAACAGTAAATAAACTTATCTAGGCATGGAAAATGGAAAGAAAGCAAGGAAAACAACTAAAACAACTATATTAAGGAAGAAAAGGTTAAGGTACAACTTACAAAACAAAGAGTACAACCATCCAAAGCAAGAGGGATAGGGTTTAGCTCCCAATTATAAAAGCCCTAAATCTAGCAAAAATGAAAGTATCTAAGATCCTCTCTTCAAAATGAAGAGATAAGGGTTAAATACAAAATATCCCATGGCAAAATTGTAAATAAAAAGGAAAATTGCCAAATATCTGATGAGCCGAATCGATTTGGCCTGGAGACGAATCGATTTGGCCCCCGAGATATTGGCTACTGGTCCAAGCTGAATCGATTTGGAAAATGGCTGAATCGATTTGGCTAAGGGACCGAATCGATTTGGCTTGGAGCCGAATCGATTTGGCTTCCTGGTTTTGGTTTCTTTGGAATCCTCTTCCGCTAAAAGTCTCGTAACTTCTTCGTTCAGACTCGGAATCGCTCACCGTTTACGGCCACGCGAAGCTTGTTCAGAGGGTTACAACTTCCACGAAGACATTGGGACAATTTCCCAAATTGTGAATTGACTAAAATGCCCTTACGCTTGCAGATTTGTACGAACCTTCACTGAAATGCATCCAACTTCATAATTAGCACCTGTAATCCCTACAAAAGACCAAATATACCTCATATAGCATGTTAACATATAAAATGGAGGTTGTTTGATTATCAAGCATAAATATAGTAATTAAGGTACCCGAGGGGGATAATAACGCGTACATTAACGGGTGAAATACAAAATATTTACGCCGTATCACACCCCCTAACTTACACATTGCTAGTCCCTAGCAATGAAATAGGAAACAACAAGAACTACAAGTAAACCAAAGCAAGAAACAAGTACAAAATGGGATGAAAAAGTAATAAAAAGATAAGGCCACTTTCACGGGCGAACGATTGCATTTAGCATATGCAACAAGTCGTTAAACCCCTAGGTTACCCTAGTGGACGAGTGTCGTCTCGTGAGGGTTTTCAGGGATGAAACCCATAAACATCATACAGTTTCCTCAAAATATGCCCAACCCAACATGCGACAAACTCAACAACAACGAAAAATATTTCAAACATGTTACTAGCATATTGAACGAACTCAAGCTAAAGTCCGTTGTTATTAACAGGTTAAATGCACCTCATAGAATTGAAACTTTAAAAGTGGGAGGGGGGAGAGAAAATGCACAATATGATTTGGTAAAAACTTAAATAAACGGGATAAACATAAAGGCATGCATATATTCAATCCTCACGGGCATTACTCTCAACAAATGAATTCACTATGAAAAGGGAGGTAACACACGGAACATGCGGGCATAAAGAGTAAATGTAAATGGAAACTAGGCCGCGCACATGTCACAAATGAAGAACGCTATATAGGAAATGAAAAACTTGTAATCTCAATGAAAGATATCGCTCATTAAAGGAGGAAAAATGCATTTTCACAAATTATCAAAACTATTATGACTTTTAAATTAAATGCACCCTAAGATCACATAGGACTTTAATAGGGTTGTAATGTAGGTTTGGCTAGGGTACGAAACGAAGGAATGTATGTACGGATTCAAAGTGTTCAGGATTAAAACTTGGGATAATGGGAAAATGCGGGAAATAAAAAAATTGGAAAAACAAGTTCCAAAAGGATTTATATATATCATCGAGGAGAGTAATCAAAGCTTATTGAACTATATACACAATATTTACAACTTACTTTTTTTCTTTTTCTTTTCTTTTCTTCTTTTTCTCATGTTTTCTTTTGTTTTCTTTTGCTTTTTGCTTTCTCTTTTTCTTCACTTTTTTTTTACTACTTTCTTTTCTTTGCTTATCAAACTCTCATAAGCCTAAATTGCAACCAACGTCACAACAACATCATTCAATCCCAAGTAACATTCCAAACAAAGGTGTGGAAAGTGTATATATGGGCTAAAACTCCAATTTAGAGTTGGTTATGGGAATGGGGTTATGAAACGAAAGGCTATATTTAGGCTCAAAAGGGTTAACGAGGGTAAACAAATAAGGGTGAGGTCAAGGTAAATATAGGTGATATAACAAAGATGGCCTACGATCATTTCCAAAAGTTTACGCAATTCTCGAGTCAAAACAATATATGAAAATCATGCTCAAGTAATACATTTCAAGTATGAACTCAATTAATGAACGGTCAAATGAAAGAATAGTGAGATTACCAACGAATTTAACGTTTTCAATGAGAAAAGAATAGTGTATACACTCACAAACGACGAAAGGTACAAAGCTTACTCAGTGTAAGTATATACAATGCAACAAAAGATTACAGAGTTATAAAAATCTTAAACCAAATCAATATAACAAGGAAAGTGCATATGCTCATGGGATAAAGTTTAATTCATGAAGTTATTCACAATATCAATGATTTGAGGACTAAAGTCTAATAACTTCTAAAATCGAGAACATGCATCATTGAGTTGTCAATCAGATCGGGCAATTATTAAAATTTATCATCAGAAACATGGCAAAATGCCCAACAAAGGAGAAAAAAGAAAGAAAATATTTTTGAAATTTTTCAAATTTTCACAAAAAGGCATACTTAGTAACTAAAAAGTAAGAAAATCAATGGACTACACATGAAATGGATAGAATATCCTACACCCTCTAACTTAAATGTTGCATTGTCCTCAATGCGCATTAAGAACACAACACAAAGAGAGGAAAAGAACGATATTACCCAAAATTGGAGCGATCTCCATAAGCACGAGTCCAATGAAATCTACAAAACAAGTTAGTACCGAGCATAGCAAAAACAAATAACAAAAAGTTAACTAATTACACTAGACTAAATAAAAAGGAAAAAAAATGAAAGAAAGAAAATTAAAAAGTTAACTATTTACAACCTACTATTTAGGCTTGACACTAACTATACACTAGAAGTCTAAATAGTTGAGGGTCCACCCAAAAAGGGATTTGACTTTGAAATATCAACGGTGGACCCTCCAAAGCGAACATGCCTCCCGAAAAATAAGAATTCCGTTTGAACAACGGAAGGCATGTGGGTGGTGAAGAAAGTGAACCATTGCCAATTTGAAATTTTGGGCGGACAATGGGAGATTTGGATACTACGGGGGACAAGACTACATTAGTCTCAGAAAAATCAAAATCACATCCCCAAGATTCTTCAATTGGAAGGGGAGGTGGGGCAAGTGCAAGTGAAAAGCCCATGAGATGAAGCATCTCAAAATAACATTCTCGTTCAAGAATCGGGTCAAAGTCCTCAAGACTTTCAACCAATTCTTGCGATAAATTTAATTGTTCGGGAATAGTAGGGAGTAAAGGAAAGGAAGGACCAACAACCTCAATGTAAGAATTAATAAGAGGTTGAAAATAGAAAGCGCTAAAGCTTGGCTCACTCTCAATTATTTCTTCAACAAAAAGGGGTGGAGATGAAACGCAAGTTTCAACCTCAACCCGATTTTGTGAAGAAATAATCTCATCGAGCATGGCATCGGTTTCTAGAAACCAAGCTTGACAACTTTCGGATCGGTCATTAATTTCCTTTATCATTAACTCATAATCAAACGAATAAGAAGATATTTCATCTTCTTGTGCGGGTTGCTCATTGCTAACGGATTCCCCGCATTCCAAATTACCCTCACAAGGCGATGAGGGTTCACTTACATACGCTTGAATTTCACGCTCAATGCGCTCATCTTCAAGAACTTGTAAGCATTCTCTCATTGTTTTGGGAGTATAACTTGAAAAATAATTCTCATAACAATTAAGGTTATCTAAAGAGTAATAGCGAGACATTTCAAAATAAGATATTCAACAAAAGAGACAAGCATCGAGATTTCAATTTCTCGAAACAATCTAGCACAAGTCAAAAAGAAAGGGGAAAATAAAGAATACAAATATGAATGAAAGAAATACTACGAAATAATAAAACAATTACTATCTAAAACACACTCCCCGGCAACGGTGCCATTTTGATCGAGCGGTAAAAGTGTGTTCGTGTGAGGACACAATCGTTGTGTGTTTCGCCGTCGCGATGCAAAAAACCTAAACTATAACTACACTTGACAAGCAAGCACAGCGGTAAGTTGGGTATCGTAAGAAATCCATAGGGAGTGATTAAATTTTAGATTTTAATTGTTTAATTACTTCAGGAATAAAAATGTAAAATAATTAAATGAAAAGGTGATGGTTGGGAATGGTGACAAAAGAGAAAAAGGAAGAAGTTAACACTATACTGCAATTAATAAAACGAGAGTCGGGATCGCATCCCCACCATGGGCTAAACAACTAATAATTAGAATTTCGGTTCAAAAATATTTAATCGAGCATTTTCAATTAAGCATAAACATCACACAATAAGGAATTTAACCCAAAGTTGCGAGATTAAACATTTAATCAAAAATTGTCACACGCGAATTAAATTCGGATTATCGCTATAAACACTAACGTTGTATGACAAAGAAAGTTAAACGCATAATAATCTGACTTTAATACCCGAGGTTTCAATTAAATGCAATTTTCTCCAAAACCTAATTTTCGGAGCTCAACGCCCATCAATGGCGGACACATGACCCAAACTCTATGTAACTACTCACTACACATGATTAATCTAATTAAACAACTAATTAATAAACAAAACAAGAAATAAATAAACTAAACTAATTTATCTAGGCAAGAAAGTAAAGAAAACAAAGAAATTAAGCTAAAACAACTAAGTACAAAGCTTGAAGATAATGAATAGTAATATCAACTTACAAAGTGGGCAAAACACTCATGGAAATGGAGGAGAGGGAAGCTCCACAAAAATCCCCAAAAATCTGATTTTTTAACCTAAAAATGAATCCTCTTAAGTCTAAAAATGATCTCCCACTTAATACAATTCTTTTTCCCCAAAATACCCCACCAAAATCCACTTAAAAATAGAGATTTGCGGATTTCTGTAGGGCCGAATCGATTTGGAAAAATTACGAATCGATTCGCACCTACAGGTCTACAATTTGCAGCTTTGTCCTGTTTTACAGAAAATGCCGCCATTTCTTCGTTATAGTTCGGAATTAGGCACGGTCGGAGGCTACGTGAAGATAACTCATAGGGATATAACATCCAAGAAGACATTAGGCCAAAAAACAAAATTATGGAATGACTAAAATTCCCTTGAATGTGACCTTGAGTGTACTTTTTAAGTAAAAATCATCCTAAAATGCCATAACTCCATCATTACAACTCGGAATCATGCACCGTCAGCGGCCACGCGAAGAGAAATCAAAGGGATTTAACTTCCGTGAAGAGCTCGGGATTCAAACCCGAATGCTGAAATTATTAAAATGCCCCCGAAGCTACAAAAGTCGACGAAACATTTTTGGAAAGCGTCCAAACTTCATACTAAGCATCGAAACACCTACAAAAGCTCAATTAACCCCTGTTAAACATGTTAACATAGAAATCCGAGGTTGTCTGGTTAACGAGCTTAAGTATAGGGATTAAGATACCCAAGGGAGCTAATAATGCGTAGGTTAACGGGTGAAATATGCAATATTTGCGTCGTATCACACCCCCTAACTTACACATTGCTAGTCCCTAGCAATGAAATAGTAATAAACATTTAATCAAAAATGCAAGATAATAAGGGGGAAAGGTACACTTGAGGTCCAAGAAAAATCGACTCGTCTCCCAAAGATTTTTTAAATGGAATGGGAGATGGTGCACACGTGGGGATAACATCCATCGAAAACAAGTCCGGCAAGAAGTCCTCATCGGCAAAAAGTGTAGAAGTTTTAAAAGTTTAATCAACCGGTAATTCTAATAGTTCAATGACGGAAAACGTATATGGTAATGAAATAAATTCAATCTCCGTCAACATATCGTCGGAAGGAGATTGAATTTCGGGGGAGAGAGATTCACATTCGATGCGAAATTCTTTGAAAAATTGAGGTGAAACACAAGTTTCCACCTCCTCGTTGTTTTGTGCATAAGAATTCATCACATCGCAAAGTGCTCCAAGTCTCATTCCAGCACCATTTAGGCTTTTCAAACCTTGGGAGTAAAGAAGAAAAGTTTCTTCCAAAGTAGGCTTCATCGTCTCAAGAACCTCGAACTCCTCATTTGGTTGAAACTCGTCTTCGAAAGTATTGGAGTAAGAATCGTCATTGGATTCAAATAATGAATCCAACTCAAGCTCCCAATAACGATTTTCATTCTGATAAATGTTTTCAAGTTTTTCAATCTCAAGAAAATCTTCAAAATGAAAAACTTGAAAACTATCCCCAAAGTAAGAATAATTGGAATGACCGTAATAACTATAATAGTAGGACATGATTACCTCGTTGTTTGTAGATGGAGAATCCGAGCAAGAAAGTGAGCAACCGCGAATCAAAGTTTCTTAGCGCTCAAATATGCTATCCTGCAAAAAAGGCTAAAACAAAGAATACAAATACAAAAGGAAAAATACTACGAAATAATAAAACAATTACTATCTAAAACACATTCCCCGGCAACAGCGCCATTTTGATCGAGCGGTAAAAGTGTGTTCGTGTGAGGACACAACCGTTGTGTGTTTCGCCGCCGCGATGCAAAAAACCTAAACTACAACTACACTTGACAAGCAAGCACAGCGGTAAGTCGGGTATCGTAAGAAATCCACAGGGAGTGATTAAATTTTAGATTTTAATTATTTAATTACTTCAAGAATAAAAGTGTAAAATAAATAAATGAAAAGGTGATGGTTGGGAAAGGTGGAAAAAGAAAAGAATAAGTTATCGCTAAATTAAAGGAAATCGAGAATCGGGATCGCATACACACATTCACGGGCTAAACAAATACTAATTAGAATTCCGGATCCAAAGCCATTTAACCGAGCATTTTAATTAAGCATAAACTTCACGCAATAAGGAATTTACCCCAAAGTTACTTGAATAAACATTTAATCAAAAATGTTCACACGCGGATTAAATTCGGATTATCTCTATAAACACTAACGTTGTATGACAAAGAAAGTTAAACGCATAATAATCTGACTTTAATACCCGAGGTTTCAATTAAATGCAATTTTCCCCAAAACCTAATTTTCGGAGCTCAACGCCCATCAATGGTGGACACATGACCCAAACTCTATGTAACTACTCACTACACATGATTAATCTAATTAAACAACTAATTAATAAACAAAACAAGAAATAAATAAACTAAACTAATTTATCTAGGCAACAAAGTAAAGAAAACAAAGAAATTAAGCTAAAACAACTAAGTACAAATCTTGAAGATAATGAATAGTAATATTAACTTACAAAGTGGGTAAAACACCCATGGAAATGGAGGAGAGGGAAGCTCCACAAAAATCCCCAAAAATCTGATTTTCTAACCTAAAAATGAATCCTCTTAAGTCTAAAAATGATCCCCCACTTAATACAATTCTTTTTCCCCAAAATACCCCACCAAAATCGACTTAAAAATAGAGATTTGCGGACTTCCTGTAGGGCCGAATCGATTTGAAAAAATTACGAATCGATTCGCACCTACAGGTCTACAATTTGCAGCTTTGTCCTGTTTTACAGAAAATGCCGCCATTTCTTCGTTATAGTTCGGAATTAGGCACGGTCGGAGGCTACGTGAAGATAACTCATAGGGCTATAACATCCAAGAAGACATTAGGCCAAAAAACAAAATTATGGAATGACTAAAATTCCCTTGAATGTGACCTTGAGTGTACTTTTTAAGTAAAAATCATCCTAAAAATGCCATAACTCCATCATTACAACTCGGAATCATGCACTGTCAGCGGCCACGCGAAGAGAAATCAAAGGGCTTCAACTTCCGTGAAGAGCTCGGGATTCAAACCCGAATGCTGAAATTACTAAAATTCCCCCGAAGCTGCAAAAGTCGACGAAACATTTCCGGAAAGCGTCCAAACTTCATACTAAGCATCGAAACACCTACAAAAGCTCAATTAACCCCTGCAAAACATGTTAACATTGAAATCCGAGGTTTTCTGGTTAACGAGCATAAGTATATGGATTAAGATACCCAAGGGAGCTAATAATGCGTAGGTTAACGGGTGAAATACGCAATATTGGCGTCGTATCACATACCAAATTGGTTTTAGCTGTACTTTATAACCTAATTGAATCCGTTGAAACCCTAAGACGTGTATACATGCCAAGATGGTTTTAATTATACTTCATAACCTAATCAAATCCAATTTTTAAAACCTAGGTCAAAACCCTAATCCGCACATACATACCAAATTGGAAATTATGGTAGAACGTTCATTGTGTCCTTGATTACATTTTTAAATAAACGCACCAATTATTTTTAAGAAAAACACAAACTTTTCACATTATATATACAAAATATACATACGAAATTCCAAAATCCTTGACATTTTTAACAAACCCACACATATTTTTTTAACCAAAATAATTACATTTACAACAAATAAACACATATATTCAAGTCCAAATAAATATCAAAGTCAAATTGATCAAACCTTCAAACCTAGATGTTGCGTAAGTTATTTTTTAACAATATCAAGTTATACGTGTAAATATAACTATTTTATAACAAACAAACATATATATTCAAGCAAAAAAAAAATATCAAAGTCAAATAGTTCAAACTTAGGTTTTGCACAAGTTATTTTCTAACAATGTCAAAGTGATACATGTAAATACAACTATTTTACAACAAACAAAAACGTGTATTCAACCACTACAATAACATACACACACACACAACCATTTCATACCGTGACAAAAACAAGTTGTCGTGCACACGGTTAAGTGTTTCGTGCATATGGCGTCTTATCATAGTTAAGGACAGTGACAACATGTGTGTGTATTTTTGTCAGTGTCCTTGATTGTGATAACACCTGGCTGGATTTTGGTGACATTTTATATCTTTTGTTGTAGTGAGCATTACAACCAATCAATGAAGGATACTAGTGTCCCTATAAATGCAGACATAAAACTTCAAATATGTGAAAAGGTGTAAGAAGTTATCCCCATATTCATAACCCAATCCATTAACCAACCCCTGGTCATTTTTATAGTGGGGACAAGACATCCCCGGTCCACTACCAACAACACCAGGAAACCAAAAGTACTTATTAATCGACACAAACTTTTCACTAAGTAGGTAGAGGATAAACCACTAGAAAACATCAAAGAGTCCGACATGTTAAGATTCATTTAGAAAAACATCATTGTCTTGTTTGGTATTCGAAGGACCATCATCACAGATAATCTCACCCAATCGATAGACAACCATTCTAGGAATTCTATGGCGACCATGGGATACGAATCATTACAACTCGATAGCCTACATGTCGAGTAACTGAAACAATAAGGCCTCATATAAAATTTTATTTAATGGAATACAAAAAAGGTTTAAAAACTCTAAGGGCACTTGGATGGACGACCTCCCACACGTCTTTTGGTCATATCAGACAACCTTAAGAAGATCTATGAGGGAAACACCATTCAATCTAGCCTATGGTATGAAAGTAGTGATCTCCTTGGAAGTTGTCTTTATAACCATGATGAATTTATTAGTAAACCAAGGAATGGATGGTTCCAGAACCAGGTCGGATTTATACCTTGTTAAATAAAAAAGAGAGAAACCACTCATTCGACTAACACCATAGCAATAATAACTCACTAAGTAGTACAATCTCCATGTAAAGATAAAGGAGTTCAAAATTCGAGGACTTTATTCTAAAAAAGATAGTTGGTTGTGCGAAGAACCTTTCTTATGAACCTCGAGCTATTTCTTTGATGGATAATCATACAAGATGATCAAGGAAGAAGTGTTATCTTGCTCCTTCCTCTTCTGTTGGTGAGGAGGGGAAGGATTCTTAAAAAGGTCGCTAAGCATATTGGGGGTGGCCCTCTTAGGACCCATGTCTTAAATAAAGGGAGATGTAAGTTGCCAATTAGAAGGTCTAATGTCCAAACAGTAAAAAAAGTAGCAGTTTAGTCTAAGTGAGTTCTAGAGAATCTAAAGCAATGACGTCACTAGATAATGAAACTACAGTAGGTACATGGTCATTTTACCCTTTAGGTATCAAAAATCTTGGCAAAGAAGGAAAATGTTAAAGATGTGTAAATGAGCAGAATATTAGGTGATATAAGGTGGCCATTATCTCCAATCCTTGTTGATCAACCATATCTCCTTTAAATGACTGAAATTAACTTTATCGGGTTGTGGTTCTTTATTTTTATCCTCGGCCTCAAAACAACTAATGGGATTGACAGTTGAAAAATTTATGCCCTCATAACTTGATTTATCATATTTCAAAATAGGAAGGAACAATAATTAAATCTAGGGTTTAGATATATTGTTTAGGTCACCATACCTTTGCGGTTCTTATAGGTGATCCAATATAGGAAACATAGTTGATAAAGAAGATGTTCTTGATGATTAAATACCTTTAATACTTCCTTAAATGTGAAAAATACTTTAGATCTTCTAGTATATTATTCACCCAAAGAAAGCAATGTATGCTGGCACTTTGATCGATGAAAACTAGGTGAAATAACAGAAAAATTACTTTCTCCTCACTCCCTCACAAAAATATGAATAGTATTATTTTTCTCCCTCTCTAACCCTTAGGAGTTTTCATACTAGTTAAACTCCTTTCATATATATATATATATATATATATATATATATATATATATATATACATGAAGTGGGCTTGGTCCAATCAGGTTTTCTAGAGAGTTTTGGGATTTCTACTTCATCTATTGACTATATTAGGGACCCAAGTAAAATAATTAAGTTAGCTTCCAAACAGAAATACGAAAATCCCAAATTATGCCCCGTAATGTATTTCCTTTTATGTCTAAATGTAATTAATTCCATTAAATAATTACAACTTATCTCCAATTTTATTATCTCAAAATTACTCGAATAATAAGGCCCTTTTTGGAAAGTTGGATATCACACAATAGTATTCCCCTCGTGAAGCATTAAATACTCGCTTAGTGAAGTTCAATTTGTTGTGAATTAATGTCTTAATTACTGCTTGATCTCAAACTTGACTTATTTGATACTCTACGAGATTATATATTCCACCGTACAGGTTTACTGGTTGAATCAAAACTTATAAGTTTATCAAGGGGGTATTAAATCCAAATATTTCCCGGACACAAATTCCTCTGCAATCTGATCTCTGACATATTCATACAATGATTGTTGAACCTATAAATATTATTGACCCAATAAATTGAATCCCACCCATCTCAAATCAAAGCAGCAATTATGTGAATACTCCAATCCTCATATCCCTATGGATTAATAATCTATGCACGATTTGTAAACTGAGAGATTATAAAAGTTTAATCTAGTCCGCACCTAGACTCGAATCTCACCCCTGGCAATGTTCAATACATTCTTAATGTAATGGCACAATCTTCCTTAAATTATCATACAAGTTCCTAAATCATTGGACAATATTTACTAATGAGTAATATGTTATATATGTTGTATATCATATTTTCTAATGAATAATAATTATTTACATGATTCATATCTCAAATGAGCTTTAACAATATTTACTAATGAATAATAAATGTCATAAATAATGGTTTTAAGAATAAAACCCCAACAATCTCCCACTTAGTCTTAAATCCATGTGCTTACACATCTAACTGTCGATCCGTCTACGTGATAGAAAATAGACCTTATTGTAGAAGGATTAACAGGTTAATAACCGATGAAATATTAGTCGCAAACTTATTACCTCCCTTGTTCGATCCTTAGAACTAGTTGATACCTACGCTCAATGTTCTTAGCTCATTTATGGGCTCTATGTGCGATCATCTTTCTATCAACACAATATAGTGTAATGGAGGATTTCACTAAAGGAACCTCACATAAGTCACTTTGGGAGTTCCTAAGCCATATAGACTCTTTAGTTGCTTCCGAATGGGGAACAACTTCGACTTACATGGTTGAGTTAGAAATATATGATTTCTTCACACTCCTTCAACCAACAACTCCAACTCATTGAGTAAACACATATCAATATGTAGACATCCTATAATCATTACTTGATTGAAAACCCGAGTCTTATACACAACATAACATACATGAGGATTACCACTCCCGAAGCATAAAGTATATTCATCATCCTCTCTATATGAATAGATGTCTTAGGAAACTGATCGTTAAATAGAGTGTATGATTGAAAGGAATAAATTCTTTCTTGGAATCCTGTACACTATAAATTTATGAGCACATCATCGATATCTGTGGCTTATGATAAGCCTAATTTATCCAATCAAGAATAATGTTGATGAATATGATGTGATTGGCTTGTCGTATGTTTTTCATATCGATCTACCTGGAAAATCACACTCATATAGAAGATAATACACCCATATCGTTCCCAATTAGGAGCATATAATCCACAAGATATATAAAAATACCACCATATTTTCAGCATGATTCTTCTAATAACAAGTATTATTCAGGCATTCATAAAAATCAAAAGCTTTATTGCCTAATCAAATCGAATGTTCCACGACCTTGATGTTAGCTTAAGTCCAAAATGGACCTCTTAAGCTGACACACTTTGTTTTCCCGACTTCTTACTATGAATCTCTTGCATTGAACTATGTAGATGCACTCATCAAGAATACCCTTCAAGAACACAATCTTGATATTAATATAATCTTAATATACTCTAGAATGGCTAACGACGAGAAGGTTCTCTTATAATCAATCGCTTTATTTTTTAGTAAACCCTTTTACACAAAGACTTTACTTAAAGGTTTCTACCTTCCCATCTATCCATATTTTTCTTCTTATAGATACACTTGCACCTGTTGGATTTTATCCCATAAGTAAGTCTACAAGATCCCAAACCTGATTCGAATATATCTAATCCATCTTTATATCCATAGCTTGAAGCCACGGCTAAAACTCCTTATCTTGGAGTGGCTTATTGTAGTCCATGTGATCTAGTTCATGTTCCCTTGAAATCTCACTAAAATTTTCACCCAATATAAGTGAGACGTGTTACCTGATCATCGATAATACTCCCACTACCATAATGTAATGTATTATCAATATCATGTTATATTTATTCCTATACGATTGGTCTAGAAATACAAATAATTTGACGTTCCCTTATAATCTTTTGTAAGACTATCTCACTCCTAGGCTTGTGGTTCTTTATGAAATCCCCTTTCAATAACTGGACATTAATACCATCAATGACCTTATTGTGTTTAGAATTATAAGATAAACCACCATTAGAACCTTTGAGATAACCAACAAAAGACACGTTAATGACCTTAATTCCATCTTCCTTGACTCCTTCCACAGCACATGCATTGAGCACTCCCAAATTCAAACTTGTCCTGGAGTGGGCTTGCGCCCATTTTAAAGTTCTATAGGAGTTGAAGAGGATAATTAAATGGAATATGTTCAGAATGTATATATCCATATCTAATGTGAAATCCCTAAAATAATGTTGTTGTCTTAAATAACTCACAATCCATATCTAATGTAAAACCCCTAAAAGAATATTGTTGTCTTAAATAACTTCTCATATACCTTACCATATCTAAAATAATCATATTCCTTTTATTCGCTACACCATTCCGTAGTGGAATACCTAATGCTGACTACTGGAATATAATACCCACCTCCGATAAATGATTCATAAACTCTCATAAGAGATACTCATCCCCATGATCAAATTGTATGGTTTGGATCACCTTACCATACCTATGCTCCCCCTTCACTTTGTACACTTTTATCTAATCAAAGTACTCAAACTTCTGGTGCGTAAGGTAAATATATTCATACCTTGAGTAATCATCATTTAAATTGATGAAATAGTCATAACTACCTCTGGTTTGGATTGTTATAGGATCACATAAATCCAAAAGAACCAATTCTAACACATTTTCAATTCTATAGCTTTGGGTTATGAAGGACATCTTAGTCATTTTTATTTTTAAATAATTTTCATGGACTTGAAGTGCTTCCACATACAATGAACTTAATTTTCCATTTTACAACAGTCTTTGAATTCCTATAAGATTGAAATGACTTAAGTGCAAGTTTAAAAATTGTGTATGTTTTAAATAAGAAGGATATATTCTATTTAATAGTTATCCGATATAATTATTCTTTCTAGTATTTAGTAGTATTGGTGAGATAAAACTTATAATGTATAAAATATTTTTTGATGTACCAGAATAGCAAAAATATTTCCCAATTCTGATGAAAGATATTTATTAAAATAATCTAATATTTGTTCAAAGCCATCTTAGAAACTGAAAACAACATTTCTTATAAAATGTGGTACATAAAAATAATTTTCCAACATTATCTTTTTTTCTCCACCAAAATCTAAAACTAGATGGACTAAAGCTAACATTGTTGTCTTATTCTTATTTTCCAATATTAAGAACATATATCCTTTAAGTAGTCGTCCTGGAACCTCTACGAAGAGTTGCAGACCTAATTTGTGTATCCAGAATATACATGCGAGAGTAGCTACAGCGGAAATATTGCGACTTCTCAAATAACATTCAATTTTAATTAAATCCAAATTTTAGTTAAACCCTAAAACATGCATCTAGATGATTTCTCAAATAAAATATAGCATGTAGGATAAACCAAAAAATTTCAGGAAAAATCCCCCAAAGGGGCAAAACCTTTTATTTTCATTATAATATTGTAACATACAATTTCGGATTACAATGAAAATACAGTGACACAGAATTAACCTCAGGTGTCAGATTCTGTAGTCGGCGGCTGGAAATATCCCTTTCCAGGAGGGCTGCAATGAAGAAGAGAAACGGCTTCTCCACAAGTTTGTCTGCTGGAATATTCCCTTTCCAGGAGGGCAGCAATGAAGAAGAAAGACGGCTTCTCCACAAGGGTTGAACAATAGCAAAGCTTGTGTTCTAGGGTTCCAAAAGATTCACAAAAGTAATTGGGATTTTTGGTGTGAATAAAAAACCTAGAGTCTTGGGACTCAAAAAGGTGAAGACTTAGAGTATTTAGGACTCTGAAAATCGTCTTGAAAAGTCTTGGAAAACAACTCCACGAAGTTGGCTTAAATAATAAAACTTTGAGCCTAAAAAATCTCAGCAAATCTGGCGAAGTTTATCCAAGGCGGACCGGTCCGGATTGGGGGTGGATCGGTCCAGTTGACCGGATCGGTTCTTTTATTCTGAGGCGGATCGGTCCGGTTGTGACCGGATCGGTTCTTTTATTCAAGGCTTCATCGGTTCGCTTGCGGTCCGGGGTATACTAGATCTGCATTAAACGGATCGGTCCGATTGAGGGCGGACCGGTCCGGTTAGCCGGATCGGTTCTTTAATTGTAGGCAGACCGGTCCGGTCTGTCAGACTTTGATTCCTCTTCTTCTTTTGATATTCGGATCCGTTGATGAATGAATGAATCTTGAATTTCTTCAACGGTGTAACGGCCTGCGACATAATAAATTGTTAATGGAAAAAAATGTCCTTACAAATCTCCCCCTATGTCTATGCCGGTACATACATAAAAACTAAACATCCGAATTATCAAAACAACGAAAAATGCCTATACAAATCTACCCTTCCATGAACCCAAATCTAGAAAGATGCAATTGAATAAGACTACAGCGTTTGCTCTTCAATTCTTCAGGAATCTCAACGCTTTTTCATCAGGGTGTGCAATCCAATGATAATCCATGTAGTACCTACACACATGAGACAAAGCAAAATACCAAGTGACATATCGAGCTTGAAATGAGATAAACATATATACCAATTTATGAGCAAACTCAAACTTTCAAATCTCCTCCATAATAAGATAGTTCTTTCTCCCCCTTTTTATGATGTCTCCAAATAGACAAATAAGAAGAATGAATCAAACAAGCAAAATCGGGGTGTCACGGTATACAAAAAAATACACAAACTACTTTTTATTTTTCAAATTTTTCATACAAAGATAGGATACCAATATGAACAAATATGATACAAAAATCACACCATGGATTTAGACTCAAACAACCAAGTCATGGAAATGGAATGAATGGGTGTGAACACATTCGATAGGTAAATCAACTCAATCAATCATATGTGCACGATGCATATGTGTACCCCTAACGAATGAACATCAAAGGTATCCTTAGGTGTAAAAGTTTGTTGAATTTATATGACATCGTCTTATGCAAATCAACAAATCAAAGTCAAATGATTTCCACACCAATAACGTCCAAAACTATATAGCGCATTTTCAAGAATTTCAAGGACGTGTAAACCCGTTTTAAATTCTCCAACCAAACTCCCTCATATATATTTTTTTAGAGGTGAATAAACTAAATTCTCAAACATTGGGGAATTGGTGCAAAAACCTAAATGTCCCATAAATGGCATGAATTTCTTTTTATTGCCTTTCAATTTTTTCGGGCTCTTTTAACCTCTTTGGACCTCGAATAATAAAATTCCTCAATTTTTTAGGTCCAATTTAACGGTGGCTTTTGCGCAAAGGATAGATGATTACCTTTCGCAGCCCCTCCCCGTTATCAAACAAAGCACGCAAACTCACAAAATGGTTTTTATATGCACAATTTCCTTATTAAAAAAAAATTATCGCGCTTGGTTCGTTTTAAGGACAGGATTGAAGTGAAAACACCCAACCAACATGTGATAAAGCAAGCACAATAATCAAACAAATCCGTGCATGTGTGCAATAAAGGAAACATGAGTCAAACATTTAGGAAGAAACACTTAATTACATCTTAATGACTCCAAACATTATAAAGCACATGGATGAATTGACCTATTGTCTCAAAACACTATCAAATAGTCACATGAAAATAATGGAATGATGTAGTGACTTGGTCATCCTAAGTGTTCATCCATAAACGGTGTAAACAAAAAAAACAAAAAATCTTTTTGTATTTTTCAAAATTTTTCAAAAAAATATATACAAAAAGTACAAGTCATCACACTAGTAAAAATATATCATGAAACCACAACTAGTGTATGACAAACATGCAATCACAATCAACCAAAAGATTTCACATGGGGTGAATTACGTGCAAGCAAACGGAAATCGTGGACAAATAAACCATAAGCCTCTAAATCCGATTTTCGAACCCAAATTGATGTGTAACGGAGTGTGGGGGTTTTGGGAATCGAATTTATTCTTTCATTAACCTTCCTAGGTCCATTTAAAAGCTTATAACAAAAGTGCCTAAGATGACCTTGCCTACCGCAATGTGTGCAAGAGTAAATCGGGCGGTTTGTGTTACCTAAAGGTGGCCCTCTCCTCAAATTTATCGGTTGCTCTCTCCGAATTTGCCTAGGTGGGTCTCTCCTAATGATCCTAGGAGATTCTCTCACGATGTTCATATGGGGCGTTTTTTTAACAAACTTAGGTGCCTCTTTCTTAACAATCCTAGGAGGCTCTCTCACACGTGTGGGAATGGTTGCAACATATTTTTCAAGACCAATCCCACCCCTATCGGTTTTGATCTCGACTGTGCCTAAAATCTTATCAAGTTTTTCAGACCTAGACTCCAAATCAAATTTCACTTTACTTGAATCTTTCAATTTCACCTCAAGTTCACCTATCCTAGATTCAAGTACTCGTTTAGAATCCTCAAACTCTAAAAGCTCCTTTTTCATAGTCTCCATCAACCCTCTAAGACTATCTCTCTCACCCTCGACGTACTCAAGCTTCTCTTTCAAAATTTTCACATGAGCCCTAAGTTCTTCAACTAAAACATCAATATTTTTTATGGCACACTCTTGCAATTGAGCTTTCAATTTCAAATTTTCTTTCTTTGTTTTAAAAGTTTCAGCATAAAGTTCATTGAAAGCAGTTTGCAAGTCACGCTCATCTACACTTTCCTCCTCACTTTCATCCACACTCCCATCACCTTCACTATCATCACTAATCACATGGATGGGAAACTCTCGCCTAGAAGAATAAAAAACTTCTTCTTCCGAATCACAATCACTAAGGGTAGAAACATGAGAAATCGGTTTATTCAATTTCTTCTTTAAATTTGTGGTACACTCATGTAACGTGTGACCAACACCCTCACAACAAGGACACCTCTCAGATTCGTTTTCAACAGAAGATTTAAAACAAGAGTTCGTGTGAATTTTCCAATTAAATTTTTCAAAAATTTGACATCGAAGATCATCAAAACCATCAAAATCCATTTTTGCAAAATCAGGATCAAAACACAATAACTTAGTGCAACAGGCTCTGATACCAATTTGAAAACGTGAGTAGACAAATTGTATCAGAAAGTAAATCCTCGAAAAATCAGGATCACGCGATAAATTAGCGTAACCCGCTCTGATACCAATTTGAGAGAGTAGCTATAGCGGAAATATTGCGACTTCTCAAATAACATTCAATTTTAATTAAACCCAAATTTTAGTTAAACCCTAAAACATGCATCTAGATGATTTCTCAAATAAAATATAGCATGTAGGATAAAACAAACAATTTCAGGAAAAATCCCCCAAAGGGGCAAAACCTTTTATTTTCATTATAATATTGTAACATACAATTTCGGATTACAATGAAAATACAGTGACACAGAATTACCCTCAGGTGTCGGATTCTGTAGTCGGCGGCTGGAAATATCCCTTTCCAGGAGGGCTGCAATGAAGAAGAGAAACGGCTTCTCCACAAGTTTGTCGGCTGGAATTTTTCCTTTTCAGGAGGGCAGCAATGAAGAAGAAAGACGGCTTCTCCACAAGGGTTGAACAATAGCAAAGCTTGTGTTCTAGGGTTCCAAAAGATTGGCAAAAGTAATTGGGATTTTTGGTGTGAATAAAAAACCTAGAGTCTTGGTACTCAAAAAGGTGAAGACTTAGAGTATTTAGGACTCTGAAAATCGTCTTGAAAAGTCTTGGAAAACAACTCCACGAAGTTGGCTTAAATAATAAAACTTTGAGCCTAAAAAATCTCAGCAGATCTGGCGAAGTTTATCCCAGGCGGATCGGTCCGGATTGGGGGCGGATCGGTCCAGTTGACCGGATCGGTTCTTTTATTCTGAGGCGGATCGGTCCGGTTGTGACCGGATCGGTTCTTTTATTCCAGGCTTCATCGGTTCGCTTGCGGTCCGGGGTATACTGGATCTGCATCAAACGGATCGATCCGGTTGAGGGCGGACCGGTCCGGTTAGCCGGATCGGTTCTTTTATTGTAGGCGGACCGGTACGATCTGTCAGACTTTGATTCCTCTTCTTCTTTTAATATTCGGATCCGTTGATGAATGAATGAATCTTGAATTTCTTCAACGGTGTAACGGCGTGCGAATAATAAATTGTTAATGGACAAAAATGTCCTTACAAATCTCCCCCTATGTCTATGCCGGTACATACATAAAAACTAAACATCCGAATTATCAAAACAACGAAAAATGCCTATACAAATCTACCCTTCAATGAACCCAAAACTGGAAAGATACAATTGAATAAGACTACAGCATTTGCTCTTAAATTCTTCAGAAATCTCAACGCTTTTCTCATCAGGGTGTGCAATCCAATGATAATCCATGTAGTACCTACACACATGAGACAAAGCAAAATACCAAGTGACATATCGAGCTTGAAATGAGATAAACATATATACCAATTTATGAGCAAACTCAAACTTTCAAATCTCCCCCATAATAAGATAATTCTTTCACCCCCTTTTTATGATGTCTCCAAATAGACAAATAAGAAGAATGAATCAAACAAGCAAAATCGGGGTGTCACGGTATACAAAAAAATACACAAACTATTTTTTATTTTTCAAATTTTTCATACAAAGATAGGATACCAATATGAACAAATATGATACAAAAATCACACCATGGATTTAGACTCAAACAACCAAGTCATGGAAATGGAATGAATGGGTGTGAACACATTCGATAGGTAAATCAACTCAATCAATCATATGTGCACGATGCATATGTGTACCCCTAACGAATGAACATCAAAGGTATCCTTAGGTGTAAAAGTTTGTTGAATTTAGATGACATCGTCTTATGCAAGTCAACAAATCAAAGTCAAATGATTTCCACACCAATAACGTCCAAAACTATATAGCGCATTTTCAAGAATTTCAAGGACGTGCAAACCCGTTTTAAATTATCCAACCAAACTCCCTCATATATATTTTTTTAGAGGTGAATAAACTAAATTCTCAAACATTGGAGAATTGGTGCAAAAACCTAAATGCCCCATAAATGGCATGAATTTCTTTTTATTGCCTTTCAATTTTTTCGGGCTCTTTTAACCTCTTTGGACCTCGGATAATAAAATTCCTCAATTTTTTAGGTCCAATTTAACGGTGGCTTTTGCGCAAAGGATAGATGATTACCTTTCGCAGCCCCTCCCCGTTATCAAACAAAGCACACAACCTCAAAAAATGGTTTTTATATGCACAATTTCCTTATCAAAAAAAATTATCGCGCTTGGTTCGTTTTAAGGACAGGATTGAAGTGAAAACACCCAACCAACATGTGATAAGGCAAGCACAATGATCAAAAAAATCCGTGCATGTGTGCAATAAAGGAAACATGAGTCAAACATGTAGGAAGAAACACTTAATTACATCTTAATGACTCCAAACATTATAAAGCACATGGATGAATTGACCTATTGTCTCAAAACACTATCAAATAGTCACATGAAAATAATGGAATGATGTAGTGACTTGGTCATCCTAAGTGTTCATCCATAAACGGTGTAAACAAAAAAAATAAAAAATCTTTTTGTATTTTTCAAAATTTTTCAAAAATATATATACAAAAGGTACAAGTCATCACACTACTAAAAATATATCATGAAACCACAACTAGTGTATGACAAACATGCAATCACAATCAACCAAAAGATTTCACATGGGGTGAATTACGTGCAAGCAAACGGGAATCGTGGACAAATAAACCATAAGCCTCTAAATTCGATTTTTGAACCCAAATTGATGTGTAACGGAGTGTGGGGGTTTTGGGAATCAAATTTATTCTTTCATTAACCTTCCTAGGTCCATTTAAAAGCTTATAACAAAAGTGCCTAAGATGACCTTGCCTACCGCAATGTGTGCAAGAGTAAATCGGGCGGTTTGTGTTACCTAAAGGTGGCCCTCTCCTCAAATTTATCGGTTGCTCTCTCCGAATTTGCCTAGGTGGGTCTCTCCTAATGATCCTAGGAGATTCTCTCACGATGTTCATATGAGGTGTTTTTTTAACAAACTTAGGTGCCTCTTTCTTAACAATCCTAGGAGGCTCTCTCACACGTGTGGGAATGGTTGCAACATATTTTTCAAGACCAATCCCACCCCTATCGGTTTTGATCTCGACTGTGCCTAAAATCTTATCAAGTTTTTCAGACCTAGACTCCAAATCAAATTTCACTTTACTTGAATCTTTCAATTTCACCTCAAGTTCACCTATCCTAGATTCAAGTACTCGTTTAGAATCCTCAAACTCTAAAAGCTCCTTTTTCATAGTCTCCATCAACCCTCTAAGACTATCTCTCTCACCCTCGACGTACTCAAGCTTCTCTTTCAAAATTTTCACATGAGCCCTAAGTTCTTCAACTAAAACATCATTATTTTTTATGGCACACTCTTGCAATTGAGCTTTCAATTTCAAATTTTCTTTCTTTGTTTTAAAAGTTTCAGCATAAAGTTCATTGAAAGCAGTTTGCAAGTCACGCTCATCTACACTTTCCTCCTCACTTTCATCCACACTCCCATCACCTTCACTATCATCACTAATCACATGGATGGGAAACTCTCGCCTAGAAGAATAAAAAACTTCTTCTTCCGAATCACAATCACTAAGGGTAGAAACATGAGAAATCGGTTTATTCAATTTCTTCTTTAAATTTGTGGTACACTCATGTAACGTGTGACCAACACCCTCACAACAAGGACACCTCTCAGATTCGTTTTCAACAGAAGATTTAAAATAAGAGTTCGTGTGAATTTTCCAATTAAATTTTTCAAAAATTTGACATCGAAGATCATCAAAACCATCAAAATCCATTTTTGCAAAATCAGGATCAAAACACAATAACTTAGTGCAACAGGCTCTGATACCAATTTGAAAAAGTGAGTAGACAAATTGTATCAGAAAGTAAATCCTCGAAAAATCAGGATCACGCGATAAATTAGCGTAACCCGCTCTAATACCAATTTGAGAGAGTAGCTATAGCGGAAATATTGCGACTTCTCAAATAACATTCAATTTTAATTAAACCCAAATTTTTGTTAAACCCTAAAACATGCATCTAGATGATTTCTCAAATAGAATATAGCATGTAGGATAAAACAAACAATTTCAGGAAAAATCCCCCAAAGGGGCAAAACCTTTTATTTTCATTATAATATTGTAACATACAATTTCGGATTACAATGAAAATACAGTGACACAGAATTACTCTCAGGTGTCGGATTCTGTAGTCGGCGGATGGAAATATCCCTTTCCAGGAGGGCTGCAATGAAGAAGAGAAACGGCTTCTCCACAAGTTTGTCGGCTGGAATTTTTCCTTTCCAGGAGGGCAGCAATGAAGAAGAAAGACGGCTTCTCCACAAGGGTTGAACAATAGCAAAGCTTGTGTTCTAGGGTTCCAAAAGATTGGCAAAAGTAATTGGGATTTTTGGTGTGAATAAAAAACCTAGAGTCTTGGGACTCAAAAAGGTGAAGACTTAGAGTATTTAGGACTCTGAAAATCGTCTTGAAAAGTCTTGGAAAACAACTCCACGAAGTTGGCTTAAATAATAAAACTTTGAGCCTAAAAAATCTCAGCAGATCTGGCGAAGTTTATCCCAGGCGGATCGGTCCGGATTGGGGGCGGATCGGTCCGGTTGACCGGATCGGTTCTTTTATTCTGAGGCAGATCGGTCCGGTTGTGACCGGATCGGTTCTTTTATTCCAGGCTTCATCGGTTCGCTTGCGGTCCGGGGTATACTGGATCTGCATCAAACGGATCGATCCGGTTGAGGGCGGACAGGTCCGGTTAGCCGGATCGGTTCTTTTATTGTAGGCGGACCGGTACGATCTGTCAGACTTTGATTCCTCTTCTTCTTTTGATATTCGGATCCGTTGATGAATGAATGAATCTTGAATTTCTTCAACGGTGTAACGGCGTGCGAATAATAAATTGTTAATGGACAAAAATGTCCTTACAATACACAATAGGTTCTTATAGATTGGGCCACAAATAAGCATTCTACTTTTGAAGAGAAGTAACCATTACCTTTTTCTAATATTTATAGAAAAAATGGACACCGCTCTTACCAATATTCTAAATACTTGTAGTAAAAATACCTACCTTTCGACTTTTCCCCGTTCCATGAGAATTATGAACTTTCTTAACCATATACCGTTGTACTTGAGACTTAGGTTTCTTCCTCCATTTAGGAAAAGAATTTGAGTACTTATTAATAACTAATACCGTGCCTTGCCTTCCAATGATGTTCATTAGAACCTGAAGCTCCTTAATCAATTCCACCACCGAATTAGTCCAACTATATAATAGCATAATTCATGTGGAATTGCTTAAAGGATTAATGTAGCTGTTGGATCACAAAATTAATTCGAATTTCCCCATTAATTTCTAATCCAAGGGATACCTTATTCACCCACGATTAAAAACATCTTAAGAACATGAACCTTACCAGGGCGTCATCAGCTAGCATCGGTGTTTACAAACTCTCATCGATCTATTCTTTAAACTTCAATATGTCCATATTGAAGTTCCCCTTTTGGGGGATCGAACATACTTACAATTAATTTCAAAGAATTGCCAATTTAAAATTTTAAAAATAATGTGATATCATCTTTAATTTCTTCCATCGGGTATGAAAGTTAAGCTAACACGAGGAATTAATCACGTCACCTTTAAAATATTGATGGAACCGTGGGTTAAATGAGTTTATTATCCTCCTTTGTTAGAACAATGTCCAAAGTATTTTTTAGTCCTTGAAATTTATTCCATTTAAACCTTTTTATTTTTAATAATAATATAAGTGGGTGAAAAGTTGAGCTCGTTTTACGATATTAGAATCATCATTTATAAAAAAAAATCAATTAGTTTTGTGAAAATTAAACTTTTGATTAAATTTTAATATAAATTATCTCTACCGTAATTAGTAAAATCTCGTCGAACATCCTAATTCCTTTGAGAAATAAAATTTCTCTTTGGGAGCTTAAAAAATTTCATCATGAAATAGGCAAAGATGACATCTTTCAATTAAGTTATCCAGACAGTCTGGAAAATCTCTATCCAACATAATTAAATAATCAACATCCTTTGGTTCCACAATTAATGATAGTGACTATGTTGGAGAGGATATCATTACTTTTGTTTAAGTGTATATAACTAGTCCATTTAATAAAATTAAGTCAAATTATTTCTTTTGTGTTTAACTTCCCCGTTAAGGGGATCAAACACTTACATTTAATTTCAAATAACTATCACTTCAGAATTTTAAAATCCCGTGATGTCGTGATTAATTCCCTCAATTTGAAAGGAAAGCCAAGATACTACGAGAAATTAATCACATCACCTTTTAAAATACTGATGGAGACTGCAAGGTTGATTCTGAAACCCCTCTCCCACTTAATATTTTAAACTTGAGGATAATTTAAAAAAATATTTAATTATAATTTCCTGAATTATATTAACAATAATACCCCAATTTCTTGGACAAATTAAATTACTATATTTCACTATTTTAATTTTAAAAAATAAAAATATTTTTAAGTAAAATAAAAATACATAGACCAAATTTAATTATTACGATAAACTTATTACATGATATAATGCAAATTAGAAAAGAATAAAAAAAATTAATTTTTCAGAAAAATCGCGATCTAGGTCGGTCACAATAATAATTCATGTTGTCCATAATACCATGGGGTCCTAATTAACCAATTAATTGGGGAAAAATATTATCAACATGAGTAATATGGTAGAATGATAATAATAACACAAGCACATGCAATTATAACTAAAATAAAACACAAATTCATGGTTTGTGGTGTGAAGGTGTGTATACCAATCGAGATGATCACAAATCATTACAATATCGCTCCCAAGTCTCCTAATTACCCTTTTCTGAAGAATTGCCCCGCTTCTTACCAAAGAGAAGCTATTTTTCATTTGAAGGACGACCATTGCACTCACTGGACTTATAAATTTTTTCCAGAAATCTTCTTAGTTAAGGATTACTACATTCCTAATATGGTTATTTCTTCAAACATTTTTCTGACTATGAATCAACAAGAGATTTCCATGGAACATGCTTACTTATTGTATACTATTGGATATAATGCCCATCGTTTAGATTTGATGAGCATGATGTTTGACCTTATCATGTTTTATTCGAAGGTTGAGATTAAGTCTCATGCATTACCTTTAGGTCATATGATCAGATGCTTACTTTTGGATTTTGGGGTGCCCCTTCTTCCTAATGAAATGATGGAAAAACCTAAGGGAATGATATCAATTCAATTATACTATAGATCGATCACTTAGTTGGATAACTACACCAGATAACTTATTCCACCGCATATTGTGTCTCCTCGTCATCATGCTCCATAGACCGAACGTACACATTACGTATTATAGAGATTTGTATGGGATTTCTAACTAGTTGGCCTTCTCTCTTCGATCTCAATTGTACCGTCTTTTAGTTCTTACTCCTCTCAGTCTTTTGAAGCATATCAACATGATACCAAAGTTCAAATAGATCATGTTAGGGATGCCTTATATGATGCTGAGATGAACTTTTGGGATTTTAAGAGCTTCATGGATAATAGAAATGGATATGAGATGTTACCTTTATTATAGGTCTTTTGTGATTTGAGAGTAATGATTTGACTTTAAATGCTTGTATCATGTATTAATCATGTAACTCTTACTTGGTTATTAATATGTATCAAGTTTTAGAATGATTTTATTGTATATCTTTGCTTTGATATATTATGTATCTCCATGTGTAGTTGTAAATATTATATCTTAGGCTTATGTTTCACATGTTTCATATCTAGCCAAGATTATAGTATCAATTTCTCACTCGCAATGGTTCTCTCTCACTTTTTTACATTGATTAGCATGTTTACTCTAATTAGTTGCTTATATATATATAGTTATAGTTATAGTTATAGTTATAGTTATTTCCTTTCTCTCACTGCATGACAAAAGGGGGGGAAAGTTTGTAGATATGGGAAGTACATAGTATTCATCTCGTTGTATTACTAAAAGTGTTTGAATGCTAGTTCATGTTTATTGATAAGAATTGCATAGTTGAGGGGGAGTTGCTTTAGTAATTTGTTGTTCACATGTACATATAGTGATATCCTCATGTTATCACTCTATTATTATTCTATCTTAACATTACACATTGGTATTTTATGGGTTTGCTAGTTGTGGTGTCACGTGCTCCCGAACCTAAGGTAAGGATATGTGTGTATGCCCCTAGGGATGAGAGAGTGATTGTCCCTCGGTCTACATTTCTCTCTACGGTCGGGTTTTGATTATGACCCTAGAAGTTGTTAGAAACCATATCATGTTTTGAGTGCACCCCCATTTAGCCTAAGAATTTCTCGCGCGAGGTTTTTTTCGTTTGTTCATAGTCACCAATATCTTATATGTAAAAACAAACAAAATGGATATTACCTTAAAGTATGTTGCGACATGCAAATCTTCCATAGTTCTTGGTGTTGGTTTGAGAATCGGGTAAAGAATGGGGGGGGGGTATTAGGCAGCCACTTGTTCTTTATGCTTCCTTATCTATATAAGTGCTTTTACATTTTACATTATAATTAATTTTAGTATTATGTTAGAAAATGCTCAAAGACCCTAGTTTGACAATCCCATAAAATGTAAAAATATGCTAAGGTATAAATTAGTGTTAGTGAGAGGTTTAAGAAGCCTTTTAGAATTCCCTCAAAATCCTTAGTGTAGCTTTTTTGGTTGCAAGAAGAAAATTTTTGCAAGAGATTTTACGGCATTGGTCATGGACTACAATCGCAGTTGTTCATCGTTCTTTAATGGTTGACACTCTCCTCCGAGGATATAGTATGAAAGAGTTTCTAGTCAGTCACAGTGTCGTGTGGTTGTAAGTGTTTGTCTTCTAGTTGTAATATCTTTTCCATAGTGCATTTGTTGTTCTTATCGACCCAAGATTTTTCTTGTTAGTGGGTTTTTCTTTTGTACATCCCGTCTTCTGCTTATTTTACTTTTTCATATTTTTTTAATCATTGTCTTAACTCGGACGATAAAATTTGGATTCTAAAATATAGTAAGATATATTATCACATAGACTTTGGTATTGTTAACACTTTAGATAATAACAAATTGGTAAACCTATTTTTTAATTAGATGGATTAATTTTTATATGGTTAGCTACCGTCGAAAGGCACACTCTCACAAGGGAAAGGACCTGGTGAGTTAGTACCGTCTGACAGATTTCTATCTTAGAAGGATCTGACTTGTGAATATGCATAGAGGTATGCCTCTCTTTTGTTGGTTAATGTGACTTTTTCGGACAATTTAAACTTTTCTCAGGAGGCTTGGGATAAGAGGATTTTAGAAAATCATGACTTGAGATAGTTTGATATCTCGTTCGAAGTAGGAGAAAAGTTTGAAAGGTGATAAGAGATATGGGTGCATCTCTATTATAACAACATATTCATAGATATATTGTCTAGGCTTATACTCACGAGAAGGACTCGGTATTGAGCCTACGTTCAGTTGGGCAGAGCTTTGTTTGGAAGTGCTAAATTTCGCATGGTGTGCGTAGAGGTTTGCTTATATTTCTCGTAGGAAGCAAAAAAATTTAGGTACAAAATTCACTCGAGGTTTTTCGGACATAAGTTGAGATTCAGAGATGCTTGGGGTTGAAGAAATTTAGAAAATCAAATTAATATAAGGTTTTGGGGGGCTTTTTAAGGTTGGTGGAAACCCCTATTTATAGGGTCTTATTCGGTCCCTTTAACCATTAAATTAAAGGAGTCCTTTAACCGTTCAATAGAAAGAATGCCATGTATGGGGTGGATAAAGGGGGGTGGAAGTATGTGTATGGCTGTAGGGAGGATAAGAGGGTTTGATAATCATTGCACTAGATCTTTAACCATTTGGTTAAATCTATTTAACCGTTCGGTTAAAAGACCTAACTCAGTTGTTCCTTGCCTTTTGCATGCTTTTAGGAATTATCACTTTACCCTTACAACCTCTTCATGGGGGTAGTTTCAACCCTTTGTTTTTTATGGTTTCCAATATTCACCTTCATAAAATTTATAGGGTGTAAAATTGGAGAAGGACTCAAGCCCTGATTACGAATTGGGGTGTTCACAGAGGTGGTCGACTAAGAGGTGTGCGTGTGGACACTCTTTGTCGAAACTGGGATGGAAAATATGTTTTCCTATTTGAGACGGGAGTGAATGAGGGTGAAAAGGGATTGTGTATACAACTTGGGGGGTTGGGATTATTTTTTTAAAATGCCTAGAGGTTTTAACTGTTCAGTTAAACGGGTCGTTTAACCTTTTTGTTAAAGTAATCTAAACATTTAACCGTTCAATTAAAGGATTTCAAATGTTTAACTATTCGGTTAAACTCTTAGAATCGTTTAATCGTCCGGTTAAACGTGTCCCAGCCCAAAACGTATAAGAATGCCTCCCCTTGATAATTTTCCCTATCTTTCTCAACTGCAACCTTCTTCTCTCTCATTTTCTCCTCTCGAAAATCAGTTTTCACATCCAGTTAAGAGTTTTTCTTTTGATTTATTTCGTGTATCTATATATTATTGATCGCCAGGAGTTTGTCTTGGATGGATATGTTGATATTCATGATATTAACTTGAACTAGGAGGGATGGGCTGCTATGGAGGGTGGTGTGGGGAAGTTGGACCAACAGGGGAAGTATAATGGCCCCCTATGTTTGTCATGGGGCCAATGGGACACCACGGTGTCTCTCCTCATGAGGACGACTGGAAGGGTATGACCTGGATGAGCCCGCGGTGCCAGGGCATGGGTGGCTTATGATTCTGTTCTACCCGCGGACGAGGCAAATACTGAGATCATGCTATGAGGGTGTGATTGCCATTAGGATATGGGGATAGGCCCTGTGGGTGTTCCACAGGTATGTTTCCCCATTTTTATGCATTTATGTTTCACTATGTACTAGGTTGTTTTGTTTTTTTAGAAAAATTCCCTATGTTTCAAATACTTGATTCCGTGAGGGAAAAATGGGACTATTATTGGTTTGAGGTCAAATGTGATAAATTCATACCTCACATTCCTTTTAAAATAAAAAAGCAAGTATGGTAACAAATAACAACAATGATAAGAAATGATGGATGAACAGAAAGTGGTGAAAATATTAATACTGATAAAGCAAAATAAATAAAATGGGAAAATAGATAGGATAAAAATAAAAAGAGATTGACTAACCTAAAAAATATAAAAGAAAATATGGTGACAAAGAATAAAAAATAAAAAATAAGAATAAAATAAAGTAAGAAAGGAAACAAGTTTAAACAAGGATATAACTCGGACTAGCTGAGCAACTCGCGTGTCATATGTGTACCCTCTAAAAGGCACTAATAATGCATGAAAAATCTCCCCATGGGACTATTTAATCTTCCTAGTTAACGGGAACCGAAGATAGGTGACTTAACCATGAACATACTATTAAAAAATCGAGAAGGAAAAAGTTTCGGCTGGGTTAGGATCACCTCGTGACTGGTTAACCTTCTTAGTTAGCTAAAACCGAAGATAGGTAACTTAAGTGTGAACCTATGGCAATTAAAATACCGAGAAGGAGAAAATATTTAGGGGGTTTAGGATTACCTCATGACTGGTAAACATTTTTAGTTAGCGGGAACCGAAGATATGTAGATAAAATGTGAACATACAACAATTAAAACACCGAGCGGAAGAAAGCTCTGGGGGTTTAGGATTACCTCACAACTGATTTACCTTTTTAATTAGAGGGATCGAATATAGGTAGCTTATGAGTGAACATGTGATAGTTAAAACATAGAGAGGAAGAAATCTCCGAGGGAGTTTAAGATCACCTCACGGCTGGTTAGCCTTCTTAGTTAGCAGGAATCGAATATAGGTAGATTAAGTGTGGACATATGACAATTAAAACACCGAAAGGGAGAAAGCTCTGAGGGGTTAGTATTGCCTCACTACTGGTTAGCCTTCTTAATTAGTGGGAGCCGAAGATAGGTAGATTAAGTGTGAACATACTGCAATTAAAACACCGAGAGGGAGAAAGTTGTTTGGGGTTTTAGGATTACCTCACAACTGGTTAACATTCTTAGTTAGTGGGAACTGAAGATAGGTATCTTAAGTGTGAACATATGATAATTAAAACACTGAGAGAGAAAGATATGTGGGGTTTATGATTACCTGATGACTAGTTAACCTTCTTAGTTAGCACTAATCGAAGTTAGGTAGCTTAAGTGTGAACATATGAAAATTGAAACACCAAAAGGGAGAAATGTCTGGGGGGTTTAGGATTACCTCACAACTACTTAACCTTCTTAGTTAGCGGGATCCGAAGATAGGTAGCTTATGTATGAACATATGAAAATTTGAAACACCAAAAGGGAGAAATCTCTAAGGGATTTAGTATTACCTCACGGCTGGTTAAACTTCTTAGTTAGTGAGAACCGAATAGAGGTAGCTTAAATGTGAACATATGAAAATTAAAACATCGAGAGTAAGAAAGCTCTGAAGGGCTTAGGATTATTTCACGACTTGTTAACCTTCTTAGTTAACGATAATGGAAAATAGGTAGATTAAGTATGAACATGCGATAATTAAAACACTAAAAGGGGGAAAGATCTGGGGGGGTTAGGATTACAGCGTAACTATTTAACCTTTTTAGTTAGTGGCAACCAAAGATAGATAGCTTGAGTGTGAATGTATGGTAATTAAAACACCGATAATGAAATCTCTTTTACTTTCCATTGATTTATATATATTTGTGATGTATTATTTGCATCCAGGTAGGTATGCTTGGGTCAGGGGCTATGTTGCTCCGTTGGAGAGAGTTTGGGTGAAGGCGCCTCCATTCTAGGATGCCTTTGTATATGTCACGTGGTTCAGATTGCTACTGGATTATCTCTTGCAGTGCTTTTTAGGAGGAATTGGATGGTTTTCGTCGCGTTGGGGGAGCGTTGGTGGAATAACACCAACACCATCCACCTTCCCATAGGGGAGATGACTATAATCGATTTGGATTTTTTTCACTTTCACGTGACTTTCGTTTATGAGAGTTCCCCTGGTGGTGGATCCGATCGTAACCATGACAACTGAGGTTATATGTTTTTTAGGGGATACAAGTCGTTTCTGGTCGTAGAGAGTTTCTCGATGCTCGTGCTTTGATGGATATGCGAGAGCTTTGGGCGCCATAGGGGTTCGGGTGGGATCCGTTTATGGTGGTTATCATTTTTAATGTATTTTCCTCATATTTCAAGCTATGCATGTGGGAGGATGGGCCAAGCGAAGATGTACCAGTCCATGTCTCTTTTTTTTATATTTCCTACTAATAGTTTCATAGGATTTTGAAAAGTCCCGAAGGCCCCCAATTTTAAAATTCTTATACTTCAAAATCAATTATTTCCTTTTATAAATATGCGTAAGCGAATGATGGTTCAATAAAAACAAATTTTAATTTACTTTAAATTAAAATTAAACACAAGTGAAATATGATTAATACACACTCAATTTGAATTTCACTTAAACACAATTAATTCAACCCAAGTCCTAGAAAATTTGCCTAAGTTATATTTTGCAATTTAATCAAGTTAGGCCAAAACAATTTTAGCAATTAAATTAAATGACTTGAATTAAATTAACATAAACATTACCCAATATTAATTTGCAACAAATTAAACAAGTAGTGATTAAACTAAACCAATTTTATCTTTTTACCTAAGCATGCGTTCTAGGTGATTTTGCAAAATAAAAAATACACAATTAATCCACTACGCCGCGATGTACGAGGAATAACCCACAACGAAAAAAAATCTCGGACGGCCCTAGCCTCAAATTCACTAAGTACGGAATTTACAAATACAAGAAAGATGACTTACAACACTCGACTCGATCCTTCTCAAACCCCGACGCGTCTTCTTGTATCAACCTCTGCCTAGCGAATAACCACGGAGCTCCACCGCGGTCGCAGAATCCACCGATCGAACTTTATATGGTCACCGTCACCCGAACTAGGAGCCTTTCTCCAAGTGGGTAAATCAACGCAAACCTCTTCTTCTTTGTGGGATTTAGAAGCAAACCCAAACGTCTCTTTAAACGGTAGAGATGAAAAACTGGTGCCAAACTCCAAACAATGTATATATATATATATGGAAGCTTGGATAAGCAACAATTGGGTGTAAACAAAGTGTTTAAAGGATTTTTCTTGGAAAAATGAACACTTAAACTTGAACTTTTTCTTAGGAAGAATTTGCTCTCAAAACTCTCTCTTGGACATAGATGTGTATGAAAAAGTTAACTTTCCAAAGTTGGTTCCTGCACTTAGATATTCAGTCAAAAGTTAGTGGGGAAAGATAATGGGCAAGTGGGTGAAAACTGTCAAAAATTTCCATTTAACTGTTCCCGCCAAATCTCGTTCGAACGACCTTTTCGTTCGAACGAAATCTCGTTCGAACGAGACTTCTAACGAAGTTCCAGTGTGAACTCATTAAAAATCTCATTGGAAACTCGTTCGAACATCATGTTCGTTCGAACGACATTCCAGTGGCCTTTTGGGGAACTCGTTGGCAAACTCGTTCGAACGACATTTGGTTCGAACGAAAAACTCATTCGAACGACATATCGAACGAACTTCTAGAAAGTTGGAAATTTTCATTTTTATCCCACAAACTTTATAAACTTTATTTAAAGTTTTAATTAAATCTTTCTGAAAATAAACAACAGTTTTAATTAAACCTACACCCATTATAAACTGTGCCAAGCTCATATATATATGTAATGCATTCATACCTTGGGAGCATGGAACTACTGTTGATGACGTAGAAACGAGGCACTAAACTCGTCATTTTGATGAAGCTTTTATACACTTGGCCACTACGTCTTCAACAAACACGTCATAGGCTTGAAGGATGATCAATATACTCTATCCTATGACTCAAACATTTTTGTCCGGAATTGAGCCAAAACTACAAAGGACTCAATTGGAAATTTGTGTCCTTATAGATTTTTTGCACTTATGGGAGGTATGTGTTAGTTTTATTCTTTTTTTATTTATTTTAGTTAGATGTTGTCTTCTGATTTTACTTATGTTGCCTCTTGGTTCCTAGTTTTTTGTGTATGTTGCTTCGAATGCTGGGAGGCCATGGATCCTAGAGATGATGGACATGATTTTTCTTCTTTTGACCCTATATACGCGAGTGAATTCAAAAATGAGCGCGTATATGTCGTTTGAGGCAGCTAGAGCTTTTGAACGAGATGATCATTGAGTGGGTAAGTTATTGTGTATATTATCTTTTTCATTTTCTTTTCTTTATTTTGATATTTATTCATGCTCAATTTTTTTCCTTTTCCTTTCCCGATACCTTGGGAGTTGACCCACCATGTGTTAGAGGTGGGCGTCATGGCTTGGATGTTATCTGGTCGGAAGCTACTCCTGGAGGAGCCTTATAGAGTCTTATTCTATCTGGGGGAGGGAGGTACCCTCTAGTATATATGAGATGTACCTGTATGGGTGTCATTTCCTCCCAGTTATCGTATGAGGCTTGCTGAGTGGTTGATTGTCGTTGATAATTGGATTGAGGGTGATGACGATGCCCAGTCTGTTGTACCAAGAGGCTTTGTTAGCATGGTCTGGTATAGTCCGAATGACTGAGGAGCCTGGGGAGGCGGACAAAGAGCAGGTGGATCCATAGGGTGGATAAGAGGCGAAGGAGGGTTTGTCAAGGATTGATGTCGATATTTAGAGGGTTATTCCGAAGACGTCGACCAAAGGAGGTGGCGATCTGCTTGAGAGGGATGAGGTAAGGGTGATGAGGCTGGAACGAAAATTTATGGTTTAGAGAGGTTTTTTCATAATGTGACTATTGATTTTCTTAGGAATGTGAGGGGGCAGTGGGGGTCGAGGGAGATGGGACGGATTTGCATCTAGGGCTTGATGTGGAAGGTCCTTCGGAGCATGCTCTTGGAAGTTCTCATCCTGGGGATTTATTGGAGACTTATTCCTTCCCGAGATTTTTTGATTTATTGAGGATTCTCACCCCCTTCTTAGCATGGGTCAGGCGGATATAGAGATCTGGCATATGTAGATAGAGGCAGAAAAGTGAGTAGTGAAGGTGAAGTACGAGGGTGTAGTATGTGGTTGGGTCCAAGCAAATGAGGTTATCGCTCCTAGTATTTTCTCTCTAGAGGCTAGGATGATGGAGTTAGAGGCAGGAACTCTAGACAGGGTCAAGAGGGAGGTGCTTCCCGGGGATGCTCTTTTTAAGAGGGTGAACTTCCCCTCTTTACATGATGATGTAGAGACTTATCAGCATGGCATAACGACTAGATTTTATATCCCTTCATTTATTATTACTTTATATCGTTCTGTTATCAGGTTCCAGGTTTCTTTTCAAGAGGTGACACTTCCAACGTCCAACCTCGAGAGGGTACTAACCCTTTGGTCTTCACTATATCAAGAATTGGCCTACTCGATGTAGCTTTTTGGTCCTATGAAGTCTTTTAAGAAGTGAACCGAGGCTCGGGTGTCCCATTCTCACTCTCGTCCACGTGCAGCCACACGTCCTGAGGTGGTTTTATATTCTTGCATGATATCAGTGAACCATTAGTTAACCTTCCATATTCTCCCTCTTCTATAATCAACCTAGTTCCAGGCTATAGGAGGATATAGATGCATGATATGACCATGGTTATGATAATATTAAGAGGGTAAAGAAGTCTCGTCATGACTAGTAGGTGTTGGCTTGCTGGCTAGGTGGAAGGTCTATCTGTACTAATTCATACATTTAACTCCCTTTATTTTATTCTTTCATTGAACTCCCTTTATTTTATTCTTTCACTGACTCACATATATTATTCTTTATTTATTTTTCTAGAGAATTGGAATTTGAGATGTGACTTTTGGGGGTTCATATTTTTATGACATTATTTAGATTTCACTCATGCATATGCTTTTATACTTTGCATGGAAAAAGATCATTGCTGATGATGGTATGTTACAACGGGTTCAAATGTTAAATATGTATATGTACAAAGTGACCCTAAGATAGTTTTATTAAATTACTGGTGCCATTTATATTTTTAAACAAAAATAAAAGGGATACATATACACATGGAAAAAATGCCTCGTCCTTTTGAGACTTTTCTTTTGGAGAGAGGCAATTTTATCTATTTGATGGAGAGTCATCTATTGTATTGACATTTGAGCATAAAGGAAGGAGTTTATTAGAGCTGTAGACTAAAACTGTGATTTATGTAATAATTTTAGTTATGGATTTATTGTTAAAATAAAATCAAATTTTCCTATTTTAATGAGAATCGTGTATGTACATAATGTTTTCATTATTTTATATATTGTTAGTGTCTTTTATTCTTCTTAGCGTGTGTTCTGTTGTGTAGCGTACAAAGGATCTAATCACCAGTTCTTGTGGAATATATTTTTTATCGTTCATAGTCTTAGATGGAATTAGACACACCACCTATAGGGATGTAGCATAATATTTTAGTGGGTTTATCATGATTACAGGAAATATTATAGTTTCAACTTATTGTACTAGTACACTTTGTGTGTATTGAATGGGACCACTTTGAGGTCATTTCCTTTATACTTATAAAATAAGATAATGTAGACCTCATGATTATTAGGTTTACTTAAGGCTCTTAATTCAGATATTATTGGTGGACATATGAACTAGTTATTTATTGTTTTGACCTATTTAGTGGGATTCATTATTAGATCAATAACCTTGATAGATTGGATGATGGTGATTAATGTATGGTGAAAGTATTTTATGGATAGAATCCACGTCTTGACATAGAGACTGGTTATACCCCCTAAAGATGGTCATATGTTTTGTATTTGTCAAACCTTGTGGGTGGATTATGTTAATCATATGCTACAAATAAGTCAAACTGGACCCCCCAAGGAATTAAAGAAGTTCATCAGATAAATTATCAGTATTTATTTTATTAATGAGTATTTATAACCTTAAAGTGGGAAGAATTAAGTAATTAATAATAAGGAGCTCGAAATATAATTTTGAGTTAAGGAATGGAGTTACAATTCTAATGATGTAGTGGTATTAATTATAATTAATGGACTAGGATTTGAATCCGGGTTGGATTGGGATTTTTTAGGTCCATTATAAGCCACATCCTTATCTCTCCTTAGGATCCCTACTATATCCTATATATATGCACCTAAGTCTCATTTTTCCTCAAGCAAGCCGATAATCTTGAGACTTACAAATCCTAATTCGGATTTCTAAGAGAGAGAGAGGCAACGGAGAGAAAATTGAGAAAAGAAAGTGGCCACGAAGGGAGATCCCACACTCTGCACGTGACTATTCATATCATGAATATGGTAAAAAAATCATGAGGTGCATCGAACCTGCGTTCGAGATCAATCATCATCACATACTATTCGTGCCGAGACGAAATCAAACCAGAAAGATCTTGAAGGTAAACCCTAATTCCTCCTTATAGGGTTTTACGTATGTGAAAGATTTTTTTACAGTTCAATTTATACACGTAATCAAGAGATTATGGGGAATCCTCTCCAACAGAGATTCCCTTTCTTTATTTGTCAACTGGCATGATCCTTTCGGTGTTGCTTTGGAATTAGAGTATCTTCCTTTAGACAATATAAGGTGTCGTTTGGGGGAACCCGTCATGAGTCTGTCTATCAATGATTTTGTCCAAAGATCGAGGTGTTTTATTACTTAGTGTTCTTTTATTTGGAAGAAGGGTATGTGGGTAGTGTTTTTACCTCTAAGATTCTTTGGATGCTTTCTTTTGTAGTATAATCCGTTATGTGTTATTTTTTAAATACAGATAACTTTGTAGAGTCTCAAAATGTTTAGGTATCATTTTATTACTTGACGTTTAGCTTATTTAGACTGGGCCGACTCTTTTTTAGTAAGGTCACAATGACCATATTAAGGGTTTCTCAAAAAAAGGGTTTTTGATGTTTATTTAGACCGGACCCAAAGTGATATCTCGGGTTACATATGTATCTCCTATTCAAAGACAACATCGTGTCTGTACTTGCATGTTTGTGATAATAATACAACGGATAATAGGGTCTATGTAGTTATTTTGAAAATGAAAAGTTGGGGTTCAAAGTTTTTAGCTGAGTTCAAATGAGTGTTTGGTGGATCAAGTGGTTGTTTTGTTATAAGTTTGGGAGTGTGTTTAGGTTTGCATGGTTTTCCCTTTCTGTTATGACTAATTATTTTTGTACTAAATTAGTTTCTTCCTTTTTACCATAGGCAGTTTCAAGGAAATAATTTCTTCAATCGGTTGAGATTGAAAGGTTGGGAAAATGTGACTCCATCAAGATCAGACGAGTTAGTCACCCCGCCGGAGTTTATTTTAGTAACGAGGTAGGATCCTCCTCAGTTGGGTGAAGACTTTCCTCTGGGAGTCTAGGAAGGCTTGAAGTTTTCCTTTAGGACTAGTTCCCCCTCTTTTATGTTTACACTGCAGGTAGCCCTGAATGCGATGAGCATCTTTTAGTCTCATCTTGTCTCATCGAGGAGAGCTAGTTCGACGTAGAGGGCTTGAACCCAGACGATTTAGGTCACTTATCTTTCAAGCATGACCCTTAATGAAGGTATCTATGGGTAGGACTTCCACCATGCCATAAATTAATAAATAGGGGGAGACCCTATTGAGTTTGGCTTTGTAGTGCCGTAACACCAAAATATGTATGTGAGTTTGTTTGAGCAGTCGTCGTAGGTCTCGATGATCTGGATGATTATGTTCTTGACATATTGTAAGCGGCTTCGACTGCTCTATTATTTTAAGGGTTGTATGAGGAAGACTTATGTCGAGTAATCTCGTACTCGTATAGTAGGTTTGAGGACTATTTTTTAAAGTGAGAATTGTTTTTTTATACTAATTCGTAGTGCACGCCGAAGAGGCATATGATATTTTGACGTATGAATTTGGCCACCTCATTGGCATTTATAATTGATCAATATTCCTCTTTGACTCATTTGCTGAAGTAATTAATAGCGATTAGGATGAACTCGTGCCCGTTCGAGGCTTTAGGGGTAATTTTCCCTTTAATGGCTATCCCCGAGGTAGAAAAAGGCCATGGCGAGGTCATGAAATAGAGATCTAGATTGGTTAAATGTTGTCATGGGGCATAAAGTTGGCATTTGATGCACCTTCGAATGTAATTCTTGCAATCGTTTTGCATTGTAGTCCGATAATATAATAGTCGAATTATTTTCATGGAAAGGGTGTGTCCACTAATGTATGGACCATATTTTTCAGTATGGATTTTGTCTATGATATCAAGCGTCTCATCTTTTGTGATGCACCTTGAGTATACTATGTCGAACCCTTTTTTATATAGTTGGCCGCCAGATATGATGAATCGGGCTGCCAATCTCCTTAGGGTGAATCGATCATTAAGAGAAGAGTCCGGTGGGTAGTGATTCTTATTTAGCAAGTTACTGATGTCGTAGTACCATATCGTGGATCCCACTATCGCTTCCTCGATGGCGTCGATCTTACGTAATAGGATGGGGTGCTCCATTTAGTCACAGTAAACATGATTTTTGTGGTTCCTTCCGGCATATCTATCATAAAGGCTATGGTGGCAAGTGTGTATGTAAAGTTATTTTTGTCCCTGAGGAGAAATTCAAATTCGAGATGTTCGAATCAAGAAGCTATCTCTTCTAAGTAGGCATGATAAGGTTGTATATTATTATCCCGATTTCTCAGTTTGCCTAATATCTGGATGATGACTAGGATTGAGTCTCCATAGGCTTTCAGTTTGGTTACTCCTATTTTTAAGGCGATTTTGAGACCCCTGATGCAAGACTCATACTCGTCCATGTTTTCGATTCAACCGTAGCTGAGTTTAACAGTTGTGGGGAGTTAATGCGAGTCATGAGATATTAAGAGCATTTCAATTCTGAATCCTCTTTTGTTGGATGCCCCATCAAAATTGAGTTCCTAAATTTCTCTATTGTCCAAGATGAAAAGGTTTTCATCTGGTAATTCTGCCTTATTTGCTTCTTCCTCAGTTGATAAAGGTTTCCCTACTAGAAGATCTAAGATGCCTCTCCTTTTTATGGACTTATGCATGACGTATGTGATTTCGAAATCAGATAACATTGGTATCCATTTGGCCATTCAACTAGAGAAAGAGGGTTTCTCAAATAGGTATTTAGGGGATCCATCTCGGAGATGAGTCATATGTTGAAGGACATCATGTAATGGCAGACTTTACAAGTGATCCATACATGACATACACAAGCCTTCCCCAAAGAAGTGTTTTTGAGCTCATAGGATAATAGATTTTTTCTGACATAATAGATGGCACATTCCTTTCATGAACTTTCTACGTATTGGGTCAATATGGCTCTATCACTCGTATAGATTATGGCTATGTATAGTAAGAGAGATTATCTCGGATGGGGAGGTATTAATACCGGTGGGTGAGTGAGGTACTCTTATATTTTCTCAAATGATTACTATTATTGAGAGTTCCACTCTTTGGGTGAGTCTTTCATGAGTATTTGGAAAATGGGTTTGCAAATGGTGGTATGATGGTTGGTGAATCGGATTATGAATTATATTTGGCCCAAGAACCCTCTGAGCTATTTCTCCATTTTAGGGGTGGTATCTCCCGTATGGCTTCAACTTTGGTTGAGTCTACCTCGATTCCCCATTTTCTGACAATGAATCCAAGTAATTTTCCTTTAGTTACTCCGAAGACACATTTCTGAGGACTTAGCCTCATTTTAAAGAGGATTAACATTTGAAACAATTTACGAATTATCAGAATATGTCCTTCGTGGTCATTAGATTTGATGATCATTTTGTCTACGTAGACCTCTACTTCCTTGCGTATGAGATCATGTAGAAGGGTTGTGTATACGTTTGGTAAGGTGCACTGGCATTCTTGAGTTCGAAGGGTATAACTGTATAATAGTACGTTCCCCACGGGGTGATTAATTCATTTTTTCCCGATGATCGAGATGCCTTCTTATCTGGTTATAGCCTATGAATCTATCTACAAAGGACTTGAGCACGTTGATGGGCATGCTATCTACTAATAAATCGATATGTGGTAGGGGAAAATAATCCTTGGGATAGGCCCGATTGCGATCTATATAACTTAATAACTGGACCTCTATCAAATTCATCATAAGCTCGTTGCAGTTGACCTTGTGGATTTTCCCATATTCAACGTATAGCCCCTCTTCGTAGAGGATCTCCATCCCGAGTTTTAAGGATTTCTTTGCTTTATCCCATTATGACCCGTGATAGTGTAAGTCCTCCCCTTGGAGACGTAAGTGGTCGTTCCAACCATGATTGCAGTCCTTAGGACTAAGGTTTCGAGTTTTGTTGCTAGGGATGTAGCCTAGATCGACTTTCCCTCTGTGCTCCATGGCAGTGATAGATTCTAGGGTCCTTGTTGACTCTTTTCGAGTTTGAATCCTGGGAGATACCTCATTTTATGGACGATTTGAGCAACTATGTTTTGAATAACCCACTCCTCCTCGATTATGTGAGTGAGTGGAATGACTCGGAATCTATGAGACAGATGTCGCTACTATCATGGTGGGTTTCCTGGGGAGGAATGGTACTAGTGTTGGAAGTTATGGCCCAACCGTCAACCCCCTGGATTATGATGAACTCCGTACCTAATAGGAACCTGAATTTTATGTGCAATGATGAGGGTAAATCCCCATGGAGGTATTCAGGCTCTTCCTAGTAAAATGATAAAGCTGGAGGGGATGTTATGTACTTGGAACTATAAGTCGCATTGGATAGGCCCCACTATGATCATGAGGGTAAAGGCTCTTAGAACTTATCACCGAGTGTTATCATAGGACTCGATGGCATCATAGAAGATGGCATGAACTCTAAGGCGGTGTATCCTATACCAGTAGTGGTACGGAGGGGAACACATTAATAGTGGACCCGTTGTCTTTCAGTACCAATGGAACTATCTCCTTGGGGGACTCGTGGTGATACGTAGTGTGGACCGATGATTACAACCTTGCATAGGGAGGTCCTCATCAGAAAAGTTGGTATGTTTATGCATGGTAATGGACTTGTTAGTGGTGGACATCTCGATCAGAATCACGTCCTAAGGAATAGAATCTTAAGACAATAGATGGACGAGCATTGTCGAAGTTCTCGAGATGTACCTATAAACTCCCAAATGGTGATATTAGCTGATGTCCGACAAATTTGTTCCTAGATTTTGAAATTTTCTCGAAGAGGAGGAGGAATGATAGATCCTTCTACGGGACCTTCCTCTTTCATAGCAGGGTTTAGAGTTATGGATTGTTGTCTTGATCGAGTGAGAAATTTAACCACTTTATCCGGGGAGAGTATGGGTTCTTCTCAGGCTTATTATTTGGACTTTTCTAAACATAAAATAAGCTCAATTAAATATGTGGTTAAATTTCTCACTCGATCAAGACAACAATCCATAACTCTAAACCCTGCTATGAAAGAGGAAGGTCCCGTAGAAAAATAAGCTCAATTAAATATGTGGGGATTGAGGTAGGATGTGTTGGTTTTGGAACCATCATTTTGGTCCAATAAAGGATTGGGGTTGGTTTTGGCTTTCAGGATGAAGTAGCTAGGGTATAGGGAGGGTGGTCTAAACAAAATCTAATTTTTAATTTTTTTCAAATTAAATATTAAACTTAAACAGAATAAACCCAAAGAAAAACTTTGCACCAATTTTAAATCGATTATTGTGATAAACAATTTACCAAATTTTATCTTGTCATAAAACATACATTTATGTGTGAAGAAGAATAAAATAAAGAAAGAAACACACTACAATACACTGATGTACGAGGGAAAACACAATGGAAAAAACCTCGGACGGCCTAATCACACAAATTTCACTATGTACAGAATTACAAAGGACATGACAGATGACTTATATAACCGACTCGACGCCCTCGCAAGCCTTGACGCTCTTCATTCCTCTACCTTCACCACATTGACAAGATGGAGTCTACCCGCAAAGATGCCACAATGCATGAGTCCTCACATGCCTAGGTATCCAATCTTAAGGCTCAACAACCGTCAACGGATATGGAACATGGAGTTCACCATTTCTTCATCGCAACACCACACAACGGATTCCACCTTGTGTAAACAGCAAACTGGACACAAAATCCTCCGACGAAACAATTTTCAACAAGATGAAGATAATAAACTTCTTAATGCCCAAAATTAAGATCTCAAAGTATATATGACAATGAAACTTCGATCTTATATAGTTTGGGTGAAACTAGGGTTTGGGAACTTTTGGATATGTATAGGAAAATGATTTTTGCCAAAAGTCTCTCTAAAAACTGATGTCAGGACCCTTTTATATATAAAACAAATTGTTAAGGTGGCATATTTTTTGATAAATCACGTTTGAACAAAAATAAGGGTTTGTTCGAATGAAAACACAATCCCGACTGAACCAAATAAAAACTCGTTCGAACGAACAGCTTATTTCGTTTAACCCAGCTTCAAACCAAGAAGTAGGGAATGTGTGTGTGGAGGCATATACGAAGTAAATCCATAATCAAAGTTGAAAAAATACATGCAGGCATAGTTAAGAATAATCTAAGCACTGAAAATCATGAGCAAATGTCCTAGCCACATGAAAAGACGAAATGAAGTGGATTCAAACACACTAATGTAAAGTGGAGATATTAAAGGATGACGCAGAGATTAAGGAAGAGATCGAGGGTGATATGGAGGAAGATTATGAGGATGCAAGAATGGATGGTTATTATAAGGTCAGTGAGACTAATAGGGTAGCTTGTGAGGGGTCAGAGTTAGTGACGAGGATGGAGCGGGTATCCGCAGAGATTATTATAGGGTTAGGTAGTATCTCCACCTGAGGTCCTTATTAGAGATATATGGGAGCTCAGTTGGGTGTGGGGTCAGTTTCCAGGAGGTGATGTCATTCTAGTCTTCTTATTACCAAATGCCGGTGGAGACTGTGAGCCTCTTTGGTACAATGGATGTAGTGCTGGAGTGATCCTGGTCCCAGATGTCTTGATCTTGTACCCATATAACCATAGGTCCGTAGGGTTCCTTTGATTCCGGTGCAGTGTCGGTGAACTTCCTTATTGGAGGTACTATGCCTCCGCCCAAGACTCAACCCATTCCTAGGCCACATGATGAGATGAGTACCAATGGTGATAGTGGTGGGGAGGATAAAGAGAGAGCTAAGAAGTCCCATACATATGATAGGGAGTAGTTGGGATGATTTATTTTGGCTAGGCAATGGGCCAGTCCTCGCCACATTTATTCATTCTTTACTTTGGACTATGTAAATTGTTGATCTAGACATTTGACATTCTGAATTTTTAGGAGATGGATAATATTTGTTCTATTTTCCTATTTTTCTAATTCATTTTATCTTCCTTATGCAAATGCTTTATGAATTTCAATAAAAAAGGTTTTTAAAAAAGAGAGAGATTATAAGAAATTGTAATGATGGTGAAAAGAAAAAAGGTGAGTTTGTACAATTGAATTTACACAATAAATAACATGTTTAAGGACATGTGTAAATGGAATGAACCTAAAGCACTTATTAAAAGAATTAAGAGGTGAAACACTTGACAGTTATGCTTATTTTTAAGGGTGTCCCCTCATTTTGTGATTTTTCCTTTTAGAGAGGTGGACGCGTTTTCTACGTGCTTGATGTTTCTTGATTGTGAAATATAGAGGAGGGAGGTCGTTCTATCTATGGATGATGTCCTTCTGGGGGTGAGGATGAAACTTTTGTGTTTAATTGTTATTTTTCAACTTAGTTACGACTCTTGGACTAAAGTTAGAGCGTTTATTTGCAGGAAGCTCCTAGTGAGTCTATCGATTGGTGATTATTACCCCGCAAAGGAGGGTGTTTTAAGGAAGAGTGAGTGTTTATGTATTTTCAATTTTTTTTTAAATAAACATGACTATGTGGAGTCAAAAATTCTTTATGGAGCCTTTTATTACTTTACTTTCAGTCTATTTAATTCGTGTTGTGTCTTTATGAGGGAAGACACCATAATTGTCTAATTAGGGTTCATGTAGGCGGAATGTTTTGCATTTATTTAGATCAGGCCTGAAGTGATATATCAAGTTGCTTACGTATCTCTATTTCAAAGACAACGATGTGTCCATTTGGTAAAAAAAATTAAAGACACTTATATTAGAGAATTAGTTCTACATAATTGTGATTAAATTAAACGTCATGGCACGAAATTTTTAGATAGTTTCAAATAAATGTTTGGTGGATCAAATCAGAGGTTTATCGGTAGGATAGGAAAGTGTTTGGGGTTATGTGTTTCCCCCTTTTATGGACACAAATTAGGGGAATGATTTCTTCAACCAGTCTAAAATTAAAGGTTGGGAGAATGTTACTCCATCAAGGTCATCTAATGTTACTGCCTCGTTGGTGTTTATTTTGGTGACTAGGTAAGGTCCTACCCAACTGGGTGAAAATTTTTCTCCAAGTTTCTAGGTTGGTTTGAGATTTTATTTAAGGATAAGGTTTCCTTCCTATGTGTTTCTTCCTCTGAACTTTCTATTAAATGTCTAGGCGATCCATTATCGGTATCTTATAAACATCCTCTTGTCGAGTATGGTTAATTCGTCCTATTAGGCTTGTACCAAGTTGATTTCTTCTACAAGGATTTTGGTCATGACCCTCAGTTAAGGTATCTCGAGTTTAATGAGTAGGACTATTTCCATGCCATATACTAAGGAAAAAGGTTAGCCCCTATTGAGTTCCTTTATGTAGTACGGTATCCCCAGATGGATTATCGAGTTTGTCCGACCACTCACTGTAAGTCTCTGTAATCTTATTGATGATGTTCTTAATGTTTTTATTGGTGGCCTCGATTGTTCCAATGGTCATAGGTTTATATGGTGAGTAAAATGCCAAGTAATTCCATACTTATGCAGACTTCCTTTTCAAAGTGGGAATTGTTGTCAAAGACCAATTCGCATGGTATACCAAAGCTAAAGATGATGCTTCGACATATGAATTTTTCCATCTTCTTGGTACTAATGACTGAATAAGATTAATATTAAACCCATTTGGTGAAATAGTCGATGGCTATTAGGATGAACTCGTGTTCAGTGGTAGCCCTAGGAGTTACCTTGCCTATGATATCTCTCCCCTAGGTGGAGAAGGGACATATTGAGGTCATGCAATAGAAATTTTTGGTAGGAAAATGTTCTTATGGGAGTACTATTGGAATTTGAGGAAACTCATGACATAGTTTATGCAATCATTTTGCATTATCGTCTACCAATAATCCTGTCAGAGTATTTTTCTAGGGAGGATATATCCGCTCATATATGGGTCACACTCGCTGCCCTGGATTTTATTAATGATTTCAGTCACCTCATTAACTGTCACACATCTTAGGTGAATCCCGTTGATGATATAACATTTAAATCCCTAAGTATTTCAAGGGTTTTAGCCTCTTGGTCTACCACATAAAGAGGATGATTTCCCAAGGCCGACCAGATATATCCAATAAATGGTTCCCAGTCCTCATTGACCATGGCTACCCTAATGAAGGACCCCCGAGAAGAGAAAAAACATATACCAACAGTCTTGGGGCTACCAGATACTCACTCATGCATTTGGATATTAAAGTCCAATCTTAGAGACCTCAAAATAAACAACGGCAAGCCTTAGAAAAGTCTAACGTACCTCTGCCTAACAAAGGATGACCTATGCCTATTTATAATATTCCTTTTAAAGGATAAAATCCCTCTTATGACAAGGAAACAATATAAGACTATCCCAAAGTCACCATAACCACCTCAGGACACCTCAGACGTCCGACAAAGCTCTCACGACTTCTCTGGCGGAAAGGTAAAAGGTACAAACATTGTTCTTCTACCGCTACAACTTTCTACCACTAGCATTGAATGATCTAATTTGCAGTTGAAGCTCATATAAACTACCTTACACCACCGTTAATCTTTTCACCAACACTCCATCATGTTACTGTAGCCGTTAGACCTCGAGAAAGCTTTACCCATTCCAGTACAATCCACTCACACTCTCTCTAAGGGAGTACCTATATATTGAAAACTTGTGAATGGTTTAAGACCATATAGAAATCATCTTACAACTACCATAGCAATTAGTCAACCTTTATATCCTAGTTAATTAACCATTTAATAGTAGTTAACCCAACACTATCTATACATTTAAGAAGGATTGGATTTGTTTTACCCTCTCACACTCATACATTATGTTGAGTTATAAACTAGGTTAAGAAACCCCTTGATGAGTCCATTAGTTAATCCCAATTAGCTATTTGGCTAGTGACAAAAACCTCATAAACCTCATATTCCTTTGTCCAAAGCCCAAGGGGTCTTTAAATTGTAACACTCTCATTTTCAACCTAGTATATAAAATGACAGTATTCATGGGGACATAGGATCCTCAACAAAGGTTTTGACCCACTATATATTCTTAGATCTCGGTTTGAGACACCTATGTACTACCTAGTCTAAGTTATGATGAGTGGCATTTATTAAAGTTGAGGTCTATAAGAATATTTTAAGCTCCACCGACATGAAGAAGGATGTGGCCGAGTTTATATCGAGATGCACTACTTTTCAAATGGTGAAGGTGGACCATTAGAAGCGTTTTGGTACTCTTGAGCCTCTACCCATTCTCGAGTGGAAGTGAGATAGCATCTTGATGGATTTCATTATGGGGTGTAACCCCGGCCTGGATTTATAGGTTACCCGTGTTCAACTCGGTCCGACCCGAGCATTAGGTGTGAAGTGTAATGAAATAACCTATATAATGTTGCTAGTCCAGTTTTATTTATTAACATTTTGCTTCTTTAGTATGAAATTCCAATTTAAATCAACTTATTTGAGGGACATGTGGTAAGCCTTCCCGAAATCAAAGAAAACAGAGCTACTTACATAAAATAAAAATGTTACATGTACAACGCTCTCAAAATACGAAACCGCACCCAACTTGTCGTAACAAAGACGAGGGAATGAGCCGAATGCCCAGTGGGAAAATACAATAATGCAATATAGAATCGAATGATAGAAAACAGACTCTAACACGTCTTATCTACATGCACATGCAACTACCTTATGCACACACACACACACACACACACACACACACACACACACACATATATATATATATATATATATATATATATATATATATATATATATATATATATATATATATATATAATTTATGCATAAAAACTGTTTTATTCCAAAAACATCACTTGTACCGATTAATTCACCTTAATCTTGTAAATCACCCCTTTTCACTTAACTTGAGAATTATTTCCCGATTTAACACACCCAGTTACACACTTTAAACAATACCCCTTGTTGAAGGAAAAACATTTCTTCACCGAATTTACCCTTTTACTCATACTCAATTTACCTTAGTATTTTCCTTAAAAATTACCTTTCAACACGTGCATGCACACACCATGTTAAAAAATACTTATTTTTCCTTAAAACCTTTCATAAACACACTCTTGTGTTAATTATGATTTAAACCCCATTAATTTGTTTAATTACCCATTTAATCACTTCACATTGTCATTCCTTATATTTCATGAACATTAACGAATTTCTCACATTACTTGACCATATTATCTTTTAATCAAAACATTTATCAATTTCATTCAATTTAGGTCATCATTTTCTTATATTCGCCACACAACCAATTTCTTGACATGTTCCACTTTTCTTCTTATCTTTTCTCAAAATCTTCAAAAATATTTGCATACTTTAACGGGCTCCACACCGCCGACTATGCTACCATATGCTCTGGGCAGTGATTTTGGATCTTTCACCCCAGGGCTCCGGGCCATTCTTAATTATTCTTAGTGTCATCCAATTCCATATTAATGTGTTTTAACATTTATCAAATCTTCACTTTATTCCACTTTTATCGGTTGGAGCCAAAATCTGGGCATTTCACACCAACTTGTGTTGTACTTTGAAAATCACCATTTCTTGTCCTTTTTACACTTGCATTGATTTATTCGAAAATCAAGTTCATTTAGGACACTTTGTGTAACACCCCTTTTTCCAACATTTTTCTTTCATAAAGATGTTCCACTTTACGTAAAATTATCGTTTTACCCATTTATTTCCAAGCTTGCATTTTCCTCTGTTTTCACGAGTGTTATTTTCTCCAAAAACATTATTAAGTTATATATACCAACTTCTCCAATATTTTTAAATCATTGACACTTATTTTAACACAGTGGAGTGACATGCTTTACAAGTTAAAAATCTTTTCATTTCATTACTTTCTTTCTCTAGGATTAACCCATATACTCTCAAGGCCATACTCTTATCACATTTTTAACACTTTTTCACACACTTTAAGAGCTGAAATCTCTATTTTATTTATTCCAAGTTAAAACTCATTAAAATATCCATTAAACTTGTTTATATGCCTATCATCAAAATACTACAAGTTTATACACATAGCAGGAGGGATTTTAAGTCCAAAAATCCAAGAAAATAAGTTTAACACGTGACTTATTCAAGAAATTTCATAACATTTATAACAACATGCTTTTCAAGACTAAAGACATTTTTTGTATCTTCCAAAACTTGAATAAATACCTATCTTTGTAACAATCCCAATTTGCAAGAAACCATTAAAACATTTGTTCCTAAAATATCTTTCACAAAATAATTATTATTTCAACATGTTTATGTAAGTTTTCTTGAACTGTGTCATTTTACACAACATTCTTGAAATCCTTTAGAAACCATTTTATACCACCCACAAGAATTAATTTCTTAAATTATTCATGCATTATACTCTTAAACCTACCCACAAAACCAAATACTAAGGAAATATAACCTTAAACTTAAGATTAGAGTTTTTCCCACCTCAAATAAGCTTCAATAATGGTAGGATGAATGTAGAAGAAAATGACAACCTCCCACCTCCTAAGGTTGCCTTAAGTAGGTTGCCTAAATCCACCAAACTTGTTTTCATGGAAGCTCTAAGTAAGACCCCCTTTAAACTCCACTACTTTTACTTCTTCTTCTTAAAAGACCCCCAACAACCTCTCCAAAATCTCCATCTTGCTTAATAAAATGGTGTATGTGGGTTTTATAGGCTAAAATGTGGGGAAACATGAGGTAAATATAGTGGTTAAATGGTGGTGGGATGGTGGTGCTAAGGTGGTAGGAGGTGGTGGGTGGTGGAGAAGATCTCAAAGCTAGAGAGAGGGGAAAATCTAATAAAAGTGAGCCTCAAATGGCTCTAACATTCTTCAACTACCCCAAAACCATTTTGGCCAAAATCCTAAATAACCCCAAAACCTATTCATGAATGGATCTGCTACTGCAGGAGCACAACACGTGTCTTCATTCAAGGGTCCAAATTTTGATAACATTTTTTAAACTACAGAAATCGATATTTGAACGTCTCGTTAGAATGAGAATAGGTCTCGTTCGAATGAGAACTCCTATTTCATTTGAACCAAGTTGCAACTCTTTAAAACGAGAAATACATCTCATTCGATCTTCTTTTAACGAGGTTCTAACAAGGGTGGTCGTTCCTATGCAGTGGGGTCTCTTTTGATGGTCGTTAGAAGACCGTTCGGACGAGACTCCAATCTCGTTCGAACAACTTAAGATGTCGTTCGAACAACACTGAATTTTTCCTCATATTATGTTTAAGCCACTTCTTCTTCCAATTAGTTGTATCAGGGCCACTGCATTACCCAAACTCGACCCATAATTCATCTTAGAGGATCTAGATCCCAATGGGTTCATACAAGGTCACCGAATCACTCGAGAAATTTCATCCCCGAAATTATCGATCCCCCAATTCCTCAAATTTTTGGGGTTTATTAACTCATATTCTAAGTCATAGAAATTCTTCAAAGTTAAATCATTAAAATCCTCACTTGTTAAGATGTCACCATACGCTCTTCACATAGGGTTGTCACCAAAGAGCTTGACATGCGACATGCTCTAATGCTCACCGTCAGGTTAGACATCAAAGTCACATAACCATCCTCGAGTGTCCACTTACTCGATGATCATGCTCAATTAAGTCTTAAGAATACCCTGTTAATACCCAAAGCATATCGGTGCCCCAATCGGGTAACTCCCTATAATGATCAACACTCACCCAAGAGAAAAATTACACACAACTATCACCCAGTCCATTATCATAAATTGTTGCATCTCTTAGGACCACATATCCTGAGCATCCCCAAATTCTCGGGTCCTCCTGACCATACAGATTCACTTAAACTAAATACTAACCCCGCATGGCTAGTTACATAATCCGACGAGCAACACACCAATAAAGTCATAGTTATGGGATCGACTAACATCTTTTAAAGATTCCTCTGTGAACCCAGGATCACTCTACGTGTCCAACTGTGGAGTATTTTCTTGAGTATCGTACCAATCTACCCATTGAGGGAAAACAACATTATATGCCAAGTTTTCTCTAGTTCTAACACCTTACTATATCCTTGAATCGTAATTCTGCTCTTTAAAACTAGAGCCTCCAATCACCATACCGGCCAATTCACAAGGTCGTTAATCCTAAGGAAAGCCAATACTACGAGTAAGCCGTGTTACAGAGCATGCAGCCACACGAACACGAAACTTGTATAAACAAAGGGATATTTCAAACAAGAGCGGCCCAATTTTCGAGCTGCGATGACCATAACTGATCCATCCGAACTCATATTGAGCCAAGTCGTACTATGATCAAACCATCAATATGGACAATATCAAACCACCGAAATAAAAATGATACCATCCTCAACCAATGGAACAGAAGGGACACAACCCTCGATTATCGAAACTAAAAGAACACAATGAATCATAATGAACAAACAATCATTTCGAGGGAATCCCTTTAGCATACAATCACTTTGGTTTATGAAAGGCAAACATTCACCATACGCTCGGAGTCCATGACTCTTCCAAAGTATTCTCATCAGATCCTATCATATCCATATATCCTGGCTTGAATTACCGACTATGACGAATCGAACCTTGTACCACTCATTTACTCAAGACGAAAGTAGCTAACGAATCTATTACCCCTTGAAAAGTCAAACATTGAACTTCCCTCCTTAAGCATAAGGTTTCCTCCTTTCACCCTTGACAAATGCGTCATACTCCGATCGACGAATGTCAACGCCTTTGTCGATACCAACCTTATCCATCTCTCTAGTCAATGTGACGTCATGATTATCCTAACTCACTCGGGTAACTGTCTACATTATCATATCACAATCATAACCTAACGTCTCCTTAGGTAGTACATAACTATGCAAAATATTCACCTTATTATAACCTCTAATGACACAAGGTCGTTACTACGACTATCTCCAAATTCCACCCAAACTGAATTTATTTGACGACGACATCGATTGGCATTAACACTATAAGGATATCAAGTACTATATAGGTTTATGGTTCCTAATCCGTACCAATCTGCAAGATTTTCCAAGAACTAATCGTTTCCCTCTTCAAGGTCCATTCCAACTTAATCTGTCGGCACATGTCGATGTCTTAATCATGCTTCAATATCCTATCTGGGGCATTATACCCAAGCCCTTATCATGATATAATCAATCTAAATCCTAAATTCATCTCTTAGTACCCATCAGAATTAAGCACTACACTTCTTACACTAGTCATTTTATGATAAATAGACATCATGCCCAACCAAGGAACTAACCTTCAATTACCATTGGAAGGTCACTTCACCTACTTATATCAAATTAGATAACCTCTCCAAGGACTACACGATTTGACTCCTTAGAATTTGATCAATAACCTAAAATCGTTACATGAATACAATCATCACTAGAACACTATCATTTCATAATACCGAACTTAACTGGTCTCCTAAGGACACCAAGCATACCCCATGTAAAAGTCCTCAATACCTGACAAGATTTCATCACCTATAACTCTCCCATCATTGGTACGCTCTACAAATCTCTTAATATCCACAACGTAGCTATCAACACTCACAAAGAAACTAGTTTACAAGCCTCTACACACAACACACTTTAACCACCGAACACCTCAAAGCGTTACACTGTGTCATCGATCTCTATTCCCAATGAATCCCCATACAATCAGTCCCACAGACACTCCAATACCTCCTTAACTCATACTTACACCTGAACCGCCTCGCATTCTGTCATTAATTAGGCCATGAGAACAGATACGATATTTAAATTAAAATCTTATTTCCCCTTTTTAACCCTGGTACAAGTCTAACCTATAAATCTCTCCTCAAGATCCCATAAAGGTCCGAAAACTTCCTTTCAGACAGATGATGCCATAAACTACATATCAAATCACTGTTTGACGCTATTAAGGATTTTGGAAGGATATATGACATCGTGTACAACCTATAAGTCTCTAAGTCCTCACCACTGATTCCACTAGGGATCCTATTCCTCAAATGTTGCATCATACTCTTTATAACCACACTATGGAAGATTATGTATGGTTCACTCCTACGTAACTTTAACTCATCATTGTTACACATGTAAAAAACTCACCACCAATGGCTTGTAACTCTCATCATAGCTCGGGAGATACATATTTCAATCGAAAATTACCAAGGCACTTACTTAAAATGATAGTATCCTATCGACCCAGGCCGAGAACACATCCTCAAGTAATAATCGACATGGTTCTACAGGCCCACCGACGTATAAAATTCTTACGATATGATATTACCCTAAGGGTTAAGTCTGGCTAATCACATCATTATTAATAATTACTCGTAAGTACCTAACCAAGGAACTTCATGCATCCTTATTAAAAACCAATACCATTCAGACATGGCACCCTAGTCACCTAATCTCCATAGTTGATGTTAAACAACTCTTGTCTCCAATTTGATGGATGTTAATAGACCTCTCACATAGTCAAGGGTTAGCACAAAAGCACCTCACACTAAAAACCGCGGTGTCGCTACTATTGGCTCGCATAAACACTCGTAAATCAGTAACATGTCTAAATCAGAAGCGAGGAACTACTTATGGAAACTAAATCGGCCACAGGGAAATGAATTTCCCATCGTGCTAATCTCCTTAACTCCACCATCAATAACACAAATCAAAATTCTCACCAATCCAGTGTGATCGGCCCCAAACCAACAATGACGTCAAAGATCCAATGCCAAACTCACAACGCCACTCCCAAAAGGAACCTTGAACCTAGAGACCTAATACCATTTGTAATGCTCGGCTCGGATACATTAGTTAGCGGTGGTCAACCCGGTGTGACTCAAGCATTAGGTGTGAAGTGTAATGAAACAACCTATATAATGTTGCTAATCCAGTTTTATTTAATCAACATTTCGCTTGTTCAGCAAGCAATTCCAATTTAAATCAAACTACATGAGGGACCTATCCCCGTAATCGAAGCAAACATATCTACTAACGTAAAATAAAAAGGATACTTATCTGTATAACGCTCTCAAAATACGAAATCGCACACAACCTGCCATAACAAAGATGAGGGAATGAGCCGAATGCCCGGTGAAAAAATACAATAATGAAATATATAATTAAACGATATGAAAGAGAATCTAACACGTCATATCTACTGTAACACCCCGTATTTTTGTGCATCTAATATTTAATTAATTCGAGAATTTTAAATTACTCGGGGTTGTAATTTTAATTGAATTAATTATGGCAATATATATATATATATATATTTAAATATTAATCGGGGAGTGAATGGTTAATGTTTAGGGAAATTTATTTACTAAGTGAATAGTAATAATTTAATTACGTCATTTCGGGTATTAATGATGAGGCATGCACTTATCCCAGCCGGGAGTCGGTATAGACTAAATTGGGTGTGAGATAAGGATTTTTATAAATTAATTCGGATGCCAATTCTGAGTGTGTGGTTGAGTCCGGATGGATCGAAATAGTCAGAAAAGAGTACCCGGGGGTAGTAATTGGGTCTCGAGGTATTTTTGGGCATAGCCGGGCCCACACGGGGTGAGTTGGGCCACTTTAATTAAGCCCATTAGAATAAAAACGGGATTAAGGGTTTTTAACCTAGTTGGGAGATTAAGGAATGGCAGCCAACATAACTCTAAACCTAGGGTTTGAGAGGGGATTTGGGGAAAATCTAATCAAGAGCAAATTGGAGGTTATTGGAGCCAAATTAATGGACATCAACAACGGATCAGACACTATGAACAATCCAGGCAAATGGTTAACTGTTTTTACTCCTAAAGCGTGATATCCAATTCATATTTTAGTGATGTGTATACTAAAATTCGTTTTGGGGATAAATGGGTACAAAAAGGGGGTTTTGTTAATGGAACCATTGAAAGGAATTTAAGGAAAGAATTAGTTGTGATATATAATTCTGAGTATTATTATCTGGTTTGATTGAGAAAAAAAATCAGAATATAAAAGGATGAAATTTGAATTTGAAATAGGGATTGGGATTGTACCCTAGAAATTTTGTGTTCTTGAGGGGGTCAAGATTCATAGTGTTAATGATGTTAAAAGGTTTAGATGATATTTTTAGTTCATGAGTAATGATATAAGATGATTAACATGCTGATTTGAGGTTGGTTTTTGAAGAAAAGAAACCTTAAAGCTCATTAATGGTGGAAATTTTCGTGGGGAAGAAGAGTTGTCATGAAGGGATCGATCGATCTACGATGGGAAATTTTGGGCAGTTCGGCCAGGTTGTTTATAATGAGGGTTTTATTTAAGTTTTAATTCCCATAATTTTATTTGGTGAGAAATTTATATGGGACACATATTTCCTTAACAATTATAGGGTAATATAATTGGGTTTAGGAGGGTGTGAGCGGTATGTCATGAGATTAACGAATTTGGAGAAATAATTCATAATTATTGATATTGGGCCGAGGATTGATATTCGGGTATAGCAGTTGGGTGACGCTACATTATTAAAGGAATTGAGGAAAAATATTTAATTATGGACCAAGTGGGCGAGACCGGGTATGCTAATAATTATATGTAAATATAATTGGGGAAACTATGGAGATGAATGTGTGACACATTGTGGGCGAATATGTGGGAACGAAATTATGAGATGTAAAATGGACCAAGTGAGCGAGTCCGGGTATGTTGGTTAAGTGAAACCAAAGTATTAAATTAATTATGAAGAGAGAGTAATTAAATTAGAGTCGGATTATAGACTCGGGAAGGATTAAATTAATAAATGTGATAATTAATTTAATTAGAGTCGGATTGTAGACTCGGGTAGTATTAAATTAATAAGTGTGACAATTAATTTAATTAGAGTCGGATTGTAGACTCGGGTAGTATTAAATTAATAAGAGTGATAATTAATTTAATTAGAGTCGGATTGTAGACTCGGGTAGTATTAAATTAATAAGAGTGATAATTAATTTAATTAGAGTCGGATTGTAGACTCGGGTAGTACTAAATTAAATTAATAAGTGTGTTAGTTAATTTAATTAGGGTCGAATTGTAGACTCGTGTAGTATTAAATTAATAAGAGTGATAATTAATTTAATTAGAGTCGGATTGTAGACTCGGGTAGTATTAAATTAATAAGTGTGACAATGAATTTAATTAGAGTCGGATTGTAGACTCGAGTAGTATTAAATTAATAAGAGTGATAATTAATTTAATTAGAATCGGATTGTAGACTCGGGTAGTACTAAATTAAATTAATAAGTGTGTTAGCTAATTTAATTTGGGTCGGATTGTAGACTCGGGAAGGTATTTAATTTAATAAGTGTGTTAATTAATTTAATTGGAGTCGGACCATAGACTCGGGGAAAGTATTATATAAATTGAGGTATGAGTTAAACCTATTAGAGTCGGACCATAGACTCGGGAAGATGATAAATTATTAAGTGAGAAAAATTGATTACGTTGAGTCGGGCCACAGACTCAGCAAATTTCGGGCAGTGTACGGGATATTTAGTACACGATAAAGCCATGGTTTATAATATATATATACGGTGTAGTGATAGTATATATATATATATATATATATATATATATATATATGTGTGCGTGTATAAATTGTGTGTGATATTAATTTACAGGCAGTGTACGAGATTTTGAGTACACAGTAAAATCGGGGTTTATATTATATATATACGGTACAGCGATAGTATATATATACGTGTTTATATTGTGTGTGATATTGAATATCAGTGAATAGATATTTATTCAATTTAAATACTCGAATGCTATCAAGGGAGGTTGCGCGATGTGGGTGAATCCCCTAGCTCGAGGAGTAGGGCGAGTATATCCCTAGGTCATAGTGTCCGGTATATATGGGTGAGGGATTTATCTCACTTTCAGGGAAGGAATATGACCGCATCCACTACGTTTATATTTTTATGCTAAGTTGGTGAGCGATTCCAACTTAGGGAAAACTAGGTTTTGTGAGCACACCTAGTGAGATAGCATTTTAGAGGAAATCATCAGGCGAGGGTATATTCAAAGGGATGGATATATGTATGTTATATGTGTGGATTTTGTGGCAAGGGTACGTATATAATGGTAGTAAATATTATATACGGGTAATAATACAGTGTGTGATGTATTTACTTTATATAACTTATGATACGGTTATATGTTACTATTTAAGAGGAATTAATTAAGTTAATTGTGAAATAACTTATAATTCAAGAAATCATTATACTCGGGTTAGAGGAGTATGGCAAGGGAAGGTTATACCAGGACTAGTTGGACGGGGTAGCATAACTAGGTGGGGTTAAGGTAACCGGTAGGTGTGCACAATAGTGGAGGGGTGAGAATGTCCACAAGGGAGTGTGACACTAACTTAAATATGAAGCGCATTCATGCATTTTAAATTACTGCAGTTAATTCACTTGCTAAATATTTTCAAAATGTTTTGGGTTCTAACCCTTTCTATAAAACTATTTTCAAAACCTTTTAGGTGTCTAGCCACAGGGACGCCGGGATTGATATTCTATTCCAAGGACACGGAGCTGCAGCATATGTGGATGCTAGCAAGAGTTTGGATTAGACGCATCGTTCATTCATTCCTAGAGTAGGAATTATTTCTCAGTTCAGTTTTATTTAGGGCTTGTCGCCCAGACTTCTCAGTACAGTTTTCAGATGTAATCCTTCAGGTGTTTGATGTTTATATTGGATTATTTTACTTTGGTGGCCGATGGTTTATTCGGCAAGTTATTTAAATTAATTATTCTGTTGATTTATTCAATTGTGTAAATGGTTTATATTTAATTCCGCATGTACTATTTTGTTAAATTAAAAAGTTAAAATTTGGCACCAGTTTTTGGAATACTAGGTGGTTAGTATGTTTTAAAAAAATTTCGACAGTGATGCTAAGGATGATCCAACTGGGATTCCTGTTTTAATTTGGTATAGGACTGATCACCCGGTATTTTATTAGGCGGGGTGTCACAGATGGTATCAGAGCATCAGGTTCTAGTGTCCTTAGGATATGTGCGGCTTTTCACGTTTTGGCTTAGCAATCTTTGATATAGAGCCCTATTATAGGATTGTTTCATTCTCATACGTATGCGCATATACGTTCTTCCACCAAATTTATATTTGAGAGTGAACTCATACAAATTCAATTCTCGTTCCAGATGACGCCCAGGAGAGAGAGAGCAGCTAGGGCAGTAGGGGAGATGAGATGAGGGAGGCTCGTTAGGAGCAAGAGTTACCGCAACTACAGCCAAAGATGATTTTGACAGCACAGGTAACTGAAAGAGTGGCACAGACAGTTGAAACGACGGTGGTCACAACGGCAGGGTACTTTCCACGGGATCCGCCACAAGTATTAATGGCGCCGGATGTTCAGACTCATGCGGGGTATTCGGGGTGGAAACCGGAAAGAGAGGTTATTTTAAGTAGGAACCCACCAAAGTTGCGAGGGGGTTCAGCGGTAGTACTAGCGTGTCAAGGAAGAGAGATATCCAGCGTCACCTACGCATGGGAGATTGTGATAAGGTGCGGAAGCAAATGCTAACCACTTTTAGTTTAGTGGGAGCAGCGCTACAGTGGTGGGAGTCGATCACCACGGTTGAGGAAAGGGACACACTAGCTATTGCAGAATTTTGGGTGCGGTTCGACCGTAAGTATTCTCCTCCAGCGGTTGAAACCGAAACGAGGAGAAAATTTTATGAGATGACTCAAGGGGACCGTTAAGTGGACGATTACGAGGAAGAATTCACTCGGTTAGAAAATTTTGTACCAGATGAGGTAAGCAAGGAAAAGAGAAAGAAAGTAAAGTTTATGGACGGGTTAGTCTGGAGAATCAGACAACCTTTAATTGATAATTCCTCATTAGTAAATTATACTGATGTCATTAACGCAGCACTCCGGCACTGTCGGGAATATCGCTTCTACGTGAAAGGAAGCGGGAGGGGAGTGGAAACTAGCCAGTCGGATAAGGCAGGAGGGAACAATCACAGTGGGGTATCCCAGCAGCAAACTGGGGGAGATCAGGGGCAGGATTTCCGACAGGGAAACCACGCCAAACGATTTAGAACTGGAGGCTATCGACAGGATGGCCAGGAATTCCAACAAGGTTGGCATGGAAGGGATCAGTGGCAGGGTGAACATATTAGAAAGTGTTTCGTTTGTGGGGAAAGCGAGACACATGAAGAGAGTTGTCTTAAGCGAGGCAGAGGTTAACTACAGGACGAGGTCCTGTACGTACAGCCACTAAAGCAAGTCATGGGCACATTCGGGCAGGGAGAAGATGCTCCGGAACCCGAGGATCAGCCGTTGCAGCTGGAGTATAGAGGTAATTATTTTTACCCTAGGGGCATGGGGTATATTTTTGAGTGACAAAGAGGATGTCACAAAATAAGACTTAATTTCACTAGAGTTCGCAAGTGAGTTGAACTTAGTGGGTGCGTTGGCGGTAGCAGCCATAGCATGTGGATAAACTTTCCGTAGGGTAGCGGAGTTCCTTAGTGTTCTTCACGGGAGAGTGGAGGCGTACACTGATGTGATTGGTTGAATTATGCGAGGAATTACTACTTTCGAGAATTATGGGAGTAGGGTTAATAATATTTTCAAAATATCGGCTGCATAGCGATGGAATTTAACTATTGTGGATAGTGGAGTTAAATTTTGGTGTTCGTGACACCAGGGTATGGTTGGTACTAGGTATCACCTGAGAGGACGTATAGCCTATATGTATGTGGGTATATATGTTGTATTACGTGGTGCAATAGCACATAGTGAGGTTTTGTGTTCTCACACTTTATCCCGGTAAGTGGGGATGTCTACTGAAGTGAATCAGGGTGGTTAAATTGATTTTCGAGCAAAGAAAGAGATAGCTCGGGGTTTATTTTGCGCAAGGACTAGTGGTAGTAAGGGCGCGGTATTATGTTGTCTTTGGTAGCATAAGGGTAAGCGTATATACTTTTGTGTTGAGAGATAAGCATTTATGGGGAGATGTTTGGACGTAGCACATGGGTTGAGTACCCGGGCAGTAGATATATATGTATATATATATGTAATATGACTACGGGTTCGAAGTTATATTACGGGTTACGACTAGCATAGTCGGGTAACTTTCGTGCGGTAGAGCGCGGGGATAGGGTGTTTGGGCACCCGGGTTAATTAAGGCAAAATTTTATGCGGTTAAGCACGGGTATAGGGTGTATGGGTGCCCTGGTTATGTTTAAATGCATACTTGTGTAACGTATGGTTAGAAGCGGATGGGATAGATATAGCGGGCTTGGAGGCACATGACTAGTGAGTAATATGTGAATATTGGAACACTAGGTTTATCTTAATTTCGAAGACGAAATTCCTATGTAAGGGGGGAAGTATGTAACACCCCGTATTTTTGTGCATCTAATATTTAATTAATTCGAAAATTTTAAATTACTCGGGGTTGTAATTTTAATTGAATTAATTATGGCAATATATATATTTAAATATTAATCGGGGAGTGAATGGTTAATGTTTAGGAAAATTTATTTACTAAGTGAATAGTAATAATTTAATTATGTCATTTCGGGTATTAATGACGAGGTATGCACTTATCCCAGCCGGGAGTCGGTATAGACTAAATTGGGTGTGAGATAAGGATTTTTATAAATTAATTCGGATGTCAATTCTGAGTGCGCGGTTGAGTCCGGATGGGTCGAAATAGTCAGAAAAGAGTACCCGGGGGTAGTAATTGGGTCTCGGGGTATTTTTGGGCATAGCCGGGCCCACACGGGGTGAGTTGGGCCACTTTAATTAAGCCCATTAGACAAAAAACGGGATTAAGGGTTTGTAACCTAGTTGGGAGATTAAGGAATGGCAGCCAACATAACTCTAAACCTAGGGTTTGAGAGGGTATTTGGGGAAAAGCTAATCAAGAGCAAATTGGAGGTTATTAGAGCCAAATTAATGGACATCAACAACAGATCAGACACTACTAACAATCCAGGCAAGTGGTTAACTGTTTTTACTCCTAAAGCGTGATATCCAATTCATATTTTAGTGATGTGTATACTAAAATTCGTTTTGGGGATAAATGGGTACAAAAAGGGGGTTTTGTTAATGGAACCATTGAAAGGAATTTAAGGAAAGAATTAGTTGTGATATATAATTCTAGAGTATGATTATCTGGTTTGATTGAGAAAAAAAATTGGAATATAAAGGGATGAAATTTGAATTTGAAATTGGGATTGTACCCTAGAAATTTTGTGTTCTTGAGGGGGTCAAGATTCATAGTGTTAACGATGTTAAAAGGTTTAGATGATATTTTTAGTTCATGAGTAATGATATAAGATGATTAACATGCTGATTTGAGGTTGGTTTTTGAGGAAAAGAAACCTTAAAGCTCGTTAATGGTGGAAATTTTCGTGGGGAAGAAGAGTTGTCACGAAGGGATTAATCGATCGATCGTGGGCCATCGATCGATCGACGATGGGAAATTTTGGGCAGTTCGGCCAGATTGTTTATAATGAGGGTTTTATTTAAGTTTTAATTCCCTTAATTTTATTTGGTGAGAAATTTATATGGGACACATATTTCCTTAACAATTATAGGGTGATATAATTGGGTTTAGGAGGGTGTGAGCGGTATGTTATGAGATGAACGAATTTGGAGAAATAATTCATAATTATTGATATTGGGCCGAGGATTGATATTCAGGTATAGTAGTTGGGTGACGCTACATTATTAAAGGAATTGAGGAAAAATATTTAATTATGGACCAAGTGGGCGAGTCCGGGTATGCTAATAATTATAGGTAAATATAATTGGGAAAACTATGGAGATGAATGTGTGACACATTGTGGGCGAATATGTGGGAACGAAATTATGAGATGTAAAATGGACCAAGAGAGCGAGTCCGGGTATGTTGGTTAAGTGAAACCAAAGTATTAAATTAATTATGAAGAGAGAGTAATTAAATTAGAGTCGGATTATAGACTCGAGAAGGATTAAATTAATAAATATGATAATTAATTTAATTAGAGTCAGATTGTAGACTCGAGTAGTATTAAATTAATAAGTGTGACAATTAATTTAATTAGAGTCGGATTGTAGACTCGGGTAGTATTAAATTAATAAGAGTGATAATTAATTTAATTAGAGTCGGATTGTAGACTCGGGTAGTATTAAATTAATAAGAGTGATAATTAATTTAATTAGAGTCGGATTGTAGACTCGGGTAGTACTAAATTAAATTAATAAGTGTGTTAGTTAATTTTATTAGGGTCGGATTGTAGACTCGGGTAGTATTAAATTAATAAGAGTGATAATTAATTTAATTAGAGTCGGATTGTAGACTCGGGTAGTATTAAATTAATAAGTTTGACAATGAATTTAATTAGAGTCGGATTGTAGACTCGGGTAGTATTAAATTAATAAGAGTGATAATTAATTTAATTAGAGTCGGATTGTAGACTCGGGTAGTACTAAATTAATTTAGTTAATTTAATTTGGGTCGGATTGTAGACTCGGGAAGGTATATAATTTAATAAGTGTGTTAATTAATTTAATTGGAGTCGGACCATAGACTCGGGGAAAGTATTATATAAATTGAGGTATGAGTTAAACCTATTAGAGTCGGACCATAGACTCGGGAAGATGATAAATTATTAAGTGAGAAAAATTGATTGCGTTGAGTCGGGCCACAGACTCAGGAAATTTCGGGCAGTGTACGGGATATTTAGTACACGGTAAAGCCATGGTTTATAATATATATATACGGTGTAGTGATAGTATATATATATATATATATATATATATATATACGTGTATAAATTGTGTGTGATATTAATTTACAGGCAGTGTACGAGATTTTGAGTACACGGTAAAACCGGGGTTTATATTATATATATATACGGTACAGCGATAGTATATATACACGTGTTTATATTGTGTGTGATATTAAATATCAGTGAATAGATATTTATTCAATTTAAATACTCTAATGCTATCAAGGGAGGTTGCGCGATGTGGGTGAATCCCCTAGCTCGAGGAGTAGGGCGAGTATATCCCCAAGTCATAGTGTCCGGTATATATAGGTGAGGGATTTATCTCACTTTCAGGGAAGGAATATGACCGCCTCCACTACGTTTATATTTTTATGCGAAGTTAGTGAGCGATTCTAACTTAGGGAAAAGTAGGTTTTGTGAGCACACCTAGTGAGATAGCATTTTAGAGAAAATCATCCGGCGAGGGTATATTCGAAGGGATGGATATATGTATGTTATATGTGTGGATTTTGTGGCAAGGGTACGTATATAATGGTAGTAAATATTATATACGGGTAATAATACAGTGTGTGATGTATTTACTTTATATAACTTGTGATACGGTTATATGTTACTATTTAAGAGGAATTAATTAAGTTAATTGTGAAATAACTTATAATTCAAGAAATCATTATACTCGGGTTAGAGGAGTATGGCAAGGTAAGGTTATACCAGGACTAGTTGGACGGGGTAGCATAACTAGGTGGGGTTAAGGTAACCGGTAGGTGTGCACAATAGTGGAGGGGTGAGAATGTCCACAAGGGAGTATGACACTAACTTAAATATGAAGCGCATTCATGCATTTTAAATTACTGCAGTTAATTCACTTGCTAAATATTTTCAAAATGTTTTGGGTTCCAACCCTTGCTATAAAACTATTTTCAAAACCTTTTAGGTGTCCAGCCACAGGGACGCCAGGATTGATATTCTATTCCAGGGACACGAAGTTGCAGCATATGTGGATGCTAGCAGGAGTTTGGATTAGACGCATCGTTCATTCATTCCTAGAGTAGGAATCATTTCTCAGTTCAGTTTTATTTAGGGCTTGTCGCCCAGACTTCTCAGTATAGTTTTCAGATGTAATCCTTCAGGTGTTTGATGTTTGTATTGGATTATTTTACTTTGGTGGCCGATGGTTTATTCGAAAAGTTATTTAAATTAATTATTCAGTTGATTTATTCAGTTGTGTGAATGGTTTATATTTAATTCCGCATGTACTATTTTGTTAAATTAAAAAGTTAAAATTTGGCACCAGTTTTTGGAATACTAGGTGGTTAGTATGTTTTAAAAAAAATTCGACAGTGATGCTAAGGATGATCCAACTGGGATTCCTATTTTAATTTGGTATAGGACTGATCACCCGGTATTTTATTTGGCGGAGTGTCACATCTACATGTGCATTCAACTACATTACGTATACACATGCATATATATATATATATATATCAAGGTTCTAAAAAACGCGAGGCGTGACCGAGGCGTGGAGGCCAAGCCTTAAGCCTTAGAAGCATAGGCGGGTTTAGGCGTAAAAAGGCGTGAAAAGGCGTTTAGGCCTTTTTTAATTTATTTTAATATTTTTTTACTAGGACAAGGCTATTAAAAATACTAAAATGGTTCATACCTTAAAAATATGTCTAAATATTTGTAAATTAAAATACTGTTTTTTTAAAATACAAAAAAAAATAAAAAAATTCTAAAAAACTCGCGTTTTTTCACGCCTTATCCCAAAAAAACGTGCGTTTTTTCACGCCTTGCCCCAAAAAACGTTGACCATCGTTGACCACGCCTTGATCCACGCCTAGGGCCAAAACTTGGCGTATCTAAAAAGCCTCACGCCTAGGCGCGCCTTGGCGCCGCCTAGGCGCGTTTTTTTGAACACTAATATATATATATATATATATATATATATATATATATATATATATATATATATATATTTTATGCATGAAACTTTTATTCCAAAAATGTTACTTATATCGATTAACTCTCCTTAATTTTGTAAAAAAAAATTACTTGAATTGACATTTATTTCCTGATTTAACACATCTAGTTAAACACTTTAAACAATACCCCTTGTTTCAGGAAAAGCATTTATTCTTCGAATTGCGCACGAGTTAAACCGTTGGATAGGTACTTTAGAGACCTTCAAAAGTATTTGGAATGCTCCCGGGTTCGGGAGTTGACTTTGGGTCAAATGTGGCTCGAAAGCGTCCGTCGGTCCTTAGGAAGGGGGATTATCGGATGCAAATGGATCGTTCATCCGCATGGTAAGTCAGAATCGCGCACGGGGTAGATCATTGGAAAGGTTAGAACATGTACTTCGATATTCCAAAGAGTTTGACTCAGTTTGGGAAGTTAACTTCGATCAACCGGGGCCTGGAAGCATTCGGTGACCCTTCAGAGTAAAATGGATCGTTCGTCCGCTCCGTAAGTCAAAATTGGGCTCGAAGTGGACCATTAAAAAGGGGTTTCAGCGCCCTTTAAAGACTCATTTAGTATCGATTGAGCTAAAGAGTTAATCTCAGTCAGACAGTGCCTGAGTGCATCTGATGGCCTCCTGATCAAGTTTTGGGGGAAAATGGGTCGTTCGTCTGCATCGTAAGTTAGAATAGTGCATGGGGTAGACCATTGGAAAGGGGTTTCAGTTCCCTTCGAGGATTCATTCAGTATCAGTTGAGCTGAAGAGTTTGACTTTTGGTCAAACAGAGCCTGGGAGTGCCCGATGGCCTCTAGGTCAGTACTCGGGGTATGACTTAGGTTTGTAGTGATGAAGAGAGGTGCTGGGGACCTAATGAGAGGTCAGGGGGTGCTAGAATGGGGTGTCTACAGATCCCCTCAATGGGTGAGTTGGGAATAAATGATAGTCGTGGAATAGACACCGCATGATGCCTTTGAAAAAGGATGACCAATTCAGAGGGTCGAGGTAGATTCTGAGGACCTGGTGGTGAGGATGACCGATTCTGCGGGTCGAAGCCAATTTTGAGGGCTTAAATTAAGAATGGCCGATTCAGAGAGTTGAGGTCGATTCTGAGGGCTTGAAGATGAGGGTGACCGATTTTGCGGGTCAAATCCAATTCTGAGGGCTTAGAGATGAGGGTGACCGATTCTGTGGGTCGGGCTTAGAGATAAGGGTGATCGATTCTACGGGTGGAAGCCAATTCTGAGGGCTTAGAGATGAGGGTGATTGATTCTGCGGGTCGAAGCTAATTCTGAGGGCTTAAGTTGAGATGACCAATTTTGCGGGTCAAAGCCAATTCTAAGGGCTTAGGTTGAGATGACCAATTCTGTGGGTCAAAGCCAATTCTTAGGGCTTAGGTTGAGATGACCAATTCTACGGATCGAAGCCAATTTTGAGGTCTTAGTTTGAGATGACCAATTCTGGGGGTCGAAGCCAATTCTGAGGGCTTAGGTTGAGATGACCAATTCTACGGGTCGAAGACAATTCTAAGGGATTAAGTTGAGACGACCAATTCTGCGGGTTGAAGCCAATTCTGAGGGCTTAAATTGAGATGACCAATTCTGCGGGTCGAAGCCAATTCTGAGAGCTTGAAGATGAGGGTGACTAATTATGTGGGTCGAAGTCAGTTCTGAGGGCTTAAGTTGAGATGACCAAATCTGAGCGTCGAAGCCAATTATGAGGGCTTAAGTTGAGATGACCAATTATGTGGGTCAAAGCCAATTCTGAGGGCTTGGGTTGAGATGACCAATTCTGCGGGTCGAAACCAATTTTGAGGGCTTAAATTGAAATGTTCTTGGGGAAATCTGCCGGGGAAATTACCTCGTGATTTTAATTTGAGCTGGGGGCTAATCGTTGGGGAAACTCTCGTATCTTCTGGAGACTTTGAGGGGAATAGCTGTGATTTCCAGGGTTTTGGATCATTTGCTCGGGGAAATTTGAGACCTTTATCGTAACTGAGGGATAGGAGATATCCTGAAGTTTGGGATACTTTAGGGGTCCTCTGGGGACGTTACCGGGGAGAGATCCACTTGTCTTTTGAGGGCTCCACTGGGGAAGTAGGGGTTATGCTTGAGGGATTGTGAAATTTTCTTGGTGAAAATGTTCTAAATCCTCTAGATTTTTAAGAATTCTCTAAGAATTTTTCAAGGTTTTCTGGTATTTTTGGGAGTTTTCGTACGAAAATTTAAGGAAGGTGTCGGTCGGCATGGTGTAGAAGGTTCTATTCGGCATTGGCACGGACTTTTGGACTACCTCGAGAAGATAAAGAGGCAGTGCCGATCGGTAGGTAGGGGGTCAATGCCGATCGGCATGACCCTTGGCTTCCTATAAAAAGGGGGCGGGTTCCCCTCATTTTTCACAGCTTCTTGCCTTCTCTCTTTTTGCGATTTTCTTCTGCGAATCGTTCTAGCATTTCGCAATCTAAAAAATGGCGGCTTTCATGAGCACTGTGGTACACAGGGAGTGGTTGGCTATTGACGACTAGGCGAATGTGGAGTGGAGGGCTAGGGCGCCTCTTGCTTTGTGGACTGAGAACTCTTTTGATGCATTTGAGCCAGTTGCGGATGAGCGGACTTTACTGCGGGAGCCGTCGCGTCATCATTCTTATAGGGTGGTGAACCATGGTGGTTATGTAAGAACAAAATTGACTTTTGGCATTCTTTTTTGGTGATTTTCTTTTTTCTTGGATTTTGATAAGGTTTTTCTTTTGACAGTCGGATGTCTCTTTGTCTTCCATGCGTGCTCGCGGGACGACGGGGCTTAAGGATATCTGGGAGCACCTTCCACGTGTGGTGCATTGGGTAGTATCGTCAACAGGCTTTGGGAGGCTGGCGTCTGTGCTAGATGAGACACCTTGTTCAACGGCGGTCTTACGCCCTCTGAGGGAGAGGTGGTGGGACACTACCCACACCCTCCATTTTGGCTTCGGGGATATGATTGTGACTCCCATAAATGTGCAGCAGCTGCTGGGGCTGGATTGTGATGGAGATAGGGGTGGAAGCGGTACGGGTTTTTATCGTACCGTACTGTTTTGGTCCAAAAAAAATAGTTTTGGTTTCATATATTAAAATACCAGAAATCGGTCTTACCGAATCCGAAATTACTGCAAAAAAAGTTGGTTGGTTTTTGTTTTGATATTTAAAAAACCGATTTACCGAAATTACCATACCTAATTTAACGAAACCAGGAAAAACCGTACCAAATTTATCGTACCATACCAAATTTATCGAAATCAGAAAAAATCGTATCGAAATTACCGTACCGTACCCAAAATTACCGTACCAAATTTATCGAAACCAGAAAAAGTTGGTTTTGGGTGTGGTTTTAATATTTAAAAAATTTATTTGGTTTTGGTTTTTTAGGGCTTTTTGTGTTGTTTACCGAAACCAAAAATCAGAAAAAACCATAATTTACCAAAACCAGAAAAAAATCAAAATTATCGAAAAAACCGAAATACCAGTCGATTTGGTTTTGGTATTTATTTTGGTGTAATAGGTGGTAAACTGGTACGGTTTGGTTTTATCATCCAGAGTTTGGTTTTGGTATTGGTATCTACTATTTACTGACCAAACCGTACCGCTTATACCCCTATATGGAGAGCAGATAGAGGTGGATCGCTCGTTACGGGTGAGGCCGAAGGCGGTGCGGGCGGCTCTCGGTGATGTGGGGAGGATAGTATCTGGGGACTCTATCCGTCTGTCCCTGCTGAGGGATGTTTTGCTAAGCAGGGTGATTGATGTGGAGGACGGGCTGCAGGTGAGGTATATGGCCCGGTTGTTTATTTTGCTAGTGCTGAGGGGGATTTTTGGTGGCGTCGAGCAATGACGTTGTCCACTTGTGGTTTTTTCCATACTTGAGTATGTTTTTTTAACATCCCTCTCTATGATTTGGGGAGCCTGACTTTGGCGACCCTTTATTTTTCTCTGGATGCATTCAGCCGGTGCTGCCGACGGACTTTTACTGGAGCCACGTATCTTCTTGAGGTATTCTTTAGTTTGCGCATTTTCCTTTCATGCATTCGCATTTTCCTTGTGCGTCTCTTTTTTTATTGTGGATTCTTGTCTTTGGCAGACGTGGTTCTATGAGGTGATTAGGTGTAATACCCAGCTGATTTCTCTGAAGGATGATACTGTTGGGGACTTTTACCGGTTGTATCGGTGGCGGAAGGCCAATCGACAGTCGAGGAAGTCTTTTTCTATGGAGGCGATGCGTCAGGTCTTGAATGGCCTGACCGGTGATAGGGTAAGAGTTTTTTCCTTCTTCAGTCTTGGTCTTTGTGTGCTCTGATTCTGTATTGGCTTATATCTGCTGGGGATTTTCCAGGTGACCTTTTACCCTTAAGGGATGGTTGTTCAGGACACGGGGTCAATTGGGGTGAATGCGCAGATGAGGCATTTGCTGGCGCATGAGTTTGGACACTCTTGGTATCTTGGGGAGAGGGTGGTCCAATAGATTGCAGAGGAGTAGGTGGTGGTGCCACCTACGAATCCCCTTATGTCTATGAGGCAGAAGCGGTTGCTACCAGAGGACGCGAGGATCACGGCGATGATTGGCGAGTCCTATCTATTGTATATCAACACGGTTGTGCCATATGATTATATGGACTTCATGTCGAGTTGGCTGATAGCGCCCAACATATATGATGCACTGCCCTTCCCTCTTGCGGGTTCGAGTCGTCCAGTGGGGTCCTCCCACAGTGATGGTGGTCCATCGACATCTGCTGTAGCGGTGACTTAGGAGGTCCCCTTTGTGAGGTTGCATACACCTTCATACAACATTAGGCGGGCTGACAGAGGGATGGTTCCTATGTTTCATCGCCCTCATGCGATGCACCGGGAGGAGTTGGGTTTGACAGAAGAGGTCCTTCATTTGTGGTATACCTTTCTGTTCTTTTCCTTCTTTTTAGTTACTTTTGATCTTTTTTGCTTGATATTGATTCTTCCTTTTCTTGCAGTAAGTTCGGGTGTCCACCACTTGGCTGAGGGACATTAGGGACTGGATATCTTCAGTGACTTTCCATATTTAGGATGCGGTTCCTTTTCCTGTTCCTTCTTGCTTGGTGCCATTTGCCTCACCCGAGGAGGTGTCTGGCTCGGGTAGTGGTGGTACGTCATCTCACCGCAGGGGAAAGAGAGCGCGTCGCAGGGGTGGGAGTTTTTATAGAGGTGAAGGGTAGGTGTGTGTGTGTGTGTGTGTGTGAGAGAGAGAGAGAGAGAGAGAGAGAGAGAGAGAGAGTGTGGGTTCAGGCTGAGTCCCGTTGTTTTTTGCTTTTCTTTATTTCCTGCAAAATTGACGTAACACAGAAAAATATATATGCAATGCAATGGAGTTTTTTATTATCTCCTGCTAATGATGAATGACTGAATGCATGTATATGAGCTTTTTACTTTGCTGATGAGACCTTAAAAAGAAATATTTTTGGGATTTGAAGAAAAGTTTAATTTAAAATGAGAATTTATATAAAGATGGAAGGGGATTTTGAAATTATGTTGAGAATATCAATTTATTGAGATTTTGACAAAAGAGGAAAAAGGTAAGTTTCTAAAAATAGGGGGTTGTCGATCGGCAAGCACCTTGTCCTGCCTATCGGCAGGTCAGTCCAGTCTAATCAATAAAATCTTTAATTGATACCCTCTTCAGCTCTTGGTACCTTATGGGGCAGGGTTCCCTCCGATTTCTGCAGGGGTTATGTTTTATTGTGAAGATTTTCAAGTATAAAAGGGGTAAGGGTGGAGTGCTTTCATCACACCTTCACATACTAACTTTCTTATTCTGTGAGATGGCTCTCCCTGGTAGTATTGATTTTGCCAACTACATCGAGACTTTGGAGGCGATGTGCTCCTATAACATCGACTACGATGCTTTCAATATGCGTCGAGTCTCTTTATGGCGTAATCGGCCCATAGACTGGAACATGCTGATGGCAACGGTACAATTTTGGTACCCCAAAGACCATGTATTACGCTTTGGCTTGGAAGAAGTCTGTCCGACTTATGAGGAATTTCCTGCCATATTTGGAGTAAACCCTAGTGTGGCAGCTGCTATGCCTGAGTTTTCTCGGTCTCCCCGGGAGTTATTAGTTGGACTTCTCCGTGTCTCACCCTCGGCGGGTAGATCCTTAGTTACTGGAGGAATGATTGGTTTGTGCATTTGCAGGAGGTTGGTGATGCTGGATATGCCGGAGCCATCGCTCTGGGCTTGGTTTCAAAATTACTGATGGTGATTGGGGAACTGCTGATGGACCCACAACTTGTAGCCATCACTTCATAGATGTCATACCATCGCAATCCTATGGCGGTGATACTAGAGAAGACTTTTAATGTCCTGGATGCCTGGCGAGAAGGTCGTTCTGACTTTCTGAGAGGTAGCCCTATGATGTTGTTCATGTGGTTGTCTGAGAGATTCCCCATGGTGACTCCTCTGGAATACCCTTTGTCAGTTGTATCTAACTTTTTTTCACGCCATTTCATCAGTCTGGGACTGGATATTGAGAGCTGGGAGAACTGGTTCGTGGAGCATGGGGTTTTAAATCTGCATTGGTCAGTGCCTTGGTGGGGACAGTTGCTGCTTATTCAGGAGCTGGGGGAATACCCATACGTCTGGTTGGTTGGTCTCAGACAGACCTCTTTCTATTTACCTTGGCGACTTCTACGCCAATTTGGCTGGGAGCAGGTCGTGCCACCTCAGACACTAGATTTCATTCCAGTAGAAGATTTGACAGAGCGTCTGCGCATGCGGCTTGGCTCTTTGTGGGAGAGTCGGCGTCCATCGACCCGTCCTTCTCAGTCTGTTGAGAGAGTCTGGCACATCTCTGGGGATTATTTGAAGTGGTTGTGGAGAAGAGTGGTCAGCCAGATGTTGGTAGTGGGGATTGGATAAAGGTGATTTGTCTTATCCGATACCATGGAGGGAGGTGTTGTGGTTTTTTCGAGGCTGGTTCGAGCTTATTGGTCCATGGAGCGCCTGTGGCACTCTATTCAGGTAGGGGAAGCTTAGGGACCCCAGGATGTAGATGATGATGATGGAGCGAGATCCTCTGGTAGCTGTGGGCAAGACTATTGGGGGAGTTTATTTTATAATGGGGAATAAGTTTGGGAATTTTAGGAAGGTAGGGGGAAGTGAGTTATCCGTTCCTTTTCTTATGTAATTGTACCGTAATTTCTTATTAGTGAAATAAACAAATTTTTGATCATCTAGTTGTGCCTTTTGATGAATTTTGTATTTTTGAATTATCTATACCGATTGCTAAGACATGCATAATCCTTTTGTTCAAGTATATGTTTAGAATGAACTGTCGTTCTCGGAGATAAGAAAAGAATAGTTTTTTATGAAAAAAAAGGGTTGTGCTCATGTAGGATGTATGAGCTGCCTACGTAACTCTGGGGGTTTTTGTAAAGTTTTTAATTTTTTTGAAAATGGTTTTGTAGAGGATCAGGCCCACGTAGTTCTGGGTAGAGGGAAATGAAGAGATTTTTTTTTATAAATAGAAGGGAGATGAGAAGAGTCATAGAGCGCCAAGATTTCGGACTAGGGGTAAAATTTCTTGAGACAATCCAGGTTGACTGGACAAGCCATATCTTCTCCATCTAGGTCGATGAGCATGGCGGCATCGCCCGATAAGATCTTCTTGACGATGTATGGGCCTCTCCAATTAGGCTTGAATTTCCTTTTGGGATCCCAGATGGGCTCTACTATTTCCTTAAGGGATAAATCCACCTCTCGAACACTGCCGTCCTTGACTCTTTTATTGAATGATTGTGCTATGCGGCGATGGTACCCTTGTATGTGGTATAGATATTTTAATCTCCTTTCATCTAGGAGGGCCAACTCGTCAAGACGGCTTTGGTACCAGTCTTCTTCGCTGACTTTGCTTTCAAGCATGGCACGCAACGAGGGTATTTCCAGCTCTACGGGTAGGACTGCTTCTATGCCGTAGACTAGAGAGTAAGGGGTAGCCCCAGTAGAGGTTCAAATTGAGGTTCAGTAGCTCCAAAAAGCGTACTTCAGCCCAATCTCGACAGCTTTCGGTCATCTTACTGATGATGGCTTTTGGTTTTAATTGGCGGCCTCGACTGCACCGTTGATCTAAGGTCGGTAGGGAGAATATTTGTCTCTGAATCCCGTACTCGTTTACCATTTATGTGACTTCTACCTTAAAGTGCAACCCGTTATCTGACACTAGCTCGTGCGGGACCCCATATCTGCAGATAATGTTTTTCCTGATGAACTTGGCCACTTTCTTGGCATTCAGGACTGCGAATGACTTAGCTTCGACCCATTTGGTGAAGTAATCAATAGGTACTAGGATGAACTCATACCCGTTGGAGGCCTTGGGTGTAACTTTCCCTATGATGTCGATACCCCAGGTGGAGAACGTCCAGGGAGAAGTCATATTGTACAATTCTCGCGGAGGCAGGTGTTGAAGGTTAGAGAACTGTTAGCATTTGAGTAATTTCGAACATAGGTGGTGCAATCTTGGATCATGATGGTCCAGTAGTAGCCTTGTTGGATGATCTTCTTAGAAAGCATGTGACCGTTCATATGGGGCCCGCATTCCCTGCTATGGATTTTTTGCATTACCTCTTCAATGTCATCCCCTGTGATGCAGTGTAGATGGGCTCCATCGAAGTTTCTCTTGAACAGTGCTTTATGACAGATGATGTACTTGGCGGCCAGTCTTTGGAGGGTTGCTCGATCTTTCTTATTGGAACCCTTGGGATACCTACCATGCTTGAGGAGGTGCCGATATCATAGTACCAGTAATTGGCTAGCTCGGGATCTTCTGTGGTGATGAGTTCAATGTGGTAGCAATGGGTTGGTTTATCTTGCTTTTGAACTAGGAAGGGGGCCATTATTATTCCTTTGGGCATGTCGACTATAGAGTCCAAGGTAGCAAGGACATCAGTTAGGTTATTCTTTACACGAGGTAGGAAATGGAAGGTGATATCTTGGAATTTGGAGGCTAGTTCTTCTAAGTGGGCATGGAAAGGTTGGAGTTTTTGGTCCTTGACTTTCCATTTTCTGAGAACTTGACCAATGATGAGGGCCGAATCCCCGTAGACATCTAAACATTGAATTCCTTTCATGAGAGCAACTTTGAGGCCTACCGTACATGCATCGTATTCAATCATGTTGTTGGTGCAGGGGAAATCTAATTTGATAGCGATGGGAGTGTGGGAGTCATCTAGGGCGATCAGAAGTATCCCAATGCTATATCCCTTTTAATTGGCAGCACCGTCAAAGAACATTTGTCATCGAAGATTTCCTTGAGCAGCAAAGAGGATGTTTTCATCTGGGAATTCGGAGATCCAGTCATCAACTTCTTCCATGGGGTAGTCAGCGAGGTAGTCAGAGATGGCTCTTCCTTTCATGACTTTTTGCGTGACGTACACGATATCAAACTCGGCTATAAACATCAACCATCGAGCCATTCGGCTAAATAAGGCAGCTTTCTCAAGCAGGTACTTGATGGGGTCCATTCGGGATACAAGTTTGATAGGGAAGGCGAGCATGTAGTGTCGTAACTTTTAGGTAACCTAGACAAGCGCGCCACATACCTTTTCCAAAGCAGTGTAGTTGACTTTGTACCCAGCCAATTTGCGACTGTTATAATAGATGGCTCTTTCTTTACGAGAATCTTTAAGGTATTGGGCTAGCAAAGCCCCAGTTACAGTATCGGTTATGGTTAGGTATAGGAGCAAGGGGAGACCAGGCTCTGGTGGTATGAGTACCGGAGGTTGGGTCATATATTATTTGATTCGATTAAAAGCTTTTTGGCAGGCCTCGTTCCAAACCTTGGTTTAATACTTTCGGAGGAGTTTGAAAATCGGTTCGTAGATGGAGGTTAGCTGGCTGATGAACCGACTAATGTATTGCAATTTTCTAAGGAAACCACGGACTTCTTTCTCCGTTCGGGGAGGTGGCATCTCAAGTATGGATTTCAGCTTGGTAAGATCTGCTTCTATCCCCTTCTCACTGACCATGAATCCCAAGAGTTTTCCCTTTGTAATGCTAAAGACACATTTTTGTGGATTGAGTCTCATCCGATACTGTTGCAGTCGTTTGAAGAACTTTCGGAGGGAAGAAATATGACCTTCTCTAGTTTTGGATTTGATAATCATATCATCCACATAAACCTCGACCTCTTTGTGAATCAGATCGTGCAAGATGGTTGTGGTAGCCCTCTGGTAGGTAGCCTCAGTATTCTTGAGACCAAATGGCATAATAGTGTAGCAAAAGGTTCCCCACAGTGTGATGAACGCGGTCTTTTCTTGATGATCTGGGTGCATTTTGATTTGGTTATACTCGGAAAACCCATTGACGAATGACTTGAGAGCATGACTGGTTGTGTTGTCCACGATCATATCGATATTGGGTAGCGAATAATAATCCTTTGGAGAGGCTTTGTTTAAGTCCTGGTAGTATACGCAGATTTGAACTTTCCCTCCTGATTTTGGCACAGGCACTATGTTGGCTATCCATGTGGGATATTCGATCACACGAATGAAGACCACGTTCAGCTGTTTGACCACTTCTTCTTTGACCTTGAGCGACCATTCGGTGCGGATCTTTCTCAACTTCTGTTTAACTGGCTTGTAATCTGGGAGAGTGGGGATCTCATGTTGAGATATTTCAGGATCAATGTCGGGCATATCGTCATAGGACCATGTGAAGACATCCTCTAATTCCTTTAGTAATTTTTCAAGTTATGCGCGCTCATGCACGTCAAGGGTAGTCCCTATCCAAATCTCACGCAATTGGCTACTAGAACCGAAGTTAACGATAACAGTGTCTTCTTTATTAACTTGAACGCGATTATGTTGTTTGTTATTAACCTTATTTATATCAGTGAAGAATTGTTCATTTGTAACATCATCATCATCATCAAAAGTTTGATTAGAATCTAAACAATTAATGTAAGGCACAGCAAGATACTCAAAATTTTTGTTTATTTCATTTATAGGAAAAATAGCACTGAGAACCTCATCAAAGGAGGTCTCGATTACATTTGCGCAAGGATAGACAACAGAAGAAGAAATAGGGTAAACATTAGGGTTAGGTGAGATTTCAACAGGTAGAACCGGCGCAGCATGCCAGTTGAGGAGAGGTGTATCAGCAGCTTTAATCAGGTGGGATGGATCCATTGATGTAGTACTTGAATGAACCATGCAGAGTGTCAGCCCCAGAGTCTGTAAGTCAAATAAATCCTCGGATTCACTTCCCTCAGAATCTACAGTATCTTTAATGAGTGGTAATACATGGTGTTGGGAATTTTTAACCCATGGGTAGTTGTCTTGGAAAAATATCTCCATTTCAGGCTTCATCTTCTTGTCTGTATGGTCATACCATGGTTTCGAAAAGCCACAAAAGGGGAAGTTTTCACCCTTTTTGATGAATCGTCCATTCAAAGAATCACCTAGGATAGTCTGGATGCAGTCTACTCTTCTCTTTGGTCGAGACTGGAAGATCATTCTGAGCTCTTGTTCTGATGGTTGATACCCCAAACCACAAGGAGGGAAAGATTTTTTCAGTACAATGGGCTCAATTATCCCTTGATGTCTTTGTCCTAGCCCCAGTCCGAGCATGAAGTGCATGTTTTTGAACATCTAAATCATATTGACATTGCCATGAAGGTCGTATTCTAGACAAACCCTTTCTCTGAAATCTTCCCCCGCCGGGAGTAGAAGTGGCTCAACTCGGAATCCTGATAGGAGCATATCATTTGACCCGTGTTGTATCTCAAGGAATGGATTGTTGGTACTCGTACCCTCAACATTGTCATCGTAGCCCAAAATGGTGATGACTCGTCCGTCGGTGAAGAACTTCAATTTTTGATGGAGTGAGGAAGACACACCCTTGATACTGTGGAGCCAAGGTCGTCTGAGCAACAGGTTAAAACAAGATGGGATGTTAATAACTTGGAATTCAACGACAGGGTTTATAGGGCCAACCCCTATTAGAAGTTTTATAGGTCCCATCACTTCTCGATGAGTATTATCGTAGGCACGTACTACAGTGGAGGTTGGAGCGAGATTGCTTTCTTTTAGTCCTAAGCATTGGAAGGTTCTTAATGGGCAGACATTCAAGGTTGATCCATTATCCACAAGAGAGAGTGGCACGATCTTCCCCATAACTTCGACGGAGATATTGAGTGCATGATTGTGGTTTGGCCCAATTCTGGGGATTTCTTCTTCGAAAAAGGATAGCATTCGGGTAGAGGTCAGGGATCCGACTAGATTTACCGCTTTTTCTAGTGTGGTAGAAGGAGGAACTATGGGTCCAGTGAGCAACTTGATAAAAGAATTTCTGTGCAGCTGGGAAGACATTAAAAGTCCCCATAGAGTGATGTTAGCTTGAGTTTTCTTCAGTTGATCGAGGATCTTGCTTTCCTCGAGGGTCATTTATGGCATAGAAAGGTTTTCAACTCCCTTCTCTTTGTCATTGGTTGGTGGTAAGCTTGGGATCTGGTAATACCTTCCCGATCTAGTCATGTGATTCACTAAAGAAGGGAAGAACATGAATCATATTTCCTCGTCAATCTTGGGTTGTTCTTCCACCTTATTTATTTCTTCGAGGAATTCTTCAAATGATATCATCCCACACATGTTGTCTACCGGGCCATTTTTCTCTAAAGCTTGCTCTTCACTTGAATTTTCAAATTCTTCCACCCATCCGGTGGCAACAATTATGTCTTTCCATATAAAGTCAATGCATTCCACAACTTCAATGGCCTCTTCGTACAGGTCCTCCCATTCTTCGGGGAGATGTAAGGGTGAAGGGACCAGGTGCCCTTGTAACTTCAGAATATCAAGTAACTCGGTCATACTGCAAATATTGTTGGTCTGCCTAAATAATTCTGCCATGATCTGGATAACATCATCTAGGCTGACTTCATCGGTAGGTACTACCCAACTGTCTGACTTTTAGTCCCATTTTAGTGCTTCCAAGAATAGCGTACTGAACCTATAGCAATCAATGATCATCTGTGAGGGCAATTTCAGCCCGAACTCTATGAGTTGGTTTAACACTTCTGATAATTACATACTTTCATTATTAGAACGGGTACGAACAGCGATGCATGCTCTGGTAAGGAGTGATAGTGCCTGATCAGCGAGGCTAATAAGGTGTAGGAGAAAATATGGGCAAGTTTGGAGAGGTTTGGGAGAGTGTATGGGTGTGATTTGAGTTGAAGGATCAAATTCTAGGTTCTCTTCTAGGAAGATGGCATTAGCATGATTTGGGAGTGGGTTGTGGGTGGTGTTTAGCTTAGTAATAGCTGGTGGGGCAATGGTACCCCGGTCAATTAGACCTTGGATTATGTTTCGAAGGTGAAAGCATTGGTCGGTGGTATGGACAGCGATTTGGTGAAAGGCGCAATAGGCATTTACCTTGAAGTTTCTTGGGAGTGGATTTGGTAATGGACGGGGATCCATAGGTTTGATAAGCTTTTGGCTTAACATGGCTTGATAAACTTTGGAGAGGGGAGCATGGAGCTCGGTGCATTCCTTTCGAACTCGGAAAGGGAAACTTTCTGGTGCCCACGAGGTGTTTAGTTGAGAGATGTTGTTGATGGTTGAGACTACAGCAGTGACAGGTTTGTCATATTTTCTAGGGGTGAACTGTCCGGATAATTTCTTTGGTTCAGTTTCTGTTTTAGAGAGACCTTCCTCAATTTCAACTCCTGCTTCTCTAAGAGCTCGAAATTGGGGAATTGTCCTCCCATTGATGCTCGGACATGGGGTGAGAAGTTCTTCTTTACTATGTTGACTTGTTCTTCCTCGGATGGCCGATTGGTCATGGTGGCTGCTTTTTCCCTCCATCGGGCTATGAAGTTACTAACTGATTCCCCAGAGTTCTGTTTGAGCAGCTCTAAATCATGGTGGGTGACCTCAAGCTCTTCATTATATTTGTACTCTGACATGAATTCTCGGGCTACATCCTCCCAGCTACAGATTCTGGACTCCTCGAGAGACAAAAACCATCGGAGGGCATTATCCTTAAAAGTTTACTGAAATAATTGGTCCATCACTTCCTCAAAAGCCCCTAGGAGAGTCATAGAATGGTGATAACTGCGAAGATGAACAATCGAGGGTCCACTTCCTCTGAATTTCTCGATATTTAGCATCTTGAACTTCTCGGGTAACCTCACCTTAGGATAAGGAGACATGTGGGTGTAGTCCATGTAATTCCCAGAGATTCTGACTTGGTCGAACTTCTTAGTCAGCATCTTGAGATCTTCTTTGACCTTGTTTAACTCTTCCTCTTTTATATCAATGATCAAAGGAAAGTTAGCCCCGTGCAGGGCAAAGTTCGGCATAGGAAGTTGGGCAGGTGGCAGCCCATTAGCAGGAGGGGAACGTGGAGCATGCCGATACTCTTTGGGAACCCAGATAGGCTCGGGTGGACCCATAGCAGGAGGGAATAGGTCCTCGGGCTCTTGAGGAACAGAAACCTAGTTTCGTTGCATCTCTCGGACCTCAGTCTGGAGGTTGTCGATCTTGGACACAAGCTGAGCTAAGAATGCCATCAGATCTGGCTGCACAACTGGTACTTGAAATGTGTTCTCTATGGAAAGTGGATGGTTACCGAACTCGAAAGAAGTAGCAGGGGAACGGACGGAACTCCGGGGTGATTTGACTGAAGATCGAAGCCAATAAGGAATTAGGCCAAGGGCGTGCGATCGACCTGAGAAGGCATAAAATGGGATTTATTTTTGACAAAAAAGGATGAAAATATTTTTGACATTTTTTTTTAGATTGAAAGACAAAATGTTTTTGATTTTTGATAAATAAAGGAGAAATATTTTTGGATTTTTAATAAAGAAAGGAGAAATATTTTTGGATTTTTGATAAAGAAGGGAGAAATATTTTTTGGAGACGGGTCTCAGCCTGATTATTATAATTATTATGTTCTCACTTGTATTAAGTTTTCCTAAATGTAAAAATGAAATGTCAGACAGGACCCGAGCCTGGAAAAGTTGGGTTTGTAACATATGCAAAGCTATGGTTGCACTTATAACCAGGCCCACGGGCAGGGTCCCATTTTAAAAATGTGCAAAAATTTTGGGCGGTAGGCTGACCTGAAATTTCGGTAGAGTTTCAGGTCAAAATCGGTAATCTAACATGAGTGTCCTAGGCTTGACACCTATATGTGGGTATGCAATCGAAAAGGGTTCTCCCCTTTGGCGTGGCTTCCTCGATATACGTCTTGCTTTTGAGGGCAATCGGTACGTATGGACAAGTCATTTGATATACCTGAGTGTACGTGAATTGCCTCACTATATACCTCGTGGGGATGGTACGTGTGAGAGCGAATTCGATATACTCGACGTACGTGAACGAGTACCCTGCGATATACCTCCCATCATAACTTCGGTCAAGCGATACGATTCGGGGGAACCGTTCGATATACGTCGAAGGTACTTAGCCAATGGAAGGTGAGAGTCATATCGATTAAGCTAACTGCGCCCTTGCCGGATCAGCACCGATCACGAAGTGACCCTCCAATTACAGAACAAAATTTAGTAAATCACAATGCTCTTTGGTGATGTCGTGTGAATCGTGTACGATTCTCTTATTAGTATCTTATGATGAGAGTATCTTTCTTGATTATACCAAACGGGGAGTAAAGTACAAGTACCAATGGTATACCAAGTATGGGTGGGTGATGCGTGCAACATGTGGACATATGTGATCCTAGGTGGACGTGGTGTGAAGTGTACGTAATGAATCCTCTACAAGTGTGTGAACAGAAGCATAAGCATGAGTTACACAAGAATAGTAAAGGGAGGCATGAAAAATAGGGGGAAATATAAGCAAATATAACACCCATGTAAATAGAGTCTAGCCCTCAAAATAAGTATCCCCAATGGAGTCACCATTGTGGCCATCCCCGATCCTCGCAGCGGGAGGGAGAGACACGTAGGAGGGGGTGTCGTCTCCGTGGTGAGAGGATTTTGGTCCCGTGCATCCCTTTCGATAGCGCTTCGGCCGGCGTCGATGAGGTGTGAGGTGAAAAATGTAGAGAGATGGAATCGTCACTCTATTTTACTCAAAACAGACAAAAGAAGGGGGAGCCATCCCGAAAGACAACATCCAAAGACATACTCATACATACGAAACCAAAATGATTCAAAAAGGGTCCGGAGGCTAAGTTACGAAATGGGAAGGTGTTAAGCACCCATTCCTCCCTTGTGGTCTCTCATGGATTGTTGCTATTTTCCTTTATTTCCCCGTGATATGTGTGTATGTGTATATATAGTGGAGATAGGAATCATCGACTTGTATCATGAAAGAGATAAAGCGAGTCATCCATAGGAATATCCCTAAAAGTAATATTATAAAATAGGATTTACGCGATTATACTTGCGTTGATCATTATAACGGAACGATAACACGCATAGAATAATACACCACTAAGAAAAAATATATGTATATATAAATATGTAGAATCTGAGAGAATTAAGTAAAAGAATATAGGAAAATAGAAAATGGGAGAAAAGTAGAAATAAGACTCGAGTTTCGGGTTTTACCCCAAGACGCCTACGTAGCCTATAGAGGCATCAAAGTCCACGTAGTTCGTATGCAAAACGAGGGGTGGGATTTATCCCATAAATCCAATCGGGAAATTATCTTGTGGGTGTAAAATAGTGTTTTAGTTGTGAGAAAAGTGTGAGAATTCCCGCTTGGAATTTATAAGCAAACCCTCTTTTCCTTATTTTTTTTTGGGTTTTATTTATATGAAAATAAGGGATGTGCAATAATACTAGATAAAAAAAGTATATTAGGATGTATGAGATGAGAGAACAAAAGTGCTAAGTAATAAAATAAGTTAATGAAAATTTAGGAGAATTTGAAGAGAGAGTCGAGAAAGTTGGACCTTATTGAAGATCTTGAGATGGATCTTGGAGGTTGGAGAGCAGCCCTTGCACTTGGGTGATGATGGAGGGTATTTAATTCACCAAGTTTGATGAAAAAGATTATGAAAGGTGAAGGTTGGAAAAAGATTTGAATGTGGAAATCACGCTGACTTCGAGAGAGGTTTTATGAGTTCGTTGAGAGTAATGGATTTAAGATCTTGTGTTTCTTTCCAATGAGATCAGACCCTCCTTTTTATAGGCCCGTGGCATTACCGATCGGCATAGGCCTGGTCCTGCCAATCGGCATGTGTTTTTAGGCACACTGCCGATAGGCAGGGTTTGGAACCTGTCGTTTGGCACTCTCTTTCAGGTTCCTTTGGAAAATCGGTCGTAGAGCACAAATCGTTGATTCGAATCGTGCACGGGGTGAACAATTGGAAAGGTACTTCATAGACCTTCGAAAGTCTTGTAAAGTGATCCCGGTTCCGAGAGTTGACTTTGGGTCAAACGTGGTTCGAAAGCGTTCATCGGTCCTTTGGACGGGGGATTGTCGGACGCAAACGGATCTTTCGTCCGCATGGTAAGTCAGAATCGTGCACGGGGAGGATCATTGGAAAGTTTAGGAGATGTATTTCGACATTCCAAAGATTTTGACTCGGTTTGGAAAGCTGATTTCGGTCAACTGGGGCCTAGAAGCGTTCGGTGACCCTTCAGAGTAAAACGAATCGTTCGTCCGCATCGTAAGTCAGAATTGGGCCCGGAGCGGATCGTTGGAATGGGGTTTTAGTTCCCTTTAAAGATTCATTAAGACTCGATCGAGATGAAGACTTGAACTTGGTCAAACAGAGCCTGAGAGCATCCCGTGACCTCCTAATTGAGTTTCGAGGGAAAACGGGTCGTTCGTCCGCACCGTAAGTCAGAATCGCACATGGGGCAGGCCGTTGGAAAGGGGTTTCAGTGACCTTCTAGGATTCATTCAGTCTTAATCGAGCTGAAGAGTTTGACTTTTGGTCAAATGGAGCCTGTGAGTGCCCGATGGCCTCTAGGTCAGTACTCGGGGTATGACTTAGGTTTGTAGTGATGAAGGGAGGTGCTAAGGACCTAAGGAGAGGTTAGGGGGTGTTAGAATGGAGTGTCTACACTTTTCATAAACACACTTTTGTGTTAATTATGGGTTAAACCTCGTTATGATATGAATTTAATCACTTCACTTTGCCATTCCTTTTATTTTATAGACATTAGCAAATTTCTCACATTACTTTCCCACATTATCTTTTAACCGAAACATTTATCAATTTCAATCAAGATAAGTCGTCTTTTCTTATATTCACCACACAATCTATTTATTGACACGTTACAATTTTCTTATCATATTTTCTCTAAATCTTCCAAATATTCGCATACTATAACCGGCTCTACACTGTCGTCTATGCTACCATATGCTCTGGCCAATAATTTTGGATCTTTCACCCCTAGGGCTCCGGGCACTTCTTAATTATTACTGATGTCATCCGAGTCTATATTAATGTATTTTAACATTTATCAAATGTTCACATTATTCCAATTTTACCGGTCAAAGCCAAAATCTGGGGATTTTACTCCAACTTGTGTTACACTTTGAAAATCACCATTTCTTGTCCTTTTTAAACTTGCATTGATTTCATCCCAAAATCACTTTCATTTAGGACTATTTTTATAACACCCCTTTTTTCAAAAAATTTTATTTCATAAAAATGTTCCGCTTTATGTAAAATTACCATTTTACCCATTTATTTCCAAACTTGCATTTTCCTCCGTTTTCACAAATGTTATTTTCTCCAAAAATATTATTAAGTTATACATACCAACTTTCCAATGTTTTTAACTCATTAACACTTATTTTAACACTTTGGAGTGACATTCTATATAAGTTGGAAATCTCTTCATTCATTACTTTCTTTCTCTAGGAAATCATTGAACATTTGAAGACTACTTTACAAGAAAAACACCATTTCCCTTATTAACCCATGTAGTCTTAAGGCCATACTCTTATCACGTTTTTAACACTTTATCACACACTTTAAGAGCTAAAATCTCCATTTCTTTTATTCCAAGTTAAATCTCATTAAAATCTCCATTAAACTTATTGATATGCCTATCATCAAAATTCTATAAGTTTATACACATGGGAAGAGGGATTTTAAGTCTAAAAGTTCAGGAATATGAGTTTAACACATGACTTATTCAAAAAATTCATAACATTTGTAACAACAGGCTTTTCAAGACTAAAAACATTTTTTATCTTTCAAAACGTGAATAAAATCCTATCTTTGTGACAATCTCAATTTAAAAGAAAACATTGAAGCATTTGTTCCTAAAATATCTTTGATAAGATAACTATTATTTCAACATCTTTATTTCATAAAAATGTTTATCACTAAGTTTCCCTGAAATATGTCATTTTACTCAACATTCTTGAAATCCTTTAGAAGCCCTTTTATATCAACCAAGATAATAGTTTTCTAAATTATTCATGCATTCTACTCTTAAACCATACACATAAGACCAAATACTAGAGAAATAAAGCCTTAAACTTAATACCGAAGTTTTTCCCACGTCAAATAAGATTCAATAATGGTAGGAAGAATGTAGAAAAAGATGGAAACCTCCCACCTCTTAAGGTGGCCTATAAGAGGTTGCCTATCTCCACCAAGCTTATTTCCATGTGTGGCCATCCCTTCGATTTTCCTCCATCTCAGGGTCCAGCGCTCGCGCACACAGTTGGAGAGGGGGAGAAGGTCTCGCGTTCCTTTCTAAGAATGCTTCGGCCATCTTCAATGTGGGGTGATGCAAAGATATAGAGACCCCGTCCTATTTTTCACAAAACGGGCAAAAGAGCATGTTATTACCTCAACAGAATGGCATCAAAGACAAATCGATGCAAAACCAGTAAGATCAGAGGTTTGGGGGCAAAGTTACCAAATGGGAAGGTGTTAGGCACACATACCGCCCTTTCGATCGCTCATGGGCTTATGTTACCATTTTCCTCAATTTCTCCGTGAAATGTGTGCACGTGTATATATAAGTGGAGAACAAAATCGCTCGACTCGCATCATGGAAATGACAGAGTGAGGTCATTTATAGGACTGTTCCCAAAATAATAATTAAAAATATGATATGTGCACTTATCAAGATATTGATCGTTATGATGAAACATTAACATGTGTTAGATAAAACGTGAATATGGATCACAAATATGCAATATGTAAATAATATACATAAAAAACGGAAAAAGAGGGAAATAGAGATATAGAACTCGAGTCTCGGGTTTTAGCCCGAGACGCCTATGTAGCCTATAAAGTCATCAAAGTCCACGTAGTTTGTATGCGACACAAGGGTGGGGTTTATCCCATAAGTTCAAATGGGGATTTTTTTATATGTGTGTGTAAGAAAAAGGTGTTTTTAGTTTTGAGAAAATATGGTGGAAAATCCCATTTTAGTCTATAGGTGTAAGTGTAACCCTCTTTTTCTTATTTTTTTTTAAAGAAAATAGGTTTTGTGCAATATTACAAATAAATGATTGAAGATTAATATGTTTATGATCTAAAGTAAAAGCTAAATTAAGAACTCATTCAACTAAAGCGAAAAAAAGAAATTTAAAGAGAGATAAGGATATTTGGAACTTCTTTGGAGACTTGGAGATTGATATTGATTATTTATGAGCTTCCTTGTAAGTGGGTGAAGAATGTAGTAGGATTTTATTAAATTTTGTGTGAAAGTGATGGAAATGAAAGGTGGAGAAAGGTTTTAAACAAGGAAACCTCGCTGACTTAAGAGGAATGTTGTTAAGATCACTGAAGTTGATGTTTTTGAGGTGCCCTTTGAGCTGAGCTCATGCCCTCCTTATATAGGGGTAGGAGAATACCGATCGGCATTATCCTCACCCTACCTATTGACAGGTAACCCTAAACACACTCCCAATAGATAGGGAAATGGACATGTCAATTGGCAGTCTCGTGCAGAATTTCTTGGGAAAATGCTCATAAAATTCAATTCATAAGTCCAAATCATGCATGGGGCATACCGTTGGAAAGCTTATTTAGAGACCTTTAAGAATCCTTTAGGCTTATCCTAGTTCCTAGACTTTACTTTGGGTCAAATGGGGCTCGGAATCACCTATCGATCCTTTGTATAGGAGATCGTCGGACGGCGATGGATCGTTCGTCTGAGCCGTAAGTACGAATCATGCATGGGGTAGACTGTTGGAAAGGTTATACAAGGCACTTTGATGTTCCAAAGAGCTTCGCTTGGTTCAAAAAGTTAACTTTGGTTAAACGAGGCTCGAAAGCACCCGGTGATTGTTCAGAGTAAAATAGATCATTCGTTAGAACCATAACGTGAATTCATGCATGGGGCACACTGTTATAAAGGGTTTTTAATGCCCTTAGAAGATCCATTTTGTCTCATTCGACTTGAAGAGTTAACTTTGGCCAAACGAAGTTTGGGAGCACTCGGTGGCCTTAGAATCATTTTACGAGGGAAAACAAATCATTCATTCGAACGATTATGCCGTTTTGCACATGGAGTGGACTGTTAGAAAGGGTATTCAGTGCCCTTCGAAGATTCATTAAGCTTTCGCCTAAGGATGAAGTTGATTGGGGTCAAATTGGGGGCTGGGAGCGCGCGGTGGCCTCTAGATTGATTTTCAATACTAAAATGGTTTGTTCATTTGAATCATTATGTCGATTCAAACATGGGACAGACTATTGGAAGGAGGATTTAGAGCCCCTAGAAGATTCAATGAGCTTTTCTCTCCAATAATGGATTGATCGGAGTTAAATGGGGATCGCCTTTATATCGGTACTCAATATGACATAAGGTTTGTGGTAAATAGGGAGGTGATAAGGACCTAAGGAGGGACTTAGGTGGGTCCTAGAATGTGTTGTTTATAAATCCCATCGACATATGAGTTGGAATAAGTGAAAGCCATCGAATAGACACCACATGATGTTTGGGAAAGATGTCGATTCTGAGGACTTAAAGGGATAAGGATGACCTATTCAGAGGGTTGAGGTAGATTCTGAGGACCTGGAGTAGTGGTGACCAATTCTGAGGGTCGAGGTTAATTATATGGACCTAAAGTAGGGGCGACCAGTTCTGTGGGTCAAGTTCAATTCTGAGGACCTGAAGCTATGGCGACCAATTCTGTGGGTCGAGGTCGATTCTGCGGGACTAAAGTTAGGGTGACCAATTATGTGGTTTGAGGTCAATTCTGAGGACCTAAAGTTGTGGCGACTAATTCTACAGGTTGAGGTCAATTTTGAGGACCTGAAGTAGCGGTAACCAATTATGCGGGTAGAGTTCAATTCTGCGAACCTAAAGTTATAGCGACCAATTTTGAGGAACGAGTTCAATTCTGTGGGCCAAAAGTTATGGCGACCAATTTTGCGGGTCGAGGTTAATTATGAGGACTTAAAAGCAGTGGTGTCGAATTTTACGGGTCAAGGTTAATTCTGAGGACCTAAAGTAGTGACTACCAATTCTGCTGGTCGAGGTCGATTCTGAGGACCTAAAGTTGTGGTGACCAATTTTGTAGGACGAGTTCAATTCTAAGTACCTAAGGTAGGGGCGACCAATTTTGTGGGTCGAGGTCAATTTTAAAAACCTGAAGTTGTGGCAACCAATTTTGCAGGTTGAGGTCAATTCTAAGGGCCTAAAGTAGAGGCGATCAATTCTGCGAGTCAAGGTCAATTCTGAGGACCTAAAGTTGTGGTGACCAATTCTACCAGTTGAGGTCAATTTTTGCGTACCTAAAGTTGTGAGGACCAATTTTGCGGATCGAGGTCAATTCTGAGGACCTAAAGTTGTGGCGACCAATTCTGATGGTCGAGGTCAATTATGAGGACCTAAAGTTGTAGTTTGGGGGGGTTTGCTCTCTGGTGAGTCTTTAATTTACCCTTTTTTAAGACTCGACTAGGGATTATGTCCTTTTGACAGGAGGTATATTTTTCGAGGGAGCAAAAATTCTTATGATGGATGTATTGGGAGAAAGAAAATTCGTTGGGGAAACATTTGATGACTTGAGGTTTTGGGATTCCGCTGGGGAATGTGTTTCTTTCAGATGCTGCTGGGGAGAGATATTCGATTGGCTTATAGATCCACTGGGGAAGTTGGATTTGGAAGTTCCGCTGAGTAAACAGTTGATGACTAGAGGTTTTGGGGTTCCGTTAGGTGGGGTTCCGTTCAATGGTTTAAATTGGGGATAGGAGTGGGGTTTTAATTCGGTGAAAGATTTTAAGATCTTGAAAAATGGTTTTCTTAGTGAAGAAATGTTTTGATATTTATTTGGCAATTTTAGGAATTTTCTGGGGGGGGGGGGGTTGTACGAAATTTTCAGGGGGTGCCGACTGACATGTTGTAGGGGTTACCGTTTGGTAATGGCACAGTCTTCATGGCTACCTTGGGAAGGGGAAGAGGCAGGTGCCGATCGGTGGGTGCCAGGGGACTGCCAATCGGCATGCCCCTTGGCCTCCTATAAAAAAGGGCAAATTCTCCTAATTTTTCACAGCTTTTAGCATTCAAATATTCTGTCCTTTCTTGCTAAGATCCATTTCCAAGTTTTTCCTTCTCTTCAAGTCCTAAAAAATGGAGAATTTTTTGGGTTGCGTGACCTGCATGGAGTGGTTGGCTGTCGACGATTAGGTGAACCTAGAGTGGCGAGCTAGGGTGCCCCTCGCATTGGGTAACGATAATGCCTTCGAGTTGTTTGAGCCAATTGCTAAGAACCGATTTCTACTACACAATCCTTCACATCACCAGTCGTCTAAGGTGAGTAACCCTAGTGGCTACATAAGTGTTAATGACCATTTTCATCCTTTTTCTTTTCTTCTCGTTTCCTTGAGTTGACAAAAGATTTCTTTGTTGATTTTTTTTATTTTGGCAAACTGACATATCTTCTACGACCTTTCTCTCCCGGGGGACGACGGGGTTTAAGGATATGTGGGAGAACCTTCCGGCGGTAGTGCGATGGGAAGTTTCCTCTGCTGGTTTTAGGAGCTTGGCATCTTCTTTGGACGAGATTCCGCGCTCTACGACTGTTTTATGCGCACTGGGGGAGAGTTGGTAGGACACTACCTACACCATTCATTTGTGATTCGAGGAGATAACGGTGGCTCCCATTGACATCCATCAGCTACTATGGATTAACCGTGAGGGCATGCAAATTGAAATGGATCAGTCTTTGAGGGTGACACCTGAGGCGGTTGAGGCTACATTAGAAGACACGGGAATGACAGTCTCTAGTGATTCGATTTGCATTTCTTCTCATCGAGAGCTATTATTTAGCGAGAGGATCCATGAGACAGATGGGTTGTAGGTACGTCAAATGGCCCATTTATTCATTCTTCTTTTTGGGGGGTTTCTTAGTGGCGTCGAATGGCGACGTCATCCACTTATGGTTTTTACCATTTTTAGGGTATTTTCGAATATCCCTCTTTATGACTGGGGGAGCCTGACTTTTGCGACCCTTTATTCTTCTCTGTACGCTTTCAATCGGTGCTACTAGTAGACCTTTATGGGGGTCATGTACCTTCTGGAGGTAATTCTCACATTTTTATGTATTTTCTTTGCATCTTCCTTTAGTTTTATTCTTTTGTTGATTCTTGTCTTTCTGCAGACGTGGTTTTATGAGGTGATCGGGTTCAATGCCCATTTGATAGGCTTACATGATGAGGAGGTAGGGGACTTTTGCTAGATGTAGCGGTGGAAGAAGTCCAACCGACAATCCAAGCAATTTCTTTATCTGATAGAGGTGCATCAGGCCTTGAACACCCTGACGAGGGACCGGGTTATAAACTTTTTCTTTTGAGTCCTTTTTTGGCATTTTCTATATTTGTGCAAATATTGATATTTATTGGAAATTGCAGGTGACTTTCTATCCCTGGGGGGACAGCGGTCCTGTACATGGGGGTGACTGGGGTGCATGCACAGATGTGTCGGCTACTGACGCACGAGTTAGGACATTCTTAGTACTTGGGGGAGAGAGTAGTCAGACAGATTGTGGAGGATGAGTTGGTGGTCCCATCTACGATTCCTTGATGTACATGAGACGAGTGCAGGAGATATCGGAGGAGTCTATGGTGGCGGTGATGGTTGGTGAGCCTTACTCATCATATACAGATAGGGTGGCGACCTAAAAATACCTCGACTTTGTGACGAGTTGGCTATTGTCGTCATGTATCTACAATGTGGACAACATGACTCTGACTCCTAAAGCTTTGGGCAAAGGTACGAGTAGGCCAGTGGGTTCTGCCCACAATACTGGTGGTGCATCGTTGTTGGCAGCGGCAGTGGATGTTCCTTTCATTCAGCTTGCCCCGCCTTCATATAATTTCTGATTGGCTGGAGGGGGATCGCTGCGTATGCCGCATCGTCCTAATGTGGTGGATCTGGGGGTGTTAGGGATGATGGATGATTTCCTTAATCCAGAGGAGTATCTTCTCTTTAATAGTTTTTTGTCTATTTTTTTCTTTGCTTTAGACTTACAGATTGCTTTTTATTGCTTTATCGGCAGCATGTCCGAGTGTCGACTACTTGGCTCAAAGACATTCAGGAATGGGTGGCCTCCATGACAGCCTATATCAAGGACTCAATTTTAGCTCCTTCTTATCTGTTGTCATCTGCTTCCTCTAGGGAGGGATCAGGATCAGGGAGTGGTGGCTCCATAGCTTGTCGCCAGGGGAAGCACGCTTGTTGCAGGGATGGGGCTCTTAGAGAGAGAGAAACTGAGATTGGGAGTTTCGGGTTGAGTTCCGCTGCTTTTACTTTCTACTGCTTTTTTTCTTTTCTTTTCTTTTTCCTGAAAAATTTAATGAAGCAAATGGTAATATATAAAATGAATGAGATTTTTGTTCATTTATATTTGCTTAAATGACTTATTCTACATGCACTTTTTACTTTATTGCTGAGGCCGTAAAAAGGATGGGATATTTTATTAAATAACTCAAGAGTAGATTTATTTTGAGAAAGGATGAGTAAAAATATATAATATAGGAATAAATAACTTTGGGGGGGCTTAAAATAAGGATTTATTTTTTTAGATTTTTTATTTTGACAAAAAATGAAAGATAGTATTTTTAAAAAATAATGGGGTTATCGATCGGTATACCCCTTATCCTGCCTATCTGTTGCACTTTTAGTAACTTTAAGTACTTTGTGGGGGGTAGGCATTTATTCGAGTTTCTCAGATTGGTTGTTGTTTAGCCCACGTTATCATATATAAAGGGGGGCAATGTGGTGTGATTGTACACCCATTCACGTTTTCTCTTCTTTCTTGTTTATTTCTTGCTTTCTGTATTATTATTTCCCAAATGGCCCTTCCCATGAGAAAAACTCACCTAAAAAGTCGAACGCTCAATGCCAGGAATTATTCGAGAAAATATAAGAGTGCCTCACTCACCCACCAATATTAGTACCTGCCCAATCGGGATAACCTCTCATACTCTACATGACAATAACCAACACAAATGCAAGAGCCATGTTAGTCCAATACATAGAAAGTTCTTGAAAGGAATGTGCCATCTACTATTGTTGATACGAAAATTGGTCAGCTAACGTGGACCAACTATATGAAGACATGTGTCATCTTACGTGGCAGATGACTAAAAGCACCGAGTTACACATCACCCCGAGGAACATAGCATGCCGACCTACTTAGCATGCAGAGCATCTGAACAGGAAGATGAAGCGACGACTACATGTTCAATGAACATCGGGTTTAATGAACATTCCTATTGTACAGATGTATATGTCTATTAAATAACGGCATCTTGTCTATTCATACTGATAGCACCAAGGCTATAAATACATTGTAACACTCCCCATAAGCGGGCAATCAATCTCTTGTAATCATCATCGAGATTAAGGCACACATTGGCAATACAAGAACAGTGGACGTAGGCCATTCTCATTGGGCTGAACCACTTTAAAAATCTATTGTCTTATTTTCTTTATTCCATTTATCTGTGATTAATTAATTATATTGAATCTAGATTTTTACATCAACAAATTGGCGTCGTCTGTGGGAAACGACTGTGCTTAGTGTTTTTCACCAAAAACTTATCACTGGTGGCTGAGATCCCAGAATCCAGCGCCTAGAACAATACCAAGCGGCCTCCAAATCCCTCATCTCCCCCAATTATCAATGAACTTACGGGAATAGTAGCCAATTTAGCCCAAGGGAAAATGGTATGCAAGAAACCATGCGGCAGTTCGTAATGGGTTACCTACCCAGTCAGGTTAACGAAGCGTTTAACGCAATACCCATCTACTATCCTCAAGAACCAGACATACACTATTCCCGAATGTTTCTCAGCCCAGGCACGTGACTCTCATCATAGTGAGAGGTCCACTGATCCTTCGTATCAACCTGGATGAACTTTATTTATCAGAGCTATAAATTCTAGACCAAATGTCACTCTAACTCCTGAGCGAACAAGCGCTCTGGAAAGGTTGAACAAAGTCTCCCCTTTTGATCATTTGGGTCCTAGGAGGAATGGGAATCCCCCCCAGGATTGCGTCGAGGAATACCCAACGACCAACCAATCTAAGGGAGGGTTCTGCCCAATCACACCCACGAACCCGCAATTAAAGATCCCAAGAGGAGAATTTAGCGCGCTCTATTGCTTGGACAAATAGACCCGTGGTTGAGAATGATGCGTGGAAGGGCTCCATTCAGAGATTAGAAGACCGGTTAGGGGAAATGGCTAAGGCCAAGAACCCTCTCCAAAGAACCTTTGCCCAAGGATCACCTTTCGTGCAAATGATAGTGGATTTTCCCACACCATCTAAGTTTAAGGCTCCGGTAGTGACGCCCAAGTATGATGGAAAAACTGATCTCGTCCTCCACATAGAGCAGTACCAGGCTGTTGTGGACATCTACGCAGTTCTTGATGAAATGAGGTGCAAGGCATTCTCAAGAACCATCACTTGGTCAGTCCAGATATGGTACAATAATCTTCCTTGGGGAAAGATTGTGACTTTCCATCAATTAGCAGAGTTATTTATAGGGAACTTCTATTTCGGAGCAAAGCTGGTTAAGAGAGTTGCACACCTACTAAGTGTGAGGTGGAAAGCAGGAGAAAGTACCAAGGATTATATCACTCGTTTTAATAATGAGAAATTGGAGGTGATTGACTACGAGGAGAAAATAGCCATAACAGCTCTGATGAGTGGTCTATTACCTGACAGGTTATATTATACGTTGGCCAAGGATCCCCCCAAATCCATGTCAGAGCTGATGGCAAAAGCGGCTAAGATCGTGAATGCCGAAGAGTCCATAGCTGCAAAGAAGAACCGTGACACGAAGGCAGAGATAAAGGTCGAAGGTGCAGCGGAGAAGAAGGACCAAAAGCGCAATGGGAATGACAAGCGGTCAAAAGGCAAAGAAGTGTTCGAGAAGATGAAGAAGTATAGGAATTATACTCCTTTAAAGGTGGACATAAACCATATTCTGAAAGAGATCAAGAACAATGATGAGCTAACGTGGCCGGAGAAAATGAGGACAGACCCCGATAAAAGGGATAAGTCCAAATATTACGATTTCCATAAAGATTATGGCCATACAACCAAGCGGTGCATAGCTCTCCAGAATGAAATTAAAGCGCCCATTAGGCGAGGAAAACTGTGTAAACTCATTGATCGTCAGAATGGTGAGAAGACTAACGAGAAAGGACGACAAAGATCTAAATCACCTCGTAGAATAAGAGAGGAAAAAAAAAGAAAACACAAAGATGATCCTGAGGATGACCCCGACCTCCCCAAAAGGCCAATGCAACCTGAACGCGAGGTATTCTCAATCCATTTTGGGTCATTTGAATGTAACATAATTACAGGTGGTGATGCAGGAGAAGGATATCATACCGCTGAATGAAAATCTTACCTCAATGAGGCGCAAGGTTGTTCTTACATACAGGCTCAGCGTATAAGTTTGACTGAGAGCGATCGTTCATGGAAGGTGAATAGGGACAAACTGGTTATCGGTTTTTCCACAAATGATCTTATTGGTGTACAGTATCCTCACGACGATCCTTTAGTGGTCAAAATGAGAATGAAGGATGTAGTGATTTCACGTGTATTTGTGGATAATGGTAGCTATGCAAATATCATGTTCTACCTTTGTTTTGATAGTCTGAATTTAAAGTTAGCTGAGTTGGAGCCATATCACAAGCCTCTCCTCGGTTTTATAGGAGAGAAGGTCTTTCCCCTTAGAACGATCAAGTTGGACATGCTCATGGACACCTGGCCTGCCTGCAGAATAAAAAAAGTATGCTTTTTCGTAATGGGTAAGAACGTTCAATTAGCCTATAATATAATCATGGGAAGAGTAGGTTTGAAGAAGTTCGAGGACATACCATCCACGGTACACCAGTAATTGAAGTTTTCGACGAATTTTAGAGTTGGAGTTGTGAAAGGCGACCAAAAAGTAGCTCGGGAATGTAACTATTCATCTACCGAGCAGAAAGAACTGGAGGAGGCGAGGAAGAAATCCACAACCTACCAGGTGGATAAGTCTGAAGAGGCGGAGATCGAGACTTTGGACCCTAGAGATGAGTCCCAACTTGTGAAGGGCCAAGTCGTCAAAACTACAGAGGACATCATTATGGACGATGAACGACCAGAACGAATAACTCAAATCAGCGCTTCCCTAGATCCGTTCATAAAACAGGAGCTAGTGGCATTTCTATGGCATAGAAAGCAAGATTTCGCGTGGAGCCATAAAGATATGTCAGAGATAAATCCAGCTCTCCTATGCCACGAGCTCAATGTTAACAAGGAGGTAAAGCCGATGAAACAGCGAAGAAGGGTATTTAGCCTGGAAAAGAATCAAGCAATCCAAGAAGAAGTCAAGAAGCTACAAAAGGCCTCTTTAATCGAAGATGTCAAATACCCCGACTGGCTAGCCAATGTTGTTATGGTAAAAAATAAGAATAGCAAGTGGAGGATGTGTGTAGATTTCACTGATCTCAATAAAGCTTGCCCAAAGGATCACTTTCCCTTGCCCTGAATTGATCAGTTGGTGGACTCTACCTCAGGGCACGAGTTATTGAGCTTCATGGATGGTTACTCTGGTTATAACCAGATTAAGATAAAACCAGAAAATAGGGAGAGTACTTCATTCATTACCCCAAAGGGAACATACTTCTATAATGTCATGGCATTCGGACTTAAAAATGCAAGCTCTACGTATCAGAGGTTGATGAATAAAGTCTTCGCAGAGCAAATCGGAAAAAATATGGAGGTTTACATCGATGATATGCTAACTAAGATCAAGAAAGTCGCCGACCATCTAGCCGACCTCGCCCAAACTTTCGATCAGTTGAACAAATATCAGATGAAGTTGAATCCGATGAAATTCATATTTGGTGTATGAGAAGGCATGTTCCTCGAATATATTGTGAATCAGCAAGGCAATGAAGCGAATTCGGAGAAGATCAAAACCTTCCTGGAATTGCGATCTCCTGCTACGAAGAAGTAAGTGCGAAGACTCACAGGTCGTGTTGCATCTCTTAACAGGTTTGTGTCAAGAGAAACAAATAGATGTCTCCCATTCTTCAAGATTCTCAGGACAACTTTCGAGTGGAACGATGAATGTGAGCAGGCTTTTCAAGAATTGAAGAAATATTTGGGGACACCTACATTATTATCCAGGCCAGTTATGGGCCAAAGATTGTGTAAGGACATTTTTCTCATGTCCAACATGTTACATTTGTGTATGTCGTACGCCGCTACATTTGGCACGTCACCTCACGATCTCACACAACAGCCTCAATCCGAATTTCAAGAATCAAGCATTTATTATCTCCATCATATGTCCCTCATCTGCCTCAACGACTTCACGTTCCATGATTTTTGGCTCGTAATGCAAATGGTACGCAAAAGAAGTCAAAACAGTGAAAAAAGGCACGATAGGAGAGTTCAAGGGCATTTCGTAATTTTACAGCCATCGTTCGGAGGACTGGTCAACTAGAAAGTTGAAAATCTCGCCGTAACAAAGATACTGGAAGAAACGCCACCTCAATCCGAGCTACGGTGATCAAGTTATGGCCCGTTGAAAATAGAGATAAATCCAAGAAAAAAAAAACTTGGAATTTTTCTAAGTGTTTAAAGTCCCTTGACCAACGATTTTTTTCGAACCGAGGGCCAAACCGGTTCGGGGGGAGAACCGTTTACCTGTACGCTGGATAGAATTTCAGAGTTGTTATTTTGTGAAACTCTTCATTTGTTTTCCTATTTAAACCAACTTCGGGGGAGCAGTTTTGCAAGACTTTGGAAGACATTTTTTAGAGTCCCAATTACTCAAGTCTCATATTTTTTGAGTCTCAAGACTCATGTTTTAATTCACACAATTGCCAAACCTTTGTGAATCTTTTTGGTAACCCAAGAACACAACCGTGTGTTTATTCAAACCTTTGTGGAGAGATCTTTGCAATTGAGGGTTGCGTATCATTGTTGAGGGAGTCTCTACAAAGTGTTATGACTGCGTGTCATTGAGGAGTTCTTCAGTTCTTCTTTTGTTGTTTGGGCTGCGAGTCCTTGGAGGGTGTTGCGTGTATTCTCTTGCTGAGTTCAAGACTGCGTGTCTTTGTGGGTTGGCTGCGCGTTGATCCATTGCAGATTTCTCTATGTAATTGTAAGTTGCGATTTGTATATTCATAGTGAAATAAAGGTTTTACCCGAAAGGGTTTTTTTCCTGAAATCTGTGTCTCAGCATATTATTGTGTCGCATGATTTATCTATTTTGACACATGCACACACGTAGTTGTTTGTTTATGGGTTGTTTCTAAGTAGACCCTAATTAAATCAGGTTTAATTGGAATCTTGCAAATTAATTTAATCAATTATCACACAATCGCTATACGACGCTTTCAAATTGGTATCAGAGCGGGTTACGCTAATTTATCGCATATTCCTATTTTCCGCAAAATCGTGTGATATTGATTTTTTTTTTTAAATCAGTTTTGTGAAAATTCGCATTTTTTGCTATGGAGCATTTATATAATCAGATGCCTATTTTTGACGGGTCTAATTATGTCTAGTGGAAAGCTCGTATGAAATCGATTTTAAAATCTATTGACGACCGTGTTTGGTTGCTTTGCGAAAATGGTTGGACTCCTCCCACGATCACTGTTAATAACATCACCACTCTAAAACTCGTGTCAGCCTGGACTGAAGATGATTATGAATTGTTCAATTTTAATTCCCGAGGTCTGGGTGCTATTTCTGGAGCTGTCTCTCCTGATGAGTTTCGCCATATTATGATGTGCATCACGTCTAAAGAGGCTTGAGATGTTTTGAAATTAACACATGAGGGTACGAACGCGGTTAAAGAATCAAAATTATAAAATTTGGCCACCCAATTTGAAATTATCACCATGTCTGAGTCTGAATGCTTTGATGATTTTTATGCTCGTTTGTCAGACATTGTTAACACATGTTTTAATTTAGGTGAGGTGATTGATAACACGTGTGTCGTTAAAAAGATTTTGAGATCTCTCCCAAAACGCTTTATTCCTAAAGTCATTGTTTTGAACTCTTTGGGAAATTTGAAATCACTTAAGTTGGAAGAACTTGTAGGAGATCTTCAAACCTATGAGATTGACATGTTTCCAAAAGTAATGAAGGCTAAGGATAATGGCATTGATTTAAAGACTCATTTTAAGAAAAAGAAAGAAAAAGTTTGTGAGTCCGATTCTGAGGGAGATTTTGATTTTAATGATATTACCTTGTTTGCGAAAAATTTTAAAAAATTTCTCAACATGAACAAAAATAATTCTTCCAATAAAAAGAATTTTTTTGAGAAAAATAAAAAGAAAGGAAAGGCCAAAGAAAGTGGTGAGAGGGAAAAAGAGAATGACTCCGATGAGGAGTGTGAGGAAGATTTTGAGAACGTCACTTGTTTTGAATGTGGGGGTAAGGGACATAAGTCGTTTGAGTGTCCTACGTGGCTTAGAAAGAAAGGAAAGAAAGTAGCTATGCCCGCCACACTTAGTGATAGTAGTGAAGGTGAGGGTGATGAGACTAGTGGTGAGAAGTTTGTAGCCTTTTCTAGTCGTGTGAGCAAACCCACTTTGTCTCGCGAGAATGCACACGAGAGCGATGATAGTGATTTGAACGCTTAAAATGAGGGAGAAAGTGAGAGTGATAGTGGAGATGAAAGTGAGCTCCAAAAAGCTTTCAGAGATTTGTACACCGAGACCTTGAAAACAAAGAAGTATAATAGGGATTTAGGTTGTCGGGTTTTAAATTTGGAGAAAGAGAAGGAGGTTTTGAGAAAGGAGAAGTGTGATTTGACCGACACGTTGTCTAGTCTGACGAAACGTGTATCCCAAATCGAGAGTGATCTCGAACGTGTCAGGGAGGTCAAAGTCAATTTTGTGAACGCACCTAAGAAGGTTGAAAAGGTGGTTCATAAGGGTAAAGGTGAGAAGTTAGGAATAAGTCATGACGGTGCTTCTACTTCCCAATTAGCACCCGAGCCGGTTCCCACTTTAGTGTTTGATTCACGTGAGTCTCACCCTAACCCACCTAGGCGTACCATTCCTATTAGGATAGTGCGTCCTAGAGTTTTGAGAGAGGTGTTCCTAGGCCTATTTATGTTTTCTCACATTGCAAGAGGAGAGGACACCTTAAGGAATTTTGTTTTAAGTTGGGTTATGTGTCACGTTTTGCTTCTACACGTGTTTCTGGCACACATGCACCCACACATGATACTTTACATGCTCCCGAAGACTACATGAGAGAGTTTGCACATTTAGGAGAGCAAGTTAAATTTTTAGTCAAATCTTCACAAGAATTGATGGAGGTTTTTCATAAGCTGTCACCACCTTTGGAAAACCCCTCCGCACCTAATGATTGAGGTTTGACTTGTTTACTAGCATAGGGTGATTTTCATGATGACATTGTTTGCCTATTGCTAGTATGTATCATTTTTGTATGTTTTATTTTTTTTTTTAAATTTGAAAAATACAAAAAAAATTATTTTGGATAAAAATTTAAAAAAAAATCAAAAAGATTTTTGTATTTTGTTTTCACCTTTTATGGATGAACACTTAGGATGACCGAGTCACAACATCATTCCATTATTTTCATGTGACTATTTGATAGTGTTTTGAGACAATAGGTCAATTCATCCTTGTGCTTTATAATGTTTGGAGTCATTAAGATGTAATTAAGTGTTACTTCCTACATGTTTGACTCACTTTATCCTTTACTGCACACATGCACGAATTTGTTGATTATTGTGCTTGTCTTATCACATGTTGGTTGGGTGTTTTCACTTCAATCCTGTCCTTAAAACGAACCAAGTGCGATAATTTTTATAAGGAAATTGTGCATATAAGAACCGTTTTGTGAGTTTGTGTGCTTTGTTTTAAAACGGGGAAGGGCTGCGAAAGGTACATTTTGCCTTTGTGAATAATAAGCCACCGTTAAATTGGACCTAAAAAATGAAGGAATTTTATTATCCGGGGTCCAAAGAGGTTTAAAAGAGCTCAAAAAAATTTAAAAGGCAATAAAAAGATATTCATGCCAAAAAGGGGCCATTTAGGTTTTTGCACCAATTCTCCAAAGTTTGAGAATTTAGATACACCTCTAAAAGAAAATATATTTGAGGGAGTTTGGTTGGAGAATTAAAACGAGTTTGCACGTCCTTGAAATGCTTGAAAATGCGCTACATAGTTTTGGATGTTATTGGTGTGGAAATCATTTGACTTTGATTTGTTGATTTGTATAAGATGATGTCATCTAAATTCAACAAACTTTTGCACCTAAGGATACGTTTGATGTTCATTCGTTAGGGGTACACATTTGCATCGTGCACATATGATTGATTGAGTTGATTTACCTATCAAATGTGTTCACACCCATTCATTCCGTTTCCATGACTTGGTTGTTTGAGTCTAAATCCATGTTGTGATTTTTGTATCATGTTTTACATTTTTTTTCAAATGGTATCTTATTTTTTGTACGAAAAATTGCAAAAACAAAAAATAGTTTGTGAAGTTTTTTTTTGTTCATCTCCTTGCAAGAGCATGTTTGCCATATTGATTGATGCCTTGTTTTGAATACCGTGACACCCCGATTTTTCTTGTTTGATTCATTCTTCTTATTTGTCTATTTGGGGACATCATAAAAAGGGGGAGAAAGAATTATCTGATTTTGGGGGAGTTTGAATTTTGGGGGAGTTTTGAGATTTGACTTATGCTTATCATATATTGGTATCTGTGTTTATCTCATTTCAAACTCGATACGTCACTTGGTATTTTTTTCTTTATCTCATGTGTGTAGGTACTACATTGATGATCACTGAATTGCACACCCTGATGAAAAAAGATTTGAGATTCCTGAAGATTTGAAGAGCAAATGATGGAGACTATTCATTTGTACCTTTTCCAATTTTGGGTTCATGGGAGGGTAGATTTGTATAGGCAATTTCATATTTGATAATTCGGATTTTTTATGTATGTACCGGCATAGACATAGGGAGATATTTGTAAGGACATTTTTCTCATGTCCAACATGTTACATTTGTGTATATCGTACGTCGTTACATTTGGCACGTCACCTCACGATCTCACACGAAGGCCTCAATCCAAATTTCGGAAATCAAGCATTTATTATCTCCATCATGTGTCCCTCATCTGCTTCAACTACTTCACGTTCCATGATTTTTGGCTCGTAATGCAAGTGGTACGCAAGAGAAGTCAAAACAGTGAAAAAAGGCACGATAGGAGAGTTCAAGGGCATTTTCGTAATTTTATAAACACCGTCCGAAGGACCAGTCAACTGTAAAGTTGAAGAGCTCGCCTCAACAAATATATTGGAAGAAACGTCACCTCAATCCGAGCTACGGTGATCAAGTTATGGCCCGTTGAAAATGGAGATAAATCCAAGAAAAAAAACCTTGGAATTTTGCTAAGTGTTTAAAGTCCCTTGACCAACGATTTTTTCCGAACCGAGGGCCAAACCGGTTCGGGGGGTGAACCGGTTCGTGGTACACCCGAACCAGTTCGGGGTACCTGTACGCTGGATAGAATTTCAGAGTTGTTATTTTTTGAAACTCTTCATTTGTTTTCCTATTTAAACCAACTTCGGGGGAGCAGTTTTGCAAGACTTTGGAAGACGTTTTTGAGAGTCTCAATTACTCTAGTCTTCATATTTTTTGAGTCCCAAGACTAATGTTTTGATTCACACAATTGCCAAACCTTTGTGAATCTTTTTGGTAACCCAATAACATAACTGTGTGTTTATTCAAACCTTTGTGGAGAGATCTTTGCAACCGAGGGATGCGTGTCATTGCTGAGGGAGTCTCTACAAAGTGTTATGTCTGCGTGTCATTGAGGAGTGCTACGGTTCTTCTTTTGTTGTTTGGGCTGCGAGTCCTTGGAGGGTGCTGCATGTATTCTCTTGCTGAGTTCAAGACTGCGTGTCTTTATGGGTTGGCTGCGCATTGATCCATTGCAGATTTCTCTATGAAATTGTAACTTGCGATTTGTATATTCATAGTGAAATAAAGGTTTTACCCGAAATGTTTTTTTTTTCTGAAATCTGTGTCTCAGCATATTTATTGTGTCGCATGATTTATCTATTTTGACACATGCACACACGTAGTTGCTTATTTATGGGTTGTTTCTAAGTAGACCCAAATTAAATCAGGTTTAATTGGAATCTTGCAAATTAATTTAATCAATTATCACACAGTCGTTATACGACGCTTTCAGATTGCACTTGTACCTGACAGTCTCAGAGAGCACAGTCAGTTCGGCGTTGATAAGAGTGGAGGATGGAGTACAAAAACCCATGTACTACACCAGCAAAGCATTCCGAGGTGCAGAAATTAGATATCCAAAGTTAGAAAAGGTAGCATTAGCTCTAATAGAGGCGAGTAGGAGGATGAAACCCTATTTCCAGGCCCATACCATAGTGGTGTACACTGATATGCCACTTAGGCAGGCCTTACACAAGCCAGAAAAATCAGGAAGGTTAATGTACTGGGCGGTCAAACTAGGTGAGTATGATATTGTTTATGAGCCAAGGTCCTCAATCAAAGGGCGAGCAGTGGCCGATTTCATGGCAGAATTCACCTACCCAGACACTTTCGACCAGCAAGAGCCTAATGTCGAACAACCCTAGGATGTCACGGGATCATCAAAGATAGTAACCGAGCAACAAGCGTCATCAAATCATAACCCATCAGAAGGGAATGATAAGAGGAAGTACCAAATATTCCATCAAGGAACCTTATCAGACCAAGGATTCGATAAAGAGATACCTGTGTGGAACTTGTATGTTGATGGTTCTGCATGAACAATAGGAAGTGGAGCTTGGATAATTCTTAATAGCCCTGATGGATTAGATGTCGAATACGCTCTGCGCTTTCAATACAAAGCCTCTAATAATGAGGCCGAATATGAAGCCATAATCATAGGTCTCAATCTAGCAAAAACTTTGCACGCAGAGTGATATACCCGTTTATATCCTCGGCTTAGATGAGGATTGCCTCATCAACGGACGACCCTAAGAGGGGCCGACCCTTCACCAAGCCCCAGCTGGCCTCCACTAGGCCCAGACGACCCTACGAGGGGCCGACCCTCCACCAGGCTCTAGCCGACCCTACGAGGGGCCGACCCTCCACCAGGCTCTAGCCGACCCTACGAGGGGCCGACCCTCCACCAGGCTCCAGACGACCCTACGAGGGTACGACCCTTACCCAGGCTCCGGACGACCCTACGAGGGTACGACAGTACGAGGCCAGAATCAAGCCAGACTCACTACCGGGAGAAACTTTGCCCTCGGCCTCATCTCATAGGCCGAGGGTGACATCATGACAGCGCGTGGTTTGGGACACGCGTGGAACAGTGCGCGTCAGACTCATATGACACGTGGCAGACCGTTATAACCGAATCACACCCTCACGTGAGGGAATATTATGTCATCATTTGGCATCTACAGGTGTCAACAGGGGATTGGTTAGATCATCATTCACATGCACCATGCTTACTTGGGGGGTACACTACACCCCCCAAGACCTATATATACTTGTCACCCACAACCCTACAGGGGATCGATCCATGAACTGTAGCCCTAGATAAAACTCTGCTTGTACACACAGTAGAGAGAGAGAGTGAGGGTTATGTGCATTGTATCCAAGGCCATTAGTGCCCATACTTAGTGGATCACACACTCACAGTGGATGTAGGCCAAATTGGCTGAACCACTATACATCATTGTCTTAATTCCTCTTATACTCATCCCCTTCTACATACTTATACACTTATACATCTCTATGGCTGCCATGGCTGCTACTGCTTGAGCTCATTATCACTTATCCGGTGGTGCTAAATCTCAGCATCATCACAGAGTAAGTAACCGTGTTTAGTGATTCACAATTAATTGTACATCAAATTCGGGGGTTGTATGTAGCGAAGGGAGACTTAATGTCAAGATACCATTCCAGAGCTATGGAGATCGTGTCCACCTTCACTTCAGTTCGATTGGTCAGGATACCAAGATTGGAGAATGCCAGGGCTGACGCATTAGCTCGGCTACCATCAGCTACTCGCACCGAGCTACGAAGAACAATTCCTATCGAGATATTGGCAGAACAGAGTATAGATGAAGATTTAATGGTAAAATTCATTACCCTGGATTGGGGACCATCCTGGATGGACCCCATCAGGGCATACACCAAAGAAGGGATTGTGCCAACTCACCAACTTGAAGCCAAAAGGCTGAAGTTTAAAATTGCTCGATATGTACTAAATAATGTTGTTATGTATCGAAGAGGTATCATCACAGGTCTACAGAGATGTGTGCATCCTTTAGAGATCTGATTGAAGAGGTCCACGAAGGCTCTTGTGGAGCTCATATGGCAGGTTGGACTCTCCTACAGAGGATAACAATGCAGGGATATTATTGGCTAACGATGAGAGCAGACTGCACAGCCTACGTGAAGAAATGTGATAAGTGCCAGCATTTCTCTTCAGTCCGAAGAACCCCCAGACATTATTAACACCTATTACATCCCCTTGGCCATTTTCTATGTGGGGTATAGACTTGGTCGGACCTCTGCCGACCACCAAAGGGAGGTTCAAATATCTGGTAGTCACTGTTGACTATTTCACCAAGTGGGTCGAGGCCGAACCTCTCATCGATATATCGTATGAAAGGGTCTACCAGTTCATATGGAAGAATATTATTTGCAGGTACGGGTTGCCACACTCCTTTATCACAGACCATGGAACCCAATTCGATAGTGAGGAATCGCAGCATATTTTCGTCAATCCAATGTTCAGAAGATCCACTCTGCGCCCGCCCACCCACAAAGCATTGGAAAAGCTGAAGTGACGAGCAAGACTCTATTAAAAAGCTTGAAGAAACGGCTGGATAAAGAAAAAGGAAATTGGATTAATGAGCTACACTCCGTGTTATGGGCATATCGCACAACACCCCGAACAACTACTGGAGAATCACCCTACATGTTAGCCTTTAGAAGCGAAGCAGTTATCCCGGTTGAATTGGGCCTGCCTACACACAGGGTACTTAATTTCAACTCTCTTATAAGCGATTTGATGAGACGTTTAAACCTGGACATGCTCGAGGAAGTTCGAGAAGACGCTGCAATCAAGAACGCAGCCTATCAACAACGAACAACCATGTTCTACAACAAAAGAGTGAAGAAATGTGAACTTAAGGAGGGGGATTATGTGCTCAAGAAGGTAATCCAGAAGCATAACAAGCTAGAGGCTAACTGGCATGGGCCCTATCGAGTAACAGCAGTTGTTCGCCCTGGGACTTAGAGAATAGCAACTCTAGAAGGAGTGGAATTTAAAAATGCAGTGAATGCGGAGCATTTGTGCAAATATTATCAGTAGTACAGACCTACATGTACACAGTTCTCTTTACATGAATACAAGTTTTGGTTTTTCCATATTCCTTTTTGTAGTTTGATCTTTGTTGGACTACTAGTGTTTGAAGCCCTTATACTTTTGACTCAATTGAGTCTATATTGTATAAGTGCTCATCTAGTTTGGAAATTGTGACAAAATTATGTCCTCCCTAGTATCCAAAGAACCTCAGAAGTTGGTTTGCTACCTCATCTCTCTATCTTGTTTTGATCAAGATCAAATTGCCAACACTCACACACAGTAGAATTTATTTCTTGCATATCATACTGCATAATAATGTGTGAACATATGTTGAGTGTGTTTAAATCCCTAAGTTGGAATTTTAATAATTTTTTGGGATTTTTTAAACATTTTTTAAAAAAGGTTTTATTAATTAAAACTTGATTTAAAAGTTTTGTGGTCAATTTGTAAATATTATTTGTTGGGTATTTTGGCCTAATGTTACCTTGGGTAGAATCCAAAAGCGGAGTAAACTTTGGGGTGTGGTTTTAATTAGTTTAAGACGCGCGTTTTATATCCTGTTATCATCCAACACCTGTCTTCATCTGATTGGCTGTGACTGTGTTTGTTTACTGAGTTAAAAACGCGTATATTTTTAGCCCTTGGATCATTAGCTATCGACGATCTCCATGTTGTCTTGGTGAATCCCAGTACAACTTTCTAAACCAATCAGGATTCGTTTAAGCACCGCCTTATTAGAACCCTTCGATCAAAGTCAATCTGACTTGACTTAATCCTGGCCCTTGGTTTTGATCGAATCTCTCGAACCTTCTCTTCACCCTATAAAAGGGACCCTACTCTCAGACTTCGAAGACTTTTGCATTTTCATTTCCTCTGAGAAATTGAGAGAGTAGAGAGAGAAGAGAGATAAGAGAGAAGAGAGAGAAGAAAGAAAACAGAGAGAAGAGAGAGAGTTAGAAACCCTAACCTTGTTTCGTCAAAGCCTCTTTCATCCAAACTCAAACATTTCTTCAAAACTCCATATCCAAAACACTACCCTGAGTGTTCTTGAGTGATTGAGAGCTTGAGTTGAGTTTGTTATTGCTGCTGTAAGCTCTTGTTCGTTAGATCTTGTTTTCAACTTAAACGTGTACTTAGATCTACTTTCTGATTTCATAGAAATTTCAGATCTGAGTTATTCCTGTTACATTACACTTAGTTTCATTCTTTATTTCTCATCTTGAGAAATATATTGTTGATTATTTTCTATAAAACGTTTGCTTACTTTGAAATCAACAATAAATGCTTTCTGTTTCTAGTTCTTGTAAAACTAAACCATTGACCTAGTTGGAATCACACTTGGAGGTTTTCAATCTCGAAAAACTTTTCTAAATTCTGAGATTGATTAAGACCTTGTCTGTCTTCCTAGCAAGGTATCCGTGGATTCTGGGAATGATTTAAAGGTCAAATAAGGCGCAAAGTTTTGTAAGAAGAAAGAAAAAGAAAAGATCACGGCATATAGTGTTACTGTAATTTGTTAGGACTATTTGTACTTAATAAGTGTGTGTGTGTGTGCATGCATGTGTTAGAGAGCACCTCCCCAAACACTTTCACCCTACAACACGAAAAGTGTTGGTAATAAGATCTTGTGAACAAAGAGTCGACGTAAAGTGCTGGAACAAATCAGAAGTTAACAAACTGGGAGAACTACATCTACAATCAGAACTGCAGAGAAGTTTTAAGGACACCAGAGGGTACATTCCTAAACTTATATAGGTCTGAGTTGTTTGCATGTTAGTTATATAGTTTGTAACTCATATATTTGTTTTAGTGGATTTTTTTTTCATTTTACTCCGTAGAGGGAGTCGTGGATGTTTCCTCAATTGGTGAGGTTTTACCACGTAAAAAACATCGTGAACATAATCTTTCTACATCTCCTCATCTCATTATTGGTTGTGCTGAGTTTAAGTTTTTTTTAAACTACTTTATAAACCTGTTATTCAATTCTTGAATAGATCTCGTACATACTGATTTGTTAAACACATCTTGTGTTCAAATAGTTTGGTTTTTACGAAAAGAGTTTCTTAAAAAAACAGATCGGAGTTACTTAAATAGTTTATTTTTAATAAACGGCTTTAGTAACATTTTTCAATTGGTATCAGAGCTAGGTAAACTGCTTTTAAAAGAGATCCTGTGTTTCTGAAATTGTTTTCTGAAAATTAAATATGGACGAGAAAAATGAAAGATTTGGTAACTTGACCAGACCTCCAATCTTTGATGGAACCAATTTTGCTTACTGGAAAGTAAGGATGATTGCCTTCATTCAAAGAACTCTGGGAGATGATGTCTGGGACATAGTTGAAAATGGTTACATTTTTCCTACTAAACCATCCAACGAAGGAAGTAATGAGAGGGTTAAGAAAGCTCTAAGTGAGTTCACTCAAGAAGAGAAACAAGTTTCTCGAAATAATAATAAAGGAAAGAAAGCCATATTTATGTCCATAAATGAACATGAGTTCAAAAGAATCTCATCCTGTACCACTTCTAAGGAAGCTTGGGACACCTTGGTTACTGCTCGTGAAGGAGACACTAGAGTTAAGGCTGCTAATGCTTATTCAGCAGTATAACTCCTTAATTATGTCTGAGACTGAGTCATTTGATGACTTCTATATGAACTTGACTGATATTGTGACCAAACTGCATGCTAATGGGGTGACTTATGACAGACATGAAATTGTATCTAAAATTCTAAGATCATTACCACAGAAATTTGATAACAAAAGATATGCTATTGAGGAAATGTGTGATCAAAATCTCACTCCTGAATTACACAGTAGTAAACTAAGAACTGTGGAAATGGAACTAGAATTTAAGAAACAATTGACTCAAACCCATAGGAAACAGACTAGTTCCAATCTGAGCTTCTCTTCTAAGTTAACTAAGCCTGAACTTATATTCCCCACTTATGATTATGATGAGGAATGCAATATAGAGAGTTTGGACAATCAAATTGCCTTAATTACTAAACAGTTTAAGAAAATTATTAAGTTTAGAAACAAAGTGGCAAATAAACAAGGCAATTCAAATTATCCAACTTCCTCTAATCACAGGCCTCGTGAGAAAAACCATGACAAAAATCACAAGGACTCTCACATTAGACCTAATAGAGACCTTAAGAAGACTGAATGCTATAGATGTGGTAAACTGGGGCACATTGCACAAGACTGTAGAGTTAACGTGAACACTCAAAACAAACACACTAGAGCTAACATTTGCAAAACATGGGATGATTCAAGTGATTCTGAAAAGGAGGAACCTGAGTCATCTGATGTTTTTTATCCTTGCATGTCCTTCTTTGCCAAGATCATATATAATGATGATGTGCTTATGCCTGTGTATGAGAATGCTTCTAGTAACTCTACTGTCACACCCCGCCTAATTCTGGCGTCGGCCGCCACCAAAACTAAGCCGGGACTGAACTAAATAAATACCATTCTTAGCATGAGACAGATATGAGACATAAATAAATCAGTCCATAAGATAAATAATTGGTCAATCTCAAATGATCACAAATAACTAAGCGATAAAAGATCCATCACATGCTAACTACAAAAATTCAATCTCCAATACTGATTAAATAAAATCTAAAATAATCCCAAAATAAATCCTCTAAACAACTTTGGAACCGAATGGCCCAATAAAACTCAAATGAAGTCTCATAATACGGCTGGAAAAGAAAGTCAAACTAAACTATGCCATAAAGTAAATAACTCCAGCTGCACCTCCAATGATAACTCCGATAAACTTATACAGCCTCTCCAAATTCTAATCCTGAAAAAGATTAGTCAACGCATGGGTCAGAGCCAAAGCCCCGAGCAAGAATACACACTACTCCCCTCAAATAGGATCCTTGAATCCAGACAGTAGCATTATACGCAATAAATATCACAATAGAATATTTTAAATTAAACGGGATAATTAAACGCGATAGATATAAATCACTAACTACCCGCATAAATCCCCATTTATAAAGGCACACCAATATGATTTTAATTTCCCAAGTCCCACGATGTTAATTTCATTAAATTAACCAGCTTTTATTATATCCTCATTTTATTATGGCGATCCTCCCGCCTCGGGTGATTTCTCCACCAAAAATACACATCCCCTCGTCAAAATGCCGGCTGGCCCGTTTAAACTGTCGGCCCTCGCTGATTGACGAGGTTCCACACACGACACGACATAAAACGCCGGCTGGCCCGTTTAAACTGTCGGCCCTCGCTGATTATGTCGCCAATATATTTTAATACCCGTCTTATTATCTTAGGTATTAGTTCTCAATTTCTCAATTCACAATTTATAATATACCCCACCCTTTTATTGATGTGAGATCCTCAAAATACCCCTTAGTCCCATACCTAAGGGTTCCCAAGTCATCAATACGTCCTAACTTATGTATAGGAGGATTTTCTAACATAAATCATAACCTAGTCTCATACTTAGACAAGTGTAACGACGATAAAGTAATAAAAATCAGCCCACCCTCAAGGTGATAAAAACGCAATAATCTTTCCTCACTAGTCCCATTCCTAGAAGGCATTCTAAAATATAGGGGGAGCAAAAAAAATACCCAACAACCCATCGTCACAAGGAAATATAATAATACCAAAAAGTCACACAACCAGGCATGATTAATCAACGTATAAAACTACGCATGATAGTCCAATTCAATTAAATCTTTAATTTAATTAACACAACGTCAACAATACCCAAATAATCTCATTTAATTATTTTAAATTAAATATACCAATTTTTCATCATATATACATCAAAAACCAAATTTCATTATCTCTACATGTATTACATGAGTTATACGCACCCAAAAATTATTTATTTTAAAACTAGGGTTTTTCTATATGCAACCTACACCAATAAAACCCAAAATCACTCATCAATCCTACGTACCCAAAGGGTTATGAATATTATTCAGATTAAAAGATTTTATAAAAAGAGCCCCATAATTAGTATTCACTTTTTCTAATTAAGTTACTAATTATTTTTAAGAAAACATGTAATTAAGTGTTTAGGCGACATTTAAAACGCATAATACTAAAGGAAAAGAATAGAGTATTCATGCCTGAATAAAAGTTGGTTTAGAAATCTGATCTTGAATGTGTATTCCTCTCAAAAATTTGACAAAGATTCGTTCTTGACGCGTCTTGAGAAAATCCGGTTAATCTTGACAAAACTTGAGTTGAAAGTTATGTAGAATGGGGCTAGGGTTTTGAGGTTGAAGAAGATGAAGAAGATGAGAGGATTCTGATTTTTGAGAAGGCTAAAATGTGTTTTAAAAGATCTAAACTCGTCACTTTATGTTTATATACCAAAAATAATTAGAGTCCTACTCAAATACAAATACTTGAAAAAATCATTACGGACGATCGGACCGTTAGAATCGCTTGAAATTTTAGTATCTTGTAGAGAACGGCGAGACAGGACTGCTGACAAAAATTCAGCTTGATCGGACGGTCGGATTTCTAAAAATATTATTTTTACTAGAGAGTTTTATCCTCCGAAGACTCTGAGAGAGTTTTATATTTTGAGGACTCTTCTAAATAATAAAAATTCAATTAAAACTCCATTTTAATTCCGATTCCAATTCCGTTTGAAAATTCATTTTTCAAATATAAAAACCAACACTTTAAATTATAAAATTTATAAAATACAAAATTTCATTTTTCTTCGATTTCCAAAATTAATTTAAAAATTCCCATTTAAAAAATCCGGGTTGTTACATCTACTCCTGCTATTGAGAATCATGTTTATACTGGTTTAGATGCTTTGATTACTGAGAATGTTGCATGTTCTACCTCGGGGTGTGTGAGTCAAAGGGATAGCGATAATGACGATGTCAATGGGTGTGTGAGTTTAACAAATGAATCTTTAGGGGTCACTCCACACACCACACTTAGTGACTCGGACAATGAAGACCTCCCGGACATTCACACACTTTATGCTAAAACTCTCAAGAAAAGCACTAGACTAGAAAAGATTGTGAAAGATCTCACTAAGAAGTTAGAAGATCTAAGCCTAATGGTTAAACTAAAAGCTGAAGAGTATACTACCCAATGCTTGACTCATAAAAGCGAAATCAAAATGTTTAATGAAAAACTCAGAGATTTAAAAGAAACAAATGAAACTCTGGAGAAAAAATACAAAGGGACATTGTTAGAATTGGAGCAAACTAAAGAAAAGACAGCAACTGTTTTCAAAAAATTTACAAAATATGAAAATAATTCAAAATGTTTTGATAAATTTGTTGCTGAATCAAAAACCAATTCTGATGATCGAACTGGAATAGGGTTTTGCCCCAATTTGAAAACACAAACAAAATCTTTTGAACCTATCAAGTTTGTGTCAGGAGGCAAAAGACCTATTGAAACATGCTCAGACTTTTATTCTCTAAAAACTGAGTTTGATTCAAAAAATCAAAATTTTAACATTGGGGAATCAAGTTGCTCTAAACATGAAAGTTCACCTAAGGCTAAATACGTCTTCCCTTCTATTAGGAAGAGTGAGTCTGCATTCAAAACTGTCACACCTAGGAATAGAGTTCAGCCTCTAAACTCTTCAAAACCTTTGTTTAGAGACTTTCCTAAGGAGACCTCAATTCTGAGCAATCTTTATTGCTCCTACTGCGACATATATGGTCACTCTTTTGATAGTTGCTATGCTAGGAGACTAGTTAAATCTGTCTATAATCCTCATATCTATCAAAACTTTAACTATTCTAGGAGGAACCGAAACAATTATATACTTCCTAGACAGCCAGATAGAAACTCTAATTATAGAAAGAGAAAGACCAAACCTAAAAGAACATTTCCTAGAAGGAATCCTAAGCACTTTCCTAAACCAAATGCTCAAGTCTTTCACAAAATTCAAAATCATGCGCAAAACATTTTTCAAGAAAAATCCAAAGCTCGCAAATTTTATCAATTGAAAGCTAATAAGCGCAAGATGAAAACTAAGGCAATTTGGGTTAGAAAAGATGATCTATTACCTCAGATGAAGTGTAATGTTGTTGTTACTACTTTAAAAGCTGAACACACATCATCTGGTTGGTATTTAGACTATGGATGTTCTAAGCATATGACTGGTGATGAAACTAAACTTTTAAACAAAACCAGCTTTGCTGGTGGTAAAGTCATTTTTGGTGATGGAGTTTCATCTCAAATCATAGGCAAAGGAACTCTCCAAGAAGATGGGCTTCCTATTCTTCAAGATGTTCTTCTAGTTAAAGGTCTTAAGGCAAATCTACTTAGCATATCTCAATTTTGTGACTCGGATCATACTGTTACCTTTTCAAAGAACAATTTCAAAATTTTAAATGAAAAAGGTGAATGCATAATTACTAGATTCAGAACTCCTGACAATTGCTACACTGTCATGAACAATTCTGAAATCTGTAATGTTGCCAGAATGGATGACAATGAGATATGGCATAACAGAATGGGTCATATAAATTACGATAACCTTAGTAGACTGACCTCTCAGGAAATAGTTAGAGGAGTTCCTAAAATCAAACTTATACCCAATCTTATATGTGGTTCCTGTCAAGAAGGTAAAATTGTTAAGGCACCTCATAAGAAAGTCAAAGAAATTCTTACCTCTAATCCCTTAGAACTCATCCATATGGACCTAATGGGTCCCTCCCAAACTGTTAGTCTTTGTGGACACAGTTACATCCTAGTTATGGTTGATGACTTCACTAGATTTACCTGGGTAGCCTTCTTAAAGCAAAAGTCTGAAACATTCCAAACCTTCCTAAAAATTCTTCTTAGGATTGAAAATGAGAAGGATACTCAAGTGAATAGAATTCGTAGTGATAGAGGTGGTGAATTCAAAGACACTGGTATTGTAGAATACTGTGACTATAATGGTTATAAACACGAGTTCAGTGCTCCTAAGACCCCTCAACAGAATGGTATTGCGGAGAGAAAGAATCGTACCCTTCAGGAGATGGCACGTGTTATGTTACATGCCAAGAATTTACCTAAATATTTTTGGGTAGAGTCCATTCGTACTACTTGTCACATTATAAATAGGGTCTATCTTATAAATAATTCCAAACAAACCCCTTACGAACTTTGGTACAATAAAAAGCCTAATCTCAAATACCTTAGAACCTTTGGCAGTACTTGTTATGTATGCAAAGATAGGGAACACTTGTCCAAATTTGAGAGCCGAGGAGATAAAGCCATATTTCTAGGATATTCGCCTAACAGTAGAGCTTATCGAGTGTATAATCTTCGAACTAAAACTTTGATGGAATCCATAAATGTAATTGTTAGTGACACTACTGTAGAAAGCAAGACCGGTGAATTTACTATTGAGGAAGAGTCTACAAATATTTTAGAAAATAACTCCTCTGCAATGGATAATTCATTACCTATTGAGACACCTGAAGTACCTAACTGGGTTTTTAAAGATCATCCCATAAATAACGTAGTTGGTAACCCTAGTGAGCCAGTGCGTACAAGATCCCAACTCAGAAACAATGCACATTATGCATGTTTTGTTTCCCTTGTGGAACCAAAGAATGTAAATGAGGCATTGAATGACTCTCACTGAATTTCTGCTATGCAGGAAGAACTTTTACAATTTGTCATTCATGATGTTTGGTATCTTGTTCCACGTCCTGATCACAAAAAGGTTGTTGGCACACGTTGGATTTTCAAAAATAAGACTGATGAAAATAGGATAATAATTAGAAATAAAGCTAGATTAGTTGCTCAAGGATACTCTCAAATAGAAGGAATAGATTTTAACGAGACTTTTGCTCCTGTTACTCGTTTAGAATTTGTTCGCCTGCTTTTTGCTATAGCTTGCCACATGCATTTTACACTGTACCAAATGGATGTCAAATCTGCGTTCCTTAATGGAATATTGGCTGAAGAAACCTATGTAGAACAACCTAAAGGGTTCATTGACCCTAAACATCCAAATCATGTATTTCGTCTGAAAAAGGCTTTGTATGGCCTTAAACAAGCTCCTAGAGCTTGGTATGAGCGTCTTTCCAGTTTTCTTTTAGATAAAGGTTTTAAAAGAGGCGGAAATGACCAAACTCTTTTTGTCAAACATTTTGACAAACACATCACTATTGCTCAAGTTTATGTTGACGATATTATATTTGGATCAACTTCTCCCTCAGAAGTCAAATCCTTCTCTGAAACTATGCATAAGGAATTTCAAATGTCCCTTATGGGGGAGCTACAATTCTTCTTAGGCCTTCAAGTCAAATAAAATTCAGAAGGATTATTTGTATCGCAATCCAAGTACGCTTTAGAGATAGTAAAGAAATTTGGCCTCGAGAGTGCTAAAGATGCTAAAACGCCCATGAGTACTACGCTAAAACTTTTCAAAGATGAAAATGGAAAATCTGTAGATCCTACTCAGTATCGTAGTATGATAGGCACCTTACTATATCTTACTGCCTCGCGCCGTGATATTATGTATGCTGTGTGTATATGTGCTCGATATCAAAGTAATCCTAAAAAGAGCCACTTGAATGCTGTTAAACGTATCATTAAATATGTAAAAGGCACTCTAAATCTAAGACTTTGGTATACTAATGACACACCAAGCACTATAATTGGGTACACTGATGCTGACTGGGCTGGGTGTATTGATGATAGTAAAAGCACATCGGGAGCATGTTATTATATATGTAATAACTTGGTAGGATGGAGTTGTAAAAAATAAAACTGCACATCACTCTCAACAGCAGAATCTGAATACATAGCCGCTGGTAGCTGTTGTGCTCAATTAATGTGGCTTAAACAAATGCTAAGTGATTATGGTATTCAAGAAAACCAATTGCATCTCTATTGTGATGATCAAAGTGCGGTTAAGATTTCTAAAAACCCTGTTCAACACTCGCGAACAAAGCATATTAAAATAAGACATCATTTTATACGCGAATTGGTTGAATCTAAGGAATTAGAAATAAATTATCTTCCTACTGATCTACAACTCGCAGATATGTTTACCAAACCTCTAGATTATAATAGATTCATTTCATTACGTAAATCTATTGGTATGGTTTATGCTGACTAATCTTTGTTGTTTATCCAAGTTTTTCCCTTTGTCCATTTGAGACAAAATGGGGGAGAAATTTGAGTCTATTCAAATCCTTCATATGCTAAACAGCTTGATCTTAGTGATTTATAGCAGGTTCTTATTGTACAGTTACTCTCAACAGTTGTAATAGGGTATTCAAATGTACTTAGTTGAGTTATGTACTTTTTGATTTACAGGTATTGGGTAGATAGAATTTTGATAGGAATAAGTTTTTCTTATTTTCTTGCTGCCCTACGAGTCCTAGATGACTCAAAGGAGATTTTGTCTCATATTTCCAAAGGGGGAGATTAAAGCCCTTATACTTTTGACTCAATTGAGTCTATATTGTATAAGTGCTCATCTAGTTTGGAAATTGTGACAAAATTATGTCCTCCCTAGTATCCAAAAAACCTCAGAAGTTGGTTTGCTACCTCATCTCTCTATCTTGTTTTGATCAAGATCAAATTGCCAACACTCACACACAGTATAATTTATTTCTTGCATATCATACTGCATAATAATGTGTGAACATATGTTGAGTGTGTTTAAATCCCTAAGTTGGAATTTTAATAATTTTTTGGGATTTTTTAAAAAAGGTTTTATTAATTAAAACTTGATTTAAAAGTTTTGTGGTCAATTTGTAAATATTATTTGTTGGGTATTTTGGCCTAATGTTACCTTGGGTAGAATCCGAAAGCGGAGTAAACTTTGGGGTTTGGTTTTAATTAGTTTAAGATGCGCGTTTTATATCCTGTTATCATCCAACACATGTCTTCATCTGATTGGCTGTGACTGTGTTTGTTTACTGAGTTAAAAACGTGTATATTTTTAGCCCTTGGATCATTAGCTATCGACGATCTGCATGTTGTCTTGGTGAATCCCAGTACAACTTTCTAAACCAATCAGGATTCGTTTAAGCACCGCCTTATTAGAACCCTTCGATCAAAGTCAATCTGACTTGACTTAATCCTGGCCCTAGGTTTTGATCGAATCTCTCGAACCTTCTCTTCACCCTATAAAAGGGACCCTACTCTCAGACTTCGAAGACTTTTGCCATTTTCATTTCCTCTGAGAAATTGAGAGAGTAGAGAGAGAAGAGAGATAAGAGAGAAGAGAGAGAAGAGAGAAAACAGAGAGAAGAGAGAGAGTTAGAAACCCTAACCTTGTTTCGTCAAAGCCTCTTTCATCCAAACTCAAACATTTCTTCAAAACTCCATATCCAAAACACTACCCTGAGTGTTCTTGAGTGATTGAGAGTTTGAGTTGAGTTTTTTATTGCTGCTGTAACCTCTTGTTCGTTAGATCTTGTTTTCAACTTAAACGTGTACTTAGATCTACTTTCTGATTTCATAGAAATTTCAGATCTGAGTTATTCCTGTTACATTACACTTAGTTTCATTCTTTATTTCTCATCTTGAGAAATATATTGTTGATTATTTTCTATAAAACGTTTGCTTACTTTGAGATCAACAATAAATGCTTTCTGTTTCTAGTTCTTGTAAAACTAAACCTTTGACCTAGTTGGAATCACACTTAGAGGTTTTCAATATCGAAAAACTTTTCTAAATTCTGAGATTGATTAAGACCTTGTTTGTCTTCCTAGCAAGGTATCCGTGGATTCTGGGAATGATTTAAAGGTCAAATAAGGCGCAAAGTTTTGTAAGAAGAAAGAAAAAGAAAAGATCACAGCATATAGTGTTACTGTAATTTGTTAGGACTGTTTGTACTTAATAAATGTGTGTGTGTGCATGCATGTGTTAGAGAGCACCTCCACAAACACTTTCACCCTACAACACGAAAAGTGTTGGTAATAAGATCTTATGAACAAAGAGTCGACGTAAAGTGCTGGAACAAATCAGAAGTTAACAAACTGGGAGAACTACATCTACAATCAGAACTGCAGAGAAGTTTTAAGGATACCAGATGGTACATTCCTAAACTTATATAGGTCTGAGTTTTTTGCATGTTAGTTATATAGTTTGTAACTCATATATTTGTTTTAGTGGATTTTTTTTCATTTTACTCCGTAAAGGGAGTCGTGGATGTTTCCTCAATTGGTGAGGTTTTACCACGTAAAAAACATCGTGAACATAATCTTTCTACATCTCCTCATCTCATTCTTGGTTATGCTGAGTTTAAGTTTTTTTTTAAACTACTTTATAAACCTGTTATTCAATTCTTGAATAGATCTCGTACATACTGGTTTGTTAAACACATCTTGTGTTCAAATAGTTTGATTTTTACGAAAAGAGTTTCTTAAAAAAACAGATCGGAGTTACTTAAATAGTTTATTTTTAATAAACGGCTTTAGTAACATTTTTCAGTGTTACACACTACATCAATTCTGGTTGATCAACATCAGCAACGACCAATTAAGGTTGGTCGGCATTCAACACCGAGCAACTCCGGTTAGTCGACACCAATAAATTTAACCAACAAAGTTGGCATAACAATCATACAAAGCAAAGCCTGTTTGATCACGGATGATCTCAAGAGATATCCCAAACTAGGCAAAAGAAAAAGATGGATGACCTCACGGGGCATCTACTGTCTAGGCACCAAGGTAATCCCAACGCCATTACTATAACTAAGCAGGAACATGGGATGAAAATCACCCCATTGCTTAGGCACTAATAAGTGATAAGTCACTACAACTAGGCACCAAATGGCACAAGCTCCATTGTCTAGGCAGAACAGGATAAATTGTCCCTATATATATATGCATATATACATTCATTAACAAAAACAAGAAACCCATCTCACAAAGTATGAAAAACCAAATTTTATTAACCACAAGCAGAATACAAAAACATGAATTTTTTTTCATTAAGTACACATTTTCTATTCTATGGGTTTCTTTCCCTTTGATTTCGTCACAAGTTCCATCCCGGCTGGAGGGTCATCTAACGCGTAGGGAGAATTGATAAAGTTCATATCTTGTAGCATTCTGACGTTGCTCGGATATGGTTGATCAAGGAAATATTGAGGATGAGATATATCAAACTCTGAATGAAGTTGGTAATCACCAAGATATTTAGCAATCAGACATCGAGGAATGGCACGAGCTGGAGTCTAGCTGACATCGAGTTTAAAGGGAGGAACGGGTAAGTTAAGTAATACAGGCTCACATCAATCCCACAAGGATACTCCTCGATCAACTTTCATTACACATAATGTATTCAACTATCCCTGTTTGTATCCCTCATTATTGGATTTATGCAACCGAGCATCGAGGTGGCATAAAGCTTCATTGTATCCTGCCATCTAGAATTCCCTCGGCTGCTTGTGATAAGTCAATCTCTTAAGTTCCTCATGGATCTTTTTTACCAACATTTCTTTATTCTCCAGGGCAGAGCTCTAGTTGGAGAGTTAGCCGATAAGACTCTGAATTTTTTTAGACATCTCTGCCAGGGCTTGATTTTTTGCCGTTAATTGAATGGCTTGATTTTTTAAAGCCATTTGAGTCCTCGCCTCTTCAATATTAGTCCGAACAACCCTTGCTCGACCCCGGGTAGAAGGCTTTGCTCTGCCACGAGCAGATGGAGTACGTCCAGTTCATTTTAAAGTCTCCAACTCTTCTCTCAAGGTAGCATTTTCGGTCTCTAAAAGGAAAAACCTTCATCATTAATTGGAATCAAGGCTCCCGAAGAAGAGGAGGCAACAGATTTGAGTTGATTTACTTCCTCTTGCAACGCAATATTCTCATGCTCCAGCATCTTGGCAATATTCATGTGCTCTTCAATCTCGAGTTTCAACACACTTTCATTTTTCTCATGGGCCGAGATGTATTTGTCATAGCCCCTATCAGCACTCAACTGTTGGTACCTTTTTTCATAACCTTCGTATAAGAGTGCAGTGTTTTCTTTGTGTTGAAGTTGGAGTTCATCGATCATCCCTTGAAGGTCTTCAATCATTTCGTAATAAGCCACATTATTGGCTACAGCACGATCAAGCAAACACTTCGAGTATTAATATGCATCAACCGCTTGCTCGGAAGCATCGGATCCAAGGATATCAGTTATTTGGGCTTCAGTAAAATCTGCATGACCCGCTTTGAAATAATCATTACATTTTTTCATCAACTATGTGTCATGAGCTGATAAAAGTTCCATCCTAGCAATAAACTAGCAAGGAAAAATAAAAGCACATCAACAATGATACAAACAAAAGCAAATCAATGAGAGATTCAGATTAGACAACAAAAACCCATTTTATTGATCATAATAGGAGAAAGTACAACCAAAGTTACAAGACAGAAAGGAAAATGCTGAAAAACAACATAAATAAAGAGCCGAGCAACGCTACACCTTCTCCTTGCTTCCTATAACATCATCAGCAGGTTTCGCCGAAGACGTGGGTTGATCGAGAGGCGTTTGATGTTGCTCGATAGACGTTGATGCTTGCTGAACCTTTTCGGAGGGCTGAGGATCAGTAGCAATATGGAATTTTTCTACTATCATCAAGGAAGACTCATCAGATGCAGCTTCATCTTTTTCTTCTTCGTCAATAGTAGGAGGAGGGCCATGAGTGTGTCTCTGAAATAACTCAGAATCATCAGCAACACTTCACTTTTTTAATGTTGCGACCCATCCGTCCCTGAAGTACTTCAGACTTGCGTACTCCATCTGGAAAGTAATCGAGGTTAAGGCTCTATTCCATCCCTTGTCCCAACCAGTGCTGAATGATTTCTTCACCGCGATATTTCTCTTCGTCTTCTCAAAAGAAGCACATTCCTCGCCAAGCCTCACCTTCTCCTCAAGGTCTTTTTTACGCCGTTTAGCCTCTTCAAGCTTGCCATCGGATTCTTTCTTGCTAGAAACGGTGACTTTTAATTTTTCCTCCAACCCCTTGGAGGAATTTACATCCTGATCACGAGCTGACTCTGCGGATAGAAGCTTCTTCTTCCAAGCAACTTTATCTTCCTCGTATGTCTTCCGAGAGTCCTTCAAGTAATGAAACAACCCGGTAAAAGCTTCTTCAATGTCGCTGCACGAAGTTGAAGCTTTGATAACCCCATCCCTCTCCAAGATATTATTAAAGCATGTCATAAACTACAAAAAAGAAAAGAATCTCATATCAGATTATGAAGATAGTATGAGGAAACAGAAATGATAGGTACTGTGATACTTACTGACGCGATATGTTGGGCTGCTAAATCAACGAACTTCCCTCGAGAAAGGGAACCCCCAGTAGCTCGATACTCCGAAATGGTACACGACTTGATCAAACCCCTGGCCGAACTCAGGGTAATGAAAGTTGGAGCACTAGCTCCCGAGGAAGGACCCCCAAGATCAGAAGGTCGATTAATAGTTTTTACAGGTCTTTCTATAAGACTTCTCCTCAATCTCCTTAGAGAAGCATATTTAATCAAAGATGTTGCCTCTTCTCGTCCAATAGCAGCACCTTCAATCAAAGGTGCTGCCTCTTTTCGACCTCTTTTACAGGCGAAATTATTCCTTTGGAGGAGATACCGTCCACATTCTTTGTCCCTTCAACTGGGCCATCTCCTTTGCTCTTCTTCGCCCCTTCAGTATCAGGAGCATCCTTGGCAAAGAACGCAGGCATTTTCCTCTTCCTCGTCATCAAATCAACAATAGATGTACCCAAATCAGAGGAAGATTCTTCTATATTTGCTCGATGTGTGGGTACTTGATCAAGATCAATTACCACAGGAGGGGCAAGGGGACAAGCAATGAAGGAAGAGGTGGTATTTTTATATCTCAGCAAATAGGAAGCAGCTCTAATATGCTCCCCAGCAATTGATTGGTGCAATCCCCAGATAAGTTTTAAATCTTTTATATTGATATCGCTCTCTTTTGGGGGCTTTCTTTTGTTATTAACTGCAAAAACAAACATGAATATCAGTGACACATTTTATCAAACGAAAACAGAGCTAAATTGAATAATTGAAAACAACATATCCCATTGCCATAAAGTGGACATCTGGGACCTTGGTACACATCTTTTACGTTTAGTGGAGGGTGTTGCCAATTTTTCATCACAACCCCATGATCAAAATAGTCCCTATTAGCATCGGGAAGATTGACTACTAAAGCTCTATTGGAAAACCTAGTTTTTAAATAAAATGTGGTATCGCTAGTAACCCATTTATAACAAAACATAATTTCAGGGATCCCTAAACGAGTCCCATGAATTTGGTTTAACCTATGTACACCCTTAACTACACTCCATGTATTTGGAGCTACTCTTGCAGGCACAATATCGAAATATTGTCAAAACTCCAAACACAAGGGATTAGGTGGAAAAGAAAATCCACATTCAGCTATGAAAAGTGAGGGAAACCAGTGTCCCTCAGCCAAAGAAAATAAATCGGATGGAGAATGAGGTTCTTCTAGAATAACCCAAGAGGGAATTGTAAAATCGGCTCAAAATTTATCCAAAGATTCGACAAGATGAAACCATGATGATTGAAGCAAAGAAAGAAGAAGGAAGAAATTCTTACAGAGAATTTAGAAATCTGCTATGGCGGACAATGGGAAGAACTATAGTATGAAAATAGAGTGAGAAAACACAGAGTTTATAAATCTGGGAGTAAAAAGTAGATGACGATTCTTTTCTTATCGCTTTTAAATAACTTGCCTCGGGAAGTAGGAAAAGAAATGATTACTAGAAAAGACGATTACGTTTCAAACGGTTAAATGATGGAAAGGATGCCAATACCCAAGCGTCTGACGTAGATTCAAAATATTTACAAATTTGCCACTTCGCGCTCAAATGACGAGATTAGAGGAAAAGATCTTAAGTGTTGGAGATTTGTAAGTAATTAATGCATACGAAGGTGTTCGAGCAAGTTTTGAATAAAATATTCTACACTATCATATAAAAACTCGACTGTGAAACATTGGGAGCTTCTGTTGATACGAAAATTGGTCAACTGATGTGGACCAACTATATGAAGACATGTATCATATTACGTGGTAAATAACTAAAAGCACCGAGTTACACATCACCCTGATGAACATAGCATGCCGACCTGCTCAGTGTGCCGGCCTACTTAGCATGCAGAGCATCTGGACAGGAAGATCAAGCGACGACTGCATGTTCAATGAACATCGAGTTTAATGAACATTCCTATTGTACAAATGTATATGTCTATTAAACAACGGCATCTTGTCTATTCATACTGATAGCACTAAGGCTATAAATATATGGTAACACTCCCCATAAGCGGGTAATCAATCTCTTGTAATCATCATCGAGATTAAGGCACACGTTGGCAATATAAGAACAGTGGACGTAGGCCATTCTCATTGGGCTGAACCACTTTAAAAATCTATTGTCTTATTTTCTTTATTCCATTTATCTGTGATTAATTAATTAGATCGAATCTAGTTTTTTACATCAACAACTATGTTAGCAAAATGTTGGTATCCCACGGGATCAAATACGTTGCCTTGGAGAAGACTTATGTATCTCTCATATGAATCAGTCGTAAACTCTGTCGTTACATGATGTCATTTAGCATACGATTCATCTCCGGGATAGATCCCTTAAAATACCTGTTTGATAAATCCGCTTTGTCTAGCCGAACAGAAAAATAATTACTGATGCTATCTAAATTCAACATTACATATGTCATGCAGAAATCCTCGAAAGGAATATCCATATGTGACCTTCTCACTAGGCAACCCCTAACAAATGAGGATGGAGAAGACAAAGCAAAATTTCCTGACGAGGACCTATTCATCTTAGACGATTGAGAAACTTAGGAACTCTTTTTCGTCAGGGCCTCTAAGAAGAAAGAATCTGGCAATAGAATGCTCCTAATATCTCCAAATTCACGTCGGCTCACCACGATTATCAAACTAACGTACGGATGTACCGATAACATGGCCAAGTACGAGTCTTGCATTACGGGTCTTAAAATCACTCTCAAGATGGGAATCACTGAGCTAAAGGCCTATGAATACTTAAGACTAGTCATCATCCAAATATTAGGTTAATGGAGAATCTGAGATAATATTACAACCTTACCATGCCTACCTAGGAGAGGTTGCTTCACGATCAAGCATCTCGAATTTGACTTTTTCCCTACATTTACGAAAAACTTTGCATATGCACTCACCAACCTAGCCTCCATAATAGATATACTATAAGGAACCACATATATCACATTTATCATGACTAGCCTAAGCACCCCTTCCTACTTCCTTGAGATTAACGCCATCGAGGAAATGACCGTAGGACCCACTATATGGTACTACGATATATGGAATTTGATGAACAAAGACCACTACCCACCAGAATCCTTTTCGAATGATCGACTCACCCTAAGACGATTCCAATTCATCATGTCTGGGGGAAAATTTATAAAATAGGGTTCGACGGAGTACACTTAAGATGCGTCACAGAGGACTAGATAGTAGATATCATGGAAAAAATCCATAAAGACAAATGTGACCCGCATATGAGTGGACACACCCTATCTGGAATAATAATCTGACAGTCATACTACTGAACTACCATATAAAATGATTGCATGGATTATGTCAGGAGATGCCTCAAGTGCCAAATTTACACACCATGAAAACATATACCTCCCCAAGAGCTCTACTGCATGATAAAAACATGACCTTTTTCCACCTGGGGAATAAACATCATAAGAAAACTAACCCATAAAGACTCCGTCGATCACTAGTTCATCCTCGTCACCATAGACTACTTTACTAAGTTAGTCAAGGCCTAATCTTACACGATTTTGAATGACAAGAAGGTGGCCAAATTTATATGTTAAAATAGCGTATACTGCTTAGGCATACCCCATGAATTAGTATCATATAATGGATCACTCTTTGAGAAAGAGGTCTTAAACCTGCTACACGAGTATGGGATTACTCGATATAATTCCTTGCCATACAGACCTCAAACCAATGCAGCGGTCGAAAGCGCTAACAAAAATATCGAGAATGTCATCAATAATATGACAAATACCTACAATGATTAGTCAGACAAACTCTCATATGCCCTTTGGGGCTACCTCACTACATAGCGAAACTCGATAGGGGCCACCCCATACTCATTTCTTTATAGAATGGAAGCAGTCCTATCCATAAAACTCGAGATTCCTTCATTAAGTGTTATGCTCTAAAGCTCAGTGGTAAAAACCGACTGGGTCCAAGCCTTCTATGATGAACTCGATCTCCTCGACGAGAGGAAACTGAATGTCGTTATTAGAATAAGGGCTACTAACAACGTATCGCCCGAGCATTCAATAAGAGGGTTAAGAAGCGAAACATATAATAAGGGGACTTACTTATAAAATAGAATCTCAAACTTTTTTGGGCTCCTGGAGGAAACTTTTCACCCTGTGGCCATCCCCGATCCTCGCCAAGGCGGGCGGGCGCTTGGAGGAATGATCCGCCAGCATCGTTTGAGATGAGGTGTAAAAATGTAGAGAGATTCAGAGTCGTCAGTTTATTTTACTCAAAACAGATAAAAGGAGAAGGGGAAGCCACCCCGAAGGATGGCATCCAAAGACATACTGGTGCATGCGAAACCAAAATGATTCGAGAAGGGTTCGGAGGCTTAGTTATGAAATGGGAAGGTGTTAGGCACCCATTCCGTCCTTTCGGTCTCTCATGGATATTTGCTATTTTCCTTTATATCTCCCCCTGTGATATGTGTGCATGTATATATATAGAATGGAGGTAGGAATCCTCGACTTGTATCATGAAAAAGATAAAGCGAGTCATCCATAGGAATATATAAGAATAGTATTAGAAAAATAAGATTTACGCCATTGCCCCTACGTTGGTCGTTGTAATGGAACGATAGTGACATATTACATATGTCACTAAGGGCAAGTATATAGAAATTAGAAGATTAGGTTTAGAGAAAATAGGAAAATAAGAAAATAAGAAAACAAAGTGTGAAAAGGACTCGAGTCTCGGGTTTTACCCCGAGATGCCTACGTAGCCTATAAAGGCATTAAAGTCCACATAGTTCGCATACAAAACGAGGGGTGGGGTTTATCCCATAAATCCAAATGGGGGATCTCTTGTTTGTGAATGTGTGTGTGTGTAGAAAAAGTGTTTTAGTTGTGAGAAAAGTGTGGAAAAAGTGTGAGAATCCCTATTTGGAATTTATGAGTAAACCCTCTGTTTCTTGTTTTTTTTAGGGTTTTTATTCATATGAAAGTAGGAGATGTGCAATAAAACTAAATAAAAAGTATATTAGGACGTGTGGTATGAGATAATAAGAGTGCTAAGTAATAAAAATAAGTTATTGAGAATTTAAGAGGATTTAAGAGAGAGTTTGAGAAAGTTGGACCTTCTTGAAGATCTTGGGCTTGATCTTGAGTGTTGGGGAGCATCCCTTGCACTTGGATGATGATGGAGAGTGACTAATTCATCAAGTTTTATGAAAAGGATGATGAAAAGTAGAAGTAAAAGAGGGATTTGGAAGTTGAAATCACGCTGCCTTCAAGAGAGGTTTCTGAGATTCGTTGAGAATGAATTTTATCAGATCTGGGCTCCCCTTGCAAATGAGGGGAAGGCATCCTTTTATAGGCTCAGGTCACTTCCGATCGGCATAGACCTGTTCCTGCCTATCGGCAGGTGCCGATAGGCAGGGTTTGGAACCTGCCATTTGGCAGTGCGCTTCAGGCTTTTTCAGAAAATTGACCGCCGAGGGCAAACCGTTGGTCAGAATCGCGTACGGGACAGACCATTAGAAAGGTAATTCAGATACCTTTGAAAGTCCTTTGGACCTCTCTCGGGTTAGGGAGATGACTTTAGGTCAAATATGGCTCGGAAGAATTTGTTGGTCCATTGGACGGGGAATCGCTCGGACGCAAACGGATCGTTCATCCGCATAGTAAGTCCGAATCGCGCACGGGGTAGACCGTTGGAAAGGTTAGGAGATGTATTTCGACATTCCAAAGAGTTTGACCCAATTTGGGGAGTTGACTTTGGTCAACCAAGATCTGGAAGCATTCGATGACCTCTTGGAATCAAACGGATCGTTCGTCCGCATGGAAAGTCGGAATCGTGCACGGGGTGGATCGTTGGATAGGGGATTCAGTGCCCTTCAAAGATTCATTCAGCCTTAATCGATCTGAAGATTTGACATAGGTCAAAAAGAGCCCGGGAGCGCCCGGTGGCCTCTGGGTCAAGTTTCGAACGCAAACGGAACGTTCGTCCGCATGGTAAGTCGGAATCGCGCATGGAATAGACCGTTGGAAAGGGTATTCAGTGACCTTAGAAGATTCATTCAGTCTCGGTCGAGATGGAAAGTTTGAATTTTTGGTCAAACTGAGTCGGGGAGTGCTCGATGGCTTCTAGGTCAGTACTCGGGACGTGACCTGGGCTTGTAGTGGTGAAAGGAGGTGTTAGGGACCTTAGGAGAGTTAGGGGTAACATAATGGTGTGTCTACACACCCAATTAGTGATAACCCTACCTCATCACTAAAATAAACTCCTGCGGGGCAGCTACCTTAGATGATCTCAAGCGAGTCACGTTTTCCCAATCTTTCAATCTCGATCGATTGAAGAAAATCTTTCCTTAAATCTGCTTAATAAAAAAATAATCAGCATAATGGGAATGGAAAGTCATACAAGCCCTAACACATTCGTAACCCTACATCAAAACGTCCACTCGAGTCATTAACTACTCATTTAAAGTCAGCTAAAAACTTCAGGCCCCTAACTTTTCATTTTCAAGAGAACTACACAGACCTTATTCCCCGTTATATTATTATCATCGACATTTAAATATAGACACACCGTTGTCTTTAAATTAGAGATACGCAGGCAACATGAGATATCACTTTAAGTCTGGTCTAAAATAAACACCCCCAAAACCTTTTTCACGGGAAAACTTAATTTATAGCCATTGTGCCCCTAATTCAAAAGAGTGGCTCGGTCTAAATAAACCAAACATCAAGTAATAAAATGGTTCCCTGAGGCCTTTTATAACTCCTTAGAGTTATCTTTATTTAAGAAACAACACACGAAGGTTGATGTTACGAAATAAGCAATCAAAAGATACCCATCTTTCAAAGAAATAAACATAAAAAACACCCTCCTTAAAATACTTCGCATCCTGAAAGAAAATCATTGACATGCAGACTCGCAAAAGACTCCCCACAAATGGCACCCTATCTTGACTAAAGGATGACGCTCCGATTCCAAAGCAAAATCTAAAGAGCTACCTCATTTTATTCCATAATTAAAACGTAATTGACTAAGGTTTGAAGGGGCATACCTTTGCCATAGCTCAAATTCATTAAATACAAGGGGCACATTTCATTAAAAGAAAAATATTCTCAAACTTTCTCATTTAATCTAGATATTATGAGACAATAGAAAATTTTCTCCACCTTTCTCCCATGTGATAAAGTACACGTCAAATAAAAAAAGGACATTAGATTGTTTGACAAAGGAGATAAAAAATTCACAACACATTTAATTAATTAATACTGCATATGACCAAAATAAATGGATAAAAATTTTCTAGGTTCAATGAAGTCCTATAACAATGGTATTATGAGCCTTTATCTACTTTTTGAGGCGCCTTTATTTCCTTGGTGCATAGGGACTAGTTTAGCTTGAAGGGTGTTTAAACATATTTTAGTACAATGTTATATGGGAGCTTAAGATAGAAAATGAGTATTCTTTTAAGTCTACTCTATTATTATCCAACAATAAATGTTTTTTTACTTTACCTCCACATATTAATGCATTATTTGACACAAACCCTAGTTTCATAATCCCTTTGACATAACTCCCAATTTTCTGACAGAACTCTAACATCATTAAAAAATTCATAATTTGTAATTAGAGATTAGCCCTAATAATATTTTTAGATTAAAAAACCCCTAATTAAAACTCAACCCTTATGTCCAAACACCCCTCTTATTCTAGTTTCAGTAACACTGTAAATCTAACATTATACTCAACCTCTTCCCTCTCTCTATGTTTCTCTCAAATCAACCGTAACCATCATAGATAAACGTCGGATCAGATTATTTTCTCTAACTACAAAGAGAAAAGTCAAATCTTCACGCCTTGACGATCTCTGATATGCGTAACATAGATTAAATTCTTTACACCAATGATAAATAAAAAAATCCAATGGAAACTTTCTCTCTCAATCATTGGGTTCGTTTCTTTTAATACTGATATGAATATAATATCCAGTCAGTGTTATTTTATTTCTATAGTTCTCTCTCTCATCAATTTCTCTCTTTAATTTGAGTTTTGATACAGGTTTGGGATTTTTATTATGGGTTGCAATTTAAACAGGTGCGAGCGGGTTGCGGTGTTTTTTGTGGTGTGGGGTTTATGTTTTGACTTGCAGTGATGGGGCTAATGTAGTTATAGTTGGTGTGTGTTGTTTGGGTTGGTGGTTGTAGGTGGTTTGGACATATTCAAATGTGATGTTTTGGTAAAGGGTTATTATAATTCAAGGGAATACAATGTTGTTTTGTGTCCTTCTCAATTAGTGTTATGAGATCACTTGAAGGTTGTTAGAGTCGATTAGTTCTCTTACTTGTAAACATGTGGTTGAAATTGGTTAGTGGTTTGTTAAATGATAAGTGGTGGAAGTTAGTTAGGAGTTTGTTAGTTATAGAACCATCCCAGTCGTAGATCTTCTTGTTAATCCACACTTGTAATCTAGTATAAATGTAAACCCAGCTCTATAGTTGGGGGATTTAATTATAAATACAAACTGATTGAATCTCAGTCATAAAATCTCTTTCAATTATTCTCCTATTTTCTACGTTGTTATCTTAGTTCACACTAAGAATATAACATTTAGTATCAGAGCCGATTCGAACCTGGAGGCCGTATAAGAGAATAGCAAAGGGTATTTAATGTAAAGATTTTCAACAAGATTTCAAAAATCATACCCAAGAAAAATGAATTAATTGACATGAATATTTAAAAAAAAATTGTAACATTATACAAAGAGCTTTATAAAAAGTTGTCGATAAATTTAAGCAAGATATAAACATTTGGATACTCTTTTCTAAAAATAGGAAGACGAAGATATATGTTTGATGAATGAAGTAGATTAGGCAAAGAACTCATTAATTGAAGAACATGTATCTCATAGGGATCTCCAAGAAGAAGAGAGGTGAGAAGAAGATAGATGATCAGAGGAAAAAATAAATAAAGTTGTCATTGAATAAATTCTCAATTTTGTAGATAAAAATGAAGGTTGTAGAATTCTCTTTTATATGAACACCACCTCCTCCACACACCACCATGCCTGCCACCACCACCATCACCACAACTTCAACCTTTATCACTACCTTTTAATCACGTGATAACATCAAAAATTTGTTTCCAAGCTTATCTTTCATTCATTCGACAATTTAGGTACTAAGGGATTTTAAAGAATTATAATTGGGTTGGTTCTTGAAAAGTCCAGTGGTCTTTTGGGGATGTCAAGAACCTGGAGAACACAACATCATATACAAAATGTTTGATTACTTGCTAAATTATTGCAGAGGAAAATCATCTTATAGTTATGAGGATATACAAATTGAGATCAATTTGAAGTATAATATGATTCGTTCAATTGGAGATAGTTTTTTCTTTCTTTTATGGGTTGCAAGATCATAATGTAATCAATTTGTTATAAGAATCGTGGTATTTGATCTGGGTGGAAAAAAAACATAATCAAAAGCTTCAATCCTTGAGGACAATGATTGTTTTAAGGATGGTAATTGTCATGATTCAAGGCAATACAATATTGTTTTGTGTCCTTCTCAATTAGTGTTAAGAGGTGTGTTTAAGGTTGTTAGAGTCGGTTAGTTATGTTACTCATAAATAGGTTGTTGAACTTAGTTATTGGTATGTTAGATGACACGTGGTAGAAGTTAGTTAGGGGTTTGTTAGCCTAAGAAGCATCCCAGATGTAGATCTTCTTATTAATCACACTTGTAATCTAGTATAAATGTAACTCTAACTCTGTAATTGAGGGATTGAAAGATAAATACAAATTGATTGATTCTCAATCACAAACTCTCTCTCAATTCTTTTCCTATTTTCTATGTTGTTATCTTCATTCACATTAAGAATATAACATGGGTTTTATTGGGCTGGAGATGGTCACTTAGGGTGTATTATGTGCTAAATTGAGTGGTGTTCCTATTAGAGAAAGGGAGGGGGTGTCTGGGTATGATGTTATTTGAGTGTGGAAGAAGAGGGGTGTTTAGATATAAGGGTTCAATTTAAACTATGGTTATTTTTTTCTAAAAATATTATTGGGTGTAATCACTAATGACAAATTTTTTAATGGTGTTAGGGTTCTGTCAGAAAATTGGGGGTTATGTTAAAGGAATTATGAAATTGTAGGTTATGTCAAATAACACATTAACATGTGGGGGTTAAGTAAAAAATGATAAAAATTTATGTTTAAACACCACCATCAAGCTCCGCCGCAATCAAGTAAAACCAAAATATAGCAACTTTAAGGTGTTCTTTACAAACAAGCATTATTTTAAAGATTTTCCTCAGCTACAACTTCAACCAAGAGGTCAATAATTTCATATGAAGCTCCATATATCTTTGACTCATTTGAGTCTGAATTATATAGGAGCTCATCTAGTTTGAAAATAGTGACAAAATTGTGTCTATCCCTTGTTGAACCAAAAGGCCTCAGAACTTTCAGAGCTTCGTTAATAATTCCTCAACAAGTTCTTAATGGTATATAACATACACCACGCACTAGGACTGCATACATGTAGTCTCTTATTCATGTAATGACCTTGTGTGAGTTAAATCCCTTAATATAATTTTTAAATAATTTTTGGGATTTAATTAATATTTTCTAAGTATTTTAAAATAATTTTTGGAAATTAAAATTGGAACTTAATAAAGTTCTTGGGTCGATTTCTAAATATATTTTATGCCTTAAATCCGTCTTGGGTAGAAACCAAAAGCGATAGAAACATTTGTGGGTGAAACTGGATTTTTTTAGAACTTAAAAACACGCATTTGAGAGTTGATCTTGAGCCTACACATGTTGCACACACAACGGGTCGATTTGTGTTTCTTATCACTCACATACTTGTTACTTATTCTGGACCTTTGGATCGTCTTAATCTACGGTTTGCATGTGTTTGGAATCAATCCAAGTGCGTTGCTTTTAACCAATTAGAGTTGTCCTCTGCACCGCTTTCTGTGAACCCTTAGAATTGCATCGTTCTAGATCCTTCGATTGCTAGCATAAATAGATGCCTTGGGTGAGGCAATCAGAGACTTTTGAGATTTTCTCATCGGAGAGAAAAAAGAGAGAAGAGAGAGAAAGATTAGAGAGAGAAATAGAAACCCTAATCCAAACTTGGTCAAACCCTAAACCATAAATACTTTTCTGAGAGTGTTAAACCTGAGTGTTTAAGATCGTGTTTTGAGAAGTTATCCTCTCTTGTTCTTGATCATCCATCTAATTTAGTCACATTGGTAGACTTTTCAGTTTCTCTATATAGAAACTAAAGATCTCGTCTCTGTGATACAAATCACATAGATAGTTTACTGTTTTGATTTCTTATTTCGAAAAATATTGTTTGTTGGTTATTTTAAAACTGATTTTATGTTTTCAAACACTAAACCAATAATTTTCATTTTGATTTCATTTACTCAAACTATCAGACTAAGATCTAGTTTTGAGATCTTGATTGGGGATTGCACTTTCTATATAATATTTTCAAAACAAGAAAGTGTTAGGATCTTGAATATTTCGCAACAAGATTCCCTCTTGATCTGCGATTATTTTGAAAGGTCTAAAATTCTGATTTAGTTTTGACTAAACTGATTTTAGAATATCTTGCATATCTAGTGATTCTGTAATTTGTTAAATCATTATGTTTGTATTAAGTGTGAGTGTGTTGCATGCATATGTTAGAGAGCACGTCACCACTACACTTTCACTCTACCACACTTAAAGTGTTGGTTGTATGATCTTGAACTTATTTGAGTCGACGTAAATACTGGAATCAAATAAATTTATGAAGCTGGAGAGAACATCAACAACAAAAACCTTCAGAGAAGTCAGATATAATTCAGAGGAGTTGGTAACGATTGTGGACTTACTTTAGGTGTGTTTGAGTGGTTTGATTGTTAAATAGCTTGTAATTTGTTACTTCAATTTTAGTGAATTTTCGTTCTGTGATGTAGAGGTCACCGTGGATGTTTCCCTAATTGGGTGGGGTTTTACCATGTAAAAAATTACTTGTGCACTTCCTCATTTTCTCATCACCTTCTTACTAGATGTGCTGATTTATTAGTTTAAGTTTTGTTTTTCAAATCTGGTTAATACTAGATCTAAAATAACTCGTTCAAACTCATTCAAACTATTTTGATAATCTTTTTAAACACATCTTGCGTTAAGTTTTGTTTTGATTAAAAGAGTTTCTTCAAAAAACAGTTCGAAGCCATTTCAACAGTTTAACCTTGTATTAAACGTCTTTAGTGGAATTTTTCAATTGGTATCAGAGCTTGGCTGTTTTAAAATCTTTTAGATCATGTGTTTTTGAAATTATTTTTTTCAAAACCAAAGTATGGACGAGAAATTTGAGAGACTATGTAACCTGTCCAAACCCCCTCTCTTTGATGGAACCAATTTTCCTTACTGGAAGGTAAGGATGATTGATTTCATTCAAGGAACTCTAGGAGATGAAGTATGGGAAGCTATAGAAAACGGTTACACTTTTCCTACTAAACCAGTAACTAAAAGTAAGTCTTGTGAGAATCAGAAAGTTACTAAGTGAATTCACTAAAGATGAGAAACAAATTCCACTATATAACAATAAAGGCAAGAATGCCATATTTATGTCTATTAATGAACATGAGTTTAAGAGGATCTCATCTTGCACAACTTCTAATGAAGCGTAGGACACTCTTGTAACTACTCATGAGGGTGATATGAGAGTTAAAGTTGCTAAAACTCAAATGCTTATCCAACAATATAACTCTCTGGTCATATATGAGACTGAATCCTTTGATGATATCTACATTAGGTTAAGTGACATTGTAACTAAGTTGCATGCAAATGGTATAACCTATGATAGAAAAGAGATTGTTTCAAAAATTCTAAGATCACTTCCACGGAAGTTTGATAACAAAGGATATGTCATTGAGGAAATGAATGATCAAAATCTTACCCCAGAACTCCTTAGTAGTAAACTGAGAACTGTGGAAATGGAACTTGAATTCAAGAAACAATTGGTCCAGACCAATAAAAAATAGGGGTAATTCTAATCTTGTTTTTTCATCTAAGTTGATCAAAATTGACCTTGACCTTGACTCTGATGAGGATTGTGAGTTGGATAACTTGGATAATCAGATGGCTCTTATGTCTAAGCAATTCAAAAAGATTGTAAACTTTATAAACAAAGTTGTTTATAGATAAGGGAAACCTAATTACTCCAACACTTCTAATAATAGGCCTCATAAGAGAAGACCTGACAAATAAAAGACTGATGATCACAAGAGACCTCAGAAAGACCTTAAAAATGTTGAATGTTATAGATGTGGTAAATTAGGACAGATGGTTAGTGACTGTAGGGTTAACTTAGATAAAAAACCCAAACATATTAGGGCTCAGCTATGCAACACTTGGAATAACTCAAGTGACTCTGAAAATATGAACCCGAGTCATCCAAATCTTATGACCCTTGCATGTCATTCTTTGCTAAGATAATCTACAATGATGATGAGGAAACTGATCATATGATAAATGATGTTGCTTCTACTGATATGTCTAACTTAATGCTTGAGAATGATTGTAATACTGAAAATCGTGTGTGTGGGGGTCAAAGTGAACGTCTAATTGATGATGCCAATGGGTGTGTGAGTCCTAAAATTGAATCGATAGGGGACACAGCACACAGCCCGCTTAGTGACTCCGATAATGAGGACCTTCCCGATATTTACACACTTTACACTAAAACACTCAAGAAAAGTGTTAGACTAGACAAGTTTGTCAAAGATCTTTCCAAGAAATTAGAGTCCTTAAATCAAATAGTTAAACAAAATGGTAAAGTGTATACGTCTCAAAGTTTAACTCATGATGAGGAAATAAAGGTTTTTGAACAAAGAGTGAAAGACTTGACTAATTCTAATAATGTTTTGGAAAATAAGTATAAAGGATCGTTATTAGAATTGGAACAAATAAAAGAAAAGGCTTCAACAGTCTTAAAAAAATTCTCAAAATTTAAAAGCAATTCCAATTATTTTGAGGACTGTGTTACTGATAGCAAGACTAATTTTGATGACAAATCTGGAATAGGCTTTTGCACCAAAAATTTCAATCAAATCAAACCTTTTGAAACCATAAAGTTTGTTACTGGTGGAAAAAATACCTATGGAAATTTGTCCAGACTTTTAATCCTTGAAAAATAATTTTGACAAAAATCAACAACACTTAAACCTTGATAAGATAAGTACCACTAAGCATAATGTTCAACTTAAAGCCAAGTACGTTTGTCCTCCCAATAAAAAGAGTGAGACCTCTTTTCAAATTGTTCCCTCTAGAAATAATGCCAAAAGTCATAAGTTAGGGAAACCTATGTTCAACATCTTTCCTAAAGACTTAACTGCTACGAGCAATCTTTATTGCTCATACTGTGATGTGTAAGGACACTCTTTAAATGGTTGCTATTCCAAACACCTATACCAAACTACCTATGCCTCCTTTACCTATCAGAATTTTAACTATTCTAGGAGAAGACGTAATAATTATATGTCCTTCTTAAAACACCAAACAAAAACTCAAACTATAGAAAGAGAAAGACAAGATCTAATACAAAAAAACAATCGTCAAGAAATAATCCTAGATTCTTTTCTCGTCCAAATGCTCAAAATGTTTACAACAACAATAAATTGCGCAAAACCTGTATAAACAAAAATCTGAAGCTCGTAAGTTTTATCAAATACGAGCTAATAAGCGCAAATTGAAAACCAGAGCTATTTGGGTAAGAAAGGATGACCTAGTACCCCATATGACATGTAACATAGTGATCAGTGCTTTGAAAGATGAACACACCACGTCTGGATGGTACTTAGACTCTGGATGTTCTAAGCATATGACGCATATGACCGGGGATGAATCCAAACTCTCAAATAATACTAACTTCTCCGGAGGCAAAGTCTTGTTTGGAGATGGTATTTCAGCGCAGATCATTGGCAAAGGAACACTCCAAGAATAAGGATTACCTGTTCTTGAAGATGTTTTATTAGTAAAAGGTCTTAAGGCTAATCTACTAAGTATTTCACAATTTTGTGACTCCAGTCATACTGTCACCTTTTCGAAGAACAATTGCAAAATTTTAAATGAAAATAGTGAGTGCATAATTGCAGGACTCCGTACTCTAGATAGTTGTTACACAGTCAATCCAAGTACAGAGGTCTGTAATATAGCCAGAAAAAATGACCCAAGGTCCCCCAATTTTAAAATCTTTAAAATCAATTTCCTTGTTAAATATATGCGAAAGCGTAAAGGTGATGGTTCAACACAATAAACAAATTTTAAATTAAAATAAAACCAAGTGAAATACGATTAAACACACACACTATATTAATTTTTACTTAAACCAAGTTAATTAATCCAAATCCTAGAAAATTTGCCTAAGTCACATTTTGCAATTTTATTAAGTTAGGTCAAACCAATTTTATCAATTAAATTAAATTACTTGAATTAAATTAACATAAACATTACCCAATATTAATTTGCACCAAATTAAACAAGTAGTGATTAAATTAAATCAATTTTATTTTTTTACCTAAGCATGCGTTCTAGGTGATTTTGCAAAAGATAAAATAAATAATTAATCCACTACGCCGCGATGTACGAGGAAAAACCCACAACGGGAAAAAACCTCGGACGGCCCTAGCCTCAAAACCACTAAGTACAGAATTTACAAATACAAGAAAGATGACTTACAACACTCGACTCGATCCCTCTCAAGCCCCGATGAGTCTTCTTGTATCAACCTCTGCCTAGCGAATAACTACGGAGCTCCACCGCGGTCTCGAAATCCATCGATCGGACTTTATATGGTCACCGTCACCTAAACTAGGAGCCTTTCTCCACATGGGTAATTCAAAGCAAAACCTCTTCTTCTTTGTGGGATTTAGAAGCAAACCCAAACAATCTCTTCTTTAATATGTAGAGATAAATCGGCGCTAAAACTCCAAGCAATGAATATATATATATATGAACTTGGATAAATAAACAATTGGGTGTAAACTAGAGTGTCAAATGAATTTTTCTTTAAAAGGTGAACACTCAAAATCATGAACTTTTCTTGGAAGAATTTGCTCTCAAAAACTCTCTCTAGGAGTTAGAATAGAATGAAAAGTTAAGTTAGAAAAGTTCATTTCCGCACTTAAGAAATCTGCCAAAAGTTAGTGGGAAAAATAAGTGAGAAAGTGGGTAAAAACTGCTTAAAACTGCCATTTAACTGTTCCCGCCAAATCTCGTTCGAACGACATTTTCGTTAGAAAGAAATCTCGTTCGAACGAGGCTTATAACGAAGTTCCAATGTGAACTCGTTAGAAATCTCGTTGGAAATATCGTTCGAACATGATTTTCGTTCGAACGATATTTCGAAGGACTTTCCAGTGGCCTTATATGGGAACTCGTTGGCAAACTCGTTCGAACGACAATGTGGTTCGAACGACAATTCGTTCGAACGACACTTCGAACGAACTTCCAGAAAGTTGAAATATTCTATTTTTAGCCCAGAAACTTTATAAACTTATTTTTAAAGTTTTATAAAAATCTTTCTGAAATTAAACAACAGTTTTAAATAAACCTACACCCAATATAAAATGTTCCAATCTCCTATATATATTCGAATGCATTCATAACTTAGGAGCAAATGGAACATTGTTGATGACGTAGAAACGAGGCACTTAAACTCGGCATTTTGATGAAGCTTTATACACTTGACCGCTACGTCTTCAACTTTAAAACGCCCTAGGCTTGAAAGGTGATCAATATACTCTATCCTATGACTTAAATGTTTTTTGTCCAGAATTGAGACAAAACTACAAAGGACTCAATTGGAAATTTGTGTCCTTACAAATCTCCCCCTTTGGCTATTTCGAGACAAAAACCAACAAAAATCCTAAAGGGCCGTCAAGCTCTACTAGACTAATAAAAAGTCCCACCCAAAATAAAAATACAATGCTTGACTCAAACAACCCAAAGGATCAAAATCTTTGCCGGTGAAAGTTTCCACTTAGAATAATTCCTGCACACTTAAGCAAACACATTAAACGCATAGGGAATATCAATATATTAAATGTAATTAAAATAAATACTCCCCCAAAATTAATTCTTGCTCTTTTATCAACTGTGATCTACCTAAGACGGTCGCGACTCCGCCTAAGTTAAATCTCCCCCAAACGAAGATACGATTACAATAGGATTAGATACCATTTCTCCCCTTATCATAGCCAGAATTAATGACAATGAATTATGGCATAACATAATGGTTCACATAAATTATGACAGCCTTAGTAAATTATCCTCTTAGGAAATTGTTAAAGGTATTCCTAAAATAAAACATATTTCCAACATTACTTGTGGTCCTTGTAAAGAAGGAAAAATAGTTAAGGCATCTCATAAAAGAGTTAATGACATTCCATCCTTTAAACCTTTAGAACTCATCCATATCGACCTAATGGGTCCTTCTCGTACTATTGGTCTTTGTGGAAATAGTTACATTCTAGTTATGGTCGATTATTACACGAGATTTACTTGGGTTGCGTTTCTAAAGCAGAAGTTTGAAACCTTTAGAGCGTTTTTTAAAATCTTACTTTGTATAGAAAACGAAAAGGATTCCCAAGTAGATAGAATCTAGAGTGATAGAGGAGGTGAATTCATAGATTCTAGTGTCATTGAATATTGTGACTGTAATGGTTACAAGCACGAGTTCAGTGCTCCCAAGACACCCCAACAAAATGGGATAACCGAGTGTAAAAATAAAACTATTCACGAAATGGCAAGAGTTTGAATACATGCCAAAGATTTACCTAAATACTTTTGGGTTGAATCCGCTCGTACCGCATGTCACATTATCAATAGTCTACCTTAGGAAGAATTTTAAACAGATCCCCTATGAACTTTGGTATGGCAAGAAGCCAAATCTTAAATATCTTAGGACATTTGGTAGTACATGTTATGTATGTAAAGATAGAGAACATTTATCTAAGTTTGAAATAAAAGGAGATAAAGCTATATTTTTATTTTATTCACCTGACAGTAGAGCCTACCGAATTTACAACTTGCGTACTAAGACCATGATAGAATCCATTAATGTGATTGTAAATGACACTTCTATAGAAAGTAAAATTACTAGACTAGCTATTGTGGATGAGTCTGAAAGCCTTTTAAATTATGACTCTCCTGAAATAACTGAGTCTTTACCAACTGAGACCCCTGATGTGCCTAACTGGGTTTCTAAAGACCATCCCATAAATAACGTTATTGGTAATCCTATAGAACCTGTTCGTATAAGATCCCAACTTCGTAACATTGCTCATTTTTCATGCTTTGTGTCTCTTATTGAGCCCAAAAATGTAAATGAAGCCTTGAATGATCCCTTATGGATTACTGCAATGCAAGAGGAACTTCTTCAATTTGCCATTCATGATGTTTGGTATTTTGTACCCAAGCCTGAAAATAAAAGGGTTATTAGCACACATTGGATTTTTAAAAACAAGACTGATGTGTCTGGGATGATCATTGGAAATAAATCTAGATTAGTTGCCCAGGGCTACTCTCAGATTAAAGGAATAGATTTCAAGGAAACGTTTGCTCCTGTTACTCGACTTGAATCTGCTCATTTACTTTTTGCTATATCATGTCATTTACATTTCACACTTTACCAAATGGATGTAAAGTCTGCCTTCCTTAATGAAATTTTGACTGAGGAGACCTATGTATAACAACCTAAAGGGTTTATTGACCCTCATCATCCTAATCATGTTTATCATCTGAAGAAAGCTCTTTATGGATTAAAATAAGCTCTTAGAGCTTGGTATGAGCGTCTATCAACCTTTCTTTTAGATAATGGATTTAAGAGAGGAGGAAATGACCAAACCTTGTTTGTCAAATATCTTGACAACAACATTATAATTTCTCAAGTATATGTTAACGATATCATTTTTGGATCCAACTCCCCTTTAGAAGCCAAGTCTTTCTCAGACATTATACACAGAGAATTCCAAATGTCACTTATGGGGGAGTTATAATTTTTCTTAGGTCTTCAAGTTAAACAAAACTCAGAAGGTTTATTTGTTTCGAAGTCTAAATATGCATTAGATATTGTAAAAAAAATTGGCCTAGATATTGCTAAGGAAGCTAGAACTCCTATGAGTACCTCTGTCAAACTCTCCAAAGATGAAAATGGTAAATCCATTGATTTTACTTTATACCGTAGTATGATAGGAAGTTTTCTCTACCTAACTGCCTCGTTCCCTGATATCATGTACTCTATTTGTGTCTGCGCCCGTTATCAGAATAATCCCAAAGAGAACCATTTATTATGTGTGAAGAGAATAATTAAATACATAAAAGGCACTCATAATTTAGGGTTGTGGTACACTAATGACACATCGAGCACTATAGTCGGTAACAACCTGGTTGGTTGGAACATCAAAAAATATAACTGCACTTCATTATCCACTGCAGAATCTGAATATATCGCAGCTGGAAGTTACTGTGCCCAATTATTATGGCTACAACTAATGCTGAGATATTACAGTATAAATGAAGAAAAACTACATCTCTATTTCGATAACCAAAGTGCGATCAACATCTCTAAAAATCCAGTTCAACATTCTCGCACTAAACATATTAATATTCGATATCACTTCATATGAGAATTAGTTGAATCAAAAGATATAGAGATTAATTACCTACCTACTAACCTAAAATTGGCTGGTTTGTTTACAAAACCTTTGGAAGTTAAGTATTTTGAATCTTTATACAAATCAATTGGCATGGTTTTGGCTGAATAATACTTTTTGCTTTATTTGTATTACTGCTAGATTTTTACATGTTTATAGCCAATCTTTGAGGATGTAAGGCATGAATGTTAGTATAATGACAAATAACACCTTTATATCTATTTTATGTAGGAGATTCGTGTGAATTCTCGTTGTTTATTCAAGTTACTGCTTATCTACCTGTTTGTAACTCTCTTTATTTGATTCTTGTTGCCGTTTGTCCATTTGAGACAAAATGGAGGAGAAATTTTGAGTCCACTTGGACACTCTTGTACATTCTCATCTACTGAATTTGGTCTTAGGTATCTTATTGCAGATTTCAGTACCTCCTTATTGCATCAGATTTTGATAGGGTAATGGTTTGTACATGGTTGAGTTATGTAATTTTTTCCATTTCTAGGAGATTGGGTAGATAGATTTTTTTTTTATAGGAATAGGATTTTCTTATTTATTTTTGTATCCCTACGAGTCCTAGATGGCTCAAAGGATATTTTGTCTCATATTTCCAAAGGGGGAGATTGAAGCACCCTATATCTTTGACTCATTTAAGTCTGAATTATATAGGAGCTCATCTAGTTTGGAAATAGCGACAAAATTGTGTATATCCCTTGTTGAACCAAAAGCCTCAGAACTTTCAGAGCTTCATTGATAATTCCTCTACAAGTTCTTGATGGTATGTCACATGTACCACACACTAGGACTGCATACATGTAGTGTCTTATTCATGTAATGACTTTGTGTGAGTTAAATCCCCTTAATATGATTTTTAAATATTTTTTGGGATTTAATTAATATTTTCTAAGTATTTTAAAATAATTTTTGGAAATTAAAATTGGAACTTATTGAAGTTCTTGGGTCGATTTCTAAATATATTTTATTCCTTAAATTTGTCTTGGGTAGAAACCAAAAGCGGCAGAAACATTTGTGGGTGAAACTGAATTTTTTTAGAACTTAAAACAGGCGTTTGAGAGTTGATCTTGAGCCTACATGTGTTGCACACACAACGGGTCGATTTGTGTTTCTTATCACTCACATAGTTGTTACTTATTCTGGACCTTTGGATCATCTTAATCTACGATTTACATGTGTTTGGAATCAATACAAGTGCGTTAGTTCTAACCAATTAGAGTTGGCCTTTGCACCACTTTTTGTGAACCCTTAGATTTGCATCGTTTTAACTTCCATTAATCTCAGCCCTTGAAATTAAACCATCGTTCCAGATCCTTCGATTGCTAGTATAAATAGATGACTTGGGTCGTCTGAGAGAAAAAAGAGAGAAGAGAGAGAAAGATTAGAGAGAGAAATAGAAACCCTAATCCAAACTTGGTCAAACCCTAAACCAGAAATACTTTTCTGAGAGTGTTAAACCTGAGTGTTTAAGAACGTGTTTTGATAAGTTATCCTATGTTGTTCTTAATCATCCTTCCAACTTAGTCACATTTGTAGAGTTTTCCGTTTCTCTACATAGAAACTAGAGATCTCGTCTCCGTGATACGAATCACATAGATAATTTACTGTCTTGATTTCTTATTTAGAGAAATCTTGTTTGTTGGTTATTTTAAAGATGATTTTATATTTTCAAACACTAAACCAACAATTTTCATTCTGATTTCATTTTACTCAAATTATCAGACTAAGATCTAGTTTTGAGATCTTAATTGGGGATTGCACTTTCTATATAATATTTTCAAAACAAAAAAGTGTTAGGATTTTGGATATTTCGCAAAAAGATTCCCTCTTGATCTGCGATTATTTTGAAAGGTCTAAAAGTTTGATTTAGTTTTGACTAAACTGATTTTAGAATATCTTGCATATCTAGTGATTCCGTAATTTATTAAATCATTATGTGTGTATTAAGTGTGAGTGCATTGCATGCATATGTTAGAGAGCACATCACCCCTACACTTTCACTCTACCACACTTAAAGTGTTAGTTGTATGATCTTTAACTTGTTTGATTCGACGTAAACACTTGAATCAAGTAAAGTTACGAAGCTGGAGAGAACCTCAACAACAACAACCTTCAGATAAGTCAAATATAATCCAGAGGAGTTGGTAACGATTCTGAACTTAGTTTAGATGTGTTTGTGTGGTTTGATTGTTAAATAGCTTGTAATTTGTTACTTTGATTTTAGTGGATTTTTGTTTTGTGACGTAGAGGTCACCGTGGATGTTTCCCCAATTAGGTGGGGTTTTACCACGTTAAAAATTACTTGTGCACTTCCTCATTTTCTCATCACCTTGTTCCTAGCTGTGCTGATTTAATAGTTTAAGTTTTGTTTTTCAAAACTGGTTAATACTAGATCTGAACTAACTCGTTCAAACTCATTCAAACCATTTTGATAATATTTTCAAACACATCTTGTGTTAAATTTTGTTTTGATTAAAAGAGTTTCTTCAACAAACAGTTCAAAGCCATTTTAACAGTTTAACCTTGTATTAAACGCCTTAAGTGGCATTTTTCATCATATACATCAATTGGGAGTTATTATACAACAACTTTAACATCAAGAACAATTTCAATTTGGGTTTCATTACATCAATCTAAACTTTAAGCAAAACTTTGGTCATGAATTTTACTACAACAACTATATTTTTTTTTATAATTATAAAAATGACAGAAATCAACGTTCCAAGAAAGCTACAATCACTACATCAAATGAATCTAAAAAAATAACTTTATATAACACAATGACATGTTATCTTTAAGTATTTTAGTGTCTTGGGTTTAGAAAGGAAGTCACATTATCTTGGTCACTTGGTTCAAAATGTATTTTTCTTGGTATTGTAAATGCAAGGAGGTTACATTACCTTGTCTGTTGTAATTTCTAGAGAGGATTTTCTCTGAGGTTTCTTGAACACTGAATAGTGGTGTGTCACTGACACAAGGAGAATAATAGAGTTATCTTATTTGTGCATGTAAGGTGTTGGATTGGCCGTAAAGAATTAACAATAGTCAAGTTCCTTAAGTGTCATGTTGGGGCATGGATGTTGGTAATGGGTTATCGTTGAACCACTACAAAAATCCATAGGTCCATTTTTCTCTCATTTACTCTCTTTATATTCATCATTTATGTATATTTTATGTGATGTAGATTATCTTTATCAAATGATAATGTGAATGTGTATGTGACAATAAACAAATAATAAATCATTTTAGATTTTTGACGGGCAAAATATTTCAATATAATTAAATAATTTTTTAAAGAAAATAAACCTTAATACCAAAATAATGATTTGAGAATGAAGATAAAATCTTGGAATTGATAAATTACAGTTATTTAACAAAAAACCCAATTTATTGCACCTTTTCGTATAATTTTTGGGCAACAATATTATTGGCATAAACTCTAGACTTGATAGCGTTACCGTCTATCGATTTCATGGCATTAAAAATGTATCGTATAACTCATACAGACACCTTAAGATTTATGGTTATTTTTCTATGTCTCCTATGATATTCGCCTGGTTTTATTATATTTCAAAATGGGATTGTGTAAGAGAAAGTTTTACAATTGCCCAATGTATTTTTATTTTGGCTTATCTCGTTACATACACACACACACAAATAATGCACCTACATGACTACTTCTATAGATTTGAAGACAAAGTTGAAGACTTTTGGAAGATTAAAGAATCATTCGCCTCAACAACATTCAGAAGAGTTATGGTAGTTTGTTAAAGTCTTTATTTTTTCAGGGGATCACTTTTTACGAGTTTGTATTTCCAAATGGTTTAAAATATTTTTGAAGAAAATTTTGGAACTTTTGATGACTCGTCAGAACATGCTTGCATTGTCGTTCGAACGAGATATATGGGGTCGTTAGAATGAGGTTCCCATGATCAAACGAATTTATTTTTTATCCTTCTCTGAAATATTGCTCGATAGGTCGGTGGAAGCTGGTTCGAACGAAAATGAGTATGCCGTTCAAATGAGGCACATTGTCGTTCGAACGAGAGCGCATAAATTTTCTTTTTTAATTAGATTTAATCCAAATCTCTAATGTTTATCCTTTTACAACCATCTTCCTTATAAATAGAGATACAAGATTATAGTCTAAAATGAACTCTTTGACAAGCTTTTCCACACCCTTTTAGAGTTCTATCCGTGATCAAATTCTTCCAAATACAATTCAAACCCCTTGGAAATTTAGAGGTCACTTTATCAAATCAAGGGGAAACAATTCATATTCAAGAGCCATTATGGAGTTCATCTCTGCTACTGATTTGTGGAGCAAAGGCTCAACTACTGAAGAAGAAGGTTGATCCGATTAAATGTTTATGTACATGTATGTGTGTGTAGTGTGGGACTTCTACTCATGAGAGAGAACTCAATATTTCACCTATGTACTCATGAGGCCATGAGATCAAAGTCGACATATATATGGTGATATCTCGAGGTGTAAGTGAGGGTGGAAACATTTTTGTTATCTTAATTGGACAATGGGATGTTTAGAGAAGATATTTAAATATCTTAAGGGGTTTGAATAGATGAGTCATTTGAGGCAGGGGTAATTAGATATCTTCTTATAGTGCCCCGTCATCAAAATGTATCATAGGGAAATATGTCAAGGGGACATATCACAAGGGCTTTTTCTCATGAGCGAGGGTTTTATATTGCATTTACATACTCATGGAGACATGAGATCAAACTCTACATGGTTGGAGATATATAGGGTTAGTATGGATATATGAACATATCTTGGGGTGTTAATGGGGGAAGCCGCGGGTGGAGATATTGTGTATCTCTGGTGGACAATAGTGTTTTGTGAGGACATATATGTATATCTTAGAGGAAATACATTATTGTGACGTGTTGTGGTTCAATGTTATAAGGACATATCGGGAGGAATTTTACCTATGAGTGGGACTCGATATAGGACCTACTAACTTATGTAGTGTGATGAGATCATCGCCTATATAGTTTGTATGGTGTGCGAGAAGCCAAGACTTTAGTCATGGAGATTGTACTTAGAATGTGTGGATGTACCTATGTTACTAGGGATTTATACTAGATATAGCACCCCAAATCTACTCATGATATTATGTCAGTGCTTTAGGAAATTAATTAATAGATTGCTGATAGATATTTTCTAAAAAAATACTTTTTGTGATCCTTTTCCTTTGGTGACAAAATGTTCTTAGAAATAAGAGGTGTGAAAATGGACCTACTTTAAGCTTTGAGCGTGTCAAAGGATTCTGGGACACCCTAGTAGGAAGTCTCTTCCTAGGATGCACGTTCGTTACTAAAAAGACAAATCATGTTTGCTTTAATATTTATGTTGTTACGATGGGGATTGCCTTAGGCCATGGTGTAATGACGTGTTTAGATAAGGATTATTATATGAGAGATGATTCCAGAGGAACCTAGGGTGTCACAAGATATAAATTCAAACTCCTAGCGGAGCTAGGACAAAGACTTAAGGTGTGCATGGTGAAGTTACTTAATCATCTTTAGATAAGAACTTTGATAAAAAGGAATTTAAATGCATGGATGTCGAGCAATTTTTAGCTTAAATAATGTATTTATTAAAAAAACTATGTGTATGGGTAATGAGGTGTTTTGCATGAGGGTTATGTTATGATTTTATTTTTAAAACCATGGTTTATGACATATATTATTTATTGACGAATGATTGTCTTAGCTCATTTGAAATATTAATCATGATTGTGGGAATGTTTTATATTTGTTTATAAATATATTTTATATGTCGATCAATTATACTTGGTAGGGATTCTGGTGAGTAGGGTTTGTGTACCTTTATTTTAAAAGAAAATTTTAAGAATAGAATATGTGATGCCTCGGTAGCATGTCAAGACATTCGTTCCCTCTTGGTCGGGTTAATGACAACATCAAAGGCCTTCCCAACTCAACTTGTATGACTTAGATGTCTCGTATTTCTCAAAAAAGTGATTCGATTAATGGGATTTTGTATGATACTTATGAGATCGATGAGATTGATATTCATATATTTATTCTTGTAATGTATTGATTTGACTCCATAAGCAAGACCACCACCCAATATCATATTGCAGCCAGAAGCAGAACCCCATATTTTTTCTAAAGAATCTCCGAATTATTCCAGAGCAACTAGAAATAGATTGTTTAACCAGAAAAAATTCGGTTCAGATGTAGCACACCTATCCAAAAGTTTTCGCAACTCAATCATAGATGCTGGAATCATAAAAGATTTGACCTTTTCAAACTATGTCTGTAAACTGAACGATAACGAGATAGAGGCTTATCATAATAAGCCTCCTGCACCATTGTTCTTGAGGAACATAAGTGTTCATCACAATATTCCTGGTCATACAAAAGGTCCTTTTCCTGTAATAACATCATTTAAGAGGCTTATCGTAATAACCCTCCTACACTTTCTAATGTGGAAATTGGAGCCCACCTACCACACTATTCTTTTAGCGTGGGAATATTTATACCATTTACCCACTACATCATTATGGCAAGTGGATGAGAGTTCCTAACCTACCCCGATCATATGTAGATAGTCTTACAAAGGCTCATCTCTCTCTAGCTATGAAAATAATAATTATACATAAAAAATTGACTACAGACCCAGTGAGGTGTCAACAATACATTTGGTTGTGTTTTCAATAAATCTGATACACCAACCAATGTACTATTAACACCTCCCTCAGTTTGTAATCATTGTATTGCCAACACCTCACTCTCAATTTTTCAATTCAATTTTCTTGATATACCCGTATTGCACCACCTCAATATTATAATATGGTACCATAGGAATACTAATTGCGTTGATTATTAAAAAGTATTTTATTTAGAAATGTTAAATCACGTTCTTTTACATAAAGAGGCACGAGGAGGTCACACATATGCATAAATAAAATAATAACCCCTCTATTCACCACTTCCCTAAAAAGTAGAACAAAATTAAAATAAAAAGAATCCCAAGGGATTTGTTGAGTGGTTGATCACTCGTGACTAAAGGACTTGCACCCCAAAGCTCATGATCTCGATTCCCCCTGCTAATATAAATTTGGACCATGAACTGCAAAGAGTGATAACCTTCGTACAAAAAAAAATAAAACAAAAAGAAGACGGTAGAGTGACACTTAACACAAAATTGGCAAGGCAAATTTCTTTATTTTTTATTTCTGGTTGACATCGAAATGCATCACAACAAAGCCTAATTGGGTTGTCAATCGTATTAACACGTAGACCATGCGATGCGTGTCCGAATTTATATAAATTGTATTGTTTTGTTGTTGTAAACTGTTTCACGCGATATATTCTATGAATGAAAGGAGAATGAATTTTAAATTAATATAAAAATATATAAATGACATTTGATAAGTGCAACCGATATTTTTAATTTTGAGAATACGTTATAACTCAATTTCCATTCAGTTTTATGATCAATAAACAAAGAAAACAATTATTTTCAATCATTGAAGTAGTTTAATATAATAATTAAAACTTGATATCCTTTTTCGAACTAAAATTATGAGATAAACATTATTAATTAGGTGTTTTTAAATACGTGAAGAACACCAAGTTTTGACATTCAAATTTTAAAGTCCAAATGGATAGGTCAAACCATCTCTAAAAGAACATAAGTTTAAATCAAAATCATCCCCTAACTTATGAAAAGGTGGAAAGACAGATCATTAAAATAACCATAAGATGGAAGTGCAGATGAATTAAATGGTCCGAGTATTTTTTTAAATAAAATATTTTTATAAACCAACAAATTAAACATGGCATATAATGTTCACTCAGCTAGGCCTGTAAACGGATCGAATTAGGACCGGATCAGGCAAATCCAAATCCATATCCGTTTATGTTAAACGGATTCGGATCCGATCCGTTTATTAATCGGATCGGATCGAGTAAATCTAAATCCATATCCGTTTATGTTAAATGGATTCGGATCCGATCCGATTATCCGTTTATGTTAAACTTGATTTGCAATATTTTTATTTTCAACTCTTATTTCATAAATTATTTTTGCAAATGTTCCAAAAAAAATAGATAATGAAATAAAAAACTATTATAATGAATATTTAAAATATTATTAAATACAATATATATTAATTAAAAATATATTATATATAATTTATATATATATATATATATATATATATATATATATATATATTTTTAAAATATTAATCGGATCGGATTAATAACGGATTGGAGCATATGAATTCAAATTCGCTCCATTTAATAAATGGGTAATCGGGTCATCGGATAATCGGATTTTCGAATTTCAGGCATGAGCCGCTTAAATGGATCGGATTCGAATTCGGATTCAGATTCGGATAAAATCCGATCCATTGAGAGGCCTACACTGAGTGTGTCAAATATTCTTATTGTTTAAATACTTTGATAATAAGTTTTTGATCCAAATATACAAATAATTTAACCAACTCAATTAAGAAAAGTAACTCAATGAAAACATAAAAATTGTGAAAGACACATACAACACAATATATGTACAAAATTTGTAAAATAATACCCTGCACATATTTGACTTCACTCAACTGAACTGTCACTGAAATTCGACGACCTAACACCCAGATCTGATGCCATTCGAGGCGGAGAAGAATTCGGCGTGGCGTGAGTCCCTGAAAAAAAAATTCTTTGAAATATGGACGTTGGTAGGGCATCTATGGTCATTTTATAGGTGTATTGGAGAGAGATCTACGGACTTGGGGTTATAAAGATCAAAGAAAGGGACTGTAATACCCCGTAATTCTTAGGACATAGAATCTAATTATATTGGTGATATAGAATTTTATTGATTTGGAAGAGTTAATTAATTTGGGTGATTTTTTTTAAATTCACATGTGTCGTGATTTGAGGTTGAGATGTGAAAATTTTAGTAAATTAACTCGAATGATGATTCTGAGTGCATGGTTGATTCTGGATAGGTCTAGATAGTCAGAAAAGAGTACCCGGGGATAGTAATTGGGTCTCGGGATATTTTTAGGTATAACCGGGTTCACATGGGGGTGTTTGGGCCATTTTAACTTGGCCTATAAACTTAATTTCAGGATTTACAATATAAAACCTAAATTAAGGAGTTTGTGGCAGACACGACTCAAAAAGACAACCCTAGTTTTGCAGAGGAGAAAAGAGGGATAACTTGGGAAGCTTTTGGGAGCCAAATCAAGAAGGAATCGAGTGTGTTCTTCGTCAAATTATTGTTTATCCAAAGGAAATCAGACCCTACGAATTAGTCCAGGCAAGTGGTTAACTTCCATTCAATTTAACTTGCAGTTTTCAATTCATATCATAGTGGGTGTAAATCTAAAGTCATTTTTTGGGATGGATGTTCGAATAAAATGGGTTTTTGTGGAATCGAAATTGTTGAGTAGATTAATGGTTCAAATTGAGGTTAGAAATATGATTTGGTGTTGCAAATCTGGAATATATCAAAATTCCCAGTGGTTAATGCTTATTAATTTAGATTATGCAATGGGAGTTGAGAAAAATGATTGTTGAAATCTTGAGAAACCAATTTTGGATCTGATGACTCGTGACGAGAACCCATATAGCATAAATGATGAAAATCGAGTTTTGAACCTATTTGAGTGAGGGATTGATTGTGAGTATAATGAAAGGGAGATCTAAAATGGAGGTTTTGGAGCTCGGATGGCCATTAATGGTAAAAGCAGGCGTGGGGAAAAAGACGAGGGGTCGTTAGAATGACCCAAATCGTTGTTTGAACAACCCAAACCGTCGTTTGAATGACACTAGAAAAATCACCACAGTTCGTTTTGTTTTTTATTTTGCCTAATATTTTATGGACAAGGATTATTAGATGTAGATTTGAAATGACGGTTTGGTTCTCGAACGAACAATCGTGGCGGATGTGGCATCGCGAATAAGACTGTTTCCTTGATCGATCGATCGACCGAAGTCAGCGATGGATCGATGGCCCACTATTTTTGACAACTTGCCCGGTTTCTTTATATACGGCCTTATTGACTTTGGAACCTTTAATGAGATCTCAATTAGAGATAATTACATATTAACTAATACTTAGAGTATTAGGAGATGGAGATAATAAATTTTAAAGGTTCGAAAAAGTGTGAAAATTATAAATAATTATTAAAGTTAATAATGGTGTCAAACATGCTTATGAAATTTTGTGTAAGAAAATCCGTAAGTGTTAAGATTTCGGCCAAGTGATTTAATTAGTGAAAAATCATGTGGAATAAAATACCTAGAGCCTTAAAAGACGGGTACCAAGGGATTTAAAAGATAAAAAGGGGATGTGACCATGATAAATGAATTTTTGTGTAATAAATTCAAAAGGGTTATATTACGGACTGAGTGAGTGTGTCAGAACATCATAGTTGAGTGACACTACTTTAATAAATTAGGTGAAATTAATTAATATAAGAGTCGGGGAATTAAACTCGGATATTATGGGTTAGTGCCATGGGGGTTAGGCACGGGTTAGCCGGTTTACTTTAATTATATATACGGTAATTGCGATTATGTGTGTGTGTGTGTGTGTGTGTGTGTGTGTGTGTGTGTATTTGTGTGAATTATAAATATTGGTGTGAGTAATATTTATAGGAATACGTACCCCTCTAGTGCTATCATAGGTGGTTGCGCAATGTGGGTGAATCCCCTGGCTAGTGAATGCAGGCGAGTATTGTCCCCGGGTCATTTCGTCCATTGTTTTCTTGTGTGATTTATTTTCGGGATGAGACGTTTTGGGTATGATTCGGTCTCATTCTCGAAAAACAATGACCGCCTCCACTACATTTGCGATATTTTTATCAAAGTTCGGTCTAAGTTAGTCCGACTTGTGGTAACCGGGTTAGAGTGGCCATGCCTGGGATATGATAGCATTGTAGAGAAAGCATCCGATGAGTTATTACCCAGGGGGATGGATATACATACGACGTGTGTGTGAATGTTGTATTATTGTACGTATATAATAGTGTAGGTATTTATATACGAGTGAAAAATATGAATTGGAATTGTATTAATTATTGTACGTATATAATAGTGTAGATATTTATATACAGGTGGATTACATGAAGTAAAAGGGTATTACTTGTATATAACTAGTGAGACTGTTATAAAGTTTTATTTAAAAATGATTAATTAAGTTAATGCGATAAATAACTTATGAATCAACAGTAAGATTACTCGAGCTAGAGTATTGTGTCGGGAAGTACTCATAACAAGGTTGGTCAACTGGGAGGGTTAGGAAAAAAACGTTGGGTGTGCACTTTAGATGATGGGTGAGTATTGTCTCGGGGGGGGGGGGGGGAGCGACACTAGCTTAAATATGAAGAGTATTCATACATTTTAATTACTGCAAACTTAACCACTTGCTAAATATTTACAAAATGTTATAGATTCTAACCCTTTCCGTAAATATTTTCAAAACCTTTTAGATGTCCAGACACAGGGACGCCAGACTTGATTACCTATTTCAGAGATACGCAACTGCGGTATATGTGGATGCATGCAGGAGTTGGATTAGACGCATCCTTTCTTTATTTCTAGATTAAGGATCTTATCTCAGTTGCAGTTTCATTTAGGGCGTGTTCCCTTGTACTTTTAGACTCAATATTTGGATTATTTATTTATTTATTGGATTATTATTTTGGATTTGGATTTATAGCCGATGGTTTATTTGACAAGCCTTTTATTTATTTATTTATTTATTCAGTATTCTTTTAGACTCGGTGATTGTGTGTATATGGATTAGTTTATTTTATTCCGCGTGTATTTATCTATTTAATGAAAGATAAATTTGGCACCGACTTAATTAACTAATAGGTGATTAGTAATTAATATGATTTTCGATAGTGATGCTGAGAATGAACTAAATGAAAATCATGTTTTAATTTAATAAATGACTGATCAACCGGTTTAATTAAGCGGGGTGTCACAGATGGTATCAGAGCATCAGGTTCTAGAGTCCATAGGACCTGTATGGCTTATTACGTTTCAGCTCAGCGTTCCTTTGATATATAACCCTATTATCATGACGGTTGTACTCATCTTTACTTATTTGAAAATATCGTACTTCTATTATTAAATTTTGTATTGACTATAAACTCATACAACTCGTTTTGAATTTCAGGTGCTGCCTAGGAGAGATAGACATTCTAGAACTATAGCTAGAGACTAGGTGAGAGAGGCTTATCAGGAGATGGAGGTTCCACAACTGCCGCCACCACCAGGGATGATGGAAACTGCACAGGTGGTCGAGATAATGGTGTGGGCAGCCAATGCAGCTATGACAGCCATGGTCGTTCATTTCCCACAGTCCCTGCCACAGCCACCAGTGGCACCAGAGGTGCAGGCCCACCCGGGGGTCATCTGAGTGGCAGAGAGTGATGGAATCATTTCAGAAGGGTCACTTGCCAGAGTTTCAGGGTAATTCAGATATAGTAGTGGCCAATTAGTGGAAGAAGTACATGCAACGCCACCTGCGCATTATTGAGTGCACTGACACTCAAAAATAGTTCATGGCGACATTCAAGCTAGTAAGCGCAGCTTTGTAGTGGTGGGAGTTTATGACCACCGCAGAGGAGAGAAATGTGATGACCATTTGGGAGTTTTGGGTACGGTTTGATCGCAAATATTTTTCGTTCGTTATTCAGACAGAGATGCGACGACAATTTCTCAATGTTTCTCAAGGAGATATGACCTTGGCAGAATACGAGGAAGAGTTTACTCGATTAGCAAACTTCGTGAAAGATGAGGTAAATACTGAAGAGAATAAAATACGTAAGTTCATGGATGGACTTTCCTGGAGGATCCGACAGCACCTGTTGGGTAATCCGGCGTTAGAGACATACACAAAGGTTATCAATGCAACGCTACTTCATTGCCAGGATCAGTAGTTTCACATGAGGTATAACAAAAGGATGAGTGGATCCAGTTAGGCTGAGAAGCTAGATGGGAACAGTTCCAGTGGGGCACAACAGCGGCGGGAGCAGGACTCCCAACAGGGGAATCCGGCTAAGCGGTTTAAATCAGGAGGTTATCAATTTGAGAGTGGTAAGTTCAGGCAGGGATAGCAGGGCTCTAAATAGCAACAACATCATTTCATTTCTCAGGGCTGCCAGGGCCTAGGGAATGGCGGGGGAAGCTAACAAAGGCAGGGTCAGGGGTAGAAAGGGTTTTCTGGAAAATGTTTCGTTTGTGGAGAGACAAGATACAGGAAGAGGGATTTCCCTAAGCGTGACTAGGGGTAACTACAGGATGAGGTTCTGGATGTACAACCAATATAGTAGTTCATGAGTCAGTTCAGATGCGAGAATTTGAATTAGGAACCCATTGACCAGGCAAAATAACTAGAATATAGAGGTAAATTGACTTTATTATCCTATGAGTATGGGGGAGATTTTTATGACATGGTTGTGTCACAAGTAAGATTATGGTCACTAGAATTCATGAGTGAGTCGGATTTAGTGGAAGCGTTGACCGTAATAACCATATTATATATGTGATTAATTACCGTAGGTAGCGGGGCTCTTTGGTGTCGCCTACGAGGGAGCGGGTGTGTACACTAAGAGGATGGTTGCATTACATGTAAGATTTCTACTTTTGAGAGTTATGAGAGTAGCTATTTTTCAAGTTTCGACTGGTTAGCGATGGTTTGGGACTATAGTGGATAGTTATAGTAAGACTTTGTGTTCGCGGTACCAGGGTATGAAATATTTTTGCTAGGCATCACCTGAAATAGGATTTAGCCTACATATACGTGTATATATGTCACAATGTGTTGTATAATAGGATTATAAGAATATGTTTGTATTGTTAATTGTAATCCCGGTGAGTAGGGACGTTTACTGATGTGATTCAGGGTAAATTGACTTATTATCGAGCGGGGAGATATAACTCGTTATTGTCTTAGCGTATAGAGATTGGTGATAGTAAGAGCGTCGTGAGGTATGTTGTCTTTTGTAACATGAAAGTGAACGGGTATACTTTTATGTCTGGAGACGGGGATTTGGGGGTACAAATTGTGTGCGAAGGGCCTAACAGATCTCAACGAGCGACAATGTTAGGTAGTAGTGAATCAGAGGGGGGGACTTTGCTTTGCGAGACATCCCACGCATGAAACTTAGCGCAAAGTTGGAAGCGGGGAGATGCTTGGTCATTAGGACATAGGTTTGGTACCTTAGTTATTATGCATATATGTAACTGTGAGTTTAAAGTTATATTACGATTTAAGGCTAGAGAGTCGGGTAGCATTTGTGCAAATAAGCCTGGATATATGGTGTATGGGCGCCCTGGTTAATTAATTTAATTTTTAAATAATTCGCAATTAAAAGGGTTAAAGATATATGTAGCGATCTTAGGAATATGTGAATAGGGATATATTCGAGGCTTGGACCACTAGGCTTAGCTTAATTTCGAGGACAAAATTCCTTGTAAGGAGGAAGTATGTAATACCCTGTAATTCGAATGACATATAATTTAATTATTTTGGTGATATAAAATTTTATTGATTTGGAATAGTTAATTAATTTGATGAATTAAGATTTAATTAATTTGGGTGATTTTTTTAAAATTCACATGTGTTGTGATTTGAGGTCGAGATTGGAGAATTTTTGTAAATTAATTCGAATGACGATTTTGAGTGCACGGTTGATTTCGGATAGATCGAGATAGTCGAAAAAGAGTAACCAGGGATAGTAATTGGGTTTCCGGACTTTTTAGGTATAATCGGGCTCACGCGGGGGTGTTTGGGCCATTTTAACTTGGCCCATAAGCTTAATTTCAGAATTTACATTATAAAACCTAAATTAAGGAGTTTGTGACAGGAACAACTCAAAAAGAAAACCCTAGTTTTGCATATGAGAAAAGAGGAATAACTTGAGGAGCTTTTGGGATCCAAATCAAGAAGGAATGGAGTGTGTTCTTCGTCAAATTATTGTCTACCCCAAAGGAAATCAGACCCTCCAGGCAAGTGGTTAACTTGATTTCAATTTAATTTGTAGTTTTCAATTCATATCATAGTGGGTGTAAACCGAAAGTCATTTTTGGGGATGGATGTTCGCAGAAAATGGGTTTTTGTTGAATTGAAATTGTTGAGTAGATTAATGTAGTTGATAAAAATGATTGTTGAAATCTTGAGAAACCAATTTTGGATCTGATGACTCGTGATGAGAACCCATATTGGGTAATGGATGAAAATCGTGTTTTGGACCTGTTTGAGTGAGGGATTGATTGTGAGGATAATGAAAGGGAGATATGAAAGGGAGGTTTTAGAACTCAGATGGCCATCAATGGTAGAAACAGGCACGGGGAAGGAGACGAGGAGTCGTTCGAACGACCCAAACTGTCGTTCGATCGACGCTGGAAAAACCGCCACAGTTCGTTTCGTTTTTTATTTTGCCTGAGGTTTTGTGGACAAGGATTATTATATGTAGATTTGAGATGAAGGTTTGGAGCTCGAATGAATAACCATGGCAGATATGGCATCGCGAAGAAGACTGCTGCCTTGATCGATCGATTGATGGCCCACTAGTTTTGATAGCTTGCCCAGTTTCTTTATATACGGCCTTATTGACTTTGGAACCTTTAATGATATCTCAATTAAAGATAATTATATAGTAACTAATACTTAGAGTATTAGAAGATGGAGATGAGAAATTTCAAAGGTTTGAAAAAGTGTGAAAATTATTAAAGTTAATAATGGTGTCAAACTTATTTACGAAATTTTGTGTAATAAAATTCATAAGTGTTAAGATTTGGTCCAAGTGAGTTAATTAGTGAAAAATCATGTGGAATAAAATACGTATAGCCTTAGGTGACGGGTATTAAGGGAATTAAAAGTTAAAAAGGGGGTGTGACCTTGAGAAAAGGAATTTTTGTGTAATAAATTCTAAAGGGTTATATTACGGGCCGAGTGAGTGTATCCGGGTATTGTAGTTGGGTGTCACTGCTTTAATAAATTAATTGAGGTAAAATGAATTAATCTAAGAGTCAGGGAATTAGACTCAGGTAGTATGGGCTAGTTCTATAGGGGTTAGGCGCGGGTTAGCCGACTTACTTTAATTATATATATACAACAATTATAGCGTATATATATATATATATATATATATATATATATATATATATATATATATATATATATATATATATATATATATATTTGTGTGAATTATAAATATTGGTGTAAATAATATTTATTGGAATACGTACTCCTTTAGTGCTATCATTGGATGTTGCGCGATATGGGTGAATCCCCTAGCTAGTGGATGCAGGGTGAGTATAGTCCCCAGGTCATATCGTCCATTATTTTATCGTGTGATTTATTTTCGGGGTGAGGCGTTTTGGGTATGATTCGGTCTCATTCTAAGGAAAATATGACCGCCTCCACTACATTTGTGACATTTTTACGATATTTTTACCAAAGTTCGGTGTGAGCTAGTCCGACTTGTGGTAACCGGGTTAGAGTGACCATGCCTGGAATATGATAACATTGTAGAGAAAGCATCCGGTGAGTAATTACTCTGGAGGATGGATACATATACGACATGTGTGTGAATATTGTATTATTATACGTGGTGAAATACATGAAGTGAAATTGTATCAATTATTGTACGTATATAATAATGTAGATATTTATATACGGGTGAATTACATAAAATAAAAGGGTATTACTTGTACATAACTATTGAGACTGTTATATAGTTTTACTTAAAAATGATTAATTAAGCTAATGCGATAAATAACTTATGAATCAACAGTAAGATTACTCGGGCTGGAGTAGTGTGTCAAGAAGTAGTCATAAAAAGGCTAGTCATACGGGGTAGTACAACTAGGAGGATTAGGAAGAAAACTTTAGATGTGCATTTTAGATGAGGGGTGAGTATTGTCTCAAAGGAGAGCGACACTAGCTTAAATATGAAAAGTATTCATGCATTTTAATTACTGCAAACTTAATCACTTGCTAAATATTTTTAAAATATTTTGGGTTCAAACCCTTGCTGTAAATATTTTCAAAACTTTTAGGTGTCCAGCCACAGAGACGCCAAACTTTATTACCTATTCCAGGGTATGCAGTTGCGACATATGTAGATGCATGCATGAGTTGGGTTAGATGCATCATTTCTTTATTTCAAGATTAGGGATCTTATCTCAGTTGCAGTTTCATTTAGGGTGTGTTGCCCATTTACTTTCAGACTCAGTATTTGGATTATTTATTTATTTGTTGAATTATTATTTTGGATTGGAATTTATAGCCGATGGTTTATTCGATAAGTCTTTTATTTATCTATTCAGTATTCTTTTATACTCAGTGATTGTGCATATATGGATTAGTTTATTTTATTCCGCATGTATTTATTTGTTTAATGAAAGAAAAAATTTGGCACTGGCTTAATTAACTAATGGGTGATTAGTAATTAATATGATTTTTGATAGTGATGCTGAGAATGAACCAAACGAAAATCCTGTTTTAATTTGATAAATGACTGATCAACCGATATTTAATTGAGCGGAGTGTCACAGGGACATTGGTTTGGGTTTTTAGATTTCCAATCCTTGATTTTACCAAGATTATAAAGGATGTGATGAGTCAATTTTCAAGTAAAGTATATTCATAAATTGTAAATACTCAGTAGAGAGAAGATGCTTCAATTAATAATACCAACTCCACAACTTTTATATATATATATATATATATATATATATATATATATATATACTAAGGAAAATGATAACATGTGTCCTAAGGACACATGTTTTGAGCCTCAAAATAGTAAATATGAAAGATTCACATGAATATCCGTGTCTTATTAAATGTATGTAATTTGTGCCCTTATCTAATATATACATATAAAAATGGTGTCTCTTAAAATAGATTCGCCATGTGGCTCATCCAATCTACTCTCTCATTAAATTACTTGAAATTTAAAGATGAGATGAAGAGCAACCATTTTTATATTTACATATTAGATTAGATATATATTAAAATTAGATTAAAAACATTTTTTTTAATATAATCCGTGTTATTTCTAAATAAAGATTGCATGAAATTCCACCATGTATTATAATCGATTTGTCCAATTATTTTTTTTTGCTTCATTTCAGAATTCAGGATCAATATCAATAACGAATATATAGGCGTGAGTCGAAATTCTGAGGTGTATTATTTTAATTTTTCTTTGGAAGGATTTGTTAATCATTTAAGTATTAGAAATTATATATATATATATATATACTTCTTTGGGAAGTTAATTATATTTGTATGTTTGTTTGACAATAAGATTTGATCACTTTGTAATAAGAAATGTGTTTGTATTTTTTGTTTAAATAAAAGGAACATTTCCACTCAACTAAATTGATGATTTGATTATTTTATTTACGATAAGAATAAAAAGATCTAAGGATTAAAAAAAAATTGTTTTATGCTATATCTCATTTTGTTATCATTAAGAATTAAGTTGGTTGAGGTTATGGCCAAATTTTAAAATAGTAATCATTAAATAGCTTCCAACATTATGTTGCAACATTGTGCACGAAACTATTAGCTTAGAATTATGTCAAATTTGTTTTTAGTACAATCTTCCTAGAAAGAGTAATATATCATAAAAAGTTGTAAACTGTTTATTTGATATGGGTGGATTTCATGTCAACTAATTTTTTATGCAAATTTAATTCTAATTTTTATGTAATTATCAACTAATAGAAAAATTTGCTCATTGAAAATATTTGAATACATATTTCTATAATAGTTAAATGATATATTTCTTTTAATCTTTTTATACAAGATTTGTAAAATGCTCACACACGGAATTAAAAACTAGTGTTAGATATTATCGAGACTAGGGGTGTGTTTCGGCCGGATCGAAATAGGGGTGTTTGGAAAATTTTCCATTTTTTTTTTAATTTTAAAATCCTTTCCAAATCGAAAAAATAAATTTCAAAAAATAAATTTTTTTCCAAGTCGGCTGATCAGGAATATTTGGAGTTTTTCAATTTTATGTTGCCAAAAACTTATTTGAATCGAAATTTCAGCAAATAGTAAATTTGTTCAGAAAATGAACAATTTCAATGGAAAATGTTTAGGTGAGAGTTGAAGTTGAATAACGGAGTGAGGTTTTCATTTATCTTTTTGATTAAAGTAGATTTATCCGTTCAATTATTATGTAATTCTTATTATGTCATGAAAATGAAACTGAAGGGTAGAGAAAAAGAACTCACAGGCCAATTACTAGATAAGAAAACTTGGAAAAATTACATTGAGAATAAAACGAGGAGTATCAATGATAGTAAGATTAGGACAATGGGCATATTCAGATCTCATGACAATTAGTTTAGAAAAAATAACAGTTTTGGTGTTTTTAAGAAGCATCTTGATGGCGTCCGCAATTGCAGATGCTAAAACAACCGGACTTCCATATTCTTCAGCGTCCACATCCTGTTTGGTTTTAATAGTGAAATTTCATAATTCAACCAGGTATAAAAACTAGGGTTTCAAAAGCCAAACACGAAAAACTCAAATCAAACATGTAAATTGTAATCAATGAGACATAACGTGAGAGAGATGGAAACTCGGACGAATTGTGATACCGGAGATCTGTGATTAGAGCTGGCAATTTTTGACCCGATAACCCGTTTATGGTAATAACCCGAAATGACCTGATTAGCTTATATAGATTTAAGAGTACCCAAAACTTATACTAGAATAAAAATCAACGCGACCCGAAAATGACACGACTAATCCGAACTGCCACCCCTATCTGTGATGCCGGAGAGAGGATGAAGCCGGACGGATTTTTTTTGGGTGTAGCTGAGAAATAAAGAAGATAAACGAGGGTTTGGTTTCTTGGGGTCCGAATTTTAGGTTAAGAGTGATAGTAAGTATGTGGTAGTATCTCTCTCTCTCTCTCTCTCTCTCTCTCTCTATATATATATATATATATATATATATATATGGTATAAATTGATGATTGCGATTGTTTTAAATGAAGGGTCCAAATTACACTAACAATAAATAAAATTTAAATGTAAAAATGTTAACTAAAAAATTATTAAAATAAATAAAAATACCACGATTTCAGAATATATTTTGGAAAAGTCGAATCTGCTTAGTATTGGAATTTTCAGATTGAATATTCAGAATTTCGAAAAATTAAACTTCCAATTCCATTCTAATTTATTTCAAAAAATTCGAAAAATGAAAAATTTAGAAATCGAAAATTTAAGAATGAAGCCAAAGTAAAAAAATTACGATTTGAAAATCAATACCCCTAATGGAGACCCATGTAGTGAAGATTTGGAGACCCACTACCACTATGATTGAAAGAGCCATTTAGTTCCTGAATCTAAGACGCCTCTTCAGAAATCCCCGTGGCACCAATACGTAGACCATTTGGTAGTTATCCATAAACCTTAGCTGACCTGAGTAATGGACAACAAGATGATTATGGATTCACAAACAGATTTGGAATACCAGTCTGGTTTTGGAAATCACTTCTCGTCGGAGGCGATTGACGGTGCTCTCCCTCAGGGTCAAAATAGTCCTCTCAACTGCCCATTTGGTTTATATGCCGAGCAGATCTCTGGCACTTCCTTTACCGCCCCTCGCAAACAAAACCAACGAAGGTCTATTCTATAACTTGCTTTTATCTATCTTAATCTTAACTTGCTTTCACAAACCACTTTTCATTTTTCTTCACTTTCGTTTCTTCAGTTAACCTTAAGCTTCACTTTGTTTTCAACATGTAGTTTATAGAAAATTTGGGTGTGAAATGTAATTTATACAAAGTTTAGGGTTATGATGTAATCACTGAGTCCAAATCTAATTTACAGAAAGACAAGGGACCAAAATATAATTTATAGAATTTTCAGGAGCTAAAATGTAATTCTCAAAAAATTCAAGTTCAAAATGAAATTTATAAAAAAATTAATGAGATTAAAATGTGATTTACAAGAAGGTTAAGGGTCTAGATATAAGTTATAAAAAATTCAGGGTCAAAATGTAATTTTAGTACTTAAAAAATATGTGGAAAACTTGATAAAGTGGTTTTCCAATTTTTTGAAAAATTGGAAAATTTGGAAAACTCTTTTCTAGTTTCCTATTTTGGAAAATAATCAAACTTGAACGCATTTTCTAATCTTCTATTTTCATGGAAAAAAATGATTTTTTTTTTCTGCAGAACAAGCTTGTTTTCTATAACTAAGCAGGGCCTTACATATTCCAAACCAATCCTTGATTGATTATCATTTTAGAAAATCTAAGGCCCCGTTTAGTTGTGGTTGTTTTCCAAGAAAATTTCTAAATTTTTTCCACAGAAATGAAAAACTAAAATGTGAATTAGGTAACGGTTTTTATAATTTCCCAGAAAATTGAAAAACTACTTTAACATGCTTTCAACCAATTTTCAAATTCATTTATTTTTGAAAGTTACATTTTAGAACCCTGAATCTTTGTAAATTACATTTTGACGCTGAAAATATTAAAAATAACGTTTTACGCTAAATTTTAAGAAAAAATAACATGTCCAAACCTTTTTGTAATTTACATTTTGGCCCCTAGACTTTCTGTAATTTACATCCTGGCGCCTAAATTTTCTATACTTTTGGCCACTGCACTGTTTGTAAGTTACATTTTGGCCCTCAAAATTTTGTAAATTATATTTTGACTTTCACATTTCTATAAATTACATTTAGAAAATAGTGGTTTATTTCTAACAAATGAACGTATTTCCCTAGTTTTCCAAATGTTCTACTGAAAATGAAAACTAGAAATAGAATGAAAACCGGAAATAGAAACAAAAAATAGTGTTCTACAAACATGCCTTACATTTTCTGTGACAGTTATCCCTTACTCCGTTTTATCTAAATCATTCTTCCATTTTCTTGTTTTGGCAGTTGGCTGTATCGAATCAAGCCATCGGTTACACACGAACCATTTCAACTCCGAGTCCCAAATCACGAGAAACTCGTGAGTGAATTTAACCAGTCGAATAGTTCGGCTAATCCAACCCAGCTACGATGGAAACCTGTTGATACACCAGAAGCACCAACTGACTTTATTGATGGGATGTACACTGTATGTGGGGCAGGCAGCTCTTATCTTCGTCATGGTTTTGCTGTTCACATGTAATTTGTCCTCTAAACTTAGTTTAATTGATGTGAATCGAGGTCATTTTTGTTATTTTTGTAGTTTTATTTCCTTTTATTATTTTTCTTTTATTTTTGTTATAGTATTTTCTTTTGTTTTGTTTTAGTATTCAGAGGGTAAGGAGTAGTAATGGCTTTTTTGTAATTAGGACTTTAGCTTGGAGTCTAAGCTACTCTTCCCCTTTAAATACCTACTTGTAAGCCTCATTTGAGGTAGACTTGAATTTTAAAATAGAAAAGAGCATTTCTCTCTCTAAAGTGTGTGTTTAGATATTTGTAGGACCCTTTTGACGTGTAGTTTATGTCAAATTGGTATCAGAGCGGGTGTCGTTCCATATAGGTGATTGGTGCATCGATGTTTAATTTTTTTTCTTTTTTTCAAATCGTACACTACCTTCAATGGCTCCCAAAAAATCCAAACCACAACACGAGGAAATTCAAGAATTGAGGCAAGAATTTAACAAGAAGTTTGATACCCTTTTTCAACTTCTCTCTCTACAAAACCACCTCCGGCCGCCGCGGAACGGTTGCGAGAAATCACAACTCACAGTTCCGGCATAGAGATTGCGTCGGAAACCCTAGGTGGAGTCACCACATACCACCCGCCTACTGGCCGGAACCCTTACACACCCATTGCACCAATCATCCTCAAACCCTAGCCCCAAAACCTTTAAACCCCACCCGGTTTACTCAATCCAACAACCCGTCCCAACCGAAACCCTTTCCAGCCCCCCAAAAAACCCCGAACACCCCTTTTCTGATCCCGGAGTCACCCCACCACCTTCCGACCCCTCCCTGCCCCGCCCACCCCCGTCCGCCCCTTCCCCCTATCGGCAGACCTCTTCCGACCAATTTCCCTACCCTCTAGGTGCCGACAGCCCACCTAGGCTAGCCCAACCCCAGCCAAACCCTACCCAATCCATTTTTTTTTCTCTTCCCACCCCAATCTGACCCAAACAGGAACCTCCCTCGTCTGCCGGGTCTGGGGTCAACCCTATACCTCTCCCCCGATCTCAATCCGAACCCAATTGACCCCCTACCCTGCCCCCATTCTGCCCCAATAACTTATTTGGGACCTCCCGCACTATATCCCTACCCGATCCTCTTCCACCCACTCATCGACCCACCCGAGTCATATACCCACCCCACCTATGTCCCAAACCCTCAGCCAATTGTATACGCGAACCATCACATTAGGCCACCTCGTACACCCTCTCATTACTCCATTCTGATTCCTTCTCATTCTCCTCTGAGTCCGGAGATAGCCATTCCAGTGTTTTAGAGTGGATACCTCCACCCCCACCCGATGCCCCATTTCGAGGCCGACACTGTTTTCATTGCGGTGAGCTGGGCCATTTGATAGGTGCTTGCCCTCACTATCATCGCGCTCCCCCAACACCTCTCACGCCTCAACATGGTCAACCTCTTCATCCACCGCCTGCCACCCCCTCCTGTTGCTGTTATTCCACCTGTGTCAGGTGATGTTTACTAGCTGCACCTCAGGACGAGGGTCCTCAATCTATGGCCCTTTAGTTGGTTTCTCGGAGCCTCCACGGAGATATCCGTATAGACGTGCCCATGTTTGATGGACTTTTCTCTCCAGATGCCGTGGTCGATTGGTTAGCTTCGATGGAAACAGTTTTTGAGTACAAGCGGGTCCAAGGTCGCTCCTGTGTCCTCCTTGCAGCCACCAAGTTCCAGGAATTTGCCCGGGTTTGGTGGAACGACCTCTGCTACCACCGCACGGCTGACGGATTGCCTCCTATTCAGACTTGGCCTTAGCTGAAGGTCACTCTCCAGGTGTCCTTCATCCCACCTACCTAGGAGCGCAACTTCTTTGCTCGCTTTCAATCTCTTAGACAGGACACCTTATCAGTAGTGGAGTACACGGAGCAGTTTCAATTTCTGTTCACCAGAGCTCGCCTTCTCGAGACGGAGGATCAACCGTTATATATTGGGGTTGCCGCCACATATTCAGCATGATCTCAGTTTGAGAGAGATACCGACGTTCCTGGATGCGGTTGAGTACGCGACCAAGGTCGAGGCTTACCACACAGCACCCGCAGCTCTCTCGACCTCACGGGTTTCGCTTACTCCGATTTCTGCCCGAGCTCCTTCTGCATTGGCCTCTTCAGTACCTGCTTCCGCTACTCCCACTGCGCCGCCTCCAAGACCTCCTACTTTCCGGTGGGCAGAACTCCTTTTGCATTGGCCTCTTCAGTACCTGTTTCCACTACTCCCATTGCGCCGCCTCTAGGACCTCCTACTTTCCGATGCTACAACTGTGGCAATGTTGGGCACCATGGTTCAAAGTCAAGGCCGATACCGCGACGATACGACCGAGTTGACTAGGTATTGGTGCCCACCGATTCGATTCCGAGTTACGAGTTGAGTTTTCAATTATTGATGTGAATCGACCCTATAGTGGTAATTTCTCGGTAGTATCGGTGATATAACGGTATAATCGGCCCATATCGACGATATTGCAATAGAACGGCCCATATCGGCGATATCGCGATGGAATCGGCCCATATCGGCGATATTACAATAGTATTGACCCATATCGGTGATATATCGGTCGAGATGGTATAAGTTACTAAGAATTAATCTCTCTCTCTCTCTCTCTCTCTCTCTCTCCAGTGTTGTGTTGGTAAGCGTGGTTTTTAGGGGGGGTTATGAAATGCTAATTGTTTTTTTAATTTAGTGTGCTGTGTGTGTGGGTTATTTGGTCATCCCGTGGGTTTAATTTAGTGCGTTGTATAGGTGCCAGTTTTTTTTTTAAAGAATGCAAATGATCAAAATGTTATTTGTTATTATTTTTTATAATAATGTTCCCAATGTTATATTTTAATATGTTAGCATTTATAAAAAAAACGTAAATGTTATTCTTTTACAAACAAATATACAACTGTTATTATTGTAAAAATAATATTTGTATCCTCTAAACATTTGTAAAAATAATATTTGCATCATTTATGTAAAAATAACATTTGCAACATAAGTAAAAAAAAATATTTGCATCCTCTTTGTTAAAAAATAAGATTTCCATCAATTTAAAAAAAAACATTTGCAACCCAACAACAAAAAAAAATAACATTTACATTCCTTTTATAAAAAAATAACATTTGCATCATTTTTGGTAAGAAAATAACATTTGCATCCTTTTTGTAAAAAACGATTGTAAAAAAAATGTAGTGTTTTGTCAAAATCACTATTTGTATAATCTTTGTAAAAAAATAACAATACTAAAAAAGAAACATTTCTATCCTTTTTAGAAAAATATAACATACTTAAAAAACACATTTGTATCCTCCTACTAAAAATAATACTAAGAATATAATAGTTGTATCCTCTTTGTAAAAAAAAAATTATCCTCTTATTAAAAAAGTAACATTTGTTTTTCTTTGTAAAAACATAATATTTGTATCCTCCGTGAAAAAAAACATTGATTTATTATGGAACATTGAATCTGACAAGTTCGCAACACGTCAATATAATCAATTGTACAATGTTATGCATATTAAAGGATAGTTTTAAACTTATCTGATTGGTCGACATTGTTAATCATATTTTTTTTAGAATTTTTTGCGCTCTCAAAATAGTGTATTTTTGCGTATCGCCCGATACCGTGACCGATACCGCGACCGAGTTAAAAATCGAGTGGCCAATACCGGGACTGATACCGAGACTTTGAACCATGTTGGGCACCGAGCTTCTGATTGCTCTCTCCCGCGACGCCGCGCATTATTGGCGATGGATCAATCACCTGACTATTTGGACGCATCCGAGGAGCTTCCCCAACACGCCTTGATCACCGTCTTGGAAAGTGATTCCGTTGGTCTTCCCCTTTGAGTTTGAGGACGAACTCTTTTCAAGGAGGAGAGATTGATGTGAATCGAGGTCATTTTTGTCATTTTTGGGCATATTAGTTGTTTTATTTCCTTTTATTATTTTTTCTTTATTTTTGTTACAGTATTTTCTTTTGTTTTGTCGTAGTATTTAGAGGGTAAGGAGTAGTCATGGCAATTTTGTAATTAGGACCTTAGCTTGGATCCTAAGCTACTCCTCCCCTTTAAGTACCTACTTGTAAGCCTCATTTGAGGTAGACTTGAATTTTGAAATAGAAAAGAGTATTTCTCTCTCTAAAGTGTGTGTTTAGATATTTGTAGGAGCCTTATGACATGTAGTTTACGTCGTTACCGTTTTTTATGGTCTAATTTTGTATTGATGAACACTCGTGATCGGAGCGTATGTAGTTTAAAGTAAGTGGCTTGTGCGTAGGTATTAAAGTTGAAGTTGTGGGCTGAAAGGTCTTTTGGGTTAGCAAATATCTTTTTCACTACTTTTTGCAACTGTAAGGGCCCGCTTGGCAATCCAATTCCAAGGCTTGGAATTGAAATTGAAAGACCACGGAATTGAAATTGGCCTTTTAATTTCAATTCCAAGCCTTGGAATTGGGTTGCCAAACGGGCCTGACTGTTTAGCACTACAACTCAAAAGATGATGACGACCTTTCTCGACAAACATCAAAATTTCTAACTAACTATATGCGTAGATGTTTGTACATAAAAGTCAGTCAAATAAAATGTTTGAAAATCTCTCTCTTTGTAACTACATACAAGACTTGTTTTAATTTGGAGAGAGGGAACTCATTGAAATATTAATGAACATCACCTAAGCATCTTTTTAGATTTTTTATCCTGAAAATAATGGAATATTCGCTGAATTTACAGTACGAAAGTATATATTGTTATGCTTATTTTTGTTACGTGGGGGCGGATTGTAGCTTGCATCATCTTTAAAACTAGATTTTTTTTGCCCCAGAGAATAATTGGTTGAATATAACACAGGAGCAGTTGATATTAGAATGTTTCAGTTGATCTAAACCTTGATTTGGAATCATTAGCAGTTGAAATAGTGGCTGGTCTCTGTCTTCCTTGTTGAGCAGTACCGTTTATGTTAATGTAGGTACGCTGCCAACAAATCAATGGACAATTGTGCTTTCTGCAATGCCGATGGTGACTTTTTAATAGTTCCCGAGAAAGGAAGTAAGTGATAATATACGTCTTTCACGTTATTGAACGTCCTATTTTTTTCACTTAACCTCCAAACATTTCATTGAATTTGCTGCAATGGTTAACATTCGATTCTTTAACTTTTGTATTGACCTATGTTCTCTAGTACCTGATGCAAAACCATTTTTCGTGGAAAAGGTTTCACATTAGAGCGTCTGGTTTTTGTCATTTAAAGGTGAACCCTTTACTAAAGGATTTGTTTAAAGGTGATTCATGATATAGTGGGAAACGAACCATATATGGGGGACCCTTTTGCTTAGGCTCCCTAGGGATATATGGGGGCTATTACGCCCCCGATGAGAAGTTCCTGCTGGTGACATGAATTGTCCTCTTCAGAATCATCCTCACCTTGTCATCCTAAACTCGCCAATTCAGGCACTAGATGGACTTGCTCCTCCTCTTTCCTCTTTTTGGAGATACATTGTTTTAAGTTCATTAAGCAATCTGTGGCAATTTTAAACCCACCAACAAAATGTTGTTCAGCTCAGTATATCAATCTCATTACTTTCCAACAAAAAATTCATGTAATGACATTTATGTCATTCGGATTTGTGAAGCAATACTTCCATGCCAGATCTGTTTTTAATCCTTCGCCTCACGTTCATATTCCTAAGATAGAGAAGCTTATAAAGAAAATTCTGTTTATATATGTTCGAAAAAATAACACACATCTACAGTAGAAGCCAAATGCAATTTCAGTCAGAAAATTGTACAGAGAACTGAGAACCTATAATAGTATAGTAGACAAACAGAGCTGCTATTATAAATTCAAATATAAACACAAAAAGAACTATTGTTACAAATGGAGTAATAGACTGTGAAGATAAGCATAAATATTGTTACAAATACACATGAAGAGGACAGAATTTCTAGTGTTGCACCTTCCTAAATAACACCCCTCTGACAAAATTTATTAATTCATTGTTATGAAAAAAGAGACTACAAAATGAGAGAAAAACACACAGAAAAATAGAGTTCGTGGAGAGAGTATGAGTAGAAGAGGTGAGATTGGAGAAGAAGGGATGAGAAAGAAGAAGAAGAATGCTCGACTTACCCATGATCGGAGCCTTGAACTGTCGGACTAGCATCAACAAGGTCGACCAACCTTGTGATATAGTCCGTGAACCAAGTGATGCTGTTAGAGGGTCGATCGAAGTCGCCAGTGAATCGAAGGTTGCAGCCTGGGCCATGAAGGTACAAAGTTGCTTCTGGCTCTCTGCCATTTTTTTTTGTTATTTTGGTTGTGGTGAGAGCTAAGATAAGAGCTAAGAGTGTACCAGAGATCGTCCTTGGGTGTGATTCAATGTATAAACAGTTGAAACCACAAAAACTCCACATCGATTGGTTTAAAATGCTAATTTGTTCTACGCGCCTCTAGTTAGTGTGAATTGTTATTTATTAAATATCATCTCACTGATTATATATGTCACATAACGTACATTGCTTTAATGTATGACGTCTAGAGTTATTTGCTTCAACAAACATCCTCAAGGAAGGGTAAGTGTTTGATGACAAGGAAATGAAGATCAAGAGATACAAGAACTTGTGGAAGTCGATGGAAATGGAGGAAGTGAAGAGTTGCCTAATGATGATGTTGATGCATATGGATTTTGAGGATTTGAATGAGTATAAAAGATGAAGTGTGCGTGGATGATAAAAGATGACGGGAACTTCTGCTTTCTAGAATTTCATGATAGATCAAGGATGTTTGGGTTGTTGATCCTTAAGACATCAAGACTAATTAATCTTGCATGAAATTATTTGTTTTTGTTTTGAAGTTCATTTTGACACGTGATATACTTGTATCTATATCAAAAACGTTTACATAATTTTATAAATGGGAATGTATTTTACAATGCGTTATGGTACGCGACACAATACCCATTAAATTTCTATTAATATTTGTAGATTTATTCCAATAATTGTTTAATATTGTGATATTTAGTTGTGTTAAATTTATTAAGCTCAATATAATGATTTTTTTCCCTTTTGTCCTGAACGCAATTTTTTTTCCAAATAATTGGGCAAAGGCTTAGTTGAGGTGAGTCGAGTCCTTAATGTGAAAAATTCTAATACTTATTTATTAATTCATCTCACAATAATTACCAATAAGCTTTAGCCCACATAGTATTAAAATGGGGAGGTTACCACTAGGTGTGTAGCCTACTATGAATCACGGACTCGACACCCAATACGTGTTTCGACACGACACGCGACACGCGACACGTGATTTTTCTAAAAACTAGGATACGACACGCTAGGATACGTATAATATATATTTAAATATATATAAAAGAAATAAAACAATTTTTTTCCATGAAATACATTATTAGAACATTTAACATATTAAAATTAAGAAAATGGACCATATAAAACAATATTCAAACACACTTTAACATTAAAAATCATAAATAAAACATAATCACCATCACATTAGTTGCATTTAACATTCAAACACACTCTTTTTTGCTGTTTCTTTTATTTATTTATTTTTTTGTTATTTCAAATCTTAATTTTTTTGCTGTAGTTGCATAAAATAAAGAGGGAGAAACAACAAAGAAAAAAACAAAAAAAAGAGAGAAAAAAAGCAAAGAATGAAGAGGAAATTGCAAAAAAACAGGGACTAGCGTGTCGGGAGCGTGTCCCACTAAAAAAAAAGAGGACACTCTGGGACTCGCGTGCCCCAGCATGTCGGGACGTGTCGGAGCGTGTCGCTTGTCCGACACGTGTCAAACAAGATTCGTCTCCTCCGGGAGAGTGTCGGTGCTTCATAGGTAGCCTATCTTCTTTCTTTAATAAAATATAGCTTTTAGTGGATAATTATCCTCACTCCATCTTTTTTATATTTATATTTCATTATAAATTAATTGATCTCGTAATCATTACAGCGGAGGACTAAACAGACTGAATTTAGGGAACTATATTTAATGCTGGATCTATACCTTTCTTTTATCATAGTGTACATCAATATCATACACATGACAATGCTTGGACACTTACGAATTTACAATATTTCATATGATTTTGTATGTTTTTCCTCCAAGTTTCTCTTTACTTATCATACTATATGTATAATTTTACAGATTAAATAAAATGTAAAACCAGTTGCATTAGTCTGTCGTTGGTTATTTTTCTTGCGCTTATCCAAGTTCTCCATTAGTTTAATATATAGACGAACGTTATTTTTTTATGCTTGTTTATTTCTATAACCAAATCTATATCACTAAAATTTATACGGTAGAACCATGACATGTGAATCCAGTACTAACACTCTAAATGTCCACTTGTTTTTTTGTTTCTTTTTTAATATTAATCGACTGTTTTATGCTCTGAAACATAGTTACTAAATCATTCAACAATGATTGACCAATCTCTCTCTCTCTCTCTCTCTCTCTCTATATATATATATATATATATATATATATATATATATATATATATATATTTTGTCGTAGTTTATGGTGCCCTCCCCTTGGACTTCTAGATATAATTTAGGAAGGCAATGTTGCAGTCTTCTATATTTTTAGGATAATTGTCCATAATATGTACAATGTGTATGAGTTTGACCTTCCCGCCAATCTCCGTATCCATTGCACGTTTAATGTAGTGGGCCTTACTCCCTTCAACAACACTCGTGTCCCACCGATTCTGCTGCCGGATGATGTTACGTAGCTTGTGCGAACTCATGTGGACCAGGTAGTGGGTACTCTAGATTCTTAGACAAGTTTTGACCCCTTCGGATCCTCCACTAAAAATACATGGATATTTGAGGCTACATTACAGGGTGTTAACCTAACATATTACTAGTAGTTTTGCTATCGATCGATCGATTGCCTTTTGTAAGAGGGGCTTATCTGTAGAACTCCCTACCAAGGCAAATAGGAGTTCATTCGATATTATATGGAAGAGGTTAATCAGAATACTCGAAAGATCAAGTCTGGCAGAACTGAGGATGCTCAATGCTCCATCAATTGAACTGGTTGGGAAGGCTCTTGAGGAAACTACTTTCGAGAATACTGAGATCGAAATTGCTTTACCCGATTAAGCAGGTTGTGAAACAACTCTACGCGATTAAGCATGGTGCGAAACAACTTACCCGATTGAGCATGATACAAGCAACCACCAGTTTGCTCGATTAGAGTATTGATCAGCTGTAAAGGGCTCAGAGCACTATTTGACACAAATGAATATTCCTTTTGCACACGATCCCATGCGGACAGACTTTTCAGTATATATTGGGCAGTGCGCTTAAGCCACATGTTAGAGTACTTTTAGTTAAATAATATTTTCTTCCATGTTTTAAGTCAACTTTAACCCATGCTTAACGGGTCTGTCACCCCATTAAATGACCGATGATTGTTCATCAGCAGGAGATTTCAAAAAGAGAAAAAGGCACCCAAGGTTCCATGAGATTAAAGTTGAGACTATATGCTGCATTAATTCATTAAAGTCATATTGATCAACAGACGGAAGAGATTTCAAAGGAGATTCAGTTTAAACACTTTGAGAGGAGAAGTTTTATTGTTGAGATTGAATTTTCATAAATATTGGTTGTCATTCCCCAAGTGAAATGAAACTTGAGCTCCTGTGGACATAGCCCAAGTTGAGTGAATCACGTTTTGTGTTCCAGTTAATTTTCTCTAACATATGGATTAGGGATTGGTGTCTTTGGTCCTTGTTGATATCCCTCGTTGGACTAACTCAAGCTGAATCTTACTTATGAATATAGACTACCTTCTTAATCCTTATATATATAGATCTTTGAGATCGTATGTCTTTGGGTCTAGCTTGTACTTACTCGATGGTTGTATTTAATGAGCATGAACACTTGTAACTCACCATGCAAGTCACCAATCTGGATCAACCAGGTGGACAAAAGAATATCCTTTCTTATATGAAAGAGGAGATATAGTTCAGGCGCTCAAGAAGACAAATCACTGCTAACAAGCCTCCCTCTTACATGAATGGGATAAATAAAATCAAATTAATAAAGCTTTTTGATGGGCACAATGGAGCCAAATTCAACATAAGGCAAGGAGGCTTTTACTTTTCCCATTGCTAAATCATCCGATTCAAATTTAGTTATGCTAATGGAATAGGAAGAAAACCGGTGGCATGTTTCCCATTTGATCCTATCCCAATGTGACCATCAGTAGCTTTCTCTATTGGAATGGAATTCCCGGTCCTATCTTTCTCAATCCTCCAAACGACAGTTTCGTTTCTTCAAATGATAGATAGAAAAGGTGGGAGAGGGAATCAACTAGGACGGCCCATTCCAACCATTAAAGGTACATGCTTATTTCAAGTTAAACCACTACAAAAACCTGTCGATACAAGATTGGATCGTTCACATGAAAGGAAAAAATAAATTCTTTCTTCTCCTCTTTTTTGAGGGGGAGAGAGACGGTTATTTTGACAAAACCCCTGTTTTACAATACGATATTTGACTTGACCATAATTTTTGCAAATAATTAGATATCATGAACAAACTGTTGATTTGCATGGAAAGAAGTGTGTTTTCAGTGTGTAGTTTTTCATGAGATATGTGTTCATAGTAGTTGATTTGCATGAAATAAGTGTCATTTTTTCATGAAATTGGCGTGGTGTCTAATTATTTGCAAAAAACTGATGTTGAGTTATTGTATTATCAAAATGGGATTTTGTCAATATAATCCAAAGAGAAATAGTGTCTTATGGAGTGAGGAAAAGGCGCTACCCTACCTAGCCCGATAATTACCTATACATAGTGTAAATTGTATAGTGACAATTCTTAATTAAACCACGATTTCTCCTCCGCAAATGTTTCGCCCTTACGGTTAGACTAGTTTATTACGGGGATGCTTGCAGCTGTGCTCAAAATCTAACAAAAATATAAACGGTTCTTTAGATTATGTTCCCTTCGATATTTTTTTAGTAAGCTCTTTGAATTAGCTGAATATCAAACACAAGCACATGTATTATGTAAGGGCAAACCCAGTGCACGAGGCTCCCGCCACTGCAGGGTACTGGGGGGCCTGGATGTACGCAGTCTTACCCCTGCTTGCGCAGAGAGGCCGTTTCCGTTAATCGAACCCGTGACCTCAGGTCACAGCGGGGGCAATTTGCGAATAATTTGCATTAAGGTTGTGCAAGTAATCCTAGTATGTTAAATTTAAGATCAATTTACGCAAAACATAATAAGGTCTAATCTCTCCTAAATATGCACAAAATGTTTGTTTAATAAAAAGTCATATATTAATGTGGAAAGTTTTGGTGTGTGGTACGTGGTATGTTGGGCGTAGGATTAATTGGAATGCTATCTTGGCTCAAGGTTCGCGAATTGCTATTATTTGGATTGTTTTGGGTACCGTATAAAGTGTGTACACTACACACACTACAACCAAGCACACGTACTCAACTTTTATAGTTATTTAAACTATGTTTTTCTATTCGATACTTCGTATTGGAGTACCTATAATTTTTTGTTGATATGCGCGGTGTTGAGGAGGAAATTTTGTTCAAGTGATACAACCATGCCATCTTAGCTAATTATTAACAAATAACTATCAAATTATGCATAAAAGTTAAAAAGGGTTAGGGTTGGGGTGGGGGAGGGGGTTTGGAGAGTGAGATTGATAATAATCTTTACGTGGTTTCAGCCTTAAATAGTCCGACGTCCACAAATGAGGCAATTTTCCATTGCAATGAGTGTGTAATACAAGAGGAGGCCAAAATTGTCTTGAAAAGCTTGCAGAACTACTTAGGCCGACACATTACATTGCAAAAACATTTGGAGATTTGAGGCTTTTTGATCATAGTGTAGTAGGTGGAGAAGACAATCAGAGCTACCTTGCGGACGTGGAGAGAGAGAGACTCTATGGTAGTGAGAGAAGTACTTTCTTCAAGTGGTGAGGGTCCTATTTATAGGAGCTTCACGTGAGGTTGCATGATCTGTTATATGATTCTAGAACATCATCGAATATGCTGTTGATTCTGGGATCACTGATTTTGGGAACACGCTGATGATGTTTGGCCGTGGCCTAGAGGGATCTTGAGTTCTATATGGTCATAGGAAGCCACCGTTGCTAACGTGAATGTCACTTGGGTGCCACCTAGGCATGTCCAAAATAGGGTATCTCACTCGGGATGGAGTAAATCAAGAGAACTTTGAACATATGTGATTTCTTTCTCCCTTTTCTTTGTTATTTCTTCCTGATGCGAATCTATGAATGCGAAATCGTTATTATCACAACTATACAACGACTACTAACTACAAAACACCACCACCACCAACAAATAAAAAATTGAGAAAATAGGTTTCTTTCTCTCTTTCTATATTTTCTTTTTCAATATTCAAGTATAATTACATATGAGGGCCAAGGGCTTATTTATAAGAGAGAAATTACTTGGTAGCCAAGTAAAGACCTAAAAGACTAAAAATGACAACTAATAACTAAAAATGACAAATTAGTCCAAACATGTTTGGAGACCAATTAAAGACTTAAAAATAAAAGAATATGACAATATTACCCTATACTAAAATACTAAATAAAAGATAGTCTCCTGCCGGGAGCACAACCACCCTACACGCTCGAGGACGAGCTTTCAAAGGTGGGAAGAATGATGTGTTTTGTGAACCTCATTAATAATGGGTCTAATATACTCAAATCCCGACAATGTTCCCTATAAAATCCGAGCAACCAAAAACGGATGGCCATATCCGCCTTCTCTACACCACGAGCACATGGTTGCAATTTGGCTTGGTGGACCCTTGAATTTGACTAGACGGAAACTCCGGCGATCGTACTTTTGCGAGTACGATGTCGAAAAAGGGGCTGGGGCAATTTTCGACTGATCGAAGGGTCGACTGACCGGTCGCTAGATGTGCATATGGGGTCGGGGGGGGGGGGGGGGGGGAGGGTGTATACTCGCTCAGGTATGGGGATGATGGATTCGGTGGAGAAATGCCAAAAAAAACAGTAAAAGGACAACAAAAACTCGGTGCCACTTCGCCAGAGGCGGGTCGTCGTCTGTATTTTTGATCTTTTTCCGGTGTTTTTTTTGCGTCACTCCTTTTGAGGCATTGATGGATCGACCCAAGGCGAGTCTACTGGTAAATTTTGAGGTTGATCGGAGGAGATTGAAATTTTTCGGTGGCGGTGGAGGGGCGGCAGCAGGTGGAGTTTTTTGTGCAATGGTCATGGGGTCTAGAAAAGGTGATTAGGGCAGGAAGGTAGGCTGAGGGGGTGGATTTGTGGTTAGGGTTTCATTTGGGGTGAGATAGAAGATAGTGTTACATTTTGGAGAAGTGGCGGCAGGAGATGAAGGTGGAGGAAGGTGATGGTGGGGGCTAAAAGGGTTGATATCCTCCTAATTAGCGGTAATGGAATCTAGGGTTTCCATCCACCGGATTTCTATTTGGAAATTTATCAATCTAACGATTAAAGGGTTGCGCGAGTTGGAGCCACAACTCGATATCCACATCATGCACCACAACGAACACCAAGAATAAACGCAGCTCTGATACCAATTTGATGTGAATCTATGAATGTGGAAGCGTTATTATTACAACTACACAACAACTACTAACTACACAACACCAACACCAACAAAAAAATAAAACTAAACTACGAAAATGGGTTTCTTTCGATCTCTATATTCCCTTTTTCAATATTCAAGTGGAATTACATATGAGGACCAAGGGCCTATTCATAAGAGAAAAATTACTTGGTAGTCAATTAAAGACCCAAAAGACTAAAAAGGACAACTATAACTAAAACTAATAACTAAAAATGACTAATTAGTCTCAAACATGCTTGGAGACCCAATCAAAGACTAAAAATGAAAGAAAATGGCGTAAATGATGTCAATGGGAAGAAGAAAAGATAATTCTCTTTCAAACTCTCTCTAATCAAATTTCAAAATATGGAAGAATGACCCAAATGAGTCTACAAAAGAAGTATTTATAGGATGGAGGTTGCTTGGCCTCTAAGCTAACAATTTAATCACTATTATGCCCTTAAGTGCCAATTAACCTTCCTTCTTCTAAATACAAAAGAAAGGAAAAATACAATGAATGCTCAAAATATAAGAAATACTAAAAAGAGCTAAAAATGATAAAATGACGACCACGTCCCTGATTCACATGGTTCAAAGTCTTGGTATCGGACACTCGATTTTCAACTCGGTCGCGGTATCGAGCGATACGCTATTTAGAGAGCGCGAAAAATTCCGAAAAAAATATATAAAATTAAAAAAAAATAAGATTAACAATATGTACCAATCATATATGTTCAAACCATTATTTAATATGCATTACATTGTACGATTAGTTATTCTGAAGTGTGGCGGACTTGGTATATTGCTAACGTACTAATTTTATTTCTATTTTTAATTATTTAAAATCTCTAAATAGTTACGTATTAGTGACTAATTGTTGATTTTAATTTATGTAGGAGGATGTTTGATATTCATGGACGAGACTAGACTTATGGGGATTTTTTTTTTCCCAATCTCTGTCTCTTCCATTTTTGGACAACATTATGTGACATTATATTTTGATAGGATATTTTGTTCCAAGTTCAAATATATATATATGTACGGTGAATGTTATTAGTTTTATATAGTGACATTTTAATTTTATTGCAACTGTTTAATTTAATCTTAGTGTGTAAAATTATTCTGCATGTATATGTTATGTGGACAAACTTATATAGGTCGTGTTTCTGTAAATGTTACAATATATTTTCAACAACGAAGAAATATGGTAAAAAAATTGAAATTCTATTAAAAAATAAAAGAAAATATGACAATGCTCAAATAATGATGCAATTTTTTTTCCATATTACTCGGAAAAATTATATAAGGTCGCAATAATTTTCACAACATTTTTTTGTACAAATAAATGTTTTGTAAAGAAATGTCTTACAAAACTTATACATTTTTTTTTTGTACAAATAAATGTTTTATAAAAAAATGTACAAAGAAATGTCTTACAAAAACGTATTTTTGACATCTTTTTACAAACAATTAAAAAAATGTTTTGGATAAAAATATTTTTTGGCTATAAAAAAAAATGTCAAAAGGGTAAAAAAAAAAAAGATGTCGTTTGAATCGGCTGTCTCGGGGGATATCGCGGCTATCTCGACCGATATCGTGGCGAAGCGTCTCGGAATCGGTTGTCTCGGTCGATATCTCGGCGAGACAACACGATTCAGCGTTTTTTTTGAAACGCCTCTCGGTATCGTATCAGTACCCTCCGATTCCGAGTTGACTCGGTCGATACTGAGTCAACTCGGCCGATACTTTGAACCATGCTGATTCATATCACTCTCCCCCCGTGAAAAGAGTTCGTTCTTGAACTCAGAGGGGAAGGCCTTCGGTGTCACCATCAAGGATCGTGATGAGAGCTGGCTGAGATGGTATCTATGGTGCCTCCTCAATGTAGTCAGGTCTCAGAAGCTAAAAGAGCTCGATGGCGAGGGAGAGAACAATCGGAGGCGCGATGGCCCATCAACCCGTAATTGTAGCATTTGAAGGTGACCGGATGAGCGGGAGCGGGAGCAGGAGCAGGAGGAGGAACCGTGGTAGCAGGAGGAGCAGTGGTGGAAGGAGTCCCAGTAGGTGCAGAAGTCACTGGTGCTGGAGGAGTAGGCGTGGAACGGCTACGCGGTGGAGGGGCAGTCTGGTGGAAGGATTCAACCTTAGTGGAGTTGGCAAATGAGGTGATCTCACGCAAAGCAAGATCGCGCTGGATGTAGCCCTGAAGGCCGTGAATATACCGGTTAATGCGCTGCTCCTCACTCTCGCCTAGGCGGGCGCGAGTACATAAAAGCTGAAATCGCTGAGTGTAGTCCAAAACTGTTGTGTCCTGGCGAAGAGACTGAACTCGTAGAAATATATCACGCTCATAAGTGGCTGGAACAAAAACGGACATCAATTGTGCACGGAGCTCGGTTCAGGACTGGATGGGAGAAAGACTCTCAATGGCACGGCGCTGCTCCAAGTCATTCCACCACACACTAGCGTAGCCCTGAAACTTGGTTGCTGCGAGGAGAACACATCTACGTCCCTTCAGCCGTTTATACTAAAAAATCCACTCCATGGCGGCAAGCCAATCAATAACGGCATCAGGCTGTAGGTGGCCATCAAACATGGAAACATCCACTCTGATATCACCCTGCATACTCCGTGAAAGTAACTGTAGGGCCAACTGTGTGATGGCATTACCACCCTAAAGAGCTAAGGTGTCCTCATCTATATCATCATCGCCTGGCGAAGGCTCGGGAAGTAAGGCTCGCTGTGGACGCCTTCAAGGCGGTGGATGAGGAGGGTCAGGAGCGGGTAGAGAAACTGGGGGTCCAGGAGTTGCGGTAAGAGGTGGAAGAGTCTCTCGTGGTGGAGAAGGAGGTGGTGCGGGGACCAACGGCTGGCGGTAGGGGCACTGATTCATCTGATGCCATTTCTGGTGGCAAACAAAGCAATGACGCTCAGAGATGGGGACATAAGGGGTCACCTTGGGGTTGAGTGAATCAAATGGAGAAACATCCGTGCGCCACTCGGTAGGGGGGGAGGTGGCTCAAACTCAGGAGCGAAATGGGGACGGGTGAAGGACGGTCGGCATGGGGAGGTAAGGTAATCTACTCCCGTATCTGTTCATGGGAATCAACGGATGCGGAGTGAAAGGAATGGGTATCCCACGGAGGTGTATGATGCGGAATATGGAGTGGGTGGCCGGGTGGGAGAGAGGTATGTAGAATATGCGAGGGCGGAAGCGTGGGGAAAGTGGAATGGGGTGGGCGAGGGTGTGTGGAAGTGGTAAGACAGGGGGTATGGGGGGTATTTGGGGATGTTCATGGTGTTTTTGTGGGTGGTGGCGAGGGTAAGTGGAGATAGGGGGCAAAGAGTAGTCGTATGGGGGTAGGGTGGGAAAATTGGGTGGATGTGGTGGTGGGGAGTGGGAGGGGATTAGAATTCGGGGTGGGGGAAGGTGGGGAGAGGGCAATTGGTGGTGTGTTGATAAATTTGGTGGTGGAGGGCAAGGTCTAGGGGGTGGTGGTGAATTTTGGTGGGTAAAATTATTGGGAATGTGGGAAGATGAAAATTCTAGGGGTGAAAGATTGGGGCTAAAAGGCATAGGGTTTGTTGTATTTGGATGTATTTGAGGCGGATGTGCTTTTTTTTTTGTGCCGAATGTCACAGATCATTTCAGCGATTGTCGGAGAGTACGTGTCTATCACGGGGAGTGGCATTTGAACACAAATTGGAGAAGGGCTTGTCGGATGAACTCCTTGTTGCATCAAATGTACCTGTTGAGCATCGGGGGGTGTGTTAGCCCCTTGGCGAGGGCGGTTCAACTCGGAATGTTCATCCAAGGCCGGCGGAGGCTGGATAGGGGCCGTTTGACCTTGGCCATGTATCGTCCTGTTGTGCAGTGAGTAGCCGGAGCACGGGGGATGGGTTCCGATAGGTTTCGGTTCCGCCGGTTCCGGGGCGGGCTGGTTTTGAACTCTAGAGGGGTCTGCGTAGTAAGTTGGCGGGGGAAGGGGTAATTTCGGGTCAGAGGGAATGGTCTTGCTTTTTTTTTTTGTGGTTCGGTTGGTGGTTTGGGGTGGAGGTGCTGTCGCTTTGGTGGTGATGTGTTCTTGGATGTTGATGGGATTAGGGTTTTCAATATTAGGATTTTTTTGTGGGAGAGGTGTAGAATGGGTGGATCTTGGAGAGTTAGGGTTAGGGTTTTGAGAAATTACCGGGGCAGTTTGAGGTCGGTCCGTGGTGGAATCCGAGTGTTCATATCATCCATTTGAGCCTTCATTTGTTGGAGGGCTTCCAAGATTTGTTCGAGAGGGTTTGATGCGGAGGTGTTCAACTCTTCTTGGACCCACGTGACGTTGTTTACGAATATTTTTTTACAACAACGGGTGGAGCGACTAGGCTCTGATACCAATTGACGTAAATGACGCCAATGGGAAGAAGAAAAGATAGTTCTCTCTCAAACTCTCTCTAATCAAATCTCAAAATATGGAAGAATGACCCAAATGAGTCTACAAAAGAAGTATTTATAGGAAGGAGGTTGCTTGGCCTTTAAACTAACAATCTAATTACAATTATGCTCTTAAGTGTCAATTAACCTTCTTCTAAATACAAAAGAAAAGGAAAAATACAATGAATGCTCAAAATAAAAGAAATACTAAAAAGAACTAAAAATGATAAAATGACGACCACTTCCCTGATTCACATCAGAAAATGACAATATTACCCTAAACTAAATACAAAATAACATATAGTCTTTTTCCGGGAGCACAACCACGTTCTACGTGTCGCCACGTATCACAAAACACATCACTTTTGCTCTTCAAAGCAGAAGCTTGAAGCAAGGTTAGGAGATTTGGGGTGCTAAAGTATTCTAAGAGAGTACGCAAGGTCCTTTAAAGGATAGTTTGGAACACTTGTTTGTAACCCACTTAAAAGTCCGTTAAAGGATAGTTTCGTTCATCCATTGTAAATGCAGATTTGCACTTATCATATCTCCCCCCACCCCCCCGAGTTGAGATTTTTAGGTGCTTAAAGAAACAAACAACTTAATTTACTTGGTTCAAAGGCAACTATGATTACATTTGTTGTGCCTATATTTGTCTACTGTTGTGTGAAACATTATATCGATCACTCTCTTATTCAAAATTTATTCATTTGCATAGGGCTCTTGATCACTACTGAATGCGGAAAACTGCAAGTGTCTCCTGGTGAAATAGTTGTTTTGCCCCAAGGGTTCCGTTTTGTTGTTAACCTTCCCGATGGCCCATCACGTGGTTATGTTGCCGAGGTTTTTGGTACCCATTTCCAACTTCCTGACCTCGGACCAATAGGTGACTATTTTTTTCCCGGTTCCCTGTGAGCATACATAAGATAACACTTTCATTGTTAACACAGCATGTCTCATGTTATCTAACTGATATATGATATTTTTAGGTGCTAATGGTCTTGCTTCTCCAAGGGATTTCCTTGTTCCCACTGCCTGGTATGAACAGGGGTCTCGTCCAGGTTATACAATTGTACAAAAGTTTGGTGGAGAACTCTTTACTGCAAAACAAGATTTCTCTCCGTTTAATGTTGTTGCTTGGCATGGTAATTATGCTCCTTACAAGGTGAGCATTGAATTTTAGTCCTTACATATTTTTGGAGATGAATGATGGTCTTTGTTGAAGAAGCTCCAAGTTCAAAAATCCCCCTGAATAATGCAGTTTTCCAAGAAACTCCCCTAAACTTGTACTTTGTTGCAATGACCCCCTTCTAGATTTTTTTTTTTTTTGGGGGGGGGGGGGAAGGGGGGGAGTAGTGCAACAAATTTCGTACTTATTTTTTTAGTTAAAAATATTCAGGGGCTTTCTTGCAGAAACTACAAAATCAGGTTTTCATTTTCTACTTTAATCTTAAAGTTAGTTAAAGACAGGGTGGAGTAATGTTTAACATCTCCCTAGAACTGATGAAATGAAATCTTATTTCTTACAGTACGATCTGAGTAAATTCTGCCCTTATAATACTGTTTTGGTCGATCACAGCGATCCGTCTATAAATACAGGTTGGTGGAATCTCTTTCGTCGTTTTCCTGTTTTTTCAGGAGACCTATTTTAATCTGCTTTCATTGATAATTTATGTATAACATGTTTTGGTTTGATTTATTCTGTAATACAATGCAGTACTCACAGCACCAAGTGATAAACCTGGTGTGGCGTTGCTTGATTTTGTCATTTTCCCTCCGCGGTGGTTGGTTGCTGAACATACTTTCCGACCTCCATATTACCATCGAAATTGTATGAGTGAATTTATGGGTCTAATTCATGGCGGATATGAGGTATAATGCTATCAATTTGTGTCAGTTTGTGAATTTTTGGTCCTAGTGACTTCCAAGCCATATTTATCACAGTTATACTGAAAATTGGTCATTATTTTGGGTTGGGGTGGAGAAGAAAATATGACCAACCAAGCCAGTTGTAACACCCCGCTCAAAAATAATAACGGGTGGCCAGCCCTATACTATAATAAATCAGGAGTTTCAGATGGTCCAGTCTCAACATCAACTGTCGGTACTATAAATATAGGACTAACTACCCGATATCATATGAGAGAGATGTTAAATAAAATAAAATATGCAACATACAACAAACCAACACTATAACACTACTAATAAGAAAAGAAAAACGCATACAAGAACTAAGATAAATGAAATGCTAGAATAAATGAAATAAATAAATACAACTGAATATGCCACAAGGAAGTAAACCCGAATAAGCTGTCGGGTCACAGCCAATACAATAACTGAAATGGAATAAATGTAAACATATATAAATATCCCTTGGGCATAAACCCGATTTACAACTTGAATCCTACCTAGATTTTTAAAGAAGTAGGAAGCGACTGCAATCTACATCCCGCAACAGTCCGCACCTGTCACGGCTCCCAAGACACTGGATAGAAGGTCATCCGGCATCCATGCGGTAGGACACCTGTAGTAATATATATATATATACAGGCAGGAGAGAAAAGTAAACGGGTCAGAGCCCGAGTGTGAAAAATATTTAGCAAGTGTGTTAACCGTGCATAATAAATATCGGTGCACTTGTTTCAAAATTAAAAGTGGATTCGCACTCTCGTGAATTCCCAGCTCACCTCTCATCTAAAGGCGCGCACCTATTCGCGTCCTCAAATTTTCCCCAATTATAAGGACAACCTAACATAACTTAGGCCCCGCCTATTCCCACGAGATTTGCCTTCCTATCTTAACTCAAGAATCCACCCCTTTCCTAATCATACTAGATTATGTTTAGAAACAATTATGCCATAATAGGCTTAATGGATTCCAGTTTATAATTTATTTAATTAAAATTCTTAGTAAGTTACCCATTTATATTTGGGTTGAATTTCTAATTAACATGCATACAAATTATTATTGACAAAACTTCTCTCCACTCTCAACATTGTACTACGTTTCGTGTGTGGGGTGTCTCGCAAAGCGAAATCCAAACAAGGAACCACCCCGTTACACTACTCCTGGACAACGTCGATCCTAGAGATCCATTATGCCACACATAATTATTTGACAAAACTTTTCTCTAATCTCAACACTGCACTACGTTTCGTGTGTGGGGTGTCTCGCAAAGCGAAATCCAAACAAGGAACTACCCCGTTACACTACTCTTTGACAACGTTGATCCTAGAGATCCATAATGCCATGCATACCATATAATACTACCACTACTACTAAATTTTAGACTACAATATGAAAACAACTAAAAAAATCTCCAATGATATCCTTGGGATGATGTAACCGAAATATTCCTTAAATGCGATACATCAACCCCCATCAATCTAGTACACCATAATCATCCAAGATGTACTCCACAAAGATACCATATCCTTTCATCTATAGGATATATAAATATATATATAGGCATTTTAGTCTAACCATATATATATATATGCCATCATCCATACCCATGACCAAGAGTACATATCATATCTGATGTACAATGGCCATGCACATATAATATACCCGGCTATATATATCGCCGATAAAACTGCACCATGCTATCATCTTCCCAGTGCCCGGCTCACGTAGCAAATACTGGGGACCACCATGGTGGGACTAAACGACACCCATCTCGTGGTAAACTCACGCACACGACGTCCCGGGAAGCGGTCATAGCTCCTAACCGGCAATGAGACGAAACATACCCACCACGTCTCATCCCAAAAATATAAATCATATAATAACACACGGGACGACTATGACCTGGGGAATATTCACACCCTGCTTTTCTAGCCAGGATGCTCACCCTCTGCGCGGAAACTTCCCAATGATAGCATGAGCGGGGTATGCTTTACCACATAAGTATATATATCATTCGCATGCACAATATATATACATCCATATGATCTAATCATATAAATAAACCATCACATAAGGTTTAGACATTCATAACATGTATATCCACAACATCAATATATCCATATTCATATTCATACAGATATATATACATATATTCACATATCCTTACATCTATATGTACAAACTAATTATCGTTCATATGTATAAGATACATATATATATATAGTCGGCTATAAGTATACATAATCCTCAATATACCAGCCGTCACCACAAACTCATTTAATTTACCTCGATATGTAAATACAATCCTTCTCTTGAAGCATGTTCATCCATTTTTCTATGATGAATAGTCTCCCAAAAACATATGTTTATATTCAACATTTGGGTTATCACCCAAAGTTTAGTGTAGGAAACCTTCACTACACATTTCCTGTATCTCCAAAAGGACATTCATGACTCCAATACTAGTTACGACTATTGATATATATATATACATAACTAATAGTCTATAAACCTCAACTTAGCCCAACTTTATTTCAAGTGTTGGAATCCCAAAGATTATTTCCACACGATTATGTAATAACTATCATTCTAAGGATAATGCGACTACTCTCTCTCATTGGTTCCTAAATTACGTCTCATGATATCCTATCTCTATAAGGATTCAATATAAATGTCGCCCTAGAATTTCACAACTTACCATCGCCACTCTCTCTAGGAGTTCTTAACCGCCCGTCGTATCTATACTTACCTTTGGATTTATAATTAGGATTCTCAATCTCAATGGGGTTTCCCCACAATCTCTATACACAACTCCAATACATACATGGATATATTTCTCCCTAATTATTCCAAGGAGTCCCCAAAATCATAATATGTGAGAAACCCCTTATATGTCTCCAAAAACATATCTCTTACATCATAAGAGAGGGCCCCAAACCAATAAACCCACCCAAAAAGGGTTTGAAATCACTATGGAGAAAATTACACAAAAAGCCCTGTTTCCGAATCGATTCGGCCCTATTCCGAATCGATTCGGACCAGCGAATCGATTCGGCCTCAGAGGCGAATCGATTCGGGTCCAAAGACCTGGGATTCTGTCTCAGGCCGAATTGATTCGGCTTGGGTCCGAATCGATTCGGTCAATGCAGACCTACCAATTTGCCTAGGCCGAATCGATTCGCTTAAGGGGCGAATCGATTCGGGTCTGCAGAATTAGATGGGTTCTTCTTCTTCAATGAACCCACGAATTCTAAACCCTAAAATTTTACTTCCAACCCCTAAACCTTCATCAAAACATGATTCTAAGCCAACAAATCAACCCCAAAATTCCTCCGAACCATTTCTACACCGTTAAACCCATTCTTTAAACATTGATTTCAAGATTAAACCCAAAAATCTAGGTTTTGATATTAATACCCAAAATCCATTTCTTTAACCCACAAATTATGAAATTAAATACACAAATGACCTATTTAGCAAGATGAAACACTTGCCTCAGATTTGTAGAGGTTGGATCGTCCTCGATGTCGCGGTTGGGCCGGAAATCTCCAAGCTTTTCTTCCTCCCTCTCTTCCTTTCTTCTTCTTTCTTTCTTTCTTTCTTTCTTCCTTTCTCTTTTCTTTCTCTTTCTCTCTTTCTCTAAATGAGAAGGCTTGTCCCGTAAGCCTCTTAAATCCCTAAAACACAAGTCCCAATTTTAATTGTTAATACACACTTTAAATGACTCGTTTACTCCAATTCGAGTCAAACTAACTTAAAACATTCTGGAGCCGAAATAAAACCCAATGACAGTCATTTTGACTATCTCGACCCTTCCGGGATCGATGGTACCCTCAAAATCATCATCCGGAATACTTTGAAATGATCTTTATTTTTGGACCTTAATTCCCAAATTTTAGAATTCTCCAATTAATTAAATTTTATTTTCTCAAAAATTTAATTTCTCAGTCTCAAAAATCATGGGGTGTTACACCAGTATGAAAAGAGATGTATATGAATCTAAATTGAAATGCCACTTTTTTTGCTGTAATTCTTAAATGACGTCGATGCACTCAGTATTTTGTGAGATCTCAATGGGCCCATTAGTATTATGCTTGGATTAGATAGGAGGTGGCTGTATCTTTGGAGGTGAAAAAAGAGTCTTCATTATTTGCGTCCTATGAGCATATGTTGAAGAGCTCAGATACAGGAAAAACAAGTAGGAGACAAGCACTAGACAAAATATATATAATAAAATTGTTATTTTTTTCCCTTTCTATATTGAATCTTGTTAACTAAGCATGAGGCGTTCCAATGAAACATCCGAAGCGTTTCCTTTTCTTAGTGCCTCGAAAAGAAATCAACATGTAATATTTAAAGTTTGAAACAGAATAGTTGCACACTAAACTAGCATGGGCGCATGATATTGATGGTAACGCAAGAGGTAGAGGTAGAGAAGTAAGCCTAAATTGATGGTAACGTAAGGGGTAGAGGTAGGTCTAAATTGACTTGGTGGGATTTTGTAAAAAAGGACATGATATTATGTGGTTTAACCGAAGATATTGCACTCAACATAATGGAATTGAAAATATGATTCATGTAGCTGAACCAAATAATTGGAAAAATGCTTTGTTGAGTTGAGTTGAGTTGAGTTGGCTCCACTTTTGATGTAGTTTGGACGGGCCACTAACTCATATGTTGTCATCCAGTATTTGGCCAGTCAATTAAAATACCAAGCCTCAAAATTAACCCGCCTTAGGCGAATATGGCCGGTTTCATTGAGTAGGGATAGGCATTACTTTTTGGTATTTATTTGAGAAATAAAAAGGTTTTGACCATTTGTGTTGAATATAAGTAGTTATATAGGTCAATTATATAAGTGTTGAATACTTTTGTTTGGACTTTGGAAACATGCTCCTGAAACGAGCTTTATACCATGCTAAGGATGTTATCAAGCCCAGAAGAAAATGTTTTTTTTTAGTAGAATTAGCTTTACATTAGCAGTAAAAGGGAGTTGAAACTTCTAATCAAATATGGTTCTTTGTGATCTTTTTGCATATTTTAAACAAAAATCTATTTAATATTTTTTCACATTTCAGGCAAAAGCTGATGGGTTTCTTCCTGGTGGTGCAAGCCTCCACAGCTGCATGACTCCTCATGGTCCAGACACCAAAACGTACGAGGTAAGCCTCTGTCTTCACAACCCAAAGAAAAACGGCCCGAATTAATAAGTTGTCTATTCTAGTGTATTTCATGACACTTTTACTGGTTGGTCCAATGTGTTTAATTTCAGTTGCAAGGCAAAACATTTTAAGAAAAGTTTTTAACTTTTAAAGTTCACCTCCACTTAGAAAAACAAATAATGGAGGTATCATCGTCTTGGAAGTAAATTTTCTTCCCAAATCAAGAGTCTCCGTCTGGAAGTCAACATATTAAGAAAATATTAACGTAATAAATGGTAAGTGGACTATTAATATGGGACATTAATTTAGATGGGGGGGTATTTTGTAGTACGACTTAATTTGGGACTCTAAATAGAAGCGGACCTCTCTTGATTTGAAATTGAGACTGCTGAAATACGTGTATATAATCAGAATTCAATATCATAGTGTATTAACAACTTTCTCGTCTTTGTTGGTAGGCTACAATTGCTCAAGGAAACGAGGTTGGCCCTCATAGAATAGCTGATACCATGGCTTTTATGTTTGAATCATGTCTAGTACCCAGAGTCTGCCCGTGGGCTCTTGAGTCTCCCTATATTGATCATGATTACTACCAGTGCTGGATTGGATTGAGGTCCCATTTCACGTGTGAATCCACAAGTGGCAAAGGCGCTGATGATTTACAGAATGGAAACCAACCACGATGAATTTAGAGGATGTTGGATCACAAATAAAAAAGTTGGAAATGATCAATTAGAGTCTACAGTATGTACATAGTATAATTTAAGTATATGAATGTAAAATGAAGTTTCATATATATATATATATATATATATATATATATATATATCAAGAATTCTCTTAAATGGACTAGAAAAAAAGGACAATAAAACGAATATATGACACAATCAAAAGCCACGAGTCCGTGACAAATCCTATTCGCTTTAAAGCATTTCTGTATATATTTAAGTTTGTTCACGCCTCTCACTTGTAATATAAGCCCAGTATAGAATGATATCAATGTTAGCTCAATTTTCTTCTACAACTGCCTTCTTTTTCCTTATTCGAATTCACGTAATGTACTGGCCCATTTTCTCCTCTCTCTCTCTCTCTCGCTGGGTTTTCAGAAAGAAGAAGATATTGTTGGGACCCAAAACGGTATAAGAAAAATATTTCAGATAGAGGATAAAGTAATTAGGAAATATTAATTGGGCTCCTGGCAGTGGCGGAGCCAGGATTTGTCACGGGGCGGGGCAGACAAATGAAAATGATGGTGGTTTGGGGGCGGTAGACCTCGTTTTTTTTTTTGCAAGTGTTATTTAAATATCTAAACAAATATAAATATTTACATAATATTGCAAGTTGTTACAAATAGAACAATATACATTTTTTCATACAAAAGTAGAGTTGAAATACACCACAATAGAGTACAAATATTCTATAATATCCCTCGGCGTGTTTTCATCTTCTGAAAGCGATTCATGACTGCTTCATTGGAGATGGAATCAAAAACATCATTTTCAATGTATGTCACACAACTATCACTTAACTATTCATCCTCCATGCGGTTTCGGAGGCCAGATTTAACTATTTTCATAGCTGAAAATGACATCTCAAGTGTAGCAGTGGAAACAGGAAGAATTAGCGATAACTTTATAATCTTATAAACCATTCCATACACAATGTGCTTTCTTGTCTCAACCATCTTCTTACCCAAATCACCAATCCCTTCCAACTCTAGAAAGTCATCATTAGATTTCATATCAAATTCATGTCTCTAGTTCATTCTCAAGGACAATACGCTGTTGTTCTGTGAAATCAACAGGATTGTTATCAAAGGTCCTCTTCTCGATCTTCCTAAAAGAATATAGTTATCCTCCATATTAGGAAAGGGATACCATGTTTTGTACAAAAAGAAGAAACTTCCATCAATAGCTTATCCCATCCACACTCTCTCATTTTCTGCAAACGTAGCTTCGAAAGTTTAACCAAAGTGATAACATTCACAATATCTTGATCTTTTTGTTGTAATGCTTTTGAAAGATCATTAGTGAATCCAAGTACATTCTTCATCAAATGCATAGTGAAAATGACATCGAAAGTTTGCATTGTTTTTATCAAATTTAATGCCTTACCTTTTCTATCCGGAGAATCCTCTACTAAATCCGCAAGAACATCAAGTACGGATCCAAACATAATCATCAAATTTATCAGTGTACCATAGTGCGATCCCCATCGTGTATCACCAGGTCGCTTGAGACTAGTCTTTTGATTTAACCCCCGACCGCTTGATAATTCACCACATAGTTTCTTAAACACGTTCTGCTTCCTTTTCTCGAAGAATGTCTTGACGCTTGCATGATGCCTCAACAATATTCACCATACTATTAACTAAGAAGAAGAATTCAGCAACGTGGTCAAGATCTTTTGCAACGTGAATAAGTGCCAGTTGAAATTGGTGTGCAAAACAATGCACATAAAACGTCGACTTGTTCTCATTAAGAATCAATGATTTTAGGCCATTATACTTTCCTTGCATGTTACTCGTCTCATCATAACCTTGACCACGCAAGTTTGCCATATTCAACTTATGCTTGTTAAAGAAAGCATCAAGTGATGTTTTAAGCGAAATTTTCGTAGTATCACGAACGTGTACCATGCCTAAAAATCTTTCCACCACAAAATCATGATCATTCACACATCGCAAAACAATGGCCATTTGTTCTTTAATTGATGCATCACGAGCTTCATCAATGAAAATCGCGAATGGTTCTTCAGTGAGATGTTTTAAAATTTCTTTGGTTATCTCATCGGAGATAGCATTTACAACATCTTTTTGAATTTCTGGAGATGTCAATGAGTGGTTTCCAGGAGCATTTTTAAGCACAACACTATTAACAATATCATTTCTATCCGCAAGCCATTATAAAAGTTCAATAAAATTACCTTTATTCAATAACCCTTTCGATTCATCATTGACTCGAAAAGATAGCCCTTGTCGTAGAAGAAGTCGAATCACATCGATGGTTGTATTTAACTGGATACGATACTCAATTCGATGCTCCTTCGATGTGTTATCGATTAGGGTTTGACTATGTTGATTTTGCTTCAATAAATCTCGACTCTTCATATAAGCAACATTATGAGAACTAGTATGGGGTCCAACATGATCTAGGAGTCTTCCACTATTTTTCCAATTCGTAAATCTATCACTTACAAAAACATCACTTTTATTTCTGTCCACGGATTCTGGTCGAAATAAATAGCACGGCAAGTAAAATGCAACATCATTTTTTACGCTGTACTCTAACCAACTCCCATATTGGATGAACCACTTTGGATTGAAACGACGGGCTAAGTTTCCAAACATCGTTTTAGTAAATAGGCTCGTCTAATGTTGTCAGGATCATTTGGATCATAATCCGAAATCTGAGGTTGTAAAGAAAGATCAGAAGGAAGATTTGAAAGGTCACACGTAATGAGTTATCGTCTTGTCTTTTTGATGTACATTCCACTTGAACATCAATATTTTCAGTGGGTGGAGGCATCACTCCATCATAATCTTTTTCATCACTCCTTTTAAAATATTTTTCCATATCTGAAAATAATCATACAAATTGAAATATAAAACAAGGCACAAATTGAAAAAAATATAAAACAGCAAACCAAAAAATCATATAACCCATTTGGGCATAAAAAAAAACATCATACAAATTGAAACAACCGAGCAAACACGGTTGTTCTTTTGTAGTAACTTACATATTGTTCTTTACATTTGGGCATAAAAATACATTTGAGCAAACACAAAGCAAACAACATACATTTGAGCATAAAAATACATATTGTTCTTTACAAATTGAAACAACATACAAATTGAAAAATTGAACGGAAAAGAGGCTTGATGATTACCTTGGAGAAGAGCAGTAGCAGACACGGTGAAATGGAGTCGACAGCAGTAGCAGACCCGACGGCACCGCCTTTCTTTGGAGCTGACAGCAGTGGCGGAGGACGGAAATGGGGGACGGCGAAATGAACCCATTTGGGGGTTTTGAGTAGGTTTTAACTGGCATAAGTTTTCTTTTTTTTACTTTTAACCCTAATTTTTTCGAGTTTTACAAATTTACCCAAATTTTTTTTCAATATTTCTAGCCGGGGTAGTTGCCCCACCCAGCAAAGGCTTGCCTCCGTCCCTGACTCATGTGCATACTAAGTTTGCACACGTGTTGGCGCACACAAATTTTTTTAAAAATATTAAAAAATATTTTTGAGTTGAAATTTTTATGTGATATTTAAACATTTCAACGGATCCATATAAATAAAATCAGAACAATTTTTTTTTGCTATTTTTAAAAAATTGGTCAAACTTTCGCAGTTTTTAAAGTGTTCAAAAGTAGCAAAAGTTTGACTGATTTTTAAAAATAGCAAAAAAAGTTGAGTTGATTTTTTTCATCCGGGTCCCTTGAAATGCCTAAATATCACACAAAAAATCAGCTCAATTTTTTTTTTTTTTACTATTTTTAAAAAAATGATGTGCAAATTTAGTGTTGTACGAACCAATTCGAATTTTAAGAGTGCGAATCGGACATGTCTCTTGGCGGCGAGTTTTTAAAAATAATCGGCTAAATTATAAGGAGTCTTTTTTGCGCTCACCGTTAGGTGACACATGTTCAGTCCCCTGTATATATATATATATATATATATATATATATATATATTAGTCAGGGTCTCCAACATACTTCCTAGTAACATCCTATGAAGTATGCCAATGTAAAAAAATAATACTGTCTTTTAAAATAGTAAAAACAATAATTTTGAGATGATAATTTTTATATGGGTTCGTGATATTTCAGTGTGCCAATGTAAACAAAATCAAATGAAAATACTGTCTTTTGTTATTTTTGAAAAATAAGTCAAAAAATTAACAATTTTTACCTTTTAAAATTGTCAGATTTTTTACCTATTTTTTAAAAATAATAAAAAATATTATTTTGAGTTGAATATTTTTACCGGAGCACACTAATATATAATGAACCTATATAAAAATATCAACATAAAATTATTTTTTTACTATTTTAAAATAATAGGTGTATTCGTAGTAATGTTTAATGACATATGTTGGAGAGCCTGACTCATATATATATATATATATATATATATATATATATATATATATATATATATATATATATATATATATAGGAAGATGTTCACAAGTGAGCCTAAAAGATAAACTTTTTAATGAACCTTAACAAAATAACACCTAATAACTCATTAATTTTAATTTCTATGTTGTAATTGGTCCGCGCCGGCGGCAATGAATACGCGTGTCGATCGATCCCCAACTCCCTCCCCCCCACCATCACCATGACAACCCTTAACCATTGTGTGTGTGTGTGTGTGTGGGGGGGGGGGGGGGGGGGGGGGAGGGGATCAATCGAAACATGTGTCCGTTGCCGCTGGCGCGGACCAATTACAACATGGGAATTGAAATTAATTAATTGTTAAGTATTTTTTGTTAAGATTCATTAAAAAGTTCATCTTTTAAGTTCACTTGTGAACCTCTCCCTATATATATATATATATATATATATATATATATATATATATATATATATATATATATATATATATACTAGTGTGTGCCCGTGTCGATGGCAGGACGGTAAAGTTGCCTTCGGGCCAAAAAAAAAAAATTTTAAAAAAAAATTAATTTAAAAAAATATATTTTAAAAAATATAAATTAAAAATTAATAGCATGTATTTAAATATATTGGTATAATAGTATAATATATAGGGGTCTTTACACATAAGTCCCATTACACTTTGTTTACCCATTAAAGTCCTACTATCTTTTCTCACTTATAAGTCCCGTTTTTAATAACTTAGTGAAAACCGTCAATAGTAATTTACTGATATACCCTTTGCAAAGTTGGACGCCAAAAAGTCTGGTACGGAGAAAATCGTGGACGATTATCCACATATCTCACGTGAAGCGTCTCCCGTCTTCGTCTCCTCATTTCGAGCGTGAATCAACCTGATGTAACCGTGTGTATCTTCTGGCTATTGGCATGCAAGTATATGAGGGGAAAGAACATAACAGGGGAGTCGTAGTGGGTAGTTTGAAGAAAGAAATACCATTTTTTTTGTGCAGTTATTTCACGGTGGTAAATCAGAGGTTCCGATTCTTTTCTATGGTTGAGGTAACTGATTGGAGCACAAATTGCTTGTATATGTTAAGTTAGTTTTTTTTTCTCTTGTGATGGATAAGGTTGTTGCTGTTTTGGTTTTTCCACATTTTTTTAGACTGTAAATGTTCTTCTTAGGTTTTGATTTCAAGTTTTTGCTGACATTTTGCGTTGTTGGTTCATGTTGCATTTTGGTTGAAATACAAACAGTAGATTTTATTTTACGAAGTAATGACATTTTTTTTACACAAAATTCTTGCATGTTCATTAAATAGATGTGTAATACCTTAAAGAAGTGATTTTTTTCTGTTGTGATTGAAAAGTACGGTATGATTTTCTTCGAGTAGTTTATACACAATAACTTTTACTGATATAAGTATTGTGGATGATGTTGATCAAAATATTTCATGACACATAATTTGTTATTACAATTTTTGGGTTGGAGTTTTTTTTGGTGTTCTTTAAATGTGGTGCGAATTTGTATCAAACAAAATTCATTTTTCCTAAAAGTATACCTGGTAAATGTTTGTATAAATGTTAGGTGGAAATGTGTTTGAATGGAAACATGTGTGTCGAATTGTGTACAGTTTTATAACACAAACAGTAAATTTTACTTTGTTAGTAATGTAGTTTAATGTGGTACACTACGTTTTCGTGTTAACAATTTTTTTTGCTTGAAACGTATTTATTGGGAAAATAAATGAATGTTTGTATAAATTGCTGTCGCGGGAATATGTATCAAGAACTCATTTTTTTTCGAAAGTATACCATGTGAATGTTTGTATAAATGTAGGGTGGAAATGTTTTTGAGTGGAAACATGTGTGTCGAATTGTGTACAGTTTTATAACACAATCAGTAAATTTTACTTTGTTAGTAATGTAGTTTAATGTGGTTGAATACGTTTTCGTGTTGACAAATTTTTTGCTTGAAACAGATTTAAGGAGAAAATAAGTAAATGTTTGTATAAATTGATGTCGCGAGAATTTGTATGAAGCAAAATTCATTTTTTTCAAAAGTACAACATGTGAATGTTTGTATAAATGTTGGGTGGAAATATTTTTGAATGAAAACATGTGGGTCGAATTGTGTACAGTTTTATAACACAAACAGTAAATTTTACTTTGTTAGTAATGTAGTTTAATGTGGTTCAATATGTTTTCGTGTTAACAATTTTTTTTGATTGAAATGTATTTATTCGGTTAATAAATATGGTCATACAGTGAACGTTTTTTCATTGTTGTAATCATGTTCATTTTACATGTAGGTGTTGGTTATTTTATTGCACGGCCGGGTCGAGTGTGTTTGTTTTATACAATGAGGTTGTGTATTTTTTTCTTTTGACATGACTACGTTTGCTGGATGATTTATGTGAAGTTGAATACATACAGTAAAGTTTGTTCATGTCTTTGACAAATCGGTACTTTTTATACACTATTCTTGGTGTGTGGTATATTTCTTGAATTGTCTCTGTTAGGTAGGCTTAACTCAGTAAGATTTATCGTACGAAATATTTAAATGATTTGGGCAGTTGTTTTGGAAAGTGACAAACTTAGCTCTGCGAAATATTGCGTATCTATAACTAGTTATTGAATGAGTGTAATTATCTTTAGTGTTTGTTTTACATTTAGGTCTCGTATGTAGATAGTTTGTCTAAATTATTCATATCTACTATTTTGCGTAGTTTGATATTTCCTTAGATTTTCTTAACCCTGTCATTAGTTGATCATAGCACCGGTATCTGGTGGGGTGCTCTTTGGTGTGGGTAGTGCGGTAGTGGGTTGGTGTGCTGCTGACGCCGTACCTTACTAATTAATACAATACTATTGTCGAAGTGTGTATGAGGTGACAACACGTTTGTAGTAAAATCGCAACATAGTAGTAAAGTTTATAGTACCCATTGTACCAAAGTTAAGAAATACGTTAAGTTATTTTTTTTTGTTATTTTTCTATTCTTACGGACTATCAAACGTATTAATTAAATATAAAATTTTCTTCACCCCATTTCTTTGTCAGGTAAATGGTTGTTTAAATTGTGAAGACGAATTTTATTATAGATGATGTATTATTGATGCATGTTCATTTTTGTGCGAAATACACACAGGAAAGTTTACTTTGTTAGTAAACAAAATTAGTTACGAAGGAAGTTGTGCATGTTAAGTAAATTATAGCGTACTACTGTAAATAATAATGCTGGTGTACGGTGTTTTCTCTTTCGGTTTTTGTTCCATTTGTGTACCAATTGTATTGTATAAAGTAAAGTTGACACAATAACTTTTTTTTATATAGATGACTGCGTACATATAGTGTACGTTACTGTATACATGGTGTGTAACAGTTAGTGTACAGAGTAATGTTTAATGACTATGATAGAATTCGTATCGTTGTATGCATACATGATTTCCTTAAATACATACTATACTTGTTCCCGTCAACATACTATGTAACTTTTACATTCTTGTCTATGATTTTGCAGGTATAAACGTAAAAGGCCGCAAGTGTAAAACCATCACCGAAAAGATGGGCGAAGGTGCTAAACAATATCGTTGCAACTTGGTTGCATTACGCGATTTGCTATCAGATATGGATATAGGAGATGGGATGAAAGAACGACTAAGAAAAACTTCATTTTGGGCATTGTTTAACACATTAATAACAACGAAGTTCGATCATTCATTTATTAGTAAATACGAGAAAAATGTCGAATTGCTGACCATGCTTACACCGGGGCGAACGAAGTTTTTAGAATTGGCGGTAACGAAATACAATTTACCCCGAGAGACATATCACTGATATTCAGTATACCGTTCGGGTGTAGTTCATACCAAATACCGTCATACGATAGAAAATCGGAGAACCCATTCGTGTGTAAGTGGTTTCGAAATGTGGATGGGATGGTTAAAGCGTCCAACATTAGGAATGTTGTGATAAAGGCGTCGATGTTACGAATAAATGCTGGGTACGTCGATGCTACGAAGCTAGTGTGCCTTTACACATTTTGTACATTGTTTTTCCCGACCAGTGGAGTATTTGTGAAATGGAGTTTCATGGATTGTGTATCTAAAATGGATGGAATCGGGAATTTCAATTGGCCGGTGTCGATATACGACTACTTGATAGCGTCACTTGATAAAAATCACACCAACTCGCACAAATGCTATGGATGTGTCATTAGCTTGTTGTAATAACCTTTGAACTTGTATATATATATATTTGATTTTTTGATAAATATTATCTTACTTGCAATAATTTGATCTTGTTTTCTTGAATTCAGTACTGGTTTTGCTAGAGAACAAATGTTATGGAAGCCGTGGATATCAACTTGTACCCAAGATTCATGAAGTGGGATCTTGCAAAATTGAGCTCGGTACTAGAAGATGACTGTTAATGTAAAAAGTTAGATTTGACCTAATTATTTTAATCACAGATAAAAAGAATAAAGAAATAATAGACAATAGATTTTTAAAGTGGTTCAGCCTTGCAAGAATGGCCTACGTCCACTGTTTTTGTTATTGCTGACTGTTTGTTTGGAATTCTCGAAGAATCGTTTTCTCAAGAAATTCCGGTTCCCCTCCAATGAGGAGGTTACAATGTATTTATAGCCTTGAGGTTATACAACTGAAAGGACAATGCACTGTTATCTAGTAGACATGTACATCTGTATGACAATAAATGAGCATTTAATGCGCAGTCGTCTCCTTGATTATCCTGATTAGAATGCTATGTTGCTCGTACCGCCTAAGTTGCTCGACACGCTCGAGATGATCGGTGCCACTGAGTTCCTCCTGGCTTCTTAGTTTCTCGGTGGTCTTGAGTTGCTCGATAGAAGTATACATAATTTCCACGCTGGTAGACACGTGTCTGTAAGTGAGTGGTCGATGTCAGCAAACTAAATTTGGTATCAACAAAAGCCCCCAATGTTTCGTAGTTTGATGATGAAGAAAAGTAAGGAACATTCTGCTGCTTAGATTTTCGGTTTGTATGGATTTTAGGCGAACTTTCGTTGTACATAACTCCTTTTTTGAGTGCATAGTATCAGGCTTTTAAAGTATTTTGAATTTCCATAACCGCTTCGATTTTTGTGCCCCTTTTCTTCTTTTTAGCCGCCGGATACGCAAACGTCCGCCTTGGTAATCATTGCTTTTCTCTATTCCCGAGGTAAAGTATTTAAACGCGGCAGAAATCCTATCGTCTTTCACTTTTCAAACCTGTGTCTTCGAACTTTTCATTTCTTCTCTATCTTGTGCGTTCGTTTCTTCCATTGTTCGTTGTCAACTGGTTCACTCTTCTTCCTGTAAGATCTTCTTCCTTCTCTTTTACTTATTTTGTTCATCATGGTTTACCCTGTTGAATCTCTTGACAAATTTGGTTCTGAATTTTCAATTCCTTCATGGGTCATATTAGAAGAACTTTCTGAACCTTCTGACTATTTTTCTTTGGCTGAGGGACATTGGTTCCCAAGTCTCTTTGTGGCCGAATGTGGCTTTTCTTTTCCTCCAAATCCTTTATGTTTGGAGTTCTGTCAATATTTTGACGTTGTACCTGCAAAAATATCGCCAAATACCTGGAGAATAGTTAATGGATTTCATAGGTCCAACCAAATTCATGGAACCCGTTTAGGGATTTCAGAGATTATGTATTGCTACAGATGGGTTGTCAGCGATAGCACTTTTTATTTATAAACTAGGTTTTTGAATAGGGCGTTAGTTGTCAATCTTCCTGATGCCAACAGGGATTATTTTGAGCATGGAGTGGTAATGAAAAATTGGCAACACCCTCCATTAAATGGAGATTATGTATACCAAGGTCCTAGATGTCCTCCTTATGGCAATGGGATAGGTTGTTTTTATTTTTTGAAATCTTATTTTCTTTGTGTTTGATAAAATGTATCACTGACATTTAATTTTTGATTATTTGCAGCTGACAGCAAAAGAAAATCTCCCAAAAAAATTGATGTTAATTTAAAGCATTTGAAACTTATCTGGAGTTTGCACCAATCTGTGGCCGAGGAGCACATTAGATCTGCTTCTTATTTGTTGTAGTAGAAGAGCTATACTTCATCTTTTACTGCTCGTCCAGTGGTGGTTGACATTGGCCAAGTACCAGCTGCTGATACTAGTGTGGAAGGTTCTTCTTCAGAGTCAAATATTCCTATTGGTGACATAATGAAGAGAAGAAAAGTTCCTTGCTTTTTCGATAAGTCTGATTCTCCTGCTGTGGAGGCAAAGAGAAGTAAAAAAGATGTCCCAGAAGAGGGGATAAAGACTGTATAGGTACCCCCTTCTGATGCTACCAAGAAATTTAGCGAGAAGCCCCCTGTGGCTCCGAGCAAGATCGTTGAAAGGCCCCTTGTGGTCCCGAGCAAGATTGTTGCTATTACTCCTCCTAGTGAGGTTATTGTCATATCACCAGTTAAGACAACGTCCTTAGTTGAGAATGTTCATGTTCCTCCAAGGAGGTTAAAGAAAAATTCTTCTGAGAGACTTGCTGAACCAGTCTCTCAATCATCAACTGTTGAAGGTGGTGTTTCAACTTTTATTCCCCCGAGCTCCACTGTGGGCTTAGTAAAAACTTGGACTATCCCAGAGGTCCCTGACATTAAAAATTCTCTCACTCATGAGAGAGTTACTGCTCTAGCTGCTCAACATATTACCTCAGTAAGTATTATTAATCTGAGCCTTTTATTTTTTAATGCTATGTTCATACATTGACTTAGAGTTATTTCTTTTCTCAGCTGCTAATGTGCTTCAACAACATTGTAAAAAGGGATGAAGCCATCAGGGCCTCCAGTTCCTCTGATGGAGTAGAAAAGGCTTTTACTGGATTAACCTAGTCTTTGAAATACTTTCATCAGAAGTATGAGGAAAATAAAGTTGCTTGGGAGAAGCAGGTAAGTCCGTTGAGCAAGAGAGAGATCGAGCTGTGGAAGCCTCTAAGGAATTGGAGAAGAAATTGAAAGAGTTTGAGAAGAATAATAAAGAGCTTAAGGAGAAGCTCAAGAATGATGAAGATCTTGAGAATAAGCTCAAAACTGCTGAAGAGGAAGTTGGTAGACTTCATGATGTTGATAGTCAGAAACAGGAGGTGGAAGGAAAATTGAAGGCTGCCGAGGAACTTCTTATTGAGAGGACTTCCTCGGAGAAGGCAAAAAGAAAAAGTGCTGTTAAAAAGTCCTTCAGCGCAGGTTGGGACAAAGGCTGGAACCAAGGCATGGCTGCCATGTCCTTTCAAATGGAGTTTGCCAGCCTTAAATATTTTAGGGATGGATGGGTTGTAGCTCTGCAGGAGCTAAAAATCGCTGAGAATTCTGAACTGTTCCAGTGACACACTCATGGCCATCCTTCCTCTCCTAGAGAAGAAGAAGAGGACGAAGCTGCCTCAGAAGAATCTTCCATGATAATTGGGGACCAGGTCCCTGCTGTTGAACCTTGCTCCGAGTAGCCCCAACCAGCAAACACTTATGTCGAGCAGCTTTCATTGCCTTCCGAGTAACCAACCTCTTCGTCCAAGCCTTTCGAGGAAGTCTTAGGAAGCAAGGAGAAGGTGTAGAGTTGTTCGGATCTTTCTTTTGCTTTTTTATTGAATGTAATTTTGGACTATGTACTTCTTTTTGTGATGAAATAAAATTTGAACTTTGGTTGTTCGGCGCTCTTTTTCTCTTGTCCTTGCTCTGCTTGTATCATCATTGATTCTTTTTATTTCTTTTTGCTAGTTTGTGGCTAGGATGGAACTCTTATCAGCTCATGACACAGAGTTGATGAAGAAATGCAATAACTATTTTAAAGGTGGTCATGTAGACCTAAACGAGGCTCAAATCATTGACATCCTTGGTCCAAATACTTCTGAACGAGCAGTCGAAGCTTATCGATATCTGAAGTGCCTGCTTGATCGAGCTGTTGCTAATAATGTGGCATATTATGAGATGATTGAGGATCTCCAAGGAACTATAGAGGAACTCCAGCAGCAGTACAAAGAGTTCTCTACACTTTTGCACCAAGGGTACGAGAAGAAATATCAACAGTTAAGTGCTGAAAAAGGATATGATAAATTCATTTCTACTTACGAGAAGAAATAGAGCGTTTTAAAGCGTGAAGTTGAAGAGCATAGGCATATCGCCAAGTTACTGGAACAAAAGAACATTGCCTTGCAAGAGGAAGTAAAACAACTTAAGTCTGCTGCGTCTTCCTCGGGAGCCTTGGTCCCTGTCAATGATGAAGGTTTTTCTTTTTTGGAGGTAGAAAACCCCAACTTGCGAGATGAGTTGGAAACTTTGACAAAAGCTGGACCCTCCACTTCTACTCGTGGACGACCAAGATCTTCTTCTCGGGGACGAGCAAGGGATGGTCGGATTTCTATTGAAGAAGCAAAAACTCAAGCGGCCTTGGAGAATCAGGCCTTTCAGTTGATAGCGAAGAACCAGGCCTTAGCAGAGATGTCCAAGAAGATTCTAAACCTCAGCGAGCAACTTTCTACACAAAGCTCTGCCTTGGAAAATAAAGAACTTTTGGTGAAGAATCTCCACGAGCAATTGGAGAGGTTAACTTACCAATTCCATAAACAGCCTAGAGAGTTTTGGATGGCTGGTTACAATGAAGCACTTTATCATCTTGATGCTCGTTTAGAACAGTCGAACAATGAAGGGTATAAACAGGGCTGGTTGAATGCTCTTTGTGTTTTAAAATTGGATAGAGGTAATTTCTTGTGGGATTACTATACTCCTGGAGTTCTTGATCTACCAGTCCCCCCTTTAAAGCTTGACCTTAGTTGGATTCCGTCCTGGGCCATTCCTCGCGTTCTAATCTCCAAGTATCTTGATGATTATAGTCTTCATTCAAATTTTGAAATATCTCGACCAGAACACCTGCTTGACCGTCCATCTATAATGAACGTCAGAATGCTGTAAGATCTGAATTTCATAAATTCCCCATATAGTCTTGATGATCCTCCAGCTGGGGTAGACCCCGTGTCAAAGGCAGAGGGGAAGAAACCCATAGAGTAGAATTTGTTCAATTGATATCACATGCGATCTGTAATTTATATCATATGTAATTTGCTCTAGTTTTAATGAAGAAATTTTTAGTTTTCTTTGCAATTTAATTGTCATTGGTTCGGAAATATTTTATAGAATATCTCTTTTATTTACTGATGAACATGTATGTATATCTGTAGAAAGACAAAAATGCCTTGTTTTGTTTTTAAATTGCCGACCAACCGGGGTTGGTGGTACTTCGATCCCGACCAACCGGAGTTGGTGGTAATTCGATCCCTGACCAACCTGAGTTGGAAGATATTATATTGCCAATCAACCGGAGTTGGTCGTATTTATTTCCCGACCAACCGGAGTTGGAAGAGATTATATTGCTGATCAACCGGAGTTGGTCGTATTTGTTTCCCGACCAACAGAAGTTGGCGGTAATTTGATCCCGACCAACCGGAGTTGGAAGAGATTATATTATCGATCAATCGGAGTTGGTCGTATTTATTTCCCGACCAACCGGAGTTGGTGGTAAATTGATCCCGACCAATCGGAGTTGGAAGAGATTATATTGCCGATCAACCGGAGTTGGTCGTATTTGTTTCCCGACCAACCGTAGTTAGTGGTAATTTGCTTCCCGACCAACCGGAGTTGGTGGTAATTTATCCCGACCAATAGGAGTTGGAAGAGATTATATTATCGATCAACCGGAGTTGGTCGTATTTTTTTCCCGACCAACTTGAGTTGGTGGTAATTTGATCCCGACCAACCGGAGTTGGAAGAGATTATATTGCCGATCAACCGGAGTTGGTCGTATTTGTTTCCCGACCAACCGGAGTTGGTGGTAATTCGATCCCGACCAATCAGAGTTGGAATAGATTATATTGCCGATCAACCGGAGTTGGTCGTATTTGTTTCCCGACCAACCGGAGTTGGTGGTAATTCGATCCCGACCAACCGGAGTTGGAATAGATTATATTTCCGATCAATCGGAGTTGGTAGTATTTATTTCCCGACCAACCGGAGTTGGTGGTAATTTGCTTGCCGATCAACCGGAGTTGGTTGTATTTGTTTCCCGACCAATCGGAGTTGGTGGTAATTTGCTTCCCGACCAACCAGAGTTGGTGGTAATTTTTTTGCCAATCAACCGGAGTTGGTCATATTTGTTTCCCGACCAACCGGAGTTGGTGGTAATTTAGGGTTGGTTATGAACTTGATGCATAGTCTGTAGCACTAATACTCCAAAAAATTTCAACAAAAAGAGGGAACTGGGTAAAACATTCAACACTTTATTTATACTGAAGAAGACTCCATTACATAGAAATTCCAACTGCTGATAATACTTGCGTAGATGTTCTGCATTGCATGCATTCTTAAATTCTTCTCCTTCCAAGGTTTCAATCCTGTATGTCCATGGACGAACAACTTCTGTTACTCTGTAGGGTCCATGCCAGTTAGCTTCCAGTTTGTTGTGCTTCTAAATTAATTTCTTCAGCACATAGTCTCCTTCCTTCAAATCACACTTCTTTACCCTCTTATTGTAAAACAGAGCAGTTCGTTGTTGGTATGCAGCATTCTTGATTGCTGCTTATTTTCTAACTTCTTCGAGCATGTCTAGATCTAATCGCCTCATCAAGTCACTGATAGGAGAATTGAAATTCAGAACCCTGCATGTGGGTAGGCCCAATTCGGCAGGTATGACAACTTCACTTCCAAATGCCAGCATGTATGGAGATTCCCCTGTTGCTGCTCGCGGTGTAGTACGATAAGCCCACAGCACAGAATGTAGCTCGTTAATCCAATTTGCCTTTGCATCATCCAGTCATTTTTTTAAACCATTCAGCATCGTTCTGTTCGTCACCTCATTTTGTCCATTGCTCTGGGGATGGCCTGGTGCAGAGTGGGTCTTCAATATGTTTGACTGATGACAATATGCAGCAAACTCCTCGTTGTCAAACCGAGTTCCATGATCTGTGATGAATGCATGGGGAATACCATATCTACAAATAATATTATTCCAAATAAATTGATACACCTTGTCATATGTCATATCAATAAGAGGCTCAGCTTTCACCCATTTAGTAAAGTAATCCACAGCGACCATGAGATATTTAAATCTTCCCCTGGTCGTTGGAAGTGGCCCGACCAAACCTATTCCCCATATAGAAAATGGCCAAGTGGACGTGATGGGTATTAATAATGCCTGGGGAGTTCTTCGGACAGAAGAGAAACGTTGACATTTATCACATTTCTTTGCATAAGATGTACAATCAGCTCTCATCGTCGGCCAATAATACCCCTGTGTTGTTATTCTTCGCAAACGCGTTCGACCTACCACATGGGCTCCACAAGACCCTTCATGGATTTATTCGATCAAATTTCTCACCTCAGAGGGGTGGACACATCTTTGTAACCCTTCTATAATTCCTCGTCTATATAAAATGCCATTAGTCAATACATAACGAGCAACTTTAAACTTCAATTTCTTGGCTGCGAGTTTATCAGTTGGCAAAGCCCTCTCTTCAATGTAGGCCCTGATGGGATCCATCCAAGATGGTCCTAAATCAAGGGTAATAAAATTCATCATTAGATCCTCGTTTATGCTCCAACCAGCTAGGAGTTCTATTGGGATTGTTCTTCTTAGCTCGGTGCGTGTGGCTGATGCTAACCGAGCTAGTGAATCTGCTTTTGCGTTCTCCGATCTCGGTATTCTAATCAATTGTACGACATTAAAACTTGATACAACCTCCATTTCCTTCGCATGATACTTGATCATTAATTCTCCTTTTACTGCATATACCCCCAGCAGTTGATTTACGATCAATTGTGAGTCACTGAATACGATGACCTGCTCTGCCTTCATGGTTTTTGCCAAACTAAGACCAACAATCATAGCTTCATATTCAGCTTCATTACTAGAAGTTTTAAATTGAAAGTGCAGAGCATATTCCACATCGATCTCATCTGGGCTGTTTAAAACAATCCCTGCTCCACTACCTGTATTGCAAGATGAGCCATCCACATATAGATTCCATATATGTACTTCATCATCAAACTCTTTGGAGATGTCTGGATAAGTGAACTCTGCGATAAAATCTGCCACTGCTTGCCCTTTGAGCGACGACCTAGGCTCATAAATTATATCGTATTCGCCCAATTCTACTGCCCAGTACATCAATCTTCCTGATTTTCCGATTTGTGCAGAGCTTGCCTTAACGGCATATCTGTATACACAACTATAGTATGAGCTTGGAAATATGGCCTCATCCTTTTGCTTGCTTCAATCAGTGCTAGCGCTAGTTTTTCCAGTATTGGATATCTGATTTCGACTCCTTAGAAGGCCTTGCTAGTGTAATAGATTGGTTTTTGCACTCCACCTTCTATTCTTATCAACGCCGAGCTAACTTCGTTCTCTAAAACTGCCAGATACAAGTATAATTTCTCTCCCATCACTGGTCTGGACAACAATGGAGGTGCTCCCATGTATTTCTTCAATTCTTGAAAGGCCTTCTCGCATTCGTCATTCCACTCAAAAGTCTTTTGGAGTGTTTTGAAGAATGGGAGACATCTATCAGTTGCTCGTGACACAAACCTATTAAGTGCTGCAACTCGCCCTGTGAGACTTTGCACTTCCTTCTTCGTCGTCGGAGATCGCAGCTCCAATAGAGCCTTGATTTTTTCAGGATTCGCCTCAATTCCTCGTTGGTTAACAATATATTCGAGAAACATGCCTTCTCGTACTCCGAATATGCATTTGGTGGGATTCAGCTTCATTTGATATTCCTCTAGTTGATCAAAGGTCTGGCCTAAGTCAACTAGATGATCAGTATCTTTCTTGCTCTTCGTTAGCATATCGTCAACATAAACCTCCATATTATGACCGATTTTCTCTGCAAACACCTTGTTCATCAACCGTTGATAGGTAGCACCTGTATTTTTAAGTCCAAAAGGCATAACATTATAACAATAAGTTCCCCTTGGGGTAATAAAAGAGGTACTCTCCCTATCTTCAGGCTTCATTTTAATCTGGTTATAACCAGAATAAGCATCCATGAAACTGAAGAGTTCGTGCCCCAAGGTAGCATCCACCAGTTTATCAATTTGGGTCAAAGGAAAATGATCCTTTGGGCATACCCTGTTAAGGTCGGTGAAGTCTACACACATCCTCCACTTGTTATTTTTCTTCTTTACCATCACCACATTTGCTAGCCAGTCAGGATATTTGACATCCTCAATGAAAGAGGCATTTTGTAGCTTCTCTGCTTCCTCCTATATAGCTTGATTTTTCTCAGGATTGAACACTCTTCTTCGCTGCTTTACTGGCTTGATTTTCTTGTTCACATTGAGCTCGTGACACAAGAAATTCGGATCTATTCCTGGCATGTCTTCATGACTCCATGTAAAAGTCTTCTTTCTTCGCCTTAAAAATGCTATCAATACTTGTTTTATTGATTCATCCAAGGATGCACCAATTTGAGTTGTTCGTTCTGGATGCTCGTCATCCAGAATGACATTCTCTGTAGCTTCCATGACTTGTCCTTTCACGAGTTGGGACTCGTCTCTAGGGTCTAATATTTCAATCTCCGCATCTTCTATTTGGTAGGTAGTAGTCTTCTTTATGGATTCTTTATGCTCCTCCTGCTCGACAGATGAATAATAGCATTCCCGAGCTACTTTCTGGTCGCCTTCACAACTCCTACCCCAAAATTGGTTGGGAATTTTAAACATTGATGCACAGTAGATGGTACTGCTTTGAACTTCTTCAGACCTACTCTTCCCATGATGATATTGTAAGCTGATTGGACATTTTTATCCATGACAAAAAAGCGTACTCTTTCTGTTCGACAAGCAGGCCAGGTACCAATAAGCATATCTAACTTGATCGTCCCAAGTGGAAAAACCTTCTCGCCAGTAAAACCTATATGATATGGTTCCAATTGGGCTAGCTTCAGATTCAAACTATCAAAACATGGATAGAACATGATATCTGCCGAGCTACCATTATCCACCAGTACTCGTGAAATCACCACTTCCTTCATTCTCATCTTGATTACCAATGGGTCATCATGAGGATATAGTACACCCTCCAGGCCGTTCTTAGAGAAACTAATAACTAATTTGTCCTTTTTCACCTTCCTCGGGTGGTCATCTTCAGCTAGATTTATTCGCTAAATGTCCGAGCAAGCTTGAGCCTCATTGAGGTAAGCTTTTCTCTCGACAGTCATGTCTCCACCTCCTGCATCTCCACCTGTAATAATATTACATTCAAATGATCCAAAATGGATTAAAAATACCTCACGTTCTAGCTGTTTTGGTCTTTTGGGGAGATCGGGGTCACCTTGGTCATCTTTTGGGTCTTCATAATTTCTCTTCTTGTCTTCTTTTGCTCGACGAGGAGATCTAGACCTCTGCTATGCTCGGTCATTATTCTTTCCACCATTTCGGCGATCCATATACTTGGTTAATTTTCCCCGCCTGATGAGCTCTTCAATTTCATTCTGGAGAGCTATATAGTTTTTGGTCGTATGTCCATGGTCTTTATGGAACTCGCAATATTTGGACTTATTCCTCTTGTCAGGATCTGCCTTCATTTTTTCAGGCCAGTTTAGCTCCTCGCTGTTCTTGACCTCTTCCAGAATGTGGTTTATATCTACCTTTAAAGGAGTATAGTTTCCAAATTTCTTCAACTGTTCCAATGCTTGCTTTGCTTTTAACTGCTTGTTGCCACCGTTGTTCTTCTTTTCCTTCTTCTCAGCTTTATCAACCTCAACTTTGGTCTCCTTAGTGTCCATATTCTTCTTTGCAGCCATAGCTTCCTCGGCATTCATGATTTTGGCTGCTTTTGCCATCAATTCTGCCATAGTCCTGGGTGGATCTTTGGCTAAAGTGTAATACAATTTATTGGGTAACAGTCCACTCATCAAAGCAGTAATTGCAGTTTTCTCCTCATAATCAATTACTTTAAGTTTCTCATTATTGAAACGAGTAATATAATCCCTGGTGCTTTCACCTGTCTTTTGTCTAACACTTAGCAAATGTGCTACTCATTTGACTGGCTTTGCTCCAAAACAAAAATTTCCAATAAAGAGTTCTGCTAGCTGAAAGAAGGTCACAATTTTCCCCCGAGGAAGGTTATTATACCACATCTGAGCAGATCCGGTAAGAGTTCCTGAGCCCTGCATCGCATCTCGTCTGGAACTTCATAGATATCAACAACGGCTTGATATTGTTCTATATGGAGAACATGATCAGTTTTTCCATCGTATTTTGGCGTTACTACCGGGGCTTTGAATTTTGACGGTGTGGGAGAGTCCACAATCTCTTGTATGAATGGTGTTCCTCGGATAAAAGTCCTTTGTAGAGGATTCTTGGTTTTATCCATGTCCCCTAATCTATCCTCTAACCTTTGAATTGAGCCCTTCCATGCGTCATTTCCTTCTTCGATCCTATTGGTTCGAGCAACTGATCGTGTTGAATTTGCCTCTTGGGATCTTTCATGACGAGCAGCTGGTCGTGATTGGGCAGAGCCTTATTTTAAATCAGATGGTCGTTGAGAGATCCTCGATATAATCCTAGGGGGACTTCTATTCCTCCTAGGACCCAAACGATCAAAAGGAGAGACTCTACTCAATCTTTCAAGAGCACTTGTCCTTTCTGGAAATAGAGTGATGTTTTGTTGAGTGTCTATAGCTCGTACCGAGGAAGTCCATCCAGGCTGATAAGAAGGATCATTAGATCTCTCAGTACGATATGAATCGGTGCGTCTGGACTGATATTCCTCTGGGAATAACGTTCGCCTAGTTCGCGAAGAGAGTAAACGAGTATTTCTCTAAACGCTTCGTTGTCCTGATTGGGCTGGCACTCCGCCCTGAACGGTTTGTATGAGTTGACGCATGGTTTCTTGCATGACCGTTTGCCCTTGGGAGAAATTATCCATTATACCCGCCAGATCTTGGACATTTGGAGGAGTAGATGGAGGATTTGGAGGGATCCCAGCGTTTCGATCGCTGGATTCAGGATGATCAGCCATTTTACAGTCGTTTCCCACAGACGGCGCCAATCTGTTGATGTAAAAAATTAGATTTGACCTAATTATTTTAATCACAGATAAAAAGAATAAAGAAATAATAGACAATAGATTTTTAAAGTGGTTCAGCGTTGCAAGAATGGCCTACGTCCACTGTTTTTGTTATTGTTGACTGTTTGTTTGGAATTCTCGAAGAATCGTTTTCTCAAGAAATTTCGGTCCCCCTCAATTGAGGAGGTTACAATGTATTTATAGCCTTGAGACTGTACAACTGACAGGACAATGCGCTGTTATCTAGTAGACATGTACATGTGTATGAGAATAAATGAGCATTTAATGCGCAGTTGTCTCCTTGATTATCCTGATTAGAATGCTATGTTGCTCGGACCGCCTAAGCTGCTCGGACCGCCTAAGTAGCTCAACACGCTCGAGCTGCTCGGGGACCCCGAGTTCCTCATGGCTTCTTAGTTGCTCAGTGGTCTTGAGTTGCTCGATAGAATATACATAATTGCCACGCTGGCAGACACGTGTCTGTAAGTGAGTGGTCCATGTCAGCAGACCAAATTTGGTATCAACAATGACATCATTCTACGTGAACATGTTGAACTACATGTGTTTTGATTGTTTACATACTACACGGAGTTTCATTTTATCATATGCGCACGACAAATTAATATATTGAATGTTTTGTGGGATACTAGGAAATAATACAGTATAGTTATGCTTCATATAATAATTTGTAAGCTATATAGTTACTGTAAAAAGGGGAATACTTACTAGGTCAGCATGTGCGTGTAAAATGATACCAATATCCCACCTTTGTAAACATTGACAAACATATATTATATGTCAGGTGAAGTAAACATTAAAGGTTGCTGATGCTTTTTATTTTATTCATACCTAATTGTATTATATGCAGTTTTAGTTTATCGTATGGATCTAACAAATTGTTACTATTGATTGATATGTTGCATATTAGTAAACAGTAAAGTTTGGTGCTACATATATGTATTAATTATATTTATGACTATGCATGATGTTTTGACTAAACTTTTCTGTTTTGACTAATAGTATGTAAACATAATGTTTACCAAGCAAAACTGCATTAATTAGTTAGATAATATCGGGGAACGAATTATCAATTAAAGTGTACTGTTACACACTATAACTGATTCATTTTATTTGTTCGATACGAACAAATGTTGTATTATATTCATGATCTGCTTTTTTTATTTACTCTAATTTGCATCGTATGACAGTTATCTTCAGATACGAAATATGTTTCTTGAGGCAGAGTTTGTACATTAAAGTTAACTCTTAACAAACGTTTGTTTCTTAACGCAACGTATAATATTACATACTTTATATGGTTACGTGTATGTATTAATGTATTAACACCTTGTGCTGATTGTAATATTTTATGTGAACATATTAAGCTTGGAAATATTCACAAAACGGAGATGGAGGAGGATGTTTTGGGAGAAGACATTGATTCTGATCCAGAGGACTATATGTTGATTGATGATGTCTATGACGTGGGTTACACACATGAAGACATCCCATCCACTAGCACCAATGCGGATGGTGATGATACTCCGGAAGAATCATTTAGGAAGCAAGACGATCACGCATTGAATAAATTAAAAGAGATGGAAGTTGAAGTTCAACGTTTGCAAAGGTTGTGCAGTGATAAAGATGTTTTGTGCAAGAAATTATACGATGAACTTTCAGATATGAAGAAGGATAAGGAGGAAATGGAAGTGGATAAGGAAGAGTTAATTGAGAAATTGAAAAACGAAGTTGAATTACTTGAAAAGAAAGTTAAGTTACTGGAAGAGAAGGAGAACGATGAGGTTAGGAGATTGAAGGAGGAGTTGGCAAGGGCAACAGAGAAAATCGAAGAATTAGTTGCTCAAAAGGTTGAGGCGGAGATATTCCAGGAGCAAAGCCATAAGACGACTACTTTGCCTTCTAATGTTTGTGACAACAAAAAAAATCTAATGAGGAAAGTGAAAATGTGTACGATGTGACACCAAGTCATCTTCAACAACTAGTGAGTTCAATGGTTCGACGAGTAAAGAGTAAAGACGATAGGATGGAAAAGAAGTTTGATGTGTATGTCCACCAACCACAAGTTAGGGGTAGGTTGAAGAGGAGAGCGTCCAAACCTTCCAAACAAAGCCCAACAAAGAAGCAAGCGAAGAATGAGGATGTCATAGATGTCGAAATTGAGGAGAAAAGGTTGACACTCAAAATAAAAGTAACGAAGCTGAAGCGAAACGTGTTGACGTGGAGAGGGGTTGTGGCTAAGTATCTTTCTCAGTCGACACTTCAAATGATAAAGTCATGGAAGAACGACGAATACGGGTATCAGTTCCTTTATATTGTCATACGCATTTAATTCCAGTATGCATATATTAGAGGTAAAATGTCAGATAGTAAATGTTACTGTATGCCATGTAACATCTAATATGTGCTGAAGACAAAATGAAATAGTTTTCAAAATGTTGACAACTATTTACGTATAAATGCAAATTCACAACCGACGTGATGGTGTCCAGTTTTTTGTATTAATTTAAGTTTGTAAGTTAATTACCGATATTTACCTATAAAAGAAAATTATCAACTGAAGAGATGTTATATCCAGTACACTGTCTAATGTGCTTTGGTTTTGTTATTGAAGGGAAATCGTTCGTTGCGGTGGGGACCTCGGCTATTCTGTTTTTCGTAAAGATTTGTTGCAAGTAATAACCAAAAAGTGTATCGGAACAAATGTGGGTAATCTAATTGCTTTTACTTATTCCATTACGTCATTCCGTATAATATGATGACATTCATCTAATTTTGTAACAAAATTAGTATGAAGGTATAAATTAATACTTGGAATAATATGTTTGTATAGGTGGTTGATGCATACACGGATATTTTGGATAAGGAGCTCGTGGCGTTTGCATCAACGCTTCCAGATGAAAATTTATTCGATCATTCTGTGTTCTTCACTAGCATGTGTTGGGTGAGTTTCTATTTGGAAGTTTATATGTATTGACGACTGAAATATAATTCTTATATATCTCATGCAGTACACTTTACTGTTTAGGTGACTTACATATGCAAATGAGTAACATATCTCATAGAGAATGTGTCACAGTGACATTTACTGTATAACCTATTACAACATTTATATGCATAGTTGACTTGCATATCTAAAAGTATGATATGCATTTCTAACTTTTACATATCTCATACATAAAAGTTTACTGCTTGAGCTGTTACAGCCGATACATGCGTAATTTACTTGCATATAAAAAACTGTCATATGGCCTTTATAATTTTTACATATCGCAAATAGTGAACTTTACTGTATAAGATGTTTCGATTTTGTAACATGCATAATTGACGTACCTATTTCATACACTAAACTTTACTGTGAAATTGACCTACATATATAAATGACTTACATATCTCATATTATCACACTTGATTTTCTGAAATGTGCAGCCCATGATTCGTGACAACATGGATGGGTTGCGGAAGTGGTTTATCGATATGAAACTTGAGATAGCTCCAAGGGCGACGCGGTGGTATTTCTTTCCCATAATTTCTGCCTCATCACGGGAAAGAAGAGAGGGGTACCATTTCCATTTTATGGTGCTCGACACACACGAAGGCTGTTGGAAACATTACAATCCCCTCATACCTAGGGATGGGATGGAGGACATCCGATGCCCAGAGATTACTAAGTAATATTAACGCCTTTCAATAGTCAATACATAACATAACATTCTCTCATTCCGAATGTAAACACCTTTTTTTTACAAATTGCAATTAGATTTTAATAATTATATCCATCATTTTTTCTATATGAACTGTTGATTGTAACATTAATAAGCTGCTTGCTTTTTTCATACACAATATTATGCATCCTAGTACGATTGTATTGACATACAAATGATGTTTATGATGTAAATATTACACAGGAAATTTTAATGTTACGAGTAAGTTCGTTTTATTTCATTGATAAAACTGATTCGTTAAATAAGTTTGTTTTAGTGCATGGATTATATGTACGGAAGTTACTGTCGAATCATATTTATAAACTTAAATCTTACACCTGTTGTAACTTGAATCGCTTTACATTTATGCAGAAAGAACATGTGGAAATGACACTCGTACAAAATAAGAATAGACATAAATAAGGAGATGTCGACAATCAAGGGATATCACATCCGTATCTAGCGACACAAGATTTTTTGCATCCAGTGCATCAAGTTCTTGATTGTCCTCAACAAAGCCCGGGAACGTAATACTTCTTTGTACTTTTCCCAATCTTTATAATAGTTTTCCTGTAACATTATTATATTAATTATTCAATATATTTTTCAGGGTTGATTGTGGAGTTGCAATTTGCTATTACATGTCAAAGCTCTCGAAATCATGTGACATTCCTCCGGAAATGAGCAAAGAGACTATACGAGAATATAAGGCGCATTTGGTAGAGCGTATTTTGAACCATAGTCCACCAAAAATAGACTGAGAGAGACCGGGACTCATTCTCATTTGGAATTGCAAACTCATAATATGTGTTAATTCTTTGATGTCCATAACATGTGGTGTTGGGATGTTTTATTGTTTTAATTAGGTTCTAAATCTAGGAGCTTATGACATTAAAGTAGCCACTATGTATCTGCAACAAGTAGTTGAATTTACATTTGAATTTGAAGTGCATGCTTATACATGTCTAGTGTTGTTTATTTATTAATGTCAATGGTTGTGAATGCCATCTAAAAAAGAGGAAATTAATTTTTTTTGCAGCCATTTAACAAGTAGTATGTGTAACATCACCGTACTAGTTAAATGGTGTTAAATTTCTGTTGTTCTTTTTCAAGTATACAGTAACATGAAGTACGAAGCCTACTCATTAACATGTAGGGGCTATGTAACTCATAAAGTTTATTTTTTGAATGACCACATAACATTGATGTGTCGGTATCTAGTCATTTTGTGCATGCACGCTATGCAACAGGTCTAACAGTAAAGTTTACTGTATGGCCTGTTTCGCCTTATATATGACTAATTGACTTACATATGTCATACAGTAAACTTTACTGTTAGGCCTGCTGCACAATGTGCATGCACGACATGACTAGATAACTCACGCAGTATATTTCATTGCTGCACGACGTGTACCCAACGGTCATTGAGTATTTATGATTATGTCAAGTTGATTTGGTAATTTTTTTTACATTCATTAATGGTTGAGATGTGACACATTAACATGCGCGACTCATAAAAAATCAAGTTTATTGGAATAAGTGAATCATTTACTCATTTTTAATCCGAGTCAAGTTCACATTGGTGATGAAAAATCGAAATACAATTACTCATATGTAATCTGTGTCCATTGCACATAATAACATTTACCGATTCGTTGAAAAATTATCAAAAGTCATCAAATTACATCAGAGTTATGAAATATTCATCTAAAAACAAAATATTCACAACCCAAGTACGATCTGTCTCCTACGTTTCTCAGAAACGGCGATCCATACATGGACAAAGGAAACCGGTCCATGCTTCCACTTCATTTCGCCACATAGAGCTCAACTTCATGATCTTACATTTCATTATATCTACTAAGTCTGTGATTGGGAGGTGATGAGCGTCACGTATCCAAGAATTAAAGGACTCAGGTACATTTGAATACATTTCACCATAACGTTGACCGCCAAAATGAGCATAGCTCCAATGTTCATTCGATATCGTGGACAATAATTCACAAACACTCTGTGCTCCTTCAACCAACAACCAAGCCATACATTTGTTGAAGGTTTCTTCACTAGGTCTCTATGCCCAAAGTACAAATATTTCAATGATTTTCTTCTCTTACTTTGCTATGCATCCCAGATAACTTATCCTTCAAATTACATTTCAAGTGTTGCAAACAATAACCATGATGTGAATCGGGGAAATTTTTTGGAACCGACTTCAGTAACCCACTGTTACGATCCAAAATAAATGAGTAAACAATTAAGGTGTAAATGATCTTCGAAAAACGTATCATGAACCACTCCCTTTTATCGTCCTTCTCTGAGTCAATAATCGAGAATGTGATAGGAAACATTGCCTGTAAAATAAGACACAAGTAAAACATTAGAAAGAAGTAAAATATTTTGCGTGAGTTATTTAGAACAATGAATTTCTACTAATCATAGTATAGATGGATTTTCTGAATGACCACATAACATTGATGTGTCAATATCTAGTCATGTCGTGCATGCACGATGTGCAGCAGGTCTAATAGTAAAGTTTACTGTATGACCTATTTCGCCTTATACATGACTAATTGACTTACATATGTCATACAATAAACTTTACTCTTAGACCTGCTGCACAATGTGTATGCACGACATGACTAGATAACTCACGCTATATATTTCACTGCTGCACGACGTGAATCCAACGGTTATTTAGTATTTATGATAATGTCAAGTTGATTTGGTAAATTTTTTTACATTCATTAATGGTTGAGATGGCGACACATTAACATGCGTGACTTATAAAAATTCAAGTTTATTGGAATAAGTGAATCATTTACTCATTTTTAATCTGAGCCAAGTTCACATTGGTGTTGAAATATCGTAATACAATTACTCATTTGTAATCCGTGTCCACTACACACAATAACATTCTTTGTTTATATTATAAAAAATCATCAAATTACATCAGAGTTATGAAATATTCATCTAAAAACAAAATATTCACAAGCCAAGTACGATATGTCTCCTACGTTTCTCAGAAATGGCGATCCGTACATGGACAAAGGAAACCGATCCATGTTTCCACTTCGTTTCCCTGCATAGAACTCAAGTTCATGATCTTACATTTAATTGTATCTACTAAGTTTGTGATTGGGAGGTGACGAGCGTCACGTATCCAAGAATTAAAGGACTCAGCTACATGTGAATACATTTCACCATAACGTTGACCACCAAAATGAGCATAGCTCCAATGTTCATTCGACATCGTGGATAAAAATTCACGAACACTCTGGGCTCCTTCAACCAATAACCAAGCTATACGTTTGTCGAACGTTTCTATGCCCAAAGTACAAATATTTCAATGATTTTCTCCTCTCAATTTGCTATGCATCCCAGATAACTTATCCCGCAAATTATATTTCAAGTGTTGCAAGCAATATCCATGATATGAATCGGGGAAAACTTTTGGAACCGACTTCAACAACCCCCTATTATGATCCGAAATACACGGGTAAACCATTGAGGTGTAAACGATCTTTGAAAAACGTATCATGAACCACTCCCTTTTATTGTGCTTCTCTAAGTCAACAATCGAGAATGCGATAGGAAACATTGCCTGTAAAATAAGGCAAAAATAAAACATTAGAAAGAAGTAAAATATTTTGCATGAGTTATTTAGAACAATGAATTCCTACTAAGCATAGTATAGATTGATTTTCTGAATGACCACATAACTTTGATGCGTCGGTATCCAGTCATGTTGTGAAGTAGGTCTAATAGTAAAGTTTACTGTATGACCTGTTTCGCCTTATACATGACTAATTTACTTACACATGTCATACAGTAAACTTTGCTGTTAGACTTTCTACACAGCGTGCATGCACGACATGACTACATAAATAACGCAGTATATTTCAATGCTGCACGACGTATATCCAATGGTTATTGAATATTTATGATTATGTGAAGTTGATTTGGTAAATTTTTTTACATTCATTAATTTTTGAGATGTTGACACATAACATATACTATGTTTAATAAATTTTTATATTTATTCAAATGACTGAATCATTTACCGTATATACATTGAACTCGGTAATTCTGAGTCAAGTTTACGTTGGTATTGAAATATCATACTGTAGTTACTCCGTTGTAATCTGTGTTAATTGCATAGAATAACAGTTACTGTGTAGTTGAAACGTAATGAAACTTAAATCAAATTATATCAAAGTAATGAAAAATTCATTTAAAAACAAACTAGAGTAAACAATGAAATACATCATCACTCATCCAAAGGTTCTACGCACGTCTTCCTATTGTGATGCCCAGATTTTTTGCACCTACTACGTGTAACAAACTTTGCTTCCTCGCCTCCAGAATTAATACGTTTGGTCTTTGGTCTACCGAGAGGACGTTTAACATCTGGTGGCTTGATTATCGCATCCTCAGAAGATAAGTTGGCTATATTAAATGTAGGAATTGGTAATATTGCAAACCCATACGTTTTCAAGAAGGAATTGACTGAGAAAAGCTCATCAATGTAATCCTTTAACTCGTACCTACATTTTTGAATTACTATAGACGCATGATCACACGGAAAACCGTTTAGATCCCATTTACAACATGAGCACATCCTGTACTGCATATTAACGTTGAAAACTTCATCCGACCAAACCTCGAATATGCATTCACTTGCCTTGTTCACAACCCAAGTGCGACCTATCTCCAACGACTCTCTGAAACAGTGATCCGTATGTGGACAAAGGAAACCGGTCCATGCTTTCGCTTGGTCTCGGCTAATAGCACTCAACTTCATAATCTTACATCTAATTGTATCTACCAAGTCTGTGATTGGGAGGTGATGAGCGTCACGTATCCAAGAGTTAAAGGGCTCAGCTACATTCGAATACATTTCACCATAATCTTGCCCACCAAAATGTGCATTGCTCCAATGTTCATTCGATATCTTGGACAAAAATTCACGAACTCTCTCTCCTCCTTCAACCAACAACCAAGCCATACATTTATTGAACGTTTCTTCATTAGGTGCATAAGCACAAAGTATGAATATTTCAATGATTTTTTCCTTCACTTTGCTATGAATCCCAGATAACTTGTCCCTCGAATTACATTTCAAGTGTTGCAAACAATATGCATGATGTGAACCAGGGAAAATTTTTGGAACCGACTTCAACAACCCATTATGTAAACCATTGAGGTGTCAATGATCTTCGAAAACTGCATCATGAACCATTCCCAGTTATCACCATTCTCCGAGTCAACAATCGAGAATGCTATAGGAAACATGCCTGTCAAATAAGATAAAAAAAACATTAGAAAGAGGTAAAATATTTTGCGTGAGTAAATTATTCATCTTGCGCATACACGTTGTCCAGGGGATCTAACAGTAAAGTTTATTGTATAAGACATGTAGGTCAATTAGTCATGTAAAAGCTGTAACAGGTCATCCAGTAAACTTTACTGTTAGACCTGCTGCACATCGTGTATGCACAAAATAACTAAATAAATCAACCAGTCAATGTTATTGTTTGCAATGTAAAGTACTTCGCACCACCCAAACATGTACTACCCGTAAATAATTTGTTGATTATAACCATTAACAAAAGTACAAACTGTACCAGGATTTCAACATATCTGATATATTGTCATACAATATTCATACTTGAAAATACATATTAATAGCACTTCATATCACAACTAAACATGTAGTCTATTAAGTAACGTTTGGAAGAATGATAATGTATATACCTTCATTTGCATTTTTCCCCGTCGCCGCCAATAGATTTCCTTTGTACCTGCTTTTTAAAAACGTGCCATCCAAGAAGATCAGTGGTCGACAGTACTTGAAACCCTATATACTTGCATGAAATGCTGCGAACATCCTTTTGAATAGACCACTATCAGAATTGTACTCGATCGACAAATGACTACCGAGGTTTGAATTCATAGCCGCGTCAACATACCATCTTAACTTGTCAAATGAAAGTGATTGATCGTCGAACACCTGTCTCTTCGATTTTTTTACAGCCCGCCATGCCGTTCTATATTCAAGATCATATCCATACTCATATGAAATATATGTGACAATGTCAATGGGGCGAGTCATATTATTTGTTCTTACGCGATTTGTTATTTCGTTCGCAATTACGCCTGAAGACAAACGACTATGTTTACGACTTCTATATGCAACTCCACACGTATGATCATCATTAAATTTCTTAACACAAAAAAATCCGTTAACCGTGTCAACCCTGCCATGAACATACCAACCACATCATGTCGATATTCTTTAGTTACACATAGCGGTAATTCGTTTCAAATCATTCTTGACGTAGTTGAATTCAATGCCAACTTCTGCTGCATACTTACAAAGCACATTACGGAATTCAATCACCCCACCTCTATATCGTTAACTAACATTAACAATACCGTCCGACTAACCAAATGACAACAAGCGTTTAGTTGTAATACAACTTTCTTTACGCAATACCTCATCGAAGCACTCAGAATCTGCACCTTCAGCTAAAATTTCATGATTAAAATCATCGAAAATCCCTTCTCCATCACTTAGAACCACCTCCCGAGTCATTATATTGACATACATAGTTTCAATGTTGTGTTTACGATAATATAATAACATAATAGAAATACCCTCATCAAAATCAAGTGCACACTAAGGGTGCCCTGCTAAATTATAAGACAATGCAATTTTGGTATTAGCTAAATCAATCCACCTGCTACGAATACAGTCAACCAACTCCGTAATTGTCATTCGATCTTGTAACATCTTGACAAATGTCCTATCCATGTACTTGTAAAACAATGTGACAACCCTTCCATGATCACTACAATAAAAAATAAAAGTAAGTCATTACATATGTAAGGTTAGCCCACCATACTATCTGCTTAAATGTTAACCACCTGGTTATGATGCAATTATGAATTTAAATGTCACATGAATATAAAAAACGATGGAAACGTTTAAACTGTTTCTATATTATTTTATAAAACAAACCAAACATCAATATCATTCGAAAACACATATGCATATCTCACATACCCACATAATGTATAACAACGTCAATTGGTTTACCAATATACGATACGCAACATGGCACAAATTAATATTTATTGTGTGGAATATTCAATCATGATGGGTATACATTATTTGTAGCAGGTTACACAGCAAAGGTTATTGTGAGTTGTACTGTAGCGTTGTTTTACAGAATTTCTCATACAGTAAATGTTACTGTGTGAGGTATGTAAGTCAATTATTCATGTATAACCTGAAACAAGTCGGACAATAAACCTTACTGTTTTACTGTCCGACCTGCTTCACAATATGTATGCACAAAACGGTGTATAAAACAATACTAAAAAACATCACAGAAATTAAACGGTGCTACCAAGCAAATTTTATTCAATCAAATCTAAAAATCTCAACAGACACACCATATCCTCAAATCAAAAACCATATGTGACCTACTTAGAAGTATGTTTTTGAGTGGAACAAACTATATATACCCAAAAATAATGGTTCTAACAACACTAAAAATCTAAGAATGTAGGTTAACAAATTAAATTACCATTGTTTCCTACTGTATGTTGCAATTGGTACTCGCTTTGTAATGTATTACAATATGATAATCAGATGTTGAGGTTGCCACTATAACTAATAATTATGAAATAAAAACTTAAACTTGAACGTCTGAATTGTATACTGCATCAATAATTATATAGGGATATCATAAATTGAAATTTATAAAAAACATAAAAGAAGAAGTATAAAAAATCAACGGTAGAATAAATTTCGTATATACAACATCGTAAATACACCATACCCACTGCAGATACAAGAAAACGCATAAAACACAAAAACAAAGTTATGAAGAAGTAACCACTAGAACAACGAAATACATTAAAATTGAGATAAAAAAAACTGTTTCAAAAACCAAATAAAACCATTCATCAAATATAACAATTAATCTTACCGAAAATCTACGAAAATCCCACCACAAACAATAGCAAACATGTAAGATTTTGATGAACCTTCGCATAAAGTTTATCGGAACATGATAAGGGTTTTGAAATTGAACGTTTGGATTGATTATGCTGTATAAATTGAAGAGTTTCAAATTTGAAAGTTAAAATTTGAAAACTCCCATTGAAATCGGTAGGAAGGAGGAGTACGATGCTTACCCATTAGACGGTTTTAAATGATGGGTATTTCAGTCATTGTGATGAAGGTAAAAGGAACGGTTATGGTTGGTGGGACTTTAAAAGTGATAAATAAGTCAATGGGACTTATATGAATGTTGACCGGACAAATGGGACTTAGATATAATTATCTCTAATATATAATAGTATATATATGCTTTTAGCATGATATTTCATGCATGAATGAAATAAATGCATGTTATGTAACATAAAAAATATAAAATATCATACATATATTTTTATTATAACATTCCTACTTTAGTATATAGATAAATATTCAAAAGATAATTCTCACCATATACTTAAATGCTGTATCAATGAAAAGTACTGGTTTACTTGGATGATGATGTACCCCTATGTTGAAGTTTTCTTACCCTCCCAAAAAATTACCAGTAAATAAAAATAAGCGTACTCAGGGATTTAGTCCTCGAATGTTAGTTTTGTTAGTGGTCGATCCCAAGTATTTTCACTTTTGTTGTTAGTTCCATGTTAATAAGATCGTGGGAGAGAGGGCAATGTCATTTTGATGAAAATGACACCCTAAAAATGTGAGAACCACTTTAAATAGAGCAGTTACAAACTAAATAACAGAACAATTGGGACTGACTACAAACAACAAGAAAAAGATGTGGGATTGCACACAAATAATTTTGTAGAAACAAGACTAAAGCCAAAATAATAATACTTTCTCTGTACAAAATAAAAAGATTAAGACTTGTTCACTATCGTAGTATTTGATTCGTTGACTATTAATTTGAGACAATTTAAAATAGAATAATGGATTTTTAATTTGGAATGGAGAGCGTAGAAAAGAAAAAAAAAATACCTGAATGGGTATTATTTTTTAGGAATTTTTGGGGAAAGGTGCTTATAATTCTCAAAGTGTATAAAAATAGGACATTCACATAATTTTTATAAATTTAGTCCATGTACTAAAAACATGACTAAAACGCCATGAAAAATGGCGCCGCTGGCGCAAACCCAAAAAATGAGCTCCTAACTCTAAAGGGACTACACAAATAAATGCTATTGTACCACACGGACTAGATTTATAAATTTGAAAAGCATTGTCTTAAAAATCCAAATATAAAAAGAAACATGATCTTTACGTTAATTACTATATTTTTTATTTGTGGGAGTGGAAATTGGTATCACAGTAAAGAGCTCACGAGGATTGCACTTGCACATCACACAATTGAGTTTTTTAAGCGGTTTAATGAAATCAACCAAATGCATGTTCTACAGGTATAATTGCGATCCGATGGAAAGAGCTCATAAATGGTATCTTCTGTGCAGAACTTGGGGGACTACTGAGAAAATAAGTGGTTTAATGGTTTAATGAAATCAACCAAATGCGTTTGCATAGCTCCAGGTTGAATAAATTGCTGCTAGTGGTGTAATTGTTGATGGTGGTGCTGTGCGTCGAATTGGGTTTGTAACATAAACCCAGAATCTTGAAGTTGTTTGCATTTGAATTATGGTGTTGGGATTAGTTATCTTTGGGTCCACCGGGTTAGATGAAGGCCTAATGTTTTTAGATGGGATTTGAGAAATTTGTTCTGAATAAAACATGGATTTTTGTCGGAACAACGGGTTTTTTAAATTGGATTTTTTTTATTGGAAATCTATTTTTTATTGTTTGAAATTTGTTTTTGTTAAATGTTTTTTTAAAAGGTCCTTTTTTTTAATTAGAAATCTATTTTTTTCCATATTAAAAATTTGTTTTTTTATTAGAAATCTCTTCTTTATGTATTGGAATTTTTTTATTGTAAATTTGTTTTTCTTTTTACATTTGATTTTTTTAATATTGGAAATCTACTTTTTATTATTCAAAATTTGTTTTGTTAATTTTTTTAACAGGTCCGTTTTTTTTTAATTAGAAATCTGTTTTTTTTTTCTATTGAAATTTTATTTTCTTTTTAAACAATTTTTTTTTATATTGGAAATCTATTTTTAATTATTCAAAATTTATTTTTTTAAATGTTTTTAACATTTTTTTTAATTAAAAATCTTTTTTTTTTCTATTGGAAATTTATTTATTTTATTAGAAACCTGTTCTTTACTTATTGGAAATATTTTTTTAATTGGAAATTTGTTTTTCTTTTACATTGGATTTTTATATTGGAAATCAAGTTTTTTAGTATTCGAAATTTATTTTTGTTAAATGCTTGTTATATTGTTTCCAAATTTTTAAATATCTTTTGGTAATTTTCAGATTTTTAATTAATGTTATTGTAATTTTCATAATTTTAAATGATTTTAAACAATATTCTGTATTTTTAAATACATTTTCCTTTATTATTATGACTATCTTTTGATATATATATTTTTTTGATTTTCACATTTTAAATATTTTTCTTTTGTATTTCAATGTATTTTTCAATAATTATTAGTATTTTTAAATATATTTTTTGAATTATTTTTTTAAAATTTCTAGATTTTACTTTTTTTTGGGTAATTTTTAGAATTTTTAATATATATATTCGTAATTTGAAAATATTTTAAAATTTTTCTAGGATTTTTGATTTTTTAGAAAATATTTTTTAGTATTTTCTTAATTTTAAAATATTTTTACTGTTAGTTAAGATTTTATTTACAAAAAATTACGTTAGGACAAAAATGCCCTAACTTTTAGTAATATGCCACATACATGTCTAAAGTTGACGATGTTAACGTTAGGGGGGTACTTGTAGCCATTTTTAAAGTTTAGGGGGTTAAGGAAGGAAACTAAAAGTTCGGATAGTGAAGTAACAGGGGGAAAGTTCAATGGGTCCAAGTGTAATTAACCCTTTTAATATGGTAGGCTTGCTTGTAGAAATGTAGCTTGACAACTAAATTCACCGAGTATTTTTTTATTTGCATCACGTTAAAAATATTTTTTGTGGCCCCCCCCACATCCGTTTGAGCAATCCGATGTCAATTTTTTGGTTCTTTGCAACTGACCGTGAACGCAATTTTGTAAAAGTGGGGATGCGAGATTATAAGTACCTTTGTGCAAACTCCCAAATTTTGCGGTGACTAGGTAATCATACAATTACTTTGGACCCGGATGTCCAATACAAGCACAATTTTCACCGTTGGAAAGATAATGTAAAATTCTAAAACTTTCATGTTTGATACTTCTCAAAATTAAGACGTTTTTATGGCTGAATTTAGTCCAGTGGAAGTTGGTTAAAGGGGGATTATGCGTGTAGATTTTGAAGGGTTTTTGGATTGCTCAGGTCTTAAGAAGAGGCTTGGTCTTGAATACTAGCAAAGATGAGAGAGGGGTATGAAATGAGTTGTCTACATATAGATATATATGAATGTGTAGGAGGGTAGTGAGACTCGGGTCTATGAATAACTGGAAAGGGTGAGGCGTGACCCACTCCAATGGACGCTGTTTGCAAGGTCCTCAAGAACTTCTGGAGCAACTTCTGATGAAACCTTCTCCTTTTGGTAAAAATGGAGCTCAAGCTGGAACTCCCTCCCTGCAAGAAGATGAACTTTTACAACAATAAAGTAATTTTCTCAAGAAGATCTCCTGAGAATGATGGCTGTCAGTGAGGAGTAAAAGAACAAGGCACTTAGGACTAGATAGAGAGAGTAGGGAGAGCATACTAGGAAGTTATTGTGTGATTTTGATAGAGTAACAGTGCTATTGAGTTTTTTTTATATCTTTTGACCTTGCCCAAGGGTCTTATTTATACTGGCACTGGGGCTGAGTTGACTCCTTTGGGTGCCAAAATTGAGAGGGTAGGTGAGGGACAAGGTCTGAAGTGTACCATTTGTCCCTACCTGTGTGTAACAGTTTGTCCCCTCAGACAGGTGCCACTTGATGCCAAAAAAAGTCAAATAGCAAATATGTCTCCTAATGGAGACAAAATATCTGATTTGGTAAATATCTTTTGCAACGGTAACTTGTGGTACAAACTTTGTAAACTTGAGAAAGGAGGTCTTGAGGACCTCCTTCTTTAAAACTGTCAATCTTGAGGGGGAGGGTCTTAAGGACCCCTCTCCTCTAAAATCATTTTTACTTGATAGGGGCCTCGGGGGCACTCTCTTATAAGAAAATCATTTTGTAAAAGCTTATTTCTTGTGGGCAGCCCTTCGGCTGCTCACTTCACTTGTGACTAAGTGTGAGATGTGTATAGTATTGAGTGACTCGTGGGGTCTTTCTACTAGTATTCTCTCACTCCTAAAGTGCTACGTGGTTGAGCTTGTCCAACAAACCTTGTTCCTCACCCGCCAAGACAAAACTCCCAAGAGATCCCAACTGGCCTATTTGTGCCCTGCCTGCTCAACTAGGCTTCCTGTACCAGAAAGCAAAGTGTTAATAGTGTTGTTTTTTAAAAGAATGACTTTTTGTGATGAGGGGTTGCTCATGGTAGCCACTCCCTCATCCTGGGATCTCTGCCATGGGTTTTGGTTGAGGGACCTTGAGTTCTCTTTCACCGATTATGCATTTTCTGCGGTTAGGGAGCCTAGGTTCCCGCACCAATATGGATTCTCTGCGGACGAGGGACCTTGGGTGCACTTTCACCAATTATGCATTTTCTGCGGTCAGGGGGCCTAGGTTCCCACACTAATATGAATTCTCTGTGGTCGAGGGACCTTGGGTGCACTTTAACTAATTATGCATTTCCTGTCGAGACCCTGGGAGGGTTTCTTCTCAGTATGTGTTTCTTCCGGGACCCTGGGTGAGGTTCCTTCTCAATATGAGTTTCTGCCGGGACCCTGGGTGGGGTTCCTTCTCAGTATGAGTTTCTGTCGGGACCCTGGGGGTTCCTCAACATCATCTTTGCTGTAGGCTAAAAGGGGTGTGTATTTGAGGAACCTCATCCCAAAATATAATAGCCAACTTGAGGCACCCTTCTACATTATCCCCTCGTGCAAAGTCTTTTGTGTTGGGCAGACCAAAAGCCTTTGTGAGCCATAATTAATTTTTTCAATTCAAAAGAAAAAAATTGAGGGCCCCTCGGGGATCCTCAACCCTACCCCCAGGGTCATTAAATGTACTGTCAATCCATACTAGGTTTTTGCATTTTTGAGACTCCACGCGTCAGTGTGGGAGCTAACTTCTCATCATTTGGGAAAATCTTTTATAACCTTTTAGCATTCCTACACATTTTCCCATTTTCTTGTAAAACATAAAGCCCCTTATTTTTGAATAAAAGCTTTCATCTTCTTCAAAAATACTCATATAGAGTTTCAAGCCTATAGTGAGAGAAAGAGAGAGATAAAAAAAATCAAATACACCATAGCCCCCATTTTTTTTAAAGTTTTCTTCAAATACTCCATTAATGGCTTCAACACCATCAACCACCTCTTCTCACATTTCCACCACCATTATACCTCTCTTTTTCAATTCAATGCCTTCTTTTATCAATATTTCTACGACCATCACCGCCACCGTCCAAGATGGTTTCACATTTTCAACATCTGGTTGTGATGAAATCAACTTCGCGGTTGATGTGGATGGGCATTCCTCGTTTGTGCCAACTATTTGCGTCAGTGACTCATCCTTGGTCACCATCGTTAAGGGTTCCTCGCGACCCATTGATCCGTCGGCTGCGGTAATGGACGAGACAGACTTGGGTTGCTCGTGCCTCATTCTTGAAATGGGTTCTTTGTTGGAAGGTCCATCAGACCCTCATCTTTCGACGAGTCCCTCGTTAGCCGTTTATGCATCAGATGATTTGGGATTTATGAGCGCAGTTTCCTCGCATGTGGTTTCTATTTATTTGGGTTCCACCCTTTGTAAATATGTTGGTTTCTCGCCCCGTTTAGATATGTCAGTTCCTTGCCCACCAAGGGGTTCCTCGCCGAATAATATTTCAACCAGAGGATCTGCTGCCACAAATTCTTCATTGACGATGAGTATTACCCAGGGTTCCTCGCGGGTTGGATTTCTATCCGAGGGTTCTTCGCGTGTTGGTGATTTGGGACATAGGGATTGCTCGCCCTGTAGAATTTTAATTTTGGAACCCACTGTCAGGGGTCCCTCGCCAAGTGCTGCTTCCACCATAGTTTCAGAGGGTCCCTCGCCAGTAGCTGGTACTACCAGGGGTTCCTCATGGCCCCTTAAAGTTGGTGGGGGTTCTTCGTTTGTGACTACCATTATGGGGGGTTCCTCATCTAAGACTCTACCCCCCAAGGTTCCTCATTTAGTGTTTGCGTAGCTATGGGTTCCTTGTGACCCGTGTTAACTGAAAAGAGTTCCTTACATGAAGGTCCCTCATCTGCCTTTTCTGTTGGGGATCCCCCACCAAGAGGTTCCTCACCAGAGGTTACTGTTGAAGGTTCCTTACTTGGAATTTCTACCAGAGTGGGTTCTTTTCTTAAGCCAATGGCTATCGGCATCTCTTCCACTACTTCGTCTTCCTCTCAGGCATGGGAAGATTACACGCGCATTGGACAGGGGCGGGATTTTGGTATTTATCGCTGCGCTCCTTTTTTTGAACCGACTGACAACTTTATGGCTTCCCTCGCCCAATTCGATTTTTTTTTTCTAGCACTGTTCTCGAGCGACCCCATGTGGGATTAAGTGAGTCGACTGATTCTCCTATTATTTTTCCAGATTCTATCCTCAGGTCAGGGTCGACCGCAGTGATTTTCCTTACTCCAACATTAAAATCAAGGTTACGAGGGGTGCCACGGAGGAATGGACAAATTGGGTTGATTATATTTTGAGTATTCCTGCGTATGTGGCTACCCATAGGGAGGTGGGTGTTCTTGGTGTCATCGAAAGCCTGAGGTTTTGCACGATATCTAAACACAATTCCTCTCTCAATCTTTTATTGTCCTAGTGAAGTATGGAGTCTCAGACATTCGTGACGGGTTGGGGCGAATTTACTGTCACTTTAGAGGATGTGTGTGAGTTATATACCCTTCCTTTCTTTGGGAAATATGTATTTACTGATGACTACGAAGATTCTTTAGAGCATGAGATGGTGGAGGAGTTACAGGTAGCCCTCGCAAAGTGTTCGAAGTATGTGGATATAAATTTAATAGGTTCTACCAAGAACTCCCTTGCCAAGTGGCAGAGGTACTGGTTTAGGTATTTTGAGCAACCACAGAAAAGGGGAGACTTCCAGCGCAGCCCCCAAGATCAGGATGACCCTAAGCTCCACTCTCCTTCACACTTAGCTGCTTTTATGGTTACTTTTCTGACTCGGTTCGTACTACCGGGTAAGCCCAAAGATTCTCCTTGTGAGCTCCTATTCAAATTGGTTGTAAGATTATCTCGCAGTAGGTCTGTCCCTGTAGTCGCTCTAACTCTTGGTTCTCTTTATACTTGGATGGACCGGGCCCATGTAGATGTAGAGAGATACTACGGTTGCTATGATGCTGTTAATTTTGTAAATGATGTCCTTTTGATGGCCTTTCTATTTGAGCATTCCCCACACCTTGCTTCTGAGACTCATACTTGCCATAGTAATGCGGCCCGGCTCCTGAGATGGCACATAAAAGCCCCTAAAAATCCCATAGGTGACTTGCTTGATAATATTAAAGAGTTTCAGTTTCGTCCTTACAAAAACGTCCTGGCAACGTCTTTAGCTGGCTTTCTTTTCCCGATGACGGCGGGACCTTCCATTGCCCTTCTGATGTAGAGTCTGCTTCTACTTGTCCTCATATTAATGTAGTAATGATTCTATTACCTGGCCTCCTTCCTCCTTGGACATAGTTAGTCCAATGTGCTGAGTTCTATCATTCTGAGAGGGTAAGAAGGCAATTTGGCTATGATTAGGGCGTTCATACCCCTCCTCCCCCTTAATGCACCGATTCTTCCGAGCTATTTTCAGAGGCATGTACCAACTTCACTCTCCAGGGATTGTTCCACAGAGTAAATGGCTTGGGGAGGCTTTACGTACCTCCTCACTATTATCGGCCATCATTCACTACTTCTTGGTTCCTGTTCTGGTAGTGGCAGGTTGTTCTAATCCAAGGTTGCGTAACCAATCTCCTTTACGAGACCAACCCTGTCAAGCATGTTAAAGCCTAATTTTTGATTAGGTGGACGCATAAGGATATTTGGTTTCTTAGCACCACTTCTAGGCCACCTCTTGAGCAGAACACCCCTATTTTAGTGAAACCCATTCTTGATGAGTCTCCGCAGCTCCAATCGGTCGAGTCGCTGCCTGCGAAGTCTAGAGTCCAATCTAGGTGTAGAGGAAAAGCAAAAGCCCCTACGACAGGTAATAGGAAGCACCCCGAAATGGATGTGCCCACGGCTTCTCCACCCTCTTCTCCTGTGAGGACCCGAGCTGCGAAGAAGAAAAATGGGAGTAATGTTGATGTTGCTGCTCCTTCCTTGTCGAACCAGGGGTCTGATAGCGATGATCTTGGGGTGGAGGAAACTTATATAACTGTGAATGAGAGGGGTTATGAAGCATTGGGACTTTCTTCTCGGTAGACATATGTCACATCTATCCCCATTACCGAGGGTACTATACCCAATATTCTTTACTTAGTGGAACTGACTCTTTTGACGTTTCACTTATTGGTTCCCCCTCCCCCTAATTGGAAGAGGAACTAGTTGACTATGGAATCACTCCTTCCTATGATGATCATAGTTCTTCTTCGAGTGATGTGGGTGCCTTGGATCTCCGTAATGAAAGCACAACTGACACTTATGATTTGTTATCAGTTTTGAGGGAGTCTTCCAGTGATAATGAGGTACCGCATTCTCCTGCGGGGATTAGCTCCGCTACCCGACTCCTTCCTTATGGCCAGACTGCGTGTCCCGCTGCTGTAAGTCTTTCTTTTATCGAAAGTTTTATGCTTGTGATCTTTGTGCCCTTTCATCATTGGTTTATTTATGAATAATTTTTTTCCCATATTTCTGCAGGTTACTTCCACAAAGGCGAGTAGTCCTCCACTACCCCCATTACGATAGGCACCTTTTCGGCGAGAGCGAAACTCTATGCTCATTTCTTCTCGGGGTCTCTTCAGAGAGGTTTGCTACTCATTCCTTTTTTTTGATATTAAATGTAATTTGCCGGCCACTAATTACATTTTGATTATATGTTATACATTGGTACTTTCTTGCAACTTTCATCCGTGCATCCTACTAGTACCAGGACCACTTATGTGGTTTCATGTTCTGTTCAGATATGCTTTATAATTTTTTTCAATTTTCATTGTTATTTCTTTCTTCTTTTTCCTGATCTGTTTATGATTGTAGGGGGTTGTGCCTTCCAGCCTTGCCACTTCATCTTCTCTTACTTCAGTGGTAGGCACTTCTACAGTTGAACCCCTGGTTACCCCATCATCTAAGGTATGTATCTCAGAGGTTCTTTTGCTTCAACAATAAGTACTTTATACCCTTTGACATTTTTCATCTCTCAGGGCTTGGCACCTTTTGGCTTTTCTTTCGCGGGAGGGACTCTTCCTTTTCCCAATGTTACTATCCCGAGGCTGTCCTCTTTGGGGAGGATCTCTGTTCCATGAGTCCGCATATCTATGGATGGTAGGCCTTTGATTCAGGTTATCTCTCACGACCCAGTATTTACTGTGGCCTCTACTATTGAGCCCATGCTTCAAGTTTCTTCCTCTACTCTAATGTTGGTAGATTATTTTTTCTAGGGATGTAATAATAACATGCTTTAACATTTGTAGGTCATCAGTACAACCCCTATTGCACCGATTATCAATTTTCACTCTTCCTCCTTGGATGGGGCCCATGTACTTTATTATCTTCTTATTGGCCATTTCTCTACCCATCTTGAACTTAATAAATCCATTTGTTCTTAATTTGTAGTTATCCCTGGTAGCTATTTCATCGGTGGATCTTGCTTGCACTTCTTCGACAGCCTCTGCTACATGCAGGTCACCTTGCCCTGCTACCGTGCCCCTCTCGGTAACCATCTTTGTCATGGAGTTTAGAGTTTTCTCCTTGTCACTTTGCCTTCATGAGGTAGGTGATTTACTGATTCCTACCCCCCTTTTTTCATTTATAGGATAACTTTTCCATTGTGACTAGTGTTGCTGAGGCAGCCCCTCCAGGAGTATCTGTTGCCGAGGCATCTCCTTTAGGAGCACCTGTTGCTGAGGCATCTCCTTTAGAAGCACCTGTAGATCCTCCCTTGACTTCTATGGAGGGCGTTACTCGGGTATCATATGTGAGAGTAGTTATTTTCTTTATTCCCCATGTTGTTCAAATGTTTATCAGTACTTACCCGTTTCTTCTGTTCTCAGGTTAATGCTACTATCATCTCAGTGACGGCGGAATGCATGGGAGGAATATCGGCAGGGCAGGTATTACCTAAACACCTATTTTTCTTTTCTCCCCCCCATTTTTATTATTATTTCTCCTTGCCTATACTATGTAAGTATTCTCATCTTCACCCTCATTACATTGTTTCTAGGTGAGTGGGGTTGCTCCAGTGACTGTGGAGTCTGATGGTGGGGTGGCTGTGAGAGAGGTATTAAACTGGCATACGCCTTCTTTTCATTGTTCCCCTTTTTCTTCTTGCGTATATTGTGCAAGTGTTCTCATTTTCACTTTTGTTTCATTGTTTCTAGGTGAATGAGATTGCTCCACTGACTGTGGAATATGATGGTGGGGTGGCTGCGAGAGAGGTATTAAACTGGAATACCCCCTATTTTCACTGTTCCCCTTTTTCTTCTTGCCTATATTGTGCAAGTATTCTTATCTTCACCCTCATTGCATTGTTTCTAGGTGAGTGGGCTTGCTCCAGTGACTGTAGAGTCTGATGGTGGGGTGGCTACGAGAGAGGTATTAAACTGGCATACCCCTTTTTTTCACTATTCCCCTTTTTCTTCTTGCGTATATTGTTCAAGTGTTCTCATTTTCGCCTTTATTTCATTGTTTCTAAGTAAGTGAGATTGCTCCTGTGACTGTAGAGTCTGATGGTGGAGGTGGCTGCGAGAGAGGTATTAAACTGACATACCCCCTCTTTTCACTGTTCCCCTTTTCCTTTTTGTGTATATTGTGCAAGAGTTCTCGTTTTCACCTTTGTTTCATTGTTCCCAAGTGAATGAGGTTACTGCCCTGGAGGTATCTGCAAGGCCCGCTGATGGGGTAGCTGTGAGAGAGGTATTAAACTGGCATACCCCCTCTTTTTATTATTCCCATTTTTTCTTCTTCTTGCGTATACTGTGCAAGTTTCCACATTTTCAATTTTGTTTCATTGTTTCCAGGTGAATGAGGTTGCTTCCCTAGAGCTATCTGCGGAGCAAGTAGAGCGTGCCAGATGCACCTTTCTCAGGTACTTTCACTATCGCTCTCAAATTACCCTTCCTCAGTTGTTGATTTGTGATTTGTGTTGATAGCCCTTATAGATATTCTTTATTTTTAGCCTAGTAGCCCCCCTTGGATGACCCTCTTCAGACCGGCGGCAACATGGTCACCCCTTTGAGTTTGGGGGTAAGCTTTCTATCATAGTTATTGCTAGGGCCTAGCTCACAATTATCTTTCTTCTCTTTTGACTTACCATGGATATTTCTTTTCAGGCCCTTATTAGTGGGTCCACTGGGGTAGATGATAGGGGAGATCATAGTTTTTAGTCCACTCCTACGATCGTAGATGCTAATTCTGGTGGGGAGTCTTCTTTCCTTCCCTCCGAGGTAGGGTCACACTATTCTGACGGTGATGCTGAAGTAGAGGCTCCTGCAACCTTTGTGAGTAGGTTATGATGTGAGGAGCTACCTGAAAGATTCAGGACACATGAGCATAAAATCTTGGATCTGATCTTAGAGCATAATCCCGAGACATTCACTCCCTATAGCATACTTTAGATTGAGAGTCTCACAACATTCAACCTGAAAGCTCTTACTAGCCACGTTCATGAGTTCTTAGCTACCTCTCCTGCTAAGTTGACTAGCTCTTCTATTTTACTATTCTTGGATGCTCTTCGTGACTTATAACAGTTCTATCATTTTCATTTGGATTGGCTTGATACAGGGGTTCGCCACTTTCTGAGCGTTCCCTTCCGGGAGATGGTAAGACTTCACACTTCCAAGCAGTTTAGGGCCAAGCAGCGACATGCTGAGGCCGCGATAATCCGGAGTCATATCGCATCACTTCAAGCGAGGCTCGATGGCTTGAGTCCGGTGATCAGTATGACGAGGACAAATTTGTCGGGTTGGAGGAGGAGTTCTTGAGGGAGTCTCGTCCATCATACGTCGGCACTCTCACTCGTGATGACTTATTATTTGTTATTTCTAGTGGATAGGATACTTCTTGCTTTGTAGTATTTTGGCTTCTATGTGTATAGAACCGATCATTCATATATGAGAAAAAGAATGATATTTTATTCTCATTCTATACTTTTGTCATTTATTTAGTAAGACATGCTCTAATTTTTGTGAGCATTTGGTCAACTTAGGCTGCCCCATATACTGCGGGGTACTTGCATTAATCTGAGCAAGTTATGTATATATATGAATTGTTCTTTTCAATGCACCTCTTATGACTACGAGGTGTTTACCTGTTACTATTTTGGATCACCCCCTCTTGTCTGTGGGGGTGCTACTGTACATTATTACTTGTGTTCATAAGGAATAGATTGGAGGGGGGTAACCCCTGTCTCATTCCTTCAAGTTTTATATCATTAAAAAAAAGATTTAAATTATCTAGCCCCTAGTCTTTGGGGTCCTTGCTCTATATTTTCTTTAAGAGCTTTTTGGTTCTCAAAATATTAAAGAGGGGGAATTTGACCCACTTCTTCACATTTCTATTAATCTAGTCAAATAAAGCATTTATTACTTGGAGGTTGTCCTCCTACTGGTCAGGTGGCTAAAGATAAAACTGTCTGTTATGTCTGGGGGGACTTTGCTCAGTATACTTTCTCTTAGGATGGGCTTACCCCCAAGTGTAGTGAGCAAAGTTCCTATTTTTTTTGTATACCCTCTTCTAGCCTAGTAGAGAGTGTATATATATATATATATATATATATATATATTTTAAAGAAATATATATATGTATATATATTCTATTGGGTCTATCTCATATAGATGGGTAATCAAGGCAAGCATCAATAATGATCAAAAGTATAGCTATTTCATTTTTTTACTATTGTGTGCTGTTTACAATATGATATTGCTCTATAATTTTTTACAAAAAGGAAATTTTTTAGTATAAGAGCAAACCTCAGATTCTACTACAGAAATGAAAATTTTGTTAACAATACTAAGCATAATACCTCTCCAGCCACTTGCAATTGATGGACTTGAGGCAATCACTCCCTGGCTCTGAGATCTGGCAATAACCCTACTTCCCCACTCATCTCACCATAAAAGGACCTTCCCAATTGGGTTTGAACTTAAATGCTGACATGCTGCGAAGGTGATGAGTAGATGCTCTGAGGACCAAGTCTCCCACCTGAAATTCTCTGGGTTTGACTAGGTTTTCATAAGCTCTTGATAGCTGCTGGGTGTAAACTTTGAAGTTCTCTTTCTCTTTATCTCTGTGTTCATCCAGTGCCTCGAGATGCATATGTCGTGGGTCAGGAATGAGTCCACTGCTTAGAGCAACCCTAGCTGATGGTACTCCAATTCCACCGGTAGGACAACTTCAGTTCCATATACCAGTGAGAAAGGAGTAAACCCAGTCAACTTTCTCTTCGAAGTATAGTAGGCCCATAACACCATAGTTAGCTTCTCATCCTATGCCCCTGACATGTCTTTCAACATATTTTTTAAAATATTGATCAAGGTCTTGTTGGTGGCCTCTGCCTGGCCATTTCCCTTTGGGTAGGAGATGGTTGAACTGTTATGTACAATTATATATTTTTTAGTGAGGAGGGCCATCTCTTTTTATACAAACTGTTTTCCATTGTCTGTGAGTATCACCTTGGGTATACCGAACCTGCATGTGATGTATTCCTTGATAAATTATTTTACCACCTAGGCAGTCACCCTTCTTAGGGGAATGACCTCAGCCCACTTAGTGTATAACTCTGTAGCTACGATGGTGAATGTTTTACCATGAGAGGCTGGTCTAATCTTTCCCACTAGGTCAAATGCCCATGTATGGAAGGGATATGGAGCTGCTAGGCTTTGCAATCTGAAAGAGGGGGCATGCACTATATTGCCATATACTTTACAAGATCTGCACTTCTTTACGTAACCAATGGAATCAGCTTCTATGGTTGGCCAATAATATCCTAGCGTCATCAGCTGATCATATGTTGGCACCCCCCACGTGGGATGTCTCATGGGCTTCCTTCAACACTTTATCTGTATCTTCCTTAACTATGCATTTCAGTGTCTTCTAATTATAACCTTTCTTGTACAGCTCTCTTTCCACCAAGTAAAAATGGGCTACCCTCTTCCTGAGATAGATAACTCATCGTCTTTCAGATATGTAATATACGGTTGTCTCCAATCTTTAAAGGCTTCTATAAAATTAGCTTATGCGGACTGATTGAAGTGAGTTTGGCATTTTAAATAGCTTTGCTATAAGAGAGCAGCCTCAGTGCTCATGGTAGGCGAATAGTAGCACCCTCGCTATAGCCTACGATAAAGTGGGATGTCAGTATCCCCACAATGTTTTTCATGCATTTCTCTCAACCATTCTTTTGCTTCTTTCTCCCCCCACACCTTGCTAGGAATCCTCTAGGACTCTTAAAGTAAAGTGTTCTTTGCAACATGTGGTAGTTAGCCAGTTCCAACATCTTCATGCTCCATTCTCTTATCTCCAACTGCATTACCACTAGGTGTCTCTAGTCTTCTGGCTCATTTCTTGGGAACAAACATTTCACCATAGTAGGTACTGTCCTCGACGCACCGTGATTGTCGCCTCTACCTCATCCATATCCAACTTCTGTGCTATCATATCCAGCGCATCGGGGTGTCTTTTCATTATTCTTGCATGTCTCTCAACAGTCACTTTTAAGAATTGTCCCAACAGCCTTTGGATGATATATCTGTAGGGTGCCAAGTTAGCATGCTTGAGGGCTAACTCCCCATTAACCTGTTTTACTACCAAGTTAGAGTCCCCCCAGATGAATAATACTTTGATACCTCTCCGGAGTGCCTCTAGCATGCCCAAAATGAGAGCTTCATACTCAGCCTTATTGAAAGAGAGAGTGATCTTTTCCTTTATATTCGAGAGTATGATGCCCGCACCTCATGTGCCTTGAGCACTAAAGCCATCGAATTCCATTTCCCACTTATCCATTTCTTCTACCATACAGGCTCGGAAGTTCCCCCCCAGCAGTTCCTCACCGCGGGGCTCAAAATTTCCACTTGGGAAGTGGGCTAACAGTTCTGCCACTGCTTGATTCTTGATTGCCTTGGCCACTACACACTTTAAATCATATTCTAACAATATCAAAAACCATCTCACTGCTTATACCAGAAGTACTGTTCTTGCTAGCAGATACTTTATAGGGTCGCACTTGGTGACTATGTGCACCGTGAAGGCTAGCAGGTAATGTATCAACTTCTAGCCACAAAAACTAATGCTAAATAATGCCTCTCCACACTAGTATATTTAGATTCTGTTCCTATTACTCTTGACAAGTAATAAACTGGCTTTTTTTCTCCTTCCTTCTCTTGTGCTAAGAGTGCCCCAATGGATCTCTCTGTTGAGGTGAGGTAGAGCAGCAACGGTGCTCCGGCCTCTGGTGGGATCATCGTGGACAGAGAGGCTAGAATTTCTTTAACCTTCTCAAATGCTTTCTTATGCTCTTCTCCCCAAATCCACTTGGCTTTTTCCTTCAATAAGGGTGCGAATGGGTGAGTTACTTCTGCTAGCACGAGTACAAACCTCCTCAGGTAAGATACCTTTCCAGGAAACTCTTAAGTTTCCTCTGGCTCTTAGGGGTGGCATCATCACAATGTCTTTCTTCTTCTGTACGTTTACTTGCCCCCCTGTCTATTCATGATAAAACCTAAAAACTTTCCTGCGGTAACCTCAAAGGCACACTTAGAGGGATTCATCTTATCTTATACCTGCGACACCTCTCTAATACCTTCTTAAGGTCCTGTATGTGTTTTCTCTCCTTCTTGGATTTCACCACCAGGTCATCCACATAGAACTATAATATATCATGAAATAGATCATGAAAGATTGACATCATGGTCTGCTGGTATGTGGCCCCGATATTCTTCAGTCCGGAAGGCATGATTGTGAGTGGAAGTTCCCTAATGGTGTGAGGAAGGCAGTCTTCTCTATGTCTTCCGGATCTATTTTTATCAAATTATAGCCGTCGTATCCATCTATGAAATTATACATCTTATGTCCTGCGGTAGTATCAACCAAGCTATCTATATTCGGTAGAGGGAACTTATCTTTGGTATATACCCGATTCAGATCAGGGAAGTCTACACATATCCTAATTTAGATTTTATCTTTCTTTGCAACTGGAACTATGCTGGAGAGCCATACAGGATGCTGAATGAGTTTGATGAACCCGACTGCCAGTAACTTCTCTACCCCCGCCTTTATCTTCAAATCTAGGTCAGCTTTGTATGTGCATGTAGCTTGCCTTACTGGGAGGGCATTGAGGATGATGTTCAATCTATGGGAGTTCACTTCTGGGTCTATTCCTGGCATCTCCGTATACTTCCAGGCAAACACATCAGTGAACTCCCTGAGTAAGTCAATGAGCTCCTCTTTCTGTTTTGGTTTCAGACTCTTGAAGATTAGGATAGGTCTGCTCTCAACCCCTTCTGGCCCCAGATTGATCTCCTCTAACTCTTGCAGCTGCTCCCTGGGTCCATCTTGCATGCATTCTAGAGTTTCTTCCGGTTCCTCGACATGCTCAACGATATGGGATTCATCAATAATAAAACACTCAGGTGCTGAGTCGATGCTCTCATCCCAGAACACCGCCCGAACAGACCGTTATAAGCGATAGATGACCTTTCCACCAGGAAAGACCACCTTTTTGTAAGTTCGAGGAGGCTTATCCCCGTCCTCTACTTTCCTCTTGCCCTTTTCTATGTGGGGGATAACCCTCCCCCCCAAACGATCATGAGCAGACTTCTTCTGCTGGATACTTCCTTCAGCTATTTGCTTCCCTTCTAACTTTCTTGCTGAGACCTTAATTTCCTTATCTAATTCAGTGTAGAATGCAGCATCTACCAGGTGGGACTCCTCAACGACGAAGGGTCTCTGCGTGGCCTTGAGCACTATCTCTGTACCTCTAATTTTGGCATTTGCACATTGATAGTAAATAGAGGTCACTGTGCCGTGGGTGTGCATCCATACCCTCCTAATGAGTATTTGGTAGCTAGTGTTAGCATTGATAACATGGAACTTAATGTGGGAACTGAAATTTCCCAAATTAATTCCCACCTTTACATATTCGATAGATTGAATTCCAGCATTGTTAAATTTGAAAATTACTAGTGCAACTGGCACTACCTTCCCGTGGTTAATATCTGTTTCATACATTGTACTGATGGGTATGATGTTAATAGATACTCCCCCATCCATTAATGCCCTAAGAGATGAGACTCCATTGATCATGGCTGTAACATACAATGGACGATTGTGGAAGTAAGTCACCCGCCTATCTACTTTTGAAAACACCACCTCAGAAGTATACTTCTTAATCAACCTTCCAATTGCCCCCTGCCAATTTAGTGAGGGGTCTCTGTGCTGTTGCACGACTTCTAAGACTTTCCTCGTGATGGCTATTCTTATGTCATATTTCACCCCTATCTGGTCAAAAAACCACTTGAACTTGGGACTCCTTATTATGGCCTCACATTCAGAATCTAGATCTACCTCATACGTCTGGGCATTGCAAACATTCTCTGCTTCAGAGGTCCCCCCTCATCTAAAGTGAGGATGATATCCACCTCTCCCTCTGAGGGGGTCACTTGCTTAATTTCCCTATTTTTGTCTTCCTCTTGTTCTGGAGTGAAGAACCACTCCTCTCGCCTTCTTTGTAGCTCAACACTGCTCAGCGATAGCTTTTCCAATCCCTCACATAACTGATCACCGCTATCCCACTCCATCAGCTCTTACATTACTTCTTCATCATAAGCAACTACCATGTTGGAGGTACCAAAGTGATGTGCTAGAAGTGGGTTCTCATTAACATCCACACGAGGGATCTGCAAGGTACCATTGGCCACCTGCTTGCCAATGATCCTTCTCAAGTAGTAATAGTGTTTGGTGGAGTGCTGCACCCGCTGGTGTAACTCGTAGTACTTTGGGTTAGCTTTTTCAGTTGTAGTCGGGGTTTTTCCTTTTAATTGAGGAGGACCTGATACCCCTTCTCATACTAAGGTATGATAACAATCCATAGCCTCAGCTACGCTGCAGGGTAGTGGAAATGGTGCATCTTTCCCAAACTTTCTCTTGTTACCAGGACTGCTATTCTTGGCTCCAAAGCCTCCCTTATTTCTTTTGGGATTCCCATCTACATAATTAACTGCCCGCCTCCTCGAAAATTAAAACCTCTAAGAAGTCAGTGGCACCTGTGTCCTCCAACTTGAGGCCCTTGGCTTGATAATCATAACTATGTTGCTGGAAGCCCTGGTGAGCTCTCTAAAAGTTCCATCTCTAGTTTCATTGATTAAGTTCAACTTGTATTCCTCCAAGATTCCCTCAACACATATATGCAGGAACCTTGCCTCCGCTACATCCTCATGGACATATAAGGCTCTCTCGCGAAAGCGTTTAATGTACTGCATTAACTCTTCACTAGGTTTCTAGACCTCTTGTGCTAGGTGACTTAATGTGAATTCATCCTCCGTTACGAAGAACTTCTGAAGGAACTGCCTGTGCATCCCTTCCTAAGTAGGGATGCTATTAGGGTAAAATGGGAATACCATGTGTAGGCCTTCCCTGTGAGGGTTATAGAGAACCCTCAACCTCAGGTTCTTATCACCAGAATGTGCTCCCAAGTACTCAACAAACCTCTTCACATGCTCTCTAGGGTTCTCCCCTTTGCCACTGAACTTGATAAATTTTGGTGGGATATACCCCTCTTGGTATGGCTTCTCATTTACTTCTTACGGGTAGGGGTCTTGCAACTCCTCATATAGATGAGGAACCTCCCTCTAAGAGGAGGAGAGCATCTTCCTCACCTCCCCATGGTAACGGCCTTGGAGGGTGACTCCTCTAGATTCATGCTCTTAGCTACTGGTGAGTCTGATTGTGCCATAGCCTGCTCCGGCACCACCTTCCGTGGTGGAATCGTCTCTGCCATAATCGCAACTGGAGTGGCTACCCCTCCAGAAGGGGCAGCAGCTGGTGTTACACAACCCTAACCTAAACTAGATAGGTCTACGTTATTTTTCTTCAAGATGTTAAAAAACATTGTCATAAGATTCATACCTGCCATCAGAGCCGCTGCCGTCGAGCTGGTCTGCTCTCCCTGAGGAGTAGGCTTCTTGACTCCGATCACCACCATTTCTTCCTGAGTAGTCTGGTCACTATGAGCTCCATTCCCATATGGAGTGTCTTCAAAAACTAGCTGCTTAGAAATATTGAAACCTTATTTGTCCATTAAAGCAAGAATACCTCCCCAATGGAGTCGCCAAATGTAGGAGGGTAGTGAGAGTGGGGTCTATGAATAACTGGAAAGGGTAAGGCGTGTTCCACTCCAATGGACGCTGTCTGTAAGGTTCTCAAGAACTTATGGAGCAACTTCTGATGAAACCTTCTCATTTTGGTAAAAATGGAGCTCAATATGGAAATCTCTCCCTGCAAGAAGATGAACTTCCGTAACAATAATAGTAATTTTCTCAAGAAGAGCTCCTGAGAATGATGGCTGTCAGTGAGGAGTGAAAGAACAAGACACTTAGCACTAGAGAGAGACCATGGAGAGAATACTAGGAAGTTCTGGTGTGATTTTGACAGAGTAATAGTGCTATTTAGTTTTTTTTTATATCTTTTGACCTTGTCCAGGGGTCTTATTTATACTTGGGCACTAGGGCTGAGTTGGCACCTTTGGGCATCAAAATTGAGAGGGTAGGTGAGGGACAAGCTCTGAAGTGTACCATTTGTTCCTACTTGTGTATAGCAGCCTATCCCCTTAGACAGGTGCCACCTGATGCCAACAAAAGTCAAAAAGTAAATATGTCTCCTAATGGAGACAAAATATCTGATTTGGTAATTATCTTTTGAAACGGTAACTTATGGTACAAACTTTGTAAACTTGAGAGAGGAGGCCTTGGGGACCTCCTTCTCTAAAACTGTCAATCTTGAGGGGGAGGGTCTTGAGGACCCTTCTCCTCTAAAATCATTTTTACTTAATAGGGGCATCGGGGGCCCTCTCTTCTAAGAAAATTATTTTGTAAAAGCTTATTTCTTGTGGGCAGCCCTTCAGCTGCTCACTTCACTTGTAACTAAGTGTGAGATGCGTGTGGTCTTGAGTGACTCGTGGGGTCTTTCTACTAGTATTCTCTCAATCGTAAAGTGATAAGTGGTTGTGCTTGCCCAACAAATCTTGTTCCTCAGCCGCCAAGTCAAAACTCCCAAGAGATCCCAACTGGCCTATTTGAGCCATGCCTGCTCAACTAGGCTACCTGTACAAGAAAGCAAAGTGTTAATACTGTTGTTCTTTAAAAGAATGACTTTTCATGATCAGGGGTTGCTCATGGTAGCCACTCCCTCATCCTGGGGTCTCTGCCACAGGTTTTGGTTGAGGGACCTTAAGTACTCTTTCACCGATTATGCATTTTCTAGGGCCAGGGGGCCTAGGTTCTCGCTCCAATATAGATTCTCTGCGGTCGAGGGGCCTTGGGTGTATTTTCACTAATTATGCATTTTCTACGATCAGGGGGCTTGGGTTCCCGCACCAATATGGATTCTCTGTGGTCGAGGGACCTTGGGTGCACTTTCATCAATTATGCATTTTCTGCGGTCACGGGGTGAAGGTTCCCGCACTAATATGAATCCTCTGCGATCGAGGGACCTTGGGTGTACTTTCACCAATTATGCATTTCTTGTCGGGACCCTGGGATGGTTCCTTCTCAGTGTGAGTTTTTGCCTGGACCCTGGGTGGGGTTACTTCTCAATATGAGTTTTTGTCGGGACCCTGGGAGGGTATTTTCTCAGTATGAGTTTCTGCCGGGACCCTAGGTGGCGTTCCTTCTCAATATGAGTTTCTATCGGGACCCTGGGTGGGGTTCCTTCTTAGTATGAGTTTCTGCCGGGACCCTGGGGGTTCCTCAACCTCATCTTTGATGTAGGCTAAAAGGGGGGTGTATTTGAGGAACCTCATCCCAAAATATAATAGCCAAACTTGAGGCACCCTTCTACATTAGAATGGTATAATCATGCGTAAAAAAATGAGGCATATACCAAATAGTCCTTCAAATATTTTCTAATACACGTTTAGTCCAAGTCTTTTTATTTATTTCAGAAGATACCTCAAAATGCCTCTAGCGCGAAATTTTAAACATAAAAAAATATTGACTAAATGGGTGTTGGAGGGAGTTTTTGGAACAAAATAATAAGATTTGGACTAAATCTGTATTAAAAAATATTTAAGAAACTTTTTGATAATTGATAAAAAAAATCCACAAAATATATTCAGAGTAGATTAAGACTCTAAATATGAAGAATTTTATTACAACCGTATCGCATATTATTATAAATAGAGGTCCTCATCATCAAGAGGAGAATTGATAGTCTTGTAATCGAGTACTTTGATCTCTGTTATCATTTTCTAGCACCGAAGTTTTGGCCGACCTTTGTGAACCTTGTATATCTTAGTGTCTTTTTTAGGGGTGGTAAATGGACGGATACAGAGCGGATACCATGTTATCCGTATCCGTATCCGCTATATGGATGCACTATCCGTATCAGTATTCGCCTGGATAATAAAAACAACTATCCATATCCGTATCCTCTAGGATTCCCCGAATTCAGATAATATCCGTATCCGTTTATGTTGTTCATCCATTGTAATTAACACTAATCTTGAAATTAACTAAAATTCATGTCAAATAAAAAATAGATGGCCAAACTCCAACTTTTAATGTTCATATTGAATATAAAATTTTAAGAGAATGTTTAAAATCAACTAATAACCTTTGGTATTCATATTCACGAGTCACGAGTTTACGAAACATAAATAAGTCATTGAACTTACGAAAAACAACAAGTAATGGAAATAATAATATTAACAAAGGTTGTCGTCGGCACCAAAATCCACATCTCCAAAAACCATATGTCTCATGTCCAGTCTCCTTCAATCTCAGAATAATTCCAATCAACTATGTGTGTTACGATTTCAGAATAATTTTAAGTCACTTTTGTTTTCCTTTTTTCCTTATTCTTTATTTTAATAACTTTAAGCTTTCTATTTCTCTTTTAATTTTTTAAAAGTATTGTTTTCTCCACTTTTTTTTATTAAATGAGTGGTTAAATTTTATATTATATATTTATATTTGTCATATAATAATAAAGATTATATATAATTGCTTTACATAACTAATATTAATAATAATTTAATATCAAATAGAATACGAATACGGATATCCGAAAAAACGAATATCCACAAATATGGATACTCCGCATCGGATACGAATTATCCATGTTGGATACATATATTATCCGTATCCGTATTCATTTTCTCAGATATTTTAACACACTATCCATATTCGTATTCATATCCGTTTTTCAGATAAATATCCACAAAATTCTAACTCGAATACCGGACGAATTCAAATTTTCAAATATCCATTTACACCCCTAGTCTTTTCATACTTCTCTTGACTACTTGTTGCTATTTTTTATAATTCGTAATTTACTAGGTTTGATCTCCATACACTCTGTGATCATAGAAAAAATCCCATGCCATACGCAATGAATTTTTATTAATGATCTCCATGGCACATGTATCGACGTGAGAAACTATAAGGACAAGTAAACTTTCACGATTTTAAAGTGTTGTGCATTTAATACAAGAATTAAATGAACTACACTCCCGCATCCCAAATTAAAGTCCATTTTTACTTTTAGTCCGTCTCGTGATTTTAAAGTGCTGTGCACTTAATACAATAATTTTTATTTTTGTTTTTTTATAGGGAGGAGCTATTCTCATTTCCTCAGGGGCGGATTCAGGGGGGGGGGGGGGGTGAGAGGGGCGGCCGCTCCTCCTGAGATTTTGGAAAAAAATTACTGAGAATTTTTTTTCAGGGGTGCAGTATGTAAAAATGGAAACTCAGAGGTTAAGTTAATGAGTTTTTCCCAATTTCAGGGTAAGAAAATGTAAATATTTTAAAAACTTTAATAAGCCCTAATAGCTTCCTGTTTTAATCTAACGCATCTTTTCCCATTTTCATTCCAAATTTCTCTCTCACGACTCTCTCTCTCCCGCACTTCTCTCTCCGCCCCTGCCTCCGGTCCGGCCAATGCCTGCTGGTCATCTCCTCCTCACCCCGCTGCTCATTCCGATCCAACTCCAAAGGTAAGTTTGTTTGTTGTTTTGTTTTCATTTTTGCTGTTCACAATTTGAGATTTGAGTTTTGTTCATTATTAATATTGTTAAATGCTGTTCATTTTGAGATTTGAGTTTTATTCAATTTGAGATTTCAGCTCTATCCATAAATGCTGTTCATTTATTTTTTAATATTGAAAAGTTTTCATTTTTAATGTTGAAATTTCATTTTTAATATGGTTCATTTTTAATGTTGTTCAAATTATTTACACAAAATATTGTGGGGTCTAATAACTTAACATTAATTTTGGTATATATTTATTAAAGGTACAAAATTATTGGAAAAAAAATAACCCCAAAAATTTGTATAAATCTTGAATTAATCCAAAAAAATTCACCTCGGAGGCTCCCACCCCCGAACCTCCGCCACCACTCGCAGATTTCGCTCCCCCTGAATAAAAATCCTGGATCCGCCACTGCATTTCCTTATCAATTTTTTCTACTTCATCTTTATAGTAAAAGACCTAAATACCCTAAAAACTTACCTCCTTTTATTCAATCAAAACAAACCCAAGTTAAAATTAAAAAATTATTGTATAAATTATTTAAACAATCTTGAGACATACACAAATAAAACAGTTTTATAAAAAATTAACATTGTTATCTATAAATATAAATAAAATACTAGAAAATAAACACTTTAAAAAAAAAATCAATAAAAGCTGTTTTTAACAATATTTTTTTTAATAATACATTGTTTTTGTATAAATTATTTAAACAATTTCAAAATACACACAAAAAAACATTAATATATATAAAAAAATATTTTAGAAAAATTGTTTTGGAATATTAAAAATATTTTACAAAAATAGATTTTTAAATACTTAATTCATTGTTTTCTAATAATATTAAATTCATTGTTTTCTAACGATATCTATTAGAGAACAATGTCAATTTTTTCATTAAGCAATTTTATATAAAATGTACAATTTTTTTTTTATATAGAAGACATATTTTAATAGCTAAAGAGTTTATTTTTGTTAAAATATTTTTTAATAAATCCATAAAATATTTCTTGATAAATATTAAAGTTTATACAACGACAATGTTTTATTAATTTTTTTTTTTGTAAAAAACATCCTTTATTGACCATTTTAAAAAAAGTGTTTATAAAATTGTCATTAAAAAGCTATTTTTTAGAAAACAGTAATTAAATAAATTGTACAATTTTTTTGTACATAAACGACTAATTTTAACAACTAAAATAATTTATATATGTAATAAAATTGCCTTTTATATTATATAGAACATGTTTTAGCTTTTATAAACATTTTTTAAAAACAACGGTTAGTTTTTTTAAGACAATGGAAATGTTTTTTTAATTTTTAAAACAGTTATAAAAAGTTAAAAGAGTTTTTATACATTTAAAAAAAAAATTATGTAACAAACAATTTTTTAATAATCAAAACAATTTTTAGTATAGATAAAACTTCTTTAATAAATAAATAAAATATTTGTTTTAGTTGTAATCAAAACAATTTTTAGTATAGATAAAACTTCTTTAATAAATAAATAAAATATTTGTTTTAGTTGGAATAAAAATGTGGATATAAGTTTTGGGTATAAATGTAGATTTTGGATGAATGAAAAAGAGTATATGGATTTAAGGGTGTTTTGGTCTTTCAACAAAAAAATGGAGTGGGGAAAGTTTTTGGTGGAGTGGGAATATTTTATATTGTAATTAGATCTAACCCCTTCTACTATCACGAATTTGCAGGTCACCGCCCTTAAAAAAGTGCTCGACAAACTCACCCCTTCAATTATCAATTCGTTGCAGTTAACTCCAAAATTCGGGTTTTCTCCATTTTTAGGGGTAAAATGACTTAGATACCCCTAAAAAAAAACTAAAGGCCTGTTTGGTTTGCAATTATAATTCTATTTTCTTTCTTTGTTTAAATACGATTCTGATAAAAATCTGCGTTTGACAACCTGTTTTTAAATACTGAATTATAATATTTCTGTGTTATAATTAAGTTTTTCAGAAAACAGGTTGATGGTGTTTTATAACTTCTGTTTTTTTATTTTTCAACTCAAAATTATTCATTCTTAAATTTTTAATGGATTTATACCTTAATATATAATATACATACATAATACATTAATATGTGTGTAATTCTATAAATAAAAAATATATATGTACATGTATACAAAATTACATATGAAATAATATAAACTTAAATAATATTATCAATAGATAAATGATACTTATATATAGTTTTATACATGTATTATTAATGTATGAAATAATGTATAATATACATATAGTACATATGTATTAAAATATGCATATACATATACATATATATATATATATATATATATATATATGTATTATGTATATAATACAAATGTAAAAGTATATATACACCCCCCCCCCCATGTATAATATAAATATATACGTTTGCCAATTTTGTCAAATTTTCAAAAAGTTGTATTTAAAAATAAGTTTACCAAATACACACCAATAATTATAAATACAAAAAATAGAATTTTAAAATTGTATTTAAAAACATCATTTAAATCGATAAGGGTTTTGAGGCTTTATTAGGTGTTTGGCTACCAGGATTTAAGTGTGAGATGCAAGGAGTGTTTGTTTGTTGGTGTGATCGTAAGATTTTTTTTAAATGAAAAATACATTCAAAAACTTTTCATAGTATTTACATCATTTTGAATGTGAGCCTCTACGAAAATTTGGCATTCTCCCACCCAACCAAGAACATAATTCACTTTCTGGCAAAATTTGCCAAATGACGTGCAACCATATTACCCTCACGTTTGATGAAAGCAACTGATGAGCGCATGTTGGATCCTGTTTTCTTTTTAATTTCTTCCAAAATATTTCCCTGCATAGAGAGATCCTCATCTTCAATGAGCAAAACTTTATTAATTACGAGGCAATCTTCTTCTAGAACAAAAGGATTGTAGCCACATTCGATAGTAAAATTCGTAGCGATCCCGCTGCAATAGATTCAGCATGCTCAACTTCCAAATGTTACTTCCCTTGTCAAGACTTACTACCAACCCTGAAACCACCCTTAACATCTCTGACGCTTGCTCCCACATCAATGCTTCGATTTCCTAAAAAAAATAGCAGCGTCGAAATTCACTTTATAATGAAATGACCAACAACTGGGGGGTTTCCAAAGTATCGGGTTGCATGTTTCGTTTGAATTTTTGCTAACCAAGATGGTTGCCTCAACGAATGATTGGTAGAATAATTGTCCTCATCGTCTTATGCAGACCTTCATTCAACTAGGTTAACCATTCACGAATTTTGCTTCTTGTGGAAGTTTTGACCTCCAACTTCAAACCAACCATTAGGGGTGGCAATTTGCGACACGACCCGTTAACCCGACACGAAATCGACACGCTTTAAGCGGGTTTGGGTATAGCCTTAACGGGTTCGGGTCATAAACGGGTGGACCCGCCAGACCCGTTAAGAAAACGAATCGGGTTCGTGTATATTCGCGAAACCCGTTAGTGACCCGTCACCCGTTTAGAATCCGTGTGACCCGCCACCCGTTTATAACCCGTCACCCGTTTATAACCCTTCACTCGTTTAGAACCCGTCACCCGTTTAGAACCCGCGACCCGTTTGCAACCCGCGACCCGTTTGTAACCCGTTAACTCGTTTATAACCCGTTAACCCGTTAACAACCCGTAATCTAAGCATCCCACATCGATTTGTTATGAAAATTCTCCATTCTTGACTAAGTATAAGTAAGTTGTTACCTCTTTAGATTTTTAAAGTAATCGGGTTACCGGGTTAAACGGGTGAATCGTGTTAAACGAGTGAACCGGGTTAAACGGGTGAACCGAGTTAAACGAATTAATCGGGTTAAACGGGTGAACCGGGTTAAACGGGTGAACCGGGTCAAAACCATTCGTTTATTTAACGGGTGTAAACGGGTCGTGTCGTGTCATTCGTTAAGTAAACGAATCGTGTATGAATTTCATTTTTCCACCCGTTTAGTAAACGAATCGTGTTTGGGTGGATGAATTTTTGACACGATTCGTTTATCACCCGACACGAACCCGGCTCGACACGACCCGTTGCCACCCCTACCAACCATGTTCCACACCCCTTTAGCCACCGAGAAAAATCTTAGAATGTGGTCGAGAGAATCATTTTCTTTATCACATACATAACACATGTTATGAATATAGAGTTTCCCTTTTTTGAAGTTATCCGCCGTTGAAAGAGAGTTTGAACACTCCCAATACAAAAAATGCTTTATTTGTCTTGGGACACATCTTCTCTGTAGGGGGAGTCCTCACCAAAGGTTGATTAGCCGAGATGATTCTATCCTTTGCAAAAGGCTAACTAAAGAATGAAGATAAGGACCTCTCGAACGACCTCCCACGAAGACCCTCCATAGAGGCTTCTCGAAGGACTTCTTACGGAGACCAAGATTACTTGAGTGACAATACTTATAATAGTAAACATGATGTATTTGATCTTGTATCTTACTTGTTTAAAAATTTACTTTGTAACATGGGCGAGGACGTTCGGTACCCTTGAGGGACCATTCCTGGAAGGTCATGGGAGAGCTAACATGCTCTATCGAACGATCTTCTCTTGGGAACCTCGAAGGGATTTGATTTGGAGGATTGGGAGCAAGGCAACGTTGCAAAAGAGAAAGCCAACCCTCTTGGCACACTTGGAAAATACTTCATCTAGCACAAACAGGTGCTCGAGCCGCTTCCACCTTGAGCCACTTCTTTTAGCACATACTGGGGGGAACCTCCCCGAGGGACTCTAACCTCAGATATACTGTCTGGAGACATTTCTCAGCTAACAAACAACACACTTAATGTTCGAGCTACTTCCAGCCGGGCAACTTCAACCTCATACATTATCCCCTTTGATTGATGTAACTTCACGTTTGGTAAGGGTCATTATTCACTTGCTTTATGGCGTCGTAATATTTGGCATTTAGGGACTGAAGATAACGACACTAAAATGAGTTTTATCCTTGTGATGAGAGGCCTAGTTAACCAAGTCTGATTTCATAGTCATTCTAAGGTAAACCTTTGAGCTGCCACGTCATATCCCCATGAATGCCACCACGCTTATAATTGGTTGAGCAGTTTCCCGCCAAACATAATATCTCATGCATTTAATGCAATATCTTTGAGATTAATACCACAGTACTTTCGCATTTAATGCCGGTCAATCACATTTAATGCCAACAAAGTTACTTGAGTAACCCTGCCTACATATAAATAGACCAACCAAACAGTTTACACAGATGACAATTCGAACCTAGAATTGCTGCTGGATTTTCTTATACATGAGAGTATCTGTGAGAACATTTGTTACCCGAACATTACCTTTTATTTCCATTGATACCACTATCATTGAGCATTAACTGAGCCCGAAGTTCCTGCCTTGCCTTTACTGTGACAAGAGTGCTTGTTCTTTCTCCCTCTGACCAAGTTACCTGCTGGTTCCACTTATTTATTGTGTTCACAATGCACTTATGGTGTAAAAGACCTCATTTAATGCTATCTTGGGTGTTGAATATTATTCTCTCTGACTTTCCTACATGGTCATTATTAAACATAATCTTGGGCATTAATCATGGTCTTGATAAGGGGTTACGCCTCACTTGATACTAATTGTATTCCAAGAACCCACATCTTACATTCTCCATATGGAGTTCCATTATGTCGTCTTTGTGGATGATGATGGTTGTTCATTACTTTGTACTTAATTTTTCATACCCATTAACCAAGCCCCTTTATAGCCATTGCGAGTAGTATATTTTCCATGCTTCTCAAAATGAAAAACCTCCTTGTCTAACCGAGGAGGATAGGAAAGTGTAATTCTTGTGATGTCATGAACTTCCTGCGTAGAAAACATTAGAGAAATTAAATTGAAATCCCATTGACATGTTTTCGAATCAATGAGCTCGCTAACAAGGGATTTTTCATTAAAGGGACCCAAGTGGTAAACATCTTGTAAGAAAATGGTCTATGTATCCATTTATACTTCCAAATCCTCACCATATCACCCTACCTATTATCCATCTCACCCCATATTCTGAGGCCCCCTTCTAAAAAAGTGCTCCACATGTAAGAGGCACTGTGTCCCTCTCTAGCTCCCTAGAATGAACAATATGGGAAGTTTTTATCCTTAAGGATCCTACTCACAAGAGAGTTCGATTTGGTTAAAATTCTCTGTCCTTGTTTGGAAAGAAGAGCAATGTTGAAAGCTTTAAATTCCATAAAACCTATTCCTCCATCACATTTAGCTTTATAAATATTCTCCCAACTCACCCAACACATTCCTTTCTCTTTATTCCTAGTAGCCTACCAAACATTACACATAAGGGAGGTGAGGTCGTCACACACATAATCTGGGATTTTAAAAATACTCATGGCATACATCGAACAATCTTGCACCACTGCTTTATGAGGACTTCTTTACCTGTTGTTGAGAGAATTTTTTCTTTGCATCCCCTCACCTTCTTCTAAACCCTATCTCTCAGACCTGTAAACACATCACATTTCGATTTGCCTAATACTGACAGAAGACCAAAGTACTTCTTATGTTTTTTGACTTCTTTAATGTCTAGGGTGTCTACAAATTCTTTCCGCATTGAAGGTTGAGTATTCTTGCTGAATAACACCCCACATTTGTCATAGTTCACCATTTGACCCGAGGTTATTCAATAAGTTTTGAGAATTTTTTTAATTTCCCTCCCCTCCTCTTTACCAACTTTCCCAATAATGATACAATCATCGATAAAAAAAATGGGGAACCTAAGGTCCTCTCCGACTTGCCAATACTTCGGAAACCTTACCCTCATCTTGGGCCTTTTGAAGAAGCGAATTAAGACCCCTAACACATAGAAGAAATAAATAAGGGGTGGGTCTCCCTGTCTCAAGCCTCTATTTTCCTTAAAATGACCATTGGGGATACCATTGAGGATGATTGAATAAGAAATCATGGTAACACACATCATAATAAGGCCGACCCATTTTTTTAGAAATCATATTTTCAACATCATCTTCTCAAGGAAGAACCACTCCACTCTGTCATAGGCTTTACTTATATCTAATTTAAGAGAAAAGTTGCCTATTTTACCATCTTTTTTTTAATTAATGAAATGATTTATTTCAACACAGATATTACATTATCAGTGATGACTCTCCTAGGAACAAAAGCACTTTGATTTTATGAGATTATAGAATCCAAAGTATTTTTAAGCCGATTCGCCAAGACTTTAGCAATAATTTTATAAATGACATTACAAAGACTTATCGACTAAAATTGAGTCAATTGATTTAGATTATTTATCTTAGGAATTAAAGTGATAAAGATGAGATCGATATCATGAATAGGTAGGTTATGGTTAAGAGAATCAAGAACCAATTTGGTTACCAAAGGTCCGACTGTATCCTAATATTTTTAAAAGAAAATCATTGGCATACCGTCGGGTTCTGTGGATTAAAACGAGGCAATTTGTTTAAGAGCACGAGTGACCTTAAAACTTTGAAACTCTTTTAGAATATTATCATTAATTTGTCTCGTGACTTGATTTCAATTTCATGCCAAAACCTCCTCTTGGTCATTAGAGTGTGGTCCCTCATATTGGAAACGATTTTTGAAATAAGTGACAACACAATCCCAAATATTCTCTTCATCTCGAACGCATATCGCGAATCTATGAGCTTCTTAATTTTTTGGTTCTTCTTCTTTGATTGGACTTTACAAGGATATGTTTTATATTTTTATCGAATTCTTCGAGAAATTCGACCTTTCCTCTTTGTTTCCACTTTATCTCTTCTGCATCTAATAATGAGCTTATCTTAGCTTATAGTCTCCTGATTTCTATGGTCCTTTCTTCGTATATACACTTTCTTCTAACATCACCCTTTTTTTCCCTTTAACTGTCTGTTTAAAGCTCTAAATTTTCCTTTGGATTACTTTAGCAATATGACACCCCATTCTCTAATTTGCACTGGAGTTGTGGACCCCACATTCATATCCCAAGCTTGTTGAATGATACTACCACACTCTTAATATTTTTCCTAAAAAGTCTTGAAACTGTATGATCTCATTCTTTTACATCTATAGTGTTCATTGAATATTGACTAGGGGTGCAACCGATGCGGTTTTGTTGGCAACGATTCCTTACCAAGACCAAAACCATAATCTAAATGGTAAAACCATTTATACCAAATTTACCGGTCGATATATAAAAAAAACCAAACCGGTCGGTTTTTCAATTATTTCGGTAATTTTGGGTTTTTTAGTTTTGGTAATTTCAATTTCAGTTTGATTTTTCCCCGGTAAATACTAGTGACCGATCGTTCCAATCATGAGACTTTTCGTGCCACCCATTTGTAAAATGGATTGGCCCTGTTTTACTTAAGGAGGGTATGTAAATCTTGGAATTGTTTGATCTCGCTGGCAAAAGTGACGAAGTCGATTTCACTCCATAGAGGAACCTCGAAATTGAACTTTTGCGATGAACCCCGTCTTTTTTGAGTCAATGTCGATTTCCCTCGCCTCAAAAGATGGCAAAAAAGACAACTTTGAAATATAGGTGGGATCTCAATTCCTCGTTTTTGACATGCTACTCACGGGGAAAGAATTACAAGTCGATTTATGGTCCCATATTAATTTGGGAGTAAAAGAGTCCCATAGTAATTTAATTTGAAATTAGTATCACACATGATTAGAACTAAAATTACTTATATATAATATTGAGATACCCAAATCCAAATTAGAATAAAAAAAGGGTAAAAGGGGGAAAAGGTTCAAAACCATGTTCATCAATGAAACCAAAAGACATTCCTATTCTGGTCAACATAAATCAAATTAGGAATAAAATGTATACCATGTATACCGTGTATTGGGAGCTTAGATCCAGTCACGTTTGAGAAGCAAACATACAAATTACAATCAATAGACAAATGTAAACCGTCTGTGGTGAGGTGAGGAAGCTTAAATCTTCCATATCTTCGGATTTTCTTTACTATTTGTTTATCGATAGGAGCTTAGATCATATGTACGATGTGTGCGTGTGTGTGGATGCGTGGTGAGGTGTGGGAGAAGATCGCCGATGTGTGCATGTATGAGGGAGGAGATTGGTGGTGTGTGCGTGTGTGAGGGAGAGGACCGAAATCGGAGAGAAAGAGGGAGAAGAATACCTTGTTTACTGTTTGCTGTTTTGCTTGTGTGTGCTTCCTTTTTGCAGTTTCTTTGATTTGGATTTTGTTGTGGAGTTGTTAGAATTTTTTTTCTAGCTTTTATAATGACACGAATAAATGGCTAAGATTAGAATAAAATGAAGTTGTTAATTAATTGGTAATATATATTTTTAGCACATTTTTTATTTGGTATTTCTTCTTTCTTAACTCGGTAAATTGGTATGGTAATAAACGATAATTTTGGTACGATAAATTCGGTGAGGTAAATCGATACGGTAAATTCGAAAAGTCAGTTTTTTATGTTTAAAAACTAAAACCATCCAAATTTTTTATGGTAATTTTGGTTTCGGTACATTCAATTTTTGGTATTAAAAGTATGAAAACAAAATCATTTTTATCCAGCCAAAATGGTACGGTATGGTACGGTACGGTACCATACGGTAAAAACACGTACTGCTTGCACCCCTAATCTTGACATTCCAATTTTAATTGAAATCTGAAGATGGTCTGAACCATGTTGTTCCACATTTGAAACCAATGAGTCTAAAAATATATTTACCCATTACAAAGTGGTAAAGAATCTATCCGTCCGTTCTTCAAGAGTCCCATTGCACCATGTAAATTCATGTCCCGTGTATCCTAGAGCAATGAAAGCACACACGTTTATAACTTTTATGAAATTACGTATTTTCCAATTGGGCCTAGGTTCACCCCCTCGTTTCTCTTCATTTGAAATAATCTCATTAAAATTATCACTTCACAGCCATGGAAGTGATGAGGTTTTACTCAAGTTTTCACAAATCCTAGCCTTTATGTCTTCTACTAATTTTTGGGAACCTGTAAAAACCAGTGAGCCTCTATTGTGGTCATCCTTTTTTTGTCTTCACATTGGAATATATATGGTTGGTTGTGTAAGATTTAATGTTAACTTCCCATTCATTTTTCCACATCAGTGATAAACCTCCCACTCTGTTATGACAGCCAACTTGTAAATGATGATCAAATTTGAGTTTTCTCCTTAGAAATTATATTTCCCTACCTTTAAGCTTTGTTTTATAGAGAGAAATAAAATGTGGATTTTACCTACGAATTAACTCGCATAGGGGATTAATTTCTAAAGGATTACTTGACCCTCGACAATTCCACGACACAACTAACATTGGGCTCAACGGGACCATTTTTCAGCCCCTCTCGTTCCTCCATCCCCAACATTTTGAGTTTCTAATTTTTTATTTTTCAATACAAAGATATTGTCTGGACCCAACTCTTTGTTTTGTTTTCTATTGGTGCCACTTGATTTGGATTCATAGGAATTGATTAAACTGATGTTCGATTTGATGTTCCTCTGCCATGTTTTGGTTTAGTGAGTATTATCGTCTAAAAATGGATTCAAATCGTGTTTTAGATAGAAGAAACCAGTCAGAGATAACAAATAATAGATACGTAATAGATATGTAATCAATAAGATAAGTGGATGAGGATAAAATGATTGATACCGAGCCTTTCGAAGGCGCTTACTTGTTCCTCTAAGTAGGTTTGATCATCATCCTCATCATTAGTAGTTCATATAGTGGAGGTCCTACCTGGATGCTAAGATGATTCCACAAGTTCAGGTGCGCTCGTCCGAGAAGATCTACTGTCTCAGACCCCAAATTTAATATTTGGGGATTTTTCAAAGCTTTTCCTTGGCTCTCTCACCTCCCATCCTTGTAGGGGCAAGTGGAGGCGATTCCCTTTGTTTGTCCAAATTTATTCTCAAGGCCAGAGTGATTGGAGGTGATTATAGTTGTCTTTATGAGGCCAACACACTTTGGGTGAGCTGCCTCATGTTTTCTTGCATAAACTTTTGGCTTTTAACCAGGCTACGCATGAATTTTTCTAGGTCCCCTATTCCAAAAAGGGTGAAGGTGGCGCGTCATCCTTTTACCTGATACTCTCCGGATGTTAAGCCATTGGTGTAAATATGCATAGGAAAACAGAGCGTGTGTGCAGGAAAATATTGTGTGGTTGAATTTCTTTGGGTTTTGATAGCGCGTGACTATTTTAGGCTAGAAATAAGAGTGTTTGGCAGTGATTTCCACATAACTTGTTGAGGAAACAACAAATTGGGAATCCTAAGCAAGAAATTAAGTGACGTTACCGTTAGAATCAATAAAATGGGTATGTAATGAAATTTGGATGATTTTATCGCAAAATCCAAAATTTCCACAATTAGTAATTGGGAAGTGGGTGAGAAACAACTAGGCTTTAGATGTTTCCCATAGATGGCGCCATCCTGTTATCATCCAAAAATGGATTCAAATCATGTCTTAGACAGAAGAAACCTGTCAAAGATAATAAATAATAAATACATAATGGATATGTAATTAATCAAAGTAGGGGATGAGGATAAGAGGATTGATGCTCAGATATATGTGGTTCAACTTTTAAGAATGAGCCTACGTCCATTGGGTGTTTTTTCCTTTCATATTTAAATCTATCCTATAGAATGTTACATTATATAGGTTTCAGGCTACATGGATATATGAGTATGTTCTTACATGTTGGTGTATAGAATCAATGGTTTCCTGTCCACCCCCATCCTTATGGGGGATTCGTCCTTTTATAGTGATTTCTGCAGAAAAAAGGTATGGTGGCCATCATGGGACAAATGGGAGCATCTTCGACTAGTGGAACACTTTCTGAGTTATTTAGGGTTTCACCCATAAAATGTGAAGATTTTTACATGCTGACCATCTGAGAAACCAAGTGGATGTTGTTGGCCAACCGCTAAAGTTCCAATCTGTCTTGCAGTCATCCACCTAAGCATAGAAAATGGTTGGGCTCATGACTAGACGAGCTCTTGTACTAACATCTCTTCGGTTGGGGCTAAGTTCTTCAAATCATGAGATGTTGTTCACAAATATGGTATAATAGTGAGTTATTAATGATATGTATGGTTTGTGAATCAATGTATTTTGGGATAAGAAAGCGAAGGTGTTTAATCTGGGTATTGTGAGAGGTCTGTGGTTATGTCGAGATTTATTTTAGGTGAATTAGGAATAATGGTGGGTGGTGGATTGGAAACCAATTTCGGTTTATGGGTGGTTTTTTTTTAACATTAATAGAGAAGTTGGTGGCTTGAGATGAAAGGGTTTGGTTATTTTTGTTAGTGGTTTGAGTTAATTGGGTATGTGGTGGTTTGGGTTAATAGAGAGTGGATTGATTTTATAAGGTTATGATTGGGTTTCGATCGTTTGGGTAGTGGATGATGGAATGTGCTGTATGGCCATGGGTTTAAATTTTTATCTTTAGTTTTTTTTGGGTTTGAGAAGAGCTCGTTTTTTAGTTTTAAGTGGTTGTCTTACGCGTGTGTTGATACACACTTCTCAGCGCATCAACATTTCCCATCCATCTTTCCTCTGTATCCACGCAATCATGACTAAATTCAATAGGCCAATCATCATCCTTATTCTCCACAAAATCACTGTTTTGCCATTTAACTGATTGAGAGCAGTTACCCGAGTTTCTGTTGGAATTTTTGAAGCATTTAAATTTTAAATCTGCGATTTTGTTTCGTCTTTTTCATCATCAATTTGGTGCATGTCATCCTTTCCGGTGAGCTTTTCATTTTTCGGGAGCTTCGAAGTTACATTATATACTGGATTGATTTTGGTTTCTGCCTTTTTTTGGGTCATTTTCTTCTCCGACAGAGCTCTCATCTAATTTCCATATTTGAGTAGATATAACCCTCTTCATCCACTTTAAATCTCTCTTCACATTCTTTATCCCCATTTCCCACACAATCACAAAAGTAGTAAAATGTGGTTAATCTCTCATATTGGAAAAAAATATTTGATTTCACATGTCCATCACTACACCAAAACAGACAGACAGTCACGATTTTGGAACGTGACCAAGGCCTATGGATCATAATTTTGGACCGTGACCATATTGAGGGTGACAAAATTTTGGGTTACAATCTAAAACCGTGACCAAGGCCTATGGGCTAAAATAGTGAGAACGTCGAGGGAAAGTCATGGACATCAAAGCATGTGGAGAGGGTTAGCCTTTCGTAGGCCATAGTCCATTGCGTGCGGATATGATTTTATTGGGTTGGTTATTCATTCTTTCTGGTTCCTTGTGTCCCTTTGGTTCCGATGATCAAGGACTGCATTACCACGGTTGTGGTAGCTCGAATTTATACCATGTCACAGTAGAACATGCTTTGGCCCAGTAAATTGCAGGTGAGATTGTCATGGTCAATGCAACTCGGTAATTAGGTGCTCCCTTTGATAGGGTGCGAGAAGTGTGCGCGAGAAGTAGATTGCAGTCGTTGTTTTCTGTCTCACCTCGACTATACAAACAAACCTAAATTACAACTACACTTGTGAGAAAATCACAGCGATAAGTCGGGTATCGAAAATCCACAGGGACGAGATGCTAGAATTTAAGTGATTTAGTATTCCGGAATAAAAGTGTAAAAGATGATTACAAACTATAAAGTAAAAGATACGAAAAAGGGAAATGTTTAATTAGGCGAGAGAAATTAAACTAGATTAAGAAAGCGAGTAAAACTATAGGTTGCGTCGAATATCCCTCACCTGAGTTAATTTATATAAAATGGATACATGGGTCGATGAGTTATTTAGAATGCGTTTCGTTTCGACAGTTAATTGAATCAAGGGTTGTCACGCCCCTAAATCCGCATAAAAGCCTAATAGAATTTTGGCGTCAACAAATACCCCAAAAATTACACGCGAAAGGTCATAAGCACGGGACATACATGATATGCCCCGTCAAATCTCCTAGGCGTAATAACTAGGACAATGCACCCGAAATATACCCGTAAACACCATCACCAAAGCCAAGCAACGCGTCAACTCAAGTGAATTCAATTCAAACACAACCTAATTTAAATTACCTAGATAGCATGTTAAAGACGCGGTAAATGAAAAGCGGTAAATAAACGCGATAAATCTACCTAAAAAGCAAGTAAATCAAAGCACGTAAACTAATTATGAAAGCATGTAAACCTAATTTTCAAAGCAAGAATTAATGAAATACAAACTATATTAATGGAGAGGGTAATGAATAGTCAACTTACAAACCAAAAGGGGTGTCAATCCAAGAAGAAATGAAGAAGAACTAACAAAAAACCCAAACCCTAAGCTATTCTATCTTCTAAACCTATCCTAAAACGTTCGTCACTGATATTACAACAAAAATTGGTATTTATAGTAAGTTGGAATAAGTAAAGAAAAGAAAAGAGAAAAGAAATTAAAAGGCAAAATATCTCCTGGAAACAGGGGATCGATCGATTGACCAAAATCGTCGATCGATCGATCAAGAAGAAAAAATTCCACTGCAGAGAAGGATTGATCGAAGTACCAAAATCGTCGATCGATCGATCAAGCATGTATCAACCCACTGCATGCTGCTTTGGGATGCTTGCCTTTCTCGTCCGCAAGAATCACCGTAACTTCTTCATACATACTCAGAATCGTGCACCATTTATGGCCACGCAAAGCTAATGAGGAGGGCTACAAATTTCGTGTAGATATTGGGCTAGGTGCCCAAGCTGTGAAAAGACTAAAATGCCCTTGAATGTGCGATTGCGTACGGAAATCAAGCGGAATGCATCCGAACTTCACACTTAGCATCCAAATACCTATAAAAGCTCAATTAACCCCTGCAAAACATGTTAATGTAGAAATAGAAGGTTGTCTGATTAACGAGCATAAATATAGAGAATAATATACCCGAGGGGGCTAAAATGCGTAGGTTCGGAGGATGAAATACGCAATATTTGCGTATCATCACCCTTATTTGAGTTATCCTTGCTATTGTACAAAGTTCAGCGTATTGGTGGCTACGCCTTCGACCACATAAAATTGCTTATGATATCAATTCTCCTTAAAATTAGCGACCTTATGATTAGCCGATATAGCAGTCGTGGATCTAGTTATAAAGAGCAGGATGACGACTTGAGGACATCGTATAGTGTTAAAAATGGAGGAAACTTAGCACATTGTGTTATTTTTCCACAGTGAGTGGATTGACATAATAATCAGGTGTGTGTTCCATAATTAAACGCTTAGAATGATCCTAGGTTCATAGAAGGATCTTGTGGAGGGTGTTATTGGGCTCACGAATTGTGACTTGGTAGGTGTGTTGCTCCACGGGGCGAGTGACTTGCGATATGAGATTATTTGGTCAGGGTGACCCAAGAATTTGAGGAAACTCAGAATGTGTAGTCCTAAGATTAGAGATGATTCTTGGTAATGAATCGGACTAGGTTTGAGTCATACGTCATTTTTATCTTGGATGAGTATCAATCACTAGAGAGGTTGCCCAGTAGAGGCGCCAATATGCTTTGGGTATTAGCAAAGGTAGTCCTAGGACTTGATTGTGCATGATCATCAAGTGAGTAAAGACTTGAGGATGGTTATGTGATGCTAATGGTTAGCATGATGGTGAGTTTTAGAGCATGTTACATGTTGAACTTTTGGGGACAACCCCAGTGAAAGAGCGTATGGTGTGATATTAGCTATTGCGGACTTCGATGAATTAGTCATGGAGGATTTCTTTGACTTAGAGTAAGAATTGGTAAATCCTATGAACTTGAAGAATTAATGGATCGATAATTTCGGGGATGAAATTTACTAAGGAGGGAAGAATGTAATACCCGCGCCCAATATTTTATTATTTTTCTCGTATAAAAGGTAATCATATGAAACCTTAGAGATTTGGATCATTATTATATGGGCTTTTATATTTATTTGGTTATTCTTTGAGACTTGATGGTAATTGTTGATACAAAAAATTATCCACCTACCTAGATAAATCAGAAATGAACACGTGTCATCCAACAGGGCAAAAATCCTAGTTATTAGGCTCACCGACCTACACATGGAATGCCGACCAACATGCAGAATGCCGACTAACAATAAAGAAGACCGACCAACAGGGTTAGCTAAGCGTCAAAAGTCATATACATTATGAACTTCATGTACTGATGTAGATGCCTAAATTATAAAGGCATTCCATCATTTTACATTCCACCTCTCTATCTCCTTATGAGACTATATATACACTGTAATCCCTTCATTAAAGGCAAGTTTGAAACCATTCAAATACGAGAGTCAACACAGAATACAAGGCAATAAGAAATATAGTGGACGTAGGCTTTTCCCATATAGACGAACCACTTTAAAAACCTTTGTCTATCTTTTACATATCTTTATATGTGATTAAATATGCATTAGTAGAACCTAAGGCAATATCACGGGTGACTATTTCTAAACTTGGATTTTTAATCTAGGTACACTAGTGGAACTTATGGCCACATTAATAGTAGCCGCTATTAAACCTAGAAATCTAAGTATATCAGTAGAGCCTATGATATTGTCATTGGTAACTGATACTAAATTTAAGCAAATGCCTAAGTGTATCAGTAGAAATAATGAAACAACAAAGTCATTCAGGCATCCATAAATTAACAAGACAAGTTAATAAATTTCATTTCATTTATATTAAATATGATTACATGAAAATATTGTGTGTAAATGAAATACGTGAACAAATTATTCTCAAGATTATTCTACTGGACCCTTTCCTTCAGCTTTAGAGGAGCTCGGAGCTGGTTCCATGCCCACTGGAGGATCATTCAATGTGTATGGAGAATTGATAAATTTAAAATCATGAAGCATTCTCCTGTTAATATTGCTCGAAGTATTCAACGAATGAGGGGGCCGAACTATTTCCAGCTTATCATGCAGACCATAATCCCCTAAATATTTGAAGATCAAGCATTGAGGAATGGTTTCTGTAGGGATCCAGCTAACTCAAGCTTTAAGGGACATTTATCACAGTCCAAAGAATCAAGGATCAAACTAGCATCATAGTTTGCTGTCCAAGTTAACCTTTATAACTATTAAGCAATTGATCCAACCACATTTATAGCCTTCATGTTGAGCCTGACTAAAATGGTCATCAAATCGTCCAAGGGCTTCATTGTACCATTCCATCCAAACTTCTCTGGGTTGCTTGTGAAACAGGAAGGTTAATCTTTCAACCCGGTGTTGTTATTTCTTCAACACTCCATCCTTAATTTATAATTGAGAAGACTGGGTATAAAGTAGCTCGTCCCGAGTTAGGACTTTTTGAGACATCTCAATAATGGCTATGTAACGCCTCGATCCGGATTAGATTTTCCATTGGAATAACCCGTATCCAAACTAAGGTGCTAAGGGGGAGGGGGATAAAATATTTTATTAAATTGGAAAATAGTTGCCACATTATACTTCAAGAAAAACTTTGATTGATTTTCTTGTGAAAAGGTGTGGTCCATATTATGTAAGTTAATATTCTATTAACAATTTAACAAGTAAACCTTTTATAAGATTTAATCCATAAATAAAGCATAAATCCCTGTATTATTACAATTTCCAAATAGTTCAAGTTAAAAACAAATTGTCTTAACAAGACATAAGGGTTTACGTTTCAACATAAGTCCATGGATTAAAATCGGTTACAGAGCCTTTAACGACTACTAACACTTTTCGCGGTCTTTCCAAAGTCCTTACTCGACATACCACATGTTGTTCCCGTGGTTTTGAAAAATAGGATATGAGCGAAATGCCCAGTAGGGTAGGAAATACTAACCAATAATTTTCATAGTAAAATGCTATACATATACAATGCATTTTAGTAATTTCGAAAATCATCATTGTCCCATATTCATAGATTATTATTAATCATTATCTTAGTTAACGTTTAACTATGCTAACAGTATTCAAGAAGTCTTCATTATATTCAACTAAGTTATCGTTATATTCAACTAAGTTATCATGTATCTATACCAACAAGATTCTTTAACTTAGTTATAAATACACTATATGCAATGCTCTGGGCTACGTGCCCACTCACACTTAGCATTTTAATGTTCCATGCCAGGAACTTAATCATATTCCATAATATTACCACGTAATAATCCAATGAATATATATACCGTTTATTTATGCATCTTTAATGAATATTCAATTCATTACTTATCATTATCTTTGGGATTCCGCTGACACACTCACCCATAACAACACACGCACACCCACAGTTTCATGGAATTTCACTGCCCGTCACCGGGGGCCATATGTTAACTTCAGTTGGTTTAGGGTCTTTCACCACGAGGAACATCACAGCTCTGCTTAATTATTTAACCCGACATCATCCAAATATCATTATCTTTCATGTGTTCAACATTATTCTCAATGTTCACATTTACATATCCGGTCTTAGCATTAAAATCCATTTTTAGTCTTTACTTCCTACTAGCCGAGGAGGCAATCTAGTGTCAATGCCAAACACTAAAATATACTAAATCACCATTTTACACTTTAATTTGACAAAATGCCATCTTATACTTTTTTTCTTTCTAAAAAGCATTTCCTTAGCATTTGTCAAGTATATTTCATGCAAAAAACACCATTTAAGTAAAATTTTCACTTATTTACCAAATTTGCCATCAAGGAATTTTTACCAAATATTCATCATTTTAAGTGGCTTTTTGGCATAACATTCCATCTTTATTATACTACAAAGTTCCTACAACCTTTTAATCTATTTTATTGATGATTAATCCATTTTAACATAACTTCGTATAATAGTCCAACTATACTAATATTAAGTCATATATAACATTTTTAAGAAGCTTAAATTAAAATCATGACTTAAATAATTTTGGTGCTGTTTTTATCAAATTCTTAATCGTATGTTTAAACTAATATTTTTTTTTATCATTAATCATCTTAAATCTCAATATTTAAGCATATTAGACCTTCTACACATACAAATGGGTATTCTACCTAAGAATGCCCTTAAATGCAACTAATATGTGTATTTTCATGTAGTCTTTCATTTTCATTATTTATTTAATGAGATTTACATATTTCAAACATGTTTTAAGCAATAACAATCTTTCGAAATTTCTTCAAAAGATCATCTTCTCCATTTTTCAACACTAACAAAATGGGATTTCACATATATAAGGAAATATGGAGAATCACTTATCTAGCAAGGATTTAACAACAACTACATATGGGTTTGCATTTAAAAAGAGTTTAGAGTGGAGGAAAACCCTACTTGAATGAAGGAGAGTGAGTGTAGATGTGAAGAAGATGAAGTTGAGCTCCCAAAAGTTCCACTAAAAGCTCCAACCAAGGCTCCCTTTGAGCTCCAAAAAGCTCTCTGAAATTTCCCCACAAGCTGTCCCAATCTTGAGGTTAGATTTAATGGTGTTTGGAGACCCTTAGCGTGGTGTTTGGATGGTGGAAAAAGGGGTGTGAGGTGGAGTTACGAAAATATAGGGGTGCTTTCACTGCTAGAACTTGAGGGATTTTGAGAGAAAAACGTGATTAGCAGCAAAGTTTACACCCAAAGCTCCCTCTCTCTCTTAAAACCATTCTAGGAAGCATTCAACTCTTGACGCAAAATTCAGAGGTTTTATGTCCTAAAATGTGTAAAGCTTGTCCAAGGTCTGATTTTCTGCGTTGGAGAAAACCTCACACAACTGTCATTCTTATTTTTTCGAAAAAAAGCGTTAAAAACCTTTTACCCGCCCAAGGGCTGTCCCAGGGATGCGTGGAGTTTTTTTTTGAAACTATAAACCTAAGGGTATAATTCCTTGTATTTTTTGAGTGAAAAATCATATTCAAACTAATTTTTTGGCGTCCCGAAAGATCCTATACATGGCTCGCAAAATTAGGACCTCTGTGCAAAAGTATCTTTTTTTCCAATTTTTCTTTTCGTAGAAATATTCCTTATATTTTTGTGAGTCAAAAAACATATTCACAATATTTTTTTGACCTTTCGAGATGTCCTAAACAATACGGGCAAGAAACGAGACCTTCGCGCAAAAAATATATTTTTTTGATTTTTCTTCGCCTGGTAATATTCCTTATATTTTTATGTGTCTAAATATATAGTCAGAATATTTTATTGACCTTCCGAGATGTCCTAAACAATACGTGTAAGAAATGGGGCGTCTGCGCAAAACATATGTTTTTCGATTTTTCTTCGTGTGGTAATATTCCTTATATTTTTATGAGTTTAAATGTATAGTGGAAATATTTTTTTGACCTTCCGAGATGTCCTAAACATTACGCGCAAGAAATCGAACCTCCGCGCAAAACATATTTTTTTTCGATTTTTCTTCAAATGGTTATATTCCTTATATTTTTATGAGTCTAAATATATGGTCGGAATATTTTTATGACCTCCCGAGACGTCTTAAACAATAGGGTCAAGAAACGGGACTTCTACCCAAAACATATTTTTTTTTGATTTTTCCCTTATATTTTTATGAGTCTAAATATATGGTCAGAATATTTTTTTGCCTTACGGATTGTCCTAAATAATTCGTGTTAGACTAGACTTTCGTGTGTCGCGCGTCGTTGGGCACTTAGTACACAAGCTCGTGTAGCATTCGTTGCTTGTCCGAGTCGCGTGAAACTTAACCAAAGTACTTAAAATAATTATACAAACAAAAATCATAGCTCATGAGGGAACATGCAAAGTAAAAATTTCATTAACGAAGCATCACTAAATTAAAGGATAATTGTGCAAGTACAATTTAAAGGTGCGGGTATTACATTCTCCCCTCATTAGGAGATTTCGTCCTCGAAAATCATCCTAAGTCACTCAAAAAGCTGTGGATATTTCTCTTGCATCTCGGCTTCTCGCTCCCAAGTGGAACCTTCGACTCCTTGTGACTCCCATAAGACCTTTACCAACGGAATGACTTTGTTGTGCAGAACCCGGTTCTCTCGGTCCAAGATGGATATGAGCCGAGTCAAGAATGTTGTATCCTCTTCTAACTCGATTTCCCGCCAGTTGATCACATGGAGAGGATCATGCAGATACTTCTTTAGCATATAGACGTGAAAGACATTGTGAACATGAACTAACCGTGGAGGTAGCGCTAATCGGTATGAGACATCCCTGACCCTTTCCAAAATCTCGAAGGGTTCAATGTACCAAGGAAAAAGCTTGCCTTTCTGACCAAATCTCTGACTACCAGTCCTAGACCTAACCCTCAACAACACTTTATTTCCCACTTCGAATTCTAACGATGTAAGTCATTTGTCGGCATAATTATTCTGTCTGACCTGAGCCAACACTAACCTCTCTCATATCAACTGAACCTTTTCGTTCATCTCCCTGATCATATCTGAGTTTCTAAGATCCTTCTCGCCCACCTCTGCCCAACAGACCGGAGAATGATATTGTCTCTCATAAAGGGCCTTGAAGGGGTCCATCTCGATACTGGTTTGGCAATTGTTGTTGTATGAAAACTCTGCTAGAGGCAAGTTTTCATCCCAACTACCCTGAAAGTCAAGCACACATGCTCGCAACAAGTCCTTCAGAATCTGGATCGTACACTTTGATTGTCCCTCTGTTTATGGATGGTATGCCATACTCAAATTCAAATGGGTACCCATCTCCTGCTGAACCTTCCTCCAGAATTGTGAAACAAACTAAGGATCTCTAACAGAAACAATGGTTAGGGGTATACCGTGGAGTCTGACAATCTCCCGTATGTACATCCTGGCCAACTTTGTTATGTTGTCCGTGATCCTGACCGGCAAGTAGTGTGTAGACTTCGTGAGATGATACACCATGACCCAAACTGCATTGTGACCCCGTTCAGATCGAAGTAACTCTATGAAGAAGTCCATGGTGATATGTTCCCACTTTAACTTGACTGGAGTGGATGCAACAACCCGACTGACTTCTTGTGCTCAACCTTCACCTGCTGGCACGTATAACACTTAGACACAAACACTGCTACATCCCGCTTCATCCCAGACTACCAGAAATCTCTACATAGGTCCTTATACATCTTTGTCGCACCGGGATGTATGCTGAACCGATACTGATGGAACTTTGCAAGAATCTCTAACTGCAGCTCCTTAATGACTGACACAATCAACCCACCCTCATGTTAACCGATCATAGTGGACTATAAAGTCTTATTTATAACTACCAAGCATACCTAACATGTTCGTTCAATAATAAGTCAATTTTTTCACCAAATATTTTGCCAACATCGAAAGAATTCATCATCATGAATTTATTCCGAACGTCATGATTTACAAGCCTATGTTTCGTCAAACGATTTGAATCTTGCCTAGATTAGGCACACACATCCTCAAAATCAATAACTATTCTCATCAATGATTTCAAGATAGTAATTTAATTCGAATGGTCCATTCGACCGATACTTCCTACAAGACTACACATTAACACAGAATCATCTTAGGTATCATAATCCAAATACACATGAGAGACTACATTCTCAATCTGCAAATTTCATACGGAGTGCAACACTAGTATTTAATGTCCCGCCAAGTTCTAAAATTTATAATGTCTTAGAGTCGTGACCTCAAATCCACAATATACATCATAATTAACTATTCATGTTAACTAACGAGTCTGTCAACCTAACGCCTAACGTTATCAAGTACACATGCAACAAATTACGAGACCACGTGTAAACACACACCGGTGTAAAATAAAAGTGTACTCATGTATCATGACGCATTAGCCTCAATCCATCATATCCCGCATCACTACTTAGCTTTACGTAGCGCTACACCTGAATACAAACCCACAATTGAAACAACAACTTCCCATTACCAGGATCAATGAAGACATAAGACGATGCAACAAGTTAGGCGATTGCCATGACAAAATGAAGTAATTGAATTCGAGCAACGAACCATGCCACAAGAAGTGCGAACCACGATGTACACTTGAAGTCTAATATTCTCACTTATCTATATGTGTGTTAAAGTATTAGTCTAGTCACTGACCTACATACTTAAGTCTCCACAATATCCACATGCGATTTGCTAACTTTTGAACCTAAAGATATTCTAGAAAAAAATAAAACTCACATAAATTTACCCTGAGGACCATCGCTACAATCCTTAGCAACGTCCTATGTGGACTCAAATCATAACTATCGGACGAGTTACAATGAAACCTTAATTTTTTTCAAGCATTGTCCATTCCTAAGACCTAATGATTCTTCTCACTAGAGTCATACTAAATCGTAAAGGTAGCATGCACATGTGCTATAATCAAGTTTAACATTTCATCTTGAGTGCTATCTCTAAATTCATGATGAGCATCATCATGTTCTAAGTCTCCCAAGTGCGTAAGTCACACTTATCGACTTGACATTTTTCATAAAAGTCATACCATAATACAAGCTTATAAACAAATCCATGGCACTAACTTCAAGGTATTTCCACAATAACAATATGAATCAATCGTGCTATAACCATAAATAGTTGATTATGTAAATCTCAACATAGTAATTCCCTAAGGATACCAATTAAATCATCTCCAATTAAGCACACACATCCAAGTGTGAGAATCGTCATGACATAATCCTATAGTGTGTAACAACCGATCATGGCCACTAATTTGGTTCCTCAATGGGCGAAACACTAAAACTAATTACTACGTGTTACACCAACTATAACTCTATATTCTTGACATCATAAGGAATCCAGAAGGTTCGAAGAGGGACATCTTTATCACTATAATACACGGGGCACAATCTAATGTTCACCATTACTAGGCAATATGCACTGCGTGTACTAATACATCATTAGATAATTCTTAGCACATAACTCCGAATGACAATTTGATACGGATTCATATGCCTATCTAAAATGCTACCTAAAACTAACTTCATCATAACACATCATTTAATCTTTAATGACTATCCCACCACGATAATTAACTTATCTTACTATGTAACCATCACATTACATGTTAAGCCTCAAGCTATCTCATAAATTTCTAAAACCATAAATTAATACCATCATTTTTAATGCTAAGTTTCGAGGACTGTATATATTCATTCGTAAGTTATCTTGAATTAGTGTGACTATCCAAACCCAAATCAAAATCAAATTACTTAGGCATTCTAATATCCATATAATCAATACTTATAAGTGTACTACCTAATAACCTAATCCCATAGATGGACTAACAAGCTCTTTAGATAAGATGCAAAGAAAATTACTAGACGTTGATATTACCATTGGGTAATCTCTAATTATCAAATTTCCACATGATGTACCTCACACAAGACTGCAGTGTCATCCCTCTACTGATGGGAGATAATCTTAGCTAACTGGCGCACTGCCTCCTACAACCTCTGTAACTCGCTGTTTCCACTTGCAGTGTTGTGAGTAGGTGCCATCCTATACGATAGGAAAGTTTAGTACGATAATACTATATGCGGAACGAAAGGGAATTAAAATGAGAATCACTCTGACGCTCACGAGGATCCTAATGCTCTGATACCAAGTTGTAATGCATCGATCCAGATTAGAGTAACCGTTGGAATAACCCGTATCTGAATCAAGGTGTAAAGGGGAGGGGGGGATAAAATATTTTATTAAATTGGAAAATAGTTACCACATTATACTTTAAGAAAACCTTTGATTTATTTTATTGTGAAAAGGTGAGGTCCATATTATGCAAGTTAATATTCGATTAACAATTTAACAAGTAAACCTTTTATAAGATTTAAGCCATAAATAAAGCATAAATCCCTCTTGTTGATGCAAAAAACTAGATTGATCTAATTAATTCATCACAGATCAATAAATATAAGAAAACGATACAAAGGATTTTTAAAGTGGTTCGGTTGAAAAAGAAAAGCTTACGTTCACTGTTGTGTATTGCCTTAGGCTTGTTTGCTTGCCTCCTCTCTCGCCCCCTTGGATGTAGTGTTTATAATGTATTTATAACCCCTTTGAGGGTGTACAAGAGTTAGAATATTAAAGTATTGAATGCCTTTATAACATAGGCATTTACCTCTGTATAATATTAATAATGTATACAACTTTTGGCGATTTACTGTCATTGTTGGTTTGTCTTCCTGATGTTAGTCGGGTTTCTTTAACCTGTTGGTCGGCATTCCTTCAGTTGGTCGGTGACTCACCCTTGGTGACTTGGATTAATGCTCAGCTAGATAACACGTGTTCATACATGAATGGTCCACGTAGCCGAATAATTTTTGGTATCAACAGAAGCCCCCAATGTTTCATGCCTGAAGTTTTTATAAGAGTATGGAATATTTATCTCTTAAAGTTGCTTGGGCAATAATTTTGAGGCCTGGTCGGTTATCTACTTCCTATACATGTAAATTTAATGATTTTAATTATCGGCACATAATGTGTATGGTATTTTTTGTAATTATCCACAACTTTAGCGAATCATTTTTGGGCAAATATATATTTTCTGTCTTTAGCCGCCAACAGTTCAATCGACGTTTCCTTTTAATCATTACCTTTCCAATTTTCGAGGCAACCTATAAGACGAAAAAAGCCACGATCATCTCTTACTTTAAACTTTTCGACTTATTTATGCCGTTGTGCCTTCAAGCTATCTCTCCCTATTGTGCAATCATTCTCTATTCTTCAGTTCTTGCCGAATCCTTAAATTCTGTTAGAATCTTTTCCCTTCTCTTCTTCTTCTTCTTCTTCTTCATCAATTATGGTCTATCCTGTTACTTCTCTTGATTAATTCAAAAATGAATGGAATATCCCTTTATGGGTAGAACTAGAACATCCCAGTTTTCCCGCTGATCTTTTCTCATTCGCTGAGGGTCACTGGTTTCCCTCCATTTTTATTACTGAATGTGGGTTTACTTTTCCCCCAAACTAATTTTGTCTTGAATTTTTCCAATATTCTTATGTCGTTCTAGCTAGGGTAGCCCCCAATACCTGGAGAGTAGTTAATGGGAGTATATAGATTAAACAAACTCCATGGGACTTATCTAGGGATCCCAGAAATTAAGTTTTGCGATAAGTGGGTAACTAGTGAAACCACTTTCTATTTGAAAACTAGGGCTGTAAACAAAGCATTAATAGTTAATCTTCCTGACTCTAGTAGGGATTACTTCAAACATGGAGTAATTGTTAAAAATTCGTAATATGCTCCTCTGACTAGGAATGCTGAGTACCAGGAGCCTAGGTGCCCACTTTCTGGCAATGGGATAGTTTTTTTTTTGATTAAATATTTTTATTAAAGATAATACTAATTCTTGCTCTGTAATTTATTGATTGCAGTTTATCGAAAAAAGAAGTGTCCAAAGGAGAGTGACATTAACCTCAAAGAGCTGAAATTTATCTAAGGGATTCACCAACAAATATGGGAAGAGCATACCAGACCTGCCTCTTATTTGCTGCAATATAGGAGCACTATCACATCTTTTGTTTCTCGCCCAACTATTGCCATCCCCTCTCCTTTAATCGACCTTGACCAAGACCCCATTTGTACCTCCTTATCCACTGCATCTGGCAGTGGTGAACATACTGTTGTTTCCCCCTCTTTGTTGGATTCAAACCTACCCTATGCCTCTGCCATGGTGAAGAGAAAGTTTCCCAATATCTTGGGTGACATAACTGTAACTGGATCCTCCAAACCGTCAGCAGAGGTGGCCAAAAATAAAGAGGACACTGGGAAGAAGACCCCGCTAAGAAGGTTGAGGAAGGCCAACTTAAAATAATAAGGAAAGGTCTCCCTTGTAGGCTAGCAGAAGGGTCTTTATCCATTCTCGACCTGCAAGAGTTGGTCGAATTATCTTCCTCTGATTCTCAAGTGGCTCTTGGCCCTGGTTTGGACAGACAGTAAATAAGGTGTAGGACTTTGCAAGACTATAGGAGTGCTGCAGCTACACTTCCTCGATCAAAGAGTACTGAAAGGTCTGCTCAAAGCCTAGCTCTAGTAATCTCCTTTGCCTTCTTTATTTTCTTTATTTGATATTCCTGATATTAACTCACCTTGTTTTCTTTTTATAGTTTCTTGTTGACTTCAACAATATGTTGGAGAAGGATGATGCCTTGCATTCCTATTCTCATGAGGTTGAAGAATCTTTCGATGAGCTTAAGAAGTCAGTGCTTGACTCCTAACAAGCCTTATCCAATGAGCAGAAAAATAGGAGGAGAAAATAAAACTTGTAGAAGAAGATGCAGTGGCTGCTCAGGGTCTGGCTACCAAGTTACAAAAGGACTTAAACATTGAAAAAGCTTTGGTCACTCTAGAGAGGGCTAAGATTATCAAGTTGTAAAAGGATTTGGACCCCGAGAAAGCCCCGGTTGTTACAGAGAGGGACAAAAGAGCCAATTTCAGGGAGATTGGCTTTAACAAGGGCTGGGACAAAGCCACTGGGGATGCTTCTTCGCAAATTGAATTTGTGAAGAAAAATTCTTTAAGGATGGTTGGTTGGTAGCCTTGGTGGAGGTTGGTACCCCCTAAGATTCTGAACTTTTCCTCAGACATGATCTAGGATCTCCTACTAATATGGATGAGGAGATTGAAGATGATGGGGGTTGAAGTGAATCCCTTATGGTGTTCGATTATTTTGACCAACACTAAGTTATCGACCCCTCTGCTCCTCCAACTGACAACCATCCTTCTCTGCCTACTCATGCCTCTACTTCTGCTGAACCTACTCCAAACATGAAGAAGGTGTAAATCTGTTTGAGCAGACTTTGTTTTTCTTTTCTTATGCAGTTCTAATTTTTCGTTTTCCTTTTTTGCTGATGTATTTATACTTGATAATTTATCAATGAAAAGAAATCTTCTTCCTCTTTTACTTGTCTTTTATCCTTGCTTTGCACACTATTATTGATTGGATATTCTTCTTGCTCTTAATAGTTCATAGATAAACGGAACACTTTTCCTCCACTGACTTTGAACTACTCAAGAGATGCAACGAACTTTTAAAAGTAGGTCATCTATCTCTGATCGAGGAAGAGGTACTGAAGTTTCTCGGGAAGGTGTGTCTGAGCAATCTAAAGAAGCCTACCTTCATTTGAAATTCTTTCTTGATCGAGTGATAGCTAATAATGTTACCTACTATGAAATGATTGAAGAGATTTAGGAGGACCATAAGGAGACCAAGTCTTGTTTGCATACTGACTATGAGAAGAAGTGCAAGGCCTTGAGTGAAGGTTGGGGCCTTGAACAGAAGTTGGAAAAATTTTCTTCTCACTTTCAAAGATAGGAATTTTTGCTCAATTATGAAGTAGAGGAAGCCAGATCCATTGCCAAATTATTGGAGGAGGAGAACAATAATTTAAGAGATGAGATAAATGCCTTGAAGTCTTCTTCTACTACTACTATTACTACCGACGAAGGATATTCTTTCTTGGAGGCTGAAAATGCCAGGTTAAGGGAAGAATTAGAAGCACTAAAAAAGACCAAGTCTGCATCTTCTTCTCGAGAAAAAAATAAACCTGGCCGAGGTACTAAAGATGAGGCTAGAACTCAATAAACCCTTGCTAACCAAGCTAACCAAATGAAGGCCAAAAACTAATGCCTTACTGAGATGTCTCCAAAGCTTTAAACTCAATCCGAGCAAGTTTCCACTCGATCTTCTCAGTTACAAGCTAAGGATGGAGTGCTGAATAAATTTCATTATCAAGTTGAGAGGTTGACCTTCCAGTTTCACAAGTAACCTAGAGAGATCTGGATGGAAGGGTATAATGAAGCTTTGGGGAATTTTGATACTAGGTTTAAACAGGCCCAAAATAAAGTCTACAAATGGGGTTGGGACAATTGCCTAACAGTGCTGAAGATGGAACAAGATAACAAACTGTGGAAGTGGTATGATCTTGGGTTGCTCGAACTTAAAGACCCCCCTTTCAGGCTGGATGTTAGTTGGATTCCTGCCAACACAATTCTCCAGTGCCTAATTTCTAAATATCTGGGAGACTATGGGCTGCATAACGAGCTGGAAATCATTCGACCTCCTCATCTGCTAGATCGGCCAAGGAGCAACAATAGGATAATGATTCAAGACTTTAATTTCATAAATTCTCCTTACACTTTAGATGATCCTCCAACTAGCATGGATCCAGTTTCCAAAGCTGAGGGGAAATTCCCTTTAGAATAATGTCCTGTATTCTTTTGTAAACACAGTTAGGTAATGAAAATTGAATGAAATGAAGTGTACTTGATCAGCTTATCTTGTTAATAATTGAATGTGACTATTTTCTTGATTTCTTCTTTTTCATTAGTTCTATTAACGTACTTAGATTAAAATATAAATTTAGTATCAATTACCAATGAGCACATAGGTTCTACTAGTATACTTAGATTAAAATCTAAATTTGGAGCTAGTCACCCATGTGTCTCCAAAGGATTTTACTAACACACCCAAGTGTTTAGGTTTTCTGTATTAGTTACCACTAGTGTAACTAAGCATATGTGGAATATGTGCCTATATTACTCTTGAGGAATCTTCACAACATTCTTCCTGCACTTTATCCAGTAGGATAAAGATCTTATTTTATCGATATTCCTGCACTTTGCCCAGTAGGATAAAGATATTTTTTTTCCTTATACTTATTGACCATCTTGAGATCGTAATATCCTATTGGTATGCTACCGATCAAGTTTTGATTATACCGAGCAACTTATTACTTACGTCGATCAATATTAGGCCTATTTTTTGGAGAATATTCTTGTGTCAAGCAACATTTTAGGCTCCATCATTATTCAAGATCAAGTATATAGGTAGTGCATAACACTAGTACTCCTAATTTTTTTTAAAACTAGAAATTGGAGGAAAAATCATTTTATTGATACTAAAATTTGATATTGAACTGAGTACTATTGATTACATCACTTGTAATATTTTTTAAGATGCTCAACATGCCATGGGTTCTTGCATTCTTCCCCCTCCAAAGTCTCAATCCGGTAAGTTCCAGGTCAGATGACTGCTAAAATATGATAGGGCTCATGCCAATTTGCCTCAAGTTTATTATTTTTTGGGAGAACCTTCTTTAGCACATGATCTCCTTCCTTTAAGTTGGTCGACTTCATCCGTTTATTGTAAAATTGAGATGTTCACTGCTAGTAAGCTGCATTTATTAGAGCAACATCTTCTTGCACTTCTTCTAGCATATCCAAATCCAATATTCACATTAGATCACTTACAGGAGAGTTAAAATTTAAAACTTTACGGGATGGAAGACCTAACTTAGCAGGTATGAGTGCTTGAGTCCCAAATGCTAACATGTATGGGGATTTTCCAGTTGCAGTCCTCGGTTTGTTAGGTATGCCCATAAAATAAAGTGTAGCTCATTGATCCAGTTCCCTTTGCATCATCAAGCCTTTTCTTCAACCCATTTAGCAGAGTTCTATTTGTAACTTCAGTTTTCCCATTACTCTTAGGGTGAACTGGAGCAGAATGTAATTTTTGGATTTTGGACTGAGCATAATAAGAAGCAAATTCATCATTGTCAAACTGCGTCTCATGGTCATTGATGAAGGCATAGGGAAATCCATATCTACAAATGATGTTCTTTCAAATAAATTGGTAGACCTTCTCTTAAGGCATGTCTATCAATGGCTCTGCTTCAACCCACTATGTAAAGTAGTCCATTGCAATAACCGACTACTTGAATCTTCCTCGGGTGGTCGGTAATGGCCTGACCAAGTCTATACCCCACATGGAAAATGGCCAAGGTAAAGGGATTGGGGTGAGAGCAACCTATGGAGTCTTGCGAATGATGGAATACCTTTGGAACATGTCACACTTTTTAGCAAAATTTGCACAATCCGCTCTCATCATTGGTCAGTAGTATCCTTGCGCACTTATTCACTGCAGAAGTGTTCTTCCTGCTATGTGAGCTCCACAAGATCCTTCGTGTACATCTTGAATTAGGCCTGGAACCGTTGATGGATGAACGCAACTCTACAAATTAACTGTTAATCCTCTCCTGTACAAAACTCCTTTATCTAGAATATATCTGGCAGCTTTATACTTTAACTTTTTGGCTTCAACTATATCTGCTGACAAAGTTCCTTCTTCAATATATGCTCTGATGGGATCCATGAAGATGGCCCCATGTCTACAGTGATGAAATTGATCATCAAATCCTCATTTATACTCCTATAGGCCAAAATCTCAATAGGAATAATTCTTCAGAGTTCAACTCTGGTACCTGAAGTTAGCTGAGCAAGAGCATCTGCTCGGGCATTTTCTAATCTTGGGATTCTATTCATCCAAATAACTGGTAATTTTGCTATTACTTCAATTGCTTTAGACAGGTATCTTGCGAACAATTTACCTTTAGCTCCATATAAGATCAATATTTGATTTACTACCAACTGGGAATCACTATATGCCACAACTTGGTTGGCATTCAGTGATCGAGCTAGACTTGATCTGACAATGAGAGATTTGTATTTTTCTTTGTTATTTAAGGCTTAGAATGAAAATCGAAGGGTAAATTAAATATCAATATTATCAGGAGTGTTAAGTATTACACCTGCTCCACTTCCTGTTGCACAAGATTACCCATCAACGTACAAGTTCCACATTAGGAGATCGTTGGCAAATGCCTGGTCTATCAAAATCCTATAGTGAAATGTTTTTCTCCTTGCTTCCTCACACTTCTTATACATCTCTTGTATTCAAGAAAAAGAAATCTAATAAGTCAAAAATGGATTCTTTTGGTAAAAGTTCTTCGGGAGCTTGACTGTTAACAACTTCTTTCACTTTATTTTCTCCAGATCCTTGCTTAGCTTGCTAATTTTGTTGCTCGGGAACCACGGGGTAAATGAATTCAGCTATGAAATATGCTACTTCTTAGACTTTTAGAAGTTCTTAGTTCATAGATAATATCATACTCCCCCAATTTCACTGCCCAATACATTAATCTTTCAGACTTTTTTGGCTTGTGAAAAGCCTACCTTAAAGGCATATCGGTTTACACTACTATCGTATAGGCTTAAAAATAAGGCTTCACGTGTCTAGACACTTCAATCAACGCTAGTGCCAACTTTTCTAGGCGAGGGTACCTGATTTTTACTCCTCTAAATCTTTACTAGTGTATTAAATAGGCTTTTGAACTCCATTCTTCTCTCTGATCAAAGCAGAGCTCAAAGCTGATTCAGAAATAGTTAAGTACATGTATAATTTTTCCCTTATAATTGGTCGGGAAAGTAGTGAAGGTGACCCCAAATACTTTTTCAACTCCAGAAAAGCTTTCTCACATTCTTAGTTCCATTTAAAACTCTTTCTTAGTACTTTGAAAAATGGTAGGCCCCCGTCTGTAGCTTGGGACACAAATCTGTTCAGAGCTACTACTTTGCCGATTAGCCTTTGCACATCCTTCTTACAAGTTAGGGACTACATCTCAAGTAATGACTTAATCGTGTCTAGATTTGATTCAATTCTCCCCTAATTTACTATATACTCGAGGAACATCCCTTCCTGTACTCCAAAGTCACATTTGATCGGGTTTAATCTCATGTGGTTCTTCTCAAGTTGATCAAAAGTCTGGCTGAGGTCGACAATATGGTCGAATGATTTTTTGCTCTTTGTAAGCATATCATTCACGTATACTTACATGTTTTTTCCTATTTTCTCCTCAAAGACCTTGTTCACCAGCCTTTGATACGTATCACCTGCATTTTTTAAACCAAAAGGCATAGCATTATAACATTAAGTTCCTCGGGGAATAATGAAAGAAGTGATCTCCTTGTCTTCAGGCTTCTTTTTGATCTGGTTATAACCAGAATAAGCACCCATAAAACTGAGTAACTCATATCCTGAGGTAGAATCCACAAGCTAATCTATTCAGGGAAAAGGAAAGTGATCATTTGGGCATGCTTTGTTAAGATCTGTAAAGTCTCCGCACATCCTCCATTTGTTATTTTTCTTCTTGTCTATAACTACATTGACCAACTGGTCTGGATATTTCACCTCGTCAATGAAGGCAACTTTTTGAAGATTTTTAACCTCCTCTTGTATGGCCTTGTTCTTTTTGGGGATGAATACTCTTCATCTCTACTTTACTGGCTTGACTTCTTTATTAACGTTAATCTCATGGCAAAAGAAGCTAGAATCAATTACTGGCATATCTTCGTGACTCCAGGCGAACACATATTTTCTCTGTCTAAGGAAGCTCACTAGATTTTGTTTAAGAACAGAATCCAGCGTTGTTCCAATTTGAGTGGTGCACTCTGGTTTGTCATCTAACACAATTCTTTATGTTGCCTCTACAATCTGTCCCTTCACCAGCTCTGTTTCCTCCCTTAGATATAAGGTTTTAACCTCAGATTCTTCATCAGGTTTAGAGGTATCCACTTGGTAAATGGTGTTTTTCCTCTTTATTTCTTCTAGATATTCCTGCTCGGAAGATAAGTAGTAGCATTACCAAGCTACTTTTTGGTCATCCTTAACAACTCTTATGCCAAAGTTAGTTGGGAATTTCAAGCATTGATGAGCAGTAGAGGGCACTGCCTCAAACGTTTTTAGCCCAACTATTCCCATAATTACATTGTAAGCTGAATGGACGCTTTTATCCATTACAAAGAAACATATTTTTTCTGTTCGGCTGGATGGCCATGTGCCAATCATCACTTCCATCTTAATAGTTCCCAAAGGGAAGACTTTCTCATCTGCAAAACTATTAATGGTCGATGATAGGGATCTAACCGACTGAGCTTAAAGTTCAAGCTGTTGAAACAAGGATATAACATGATATTTGTTGAGATGCCATTACCTATTAACACTCTATAGATAATGATATCTTTTTTTTGACTTTGATTACCATAGGGTCATCATGAGGGTACAGTAATCTAGATAGGTCATTTTTATAAAAGCCTATCACCACCTATCTTTTTTAACCTTCCTTGGTTTGTCTTCCTCGGCAAGATTAATCCTCTGTATGTATGAGCAAGCTTGAGCCTCATTAAAGTAATCTTTTCATTATGATGTATGATCTCCTCCTCCTGCATCTCCACCTGTAATCATTTGGCAATCAAAAGAACCAAAACTGAGTGTGAATACCTCACATTTCGATTATCGGGGATTTTTGGGTAGGTCGGGATCATCATCCTGTTCATCTTCATGAGCCCTCTTCTTCTCCTCTCTAGGTTTGTAAGTATATTTTGATCTGTGCTGAGATCCTTCGTTATTCTACCGATCAACAAACTGATTCAATTTTCCTCTTCGAATGAGATTTTTAATCTCATTTTGAAGGCCAATGCAATGATCCGTCATCTGACCATGGTCTCTATCTTTGTTGTGTTTGATCTCCTCTAAGACATGATGAATGCCCATGGTTAGTGGAGTGTACTTGTTGTACTTATTGAGATTTTTTATAATTCCTTTCTGTTTTGACTCCTTGTGCTTCTTGGAATCTTTGTGATCCTTCTTATCATTTTTGCCTTCAGCTTTTACTCCCAAGATCCGCTTGGCTTCCATTGCTTCCTCAATATTCATGATTTTGGCTATTTTGGCCATCAATTCTGCCATGGTCTTTGAGGGATCCTTATCAAGTGTATAATAGAGCTTCTCGAGGAAAAATCCACTTATAAGGGTTGTTATAGCAGTTTTCTCCTTTTAATCCACAACCTTCAACTTCTCATTATTGAAACGAGTGATGTAGTCCCTGGTGCTCTCTCCTTCCTCCTGTCATACACGAAGCAAATGTGCTACCCTTTTTACAGGCTTGGCTCCAAAACAAACGTTGCTAATAAATAGCTCGGCAAACTAGTTGAAGCTGGAAATCTGTCCCTGTGGAAGGCTATCGTACCAGATTTGGGAAGATACAGTAATTGTTCCATCGAATGCTTTACACCTCATTTCGGTGGGAACTGTATAAATATCGGTGGCTGCTTGGTATTTCTCTATATGGAGAACTGGGTCAGTTTTCCCATCGTATTTGGGTGTAACCACTGGAGTTTTGGACTTTACTGGAGTGGGGAAATCCACAATTACTTGTACGAATGGAGATCCTTTTACAAAGATTCTTTGTAGTGGGTTTTTGGCCTTAGCTATCTCTCCTAGCCTATCCTCAAATCTCTAGATAGAACCTTTCTAAGAGTTGTTACCAGTATAAGACCTATGCATTACTGCTCTGTTGTTCGCTGAACTTTCTTCTAGGGATTATTGCTCTACCCGAGCAGTACGTCAGGCGTATGATCTAGACTGGATTGAACCTTCCCTTCAATCAGATGTCCGTCGAGTGTTTCCTGACATTTCCATAGGAACATTTTTGTTCCCCCTGGATCCCAAATAATCTAAGGGAGAAGCACGACTTAGCCTTTCTAAATCACTTAACCTCTCTGGAGAGTAGGACTGTGTATTGAAGGATTCTGACCCCTTGAGTAATGAATTTGACCCTGGACGATAGGAAGTATCCCCTGTAGTTCTTGACTGACTTTGCATGCCACCTCTTTATGGTGGTGGTGGTGGTGGCATATTTCCACGGGCAAATAGAGCAGGTGCTCCTGCTTGAAGAGTTTGTGTGAGTTTCCTGATAGTCTCCTGCGTAGCCTCTTGGCCTCTTTCAAGACTGGGTAGAATTCTAGTTAATTCATTCGCTGCTGGTGGGCAGAAGGGACATGAAAAATGCCATCATTCCTAAGACTTGATTCAGGAATATCATCCATTTAAGTGTTGGAAAGAATGAGAACGATTAGAAATACGTTCCCATAGACGACACTAATCCTTTGATGAAAAAATAGATTGATCTAATTAATTGATCACAGATAAATATAAGAAAAAGAGACAAAGGATTTATAAAGTGGTTCGACTGAAAAAGGAAAGCCTACGTCCACTGTTGTGTATTTCCTTGGGCTTGTTCAATTGCCTCATCTTTCGTCCCCCTTGAATGTAGGGTTTATAATGTATTTATAGCCCCTTTAAGGGTGTACAAGAGTCAGAATATTAAAGGATGGAATGCCTTTATAACACAGGCATTTACATCTGTACAATGTTAAAAATGTATGCAACTATTGGCGATTTACTGTCATTGTTGGTCAGTCTTCCCGGTGTTTGTTTGGATTCTTTAACCTGTAGGTTAGCATTCCTCTATTTGGTCGGTGACTCGCCCTTACTGATTTGGATTAATGCCCAAATGGATAACACGTGTTCATACATGAATGGTCCATGTAGCCGGATAATTTTTGGTATCAACACCTGTATTATTACAATTTCCAAATAGTTCAAGTTCAAAACAAATTGTCTTAACAAGACATAAGGGTTTACGGTTCAACATAAGTCCATGGATTAAAATAAGTTACAGAGCCTCTACTGACGACTAGCACTTTCTGCGGCCTTTTTAACGTCCTTACTAGACATACTAACTGTTGTGATTGGGGTTTTGGAAAATAGGGTATGAGCGAAATGCCTAGTTAGGTGGGAAATACTAAGCAATAATTTTCATAGCAAAATACTACACATATACAATGAATTTTAGTAATTCCGAAAACCATCATTGTCCCATATTCATTAATTATCATTAATGATTATCTTAGTTAACGTTTAACTATGCTAATAATATTCAAGAAGTCTTCATTATATTCAACTAAGTTATCATTATATTCAATGAAGTTATCATGTATCTATACTAACAAGATTCTTTAACTTAGTCATAAATGCACATATATGCAAGGCCCTGGGCTACGTGCCACTCACACTTAGCATTTCAATGTTCCGTGCCAGGATCTTAATCATATTCCATTATGTTACCACGTAATAATCCAATGAATATATATACCATTTATTTATGAGTATTTCATGAATATTCGATTAATTACTTATCATTATCTTTAGGATTCTGCCAACACACTCACCCATCACAACACACGCACACCCACGGTTTCATGGAATTTCACCCGACACCAAGTGCCATATGCTAATTGCAGTTGGTTTGGGGTCTTTCACCACTAGGGATATCATAGCTCTGATTAATTATTTAGCCCGACATCATCTAACTATCATTATCTTTCATGTGTTCAACATTATTCTCAATTTTCACATTTACATATCCGGTCTTAGCATCAAAACCCGTTTTTAGCCTTTACTTCCTACGAGGCGAGGAGGTAATCTAGTGTCAATGCCGAACACTAAAATTTACTAAATCAGCATTTTACACTTTAATTTAACAAAATGCCATCTTACACTTTTTTTTTCGAAAAATAATTTCCTTAGTATTTTTCAAGTATTTTTCATGCAAAAAAAATACTATTTAAGTAAATTTTCTACTTATTGACAAAATTTTCCATCAAGGCATTTTTACCGAATATTCACCATTTGAAGTGGGTTTTTGGCATAACATTCCATCTTTATTATACTACAAAGTTCCTACAGCCTGTTAACCTATTTTAATGATGATTAATCCATTTTACATAACTTTGCATAATAGTCCAATTACACTAATATTAAGTCATATTTAACATATTTAAGAAGCTTAAATTAACATCTTGACTTAAATGATTTTGGGGTTATTTTTATCAAATTCTTAATCACATGTTTAAACTAATATTTTTCATCATTAATCATCTTAAATCTGAAGATTTAAGTATATTAGACCTTCTACACATACAAATGGGTATTCTACCTAAGAATGCCCTTAAATGCAACTAATATATGTATTTTCATGTAGTATTTCATTTTTATCATTTATTTCATGAGATTTACATATTTCAAACATGATTAAAGCAATAAAAATATTTTGAAATTTCTTCAAAAGATCATATTCTCTATTTTTCAACACTAACAAAATGGATTTTCACATATATAAGGAAATATGGAGAATCACTTATCTAGCATGGATTTAACAACAACTATACATGGGTTTGCATTTAAAAAGAGTTTAGAGTGGAGAAAAATCCTACTTGAATGAAGGACAGTGAATGTAGATGTGAAGAAGATGAAGTTGAGCTCCTAAAAGTTCCACCAAAAGCTCCAACCAAAACTCCCTTTGAGCTCCAAAAAGCTCTTTGAAATTTCCCCACAAGCTGTTCCAAACCTTGAGGTTAGCTTTAATGTTGTTTGGAGATCCTTAGAGTGGTGTTTGGATGGTGGGACAATGGGTGGGAGGTGGAGCTACGAAAATATGGGGGTGCTTTCACTGTTAGAACTCGATGGATTTTGAGAGAAAAACGTGATTAGCTGCAAAGTTTACACCCGAGGCTCCCCCTCTCTCTCTATCTCTCTCTCTTATAAACCATTCTAGGAATCCTTCAACTATTGACCCACAATTCAGAGGTCTGTATGTCCTAAAATGTGTAAAGCTTGTCCAAGGTCTGATTTTCTGCATTGGAGAAAACCCCACGCAACTGTCATTCTTGTTTTTTTTCCAACCAAAGCTTTAAAAACCTTTTACCCGCCCACGGGCTGTCCTAGGCATGCGTGGAGTATTTTTTTTGAAACTATAAACCTAAGGGTATTAATCCTTGTATTTTTTTGAGTGAAAAATCGTATTCAAACTAATTATTTGGCGTCCTGAAATGTTCTATACATTGCGCGCAAAATCGGGACCTCCGCACAAAAGTATTTTTTTTTCAATTTTTCACTTCATAGTAATAGTCCTTATATTTTTGTGAGTAAAAAAAATATATTCACAATATATTTTTGACCTTTCGAGATGTCCTAAATAATACGCGCAAGAAATGAGACCTCCGCGCAAAACATATTCTTTTTCGATTTTTCTTCACGTGGTAATAGTTCTTATATTTTTATGAGTCTAAATATATGGTCAGGATATTTTTTTTTGACCTTTCGAGATCTCCTAAGCCATACGCACAAGAAACGGGATCTCCGCGCAAATTTTTTTTTCCGATTTTTCTTCTCGTGGTAATATTCCTTATATTTTTATGAGTCTAAATATCTGGTCTAAATATTTTTTTTGACCTTTCGAGATGTCCTAAACAATACGCGCAAGAAGCGGGACCTCTGCGCAAAACATATTTTTTTCGATTTTTCTACACATGGTAATATTCCTTATATTTTTATGAGTCCAATATATGGTCGGAATAGTTTTTTGATCTTGCGAGACGTCCTAAACAATACGTGCAAGAAATGGGACCTCCGCGCAAAACATATATATTTTTTCAATTTTTCTTCACATGGTAATATTCTTTATATTTTTATGAGTCTAAATATATGGTCGGAATATTTTTTTGACTTACCGATTGTCCTAAATAATTCACGCAAGACTGAACTTTCACTGTGTCGTGCGCCGTCGAACAATTAATACACAAGCTCGCGTGACATTCGTTTCTTGTCTGAGTCGCATGAAACTTAACCAAAGTACTTATAATAATTTTACGAAAATAAATCATAACTCATGCGGGAACATGCGACGTAAAAAATTCATTAACGAAGCGTTGATAAATAAAAGGATAATCGTGCAAGTACAATTTAAAGGTGCGGGTATTACATGTTATGTTCTTAGCCTTTATCTGTGTATCCTGATTGGTAAGCATTTGTTGAGTTGTAGACTCATCAGTTATAGGTCGACTGGATCTAGATCTTGGTTGGGAAGTAGAAGCAGTTTTGGATTTCTTCAAAGCTTTCGTTTCCTCCATTAGCCGAGCATTCTCAATTTCTAAGAATGATACCCCTTCATCAGCAGCAGAAGTTGTAGAAGGAGCATTCAAGGAGTCTAGTTCACTCATTAACTTGTTATTTTCTTCCTCCAATAACTTGTCAATGGCCATGGCTTCATCAACCTCGCACTTGAGCAGGAATTCCTTCTTGCTAAAAGCAAAAATGTGTTTCTCTAATTTCTCCTCAAAGCCCCGAGCTCCATTTAAGGCCTTGTACTTGGCTTCATAATTATCATGAAGGAGAGCCTTAGATTCATTATGCTCTTTTTGAAGTTCTTCAATCATTTCAAAGTAAGCCATGTTATTGGCCACAACGCGATCAAAAAGAAACTCAAGATAAATATACGCATCTTTGGCTTGATCAGTGGCATCTACCCCGATCATGTTTGATAAGTCTTCCTCGAACAAAGTCATATGACCAACCTTGAACAAACTATTTCAGCACTTGAGTAGATCTGAATTATTAGAAGAGAGCTGTTCCGTCTTGGCCATGAACTAGAAAAATAAAGAGATATTCAATCAACAACAAGAAAGAGAATATATGACAACAATTAAGAAAGAATGAACAACCAAGAAATGACAAACAGTATGAAGAAAAAGTCCTTTTATTGATATGAAGGGAAATTACAATTACAACAGAAAATAAACGAAAGAAAGACAAAAAATATAGAGACCAACTGCCGAGCAAATCTACACCTTCTCTCTTTCAGTTTTAACTCCAGCTTGGTTGGCAGAGAGGATGGATAGAGTGACTTGCTCGGTGGATGGGGGGACTGATTCAACAACATTTTTAGGTTGATCGACTGATGACTCAACCACCAGAGATGACTCCCCAGAACCAACATCATCTTCAACTTCATCATCCATGTTGGGGGGAGAGCTAGGCTCATGCCTTTGGAAGAGTTCAAAGTCTTCTGCTGTGCCAACCTCCTTTAGAGCAGCTGACCAACCATCCATGAAAAATCTTCTTTGCATACTAAATCTGAGAAGAGGCAACAGTGATGGCTTTATCCCAACCTTTATTGAAGGAATTTTTTCTAGCCTTCTTTATTTTATCCTTCTCAGTGGTTAGGCCCTTAGCTAGCTCAACCACTTGCTTTCGAGCTTCAGCAGCATCATTTTCAGCCTTTTGACGAGCTTCCTCAGCAACTTTTATTTTATTGTTCCAAATTTTACTTTCATTCTCTAATGTTGGCTGGGAATCAAGCAAGGACTTCTTGAGATCAACAAATGCCTCCTCAAAAGTCGATTGAAGAAGAACGAAGAGCATCATCATTTTCCAACATCTGGTTGAAATAAAACAGAAACTACAAATAAGAAAGGAAAAAATAGTACAAAAAGTCAAAGACAAAGTACAAAGTACGAAAGAGTAAAAAAATAATTCTCACCATATCAAGGCTTTGAGCAGCCCTTTCAGAAATTTAAAGTCATGGCATAGAAGAAGCAAAACCCTAGTGGTCTAGAAGAGTACCAGACTTAATCAATTTCCTGTCCAAGCTAGGATCTATGGCTACAGAGGAGCCAACAGCAGATGGAGTAACACTGACCAAGCTCTATTGGTCGGCATCAATAGTTTCTTCAACCTCCTTTGCAGCAGGACCTCTCCTCAATCTTCTTAAGAGAGAATCATATCCATGGGGATTCTTCCTAACATCATGCTTCTTTTTGGCCCCACCATCCACAGAATTATGTGTGCCAGCAGCAGAAGCATCTCCATGAAGGTTGGGAAATTTTCTTTTGCCAATGGATACAAAATAAGGAACATCTGACTCAAGAGAAGAAGAAGGGCCAACAACAAGTTCACCACTGTCGAATGAAGTGGGACACTTGGTCCTGGTCCAAGTTAAGCACAATGGTAGGAGAAGCAGTAGAAGGTCGGGCGATAAAGGAGGTAATAGAACTCCTGTATTTTAGCAAGTATGAGGCTGAACTATTGTGCTCTTCACCAATTTTTTAATGAAGGCCCCAGAGAAACTTGAGTCCGTTAAGCTTATTATCACCCTCTTTGGGATACTTCCTCTTCCTATCAACTGCAAGTAAACAAACAACCAATGTTAATTAACATTTCAACAGATGGTTCAGCATCATAAGTATATAAAATATATTTAGTACAACCTATGCCATGATCCTCTTGAGGGCATCTTGGTCCAGTATATACTTCCTCCCCTTCAAGTAGGGGTGTTCGCGGTCCGGTCCAGTCCGGTTTTTAGGATTTTTAAGGACCGGACCGATTAAACCGATCCTAGAAAAAAACGGACCAAGATCGGACCGATTGTATCGGTCACCCTGCCCTAGTCGGTCCGGTCCAACTTGTCGGTCCTAATCTTATTAAATTAATCATTTTAAAATTGAAAATCACCTTTAAAAAATGTCCAAACTTATCTAAATTTTAACACCAAAAGGCTAGAAAATAGGAAATATTCATTATTTTGTATGGAAAATAAGGTTTTCAAACACAACATTAGAATATATCAACACAAGCTTTGGAATATTTCAGATTCAGAAAAGTCAAGTCAGAAAAATAAAAAAAAATTGAAATCTTAGAATTAATTTTTTATTCTGATGGAATATCTTTCTTTGTACCTGTTATCAAACAAACACTAAACCAAACCAACATTTCATTCATAAGTTGTAACTTGTACCTGTTATCAGTTGGTAAAAGAGTTGATAAAAGTGAATCACAACAGATTTAACTTACAACCGGTCCGGGTCGGTCCTAACAGGTTATTTAATGCGACGGACCGAGGACCGGACCGACTAGACCGGTCTTCAAAAAAAAAAAAACTAGACCGGACCGGTGATATAAAAAACCCGATAAAAATAGGCCGGTTCGGTTCGGTCCGGTTCGGTCCACCGGTCCAATCGGTTTTTTGAACACCCCTACCTTCAAGAGATACATATTGCAAATTTTTGGCAATAACCCCATGATCGAAGTAATTCCTGTTAGAATCAGACAGATTGACGACTAGAGCTTTACCAACAGACCTAGTTTTAAAATAATATGTACTATCACTGGTGACCCATTTGTAATCGAACATGATCTCAGGGATACCGATATGGGTCCCATGGATTTAATTAAGCCTATGGACACCATTAAGTATTCTCCAGGTATTGGGGGATACTCTAGCAGGTACAATATCAAAGTATTGACAAAACTCTAAGCAAAAACGATTTGGGAGAAAAGTGAAGCCACATTCAGCTATGAATAAGGAAGGAATCCACTAACCTTCAAACAAAGAGAAAATATCTACAAGGGATTAGGGAACTCTAAGTCTACCTAGTCTGGTATATTCCATTCCCTTCTAAAATCATTTAGAGAGACAACTACGTAAACCATGATTCGATATGAAGAAAATAAGAAAGAGAAAGAATTCTTACAAAAACTTAAGGATTCAGCAAGAACTAGAAAACGGAAAGAATGATCGCATAAAAGCTTAAGAATTTACAGCAAAAACTTATAAAGTTTAAGGTAAGAGACAACTGAAAATGTATCGCCTTTTATATATCGCCTCGAAAACCGGAGAGCACAATGATTAAAGAGAAACGACGATTGAAATTTCGGCGGCAAGGCGAAAAAAGACGTATTTTCCCTAAGAGTGTTCGCTAAAGTTCGAAAATATTTACAACAATGCCATCAGCAATACATGCTACCAGCCATACTAATAAATTTTAACAAGTGTGGGAAGTAGGAAATTGACCAAACATTAGAAATATAGCCCAAGATACTACCAAGACTAAATGCTCCATGCTTTCAAGCAAGGATCAAGTATGAAACATTAGGGGCTTCTGTTGATACAAAAAATTATCCACTTACGTGAACAAATCAGAAACGAACACGTGTCATACAACATGGCAAGAATCCTAGTCATTAGACTCACCGACCTACACATGGAATGTCGATCAACATCCAAAATGCCAACCAATAATAAAAAGACCGACCAACAGGGTTAGCAAAACGTCAATAGTCATATACATTGTGAACTCCATGTACTGATGTAAATGCTTAAATTATATAGTAATTCCATCCTTTTACATTCCATTACTCTATCTCCTTATGAGACTATAAATACACTGTAATCCCTTCATCAAGGGCAAGTTTGAAATCATTCAAATATCAGAGGCAACACATAATATAAGGCAATAAGAAATACGGTGGATGTAGTCTTTTCCCATATAGTCGAACCACTTTAAAAACCTTTGTGTCTCTTTTACATATCTTTATCTGTGATTAAATCATAAGACCTAGTCTAGTTTTTTACATCAACAGTAATTGTTGGAAGTTTTTGGGTAAAATTGGAGATTTAAGGAATCTGGGTAGATCGAACAAACTTAAAGGTCGTTTGAACGAGGTCCTTGTCTCGTTCGAATGAGAATACTAGTGGTTTTAATAAGAAGTCCACCTCGTTCAAAGTGGACATCTAACGACGATCAAACGACCCATGACAGTATAGATGAACAACCTCGTTAGATGGTCATCCGAAGGGCTGATCAAATGAAAATCCAGTCTCGTTCGAACGAGATCCCATTCTCCTCTGAACAACCTTGGCATAAATTGATCAATTCGACTTAGTTAATGTGCTGTCACATTTTTAGTCATCAGATTTGACGATGTGTCGACTTCTCAGCGACCCAGATCAAATGAGGGAAACAATACTAGTTTACCCTTGGCCTAAAGGGTTAAGTGTGAGGGCATGTGTGGAATTTAACCATTTAGGGTTTTTAGAAGTATTTATGTGTGTGTTTCGTTGATTGGGAGACCCCAAATATATTTTCCCTCTCACTCTAGCTCTTGAGATCCCCACCACCCTCTCCCACCACAAACCACCCTACACCACCGTGTCTCCACCTTGTACCACCATATTTTACAAGTGTTACTTCATACATGTGCCTTATACACCCATTTCCTCCATGGTTGATCAAAGATACAAATTTTTGGAGATGTTGTTGGGGGTTGTTGAAGATGAAACAGTAGAAATTAATGGAGTTTGAAGGGGGGTTTCTTCGAGATTTTATGGAGGCAAGATTTGTTGATCTAGGAAACCTCCTTGAGGTCACCTTAGGATGTGTGTGTGTGTGTGGGGGGGGGGGGGGGGGGGGAGGGAGGTTCCATCACCTTCTTCTTCATCTAATAATTTTTGGAGCTCCATTTGAGGTAGGAAACTCTACTCTTTAGTTAAAAACTCAATTTTTCCACATGTTGATCATGTAGTTAGAGTTTGTAAGAGTCAGATGCATTCATAATATATGAATGATATTTCTTATGATTTGTAAAAAGGTCTTACAAAGGTTCTCAATGGTTTTGAATAAAATGATATATTTCAAGAAAACTTGGTATTAATAATATTATGAAATAAAAATCTTGGAAGAACTGAGAATGTTGTGTGATATCAATTGCTCATTAATTCACAAATTTTCAATAAAGAATCTTATTTAATGAGATGAAAATTTTAATCTAAGTTAATTAGACCCTGAACATGCATCTATGTGGAATAAATCATGCCATAAGAAAATTGATAATTCATAGATTTCAGGAAAAAAAACGTTTTGGATAAACCTTTTTATTTCAATATGAAAAGTAAATCGCAAATTACATATATAATAAAATCTGCAATGACTATTCCGCAGAACACTCACATAGGTCTCGACCTAGAATCAACAAGGGATCAACCGCATCAAACCCACAAGAACCTCAGTTATGTCTTCAATAAGGAACATTCTCAAGCACTCCCAATGACCTCAGTCGTCGTCAATCGTAGAGATATATTCCCTACAAGAGAGACTCCATCAAAATTTTATCTTGGACTCCAAAACGATTCACTAAATCTATTGGGATGATTTTTGAATCAAAACAAAGTTAAAACACCTCAAAAATTGAGAAGATAAGAATTCCGTAAAAGCAGTTTTCGTAGAATAATACATTCACATCTTCTGAAGAAAAAAGGACTAAAAAATGAACTATTTATAAAATTCTTGAGTCGGTGACTTCGCTCGAACGAGATAGGCTTATCGCTGAAACGAATTTAAATGTTATTGGATCCCACTTCGCGCGATATATCAAGTGATGTTAAATATCCAAAATAGTAAGGGTTCGCTTGATGAAATGCTTCGCATGAGCTTCTTGCAAGCCTTCGTGCGACATGCCATGTAGCTTGAAGACCTCATTCGCAACACGATGTCGTTTGAATGAAATAAAATGTCATTTGAACGACCAAAGCAAAAAATCTTTTTCTTTTAAAACTCCGCCTCAGATATTTAAAAACATTTTAGAAAAATTATCCCGATACTTTAAATGAAACATTAAGGGACTTAAACATAACCTTACCAAAATTTATCTCGCAGAGGCTTGATTATTGAAAAATATTTATATTCGAATTCGTCTTGATGCATGATTGAACTTGAACTTTTCTTCGACGGTTTTAGCGGTATACGACATACTTTAATGTAAATTGGACTATATAAAATATGTCCTTACAAATCTCCCCTTATGTCTATGTCGATACAAACTAAAAACATCTGAATTATCAAATCAGATGTCCTATATAAATTTAATACCCTCCCATGAACCCAAAAATGATAAGGTACTAAAAATGCAAGACTTAAGACTTTCTCCAAAAATCTTCAACTTCAAATTTTAAAATCTCTAACTTTTCTTTTTCATCATCAGGGTGTGCAAGATAATACAAGAAACAAATAAATATAAATCAAATCTAAGATCAAATCTCAAATCTCCCCCATAATACAAACTCCCCCATTAAATTATAATTCGTTCTCGCCCTTTTTATTTATACAAAATAGACAAGGAAAAGAATAAAAAAATAAGCATGGAGTGTCACAACAAATAAATCATATCCAATACGATCATCAAGGATAAACTTGAAAGCATTCTCCAACTATTTTTTATTTTTCAAAACAAAAATGCAAAAATATTTTACAAAAAATCACACACCATGAATTTACATTAAGATAACCAAATCGTGGAGATGGAATGAATGAGTGTGAAAAAATTCGATAGAACAATTAATGCAATCAAACATAACATATGTGCATGATGAATACAAATACTCCTAACGAATAAACTCAAAATCTTCCTTAAGGGTCAAAATACGAGAATTTATTTGACATCGACTCAATCTAATCGACACATCAAAGTCAAGAATGATTTCCATACCAATAACGTCTAAAACTATGTAATGCCTTTTCAAGATTTTTTCAGGATGTGAAAACCCATTGTTAAATTCCAACCAATCTCCCTTTTAAATAATAATTCTTCTATTTTTCCAATGAGGTGGTCTAAAACCTAATGGCCCTTTTTGTCACACACACACACACACACACACACATATATATATATATATATATATATATCCTTTTATTGCCTTTAAATTTTTTTCGGGATCTTTTAAACCTCTTTGGACCTTGGATACTTTTTACAAGGCCACACTTTTTTAGGTCTGATTTAAATGGTGGCTTAATCACAAAGGATATATGAATACCTTTCGTAACTCTTTCCTATTTTTCACACACACACACACACACACGCACACACACACACACACACACACACATATATATATATATATATATATATATATACAAAAAAAATCCTCACTGGCAATAGTTCTTACATGCACTACTTTCATTGGTAAGTTTTATCGCATTTGGTTCATTTTAAAGATAGGATTAAGATGGAAACACTTCGACCAACATGTGATAGACAAGTAAAATAATCAAACAAATCTGTGAAAGTGTGCATTAAAGGAGACTAAGACTCAAACATGTAGAAAGTAATATGAAATTACATCTTAATGACTCCAAACATTATAAAGCACAAAAATGAAATGATGACGCATATCAAAACACTATCAAATAGTCACATGGATATGGAATGAAATTGCGACTTGGTCATCCTAAATATCAATTCATAAATGGTGTAAAACAAAATACAAAAATCTTTTTGTCATTTTCCAAAAAAATTATCAAAATAAAACCTTTTTGCCCTTTCCAATTTTTCTCAAAAAATAGAAAGTCTTTTTGTATTTTGCCAAAAATTTTCAAGAAACAAAAATCTTTTTTTTTTTCCGAAAAATATATCAAAAATCTAAAAAATTAAATACAAAAATGGTACACACTAGCAATAGGCATAAAATATTATAATGAAAGTCATCCTATGATAGCAAACAAGTCTAAACCTCAACCGTTAGGTGCGGTGGAGTTTTCCAAAGGTGGTGACATCCTATGAAAAATGTCTATCAAATCATGTGAAGTTTTGACAAAAAATTCGCTTGCTTTCTAATTTGTACAAAATCTCTCATGTAATCATCCGGAGCATCATGTGTGGATGCGTGTGTGGGGACACATGGTAATACTCTATGTGACACACTACCGAACTTAAAGTAAAATTTCCGAAGGTGTCCTCTCTTCTTCCAACGGGTGAAAACATTCAGGGGCCTAGGTACACCTTTCCTAAAACATCTAGGACGCACTCTCCTCTCGGTTAACTAACGCCTAGGTGGGTTGGGTTGATAGCCATATGGATATATTACAAATTCGGGAACCGGCTTGGGTACAACATGGAAAGTGGGTGCACCGTCATGACCTTTTCCTAATCTCTCATTATTACCCAAAGCGAGACCAAGGAGCATCTTTCCTACCTTCTTAGATGTATCCTCTAAAGTGACCTTTACCTCTAGGGCACATTCAATATCTCTATCTAATTGTGATACAGGGGATTGAAGTTCACTATTTTCTCGACCTACGATGATTAACTGCTCACTCAAAGTAACCTTAACCTTCTCTAGTTGACTTCCCGATGCCTCAAATCCCCTCAAAATCTCTCCCTCTACAAATATATCACCTTGAGACCTAATTCTTTATTTAACTTCTTCATCTTTAAGGTCTCAACATACAAATCTCTAATTGCAATTTAGAGCTCACTTTCACCCTCACTAGCGCATTCACTCTCACACTCTCTAGAAACACTCAAACCATCATCGGAGCTCTCACGTGCACAGGTATCCTCATCATTTTGGGATAAACTAGGTGTGCTCATGTGACTAGCTAAAAATGCAACACACATCCCGTGTGAAGATTCATACCCATAATCCTTCAACTCTTCCTCACTATCGGTAAGAGTGGCTAGTATGGAACTATTCTTGCCCTTTCTCTTTAGCTTAGTGGGACACTTAAACGCCTTATGCCCCTTACCCTCACATTCAAAACATCTCCACTCTTCCTCTTTCTCTTTCTCACCGCTCTGTTTGGCCTCATCTTTCTTTTTATTTTTCTCAAAAAATCTTTTATTAGAAGATTTTTCTTTGGAAAATTTGAGAATTTTTAGCAAGCATGGCCACATCATCAAAATCAAACTCGCCCTCAGACTCGAACTCATAAACTTTCGCTTTCTTCTTCTTTTCTCTCTTGTATACTTTCTCACTTTTCCTATATTGGTCTCTACGTGATACCCCTATATCCTTAGACTTGACAGTGTCAGGAAACATGTCAATTTCATATGTCTGGAGGTCTCTTACCAGTTCTTCTAACTTAAGATTGCTCAAACTACCTAAGAAATTCAACACAGTCACTTTTGGGATAAAATGTTAAGGCAACGATCTCAAAATCTTTTTAACTACTTGTGTATCGAGAATGTGCTCACCAAGACTGAAACTAGTGTGGACAATATCAGACAAACGTGCATAAAACTCATGAAAACACTTAGATTCAAGCATGGTAATCGTTTTAAATTGAGTAGTTAAAATTTGTAATTTTGACTCTTTTACTACAGTCGTTCCTTCATGGGTAAGTTTTAAAACATCCCATTCCTCTTTTGATGTAGTGCACGTCATGATACGTCAGAACTCGTCAGGGGTGACGACTCTAAAAATTTCACTTAGCCCACGAGAATTAAAAGTGCTCCATTTAAACACGTCCTCAGTCCATTCATTCACAAGCTTAAGATTGGTGACATTATTAGTGGTGACAGTGGGAGGAGTCCACCCTCTTTCACAAATAACCCAAACTTGCTTATCGATTATTTTTAACTGAGATTTCATGCGGGGTTTCCAATAGGCATAATTAGGCCTGTCAAAAACTGGCAACCAATTATATAAGTTTTCATGCAAAAACATTGCAAAATCTCCAAATAAGATTTTTCTAAAAAATCAATATCACACAAATTTTGCTAAAAATAAGGATCACTCAATAAATTAGAGAAACCCGCTCTGATACAAATTTGAGAATGTTGTGTGATATCGATTGCTCGTTGATACGTAAATTTCCAATAAATAATCTTATTTAATTAGATGCTAATTTTAATCCAAATTAATTAGACCCTAAACATTCATCTATATGGAATAAATCATGACATCACAAAATTTCTAATTCGTAGATTTCAAGAGAAAAACCCTTTCGGGTAAGAAATTTTTATTTCACTATGAAAAGTAAATCGCAACTTACATACACAATCAAATTTGCAATGACTATTCCGCATAATTCTCACATAGGTCTCGAACTAGAATCAACAATGGATCCACTGTAGCAAACCCACAAGAACCATAATTTTGTCTTCAGCAAGGAACACCCTTAAGCACTCCCAATGACCTCAGTCATCTTCAGCCGTAGAGATATCTTCCTTACAAGATAAACTCTAGAAAAATTGTATCTTTGGTTCCAAAATGATTCACTAAAGCTATTGGGATGATTTGTGAATCAAAACAAAGTTAAAACACCTCAAAAAGTGAGAAGATAAGAATTCTACAAAAAGAAGTTGTTGTAGAATGAAACACTCACGTCTTCTGAAGCAAACAGGACTAAAAAATGAACTAATTATAAAAACCTTGAGTTGGTGATTTTGCTCGAACGATATAGGCCTATCGCTTGAACGACTTTAAATGTCATTAGATCCCACTTAGCGCGACATATCAAGCGACGTTAAATATCCAAAATAGTAAGGGTTCGCTTGATGAAATGATTCATGCCATCTTCTCGCGAGCCTTCATGCGATATGTATCGCTTGAGGACCTCATTTGTGCGATAAAACGATTTCGTTTGAACGACCAAAGTGAAAAATATTTTTCTTTTAAAACTCCGGCTCAGGACTTGGAAAAAATATTTTGACGAAAAAAGATGCCTCAGATGTTTAAAATCATTTTAGAAAATTTATCCCAACACTATAAATGAAACATTTGGGGACTTAAACACAAAATTAACAAAATCTATCTTGCATAGGCTTGATTGTTGAAGAATCTTGATATTTGAATCCGTTTTGATGCATGATTAAACTTGAACTTTTCTTCGACGGATGTAGTGGTATACGACATACTTTAATGTAAACAGGACTATATAAAGTATGTCCTTACAAGAAAGTTATTTTGTTTGGAGTAATTTATGAATAAATGTTTAAAAGGTTTCTTATGAAAAATGGGGATTTTTATGTATATGGACATTTATTCAAGTTTTGAAGAAATAAAAAAAAAGTCTTTTGCCTTGAAAAGTATGTTTATGCAAACATTATGAAATTTTTAGAATAAATTATATGTTAGACCCTTTTTAATAGGAATTTTGAACTTAAAATCTATCTTCTCGTGCATATAAACTTGTAGTATTTTGATGATTAACATGTAATAAGTTTGATGAAGATTTATTGGGTTTAAACATAAAATAAAGAAAATAGAAATTTTATCCCTTAAAGTGTGTGAAAAAGATGTTGAAAATGTGATAAATGTAAAGTTTTAAGACTACATGTATTAATAAAGGAGATGATATTTTTCTTATAAAGTAGTCTTTAAATGTTTAATGATTACTTGGAGAAAGAAGGCAATGAAATAAAGATATTTTCAACTTGAGAATTATGATGATCCGAAGTGTTAAATAAGTGTTAATGAATTAAAAGCACTTAAGAAGTTAGTGTGGGTAATTTAATAGTGTTTGAGAAATAACTCTTGGGAATTGGATGGAAAGACAAGTTTGGAAACAAATGGATAAAATGATAATTTTACGTAAAGTGGAATACTTGTATGAAATAAAAATGTTGGAAAGGGTGTTACACAAAATGGTTCTTAATGAACATGATTTTTGGGATAAAGTCAGTGCTAAAGTCAAAAGGACAAGAAATATGATGATTTTAAATTGTAACACAATTTGGGGTGAAACCCCAGGTTTTGGCTTCGACCAGGATATGGAAAAGTGAAATATTTTGGACATTTGTAAAATGTTAAAACAAATTAATAAGGACTCGGATGACATCGAAAATAATTAAGGAGGGCCCAGAGCCCTGGGGTGAAAGTCCAAAATCATTGGCCAGAGCATATGGTAGCCTAATCGGTGGTGTGAATCCTGTGAAAGTATGAAGATATTTGAAGATTCTGAGAAAAAGATAATAAAAGTGGAACATGTCAAGAGATGAGTTATATGATGAATATGTGAAAAGGCAACCTAACTTGAATGAATTAACAAATGTTTCGGTAAAGGATAAAGTGGACAAGAAATGTGAAAATTGATTAATGCCCATAAAGTAAAGGAATAATAATACTTATTGGCTAATTGGTCAACCTAAAGAGGTTTAACCCATAATCAACACAATAGTGTGTTTATGAAAGGTTTTTAAAAGAAAAATAAGTATTTTCTAACGTGGCCATCGCGTGTGTTGAAAGGGTGATTTTCAATGAAAATATTAACGTGTATTGGTACGAATAAAGGGGGTAATTTCGATCAAAGAAATAATTTTTCCTTAAACAAAGTGTATTTATTTTATTTAATTAACCAGGTGTGTTAAATCAAGGAGTAAATGTTAAGTTAAGTAAAGGGGAGTGCTTTTATAAGATTAAGGTGACTTAATTGGGATAACTAACGTTTTTGGAATAAAAATGGTTTCATGCCTTAAAGTGTATATATATATATATAAGGTAGTTGCATGTGCACATAGATATAACGTGCTACATTATTGTATTTTTCCAACTCGGCATTCGAATCCCTCCCTCGTCTTTTTTACGGTAGGTTGGATGCGGTTCTGTATTTGAGAGTATTATATAGGTAAATCTTCTTTTTATTATACGTTAGTAGCTCTGTATGCTTGGATTTTGGGGACGTTTCCCATGGGTCCCTCACGTAGCTTGATTTAAATGGAAATCGCATGCTAAACAAGTGAAATGTTAATTAAATAAAATTTGACTAACAATATTAGGTAGGTTGTTTCATTGAATTTCACACCCAACACTACACCAAAACTGTCGTATTGTCACGGTCATTGACCGTGACAAGTCAAACTTGTCAAGGTCAATGACTGTGATAAGTCTGGGGGTGATAACTTCTTTGTCACGACTTGTCACGGTCATTGACCATGACAAGTTTTTATCATGGTCATAGACCGTGACAAAACTAAAAAATTATCACGGTAAAAGACCGTGAGAAGTTTCTTTGTCAAGGACTTATCACAGTTTTTGACCGTGATAATTCTGGGTAATATTTAAAAAAAAATTGCTGGGCAGTATGGCCACTGCCACTGCCACTGCCACTGCCACTGCCACTGCCCAAAAGTATATTTGTACCTGTTATAACAAAATTGTACCTGTTCAAAGAACATATATCCAAATAAAATACAAACCATATACCAAATCAAGGCATTTATAATCCATATCTAAATAAAATAGAAATGCAAATATCCATCCTATCCAAACCAAATTGTACCAAAATCAAAAGAATATAAATACGATCCAATTTTCAAAATAAAAATAGATAGAAATAATCTCAATCTTTAGTAGGTCGGAGGAGGAAGGAAGGCCACACAAAATATGAATTGACACACCCCGCAATATGCTTAATGTTGCATTATTCGCGCAACCACACAGGTGAGTTCTCCTTTCCCTCCACCACATGCATGACACGCACTCTTGCCTAAATATCTTAGAGGGGACGTCCATGAAGCAGCACACTCGGGTGGAAGTTCGAATCCCTCAACCCCCTCGCTATCGCCAATCCACAATATATGTCTAATCGATGAACACTCGACTAACTGAGTGTTGACATATGCCGCTCAATGGGGGTCACGATGGGAAATGGATCGTCATATGACGCTGAGTCCGTGCATATCGACGATGTAGCAATGTCGTCAACGTCACTGTCGGCGTCCTCGTCCTCCTCTACCACCTTATCCTTCCCCTTTCTCTTGCCCTTGCCTTTGCCCAACCGACACTTCATGAAGGCGTACATATCTAGGACTGTCGCCTCCAACCTTGATAGCTTATCGTCATGGGAGTCTGCCTTATGGGTCAACCTACTGATGCTCGTCTCCAGTTGCTCATCTGCATGCCTATGATCCTGGACTTCACCACCCGCGAGCTCACCCCTAGTCCTCCCCTTATGATCCGACCCAAGCATTTGGATGAGTGCATCCGTAGCCAAATATGCTTTGTCGGCATCAAACTGCAACTCATGCACTTCCTTAAGCTTTGCCTGAAAAACGAAAAGTACATGATTAGTTAATTAAGTAAATAAAAAAAATATAACATAAATGAAAAAATTAAACATTTATAACTTACAATGGTGGATGCAATGCTCGAGGCCACCTTCTTATTCTTCCCCTTTTTCATTCGAATTGCCACATAGGCATCGAGCGTATGTGGCCTACCCCTAGTGCCACTCCCCATCTCCAGAAATAAAATAATTCAACATTATTAAGTAATGCAAATTAATGCTAAGTTATACTAACTAAAATTAAAAAAAATTAAAAACTTACCATCTTGTGCTCCACCTCGGCGTAAGATGTCCGCCCGGAGTAATGCACATCCAACTTTTTCTCTTGGTTGTCCCTCCCCGATTGGCGAGATTCCAATTGCCGCTCATTGGTCTCATTGTCGATAAATTTCTATTATTATGCCAATGAGATTGGATCCATGGGGGACAATTTCACGGAGTCTCAGAATGGACTCCCGTGTCTTCCCAAAGTACCGTGCCCATAAATTCTTCTTCCACGTCTTATATTGATCCCTTAATTTCTCCAACGTGGGGTCGCGAAGATATGCGGGCAGGCCGAATTGTTCCTGTCAAACAAATATAAACCATCATGTAAGAAATTATTGTAGTTATAAATATAAATATTAAATACACAACCTGCAGCGCCCCCAGATGTTCATCTTGAGGTCAATAGGCACGACCCTCCAATCTGTGTACCCCAGGCTGACAATCGCCTTCAACAACTCTAACGCTGTAGCTAATAATGCCGTCTTATTTTTTATAGCGGCCCATAATTTTCCCCATTTTGGGGGCCTACTGTCCGAGGAGCCCTCATCGCCTATGCTACCACGTCTTGATGAAGTCATTTTCTGCAAAAAATTTTATTATTAGTACAAAGATGTATATGAACTTTGAATTAGTGCTCAAATCTGATAATAACAATACATACAAATACCAATATCAATTGATACCAATTTTAATTTATATTAATACCAATATCAATTTATACCAATTTCAATTTATACCAATACCAATTTATACTAATTTTAATTTATAATAATACCAATTTCAATTTACACACACATACTCTCAGGTCATGGACTTTGAATTGATGCCCAAATTAATGAAAATTCTTATTAACATATTCACTTGGTTATTACAAGCATTAAAATGATCAAGTACAAATTAATAAAAAACATATTAAATTGTTGTCCGATACATAACCATTTTAATGCATATCGATTTCTTTATGTATCGATTGACTTGGTTATTACATATTCACTTGGTTATCACTTGGTTATTACATATTCACTTGGTTATCAGTTGGTTATTACATATCGATTGAATGGTTATGTATTCATTGCAAGAGCACTAGAATAATACAGCCACTAGTAATAACAAATAGTTTGAATACTTATTAGAAATCAAAAAAATGTTTCAAATTTGGGTTATCATAAAAATGGATTGATATTCGGTAGGTGTAACCAAGTCATCCACAGTACTGTTTAGACGCCTTGGCTCATGTAGGACGATTGACCACGACTCGTTGTTGATATACTCCGAGTAAAATACTTGCTTGACCTTTTGAAAAGAACAAACAAACAGCTTATCGCTCACGTGTTCGTTGCTCTTCAACTTAGACAAGTCAACCATGATAAAATTGCTGTCAGGATCAACTTTACAAGCATTTTTATCCTCAACTCTTATCCAATCAAAGTAAAATACAACCTCTTTGATGTTTACGTAGTCTAATTCAAATATATTTTGAATTACACCATAGTAAGTCATTTCTGCTTCAACGAGATTTTTGTCTTTCGTGCTCGCTCAAAAAAACGTAAGAGCAATGTATGAAATGCCCGAGTTCTGTACATTTGTATTTTCCTCGTACACCCTTGCACTGAATACATAACCATTCAATCGATAATTTTTGTACTCTTGAGCCATGAACAAGAAACCAGTGGCTGGATGAGAAAGTCTTGATGTCGCATCACTCATTTTTAAGAGCTGAGAATATAGATAAATTAATTAGGTTAGATGTAAATATTTCTTGTAATGTGACATTTGATAACTACCAATAGTAATTATAATTACCTCGTGTGACAACCACAACCTAAACTCGCTGTTTGATTGTGCCATTATTTTTCTTCTTTTATTGTTCTCACAGGCTTCATATTTTCTGTATAGATCGTGATGAAAGTATTACAAAATTAATCATGTAAAAATTAAAATAATTTAAAAGTTAAATAATTTAAACTTCTTTTTTCCATTCTTTGACATTTTCTTGCGTGTCAAAAAGATAAAGACCTACTTGTTCATGTTACAAACTTGTTAATTTCACTCGTTTGTCTATTACATGGCCATCCTCATCGAAGAACTCATCATTGTCATCCACGCTGGTTGAGTTAGGCATATACTCTCGAGTGTAGATTGATGACTCCACGGGGATGTATTCCTCTGCATTTAATCATTCAAATGCTTGCACACCCTCTTCCCACAACTTATTTAATTCTTCTATCAAAGGAACCAGGTAGATATCGATGTCCTCACTTAGTGCCTTTGGCCCAGGGATCAACAAAGACAACATCGAAAATTCAGGTCTCATACATTATGAAGGAGGGAGGTTTAGTGGGGCTTGGATCACTATCCATGCACTCTGATTAGCGCTTAGATTTCTAAATGGATTGACACCATTTGTTGATATTGCCAAACTAATGTTACACTGTTATCGAGAAAAAATGGGATACTCAAAATTCATGTCTTCCAAACTGTAGAATCAATAGGATGGCGCATGAGATTTTCTCATGTTTATACCATAGCATGCTAAGTCATTGCCTCCGCTATCCATGGTACTGTGAAAACCACTTTAATCTAGGCCCAACGAGAAAATATTTCAACACTTTTTAAGACACTTTTGAGTATGCGCCTTCTTTGCCAGTAGATTTGACATATCTAGGTTCATCGCATAGCGGACACCGATCGAGATTTTTATACTCCTTTTGGTATAGTATGCAGTCATACACACAAGAATGAGTTGATTTATACTTCATTGCCAAACCATTCAAACTATTTTTCATAATAGGATAGCTTTTGGGAAGCGTATTCTTCTTGGGTAGCAAGCCCTTCACCTAATTCAAAATTCTAGTCACACTAGTGCCAGACAAATCATATTGAGTCTTGAAATTATGCAAAGTAACCATGGCATGTAAAGTTGTTTGATATTTGTCACAACCAGTTTATAACGGATGACTCTCCTTAAATTTTAAACTTTGGTAGTCATCGTCAAGGTCTATCCCGATATCTTCATGAGCTCCTGCACCTTGTACATCGTCAATGGCCTCATTCTTTTCCACTTCAAGAAATCCATATGCATCATCAACTAAATACGCTAGCATATTATGATCTACATTATCATCCTCCCCTTGAGCATCTATCCTACTTGTTGAAGGTTGTTATGAAGGTTCCTATGGGACAAAAGAAACTTTCAGTTCCCCGTGAAAAATCCAACTTCGATAACTATCTTGCGTACCCCCTCTTAACAAATATAGTTTAACTCTTTTCCACTCAATAACCTTACCATTCTTACACCTAGCACGCGAACACGCAAACTCTTCATTATCATGGAATCTCTTTTCGCATTTGAAAAATTCATTATCACCTATACGAAACACATCCCCTAATCTATTTATCTCACACATCCACTCTTTGTGTTTAGGATATCCCATCACATCTACTACAAACAATCACCAATTATGGGTAAAATAGAATAAACAAAAGTATGAATATTTAGTTCCCATACGTATAAACAATCACCTATTGAATGCGTACGCATAATAACTAAAAGGCTAGGTTCGATGGGTAAATTTATTCGTACATTCAAATTCAAATTCAATTTTAATTTGAATTTGAAATTAAAATTCAATTTATAGTATTAATTCCTATTTCCTCCATCTACTCTAAAGGGTGGGTGGTCCTTTAGAAAACTATATAATTGACTTACTTGAGTCTAGATTATATAGAAGTTCCATCTAGTTTGGATATTGAGACAAATCAGGATTAGTTTTATGAGTTGCTCCATACTCAAAGGTTCAAGAAGAAGGAAGAGGAAGAAGCAATCAAATTCACAACAATCCTAAAAGGGAAGTTATTTATAACTTTAAAACCACTAATAATACACTCACTTCATTATACATATCTCCTATTTGCATTAATGGTTTTACAACACTTTAAGCTTTTTTAAAATCAAATTAATTCAATTCAAATCATTTTATACAATTTTAAAATAATTTTTGAATTAATTAAAACTTGATTTTAAAAGTGTTGTGGGTGAAATTTAAATTTTTGAAGGTATTTTTGTTTGCTGAAAGTTAACCTGGGTAGAATATAAAAGTGCTAGAGACAATAAGGTGTCTGTGTAATTATTTTGTAAACACGCATTTTACTTTCATCATAGCCATACATGTGTTGGTAGCCAAACGGGCGGATTTGTGTTTTCTTATAGACTCAAACTCAATCACCAATCTCAACCCTTGGATTAGTTCCATCAACGGCCTGCATGTGTTGCGTTATAATCCCAGTTCTTAACTCTCATCCAATGAGATTCGTTCATTTCACTTCTTAGTTATAAACCATTGGATCTTTAGTCAAACTGTATGACTTCATCTCAGCCCTTGATTGCAAATGATGTTCCAGATCCTTCCTTCGCCTACTATAAAACCAGATGTATCCCCAACATTTTGAGACTTTTATTCAAATCTTCCCAGAGAGAATATAAAAGAGAGAAGAGAGAGAAAGGGAAGGAATTCGAGAGAAAATAGAGAGAGAAAGGAGGATGATCAATACATATTCGTCCTTCATCACCTCTGAGTGAATCCCTTCAACCCAAACACTTTAAAACCTCAAACTCTTTTACGAGAAACAAAAAACCTTGAGAGATAGAACCAATCTAGGGTTTCTGTGGGTTTGGTAGTTGGGTTGACGTCTTGAAGAAGACCTCTTTCATTTTAAGTCTTTCTCAAAACACCTCTCTGAGAAAATATCAAGTTTTATATATTGAAACTTGAGATTTTCTAAAGAGAACATCACACGCCTATTTTTTTCAGTTCTCTTTTTGGATCTCTATCTTCAGATCCATTTGATTCTAAAGTTTGAAAAATAAACTTTTAGGGTTTAAGAAAAAAACAGATCCTTAAGAGCATTTGCTTTTCTTAGTTTTATTTCACAAAATGTGAAATAAACGTGTTCAAAAATAAAAAGAGACACATAAGACCTTGGCTATTTTTGAAAGCAAGGTTGGTCTTCTAGATCTGAATCTTGACTTAGAAGTTTATTTTACAAAAATATTTGAATCACTTTCTGCATGTTATTTCTGATTCTATTTTTACGATATAGACTTCTAGTCTAGTTTGGATCTCAATTGGTGGTTTACAATTTGAAAAATATTTTCAAAATACTGAAATTGTTTAAGACCTTGGCCGTCTTCTGAGAAAGGTAACCTTGAGATTTGTGGATTAATAGAAAGATCAAGAAGTCTTGATTTGTAAAATACAGACTTGGAAATATCCTATTCATTCTAGATCTGTTTGTAATTTGTTAGGATCGTCTGCATATATAAATATGAGAGGGTGATATCTGCATATAGTTCACATCACAAACACTTCTCACACAAACACTTATACACAGTGGTTTGTTTGAGACTTAAAAGTTGAAAGAGTTGCTGGAGTCAGAATTCAAAGAGAAGGAGGTCAAGGAAAAGGCAAAGGAGCAACAAAGAAGAGATAAGTTCTACTCAGAAACCTTTGGAGTGGAGTAGCTCATGTAGGTATAATTATGAACTTAGATTTAAGATCCTTGTGTGTTTTCTTAAGTGCTATAACTTGATTCTTTATTCTAGTGATTTTTTTTGTGCCGTAGAGGGCACCGTGGATGTTTCCCTTGTTTAAGGGTTTTACCACGTTAAAAATTCCTGTGTCTATTTCTTTGAATGATCTTAATTGTTGTTGTGATTGGGACTGCATGGAAACCTTAGTAGATGTTTCTTAAATTTAAAAAATGAAGGTAATCAACTATCAAATCTAAACCATACATTCAAAAAGTTTTTACAACACATCTTATGTTTTTCGAATAGAGTTTTGCCCAAAAAGTTTATTCGTAGTTTACACAATTTATAACATTTTGTTATTAACCTTGTAAACAAGTTTTTAGCATTAAAGCTTTTCTTCAACTGGTATCAGAGCAGGAACACCTTTTGTGATCTGGAAACTTGAAAAATTATTTTAGAAACTTATTTCTGAAAATTTTTGAATATGGAAGAAAAATTTAAGAAGTTAGGTAACCTATCCAGACCACCACTCTTCGATGGAACCAAATTTTCATACTGGAAAGTACGAATGACTGCTTTCATTCAAGGAACCCTTGGTGATGAAGTCTGGGAAATGATTAAAACAGGGTTTTAATATCCTACTAAACCTACTTCTACAACTGATCCAACAAGAATTAAGAAACTTCTCAGTGAATTTACTAAGGAAGAGAAAAAAGCATCTCTAAATAATAACAATGGAAAGAATTCAATCTTTATGTCCATTAAGAAACATGAATTTAAAAGAATATTCATATGTTCTACTTCAAAAGAGGCACGTGATACGTTAGTCATGGCTCATGAGGGTGATGAACGTGTCAAAGCTGGAAAAACTCAAATGCTCATCTAGCAATATAACATCCTGATTATGAATGACAATGAATCCTTTGATGATTTCTACGTAAGGTTTACTGATATCTTTACAAAACTTCATGACAATGGTATAACCTATAGTATAAAGGAAATTTTTTCAAAGATTCTTAGGTCATTACCATCTAAGTTTGACAACAAGAGATATGCTATTGAAGAAATGAATGACCCTAGTATGACTCTTGAATTACTTAGCAGTAAACCGAGGACTGTAGAATTTGAACTAGACTTCAAAAAGTAATTGACCAGACAGACTAATAAAGCCTCTAGTTCAAATGTTGTGTTTTCTTCTAAATTGCCAGTGCCTAAATTGAACACTCTAGATTTTGACACTAACTGTCTTGAAAACTGTGATTTGGAAAACCTTAACAATAAAATAGCTCTTATGAGTAAGAATTTCAAAAAGATTTTGAAATTTAGAAATGCTGTAGCCTCTAAACAAGGCAAATCAAATTATCAAGGTAATCAATTTCACAAACATCATGACAGAGATAATACCAAACACACTTATGACAATAGGAAGAATTATGACCCCAACAGACCTAAATCTGACATAAAAGATGCTAAATGTCACCGTTGTGGTAAACTAGGTCACTATGCTAGTAAATGTCGAACTAGTCTGAATAACAATAACAAGGCCAATATGTGTAAGACATGGGACAACTCTAGTTATTCTGTTGAGGATGAAATAGAGTCAACCGAGTTAAATGAGTACTGCATGTCTTTCCTTGCTAAGATGATATATAATGATGATGTATGCTTGCCTGCTCATGAACTTGTTATGCCTTTTGCTGTTGTTGATGATATTGCTGATAATTCTATTCCTATTACAGCTAAAAGGCCGTGTGTGAGTCAAAAAGATAATTTTAATTATGAATTGAACATGTGCGTGAGTAAAGAACCTATAAAAAATATAGGGGACTTCACACGATGCACTTAGCGAGTCTGATGATGATCTGCCTGATTTGCATGAGTTATACACAAAAATGGTTAAGAAGAGTGCTCGCCTAGAAAAAATGATAAAAACCTTAAGGGAGCATATCTATTTGCTTAACTAGACCATTAGGAAGAACATTGAAGATTATACTGCCCAATGTGTTGCTCACGAGACTGAGATTGAAGACTATGCCTTTAAAATAGAAGACTTTATTCAAAAGAACCATGAGTTTGAACTGAAATACAAGGCAACCCTAGTTGAACTAGAAGAGTTAAAGAAAATGGTTTCAAATGTGTTTAAAAAATGCCAACACTTTGAAACACAAACTAAGTCCTATGAAAAAATTGTTACTATAAGCAAATTTGACTCTGAAGATAAGTCTGGCCCAGGTTTTGGAGAAATAGTGCACACAAGTAAGACCAAAGTTTGTCCTGAAAATATTACTTTTATAAAACTGGGCCAAACTTGTCAAAATGTTCAAAAAGGTGAATCTAGTCTTAATGTCTCTCAAACAACACATAATCAGTACAATCAATAAATGAATCCAAGCAGTCAGACCAAATATGTTTGTCCTTCTGCCAGAGACCAAAGACAGAAACCTAAATCTAATGACAACTGGACTACTGTACCCATTAGATCTAAGCCAATTTTCAAAGACTTTAACAAGAAAGTCAAGTCCTATACCCACCAGTACTGTTCCTATTGCGATATTTTCGACCATACTCTTGATGAGTGTTTCCAGAAAAGGTTATACACCCCGATCTACCTAAACTTTAACTATTCTAGGAAATCAAGAAATACTTATGTACTCCCTAGGCAGACCACAAAAAACTCTAACTCTAAAAAGAAAAAGGGAGGGTCCAAGACTAAGAAAAAATCATTTAGAAAGACCCCTCAAACCTTTTCTAAATTAAAAGGCCATAAAACTTTTAAAACTAGGCCTATTTAGATTAGAAAAGATGATTTATTATCCCAGCTCAAGTGCAACATTATCATTTATGCTTTAAAGGAACAAATCACTTCAACTAGATGATACTTAGACTCCGGATGTTTTAAATATATGACCGGGGATGAAACCTTATTGAAAAACAAAACAGACTTCCTTGGAGGTAGTGTTATATTTAGAGATGGTGTTTTATCTCAGATCATAGGTAAGAGAACATTGAGTGAACATGGGCTTCCTGAACTGAATGATGTTCTCTTAGTTAAAGCCCTTAAAGCTAATCTCTTAAGCATACCACAATTTTGTGACTCCAATCACTCAGTTACCTTTTCAAAAATTGATTGCAAAATTATGGATGAAAAGGGTAATTGTATTTTAATAGGAAACATAACTCCGGAAAACTGTTACACAGTAATTCCCAATTCTGAATCTTGACATGTTGCTAGATTAGAGGATTCTGATCTATGGCACAATAGATTGGGACACACAAATTATGATAATCTTAGAAGATTGAGTTCCCAAGAGATAGTTAGAGGTTTACCTAAAATTAAAAAATCTTTTAATCCTATATGTGGACCTTGGCAGGAAGGCAAAATAAGTAAATCCCCACATAAGAAAGTTAAAGATGTTCTGACCACTAAGCCTCTAGAACTTATCCAATGGACCTTATGGGTCCCTTAAGAACTGTTAGTTTCTGTGGAAATTATTACATCCTAGTTATAGTGGACGAGTATACGAGATATACATGGGTAGCTTTTATGAAACAAAATCAGATACTTTCAATGAATTCTTAAGAAGTAAAAGATGTATAGAATGGATTTATACTATTAGTAATACAAATTTCTGGACGATTGGGAATGAAAAGTTTGGATTTGGATGGAGTTATGTGAGAAAACCCGTAACTGGTAACTGCAGAATTCGTCATACTTGTTTGATCTATCAATCGAGCCAAGAACTTCGATCGATCGAAGGTTCGATCGATCGAGCTCCTGACCTCGATCGATCGACCCCTTCTGGCAGGCTCATATTTCCTTTTTTAAATTAGTTGAATTCAATTTGATGAGAAATAATCCTTGGACACCCTTATTAAAATATTTTGGGAGATGAAGAAGACCAGTAGGACTTATAAATAATTATGGGACCTTTAATGTAAGACGAGAGTTGTATTTTTGGGTTATTTACACATAAGGGATGATGAAGCTATGTATTAAAGGGAGAGACGCGTAAGATAGTTACGTTGGAACATAAGTGAATACCTACTGAATTTTACACTTGAGAGTATAGAGTCTATGAGTATTACGTAGTAAGTTAGAAAAAAATCCCTCGAATTAACGTTAGAGACGAACCGTTATACGTGATAACTAATAATGGGAAAATCAGGATAAATGTCGTGATTATGGGTTATGAGGTGAACCTAAATTGATATGATAAAAGTAGTATATTTATAAGACTGTCACTACACCAAATCAGCCCATTTGTCAAGGTCATTGACCTTGACAAATTCACCTTGTCAAGGTTAATGACCGTGACATTTCGAGGCGAGACAAATTTTTTTGTCACGGTAGTGTCACGATCATTGACCTTGACAAAAAACTCGCGTTTTGTGTCACGGTCGTGTCAAGGTCAATGACCGTGACACGTTTGTCACGGTTATAAACCGTGACCCCAATTGTCACGGTCATTGACCGTGACACGTCCGTGACAACTTTTGTCGCGGACTTGTCACGGTCAATGACCGTGACAATTCTGGGCAGAATTTAAAAAAAATCTGCTGGGCAGTATGGCCACCGCCACTGCCCAGCAGTATATTTGTACCTGTTATAGCAACGTTGTACCTGTTCCAAACATCATATATCCAACACAAACTAAAGATAATGCAAATATATATTCATGACGATATAATCCAAATATTCAAAGTAAAAACAATATACATGACGATATAATCCAAATTTAATTAAAATGGACAAACTTAAAAATAATGTTACTACACTTGGATAAAACTGAGGACGACATACGAATTGACGCACCCACTAATATACGTCGTGCCGCATTGTTCGCGCAACCACAATAGGGAGTTCTCCTTCCCGGGTATGACATGCGTGACGAGCACCCTGGACTCCATCTCTTGAAGCACACGTCCATGGACTATTCCACCCTCGATGATATTCGGATCCCTCAACCCCCGCCCTATCCGCTGGCCATCAAATACGTCCAATATGAACACGCTCGGACAACCAATTGTCGACAATGGTCTGTTGGAGGGCGTCAAATAGGGAAGTGGATCGTCGAAGTACGAACGTGTCGGTGATGAAGCAGCGAGGTCCACATCCTCGTCATCCTTCGCCTCGTCCTCCCGCACCTCCTCCTCCACCGCCTTCTCCTTCCCTTTCCCTTTCCCTTTACGGTCTCCACCCAACGTACGCTTCATGAATGCGTACATATCTTGGACCGTCGCCTCCAAACGGGACAGCTTCGCGTCGTGTGAATCCACCGTTCGAGACAACCCGGTGTCGCTCGTCTCCAATCCGATGATCCTAGATTTGGCCACCCACGAGCTCACTCCCCTTGTCCTCCCTTTGCGATCAGAGCCAAGCACTTGGCTGAGTGCGTCTGTGGACAAAGATGCCTTGTCGACATCAGACTGCGACGCATGCACTTCCTTAAGCTTTGCCTGAAATGACAAAAAGCACATGATTAGTAAAATAAGTAAACTAAGAAATTATAACGTAATTAACAATAATTAAACTGTCGGATTACTTACAATCGTGGCCGCGACGCTCGGGGACACCTCCTTGTCCTTCCCCTTCTTCGTCCGAAGAGCCACATAAGTATCGAGCCTATGTGGCTTACCCCCTGGCCCACTCCCTACCCCCTGAAATAAAATAGAGTAAAGTAAAATTAGTATCGTCCCCGTAAAGTAAAATAATATCCAATAATATATTTCTGTAGTTATAGATAAATTAAATCTTACCTGCATCCTATGCTCCACCTCAGCGTAAGAGGTCCGGCCGGAGTAGTGCACGTCTGTCTTTTTAGCCCGATTTTCCCTCCCCGATTGGCGAGATGCCAATTGTCGATCCTCGCTCTCATTGTCAATGAACTTTTGCCATTGTGCCAATGAGATCGGCTCCTTGGGCGGGACGGATCCGCGCCATTGTAAAATGGACTCTCGTGTTTTTCCAAAGTACCGTGTCCGCATATTTTCTTCCACATCTTGTGTTGCTCCCTCAACTTCTCCAAGACGGAATCACGTAGCTTTGGATCCAAGTTGAATTGTTCCTGTCCAACAAATACAATGTTAGTTGCGAATATATATAAATATAAATATAAATTGAAATATTCATATAAATATTACCTGTAGTGCCGCCCAAACAGCTAACTTGAGCTCATACGGCACCTCCTTCCAAGTCATAAACCCCGGGCCGATGACCGTCTTTAGCAGCTCGAGGGATCTCGCTAAAAGCTCCGACTTGTTTTCGACGGTAATCCCAAATTTTCCATATTTGGGGAGCCTAGCGGCGGAGGAGCCCTCGTCGCCTCCGCTACCACCGAACCCAGACGACATCATCATAAACAGCATCATCATCTTCGCCTTAACATCTGAAGGAGACATTTTTGCTGTAAATTTTTTTTTATTAGTACAGATAAAAAAAAATGTTAATAGTACACATTTCGTTTTACCTAATTGAATTAATTGAATTAATTGAATTAATAGTACAGATAAAAAAATGTTCCATCTATATTATAACGTATGTGTAAGTTTCGTCAATACCATTTCGTTTCAATTTTGTAATATTATATTTTTTCCAAATATTTAAAGAGTTATTAAATGGGTGCCCCACCCCCACCCCCACCCCCACCCACCGCCACACACACACGCACACCTACGCACCTACGCACACACACACACACACACACACCCCACCCCCACCCCTACCCACCCTTACCCACCCCACCCCTACATATATGTTAGTTGATGCCATTATATTTTTACCCTAATTAGATTCTAAGGTTATCTCAATTTATATTTTAAGTTCGTATCCATTTGTGATGTTCAAGTAGTTTGAAATGTTGGAATTATATACTATTACTTTGACCGTTAATTTGTGCACCAACTAAATTGAACATCACACACACACACACACCCCACCCCACCCCACCCCACCCCACCCCCTGCCCCCTCCACCCCCCCTCCCCCACCACACACCACCACACACACACACACACCCCACCCCACCCCACCCCCTACAAGTCTAAGGATGTTCTTGATTAAACATGGTAAATCTCATATCGTTTGCAAAAAGTTCATAGATTCTTAATCCCTAGGGTTATGGATATTAAATTTCTTTCACAATTATTTCTTCGATTGCGATGGGTGAAGTTCAATTATATGTTAGAACAATAGATCCTCGCAAGTTGGTCAATCATTGTGTGAATAGGTATGAGATCATAATTTGGAGGAATTCACGTCCAAGAAATAATTTGGATTGTGATACCCCTTGATAGACTTATATGTTTTGTTTACCCGATCGATGAACTATTTTATAATCCTATAGAATTAAGTTTTAGAATCAAGGAATTGATCAGATATTCATTAAAATCGGTTAGTAGAAAATTTATTTAACAAAGAGGGTATCGAAAACATAACGTGGGGAATCATAATATACCGTAATCAACTTTAATAATAAGAACACATTCTTTCGAGTGATTTATAAATAATTAAATTTGAGTGCAATCATGATTATTTAGTGGAATGAATCGTGATTAAATAAATAAAGGATATAAATTAGACGGTTATAAATTGGGATTTCCTAGTATTTACTTTGAATTCAGTTTATTTATTTATCTTTGGTCCCTAGTATAGTCATTGCCCAAGTAGTAGGAACGAAACTCTATTATCCCTCCCCCACCACACACCACCACATACACACACACACACACACCCCACCCCACCCCACCCCACCCCCTGCCCCCCTCCCCCACCCCCACCCCCTCCCCCACCACACACCACCACACACACACACACACCCCACCCCACCCCACCCCCTACAAGTCTAAGGATGTTCTTGATTAAACATGGGAAATCTCATATGGAGTTGTTTTGGTTTTTCCAGGCCTGCTTTTTATGCCGAACAACCACAAACATTCATTAGGGTTAAAAATTTGTAATGGGAATTGATTTTGGGTCAGTTACAAGCATTATAGAGTAGGTCAAACCCAAAATCCCATGAATCCTCCCATTTTTACCAAAATAAAAAGCAGTGCCAAATCTAACAGGTGCCGAATATATTTGGGACTTTTTCGAATTGATTCAAACCAAGGAAGTAAGAAAGATGGGACACAGTGAAATGATTCGAATTTGAATCGAATCGACTTGCGCCTTTAAGTCATTAAATTTGACTCTCTTAAGTTACCCCTCCCCATCATTTTTACAACGTTTCTCCCATACTCTCCCCAAAATCTCGGGACTTCCTTAAGTTCTAGCATTACAAAACCTTATTTCTCCCCCCAAAGAATTTCAAATATCCATCTAATAACTTATAGGTATGAATCATCCTTTTGTTTTTTCATTAGTGATTTATGGTGTTTATGTGTTCTTGCTAGGGTGTATAATTGTTTGCTTGTTTATTGATTCAACTTGCATATTAGTGTTAAAAATTCTTAATTCATGCTTTTATTTCCTTCAAATACAACACCACACACACCCCACCCCACCCCACCCCACTCCCTGCCCCCTCCACCACCCCCTCCCCCACCACACACACACACCCCCACCCCACCCCACCCCCTGCCCCCCTCCACCACCCCCTCCCCCCATCCACCACCCCCTCCCCCAAAACACACCACCACACACACACACCCCGCACCCCACCCCACCCCACCCCCTGCCCCCTCCACCACCCCCTCCCCCAAAACACACCACCACACACACACACCCCGCACCCCACCCCACCCCACCCCCTGCCCCCTCCACCACCCCCTCCCCCACCACACACCACCACACACACACCCCACCCCACCCCACCCCCTCCCCCCCTCCACCACCCCCTCCCCCCTCCACCACCCTCTCCCCCAAAACACACCACCACACACACACACACACACACCGCACCCCACCCCACCCCACCCCCTGCCCCCCTCCACCACCCCCCCACCCTGCCCCACCCCGCCCCACCCCACCCCATCCCCCACACACGCACACACATACACACATATATATATACACATACACACATAAATATACACACAAATATATATATAAATGGAAGAGAGAGAGAGAGAAATTGGACCTGAAAGTAGAGAGAGAGAGAGCAGCGTCGAGAGAGAGGGAGGGAACGGTGGGAGGAAAAAAATAAGAGGGAAAGGGGTTTTGCTGGAAAAGTTGTCACGGTCGTGTCAAGGTCATTGACCGTGACAAGAATTGTCACGGTTATTGACCGTGACAAGACCGTGACAATTAAATTTATCACGGACTTGTCACGGTCATTGACCGTGACAATTAGTTGTCACGGTCGTGTCAAGGTCAATGACCGTGACATAAAACGCGTGTTTTTTTCTCACGGTCAATGACCTTGACAAGGCTGGCCGGCTGAAAGGTGACAATTTGCCCATTTTGATGTAGTGTGTGCGTATGCATATATTATATACGTGTGAAAATCATGCCCGCGCTACTTGCTATCCCTGAGGTTACCCCTTCATGGGGGATATTGACTCGTACCCTAGAAGATAGGAATCCTAGGTACAGGCTATCGAATCGATAGTCACGGTCCTAAGAGACGCGAGGGTATGTGCTGACCTCTTGGACTTGGAGACTATGCTTCGTCTCAATATTGTTTGTGTATGTATTAATACAGTTCGAGAGTGATTCTGAACTTGTATTTCCCTTAGTACGATTGTTACGGGGATTGGATAGCAGAGTATGCCCGCACCATAATTTTTATGTGGGGTGCTGTTAGAATATATATATTATACGAGTATTTAATATATATATATATGAAATTCTGAAATTTGGGAAACTGCCTACTGTGTTATGGTAAGTAAGACATGTATAATGACTCAAATTGGAAATACTTGTTTTGAAAAAGTATAATGGAACACTGGGAAACTTTATTAGCAAATAAGGTTTAAATGAGAGCTTTGTGATAAAATGAAGTTATTTTCTTAAACAATTATATTCTTCGGTTTTGAATTTTACGAGTAACCTAAGATAAATTAAACCATTGGGAAGGTTAGTGCGATAGGCGTGCACATTAGAAGAGAGGTGAGAAATTCTCAAGAGAGTGCCGCACTAATATGTTGTTGCATTGGCCTGTAAACATTTTAAATACTTGCTAAACAAATTTTAAATCATCTACACTATCGGGCTCTGACCCGTTTCTATTTCTCTTTCTCTCTTGTATATATATATGTATATATTACAGGTGCCCAGCCACAGGGTCGTCTTGCATAGGATCCTTTAGAAGGAACGTGCTACAGCTTAGGTGGGAGTTGCAGGCCTCTTGATTGGACGACTTCATTTAATTGACTCCACTCCTAGCATATTCATTTAGTGGGGCATGTGTCGCCCTTTCCATTATTCAGTTGTTTATTTGGACATTGTGATTAAGATATTTCTAGTATTGTCACTTTGGGATTTATTACTGTCTCGATGTTTTACTTTAAGTTTTAATGTTGGGATTTAGTTGTTGAATGTTTAAATTATTTGGATTATATGTTTTAGGATTATTATGGTGTGATTAAATATTGAATTGTTGTAAATAATTAAATCTTTGTTTTCAAAATAAAATTTGGAGAGTAAAAAAAAAAAAAAAAAGGTTTTGACACTTAGCTTAATTAATTAGGGTGTTTAAATTGGAATAGTTATTTTTACGACAGTGATGCTAAGAATGAACCAACTGTTCCCCTTGATTTTAATTTAATAAAGGAGTGATCGCCCGGTATTTAATTAGGCGGGGTGTCACAGGGGGTAAAAATGGGAATTGACTATGGTGAACATGTGGGAAAGGTGAGAGCACATGTGCATGGGGGTGTGAGGAAATTTGGAAAAAATCTGATTTGGGTGCACATGGGGGTAATTTGGGAAAAAAAGGGATAAAGGTTAGTTGGGGGTAATATGGGTAAAAGGGGTAAAATTAGTTAAAGTGGAACATGGGGTAAATGAGTTTATTTTGGTTTTGCCTTTGCTGTTTGTGCAGGTAAAATCGAGAGAAATGGGTTTTTGAGTTGAAAAGGTGAAATGGGTCTTTGGGTGGATGGATTTCGGGTTGGGAACAGAAGGTGGACACCGGACAAGGGCTGTCGGCCGGTTGGTGGGTGTCGGCGAAGGAGGCGGGGGTGGGGAACGCCGACGGCGGGCTGACTGGGTAGAGGGAAGCCGACAGTTATCTCCGGCGGGGGTAGCAGGAGGTTAAAGGAGAAGTCGGTCGGGTTTTGGTTTATCGCCGGAGATGGGCAGGTCGCGAGGTTAGGGGCCTGGGTAGGAGTCCGGCCATGGGTTTAAGATTTGGTTTAATGGAGGATAAGGAGAGAGAGAAGTTGGTTATGGTGTTTTGGTGTGTTGGTTTGATGATGGAGGATGTGGGTTTGTGTGGGTGAGAGAAAGAGTGGTGAGAGGTTGAAGAAGATGGTAGGAGGGATAAGGCGTGGTGAGGGTGTAGGGAATATGGGTGAGGATGAGGGTGTAGGATAGATTAGGGTGTAGGATAGTGTGTAGGTGGGGTTATGTGTGTGTGTTTAATTTGAACCCCTAAAAAAAATAAAACTAATTAACTAAAAAATGAAAATAATTAATATCTACTAAAAATATAAAATCTTAATCTATAAAATAAAGGTCACAAAATAAATCTAAAAAGAAATAAAAATAGAAAACTATTAAACTAAAAACTAAAAACACATAAAAAAATAAAATCTAATAAATCTAAAAAAAAAATGAAATCCTATAAAATCTAATTCTAACAAAATAAAATTAATAACTAATAAAAATAAAGATAAAATGAAAATACTATAATAAAATAGAAAAACAGAAAATAAAACCTAAAAAAATTCTAAATAATTCTAAAATAAACTCTAAAAATAAAAACGACACAAACTAAAAATCTAAAAATTCATAAAAGGGCAAATTAGACACACACGGGGTTCGGGGGTAGGTTTAGGCTCGGGTTACGGGACAAGGTTATTTAGCTCCATAAAATGCACAATTGTCTTGAAATACGCGTTTGAACATCGCAACGTGCATTCGGCCTACAAAATAAATATTTAAGCACATAAGACCCGTATTGCTGAGAATTAGCAACCAAAATACATCTATTTGGGGTATAAATTGTACAGTTTTGGGTGCTTATCACTGAGTATTGTGTAGCTAATGGCTATAAACATGAGTTTAGAGCCACCAAACCCGCAGCAAAATGGTATAGTTGAATGTAAGAATAGGACTTTACAAGAAATATCTAGGGTTGTGTTACATGCTAAGAATCTCCCTAAATATTTTTGGGTAGAAGCTGTCCAAACCGCATGTTACATTATTAATCGTATCTACCTCAGAAAAAATTCTAAAGAAACCTCTTATGAGTTATGGTTCCACAAAAAGTCAAACTTAAAATATTTTAAAACCTTCGGTAGTACTTACTACATCTGCAAAGATAGAGAGCAACTTTCAAAATTTGATACTCGAGGAGAAAAGGGAATTTTTCTTTGTTATTCCTAAAATAGTAAGGCTTTGCGTGTTTTTAACTATAGAACCAAAACTATTATGAAATCAATTAATGTAATTGTAGATGACACTAGTATAAGGAGAAGTGACAGTCAAGTAGTAGTATTTGATGAGGACGAACCTAATTTTTCCACTGATCCTCAAGATGATACTGATTCACTACCACCTGAGAGTCCTTCAGTACCCACTTGGGTTTCTAAAGATCATCCCACTGAAACCATTGTCGGTAATCCTTCGAAACCAGTTCGAAATAGATCCCAACTTCGATAAGTGGCATAATTTTCTTGTTTTGTTTCTCTTGAGGAACCTAAATTTTTTAATGATACCCTTTTTGACTCATTTTGGATAAATTCTATGCAAGAAGATCTTGTCCAATTTAAGAGTCATGATGTCTGGAATCAAGTTTCTAGACCAAAATATTCGAAGGTTATTGGGACAAGATGGATTTTTAAAAACAAAACTGATGAAAATGGGAGGTCATTAGAAATAAAACTAGGTTGGTTGCACAGGGATAGTCCCAGATTGAGGGAATTGATTTCGATGAAACCTTTGCACCTATTACTCGTCTAGAATCAGTTCGTATCCTCCTTGCAATCTCTTGTCATATGTAATTGAAATTATTCCAAATGGATGTTAAATCCGCTTTTTTAAATGGAATTTTATCTGAAGAAGTATACGTAGAACAACCCAAAGGATTTGTTGATCGTGTACACCTGGACTACGTCTTTAGGCTTAAGAAAGCCTTATATAACTTGAAACAAGCTCCTAGAGCTTGGTATGAGCGACTGTCTAATTTTCTTGTGTCTCACAAATTTGTTCATAGCGGAAACGATCAAATGTTTTTTGTTAGAAAGGAAAATCAACATGTCTTAATCGCACAAGTATATGTGGACGATATTATTTTTGATTACACTTGACTTAAACAAGTCGAGAATTTTTCTGATATCATGCATACTGAATTTCACATGTCTCTAATGGGTGAACTACAATATTTTTTGGGTTTACGAGTTAAACAATGTAGAGATGGACTTTTTATTTCTCAATCCAAGTATGCTATAGATTTAGTTAAAAAATTCGGCTTTGAAAATGCTAAACCTTCTAGAACCCCCATAAGTACTTCAACTAAACTCTCAAAGGATGATATTTTTTCTAAAAAAATGCAATGCCTAAATAACAAAGGGATGAATTAAATGATGACGTGCCAGTCGTGAGACTTGCACTGTTTTAGGTCATTTGTTTGGTAGCTTATAACCCTGTGCAATTTAACAAAATAACCATCCGGAGTTTTCAAATTGAACAACGTGTCTAGGAGGATCTTTTTCTCACTAGTAGTTAAAGTGAATGCACCGGGGGGAATCAAATTTTCTTCTAGTTGTAGGATCAGGTTTTAACCATAATGATTTTTTTAAAATTTTCATCTCCTTTATATCACCATGTGTCCTCTCTCCATCGTTCGAATGAGATCCACCCATACATGTTCCTACTAGATGTTATGCAAAATTCTTCTCTACATAACATCAATTACATGACTTACACGGTGCTCTTTTCAATACAACAGTTCAAATAAGATTGATCATCTAACCATGCATTTGTTTTATTAGGATCCTATGGATTCTCCCTAGATTTACGCTTCTAGCCTAGAAACTAAGGATGTTTTCCTACAAACTTATTCCTTGAAGTTGCAACCTTTGGCTTCTCTTCAATTTGATAACTTAAAATTCGAGAAGGTTCCACTTTATGCTCTTGACCAAAAAGTTAAAAGTTAAGACTTATCATTCCTAAAAGGGTGACTTCTCGGAAAAAAAATCTATAATTATTGGCATAACTCATCCTCCCACTATAATGTAGCCAAGTGGATTCTGTTTTATCCCCACAGATGGGACATCCATAATAACCATGAACATTGCAACTGGATAAGGTCACATAGGTAGGAAAGTCCTGGATCTCCCATATAACCATTTCTTTAAGTGTGAACTCTTCACCCTTGTGAGCATCAAACGCCCTCACACCTTCATCCCATAAATCTTTATGTTCTTCGATTAACGAGGTTAAGAAAATATATATCGTCGTCGGGAGCCTTTGTCCCCGGTATAAACAATGACAATAATGTGAACTCTTTTCTCATGTAAAGTGTTATAGGGAGACTTAAATGCACCATGATAACTGACCAATAACTCCGATTATCTTTAAATTATCGAAAGGGTTAGACCCGTCAGTTGATAATGAAAAATGGATATTGCCTGATTCTTTTGCAACTTCACGGTGTTGTGAAATTGAAAACTGTTAGATGAGTTAATCAACCGGATGACTCATGGGATTCCCACCCACCTTGGCTTGAGCACGCCATGTCATGGCCCATGCTATCCACGTTATAATGATTTTTTTTAATTGAAGCTCGAGGGGAAAATACTATAATACCTTTTGTAGAATTTATGAGTACTTGCAAAATTTTATTGTACCGTCTTATTCTACTCTCACAAACCATATATCTTGGCTCCTTGCATACATGACATTTATTCTTTAGTTAGTGTTCGTTATGGTAAAATATACAATCATACTTGCATGCATGAATGTATTTTTACTTCAAACCCAAACCCTTCAAGAACTTTTTCATGCTTAGATAACTATCTCGTAACGTATTCTCTTTCGAAAGAAAATATTTAGCTCACTTAGGAATTGCAGTTACGTTATTGCTCGAAAACACAAATTGTCTCTTTAAATTATGCAAACCGATCAATATGTACAATACCGAGTGATCTTCTTCGTAAGTTTTATACAAAGGTCTTACCGCATCGACTTTCAACCATATGTATTCCCGATCTTCGGATAATTCAGCATCAACTTGTTCATTGACTTAATCATAATGCATATTATCTGTAGCCATAGGTCGGTGGGTTTAATGGTGGTGGACTCGGCAAGCATCATCAATTAGTTCAATCAAAGGACAATGTGCCGGTGAATCGTTCACCACTTCTATCTGGTGGGGTTTTGACACACCCCAACCCAATTACTTATAATTAAGTCTGAAAGTCAAAGTGAGTCAAACCATAATTGATCTAACCAAACCATAAACACGAGTTTTGATTTTAGAGTCATCATTGTAAATCCATATAACTGAAAACCTTTATACAACAGTACACTAGTCATATTTATACAAACTTTCCTGAATGATAATTTAACTTAATTACATCGTTTACATTAAAACAAAATCTTTGTTTCTCCCATTCATGGATAACCCAGCCCGACTTCCTAGATTTGGTAGTGACATCTTATTACCTGAAAAATGTGAGCATAGGAACCATGAGCAAAAATAGCCCAGTGAATGCATCACTACTAAACTACTGCATGAATTTAAATGCAATAAATCATGTCCATATACTTATGTATTTACTTATCCGGCTCATTCATAATGAATGACCAACTTTTCCAAATCATGATTCACATATCCTGTCTAAATAGACAATTCTCCCCCATTCCTGATCGAGGAGTAACCCCTTGTCATTAATAGACAAATCTCCCCCATTCCTGGTCGAGGAGTAACCCCTCATTTCAGTAAACTGAAATGAACAATTTCATATTCATTTTATTATGATCATACCCACAACATGATACAAATACATCATTCCAGTGAGTACACTCACCTTGGGTTGTCAACTACGTATCCAGGTTTCCTTCTGGTGGAGCTGAACTGGTTTTATTAGACCTTACACCTGTCAATCCAACTAGATCATTACTGAAACTCAATCATAAATATTATCCTAACATAATTATGTAACTTCCCATGACGATACATCAACAATATAATTCCAATTAAGTCACATTCCATAAAATATAGGTAAAGGCAAAACAATGATATACATGTTGATAAAGTTACGGACATTCAACCGTAGGAAATACCTTATGAGGAATTTATAACCAAAGTCAAGTAAACATGAAATTATACTCCTCAATGTATATACACATGAAACATGTACTCAAAGTACCCTTTGTAAGGACGAAATACAAATATTCATTCAAGGGGTATCCAGTATGGCCTGAAATTATTGTCTTACATATTTAATCAACCCATATTCCTAAATTGTACAAATACAGGGGTACAACCTCATCAATATGAAAACATATATGAATATACTATCCAGTACAAGTGACGGTGTAATTTTTCAAGCTTCCTAGGGCAAGTTATGGCCATTTCTCTACAACACAAGAAATCTGCCCTACAAGCTCCTCTATTGATCCTTCGAATTCCCAGAATTTTCATAATTTTTATACAGCATAACTTTCCATGATGTTCAACACACTTTCAGTAGACATACTGAATAGTACAGAATTAAAGTTTCATAATATTTGGACTTCATTTGCTATCTCAAAATCTTGACCAAACTTAGGGCATACCGAAATCAAGTATACAAACAGCAACTATATACCAACTTGAAATCATCATTGCGGCCTAACCACAAGGAGATAAATTCTAATTTTCAGATATTATATGTATAGATGAGTATATTTTCATTTCCAATTGGAATTTCTCAATTCCAGTAATCACACAAAGAGATATGCAGATTTGAATACAAGGGGTTTCAACACAAAGCAATTTTAAGGGTTTCTACACTCAACTTAACATAAGCTTACATCTAACCATACATATAAATAAAGGGCTGAAACTTTCGTAAACTTATGATGATTTATATCATATAAATCAGTAATATAAGATAAATAACAAGAATTTCAATTAGGATTACCTTCAGGGCTTTTTACGTAATTTCTACGGATTTTTCTACACTTTTTTCTCCTCACTTTTCTTCCTTAACTTCTACTTTCTCTTTCCTCAAGCTAACAACACTTGAAACTGAACCTAGGCTTTGTTTTACTGAAGAAATATGTTAGAGGGAGGGTTTTAAGTCGGCCAAGGCTGCCTCCCAAGCCAACCAATCAAATTAAACCATTTGGTTTAATAAAAGACAATTTACCACTTAAGGGAATTGACATATTTACCCCTTCTCGTAATTTCGACCTAACTTCCTCCTCGAGCATCCATTTGATGCACCGTTTGTTGTGTTACGACCCTAACTCACATGTATAAAACTATGTAGTTTTCACCTCAAGTCAATTATAATGTTACAATGGTCAAAAGTAGTCTTAAACAGGAACATTTCTATCGAAAATAACCAAATCTTGTGTTCGTACATAACTCGACATTTCATGATTTATGAAAGTAGGATTACACTAAACATAAGAACTTAATATTAGATATACTAATAATACATTATTCATATCACATAATATAAACATGATTTAAATATAATTTATCAAAATTATATTCGGGTTGTCACAACTTCCCCCCCTTAGAAAATTTAGTCCCCGAAATTTAATATAAAGGTCACTTACCAAACAAATCGGGATACTGTTTCCTCATGCTATCCTCCATTTCCCAAGTTGCTTCTTGAACTCCATGGCTCATCCACATAACTTTAACTAAGTGAATAACTTTTTTCCTCAATACCTGCTCCTTACGATCAATAATTTCCAATGGTTCCTCGATGTACGACAAGTCTTCCTTCAGTTCAATTGGTTGAGTTTTCAACTGATGAGATGGATCCGCCAAATACTTACGAAGCATCGATACATGAAACACATCGTGTAAACGGGATAAATCTGGAGGTAAGGCTAGTCTATAAGCCAGGGGCCCAATTCTTTCCAACACTTCATATGGTCCAATGTATCTTCGACTTAGTTTCCCCTTTTTGCCAAATCTCATAACGCCTTTCCACGGTGAAACACGCAGGAATACAAAATCTCCCTTCTGAAATTCCAATGGATGCTTCCTCTTATCTGCATAAAATTTTTGCCTGCTTTGCGCTATCTTTATCCGTTCCCGAATCATTTTGATCTTTTCAGTTGTCATATCTATCAATTCCGGACCCAAAATTTTTCTTTCACCTACTTCATCCCAACACAAAGGCGTCCTACATCTCCTCCCATATAAAGCTTCATAAGGAGCCATACCAATGGTGGACTGATAACTATTATTGTACGAAAATTCCATCAATGGCAAATGATCATCCCAACTACCTTTGAAGTCAAATACACAAGCCCGTAACATGTCTTCTAATATTTGAATTGTCCTTTCAGATTGCCCATCGGTTTGTGGATGAAATGCAGTGCTGAACTTCAAACTTGTGCCCATGGCATTCTGTAAACGAGGCCAAAACTTAGAAGTGAATGTTGGATCTCTATGTGATACAATTGACACTGGTACCCCATGTAAACGGATAATCTCATCAACGTACATTCGTGCATACTTGTCAACAGTGTAGGTGGTCTTAACTGGAAGAAAATGGGCTGACTTCGTTAATCGATCTACAATCACCCAAATAGAATCATGCTCCTTTGGTGACCGGGGTAATCCTATAACAAAGTCCATCGTTATATGCTCCCACTTCCATTCCGGAATAGGCAAAGACTGCAATAATCCTGCCGGCTTCTGATGCTCTGCTTTTACTTGCTGGCATACTAAACATTTAGCTACGAATTATGCAATCTCACGCTTCATATTGTTCCACCAATAATACTCCTTCAAATCTCTGTACATTTTGGTAGCTCCCGGATGCATAGAGTAAATAGAACTATGTGCCTCTTCTAATATATCCTTCTTTAAGGGTGGGTCATTTGGTACACAAATCCTATTTTTATAACACAACGATTCATCATTCTTAATTTCAAAGTCACTCTCTTTACCATCCAGGACATCTTGTTTCTTCTTCTCAAGGAATGGATCACTGGTCTGCAAATTTCGTATGTGTTCGGCCAACAAAGGTCTCACTGTGACATGTGGTAATAATCCTCCGCTTTTTGAAAACTTCAATTCAATCCCCATTAATGCCAAATCAAGAATATTTCCAACACGTGCACACCGTATGCAACCAAGAATCCCTGATGATTTCCGACTCAAAGCATCTGCTACCACATTGGCCTTCCCAGGATGATGATGAATGGTACAGTCATAGTCTTTAATCAGCTCTATCCAACGCCTCTGTCTCAAATTTAGTTCTTTCTGTGTCAACAAGTATTTCAAACTTTGATGATCTGTAAATATCTCACAAGTTTCTCCATACAAGTAATGTCTCCACAACTTTAAAGCAAAAACAATGGCTGCTAGCTCCAGATCGTGTGTAGGATAGTTTCGTTCATGCGTCTTTAATTGTCTCTAAGCATATGCTATTACCTTCCCATTCTGCATAAGAACACATCCTAACCCCTGAAATGAAGCGTCTTTATAGATCACAAAAGATTCATTTCCACATGGAATAACAAGTATAGGGGCTGAAACCAACCGCTTCTTTAATTCTTTAAAACTCCTTTCGCATTCTTCATCCCACACAAACTTCACTTCTTTACGGGTCAACTTTGTCAATGGTAATGCTATTGCTGAAAATCCCTTAATGAATCTGCGATAGTAACCTGCCAATCATAGGAAACTCCTAATTTCTGTCACATTCTTAGGACTCTCCCATTCAACAATTGCTTCCACCTTCTTTGGGTCAACATATATACCGTTTCTCGAGACAACGTGCCCTAAAAACACAATTTCATTCAACCAAAACTCACACTTGCTGAATTTAGCAAATAATTTCTTCTCTCTCAAAATCTGCAATACAAGTCTCAAATGTTTCTCATGTTCCTCGATGCTACGCGAGTAAATCAACACATCATCTATGAATACTATCACAAATGAATCAATGAAAGGGTGGAATACCCGGTTCATCAAATCCATAAAAACTGCCGGAGCATTAGTCAATCCAAAAGGCATCACCAAAAACTCATAGTGCCCATATCGAGTCCGAAAAGCTGTTTTGGAAATATCACTATCTTTCACTTTCAGTTGGTGGTAACCCGATCTCAAATCAATCTTCGAAAATACATTGGCCCCCTGTAATTGGTCAAACAAGTCATCGATACGAGGTAGAGGGTACTTGTTTCTAATGGTCACCTTATTCAATTGTCGATAATCAATACATAATCGCATTGTCCCATCTTTCTTTTTCACAAATAACACCGGGGCTCCCCATGGTGAAACACTAGGCCGAATGAAACCTCTGCTTATCAGATCTTGTAATTGCACTTTTAATTCTTTCAACTCCGCTGGTGCCATTCTATATGGAGCAAGAGAAATTGGACCAGTACCTGGAACTAATTCAATAGAAAACTCTACTTCCCTATCGGGTGGCAATCCTGGAAATTCTTCTGGGAAGACATCAGAAAACTCTCTAACCACTGGTATATCTTCAACTTTAAGTGCTTCCTTACTAACATCAACCACATACGCTAAATACCCTGTACAACCCTTACTCAATAACTTTTTGCTCTTTATTGCTGAGATAAGACAATTAGGGACAACATTCCTTTCTCCTATAAATTGGAACTCGGGTTCACCAGGCAAATGAAATGTAACTTCTTTGCGAAAACAATTAATGGAAGCATGGTATGATGATAACCAATCCATCCCCAATATAATATCAAAATCTCGAATGGCCAACGGTATCAAATCAACATAGAAATCTCGTTCCCCCATTCGTAAGATACAATCTTTATAAACATGCTCAACCAGAATCACACTTTCCATTGGGGTAGAAATATATAAGGCACAATTGAGAAATGAACATAGTCTACCCAAATATGAAACAATATCTAATGCCACAAATGAATGCATAGATCCAGGATCAATGAGTGCATACAAATCTTTGTTCGCAATAGAGAGTTTACCTGTAACCACTTCAGGTGTAGCATGGGAATCTTGTAGCGTCATCGCAAACACTCTTCCTCCTGCCCTCGATCCAGTTGCTTGTTCTATACCTCTCCCCCTGGTGGCACTCCCTGGAGAAGATCCTTTATGAGGCCCCACACTACTGACTGAAACTGTTCTCGCTAACATAGGACAATTCTTTCTCAAATGACCCTTCTGATGACAGTTGAAACATTCTATACTTTGTAACTTTGGGCAATTTCTCTTTATATGACCTGATGCCCCACAAAAGAAACAAACATTCGGATCTCCTTGTGCTGAAACTCCTGAACCTCTTCCACCACTAGCTTCACCCCTTTGCAGACTACTTCCACCTCTACCCTGTTGGAATTTCTGCCCTCCAAACCTCGAATATTCTGTACGACTACTCTTTTGATAATTTGGATCAAATCTGCTTCTCTTTACACCTCGCTCTCGATTCCCTCTAGCTTCATTCACGTCCCTTTCTACTAGCATGGCTTTGTTCACCAAGGAGGAATAGTTAGAAGTCTCTAAAGCCGACAATCTAGATTTAATGACTAACTCAAGCCCATCGAGAAATCGACTGCACATATCTTCCTCATTCCATATAAACCTCGAAGCAAACCGAGATAAAGCTGTAAGTTTAGCTTCGTATTCTCTAACTGTTATACTCCCTTGATTCAACAGGAAATATTCCTTCTCCTTTTATTTTTGATACATTGGGGGGAAATACTTATCATACAAAGCTTTGACAAAAGCATCCCATGAGATCAGATTCTCACCTCCTGGAGTAATCAACAAATGTTTTGTGGCATCCCACCAGTACTTAGCTTCTCCTTTCAGCATATACGTCGCCAAGTTCACTCGTTGATTTTCAGTCATTCTTCATTACCCCAAAGATAAGTTCAATTTCTTTAACCCAGACTTCTGCCTCTGCGGGATCAACTGCTCCTTCGAACGATGGTGGGTTCATCTTAATAAATTTTTCATGTGAAGTACACCTTTCTTCCCGGTGTATCACCTCCTCAGCCCTAGCCAAGGCTTGTGCCTCCAGTTGCCTGGTCTGTTGTTCTTCCACATGAGCCATAAATCTAGCTTGTTGCTCTGCCATTAAAGTCATAGCACGTGCCAATTTTTGCATGTCTGTCAATTGTTCCGGGTCAGGTTCTACATATCCATGAACAGGTTGTTCAACCTCTGCTTCCGCTGCCATATTTGAAGCCTCATCTTATATTCTCTCATTAACATTCCCTCGTTCCATTCTCTTATATCTGAAATGAATCAAAGATATAACAACATGCAGATATACATATCTTTCCTAACATGATCGTTGATATCAAATAAAATATATTTCTGAATTTCACTGCCAAATCTAGACTCTTCTCACTCCAGAACCTCTAAAACCTAGGCTCTGATACCAAAAGCTGACACACCCCAACCCAATTACTTATAATTAAGTCTGAAAGTCAAAGTGAGTCAAACCATAATTGATCTAACCAAACCATAAACACGAGTTTTGATTTTAGAGTCATCATTGTAAATCCATATAACTGAAAACCTTTATACAACAGTACACTAGTCATATTTATACAAACTTTCCTGAATGATAATTTAACTTAATTACATCGTTTACATTAAAACAAAATCTTTGTTTCTCCCATTCATGGCTAACCCAGCCCGACTTCCTAGATTTGGTAGTGACATCTTATTACCTGAAAAATGTGAGCATAGGAACCATGAGCAAAAATAGCCCAGTGAATGCATCACTACTAAACTACTGCATGAATTTAAATGCAATAAATCATGTCCATATACTTATGTATTTACTTATCCGGCTCATTCATAATGAATGACCAACTTTTCCAAATCATGATTCACATATCCTGTCTAAATAGACAATTCTCCCCCATTCCTGGTCGAGGAGTAACCCCTTGTCATTAATAGACAAATCTCCCCCATTCCTGGTCGAGGAGTAACCCCTCATTTCAGTAAACCGAAATGAACAATTTCATATTCATTTTATTATGATCATACCCACAACATGATACAAATACATCATTCCAGTGAGTACACTCACCTTGGGTTGTCAACTACGTATCCAGGTTTCCTTCTGGTGGAGCTGAACTGGTTTTATTAGACCTTACACCTGTCAATCCAACTAGATCAGTACTGAAACTCAATCATAAATATTATCCTAACATAATTATGTAACTTCCCATGACGATACATCAATAATATAATTCCAATTAAGTCACATTCCATAAAATATAGGTAAAGGCAAAACAATGATATACATGTTGATAAAGTTACGGACATTCAACCGTAGGAAATACCTTATGAGGAATTTATAACCAAAGTCAAGTAAACATGAAATTATACTCCTCAATGTATATACACATGAAACATGTACTCAAAGTACCCTTTGTAAGGACGAAATACAAATATTCATTCAAGGGGTATCCAGTATGGCCTGAAATTATTGTCTTACATATTTAATCAACCCATATTCCTAAATTGTACAAATACAGGGGTACAACCTCATCAATATGAAAAAATATATGAATATACTATCCATTACAAGTGACGGTGTAATTTTTCAAGCTTCCTAGGGCAAGTTATGGCCATTTCTCTACAACACAAGAAATCTGCCCTACAAGCTCCTCTATTGATCCTTCGAATTCCCAGAATTTTCATAATTTTTATACAGCATAACTTTCCATGATTTTCAACACACTTTCAGTAGACATACTGAATAGTACAGAATTAAAGTTTCATAATATTTGGACTTCATTTGCTATCTCAAAATCTTGACCAAACTTAGGGCATACCGAAATCAAGTATACAAACAGCAACTATATACCAACTTGAAATCATCATTACGGCCTAACCACAAGGAGATAAATTCTAATTTTCAGATATTATATGTATAGATGAGTCTATTTTCATTTCCAATTGGAATTTCTCAATTCCAGTAATCACACAAAGAGATATGCAGATTTGAATACAAGGGGTTTCAACACAAAGCAATTTTAAGGGTTTCTACACTCAACTTAACATAAGCTTACATCTAACCATACATATATATAAAGGGCTGAAACTTTCGTAAACTTGTGATGATTTATATCATATAAATCAGTAATATAAGATAAATAACAAGAATTTCAATTAGGATTACCTTCAGGGCTTTTTACGTAATTTCTACGGATTTTTCTACACTTTTTTCTCCTCACTTTTCTTCCTTAACTTCTACTTTCTCTTTCCTCAAGCTAACAACACTTGAAACTGAACCTAGGCTTTGTTTTACTGAAGAAATATGTTAGAGGGAGGGTTTTAAGTCGGCCAAGGCTGCCTCCCAAGCCAACCAATCAAATTAAACCATTTGGTTTAATAAAAGACAATTTACCACTTAAGGGAATTGACATATTTACCCCTTCTCATAATTTCGACCTAACTTCCTCCTCGAGCATCCATTTGATGCACCGTTTGTTGTGTTACGACCCTAACTCACATGTATAAAACTATGTAGTTTTCACCTCAAGTCAATTATAATGTTACAATGGTCAAAAGTAGTCTTAAACAGGAACATTTCTATCGAAAATAACCAAATCTTGTGTTCGTACATAACTCGACATTTCATGATTTATGAAAGTAGGATTACACTAAACATAAGAAATTAATATTAGATATACTAATAATACATTATTCATATCACATAATATAAACATGATTTAAATATAATTTATCAAAATTATATTCGGGTTGTCACCGGTTTCGTCAAGCGGTCATGTACCGTTAATTCTTATATAATATATGGTACATTCTTTTTTCCATGGAATGTCCATATCTCATAGTCTTAACTCATACCCTATATCAATAAATGCAATTCAATGTCTTCTAAAGACTTAAAATTTCCATTTATACAATGGTTACACGTACATGGAATCTTATCACTACTAAGATTTTTATAAACATATTTAATAAATTTCTTAACACCCTTTACATGATTATAAAATACTGTATGACTCTTTACCATCCATTTTTTGCATTGTTGGAAAGCCGGTAGTCTTCAAAATTCATGTCACCTATATAAATAGGTTGAACTAAGGTCATGTTGGATACAAGAACTCTTAGTTTATAATTGAAGTAAATTCATTAAACCCAAACGATTTCAAAGAAAATTCATTCAACTAGATCATTCAGTAAATATGGAATAAAAAAAATAGGTGTCCCAGATAATTTAAATATTACAAATTTGTTAAAAAAGAAAACATTGTTTAACTCCTAGACTTGTCCAACAAATGAACTGGTCAGGTAAGAAATAATTTTGATAGTTTCTTAACAAAGGCCCCCTTCCCCATGGTCACAGTACACAACCTCATCTCCACAACCTTCGTATATTGTATCAACCAATATATTAACCTCACCCATCGCCAAAGGGCGATTGTGTACATGTATTCCGACATTCATGGAAATGAGAGTGCGCACTCCAATAAGCCTACTATTGGACAAGTCCCTTATATAATACGACTCTCCGAAGTCACTATGCCTGGATAATGATAATCCACAGAATGTTGGATGAGTCATTTGAGAGATTAAACCTTGAGGCATAGGATATAAGAATTTTTAAGGATGCATCTGGGGGGTGGGGGGTTACACTGTTGTTTAGTAAAGAATCATACCAACTCCTAGATTTCATTTTTTAGGATTTTCATGTTGTTGCTGACATTTCCCACCTCCCTCCGAAGCTCTGACACCTCTCCTTTAGTCCTAGCATGGTCTTTCACCCCTCTCAACATGTGACTCCTCAGCGAAGAGATCTCGTCCAATCGAAGTGCACTATGATATATTTTGATTCTTGGCATACATGAGCCCACACCTCTTGTCCTTCCCTTATTGCCCCTACCAAGTACCTTTGTTAAGGGAAGTTGCTTCAATGTCATAGGGGATGTAACATGACATTATATTTAAGACTATGATTTTAATAATATTTAATTATAACATCTATATATGTGATAACTAAATTCAAACTCACCAGATTAAGAGCCAATTAATCTTGAAATTTAATGGTCACTTATCCTATCGAGCATGGAAGTACAAGTTAATCCGATTAGTTTTTTAACTTCTTCCAGAGTCCCCTTGGTATGTTCCACCCATTCACCTTCAGATCATCATAAGAATTTATCCTAAGTTTGTGGACATCAACTTTCTTTGACATGTTCAGTTTATTTCTCTCTCTCTCTCTCTCACACACACACACACACACACAACGAAGTCATTCCATTAGTCAGTGGGAATTTGAACATTTTATGAAACTCTGTCTTTCAACTCTAAAATATTATAACACATTGCTCCCTTCAGGAAAAAAAAAATCTTCCGAAGGTTCTTCCAATAGGTTTTTAGTTCATCAACTACTCGGGAAAAAAACCTTTGCCTTTGAATCGACTGGGAATGAAAACGTCTTATCAAGTTGCTTCCACACGTCATCCTTTATGGGATCATCAACCTTCTTCCAGTTGTCTACACCACCGATGCCCACAGTTATCTTTTCGAGAGACATAAAACGATTTTTAAAAAGTTGAAGGTCGAGTTTATTACTCGTTGGAGGATTCTCGCTCAAAGATAACCCAATCGACTTCTTAGGGTTTGCTTGGGATTCTTCTATAGAAGGAAGTAGGGGTGCGGGATAACCCAATAGATTGAGTCTCCGACGGAGTAGAGTATTGATAACTCGGAGGAGATGAGAATTGAGATTGGGGTATAGGAGACCCCCAGTTGGTGGTGTTTGGCTATTTGGTTGACTGTTTCCATTTCAGTTCGACATTTCTTACAATTAAAAAAAATAGTGATGTATGTAAGAATTTAATATCTACGACTATATATATGTATATACATTTTCAGTAGATTTTAATACATGATCGACGTGTCTAATTTTCATTAAACCAATATTACTTTTTAAAAATCTCTAAAAAATTTCACCTGCCCAGCTAGGCGAAAATGTATCTATGATTGATGTATAAAGGTCCGTGATATGAATTTGGAATCCTTTTTTCTTTAACTTATTGGCAAGCGCATTTTAATATGCATATGTCGCGAGACATCACTATCTAGGTGAATGCTTTCTTTACGGAGTTGCATCCACAACGGATGGATATTTTTTAGACTTTTCGAACAGTGTCACCGACGTCAGTGCCCTATCAGTATTATGCAGGCGAAATACATCCTCTCCTGCCTCATCCCGGCATTCTCTCAAGGAAAACAAAATACGATCCAACATGTACTCTTGTTAGAGATCAACTATAATTAAATTGTTCAATTTTCCTATTCTCATACTTGCAAATCGAATTTCCCTCTATATGGCGAGCACTAATGAAAGATGTTTTAGTGCGATCAAATTTCACCCTCTTGTACTCTTGTTGAGAGTAATTAATAATGTAACTCATTTTTCCTGAGAAAATATATAGAGGGGTGTGAATATGAGTTGTAGAGATAATGACTCTAATTAATCCTAAACTAAGTTTGATTTTTCATCCGATCAATTATACACAATAAGTCCAATTTAAGTTCATTTTAATTTAATTGAACCTAAAATTACTATATGTCCACCAATTGAGCAAGCCTTCCACCAATTTGTATTTACTCATATAACAACCATTTAAGGAAGGGGTAAACATAGCCACAACAAGTTCATCAAATGAATCTATGCTTAACATTTAATGTATATATGTGCACGTATGAGTATGTGTGCATGTGTGTATGGATGTGTATATGTATGTGTGCATTGATGAGTGTGTGTGTGTATGTATCTATGTGTGTAGTCATTAAGATAGGGTAGTCCTTAAGACAAATAATTGGTTAAAGATTTATTATGAAGAATTAATAGAGTGAGCAATTTAAGTATCCATCATCCACATCCAACCATGATAATTTAACACAAGCCACAATAACCATCAACCCAAGAATCCAACACAAGTTTCACTACAAAAAAAAAATAACATAGGCATTATATGATGTATGTCGCTAATAGTTACAAACGTGCCGCTAATAGGTATTGACAAAAAAATCCATTGTGTTTCGAGCTTATTGTCCAAAGTATGTCTAGGAAAGTTTTTGGCGACAAGACAATTATGTTGCCGAAAGTATACTTTGGCAATACGCAAATATGTTTCCAAATGTATATTATTTATTTTTAAACTTTTTAACCAACAATATTATTTATGTTGCCAAAGTTCATATAGGCTAACCTTCGGCATTAAAACATTTGTATCGCCAAAACGTATATATTTTGCATTATAGTTTTTTTTATTTCCACAACATATACTTTTCACATCATAACTTCTTTTTATGCCAAATATATACCTTTCATTAGAAAAGTTTACTTTGTCGCTAAAAAAAAGAATATGGCCACAAGAAATTTGGTTGCCATATTAGATTAAAAGGGGATATAAAATGACTATTGGTAAAAAAAAATTTGTTGCCATAACCACTCTGTTTTATTTTTTTGCTATTATTTTTCTTCAATAATGCTTTTTTTCTTCTTTCTTGCAATAATCATTAAAGATGATTTAAAGTCAGCACGATACAAACACACACACACACACACACACACACACACACACATATATATATATATATATATATATATATATATATATATAATGCAAAACAATACATTCTCCCAATTCAAGTATGAAGTACAAAAGAACGTCAACCAAAAATCCTATTACATCAAACGATGTCCAAAAATCCTCAACTCCAAATGATGTCCAAGAAGCTATCTGCATTAAATAAACAACGACCATTTGAATCCATAATACAAGAAATCGCAATTCCAAGCTTTCGCAAAAATAACTTTTCCAAGCAAATCCATCATCATTCTTCACAAAATACAAAATAAATTATAATCAATCTGACTTTAAAAGATAATAACTATTTATAACACTATAAAAGTTAAAATTTAATCTTTATAGGGAACCAAATATCTATAAAATATTCATTTTTTAAAAGAGTAATATATGAACGTAGAATGCAGAACTAAAAGATTAATGCTCCAAATAAAAAATTAGAATGATCAATATCAACTGGACACTTAGTGAATATCAATGCAAACATATATGAACAACAATTTTTTTCCTCCCATGTGTATCTTCCTCTGAATAATTTTTAACATTAAAATATAGCATAATGTTGGTCCTAATCCTAAACTCTATGAGAAAAACTAAAATCATTTGTTTCTTGGTGCTTTCTGATTTCAGTATAAAAACAAGTTTAAAATCCTAGTTTAACATTTCTCGTCTTTGAGATATGAGCACTGAGAACATATACTATAATTCTATAGTTTGTTTTTATTAAGATCACTTATTTCTCCCAAATCTTAAATTGGTAAATCCACGTATAAAGTATGGTAAAATGCAAGAAACTCATTCAAATTAAAACTTCAATTAAAAATCCCCCCATCGTATTGTAAAAGAACCAATAAACTCGGGAAAAAATTGCAAATTTCCTCTAATATGTAACTAAAAGTGTTGGTAAAAACTTTTTTAATAGTCCATAAGGGGAAAGTGGAATGCAAATGGAATTGTTCAAGGAGTTTTTTTATGCCAAACTAATAGCTTAAATATGTATTTGTAATTAGTGTAAAAGGCAGGGTTTCTTGCAATCTACCCTCTAGCTTTAAGTTAGGACATCCATTATGAGACTTCATATGTTAATATACAAGTTTATTATTTCTAGGATGTCCAAAAATCTAAATTAAATGAGCAATTAAATTTTTGTTCCTGAAGAATCAGGCCACCTCCTTAGGACAATATACATACTATTTTTTGCAATGTACCCAATTTCCACCTGCTTACCTTAATTGATCTATCCATCAACCTCAACCTGAAAATTGAATATTAGAAAGAACAACAACCACATTTTCTTGAGTATATAGATCAGAGTTAAATTCTCTCATAACATGGTTAATTTCAAAAGAAAGAAATTCATCCTTCATCTTTTTTTGCCTCATTGTACAACTTAGATATTTTTTGGTGTTTTACCTTCCATAGACCTTGAATTGACATACAAACGGATTTTGAGTCACCTAAAACATGAACACTTGTAAACCCTTTTTCAAGCGCATATCTCTTTCTTGAAAGATAGTTACTAGATGTATCACCTTGGGGAAAAGTTGGTTACTGAAAAGGGCAAGGCATGAGAGTGCCAAAAAATTCCTCGTTCAGATCTGCAGCTCTAATGGAATAAATAGCATTCTTAAGCCCACAAGTGAGAAGATAATCTTTCATATCCTTGCGCATTGTGTAGACATTATATAAATAGCATTCTTTGTACCCAATGACAGGAGGATGACATATAGAAGATCCAACTTGAGTCTGACAGTCACTTAAGTTCTTGTAAACACCAACAATGTCCCCTTTGCAAACAATAAAAAATGCGCCCTTCTCTTCTTTTATCATCGACTTGGTATCTAACTTTTGTTCTATACAAATTATACAGTTATATAATATATATATAGTTATATAATGTATACATAAAGTTATATAATGTATACATTGTATATGTGTATACATTTTGGATCTACCTAAATGAAACTTATATAAATGAGGTGATGTCAATGTGCTTATAGCTGTAGAAGATATACTGAAAGGACGAGAATATGCCTAAATGAAACTTCATTATATGCTAACACCTTTTCGGATCTGCCTAAATGTGCATAACATTAGTATATAAATGATCCTAACAATTAGTATATACTTCAGCGTAAATTTGAGTCAGTTAGACTCTATTACTTATGGGATTCCAGTTAGTATATACTTAAGTGTAATCAGTTAGCCTGACAGTTAGTATAAACTTCAGCCTAAATATGCCTAATAGTTTCTTAAATATGACTTTATCAACAACATAAAGATCTAATTAAGGTTTAGCATAAAGTGGACTTATTCAAATCTGGTATCCGTTTATATTTAACTCTAAATTTGTTCAAAAGTTTGGTTTATAGATTTGTGGTGGTTTTACTGGATTTGCTAGAGTTACAAGATGATCCATTATAACTATTATAAATGATCCAATTCCTCAATTCATTTGATACATTTCTATTGTGTATAAAATGGTGGTGTTTGGACCTCTCACACCTTGATAGGTAATACAAAACAAGATTATTTCATATAATCAGTTCATTATTTTATCTAATGTTGATGAATTATAGATTGTTTACTTGTTGATTATAATTGAGCTACAAATCTTAGTGATGTTTTGGAATTATTGAATTTGAATTCATTTTGGTGTGGATTTCTGTAAAATGTTGTTAGTTCATGATCTTAATGGAATATGTATGTTTGTGTATGGAAATAGCTTTGATTTTGAAGGATGATATGGTGTTTTTTCTCAGGACAATCATTTGAGTTGTTATAATGGCAGAAATTTGTCAACCCTCAAAATCAAAGTTATTTTGGACACTAGGCCGAGATGCAAAACTAGTGGAGTGATTAAAAGGCCTATCCATCGATGGGGTATTGGAAAGTTGATATTGGATTTAAAGTCGCATATTTGCAAGAACTTGAGAAGATGTTGGAAAAAAATCTTCCTGGGTGTGATCTAAAATATTTTTCAAACATCGAGCCTCACGTTAAGACTTTGAAAAGATAAACAATGGAAATTACTGATATGTTGAACCGTGGTAGTTGTTTTGCATGCGATGACATGTATTCCAATGTTAAGTTGATTTACAAAACGGTTATTGATGCTTGACACTTTGTTGAAAATCAAACTCTAAATCCATATGAATTTTTATTATTGACTTGAACATATTTCAGTTTAAATTACTCCTATCAACTACAACCGACCCACAGAACAACAACCACAATGGGCACAACAACCAATACAAAATGAATATCCATCAACACGGATTATAGTTAAAAATGAAGAATTTATGTCCAAATTTACAAAATATATACAAGTAGATACACAGAGATGAATACTTACCAATGTGATTCGCAACTTGAGATCCTCCGGATAAGCTCCCCCATTCTTTATCCTTACACAATCAGGCAAATATTTGTACCGTGTATGCTTGGAAATCCTCAAATTTTTTATATTAAGCTTCTATCTTATGTTATTGGATATAATTTCTCTCCTCGAATGCAACAATTGCTCTCTTAGTTGCCTCACCACTTCATCATTGCCCATTGACTATCCAATTGTACTTTGCGCTTTAGAGGGGTTTGAGCCTAATCCCATGCGACAATATGGCCCAATTTTTTCCAAAAACTTGTATAGATATCTCCTCTTGTGACATGAAGGGTGCGTTTAGTTGCGAGGATCTCTCTTTTAGCTCCACAAACTTCTCCTTCCATATTTAAAATAGCATAAGCCCACAACATAATTAATCAATGAATTTTAAAATTACAATATAAGTTAATCTAACACAAAAGATATACATGTATATTTTTCCTTGCACTTTGGATCCATCCAATCTTTTTTTTTTCACTCTAATATGATGATTTAAAAAAGTCAGCAACATGGGGTCTCTCACCACCCTTTTCTTTAGTCTATTCATAAATGGAATGAATAAGAATGTGATTATACATTAATACGTAATTAAATTCGTAAATTATAAAACGCATCACCTCAATTGACATGGAAACTACAAATGATTGAGAACCACAAGTATAATTCCAAGGCAAACTAGCACGTGCTAGTTGACCTTTTAGTGACCATGTCTAATTAAAAACATAAAAAAAATATTAAATGGACCTCCAATAATTAAATTTTCAAGGAATAACAAAATTACAAAATTAATGAACTATAAATTAGTTCCCATGAACTTCTCATCACTCCAAACATCATCTATCATGTACTTCCAATCGTCTGGTATGCCCCCTCTGTATGGATTCTTCTTAGAATCGACTTCATCCATTATTAATTTCTTGTAATGTAAGTACATTTTACTCCCCCAGTTACTATACCTCCGTGCACAGTTTTTATGAATAACATATCTAACAAACGCATCCTCATCATACTTAACAATATCAAAGTTAGCCTAGAAATTTCTTTCTAATTAGAAATAAACACAATATCATTGTGCAAAATGTCCATAACAAAAGACTCAAATATGTGTGGGTGTGTTTATGTAGTGTAACGGAAAAACTATCGACAAAAAAATATCTAACTGAAAGAATCAAATATAACTACTCGAATCCTAGCAAAAATTGCGTCTTGTGTCCAATAATCAATTTCACTCCAACGAGTCACCCCTTGTAGTGGTGCCATATTTCTAACCTCAACTCCGATTTGTTATCCTAGAGAAGGAACATTTACAACCATAGGTGCACCATCACTTTTCAACACATGCACTTCAAGTTTGCCAAGCCTTTTTACCATTTTCTCTATCTTCTTTCCACGTGTTAAGCCTCGGGCTCGTTTTTGGATTGTAATGGCTGTGGAATAGGAAAGATAATAAATTAATATACTAAATGTCATGCATTACACATTAAAATACTTATAAAATAATGAAAATAACTAACGTATCATGGAAACATCATGAACATCAGCTTGTATATTTTCAACAACATCATCGACCGTTGTTATTTGTTGGAGACGCGTTGAGGAGTGACTTGGATTTCATGTATTAATAAAAAAAGACAATTATATATACAACAAGTCACTCCTCAATGCGTATATATACAACAGGTAAATTTGAATAATCTGAAACAAAAATGAAGTATTTTGGTTTAATGTACATAAATGAAAAGAAAACAGTTAAATGATAATTTGATTTTATTCCAGCAGCTTTGATGAATAATAAATATAGGATTATATGTTGTTTTAAATGAATAATTCTAGTAATTTTATTCCATATTTAGTTGATGTATTATTCTTGTAACTTCCAAAGAATATGACTTTCTATTATTGATCTTAAAAAAGATTCAAAATAACATTAAAAATGATCAAAATGACTGATGTATCATGGAAACATTAGGAACAATGGCTTGTATATCTTCGATAACATTATTGTGTGATGTTCTAAGCTGGAGACGCATCGATGAGTGACTCGAGTTTCCCGTTTTAATAAAAAAGACGCACGATTATATATAATGGTTATCTACAAATATGATGTTACATATGTATGTATAACAACAAATATGAAGTTTCATAATGTTATCAAAGGAATGAAATGTACTTTTGTACACAATCAAATAATGGAATAAAAGTAAGAAAAGAACTAAAGAATACAAGTAACCAAAATAAAGGAAAAATGACAAAAAATGTATTAAAAGGAGAGCAAGGGGATGATTTTAGTGATGCTTTTTCTAAAAAAGATGAAAAGGAGAGAAAGGGGATTTAAAGTTTTGGATCCTAAATTTACAAGGGTCATTAGATCAGAAAGTCCAACCAAACCTATAATATCGACAGTACATTTGAAAGTCAACCCAATGATTACTAGAGCAATCCTTCAGGCATAATTGAACTTAATAACAAACACACATAAATACTTAATTACACCAAAACCACATAACTGCAAGAATTCATAACAAAACGAGCTAAAAATTTATTCTTGACAAATCAAAGAATATAAACAAGTTAAAATTGGGTGAATCAAAACCATTTTTTATATATAGTTACCCGCATTGTTGCTCACTGAGGGTACTTGTGACATATTGAGTTGGGTGTCAAATTCCTCATCGAATGAGGTTTCTCTTGCTATTGGGGGGGTGAGAATGATCAAATAATCATTGTATGGGAGCCATGTTCAAGACCTCCCAATAAAAAATATAGTTAATTAGTGATGCATAAAAGGTATAGAATCTATATATGTACTTTTAAAGTAAAATTGAGGTAAAGAACATAAACTCAACTTCAATTACACTACCCCACATTCATTACCTACTCCATTTAAGGATGATAATATTCATTATTATTGTCATTGACATCATCACCACTGGATGAACTAATATTCTCCTCACCCTCAATAAATCTGTACTCATCATCATCTTGCACATTTACATTAAATTTTGATTCTTACCGAATCTAATTGCGTTAGGCACCAAACCATTCAGTCGCAATGGAGTCTTCTTAATATTATTCAACCTTTCTTTATCATATGCTAACACCATATGACCCGTATATCTAGGTTGGAGCCATATTTTTTTCTTTAGGGGCATATTTTTCTACTAAACAGAAAAATAAAATAAAATGAACATCACATTAAACATGAATGGTGGCATATTTCAAGGAGCTCAATATGGGAACATATTTAAACTAAATACATAGTCTGATAAAAATAAATTGACACAACATATAACAAATTACACCAAATAGAAACATATAACTTGATTAATAAAGTTTGGCCACATACAAAACAAAATGGAAACACAACATTTATCATTACATATCGATATCAATATCATAATTAGAATCCATTTTCTCCCCGTCTTCTTCATTATCTCCATTCTTTAACATTATTTCATTATCAACGACATCAACATCATCACCATCATTAATGTTTTCTCCCATTGGTTGTAGAATCCTATCACTTAGGATAACCTCGGGAATTGATTCATTCCTATGAAATTGAACACTAGTATCTTCAACGACAACTAAGATAACACCCGCTGTTTTGACTAATTAGAACACATCACTAAGTACACGCAATTTTGTTGCCCCAATATCATCGCCATCCGACTCTAGCACATTCCCAGTTCCCGATGTTGGAGTTGTAGTACGATTTGCCATTGTTCACCTAACTTTGTATCATTGACATATGTAAGAGCAATTTTTTTTTGTCATTTCTTATAGCTTAAGCTTGCATTTAATTTGGCTTATCCCATTACACTTCGACTCAAACCGTCACGAAGAATCTAATATCTAACATCTCTAAGTTCAATGCTTCTCCACTTTATGATGGTATAAATCTTTTAAGAGTTTAAATTTATTCATTATATTTATTTTGGGATGTTTTATTTTTTATTAAAACTGAAATAGGATTTTTTAAGTTTAAAATCGTGGATTTTTTTTTCAAATCTTATTGACCTCGTTCAAATGAGAAAAGATTCTCATTTGAATGAATGTCAAAGTTGTTCGAAGCATCACTTGATCTTTACATCTAACGTACATCTAATGAGGGCATACTATTTTGCATCATTTGAAGTTCATTTGAAGCTTTCTCAAGTGAGATAGCAGTATAGTTCGAACGAACTTTTTTTCATTCTAATGAGATGATATTCTCGTCTAAACGAGCCTTATTTTCGTTTAAACGAGTGATGCTACCTCAAAATTTATGTTTACCTTATAAATACCTATTTCGTGTTTAGTTTTTCTAAGACTTTTGCTAGAACGACTTCTCCATACTTGTTGCAAAATTTTTCACCCTTTTATGTTTAGAAAACAGTTTGATTCACAAAACTCATCCCTAAATAGATTTGGACTTGTAGAGAGATCATCTCTACTGCTGCCTTGTAATACTCGAGGGGATCACTGTTGAAGACAAAGGCTGATCAGTGGTTACCAAGGGTGGAATGCCGCTTATGGACTACTCCTGATAAGGCAGTACTCTTTAGATATTTACGAAGACTAGCATGTTATACTTATGGTTGTTATCAAGTAGTATTGTAAGTTGACTGTCTTGTATTATTTCTAAAGTACTGAAATAAAAGGTTCTACTTGTCAGGAATTTTACCTCAAACTTTGCCTTTGTTGATTTCATGATTTACTTTATCTGTTTTATCACCTATATGTATGTCTTAGGGTAAAAATATAAAATTGGATTTATATTTGGTGGACATTTAATTATATAAATCATTCCATTAAGATCAGAGTGCCCTCTCAACATAGAAAACTTGTTACACGTGACTAGGCAAAACAAATGAATCATCTTTATACCACCGACTCTTAATATCAATACTCATAAAATGTTAACCCGTGTGCATTGTCTTCTTACTACCGGTGTTGAACCATTTTCACTGGAACAAAATGACTTTATACCCCTAATAGATGTCATCTCATAAATTTTACACAAGTAAACATACACTACACCAAAATGGGCAAATTGTCACCTTTCAGCCGGCCAGCCTTGTCAAGGTCATTGACCTTGACAAAAAAACACGCGTTTTATGTCACGGTCATTGACCTTGACACGACCGTGGCAACTAAATGTCACGGTCATTGACCGTGACAAGTCCGTGACAAGTTTAATTGTCACGGACTTGTCACGGTCAATGACCGTGACAATTCGTGTCACGGTCATAGACCTTGACACGACCGTGACAATGTTCGCAGCAAAAACCCTATCCCCCTTCTTTTTTCCCTCCCGCGCCGTTCCCTCCATTTCTCTCTCTCTCTCTCTCTCTCGACGCTGCTCTCTCTCTCTCTCTCTCTCTACTTTCAGGTCCATTTTCTCTCTCTCTCTCTCTCTCTTTCATTTATATATATATTTGTGTGTATATTTGTGTGTATGTGTATATATATATGTGTGTATGTGTGTGCGTGGAGGGGGGCAGGGGGTGGGGCGGGGTGGGGCAGGGTGGGGTAGGGGGTGGTGGAGGGGGGTAGGGGGTGGGGCAGGGTGGGGCGGGGTGGGGCAGGGTGGGGGAGGGGGTGGTGGAGGGTGGGGTGGGGTGTGTGTGTGTGTGTGTGTGTGTGGTGGTGTGTGGTGGGGGAGGGGGTGGTGTGGGGTGGTGTGGGGTGTGTGTGTGTGTGTGTGGTGGTGTGTGGTGGGGGAGGGGGTGGTGGAGGGGTGGGGCAGGGGGTGGGGTGTGTGTGTGTGTGTGGTGGTGTGTGGTGGGGGAGGGGGTGGGGTGGGGTGGGGTGTGTGTGTGTGTGGTGGTGTGTGGTGGTGGAGGGGGGCAGGGGGTGGGGTGGGGTGGGGTGTGTGTGTGTGTGGTGGTGTGTGGTGGGGGAGGGGGTGGTGGAGGGGTGGGGTGGGGTGGGAAATCATATGAAATGAATTCAAATTATTGTTGTAGCACTAAGGGAATAAATGAAAATGAATTGGAACTATTGTCTTTTCAACCATCCAATAAAAGTTTTCCTTCATGGAATGTTAGAATTGTTTCTAGGATAATAATCCTACTATAAGATAATTGCTCAAAATAAATATTAAATAATAATTACTAAGATATGAATTCAAATAAAGTCTTAATAACCTAACCAAAAGAAATAAAATAAAATATCAAATAAATTATCATCCACCTCATAGACATTCCCTACCAATCATTTTAAGATAATTTTATCCTTATAAAGATAAATACCTTTGATTGCAAAGCATGCACTTGTATTATTATTATACAACATGTATTATTTCGACGTGTAATTCTAAAATCTCACCTAGTTTTGTATACTATTTTTAAAATCATACTATCAATTCACGAGACACTAAACAAGAAAGAGGACATATTAATTTGGAAATGCTTGTTTTTCTTTCTAGAGACCCGTGTCGTCAAAACTTGGTAGTGTTCGAGTGTGTTTTTATCACTAAATTATTATTTCACTAACAAATACTCCTTATATCCTAGATTAAGAGTCCATATTTAATTTTTGTACTTACTAATAATACACTTAATCAATGGCTAGGATTAACCCTTATTCACTATTATGAAATTTGGTTAATTGATTATTTAAAAAAAAAAGCAAAAGTAGACTAACATATATACACAACACTAAAAGTAGACATCAATTTTATAAATAATTAGTATTTTCATTCAAAATAAATATTTCATTCAAAATAAATATTTCATTCAAAAATATTGGATAATAATTGATATTTTCATTTAAATTGATAATAATTTTATTCATGAAATTAATTCAATTAGGTAAAACCCATGATAATGAAATTTGTGCTACAATTATCTCATGTCATAATTTTATGTAGTTGTCACGGTCGTGGTGGGGGGAGGGGGTGGGGGTGGGGTGGGTAGGGGTGGTGTGTGTGTGTGTGTGTGTGTGCGCGTGTGGCGGGGGTGGTATTGACGGAACTTACAAATACTCCTTACACATACGTTATAATATAGACGAAACATTTTTTTATCTGTACTAATAACATTTTTTTTATCTGTACTAATAACATTTTTTTTACAGCAAAAATGTCTCCTTCAGATGTTAGGGCGAAGATGATGATGCTGTTTATGATGATGTCGTCGTCTGGGTTCGGTGGTAGCAGAGGTGACGAGGGCTCCTCCGCCCCTAGGCTCCCCAAATATGGAAAATTTGGGATTACCGTCGAAAACAAGTCGGAGCTTTTAGCGAGATCCCTCGAGCTGCTAAAGACGGTCATCGGCCCGGGGTTTATGAGTTGGAAGGAGGTGCCGTATGAGCTCAAGTTAGCTGTTTGGGCGGCACTACAGGTAATATTTATATGAATATTTCAATTTCAATTTATATTTATATTTATATTTATATTTATATTTATATTTATATTTATATTTATATTTATATTTATATTTATTCGCAACTAACATTGTATTTGTTGGACAGGAACAATTCAACTTGGATCCAAAGCTACGCGATTCCGTCTTCGAGCAGTTGAGGGAGCAACACAAGACGTGGAAAAAAAATATGCGGACACGGTACTTTGGAAAAACACGAGAGACCATTTTACAATGGCGCGGATCCGTCCCGCCCAAGGAGCCGATCTCATTGGCACAATGGCAAAAGTTCATTGACAATGAGATCGAGGATCGACAATTGGCATCTCGCCAATCGGGGAGGGAAAATCGGGCTAAAAAGACGGACATGCACTACTCCGGCCGGACCTCTTACGCTGAGGTGGAGCATAGGATGAAGGTAATATTTAATTTATCTAAACTACAGAAATATATTATTGGATATTATTTTACTTTGCGGGGCCGATACTAATTTTACTTTACTTTATTTTATTTCAGGGGGTAGGGAGTGGGCCAGGGGGTAAGCCACATAGGCTCGATACTTATGTGGCTCTTCGGACGAAGAAGGGGAAGGACAAGGAGGTGTCCCCGAGCGTCGCGGCCACAATTGTAAGTAATCCGACAGTTTAATTATTGTTAATTACGTTATAATTTTTTAGTTTACTAATCATGTGCTTTTTGTCGTTTCAGGCAAAGCTTAAGGAAGTGCATGAGTCGCAGTCTGATGCCGACAAGGCATCTTTGTCCACAGACGCACTCAGCCAAGTGCTTGGCTCTGATCGCAAGGGGAGGACAAGGGGAGTGAGCTCGCGGGTGGCCAAATCTAGGATCATCGGATTGGAGACGAGCGACACCGGGTTGGCTCGAACGGTGGATTCACACGACGCGAAGCTGTCCCGTTTGGAGGCGACGGTCCAAGATATGTACGCATTCATGAAGCGTACGTTGGGTGGAGACCGTAAAGAGAAAGGTAAAGGGAAAGGGAAGGAGAAGGCGGTGGAGGAGGAGGTGCGGGAGGACGAGGCGCAGGATGACGACGATGTGGACCTCCCTGCTTCATCACCGACACGTTCGTACTTCGACGATCCACTTCCTTATTTGACGCCCTCCAACAGACCATTATCGACAATTGGTTGGCCGAGCGTGTTCATATTGGACATATTTGATGGCCAGCGGATAGGGCGGGGGTTGAGGGACCCGAACATCGACGAGGGTGGAATAGTCCATGGACGTGTGCTTCAAGAGATGGAGTCCAGGGTGCTCGTCACGCATGTCATACCCGGGAGGGAGAACTCCCTATTGTGGTTGCGCGAACAATGCGGCACGACGTACATTAGTGGGTGCGTCAATTCGTATGTCGTGTGGCCTACTCACCTCCTCAGTTTTATCTAAGACATGTAGTAACATTATTTTTAAGTTTGTCCATTTTAATTATATTTGGATTATATCATCATGTATATTATTTTTACTTTGAAGATTTGGATTATACTGTCATGAATATATATTTGCATTATCTTTAGTTTGTGTTGGATATATGATGTTTGGAACAGGTACAACGTTGCTATAACAGGTACAAATATACTGCTGGGCAGTGGCGGTGGCCATACTGCCCAGCAGATTTTTTTTAAATTCTGCCCAGAATTGTCACGGTCATTGACCGTGACAATGTTTTTACTAAGGGTCACGGCTTTGTCACGGTTATAAAATGTGACAAACGTGTCAAGGTCAATGACCGTGACACGACCGTGACAAAAAAAGTTGTCTCGCCTCGAAATGTCACGGTCATTGACCTTGACAAGGTGAATTTGTCAAGGTCAATGACCTTGACAAATGGGCAGATTTGGTGTAGTGATAAAAGTCTAGCTCACGGCCCTTGCATTCCCTTTTAGAGACTAACCCATTGTTTTGACTCCTATTATGTATGTCTCGGTTCCTAGTATGGAATCGAACTCCATTGCAAATTAAAACCGAATATAGAATCACTATCACATTAGGTCCATTTGCTAACGAACAGATCTTATCAGCTGCTTTAGGCGACCCTTGTACTCATAAAAGATTCATATATGTAAGGAAAAAATTTCCAATTAAGTCCATTGCATAGTTTTGACTTATTCCCTAACAAAACACGTTTGAGTCATAGGGAGATTTTTATTATCACGATTCCACACATAGTATGATGTGTTGAAGTTTATTAAAGACGTTGCGACAAAGCTTTAAGGAATTATTTATGCCGAATGTTTAATTGGCGCAAGTTTATTTGTCTTCAAGTTTAAATGGGACTCAAATGTGCGTGTCATTCAAATGACCAGACAGGTCGTTCGAGCGAGATCTGCATCTCGTTCGAGTGACGTGTCTATGTCTCTTGAGCGATCCACCGCCTTAGGAAAAATATTTAATGACATTTTCCAATCAGATTTCGTAAGTGTGCATTCTTGAAAAATAGTTTACGAGCGAGAACATTTTGGGATATTATTTTATAAGGTTTTTAAGTCTAAACACATCCTTAAAGTTTACAATATCCAATTTTTCATTACTATATGCAATAGTGATCTTGTTATCACCAAGAAGGTTTTGTTCTACATTGAATATTTCTGGTTTTGTAGAGAATAAGCGAAGGATTTCGTGTTTCGAATCCGTAGACGTTATAAGCCATATCGGTGGACACCAAGACATATGTGGATGCATGTGTTATGAACAAGTATCGTGGAAGAAGGACTTTCTTCGTGGGCACTGTGAGAGGAGTGGTTGAAGATCAGAAGAGCGTCAAGTCTCATGGGGATCGAGTTGTTGAGTAAGACTTAAGTCTGTTCGTTGTAATTCCACATTCATAGTGATTGTTTGGCTCGATCCGTCCGATTTTTTTCATGTTGTGGTTTCCTCATACATCCGGCATTGTGAGTATTCTTTACTTTATTTTACTTGCTTTAATCACTAGATGGATGTTTAGGATTAATCAAGATAAAATTTGATTAAGTTAAAATTATTCACATCACAACTCGGTGGGAATAAAAAATTGGAAAAATATTTTTCATAAAAAGAGAAATTTGTTTTTTCATCCTTAAAACACTTTCCCCTTAAGAAATAAAAAGGTACCCACAAATTGGTATCAGTGCGGGTTGCATTCAGTTTTTGTGCAAATCCTTGATTTGTATTTTTGTGGGTGATTACTTGTTTATATCTCTTAGTTTGTTTGTTTTTATCTCAATGGAGTCTCTAAGTTTTGACGAATTACGTCTTTTGAATTTGAAGTTGCAAAGCGTATTGATATTTTAGAAGATGAAAAATTCTCATTTTATAAATATGATTGAATATTTGCAAACGTTTCAAACTCAAAGAGATATCATTCGTGAGAATTTTGGAGCTTTACATGGCATCTATGAATCTTTAAAAGTTTCCAAAAAGGAGAGTGATGATAGAGTCCTTGTTTTGGAAAAAGAGTTAGAGGACTTTAAAAATTCTCGGGTTTGTGCCGTTAAAGAAAATATTTTGATTAATGATTTTGTGACACATGAAAAGACTCTTAGGGATAAGTTTGCTCTCATTTAGGGGTAGCATAATAAAATTTTAGGGGTAATTTAAAATATAAAGAAGGAGTAACAAAAATTTGAGGAGTCTAATTCTTTGCTTGAATCCAAAATTTTGAAGTTGCAAAATAATTTAATCGACTCGAGTAGTGTGAATAGTGATGGTAGCGGCTTATCTTGTTCTAGTGGTTTGAATGCCAAAGCCAAAACCATAGTTTGTTTTAGAGCATACACCACATCTGAGGGTGTTAGAAAAGGTCAACCTAAAGGTTCCGTCTCTCGTAGAGTTTTCACATATTCGCATTGTGGTAGGAAATTTCACTTTATGAGTTTTTGCTATGATCTTAGACATGACCTTAGGAAGTTTAACGTAGTGTCCCATCGGTTCCCAAAATTCGTTTTATTAGGTATACACTGATTTGGGTTAGGAAATCCATTTAGGAGATGCTAAATGTTTCGTTGGTTGATTCTCACATGCATGCACATGACTCTTCAATTGCTATTTCTTATGGTTGATTGCATGTTCATGTTTGTCATACGCTAGTCTTTGTATCATGATTTATATATTGCTAGTGCTATGACATGTGTATCATTTTGTATTATATTTTTTTATTTATTGAGTATTATTTGAAAAATACAAAATATCTTTGGTTTGTTATATTTTTGAGAAAATACAAAAAGATTTTGCATTTATTTGAGTCAAAATATGTTGAAAACCCAAAAAGTTTTTCGACTGGTTTGTGCTTTTGATTTTACATGTTTGATGTGGCATATTGGTGTGCTTGGACCCCCTTCCTTTCATTATCCATGCGGCTAGGACATTTGGTCATAATTATTGATGCTTACAATGATCTTAACCATTGTATTATGGGGTTGTTTCGTAGTTGATATGCATTTTGATTCGACTTTGTATATATGCCATCTTTGCACACATTCACGAGTTTATATGGATGTTTGATGTATCTTGCATATTTGAGTTTGGTGAGACGTTCTTATCTAAATTTTGTCATCTATGCGTAAGTAGACATAAGGAGGAAGTGTGAATGTAAGAACCGTTTATCGTGAGGATTGTAATTAAAAAAATGATGAGTGTTTTTGGGAAAGGGCTGCGAGAGTATAAAATTGACTCGTTGTGAAAGCCACTGTTTAGATGAGCCTGAAAAAATTAAAGGCAATAAAAAAAGGTCATATGGAAAAAATTGGTCCAAATTAGTTTATGTTCATTCCAAAAGAAAAATATGATATATATTCGAGGGAGTTTGGATGGATAAATTTAAACGAGTTTGCCTTACGAATCCTAACGTTAAAAAATTGTCTCATGACGCTATTGTTTATTAAATCGTTAAAATTCCGGATTTGTGTGCATGTTTTATTGTTTAGTTCATTTAGCTCTCACTTTAACTGTCACATATGGCTAAAATAAAGTTTAATGATTTATAACTATCACTTAAAGCTTCTTGATTGTTTTGAAGTGTTAGAATTGTGATTCATTTATTGTAGTTCACGCCCATACATTCCATGTTCATGTTTGAGAACATCGGTACTATGTTAGCATATAACCCATATTATTTTTGTAATTTTAACTACTATTTTGCAACTTATTTACAGTTTCTTGCCTCTTCCAATTAGTTTTTTCACAAAAAATTTTCACTAGGAAAAGCTGTATGATTTTATGGGTTGGATGTGAGACTTTTGGTTTCTCGTTCGTGCGAGATATGTGTGTTGCATGAAGCTTTCTAGCGAGAAGTCTCCGTCGTTCGAGTGACATGGCTTACTCGTTCGAGTGACCCCAAGATTTTGGTATTCCTTGCTGTTTCAATACCCTGGGTTATTTGGTAATATTTTTTGGTACTGCTGGTTGCTTCTAATTTCTGTTATGCAGTTTACTTTGATAGATTTGATATTTTGCTGCATTGGTTCGTTTAGTCACACCTGTTTAGATTGTTGATTCATTTTGTGTGATTACTGTTTGCTAGCTACAGAGTTGACATTGTTGATCATTATTAGCTGGTTGTTTTATGTTTATCTAGATATATTTCATTCATTTATCTGATTCTAGATATGTTTATCTTTTCACCGGATTGTCTATTCGAGACAAAAAGGATGAGAGATGTATGTGATGTAGGGGGAGATTTTGTGTGATGAGCTTGGTATCCTGATTTAATTGTTATTTAAATATTAATATCATGTTTTGTTCACATAAGAAATGATTTGTTTTTTATATTCTATTTTTGTATTAATTTTAATATCATTTGTTTCTTCATACTTCACTGGGTATTTGTCTATTTCATGTGTGTAGGTATGCTTTAAGAGATTCAAGATTTCAAGACTACATCACATTCAAACATTCAGAGATAGTTCATGCTTGTCGAACCATCGTTTACAACTCTTGTCCTGTATTTTTTGATTTTAGGTTTATGGGATGGGATTTAGGCGTCATACGGCTTGACGACCTGACTTAGGCATTTCACTGTCGGTTTTGTCCCAGAATAGTCAAAGGGGGATATTTACAAGGATAAAATTTCCAATTGAGTCCATCGTGTAGTTTTGACTTATTTTCAGAACAAAACACGTTTGAGTCATAGGTAGATTTTTGTTGTCACGATCCCACACCGACTATGACGTGTTGAAGTTTATTGAAAACATTACGGCAAAGATTCAAGGAATTATTTATACCGAATGTTTAATTGGTGTAAGTTTATATGTCTTCATGTTAAATTGCTTTTCGAGATCACTCATGTATGAATGCGTAATTTTAATGGGTCTCGGAATTTATTTTAAGATGTTTAAGGATGTTATTTTATTAAGAAAATGTCTTAAAATATTTTTAAAGGTGTTTGAAATCGTTCACAATTTGTTTTAATATGATAAGGGTGGATTAAAGTTGAGTTTACGTGGGAATCAAACGCGCGTGTCGTTCAAACGATCAGATAGGTCGTTTGAGCGAGATCTGCATCTCATTCGAGCGATATGTATATGTCTCTTGAGCGATCCACCTCCTTATAAAAAATATTTAATGACATTTTCCAATTAGATTTCGCATGTGTGCATTCTGGAAAAACAATTTACGAATGAGAATGTTTTTGCACATTGTTTTATAAGGTTTTTTAGTCTAAACATATCCTTAGAGTTTACAAGATCCGAGTTTTCATTACTAGATTCAATAGTGATCTTGTTAGCACCAAGAAGGTTTTGTTCTACATTGAATATTTTTAGTTTTACGAAGAAGAATCAAAGGAGTTCGTGTTTCGATTCCGTAGACGTTACAAGCCATATCGATGGACACCAAAACATACATGGATGCGTGTGTTATGGACAGGTATCATGGAAGAAGGACTTTGTGCATGGGCACTGTGAGAGGAGTGGTTAAAGATTAGAAGAGTGTCAAGTCTCTTGGGGATGGAGTCATTGAGTAAGACTTGTGTCTATTCATTATAATTCCACATTGATAGTGATTGTCTAGCTTGGTCCGTCCGAGTTTTTTTCCTGTTGTAGTTTCCTGGTACATCCGGCGTTGTGAGTATTCTTTACATTATTTTACTTGCTTTAATCACTAGATGGATGTTTAGTAATAATCAAGATAAAATTTGATTAAGTTAAAATTGTTCACAACTTGGAGCTAATTAAAAATTGGAAAAAAGGTTTTTCATAAAAAGAGAAATTTATTTTGTCATCCTAAAACACTTTCCACTTCAGAAATTAAAAGGGACCCACAATATATATAAACAACATATGAAAGTCATATTAAATTAATGTTAAGTCATGCAAAGTAACTTTTTTTTATATATCTTACCCATTCTTTAAATCATTTAAAAAATTTGTGGAGTTGAATTTGAGTTATGTCACCTCCATTTGGAATTCAAAGTAGACTTTTATCTTCCCTAATTAGAGAAATTTGATTTAGTAATAAAATTGATAATCAAACAAAAAGATTCAATATTATGAATATTAAAAATTTGATATACGTACTCTTGATACGGCTCAACCTCGTCGATCTTATAAAACACAATACACTTAGCCATATTAAGCTCCTTTATAGATACATCAGGAGACATTAAGATACGTCCGAAAGGACGAACATTTTAGTTAAATTTGAGTTGAATTTGAGTTATGTCACCTCCATTTGGATGATACTTAGGCATTTGTGTTCCCTAATTAGATAAATTTGATTTATTAATAAAATTGATAATCAAACAAATATATTTAATATTATGAATATTACAAATTTGATATACGTACTCTAGATACGGCTCAACCTCGTCGATGTTATAAAACACAAAACACTTAGCCATATTAAGCTCCTTTTTAGATACATCAGGAGCCCTTATGATACGTCCGAAAGGACGAACATTTTAGTTAAATACTGCTAACCTTAAGCCACGTCCGCCACCATCACAATTGCGTTCTTCTCTATTAAATACGGTTTCAATATGGCTTAAGTACATTGAGCAAAAAGTTAGACACTCTTTCACAATGTATGTCTTTGTAATGGAACCTCCAGGCCTGGCTCGGTTAGATATAAATTCTTTCAAAGTTATACAAACCATGAAATTAATAATAGTTATATGACTATTACAAATTTTACACATTTTGCAAGGTATTAAACCAAGTGAATGTTAGAATAGTAACATTTACCTTTAAATCGGAAACATCCGTCAATATTGTACTGGTTTAGCAATTTTGGCCTCACGTGCCAAATGAATCGCCAAATGAACCTTTACATCAAAGAATGTCGGGGGAAAAATCTTCTCCATTTTGCGTAATATTAGAATATTTCGTTCCTTTAATTTCACCAAATCTGTCCACACTAGTGTTTTGGAGCACAACTCCTCAAACCATTCACCTAACTCAACCAGCGTAGTATAAATATCTTTAGGAAGGTATCCATGAATCCCAATGACAAGAAGTCGTTATAATAAGACATGGCAATCATGGATTTTAAGGCCCAATAATTTTCCATCTTTTGTGGTCACACATCCTGAGATGTTTGTAGCATAACCATCTGAATACTTAACTGATTTCAGAAAATCATATAAACACTCCCTCTCCTTTGGGTCAATGCATATATTGTGTGAGGCCAAAGATAAGGCCCATCAGGACTCTTTTGTTAGTGCAATTATACCCTTATGACCATGTCCTATAGATCGAGGTGTGCTTTTTTTGTGTCCTTGTTCTTCCCATCCATGTTCAATATAGTTCCAATCAAATTGTCACATATATTTTTCTCAATGTGGATCACATCAAGGTTGTGACGAAGCTTTATTTTTTTCCAACACGGGAGCTCGTATAAGATGCTTTTCTTTGTTTAGTTCAATTCTATTGGGTCATGAGGCCTTTTCTTGTTACTAGGATGCTTTACAAACTTATTATTTGATAAGAAATCTAATTGATTTAGTATTTTTTCCACTGGTAAATCCAAGGATCAAGTCTGATTCTCAGACATATCATTAAATGCCTTACTCTTTCGCCAAGTATGGTCCTCAAGCAGGTAAGATCAATGGACCAAGTAGCCAATCTTACGTCGCAGGCATCGAGATAACATATACTCATTACATGGGAGACAATCTAGATAAACTTTCGTGCTCCACCTAGATAAGTTACCATATACAGGAAAGTCGTTTGTCTTTCTCATTACAACCGAGTGCATTCGAAACGTTTTTTTAACTAAATGCATCATAAGTGAGTACACCATTTTCATATATCTCGTTCAACTTACGACCAAAAGTCACATGTAAACATCAATTTATTTTCCTGGGGAATGAGGTCTATGAACGAGTAAACTCATTATGAAAAATGGATTCTTCATGCAGTTTCAGGGTTTCGTGTTATATGGCATCAATACCATAGGCCACATACTATAAGAGGTAGGGTTCAATACATAGGTGGCCAGACCTAGCCTGACATTACGGGGATGCCGATAAAACTCGGGATAACATCAATCAAATTCCATCCACTCCTCACTATCAACCAGCTGACTCAATATCATATCATCCACATGCTTATCATTGTGCCATCTCATGTCCGTAGTCGTCTTCCTTGACATAAATAATCTTTTCAACCTAGGTGTCAATGGAAAGTAGCGTGGTACCTTTTAAGGGATATTTTTACCATTCCCATAATCGGGTTTGTATCTAGACTCCACACACATGAGCAAATTATTAAGAGAAACATTCTCCTTCCAAAAGAAAGAGCAATCATGTTGGCATGAATGGATTGTCTCATATCCCAAGACCAATTCACATATGAGCTTTTTGGCTTCATAAATTGACTTCGAAACCAAATTCCCTGCAGGCAGAAGATCCACTAATACCACCATCAGCATGTCAAATGAATTATTGCTCCATTTACCCATAACCTTTAAATTAAGCATTGTTATCACAAATTTTAATAACGTATATGTTTTGCTGCTAGAGTACACCTCACGTCGGGCAGCCTTTAGTAGTTTTTCAATAATTTGCACATCTTCCGTTTCGGAGTTATCATATGCTTCTCCTGTCCCAAAATCCCCTGGATTATTCTTTATATAAGCCCTTACAACAGTCTTCTATCAATTCAGGGAGACCATCATCCTCATCTTCATTGTCACCAATTTCAGCATCTGTGTTATCTTTATATTCATCGATTTAATGTTGCGACATAGATTCCCCATGATGCACTTAGTTTTCATAACTTTTCATAATGCCACATCATACTAAATGACACATCGCAATATGGTTAGTGCGCCAATAACGATTATAATAATTATTACATGGGCATCGGATTGTACCATTTTTGCATACTTTGGCCATTACTCTGCCAATAAAAGACTTTTCTCCCTCATGATAATATTCACCTACTCTATGCCTAAGTGTCATCCAACTCTTATCGACCTCTTCCACATCTATTTATTGAGAGATTACATAAACAACGAACGATGGATTAAATTTTACTTAAAAGTTATCTTTTTTCCTTATGAATTCCGTACAAAACAATATAACTTAAACTCTTATCGACTCCCTCCATATTCGCTTATGGAGAGAGTAAATAAACAATAAATGATGGATTAACTTTTACTTATAAGTTATAATTTCTTTCATTATGTATCTCATATAAAAATAATATAATTTCATTTCATTTTTAACACAAGACGCAATATGAATCCTATCTCCTCCATCTCCCCTAAAGGGTGAGTGGTCCTATCCCATTCAAGACCGCATATTTCTGTAACAAACTTAGAAACTCATCCACATTATTCCAATCTTAGGAAAATCTAGCCATATCTTTCCATAGTTCTCCACGTACACGACATAGATTCGTAAATGTTCATGCCATTTCAATTTATCAATTGAAATAACACTCAACACCACATCAACCTAGTATATACCTAGATAACATTAAGAGACGGAATCAGAACTTCCCCCCAAAGTAACATGTGTAAGGCACTAAGTATATTATTATACAAAAACTAAGTTGTCCCAAACTGTCCAAACAAAACAATTCGAGAGATCTTATTACAGGGGTAATGACTCTCAAACGGGCCTAAGGGCCATTGAATGTGTACGCATAATAACTAAAAATCTAGTATGTATGTGCACTATGTGTAACTTAAGAGGTTTATAACTATGTATAATATACCCTACTTTTAATTCATGTTTTAAAATTTATAGTGCTCACCACATTTTATTACCAATTAAAAACTACTAGTTAATACCCCTATCTCCCTTCAATAATGTTATTCCTATCTTCAATGGATACAAATGTTAATGAAAACCACTATCTCCCTTCAACTGTACCCTTATATCAAGTTCATGAAAACCACAAGATACAAATGTTCCACTGATGGTGCAAATTATAACAATATACTTTCGAAGTTAAAACTAGATAATTGGCTCACTTTTTTCCTCATGACTATATTTTTGTTTTGTACTTATGGATATACATAATTCATTAGTAGGAACAAGCAAGGTCTGAGCAACTAATCACTCACATTATATTCGTTATTTTTCTTCATGGTTGTGTTTTGTCACAAACTTTTTAATCATAAAAAATTATATCCAATAAAAAACTTAATACATATATGTAAATCCCAAATCAATAACGAGGATTTTCAAACAAATAAATGCACGAAATTCATAACCCATATCTGCTAAACCTCATAATATTTAGTCCTTAATTTCGTATAAACACCAAAGGTTGAGAAAATAATTCCAAATTAGAGAAAAAAATCCCTAATATCGTATAAATCAATGATAATATAGAAAAAAATAATCCAAACCTAGCGAGTTTAATTAAAGTTTTGCAAAACGAAACCCTAGTTTAGCAAAAATCCATGGAAAAATTAGGCAAATAAGATATAAACAATTTTGTGATTTGTAAAACCGAACCCTAGTTCCGTGAAAATTAGAAAAATAAAAAATTTATCAAAACCCAAATTTTGATTTTACCTGATATGAGGAAGAGAGAGAAGACAAAGTCTTTGAAAAAAGGAAACAACTTTAGAGCGAGAAGGAGGTGTGAGAGGAGGCGGCAACCTTAGGGTACATAATTTTTTGAAAGAAGAAGAAGTCTTAGTATTTGCAGGAAGAATAAAAGAGGAGAGGGCGAGTAGGTTCTGAAGACAGAGTCTTAGTGTTGATGGAAATCGTAGGGAGAGAAGGCATAGAGTCTTAGTGTTGGATAGAGGAAGAGCAGGAAGAAGAGAGGAGGATAAGAGGTTTGAAGACGAAATGGAAAAAAACCCCTTCTTCAATTATAGTGAGAAACGATTTTTTTTATCAATTAGTATAATTTAGTTTAGTATACATTTTAAAAAAAGATAATATACTTTTGGAATCATGTCACACCTTGCTGTTTTGTATGAATGCACAAGTGAGTATATATAAAGCAACGAATTAAAGTTAAGGCGAAATAATATAACTTTATTTATTATTAAAATAATATACATAGGTTAGTACCAATACATGGGTGAATCATAAATTTTAACATGGATTATAAAGTAGAAAATCTAAAATTTCCACTCCTTGCTCCCATCTAGCTTATTTTATGCCTGCACAGTCACGTATGCAAACAGGTGGCCAATATCCACCTCTAAAAGGGAAGAGATATTATCCTCTTTCTCCTAGTTCATCTGGACGAAAAAGTAATTAGCATAAATATGCATAGGAGGCTTTACCATTTCTATAACAAGTGTATATATATATATGAGAGTTTGAGTGTGTATAGAATTCAGTGTTTGTATAGAAGAGCTTAAAGAATTAAAGCTGATAATCCCATGCTTATTAATTTATTAAGGGTTACATAAAGAAAATTAAGGACCTTTGAACTAATAATCCCATACTTATCAGTTCATGAAGGATCATATAAAGAAAGTCAAGGATATTTGAATTAATAATCCCATACTTACCAGTTCACTAGGGGGTATAGAATAATTATGCCATCAGTAAAACTAAATAAAATGAACCCAAAAACTTTGGAGAAAAGTAACCGACTAGACACATAATTAAAGTGATACTCATACGTATGTAGAAATAATTCCGCCTCTGAAACATCTGAGACCATTAGGCCAAGAAGAAAGTTTCGTGGGATAACATATCAGTTTATTCCCTAGTTAATACTAATTCTCATAATATAAATATTTGCACAAAGGTGCAAGGGTGAACTGAATCAATCATTCATGATATCAGTTATTAGGTGAGAGGGTTTAAATTGATCCACATTCAAATTCAAATATCAATGATATTTTATAAAATATGTAGTATGGAATTATTATAACATGCACGTACTAAGAGTAAATAGGAGCTATTACGTGGTGATATCAATAGTAGTTATCAAATATGCAAAGTTTACTATTGAAGAGGTAAAATAAACCTACTTGCTTGGTATTTCGTATGGCTTATGGATCAAAAGAGGATATCGGGAGGAGGTGGTACTTGATTCTCTGTATAAAATAAGTATTTGTTAAAATTAGAGTTGGGTTGGATAGTTTATACAAGAAACCGTATCTTTTAAATCTCTAGGGGTTTATAAATAATTTGGGACTTTAAAAATCTTAGACTTAAGGTCATATTTGAACTTTGGTGTGGTATACTTTTTGTCTTAAAATGTTTTGAAGTACTTATAGACAAAGTTTAGGGTTCAAATTCATAAGATAAAAAAGTTAGGATGGGTCAAATTGTAATTTAGAAAAAATATTTCAAAGTTAAAACCTCATTTTACATAACTCAAGCTAGGTTGAACCAAACATGGCCTTACCTTATATAATTTTGATCACAAGATAAAGTAAAAATGTTGAAAAAAATTTCAGAAAATTATGATTGGCCACACGTCCTCACCCATGAGGTCAAAGTTTTTGGTAAAAAAGTTCGACTTCTTCCCCTCAACAGTTGACTTTAGGGTTTCTAATTTTTGACCTAATATTTCTCCTTCATTTCTAAACCGTTTGAGATTATTTCTTAACAAACTCAATCTAAAATTTCACACGGAATCCAAATATATAGGTTTTCTGGATTGAGATATGGTATATCTCAAGTTCTATAATTGTGTGTTTTATCAAAATTTTGACCTAACATTCATGGATTTCAAGGATATGGAAGGGATTCTCATGAACATAGTTTGGTTTCTGCTGTGTAGGAGTAGTTTTTTTTAACTTCAAGTTTTGAGATGGATTATACAAGGAGAATTTAAGATTTTCAGTTTTCTGGTTCGAAACACACTTTCAATCGATTATAGCTTATTATGCACATTCATGGGATTTGACCATTACCCTCGAGTTCCTAGGATTCTATTTAATACATTTAAAGCTTTAAACTTGAGTTTAGATCATTATTTTGAAGTTCCCCATTAAATCTCAAGCTTTAATGGTGAAAACTTCATATTTTCCACCTAAGGCCTAATTTCTACGTAAGATTTCTGTTGTTTTGATGTATTATGGCATTATAACAACACTAAAATCGATTGAAACTAAAAGAACTGAATATAGTACATAAAATCATAGTGTTCTTATTTGGAGTGAAAAAATCAAGTTTTGAAATTGCTGTTGGCGTGAGTTTTAACTGAGGAAATCACGGGGTATTGATATTGTTTGATTAAGAGAGTTCATTAGTTGAGAAGGGAGGTGGTTTTGAATAGAATATGTGAAGTTTTCTAACTTGATTAATGTAGCTCACATGTGTGCATAGTGTACACATGTGATTTTTGGCTTCTAATGATGATGCGTAGGCTTATTCAAACAGGGGTAATGTAAAATTTTTCAAACTTTTGTGTTTAGTCCTTAGTTGATCAAGTATATGCATTTATAGCCTTAAAAGTATACTTTTATTAAAGTTTAGGGGTATTTTTGTAATTTTAGAAAGTTTTAAGGGTTGAAATTATAATTTTGTATTAGTTGAAGTCTAAAGGATTAGTTTGATATAAATTTATGGTTTAGGGGTTAAGTATATGTCAACTTATATTTGTTTAAACTATTCAGGAGCTAGTTTATAATTACTAAAACTTCAGGGTGTCTAGATTAATTTAGTAAAGTAGTAGGGCATCAATGATAGTTTCATTCTTCTTTAGAAGATTTTTGAATATGAATACTATGTGATGGTTGAAATAATGAATACATGTGATTAGGGTCAGTGATAGATTCAACTTGAAATTTCGATTATTAAAGTCTACCTACCTAAAACTGAAATTCATCCTCTAATTTCCTTAAAATAAGTTGGGATATTGATCTTTCATAGCCTTTTCAGTTCCCATGTGCCTTATTATTGATTGTGATTTTCTCAAAGTACTTTAACTGAGGGGATTTCCTTATTTATGAGATGCCTCACTTGGCGATCCAGAATTTGAATAGGTTTCATGGTTTGGTTCGATAGAGATGTCTTTCCACATAATGTTATGCGAGGGATAAAAAATATACTGGCGTAACTGAGACACATGAAATACATTGTGAATATTAGATAATTTCACAGGTAATTCTAATTGGTAGGCTACTGAGTCAACTCATTTAGAAATTGTGAAAGGTCCAATATATTTGGGGGTTAATTTTCCTTTCTTTCCAAAGTGTAAGATTCCTTTTCGAAGAGAAACTTCTAGAAATACTTGGTCATTAACTTGAAATTCTAATGGTTTTGGTCGTTGGTTTGCATAAATTTTCTGACGATCTTGGGCCGCCTTCAATCTTTCTCGAATTTGTTATATTTTCTCAGTGGTTTCTTGGATTATCTTGGGACCAAATTGTTTACAATGTCCGAATTCTATCCAACATACAAGTGATTTACACAGTCTTCCATATAAAGCTTCAAACGGGACACCTTTAATACTAGTTTGATAACTATTGTTATATGGAAATTGAACACGGGGTAAATTTACATTTCATTTGTCATGTATATCTAATGCACAAGCGCGTATAATATCTAATGTTTGGATTGTACATTCTGATTGTTCAACCGTTTGTGGGTGGAATGCAGTACTTAAATGAAGTTTAATACCAATTGCAGTTTGTAGTGCTTACCAAATTTTCCTACAAAATAAGAATCTCTGTCTGATACGATGGATAATGGAATTCCATGCAATCGGATAATTTCTCGAATGTAGAGCTTGCTCTACATTCAAGAAATTGTACGAGGTAGTCCACTGACAAAATTCACGGTAATATGATCCCATTTCCACTCTAGAATTGGTAAGGGTTAGAGGACTCCATCACGGTGTTGGTGTTCTCTCATTACAAATTGACAAGTGAGATATTTCCTTAAAAAATTCTCAATATATTTCTCATATTTGGCCACCAATATTGTTTCTTTAGGACATGGTACACTTTCGAACTTCCTGGGTGAATCATATATTTCGAACGATGGGCTTCTTGTAATACTTCTTCTTAAATAGATGAATGATTAGGTACATACAATCTATTTCTAAATCGTAAACCTATTTCCTTATCGTATGTGTATTTCTAAATCGTAAACCTATTTCCTTATCGTATGAGAAGTCAGGATTTTTATCTCAAAAGGTTTATACAAAAGTATCTTAGGTTTGTTGAACTAAGATTTTCTCTCTCAATTCGAGATAGGCAATGATGCTGTAAAATTTTGCAAAAAGGGATATCAATTGAAGGTCATATTTCTCTATAGTAGCAACAATATCATAAGAAATTAAAGTTTGGAGTCTTCCTACTCGATTTTGACTTAAAGCATCCGCTACTACATTGCCTTTGTCTGGATGGTAATTTAATTTAAAGTCGGAAATCTTTCGAAAATTCCATATAGTGTCATTGTCTTAAATTCAAGTCCTTTTAAGTAAAAATACATTTCAAACTTTTGTGATCAGAAAAGACTAAAAAACTTTCACCATAAAGGTAACAACGCTAAATTTTCAATGTAAAAACTATAGCTGCTAACTCAAGATCATGGACAGGGAAATTATGTTCATAAGTTTTGATTTTTCATGACCCATATTCTATAACTTTCTCATTATACATTAACAGACATCCTAACCCTTGCAATGAGGCATCAATATATACATCGTAGCTTACATCACTAGAAGGAATGGTGAGGACAGGAGAAGTGGTTAATTTATCCTTCAAAATTTGGAATGATTAATTACATTCATCAGTCCGTACATATGGAACTTCCTTCCTAGTTAGCTTTAAAATGGGGCGAGAAATGGGAGAAAATCCTTCTACAAAATGACGATAATATCCAGCTAACCCTAGAAAACTCTTTATCTCGATAATATTGTTAGGATTTTTCCATTCTAAAATGGCTGAAATTTTGGCTGGATCAACTTGGATTCCATTTGCAGAAATCGCATATCCTGCATATAAACGATGGTTTCTGAGAGTACCTAAGTCTGTTTCTAAATATTGGGCATATTCTATTGTGTTTTGAGAATAAACAAGAATATTAAAAACGATAATGCATTGGTTAAGAAAAGGCCTTAAGATTTTATGCATTAGATCCATAAAATTTGCGGGTGCATTGGTTAACTAAAATGACTTTACAGTAAATTTGAAATGTCTATAACGAGCTCGAAAAGAAGTTTTCAGAATATCTTCTTCTTTAACATGCAATTGATGATAACCGGATCTTAAGTCTATTTTAGAAAAGACCCTTGCTCCTCGAAGTTAATCAAATAGATCTCTTATTCGGGGTAAAGGATATTATTCTTAATAGTTAGTGAGTTGTGTTTATAATAGTTTATACATAATCTAGAGATTCCCTCATGCTTCTTGACAAATAAAACCGGAGCTCCCCAAGGAGATGAATAAAACCTTTTTCAAGAAGGTCAACTAATTGGGTACAATGTTCTAAAGGAGCCATTCGATATAGAGGTATCGACATAGGAAATGTATTAGGATAAAGATTGATACTAAACTCAATTTCTCGGGAAGGGGTTAATCTTTGTAATTCTTTGGGATAAAAATCTTTGAATTGTTCCAAAAGGTTTGTAATTAAAAAAAAATTTGAATTTGGAAACTTGAGGATTCAGACGGTCCTAATGTTTGAAATGCAAAAGAACAATTATTTCATTTCAAAAATAAAATTTCTTTGCATGATAATCGATATAATGATGATGTCTTGACAGGAAATCCATTCCGATAATAATATCACAACCACAACTATCTAAAATTATCAAGTTAACAAGGAGTGTTCCTAAACTAAGATAAATTCTACAATTGCTATAACATTGTGTTGCTGTATTGATTTCACCTTTTGGTAATTTATTATCCAATGGAGCAGTTAAAGATGTAGGTCGTAATTGCAATAATTTAGCTAGTCTTAAAACTAATAAAGGAATGTGTTGAACCTGAATCAAATAAAACAAGTGCAGGAAGATGTTGGAAAAATATCATACCTTCTATGTTATGGGAGTTTCGTATAGGCAGTATTGCATAATTCTTTCCACGACTTGGGACTGACACAATTTCCATAACAGGATTTGGCTTAGGTTAATTTTTGATAGGATCGAATTTTGGATTTTGTGGGGGATTGTTTGACTGATGAAAGATTGGAACAAACCTTAATTTAGGACACTGTGGTCGGATATATCATACTTCATGGCATTCATGACAACGAATCACTGAACGCGTTGTGTTATGATGGATCTGAGACTAAGCTTATTCACTTGAATTTATGTAGGGTTGAGGTCGAGATCGAGGTGGGGTTCTAATAAAATGATTATTTTTAGTAATTGGAGGAGAAGATCATATTACAATGGAATAATCTTATTCTATAATTGCCACAACGTCGATAATTTGAGAATACTCAAGGATTTGTAAATGAGCGATCGAATCCTTAATTCTTGAATGTAGTCCTCTTTCAAATTTCTTGCACTTCTTTATCTCACTATTTATATACCCAAAAGCGTAACGTTATAACTCGATAAATTTAGCTTCGTATGGGGCAACAAACAGATTGACTTGTTGTAATTTTAAGAAATCAATGGTTCGTTGATCTCGTTCAGCCTTGGGATATAATTTTTGAAAAAAAATCTTTTCAAATTGATCCCAAGTAAAATTAACAATGTTCTGGTTACGTGACACTGCTTTCCACTAGAACTCAGCTTCACCTTCACACATATAGGCTGCTAAAGTTACTCAGAGATTGGTAGTTATACCTAATCTATTCATAATTACCATAATCTAACGTATCCATTTCTCAACTTCATTGGAACCTAAATTTCCATGAAAAAACAGAGGTCATTGTCTCAAAAATTCTTTAAGGGCATTCATACTATGGATTTATTCATAGATCTCCTTTGGAGTATAACGATAAGTTTGTTGTTATCGGGCTAAATAAACGAGATCCTGAAGACATTGCATAATTCCTTAAGTTTGAGTCTATTTAGTTTGAGTATTAGGGGGAGAAATTTGAGTACTAACTATCATAGAATATAATGGAATAATTTCAATAATAAGACTCATAAAAAAATGGATATGTCACTGTAGACACCACATTCTAGGACCCCCTAAGTCCCTCCTCAGGTCCCTAGTACCTCCCCATTTACCACAAACCCTAGGTTATACTCCGAGTACTAATCTAGAGGCCATCGGGCGCTCCCGGGCCTCGTTTAACTTTGGTCAACTTCATCGTCACAGAGAATTATCAACGAAGCTTCAAAAGTACCCGAATACCCTTTCTAATGGTCTGCCCCATGTATGAATCTGCATAATGGTTCGGACGAACATACTATTTTACTATTTTACCCGAATACCGATTTGACCCCAATTAATTTCATCATCAGAGAAAAAGCTCAATGAATCTTCGAAGGGATCTAAATTCACTTTCGACCGATCAGCCTCGTGCGCAATCAGCCTTAGTGTTTGGATGACGATCCATTTTACCCCAAAAATTAATCTGGAGGCCACCAGGAGCTCTCGAGCTCTGTTTGACCAAAGTCAACTCTTCATCTCCAATGCGACTGAATGAATATTAGAAGGTCCCTGAATTTTCTTTTCAATGGTTCACCCCGTGCATGGCAGAACAGTTTGAACGAATGATCCGTTTTCCCTCAAAAACTGATTCGGAGGCCACCGAGCACTCCCGAGCTCTGTTTGACGAAATTAAACTCTTCATCTCGAATGAGACTGAATGAATCTTTAAAGGGCATTGAATACCCTTTCCAATAGTCCTCCTCATTCCCAAGTTAGCCTTACGATACAGACGAACGACCCATTTTACTTCGAAAATCACCGGGTGCTTTTGGGCCTCATTTGACCCAAGTTAACTCTCCGAACCTAGTGAATCTCTTTGTTATATTGAAGTTCCTTTTCGGACTTATGATTTGGATGAATGATCCATCATCGTTCGAAGATCTCCTTTCCAAAGGACTGATGGGCGCTTTCGAGCCCATTTTGCCAAAGTCAACTCCTGGACTGATAGGTAGGAAAAGGATAATTCCGATCAGTGGTTCCTTGACCTTATATTAGGAGAACATGAGTTCACTTTGAAAGGTACCACATAAACATCAATTTTAGTGATCTTGGCAACATTCTTCTAAATTCAGTGAAGTTTCCTTGTTTGAAACCTCTCTCCACCTTTCATTTCCATTACTTTCACACCCAATTTAGTAAAATCCTCCCACATTCCTCACCCACTTTCAAGGAAGCTCATCAATAATTAAGATAAATATCCAAGTCTCCAATTCTTCTCTCTCTTTAAATTTCTTTATTTTTGAAAGTTCAAAATTTAGTTTTTACTTTAGCTTGTATAAATATTAATATTCAAACCTTTATAAGTAATATTGCACATAATATATTTTCTATAAAAAAAACCAAAATAAGAAAAGAGGGTTGCACCTATAAATTCCAACGGAATTTTTCATCACATTTTCTCAAAACTAAAACACCTTTTTCTTACACACACATATAATAAAATCCCCGTTTGAAATTATGGGATAGACCCCACCCTCATGTCGCATGTGAAGTATGTGGATTTTGATGCCTTTATAGGCTACGTAGGCGTCTCAAGCCAAAACCTGAGTCTTGAGTTCTATTTTCCTCTTTTTCCTCTTTTATCCACATATCATTTATATATATCATACTTGTGATTCATATTTATGTCTTATCTAACATATATTATTATTTCATCGCAAGGATCAATATCTCTATAAGCACACACATCATATTTTAATTACTATTTAGGGAACACTCATATGGATGACCTCACTCCTTCTTTTCCTATAATGCGAGTTGAGAGATTTCGATCTCCACTAATATATACATGCACACACACTTTACGAAGAAATTAATGAGAATAGTAATATAAGCCAATGAGAGACCGAAAGGGCTGGATGGATGCCTAACACCTTCCCATTTCGTAACTTAGCCTCCGAACCTCGAACTAATTGGTTTCACTAGCATCATCTTGCTTTGATGCCATTCTCTCGAGGCGATATGTTCTTTTTCTACATCGATATAAGTGACCCTGTTTTGTGCAAAATTGGTTGGTGACTATATCACCCCACATCGACGACGACCAAAGAGTTCCTAGAAAGGGCGCGAGACCTTCTCTCTCTTTCTTCCCGCGTGCAAGCGTCGACCTCGAGAGGAGAAAACGGAGGGATGGCCACAGTGGTGACTCTGCTGGGGACGTATTATGAGGGCTAGACTCTATTTGCATGGGTGCTATTATTTTCTAATTGTGTGCGTATGCCCCAACTTGTATATTCCCTCTTCTCCTCTGTTACTTCTTTATATATATCTATATATATATATATATATATATATATATACCTCATGTTTATATCACCTCTCACTTACTTTTCACTTCACACACTTGTAAATAATTTCCATATACACCTTACATTACCTACACTTGAATATAGGGTCACTTATATCCACATGTTTTACACATCACTTTGAATAGCCATGCTTCGATTTCACTAGCACACACCTCTACTTATCACACTTATATATATCCATGCTCACTTGCACATATCACACATCACTTGTAGTTGATCCATGCTTAGATTCACCAGTACACACTCACTTATAGATATTCACACATCACTCACTCTCACATATCCATGCTTAGTGTAATCTTCATGCTCCATGATAGATTTACTTTTAATGATACTTGTACATTCTTCCTTCTTAGTATAGTGCTCATCAGGCCAAATAGAATACTCTCTCCATAATATACTAATTAAGATTAATGCATTTTTGCATACTACATCACCAAGAGAATGACTATTAACCAAAAACTTATCCAGTACTGGGGGTCACTTTGTGATGGGCACTGGTCCGACAGGGCACAGTTTGTCTAAGAAATATGACTCTCACTTTCCATGGGCTTAGTACCTTTGACGTATATCAAATGGTTTCCTCACATCATACCGCTTGATCGAACTCATGATGGGAGGTATATAGCATGGAAATCGTTTAGGTACGTCGGGTATATCGAATTCAATCTCACACGTACTTCTTTCACAAGGTATATAGTGAGGCACTTCACATACACTCAAGTTTATCAAATGGTTTGTCCACACGTATTGATTGCCCTCAAAATCAAGAAGTATATCGTGGAAGTCATGCCAAAGGGGGGAAATTTTCCACTAACCCAACAACTGTATACCCTAATATACGTCAAACCCAGGGCACTCATATTTAGTTTGCCGGTTACTACACGAAACTCTATCAAAATGTCGGGTTGGCATGCCGCCCACATTTTCATGAGATTTTATATTTTTTCAAAACCTGACCCTATCCATGATCCTCGCAACAAGTCAAACCATGTTTTACATATTTTCCAAATCCAGTTTTCCCAGGCTCGGGAACCATCTAATGAGAACATAATAATAATAATCATGTTGAGATTCATACCTCTCTCTTGTCTTTCCTCCTTTCTCGAAAAATCGAAATGTAAAAAATATTTTTTCCTCCTTTTATTATAAACGTCAAAAAAATTTCTTACTCCTTTTATCAAAAATACAAAAAATAGTTTTCTTCCTATCATAAATATTTTTCCTCTTTGAAAAAAATACCAAAAATATTTTGTCATTCCCTTTCCAAAAAATGTCAAAAACATTTTCCTCCATTTTAATGAAAATATTTCTTCCTTTTCTCTTTTAAAAAATAAATTCAAATCATTTTCCTTTTCAGGTCGATCACATGCCTGAACCTTGGCTTGGCTCCCTATTGGCTTCGGTCTTCTGTTAAATCTCCCCGAAGCTCGGTCAGTTCTTCTGCTACTTTCTTCAAGTTCAAAATCTACCTTCACCAACCTTCTATGGAATATGCTGACCAAATACCAAATGTGCATCCTGATTTCATGACAGTACTAATCTAACTTATGGCCAAGATAGAAAACCTTCAGTCTGAGGTTCATGAGATGTATCAAAACCGACTAGTCCGAAACTCCGGGAAATACATGGATTGAACTCATATGTCTCCCTACCCTAAAGAAAGGCTATCAAAACAATTCAAGATGCCTAACATTGCAGGCCCCCAATTGTTCATCTTTGAAGATACCATCGAGCCATGACTCTCCTTAGTGTCTCTTAGAAAATAATGACCCAAATATTCCAACAGACTTTGAAGGACAACGCTTTTCATTGATTTTTATCCCTCGAGGAATCCAAAATTTATAGTTGGGAGGATGCTACCCGTAAATTCATGTCGCAATACAAATATAACAGGGAGTTGGAGTTTACATGCCATGATCTAGAACTTCTTAAGAAGAACCCCGAAGAAACTATTAGAAATTTCATAGCAAGGTGGGGAGAGAAAGCGACCACTATGACTGAACCTCCGAAGAGAATAAAGTTAGAATTGTGAAGAAAAATTTCTTACCCCATGTCTGAGCAACGATGGGAGGATAGTATTACCCATATTTTTTAGCCTCTGGGAAGTAGGAGTGGATATTGAAGAAAGTATTGCCAAGACAAAAGCTGAGCCAAAGAAAGTATCCAGATAGTTCACTCAAAGACAATATGAGAAACCTACTATAGTCTCGACCATCAACAATATCTCTCAGCCCACTACCTCTGGGGCGCCAGAAAGCCTTGATAGTCCGGTCAGAAAAAAATACAATGAGCTCCATTCTCCCCTCTCTAAAGTCTACCAAGCATTGTTAAGCCAAAATCTCAATAAACCTTTTGACCCTCGTTTCTCTACCAAACCCATTTACCAAAATTTTCAAACCCGACGCCCATTATAATTTTCACCAAATTGTTGGCTATACCACTAATCAGTGCTTCCATCTTCGAAATGTAATCCAAGGTTTAATTGATCGGGGTGTCATCGCCCCACCGGTCAATATAAAACCTAACACCAGTCATAATCCACTTCCAAACCATACACTACACAAAAATGCCAAATTAACACCCTTCATCCGGCCACCCTTGTCACGGTCAGTGACCATGATAAAAATGATAAAAAACACGCATTTTTATCACGGTTATTGAATGTGACAAGTACGTGACAATCATTGTCACGGTCAATGACTGTGACAATATTAGAAAGTTATCACGGTTAAAGACCTTGACAAGCACGTGACAAGTTTCTCAGTAAAATAAACCCTTCCCTATTTTTTCCCACCGTTTTGTTTCCCACATTATATCTCTCTCTCTATACGATGTTGCTCTCTCTCTCTCTCTCTCTCTCTCTCTCTCTCTCTCTCTACTTTCAGGTCCGTTTCTCTTTCTCTCTCTGCTTTGTGTTATATGAATATGTGTGCGTGTGTGTGTGGTGTGCTGTGTGTGTGTATTGCATGTGTGGGTGGGGGGGGAGTGGAGGGGGGCAATGTGTGTTGGTGTGTGCAGGTGTGTGTGCGTGTGGGGGTGGGGGGAGGGGGCAGTAGGGGTGAGGGGTAGTATGTGTTTAGTGTTCATGTGTATGGGAAGTAGGGGGCAGGGCATGTATGTATGCAGTGTGTGTGTAGTGTGCGTGTGTGTGGGTAATGGAATAGTTAGGGTTTCATAGGTAAATATGTAAATACCCAAATATATGTTGTACCATTAAGTATAAATACCCAAATATTGTTGGCTAATATATAATGATAAGTAATTAACCCTTTAGATTCTCCCCATTGTTGGTTTCATACATAAATATGTAAATGATGATTCTCTCCATGTTTAAGAGGCTTAAAGTTCAATTTGAGATTTTTCTCACAGAATAGTCATAATAGGAATTGGAATTGGGACTTATAATTATTATTGTTACTTTAATTATGACTTTAATTGGATATAAAGTAGTTATGAGCTTTTAGATTCCCATTATTAATTGTTAGTTTCAAATTAGTAAGTAGTTAGTTTGAATTGATGTTTAGGATTTTTAGTAATTGTACATATAATGGGTTGGATGCTGTTGTTTTGGAATTCAGAATTAAGTTATTAAACATTAATATTACACCGTGACAGTTGAAACGGACCAATTGATTAATAAAATATACATTTAACTGTAACTTTAATTGTATATCTTTAATTGTATAGCTTTCATGATGATATATTTATAAGACATGATGAAATAAATTAATTGAGTAGATGAATTAGATAAAGTACGGGATACACATTTGTTGGTTTGTTGTTGCTTTTGGTATTGGATTATAGTGGACCTATGTTGGGTTAGTTAATTTTGGAAGCGGCATGACCACTGGATTATTGTCTGGGGGGGGGGGGTTAACTTTTTTCTAAAATTACTTTGTGTCACGAATAATATATTATTAATTCATATATATATATATATATATATATATATATATATATATATATATATATATATATATATATATATATATATATATAGTATGTTTCATTTATGATAATTAAATGAAATATATTTGAAATTACATATAGTGCGCAAAGATACTAGCCTTCTAGTTCTTATGCGTACGCATTCAATAGCCCCTAGACCCGTTCGAGAGTTCTTACACTATAATGAGATCTCTCGAATTGTCCCGTTTGGACAGTTTGGGACTGCATAATTTCTGTATAATAATATTCTTAGTGGCTTAAACTTGTTACATTTGGTTGAAGTTCTACAGTCGTATGCCAATGTTCTCTTGGTACATACTATATTGGTAAGTGTGAGTGTTATTTCAATTGATAAATTGAAATAACACTCACACTTGCCAATCTACGTCATGTACTTAGAGAACTATGGGGATATGCTGCCGATTTTTTCTCAAATCGTAACAATGTGTATGAGTTGTTAAGTATATTACAGAAATATGCGGTCTTGAATGGGATATGACCACTCACCTTTTATAGGAGATGGAGGAAATATGAATTAATATTATAAATTGAATTTGAATTTGAAAATTAAAAATCGAATATAAACATAATTAAATGAAACATGCTATAAATCTAAGTTTTATTTATAATAATCCACGAATATACGCTTCTTACTTTATTTGTAGTAGCCGTGATGGAATATCCAAAATATAAAGAGTGGATGGCTGAGATAAATAGATTGGGAGATGTGTTTCGCAGAGGTGATAATTAATTTTTAAAATACGCAAAGAGATGTTATAATGATGAAGAGTTTTCGTGTCCGTGTGCTAGGTGTGAGAATGGTAAGATCTTTGAGTGGAAAACAGTTGAACTACATTTGTTAAGATGGGGTATGCAAAATAATTATCAATTTTAGAGTTTTCACGAGGAATTGAAAGTTCCTTTTGTCCCCGAGCAACCTTCACAACAACCTTCAACGAGTAAGACGGATGTAGAAGGGGATGAAGTAGATCATAATATGTTAGAGGATTTAGTTGATGACGCATACGACGTTCATGAAGGTGAAGCGAATGAGTTCAATAACGATGTACAAGGTTCAGGTGCTCATGAAGATATCAAGATAAACCTTGACGAAGACTACCAAAGTTTAAAATTTAAGGCGACCCAACAGTTATACTCTGGTTGTGAGAAAGATCAAACAACTTTACACGCCATGGTGGGTTTGCATAGTTTGAATACCCAATACGGTTTGTCTGGAAATAGCTTGACAGGAATTCTGAATTGGGTGAAGGGCTTGCTAACCAAGGAGAATACGCTTCCAAATAGCTATTCTGTTATGAAGAACAGTTTGAAAGGTTTGGGAATGAAGTATAAATCAATTCATGCTTGAGTGTATAACTGCATACTATACCTAAAGGAGTATAAAAATCTCAATCGGTGTCCGGTATGCGATGAACCTAGATATGTCCAATCTATGGGCAAGGAAGGAACAAGCTCAACCAACGTTGATGACATCGATGAGTTCGTCGATGAGGGTCACTACACCAAAATAATTGATTTGTAAGTGTTTTAAACACTAATAAATCAGCGCGTTGTAAAAAAATTATAAGTGTTCAAAACCGTTGCAAATGTCATTTGCAAGTGTTCATTGGGAACACATATCCGTTTCGGACAACCGTTACAAAAAACTTTGTAAGTGTTCTGAACACTTGCATATTAAAATTTTGCAAGTGTTTTAAACACTTGCAAAAGAATATATATATATATATATATATATATATATATATATATATATATATATATATATATATATATATATATATTTGTAACAGTTCATAACACTTAAAAATATTAATATGTAAGGAAAACAATGTTCATTTTTTAAGTGTTATGAACACTTATATAAATTAATATATTACAAAAATAAAAAAATTATCCACCACATACCACCAACCTCACATATAACAAACAATAAAAACGGCTAAAAACATAACAATTATATCCAAACACTTTCATACAATACTTCATGATATGTTCGACATAAACAAACACTCTCATCAAGAAAGAAAGCAAGAACACCAAAGGTATATATTGAGTATTCTCCTTAAAAAACTTCATACATCTAGTTATCGTATCCAAATACACATGTGTCACAACCCTATTAGTATGGCAAGGAAATCATGTCGACAAGAGCATTATCACTAGTTCCCTTAAGAGGCCACTGCCAGTACTCACCGCCTTATCGCTAAATGACTCTCCAAGTGCATAAAAAATGAAATCGAAGCTTCTACCACTTCAATATTCCTATCGACGGAAGATAAAATGAAACTACCATTGAGAATCTATTAAAAACCTGAGTAATATCACGAAAGTAAAATTTAGCAACAGTTTTATGCGATTTTGGAAATAAACAAATTTGTTTATGTCCAAACCACATGGTAAGCAGTTCAGGTCCGAACTGGTTTGCAAAATCACCATAATGGTTTTATAATCTTAAATGGTTATTTCCTGCTCCAAAAAGTGTTGTCTAGCACCATAAATTGCATTGTTAATTCGACATTCAACAATTATTCCTAACAAAAAGTCATTAATCCTCTACTACCAAAGTTTTTATCACAACTAACCTCCAAACTCTATAGTACCACTCACAAAAACATTGGGCAATAATTCAAAAATAAAGATAAAAGAGGGGAAAAAATATCTCGACATGTATTCGTAAGTATCAAAGCATGCAAAGTATTCAAAAATTAAGGACTAAATGAAAAATAGGATACCGAAAGTTGCATATCCAATGTGTATCCGTTCATATACCCGCATCAGATATGCATTTATAGTCCTGTATTTGAATTTAATATTCGTGCTTCATATACTGTAATTATCCCCAAACAGAATCATTGCTCTCCTTATAAAACATTTGTCATTTCAAAATTCATACCAATCTTGTAATACTCTTAAGCAGTAAATTCTTCATTAATTTTTTGTAAGGGAACAAAATATTAGAAAAGAAAAATCATTATCTTTAAATTTAATCTCACATTGATCATAGCTGAGATAGGTGTCAAAATAAGCATCTTTTATAATTCTCTACACTATCTACATCTCAATATATAGGATTGATCAAGTAAGCAAAGTGAATTGGTATAGCAATCAAGCAGTTTACCTATTCTGAGTACTCAACACCACTGGCACCATATGACTTTGAAATAGCTTTTATTTTCTCTTTGATGTAATATTCAAAGGATACAAGAATTTCAAGGGTTGTGTCACATTTTCACATCCTTTTTGAACAACAATCCAAAGGTCCACCTGAAAATCATAAGATGAAAAATTAAGAAGTTAAAAAAATAACTTTCTAGAAGTTCATTTAAATGAACACACAGATAGGAAAAATAAACATTTCAGCTACACTAATTTCAATTTATGATGTTAAACATGTGAGACCTAAATTATAAGATTTTACCTCATTATATCTCAGCTCTTTGTAAAGAAAGGACCTCAGTTTGAAATTAGATGTATTTCGATATTGCATAAATGTTATCATCACTAACCAATGTGAAGTATTTCGATATTGCACAATCTGATAACATTACAAATGTTCATTCACTAACCAAGGTGCTCTTTCCTGAAGTTACATTACAAGGTTTAGAACTGAACAAAGTCAATAAAACATGGTATGAACATAACAAAAGGAATAATATCTTGGGCACAAAAACAAAGAAAGGAAGAGGAAAAATAAAACAACAGCAAATAGGAAACCTACACAGACCTTCAGTTCAGGTCTGTTTAGGTCTCCCAAATGTGAAGGTAAAGTTGGAAGTGTTTAGGACAGAACCATATAATATAGAAAGAATATGTACGATATGGACAAGCAAAGTCATCATCTCTATGCAATGCACCGGTGAGAGCTAACTCTACTTTGAAGAACCATAACTAAAGAGGAACAACGATAATGAGGGGTTAGACTGAATAATGGGGGCTTACGATTGGAGATTAGGTGAATCTATCGTGTTTGGGTTTGTGAAGAATTTTAACGAAGATGGCGAGATTTGGAATCAGAAGCATCTAGGTGGATCTTCAACCACTGGTACCATATCATAGAAAATTCTGATAACTCTGATCAGAGCCAATAGTCATACTTGTTTTGTGGTGAGTATGATGCTAATAGTGCGTTCTGCAAATACAACGCCGAAAATAAACAATTATGAGGCCAATGGTGTGTTAGGAATATCCTACAAACTACTTGGCAGATGTGACCTAGATCATTCATTCACTAAGCATATTTTAAGAACATCAACTACTCCTTATCGTTACGCCATAACAAAGAGCACATAACTAAACTTCGACACTAAACTAGTTAATGTAGATATTAAGATGGGAGGCCCAGTTTTAGATTCGTTTCTCAATAGCAAATATTTCACATTAACTTCAAAATGCCATTCTTTTGGTGGTAAGTTTGCAACATTGGTACAACATTGACATCACATTCAAGAGTGAATACGATGCTAACATTCCGTTCAATGAGTATGTACGAGCGTGGCATTAGGAAAAGCAACGTCTATAGTGCATTCAACATATGATAATTTACAACAAACTCACATATTTCTCATCACACGACAGTTTCTTCTTCATCCACTTTTGAGAAAAAGGAGGAATAGTTATAGATATAATGATTTCGTAGAATATATCCTCAGAGAATAACATCAGAATCTCAAAAATAACATAGGGACTGCATATGATATATACCTTGTAAATGATACTATTCTCTCCATCTCTCTAACTCTCTAGCTCCTATATTATAAAATGATTATATAATTAATTTATATAAGACCAACAATCAAACTCTTCATACTCAAATTGCATCATCATTCAATCATAAACGAGGTTGCCTAAGGGCAGACCAGTGCAAGAAGAGTTTGATGGTTACACGAGTGGATAAACTTGAAAAGGTAATGCTTTCTAGGATTAGTGGTTTCCTTTGTCTTTACAAAATTTATACATTCTTTGAGTTCCTCTCACCCTATACTGCGAAATAGAGACTGCCTACCCCTCAGTGAAAAGTTCACTGGCAGGGTCTCTGATTGGAAGGTTAGAGATATATCATATGCAGGTAGGCTTATGATTATGAAGTCAAACTTATTTGAAATTCAGGTGTATTGAAGCAGGTGTTTCATGTGTCCTATCACAACTCATATACTCTGAAATTCTTCTTAAATTATTTAGACTAAAACATGATGGAAATTGGCTTCGCTTTAAAGGAGGGTGGCATTTGTGTAATGAACATTAGATGGTGAAACATAGTTGCAACTGTTACCACATATTGGGATTGGCTAACAGAAAGAAACATATATGGTTCAATTTAGGGAAATATATATGGGGTTACAATCACTAGTGGCACACTTCGAGGCAACTGGAGACGCGTCTTGCCAGACTAAAAGAATCAAGAACTTAACAACTGTCCTGATAAGAAAAGCATTTGTTGATCCAAATTCGATAATTATCAAATTGTATTGAAATGTTTTACCTAAATTTATATATTACAGTTGGATTCATAGCTTATATCAATGGTACCTCTAAATTCAATATTTATAATATATAGCTATATATTCAATCTGATCAGATCGACTCCTTAAGATATTTGATTTACCTCAATACATCTCCAACCCGATTCTTAATCGAATAATGGGGTAAAATAGTTTTAAAATTCAATCCAAATCCAGAGAAATAGGATTGAATCAGGATCAAAATCCGATCCACTAACAGGACTAAGAGACTTTCTCACCTGGAATCTATGGACATCATCACTACGATCATCTTTTATCCTAACTGCAATCAAGAAAAAAATTTGATACGTGCTCAATTTTTTAATACTATAAGCACCATGGTGATATAAATTAGAGACTGACTCACATTCATCTGAAGTGGCAACAGTCCCTTAATTCGCGTATTCAATTTGAGTCTACGGATGATAAGTCTATGCCAGATGATTGCTTAAAGTATTATGAGGAAGAAAAAGTAAAGATTATACAAATCTTGTAGAGTACATATATAATCAAGGAAACATTTCACAGAGGCATCAATTTTAAAGGGCATGGTTGTAGGTTTTACTTCTTATGAACCAATTCAAGCGCTTTTATATGATGTTATCTATCATATAAAAGGATTTTCCTACAAGTGAAATTAAATAGCTAGTTAGAGGAGATTTATATGATGTTGATAATGGCACATGAATGGTTTTTGTGATTCCTTAACTACCACCATATACATATGAGCCAATATTGTGATGGTATAATATGCAAAATAAAACATACCCAAAGAACAAGGCTTTTCTGTGAATCATCTAAAGCTCGATGACCTATTATAATCTCCAAAAGTAACATCCCAAAAGTAAAGACATAATTTTCCCATCCACTATACCATGCATGAAGTACTCTGAAGCAAAATAGCCACATTAATGAAAAGAAATAACATATTAAAACAAAATAGCATCACAAGCTTTAAGATTATAGTTTTTGGTTACCCATATATGCCTTCAAACTTTGATACACATGGTGACTCCATGGGTTTGGAAGTCATTTTACGAGTCCAAAATCACAAATATGGAATGAAATTGGCAAAACTATAACCTTAGAAAATAAAACTAAGTGGATCTCGGAATGGCAAATAATAATTTTGCATCAATTTTAGTAATCCTTAAGTGCATAAATTAACAAATAAAAAACCAAAAACAGATATAAGTACTAATATCTTTCATTAAATATTCAAGGATACATAAAAATGTAAAGTTTGGAGATAAGAAAATAGAAATAAAAGCTCACGTCTACATTGTTCTCAAATTGTCAAGATTCTTTTTTTACATGATTGAAGGGTTAATTACAGTTGCAAAAATTGAACCTTGCTCTGAAGTCAGGCCCAAGGCAAATACTTCACTATCCAATGGGAGTTGATCATACATAAAAGTTGTTTCAACCTATTTTAATTACAAGTTTTCATGTTCTTTCAATATATTTGGTTACTTAATGTATTAATAGTTTATAAACGAACCCAAGGAAGCTTTGTAATATTCCACCATGTATTAACTACTCTATGGAGTTGAAGTTTCCCACAAAACATGCTTCTTATCACATGCGATACAGATTCATGAAAAAAGTAAAGTAATATCAGTGTTAAAATAATAATAGTCCTTTTGATCTCGTTTAGAGTTCAAATTTGACTATGAATATTTTTTAGCCTCTCTTTTATGACTACAATTTCAAATAAAAACTTTTGAGCTTATGATGGACACCGTTTAAAATGTTTGATGATATTTTTCGTTAGAATGTCAGTATAAATTATTTACTGTATTTATGAATTGCCACCACTCTTTGCATAAAATTGTTCAATAATTTATTGAATATTTAAGATAAATTCAATAACAAAGAAAAAACTTATCTTCATGATTTCTTTCATGCCATTACCAGATCTGACATCGGGTGTGTTAAGAATCTCACATAAATCAATGGTGGTTCATCTTACTAAGAGAAAAATAAGGTGCATCTAGAACATTATTTATTAACATGACTATGTAGAGAATATACCTCAATCAGAACAAAACAAATATAGAACCCTATTATAATGGATACAAATATACCTGAATCGAAACAAAACAAAATAAACATTCAGAATTAGAAATAAACAAAAAATATATATTTATGAGATGTAGGTTTGCTATTGAAAAAAAAACAAAATTAGAGATTGAATCCTACCTGAATCGATTTTAGGATTTGAAGATTTTGGTTTGGATATTGAAAACAGAAATAAAAACAATTTGACCATGGAGATTTGGATTTGAAGATTTGGGACTTGAAAATAAAAACAAAAAAGCTTTGCGATCTGACGATTGTTGGTCGTGCGATTTTGGTTTTTCGATCTAAGGCTTGCGGTTGTGGTCTTGCGATTGTGAAGGCTTTACAGTTTTTGGAGGGAGAGTCGAGATGATGAAATTTTGGAGGAGGGAAATAGTGAGGGAGGGAAATGGCGTCATTACACTTTTGGGAGTCTTTGTAACACTTTCAAATTTTGGCACATATAAAATCATAAATTTTACAACGGTTTTGAATACTTACAACGTTTGTAAGTGTTCAAAATCGTTGTACAATTTGTAAGCGCTATAAACACTTACAAATTAAATAATTTATTAGTTACAAAATAGACATTATAGCGTAGTGGGTGGTCATTTGATGGGCAAACGAGTGAAATTAACGAGTTTGAAACATGAACAAGTAGCTCGTTATCTATTTGACACACATGAAGATTTCGAAGAATGGAAAAGTGAGTTTAAATTATTTTAAGTTTTACATTATTTTAGATTATTTTATACATGATTAATTTTGTAATACATTCATCACATTAATTTTATGCAGAAAATATGAAGCCTGTGAGAACAATAAAAGACAAAAACAATGGCACAATCAGACAACGAATTTAGGTTGTGGTTGTCACACGAGGTAATTATAATGAAAATGGTTGTTATATAATGTCACATTACAATAAAATTTTACAACTAACCTAATTAATTTATCTATATTCTCAGCTCTTAAACACGGGTTATGCGACATCAAGGCTTGCTCGTTTAGCCACTGGACCCTGGTTCATAGCACAAGAGTACAAAAAGTATCGATTGAACGGTTGCGTATTCGGCGCAAAGGTGTACGAGAAAAGTACAAATGTATGGAACTCGGGCATTTCATATAAGGCTCTTTTCATTATTTCGAGCGAGCGCAAAAGATAAAAACCTCGTTGAAGCTGAAATGATTACTATGGTGTAATTCGAAATATATTTGAATTGGACTATGTAAGCTTCAAAGAGGTTGTATTTTACTATGAATGGGTAACAGTTGAGGATAAAATGCTTGTAAAGTTGATCCTAACACCAATTTGATCATGAATGACTTGTCCAAATTGAAGAGCAACGAACACGTGAGCGATGAGCCGTTTGTTTGTGTATTTCAAAAGGTTAAATAAGTATTTTACTCATAGTAGATCAACAAAGAGCCATAGTCAATCATCCTACATGATCCAAAGAGTCTAAACAGTAGTGTGGATGACTTGGCTGCTCTTACCGAATATCAATTTATTTTTGATGATAACCCGAATATGAAATAATTTTTAGATTTGTAAAGAGTATTCCATTTATCGAACAATAGTTTAATGCTTTTATCGTACATCAGTTTACTGCTTTTAATTCATTTTTACTTGATCATTTTCTCTCTTTCTCTCTTTCCTTTGTATATGTGTGTGTGTGTGGGGGGGGGGGGGGGGGGGGGGGTTAACTATTTTCTAAAATTACTTCGTGCCATGACCCATTTGAGAGTGGCACGACCACAAAAAATGTTTATATGTTTTCTTCAAGTGTGTGTGTGGAGGTTTGTGTATGTGCATGTGTGTTTGTATTCTTCTAATTCACTTGGATTTGTACTAATAACAACAATTTTTACAGAAAATATCTCCTTTAGGGATTGAAGCAAGGATGATGATGATGATAATGATGATGTCTTCTTCAGGGATTGGCTGTAGCGGAGGAGAAGAGGGATCCTTGGCTCCTCGGCTCACCAAATGGGGCAAATTGGGAATGCTTATTGAGAACAAGATGGGCTTATTGACTAGATACCTCGAGCTGGTGAAAACGATTATCGGCTCGGGGTACACCAGTTGGAAGGAGGTGTCAAATGAGCTTAAGTTAGCTATTTGGGCGGCATTACAGATAATGTATTTATATTTCAATTTCAATTTCATTTTATATTTATTCGCAACTAACACTTACATTGTTTTTGTTTTGTATTTATTTGATATGAACAATTCAGCCTTCCCCCAGAACTTTGCGATTCTGTGTTGGAGCAGTTGAGGGAGCAACACAAGACAAGGAAGAAGAATTTGTGGGCTCGTGTACTTTGGGAAAACTTGGGACTCCATTATTAGAATGCATGAGTCCGTCATATTGAAGGAGCCGATTGTATTGGAACAATGGTAAAAGTTCATTGACAATGAGATCGAGGAGAGACAATTGGCATATTGCCAATCAGGGAGGAAAAATCAAGTGAAAAAGAAGGACGTGCACTACTCCGGACGGACGTCTTACGCTGAGGTGGAGCATAGGATGGTAAGTTTATATTTTTCTATAATTATAGAAATATGTTGTAAGGACATTATTTTATAAGTTCGTTATCAATTTAGTATGTCGTATACCGCTACACCGTCGAAGAGCATTCAAGAACATTCAAGCATCAAAGACGGATCCGAATATCAAGATCTTCAACATTCATGCCTCGGCGAGGTTAAGTTTGGTAAGGTTGTGTTTTAATTCCTTAGCATTTCACTTAAAGTGTTGGGATATTGTTATCAAATATTTTTCTAAAGATTTTGTTCTTGGACACCTTTTCGTAGAAAAATCATAACTAATTCATAAAAAATCAGAAAAATACGAAACTGGAGGCCACGCGTTCGTATCGAAATTATCTACAAGCAAGATTGAAATCTCATTTGATAGGTCGTTCAAACGACTTGCTTTTTTCATTCGAACGACATTTTCCACGTGTCATGTTTTTTCGTTCGAGCGACCTGCTCTTGTCTTTCAAACGACATAGCATATCGTTCGAGCGACATTCAACCTCGTTTAAACGACGTGCCACCTTAAGTTTTTTATAAATAGTAGTCTCCAACTCCATTTTTCATAAGGAGACCTGCATAATTTTCAGAAACGAAACTGCTACTGCAGAAACGCTTTTTATCTTCTTCTTTTAGGTTTTAAACCTTTTGTTTTCAATTAACAAAACATCCGAGCCTTTTTGTGAATTATTTTGGAACCCTAGATTTGTTGAAATTTACCTTTGTGGAGAGAACTCTACAACCGGAGAGATGCGTGCTATTGTGGAGGGCGTCTTTATGAAGTTACTCTTATGGAGGGGATAACCTACACCGTGAAGATTGCGTGTCTGGACTGCGCCTCCTTGTGGTATAGCTGCGTGTGAACCACTGTTGATTTCTAGTCGTTGCTTTGGAGGTTTGACGAAGACACCGTGCATTACTCTTGTGGGAGAAATCAAGATGGTATGTAAGTCAATGGTCATGTAAAATTTTCAAAGTTCTAGAAATAAAAGGTTTTTCCCTTTGGGGATTTTTCCTGAAATTTGTATCGCATGCTTTATTTATTTATGGGTTGACACACGCACACACATAGTTGCATGTTTAGGGGCTGAATTGATTTGGTTTAAAAATAGACTCTAATTAAATAAGTGTGCCAAAGTAGAAATTTATGAATTTAATCAATTATCACACAGTTATGTATTTTACATATGTTATTCTATATTATTTTACTTTGTGTTACTTACTAATTTTTCATTATTTTATTTCAGGAACGAGGAATGGCCCTGGGGGTAGACCACATAGGCTCGATGCCTATGTGGCAATTCGAATGAAGAAGGGCAAGGATAATGAGGTGTCCCCAAGCGTCACGGCCACGATTGTAAGTAATCTGACAGTTTAATTTTTATGAATTACATTATAATTTTTTTATTTACTTATTTAACTAATCGTGTGATTTTTGTCATTTCAGGAAAAGCTTAAGGAAGTATATGAGTCGCAATCTAATGCCAACAAGGCATCTTTGTCCACGGACGCACTCAGCTAAGTGCTTGGCGCTGATCGCAAGGGGAGGACTAGGGGTGAGCTCACAGGTGGGCAAATCTAGAATCACTAGAAGGGAGACGAGCAACACCGGGTTAGCTCGTTAGGTGGACACGCATAACGCGAAGCTATCATGGTTGGAGGCGAAGGTCCTAGATATGTACGCATTCATGAAGTGTCATTTGGGAGGAAAAGGAAAGGTCAAGGGCAAGGGGAATGGGAAGGAGAAGGTGGTGGAGGAGGACGAGGACGTGGACATCACTTCTTCATCGCCGTACGTGCGGACTCACCGTTTGATGATCCAATCCCCTACTTGGCTCCCTTCCAGCTGCCCACGTCAATAATTAGTTGGCCAAGCGTATTTTAACGTGACATATATGATGGCCAACGTATAGTGAGGGGGTTGAGGGACGCGAATACCATCCTGGGTATGCCGGTTCATGGACGTATCCTTCAAAACATCGAGGCCAAAATACTCGTCACGCATATGGTAACCATAAAGGAGAACTCCGCATTATGGTTGCGTGACCAATGCTGCGTGACGCATATTGAGGGGTGTCTCAATGCATATATCATGTGGCCTTCCTTCCTCCTCGAACCTACCCCAGACACTATGGCGTGACATTATTTGTATTTATTTTTATTTGGACACTTGCATTATATTTGAATTGTTTTGAGTTGTTACATTTTCATTTGGATATAGATTGTATTATTATTATTATTATTATTATTATTATTATTATTATTATTATTATTATTATTATTATTATTATTATTATTATTATTATTATTATTATTATTATTATTATTATTATTATTATTTTATTTGGATATTGAATTATATATTGAATTATTTGGTGAATTATTTATATTTTATTTGGATATATGTTGTTTGAACAGGTACAATTTTGCTATAACATGTACAAATATACTACTGGGCAGTGGCAGTGGCCAAACTGCCCTGCATTTTTTTAAAATTCTACATAGATTTGTCACGGTCATTAACCGTGATAATATTTTAAAGTTTGTCACAGCTTTGTCATGGTCTTTAACCGTGACAAACCTTGTTAAGGTCAAAGACCGTTAACGGACTGTGATAAGTCTGATGAACTTGTCAGGGTCAATGACCATGACAAGTCCGTGACAACAAAAGTTGTCACCCCCAGACTTGTCACGGTCATTGACCTTAACAAGTTGGACTTGTCATGGTCAATGACCGTAACAATTCAGCATTTTTGGTGTAGTGATGCAAATGCCATCTTCCTAGAGATAGACCTGAAATTCGATCCATCTACCCAGATTATACCCAGTAAAACACCCATCATAGCCATATTTTCACCCAAACCCCATAAAGTCTGACCATATTTTCTCCTACACCCTACCTGTTTTGTCGACCAAGCTCTATCACTTCTTACAAGAGCGTGTATTATGGTTCGTACCTAGTCCAGAGGAAAATATATGAAATTGCCAGTAGTACTAAAACAAATTCTAGAGCTTGGGCTGAAATTTCTCTCTGAAATGACCATTGACCGTCAAAAGTTCAGCATCCTATTCATGGAATCCCGAAAGTGGGCTCGAGAGTCAGATAATTGGATGGTACCCATTGACGATGCAGTATAGATTTTGGTAGACTTGTTCCGATAGACCAATGAGATTTTCAATATATCCGAGTTACTCGATGCCTTAAAGATACAAGGGCAGTTGGTCCCTTTAGTTATGCACCTCCCCATTGAGTGGGAGGATATATATTAAGAAGCCATTGAGGTTTTCGAATGCATTGACTTCTCATAATAAGACGACATCGTTGTGACCATAGGGGGGGACGAGTTTGATATCTCAGACAAAGAACCAATCCAAGAAAATGTTAATCCGATAATTATTATATGCAAGATGATATCTTTTGAAGATCTTCAAGGGGAAATCGATAAAGTGACCGTGCAATATGAAATAGATGAAAAATAGGGTTTATGTTCTTACCCTCCTTCATGAACCATATGATAAGATATTTGAGACACTACTAGAGTTTGAATCCTTAGTGAGCAGGGATGGATAAAGGAAAGGGAGTTGTCAAGAAACTCCCCATGCTGAAAATAACCATCGAGGAAAGCAATATCCTCAATCGACTCAAGAAATCTCAGGTCAATATCACTTTGTGGGGACTCTTCATGTCTTCCTAGCTACACCGAAATGCTTTGATAAAGTTTCTCACTAGGACCATTGTCCCTCTTTCCACCACTCTATAAAAAGTCGTGAACCTGGTCGGATCCTTAACCTGTACTAAATTGCTTTCCTTATTTGAAGAAGAAATCCTAAAGTTTGGTCGTAATCATAACTATTCTCAACATCTACGTCGAAGTGATGGGGAAGATAGCCCCTCTCTCACTTGTTAATAATGGAACAACCCTTAATGTTTGCACGTTTAGAACCTTCAAATGACTGGGTTTAAAAGTAAGTGACCTTGCTCCAACTTTCATTACAGTCGTGCCTATGAAAACACTCGTCGAGAGATGATGGGATCCATAAAACTCATAATAGGGGATGGCCTATCAATCCCATTACCGAGTTTTAAGTTATCGATATACCTACTTGTTTCAATCTATTGCTTGGTTGATCGTGACTTCACAACATCAAGGGGGTACCTTCATCTCTTCATCAGAAATTGAAGTTCTCTGCCAAGGGGCAGGTCATCACCATCTTGGGAGACGATACAGTACTGAGAATGCTAACACTAGCAACCTGATACTAGAGTTACAAGATGGGATGAATGACATGCTTCTTTTTAGCTTTCTAGTCTAACCACTTCCACTCCCAATAGGGGATGATTTTAAAGATCTAGTATGTCCAGAGCACATGTCGCATTACAATGTTAACATGATACATATATTCAAGAATATGAACTTTATGCCCGAACTAGGGCTGGGACGACGACAATAGGGGATATCGAAACCCATAATCCTGAAGAAGGCCTCCCCTTCATGTGGCCTGGGTTATCAACTGTCATTAGAGGAACTCAAGATCCTCCTCCAACCCTAGTTGAAGAGAAGTTCAAAAAATACCAAGACTATTTTGGGGGATTCTTTGAATTGGAGATTCATCAAAGACAGTGAGGATTTTCCCTTCTATGGATTTTTAGAACTATGGTATAATTATGTGGACAAGAAGATGAAGCCAAGGATGGAGATATTTTTTCAAGACAACTAGTCCTCAACCGAAGACTCCGAGCATCATGTGCAACCACTCATTAAGAAAGATATATTCGTTGCCAAGGTTTTCGAGGAAAGTCACTCCAAGGACTTATTCAATCTACTGGCACTAGGGCTAACGCTCTGCATGATCCACTCAAGTGTTACATCATCGGATCCGTCTATTCTGATCAAGATCGCTTATGAACCCCTCCTCAACTGGAATGCTATACTAGTTCCACCTACTGAAATGCAACATAACCCAGATGCTTATCTTATCTTTCCTCTTTTGATGTCCTTCCTTTTTTTGATAATAATGTAATCGAGGCTTTGTTTGACGAGGTTCTCAACATTATTTTTCCTGAAAGTGAAATCAATGAAGATTTTGAGTATCTTGCTATGACTTACATTATTTGTCTTAATTTAATCAAACTCTTAATGATTATGATTTTGTAAATGAACAATTCTTAACTGATATAAATAAGGTTAATAACAAATGACATAACTACATTCAAATTAATGAAGTTAAAACTATTTTTATCAATCTCAGTTCTAGAAGCTAACTGAGCGAGATTCGGATATGACCCACCCTTGACGAGCATGATCATGCACAACTCGAAGAACTGTTGAAAGAATTTGAAGATGTGTTTGCATGGTCCATGATGACATGCCTGAAATCGATCCTGAGATAGCTCAGCATGAGATTCTAACTCTTCTAGAATGCAAATTGATCAAATAGAAACTGTAAAAGCGTCGCACCGAATGGTCACTCAAGGTTAAAGAAGAGGTGATGAAATAGTTGAACGTAGGCTTCATTCGAGTGATCTAATATCCACATAGCTAGCCAATATTGTACCCGTGAAAAAATCAGGAGTAAAAGTTCGCATGTGCATTGACTACCAAGATTTGAACAAAGCATCTCCGAAAGATGATCACCCACTGCCGAATATAGACATGATTGTAGACAACATAACCAGTCACGCTCTCAAGTCATTTATTGATGGGTTTAAAAGATACAATCATATCATGATGCACCCTAATTATTAAGAAAAAAATGCATTCATCACCCCTTGTGGAACCTTCTATTATACAGTTATGCCATTCAGTCTCAAGAACGCAGAGGCTACCTACCAAAGGGCTACCATGACCATCATGCATGTTCTGATACACAAAAGTTTAAGGTCTACGTGGATGATATGATCATTAAGTCTAAGACTCGAGAAGGTCATGTTCCCTCCCTTCGAAAGTTCTTCGAAACAGCTACGGCAATACCAAATGTGACTTAACCCGTATAAATGTATTTTCAGTGTCACTAAAGGAAAGCTTTTGGGATTCATGGTTAGCAAGAAAGGAATTGAAGCAGACCCTGCCAAACTAAAATCCATACTCGAAATTCCACCACCCTGAACGGAGAAGGAAGTCCCAAGATTTTTAGGAAAATTACAGTATATCAGCCAGTTGACTTCTATTTATGAACCGATCTTCAAACTCCTCCGAAAGGATTCCACCAGAGTTTGGAATAAATCCTGTCAAGAAGTGTTCAACAGAATTAAGCAATTTCTCACCCGAACTCCATTACTCATGCTACAGCAGTGTAGTCTCCCTCTACTTCTATACTTGATCGTAATAGACACTGCAGCTGGGGCTTTGCTAGCCCAATACATTGAAGAATTCCATAAAGAAATGGACATCTACTATGCCAATCGTAAATTTATTGGGTATGATGTCAACTAAAGTGCATTGGAGAAAGCATGGGTCATCCTTGTCTGGGTCACTAAAAAATTACGGCACTACATTCTCGCTTTTCCCATCAGACTTGTGTCCCGAATGGATCCTATCAAATACCTTCTCGAAAAACCTTTATGTCTAGTCGAATGGCCCAATGGTTGATGTTTATAACAAAGTTTGATATTATGTATGTTATGCAGAAATCCATGAAAGGAAGATCCATATTCGACCTACCTTGCCGACTACCCCATGGAAAGATCCAACGTTTGGATCTCCGAGTTCCCGGATGAAGACATTCTTTGCACCTCTCAGGAAGACATCCGCTGGAAAATGTTCTTTGAGGGCGCTGCCAACAAGAAAGGATATGGAATTGGGATACTCCAAATTTCCCCTGATGATTCTCACACTCTCATTTCCATCAAGCTATATTTTCCCTGCATTAATAATATGATTGAATATGAGGCATGCATAGTAGGTCTCAAAGTCCCTCACAAGAAAGGTATCGAGTGCATAGATGTCTATGGGTACTCTACCCTCATCATCGGCCAGGTCCTTAGAAGATGAAAAGTCAAAGATGAGAAACATTTACCCTTCCACACCGACCTAGAAGAGCTAGCTTCCTAGTTCCAGGATATCACCTTCCACTACTTGCCTTGAGTGAGGAACATCTTGGATGATGCTCTTGCTACCTTAGACTCCATGGTCGACATGCGAGATGGGATAATGATGCCCCCCCTTCATAGTATAAAAATAAGCTATGCCAACCCACTACTACCACATTGATCTCATCATAGAAGAAGACACCAATATGGACGAGTTATAGTATTATGATAATTGGCACCTCCTCAAGCATGGTAGGTACCCCTAAGATGCAAACAAGAAAGATCGAGAGACTCTTTACAAATTGGTTGGCCAACACATTATTTGCGATAAAGCACTATTCAACATAAAATTTGATGGAACCCACTTCCATTGCATCATAGGGGATGACATTAAAGAAATGATGCAGAAAATCCATAGCGGGGAATGTGAACCTCACATGAATGGTCATATTCTCGCTAAAAAAATTATCCTCAAGAGTACTATTGGACCACTATGGTTCAAGATTGCACTCCCTATGTCCGAAGATGACTTAAATGCCAATAGTTTGCTAATCTTCAGAACTTACCTCCACGAGAATTATAAACCATGACTTCTTCCTAACCATTTTCTACATGGGGCAACGAAATCATAGGGAAAGTTACACCCAAAGCCTCCAATGGACATGAGTTTATCCTAGTTGCCATTGATTACTTCATCAAATGGGTCAAAGTCGATATGCCAAAAAGGTAGCCAAGTTCATTCGAAAGAATATCATCTACTGATACAAGGTTCCATACGAGCTAGTGTCAGATAATGGATTACATTTTGAGGCAGAAGTCATAAAATTGGTCGACGAGTATGGGATTTAGAGACACAAGTCTTCTCCTCACCGACCACAAACCAACGGGTGTAGTTGAATCCGCCAATAAGAACCTCAAATCAATCACTAGCAAGATGACTGAGAGTTCTCGAGATTGGGTTAATCGAATCCCTTACACCCCCTGGGTCTATCGTACTTCAGTCTAGGCATCTACTAGGACTACCCCTTACTCTCTAGTATACGACGTGGAAGCAGTCCTACCCATTGAACTTGAAATACCTTCATTACGCATTATGCTTGAGAGCAAAGTCAGCGAGGAAGACTGGAACTAGAGATATTTTGACGAATTATCGCTCTTAGATGAAAGAAGGCTAAAGCCGCTATATCATATACAAGGGTACCATCTCCAGATAGCACGATCGTTCAATCAAAGAGGCAAGGACCGTGGTGTCCAAGAAGGGGACTTAGCCCTTAAAGAAATTATAGAACCCGTAGGGGATCCCAGAGGGAAATTCAAGCCAAACTGGAGTGGCCCTTACATCTTGAAGAAGATCATGTCCGGTGGAGCCACTATGCTCACTGACCTTGACGAAAAAGTTATGGTACGTCCTATTAACCTGGACCGACTTATGAAGTTCTACCCTTAGTCTGAAATCTTGATAGGCTACGACTCCTCTCATATACCTTCTATTATAAGAAATTAATTCTCTATTTTCTTCAACTCAAAACTACGTGGGGCTTGATCCTCTAAAATAACTTTTTGCTCTAAAAAGGAAACTCAAAATTTTTTTAAAACCCTCAAAGGTTTTTAGGCAGCTCATATGCTATACATGGGCACGATCCCCTTCTTTGTCACAAAATGCTATTATTTTCTTACCTCCGAGAATGACAGTTCATTTTATAATTTACATGAACAAAAGGATTATGTATGCCTTAGCGATTGGTATAAATAATTCAAATGTAAAACACATCAAGTGGCATAACAATATGATCAAAATTCTTTTTATTCCATAAATGGGAGAATCTGGTACAATTACATAAAATATAAGCGTAGGGAGTCAAAACAACTATCCCCCTAAATTAAATTATCCCTAGAATAAACCTAACCAAACCTTCCCAAAATTATTCCCAAGAACCCAAAACAAACCAAAAATAAACAAACACATCTCAATCATAAAAGCTTTAAAAGAAATAAACACCAGCTTCACAAAAGACCCACCCCATCATCATGTGCTCCTTGAGGCCTTCAAAATTCCCCTGCCTGATCGGTATTCCGAAGGTGGTCCCTCGAATGATTTTCTATAATGAGACAGGAAAAAACCACCACACCCCCTCCATAGTATCAAAAAGGGTAAATCATCTATGTCCGGTCTCTTCGGCCAAGATCTTTGCCATCATCTACTTCCAAAAGCATTTCAGATAATATCCTGAAGCAAGCCAAAAACCTCCTAACATATTGATATGGATGAGTAAACAACCGATGATTCTTCCACAGAGAACCCAACCGCATGTGCAGGGCTTCAGTCAAAATCTCTACAAAAAAACTGGGGGACTTCAATGATGCGGGACATACCGAAAATGTTACCCTCAGCCTAACTTTAAATCTACTGCTGGTGATTAAGGCCTGATGGTAGACCCTCAATAAGATGCCAATACAGCGTGAATGTCATATCATCGGAATCCTGTGGCCATGATATTGGTGTAGACACTGAACGATCTAGATGCTTGGCGGTAGGGACGTTATGATTTTTGGAGAGGAAGCCTGGTTATGCTGTCCATATGGTTGGCTAAGAGATTCTATTTGGCGGTCCCCCTTAAATATCCCTTGGTAGATGTGCCGAATTTCTTCACTCGTTATTTCATTAGCTTTGGCCCATACATAGAGAACTGGGTAAACTGGTTCGTGGAGCACGGAGCTCGATGCCTGCATCGATCGGTGCCATGGTGGGGGGAGATGCAACCCATTCTGGAACTAGGGGAATATCGGTACATTCGGTTAGTTAGACTTCGATAAACATCATTTTATTTCTCCTAGCAGGTTCTGCACCAAGTCGGATTGGAAAAAAATACACCTCCCCTAGATTATTCCCCCAGTGACTAATAGCTGAGCCGTCGAAGGGGAAATGTGGAGAAATTCTGCTAAGAGCGTCCGAGAAGATAGAGAGAATTCGGGCATAGCTGCCGCCACACTAGGATTAATCCCAAACATGGCTGAAAACTCCTTGTAGGTCAAACAGAACTCGTCCAAGACAAAGTGGAAAACATAATCCTCGGGATACTAAAATTGCGCTACCACCGCCAGCATGTTCTAATCGATGGGTTGATTGCGCTACAAAGAGACCCAACGTAAATTAAAAGCATCGTAATCCGCATTGTACATACACATAGCTTCCAGGCTCTCGAGATATGCAACGAATTTTGCACTCATGGGAAGGGTCATTTAGGAAATAAGGCAGAAGACAAGAAATAAGAAAGAAGAGAAAATGTGAATGGGTGAAAAACCACACCACCTTACCCCTTGTTTATACCCAAATACCATGGCTAAAGACAAGGAATCCAAAAGTCACGAAATAAAACCTACCCTACCAAGTACTTTGGGGCTGCAAAAAAGTGCAATAAAATCCTTAGGGTGATTTGACTAGACTCACCTGCCGATAGGCAGGACAAGGGGTATGTCAATCAGCAACCCCCTTATTTTAGATAATCCTATATTTCCTTTTTTGTCAAAATCAAAAGTCTAAAAAAAATAAATCCTTATTTCAAAAAACCCCGAGTTATTTCTTCCTATACTATCCATTTTTACTCATCCTTTCTCAAAATAGATCTCCTCTTAAGTTATTTAATACAATATCCCGTTCTTTTTACAGTCTCAACATCAAAGTAAAAAATGCATGTAGAACAACTCATTTAAGCAAAGATAAATAAACAAAAATCTCATTTATTTTATATATTGTCATTTGCATAGTTACATTTTTTTTGGAAAAAAGAAGAAAAATAGTAGACAGTAAGGACAGCGGGACTCAACCCGAAACCCCCAATATTAATCTCTCTCTCTCTAAGACCCCTCATCCCTATGACGAGCGCTCTCCTTCCGGTAGCGAGCTGTGGAACCTACACCCCTCGATCTCGATCCCCCTCTAAGGAAGCAGACAACACCAAAAATGAAGGAGCTTAAATCGAGTCCCTGAGATAGGCAATCGCGGAGGCCACCCAGTCCCGGATGTCCATAAGCTAAGCAGTCGACACTCGGACATGCTGCAAACAAAGCAATAAAAATAAAGGGAAAATTAGTCAGTGTAAAGCAAAGAAAAAGTCAGATAAGGGCAAAGAAAGAGAAAAGATATACCCCTAGTTGAAGGACGTCCTCCGGCATCCCTAACACCCTAGGATCCATCGCATTAGGGTCGTGCATCATACACATCGATCCCCCTCCAGGCAGTCAAAAATTATAGGAAGGCGGAGCTGGCTGAATGAATGGAACCTCCACAACCGCTGCCAATGATGACACACCAACTGTGCTGTGGGCGGACCCCACCAACTTACTCGTAACCCTGCTCGAAGTCGCATGAGGCGAAGACATATTCACCACATCATAGATACAAGAAGGCATTGTCACAAAGTTCAGGTAGTCATAGGTTGCCACCACATCCGTATATGACGAATAAAGCTCGCCAATTATCCTCATCGCCCTAGCCTCCTCCAACATCTCCCGTACCCGCCTCATGTAAATTGGGGGTATCGTAGGTCGGATCGCCACCTCATCCTCCACAATCTATCGGACCAATTTCTCCCTCAAGTACCAAGAAAATCCAAACTCATGCGCCAGCAGCCTACGCATCTATGCATACACCCCAATAATCCCCATGTACTGGACATCCGCCCCCCAAGGGTTGAAAGTCACTTGAAATTTCCAATAAAGATTTGTATTTGTAGAAATAAAGAAAATGTCAAAAAAGGATCTAAAAGAAAAATGCACCGTCGACAGAGAAAGAGATTTCTTTGACTGCCGGTTGGACTTTCGCCAACAATACATCTGGAAGAAGTTCTCCACCTCCTCATCATGCAAGCTTATCAAATGGAAATTGAGCCCAATCACCTCATAAAACCACATCTTCAGAAATATGGGAATTAGTAGAAGAATAAAACTAAAGGAATATACATAAAGAGAAGTGCGAGAATTACCTTCAGAAGGTATGTGCCCCGTAAAGGTCTACCGACAGCACAGACTGAAAGTGTCCAGAGAAGAATAAAGGGTCGCCAAGATCAGGTTCCCCCAGTCATAAAGTGGGATATTAAAAAATACCCTAAAATGGTAAAAACCATAGGTGGGCCACTCGACACCACTAAGAAACCCCCCAACAAAAGAAGAATGAATAAATGGCCCATTTGTCGTACTTGTAGCTCGTTTGTCTCGTTGATCCTTCGGCTCTACAACAGCTCTCGAAAAGAATAAATGTGAATCAAATCACTATAGACTATCCTCCCCACATCTCCCAATGTAGCCTCAATCACCTCAGGTGTCACCTGGTCCATCTTAATCTGCATGCCTTCGCAGTCAATCCCCAGCAGCTGCTAGATGTCGATGGGACTCACCGTCATCTCCCCTAATCCCAAATCAATAGTGTGGGTAGTGTCCCACCACCTCCCCCCCAGAACGCACAGAAATACCGTAGAGCGCAGTGTATATTCCAAAATAAACACCAGGGGACTGAAACCCACAGAGGAAATTGCCCAGTGCACCACCATCAGAAGATGCTCCCACACATCCTTAAACACTATCATCCCCTGGGGAAATAAATCCTGTAGAAGCTATGTCACTCTGCCAAAATAGAAAGTCAATAAAGAAACCTTTTGTCAACTCAAGGAAATAAAAAGAAGAAAAGAAGGAAAAAAATGACAAAGGTCATTAATACTTACATAGCCACAAGGGTTCCTCACCCTAGATGACCGGTGATGTGAGAGATCGCATAATAGAAATGATCCTCATCAACTGGCTCGAACAACTCAAAGGCATTTTCATTGCCTAATGCCAGGGCGCCCTAGCTCGCCACTCTAGGTTCACCCAATCATCGACATCTAACCACGCCATGCGGATTGTATTACCCAGAAAATATGCCATTTTTAAGACTTGAAGAAGGAAAAATCTTGGAAACGGATCTTAGCAGGATGAGGCAGAAGATCTGAATGCTAGGAGCTGTGAAAAATGAGGATAACTAACCCCCTTTTATAGGAGGCTCAGGGGAATGTCGAGCGGCAATCCCCTGACACCCACCGATCGGAACCTGCCTCTTACCCTTCTTAAGGTAGCCCAGAAGATCGTGCCATTACTGAACGATAACTTCTACAACATACCGGTCGACAGCCCCTTAAAATTTGTACAAAAAATCCCAGAAAATGCTTGAAAATTCCAAAAATTCTTCGAAAAAATTCTAAAATTGCCAAATAAATATAGAAACAATTCTTCACCAAGAAAACCACTTTTAAAGATCCCAAAATCACCATATGCATTAAAACTACAATATTATCCCCAAATTAAACTCTAAAACGGCGCGCCCCCATCCCAAAGCCACTACAATTCCCTAGCAGAATCCTAAAATCTCAAGTCAGCCCTAGCGAAACTCAAAACCTAAAAAATCAAATGTTTCCCTAACAGAACTTTCAAATCAACCTTCCCCAGTGGAGCTATAAGCACTAGTTGGACATCTCTTCCCAGCAGGACCACAAGTGCATCCAAACTTCCAAAGATAAGAGTACCTAGAGAGCAAACCCCCGCATTATAACCTTAGGCCCTAAGACTCGAGGTCCTAAGAATTGACCTCGACCCGTAGAATCTGTCACCACAACTTTAGGTCCGTAGAATTATCTTTGGTCTACAAAATTGGTTTCCAAAACTTTAGGTCCACAGAATTGACCTCGACCTACAAAATTGGTCACCCCAACTATTAGTCCTCAGAATTGACCTCGAACTGCATAATTGGTCACCACAACTTTAAATCCACAAATTGACCTTGACTCGTAGAATTGGTCACTCTCAACCTTAGCTTATCAAAATTGACTTCGACTCGCATAATTGGTTGCCACAAATTTAGGTCCTTAGAATTTGCCTCGACCCACAGAATTGGTCGCCGTAACTTTAGGCCGCATAATTGACACCCAGAGAATTGGTCGCCCCAACTTTAAGTCCTCAAAATTGAACTCGACTCGCAGAATTGGTCGCCACAACTATAGGATCTTAGAATTGACCTCGATCCGTAGAATTAATCGCCCAAACTTCAAGTCTGCAGAATTGATGTTGACCCGCAAAATTGGTTGCCTGCAGAATAGGTCCTCAGAATTGACCTCGACCCACATAATCGGTCGTCTCCAACATTACCTTAAGTCCTCATAACTGACCTTGGCCATCTAATATAGTCATCCTTATCCCTTCATCTTGCATAATTGGTCCCCTCAACCTTAGGTCCTCAGAATCGACCTCGACCCTCTAACATAGTCATCCATGTTCCTTTGGTTTGAAGAATTGACCTCATTCCTAAAGCATCCATGTGGTGTTTATTCGACGAATTTCACTTGTTCCAAGATCACCCGTCGAGGGGCTCTATAGACACCACATTCTAGGACCCTCCCTAAGTCCCTCTTTAGGTCTTAATACCTCCCAATTTACCACAATCATAGGTTAGGCTTCGAGTACTGATCTAGAGACCATCGGGTGTTCTTGGGTTCCGTTTGATTCCAGTCCACTTCATTGTTAGAGTGAAAGATCAATGAAAAATCGAAGGGACCTGAATCCCCTTTCCAATGATTTTCCCCATGAGCGAATCAACATAATGGTTCGGATGAATGAACCATTTTACTATCGAAAATCGATATGGAGGCCACGGGGTGCTCCCGGGCCCCGATTTAACCCTAATCAAATTCATCATAAGAGAAAAATCCCAAATTCAAGCACCTTATACCTTTGACTTGCTTAAGTCTATACTGTATAAGTGTTCAACTAGTTTGGAAATAGTGACAAAATTGGTTGTCCAACTTAGAATCCAAAGAGCCTCAGATCTTATCTCTCTAATCCTCTTCAATGATCCATGAAGGTATAAATTGAATCACACTACACACAATTAGAAGTGCATACATGTGTTCATATTGCTTAAAATTGAGTGTGTGTTTAATTCCCCTTGAATTGGAGCTTTAATAGTTTTTTGGGAATTTTTAAATATTTTTTAAACATTTTTAAACATTTTTTAAATAAATGTTTTTATTAATAAAATGGGATTATAAAATTTGTGGGGTTAATATTCTATTTTGTAAACTTTTTTTCTCACTCGAATGTTTGGTTGGGTAGAATCTCAAAGCGCTAGAGCCTTCAGGGTACCTTCTGTAATTACTTTGGACGCGCGTGTGTGAGCCTCTCATATGTCAACACTTGTCATCCTCCGGGTGTACCTATTTGTGTTTGTTATGTGAGAAGGTTGGATGGTTGATTGCTGAACGTTGGATCATTCCTAATCGAGGGTCTGCATGTGTTCTTGGTTAATCCCGGTGCTATCCATATGAACCAATCACAATCATTTTCAATCACCGCTGTTTTATAACCTTTGGATCAAGTCAAAGTTTGCAAGACTTGATCTCAGCCCTTGATTTCCCTCGAACATCCAGAACCTTCCCTCAGCCCTATAAATACCCTCCACTTCTCAGCCTTAGAAGACTTTTGGGTATTCGTCTTTCTGAGAGAAAAAAAAAAGAGAGAAGTGAGAGAGAAGCGAGAAAAGAAAAGAGAGAAGAGAGAGAAAGGGAAACTGTTAGCCAAACCCTAACCCTAACCCTAAACACTTCACCTCTGAAACAAACCTTCGTATATTCAACCCCAAACACAACCCTGAGTGTTTGAGAGAGAGAGAGTGGTTTGTTCATATCGAAGCTGTAACCTCCTTGTCTTTGATCTTGTTCACAACTTAAACATTAGTGTGAAGATCTTGTTTCTTTTTCATAGAAACTTTAGATCTACACTCTGCATGTTACATTTTCACTAGATCTGCATATTTACTACTTGATTTAAGAAAATCTTTACTGATTTAGTTTTGAAAATGTTTTGTGGTTTCTATTCTTACGAAACTTAACCCTGACCTAGTTGGATTCACACTTGGAGATTTTCAATCTCACAAATGTTTCAAAAAGAGATTGATTAAGATCTTGACCGATTTTAAAAGCAAGATATCCGTGGAATCTGGGTTATATTTAAAGGTCAAAAAGGGTTCAAGTTCTGTGAGAAAGAAATAAACTAAAATCACAGCATATAGACTTTATATGTAATTTACTAGGACTGTCTGTAAATCTAAGTGTGTGTGAGTTCATGCATGTTGGTAGGAATCACTACACAAACACTTAACACACTACTACACTGGAAGTGTTGTGTATAAGATCAGAGATCATTGAGTCGACATAAGGAAGCTAAAGCACAGGAAGTTAGCAAACTGGAAGAACATCATCAACAAATCAGATCTATGAGAAGTTAGAAGGACACCAAGTGGGGTATATTCCTAAACTTAGAATAGGTTGATTTGTGTGCTTGCATGTTGTATTATTTGTAACTATTATTTGTTATTAGTGGATTTTTTTACTTTTGTGACTTAGAAGTCACCGTGGATGTTTCCTCTGTTGGGAGAGGTTTTACCACGTTAAAAACTGTGTGTTGATTATCTTCATCTACTCATCTCATTCTATAAGTGTGCTGAATTTTTGAAATTGCCTTAGTTTTAAAAACTGATTACACAGTCTTAATTACTCTCGTACATAAGTTTCTTTGTAAACACATCTTGTTTATAATTTTTATTTTCAAAAGAAACGGGTTTCTCCAACAAACATCTCGGAGTTGCTTATACAGTTTAATCTTGTATTAAACGGCATTAGCGACGTTTTTCAATTGGTATCAGAGCCCTGTTAACTTTTATTTCAAAAGATCTTGTGTTTTTGAAATCGTTTTCTGAAAAACCTAACTATGGACGAGAAGAATGAAAGGTTTGGTAATCTGTCCAGACCTCCACTCTTTGATGGAAACAACTTTGCTTACTGGAAAGTAAGAATGGTTGCCTTCATCCAAGGGACTTTAGGAGATGATGTCTCGAACATTATTGAAAATGGATACACTTATCCTACTAAACCAGCCACTGAAGGAAGTGATGAGAGGGTAAAGAAAATCTTAAGTGAGTTTACCCAAGAAGAAAAAACTATTTCTCGAAATAACAATAAAGGCAAGAATGTCATTTTTATGTCTATTAATGAGTATGAGTTCAAGAGAATCTCATCTTGTGCCACTTCTAAGGAAGCGTGGGACACATTAATCACTGCCCATGAAGGAGACTCAAGAGTTAAAGCTGCTCAGCAGTACAACTCTTTGATCATGTCTGATTCTGAGTCTTTTGATGATTTTTACATGAACTTGACTGATATAGTCACTAAGTTGCATGCTAATGGTATTACTTATGATAGAAATGAAATTGTTTCTAAAATCCTAAGGTCATTGCCACAAAAGTTTGACAGTAAGAGGTATGCTATTGAGGAAATGAATGATCAAAACCTTACCCCTGAGTTACTCAGTAGCAAACTTAGGACTATGGAAATTGAATTAGACTTTAAGAAACAATTAAATCATTCCCAAAGAAAACAGCCCAACTCTAACTTGAGTTTTGCCTCTAAGATACCCAAACTTGAGTCTAATTTGACCAACTTTGACTCTGATGAGGAGTGCGATATAGACAAACTAGATAATCAGATTGCCTTGATGTCTAAACAATTTAAGAAAATTGTCAAATTTCGAAACAAACATGCATCTAAACAAGGCAAGCCTAATTATCATACTCTGTCTAATCCCAAACCTCATGAGAGAGGTCTTGATAAACATCCTAAGGACAACAACTCCAGACCCACTAGAGACCTTAAAAAGATTGAATGTTTTAGATGTGGGAAACTAGGTCACATTGCTCACGATTGCAGAGTTAATCTAAATAAAGCCAACACACACAATAGAGCCAATGTCTGTAAAACTTGGGATGATTCAAGTGAATCTGATGAAGAGGAACTTGAGTCATCAAATGTTGTTGACCCTTGCATGTCTTTTTATGCTAAGATCATTTACAATGATGATATGCCTGGTGTGATAATGATGCTTCTACTCCTGCTTGTGTGAATACTGTTTTGACTGGCCTATATGCTTTATTATCTAAAAATGTTGCTAGTTCTAATTCCGTGTGTGTGAGTCAAAGTGATCTCGATAATGACGATGAAAATGGGTGCGTGAGTACTAAAACTGAATCGTTAGGGGTCACTACACACACTTCACATAGCGACTCAGACACAGATGACCTCCCAGATATTCATACATTGTATGCTAAAACTCTCAAAAAAGGCACTAAACTGGAGAAGACTATTAGAGACCTGACTAAGAAATTAGATGATCTAAGTCTTATTGTGAAGCTGAATGCCGAAGAGTACACTAACCAGTGTCTGTCTCATCAATCTGAAATTGAAACTTTTGATAAAAAATTAAAAGAGTTGACTAAAATTAATGAAACTCTGGAAATGAAATACAAGGGAACATTATTAGAACTGGAGGAAGCAAAAACGAAGACAGCTACTGTTTTCAAAAAGTTTTCTAAGTTTGAAAGCAATTCAAATTGTTTTACTGACTTTGTTGTTGACTCCAAGACCAATTCTGATGATAGAACCGGTATTGGATTTTGTCCTAAGAACAAACCACAAACTACAAAACTTGAACCTATTAAGTTTGTGTCTGGGGGCAAAAGACCAATTGAAACATGTCCAGATTTTCAGTTTATTAAAAAGGAATTTGATCAAAAGAAACAACAGAAAGACATTGGAGAGTCTAGTAATTCTAAGGCTGACACTACACTTAAGACTAAATACGTCTGTCCTTTGATCAGAAAGGCTGAATCTAACTTTAAAACCATCCCTCCTAGGAATAACACTACTGAACAGAATGTTGTTAAACCCATTTTTAGAAGTTTTCCTAATGAAGTTCATCCCTCGAGCAATCAATATTGCTCCTACTGTGACATTTATGGTCATTCCTTTGAAGGTTGCTATGCTAGACGTCTAAATACTCCTGTGTATAACACTTATGTCTACAAGAACTTTAACTATTCTAGGCAAAATCGTAACCATTATGTCCTTCCAAGACAACCTGACAAGAACTCTAACTACAGAAATAGAAAGACCAAAACTAAGAGTTCATTTAAGAGAAAGGCTCCCAGAAACTTTCCTAAACCAAAAGCTCAAATTTTCCACAATAATCAGTTTGTTGCCCCAAATGTTTTTCGACAAAAAGCTGTTTCTCGAAAGTTTTATCAAATGAGGGCAAACTTACGCAAAATTAAAACTAGAGCTATTTGGGTTAGAAAAGATGATCTTTTACTCCAAATGAAGTGTAACATTGTCATCACTGCTTTAAAAGCTGAACACACTTCATCTGGTTGGTATTTAGATTCAGGATGCTCCAAACATATGACAGGAGATGAAACCAAACTTTTAAACAAAACAAGATTTGCTGTGGCAAAGTAGTTTTTGGTGACGGTGTTTCATCCCAGATCATAGGTAAAGGAACCCTAAAAGAAGAAGGAATGCCTGTTCTTGAAAATGTTCTATTAGTTAAAGGCCTTAAAGCCAACCTCCTAAGTATATCACAATTTTGTGACTCTGACCATATTGTTACCTTTTCAAAGAACAATTGTAAAATTACAAATGATAAAGGTAAATGCATTATTACCGGATTTAGAACACCTGACAATTGTTATACTGTCAAGACTAGTTCTGAAACCTGTAACATTGTCAGAATGGATGACAATGAAATCTGGCATAATCGTATGGGTCACCTAAGTTATGATATCCTTGGTAGATTGTCTAGTCAAGAGATTGTTAGAGGAATTCCTAAAATTAAACCTATTTCAAGTGTTGTCTGTGGTCATTGCCAGGAAGGAAAAATAGTTAAGACTTCGCATAAAAAGGTTAAAGACATCCTCACCTCTAGACCTCTAGATCTCATCCATATGGACCTTATTGGTCCTTTTAGAACTGTTAGTCTTTGTGGACACAGTTATATCCTAGTCATGGTTGATGATTTTACACGATTCACTTGGGTTGCCTTCTTGAAACATAAATCTGACACGTTTCATAATTTTTTAAAAATCTTACTTAGAATTGAAAATGAGAAGGACACACAAGTAAATCGTATTCGTAGCGATAGAGGGGGAGAGTTCATAGACACAGGAATAGTTTAATATTGTGACTACAACGGTTACAAACACGAATTCAGCGCACCTAAGACCCCTCAGCAGAACGGTGTTGCCGAAAGGAAAAACCGAACTCTTCAAGAGATGGCACGAGTCATGCTCCATGCCAAATCCCTACCTAAATACTTCTGGGTAGAATCTATTAGAACTGCCTGTCATATCACTAATAGGGTCTATCTAAGGAAAAACTCTAAACAAACTCCTTATGAGTTGTGGTACGGTAAGAAGCCTAATCTAAAATATCTAAGAACTTTCGGAAGTCAATGTTATGTCTGTAAAGACAGAGAACATTTGTCTAAATTCGAAGCTCGTGGTGATAAAGACATCTTCTTAGGATACTCCCCAAACAGTCGTGCTTATCGTATATACAATCTGCGTACTAAGGCCCTTATGGAATCGATAAATGTAATTGTAAGCGACACTATTGTCGAAAATAAGATATCTGAATCACCTATTGTGGTTGAATCTGAAAATGATTTCAAAACTGATTCACCAGAAATAGATGACTCATTACCTACTGAGAGTCCAGAAGTACCTGGTTGGGTCTCTAAAGACCATCCCATTAACAACGTGGTCGGTAATCCTATTGAGCCAGTTCGTACTAGATTCCAGTTAAGAAATTATGCTAATTATGCATGTTTCGTCTCCCTTGTGGAACCGAAAAATGTTAATGAAGCATTGAATGACACACACTGGATTTCTGCTATGCAGGAAGAACTTTTACAATTTGTCATTCACGATGTCTGGTATCTTGTACCTCGGCCTCAAAACAAAAATGTTATTGGAACACGTTCGATCTTTAAGAACAAATCTGATGAAAATGGGGTGATTCTTAGAAACAAAGCTAGACTTGTTGCTCAAGGTTACTCTCAAATAGAAGGGATAGATTTCAGCGAGACATTTTCCCCTGTCACTCGTCTTGAATCTGTTCGACTTCTTTTCGCCATAGCGTGTCACTTAAAATTCACACTTTATCAAATGGACGTCAAATCTGCTTTCCTAAATGGAATTCTGTCCGAAGAAACGTATGTAGAACAACCCAAAGGGTTCATTGACCCTAAATACCCTAACGATGTCTTTCGTCTAAAAAAAGGCTCTGTATGGCTTAAAACAAGCTCCTCGAGCTTGGTATGAACGCCTTTCCAACTTTTTGTTGGATAAGGGTTTTAAGAGAGGAGGAAATGACCAGACTCTCTTTGTCAAACATTTTGACAAAAACATTATTATAGCTCAAGTCTATGTAGACGACATCATATTCGAGTCAACTTCAAACTCTGAAGTTAAATCCTTTTCTGCTATTATGCACAAGGAGTTTCACATGTCCCTTATGGGGGAGCTACAACTTTTCTTAGGATTTCAAGTGAAACAGAATTCTGATGGTCTATTTGTCTCTCAAACTAAGTATGCCTTAGACCTTGTTAAGAAATTTGGTTTAGAGAATGCTAAAGTTGCCAAAACGCCTATGAGTACTACCGTTAAATTAAGCAAAGATGAAAATGGTAAGTCAGTTGATTCCACACTTTACCGTAGTATGATTGGTAGCCTACTCTATCTAACTGCCTCACGACCAGACATAATGTATGTTGTATGTCTGTGTGCTCGTTATCAGAATAACCCTAAAGAGAGCCATTTATCGTGTGTAAAACGTATAATAAAGTACATAAAAGGCACTCTCAATCTTGGACTTAGGTACACTAATGATACCTGTAGCACCATCATAGGGTATACTGATGCTGATTGGGATGGTTGTACTGATGACAGTAAAAGTACATCAGGTGCCTGTTATTATGTCGGCAATAATTTAGTTCGTTGGAGTAGTAAAAAACAGAATTGCACATCTTTATCTACGGTTGAGTCCGAATATATAGCAGCAGGAAGTTGCTGTGCTCAATTATTATGGATAAAACAGATGTTAAGCGATTATGGGATTAAAGAAGATCAATTACAATTGTATTGTGACAATCAAAGCGCCATTAACATATCTAAAAACCCGGTTCAACACTCGCGAACTAAGCATATTAAAATAAGACATCATTTTATACGCGAACTTGTTGAAACTAAGGAATTAGAAATTCATTACCTGCCTACTGATCTGCAACTTGCAGACATGTTCACTAAACCTCTAGACTATAACAGATTTCTATATTTGCGAAATTCTATAGGCATGGTATGCGCTGATTAAACTCTCAAGACCTTAAGTTTTACCCTTTGTCCATTTGAGACAAAATGGGGGAGAAATTTGAGTTTTATGAGTTCAATATTTTGTTCACATTTCATCTAAACTGCTTGATCTTAGTGTGTATATTTGCAGGAATCTCTTACTGATTGTCTACCTTTTCTAGTGTAAAAATTAGTAAATAGTTGAGTTATGTAATTTTTGACTTTCTAGGAAATGGGTAGATAGTATCTTTTGTATAGGACTAGGTTTTATTTTTTGGTTCCCTGCGAGTTTTAAGCTAACTCAAAGGAGATTTTGTCTCATATTTCCAAAGGGGGAGATTGAAGCACCTTATACCTTTGACTTGCTTAAGTCTATACTGTATAAGTGTTTAACTAGTTTGGAAATAGTGACAAAATTGGTTGTCCAACTTAGAATCCAAAGAGCCTCAGATCTTATCTCTCTAATCCTCTTCAATGATTCATGAAGGTATAAATTGAATCACACTACACACAATTAGAAGTGCATACATGTGTTCATATTGCTTAAAATTGAGTGTGTGTTTAATTCCCCTTGAATTGGAGCTTTAATAATTTTTTGGGAATTTTTAAATATTTTTTAAACATTTTTAAACATTTTTTAAATAAATGTTTTTATTAATAAAATGGGATTATAAAATTTGTGGGGTTAATATTCTATTTTGTAAACTTCTTCTCACTCGAATGTTTGGTTGGGTAGAATCTCAAAGCGCTAGAGACTTCAGGGTACCTTCTGTAATTGCTTTGGACGCGCGTGTGTGAGCCTCTCATATGTCAACACTTGTCATCCTCCGGGTGTACCTATTTGTGTTTGTTATGTGAGAAGGTTGGATGGTTGATTGCTGAACGTTGGATCATTCCTAATCGAGGGTCTGCATGTGTTCTTGGTTAATCCCGGTGCTATCCATATAAACCAATCACAATCATTTTTAATCACCGCTGTTTTATAACCTTTGGATCAAGTCAAAGTTTGCAAGACTTGATCTCAGCCCTTGATTTCCCTCGAACATCCAGAACCTTCCCTCAGCCCTATAAATACCCTCCACTTCTCAGCCTTAGAAGACTTTTGGGCATTCGTCTTTCTGAGAGAAAAAAAAAAGAGAGAAGTGAGAGAGAAGAGAGAAAAGAAAAGAGAGAAGAAAGAGAAAGGGAAACTGTTAGCCAAACCCTAACCCTAACCCGAAACACTTCACCTCTGAAACAAACCTTCGTATATTCAACCCCAAACACAACCCTGAGTGTTTGAGAGAGATAGAGTGGTTTGTTCATATCGAAGCTGTAACCTCCTTGTCTTTGATCTTGTTCACAACTTAAACATTAGTGTGAAGATCTTGTTTCTTTTTCATATAAACTTTAGATCTACACTCTGCATGTTACATTTTCACTAGATCTGCATATTTACTACTTGATTTAAGAAAATCTTTACTGATTTAGTTTTGAAAATGTTTTGTGGTTTCTATTCTTACGAAACTTAACCCTGACCTAGTTGGATTCACACTTGGAGATTTTCAATCTCACAAATGTTTTCAAAAAGAGATTGATTAAGATCTTGACCGATTTTAAAAGCAAGATATCCGTGGAATCTGGGTTATATTTAAAGGTCAAAAAGGGTTCAAGGTCTGTGAGAAAAAAATAAACTGAAATCATAACATATAGACTTTATATGTAATTTACTAGGACTGTCTGTAAATCTAAGTGTGTGTGAGTTCATGCATGTTGGTAGGAATCACTACACAAACACTTAACACACTACTACACTGGAAGTGTTGTGTATAAAATCAGAGATCATTGAGTCGACATAAGGAAGCTAAAGCAAAGGAAGTTAGCAAACTGGAAGAACATCATCAACAAATAAGATCTATGAGAAGTTAGAAGGACACCAAGTGGGGTATATTCCTAAACTTAGAATAGGTTGATTTGTGTGCTTGCATGTTGTATTGTTTGTAACTATTATTTGTTATTAGTGGATTTTTTTACTTTTGTGACTTAGAAGTCACCGTGGATGTTTCCTCTGTTGGGAGAGGTTTTACCACGTTAAAAACTGTGTGTTGATTATCTTCATCTACTCATCTCATTCTATAAGTGTGCTGAATTTTTGAAACTGCCTTAGTTTTAAAAACTGATTACACAGTCTTAATTACTCTCGTACATAAGTTTCTTTGTAAACACATCTTGTTTATAATTTTTATTTTCAAAAGAAAAGGGTTTCTCCAACAAACATCTCGGAGTTGCTTATACAGTTTAATCTTGTATTAAATGGCATTAGCGACGTTTTTCACAAATAATCTTTGAAGGGATCCAAATCCACTTTCTAATGGTTTTCCCCATGCATGAATCATACTTGCCATTCGAACGAACGATTAGTTTTCTCCTGAAAATTGATCTGGATGCCACCAGGAGCTCTTGGGTTCTATTTACCAAAGTTAACTCTTAAGCTCGAACGAGACTGCATGAATATTTGAAGGGGTCTGAATATCCTTTCCAACGGTCCATCCTGTGCAAAAAATGGCATAACGATTCAAATGAACAATCCGTTTTCTCCCGAAAACTAATCTAAAGTCCACTGGGAACTCCCAGGATCCATTTTACCAACGTCAACTCTTCAAATCAAATGAGACTGAATGAATATTATAAGGGAACTAAATAACCTTTCCAACGATCTTCCTCGTGCGTGAATCAACCTAATGGTACAAATGAACGAACCATTTTACATTGAAAGTTCACTAAGCGCTTTCGTGCCCCGTTTGACCAACGTCAACTCTACAAAATGAAAGAACCTCTTTGGAACATCTAAGTGACTCACATAACCTTTCTAACAGTCTGCTTCATGCTTGATTCGGACTTACGATTTGGACGAACGATCCATCGCCAACTGACGATCTCTTGTCCAAAGGACTGATGGGTGCTTTCGAGCCCTATTTGACCCAAAGTCAACTCCCAGACCCGAGAGTGGCCCAAGTATTCTCAAAGGTCTCTGAATATCCTTTCCATTGGTATGCTCCATGTGCGATATGGACTTGCAAATTTTGTTTTACGACCATTTTCCCATAAAATCTTCACGAGACTGCCAATTAGCAGGTTCATTTCCCTGCCTATTGGCAGTGTGTCTAGGGTTACCTGCCGATAGGCATGACAATAACAATGTCAATGGAAAATATCTAGACCCTATATAAGGAGAACATGAGCTCAATTTGAAAGGTACCTCAGAAACATCAACTTCAGTTATCTCAAAAACAATCTTCTAAAGTCAGCGAAGTTTCCTTATTTGAAACCTCTCTCCACCTTTCATTTTCATCACTTTCACACCCAATTTAGAAAAATCCCCCTACATTCCCAACAACTTGTAAGGAAGCTCATAGACAATCAAGATAAATCTCCAAGTCTCCAAAGAAGGTCAAACATTCTTCTCTGTCTTTAAATTTCTTTATTTTCGAAATAGTTATATAAGTTATTAATTTAGCTTATACTTTATCTCATACACATATTAATATTCAAACCTTTATTAGTAATATTGCACATAATATATTTTCTATAAAAAAAACCCAAAATCAGAAAAAGAGATTTATACCTATAAATTCCAACGGGATTTCTCATCACATTTTCCCAAAACATAAAACACTTTTTTCTTACACGCACATATAATAAAATTCCCACTTGAACCTGTGGGATAAACCTGTAATACCCCATATTTTTATGCCTTTTAATTATGAGGTTAATTAAATGGAATTGCTTTTAATTATGGGATTTATTAAATTTATTTGGGATTTGTTAAATTAAATTGGGATTTATTAATTGGAAAATTAATTCGGATTTAAATGCTAGCGAAACGAGAGTTAGTATTTGGTTATTAATATGTTGTTGAATATTACTGAGTGATTATGGTAATATGTGATCATTTAATTCTTAAAAATTTCGTGAGTTGAAAATACGGCAGTTTCAGTAATTTAGTTGGGACGCGCGTGTCTGTCGTCTCAGAACCCAATTTAAAGGATTTAAAAGTATTTTATTTTTATGTCATCCATATGAGCTTTTTGAGTGCGCCAATGTGTCCGGAAGGGTCAAGATAGTCAGAAAACACTAGCCGGGGGTTTACTTTGGGTCCCGGAGCATTTTTAGGCCAAACCGACAACCCGGAAGGGTATTTCGGTCATTTTAAAAATTAAGGAATTAAGAGTAACGAATTTTAGTGTTTAATTATGTATTATTGGAAAGTCCATTAGGGCCATTATCAGCCAAAAACAAATAAGTGGGCTACGTGAGTTAGAGGAGAGGTTACAAAAAGTCCTCAAACCAAAACCATCACCCACCACCACCAATTTGGACGGAATTGTGACCGAAAAGAAGAGAGGACCATCCCTTGAACAACAACAACAAATCAGAACATCGGATTTACAGGCAAGTGATTTATCTTGCAAATATTCAAAGCATATATTTTACATGTTTTTATAAAATTGGAGATTTCTCATAAATAATGAAAATTGAATGGATTTGAATGGTTTAAAATCGTAAATTGGGGTAGGACTTACATGTTGGTTTATGTTGGAGATGATAATAACTACGAAATTAAGATTTATGGGTAATGAATTTCGAAATTTGATTGGATTATGGGATGTTCTTGAAGAAATAAGAAAACTAGGTTTTTATGTGAAAATTGGGTAAATTGATCCAAGTAATTAATGTTATAGGTCGATCTGATGAATCTAAAACGTGGGGAATGATGCAACTATGTTAATAGGATAATTAGTATACTCAATTATGAGTTTTGGATGTTGGAATGATGATTAAAAAGTGTTAAAAGAAGCAAACCCGTAAATGCTAAGGATTTCTGGGCTGATACCTGCTCAGTCGATCGATCGACTCAAGAATGTCGATCGATCGAACCATTGATCGATCGACCCCTTCCCTTCGATCGATCGATCCCTTCTGAGTTTTGACAATTGTTTCTATTTAAGGTTTAATGATTATGCCAAAGCCGATGTTGGTTATTAGGGAGATTAATATGATAGTGTGGGACTTAATTAAAGTCAGTAGGGCCTTAGTTATTATCAGAGAGTGCTATAACTTATGGGATTGATTGATATTATGTACGAGGGTCTACCGAGTCAGGTACGATTAGGAAACGTTCGAATTGGAACTATATTGAGAATTGAGGATGATGAAAGGTTAAGGGCAGTAACAGAGGGACTTTAAGTACTGAGATAACATTAGAAATTAGTAAGAAACCTAGTAACCTTTTGAGATAGGTTTAAGTACCCAAATTGATACGACGAGAGAGTTATCAAACAGAATATATATTATATGTAATGTTCGGGGTAAACTTGTTACGCACGAGATTAACAAGATGAAATGTGTGAACATCTATATTGATATATGATTACTTAGTTTGTGTGAATGCCTAGTGTATGGATTTCTTATGTGTATGACATACCTACCATACTTGCTATCATGGGAGGTTAGTTTTTTATTCTTGAAGAGGACCCTCTTACCCTTGTGTGCTTTCGGGGGGATTTAGACTGGTACCTTAAGGACATAGTAATGTAATGAATTATTTGTGAGTTAATAAGTCAGCTGACTATGGGAGCGTAGGTATGTGTGTGGCCCATGGGTATGTGAACTATGTTCGCCTCTAATATGTGTGATTTGTATTTAGACGGTTCCTGAGTGATTCGGAACACGTGATCCTTACGTACGTGATGTACATGGATTTGATAGCAGGGTATGCGAGCACCGCAGCTTAGCCTAGGGGTGCCATAGATGTATATATGTACTGAGAGTGATATACTTTTGTGCTTGTGACTGATTCATTGTTGCTTAGTAGATGTGAATAACTAAGATATTTGAATAAGTTAAGTATGAGAATTTAATTAACACTTGAGATAAGTAATTTAATGAATGTGAACATGGGTTATAAACATGGCTTATTTGGGGGTTACGTGTAGATACTCTATGTTATAATGCGAAGGCATGAGTGGTACAAACTAATTAGATAGTGGCATAACTAGGATGGGTTAAAGGCTTACGTTAGGCATGCACAGTTATTGAGAGGTAAGAAACTCAAGTAAGGGTACGCAACTAACGTGTTTATAATATGTGATGTTTAATTATAATTTAAATCACTTACTAAACCTTTATACTGTTTTCACATCGGGCTCTGACCCGTTTTCTTCCAAATCTATTTTTGTTTTGTAAAAACCTTTTAGGTGCCCAGCCATAGGGACGCCAAGCATAGGAGTTCCATACTGATGACGTGTTGTAGTTGCTGTGGAAGTTACAGGATCTTGCTAGTAGACGCTCTCATTTTATTCTTGATTCATTCAGAGTCAATTGTGTCAGTTAGGGCATGTTGCCCATTCTTACTTAGAGGTTATAGTTGCAGACTTTCATTATTTCAGTTTTTGGTTTATTATTCTTTCAGACTCTTATATTGGGACATTATTTACTCTGGCATCTTTATTATTGGAGTGTTTACTCCAGACTTATTTGATTTCTTCTCGTTGAGCATTTATATGAGATTGGTTATGCGATTGATGGTTTATTAAATAAATTCTTGTTCAAGTGTTGGTTTAATTAATAAAATTTGACATCTCTCTTTTTAAATATTAGGTGGCTAGTAATTAATTAAAAAAAATTTGACAGTGATGCTAAGAATGAACCAACTGGATATTCTGTATTAATTTGATAAAGGAGTAGTTACCCGGTATTTAATTAGACGGGGTGTCACAGGTGGTATCAGAGCATCAGGTTCTAGTGTCCTTTAGGATTTGTGCGACTTATTATGCTTCCAGCGTAGCTTTCTTTGATATAGAGCCCGATGTTTATAATTGTTGAATTCTTTGGTAAGATTTCGTTCTCCTGCTATGATGTATATGATAGTGAATCGTATTGCAATTGGGTGTGTTCGTGCGCCGAACAATGTAGTACGTCAGGCGAAGACGGTTGGGTGAGCAGCAGGAGGCAAAGATCAGTTGAGGTTATTTGATTTATTTACAGAGGGATGACCGTAGTTGAATTCACCCATAGTATGGCACGGAAGTCCAGGACGTTATAGACGGATAAAGCGCGACTTGTGACTTCCAGGTACGACTATAGTATGAGTGGGGTCAAATTAGACTCACCCGACAAGGTTGGAATGGGAAAGAAAGATTTAGGTGAAACATTGAAGGGAACCAGTAGTGGAAATACTCGAAATGCGAAGATGGCGTGTGCTAGCCAAACGAACGTAATACATCCAAAGGATTGGACATATGTCAAGGTATGGCCAATCGGGATTGAAAATTTGGGGAATTTTTTTTCTTGGCTCGTAAGAGCGGAGTTTCAATGGTGAGAGACAATCACCACACTTAGAAGTGGAATGTGATGTCGAGAAAAGGTGTACACGTATGGTTTGACCATAAGTTCCTCCATCAGATGTGCAGGGTGAAAGGCGAATATTATTCCGAACTCACAAAAGTGAGCCGGACAGAGGTCACTTTGTGAGGAGAAATTTAATTATTTAGTGAACCTTACACCGGGTGTAGTAGGTGAAACGGAGAAGAGGGTATCAAAGGGAGAATTTATGTACAAGAAGAATTGTTAGATCTTCAGGGGAAATTCTGCTTGGAGGGTCAATGCAGATGGTAATGTCGCGTAGTGTTAATTTGGGGGTAAACATTTCCTTGGGTGGGGAGATGCAATAAACGAGAAAATTTCTATAAAGTAAGACTGGGGAAAATGGTGTTATAGAGGCACCACAAGGGGAAGACCCAATGGGTAACCCGTTAAAATGATTGGTATAGCTAAAATATTACCAAGCGATGGTGATTTCAGTAAGAGATGTGGAAATTAGTAGCGTGTTCCTTAGGTCCATCAAGCTAAGGGAACAATGGAGGTAGTCATCAAAGTCGGTACTACCAACGTTCGAGAGAAGGACCACCTTAACGTGGTCAGTGTGACCGAAGATAAGTGGAGTATGTGTAGAGGTATTTTGTGGGAAGTGAAACCCGTGCGTTATAAATGTTTCCCGATGCAAGTGGAGGGATAAAGGTATTGTGCCTGGCAAGGGCAACAGTTATTAAAATATTCAGTTTGGTACGGATAGGCGTGTTAAGTTCAGGAACCATTTGAGCATCCAGGACGATTGTCAGGATAGAAGTATGAGTTATATCCTCAGCTAATATTGCATGTTGTTTGTGGCATGAACAAGTTGCTACAATTTTTATCATTGTTATTTTTGCTTGAGAGTCGAGTTTAGTGAGTATCGACAATTTTTATTACTTATGTGAATATTTTTCCCTGATAGGGTGGGGTTACCTTTATTGTCATCCGCGGGGGATGAATGGGTATATTGATAACGATATATATACTTTATTGATATTACTCATTTTAGTGTTGTGTTATATGAATATGATATTATCCTAATTATGGTTTTATAATATGCTTATACCGATAGTTTGCAGGTATTACAAGTTTATCGGAGTTACTACCTTGGGGTAGAATGTTTTAATTCTGGCGAGGTCCCATCTGTGAGAGGGCCGGGTTCGCAATTGTACTTTTGTAGATATGAACATTTATATATATTATTGTGATTGTAAAATGGTATAATGGTCTCGGATATTTAATCCCCGTATGCGTAGGGATTTAATTGATATGATACGTATGTAATTGGTTTACTAGTCAGTGAAAAGAGTTAGCTGGTTATTATGATTAACGCTCAGGATGTAGTAATAAGAAGAGTGAATTGTTTTATCATCCCTTTAGAGATGTGGAAGTTTATACTCATAGTTGTGTGTCTGGGGACGGCATTTTGAGAACCCCGATTTTAGTTGCATGGTGTATATGGAATGTGATTACCGTCAATGTAAAGAGAAAGTGTCATTCGGAAGGAGTTCCTTATTTAAGTGTCATTGTGGAAGGAGATGTAACTTTGTTAAGAGACGGGAATATAGGGGTACATATTATGGACTGAGGGGTTAACGGATCCCGATGACCGACAATGCTAGGAATTAGTGTATTGGGGGGGATCCTTGTTTGGATTTCGCTTTGCGAGACACCCCACGCATGAAACTTAGCGTACGGTTGGTAGTAGGGAGACGTATGACCGTTCGTCTATGATTTGGGTACCTCGATCGTTATGGAAGTAAGTAGTTATAACTGGAAGTTAACAAGGGGTAAATTTACGATATAAGGCCGGAAAAGCCAGTTGTTAGTAAAGAAGTACTGATAATCTTGGTTTTTGTTTGGATTGAAGGACACATTGTGGTTAAGAAGGATTTAGGATTTCAAATTCAGAGGTGATTGAGAACACCCAAGTGGTATAGCCATGTTGTAAATGTAGCGGAAATAAAGAGTTTGGAATACGTATGAAGCGTATATAATGTTTAAAAATCATATGATTGGGTTATAAGGGGTGTAGACATCTTGGTTTGCTAATGTAGTAATCGCTGGAAGAAGGGACATAGATGGATAAGATTATTACTTATGGGATTAAACGTCGTAAGAAAAGGTGTTAATGAATATCATGTGTAATCAGTGTAGCATATCCGAATTTGGTGAAAAGGCAGTGGAAAGCCATTTAATAAGAGGGTATTTCTTGAGAAGGCATATATTTAACTATTATGGACAAATTAGAGTAGAGTTACGACCAATCGAATGTTGAGGGTCAAGAGTGAATAGAACGAGGATGTCAATGAGGTATAAAGAGTCTAGATGTAAACAAAGTGGTGAAAAGTGTAAGGGTCAAAACTTTTGGTATCACCGAGAGAAGAAGATCATTAAGTGTCACTTAACGGGAAGAATTATACGTGAAAGTCGGCATTGGAAGGAGTGTAGTAAGCAGTAGAACGGTTGGGGTTACATAATCAACTAGATAATTTTGTATCAAGCCGACGATTCCAGGGATGGAAGAGTCAAGTTGGTAACTTTCCTTGAGGGGTTGCCAACTTATAGATAAGTAACGGGTTCTTTCGAATATGTGGGACAGGTTGTCCAGAAGGAGAGAAATGGTTATATTGGGTGATCTACACTATTAGATAGTGAACACGCCGGTACGTGATCCTACGCAATATTATTAAGAACCAATAGGAGATCCTCGAAAGCCACCTTCAAGGCGGGGTAGCAAGAAGTACTGGAAATAACGCCTTGTTTCTGAGGGTTGTATCACCTATAGCCCAAGGTGTATGCGCAAGGTGATTGACGACTGGTGGAGCGTATGAAATAAATTTTGGATTCATTGCGATCTTTTCATTTCGAATTGGATATAAATATTAAGTGAGGTATATTGTGGTAATGGGGAGAAGATAGTACCTAAGGGTAGAGTTGGGGGAGAGCACCCGTATCTATTTATAGTGGACAAGATGCTTACAATTGTTTTGTGTAACACCAACCGGCTGGAGTGGTTTTCCCTTGTGTAAGAGTCACAACACCGGGAACAGAGATTCAAATAATGGGCAATGGTAGTCAGATGTGTTATCGATTTCTTCAAGGATGGGAGTTTGGTGTTTTGATAAATGCGTAGTGAGGTACGAACTCACAATAATATTGAAATAATGCGACCAATGATGTATAGACTATGTTTATTCGAATGCTGTTTAGTAAGAGCACAACGTGAGGTGTATTTATTGAAGTGTAATCCGATAAAGTGTCAAGACTGTTAAACAAGCTTGTGTGAAGCGAGGGCTTTAGTGATTGGTTCTTTCTTTATATTTTGTTTTGAGTACTGGAGGATACCTAAATTTTTCCAGGTATGCCTTACTTTTCCGAATTTCGGGATGAAATTCCGTTATTAGGGGGGAAGTATGTAATACCCCGTATTTTTATGGCTTTTAATTATGAGGTTAATTAAATGGAATTGCTTTTAATTATGGGATTTATTAAATTTATTTGGGATTTGTTAAATTAAATTGGGATTTATTAATTGGAAAATTAATTCGGATTTAAATGCTAGCGAAACGAGAGTTAGTATTTGGTTATTAATATGTTGTTGAATATTACTAAGTGATTATGGTAATATGTTATCATTGAATTCTTAAAAATTTCGTGAGTTGAAAATACGGCAGTTTCAGTAATTTAGTTGGGACGTGCGTGTCAGTCGTCTCAGAACCCAATTTAAAGGATTTAAAAATATTTTATTTTTATGTCATCCGTATGAGCTTTTTAAGTGCGCCAATGTGTCCGAAAGGGTCAAGATAGTCAGAAAACACTAGCCGGGGGTTTACTTTGGGTCCCGGAGCATTTTTAGGCCAAACCGACAACCCGGAAGGGTATTTCGGTCATTTTAAAAATTAAGGAATTAAGAGTAACGAATTTTAGTATTTAATTATGTATTATTGGAAAGTCCATTAGGGCCATTATCATCCAAAAATAAATAAGTGGGCTACGTGAGTTAGAGGAGAGGTTACAAAAAGTCCTCAAACCAAAACCATCACCCACCACCACCAATTTGGACGGAATTGTGACCGGAAAGAAGAGAGGACCATCCCTTGAACAACAACAACAAATCAGAACATCAGATTTACAGGCAAGTGGTTTATCTTGCAAAGATTCAAAGCATATATTTTACATGTTTTTATAAAATTGGAGATTTCTCATAAATAATGAAAATTGAATGGATTTGAATGGTTTAAAATCGTAAATTGGGGTAAGACTTACATGTAGGTTTACGTTGAAGATGATAACAACTACGAATTTAAGATTTATGGGTAAAGAATTTTGTAATTTGATTGGATTATGGGATGTTCTTGAAGAAATAAGAAAACTAGGTTTTTATGTGAAAATTGGGTAAATTGATCCAAGTAATTAATGTTATAGATCGATTTGATGAATCTAAAACGTGGGGAATGATGTAACTATGTTAGTAGGATAATTAGTATACTTAATTATGAGTTTTTGATGTTGGGATGATGATTAAGAAGTGTAAAAAGAAGCAAACTCGTAACTGCAAAGGATTTCTAGGCTGATAACTGCTCAGTCGATCGATCGACTCAAGAATGTCGATCGATCGAACCATCGATCGATCGACCCCTTCCCTTCGATCGATCGATCCCTTCTGAGTTTTGACAATTGTTCCTATTTAAGGTTTAATGATTATGCCAAAGCCGATGTTGGTTATTAGGGAGATTAATATGATAGTGTGGGACTTAATTAAAGTCAGTAGGGCCTTAGTTATTATCGGAGAATGCTATAACTTATGGTATTGATTGATATTATGTACGAGGGTCTACCGAGTGAGGTACGATTAGGAAACGTTCTAATGGGAACTATATTGAGAATTGAGGATGATGAAAGGTTAAGGGCAGTAACGGAGGGACTTTAAGTACTGAGATAACATTATAAATTAGTAAGAAACCTAGTAACCTTTTGAGATAGGTTTAAGTACCCAAATTGATACGACGAGAGAGTTATCAAACGGAATACATATTATATGTAATGTCCGGGGTAAACTTGCTACGCACGAGATTAACAAGATGAAATGTGTGAACATCTATATTGATATATGATTATTTAGGTTGTGTGAATGCCTAGTGTATGGATTTCTTATGTATATGACATACCTACCATACTTGCTATCACGGGAGGTTAATTTTTTATTCTGGAAGAGGACCCTCTTATCCTTGTGTGCCTTCGGGGGGATTTAGACTGGTACCTTAAGGACATAGTACTGTGAATGACTTATTTGTGAGTTAATAAGTCAAATGACTATGGGAGCGTATGTATGTGCGTGACCCATGGGTATGTGAACTATGTTCGCCTCCAATATGTGTGATTTTTATTTAGACGGTTCCTGAGTGATTCGGAACACGTGATCCTTACGTACGTGATGTACATGGATTTGATAGCAGGGTATGCGAGCACCGCAGCTTAGCTTAGGGGTGCCATAGATGCATATATGTACTGAGAGTGATATAATTTTGTACTTGTGACTGATTCATTGTTGCTTAGTAGATGTGAATAACTAAGATATTTGAATAGGTTAAGTATGAGAATTTAATTAACACTTGAGATAAGTAATTTAATGAATGTGAACATGGGTTATAAACATGGCTTATTTGGGGGTTACGTGTAGATACTATATGTTAGAATGCGAAGGCAGGAGTGGTACAAACTAGTTAGATAGTGGCATAACTAGGATGGGTTAAAGGCTTACGTTAGGCGTGCACAGTAGTTGAGAGGTAAGAAACTCGTGTGAGAGTACGCAACTAACGTGTTTATAATATGCGGTGTTTAATTGTAATTTAAATCACTTGCAAAACTTTTAAGCTGTTTTCACATCGAGCTCTGACCCGTTTTCTTCCAAATCTATTTTTGTTTTGTAAAAACCTTTTAGGTGCCCAGCTACAGGGACGCTAAGCATAGGAGTTCCATACTGATGACGTGCTGTAACTGCTGTGAAAGTTATAGGATCTTGCTAGTTGACGCTCTCATTTTATTCTTGATTCCTTCAGAGTTAATTGTGTCAGTTAGGGCATGTTGCCCATTCTTACTTAGAGGTTGTAGTTGCAGACTTTCATTATTTCAGTTTTTGATTTATTATTCTTTCAGACTCTTGTATTGGGACATTATTTACTCTGGCATCTTTATTATTGGAGTGTTTACTCCAGACTTATTTGATTTCTTCTCGTTGAGCATTTATATGAGATTGGTTATGCGATTGATGGTTTATTAAATAAATTCTTGTTGAAGTGTTGGTTTAATTAATAAAATTTGACATCTCTCTTTTTAAATATTAGGTGGCTAGTAATTAATTAGAAGTTTTTCGACAATGATGCTAAGACTGAACCAACTGGATATTCTGTATTAATTTGATAAAGGAGTATCTACTTGGTATTTAATTACACGGGGTGTCACAAAACCCCACCCTCGGGTTGCATTTGAACTACGTAGACTTTGATGCCTTTATAGGGTACGTAGGCGTCTCAGGGCAAAACCAAAGACTCGAGTCCTATTTTTCTCTTTTTCCTCTTTTATCTATATATCATTGATATATATCATACTTATGATTCATATTTGCGTCTTATTTAACACTTATTATTGTTTCATTATCACGACCAATATTTCGATAAGCGCACACATCATATTTTTAATTACTATTTTGAGAACACTCCTATGGATGACCTCATTTCGTCTTTTCCCATGATGCGAGTTGAGCAATATTGATCTCCACTTATATATGCACGCATACACACTTCACGGAGAAATTAAGGAGAATAGTAACATAAGCCCATGAGAGATCGAAAGGGTGGGATGGGTGCATAACACATTCCTATTCCGTAACTTAGCCCCTGAAGTTTTGAACTAATTGGTTTCCCAAGCATTAATTTGTCTTTGATGCCATTTTCTCGAGGCGGAAATATTTTATTTTACCTGTATTATGCAAAATAAACCGGCGACTCAATCATCCAACATCGACGACGTCCGAAGTTTTCCTAGAATGGGTGCGAGACCTTTTCTCTCTCTCCACCGCGCACATGAGCGCCGACGCTGAGAGGAGAAAATAGAGGGATGGACACAGTCACAAGCCTATTCTATTATACAAGATAAGTTATATGATACATCAAAGTTATATATCACATATTAGTTCTACATTAGTGCTTAACTAAAACAGTTAGTTAATCTCCCAAGGCTTAGTTTGACACACTATGTACAATACTTTATTATGCTATATTAGAACATCATTTTAACTTTGGATTTTTCTTAAGTGGGAATCAAAATATCTTCATCAGAGATAATTTTTGGACTAGCTAGGTAATCTTCTTGGTCTGAGGAATCATCAGTCGAGTCACTACTAGTGTCAGGAAAATAATCACCATGCACTTAACCATTTGATGTTGCATCTGGATACATATGTGGAGTCGGCTGGGTATCTGTGAGTGCAAGATTGATAGCTTCTTGAAATATAATTGGATCGTTTATGTATTCATCCACTTTTCTCATAACTTGCATTTAACCTAAAACTCTATTAGTCAGTACTAACCGCTTGGCATCGCTACTGGCAATTGCCCAATCTTCTTTTACTAAAGGAATCATTTCCCATAGCCTTGCTAATGCTTCTTCACAAATTTTAGTTTCCGACTGGTTATTCGGCTCAATATCCACATTGAATAGAAATGTATCCCAAGGATCCATACTGAAAAATGGAATTACCATATAATAGTAATAAAAGAACTTACGAAAACATAAAATAACTAATATCTTGTAATTGTTTCCCATATAGAATGCTAACCCGGCGATATGTAAAATTTAAAACATGCTCTGATATCAACTTGTCACACCCTGCTTTTTTATATGAATGCACAAGAGAGTATATATAAAGCAATGAATTAAAGTTAAGGAGAAATAACATAACTTTATTTATTATTAAAATCGTATATATAGGTTAGTACCACTGCAGGGGTGAATTACATTTTTTAATAGAGACTATAAAGTAGAAAATCAAAAAGTGCCACTACTTGGTAACCGATATCTGTCTTTAAAAGGGAAGAGATACTATCATCTTTCTCCTGATTCATCTGGAGAAAAAAGGAATTAGCACAAATGTGCTAGCAGGGTTTACCATTTCTATAACAAGTATAAATATAGATGAGAGTTGGAGTGTGTATATAATTCAGTGTTCGTATACGAATGGTTAAAGAATTAAAGCTGATAATCCCATACTTATCAGTTTTTAACGGTTACGTAAAGAAAATTAAGGATTACTAATTTATTAAGGATCATATAAAGAAAGTAAAGGAATTTTGAACAAATAATTCCGTATTTACCAATTCACTAGGGGGTATAGAATAAATAAGTCATCAGTAAAACCAAATAAAATCAACCCAAATCCTTTGGGGAAAGTAAATGGCTCTCAAACATCCGAGTCCATTAGTCCAAGCCATAATTAAAGTGACACTCATTTGTATGTAGCAATAATTTCGGCTCTCAAATATCTGAGACCATTAGGCCAAGAAGAAAGTGTCGGAATAACATGTCAGCCTATTCCCTAGTTAATATTGATGCTCGTGATATGAATTTTTGGACAAAGGTGCAGGGGTGAACTGAATCAATCATTATAACAATTCTTCAAAATATCAGTTATTAGGTGAGAGGGGTTAAATTGATCCACATTCAAATTCAAATATCGATGATATTTATTAAAATATGTATTATAATAGGCACATACTAAGAGTAAATAGAAGCTATCACATGGTGATATCAATAACAGTTATTAAATACGCAAAGTTTACTATTGAAGAGGTAAAAGAAACCTACATGCTCGATATTTCATATGGATTATGGATCAAAAGAGGATACTGGGAGGAGCTGGTACTTGATTCTCTGTATACAATGTTTGGGTATATAAGCATTTTTTGGAATTGAGATTGAGTTGGTTAGTTTATACAAAAAATAATATCTTTTAAAGTTTCAAGGGTTTAATTGTAAATAAGCTGGGACTTTAAAAGGTTGGACTTAAGGTCATATTTGAACTTTGGTGTATGAAACTTTTTTTCTTAAAATATTTTAAAGTACTTATATACAAAGTTTGGGGTTCAAATTCATAAGTTGAAAAAGTAAGGAAGGGTAAAATTATAATTCAGGAAAACTATTTCAAAGTTAGAACCTCATTTTTCCATAACTTAGGCTAGGATGAGCCACACATGGTTTTATCTTATATCATTTTGATCAGAAAAATAAAATAAAAATAGTAAAACAAATTCAAATTGGTCACGTGCCCTCATGAACGCGATCAAAGTTTTCTGGTAAAAAAGTTCATCTTCTTCCTCTTGATAGTTGACTTTAGAGTTTCTTATTTTTTGACCCGAGATTTCTCCTTCATTTATAGACCATTTGACATTATTCTTAAACAAACTCAACCTAAAATTTCATAGGGAGTCCAAATATATAGGTTTTGTGGATTGAGATGCAGTATATATCAAGTTCTATAACTATGTGTTTTACCGAAATTTTGACATAACACTCGTGGATTTCAAGGATATGGAAAGGTTTCTTATTAACATAGTTAGTTTTTGCTATGTGCAAGAGTAGTTTGGTTTTGATTTCAAGGTTAGATATGGATCATACAAGGATAATTTAAGATTTTCAGTTTTTTGGTTCAAAACACACTTTCAACCGATTAGAGCTTATTATGCACATTAATGGGATTTGATCATTATACTCGAGTTTCTAAGTTTAAAGCTTTAAACTTGAGTTTAGATCATTATGACGAAGTTCACCATTAAAGCTCAAGCTTTAATGGTGGAAACTTCATCTTTTTCACCTACAGCCTATTTTCCATATATGATTTCTACTTTTTTGATGTATTATAGCATTATAACAACACAGATCAAGTATATTTTTATTTTTCACCTACTGTTTTGATCAAGTGTATGCATTTATAGCCTTAAAAGTAAAGTTTTGATGACGCTTAAGGGTATTTTTGGAATTTCAAAAAGTTTCAAAGGCTGAAATTATAATTTTTTACTAGTTGAATCCTTGAGGATTAATTTGATATAAAGTTGGGATTTATGGATTAAGTATAAGTTAACTTATGTTTATTTGACCTATTCAGGGGCCAGATTGTAATTATTAAAACTTCAGGGTGTCTAGGTTAATTTAGTAAAGTTGTAGGGAATCAAGGATAGTTTCATTCTTCTTAGAAGACTTTTAAATTTGAATAATTATGAGGGTTAAAACAATGAATATATGTGATTAGGGTTGATGATAAATTAAATTTGAAAGTCGGGTTATTACACATTAAAATTTACTTTGTTCACAAAAGTCATCTATTTTTCTCAACACACCCTTATGTTGCCAAAATATATATGATGTTTGGCAATATCCAACTTTGATGCCAAAAGCTAAATATTTCCCTCATTTTACTTTGCTAGCTTCCTGAGTAAAATTTTAACATTTGGTGACAAGTTTTATTTTATGTTGCCAAAAGTACAATGTAGAATCACCTTTCGACAACATAAATAAGAATTTATCGCCAAAAAGGTATCTTTGGAAATATAAATAGCTTGTGTAGCTAAATATTATTGCTAAAGAGACTTACATAATTAGTACATTTCTTAATTCCAAAAACATAACTTAATAAGAACATAATATCATAATACCAAGAACATAATATCACGGGGTATTAAAATATAAAATCTTCTCATGGCAACAATTTTATATTTTCATACTTAGAGTTTCATCAATCAAGTATTTGCTATCTAGGGTATTACTGATGGAGTTATAGAAATAACTACATGTAACATAAACTTTCTCATATTTTAATTAAACTTTTAACTACATCTCAATTACTTTAAATATATTTCAATTATCATAAATCCAAGAACAAGAACCTTAATAAATCAATTACACATCAAGGGTTTCATATACAATTTCTAGCAATGAATATGGCCATATTTCAATATAAAAAGTAGATAATAACCAAACACACACACACACACACACACACATATATATATTTGAAAATTTGTTATGTATATTGATAAAGATTTCTATATTTGAAATTTTGATGTTTAACCGTGTATAATAATATTTTTAACTAACTTCTTTTTAAAAAAAAAAAAATATTTTTGATGTATTTCAAACTTCGACTCAATTTGAGTTTATTATAATTGTGTGGTGAAAATTATTATACAACACAAATAGATAAGAGAAACGCAATCACCAAATAAGAATAAGGAATGCAAAATGACAATCACACAACAAAGGATGTACGTGGTTCAGCAAAGATGCCTACATCCACGGTGGTGCAGTCAGTATTATTTCTGTGTTCTCCGGAGAGTGATTACAGAGAATACAATGTATCTTTTGCCCCGGTCCTAGGGTTTGTTATATACATGTTCGTTCTAGTGAGTGGGGGTGTGGGACTCCTCCATGTTTCCCATCTCCTCTTAGACTGCCCCTTAATGGGAACGTTGGAAGAGACTAAATCATAATCGGTTTAGGGTATAAGAGGCCTGGACTTTGGGCCGCTACAATTGGGCTACTTGTCCAGGCCCATCATCCTAATTTCGGGTACCCACAATTGCCCCTAAGTTTGTTGGGCCATGCTTTGGGTTCAATAAACTTAAATGATTTGTCATAATGGCTGAGTCGTCTATCGTGCAACTTTTCCCAAAATTTGAGGACTAATTATGGAGGCACCCGCTTCGTGGTTCGTGCACTATGATTAGTAATACTTCAAGGTTTTATTCAGATCAGCCACTTTTCGACCGTCGTTTCAACCTTCTCAGCATTCTTCCATTTTCTATGAGCTCTAGAGATTCACACTCTCTTCGTCCAGTCATCATTTTCATCGCTTTCGATCTTCTTCGTCGTTTGGGCTTGTGGCCAAATTGAAGGATAGGCTCCAGGAGATGGAAGAGGTTGGTGCTTCAGTGCAAGAAGAGGTGAATTCATTGAGAACAAAGCTTCTCGATGCTTCTGAGATCAACCAGGTTGGGGAGATGCTTCAGCAAGAAAATAAAGCTTTAAGGAAAGAGGTCTCGCGTCTTAGGGAGCATGCACCGAGCACCGCTTCTGCAGTATTACGAGGCTCTTCATCGACGCGATCTAGGGTTGGCTCGAGCGACGTTCCTCCTGTGCTGCGAAGTTCCACTGGTCCAATCGTTCCGCGAGCTGGCAGGAGCACCAGGCGTTCAGACATGGAAATGGAAGAGCTCCACGGTGATGTCCAGTGAGCATATATGATTGTTTCTGGGCTTCAAAGGGACGTTACTCGGTTGCGGCATCTGTTTATAAAAGGACCTTGGCGAGTATGGGCCGACGGTTATGACCAGGGTTGGCTGGATGCTCCGACAAGGCTGATAGAATTTGAGGAGATCGCCTTCATCAGGGGGTGGTTGAGTTCTTTGAAGGAGATGCAAGTTCCAAGGAACTCTATGCTCTGGTATCGCCACGAAATATCTCCTTCCACTCGGATGCCCAATCCCTTCCGGAGAGATGATTAGTGGATACCTATCGATGTTATCCCTCGGTAGCTATTGGAGTCAGATGCTAACGAAGCTGAGGAAGAGTTGGTTCCTGCTCCTGATGGTGGTCGAAGAGCTCGAGTGGATGATTATCTCGTTCAGAGGCCTCATACCCACTGATATTTTGCCACTTCTACTCAGCGTAGGAGCCAACTGAGGAGAAATGGTAATTGAGGCCCCCTCGGGCAAAGCAGACACCGGGACCAAGGTTTGCCCAGCCTTCGTCCTTGACTCCATCTTTCTCCTCTCTTCCTCTTTCTCCTTCTCCATTCTCTTCCTCTCCTCCATCCTCTTCTCTTCCTCCACCTTCTTTCTTTCCTCCTCCTTTTTTCTCTCCCTCTCTCTCACCTGCTCTTCCTCTCTTTCTCTTGAGTAGAAGACTGGGAGCCTGTAGCTACAGCCCCACTACTGGAGTTCTGCTTCTTTGACCTCTGAGTGAGGAGCACGTGATCGTCGTCATCATCATCCCAAATCAGGTTTTTCCTTGGAGGAACCATCTCCCCGCTTGAACTGCTGAATGTGCTCGAAGATTTTTGAGCTTCAGATACTTCCTCCGAATTAGAAGAGCTACCACCACCGGAGCTCCCCTCACTAAAGTTTCCTTCATCACCACATGCGATATCACTCTCAGAACTGCTCTCCTCCTCGTCCAACTGAATAGGATCAGCAGCAGCCTCTTCAGAGGTATCAAACTCAGGAATACTGTCCACCGGCCTCGCTATAAAATTGGAACCAATGTTCTTATATTCGAGCAAGAAAGCAGCAGGCCGGGATGCTCGTCGTCAGCTAAAGGCTCCCTGATATTCCAGGCCTTGACCAATTCAGAAAGATAAACCTCGCTGAGAGCAGGTTCCAAGTTCTTCGACCTCGCTGAAGAAAAAATAGGAAAAGTCAGAATGATCACAAATCAGTAAAAGAAATTGAAGGAACAGAGCAAAGCCTACCTATATATTCTTCCCTAAAAAAAGGAAGAGAGAACCTATCAGCCCTCGACTCCTCAAATTGGGGAGAAAACTGCCAATTTCTAGCAAGGAAGCCCTCTTGCTAATAGTCCTTATGGGAATCAGGTAAGTTTACGACCAATACCCTGTCAGGACTCCTGACTTTGAGATAAAGAACACCAGAACTAGTCCGAGAAAAAGAATAGCAGAAACAGACCTCGGTGATCCCTAACTTGGAACCATATAACTGGTTTATTCTATGAACACCATTGATTATCTTCCATATAATTGGCGCCGTCTATGGGAACGTTTATCTTACCTGAGAAAGCCCACACCAAAAAAGGAGTTTAAAATGTCCAGTCACAGTAGCAATGCTCCCCAGGCAGGGGATATTCAAGAACCACCTGTTCCTCGCAGGATTAGATCTGAAATTCGACGTTCAGATAAGAGGGATCTCTTAGAAAGGCCATCCTCAGAAGAAAGCCAAGGACCAGCAAGGTCCACGGAGATATCCAGACTGATTGATGCGTATGAGGCAAGGCACCACGAGCAGAGGGAGTCTTTTCGCATGTAGGAGGCTGAGAATTCTCGCCTGAAAAGAAGATTAGAGAGACTGGAGAAAGAGCTCCATCATGATACCAGGAGACATCCGTACCGCACTCCTATCCCTCAAGCGAGCAAGTCTCGCAGCCAAAGAAGGAGCCCCAGGCGAGGATCCTAAAATATTGAGGGAGACGAGTCAGAGGATGACCTACGCGAGCAACAGCGAAAAGCTCGCCGTTACCAGAGACCTACTCGCAGCAATGAGAATATACGAAATCTGGTCCGAAGGGAGATGGACCAGCACCCTGCCCATCACGGTACTAGATCGATCCGAGAACTCGCTAGGTGAGCTCTCAAAACCCAGATGATATCACCTTTCTCGAGGGAAATTGAAGAAGAAGCCCCCAAGAAGTTTGCCATTCCAAGGTTCAAAATTTATGATGGTAAGACTGATCCCATTGATCACGTCAGGCAGTACCGACAGGCCATGACCCTCTGGAACCACTGGGACGCACTAATGTGCCGTATTTTCCCCTCAAGCCTACATGATATGGCTCAGAAATGGTTCGAAAGCTTCCCCACCGGTCCATCAAGAGTTTCAAATCCTTGGTCGAGCTCTTTACGGCCCGATTCATTACTAGTAGCTCCCATCCCAAAAGGATGGATGCTTTGCTAACAATGAAGAAAATGCCTCAAGAGACCCTCCGAGACTACGCGAAGAGGTACTGGGAGTTATTCAACGAGGTCGAAGATTGCTAGGAGCAAGTGGAAGTGGCCTTTTTTAAAATCGGGCTACCCAGCTCTTCCCTTCTATACCAGTCCTTGACGAAGAAGGAAGCCATGACCATCGACAACCTAATGGCCCGCATCGAGAAGTATGCCAAGGTGGAAGATGTGAGCCGCCTCATCACAGCGAAAAACGGTCAAGCTAAACTCACTACCAAGGGCAGTGACAAAACTGAGAACCAGAAGAAATGAGGAAAGAACGGGGGCAAAAATGGCTCCTAGAACGGATGCAACAATGATGTGTCAAGAAGATTTCAGGCGGTCAACACCGTCTTCCGAGAACCAATTTACAAAATTCTCGCAAAAATCAAAGACGAACCATTCGTCAAGTGGCCCAGGAAAATTGGGGGAGATCCCTCAAAAAGAAACAATGCGCTGAGATGCGCTGTTCATAAAGAGGGGGGACATAAGACCGAGCATTGAAAGGCCCTTAAATCTCACCTCGGGGAGCTAGCCCAATCTGGGCATTTGAATGAGTTTGTGGAGAAGAAGGCAGAGAAAGCGGCTGCCAATAGAGAGGCGAGACCTGACAACGTGCTTGAAGATGATGTCAGACATGAGTTCGCGATAATTCATGGGGCATCTGATGCCAAAAAGATCCAAGGAAATTCAGCTCGAATGGAGATGAAGAAGCTTACAGCGGTGATGCAATCTTTTCAGATCGATCCAGCGAAGTCACAATCAGGAAAGTGTCGACGAGCGGATGACGTCAACTACAATAAGCATATTATTTTCACAGATGAAGATCTGGTGGGAGTGAGAACCCCACATCACGATGCTTTGACCATTACCTTCAGGATAGCTAAATTTGAAGTCGATAATTTGCTCGTCAACCAAGGAAGCTCGTCCGAGGTAATGTATCTCGACATATTCCGAAAATTGAAGTTAAGCGTCGCCAACCTAAAGTAAGCTATTGTCCCTTTAGTTGGCTTCGCTGGAAAGATAACTATGCCCCTGGGAAAGATTGTACTGCCAGTACGCGCGGGAAATGTCTCCAAGATGATTGAGTTTTTGGTGGTTGACATCGACTCGCCATACCAAGCCATCCTCGGCAGGGGATGGCTACATGCGATGAAGGCAGTCTCCTCGACCTACCATCAGAAACTCAAATATGTAACCGAGCGAGGAGTAATGGAGATCCACGGTGATCAAGCAATGACAAGAATGTGCTTCATAGCAGCCATCCGACCAAGGCTAGAGAAGAAGGCCGATCAGCCCAGCGAGAAAGTTGAAGAACAAGAAGGTCTGACACCTTCTAAATAGCAGTTAAAGTACGGAAGACCTGGAGTAGAGGAGACCAGGCTCCTCCCTTCTGAACGGGTCGTCGAAGACCTGGTAGAGGTTACAACTGGAGATAGCGACAGTGACAGAGTTTTCTTGATTGGAGCCTCTCTCACTGACTAGGAACAGAAAGAACCGACAACTCTGTTGAGACGCAACGTAGAGATTTTCGCATGGGAACCATACGAGCTGCCTGAAATTGATCCTAGTATGGTTTGTCATCAGCTGCACGTCGATCCCACCTTCAAACCAATCACGCAGAAGGCACGGCGAACTGCACCCGAGAAGGCAAAAGCCGTAGAAAAAGAAGTAGAAAAACTACTGGATGCAGGATCCATACAGGAAGTACAATTCTCCGAATGGTTATCCAACCCAGTAGTAGTTCTAAAAAGAAACGAAAAGTGGAGAGTTTGCATCGACTTCACCGACCTCAATAGAGCATGCCCGAAGGATAGTTTCCCCCTCCCAAAAATTGATCAACTGGTAGATGCTACTACAGCTCACGAGAGAATGAGCTTTCTGGACCCATACTACGGGTATCATCAGATCCCTCTGTATGCCCCGAACCAGGACAAAACAACATTCATCACCTCAGTTGGACTATACTGCTATAAGGTCATGCCCTTCGGGCACAAAAATGCAGGGGCAACCTACCAGCGGCTGGTCACCAAGATGTTCAAGGGTCAAATGGGAAACACCATGGAAGTCTACATCGATGATATGCTTGTTAAAAGCAAGAAGAAAGAAGACCACCTCTCAGACCTATCAAGCACCTTCGAATTCCTCAGGAAATACCGAATGAAACTTAACGTGAGCAAGTGTTCTTTCGGTGTCCAGTCAGGAAAATTTCTTGGGTACTTGGTTAGTAAGAGAGGCATCGAGGCTAACCCAGACCAGATCGATGCAATAAATATGGTACAACCTCCTCGCACGATCCGGTATGTACAGAAGCTCACCGGTATGCTCGCTGCCTTAAATCGATTGCTTTCAAAGTCCTCCGAGAAGTGCAAGCCTTTCTTCCATCTTCTAAACGGAAACAAAACGGTAGAATGGAACCAGGATTGCTCGCAGGCACTGGACGAGCTCAAGGCTTACCTCAGTTCCCCACCACTGCTCGTCATACCACAGGAAGCAGATCCCTTGTACTTATACCTCTCCATTTCCAACCACACTATCAGTTCTGCATTAATGTGCGAAGTTACTGGAATCTAACACCCCGTTTATTACGCGAGCAAGACCCTACTAAACGCAGAGCAGAGGCACCTACCCCTGGAAAAGCTCGCCTTTGCACTAGTGGTGGCGTCAAGGAAGCTCAAGCACTATTTCGAAGCCCACATTATAATCGTCCTTACATCACACCCCCTTAAAGCAATCCTGAGGAAGGCGGATTTATCGGACAAACTGTCTAAATGGTCAGTCGAGCTCGGACGATTTGACATCCAATTTCAACCAAGGAACGCAATCAAGGGGCAGATCCTTGCTGATTTCATAGCCGAATTAACATGTGAACAACCTCCTAACCAACCTCTACCAACAAGATAAAAGGGGAACGACGCAACGAAGGAAACCTGTAAATTGTTCGTTGATGGAGCCTCTAACTCCAAGGGGGCAGGTGTAGGCATTGTCCTCATTAGTCCAGAGAATACAATCATTGAATAAGGAGTCAGGCTTGGATTTGCAGCCTCCAACAACAAAGCAGAATACGAAGCCTTAATAGCCGGCCTCCAGAAAGCGCACACTTTGGGAGCAAAGCATTTACAGGTATTCGGCGATTCTCAATTAGTCTCTAATCAGATAAGTGGAGATTACAATGTGAAAGATGAAAGGATGGCAGCTTACCTCGCCTTAGTAAAAAAACTAATGGCGAGCTTCGAAGAGATCAGTGTCCAGCAGTTTCCCAGAGGGCAGAACAGCCATGCTGACGCCCTAACAGCCCTAAGCTCAGCAATTGATTCCGACCTAAAAAGGACAATCCCCATTGATTTCCTCTCTCACCCGAACATTAACCGTGACAGCGAGCTACCAAGCGTGGAACAGGTGCTCCGAATTGAGTTCTCACCTAGATGGATGGACCCATTAAGGGACTATTTGAAGGATGGCACATTTTTAGATGATAAGAAGACTGCTCACTAGATAAGAGTCAAAGCTTCTCGCTTTCACTTATCTCCTGAGGGCAGGCTATACAAGAGATCGTTTTCCAGTCTCTACCTTCAATGCGTTCACCCAAAAGATGTCGAGCGAGTTCTACATGAGCTTCATGAAGGAATCTATGGAAGCCATATTGGAGGAAGATCTCTGGCTTTACGAGCAATGAAGGAGGGCTATTGGTGGCCGTATATGCAAATGGACTCTACGGTGTATGTCCGCAAGTGCTTGAAATGCCAGCTTCACGCTCATATGGTCCATCAACCTGCTAGCAACCTAAAATCATTATCCAGCCCATGGCCGTTCTCCCAATAGGGGATGGACATCGTAGGATCACTTCCTACCGCCACCGACAATCGCAAGTATCTGTTAGTCGCAACTGACTACTTCACCAAATGGATAGAGGCGGAACCCCTAGCGAATATCTGAGATGCAGATATGATAAGGTTCATATGGAGAAATATAATTACCCGTTTTGGCATCCCCAGAACCATCATCGCTGATAATGGAACGCAGTTCGAGAGCGAATCCTTTCAGAGTTTCTGCGACGAGCATGGAATCAGACACCATTTTAGCTCGGTGGCCTATCCTCAAAGCAATGGCCAAGCTGAGGCTTCCAATAAGACAGTGATTGATGGATTAAGGAAACGATTGGAGCGAGCCAAAGGCGCATAGGTAAATGAATTACCACACATTCTATGGGCCTATAGAACCACTCCACGACGAGCAACGGGGGAAACCCCATTTTCGCTGACATATGGGATGGAAGCAGTTATCCCACTAGAAGCAGACTTGCCAACAATGAGGTCCAACCTTATCGACTAGGGCCATAATGATGCAGCATTGCTCACTGAGCTCGACCTAGCCGATGAGCGCCGAGAGCTAGCCCTAGTAAAACTAGCGAGCTATCAGCAACAGCTCGCGAGGCACTATAATAAGAGGGTCAACCCGAGGACATTTCGAGTTGGGGACTATGTCCTAAGAAAAGTCCTGGGTAGCGCAGTGAAACCATTAGACGACAAGTTAGGGCCAAACTGGGAAGGATCATTCAAGATAACAAGAGATAATCTGCAAGGCGCCTATCATTTAGAAACGATGGAAGGCAGAGAAATCCCCCGAGCATGGAATGCAGCCAATCTCAAGAAATTCTATTTTTAGATTCTTCTTTTATGCTTTTGTTGTGGAACTATTAGTTCATTTTCCTTGTCATTAATAAAAGTTGTTTAACAGCTGCGTTCTAATGAGTAACAGTTATATAAGGTTTATCACACATCTTTTCCAAAAGACAGGCACATTGGTCATTACACCATAGCAGGAAAATCACCCTCCTCAGGCTTTCGTTATGAAACACGAAAGACCTCTTAGAATTGCCCCTGACAATATATGAAGCCCTACAGGAGATCCTTAGGCAATATGACCAAATTATAGCAGGTCGCCAAACCATCTTTAGTTGAATAAAATCCTGATCGGATAGAGCATCCAACACCAGGTGTGTCCTCACCAATTGCCACGCTTAGGCCTAAGGAAATGTGACGACACGACCTAAAAGGTAAAGTGGGGCACAATGGTACCCTAGATAGCAAATACCCTAGAGGAACAACACCCTTGCATGGGGCAATAAATATAAACCTCTATAGTCGCTCAAGGCTCCTTAGAGGAGACGATCTGTTAGTAAACGTGAGATTAAAAGAACTACTAAAGGAAAGATGTTTTGGTCCTGTTTTACTTTTACCTAATATAATTAAGTGTTTTATTTGGGTCCAAATATGGTGATTTGATGATGAAAATCTGGAGTTTTGGAAATTTTCTTTTTGGCCCAATTTTTGGATGATAAATTTTTTTGGGCCCTTCCTCGTTTTGACAAATTATTTTTGGGACTCCAAAAGTTTTTCTTTTTTTTCTTCGACCACATATTTTGGTACTTTTAACTCGGCTCTGATTTTAAAATACTTGAGGAAGAAGATGATTTTAAGTCGGGGAGTGTGATGTGAATTGTATTTAGGTATTTTTAGCATTTTCTTATTCTTGATATTATAATTTTTCTTTTTATTGTTTTTCATTTTTTCGTTGTAGTTATTAGGCTTAGTGGGGGATAAAATAAGTAATTTCTAATTAGAATATTCTAATTCATGTGATGTCATTAGTGATGTGGCTCCACAACATTACATGTGACCTAAGCATTCTTTATTTGATAAGTCATGAGCCCTTCTAGATCCTTCTTTTACCCATATAAATAATGTAATACCCTATTGGGCAAAACCATTCGAGTGTTAGTTTTTTTTTTGGTACGGAGGGTAATCCCAGGGCCCGCTTGCGCGCACCTCGAGACTAATCTTTTCGCCCCGAACAAGGCTTTCGAAACATGAGGTGTTGAATCACACATAAACAACCTACGATCCGTGATCCTTGTGATGACTCGAACTGACGACCTCTAGAGAGCATACCCAAGGCCTGGCTCAGGTTTTTCAAGTGTTAGTTAACTTCAGTATTATTACTCTTTGTTTGAGTATAATTTCTTTATGTTCCATTAGCATCGGTTACGTCACTCATATTATAATTCATATCTGTAAAAATAGTAATATAAAACTTGGTGAGATTACAAAGTTAACTATCTTAACAATAGAATAGTCACGAGACAATAAGAATCCAAGTGCAAGTCTTCCATCGTATACTATTAATTTAAATGGTAACATTTTCTATTATATTGCTTATTTTTCTTGTACAACACGGATCAATATGTAACATTCATTTGTTTTTATCAATTAAATAATCTTATTAATTCATTTACAAAATAAATAGTTTAGTATCTAGACTAATGCTCTGGTCTTATGTCGTGTTACGTGGGATTGCTCTACTTTACACGTTCCATCATATACACAAACAAATGATTTGAAGTTAATTTAAACTAACTCAATGCTATGATCACTAGTTGATGATGAGCGAGGTAAAGATTCATCATTCCAAGGGTCTGTTGTATTCTCCTGATGCGTGGGATTTTCTACATGGCTTACTTTGCTGGAGAATCTTCTCCTTAGATTCCCCCTAGATTTCCACCTGCCAACAATACCATAGATAGTTTTGGTTCCATTCTCCCTAGGTTCCCACATGCGAACAATGGCATAGAGAGCGAGAGCAACTGTTGATGTGGCCCCTGTAAACACGAAAAGTACCCAGAAGCTATCAAGGCTAAGACTAGCGTTCTCGTTGTAACCCGATTCCACATCCACACACTTCTCCGAGGTAATGAACTGTTCTTCCAGTTCCTTAAGCTTCCCACCTTCAGATATGTTCAAGAGTGCCCCATTTATGCGAGAAAGCCCTTCATATCCCTTGGAAAATGCCTAAAGTAGAAAGTATATAGATATATATACATATATCCAATAATCAGTACTAGATGCATAATAACGACTCCTCCAACTGTCAAGGCAAAATTTATACATAACATGCTGGAGCCAGTAATTTGACTTGGGTGGGACACTCAAAAAATCGCGGGCAGGGGTTCGGGACGGGCGCTACCGATGTGATTTTTTTGACTATTTTTAGATTTTTTCACAAATATTTTTTAGGGTCAATTATTAAATAGTCCCTACTATAAATATATATTTTTTAAAAAGGATACATATTTTTAGTTTAACCCATTTAGTCCCTCAAGCACTCAATATCCTCTTATTTTTAGAGGTTCGCGCCAGCGGCACTCCCTCTCCAAAATATGTGGCAAAGGACTTTTTGAGGCAAAATAAAAAAGTTTGGACTAAATGAGTATTAAAAAATGTCCGAGGGACTATTTGGTATATGTCCCTATTTTTTATTATTTAATTAAATTTAAATATGTTGTCAAATTTAGTCAACCCACTACCACAAGATCAAAATTATATTAAACCATAAGATTAAAGCAAATCAAATACTAAACTAAACAACAATAACAAACAAATCAAACCTTAATAACTCAACATTCATTGTCATACAAATCAATTAGAATAAATAATTTTGTGTTAATAAAACCATTAGAATAAATCAAATCAACGACTTCTTAAATATTCACCAACAAATACACTTAATTAATCAACATAAATAAACACCTAACAAAAATAAAATAAAAGATAAATAACTACATAAACATAAATTATATTTAATCATTTACCTTAAGGAGGTAAGACATAAGACCTAAGACAAGAGGGAGTGGGATAGAAATTTGATGTCCCTGAGACATCAAACGTTTTGATGTCTTGGATTCTGATTGGTCAATACCGCTGGTGCGAATCTATTTCTATAAGTGATGTGAGGAAAAAAAAATTGTTGTCTTCCACGACAACAAAAATGGATGTCTCCCAATCAAATGAGTTTCTTCTTTTCATGACTCTCTCATTAAATGTTCAAACAATAATTAAGATTCCCAATATTTATATGTTCAATAAATGCATGAAATAAACTTCATCAATGTACATATTCGTTAGTACTCTATTTATATATCTTTTTTTAGCTCTTTTATTTTCAAAACAGTTCTTATACATTTTTAACTTAAAAGAAAAAAGAATAACTGTTTTTTACCAAAAGAAAAAACAGTGCAGTTCTCAAACATTTTTTCAAATATATTTTTATATAACTATATATATGAACTGAATATAAATATAAATAGAGTTTTTATAGATCTCTCTCTCTCTATATATATGTATATTTATTACGTTTTTGTCTATATATAAAATACATAGTTTAAAAAAACAGTTTTTAAATAACAACTATACAGTTTTTCTTAAACCATATATTTATTTATAGAAAAATAAAATAAAATACATATACATTATATATAGATATTAAAATATTTATTTATATATAGATAGATATATAAAGAGTGTATTTAAAAAAATGTACCGTTTTTTTTTTTGTAAAAACTGTTATTTTTTTAATACAGTAAAAATTATATAAAACTGCAAAAAAAGTTATACATACAAAATTGTAATGTAACAAAAGTTGAACAGTTTTATATAATTTTTAAGTGATTGTTAAAGAATGTTTTAATAATTTTGCATAACTTTTTTGCTGTTTTTTTAAAAACAGTTTAATATATTTTTTAACTGTTTTAAAAAAATAACAGTTTTTTAAAATTAAAAAACAGTACATTTTTTTAAACATTTATATAAAACTGTTATTAAAAAAATATTTTTAAACTTTTTTTTTTGTAAAAACTGTTATTTTTTTAATACAGTAAAAAATATATAAAACTATTATTAAAAAAACTGCAAAAAAAGTTATACATACAAAATACACTCTTTAAATATATATTTATTTTTATATTTATACTCTTTATATATAAAATACGAGCAGTTTTATAAAGAGTGTTTTCTTAAAAAAAGTTTATATATATGTACTGCTTTTTTTAAAAAAAAAAAACTGTTATTTTCTTAAAACAGTAGAAAAATATATAAAACTGTTTTTAAAAAAAAGAAAAAAAAAAGTTATAGAACTGTTTTTTATGTATAAAACTGTTTTCTAAAATACACTCTTTATATATCTATATATATAAATAAAAAATTTATATATCTATATATAATGTATATAATGTATATATATTTTATGTGTTTTTCTATACATAAATATATGGTTTAAAAAAAACTCTGTAGTTTTTATTTAAAAACTATTTATTTAAACTATGTATTTAATATATAGAAAAAAATGTAATATATATTTATATATAGATCTATAAAAACTCTATTTATATATATAGTTATATAAAAATGTATTTGAAAAAATGTTTAAAAAATGCACTGTTTTTTCTTTTGGTAAAAACCAGTTATTCTTTTTTTTTTTTTACGTTAAAAATGTATAAGAATTGTTTTGAAAATAAAAGAGCTAAAAAAAGATATATAAATAGAGTACTAACGAATATGTACATTGATGAAGTTTATTTCAAGCATTTATTGAATATATAAATATTGGGAATCTTAATTGTTATTTTAACATTTAATAAGGAGAGAGTTATGAAAAGAAGAAACTCATTTGATTGGGGGACATCCATTTTTGCTATCCTTGAAGACAGCAAATTGTTTTCCGTCATGTGAGTTCTTATCGCTAGTATTGACCAATCAGAATTCAAGATATCAAAAATCGAACTTTTTTGGGAGTGAGAGTATCATCCGAGCAAGTGCAGGTGGGCAGCAAAGCAAGCAAAGTGTTTTCTTTTTGGTTTGGGGAAAGTCGATAATGTACTTTGGGAATTGAAAATGAAATGGATTTCTTTTGGGATATGTGGGTAAAGTTAAAACACAATATGCGCCTCTTTTTTCGTTTTTCTGGGATCCTCAAAACATAAAATACAAAAATTATATGATATTTCTATGTGTAAACCTTAAACTTTGATAATTTTTCAAACTAACCCAAAATTATTTGTTTTCTTCAAATTGCTGGCTAGGGCACTTGCCCCCAGCCAAAGGGTAGCTCCATCCCTGATGGCATCTAGAATTGTAAATGGAGAGCTAACATATATTTCATTTGCACTGTTGTCCTCTTTTGTTTTTGTTATTATAGACTTGGTCAAAGTTCGTGCCACAATTGAAGTGTCTCACTATCCTTGGCTTTACAAGACACTCTAAGATGTCAACCCTAATTGCATATTGGTATCTTACATCATTTAAATAAATTGTAAGAAACATCGGAGATGGTCTAATTAGTCATATACTCTATCCGTCCTAAATTAAGGGTTCAATATTTTATTTTAGGTTGTTCCAAATTAAGAGTCCACTTTTTATTTCTCGAAATAACGCACCAAATTCCATGACAGAGAAAAAATGTTCATCTTGTCCATTGATTTAATTTATCCTTAATCTATGTAAAAAATGAATAAGGACTCTTAATTTGGGGTGGGGAGATTATAATCCCCCTGCCCAAATTAAGAGTCATATAATCTTTATTGGACTATCCCAAATTAAGAGTTTACTTTTCTTTTCCAGACATAATCAATGAATCAAAATTTACGATAGTGAATAAGCATTGATATTATCCATTAATTAAGTGTACTCTTAATCCATACAAAAAACATACATGTACTCTTAATTTGGGATGGAGAGTATATATTTTGGTACCATGTGAAAACAACTCCAATGCTATACTAAATCTAAAATTTTTAAAGTTGACAATATTGATTTAATAAATCACTTCCAGCAGAAGGATCAAAAGTTAACAAGCATCATCCAATAACCAAATTTGAGTTGATTAATAGTTAAAACTACGAAACTCTTTCAATGACAAAATTGATGGAGTTCACAATCTTATGGATAAAAGAAAACTAATAATTCTATAAGAAAGGGTTGCACAAATATAATTTTATAATCCGCATTGATATTTTACAACACAAAAATATGTTAAAAGGGGTTGCATACTAAAACAAAACATAGGGTCACATACTAAGGGGTTGTTCATTTTTACCTCTTAAATCTGAGTTCGAATTATTCAAACTTAAGAGATATTAAATAGTATTCATTTTTAAAAACCCATTAAGAGGTTAGCGGTTATTGTCTCTCAATTGTTAAGCAGTAAAATTACCTCTGAATCTGAATCTGACTAAATACATCAATTTAGAAGTTCATTTAGACATAAAAATAAATATTCTTTTCATAATTAGATTTCAGACTTCAAATTGAGATTCTCGATTCAATTTTCAAATTCATGCTTCGGAGTAAAAAAGAAATGCAATCTAAAATTAAAGGGAACAAATTTTTACACTAACTAGGTCTTATCATACTGTATGATTTATATTTCGTTATTAAATTTATTTGTGTCCATTGTAGTGTAAAACTGCACAAAAATACTTCAGCAAATGCTACCTGATGTCATGAAAAAGGTCATAAATACTAGAGAATTGATATTTTGGGCAAAAAGTTTGAAGAAAGGGAACATAAATAGACTTACATATCCGTACCCTCCAACTTTAAATGTGTCCCCAGCTCTAATGAAGCTCCTGCAGTACTGAGCAAGGAACAGTTTAGCTGATGGAACCTCCAAAAAGATAGCTCCTATTTCTCCTGATATGAGTGCTTCAGCATAATCCTTTGGTGTGTCATAGTTTATTACTTTATCCTTTTTAAACCCTAAAACATCAACCAAATAATTATTAACAAAGGACGCTTTACAAAACGCGACTGTCACATTGTTATTCTTCAGTGTCTGGACGTCCTTCACTACGGGTTCAAGCCTCTGCGCGGTGAGCATGCTGGCAAGGCTCGCTGTATAACTCTGCGTGACAATTAGTGCCACGAACAACCAAACTACCATTGCCATTCGCGACAAATTGCTATGAAGCTTTTCCCCTATATATTTGCAAACATGCAAATTGTTGAATATATCACAAGTGAAAAGGTAAAAAGAATATATAAAGAGAACAATAAATCTATTGAAATGACTATGAAAAGAAAGCGATCAGTTTTAATTGTTAATTACCGTGTAGAGAGAATAGTGTGGCAAAGGCTAAATAAATCAAGGTACCAATTTGGTCCAATACGGAGTCTTTTAGTTCTTCATGGAGGTATTTTCGTTCTATTAACCATATTACAAAGCCATTGTATATGGTAATAGCCACTATTACAATCCACATGGATGTTGTAAATGGGTTCATAAATAACCATGCTTTATTGGGCATTCGTGATTGAACAGGTACTATCATCTCCAACCCTGATTCGCTATAGGGTTGTGTGAAATCAGCGTACTGTTGCCGGCTGGCTAATATTGTTACATCACCAGCTACCGCATCAAATTCCTACTCCATATCATAAAAATATTTTATGTTAAGCAAGTATATAAAATCACAAGGAAAAAAACAAGGAGAAAAAATGTATAATCTCACCTCAAAAGCAATTTTCTGCACCAATTCATCGTAAGTGCGATTGCCATCAAATGCCACTAAGTCATATGACATATTCAAGCTATTCATGGTTGCCTTGAAGACTTCAATTGAAAACCCAGTAAAATGAGTTTTATTTTCCTGTGCATCATATATTATATTCACAAATTGCCCAAATAAGGAATTAGATGGAACACCAACTCTAAGGGTACTTGCGGAAAGAGTAGACAATTGTCGCCCATGCCCAAAATTTCTCATACCAAATTTGTAAGTAGCTTTGTCATCAATAGTCTCCGAGAAACCTTTGCCGTGGGACCAGAACACCTTGTTACTATCTCCAATCACATTAACAATCTCATAAACAAGCGGCGCCAATTCTAAGCCATTTAAATGTATCAACGAACTTTTGAAGTCACTCTGGTTCAAAGCTAAAGTTACTGCCCTTGTGGCATTATAGGCCTGCATTGCAAAAATCCCAGGCTCGTTGTTTTCTTCATCAGGATACTCCAAATCAAACTTTCTACGAAATATCTTGCGGAAATCTTGAAACTTGTTCTCATTCATTTGGGGAAAATAGCTTTTAATTCCAAGAACACCTTGCATGGAGGTCATAGCGGAGGCATTAACCGAATGGAGAAAATCAGTGATTGTATTTGTAGCTATCCATGCATAACCATTTTCCATCATCATATCCATTTTCTTTGCTTTTTGAAATAAACGAATGCCCAATGGTAAAGATGCATGAACCAAAAACACTTTGTACTTATCTCGCTTAAGCCTCTCGAGCTCTTGGGTTAATGAAGAGAAAGGTGAGATTGCTACTGTGTGGGTAATTTCTGCACCTACTTCTCTTAGAGAGTGGTGAAGGTGACGGATGACTTCACCGGAGCTGGAATCGATATTCTCGTATATCATAGTAATTTGATTCCATCTCCGAGATTTTAGAATAGCAGCCACAGCTTTCATTTGTGGGTATTGGGTGGGTAATGGTTGAATAAGAAAAGGCCATTGCTCCGCCGCCCACTGCGGAGCGGAATCGGCAAGAGAGAGAATGGGGATTTGAGATTCTTCCCCAATCTCTGCCACGGCCGACACTTCTCCCCATGTATGTGGTCCCATAAGCACTCTCACTTTGTGCTTATCAATAAGATTTTTGGCTGCATTTCAATAAAAAGTGAATACTTCAATTATTTTTCAAATTCAGATTGATGGTTATTATTCATTCTCAAACTGCAAATTTGCCATGAAAATTTTCATATTTTTTTTTTAACTTTGGGTGTCTTTATACCCATCAAAACATTATTTGGCCATTTGCCATGTTTTTTTTTGGAGGGTATATAGAAATTTTGCAATAAAAAACACCCGTTGACTTTTTTATATCAAATATCATCGACTTTAATTTTCCTCAAAGCGAAGATATTTTTTAAAGGTAATGTGAAAGATTCAAGGTTCTCCATGAAGTAGATTTAAACAACTCCAAATCTCGTTTACGAATTTGTTTTTTTACCAAACATACTGGAGACAAAAAGGTAATACATTCTTAAACATGTTAAAAGACAGCTCCTCAGCAGCTAAAACAGTCTCCTACTTGGGTATTTTGCGTTAGAAATGGGAAGGATGGGTATATTTTACCTGCAAGAGCTGCCTGCCATGGTTTCCCTTGATACTTTATTATTTCAAGAACGATATTACTTTGATTTGTGTTGCGATTGTAATAATGATAATCATCAACTGCCATCTCTATTGCCACTTTCATTTCTTTACCAACACGAGATGTGTCGTCTAAAATGACACCTATTACTCCATTTAATTTCGTCCTTGTCGAGTCCCCACAGGCTACAGCATTTTGGGGAGAAAATAGGGAAAATCCAATGAAAAAGATGATGAGATATGGCCACCAGCTCATTTCTTAATATTTATTTTTCCCTTTAACAATAGGCTACTATTAATTTTTCTTCTTGTACACACACATATATATAGAAATACGATTAGTAATACATAGTGTATTATTACACAAGAAAACTATGGGTTGGAAACTCCCGTTGCATGACCATTTCAAACTGAGTTTTTTTTTCTTATTTATAAAATTGCAGCTGGACCGACTACCAAGTCTGACAAACTAAGATTCTCTAGATCAATATTCTTCCCGAAAATTGGCATTACATGCCTAGATTGGCAATAGAAATTCAGTGCCACCTTCATATGCAGCTTTCATGCACCGTCCTAATGCGGACTAAATGCGATAATTTGAAGGGTTGGTTTGATTGTCAATGCATCTAATATAGGTAAATTGGGTTTCGATAGGACAGGTCAATATATTTGCATATATACACGGATTTTCAGTGCTGAACTTGTCTGACATAGAAAAATAAAGTTCACATTGTCAGTACCCATTTCACCTTTGAAGAGTCCCGAAAGGCCCCCAATTAAAATTCTTTTATACTTCAAAAATAATTTCCTTGTTGAGATATAGATGCGAAAGTGATAGATGATGGTTTAAATTAAACAAATTATAAATTTTAATTTTTTTAAAATTAAAATTAAACCAAGTGAAATATGATTAACACACACACACTTATTTAAATTTCACTTAAACACAATTAATTCAAGTGCTAGAAAATTTGTCTAAGTATTATTTCTCAATTTTAACAAATTAGGCCAACCAATTTTTAACACATTAAATTAATGACTTGAATTAATTAAACATTACCCAAAATTAATTTTGCACCAAATTAAACATGTAGAGATTAAAAACAAATTTTATCTTGAATTACCTAAGCATGCGTTCTAGGTCAGTATAGTAAGATAAAATAAACAATAAATCACTACGCCGCGATGTACGAGGAAAAATCCACAACGGGAAACAACCTCGGACGACCCTAGCCTCAAATCCACTAAGTACGGAATTTACAAATACAAGCAAGAGGACTTACAACACTCGGCTTGATCCCTCTCAAGTCCCGACGCGTCTTTTTGTATCAACCTCTTCTTAGCGAATAACCACGGAGCTCCACCGCGGTCTCGGAATTCACCAATCGGACATTACATGGTCACCGTCACCCGAACTATGACCCTTTTTCCAAGTGGGTAAATCAAGGAAAACCTCTTCTTCTTTGTGAGATTTAGAAGCAAACCCAAAATGTCTCTTCAAACGATTGAGATGAAAAACCGGTGCCAAAACTCCAAGCAAGTACAAATATATCTATGGAAGATTGGATAAACAATAAGGGTGTAAAACAAGTGTATCAAAACATTTCTCTTGAAAATCAATAACACTTAAACAAAGAACTTTTTCTCTTTTGATTTCTCTCTCAAAACACTCTCTAAGAGGTTGTAGGATATGAAAAAGTTAAGTTTAAAACTTTGGTTCCCGCACTTAGATATTCTATCAAAAGTTAGTGGGGTAAAGTAGTGGAAAAAGTGAGAAAAACTGCTCAAAACTGCTAAATACCTGTTCCCGCCAAATCTCGTTCTAACGATATTTTCGTTCGAACGAAATCTCGTTCGAACGAGACTTCTAACGAAGTTCAAGTGTGAACTCTTTAGAAATCTCGTCGGAAGCTCGTTCGAAAATCATGTTCGTTCAAACGACACTTCGAACAACATTCCAGTGGCCATATGGGGAACTCGTTCGAACGACTTATGGTTCGAACGAAAATATCGTTCGAACGACACTTCGAATGAACTCCCAGAAAGTTTGAAAAATTCAATTTTTGCCCAGAAACTTTATAGTCTTTATTTTAAAGTTTAAATGAAATCTTTCTGAAATTAAACAACAGTTTTAAATAAACCTTCACCCATTATAAAATGTTCCAAGCTCCTACATATATATTAAAATGCATTCATACCTTAGGAGCAATGAAACCATGTTGATGACGTAGAAATGAGGCACAAACAAACTCAGCAATGTAATGAAGCTTTATACACTTGGCCGCTACGTCTTCAAACAAACACGTCATAGACTTGAAGGATGATCAATTAACTCTATCTTATGACTCAAACGTTTTTGTCCGGAATTGAGCCAAAACTACAAAGGACTCAATTGAAAATTTGTGTCCTTACAAATCTCCCCCTTTGGCTATTTCGGGACAAAAATCAAATAAAAATCCTAAAGGGTCGTCAAGCTCTATTAGACTGACAAAAAGTTCCACCCAAAATAAAAATACAATGTTTGACTCAAACAACCCAAGGATCACAATCTTTGCCGGTGAAATATGTCGCTTTATAATATAATTCCCGCACACTTAAGCAAACACATTACACGCATAGGGAATATCAAATCAAAATATTTAAGGCAATTAAAGTAATTACTCCCCCTAAATTAATTCTCCCATTTATCAAACAAATGATCAACCAAAGAAGATAGCGACTCCCCCTAAGTTAAATCTCCCCCAAACTAAGATACGATTACAATAGGATTAGATACCATTTCTCCCCTATCATTCTCCCCATTTTTTGTTCAGGAATAGACAAAGGCTAAAGAATCAAACATTAACTTATCTCCCCAATTAAAGCATATACACCCTTAAACTAAACAAGGGATAAATAAAATGGGATAACAAGTTAAACATGCAAATGTGTAAAAGTGATGAGAACATTTAAGCATATGGGCAACAAAAGTCATAACTAATCCAATAAATACTAATGGCATAACTAATCCAACTTAGATGCAAGAAACAGATACCAATATGATACATAAGTATTAAGCATGTGATGTCATCAAAGAATGCAACAAGATGGATACCAAGTATGAATTAAAGCATATATGGACTAGAAGACAAGGCAAAGACTAAACAAACATATCATATATATATATATATATATATATATATATATATATATATATATATATATGTGTGTGTGTGTGTGGATGTGCATCTTTGGTATATCTAGAGTATGTGTATATATATGTGTGTGTGTGTGTGGATGCACATCTACACACACACACACACCTGTGTGTGTATGTGGATGTGCATCTTTGGTATGTGTGTGTGTGTGTGTGTGGATGTGCATCTTTGGTATATCTAGAGTATGTATGTATATATATATATACACAAATGACACAAAATAAGATAAGCTTTTCACACTCGTATGGCAAAAATGTGTCATATGGAAACGGAATTGTTGGGGTGTGAACTAGCAACAATTAAATTTAGACCCAATCACTTAAAACATGTTCACGGAGTTCTCAATTGATTGCAAACTTCGTCACATTTGAATATAACCTCATGTGAAAATATAAATTGAACTCAATGAACAAACATACACAATGCATACAAGCCTAGCATGTTGATGATTCTACAAACCAATAGAGTCATGACATTGAAAAAGCAACTAGGATAAACGGACATTGTGCAAACCATTGATATACCATCCAATCTCCCTCAATAAGCATATATTAATTTTGAATCAATATATCAATCAAACATAGGCCTTGACAATTATTTTTCATTTTAATGCCATATTTTCTATTTTTAGGCCTTTGGACCACGTATTTCTTTTAGGTCCAAACAAACGGTGGCTTACAATCGCAAAGGATAATAAATCCTTTCGGAGCCCTTTTCCGTGCACATTTTTATATATCATTTTTTTTATCTCATAAATCTCACGTGTAACGGATTTTGACATGCACTAGTCCTCCTAGGTCACAAATATGTAGATGACAAGATTTGTAGGAGAACACCTCACAAAGCTCAAATATACATATGAAGTTAAAATTTCAAAAGAGCTCGTGCATGTGTGAGTAGAAGCATATAAAAATAGAATCCATTTAATCAACACAAAATCCAACTACGCCATATAAGCATGGTAAAGAACATAATAAGAATTGATAATCTAAACCAAAAGTTCTAGCCACATGGAAGCGTAAAAGATGGAATTCAAACACAAGTATATGCCACATAAAGTGTGTCAAACTAAAATACAAAAAAAATCTTTTTAAGTTTTTGGAATTTTTAACAAAAAATAAAAAATATATACTCAAAGGACAAACAAAAATCATTTGAAGTTTTTCATTAAGCTTAACTTACCAAGAGATAAAAACCCAAATGATAAAAATAAATCTTTTTGTATTTTTCATTTAATGCAAAGAAAATGAAGGAAATATAATACGAAAGTGTAATACCCCGTACTTTTGACTATATTTATTTTGAGGATTAATTAATTAAATGCGTATTAATTGGAAATTAATCCGGGATAAAAATACTGATGTGATACGAGTTAGTATTTGATTATGTGCATATATGATTATATATGAACTTGGTATTATAAAATTTGTCGTGGGATTTATATACGGCATTTTAGAAATTTTGTTGAGACGCGTGGGACTACCGCGTCACGGTACAATATTTTGATATTAAAAGTGAATTTAAAATCTATAATCCGTATGGTCGTTTTGAGTGCGCCAACGCGTCCGGAAGGGTCGAGATAGTCAGAAAACACTAGCCGGGGGTATAGTTTGGGTCCCGGGGTATTTTTAGGCCATTCCGGCACCATAAAGGGTATTTTAGTAATTTGGTATTTTGGGTAATTAAAAGTGACGAAAATTGAGAGTTGTAATCTGATAAGGAATTGACCCAACCAACCTTTATTAGCCCCATAAGCTACGTAGGTTATCATTTAGTCTTCAACTCTCCCAAAGAAAACCCTAGCCACCATAGCCATCTTTGGAAGAAGAAAGCTTAGAGAGGAAGGGGAAGAGGAGGAATTCTGCAGAAAATCTGCAGAAAGAGATTAAAAATCCAACACCAGATTCAGAAACAATCAAGGCAAGTGATTTATTCCATTTAAATTTCGGAGAATGCTTCTTCCATGTTAGATTATTCAAAAACTTTGTGTGTTCTTGGAAGATAATGAAAAACCCATAAGATTGGAGTTATTAGTTTAAATTTTGGGATATAGGTTGCATGTAGAATGTTACTGGAAAATCATATTAAGAGAATTACTGACTTTTGCTATACCAAAAACGGATTTAAGATGAAGTTTATGAATGTTCTTGAAATAAATTAGAAAACTAGGTTTTTTGATGAAGATTGATCCATATGTAGCCTTTAGTTGTTGAAATATTGATTTGTGGACGTTAGTAATATCGTAGGATGGTTATATGACATTACTATAACGTTATACTAGAGAATCATGCCTTAAAAATAAGTTTTGGGATGTTTTCAAATCTGTAAAACGAAGCAGTCCGTAGCCATACCTGTGCGATCGATCGATCGACATTCATGAGTCGATCGATCGACCACAATCGATCGATCGAAGGTCAAGGTCGATCGATCGACCTTCCCAGAATGAGTGAAGTTTTCCTTAATTTGATTTTAATGGTAGTAACCCTCGGAGAATATGTTTAGAGACTTTATGAATACCCTCACCCTTAAGGAAGACCAGTAGGTGTGATTATTATAGTGGACTTTATTTAGAATGCAATTCGAGGAATTTTTCTAGATTATTGAAATTCGATAAGTGAGATAACGTTTGGGTTAATAGTGTAAAATTGTGTAATTTGATGAAATAAGGTTTGGAGCAGATGTAAAGACCTTAGGAATAAAGATGTTATATTTGGGAATAATCGGAACCTAATAATCTATTATAGATAGGTTTTAAGGATAAGGGACTACGGCGTGAGACGTGTCGGCAATTTAACTTTATATTAACGGGGGACTTGAAATATATAAGTTTGGAATTATGGTATAATGATGTAGAGTATACCTTATTAATATGGTGATATCTAAGATGTGTAATTTCTTAGCATATAATTTGATGTGTATGACATACCTACCATACTTGCTATCACGGGAGGTTTGCGTTCGCTTAGGGCCCTCTAATCCTTGTGTTGCCCGGATTTAGACTGGTTACCTCGATGAACATAGGTCATAGAAGGACTTATTGTGATATTAATAAGTCTGCATGATCATGGGAGCGTAGGTATGTGCGTGACCCATGTGATGGTGACTGTGTTCGCCTCCACTATTTGTGATTTGTGTTATCTGAACTATTCCTGAGAGATTCGGAATATGTGATCCTTATGTACGTGATGTACCGGGATGGATAGCAGAGTATGTGTGCACCATAGCTTAGATTGCGGGGTGCTTGTATCGTATATTTATGATGTGAATAATATACAGTAAATTAATGGTAATCCTCATGTTAATGTTGTAACTGTATTACGGTATTGTTTCGAGATATATAAGGAGTTAACTGTTACTTATATATATGGCATATTTAGTAACCGAGTTTACGTTAAACCTCTATTTAATTACGAGCGTTGTTATGTAAAAGGGAACCGAGTTATATGGGTAGATCCTTTGGCAGGATAGCTAGTTATGTTGTCAGTTAGCTAGTAGTATGGGTCGTTATAGATGGGTACTTACGTTAGGAGTGCACTGTTAGACGAGAGGTAAGGATATCATGCGAGTGTACGTCCTAACATGTACTTTGCATTTAATGTTTTAAATGTTTTTAAAGCACTTGCAGGTTTTTAAAATATAACTCCACATTCGGGCTCTGACCCGTTTGCTTTTCAAATCTCTTGTTCTTTGTAAAACCATTTTAGGTGCCCAGCCACAAGGACACCAAGCATAGGATATTCATTCAGGTGACGAGCTGTAGCTGCTTGTGGAAGCTACAGGGATTTTCATGTAGACGCTCCTATCTTTTGGATTCCAGAGTCACCATCTATCAGTTGTAGGGCATGTTGCCCATTTCTATTTAGAGCATCTTTTACATTTCAGTTTTCAGACTTTAGTATGTTTTATTTCAGTTTCAGTTGTTCATTTCAGTTATGGGATTGTAGTGAGGAGTTTCCTCCAGACTATTATTTACTTTATTGTGATGGTTATTCGTTTTACTTCAATATGGTGAATGGTGTTATCTATTTCTTCATTACACTTGTTGCATGTTAATCAGACTTAAATTAAAATTTGGCAACTTGCTTTTTAAATACTAGGTGGTTAGAAATAATAAAATGTTTCGACAGTGATGCTATTAACTGAGCCAACTTGGCATTTTGAATTAATTTTATAAAGGAGTAGCTACCCGGTATTTAATTAGTCGGGGTGTCACAGGTGGTATCAGAGCATCAGGTTCTAGTGTCCTTTAGGATCTGTACGGCTATTATGTTTCCGCTACGTCTTCTTTGATATAGAGCCCTATATTTTAGGACTGTTGTACTCTTTTTGTGTATGCTTCGTTCTTCAGCTACATTAAGTTTATGACCGTGAACTTATAAACTTTGTTCTTATTTCAGATTCCTCCACGACGTGCACGACGAGTTCCCAGGAATGCAACGCCCGAACCCCAGCCCGCTCCAGTTCAGGGTATGTTGAATGCCGCTGAGGTTGCTGCTATAGTAGCCCAAGCGGTAAATGCCGCGATCGCCGTGATTCAGCAGGCACCGCCTCAGGCGCCGGTTGCCGCGCCAGCACAGGTTAATGCATTCCCGTCTGCTTGGGAGCGTGTATGAGACGCTTTTCAGAAAGCGCACCCGCCAGAGTTTGCAGGTAGCTCAGACGTGGTAGTCTCGAGCCAATGGAGGAAGGACATACAGAGGCATTTGAGGATGCATGAGTGCACTGACGTTCAGAAACAGGTGCTAGCTACCTTCAAGCTAGTGGGATCTGCACTACAGTGGTGGGAGTCTATTACCACCGCGGAGGAGAGGGATACCCTTACGATACAGGAGTTCTGGGTGCGGTTCGACCGCAAGTACTTTCCGTCGGCAGTCCATACAGAGATGAGGAGGAAGCTGATGAGTTTGAAGCAGGAGGGCAAGACAGTGGCCGAGTATGAGGCCGAGTTCACTAACCTGTTGAATATCGTTCCAGACGAGATTCCAACAGAGACGAAGAAGATAGAGAAGTTCACTGATGGGTTAAATTGGAGGATCCGTCAGCATCTGCTAGGGAACCTATCGTTGGACACGTATTCTGATGTGGTTAACGCTGCATTATTGCACTGCCAGGACCACCGTTTTCACATGGCCGAGGGCAAGCGGTCGGGGGAGTCTAGCCATCAGGGCAGGACTGGAGGACATGGTGCCAGCGGGGCACAAACCGGTCAGGGGCAGAGACAGACTGAGCAGGGTACCCAGCAGGGGGACAATAAGAGGTTCCGGTCAGGGAACTACAGGCAGGGACAGGGAGGTTTCCGCCAGGGCCATCAGGGTCCAAACGGCCATCAGGGCCAACAGGGACAGAATGGGCAGCAGTTTCATCAGGGCCAGCAGGGCCAAGGGAGGAATGGTAACGGCCACCAGGGCCGGGGACAGCAGGGGCAGAGGGGAGGGAACTTCCCAGGGAAGTGCTTTACTTGTGGCAAGACTGGCCATAAGAAGCAGGATTGTCCTGATAGGGGCAGGGCCCCACAGCAGCAGCAGCAGGGTGCTCGCCAGGAGCCACAGAGACCTATGTTTCCCGCCGCTCTTCCTGCACCGCCACAGATGGCAGCATTGCCACCCATTCCAGCAGTCCCAGCTCAGCAGGGGCAGCTACAGTATGGACGTGTCTACAACGTTCACCAGGCTGCAGTTCCACAGGCACCGCCCGCGATCGAGGGTACGTTTCCTATCCATGGCACTATGGGTCGGGTGTTATTTGATACGGGTGCTACACACTGTTTTATTGCTACACACTTCGCGAAAGCTTTAGGATTGTTAGCTACGGCAGAGAGCACAGTGACGTGTGTCGACTCACCATTAGGGAGTGGGTCACTTATTTTCTTTATATGCCGGGGAGTGGGGGTAGAGGTTGGTGGTTTGGTATTACCTGGGGACATGTTAGTGTTAGACATGCATGTTCACGATGTGATCATCGGTATGGATTGGTTCGTAGCATATAGGGCCATGATTGATTGCTTCAGCGGGAGCATTGTTTTTGCCATTCCGGGGCAAGAGATGTTTATAGTGGCGATGCCTCGCCCAGAGGGAGGATCGACCGCTCATCTGTATTACATAGAGGAGGATACCTCTAAGGGGGTTATTATTCCTTTAGATTCGATCCCGGTTGTCAGGGAGTATTCTGATGTGTTTCAGGAGATACCAGGCTTACCACCCAGTCGAGAGATAGACTTCGTTATAGATTTGCTATCGGGTACGAGACCTATAGCACGTGCACCGTACCGTATGGCTCCAGCTGAGATGCGAGAGTTACGGGATCAGATAGAGCAGCTGTTAGGGCAGGGCTTTATTCATAGGAGTACCTCACCTTGGGGCGCTCCAGTTTTATTTGTGAAGAAGAGGGACGGTTCACTGAGATTGTGCGTGGACTACCGAGAGTTGAATAAGGTCACGATACGGAATAAATATCCGTTGCCTCGAATCGATGACTTATTCAACCAGTTGAGAGGAGCTTCTTTCTTCTCGAAGATTGATTTGAGATCGGGATACCATCAGTTGCGTATCAGGGAGGAGGATGTCTCGAAGACTGCGTTCTTGTCAAGATATGGTTCTTACGAGTTTCGGGTTATGCCTTTCGGCTTGATCAACGCTCCAGCAGTGTTTATGGACTTAATGAACAGAGTGTTCAGGGATTTCCTAGACCAGTTTGTCATTGTCTTCATTGATGATATCCTGGTTTACTCTCAGACAGAGGAGGAGCACGCCGAGCATTTGAGGCAGGTTTTGCAGACACTTCATCAGAATGAGTTGTATGCAAAATATGAGAAGTGCGGGTTTTGGTTGAAGGAAGTCCAGTTCTTGGGTCACATTATTTCCGACCAAAGGATATCTGTTGATCCGGGGAAAGTATCAGCGGTGAGGGAGTGGGGACAGCCCACGACACCAACGGAGATTCGTAGTTTCCTGGGTCTAGCAGGATACTACAGGAGGTTTATTCGGGGTTTCTTGGAGATAGCAGGTCCTATGACACATCTTACTCGTAAGGGTGTGCCATATATCTGGAGTGATGCCTGTCAGTTGGCATTCGATGAGTTGAAGGACAAATTGACCTCAGCACCTGTGTTAGCATTACCGAGATCGGGAGTTGAGTATTTGGTTTACACTGATGCGTCTTTGCAAGGACTGGGAGGTGTATTGCAGTAGGAGAGACAGGCCATAGCTTATGCTTCCCGTAAGCTTAAGCCTCATGAGAAGAATTACCCAATGCATGATTTGGAGTTGGCGGCAGTGGTATTTGCCTTACGAATTTGGAGGCACTATCTTTTGGGGGAGAAGTTTCAGCTGTTCACGGACCACAAGTCACTACAGTATTTGTTCACGCAGAAGGAACTGAATATGCGGCAGCGTAGGTGGCTTGAATTTGTGAAGGACTACCAGTTCGACATCCAGTACCACCCGGGTAAGGCTAACGTGGTAGCAGACGCGTTGAGCCGCAGGCCAGCAATGAGGTGGCAGAGGTGTGGAAAGCTAAGTGGAAGGAATTGGGACACCAGGATGCAGTGGCCCGATCTTTCATGTCTGTGATGACCGTTACACCGCAGATTGTCACAAAGGTAGTACGGGCACAAGCTAATGACACGTTCTGTCAGGAGCAGATAGTTCGATTGCTAGCAGAGGGAGCCGAATCCTATACCGTTAGCTCAGACGGGGGATTACGCTTCAATGGGAGATTGGTAGTTCCGGAAGGGGAAGAATTACGGCACGATGTGATGGTAGAGTCGTACGGCTCACGGTTCGCGGTACATCCCGGGGGGGACAAAATGTACCAAGACATGAGACGGAAATATTGGTGGAGCGGTATGAAGAGAGATATCGCTGAGTTTGTCTCGAAATGCGCCACTTGTCAGCTCGTAAAAGTGGATCATCAGAGACCAGCAGGATTGCTACAGCCGTTGGAGGTTCCGGTGTGGATGTGGGAGAGAATATCCATGGATTTTATCACGGGGTTGCCTACGTCGCAGAGGGGTCACGACTCCGTTTGGGTAATTGTGGACAGGTTGTCCATGGTCGCTCACTTATTACCCGTAAGGACTGACTACACTACGGGACAGTATGCCCATCTCTTCATTTCAGAGAATGTGAGACTCCACGGTGTGCCCCTAAATATCGTGTCTGACAGAGACAAGATATTTGTTTCGAGGTTTTGGGAAAGTTTCCAGGAGGCCATGGGCACGGAATTGCGGTTGAGTACGGCTTATCATCCGCAGACCGATGGACAGACAGAGCGCACCAATCAGATGTTGGAGGACATGCTACGCATGTGCATTATTGATTTTGGGGGTGGATGGGAGCAGTACCTTCCACTGGTGGAGTTTGCTTACAACAACTCCTATCAGTTCACGATTGGCATGGCTCCGTTTGAGGCATTGTACGGTAGGCCTTGTCGTTCCCCAGCATGTTGGTTGGAGGTGGGGGACAACAAACTACTTGGGCCGGAAGTGATTCAGGATACTTCGGCAAGGATTGAGTTGATTCGGAGTCGCATTCGGGTAGCTCAAGACAGGCAAAAGAGTTATGCTGATGCGAAGAGGTTTTTCAGGGAGTTCCAAGTAGGGGACCAGGTTTTGCTCAGGGTATCTCCGATGAAGGGGATTATGCGTTTCGGGAAGAAGGAGAAGTTGGCACCGAGGTATGTGGGGCCGTTTCCTATTATTGAGCGGATCGGACCGGTTGCGTATAGACTTGGACTACCGGAGCACTTGCATCGGATTCACGGCGTGTTCCATATTTCCTCGCTGAGGAAATACCTTAGAGATAATTTGGCTCATTCTCACATTGCTATGGAGGACATCGATCTCCAGCCGGATAGCTCTTACGAGGAGGGGCCGATTGCTATTTTGGACCGAAGCGAGAGGAAACTGCGGACAAAGATAGTTCCGTTAGTGCGTGTTCAGTGGCGACATCATAATGTTGAGGAGTCCACATGGGAGCGCGAGGATGAGATGCGCGAACGTTATCCAGAGCTATTTTTAGCAGGTACTTTCTAGTTTCGAATTTCGGGACGAAATTCAGTTATTAGGGAGAAAGTATGTAATACCCCGTACTTTTGACTATATTTATTTTGAGGATTAATTAATTAAATGCGTATTAATTGGAAATTAATCCGGGATAAAAATACTGATGTGATACGAGTTAGTATTTGATTATGTGCATATATGATTATATATGAACTTGGTATTATAAAATTTGTCGTGGGATTTATATACGGCATTTTAGAAATTTTGTTGAGACGCGTGGGACCGCCGCGTCACGGTACAATATTTTGATATTAAAAGTGAATTTAAAATCTATAATCCGTATGGTCATTTTGAGTGCGCCAACGCGTCCGGAAGGGTCGAGATAGTCAGAAAACACTAGCCGGGGGTATAGTTTGGGTCCCGGGGTATTTTTAGGCCATTCCGGCACCATAAAGGGTATTTTAGTAATTTGGTATTTTGGGTAATTAAAAGTGACGAAAATTGAGAGTTGTAATCTGATAAGGAATTGACCCAACCAACCTTTATTAACCCCATAAGCTACGTAGGTTATCATTTAGTCTTCCAACTCTTCCAAAGAAAACCCTAGCCACCATAGCCATCTTTGGAAGAAGAAAGCTTAGAGAGGAAGGGAAAGAGGAGGAATTCTGCAGAAAATCTGCAGAAAGAGATTACAAATCCAACACCAGATTCAGAAACAATCAAGGCAAGTGATTTATTCCATTTAAATTTCGGAGAATGCTTCTTCCATGTTAGATTATTCAAAAACTTTGTGTGTTCTTGGAAGATAATGAAAAACCCATAAGATTGGAGTTATTAGTTTAAATTTTGGGATATAGGTTGCATGTAGAATGTTACTGGAAAATCATATTAAGAGAATTACTGACTTTTGCTATACCAAAAACGGATTTAAGATGAAGTTTATGAATGTTCTTGAAATAAATTAGAAAACTAGGTTTTTTGATGAAGATTGATCCATATGTAGCCTTTAGTTGTTGAAATATTGATTTGTGGACGTTAGTAATATCGTAGGATGGTTATATGACATTACTATAACGTTATACTAGAGAATCATGCCTTAAAAATAAGTTTTGGGATGTTTTCAAATCTGTAAAACGAAGCAGTCCGTAGCCATACCTGTGCGATCGATCGATCGACATTCATGAGTCGATCGATCGACCACAATCGATCGATCGAAGGTCAAGGTCGATCGATCGACCTTCCCAGAATGAGTGAAGTTTTCCTTAATTTGATTTTAATGGTAGTAACCCTCGGAGAATATGTTTAGAGACTTTATGAATACCCTCACCCTTAAGGAAGACCAGTAGGTGTGATTATTATAGTGGACTTTATTTAGAATGCAATTCGAGGAATTTTTCTAGATTATTGAAATTCGATAAGTGAGATAACGTTTGGGTTAATAGTGTAAAATTGTGTAATTTGATGAAATAAGGTTTGGAGCAGATGTAAAGACCTTAGGAATAAAGATGTTATATTTGGGAATAATCGGAACCTAATAATCTATTATAGATAGGTTTTAAGGATAAGGGACTACGGCGTGAGACGTGTCGGCAATTTAACTTTATATTAACGGGGGACTTGAAATATATAAGTTTGGAATTATGGTATAATGATGTAGAGTATACCTTATTAATATGGTGATATCTAAGATGTGTAATTTCTTAGCATATAATTTGATGTGTATGACATAACTACCATACTTGCTATCACGGGAGGTTTGCATTCGCTTAGGGCCCTCTAATCCTTGTGTTGCCCGGATTTAGACTGGTTACCTCGATGAACATAGGTCATAGAAGGACTTATTGTGATATTAATAAGTCTGCATGATCATGGGAGCGTAGGTATGTGCGTGACCCATGTGATGGTGACTGTGTTCGCCTCCACTATTTGTGATTTGTGTTATCTGAACTATTCCTGAGAGATTCGGAATATGTGATCCTTATGTACGTGATGTACCGGGATGGATAGCAGAGTATGTGTGCACCATAGCTTAGATTGCGGGGTGCTTGTATCGTATATTTATGATGTGAATAATATACATTAAATTAATGGTAATCCTCATGTTAATGTTGTAACTGTATTACGGTATTGTTTCGAGATATATAAGGAGTTAACTGTTACTTATATATATGGCATATTTAGTAACTGAGTTTACGTTAAACCTCTATTTAATTACGAGCGTTGTTATGTAAAAGGGAACCGAGTTATATGGGTAGATCCTTTGGCAGGATAGCTAGTTATGTTGTCAGTTAGCTAGTAGTATGGGTCGTTATAGATGGGTACTTACGTTAGGAGTGCACTGTTAGACGAGAGGTAAGGATATCATGCGAGTGTACGTCCTAACATGTACTTTGCATTTAATGTTTTAAATGTTTTTAAAGCACTTGCAGGTTTTTAAAATATAACTCCACATTCGGGCTCTGACCCGTTTGCTTTTCAAATCTCTTTTTCTTTGTAAAACCATTTTAGGTGCCCAGCCACAAGGACACCAAGCATAGGATATTCATTCAGGTGACGAGCTGTAGCTGCTTGTGGAAGCTACAGGGATTTTCATGTAGACGCTCCTATCTTTTGGATTCCAGAGTCACCATCTATCAGTTGTAGGGCATGTTGCCCATTTCTATTTAGAGCATCTTTTACATTTCAGTTTTCAGACTTTAGTATGTTTTATTTCAGTTTCAGTTGTTCATTTCAGTTATGGGATTGTAGTGAGGAGTTTCCTCCAGACTATTATTTACTTTATTGTGATGGTTATTCGTTTTATTTCAATATGGTGAATGGTGTTATCTATTTCTTCATTACACTTGTTGCATGTTAATCAGACTTAAATTAAAATTTGGCAACTTGCTTTTTAAATACTAGGTGGTTAGAAATAATAAAATGTTTCGACAGTGATGCTATTAACTGAGCCAACTTGGCATTTTGAATTAATTTTATAAAGGAGTAGCTACCCGGTATTTAATTAGTCGGGGTGTCACAGAAAGATAAACAAAAATCATAATTCTAGCATGTGATTAAGCATGGAGCATAGATTAGAAAATGATTAAACAAGCATACATTTAGCATGAAGAACAAAAGCTAAAGTATGCAAATAAAACTAACACATTCAACCTTTAGATTTTGCGAGGGAGGAAGCATGTGAAAGTAAATGAGGATCAAATACCCTATCCTGTAAAGCTACCAAGTTGGATCTCCTAACCCAAACTAATGATGAGTGACTATCTCGGGGTGTAGGAATCTTGGCTACCTTGGTTGCCTTACATTGGGATTTTCTAAAAAATCTTTTAAGATCAAAACAATATTTCTTAAGATGACCTTTTCGACCACAATATGCACAATTAAAAACATGTCGAAAAGATTTACCGAAGGAGTGATCTCTAAAGGTTTTCCTAGGCGATTTTCCTAAAAAGTTGGTTTTGACTTTATGTGATGATTCACTATTAGTATCGAAGCCTAAACCACACAAGTCATTTTTTATTTGGACCGTTCCTAAGATCTTATCTAGTTTTTCGGACCTACACGCCAAATCAAATTTGACTTTGCTAGAGTCTTTTAGTTTAATTTCTTATTCTACAATTTTAGACTCTAACAACACATTTCTCTCTTCAAACTCGAGAATCTCATTTTTCAATGATTCCATTAAACCCCTAAGGCTATCTCTCTCGCTTTCTACATACTCTAGCTTCTCTCGAAGAGTCCTCTCACGTGTCCTAAGGTCTTCTACCAACACACTATCATCGACGACCTTGACACGCTCTTTTAAATTTGCTTCTAACTTCAAATGTGCTCTTTTTAATTTAATTGATTCTTCATATAATTCTTGAAAAGCATTTTGAAGTTCACTCACATTAACATCTTCTTCATTTTCACTCTCTCTTTCTTCTTCACTCTCACTATCATCGAAAATAAGGGAATCATAAACAATGAACTTGAAAGTGTCATGTGATAAATTTTCATCTATAGATGAGTTCTCACTATCACTCACATGACTAGCCATGAAAGCCACAAAGTTGGGCTTAGTGGGGGAATCGGGTCCCTCTTCCTTATCACTATCACTAAGGGTCGCATTATATGAAATGGGTCGCTGACCCTCTCTCCTTAGTTTAGTGGGGCACTCAGAAGACCTATGGCCATAACCCTCACAACCAAAACACCTATTTGACTCGTCCCTATTTTAATTTTCATTAATAGTTTTAGGGATCCTCTCGACTTTGTCATTCTTAGAAGTTTCAAATTTCTTAAAGTCATTTTTAAATTTATCTTTATTAATTTTAAGAAACTTTTGAAATTTTCTAGCAAACAAGGCCATATCTTTCGAGTCACTATCACTCTCACTCTCTACTACTTGTTTAATATATTTTCGGGCTTTTAAAGCAACACCCTTTTCTATTTTCTTTTCAGTTTTAGAGGGAAACATGTTCAGTTCATAGGTTTGTAAATCACCTACAAGCTCTTTTAATTTCGTAGAGGCTAGAGTTGGTAAAGAATTTAACACGATCACTTCTGGAATAAATCTATCGGGTAAGGACCTTAAAATTTTCTTTACTACTCGGTTGTCGGGTATTTTCTCTCCCAAATTAAAAGATGAATTAACAATATCGGAAAGTCTAGCATAAAATCCATCAAAAGTTTCTTTTTCATTCATTTTGATAGTTTCAAATTGAGTGGTGAGGTTTTGAAGTTTCGAAGCTTTAAAGACACTTGTACATTCATGAGTGAGTTGTAAAATATCCCAGGCTTCTTTGGCGGTCTCACACATCATAATGCGTCGGAATTCGTCCGGTGTGACAGCGCTAAACAAGGTGTTTAAACCTCGGGAATTAAAGTTTGAAAGTTTAAATTCACCCTCACTCCATCTATCAGCCGGTTTGGGAACTCGTTCATTTTCTACTAAATGAGTTGGTGGGGACCACCCGTTAACTACTGACATCCAAACCCTCTCGTCGATAGATTTAAGTGCCGATTTCATACACGCTTTCTAATACACATAATTAGAACCATTGAAAATAGAAAATTTTGAGAATGGGGAAAATTCCATTTTAGCCAAAAATTATTTAAAAGTTCCTAACGAAATAACTTATCGCTTTGGCTCTGATACCAATTTGAACAAACCAACTTATGAAAAAACAATAAAACTAAACTAAAAGTGAAATTAAAACTACACACACAATTTTCATTTCCACTTAAACAAACATTAATCTAATTCAAGTTAAACTGGCATGTTATCAGGATAAAGTAATTTTGCACTTGAATTAAATTGAACATACCCAAACATTAAATTTCGCACCAAATTAAACAAGTAGAGATTAAAAATAAATTTTATCTTGAATTACCTAAGCATGCGTTCTAAGTGAGTATAGTAAGATAAAATAAACAATAAATCATTACGCCGCGATGTACGAGAAAAAACCCACAACGACAAACAACCTCAGACGGCCCTAGCCTCAAATCCACCAAGTACGAAATTTACAAATACAAGAAAGATGACTTACAACACTCGACTCGATCCCTCTGAAGTCCCGACGCATCTTCTTATATCAACTTCTTCTTAGTGAATAACCACGGAGCTCCACCGTGGTCTCAGAATCCACCGATCGGACTTTATATGGTCACCGTCACCCGAACTGGGAGCCTTTCTCCAAGTGGGTAAATCAACGAAAACCTCTTCTTCTTGGTGGGATTTAGAAGCAAACCCAAAATGTCTCTTCAAATGGTAGAGATGAAAAACCGATGCCAAAACTCCGAGCAAGTACAAATATATCTATGGAAGCTTGGAAAATAATAAAGGTGTAAAACAAGTGTTTCAAAACATTTCTCTTGAAAATCAACAACACTTAAATAAAGAACTTTTTCTCTTTTGATTTCTCTCTCAAAACACTCTCTAAGAGGTTGTAGGATATTAAAAAGTTAAGTTAAAAACTTTGGTTCCCGCACTTAGATATTCTGTCAAAAGTTAGTGGGGTAAAGTAGTGGAAAAAGTGAGAAAAATTGCTCAAAACTGCCAAATACCTATTCCCACCAAATCTCGAACGACATTTTTGTTCGAACGAAATCTCGTTCGAATGAGACTTCTAATGAAGTTCAAGTATGAACTCTTTAGAAATCTCGTTGGAAGCTCGTTCGAACATCATGTTCGTTCGAATGACACTTCAAACGACATTTCAGTGGCCATATGAGGAACTCGTTGGCAAACTCTTTCGAACGACTTATGGTTCGAATGAAAATCTCGTTCGAACGACACTTCGAACGAACTCCCAGGAAGTTTAAAAAATTCGATTTTTGCTCAGAAACTTTATATTCTTTATTTTAAAGTTTAAATGAAATCTTTCTGAAATTAAACAACAGTTTTAAATAAACGTTCACCCATTATAAAATGTTCCAAGCTCCTATATATATATATTAAAATGCATTTATACCTTAGGAGCAATGAAACCATGTTGATGACGTAGAAATGAGGCACAAACAAACTCAGCAATGTAATGAAGCTTTATACACTTGGTCGCTATGTCTTCAAACAAACACGTCATAGGCTTGAAGGATGATCAATTAACTCTATCCTATGACTCAAATGTTTTTGTCCGAAATTAAGCCAAAACTACAAAGGAATCAATTGAAAATTTGTGTCCTTACAACCTTTAAGTACAAAATAATTTGTGTACTTAGGTTTGTGTCATCTAGGAATGATTTGTATAATCAATGTTTGTGAGTGAAACTAATAGGTTTACTAATTATTTTTTTTTAACAAACCAAAACTTTATATTACATCAGTATAGGAGTACAAATTAGCAGTTTATCCACAAACCTCCGAACCAAACTACCTACTTGATCGCCCCAAAGTGGTTTGTGGATAAACCAAGGAGGAGTACAAAAAATTACATTTATATATATATATATATATTAATATTACCAGCTTTGGCCAATATGTCTACCATTCCATTGGCCTCCCTATAACAAAAAGATATTCAAACTTTCTGAAACTGCCGAGCTTCCCTAAGGCAATCCTGGAGCAACACCTGTATATTTTGGTTGGAACATTGCTCCCTACAAAGAAAATAAAAAGTTGTCATATAATCTCTTTCAATGTGAATACTACAAATACCTTTACTACTAGCAATTTTTAAGCCCTCCTTAATAGCCCAAATTTTAGCTATAGAATTATTATTAACCCCAATATTCTTAGCATAGCCCCACTGAAAAGTACCCTTACTGTCCCGAAGGACACCCCCAATTCCAGCAGATTTAGTGGCAGTGTTGAAAGACCCGTCCGTGTTAAGTTTAAAATTGGTTTTATTCGATGGAGTCCACCTAATATCCATACCATGTTTAGACCCAGTGGTACAACTGTGAGTGTTATGAAAAGTATTATAATTATAACAGTCCTCCCTAACTTGGTGAATTAAAAGTGATAAACTAACTGGACTATTAGTAAAGATAGCAACGTTACACATATTCCAAAGCCTCCAGCACGCAAACAGATTTTTTGTGGAATTAAAACCAGTATTAAGGGTGTGATCATGCGTAGGAACACTAGTAAGAAGGAAGCGTGTATGTTGATCAGGAGGCATGAGGCCTAATCCATTAATAATACCCGTAAAAATGGGACATTCCGTTAAAAAATGGAAATTCGAGTCTATCTGGTTGCATAAAGTACATTTATTAGTATTCGTAATATGCTTAGCGAATAAGACATCAGTACTGGGAAGGGATTGGTGAGCCAAAAACCAGTAAAATAATTTGACTTTATTGGTACACTTTAAACGCCAAAGTCGAAACCAAGGTAATAAAGGTCTACTAATATTGCAAGTTTTCTCAAGAAGCCAATTATACGTTGATTTGATAGTGAATAGCCCAGTTTTATTCGGACTCCATAACGTAATGTCCTTAGAATCCGAATTATGCCAAGGTATACCAATAATAATGGGAATAAGGTGCGCAGGGATAGTTTATAGGAGTCTACGAATGTTCCAGTCATCGGTGTTTGACACACTAAATTGTGAAACCCGAAGGTTACTGTCACAGTTATGAAGATTCAGAGTAAATTTCAATGATTTATTCATACGCCAATTATCATTCCAAAAACTCACATTACCGGAGTATGTCCGTGACTGACTTGTCAGACAAAATGGCGTTAAATTTGCTAAGGCTTTTATTCGTGATAAAATCTGGACATATTTGTCGGAATGTAAACGGATATTCGAAAATTCAAATTCAGCGAATTTAAATTTTGTGAATATTTATCCGTAAAAATGAATATAGAGACGGATATGTATAGTGTGTTAAAATATTCCAAAAAACAAATACGAATATGGATAGTATGTGTATTTGACATGGATAATCAGTATTCGAGGTGGGGTATTCATATTTGCGAATATCTGTTTTTTCGGATATCCGTATCCGTATTATATTTAATAATAATTTATCATTAATATTAGTTATATATAATTATTATTTATAATATTTATTATATGTATTGTAAAATATAAATATATAATATAAAAATGTTAATCATCACTTTTCGCTCGTTTAAAAAAAAGAAATAATACTTTTTAAAAAATCAAAAGATAATGAATTGCTTGAAAAGAAAAAAAGAAAATAAAAGAAAAGAACAAAAAAGGGACAAACCAAACTCGAACAAAATATTTATCTAAAACCTTTCTCATTCATTTTACCCGTTTTCCTTTTCTCCCTCATTTTCAGCGTACACTCTCTTCTCTAAAACTTTCTCGCTGCTGGTAACTTGGTAAGGTCCTCCCCTCTCACCCCCCCCCCCCCCCCACGCACCTACAACAACATAAACGCACACCCAGATACATGGGCGGATGGACATGTGGGGAGCAAGGGGGGCCTTGGCCCCAGTTCAATTTTTGGAATATATATATATATATATATATATATATATATATATATATATATATTGGGTTTTTTTGTGAAATTTCAAAGTTTAAGGTATACCTCTAATTATTTTCAAAACTGAGGGTGTGAGATTGTAATTAATTAAAATTTTAAACCTAATAGAGATCGGGTCTCTCTTTTTACATTTTTTTCTTTTCTCTGTCCTTCTTTTCTCTCTCCCCGTCGCTCGCTCGCTGAGAATGCCCAAGTTCCAGCCCCTCTGCCTCCTTCCTCCCTCCCAGACCAAGGCAGCAGGCTGCTAGCCTGTAAGAGCAAGACAAGATCCTAAGAGCTGATTTTTTTAACCGTAAGCTGCTACTAACTCATCACTACTACTAAGAGCTGCTAGTCGAAGCCACTAATTCATCACCATTAGGTACTTTTTTAACCTTAAGCTGATTTTTTGTATGTAGGATTTTTTGTAGTCCCACCAAACATATACCCTTATTTCTGTAATTTGTCTACTTTGTGGAATTTCTGTAATTTGTGTCCCAAACATATATGCCCTTCTTTTTGTGTAATTTGTTTAATTTCTGTAATTTGGGGGAAAAAGTCAAATTTCTGTAATTTGTGTCACAAACATATATGCCCTTATTTTTTAAATATATAGTCTAAAATATGGTTTTATATGCGGTGATAAATGTAGTCTAAAATATGTGGTATTTTTTAAATAGGAAGTTACGGAGGAGATTTTTTAAACGGAAAAGAGGAGACAACACACAAGCCGTATTCGAAGCTGAGGTTCAATCATCTCCCATTACGTAACCGAATGGGAGATGATTTTATAAATGATTGCTAGGTGACATACTGTAACAACCCGTCCTTTTGGAGACAATTAAATTTCATTATTAAGTATAAATCGGAATTTGGAAATTTTCCCTAAATAGTGATTTTTGGGATTTTTGAGGATCAGATGATTTTCGATAGGTGTTGTAATTACTTTTGGGACTATATAGGTCACAATAATTTAATTCTATGCCGCCGTGGAGAAAATTGACAAAAAGGTTACATTTTAAATTGGAAAACCCGCATTTAATTTTATGGGTTAGAATAGTGATTTGCGGTCAAGTACCGCGGATGGGAATTTCGACTGCGCCATGAGTCTCGGAATGTTCGAGATAGTCGAAAAAGAGTGTCCGACTGTCGAAACTAAGTTTCGGGGGATTTTAGAGTTAAATGAGCTCGTAATTGAGTAAACGAGTCGTTTTTGGGTTTTAAGGGGTTAAATCATTTTCTTCCTATATAAAGAGGGGGAGAGGGAAGAAAAGAGAAAGAAAGAAAGAAAGAAAAGAGAGAGAAGAGAGAGAGGAAGGAGAAAAGAGGAGAAAAGATGGAACTCCGGCCAAACTCTGCGGGATTCAGCTCGAGGTCGCCGGATTTCATCCTCCAGGCAAGTGTTTACTTGCTTTATTTCATTTTGTGCAATTATCTCATATCACATTTGGTATAAACATGATTTTAGGATTAGAACCCTTAAAATAAAATTGGTAAAAAGTTGGATATGAGTTTACAAATTGATGAAATGTAAACTCTTAATGATTTCTAGTATTAAAATCATGTTAATGGAGTATAAAATGGAATTGAAATGGGAGAACTAGGTTTTAAGGATTTAGGGTTCAAATCTAAGAGATATGGGTTAATACCCCAAATTAATTGTTGTGTTGGTTGTAAAACCTAGATTAGATGTTTATTGAGTTGTTGGATGAGCTTAGAAACAACAAAAATGGAGAATAATGGAGGTTTGGAAATTTTTTGAAGATGATGAATAGTGGCCTGTGTGTTAACCGAATCGATTCTGCCTGATGCGAATCGATTCGGCTCTTGATCAAAAAACGAAAATTGTAGACCTCTTCGACGCGGTCGCGTGGGCACCACCCGCGTATTTTTCTGATTTATTTTGGATTTATAGTGATTTTTCTACGGAAAGCTGTCCGAGATCAAAATAGTTAGTCAGAAATTAAGGCTAGAATTATTTGGAGATAAATATTAAGGGTTCTCAAATAGAGTGTTAGGACCTCTAAAGGAATTGATGAGAGATGAAAACTTTGGGTTTGTAGGAATAAATCCGACTTATAGTTTAAATGGTGAGTTGATTAAATTTTGGGTATTGGGTTATATATAAAACCCTAAGCATATTTGGGAATTTCGGACCAGCGGAATCGATTCGGACAGGCCGAATCGATTCGGTAAGGGATAGCTTGAAAGTAGAACCATTTCGAATCGATTCGGATAGGGAGAATCGATTTGGGGGCCAGTGAATCGATTCGGTCCTGGCAAAATTTTGAGGTTTTCTCCTTTTAAGTTTAGGGATACTTAAATTATGGTTTTGGAGATTATTATAGGAGTTTCTACATGGAATATTAGGACTCCTAGATGATGATTTAAGGAGGATAAGAAAACCTCGGATTAAATTAGAGTGTGATCCGGGGTATAAAGTTAATTAATGTTTGGGGATAAGATACATTCGGGTTGATGTATAAGTCCTTAAATGAGAATAAGGTATTTATTAGAATCAAAATGAGGAAGTACTTTGGGTTTAGATCATGCGAATATGAATGCATGATAATGATTCTTTGAGAAAATCTTTGGGATTATGGATCATCGCTAGATGAGTTTGGCAATTATGGCCATATGTATATTCGAGGAGGAATATATGGTATATATGTATACTATGTGATTCAAGTATATATATAATTTGAGATAAATGATTTTGAAAATAAAATATGAATGTTTTCAAAATGAAAAGACAAATGATAAAAATGAGGATACACACCTCTCTAAATCGCTATCATAAAGGAAGTTGTGTGCGTATGGTGAAGCCCCCTGACAAATTAATGCAGGGTGGATATAGTCCTATAGGCCATGTGAGCGTTTGTTGATATATATTTTTCTGCGATGGGTAGGAGATTCCGGGTTTGGTCTTGACTACCCCGCAGGCACATGGCCGCTTCCCGACGTCTTGCGTTGTAGGATCCAAGGTTGTCTTGATGATAGGCCCTGGAAGATGATAGCCATTTAGGGGCGCGCACAGTGAGGAAACCCGGACGGACGGTCTTAGAACGCGTTATATTATATTATTAAAGCAATTTATGATAATAAATTGGCTTTAATTTACATTTCCTGGATGGAAGAAGGGAAATGGGATAAAGGTTTTGGCTTCGGTAACACTCCCGGATGGAAGAAGGGATGTGGAAGCATATGATATGGTAAAAGCATTTTTATGATAATAAAAATAGCTTTTAAATACATTTCCTGATGTATATGGTAGGGAAATGGGATATTTTGAAACGGAAAAGCATTTTTATGATAATAAAACTGGCTTTCAAAAGTTATATGATTTGTTAAAGCAATTCATGATAATGAATTGGCTTTTAAAATACATTTCCTGGATATGAGAAGGGAAATGGAAGGTTTTGAGATAAAAGGGATATGTATTGATAAATACTTTATAAATGTATTCTCATTCCTAGAGATAGATCCTGATGTATAAATCGAGTGTCGAGGGTCTAATGGATCCCGACGATCGACCTTGCCACATAGTAGTGTATCGGGGGGGTCGTTGTTTGGATTTCGCTTTGCGAGACACCCCACCCACGAATATGGCATTGTGTTGAGACTGGGGCGAAGTTTAATCCTTAGTGCTCTAATATTAGTAATTCTTATGCTATATATAAATATATATATTCTGTACTGAGGGACTGGCGGATCTCGACGATCGACCTTGCCGCGTAATAGTGTATTGGGGGGGTTCCTTGTTTGGATTTCGCTTTGCGAGACACCCCACGCACGAACATGGCTTAGTGTTGAGACTAGGGAGAAGTTTAGCCCTTAGTACATTTCTTAGATTATCCAGGGTCGATAGTGGTTGGGTGATAGACTAGTTTAGCAGGGTAGCTTGACTAGGATGTTTAGAGGGATGCGCTAGGAGTGCACTGTTAGTGGAGAAGCGAGGGGTATCTCATGGGAGTGCGATACCAAACTTAAATATGAGATAAAACCTTTTTCTAAAAAAAAATAAGGCATTTATGCACTTGCTAAATATTTTCAAAACTCGGGCTCTGACCCGTTTATCTACTTTTCCTTTCTTGCTATATATATATATAGTTGTCTAGACACAGGGACGCCTGGATGACACTTCTTTCGAGTCAGACGCCAGCTGCAGCAGCTGTGGATGCGTGCAGGTTTTGATAGCCTCTTCCATTCTTGTACTCTAGATAGGAGGTACTGTATAAATATTCGGGCCAATGGTCCAACTGCATTTATTTATTCTTTTAGAGTATCATTCGATATTGTTGTATATTTTGACCGAGTGTTCGGTAATTTTAATTTTATTTCAGTTTCATTTACGCATAAACTATGTGGATGTTTTAATTTAGTTGTTTAAAAAGAGTAGTTAAGTAAAATTTTGACACCGGCCTAATGGGTTATTAGTAATTAAATGGATTTTCGACAGTGATGCTAAGAATGATCCATATGAGACTCCTGTTATAATTTGATATAGGAGTGATCGCCCGGTATTTTATTAGGCGGGGTGTCACAGATGGTATCAGAGCATCAGGTTCTAGTGTCCTTAGGAATCTGTGCGGACGTACTACGTTTTCAGCGTTGCTCTCGATTTGTTATAGAGCCTTAGGACTAGGACTGTTGATTTCTCTTGTGAGATTTCGTTCTCCTGCCATATTATAAGATTATAGAAATCTTTTACACGCTCGGTTGAGGTTCGTGTGCGAGGCTTGGATAGCGGCAGGAGGTGGGGCTTAGTTGGAGCTATAAGGTTGAAGCTCGTAGGGGAGTTTCCTTTTAACGGAGAAGTTATGAGGACTAGTAAGATGATTGTAAGGAGCAGGGTAAAATCGTTAGTATGAGTTTTACCTCAATGGAGGAGGTATATTTGGTGTGACTAGATAAAGTCGCGGTGTTCGTTAGCCCTAGACTCGTGTGTGTAATTTGAGTTTTGTGGTGGTATCGATAACATTATATCATGTATGCCTATGTGTTGTCCGCAATAGCGGAGTTTTATTTTCCTTCATTCGCCATAAAGGCGGGTGTTGATATATTGAATGTATATATATATATATATATATATATATATATATATATATATATATATGGTTTGGGATACTCGTTTTATATGTCTATACGAGTATGGTAATATGGTGAGTATATATGTATTGGTATTTTCGAAGCGATAGCAAGCTAAGGATGGCAAGACTATCGTGTCCATGGTTCCTGGAGGGAAAGGGTTATTGTTGAGGTATCTCACCTAGATATAGGTTGAGTTCACCTTATTTATTGTGGGTATACGAAACTTCGATGAGTGGAGGTTTCATTATCGTGATTTGTGTATATGGCGACCTTATATATATGATTTAAGGCCGCAGGATTATTGTTGAGCTGAAGATAAAGCTCATTATTGTTTGCGCAAGGACTTAAAAATAGTGCGAGCGCAGGGTGGTATGACTCTTAGTTAGAGATAGGAGTTTAGACCACCTTTTTGTTGGATTAGGGGATAGGGATATCCCGGTTGCATGTTGAAAATAACGGAACTCCATAACCAACGAAGTCAAGTGTCAATGTGTGGAGGGGTTCCTTGTTTGGATTTCGCTTTGCGAGACACTCCACACATGACTCTTAACGGTCTCGGGAGTGGAGAGCTGTTATAGGGTACAAGGATGTTGGTTTTGTGGGAAGGTCTTATAGTGTGGATGAACCACTATAGGCTATGAGCCCCATGATGTTGATATACTTATGGAAATATTGTGCTATGGAAAAACACTGAAGTGGTCCCCTCGCCACAAGAGGGAGGGTGAGGTTGGACTTAGAGAAATTGATTTGAGGATAACAGTCAGGCATTAATGAAAAGGCAAATTTTTAGGAAATATGATTTGGGTGTGATGTTCGTAGTGCTTTACAGAAAGTTGGCACTTCGGTTAGTTAGGTTTCCTTTCGTATGGGCGGAAGGATAGAATAGTAGAAATGCGTTAGTAGTTTAGCCTAGGCAGGATTTAGGATGTCCCGCTGGTGTGCCTTGGGTCGCTATATCTCGATGACCGAAAACGCGAGGGAGTAGTGTAATGGGAGGGTTCTTTGTTTGGATTTCGCTTTGGCGAGACGTCCCACGCATGAAACCAAGCAAATGTCGGGAGTTGAGAGAGGCCTTGGGCACCAGGGATATACTTAGGATTACACTTGTTTCGCATAGGTAGGATGATGCTTAGGCAGTAGTATTGTTAGGATGTAAGTTTAGTATAGTTAGTGGCACCGAGGTTAGGAGAATAAAATTTCACGGGTTGGGAGGACCCATATGTGAGTATTACACAAAGGAAAGGAGACCCTTATTGGGAAAAGTGTTGCGTGTCTCACGTTCACTATAGTTGTGCAGATGTGCACAGGTTAGAAAGGTGTATGGGCACCTTAGTAAGTTGGTTTATATACTGCCTGAAATAGAATGGGCGTAGTATATAAAGTTGAAATTTATGCCGAGAGGCATTATAGATGATGGGTACAATGTGACGTTATTAGAGTCACTTTACGACCGTGGTAGTCGTATGGTACATGGTTGGGAACCATTGGGTTAGTGTCATTCCCTTCAGGTATTAGGACTTAGAGTGATCCTAGGTTTGGCGGTGTAGGTTGTATCTGAATTTTGAGGATGAAATTCCGTTGTAAGGGGGGGAGTATGTAACAACCCGTCCTTTTGGAGACAATTAAATTCCATTATTCAGTATAAATCGGAATTTGGAGATTTTCCCTAAATAGTGATTTTTGGGATTTTTGAGGATCAGATGATTTTCGATAGGTGTTGTAATTACTTTTAGGACTATATAGGTCACAATAATTTAATTTTATGTCGCCGTGGAGAAAATTGACAAAAAGGTCAGATTTTAAATTGGTAAACCCGCATTTAATTTTATGGGTTAGAATAGTGATTTGCGGTCAAGTACCTCGAATGGGAATTTCGACTGCGCCATGAGTCTCGGAATGTTCGAGATAGTCGAAAAAGAGTGTTCGATTGTCGAAATTAAGTTTCGGGGGATTTTAGAGTTAAATGGGCTCGTAATTGAGTAAACGAGTCGTTTTTGGGTTTTAAGGGGTTAAACCCTTTTCTTCCTATATAAAGAGGGGGAGAGGGAAGAAAAGAGAAAGAAAGAAAGAAAAGAGAGAGAAGAGAAAGAGGAAGGAGAAAAGATGGAACTCCGGCCAAACTCTGCGGGATTCAGCTCGAGGTCGTCGAATTTCATCCTCCAGGCAAGTGTTTACTTGCTTTATTTCATTTTGTGCAATTATCTCATATCACATTTGGTATAAACATGATTTTAGGGTTAGAACCCTTAAAATAAAATTGGTAAAAAGTTGGATATGAGTTTACAAATTGATGAAATGTAAACTCTTAATGATTTCTAGTATTAAAATCATGTTAACGGAGTATAAAATGGAATTGAAATGGGAGAAATACCAAAAACTAAGTTTTAAGGATTTAGGGTTCAAATCCAAGAGATATGGGTTAATACCCCAAATTAATTGTTGTGTTGGTTGTAAGACCTAGATTAGATGTTTATTGAGTTGTTGGATGAGCTTAGAAACAACAAAAATGGAGAATAATGGAGGTTTGGAAATTTTTGAAGATGATGAATAGTGGCCTGCGTGTTAATCAAATCGATTCGGCCTGATGCGGATCGATTCGGCTCTTGGTCAAAAAATGAAAATTGTAGATCTCTTTGACGCGGTCGCGTGGTCACCGACCGCGTATTTTTCTGATTTTTTTTGGATTTATAGTGAATTATTTGGAGATAAATATTAAGGGTTCTCAAATAGAGTGTTAGGACCTCTAAAGGAATTGATGAGAGATGAAAACTTTGGGTTTGTAGGAATAAATACGACTTATAGTTTAAATGGTGCGTTTATTAGATTTTGGATATTGGGTTATATATAAAACCCTAAGAATATTTGGGAATTTCGGACCAGCCGAATCGATTCGGACAGGCCGAATCGATTCGGTAAGGGACAGTTTGAAAGTAGAACCATTTCGAATCGATTCGGACAGGGCGAATCTATTTGGGGGCCAGCGAATCGATTCGGTCCTTGCAAAATTTTGAGGTTTTCTCCTTTTAAGTTTAGGGATACTTAAATTATGGTTTTGGAGATTATTATAGGAGTTTCTACATGGAATATTAGGACTCCTAGATGATGATTTAAGGAGGATAAGAAAACCTCGGATTAAATTAGAGTGTGATCCGGGGTATGGAGTTAATTAATGTTTGGGGATAAGAGACATTCGGGTTGATGTATAAGTCTGTAGAGGGGGCTTGAAGGTAATCCTGAGATTAGGGATAATTCCCTAATTAGCAACAGTGTTTGAGGATTAACGCAATAGAGGCAACTCAAGTGTGGCAGCTTAGCGTGGCAACTCAAGCGTGGCAGCCTAGCGTGGCAACTTAGCGTGGCAGCTTAGCGTGGCAACTCAAGCGTGGCAACTCATACTTCAGCTTGTTGTGTTAGTCATATTGTATCTTTGGTTACATTTACTGTAAGCTATAACGGTTGTAATGATGTAACGATAATAACAAAAGAGTTTGTATGAGGTCAAACGGTACTCGCGAGAGACCAGGCTTGGCAGGGCCTGGGAGAGCTTTCATGCTCTATCGAATGACCTCACTGTGGGAACTTTAGAGGGACCTGGTTTGGAGATTTGAGAAGTAAGTCACCGTTGGGGCTTGTCCTGACCATACTAGATACACCTGGTAAAACACCGAAGGACCCTGGCCGTGGAACCTCAAGCGGAGCAGCTTGGAGTTCCATCGGGCGTTGAGTTATGAACCAAGTAGCCCTCTACTTAATGTCACATCTACTGTAGGTGATGTCACTAGCCAGTTAAATAATGTCATACCCGCACTTGAGTAAACCACCGTGGTATTTGGGGCTGTCAGGCAGTTGGTGAGCCACATCTGCGACAACATCCCCCTGACACACAGTGGTTAGGCAAAAGGCATGTCTTGGCATTTAATGTTTATGACGTGGAGACAACTAGTGCATCAGGTATTTAATGTTGTGACATAAAGTATGAGGGATGTCTTTTCATAGTTTTAATGACGGAGTTGCCTCGGGGGTGGTGTGGGGGGCTATTTAAGGACCCCAACCACCTTTGAGGAAAGGGAGAGACTTTTGGAGAGTTCAGAAGTTATTGCAAAACCAGAGAGTTTACTCAATCACCATTGTCATTTATTATAAAGCTTTTAATACTTGACAGAGATTCTTGAGGGTGTTTGGTGTGTTTCTACCTGCCTATCAAGGTGTATCTAGGATGCTTACTTCTCTCTCCCTCTAGCTAAGCCACTTCTAAAGTTTATTATTATTCCCTGAGTTATACACGAGAGACTTTGTGAGCCTAAGCTGAGTCTATCCTCATTGGGTCCATGTTTATATGTTCTGCCATTAATCCAAAGCTTTGGCTAACTAACTTATCATTACCATACTCAATAGGGGTTACGCCTCCATATATAATCTAAAGTGCCCCCTACATTTGGCGACTCTGCTGGGGAGGCATCCTTCTAGATAAGGAGTATGGCGCAAGATAATGCTACTCGAAGACTCAATTTCAATGACATTCAGCATAATGAAGAACAGGTTGCGAGAGAGCAAGAGGCCCTAAGAGACGGGGCTCCTCGAGTAGAGGTACCTCTGGCGCCAACAGCGTTAGGCATCCCAGGGGAGACACAACCTTCCACGAGCGCTGGGTTGGGACCCGCCCAGATGGCGCTCCTCATGAGCAAATTTTTTGAGTTTTTGCAAACCCAGTAGCTTCAACTATGCCTGGAGGATTGGAGGCTAATGCCTTCGTAACACTAGGAGTGGCCCCGTCGGCCCCGTCAGGGGCAGGTATTGCAGGAGTGATCCCAACAAGTGTACCCTCTGTTGTGAATCCAACTGTGGGCACCTCAGGAGTCTCAACGGCACTACCGGTAACGTTCGCTTCGATTGTAACTGATTAGGCACATATTCTTCACATTTATCCCCTTAATTTCAGTATTTTTATGATCCCGTGCAGTGTAAGTAGCTTGGATTTGTCTCAAATGTATTCTACTAACCCATTTTGGCAAGTATTTCGTGTTTTGTGTATTTCTCATGTGTTTTACAGGTATTTCACGCAAGTTAGTGCGAAGGAGAACTCAAAACAATGAAAGAAACTAAGAAATGGAGGGTTGAAGGGCATTTTCGTAATTTTTCAGCCTTAGTCCGGAGGTGGGGCCAACTAGAAAGTTGAAGAGATCTAAATTACAAGAATACTGGAAAAAACGGCACCTCAATCCGAGCTACGGTGAAGAAGTTACGATATTTTGAAGTTGGGAGATAATGAAGAGTCTGGATGTGCGGATTTCTGTCATTAATTATGCATTTAATGTAGTGCAACTCTTGGAAAACTTGTTCCACAAGCACTATTGGTTGTCAATTTCGAGATTTTTTGCTATAAAAGCCCATGACCTACATCATTTGAAGGAGAATTGCAAAAAGGCTAGGTTAGGAGTAGGTTAGAGGTTGCATTCTAGGCTGAATTCTAGGTCAAGTTCTAGGATTAATTTCCAATTTCTTCAAGAGTTTTCATGAATCCTATTTTGTAAGAATTTCTGAATCCCAATTCCGTTCTTGTTGCTGAATTCAAGTAATCTCATTTCCATTCTCTTGTTTTATTATTTGCAATTTATTTATAATGTCTTGTAGATCTTTAATGTTGTGTATGAATTTGTTTTTTTTAATCCAATCATGAGTAGCTAAATTCTCAAGGGTTGGGGTACATGAACTCAATCCTAATACAAATTATTTGTATGGAAAATTAGAAAATAAATGAAAATATTGGTTGAATCGTGAATGAAAATCATATATGCATTGTCATATCTTTTAATCTCTCTTGCCCTAGGTACTTGGGATGTTTAAGAATGCTTTGTATGTATAATTTGTCGTTCACCGCCTTATATTGATCTTTGACTTCATATGATGCGGTCTTGAATCTCATATATGTAATGCTTAGTGATGATAAGGACTGGATTTAATCAAGAATTTTGATTTATAATTCTAGTATTCTAAAGGATAATTTGTTAAGGATTGAGGGATTGTACCCTACCCTATTTTCTCCCATTTGTCAGATCTAATTTCTTTTGCACTTTTCAGTTTGTTTTTCTTAAGTAATTTTTTAATAGAAATTTTCCCAATCATCATCTTTTTCATTTTTATTTTAGAAGTAATAAATCAATTAAATTCTATAAAACATTCCCTGTGGATTCGATACCCAGACTTACTACTATACTCCATAAAAGTGTAGTTAAAAGTTTAGGTTTTTTTTTGTATTGAGGTTGGAAGCCGATAACAACGACTAGCGTATTACACGGACGCTCGGTTTTTCCACTCGATCAGTAACGAGCGCTCAACCCTCGGCCCCGTTGCTGGTGGCCCCAGTAGCCTCGCCTTTGGAAGAGATGAGAAAAGAAATGCAGAAGGAGATGCTGAAGTTCATGCAGGCTTCCTCGCAGGCTGTGGTCGAGGTGGCAGCGGTCTACTACGACTTCCGAACACCTTACCCCCAGGAGTACAACGACGAACCCTACCCGAAGGACTATATTCCCCCTACCTTTGAAAAATACTCAGGGAAGGGTGAGAACCCGAAGGAACACATTAAGCGTTTCGTTGAACACTTGGGAGCGCACTGCAATGACAAAAAGCTTAGACTGAGGGAGTTCTCCAAATCCCTGACTGATAAAGCATACACTTGGTACTCTCATCTGCCTCCCAATAGTGTCTCTACGTGGGAGGAGATGCATGTATTGTTTGTCCGAAAGTTCTTCTTAGCAGAAGATGAGTTCACCCTAACCCAACTTAGCAGGGAGAGGCAAAGGCCGGGAGAAGAGGTAGTGGCCTATATTCGAAGGTTTAGGGAAAGGTCCCTCGATGTAAAGGAAGAAGCTAAGGAGGCCAGGCTACTACAGATTTGTGCTGAGGGATTACTTCCTGAGTATATCTGTCACCTAATCAATGAGACACGCGAGGGAACATTTTCAGCATTCTTAAAATCAGCAAGAAATATATCTTTGGTGGTGCGACCTAGCCCGATAGTAGCTCCCATGGTGTTCAGACAGCCGATACAACCCATTGGAGGAAGGTCTCAGGCCCCACGGGTGGGATATATCGAGAGGGAAGATGGGGGAAAGGCGCTGAGGAAGGACAACAAAAGAAATTTCGAAAGAGATAGAAAAGACCCGCCACCGTTACCTTGTACGGTGGAGGAGGCTGTGAGTTACTATAACGCAATGGTCCAAGGCGGAATGGTTTACGAACCAAAGGGTGTCCCGGAGGAAGAGCCTGACGCGGCAACTAGGGTCGATCCCAAATATTGTCAGGTTCATCGAAAGGTCCAGCATCCGGCAGAAAGCTGCTTCACGCTGCGAAGAATCATCGACAAGTACATGAAGGCGGGAACATTACAAATCCCCCCGCAGAACGTTAACAATAACCCACTCCCGGCACATGGGGCCAATCTTGTAACGACCTACGATAAGGAGGCAGAACGGGAGGGGGCGGGGCAACAAGGGAGTTCGATAAGGCACTGGAACATTGCACCAGGGGAATGGCTAACGTAGTTCTATCTTATGATGAAGCAAGTGCTAGGGACGTAGAAGACGCCTACAGCGTTGAGGGTGAGGAAACGGACCCAGTCGTAGAATGTAGCGCAATGTCAAAATCTCCAAAGTTCACTTGGTTCTTCGACCAAGTGGGAATCCCGAAAGAGAGCAGAATGGAGATAACTCAGGCAGTCTTAGATATTGCAAGAAGAAATGCCGTCCCCTCGCTAAGATGGAGGGGACCCATGTCCAGGCTGGTAAAGAAGTTCCTATCAGAGGTAACGTTCAGCGATGCGGATAGAGCTGTAAGGTTCCCCCATAATAGGCCTCTGTATGTAACCGCCAGTGTTAACGGGGTTAGCTTCGCCAGGACTCTTATGGATGGGGGTGCTTCCATCAACATTATGCCAATCAACTCCTTCCACGCGGCTAATATTCCAGAAGAAAGGTTGGTTCCTATGCCCTTGGTAATCTCGGGCTACAATAATCAATCTTCCAAATCCATTGGGTATGTAAACGTGGGGATAGTGATGGGAAATCTGAGTTCCCATGTCAAGTTCCATGTAATAGAAAGCGCAACTTCCTATCATTTGTTAATAGGGAGAGTATGGATGCACAACCAAGGGTTAGTTCCCTCAACGTACCATCAATGTGCTAAGGCGAATATCAAGGGGACAGAAGTGACTATTAGGGCAACTAAGAGGCCTTTCGCTATCGAAGAAGCACACTTGGTGGATGCAGCCTTTTATACATAGCTCGAAGAGGACGTGCGGGTTCTAACAAGGAGAATGGAGGGAGCATGGGTTCCCTCGATTAGAGAAAGAATGGGACCCTTAAATGAGAGTGGCGAAGGGAAGAGGATCGAGGAAACATATCGGGCGGTCCCTCGACCCCAGAACATCTCGAAGCAGCTCAAAGAAAAGATGAGGCCTAGGGCAGACCCAGGCGAGCATGAGGTTAAGTCATTTTTCAGGGGAAAGAATCGCTGAGGCTTCCAGAGAAAGGAAGAGAAAGGCCGTAGCAACAGCCACCAGCAGGCAATGCAAGAAAATTGTCACTGAAGAGGGAAAAGTGGTGTAACGCTTATAATGGGGTGAACGGGCGGCCGAAAAAGCTAACAAAGAGGTTGACCCGATATATGAGTGCTTTTTAGTAGATCAACGGGGGCAGTGTATGGTGATAGACAACTCCAGCATACAAGAGTTCGTAGAAGATGTCGCCGAAGAACCAGACTACATGACAGACCAACCAAGGCCCCAGGCACAAGAGCTGGAGCAACTAAACCTAGCAGGAGAAGGGGAAGATCCCAGGCCTATCTTTATCTCGAAAGATCTTGTTAAGGAGAAACAAAAAGCCTTGGTTGACCTGATTCGGGAGTTCATAGATGTCTTCGCATGGAAGTACACTGAAATGGAAGGGCTGGATGAGGAAGTGAGCTGCCACAAGTTGAACGTGATGCCTTCGGCTATTCCAGTAAAGTAGGAAACAAGAACTTATAAGCCTGAAATAGATTTAAAGATTAAAGAAGAGGTCCAACGCTTATTGGCAGAAGGATTTATCAAGCCTATACAACATCCCCTCTGGCTATCCAGCATTGTGCCAGTGGGGAAGAAAGACAAAAACCAAATAAGGATCTGCATGGATTTCAGAGACTTGAATAGGGCTTGCCCCAAGGATGAGTTTCCCCTACCCTCCATCGACAGTTTGATAGACGCCACGGCTGGTCATGAGATGTATAGCTTCATGGATGGGTATGTGGGATACAACCAGATCAAGATGGACCCCTCTGACGCAGAGAAAACAGCATTCAGGACGCCGTTGGGCAACTTTATGTACAAGGTAATGCTGTTTGGACTCAAGAACGCCGGGGCTACGTACCAAAGGACAATGATGGCCATTTTTCATGACTTCTTCCATAAATTTGTGGAATTCTACGTAGACGACTTGGTCATCAAATCAAAGAAAGAGGAGTCCCATCTGAACGACTTAAGGAAGGTGTTTGCTCGGTGCAGGAGGTACAAGTTAAGGATAAACCCGTTAAAGTGTGTCTTCGGAGTAACAAGTGTAAGTTTTTAGGCTTCGTGGTTAATCGACAAGGGGTACAGATGGACCAGGATAAACAACGTGCAATCTTGGAGATGCCGTGTCCAAGAACGGCGAAGGAGCTGAAAAGTTTTCTTGGAAAAGTCTCCTACCTTAGGAGAGTTGTGCCTGGATTGGCCGAAATAACACACCCACTGATGCAGCTGCTACGAAGGAACACGAAGTTCAGATGGGAAGAGGTTCGCCAGAAGTCCCTTGTGGGGCTGAAGAAGATGCTCGTGTCACCACAAATCATGGTTCCTCCCCAGGTGGGAGCTTCGTTGCAGCTATACCTCACATCCACCACGAGGTCCGTTGGAGCTCTGCTAGCACAAGAAGTAGATGGGCAAGAACGGCCGGTTTACTATCTAAGCAGAATTATACATGGGCCAAAAATTAGATATACTAGTTTAAAAAGGCATTATTTAGCCTTGGTCTTTGTAGCAGAAAAACTTAGGCATTATATGCTGTCTTTTACCATTCATATTGTAACTAGATGCGACCCAATTAGGTATTTACTCGCAAAGACTATATTGATTGGCAGGGCAGCTAGATGGTTCCTTATTCTCTCTGAATATGACTTAAAATGTGTGGTCCCTAGCGCAATCAAAAGCCAGACGTATGCTGACCTATTGGCCATCTTCCCTTCAGGAACCTTTGAGCCACCTAGGGAAGACATTCCAGGAGATAATTTGCAGGCCAATTACCTGGATGCAACTGAGGAGGAATGGACGATGCAGTTCGATGGATCTTCGGCAGAAAAGAAGGGAGGGGCAGGGGTTGTTCTTTCAAAAGGGATAGAAGAGATTTGCCTTTCCTACAAACTAGATTTCCCCTGCTCTAATAACGAGGCAGAATACGAGGCGTTAGTACTAGGGCTTCTAGAGGCTCTTCGGAGAGGAATTCGTTCACTCTGCATTAAGGGCGACTCACACTTAGTAATTCAGCAGGTAAACGGAGAATATGCGTTGAAACACATGAGCCTGGCGCCCTATAGAACAATCATTCAAAGGATCCTCAACCAGTTCCATCGGACTAAGATTAGGAGGCATCCCAGAACGATGAACCGCCATCCAGATGCCTATGCCACTATTGCCCAGAAGATGATAATGAAAACCAATGAGACTACAGTTGTGATCCAACGAAGAACAACCCCCTCAGTAGTACAATCAATACTACCAATGGAGGAAGAAGTGGGCTGGAGAAGGGATATTAAGAAGCAACTGGAGTCTGGTGAGGGGGCGATGGGGCTAAGAGAGTTGGCCCAATATTTTTCATGCCAGGGGAATCAATATTTTAGAAACACAGGAGGATGGCTGTCAAGATGCGTCAGCCCAGAGGCCGAGCAAATATTGAGGAAAACGCATAAAGAACACCGCGAAATGACTGAGATACCTCTATATAGGAGAATCCAAAGGAAGGGGTATTTATGGCCTAGAATGAAGCAAGATACGACAGAGCTACAACGGAAATGCAATAAGTGTCAGCTATTCTTCGAAGCAGCTGAGTGCCATTTTATTGAAGCTCAAATGGACTGGAGGCAGCCCTACATCGACTTCATTCAGGAGGAGGTTGTCCCAACGGAGAAAATAGATGCAATGGGTCTGAGGCGAAGGTCTCCAAGGTTCTACGTCCAAGAGGGGCAGCTTTATCGAAAGGGGTACTTTAACAGGCCCTTGTGATGTGTCATGAGGGAAGAAGCAGTGGAGGTCCTCAAACAAGCGCACGATCCAGCACATATAGGAGGTACCAAGCTGTATGATCAGTTGATGACATTGGGGTATTATTGGCCAACAATGGAGAAAGACTCTGCAGAGTTTGTTCGAAAATGCAAGGCTTGCCAACTTCATGGGAATATGATCCATGCCCCATCGGTAGACTTGCACTCTCTATCAACGCCCTATCCATTTCATACTTGGGCGTTCGACCTAGTGGGGGCAATACACCCCTCTTCGAGAGGCAAGATATGGATACTGGTAGCAACAGAATGTTTCACAAAATGGGCCGAGGCAATACCACTCAAACGGGCAACGGCTGGGGTGATGAGCAACTTCATCAGAGAATACATCATTTGCCGTTTTGGGATCCCAAAAGTAATTCTCTCAGATAATGGGACCCCCTTCGTCAATTCTGAAGTAACAATGCTCACGGATAAGTACTCCATTGTTCATCACACTTCAACGGTGGCATACCCAAAGGGAAATGGTCAGGCCGAAGCAACTAACAAAACCCTGATTAATATCTTGGCCAAAATGATGGAAGACTTTCCAGGGGCGTGGGATGACAAGATACCAGCTGTCTTGTGGGCCTATCGAACAACCAAGCAAAAACCCATAGGATACACGTCGTTCTCTCTTGTTTATGGGGCTGAGGCGATCCTCCCAGTAGAATTGGAAGTTCCCTCTGCTCTTTATGCCTTGAGAGGTAACATGCTCCCTCATAGTAGACATGTACAACTGGAAGCATTGGATGAGAATAGAGATAACTCGATGCAACACTTTCAAATATATACGAAACAACTCTCCAGGGCATATGGCAACTTGGTGAGACCAAGGAAGTTCGTGGAAGGAGACCTCGTATTGAAAGCGGCAGTGAAGCACATCAGGGGACTTCCTCTACCAAAGTTCGCAGCCAACTGGGAGGGACCCTTCATTGTGAAGGAAGCTCATGACTCAGGTTATTGCTTAATTTCGAAGTTAGAAGAAGACAAGCCATTTAAGATTAACAATAAGTGGCTGAAGGTTTATCATGTGTAAACAACCAAGTTTGAACTGATGTTATGACTAGCTATCGTTATAAATATACAAGTTTTGGGTGACATTTTTTTAGCATAATGGAAGAATTGCAGAGATATAAAACTCTATAGTACACAACAACAGTCACAACACGCGAAGGGATTGAAAGGTATATGTTCTTCATTCATAAACAATAGAGCATTACAAAATTTCTTTTGGGAGCTATTGCCCAAGAATTACATAGATAAAAGCAGTAAAGGATCTGTATACAAGAAGTAACTAGTCTAAAAGAAAAGAAAAATGTGAGGAAGAGAAAAAATCTCCAGGAAGGCCCGAAAAAGCTGCTGTGAAAGACCGTTGGGCGTTAATAGAAACCTCCAGCCTCGTTTGCACTTATGTACGTTCGATCAGGAGTCTCTCACGCTTCAGTTTGACCAGGCACAAAGCTTCTTCGGCATCCTTTACCTCTTGATCCACTGCATCCAAAAGGGGTGCCAATGCGACCAACCTAGCTTCCTCAGCTTCCTGGTCCTCCTGGTGCTTTCGTAACACTTCCCTCTGGCCGATCAGTTGCTGGTTCTTCAAAGTCTTCAGATACGTTATAAGCCAGTCAAAACGGAAACCATCACATCCCAACTCCTTCAGAAAACCCAGAAATTGGTTAAGAAGGGATCTGGTAACACTTGCAGTAGGGGTACTGGCAATTTTCGCAACAACGATCGCCATGCCTTGCAGTCTGTGACTCATCACATGAATATTGGAGCGCATGCAATCTGGTGTGAAGGCCTCAGGGTGGCGATTCACCAGTTGCTCGATCATCAAGCGGTGGTTGACATGCATTTGAGGAGACTGCCGAAGCACCATTAGGCAGAACGCATGAGGAGCCAGGTCAGGAAGAGGCAGTTCGCACCCAGACTCGCTCTCGGCTATAGCACCAGTCGTAGAACCTTGATCATCATGAATAGAATTTTCCGAAACATCAGGTTCTCGGAAGGGCGAGCCTACAAGTGAGAGAACTGGGGGAGAATTTTCCCGAGCAACCTGAAAAGAAATAGCCCACATGATGAAATTATGAAAAAAATCTTAACAAGCACTTTCGTTGTTAAGTGACCGTTATAAGGTGGAGTTTATGAAAAAATCTTAACAAGCGCTTTCGTTGTTAAGTCACCGTTATAAGGTGGAGTTTACGCAAAAACTTAACAAGTGTTTTCGTTGTTAAGTCACTGTTATAAGGTGGAGTTTATGGAAAAAATCTTAACAAGTGTTTTCGTTGTTAAGTCACCGTTATAAGGTGGAGTTTATGGAAAAAAAATCTTAACAAACGCTTTCGTTGTTAAGTCACCGTTATAAGGTGGAGTTTATGAAAAACTTAACAAGTGTTTTCGTTGTTAAGTCACCGTTATAAGGTGGAGTTTATGGAAAAAATCTTAACAAGCGCTTTCGTTGTTAAGTCACCGTTATAAGGTGGAGTTTATGAAAAAACTTAACAAGTGTTTTCGTTGTTAAGTCACCGTTATAAGGTGGAGTTTATGAAAAAACTTAACAAGTGTTTTCATTGTTAAGTCATCGTTATAAGGTGAAGTTTAAGAAAAATCTTATGAAAAATCATAAGATGGAGATTATGGAAAATCTTAACAAAAGTTAGCAAGAAAAATATACCTAAGTCACAACGGGAGCATATGAGGTAGCCACAGGGACAGGAACCGTTGGGGGAGAGATTATTATCCCAGAAGCCATAACGGGGTCCCTGGACGCAGAAGCCTCCACGCCTGGCAAAACTCTATCACCCGTATAGGGCACAAGGGCCAGCATACGAGGTTCATCATGCGAAGACACTGAGCCCTCAAACAAAGCCACATTAGGAGGGGGTGTAAACACACCAACCTGGGCCCTCACTGTAGGAGTTGGTGCAAGATCAGGAGAAAACTGTGCACAAAGCCAAGTTTTAGAAAAGAAGAATGGGCACAGAAAATATGAAGAAATACTCCTACGTGTTACTTACCTCAGTTATGATACTAAAAAGAGGAATGGCAGTCAGGGGTCTCATCAGCGTCGTTGGAAGAAGAACGATTGCCAACAACGAAGATATTTCAACCTGGGGTACCTAAAACATATCAGAATTCAGCAAGCCAAATAAGAAAGGAGTGGTACCGAACAGACTACAACAAATAAATTATAGAGGAAATCATACCTCGGGCTCACTCTCCTCAACAAGAACAATGGGGAGAGGAACCTCAAGTGAGGCCTGTAGATCAGAGGGGGCCGAGGGTGTTATCTCGGATTGTGTTATTTCGGGTTGTGTTACCACTTCAGGCGAGGAATCACCTCCCCCAACGACTTCCCTCGCACGTTAACTGCCTGCACGTCGAGAATAGGAAAGCCCCGTCATGGGGGAAAGGGGAGGAGTCACATCGGTACGAGATGCACCGAAGCGTCCCCCCACAAAAGGGCTTACGGGAGGGCTAGAGGGGTCTGGTCTTTCTATTGCAACTCCCTGCACCACAGTTGTCAAAAAAAAAGAGAAGAAGGAAAATATATATTTAAGTAAAGACAGTCGTCCTTAAGCAAAAGGAGATAATAACTAAATCAGGCACACATACCTCCGATTCAGAAGGAGAACAAGAAGACACGACCACGGGCGAAGAAGGAGGAGTAACAGCAACAAAAGGGGCAGGAGTGGAATGCACCTCAGGAGTCCATTTCTTCTGGGACTTGGTGCCCAGAGTCTTCTTCCTCGATCCCGCGGCACCAGTACTGACCCCTTGAGGAACCCGGGAGCTCTATCTCCTCCTAGCCGTTGGCTCTGTAGGATCAACCACCACCGTGGGGAAAGCAACGGAGGTAGGTACAATGACAGCATGCCGTTGATACTCGACATTTATTCGGTCTAGTTCTTCTTGGGCCTCCCTCCTTACACGCTCAGCCATCTCAGCAGGCATGGGAGGTGGAACGGAGGCTATGGGAAGAGCTTCCACGGGAGTTTGGGGCTTCTGGGACTTTGATTTTGATGACCCACTCTTGGCCATTTTTGCCTTCTTGGCAGGTGGCGGAGAAGCCCCCTCGTGGGTAGTAGGTGCAGTAGAGGGGGCAACCTTCTTTGGAACAGCAGGAGTCCTCGGTCTTGGCGTTGTAACTGGGACCATGGGGCAAAGTGGGGGAAGCTCGGTAGGAGGTGCTTTGTGGGTTGAACTTAGGGGGAATTATACCCCAAGTACAGAGTTGCCTTTTAGCCCCAACTCTAGGGCAGAAAATGAAGAAACGGGAGGATACACCGGCTCTCCCTCAACGAACTCAGCAATTTCAGCTAGTTGCTTCGGCCAATACTTGGTGGCAAAAAAGGGGTCACATCCCCATGTCTAGTAATAATGGGAATGGTGACACGCCCAGCCATTGTTGAATATATCGCCCACGCAGCGGTCGAAGAAAACAGGGAGCATGCCTCACCAAAGGAGACCTTGGGGTTTGACGACTGAAACACTGGACGTGGCGTCTCCTGGTCAAACCCAAACTGATGGCTGCATCGGTTGGGATTATAATGCTCGCTCGTGTATCCCCACTCGGTGTAGGAGGGCAAATATCCGAGAGAAAATAGAAGAACCACGACAAGCGAAGGATCCTCAATATCGGGAGAAGGGTCCTGTATCACTCTGGCATCTTGATGAAAAAATCCACAAGTGTGAAAAAAGGCCTCTTCCTGATAGGGCCTCATAACGAAATTCTTGAAACGGTCAATCACAGAAATCAACTCCTTTCGGCTTTGTCTCTTATGATAAATGAAAGACCGGGGAGGCAAAATTGTTTCACCCGAAGGAGGACTGTTGGGCTTGGTCGCTACGGCAGGAAAGCGGAAGTAGAGAAAGCTGGTCAGAAGAACGCTGTTGGCAAAATTGGCCAAGTTATAACGACCAATAGAGCGTTCCATGTCAAATAAAGCCCTATCCAACTAGGTGTACAGGGATCCCAAGGCAATTGCAGCCAGGGGAAGATTTATGCCTCGAGCTAAGCGAAGGGACAGGTTGATAAGGTCTCTTCGGGGATGGTCGTTGGGCTTGCCCGTCAAAAGGAAACGGGACAGAATCACAAGAATGTAAGCGGGAAGCTCCAACGGCGTACCTTGACCAGGGGCAGTTGATGAAGAACTACCTTAACTAGAACTGTTGAAGAAATAATTGATCAAGGGAGAAAAAGTAGCTTTGTTGGAAGAACCGATGCAGCTTCGGCATATGCGATCCAACTCCATACGATCTGCAGTCTCTTGAGCATCAAGAGCCTCATCGGTGTAAGGCTCATGGCCTATTGCATCGAGGCCCAGGAGCTCACACACGTCCTTTAGAGTTATGGTAAACTCGCCCCACGCAGCAATGAACGTATGAGTATCCACGTTCCATCGAGAGACCAGGACAGGAAGGGCAACGTTGTTCTTTGATAGAGTAAACTCACCAAACCATCTAGCCCGTTGCAGCCCGATCTTAGTAAGGACATTAGCATAGGAACTCTGCATGTGAGAGTTCCAGGCAGCAAAGTGCGCGGGGGATCGCCCGGGTGCTTCGAAATCAATATGGTACCATGGAAAGTCCCCTCGCTCCAAGCGAAATCTGAAAGTTCCTTCTGGGGGCAGAAATCCCCACTTAGACAATTCTTCATCCTCATCACCCAACAGTAGGGCGTCAAACTTGGAAGAAAAACAGACAGCCTTACAGGCAACAGCAAAGACATCACCCTCCCCAAAAATGGAAGAGCGACGGTAAAACCTCAGCTGTTCCTGGCGAGCAGCACCCAGGGCGGAGGCAGCAGTGGTGGTGGCAGACGGAACACTGGTGGCAGACACAGTGGGGTTGCTTGAAGACGCCATGGCAAATAATGAAACCGTAACAGAAAAAGCTTAGAGAAAAAAGGGATTAAGAGCGAGAATGGAGAAACACGATCACAAGTGGTGGTATAGAAGGTGAAGAATGAATCTCTTGCAACAATGGAGTCTCTCTCTCTTTCTAAAGAAAAGAAACGCTAGTCTGGAGAAGATAATAACAGAGTAAGAAAAAACAAAGGAGAAGGTTCAAAGTATTTTGAATATGGCTGTTTGAAAAACTCGAGTTTTTGCGTTTAGATTTCCCCACCCCCGCACGTGCATGGTCGCCTATAATCATTTCACATGAACACATGGCACCTTGGGAAGTGCTTTGATAGTTGAGAGGACTGTGCCACCTCATTAATGAAGTGACGTCTGGGGAACACTAATCGTTGCCTTCCTATACAAGCTTGAGTTTTGGCGCCAACAAAATTTCTTGTCAGACTTATCCCTTGAAGCCCCAACGAAGCAGATGTCCCAACAGTCCTGCATAAAGGAAAAGGGCCTAAATATTTTCACACAAAGAAAAGTCCATCGGTTTGAGACATTTCGTGTAGACATTTCTCGTTCCAATAAATCTCTCCACGAGGGGGAAAATGTACAGGGGGCTTGAAGGTAATCCTGAGATTAGGGATAATTACCTAATTAGCAACAGTGTTTGAGGATTAATGCAATAGAGGCAACTCAAGCGTGGCAGCTTAGCGTGGCAACTCAAGCGTGGCAGCCTAGCGTGGCAACTTAGCGTGGCAGCTTAGCGTGGCAACTCAAGCTTGGCAACTCATACTTCAGCTTGTTGTGTTAGTCATATTGTATCTTTGGTTACATTTACTGTAAGCTATAACGGTTGTAATGATGTAACGATAATAACAAAAGAGTTTGTATGAGGTCAAACGGTACTCGCGAGAGACCAGGCTTGGCAGGGCCTGGGAGAGCTTTCATGCTCTATCGGATGACCTCACTGTGGGAACTTTAGAGGGACCTGGTTTGGAGGTTTGATAAGTAAGGCACCGTTGGGGCTTGTCCAGACCATACTAGATACACCTGGTAAAACACCGAAGGACCCTGGCCGTGGAACCTCAAGCGGAGCAGCTTGGAGTTCCATCGGGCGTTGAGTTATGAACCAAGTAGCCCTCTACTTAATGTCACATCTACTGTAGGTGATGTCACTAGCCAGTTAAATAATGTCAGACCCGTACTTGAGTAAACCACCGTGGTATTTGGGGCTGTCAGGCAGTTGGTGAGCCACCTCTGCGACAACAGCCCCCTAACACACAGTGGTTAGGCAAAAGGCATGTCTTGGCATTTAATGTTTATGACGTGGAGACAACTAGTGCATCAGGCATTTAATGTTGTGACATAAAGTATGAGGGATGTCTTTTCATAGTTTTAATGACTGAGTTGCCTCGGGGGTGGTGTGGAGGGCTATTTAAGGACCCCAACCACCTTTGAGGAAAGGGAGAGACTTTTGGAGAGTTCAGAAGTTATTGCAAAACCAGAGAGTCTACTCAATCACCATTGTCATTTATTATAAAGCTTTTAATACTTGGCATAGATTCTTGAAGGTGTTTGGTGTGTTTCTACCTGCCTATCAAGGTGTATCTAGGATGCTTACTTCTCTCTCCCTCTAGCTAAGCCACTTCTAAAGTTCATTATTATTCCCTGAGTTATACACGAGAGACTTTGTGAGCCTAAGCTGAGTATATCCTCATTGGGTCCATGTTTATATGTTCTGCCATTAATCCAAAGCTTTGTCTAACTAACTTGTCATTACCATACTCAATTGGGGTTACGCCTCCATATATAAGAAAACCTCGGATTAAATTAGAGTGTGATCCGGGGTATGGAGTTAATTAATGTTTGGGGATAAGAGACATTCGGGTTGATGTATAAGTCCTTAAATGAGAATAAGGTATTTATTAGAATCAAAGTGAGGAAGTAATTTGGGTTTAGTATCATGCGAATATGAATGCATGATAATGATTCTTTGAGAAAATCTTTGGGATTATGGATCATCGCTAGATGAGTTTGGCAATTATGGCCATATGTATATTCGAGGAGGAATATATGGTATATATGTAGACTATGTGATTCAAGTATATATATAATTTGAGATAAATGATTTTGAAAATAAATTATGAATGTTTTCAAAATGAAAAGACAAATGATAAAAATGAGGATACACACCTCTCTAAATCGCTATCATAAGGAAAGTTGCTTGCGTATGGTGAAGCCCCCTGACAAATTAACGCGGGGTGGATATAGTCCTATAGGCCATGTGAGCGTTTGTTGATATATATTTTTCAGCGTTGGGTAGGAGATTACGGGTTTGGTCTTGACTACCCCGCAGGCACATGGCCGCTTCCCGACGTCTTGCGTTGTAGGATCCCAAGTTGTCTTGATGATAGGCCCTGGAAGATGATAGCCATTTAGGGGCGCGCACAGTGGGGAAACCCGGACGGGCGATCTTAGAACGCGTTATATTATATTATTAAAGCAATTTATGATAATAAATTGGCTTAAATTTACATTTCCTGGATGGAAGAAGGGAAATGGGATAAAGGTTTTAGCTTCGGTAACACTCCCGAATGGAAGAAGGGATGTGGAAGCATATGATATGGTAAAAGCATTTTTATGATAATAAAAATGGCTTTTAAATACACTTCCTGATGTATATGGTAGGGAAATGGGATATTTTGAAACGGAAAAGCATTTTTATGATAATAAAACTGGCTTTCAAAAGTTATATGATTTGTTATAGCAATTCATGATAATGAATTGGCTTTTAAAATACATTTCCTGGATATGAGAAGGGAAATGGAAGGTTTTGAGATAAAAGTGATATGTATTGATAAATACTTTGTAAATGTATTCTCATTCCAGGAGATAGATCCTGATGTATATGGTAAAATGTATATATATGTATAAATCGAGTGTCGAGGGTCTAATGGATCCCGACGATCGACCTTGCCACATAGTAGTGTATCGGGGGGGTCGTTGTTTGGATTTCTCTTTACGAGACACCCCACCCACGAATATGGCATTGTGTTGAGACTGGGGAGAAGTTTAATCCTTAGTGCTCTAATATTAGTAATTCTTATGCTATATATAAATATATATATTCTGTACCAAGGGACTGGCGGATCTCGACGATCGACCTTGCCGCATAGTAGTGTATCGGGGGGGTTCCTTGTTTGGATTTCGCTTTGCGAGATATCCCACGCACAAACATGGCTTAGTGTTGAGACTGGGGAGAAGTTTAGCCCTTAGTACATTTCTTGGACTATCTAGGGTCGATAGTGGTTGGGTGATAGACTAGTTTAGCAGGGTAGCTTGACTAGGATGTTTAGAGGGATGCGCTAGGAGTGCACTGTTAGTGGAGAGGCGAGGGGTATCTCATGGGAGTGCGATACCAAACTTAAATATGAGATAAAACCTTTTTCTAAAAAAATAAGGCATTTATGCACTTGCTAAATATTTTCAAAACTCGGGCTCTGACCCGTTTATCTACTTTTCCTTTCTTGCTATATATATGTAGGTGTCCAGACACAGGGATGCCTGGATGACACTTCTTTCGAGTCAGACGTCAGCTGCAGCAGTTGTGGATGCGTGCAGATTTTGATAGTCGCTTCCATTCTTGTACTCTAGATAGGAGGTATTGTATAAATATTCGGGCCAATGGTCCAACTGCATTTATTTATTCTTTTATAGTATCATTCGATATGGTTGTATATTTTGACCGAGTGTTCGGTAATTTTAATTTTATTTCAGTTTCATTTACGCATAAACTATGTGGATGTTTTAATTTAGTTGTTTAAAAAGAGTAGTTAAGTAAAATTTTGACACCGGCCTAATTGGTTATTAGTAATTAAATGGATTTTCGACAATGATGCTAAGAATGATCCATATGAGACTCCTACTATAATTTGATATAGGAGTGATCGCCCGGTATTTTATTAGGCGGGGTGTCACACATACATTGAAAAAATATTTTCAAAAATGTTGATACGGAAGATTTCATCCAATCTTTTCAGAATATGCAGCCACGTAGTGGAATATTGTAAACAATCTCTTTGTATTTGTAATTTCTGGTTATGTATGGATGAATTGATATAAAATTTTGGAGTATTTATGTTTGATCAGTTCTTGGTTTTTATAAGTTGATTATTTTTTAGTGTCGTTAAATGTTTTTTTTTAATCGATTTTGTCACGACCCCATACCAAAATAGGAGTGGGGAACGAGTGTCTTGATATGCCACCAAGGCAACAAATATTCTGGATTTAAAAATATTTATTAAATTAAATGCAACGAAAATACAATCACATGGTTATGAATCGTAAAATACTGAAAGTGAAGGAATTACGTCATCAGAGATTTCTAAGATGAAACTTAATTTATATTAAAAGTAAAGAGTTACAACGTAAAATAAACTTTTTATTACAAAAGAACCAAACATGCTTTATATGATAAAATAAACATTTTATTTAAAATAAAAAAAGAGATCTAAAAGCTAAATATTCAACATAGTCCTTTTGTGTTCCCTCCGCGAGCTTACTTATTTTCAGAAAAATTATTACAACGTCAACTAAAAGCCGAGTGAGATTCAATCTCCACACATTCCAAGGTTTTTCAGAGAATTGATACCTATCCAAATCAAAAGAGAAGGCATATACATATTTGGATAGGAACTTGCAGTATATAATTTGGAATGACATTATATAGAAATGAATAGCTCATAATAGAACAGATGCAACAAATCAAAGGCAATAACTTTTTCTTTCAATCATATCATTTTAATGACTAAGTACACTCAAATATCGTATTATTCCCGAGTAGTTGAAGGTCAATCGAACTTGTTCGTTACAACGCCTTATTTAGGGCACACCAGCGATAACTCAACTGGGAAGGTCAGTCGGTAAAGAGGTCCCTTAGGCCGAATCATATTTTCAATATTCAATATCATTTTCAATAATCATGTTAATCGGTATGTCTATATGGACAAATATAAACATATCACAAATGAATCAATCATCGATATCAGATGAATTTGAGAATAAAAGCAGTTCGTAATATATATATATATATATATATATATATATATATATATATATATATATATATATATATATATATATATATATATATATATAGTTTGCATAATATCATATAACTAGAATGCACAAGGAATGTCAAAGTACTCACCTAGAACAAAAGTCTGGAGTTATAGATACAGAGTCTGGATCGCTCGTTAATCTTAAGACGAAACTTCTTCTTAAACACTCCTCGTACTTTCTCTCATTATTTCTTTGTAAGATTTTGTTATAATTTCATGTAATGACCGATTCAAAGGCATTATTTATAGTTTTTCAAAGGTATTTAGGTGCTGACACGTGTCTGGGTGACAAGGCTTTTATTTTGGTGAGTCGACGTTCACGTGTTGTGTAACGGAGTAGCCTTGCAGTCTTAGTTCACCAAACGGCAACACGTGTTTTAACTTTTTCCAAAGGATTGACATGTGTTTTATTTTTTCCTATGAGGGCGATACATGTGCAGTGGAGGTGTTAAAACCAAGCACGAGGTGTGAAGTTATTAAGGGTATGAGGGTCATTTTACACATGAAGGGCATTTTGGTAATTTCAAACCATATATTTTTAATATTTCATAAACGTTCCTAAAAATATTTTATTCACAAAATGATCCTTTTTATATTTTCATTTTAGTCCCTAAAAACTTCTTAATTAAACCCAAGTCCTTAAAGTTTCATAAAATAACAATTTATACCCCAAAACTTATCATTTCGCTTAAGATAGGTTATAAAACTTTGATTTAATACAATTTATAGTTGATTCTTTATAATGATGATTTCTATAATTTCAATCAATAATACCAAAAATATAATAAGATTTACGGGTAGGATTACCTTGGGGACTTTTACGTAATTTCTTATGAATTTCCCCAATTTTTTCCTCACCATTCTCTCCCTAAACTTCCCGTTTCTCTCTCCTTAGGCTAAAAATCTTCCATGGATGAAATATGATGAAGGAGGAGCTTATTTCAAAGGTTTTAGGTCGGCATAAGGCATCTCCCCTTGGTCCAATCAAAGTATGACATGCGACAACTATGTAAAACAAAATATCATTTAAGGCTAAATGACTACTTACCCCTTGTTCGTAAAAAGATGATATTTTCTCACCCGAATGCCCGTTTGATGCAACGTTTGTTGTGTTACAAACGTAATTCATATACCTACAACTATCGAGTTTATACCTCAAGTCAATTGTTGTATTACAATGGTCAAAACTAGGCTTCAACATGAACATTTTTACCAAAAACTTTAAAATTTTGTAGTTACAATTAATTCGATATTTCATGCCTTATGAAAGTATAATAACTTAACATTATATATATATATTAATGACACATTACCCATATCACATAGGCTAAACATTATTCAAGCATAATTAATTATAATTATGTAACTTACCATTTAGCTTAGGATGTGTCATTAAATATCAATTTGATTCATTTTACATTTAATTCTTCAAATTTAAAATGGGTTTTATTATATTAAGAATCCAGAATATCACAAATGTAATAATAAAACATTAATAGATAGTAAGTGAGATGAATTTGAAAGAAAACAATTATATATTGGCATAAGAAAATGTGGTCATTACATCCTACCCTCCTTATAAAAAGTTTGGTCCCCAAACTTGGCTTACATTAATTTCGAAATAGGTGGGGATATTGTTCCTTTATTTCATCTTCCCTCTCCCATGTTGCTTCTTCAATGGAATGATTACACCATAATACTTTAACGAGTGGATTTACCTTGGTTCGTAATATTTTATATTTATGGTCAGAAATTTCTATCGGATACTCAATGTATGACAAATCTTCTCTAACTTGGAGAGGTTCGTGACTTAGGATATGCATTGGATCTGGTACGTATTTCTTCATTATTGACATGTGGAACACATTATGCACACTAGAGAGTTCAGGGGGTAAGGCTATTCTAAATGCAACAACTCTTATCCTTTTAAGGATTTCAAAAGATCCTATGAATCTTGGACTCAATTTACCTTTCTTTCCAAATTGGATTACTCCCTTTGCTGGTGATACTCGCAAGAACACATAATCTCCTCTTTGGAATTCTAGTTAGCGGTGTCGATTATCAACGTAACTCTTTTGACGGCTTTGAGCGATTCAAAGTCAGTCTTGTATCATTTTTACCTTCTCTATTGTGATTTGGATCAATTCTGGTCCCAATAATTTTCTTTCTCTAAATTCTACCCAACATGCAGGGGAACGACACCTTCTACCATAAAGTGCCTAACTATTATTATACGCAAATTCCACTAACGGTAAATGATCATCCCAATTCCCTTTCAAATCAAGTACACATGCCTTAAGCATATCCTCTAAGGTTTGAATGGTTCTCTTAGATTTTCCATCCGTTTGAAGGTGAAAAGCGGTGCTGAAATTCAATTTTGTTCTAATGGCTGCTTGTAGGCTTTTCCAGAAGCGAGACACGAATCTAGGGTCACGATAAAAAAATAATTAAAACTGGAGTTCCATGAAGCCTAATAATTTTTCGCATGTACAACTTAGCTAACTTTTCTAAAAAATGGGTAATCTTAATGGAAATAAAATGAGCAGATTTAGTTAACCTATAATAATAACCCAAATAGAATCATTACCATTTGAATTCCTTGGTAAACCTGTCACAAAATCCATAGTAATATGTTCCTATTTCCACTCAGGGATAGGTAGGGATTGCAGTAATCCTGATGGTTTTTTATGTTCAGCCTTAACTTGTTGACAAACTAAACACTGAGATATAAATTTCACTATCTCCCTTTTCATGTTATTCCACCAAAATATTTATCGAAGATCCCTATACAGTTTTGTACATCCGGGATGAAATGTGAATCTTGAGTAATGACTTTCTTCCAAAATTTGCCCCTTTAGTTGGGCATCACATGGCACACACACTTTATTTTCAAACCTCAATATATCATCCTGTATCACAAATTCAATTCTCTTACCCTCGATGACTTCTTCTCCAATCTTCTTTAGTTGTGGATCATTTACTTGTGCAATTTTGATCATTTTCATTAACATGAGTTGTACTTGTAAGTTTGCAATTATTCCTCCTTTGCTATAAATACATACATCTATTTACATAATTCTCAAATCTCCCTTAACAAAGGTTCCTGATTTGTAATGAGACATGCTAAATTTTTTGTAGACTTCCTGCTTAAAGAGTCGGCTACTACATTAGCTTTCCCAGGGTGATAATGAATATTTAAATCATAATCCTTCATTAATTCTAACCACCTCCTTTGTCTCATATTCAATTATTTTTGGGTAAAAATATATTTTAAACTCTTATGATCGGTATAAATCTCACAAGTCTCAGCATACAAATAATATCTCCAACTATTAAGTGCAAAAATTACGGCTGCTAAATTCAAGGTCATGGGTTGTGTAGCCATCCCCGATCCTCGCAGCGGGAGAGGATCCTGGTCACGCGCGTCCCTCTCGGGAGCGCTTCGGCCGGCGTCATTAATGAGGTGAAAAATGTAGAGATATCAGGTCGCCAGTCTATTTTACTCAAAACAGACAAAAGAAAAGGGAGCCATCCCGAAGGACAGCATCCAAAGACATATTGATACATACGAAACTAAAATGATTCGAATGTGGATGTGGAAATCACGCTGACTTCGAGAGGGGTTTTCTGAGCTTGATGAGAGTAATGGATCTCTGATTTTCCTCTCTCTGGAATGAGGTTAGGACCTCATTTTTATAGGCCCAGGGAATTTACGATTGGCATAGCCCTGGTCCTGCCAATCGGCAGGTGTGTTTAGGCACACTACCGATAGGCAGGGTTTGGAACCTGCCGTTTGGCAGTGTCTTTCAGGTTCCTTTGGAAAATCGATCGTAGAGCGTGAACCGTTGATCCGAATCATGCATGGGGTGAACCATTGGAAAGTTAATTCAGATACCTTCGAAAGTCTTTAGATTTCTCCCGGGTCCGGGAGTTGAATTTGGGTCAAATGTTTCTCGGAAGCGTTCGTCGGTACTTTGGACGAGGAAACTTCGGACACAAACAGATCATTCGTCTGCATGGTAAGTCAGAATTGCGCACGGGGTGGATCGTTAGAAAGGTTAGGAGATGTACTTCGACATTCCAAAGAGTTTGACCTAGTTCAGGGAGTTGACTTTGGTCAACCAGGGCCTAGAAGCGTTCGGTGACCTTTCAGAGTAAAATGAATAGTTCGTCCATACCGTAAGTCAGAATCGCGCACGGGGCTGATTGTTGGAAAGGGATTTTAGTGCCCTTTAACGATTAATTCAGTCTCGATCGAGATAAAGAGTTGACTTTGTTCAAACGGCGCCTGGGAGTGTCCGGTGACCTCCTGATCGAGTTTCGAGGGGAAAACAGGTCGTTCGTCCGAATTGTAAGTCAGAATTATTCATGGGATGGGCGGTTGGAAAGGGGATTCAGAGTCCTTTAAAGATTCATTCAGTATCATTCGAGCTAAAGAGTTTGACATTTGGTCAAACGGAACCTGGGAGTGCTCAACGGCCTTTAGGTCAGTATCCGAGGTATGACTTGGGTTTGTAATGGTGAAGGGAGGTGCTAGTGACCTAAGGAGAGTTTAGGGGGTATTAGATTGGGGTGTCTACAGAGCCCCTTGACGGGTGAGTTTGGAATAAATGAAAGCCGTCGAATAGACACCACATGATGCCTTTGAAATATGATGATCGGGGGGTCGAGGTCGATTCTGAGGACCTAAGGATGAGGATAACCGATCCTGTGGGTCGAAGCCGATTCTAAGGGATTGAAGATGAGGGTGACTGATTCTGCAGGTCAAAGCCAATTCGGTGGGCTTAAAGGGGCATGCTGGGGATGGTCTTAAAGGAAGTGATGACCAAAGATTTAGGTCAATTTCGAGGACCTATAACAATGATGAGGATGAACAATTCTGCAGGTCGAAGCCAATTCTGAGGGCTTAGGTTGTGATGATCGATTTTGCGGGTCGAAGCTAATTCTGTGGGCTTAAGGTGAGATAAACAATTCTACGAGTCGAAGCCAATTCTGTGGGCTTAAGTTGTGATGACTAATTCTACGGGTCGAAGCCAATTCTGAGGGCTTTAAGATGAGATGACCAATTCTGCTGGTCAGAGCCAATTCTTCTGGATTAAGTTGAGATGACCAATGCTGTGGGTCGAAGCCAATTCTGAGGGCTTAAATATGAGGATAATCGATTCTGTGGGTTGAAGTCAATTCTGCGGACTTAGGTATAAGGGTGACCGATTCTGCGGGTCGAAGCCAATTCTGCGGGCTTAAGGTGAGATGACCAATTCTGCGGGCCGAAACCAATTCTGTGAGCTTAAGGTGAGAAGTTCTTGGGGAACTCTGCTAGGAAAATTACCTCGTGATTTGGATTTTAGCCGAGGAATCGATTGCTGGGGAAATCCTTGTGTCTTTTGGAGACTTTACCGGGGGAACAACCAATCTGATACTGGGGAAGCGATTAGGTTGTCCAGAGTTTGAACATATTTCTCAGGGAAATTTGAGACCTTTGGGAAATAGGATATGATCCTGAAGTTTTGGATATTTTGGAGGTCCTCTGGGGACATTGTCGGGGAGAAATTCACTTGGTTTTCAAGAGTTCCGCTCGGGAAATAGGGGTTTCACTTGGGGGAGTGTGAAATTTTCTTGGTGAAAATGTTCTAAATTCTTTCTGGGATTTATAGAATTTTTTGGAGGATTTTTAAGGGTTTTCTAGTATTTTTTGGGAATTTGTGTACGAAAATTTAAGGGGGTGCGATTGGCATGGTGTGGAGGGTGCCATTCGAAAGTGGCACAAACTTTTGGGCTACCTCAAGAAGGTAAAGGGTCAGTGATGATCGGTAGGTTAGGGGTCAATGCCGATCGTCATGACCCCTGGCATCCTATAAAAAGGGGGAGAATTCCCCTCATTTTTCACAGCTTCTTGCCTTCTCTCTTTCTGCGATGATCTTTTGCGAATCATTCTAGCATTCCGATCTCTAAAAAATGGCCACTTTTGTGAGCACTACAGTACACCGAGAATGGTTGGCTGTTGATGACTGGGCAAACATGGAGTGGAGGGCCAGGGCGCCTCTTTCTTTGGGGAGCGAGAACTCTTTTGAGGCATTCGAGCCGATTACGGATGAGCGAACCTTGCTGCGAGAGCCGTCGTGTCATCGCTCTTCGAGGGTGGTGAACTCTTTTGTCATCTTTTTTTGGTGATTTTCCCTTTTTTCTTGGATTTTGACAAGGATTTATTCTTTTGGCAGTCTGATGTTTCTTTGTCAAATATGCGTGCTCGTGGGACGATGGGGCTTAAGGATGTCTGGGAGCATCTTCCATATGTGGTGTGTTGGGTGGTATCCTCCGCAGGCTTTGGGAGTTTGGCGTCTGTGCTAGATGAGATGCCTTGTTCGACGGCAGTCTTATGTGCTCTGGGGGAGAGGTGGTGGGACACTACCCACACCTTTCATTTTAGCTTCGGGGAGATGACTGTGACTGCTATAGATGTACATCAGCTACTGGGTCTGGATTGCGATGGTGAGTAGATAGAGGTGGATCTCTTTTTAAGGGTGAGGCCAGAGGCGGTGTGTACGACCCTTGGTGATGTGGGGAGGATAGTGTCTGGGGACTCCATCCGTCTGTCGCTGCTGAAGGATATTTTATTGGGCAGAGTGATCGATGTGGAGGACGGGCTGCAGGTGAGGCAGATGGCCCGGTTATTTATTTTCCTGGTGTTGGGGGGATTTCTAGTGGCGTCGAGCGAATACATTGTCCACTTATGGTTTTTACCATATCTGAGGATGTTTTTGAACATCCCTCTATATGACTGGGGGAGCCTGACTTTGGCGACCCTTTATTTTTCCTTGGATGCATTTAGCCGGTGCTGTCGACAGTCTTTCACTGAAGCCATGTATCTTCTTGAGGTATTCTTTAAATTTTTCTTTCTTGCATTCGCATTTTCCTTATGCACCTCTTGTTTATTGTAAAATTTTTATCTTTGGCAGACGTGGTTCTATGAGGTGATCGGGTGTAATACCCAGCTGATTGCTTTGAAGGATGAGACTCTTGGGGATTTTTTCCGGTTGTATCGATGATGTAAGGCCAATCGGCAGTCGATGAGGTCTCTCTCTTTGGATGCGGTGCATCAGGTTTTGAATGGCCTGACTAGTGATAGGATAAGGCTTTTTTCTTCTTCAGTCTAAGACCTTTAGGTTCTCTGATTCTATATTTCCTTATGTTTTGCTGGGAATTTTTCAGGTGACCTTTTACCCTTGGGGGATGACTGTTCAGGACACGGGGTTGACTGGAGTAAATGCACAGATGAGGCATTTATTAGCGCATGAGTTTGGCCACTCTTGGTATCTCGGGGAGAGGGTGGTCTGACAGATTGCTGAGGGGGCAGTGGTGGTGCCACCTGTGAGTCCCACTATGTCTATGAGACGGGAGCGGCTACTGCCGGATGATGCGAGGATCGCGGTGATGGTTGGTGAGTCCTACCTGCTGTACACCGATACGACTGTGCCTTATGATTATATGGAATTGGTGACGAGCTGGCTGATGGCGCCCAACATATATGATGCACTTCCTTTCCCTCATGTGGGTTCGAGTCGGCCAGTGGGGTCCTCCCACAGCGGTGGCGGTTCTTTGACATCTACGACGGAGGCAACTTCGGAGGTTCCCTTTGTGCGGTTGCATACTCCTTCATACAATATCCGGCGGGCTGATGGGGGAATGGTATCTATGCTGCATCGTCCTCATGTGATGGACCCGGAGAAGTTGGGCTTAAAAGAAGAGGTTCTTCGACTTGAGGTATATCTTTTCTTCTCTTTTATTTACCTTTCTTTTGATATTTTCTGCTTGATACTGATTTTTCCCTTTCTTGTAGTACATTCGGGTGTCCACCACTTGGCGGTGGGATATTAGGGACTAGATATCTTTGGCGACTACCCATATTCGGAATGCAGTTCCTGTTCGTTCTTTCTTGGTGCCGTCTGCCTCATCTAGGGAGGAGTCTGGTTCAGGTAATGGTGGTGCGTCATCTCGCCGTTGGGGAAAGAGATCGCGTCGTAGGGGTGGAATCTCTTAGGAGAGAGAGGCGAAGATTAGGTGAGAGAGAGAGAGAGAGAGAGAGATAATGTGGGTTCGGGCTGAGTCCCGTTGTTTTTTTTGCTTTTCTTTATTGCAAGATGATGTAACACAGAGAAATATCTATGCAATGCAATGAAGTTTTTTTATTATCTTTTGTTAATAATGAATGAATGAATGCACATGCGCTTTTTAGTTTGCTACTGAGACTGTAAAAAGAAATATTTTTGGGATTTTGAAATGAAGTTTTATGAGAATTTATATAAAGATGAAGAGGGGATTTTTGAAATTCTGTTTAAGAATATCAATTTATTTTGAGTTTTCTGAATTTTGACAAAAGAGGAAAAAGGAAAATTTCTAAAAGTAGGGGGTTGTCGATCGGCAAGCACCTTGTCCTGCCTATCGACAGGTCAGTCTTGTACCATCAATTCAAAGCTTTGATTGGTACCCTCTTCAGCCTTTGGTACCTTGTGGGGCAGGATTTCCTCCAATTTCTGCAGGGGTTATGTCCTTTGTGGGGGTTTTCAAGTATAAAAGAGGGGTAAGAGTGGAGTGTTTTCCTCATATACTCACATACTGACTTTCTTATTCTGTGGGATGGATCTCCCTGGTAGTGTTGAGTTTGCCAACTACCTCAAGACTTTGGAGGCTATGTGCTCCTATAACGTCGACTACGATGCTTACAACATGCGTCAAGTTTCTTTATGGCGTAATCGTTCCATAGAGTGGAACATACTGATGGTGGCGGTACAATTCTGGTACCCCGAAGACCATGTATTTCGCTTTGGCTTGGAAGAAGTCTGTCTGACTTATGATAAATTTTCTGCCATGTTGGGGATAAGTCCCAGTGTTGCTACGACTCTGCCTGATTTTTCTCATTTCCCCGAGAGTTGTTGCCCCGGCTTCCTTGTGTTTTGTCCTCGGCGGCCAGATCATTGGTGGCTGGAGGTATGATTTCTCGTTCGATGATGTTGCGGTCCGTGCATATGCAGGAGGTTGGTGATATTGGATATGTCGGAGCTATCATTTCTAGTCTTGGTTTCGAAGTTGCTGCTGGTGACCGGGGAACTGCTTCTGGACCCATAACTTGCAGATATTGCTTCATGGATGTCCTACCATCACAATCCTATGGCGGTGATACTAGTGAAGACTTTTAATGTCTTAGATTCCTGGCGAGAAGTTCGTTCTGACTTTCTGAGGGGTAGCCCTGTGATGTTGTTCATGCGGTTGTCTAAAAGATTCCGCCTGGTGACTCCTCCAAAATACCCTTTTTCGATCGTACCCAACTTCTTTTCGCGCCATTTCATCAGTGTTGCCCTGGATATTGAGAGCTGGGAGAACTGGTTTGTGGAGCATGGGGCTCTAAATCTGTACTGGTCAGTATCTTGGTGGGGAAAGTTGCTGCCTATTCTGGAACTGGGAGAATACCCGTATGTCCGGCTGGTTGATCTTAGACAGACCTGTTTCTATTTCCCTTTGCGACTTCTACGCCAATTTGGTTGGGAGCAGGTCGTGCCACCTCGGACACGAGAATTCTTTCCGATAGAAGATTTGATAGAGCATCTGCACATGCGGCTTGGCTCTTCATAGGAGAGTCGACATCCGTCATCCCGTCCCTCTTAGTCTGCTGGGGGAGTTTGGCACATCCCTGGGGATTATATAAAGTGGTTGTGTAGGAGAGTGGTCAGCAAGATATTGGAAGTGGAGACTGGACAAAGGTGGCTTGCCTCATCCGATACCATGGAGGGAGGTGTGGTAGTTTTTCCGAGGCTGGTTTGAGCTTATCGGTCCATGGAGCGTCTGCGGCACTCTATTCAGGCTGGGGAAGTTTGGGGGGCCCAGGATGTAGATGATGCCGATGATGGAGTGGGATCCTCTGGTAGCTGTAGGTAGGACTCCTGGAGAGTTTATTTTGTATCGGGAAATAAGTTTTATTTGGCTTTTTAGGAAGGTAGGGGTGAAGGGAGTTATCCGTTCCTTTATGTAATTTGTACTGTAATTTCTTATTAGTGAAATAAATAAAATTTTGATCATCCAGCTGTGCCTTTTGATGAATTTTGTATTTTGAGTTATCTATACCGATCGCTGGGGCATTCATAATCATTTTGTTCAAATATATGTTAGAACGGACTGTCGTTCTCGGAGGTAATAAAAGAATAGTTTTTTTTGTGAAAAAGAAAGGGTCGTGCTCATATGAGATGTATGAGCTGCCTACGTACCTATGGGGTTTTTTGAAAATTTTCAATTTTTTTGTGAATGATTTTTCAGAGGATGAGGCCCACGTAGTTTTGGGTAGAGGGAAGTGAAGAGATTTTTTTTAGAATAGAAGGGAGATGATAAGAGTCGTAGCGTGTCGATATTTCGAACTAGGGGTAAAATTTCTTGAGACGGTCCAGGTTGACTGGACGAGCCATCTCTTCTCCATCTAAGTCGGTGAGCATGGCGGCATCGCCGGACAAGATCTTCTTGACAATATATGGACTGCTCCAATTGGGCTTAAATTTCCCTCTGGGTTCCCAGATGGGATCTACTATTTCTTTAAGGGATAAATCCCCCTCTCGGACACCGCGGTCCTTGACCCTCTTATTTAATGATCGCGCTATTCGGCGATGGTACCCTTGTATGTGATAAACCAATTTTAATCTCCTTTCGTCCAAGAGTGAAAGCTTGTCGAGTCAGTTTTGATGTCAGTCCTCCTCACTGACCTTGCTTTCAAGCATGACGCGTAATGAGGGTATTTCAAGCTCCACGGGTAGGACTAATTCCATGCCATAGACTAGAGAGTAAGGGGTAGCCCCAGTAGAGGTTCGGTAGCCCCATAGGGCTTATGGGATTCGATCGGCCCAATATCGACAACTTTTGGTCATCTTGCTGATGATGGCTTTGAGGTTCTTGTTGGCGGCTTCGACTGTACCATTGGTTTGAGGTCGGTAGGGAGAAGATTTGTGTCTCTGAATCACATACTCGTTGATTATCTCTGTGACTTCTGCCTCGAAATGCAACCCGTTATCTGACACTAGCTCGTGCGAGACCTCATATCAGTAGATGATGTTTTTCTTGATGAATTCGGCCACTTTCTTGGCATTCAGGACTGCGTATCACTCGGCTTCGACCCATTTGGTGAAGTAATCAATGGCAACCAGGATGAAATCATACCCATTAGAGGCCTTGGGTGTAACCTTCCCTATGATGTCGATGCCTTAGGTGGAGAACGGTCAGGGAGAAGTCATGTTGTGTAATTCTCGCGGAGGCAAGTGTTAAGGGTTGGAGAATTGCTGGCATTTTAGGCATCTCCGAATATAGGCGGTGTAATCCTGGATAATGGTGGACCAGTTGTATCCTTATCGTATGATCTTCTTATAAAGCATGTGATCGTTCATGTGGGGTCCATATTACCCGCTGTGGATTCTTTGCACCACCTCTTCAATGTCAACCCCTGCGATGTAGTGTATATGGGTTCCATCGAAGTTTCTTTTGAACAGTGCTTTGTGACAGATGATGTATTGGGCGGCCAAGCTCGAAGGGTTGCCCGGTCTTTCTTATTGGAACCCTCGGGATACTTACTATGCTTTAGGAGGTGCCAGATATCATAATACCAGCAGTTGGCTAGCTCGGGATCTTCTTTGGTGATGAGACCAATGTGGTAGCAGTGGGTTGGTTTATCTTTCTTTTGGACCAGGAAAGGGGCCATTGTTATTCCTTCGAGCATATCAATCATGGAGGCCAGGGTAGCAAGGGCATCGGCTAGGTTATTCTTTGCTCGAGGTAGGTAGTGGAAGGTAATATCTTGGATTTGGGAGGCTAGTTCTTCTAGGTGGGCATAGAAGGGTTGGAGTTTCTCACCGTTGACTTTCCATTTTTTGAGCACCTGATCAATGATGAGGGCATAATTCCTATGGACATCTAGGCATTGGATACCTTTCTTGAGAGAAACTTTGAGACCTACCGTACATGCCTCATATTCAGTCATGTTATTGGTGTAGGGAAAATCCAACTTGATGGCGATGGGAGTCATCTGGGGCGATCAAAAGTATCCCAATGCCATATCCTTTTTGTTGGCAGCGCTGTCAAAGAACATTTGCCATCGGAGGTCGTCTTGAGCGGCGTAGAGGATATTTTCATTTGGGAATTCGCAGATCAGTCATCAGCTTCTTCCACAGGGTAATCAACGAGGTAATCAGAGATGGCTCTTCCTTTCATGTCTTTCTGTGTGACATACACGATATCAAACTTGACTAAGAGCATTAACCATCGGGCCATTCAGCTGGATAAGGCGGGTTTCTCAAACAGGTACTTAATGGGATCCATTAGGGATACAAGCTTAATGGGGAAGGCGAGCATGTAGTGTGGAAACTTTTGGGTGATCCAAAAAAGCACGACGCATGCTTTTTCCAACGTAATGCAGTTGACTTTATAATCGTCCAGTTTGTGACTGGCGTAATAGATGGCTCTTTCTTTGCGAGAATATTTAAAGTATTGAGCTAGCAAAGCCCCAGCTGCAGTGTTGGCTATGGTTAGGTATAGGAGCAAGGGGAGACCAGGCTGTGGTGGCATGAGTACCAGAAGTTGAGACAGGTATTATTTGATTCGTTCGAAGGCTTTTTGGCAGGCCTCATTCCAAACTTTGGTCGAATCCTTTGGTAGAAGTTTGAAAATAGGTTCGTAGATAGAGGTGAGATGGCTGATGAACTGACTGATGTATTATAATTTCCCAAGGAAATCTCAGACCTCTTTCTCCGTTCGGGGAGGTGGCATCTCAAGCATGGCTTTTAGCTTGGTAGGATTTGCTTCTATCCCTTTTTCACTGACCATAAATCCCAAGAGTTTTCCCTTTGTAATGCCGAAGACACATTTCTGTGGATTGAGTCTCATCTGATACCATCACAGTCGTTCGAAGAACTTTCAGAGAGCGAGACTATGACCTTCTCTAGTTTTGGATTTGATAATCATATCATCCACATAGACCTCGACTTTTTTGTGAATCAGATCGTGCAGGATGGTTATAGCAGCCCTCTGGTAGGTAGCCCCAGCATTCTTGAGACCAAATGGCATGATAGTGTAGTAAAAGGTTCCCAATGGGGTGATGAACGCGATTTTTTCTTGATGATCTGGGTGCATTTTGATTTGGTTATATTCGGCAAACCCGTCAACGAATGACTTGAGAGCATGACTGGTCATATTTTCCACGATCATGTCGATATTGGGTAGTGAGTAATCATCCTTTGGAGAGGCTTTGTTCAAGTCCCGTTAGTCTACACACATCCGAACTTTCCATCCTGATTTCGGCACATGCACTATGTTGGATAGCCATGTGGGATATTCGATCACACGAATGAAACCCACGTTCAGCTGTTTGACCACCTCTTCTTTGACTTTGAGAGACCATTCGGTGCAGAGCATTCTCAGATTTTATTTAACCGTCTTGTAATTTGGAAGAGTGGGATCTCATGCTGAGCAATTTCAGGACTAATTCCAGGCATATTGTCGTAGGACCATACGAAGACATCTATGAATTCCTTCAGTAATTTTTTGAGTTATGCGCGCTCATGCTCGTCGAGGGTAGCCCCTATCCTAATCTCGCGCAGTTGGCTACTAGAACCGAGGTTAACAATAATAGTCCCTTCTTCATTAACTTCAACACGGTTATGTTGTTTGTTATTAACCTTATTTAGATCAATTAAGAATTGTTCGTTTGCAAAATCATCATCATCAAAAGTTTGATTAGAATCTAAACAATTAATGTAAAGCACATCAAGATACTCAAAATCTTCGTTTATTTCATTGATATGAAAAACAACATTGAGAACCTCATCAAAGGAGGTCTCGATTACATTTGAGCGAGGATAGACAACAAAAGATGTGGGCTAAACATTGGGGCTAGGTGGGATTTCAACAGGTAGAACTGATGCAGCATGCCAGTTGAGGAGAGGTGTATCAGTAACTTTAATTAGGTGGGATGGATCCAGTGATGTAGTGCCTGAATGAACCATACAGAGTGTCAGTCCCAATATCTGTAAGTTGAACGAGTCCTCGGATTCACTTTCCTCAGTCTCTTCGGTATCTTTGATGAGAGGTTGTACATGGCATTGGGAACTTTCGGCTCATGGGTAGCTATCTTGGAAAAATTTCTCCATTCTGGGTATCATCTTTTTATCTGTATGGTCATACCATGGCTCCGAAAAGCCGTAAAAGGGGAAATACTCGCCCTCTTTGATGAATCGTCCATTTAAGGAGCCACCTGAAATGGTCTGGATGGAGTCTAATCTTATCTTTGGTCGAGATTGGCGGATCATTCTGAGCTCTTGTTCTGATCGTTGATACCCCAAACCACAAGGAGGGAAAGATTTCTTTAGTTCAATGGACTCAAGTATCCCTTGTTGTCTTTGTCCTAGCCCCAGTCCGGGCATAAAGTGCATGTTAGTGAACATATGAATCACATTGACGTTGCCATAAGGGTCGTATTCTGGACAAACCCTTTCTTTGAAATCGTCCCCTTCCGGGAGTAGGAGTGGCTCAACTCGGAATCCTGATATAAGCATATCGTTTGACCTGTACTCTATCTCAAGGATTGGACTGCTAGTACTTGCACCCTCAGCATTATCATCGTCGCCTAAAATGGTGATGACTCGTCCATCGACGAAGAACTTCAATTTATGATGGAGTGAGGAAGACACACCCATGATATTGTGGAGCTAAGGTCGTCCAAGCAATAGGTTGAAACAAGCTGGGATGTCAATAACTTGGAATTCAACGACGGGGTTTATAGGGCCAACCCCTATTACAAGTTTTATGGATCCCATCACCTCCCGATGGGTATTATCGTAGGCACTTACAGCAGCGGAGGTTAGATCGAGGTCACTTTCCTTTAGTCCTAATCATTTGAAGGTTTTTAATGGGTAAACATTCAAGGTGGATCCATTATCAACAAGAGAGTGTGGTACGATCTTCCTCATAACTTCGATGGAGATGTTGAGTGCATGATTGTGCTTTAGCCCAATTTTGGGGATTTCTTCTTCGAAAAAGGATATAATTCGGGTAGGGGTCAAGGATCCGACCAAATTTATCGCTTCTTCTGGTGTAGTAGAAGGAGGAACTGTGGGTCCAGTGAGCAACTTGATCAAAGCATTTCTGTGCAGCCGAGAAGATAAGAAAATCCCCCATAGAGTGATGTTAGCTTAAGTTTTCTTTAGTTGATCGAGGATATTGTTCTCCTCGAGGGTCATCTCTGGTATAGTTAGATTTTCAACACCCTTCCCCTTGTCATTTATGGGTAGTGATCTTGGGATCTGGTAATGCCTCCCTGATCTGGTCATGTGATTTACTGAAGAAGGGAAGAACATGAATCCTATTTCTTCGTCAATCTCGGGTTGTTTTGCCATCTTGTTTATTTCTTCGAGGAGTTATTTAAATGATATTATCCAACACATATCGGCTACCGGGCTAGTTTTATCTGAAGCTTTCTCTTCACTTGAATTTTCAAGTTCTTCCCCCCATCCGGTGGAAACAATTATGTATTTCCATGAAAAGTCAATGCATTCCACAACTTCAATGACTTCTTCATACAGGTCTTCCCATTCTATGGGGATATGTAAGGGTGAAGGAGTACTTGTAACTTCAGAGTATCAAGTCATACTGCAGATATTTTTGTTTTCCTGAATAATCCAGCCATGATCTGGACAACATCATCTAGGCTGACTTCATCGGTTGGTACCACCGAATTGTCTGACTCTCGGGCACATTTTCGTGTTTCCAAGAACAGCGTACTGAACCCCTAGCAATCAATGATCATCTGTGAGGGCAATTTCAGCCTGAACTCTAGGAGTTGGTTTAACGCTTATGATAATTCCATACCTCCATTTTCAGAACGGGTACGGACAGCGATGCACACTCTGGTAAGGAGTAACAGTGCATGATCACTGAGGCTAACAGGGTGTAGCATGAAATATGGGAAAGTTTGGAGAGGTTTGGGAGAGTGTATGGGTGTGATTTGAGTTGAAGGATCAAATTCTGGGTTCATTTATAGGAAGATAGCATTGGTATGATTTGGGAGTGGGTTGTGAGTAGTGTTTGGCTTAGAATTGACTGGTGGGGTAATAATACCCCGGTCAATTAGACCTTGGATTATGTTTCAAAGATGAAAGCATTGGTCGGTGGTATGGCCAACAATTTGGTGAAAGGCGCAATGGGCATCTTCTTTGAATTTTCTTGGAAGTGAATTGGGCAATAGACGTGGATCCAAGGACTTAATGAGGTTTTGGCTTAACAGGACTTGATAAACTTTGGAGAGGAGAGCATGAAGCTCGGTGTATTCTTTTCGAACTGGGACAGGGAGGCTTTCTGGTTCCCACAAAGTGGTCGGTTGAGAGATGTTGTTGATGGTTGAGACTGTAACACTGACAAGTTTGTCATATTTTCTGGGAGTGAACTGTCCGGACACTTTCTTTGGTTTAACCACTGTTTTAGCAAAACCTTCCTCGATTTCTACTCCTGCTTCTCTCAGAGCTCGAAAGTGGGGATAATATGGTCCTCCCATGGTTGCTCGGACATGGGGTAAGAAATTCTTCTTCACTATGTTGACTTGTTCTTCCTTGGATGGCTGATTGGTCATAGTGGCTGCCTTTTCCCTCCATCGGGCTATGAACTTACTGATTGATTCCCCAGAGTTCTATTTGAGAAGCTCTAAATCACGACGGGTGACCTCAAGCTCTTCCTTATATTTGTACTGTGATATGAATTCTCGGACTACATCCTCCCAACTACAGATTTTGGACTCCTCGAGAGACAAAAACCATCAGAGAGAGCTATCCTTCAGAGTTTGCTGACACAATTGGGCCATCACTTCTTCAGAAGCCCGTAGGAGAGCCATGGAACGGTGATAACTGCAAAGATGGACAATCGGTGGTCCACTTCCTCTAAATTTCTCGATATTCGGCATTTTGAACTTCTCGGATAACCTTGCCTTAGGATAAGGAGACATGTGGGTGTAGTCCATGTAATTTTTAGAGATTTTGACTTGGTCGAACTTCTTAGTCAGCATCTTAAGATCTTCTTTAACATTGTTCAACTCTTCCTCTTTCGGATTAACGATCGCAGGTAAGTTAGCCTCGGGATTGGCAAGGTTTGGCATAGGAAGGTGGACAGGCGACGACCCATTAACATAAGGGACATGGGGGGCGTGATGGTACTCTTTGGGAACCCAAATAGGCTCGGGTGGACCCATAGCGCGAGGGAATAAGACCTCGGGATCTTAAGGAACATTAACCTAGTTTCGTTGCATCTCTCAGACCTCAGTCAAAAGGTTGTCAATCTTGGACACAAGCTGAGCTAAAACTTCCATCAGATCTGGCTGCGCAATTGGTACTTGATCTGTGTTCTCTATGGAAAATGGATGGATATCGGACTCGGAAGAGGTAGCAGGGGAACGGACAGAACTCTGGGGTAATTTTACTGAAGACCGAAGCCAATAAGGAGCCAGGCCAAGGACGTGCGATCGATCTGAGAAGGAGTAAAACGGGATTTATTTTTGAAAAGAAAGAAGGAAAATATTTTTAACATTTTTTTCTTTTTGAGATTGAAAGACAAAATATTTTGGATTTTTGGTAAAGAAGGGAGAAATATTTTTGGATTTTTGATAAAGAAAGGAGAAATATTTTTGGATTTTTGATAAAGAATGGAGGAATATTTTGGAGACGGGTCTCACCATGATTATTATTATTATTATTATTATTATTATTATTATTATTATTATTATTATTATTATTATGTTCTTACTTGTATTAAATTCTCCTAAATGCAAAATGAAATATTGGACGGGACCCGAGCTTGGAAAAGTTGGGTTTATAACATATGCAAAGCTATGGCTGGACTTGTAACCAGGCTCACGGGTAGGGGCCCGTTTTAAAAATATGCAAAAATTTGGGCGGCAGGCCGACCCAGAATTTCGGTAGAGTTTTGGGTCGAAACCGGCAATCTAATATGTGTGTCCTAGGCTTGACACCTATATGCGGGTATACAGTTGGTTGGGTGAATCGAAAAGGGTTCCCCCCTTCGTCGTGGTTTCCACGATATACATTTTGTTTTTTGAGGGCAATCGGTATGTGTGGACAAGCCATTTGATATACCTGAGTGTACGTGAATTGCCTCACTATATACCTCATGGGGACGGTACGTGTGAAGGAGAATTCTATATACTCGGCGTACGTGAATAATTTTCCTGCGATATACCTCCCATCATGACTTCGGTCAAGCAGTACGATGCAGGGGAACCGTTCAATATACGTCAAAGTTACTTTGCCAATGGAAGGTGAAAGTCATATCGCTTAGGCTAACTGCGCCGTGCCGGACCAATGCCCATCACGAAATGACCTTCCAATTACTGGACAAAATTTGGTCAATCACAATGCTCTTTGGTGATATTGTGTGAATCATGCATGATTCTCTTATTAGTATCTTATGATGAGAGTATCTTTCTTGATCATGCCCAACAAGGAGCAAAGTATGAGCACCAATAGTATACCAAGTATGGGTGATGCATGCAGCATGGGGATATATGTGATCCTAGGTGCATATGGTGTGAAGTGTACATGGAGAAGTTTCTACAAGTGTGTGAATAAAAACATAAGCATGAGGTACACATGAATAGTAAGGGGGAACATGAAAAATGGGGGAAAATATAAGCAAATATAACACCCATGTAAATAGAGTCTAGCCCTCAAAATATAATCCCCAACAGAGTCGCCACTGTGGCCATCCTCGATCCTCGCGACGGGAGAGGATCCTGGTCCCGCACGTCCTCTCAGGAGCGCTTTGGTCAGCATCATTGATGAGGTGAAAAATGTAGAGAGATGGAGTCGCTAGTCTATTTTACTCAAAACAGACAAAAGAAAAGGGAGCCATCCTAAAGGACAACATCCAAAGACATACTGATACATACGAAACTAAAATGATTTGAACAAGGGTCCGGAGGCTAAGTTATGAAATGGGAAGGTGTTAGGCACCCATTTTGACCTTACATTCTCTCATGGGTTGTTGTTATTTTCCTTTATTTCCCCGTGATATGTGTTCATATGTATACGTAGTGGAGATAGGAATCATCGACTTGTATCATGGAAGAGATAAAGCGAGTCATCCGTAGGAATGTTCCTAAGAATATTATTAGAAAATAGAATTTATACGATCATCGTCGCGTTGATGGTTATAACGGAATGATAATGCACATGGAATAATACGCCACTAAGAACAAATATATGTATATATAGAATTTAAGAGAATTGAGTTTAAAGAATATAGAGAAAATAAATAATGAGAGAAAAGTAAGAATAGGACTCGAGTCACGGGTTTTACCCCGAGATGCCTACGTAGCCTATAGAGGCATCAAAGTCCACGTAGTTTGCATGAAAAATGAGGGGTGAGATTTATCACATAAATCCAACTGGGGACTTCTATTATATGTGTGTGTGTGTGTGTGTGTGTAAAAAAGTGTTTTAGTTGTGAGAAAAGTGTGAGAAGAGTGTGAGAATTCCCGTTTGGAATTTATGAGCAAATCCTCTTTTTCTTGTTTTCTTGGGTTTTATTTATATGAAAATAAGAGATGTGCAATAATACTAAATAAAAGGTATATTAAGATACGTGAGATGAGAGAATAAAAGTGATAAGTAATAAAACAAGTTAATGCGAATTTAGGGGAATTTAAAGAGAGATTTGAAAGAGTTCGACCTTCTTAGAGATCTTGAGCTTAATCTTGGATGTTGGAGAGCAGGCCTTGCACTTGGATGATGATGGAGGGTAATTCACCAAGTTTGATGAAAAAGGTGATGAAAGGTGAAGGTTGGAAAGGGATTTGGATGTGGAAATCACGTTGACTTCGAGAAGGGATTTCTGAGCTTGCTGAGAGTAATGGATCTCTAATTTTCCTCTCTCTGGAATAAGGTTAGGCCCTCCTTTTTATAGGCCCATGGCATTGACGATCGGCATTGCCCTAATCCTTCCAATCAACAGGTGTGTTTAGGCACACTGTTGATAGGCAGGGTTTGGAACCTGTCGTTTGGCAATGTCTTTCAAGTTCCTTCGGAAAATTAATCGTAGAGGGCGAACCGTTGATCCGAATTGCACACGGGGGGAACCGTTGGAAAGGTAATTCAGAGACCTTCGAAAGTCTTTGAACTACTCCCAGGTCCAGCAGTTGACTTTTGGTCAAATGTGGCTTGAAAGTGTTCGTCGGTCCTTTGGATGAGGAAATTTCGGACGCAAACGAATCGTTCGTTCGCATGGTAAGTCAGAATCGTGCATAGGGTGGACCATTAGAAAGGTTAGGAGATGTACTTCGACATTCCAAAGAGTTTGACCTGGTTTGGGGAGTTGACTTTGGTCAACCAGGGCCTGGAAGCGTTCGGTGACCTTTCGGAGTAAAACGGATCGTTCGTCCGTACCGTAAGTCAGAATTGTTCATGGGGTAGACCGTTGGAAAGGGGTTTCAGTTCCCTTCGAAGATTCATTCAGTCTCGGTCGAGCTGAAGAGTTAACTTTGGTCAAACGGAGCCTGGGAGCGTTCGGTGACCTCCTGATCGAGTTTCGGGGGTAAATGGGTCGTTCATCCGCATCGTAAGTCAGAATTACGCACAGGACGGACCGTTGGAAAGAGGATTAGATGATCTTCAAAGATTCATTTAGTCTCATTCGAGCTGGCAAGTTTGAGTTTTGGTCAAACAAAGTCTGGGAGTGCCTGATGGCCTTTAAGTCAGTACCCAGGGTATGACTTGGGTTTACAGTGATGAAGAGAGGTGCTAGGGACCTAAGGAGAGGTTAGGGGGAGTATTAGAATGGGGTGTCTACGGGTTGTATAATTTTGATCATGGGTTTCTAACTGTCTCGAGGCATAAGCTACTACTTTTCCATTTTTGCTTTAGCACACATCCCAAACCATTTTTAGAAGCATCACTATAAATCACAAATCCCCTTATCCCAGAAGGAATAGTCAAAATTAGGGTAGTTACTAATCGATTCTTAAGTTCTTGAAAACTATTCTCAACTTCCTCAGACCATACATATTTCACCTTCTTTTGTGTTAACCTAGATAGAGGTTTGGCAATACTAGAAAATCCTTCAACAAATCTTCTATAATAACCGACAAATCCAAGGAAACTACGAATCTCTGTCACATTAGTTGGTCTAGGCCAATCTAGTATAGCCTTGATCTTTTGAGGGTCAACCGACACTCCCTCCTTGGAAATGACATGTCCTAGAAAAGAGACACTAGGCAACAAAAACTCACACTTCTTTAATTTCGCATATAATTTCTGCTTCCTAAGGATTTGCAACACTATCTCTAAATGATTTTCGTGTTCTTCAACACTCTTGGAATAAATAAGGATGTCATCAATGAAAACAGTCACACATTAATTCAAATATTTCCTAAACACTCTATTCATCATATCCATAAAAGCGGCTGATGCATTAGTTAGTTCAAATAACATCACAAGAAATTCATAGTGACCACGAAAAGTTGATTTTGAAATATCACCTTCCATAATCTTCAATTAGTGATAGCCTGATCTAAGGTCAGTCTTAAAAAATATTTGCAAACCTTGTAGTTGGTCAAATAAATCATCTATACGAGGTAAGGGGTATTTATTCTTAATAGTCACCTTATTTAGTTCAAGATAATCTATACATAACCTCATCGTCCCATCCTTCTTTTTAACAAATAGCACTGGAGCACCCCAAGGGGATACACTTGGTCTAATAAAACCCTTATCTAACAGATCTTGTAATTGAACTTTTAATTCCCTTAGTTCTAAAGGTGTCATGCGATAAGGTGGTTTTGATATTGGCATAGTTCCAAGAATAATTTCAATTGTAAACTTTATTTCTCTACTAGGAGGAAGACTGGGTAAATCATCTGGAAATTTTTTAGCTACGGGAATATCTTCTAAACTAGGCTCTTTTATTTGCAAAATAATAACACTTGCAAGGAATCCTTGACATCCCCTCTTAAGAAAACTACAAGCTTGCATTGCAGAGATAATACGTATGGGAGATAGGATTCCAGTTCATTCAAAACTAAATTCTGGATGGTTAGGAATTTGGAAAGTAACTCTCTTCTCAAAACAATCTACCTTAGCATGATGTGTATATACTAATATTCCCATCAATAACTCACCAGAAGGAGTAGAAATGTGTATGCTATGATTCAAGGATTCGGGAATATTAGGAAAACGATTAACAAAACGTACAAACACAAATTAATGGGTAGAACCAGGATCAATTAAAACTTGAAAAGGTTTTGCACATATAGAAAGTGTACCTGGCACTACTGCATTAGAAGCCTTTGCATCGAAAAGATTAAAAACTCTACCTTGTCTGCCACGATCCTTGTTTTCATTAAAAGTCTTTATCGGCACTTTTCCTTTGTTTGGGCAATCTCTCATTTTATGTCCCTTTTAGCCACACCCAAAGAAACTTCCCGTCTCCAAGTAACATGGTTGCCCTCTATGAATATTACCACATCGTTGGCATCTATCAACATTAAAGGGTTTGTTTACTAAAGGTTGTCTTATATTAGGTATAGTCCTAAAGGGTTTGTTATTGGCGTTCCTTCCTCTTTGTTCTCTAAAATTCCTCTTCCCCTCTCTAACCTGATTATATTCTTTACTATCCTTCTTAACTATTATTTCCCTAGCCACTATGTCATTATATGATGTCAACTTCAGGATGGAAATTCGACTACGAATATTCAATCTCAACCCACGTTCAAACTTCTTGGCTTTTAAATCATCGGTTATCACAACATGAGGTGAAAAATGGGATAACTCACTAAACTTTGCCTCGTATTGACTAACTGTCATATTTCCTTGAACCAGACTCATGAAGTCAGCTGCTTTTTGGTCTTACACCGTTTTGGGAAAGTATTTCTCATAGAAGATGACTAAGAAGTCATTCCAACATATGGGACTGTTCATTTCCACATGTATTCTCTTAGTCATTCTCCACCAATGTTCGGCTTCACCTTTTAATATGAATGTTCAAAATGAAATCTGTTGTTCATCCGTACACTTAAGAACATCGAACATCTTTTCCATTTGCATCACCCAATTTTCTACTTCAGTGGGGTTAGGAGTACCTTTAAAAGATGGCGGGTTCAACTTCTTGAACTCTTCAATAATACAACTACTTAGTTCAAGATTCCTTGGTGCTCCATTATTCACCTGATGTTCCACAATTCTTTCTAGACTTTCAATTACCTTTTATGCACCTTCCAATCCTTCTATATTTAAAACACTAGTTCCCGCAATTGATCTCGTCTTGGTCATTTTCTACAGTCATGGACAAATGTAAGATGTATTGTGCTATCTCCAAATTGCAAACTAGAAGAAGAATTATATATAAATAATTATATAGAATGTAAGACATATGAAGGGTTGTCATATAAGTCGGATATTTCATCCCATATCTTATGTATGGAAACTTAAAATTTATAATGTCAGAAACTTATGTATACGGGTTCATAACCTATGCTCTGATACCACCTCTGTCACGATCCCGTCCCAAAATATTAGTGGGGAACGAGTGTCTTGACATGCCACCTAGGCAACAAATATTATGGATTTAAAAATATTTCTTAAAATAAATGCAACGAAAATACAATCACATGGTTATGAATCGTAAAATACCGAAAGTGAAGGAATTACGTCATCAGATCTTTCTAAAAGGAAACTAAATTTATATCAAAAGTAAAGAGTTACAACGTAAAATAAACTTTTATTACAAAAGAGCCAAACATGCTCTATATGATAAAAAAAACATTTTGTTTAAAATAACAAAAAGAGCTCTAAAAGCTTAATCTTCAACATACTCCTTTTATGTTCCCTCCGCGAGCCTACTTATTTTCTAAAAAAATATTACAACGTCAACTAAAAGCCGAGTGATATTCAATCTCCAGACATTCCAAGGTTTTTCATAGAATTGATATCTATTCAAATCAAAAGAGAAGGCATATACATATATGGACAGGAACTTGTAGTATATAATTTGGAATGACAATATATAGAAATGAATAGCTCAGAATAAAACGGATGCAACAAATCAAAGCCAATAACTTTTTCTTTCAATCATATCATTTTAATGGCTCAGTACACTATAATACCGTATTCTTGTACCGTATTATTCCCCGATAGTTGAGGGTCAATCGAACTTGTTTGTCACAACGCCTTATTTAGGGCATACCAGCGATAACCCAGTTAGGAAGGTCAGTTGGTAAAGAGGTCCCTTCGGCCGAATCATATTTTCAATATTCAATACCATTTTCAATAATCATGTTAATCGGTATGTCTCTATGGACAAATATAAACTTATCAGAAATGAATCAATCATCGGTATCAGATGAATTTGAGAATAAAAGCAGATCGCAAAATATATATATATAGTTAGCATAATATCATATAATTAAAATGCACAAGTAATGTCAGAGTACTTAACTAGAATAAAAGTCCGAAGTTATAGACACAGAGTCTTGGATCGCTCGTTAATATTGAGACGAAACTTCTTCTTAAACACCCCCCACACTTTCGCTCACTATTTCTTTGTAAGATTTTGTTGTAATTTCGTGTAATAGGTGATCCAAAGGCTTTATTTATAGTTTTTCAAAGGTATTTAGGTGCTGACACGTGTCTGGGTGACAAGGCTTTCAGTTTGGTGAGTCGGCATTCACGTGTCGCGTAATGGAGCAGCCTTGCAGTCTTAGTTCACCGAATGACGACACGTGTTTTAACTTTTTCTAAAGGATTGACAAGTGCTTTATTTTTTCCTATAAAGGCGACAGGTGTTCAGTGGAGGTGTTAAAACCAAGCACGAGGTGTAAAGTTATTAGGGGTATAAGGGTCATTTTACACATGAAAGGCATTTTGGTAATTTCACACCATATATTTTTAATATTATATAAAAGTTCCTGAAAATATTTTATTCATAAAATGATCCTTTTTATATTTTCATTTTAGTCCCTAAAACTTTCTTAATTAAACCCAAGTCCTTAAAGTTTCATAAAATTACAATTTCTACCAGAAAACTTATCATTTCACTTAAGATAGGTTATAAGACTTTGATTTAATCCAATTTATAGTTGATTCTTTATAATGATGATTTCTATCATTTCAATCAATAATATAAAAAATATAACACGATTTACGGATAGGGTTACCTTAGGAACTTTTACGTAATTTCCTATGAATTTCCCCGAATTATTCCTCGCCTTTCTCTCCCTAAACTTCCCGTTTCTCTCTCCTTAGGCTAAAACTCTTCCATGGCTGAAATATGATGAAGGAGGATCTATTTCAAAGGTTTTAGGTCCGCATAAGGCACCTCCCCTTGGTCCAATCAAAGTATGACACGTGGCAACTATGTAAGACAAAATATCATTTAAGGCTAAATGACTACTTACTCCTTGTTCGTAAAAAGATGATATCTTCTCACTCGAATGTCCGTTTAATGCAACGTTTGTTGTGTTACAAACGTAATTCATATACCTATAACTATCTAGTTTATACCTCAAGTAAATTGTTATATTATAATGGTTGAAACTAGGCTTCAACATGAACATTTTTACCAAAAACTTCAAAATTTTGTAGTTGCAATTAATTCAATATTTCATGCCTTATGAAAGTATAATAATTTAACATTATATATATTAATGACACATTACCCATATCACATAGGCTAAACATGATTCAAACGTAATTAATTATAATTATGTAACTTATCATTTAGCTTAGGATGTGTCATAAAATATCAATTTGATTCATTTTACATTTAATTCTTCAAATTGAAAAATGGGTTTTATTATATTAAGAATCGAGAATATCACATATGTAATAATAGAACATTAATAGATAGTAACTGAGATGAATTCAAAAGAAAACAATTATATATTGGCATAAGAAAATAGGGTCATTACGGATTTGGCCCCGGTTGGACAAAAATCCTGGATCCATTACTGTACACGTACACACAAAAACACACACGGATGTACACAATAATACACACACACACACACACACACACACACACATAACAAGATACGCACACAACAAATGTTCGGGAAAAATGGTTGACTCTAATTTCTAAGTTGTTGATTAATAAATTGTGGATCAATTTGTTAATTCTAAATTGTTGATTCTAAACAGTTAGGACTTGATTTTTTTTTACAATAGTATTGATATACATGTTAAAAGTTGCAAGCCAATTGTAATGGATAATTGTATATTGTATATTTTTGCCCCCTTCTCCTCCCCCCCGACCCCCCCCCCCCCCCCCCCCCCCAGATTTTTTTTTTGGATCCCCCACTATCTAACACAATATTTAATTGTTTATGGACCAACCATGCATATATGTCATGTTATATCTCAATGGTTTAAGATGGTAAAATTAAGGATTTTTTTATCAATTAGTCCTATTTACTAAGTATATTGTTCAATATATTTTATCATTTTTTCCCCTAACAGACCCACGAAAAAAGAATTTTGATTCATTAGATCCTATTTACAAACATATAATATATATTTATTGTATGTATCAATAAAACCTATTAATAAAAAAATATTATAAAACAATCTATTATAAAATATCTTATATAAATAAGACTTATTTATCAAACTCCATAAAATTATACATATGTCCCAAATTAAATGTACCGTGTGGAAGTCGTTTTTCAAAGATTTTTTTTTTTTACTTTTCTAATTATTACTCTTTACTATCCGTTTACAAGACCAAGCATCCATCATTACGTTATGAATGGGGGGAACTGTAGCCATAAGTGGGATCTATTACGGTAAGTTCATCCATATCACTGGGATAATTGTTTGAAGCCGAATCATGGTAATGTTTAAAAGAGTCGAAAACATTCACTGTTAGGTTCTTAGTTAGCTGCTCACATGAAGTTAGAGTAATTATTAGAAGGATCCTCATAATATGCACACATTAAGAACTATTTTTAAGAACTAAAAAATAGTTGGAACAAAGTTTCAACATACATTTAATAGGATATAAATACTCATGTAAAACTCTAATATTTAGTATTTTGAGGTTTATAACATATCCCCTAAGAGTCCAAGTTGCCATTTTCCTTATTAAAAATACTTAAATATATAATTGACACGAAATTCTAAAAGCAGATGACACGAAATAGACTATAAACGATATAATATGGTCGGCTATAAGTTTAAAGAGTAATATTATTCTTACCGGGTGATAGTATCGGGTTAGTACCAAATGCGTTTTATATGGCTTGTACTCTGGCGGGATCCACACCATAGTACAAGCAAATAAAGTGGTACCGGTACTCGTCTGGTACTATCACCCGGTGTGCCTATCATTATTCAAGTTTAAAAAATATGACACAAAACTATTAAACACATAAGACACTGATATAATTTACAGGTTATGTACTTTTAGGATTTAAAATAATATTAATTATGAATATAGGATAACAAATATTTCGTTTTCATTTTTAGCCCCTATTTTCAAATTAAAGGGACACGTGGCATGCTGTGATTAGTTGACGTTTTATGAATATGGATCCGCGCCAGCGACTTTATTCAAAAATAGGAACTAAAATAATAAATAAAATATTTATTATCCTATTTTCAAAATACATAATATAATAGGTCCTAAATTTATAAAACTCCTATAATTTAAACCCGGTTCTAAGCCTAGTTGATGAGAAAAATTGTAGCAGAGGAGTAACTATGCATGGAAAATTTAGATCGTTGACAGTATTGACGTCATGGCATACATACAGAGAATCAATCCCGACTTTTGAAACTATAAAATACACAGTTCGTTGTCTTAGTCATTGCATGCAAATAAACAATCTAGAAATAAGTCACAAAATTAAATAATTTGTAGGGAGTCAATATAATGTTTTTCCTTGTAGTATGATGTTTTGAAAATTTTACGCTGCTCCTTGCCTAGCATAGAATGGAGTCGGTTGTCATATTGAGAACCAATGATGAAAAGAAAGAAAAGAAATTGGATCTCTCTCTCTCTCTTGAAATCCAAGATTCCAAGATACCATAATTCCGTCCACGTTCACAATCGATAAGGTGCCGCTCAACTAAGGCTTTAAGTCGTCAATGACTTACGGTTCATTTGATTGCTCCAAATGTTAAAAAGTTGGTAAATATAAAAATTTGTTTATATTTTAATTGTTTGATTGTACACTTTATCTAGGTATTATTTGTCAATGTACAATATTTTCTATGCACAATCTGTGGCCAAATTTTACTTACTTATTTGAGTGAGAAATATTTACCAACAAATTTGTCAACTTTTAAAATGATTTTAATATTTTAAAAAATAATTTAAAAACTGTTTTAAATAATTAAAAAACTGTTATAAATATTTAAAAATTATTTTGCAATGTTTTAAAAACTGTTTTTAATATTATAAAAAAATTTAAGAAAATGTTTTACAATTTTTTTTTAAAAACAGTATTAACAAAATATTGTAAAAACTGTTTTTAACATTTTTAAAAACTGTTGTGAATATATTATAAAAACAGTTTTAAAGTTTTAACAAATAATTTTAAAAACTATTTTAAATACTTAAAAAAACTATTATAAATATTTAAAAACTGTTTTGTAATGTTTTGAAAACTGGTTTTAATATTAGAAAAAAATGTTAAGAAAATATTTTACAAATTTGTTTAAAAACCGTATTATAAAAATATTGTAAAAACTGTTTTTAACATTTTAAAAACTGTTTTGAATATATTATAAAAACTGTTTTAAAGTTTTAAAAAACATTTTTTTAAAATGTTTTAAATAGTTTAAAAAAACTGTTGTGAATGTTTAAAAATTGTTTTGTAATATTTTAAAAACTGTTTTTAATATTATAAAAATTTGTTAAGAGAATGCTTTACAAATTTTTTGAAAAACCGTAGTATAAAAATATTGTAAAAATAGTTTTTAACATTTTTAAAAACTGTTTTGAATATAATATAAAAACAATTTTAAAGTTTAAAACAAAATTAAAAATATTTTTAATAGTTAAAGAAAACTGTTGTTAATATTTAAAAATTCTTTTGTAATATTTTTAAACTGTTTTTAATATTATAAAAAAATGTTAAGAAAATGTTTTACAATTTTTTTAAAAAAACGTAATATAAAAATATTGTAAAAACTGTTTTTAACATTTTTGAATATGATATAAAAACTGTTTTTAAATAAATTAATTAGATTGACTTTAATTTTGCCTAATAGTTGTTTGATAGCGTTGTGTGAAAAAATTAGGTAAAATTTGCCTAGGCAAACTTTACCATGCTCACTCTTTTACCTATATGCAACCAAACGGACCCTTAGTCATTGCCATTGCATGCAAATAAACAAAGTAATTTAGGAGAAAGTATTTTAACTCCCTCGAAAATAAATTTTAAATATTTAGATTCACTATCTCTTTTTATAGAAGTTCATGCTAATAGCATAACGAATAGACTTTTAAATGTTAAAAAATTATTAACAATGGACTTAATTGTAAATTACCCTATAATCTATGCATGACGTCCTGCATAGATTATTTTGTTGGTTTTTTTTTAATGAGCACAGAAAATTATAACCAGAATGAGAGAAATATTTTATTATTATTTTTTTCACTTGCTTTTTGTTGGGGTGGGGGGGGGGGGGGGGTTGTTTGGTGGTGGTGGTGGTGTTTGCTTTCTTTACATTCTCTGCACATTAATTTATACTCATTAATGAGCTCTCAAGACACATTATTAATGACTCTAACTGAAGGGAGATTCTTGCACCATGTCTTCACCTGCTCAACCTTTGAACTCTCTCAACAACTCCACTTTTCATATTTTTAAATAATCAACATACTTTGATAATGGATTCTCATATTTACATCAAAAAATTTACTCCAAAATACCCTTTTCAATAAAACACCACATAAATACATAATATTTGTACAAAACACCAAACAAACACAACACAACATTAGTGTTGTTTCTAGGGGTGGTAAACGGACGAATACGGATCGGATACCATGTTTTCCATATCCGTATCCACTATCTGGATGCACTATCCGTATCCGCCCGGATAGTTAAAACAACTATCCATATTCATATCCGCTCGGATACCTCGGATTCAAATAATATCCGTATTCGTTTACATTATTTAGCCATCGCAAAAAATAACAATCAAAATATCTAATCCAATGCAATCCAATCCAAATAAATATATAGTAAAATTACTATCTCCTAACATCAATAATTATGACTTCTATAATAATAGTAGCATTCCATAATGATAATATTGCTTAAAGTCATCCATACTTTACAACCATATAAGCTTAAAGTCATAAAAAAAAATAGTAGTAGTATTCCATAACAGTAGATATAAATATGAACCTTTTAGATTAAATCAAATTTATTGAGAATGATAACATAATGGACTTTTTAGTCTTCAAAACATACTGATATTTTTATTTTAGTAAGTATACATTTTTATTTTGTATATAATATCCTATTGTTAACTTCAGTTCTCATCACAATCAAAACCATCTCTTTACTTTTTTGTTTCTCTCCTACATGTATTTATAATTAAGGAAACACATGAACAACCACATGAACTATATATAAATTTAGTTATATATTTGTATTTTTATTTTGTATCTACCGATTGTTGCTAATTTTTTGTTGTAGGAGGAGGGGATGCGCAGCGGCTGAGTGCCGGAGTTGATGCGTAGCGGAGGGGTTGATGAGAAGCGGTGGCAGGGTTGATGAGCAGCGGCGCGTTGATGCAGAGGAGGGGGAGGTGGCAGAATGAGGGTTTTTTGTGGAGTGTAATTAGGGTTTCTTTTCTCTTGTTATGCACGAAAGAGAAATGAAATGAAATTAGGGTTTTTTTGTTTTGAGTGGAGTATGTTCTTTAGTGGGTGTATGTTGTGTGTGATAGGGTGTATTGTAACTTTAGTGTAACTCCATGATAATATACCCAATAAAATAATAATATATGGCATTTTATAATATACCCAATAAATAATAACTTTATGGCGTTTTTGTTTTGAGTGGAGTATGTGTTTGTTTTGTTTTAGGGAATAAACGATTAAGGTTTTTTAATAGTATTTTATTAGTAATACTAATACTAATATTATTAATACTATTTTAAACATATGTTAGGTGGATACGGATATCCGGTAAAATGGATACTCCGCATCGGATACGGATTATCCGTGTCGGATACTAGTAATATTCGTATTCGTATCCATTTTCTCGAATATTTTTATAGAGTATCCATATTCGTATTCATTTCCATTTTTTCGGATAAATATCCGCAAATTTGGATTCGGATATCAGACGGGTGTGGATTTTTGAATATCCGTTTACAGCCCTAGTTGTTTCATATAAAAATCTAAAAAATTTAAACCTCACTTTTTTTTATTTCCTCTCTCTCTAACTTATCTCCCAAACCTTTCAACCTTCTAACATACTATCATTTTCTCTCAAACCCTACTTACCCTCAAGCTTCATTTCTGGTATGTTACACCATTAAAACTTACTCCCACTACTGTCATGCTCTCATTTTGTGTACTAAATCCTATTATGCAAACTAAAAAAGTCCATTATAAACTCATTAAACCATACAAAATATAACCCTAATAAATATAACTGGAAATATATTGCATTTGGGCGATAAAAGTTAGGGTTTAATTGGTTTGAACAATCTAGGGTTTACCATTCAAAAAAAAAATAACTGCTCTCTGCACCTACAGCCTCCCATAGCCTAATGTGCCAAGGATATGCGGTCACATCCAATCGTGATTCACCTACTTACACCCGTATCTCACCGTGTTTTGATTTTCACGGCCATAAACTACCGTGGTTTGGGTTCTCACGGTATCTTGGCGTGTTATTTCCCGGCCAATTATCACCGTATGTAGCAATGTATTTCATATATCATATATTCATGTATTTTTATCAATGTTGTCATTTTTTGGCCATGTCCCGTATTTCTGCATATTTGAGATTTAATTAATTCGGTAATTAAATGGTTTTATTTTAAATTACGCAAGAGAAGTAATTTAATTGAATTAAATAATAATATGACTATTAAATATTAATCGATAGTGAGATAATGATTAATATTGTGAATTATATTTACTAAGTGAATAGTAAATGATTTATGATTAATAAATTGCGTCATAGCGAGTGATATGGGCGTAATTAGATTTATCTCAATCGAGAGTCGCGTATAGATTAACTTGAGGTCAAAATGAAATATTTATGTAAAGTGACTCGGATGATGATTTCGAGGTCACGGATGTGTCCGAACTGATCGAATTAGTCAAAATAGTATACCCGATGATGTCAATTAAGTCACGGGAAATTTTAGGCTAAACTAGGACCATATGAGGGTGTTTTGATCATTTTATAATAGATGGTAAAGAGACCTACGAATTTTTTAGCCTTATTTCAGATGTTAGACAGAAGAGGCTAGGGTTAGAAACAACAAGAACAAAGTGGAGTCCTTAGAAAAGGAAGATAGTCCATTCTTAGAGCTTTTGGGAGATTTCTTGAAGAATCAAGGTGTGTTCTTGCACCACAAATATCTTAGAAAGGAAGATTGGAGAAGAAAATAATCAAACCCAACATCAATCTGTGAAATCAGACCCTACAGTACTAAGGCAAGTGTTTATTGCAAATCAATATGAAGTTATAATACCCATGTGACTCGGATTTCATTTATATTGATAAGTTTGATTTTCCTTAAACAAAATAATAATTTGAATACATGTTTGGGTAGAGATTGCATGTAGAATGATTTGATATCAACATAGGATAATAAATCAGAGCTTATGTGTTATTATCCACAAATTAAATCTGGGTTTTTGATGCATTATGGTGAAAGAACATAAAACTAAGGGTTTTTGAGGATTAGATGATTAAATCCATTCTTGAATGTTATTTGTAATGTTTTGATGCAAAAATTACGTTAGAAACTGTCCTAATACATGTGATAAGGGTTTGGGACAATTGGTTTGGAGTTTGGTGGAGAAACATGGAAGTTATATGTGTTTTAATGGTGAAAAACGCATTTGAGAAACGAAGAAGACGAAGTTCAGAGGGGCAAACCAGTCCGGATTAGAGGCGAACCGGTTCAGTTCCCCAAAAAATGTAAATCTCTCTTTTTACCTATAAACTACAAATTTTTTGTCGAAAAAACTTTTGGGAGATTGTTAGAATATAATGAGGGATATTTTATATTGCAGTAGGCCATAAGGTTATGGGAATTTAGTCTTATCGATAGAATTAAGACGATGATTAAATGACAAAGTAATTAATTCGCGAGAATGAGAATATAATTATGGGAAAGCGTAAGTGATCTTATGGCATGAACCAGTAGGGAAAGGAAGACTTATCTACTGAAATAAAGTACGGGGTAACTAGGACCCTTAGAGCAGAGAATAATACTCAAATGATACGATAGTGAGTTAAATCATAAAATAATAAGTACGGGGAGTATGTGAATGAATTATACTACGTACGAACGATGATAATTAGGTTGTGTGAATACCTACTGAATATGTATATATATAGGTTGTGTGTGTACCTATACGATTGATGTTATGAGTTAGCATACCCACGTTTCTTGCTATCATCGGAGGTTATCGCATAGTGGGCGATCCCATCTTGACGATTCCAGTGAGGTTTGGATTGGTTCCCCAGAACATAGAACTTAGGGCGGATCGGCATGTGACGTGTATTAATGAGATAGGCGTGTCATTTGGGTATGTTAGGTATGTGCGTAGCCCAAAGGCTTAGAACTATGTTCGTCTCCACCGTTTGATATTTAATTTTAGGTTCAAGAAGAGATGCCAAACCAATAGTCTCCATTTAGTACGATAGGTACTTGAACTAATAGGAGAGTATGCATATTGTTTCATGGTGGTATTATTGAGAGACACCGTATATATATATAATAGGGTATGCCCGTGCCTGAAGGCACGCTGAAAATTTTGAAAACTATGAAGTCGTGTATAATCTAAATAATAAATGTTTTATATATTATAAGTGTAATTTTTCAATGTATTGAATCGTGTAAATTTAAGTACTCTTGAATCTTGTATAATTAAGTCAAAAGGTTTTTTTATAACACATAAATGTAAAGAGTTTAAAGTTTTTTTTCACAACACATGAGTCGAAACAGTTTACAACACATCTGCCTGTGCCTGAAGGCACATCGCTAATTTTCAAAAATGTACGTCGTTGATAGGACCAAACGTCGCATTTACAAATAGTGTTGCACAATTTAGAAAATTTGGACTTAATTTCATTTGTGTATATAACTATTCACCATTTTTAAAAAAGAAAAAATAGCAAACGTCAACACTAATAGTCTGTCTTGAAACTTGTGCAAACATCATCGATTTAACTCACCTAATAGTGAAAGAACACCAATACATCAATAAATACATGGAATTAGTCTTCAAACTCGAATAAAGAACATCATATTTATATTTCATAGGGCATGCTCAACAACATAAATAACAAAAGTCATATTTCTTCATTATCGAATAAGAGCAATGAGAAAGTTCTCATTTTTTCAATATTTTTTGTAACAACACAAATTAAATACAAATGCCCCTAATGATGCTTGCCCAAACACCATATATATATTAAATTCCATCCAACACCAAAAAAAAAAAAAAAAAAATGTCGAAACACTCATAGGCACACAATCCACCTAAACCACTACTACCATATGCGCTCCCATACCCTTCCAAACCCTTGCTTACCCACCCCCGGACCTCATACCTGTTACGCAACCCTCCACCCCAGCGCTTCCTATCCCACCTTAGTTCACCCAAAATTCCACTCCCATATACCTCTTCCCATAGAGCTTGCTTGTCCATGTGGATATCAGTTTGTATCCTTCTCTCCCACTGACCCTTTGAAATTGACTCAGAAACTGTGTGCCCAAATTGACGATCATTAAACTCACCTTGTCCTTGACATTTTTTAAGCTTCTTTTTCAGTTGGGTATTCCAGTAATTCTTTATAGTGTTATATGTTCTTTGGGGGTATGAAGTTATAGCTGTCCATCTGCACCCACAATAAATTCGCCAAATATTAAATAAAACAACATAATCTCGCTTCCATCGACATAAACACTAAACAATAGAATAAAATATAAACATGAGAATCTTATTTGCCTATCCTATTGGGATTTGGAAAACTATTAATTGATCCAGCCCAATTAGGAAAGCATGAGGTTATGCATGACTTCAGATTGTAAAAAATGATTATATATTACATATATAAAGAGAGTTGACTTTAATACCTGTAACCAAGAAGAGATTGGAGGTGGATGATCATATTTTCTTCATGATTTGTGAAGTTACCACGCCTAATACCCGGACGCAGATAATTAGTTCATCCAAGCCTGCACCTCTTACTGCATCTAACCCCATTAATCCAACTCAACTGCTACACGCTACCTGCCCCTAAACCAGCCCAAAAATGCACCCCCATATCCCACCTTACTACCGTACCATGCTACCTACTAAATGTAAAACAACTAAAACTCGAGCAGAATGTTAGAGCAGAACTCGAGCAGAATTATTTTCAAAGAACTTGAGAGTGTGAGGATACTTTATCGTAATCTCGATAACTTGAATGGAGGATCTAATTGTATCAAAAAGTCCTTCTTCCTTGTACATTTCAATAATGAAAGTAACACGGGAAGTTGACTTCCCATCATTGTAGATCCAATCATCTCGTTCAGGGTTGATTTAAAGGGACATTGTATTTCTAATAACAAAGATAACACAAAATATTATTATACATATATGAATTACCTTGGCAATGTAATTAGGAACCCTCGTTCAATTACATTTAACGAATGGGACCTGCAAGATTGAAGAGGAATAATGGTTAATGACTATATGCAGTCTCAATGGTAATGACTACGTGATCTAAAATTGATCTTTGTTCATTAATAGTGAGATATAGAGGAGTGTGCATATACCATTTGAAGAATTTATAGGAGAATTGTGAGTTGAGCATACGTTTGCAAGTAACTTGTAATGAATCTTCAGTTACTAAACATCAAAATATAGATATCTTACATTTATGTAGACAATGCAATAAGAGAGTATTGAATGTTAATTACTTGAGTTTATTTGGGACATACTTGTACTAAATAAAAGTTGAATTAGGAAGATTCCATACTCAATACCCAATGAACGTACATACATAAATTCTATGTCGAAAAGTAGTACCCTTGGTACATTCATTCTTTTATGGACAATCCCATACCAAAACTCAATAAGCATCAGCTGGTTGAAAAACATAGGAAGGGGCAACCTTAATGGGCTGACCTGCTCTACCCATGTGCACTTCTGACCCAAACTTCTGACACTCTTCATTGAAAGAGGCCGGGATTAGTGGTGTCCATATGGGTGGGTCCAAATGCCACCCCATTAACACATATCCTTTTATTGACCAGTTGAAGGGCACGACTTCTTGTGAATGCCATAATTGCACCTTTTGTGGAGGTATAGTCCAGTAGTTTGGCATTTCCTTTGTATGCATTCATTGATGTGGTGTTGATTATGGAACTCCTTTCCTTCATGTGCTTCAAAGAGTGCCTAGTCATGAAGCAATAGGAGAATATATTAGTCCTAAACACCCTCTTAAGTCTCTCCTCATCAATCTCCTGAACAGTAGTATTTATTGAACTTTCATGCAGTTGAACAAAAAATTTGTACAGTTGAACAGAAAATAGTCTTGTATCATAAATGGTAAATAACAATTTAACTCATTAGCGTATTACAGAAAGTAACAACGCCAATATAGAGCATGGAATAGAAAAGTTTCTTACACTGTAAAATTTGTCATATAATAACAATAGAAATTACTATGTGACATCTAATTAACGCGCAACCTGATAACCCAAAAAATCACTTTCATATAAACACATCGTTAAAAGTAATAACGTCAATGCTCTAGAAGTCTTGCTGACTGAAGTTTGCCGTACTTGACGGCGTTTTGAATGGGCCAAGAGAGCAACCATAATTTTTTTTCCTTGGTCCCATTGGAATTCCCAGCTCTTTGAGGTTAATGTATCCCATCTACCCTAGCGCGGCCATATCCAATTCCTCATCCTTGAAATTTACGGCTTATTTTTCCAAGACCAGTGAGTGTAACAGGCCTTAAACAATATGGTGTTGGGTAACTGTGTATGGACTTTTTTGTATGCCACTGCCTACTGGAGGAGGTGGAGCTACCAAGGATGCCACTGCATTTACAGGTCCAACAATTATATCCGATTTTATCATAAAAGATGTTGTGCCCATGGACCTTGAGAGTATAATAACATCTTTGCTCATATATGGAACAGTTCTACCATCAACATATGCCCTGACTACTGGTCGTCTCTATAGTTCTTCATCATTCCTTGGTGATGAGAAACCCGTCATAGTGTTGCATAAATCTGAACCAACATGATATAAACAAAAAATTCACTTACTGTTGATATAAATAACCAATTCGCTCACTGTTTATATAAACAACTAACATGATATAACTATGGTTGTTAGTTATTGCAATGATTCACTTACTGAAATAACTAATTAGCAATTAATTCGCTCAACCTTACTATAAGTTCCAGTGGCCTCACTGGCACTGCAACTGATTCTCCAATTTCATTTGCTTGTCACCTCATATCTTGTCTAATTTTCGCATAACTCTCCTGCAACAATGTGGCTGCCGAATTTGATAAACGGGGGTGGCATACATCTCGATAGTATTGAATATACCTCTTAAGCCAGTGTCTTCTTTTGAAGGTCTTGTGTCACCAGTGGTCGCAAAGACCCGCTTCATATGTTTTTTAAGACCTGGTCGTGGACCCCTATTGTAATGGGAAAAATGAGTAACTAAATAATATTTATAAAAAATACTCTATATAAAAAAAAGTATGTCCACTAAAAATCTATATAGGAATAATATGGAGACCTGCTTCTGTCATATTCCATATCTCATATCCCTAGTTCTGTTGTATCCCATATCCCATATCCCTAGTAATTTGGAGTCAAAAACCACAAATAGTGCATTAATCTATATATGAACCATTTGAGCTATTTGGTAGTTATAAGAGAGAATTTAGAATGATAGTGCTAACATAATTTTGAAACCATTAAACTATTAATGACATTATATTAGTTAAGCTATATGATGATCTACTATCTAACCAAAATTAAGAAATTTGTATTGTAAGAACTTCCTTTTATTTGTATGAAACATTTCATACTGATAGTGCGTTTAATCTGATCTATAAGCATGTAATGGAAGGAGGAAATGGTACCATAAAAAAAGAATGACATATACTGCATGGTGAAAGAAAATAACCCGTGTCCTTATGAAGTGCATGAAGCTTTATTATATGAAAATTTTAGCTATTTATCTGCCCCAATATTGGAAACATTGTATCTTTTTTATATTTTATCTATTCCCAAAATAAATAATACTGAGAAAATCATGTTGGCATCAAAGAATGCTTCATAATAAATGATGAAAATAATAGAACACCATGTATGGAATTTTGGTCTATTATCTGAATTTTTCGTAGGTTGATTGGATAAAATAAGCAAATACCTATGTGATTGAATAGATGAAAAATGTAATAATACAATGAATCACCAAAAACAACAGTAAGCGGGTAGCTTATTGTTGATGCATATGTGGAGAGGATTGGTTGTGCCACACAATGTTCCAATCAAACTTCCTCTGCACAAATTTTATTTTTTTTACACTGATATATATTTATAAACCTTAAAATAAAATCCATAGGCCATACCGTAGGCAGATTTCTTGAGCCGCGTATACAAAGTATGCCCAATCAGTCCTTGTCCTTTTATCTTTTGATTTCTTACTCAGACTTTGGATGCCATACCTTGATATATTGTTAAATAAAATTTGTCAATGACCACATAGAGTGAGCAAAATGACCACACAGAGTACTTGAATCTTAATGGTAGCATAAATTCGAGCTATTGTGCATCTCAAGATTTGGTGAATCAATAAAAGACTAATTATCCTCTCATGGTTTGAAATCATATTTATCAACACGTGTCATTAAGTATCCATTTAGTTTCAGACTAAATATCTCACATTTTTAGGTGAAAACAAAAGGTTGAAAAGTATTCCTTATTAAATTGTCTTTTGAGTGAAATTAATAATAACAGAATTATTTTATACAGATTCATTATAGAGTACATAATGGACTACCTTTATGAATTGGCATATCAAAAGCTCCATGATCCACCCTCACGAAGAACATCAAAAGTTAAAGAAGCCCTCCATATGGACTCTGCACCGGTGCGAATCCACCAACTTTTCCCTTTAACTCAAACCAATAAATCGTCGAAGCAGTGGCATCATCCACCGTCATACCCAACACTAAAATATTAAACATCAAAAAGGAGAAAATCACCACAGAAAGTAAAAAATCAGTTGGCCATTTATTCAAACATGTAAAATACTACCTCCCTAAGGTCACGCTCATACTACATATTAAAGGAGGACACTCCACTTACTGAACTAATAAGGTTAAACTGCAATCTTCCTAATTACCACACCACTGTATTTCTTGTTTTCTCACGCATTTTTATGGAATCTAATTTAAAAAATTGGAAAGAATATGAAGCTAAAATGTTGAAAGAGAAAAACAGACTAAGATGAGTAATGTTGAAAGAATATGAAGTTAAAATGTTGAAAGAATACAACCATATATACCTCAGGATGTCCCTTTAAGTTGAGAAATTTCCACCACTCTCCATTCATAGTCCCGATATGTTTTTTTTTTCGATCTCGCAGAGTAAAAGAACACATGAATATAATATGGAAATTGAAAAAAAGCATTATAGTAGAAACACATTTATACAAAAAACACATATATATAATAATTGAATCGAGTGCGTCACACAATTAAAAAAAGATAAATTTGTTCAAAATCCATTATTGTGAACCCATTATTGGGAAAAACATGAAGATTGTAAACAATGTTGGTATCAGAACACACAAAATTAGATCAGAATTAAACCCTCAAAATAATGTTGGTATCTTTCGGGTCTTGTTATACAGTTAATCTGAATGTAAACCCTCAACATCAACCCAATTGATAAAAACTTTCCAAAAACCAAATTTATCTGAAAGCATAGAAACCAAATACAACCCTTCTATCCGAAAGCATAGAACCCAATGAAAACTATGTTAATTTTTGGATATACAGCTTCTCCCTTTTCTATTGATAAAGGCAACATCAACTAGAAACTAAAATAGAAGAGAAAACAGAGCAGAGATTATACCTTATATAGCTTGAAACCTAAAAACAAATTAGAAACTCCAATTAGTACCTAAAAAAAATTAAACACAAATTAGAACTCAAATCGATTTCAACAACCCCCAAAATGACAAAACTACAAACCCGAAAACTTCAAATACAAATGTGAATGAGTGTGATAGAGGATTTACACACACCCATAGATTTTGAACCTGTAGGAGTGTTGAGAGAGAGAGGTAATGACGGAAAGGAGGACGGGGCTTGAACCGGTAGAGATGTGTGAGAGAGAGAGGCAGCGATGAAAAGTAAGACGGGGTGGAGACCACTGAGAGGAGGGCGGGGAAGCGGGTGAGGGAGAGGGAGAGAATGTGGAGACCGTTAGGGTTTTAGGGGATACATCAGATGAGTGAGAGAAAAGAAATAATACCATCAAAATGCATAAGTGAGAGAAAACGGGGCTGAGGAGAGGGTATACTATCGTGAAAGAAGGGAAGGGTGGGTGAGAGTGTACAAAAAGAGAGAATTTACCAAAATAGTCCTTAAGTTTGAATTAAAGTAGAAGAGGGGGAATTAAGTATTGAGAAAGAAAAGAGGGGGAATCTAAAATTTGCAAGGGCAAAACAGGAAGTGCAAAAAAAAATCATCTTGATGACATCACTGTTCTATCTTATGACATACATAAGTTTTCTACTTTATTATATATATATATATATACGATCGTGGTTATTCTACTTATGTGTGACAGTAGACTGATAGATAGTGTGTATTTAAAGAATGACTGAAGTAGTGAAACTTAATTAATTGATTAAATGAGAAAATAAATGAAATGCGATTTTTAACTCTTAACATACGAGTAATGTTAATTCATATAGAATACTCTATGGGTGATACGGGGACTTCGAGATGTGGATAGTCCTGATAGTTACTTATGTCTAGTTAGCTTGGGTAGTACAGCTAGGTGGGCTAAGCAGAGGACGTTAGGCGTGCATAATAGTTGAGGGGTGAGGAAACTCAAGAGAGTGTATGTGAACCTAACATGTGTAATCAATAATCAATTTTGAACTTTGATAAACTTTTGGTAAATATTTTCAAAATATTTTGAGTACTAAAAAAATATTTTCAAAACCTTTTAGGTGTCCACCCACCGGGACGCGAGACTTGATATTCTGTTCCAGGGACACACAACTGCATCACAGGTGGATGATTGAAGGAGTTTTGATTAGATGCTTCATTTCCTCATTTCTTAGTGTTGGATCTATTTAGAGTGGTTTAGTATTTCATTTGGGCATGTTGCCCCATTCAGATTTTATTCAGTTCAGACTTATGTTGGATTATTATTTAGTTTGGTTTTAGTGGATGGTTTCTTTGGCAGGTTTTATTTATCTATATATTGTGATGGATTAGACTCTATATTGGTGTATGGTTTATTTTTGTTTTTTCTCATGTTGTTATCTGTTTAAAGAAAGATAAAATTAGCACCGGCTTAATTAACTGATAGGTGATTAGTAATTAATTTGATTTTCCACGGTGATGCTAAGATGAACCAATTTGAAAATCTTGATTTATTTTAATAAAGGACTGATTACCCAGGATTTAGTTAGGCGGGGTGTCACAAATGGTATCAGAGCATCAAGTTCTAGTGTCCTTAGGATTTGTGCGACTTTTCACATTTCAGCTTAGCATTCTTTGATATAGAGCCTTATTATAGGATTATTGTTCTCCTTTATGCATGAGACTTAAGTTCTCCTACTATTAAGTATAGTTGATGTTATTCATATACGGTTTCAGTTGAGCTTGGCACATTGAACAATATAGAATGACAAGCGTGGGATGTTAGAAGGATTGCAAGAGGGAGGACTCAGCAAAAACCATAAACTATTCTGGGAACAGTGATGCGATAGGAGTCACCATAATTATTGTTCGAGCAATTGACGTTGGAGTAACCGCAGGGGCGCAATAGTTTCCCCAAGAATCGCTGTGAAGGACAATGGCGCAAAGTTAGACCCACCAAGTACATATGACAAGGGCGAGGGTTAAAGAAGATTTTTGTTTCAGAAGAACAATCTGCTAGAATTCGTCGAAAGTATGGAAGGGTGATTTACCAATGGAAAGTGAGAATCCAATTGGGATCACATGTGGGGGAGTGTAGTGACACTCAAGTCAAAATTTTGAGCAAAAAGTTTGCTCATAGGAGCAGCGTAGGGTGATAGAAGTCAGTCACCATATCCATGGAAAAATTACCATGAATAACGAGGAATTTGGGGTATGGATTATTACGAATCCTCTCACTAGTTGTTTAAATAGAGAGGGACGAGAGATTTTAGTACTTTTCCAGAAGGGTCGGACAGTGGCCAAAAGTGAAGAGTTGATGAAATTTGTGTACTTCGTACCCCGTAAGAGGGATACGAAGGATAAAAAAGGGTTCATAACTTGATAATAGACCCGTGGGTAGAATATACAAGCGTGGATAGGATGACTGGTCTCGTTGTTATCAAGATTGTACATTTACAAATTTATTCCAATGCTCCCGTGAGAAGGGAGCTAAGGGAGTTAGAAAATCTAACCGAAGGGAAAGAATGGATTTTTCAATGCTAGTGAGGCACCAAGGGAAGGGGCACCAAGTAGAGGAACTAAATTATTGATCGAGATAAATAAAATTCCTACCAAGCGACGGTGGGTTCAGTCAGGGCCGTCAACGCCAACAACAAGTCCCATAGGACCAGTGGAGCCAAAGGGATAATGGGGGTAGCAATTAGGGTCAATACTATCAGGTCCGCGAAAAGGACAACCACGACATGGTCGGTGGGGCTAGATAAAGGGGAAGGGCACAACGAGGTGTCTTACGTGGAAAGAGTAGAAACACATGCGCGGATCTTGTCTGCTGTGAGTCAGGGGACATGAGTGGGATGCCTAGCAGGAGCAACAGTTTTAGAAGTTTAAGTTAGGTTAGGATGAGAGTGTCCTGTCCAGGAACCGTTTGAGGCTCCAGTTTTATCGGCAATTGAAACTACGAGTTTTATATCAGAGTCACTGGGGTCTATTTTGTGTGATATGAGCGATTCACGGTAGTTTGTTAGTACTAAATTCGCGTGTGAAATGGGTTTGGTAGAGGTATCATTAATAGTACTAGAGTTGTAAATATTTATTGCTGAGTAGCGAGGCTCTCTTTAGTACCACCTATAGGGGATAGGGTATGGACACTAAGAGGGTATATTTTTTCAAGGTAATCCTATGATGAGAGGTGATTATGCGTTTATGATTTTATCCCGAGTACAGACTGGTTAGCGATGGTGGGTGGTTACTAGAAGACTATCGTATTCGTTGTTCCAGGGCAGGATGTATATTCTTTTTGTGATATTTCACCTGAAAGAGGGTCGAGGTCGCGGTGGTGTTTTGTGAAGTAGACATCAGAGAGTACAATTGTCTAGTTATATTGGATCCCATTGTGTAAGGACTCTTACTGATGAGATTCAGGGTATGTCGAGTTATCGTGGAGCGAAGAGATTTAGCTCGTTATTAACTTAGCACTGAGGATTTAGTGATATTGCGAGCGCAGTAGTATATGACTCATTTAGAGACGCGGGAGTCAATGATTACACTTATGAGTATAAGGGCAGGGTTTGAGTGTCCCGAGTACATGATTTGGGTTCTACAAAAATCGAGGATCGACAATACTGGGGAATAGTGCATTGGAAAAAGTTCTTTTGGGATTTTTTGTGAGATGTTATACTCATAAGCCTTAATAAACGTTGGGAGTGGAGAAACGTCGTTGGATGCTAGGAAATCGGATGAAATTATAATTGTTTAACGTGTGGAGAAAACACATTGAGCTGAGAGCTATTACGAAATCGGGTTAGTGGAGCCGGGAAGTGTTGCGAAAGAAACACTGGGAAGAAATTTTGCACCACAAATTGATGAGTGGGGCAATATCGGGAAGAATTAAATAGAAATTAGTGGGGTAATAAAAATACCCCGATGTTATAGCCACGCCGAGAATGCGGGGGCCGAACTTGAGATAAGTATGATGTATGTAATATTGTGAGGTTTGTGCAAATATGCACGTGTTATAGGGTGTATGGGCTCCCTCGGTGGAGTAAAGTCTCACTTATTCAAATGCCTAACAGTTTTGGGAGCAAACTCAAGGGCAGTGATTTTAGGTATATTCCAGAAAAAGGGGAGTAAGATGTCCCTTATAATGTGAAACGTTGAGCGTGGGGATCGGTGCTGAATGATACATAGTGGAGTTCTCTCCAAGTTACACCATTTAGGGATGGAAAAATCTTGTTCCGAGGTTATCAACTAGGCTTTTGTAATTTTTATGTTCCCAGTGATGGGATTGATGAGCATGAGTGGTGAAATTCATATTTGGGACATCCAAAATCGCGGAGAGGTCAGGTTTTCCATCGGGTTTGTGGAATGGATTAACTTGAGCGGAATATTTGTTATTTTGGAGTGGGATATACTATCTAACAGCATATCCAACTTTTAGCTTATTGAAAGAAGTGAAACGAAACTAGTTGTTGTCCAAAATTATTGGGAATTAGTATAAGACCTTTCAGTCCAGTCCCACCTCTGTTAGAAAGTGTTAGGAGGTGATGGGGACGGAGTCGTATATCATTCTAAACATGTCACCCATAAGTCAAGGGTAGACGAAAGCGACTAGGTTGGAGGAGGAATCGAGAAATGCGTAATTCCATATTTTTTGGGTGATTGGGAGTATTAATTACCACTAGTAGTGTTACGTGTGATTCCTTGTGGAAGTTTATTATCTATATGACATGTTTTGAGACTTTGTAGCGAGATTTTGTTATCCACCCTTTGGTTGATAAGAGGTGGGGAGTAATGAGCTTCTAGGACCCGAAGTGATTTATGGTCCATTGGCAAGAATTGAGTAAACCGCATCTTTTCTAGATAGCTCAGAAACGTGAGGAGAGTTACATCACCGTGAGTTAAGGGTTTGAATTCTAAAATGAGTAGTCAGGGATTCTTGTGATTATTTACCCTCAGGAGAGTCACGAGTTTAGCAATAAGAAATTGGCACCCATAAAGGTGGGACCTTTTCTAACATAGAGATATTAGAGCCCATGAAGCATATGCTCATCTTTTGAGGTACTATATGGTCAGAGACCATTGAGTTGGAGATTGATGACCAAGGTTTGGTTAGGTTGTCTCCTATAAAAGGGGTCTTGAGGTTCGGCATTATAGGGAAGCTAGCACCGAGATTTGTGGGGCCTTTTCCTATCATTGTGAGAATGGGACTGGTAGCTTATAGACTGGGTTTATCGGAGCATCTTCAGTGGATACACGATGTATTCCATGTGGCATCGCTAAAGAAGTACATGAGGAGAGAGAGAGTTTTTTGGCACGTTCCACTCGAGGAGATTGATTTGCAGCCAAACATCTCATATGAGAGGAGGCTGATTACGCATAAATACTTCCGAATTTATCCCATTAATTTAGGGATTTCTAGCACCTAGGTGTAACACCCCATATTTTTTATGATTTTAAATAATTATGGTATTAGTTATTATTGCTGGATTAATTAAATTAAAGTGTGAAAAATTAATTGTTAATTAACTCGGATTAAAATAAATATTGACTTACGTGCCAAGGGTTAATACTTATTGATGAGAATTATTTAATATTACGATACGAATACGTAATATGGAATTATGAAATTTTATAAATTGTGAAGAGTGTGAAATGTGACAGTTTGGTACTTTAAGTCAGGATGCGTGTGTGAGTCGTGTCGTGACTATTTGAATGGCATAAAAAGATATTTTATTTTTAAGTAACTTGTATGATGATTTCAAGTGCGCCATTGAGTCTGGAAGGGGCGAAATAGTCCGAAAATTCTACCCGGATGTTTTATTTGGACTCCAAAATATTTTTACGCCAAACCAGCACCCCGTAAGGGTATTTTTATCTTTTGGATTTTCGGAGAATTAATATGGAAAAAAATTAGAGAATTAAATATGAGTGTACGTGGGCGAGATGGAGTCTTTCAGTTTCTGAACCTAAGAGAGAGAGAGAGAGAGAACCACAGAGGAGGAAGAAGATATCTATATGTGTTCTTGGTACAAAACTCAAGAACTCACACCACAAATTCCACCAAAACGTAGATCAGAAGATGAGGAACAAGTCTATATAAATTTCATCAGGGGGCCAGACCGTCAAATTGAGGCAAGTGTTTATTGCTTAATTCCTTTAGCAATAATTGTGTTCATGTTAGAATAGGTAATTACCACATTATTATAAAATTGAATTCGGTGAAAATTTGGGAGAATTGATCATAAATTAGGACTGACATGATAAGAGTTTGATTCCTCATGTAGATATGATGATGTTCATAAATTTATGATATTGTTTTGAAAAAATCTGGGTTTTAATTTAGAGTTATGTATATAAATTTGAGAACTATAGTTCTTGATAATTAAATTGGGAATTTCAAATTTGGTTGATGATTAGTGATGATTTAATGAAGTTATATTATTAGAAATCATATATAGATGTTAGGAAGATGATTGAAATTGATTGATTAGTGTTTGGGTTGAAATCTTAGAGGTTTTAGGGTTATAAATCTGATAAAAACGTAGTTGCAAGAGGTTGAAGACGTAATAATACTGGTCGCGAGAAGTCGTGCGATGTCACGTGAAGATGGTTCGAATGAGACTTGATCTCGTGAGAAGTCGTTCAAATGACATGACACTTGGTTCGAATGACAGGTCCAAAACCTGAAAAATTCTAATTCATCGCAATTGGAATTACATATTAAATTTGAGTGAGGAAAACTGTTATTTGATGAATTTAACATAGTGCAGAATTGTTGGGAAGGATTTGGGAATAATAATACTTTAAATATTTGGAACGACAAGTTAACCTTGGAAATTTCGAGAGAGAATTACCTAAATAATTATATTATAAGTAGAAATGAGAGAATACTATGTATGGAAAATATATGTTTAGGATAGGTGAATACCTATCGATTTTTTTATAGGATGTGGGAATGCCTGTTATATGCTTATTATTATGTGTACAGCATACCTACACTGCTTGCTATCAGCAGGAGGTTTTCGTGTAGTGGATAGTCTTATCATGTGTTTCTCATTGGGGGGATATTTGACTTGTACCCAAAGCATATGAACTTGGACATGTGCTGTTTTAGATGTAGGATAGTTTCGACGGCTTAATGGGAGCGTAGATATGTTATGACCCATTTGGCTGGGGATTATATTCGCCTCCAATATTTTTTATTTGAATTTTATGGTTCGTGAGAGATTTAATCAGCAGTTCTTCATGTAGTGAGCAATGCACTGGGACATGATAGCAGAGTATGCATTGCGCCAAGTGGTCTTAACCTAAGGGTGCATGATTAGTATATATATGTATAGGGATGATGTGACTCTTTCTCTCTCTCTCTCTCTCTCTCTATATATATATATATATATATATATATATTGTGTGAAACTAGTAGATATGGTAATGATGATAATTGAAATAATCTTAGTGGGTAAAATATTAATTATTAGAATAATGAATATGAAATGTTGTTATCTGGGATACACTATTTTGAATAACGTATTATATGGGCGTTATGGGATACTCCTACAAGTTATAATTACAAGTATAAGCCTATTACCTAGTTGGGAGTTTTATAGATAACTAGGTTGGAGTAGACGTATATTAGGCGTGGACAGTAGTGGAGAGGTGAGAATCTCATGCGAGCGTTCTAATCTAACATGCACATAATACTTGCTTTATTACAAATTTTAAATACATTCTAATACAAATATTTTTACTACTCGAGCTCTTACCCATTTCTTGCATTTTCTCCTTTCTCTTGTATTATTTATATCAGGTGTCCAGCCACAAGGATGCCAGACTTAGATGATCAGATATTTTGACGTGTTGTAGCAGTTGTAAAAGTTGCAGGTCCTCGTGCTTAGACGTATCACTTTCATTTTATTCGGTATCTTTAGACATTTCATTTAGGGCATTATGTCTCCCGTCATCAGTTTTTCTTTACCAGAGATATTGTACTCAGTTTACTTTAGTATTTCATTTCAGTTGGTTTGGGTATTATTTATTGAATTATGGTTTGAGACTTTGAATTGGAATGTTTTATCCAGTCTTATTTATTTCAGTTGTTGATTCATCTCGAGTGTCTATTTTATTCATGTGTATGGTTTTTGGTTTGTGTCTTAATAATTGGAATTTATTAATGGATTAATTAGGCATAATTAAAAATGGAAAATGTCTTGACACTAGCTAATTATTTATTAAGTGATTAATAAAGTTAAATGATTTCGACATGTGATGCTAAGAATGAACCAACTGAACATTCTGTTATAAATTTAATAAAGGACTCAACATCCGGTATTTAATTGGGAAGGGTGTGCAGCTTCCTCTCATGTTCAGCTACTACGCCCCAAAATTTCAGCCAATTCTAATAGTCCGATCGTCCGAAATGTTGTTTTTAGTGTTTGTATATTATTATAACTCTTTTCTTAATCAAACTCTTAAATCCTTTATATATCACAACAAATTCGTGGCTTGGCTTTTCAAATCACTTTCTCATCAACTTTTCAACCAGAAGACCTCTCCGAAATTATTCCTTTTCATCTACAAACTTTAGCCCCAAACTTAATCAAGTGTTTGGCTCAATATTTGAAGGCTTAATTGGTGTTTTCTCAAGATTGTTCAAGAAAGATTCTTTGCTAATTTTTTGAGAGGAATCCAACCGTCTATTTCGAATTTAAAAATGATTTATACCCAAGCATGAATACTCTATTCCTTTCCTTTAGTATTATGCATTTTAAGTGTCGTCTAAACAATAAATTACATGTTTTTTTTAAAATTAATTAGTAACTTAATTAGAGAAAGTGGACACTTAATTAAGTAGGACGTATTTTATAGTCGTGTATAGTAATGAGATACCGAGCGTTTGAGCTGTAGTAGATTATGTGATAAAACTATTGTGCTCCTTATTTCAGATTAAGACTTATTATTTTGCGAGGCATAGCCTGAAAGAGGGTTGGGCCTACTTACATAGGCTTTATGTTATGTTATGATTAAAAATAAAGAACTATATTGATGATATCAATGATATATATATATATATATATATATATATATATATATATATATGCGGTAATAGTATAGACTTCAGTGAGTATGTCGCTTAGTTATATTTGATCCTGGTACATAGGGACTTTTCACTGATGTGTTTCAGTGTGCTTTATGATATTTGTCGAGCGGAGATATATTTAGCTCGTTATTATATATAGCCCTAAGAACTTGTGATTGTAAGAGAGTCATGCTATCTGTCATCTTTACTGACATGAGAGTGGACAATTAGACTTTTTATGTCAAGAGACGGGAATTCGGGGTCACATGTTATGGACTGAGGACCTAACGGATCTCGACGACCGGCAATGTTAGATAATAGTGTATCGGGGGGTTACTTATTTGGATTTCTCTTTGCGAGACATCCCACGCATGAAACTTAACAAACGTTGGAAGTCGAGAGAAGTTTGGTCTTTAGTACCTGTGATGAGTACCTTAGTCATTATATATAGACATGATTATAACCGAGAGTCGATAGTTCTATATTGATTTAAGGTCGGTAGAGCCGTATAACCCTGATATGAAAACCAGTGCAGAATGTTTTCACCATGAATAGGTCAGTGGGACAACCTAGAAAATAATTATGTTACAACTAGTGAGTAGTTGAGTGTAACTTTACCATATAGTCATGAAGAGTACATTATGTGTGATGAAAGTATACTAAAATCAGTTGATTTGTGTTGAAATGCACAGGATATAGGGTGTATGGGTGCCCTAGTTAATTGAAATTTCTAGTATCGTCCTCGGGGAGAACACGTGGAAACGTAGGAAACAAAGATTAAATGCATGGGTAAATAGAGTGTCGAACAGTACAAAAAGGTTGCATTTTAAATATTTGGGGATAAACAGGAGCTACTCCGCATTGAGGAGTAATATGACAAGAAGTACATCACAACAAATTGAAGATGTACAAACCTAATGCGGGTAGATGGGAAGTGACAAGAATTCCATTCGAGCATCATTCAGGAAGGTAGTGAAGATATACCATTATAAACCAAGTTTGGAGTCTGACATAAGTGGTCAGGAGTGTTAAGAGTGTCTCCCATGGGGAAAGTTATGAGATTTAACACCAATGTATATCGACACCTAAGTAATAAGACATTTTTTTAGATAAACAAGCCATTTGAGTATAGGCTCATCTTTATGAAACATTAGTAGTGGGTTCGCGATAAATTCGGTGTGTCAATTGATAGACAATATCCAAAGAAATATGTCAGCATATAAGAGTGGAAATAACTTATAGCTACACTGGGGGAGTAAGGAGTAGATATTCATTTAGCATGGTGACACTAACATTGGTATAATGGAAGCACCAAGATAGTATTACGAAATTTACTGCGAATACGTTCGGATGAGTGGAGTGTTATAATCCGAAGTGATAGTATCAGGACATATCCAATGTTGAGGATAAATAAAATGTTTGGAGAGAAGTTATGGGTGTGTATACTTGAGTTGAGCGGAGGTTGGTAACGGTATATTTCACTAGTGGAGCTTGCGCATAATAACTCCTACCAGGTTATTGTTGGCATGACCCCATTCGAGGTGTTTTACAGTAAGTCCTGCCATTCTCCTATTTGTTGGTTAGAAGTGGGGGACAATAATCTACTCAGACTATAGTTGGTTCAGGACACTACGATCGAGATATAGGTGGTTCGGTGTCGTATGCGCAGTTCTTCAGAGAGTTGTTGCGAGGGAACATGTTTTATTTAGAGTATTTCCTATGAAGGAGATCATGTGATTTGGGAATAAAGAAAAATTGGCACCGAGATATGTGGGACCATTTTATATTACCAAGAGGATCGGAACGGTAGTAAATACACTTGAATTTCCATAGCACTTGCATTGCATACATGTTGTATACCATATTTTGTCACTTAAACGAAATTTTCGGGATGAGTTAGCCCACTCATATTGCGCTAGAGGAGGTGAAATCATATCCATACAGTTCTTGCGAGGAGAGACCAGTGACTATCCTAGACCATTGAGAGAGGAGATTGGGATCAAAGGTAGTTTTACTAGTGTGTGTTCAATGGAAGCAGTAGAATGTCGAGGAGTTTACTTGGAAGTGCGAGGATGAGATGCGCGAGAAATATCCAGAATTTTTCTTACCAAGTATACTTTTACTTTTCGAATTTCGAGATGAAATTTCGTTGTAAGGGGGAAGTATGTAACACCCCGTATTTTGATGATTTTAAACAATTATAGGATTAATTATTATTATTGGATTAATTAAATTAAAATGTGAGAAATTAATTGTTAATTAATTCAGATTAAAATAAATATTGACTAGTGTGCCAAGGGTTAATACTTATTAATGAGAATTATTGAATATTACGGTGCGAATACGTAATATGGAATTATGAAATTTTATAAATTGTCGAGAATGTGAAATATGACAGTTTGGTATTTTAAGTCAGGGCATGCGTCTGAGTTGTATCGGAACTAATTGAATCGAATAAAAAGATAATTTATTTTTAAATACCTCATAGGATCATTTCTAGTGAGCCATTGAGTCCGGAATGGTCGAAATAGTCAGAAAACTCTACCCGAGTGTTTTATTTGGACTCCGAAATATTTTTAGGCCAAACAGGAACCCCGTAGGGTTATTTTTTTCTTTTGGATTTTTGAGAAATTAATGTATACGAAAATTAGAGAATTAAATATGAGTGTACGTGGGTAAGAGGGAGTCTGTCAGTTTTCTAAACCTTAGAGAGAGAAAGAGAGAGAGAGAGAGAGAACCCCAGAGGAGGAAGAAGAGCTCCATAGGTGTTCTTGGTGCAAAACTCAAGAACTCGCACCACAAATCCCACCAAAGCGTAGATCGGAAGACTTGGAACAAGTCTATATCAATTTCATCAGCGAATCAGAAGTCAAATCGAGGCAAGTGTTTATTGCTTACTTTCTTTAGCAATAATTGTGTTCATGTTAGAATAGGTGATTACCCCATTACTATAAAATTGAATTCGGTGAAAATTTGGGAGAATTAATCATAAATTAGGACTAACATGATAAGAGTTTGATTCCTCATGTAGATAGAATGAGGTCCACAAATTTATGATATTGGTTTGAATAAATCTGGGTTTTAATTTAGAGTCATGCATATAAATTTGAGAACTAGGGTTCATGATAATTAAATTGAGGTTTGAATTTGATTGATGATTAGTGATTATTTAATGATGTTATATTGTTAGAAATCATATATAGATGTTAGGAAGATGATTGGAATTGATTGATTGGTGTTTGGGTTGAAATCTTAGAGGTTTTAGGGTTGTAGATTTGATAAAAACGTAGCTGCTAGAGGTTGAAAACGTAACAGTGCTGGTCACGAGAAGTTGCGCAATGTTGTGCCAAGATGGTTCGAACGAGACTTGATCTCGTGAGAAGTCATTCAAACAGCATCACACCTGGTTCGAATGACAAGTCCAAAACCTAAAAAATCCTAATTCAGACCAATTCAAATTACACAATAAATTTGAGTGAGGAAAACTATTATTTGATTAATTTAGCATAGTGCAGAATTGTTGGGAAGGATATGGGAATAATAATAATACTGTAAATATTTGACACGACAAGTTAACCTTGGAAATTTCGAGAGAGAATAATCAAAATAATTTTATTGTAAGTAGTAATGAGATAATACTACGTATTGTAAGGACGCAAATTGCTAATTGACTCCTTTGTAATTTTGGCTCAATTCTGGACAAAAACGTTTGAGTCATAGGATAGAGTTAATTGATCTTCCTTCAAGCCTATGACGTGTTTGTTGAAGACGTAGCGGCCAAGTTTAAAGCTTCATCAAAACGCTAAGTTTAAAGTGCCTTGTTTCTACGTCATCAACATGGTTCCATTGCTCCTAAGGTATGAATGCATTTTAATACATATACATATAGGAGATTGGAACATTTTATATTGGGTGTATATTATTTAAAACTGTTGTTTATTTTTCAGAAAGATTTTTATTAAAACTTTAAAATAAAGTATATAAAGTTTCTGGGTAAAAATTGAAATTTCACAACTTTCTGGAAGTTCGCTCGAAGTGTCGTTCGAACGAGATTATCTTTCGAACAATACTGTTGTTCGAACGATTTTGCCAACGAAGTTCCCCATTAGGCCACTGGAATGTCATTCGAAGTGTTGTTCGAACGAAATTTCCAACAAAATTTTTAACGAGTTCACACTCGAACCTCGTTAGAAGCCTCGTTAGAAGCCTCGTTCGAACGACCCTTCGTTCAAACGAAAATCTCGTTCGAACGAGATTTAGTGGGAACAGGTATCTAGCAGTTTTGAGCCATTTTTTCCCTCATTCCCACTACTTTTTCCACTAACTCTTTTCCTGAATATCTAAGTATGGGAGTCAAGTTTTCTAACTTAACTTTTTCACCATTCTACATCTCCTAGAGAGTTTTTTGAGAGAGAAATCAAAAGGGAAAAAGTTCATGGTTTTGAGTGTTTAATTCTTCAAGAAAAAAATCTTTTAAACACTTGTTTACACACAAAGTTTAGTTTATTCCAAGTTCCATATATATATATATATACTTTGCTTGGAGTGTTTGGCACCGGTTTATCTCTACATTCGTTTGAAGAGAAGTTTGGGTTTGCTTCCAAATCGCATAAAGAAGAAGATCTCGTTTTGCTGCGGCATTCTCACGTGGTGAAAGGCACCATGTGTGGTTGACAGTGACCATATAAAGTCCGATCGGTGGATTCCGAGACCGCGGTGGAGCTCCGTGGCTATTCTCTAGGCAGAAGTTGATACAAGAAGACGCGTCGGGGCTCGAGAGGGATCGAGTCGAGTGTTGTAAGTCATCTTGTTTGTATTTGTAAACTCCTTACTTAGTGGATTTGAGGCAAGAGTCGTCCGAGGTTTTTTCCCATTGTGGGTTTTTCCCCGAGGTTTTAATTTGTTAAAAATTATTTTGGCCTAATTTCTTAAAATTGAAAAATATGACTTAGGCAAATTTCTGGGACTTGGGTTAATTAATTGTGTTTAAGTGAAATCAAATTGTGTGTGTGTTATAATTTTATTTCACTTTGGTTTAATTTTAATTTTGAGGAGAAATTAAAATTTTGTTAATTTTGTTAATTTGAACCATCATCGCACGCTTTCGCATTTTCAAATTGGTATCAGAGCCAAAGAGATAATTTACTTCGTTAAGATCCTTTAATTTTTTTTTTACTAAAATGGAATTTTCCCCATTTTCAAAATTTCCTATTTTCGATGGTTCTAATTACGCGTACTAGAAAGCGCGTATGAAATCGGCACTAAAATCTATCGACGAGAGGGTATGGCTATCTGTAGTTAACGGGTGGTCTCCACCAACTCATTTAGTAGATAATGAACATGTTCCCAAACCGGCCAATGGATGGTGTGAGAATGAGTTTAAACTTTCAAATTTTAATTCCCGAGGTTTAAATGCCTTGTTTAGATCTGTCACACTGGATGAATTTCGTCGCATTATGACGTGTGAGACCGTTAAAGAAGCGTGGGATATTTTACAACTCACTCACGAAGGTACAAGTGTCGTAAAAGCTTTGAAACTCCAAAACCTCACCACTCAATTTGAAACCATCAAAATGAACGAAAAAGAAACTTTTAAAGAATTTTATACTAGATTTTCAGATATTATTAATTTATCTTTTAACTTAGGAGAGAAAATACCCGACAACCGAGTTGTAAACAAAATTTTGAAGTCCCTACCCGATAAATTTATTCCAAAAGTGACCGTTTTAAATTCTTTACCAACTTTAGCGTCTATGAAATTAGAAGAGCTCGTAGGTGATTTACAAACCCATGAACTAGACATGGTTCCCTCTAAAACCAAAAATAAAATTGAAAAGGGCATCGCTTTAAAATCCCCAAAAGAGGAAAAAGAAGTAGTAGAGTGCGAGAGTGATAGTGACTCGAAAGATATGGCCTTGCTTGCTAGGAAATTTCGAAAGTTTCTTAAAATTAAAAAAAGATAAATTTAAAAATGATTTTAAGAAATTTGAAAAATCTAGGCATGACAAAGCTGAGAAGATCCCTAAAACTTCTAATGAAAATGTAAATAGGTACGAGTCGGATAAATGTTTTGGTTGTGAAGGGTATGGCCATAGGGCTTTTGAGTGCCCCACTAAACAAAGGAGAGAGGGTAAGAAATCAATTTTTTTTAATTCAACCCTTAGTGATAGTGATATGGAAGAAGGATCCGATTCCCCCACTAAGCCCAACATTATGGCTTTTATGGCTAGTCATGTGAGTGATAGTTAGAACTCATCGATTGATGAAACTTTAACACATGACGCTTCCAAGGTCATAAGTTATGATTCCCTTATTTTTTATGGTAGTGAGAGTGAAGAAGAAAGAGAGAGTGAAAATGAAGAAGATGGTTAATGTGAGTGAACTTCAAAATGCTTTTCAAGAATTATATGAAGAATCTATTAAATTAAAAAGAGCTAATTTGAAGTTAGAGTCAAGTTTAAGAGAGCGTGTCAAGGTCGTTGATGAGAGTGCATTAGTGGAAGACCTTAGGACACGAGAGATAACTCTTAGAGAGAAGCTAGAATATATAGAAGGAGAGAGAGATAGCCTTAGGGGTTTAATGGAACCCTTGAAAAATGAGCTTCTCGAGTTTGAAGAGAGAAATGTTTTGTTAGAGTCTAAAATTTTAGAATTAGAAAATAAATTAAAAGACTCTACTAAAGTCAAATTCGATTTGGAGTGTAGGTTCGAAAAACTTGATAAAATCTTAGGCACTGTCCAAATAAAAAATGACACTTGTGGTTTAGGCTTCGATACTTGTATTGAATCTAACCTCTACCCGAATGCTATCATTTTCTGAAGAAGAAATCCCCAAAATTGGGCCGAATCACAATCATGCACTCAACATCTCCGTCGAAGTTATGGGAAAGGTTGTGCCACTCTCGCTTGTCGATAACGGATCCGCCTGGAACTTTTTGCCCTCTGAGAACCTTAAAGTGTTTAGGACTGAAAGAAAGTAACCTCGCTCCAACCTCCGCCGCTGTGCGTGCCTACGATAATAACTGCCGAGAGGTAATGGGATCCATAAAACTTGTAATAGGGATTGGCCCTATAAACCCTATCTTTGAATTCCAAGTCATAGACATCCCAACTTGTTTGAACATGTTGCTCGGACGACCCTGGCTCCACAATATCAAGGGTGTCTCTTCCTCACTCCATCAGAAATTGAAGTTCTTCGTCGATGGGCGAGTCATCACCATTTTGGGCGACGATAAAAATATCGAGGGTGCAAGCACCAGTAGTCCAATTCTCGAGATACAGTATGGTTCAAGTGATATGCTCCTATCAGGATTTCGCATTGAGCCACTCCTACTCCCAGAAGGGGACGGTTTCAAAGAAAGGGTTTGTCCAGAATATGACCCTCATGGTAATGTTAATGTGATTCAGATGTTCAGAAACATGCACTTCATGCCCGGACTGGGGCTAGGGAAAAGTAAGCAAGGGATACTTGAGCCCATCTAACTGAAGAAAGCTTTTCTTCCTTGAGGCTTAGGGTATCAACCATCGAAACAAGAGCTCAGAATGATCCGCCAGTCTCGACCAAAGAGAAGATTAGACTGCATCCGAACTATCTCAGGAGACTCCTTAAATGGACGATTCATCAAAGAAGGCAAGGACTTCCCCTTTTGAGATTTTTCAGAACCATGGTATGACCACACAGACAAGAAGATGAGGCCTGGAATGGAGATCTTTTTCCAAGATAGCTACCCATTGACTGAAAGTTTTCCACACCACGTGCAACCGCTCATCAAAGATACCGAAGAGACTGAGGAAAATAATTCCAAAGGTTCCTTCAACTTACATACACTGTGGCTGGCACTCTACATGATTCATTCAGGCACTACAACAATGGACCCATCCCGTGTGATTAAAGTCATTGATACACCTCTCCTCAACTGGCATGCCGCGCCAGTTCTACCACTTGAAATCTCCCCTAACCCCAACGTTTACCTTATTTCTTCTTCTATTGTCTACCCTTGATCAAATGTAATCGAGACATCTTTTGATGAGGTTCTCAATGTTGTTTTTCCTATCAATGAAATAATTGAAGATTTTGAGTATCTTGTTGTGCCTTACATTAACTGCTTGAATTCTAATCAAACTTTTGATGATGATGATTTTGCAAATGAACAATTCTTAGCTGATCTAAATAAGGTTAATAATAAACAACATAACCTTATTCAAGTTAATGAAGAAGAGACTGTTGTTATTAATCTCGGTTCTAGTAGCTAACGGTTCGAGATTAGGATAAGGGCCACCCTTGACGATCATGAGCGCGCACAACTCGAAGAATTACAGAAGGAGTTCGTGGGCGTCTTCGCATGGTCCTATGATAATATGCCCGATATTGACCCTGAAATAGCTCAGCACGAGATCCCCACTCTCCCAGATTACAAGCCAGTTAAAAAAAAATTGAGAAAACTCCGCACCGAATGGTCGCTCAAGGTCAAAGAAGAGGTGGTCAGACAGTTGAACGTGGGTTTCATTCGGGTGATCGAATATCCCACATGGCTAGTAAACATTGTACCTGTGCCGAAATTAGGAGGCAAGGTTTGAATGTGTGTAGATTACCGAGATTTAAATAAAGCTTCTTCAAAGGATGATTATCTGCTACCCAATATCGACATGATCGTGGACAACACAGCCAGTCATACTCTCAAGTCATTCGTCGACGGGTTTGCCGGATACAACCAGATCAAGATTCACCCTGACCACCAAGAAAAAATCACATTCATCACCCCATGGGGAACCTTTTTCTACATCGTTATGCCATTCGGTCTCAAGAATGCTGGGGCTACCTACCAAAGGGATTCCACAACCATCCTGCACGATCTGATTCACAAAGAGATCGAGGTTTATGTGGATGATATGATTATCAACTCCAAAACTAGGGAAGGTCTTGTTCCCGCTCTCCGAAAGTTCTTTAAACGACTGAAACGGTATCAGATGAGACTTAATCCACAAAAGTGTGTTTTCGGCGTTACAAAGGGAAAACTCTTAGGATTCATAGTCAGCGAAAAGGGGATAGAAGCAGATCCTGCGAAGCTGAAGGCCATACTTGAGATGCCACCGCTACGAACAGAGAAAGAACTCCGAGGTTTTCTTGGGAAATTATAGTATATCAGTCGGTTCATTAGCCAGCTAACCTATATCTGTGAACCAATCTTCAAGGTCCTCCAAAACGATTAAACTAAGCTTTGGAATGAGGCCTGCCAAGAAGCTTTTAACCGAATCAAATAATATCTGACCCCACCTCCAGTTCTCATGCCACCACAGTCTGGTCTCCCTTTTGCTCCTATACCTAACCATAATCGACACTGCAGCTGGGGCTTTGCTAGCCCAATATCTTGAAGACTCCCACAAGGAAAGAGCCATCTATTATGCCAGTCGTAAATTGGCTGGATACGAGGTTAACTACACTACTTTAGAAAAGGCGTGTGTCGCCCTTGTTTGGGTCACCCAAAAGTTACGACACTACATGCTCGCCTTCCCCATCAAACTTGTATCCCGAATGGACCCCATCAAATACCTGCTTGAGAAACTCGCCTTATCCAGTCGAATGGCCTGATGGTTGATGCTCCCAACCGAGTTCGATATCAGGTAAGTCACACAGAAAGCCATTAAAGGAAGATCCATCTCTGACTACCTCGTCGATTACCCCATAGACGAAGCAGATGTCCGGATCTCTGAATTCCCAGATGAGAATATCCTCTGCACCACTCAAGACCACCTTCGATGGAAAATATTCTTTGACGGCGCTGCCAATAAAAAGGGATATGACATTGGGATACTTCTGATCGCCCCAGATGACTCCCACACTCCCATCGCCATTAAATTGGATTTCCCTTGCACCAACAACATAATGGAATATGAGGCATGCACAGTGGGCCTCAAAGTCTCTCTCAAGAAAGGTATTCAATACCTTGATGTCTACAGGGATTCTTCCCTTATCATCGGCCAAGTGCTCAGAAAGTGGAAAGTCAAGGATGAAAAGCTCCATCCCTTTCATGCCCAATTAGAAGAGTTAGCCTCCCGATTCTGAGATATCACCTTACATTACCTACCCCGAGCAAAGAATAACCTAGACGATGCTCTCGCTACCTTGGCCTCCATGGTCGACATGCCCGAGGGAACAACAATGACGCCCTTCCTAGTTCAAAAGCAAGACAAACTAACCCATTGCTACCATATTGAGCTCGTCTCTACCGAAGATCCCGAACTAGCCGATTGCTAGTACTATGATATTTAGTGCCTCCTCAAACATGGTAGGTATCCCGAGGGTTCCAACAAGAAAGATCGAACGACCCTCCGAAGACTGTCCGCACAGTACATCATCTGTCATAAAGCCCTTCTCAAGAGGAACTTCGATGAAACTCATCTACACTGCATCGCATGGGATGAGATTGAGAAAATAATGCAGAAAGTCCACAGCGGGGAATGCGGACCCCACATGAATGGTCATATGCTTACCAAGAAGATCATCTAACAGGGCTACTACTAGACCACCATGATCCAGGATTGCACCGCCTATGTTTGGAGGTGCCTCAAATGCCAACAATTCTCCAATCTTTAACACTTGCCTCCGCGAGAATTATACAACATGACCTCTCCCTGGCCATTCTCCACCTGGGGTATCGACATCATAGGGAAGGTTACACCAAAGGCTTCAAACGGGCATGAGTTCATCCTGGTTGCCATTGATTACTTCACCAAATGGGTCGAAGCTGAGTCATACGCAGTATTGAAGGCGAAGAAAGTGACTAAATTCCTCAAGAAAAATATCATCTGCCGATATGGGGTCCCGCAAGAGATGGTATTAGATAACGGGTTGCATTTCGAAGCAGAAGTCACAGAAGTAGTCAACGAGTATGGGATTCGAAGACACAAATCTTCTCCCTACCGACCTCAGACCAATGGTGCAGTTGAAGCCGCCAACAAGAACCTCAAAGCTATCATCAGCAAGATGACCGAAAGTTGTAGAGATTGGGATGATCGGATCCCGTATGCCATCTGGGGCTATCGAACCTTAATCCGAAACTCTACTGGGGCTACCCCTTACTCCCTGGTCTACGACATGGAAGCAGTCCTACCTACGGAGATGGAAATACCCTCGCTACGCGTCATGCTCTAAAGCAAGGTTAGTGAAGAAGACTGGTTCCATAGCCGTCTTGATGAGCGAGCCCTCCTAGATGAAAGAAGATTAAAAGCTCTTTACCACATACAGGGATACCATCGCCGAATAGCAGGATCATTCAATAAGAGAGTCAAGGACCGCGATGTCCGGGAGGGGGATTTTGCCCTCAAAGAGATAATAGAACCCATCTGGGACCCCAGAGGGAAATTCAAGCCCAATTAGAGCGGCCTTTAAATTGTGAAAAAAATCTTATCCGGCGGTGCCGCCATGCTCAGTGACCTAGATGGGAAAGAGATGGCTCGTCCGGTCAACCTGGACCGACTCAAAAAATTCTACCCCTAAGTCCGAAATCTTGGCGCGCTATGACTCTTCTAACCCCCTTCTATTCTAATAATAATAAAAAAAACTCTTCATTTCCCTCTATCCAGAACTACATGGGCCTGATCCTCTATAAAAACTATTTTAAAAACATTTTCAAGAAACCCAGAGGTACGTAGGCAGCTCATGCACCTCACATGAGTGCGGCCCTTTCTTTTTCACAAAATACTATTCTTTTCTTACCTCCGAGAACGGCGGTTCATTCTAAAAATACTTGAACAAAAGGATTATGTATGCCCTAGCAATCGGTATAAATAATTCAAAAGACAAAATTCATCGAGAGGCACAACTGGATGATCATAAACTTGTTAATTTCATTAATAAGAAAATTTAGCACGGATTACATAAGAAAAAGGAACGGATAACTCCCTTCCCAATTAACCAAAAAAGCCAAATAAAATCCCCACATCTGTTACACAAAATAAACTCCCCAAGAGTCCTACCCACACCCACCAAAAGAGCCTGCACCCTCATCATCTACATCCTGAGATCCCCAAGTTTCCCATGCCTGAATTGAATGCCGTAAACACTCCATGGATCGATGAGCCTTAACCATCTTTGAAAAGACCACAACACCTCCTTCCATGGTGTTAGATAAAACAAACCATCTTTGTCCAGTCTCTACTGCCAACATCTTGCTGACTACTTTCCTCCACAACCACTTCATATAATCTTTGGGGACATGCCAAACCTCCCTGACAGACTGAGAGGGACGGGTCGACAGACGCCGACTTTCCCAAATAGATCCAAGCAACAGACACAAATGCTCAGTCAAATCTTCTACCGAAAAGAAATTTGAGGTTGGAGGGGGAACGACCTGCTCCCAGCCAAATTGGCGTAAAAGACGCCAAGGGAAATAAAAAGAGGTATGTCTAAGACCAACCAGCCGCACATATGAACACTCTCCTAACTCCAGAACTGGCTGCAACTGTCCCCACCAAGGCACTGACCAATACAGCCCACGAGCCCCATGCTCCATAAGCCAATTCTCCCAGTTCTCAACATACAGGCTAACACTGATGAAATGGTATGAAAAGAAGTTCGGTACATCCGACAAGTGATACTCTGGAGGATTCGCCAAGCAAAATATTTCAGACAACCACATAAACAGCATCACAGGGCTACCCCTTAAAAAGTCAAAATGACCTTCTCTCCAGGCATCCAGGCCATTCAGGGTCTCCTCCAGTATCACTGTCGCAGGATTGCGACGGTATGACATCCATGAAGTAATGGCTGCAAGTTGTGGGTCCACTTTCACCTCCCTAGTCACCAGCTGCAATTTGGAAACCAGACCCAGAACAACGGCTCCAGCATAACCAGCATCACCTACTTCCCGCAAATGCACAAACTTTAGCACTGTCGGGAGGGAGATCATTCCTCCAGCAACCAATGATCTGGCCGTTGAAGGCAAAATACGAAGAAGCCCAGCCAACAAATCCTTGGGAGAACGGGAAAATTCAGGCAAAGCCGCTGCAACCCTGGGATTTACACCCAGCATGGAAGAAAATTCCTCGTAGGTAGGATAAACTTCATCCAACCCAAAGCGGAATACATGGTCTTTGGGGTACCATAATTGTACCGCCGCCATCAGCACGTTCCACTCAAGAGGCCGATTGCGCCATAAGGAGACCCGACGCATGTTAAAAGCATCATAGTCAACATTATAAGAGCACATTTCTTCTAAGGATTCGAGGTAGTTGGCAAACTCGGCGCTACCAGGGAGAGCCATCTTGCAATGCTAAAAGATAATAGGCAAGTGGGTAAGAATGCAAAGGTGTGATGAAAACAATCCACCCTCACCTCTTTCTATACTTGAAAACCCTCACAAGGGACATAATCCCTGCAGAAATCAAAGGTAATCCTACCCCACAAGGTACCAAAGGCTGAAGAGGGTGCCATTCAAAGCTTTCAATTGATGGGACTGGACTGAACTGCCGATAGGCAGGTCAGGGTGCTTGCGATCGGCACCCCCCCCCCCCCACACACACACACAATTTTTAGAAATTTCCTTTTTTCCTCTTTTGACAAATCAGAAAACTCAATAAAAATAAATTGATATTCTCAACAGAATTTCAAGAATCCTCTTTTCTCCTTATATTTTCTCCTTTTAATTAATAAACTTTCTCTCAAAAAATTCCAAAAATATTCCTTTTTACGGTCTCAGTAGCAAAGTAAAATGCACATGTGCATTCAAGCATCATTAATAAGAGATAATAAAAAACTCCATCGCATTGCATATATTTGTGTTCTGTGTTACATCAATTTTGCAGGAAATAAAAAGAAAAAGAAAAAAAACAACGGGACTCAACCCGAACCCACATTCTCTCTCTCTCTCAAGAGCTTCCACCCCTGCGACGTGCTCTCTTCCCCCTACGGCGAGATGATGCACCACCACTACCCGAGCCAGAGTCCTCTCCAGACGAGGCAGACGGCACCAAGCAAGAAGGAACAGGAACCGAGTCCCGAATGTGGATAGTCGCCGAAGATATCCAGTCCCTGAGCCAAGTGGTCGATACCCGGACTTGCTGCAAGAAAAGGCAAAATCAGTATCAAAGCGAGGATGACCAAAGAAGAAAATAAAGAGAGAAAGGAACAGAAAGGTATACCGCAGGTCGAAGGACCTCCTCTGTCAAACCCAAATCCATCGGATCCATCGCATGGGGACGGTGCAACATAGGCACAATTCCTCCATCAGCTCGCCAAATGTTGTACGAAGGGGTATGCAGCCGCACAAAAGGGACCTCCGAGGTCGTCGCCGCCGCAGATGCCAACAGACCACCGCCGATGTGGGAAGAACCCACTGCTCAACTCGAACCCGCAGAAAGGAAGGGCAACGCATCATATATGCTGGGCGCCATCAACCAGCTCGTCACAAAATCCATATAGTCATACGGCGCAGCCGTGTCGGTGTATAGAAAGTAGGACTCGCCAATCATTGCCGCGATCCTCTCATCCTTTGACAGCATTCGCTCCCGCCTCATAGACGTAGGAGGCTGTGTGGGTGGCACCACCACATCCTCAGCAATCTGACGAATCACCCTCTCCCCGAGGTACCAAGAATGGCCGAACTCATCCTCCAGCAAACGTCTCATCCGCGCATTCACCCCGGTCACCCCCACATCCTGAATGGCTGTCCCCCCAGGGATAAAAGGTCACCTGAAAATCTCCTTGCGAGCATAAATCAATACAAGATCAGAAGGTGAAAAAACCAAGACTGAAATAGAAAGAGTCTTACTCTACCACTGGTCAGGTCATTCAAGACCTGATGCACCGCCTCCAGGGAGAGATCCCTTCGACTATCGGTTGGCCTTACGCCATCGATACAATTGGTAGAATTCCCCAACGGTGTCGTCCTTCAAAGCGATCATCGGGGTATTGCACCCAATCACCTCATAGAACCACGTCTGAATTCACAAACAAAAAGAGACGCATAAGGAAAACGCGAATGCATGAAAGGAAAATGCGAATGCATGAAAAGAAAATGCGTAAATTAAAAAATACCTTAAGAAGGTACGTAGCCCCAGTAAAAGTCTGCCGACAACACCGACTGAATGCATCCAGAGAGGAGTAAAGGGTCGCCAAAGTCAGACTCCCCCAATCATAGAAAGGGATGTTCGAAAACATCCTCAGGTACGGCAAGAACCACAAATGGACGACGTCGCCGCTCGACACCACCATGAAACCTCCCAACACCAGCAGAATGAATAACCGAGCCATCTGCCTCACTTACAGCCCGTCCTCAACATCAATCTCCCTACCCAACAGAACGTCCTTCAGTAGGGACAGCCGGATAGGATCTCGAGAAACTATCCTCCTTACATCACCAAGTGCCGCATGCATTGCCTCCGGTCTCACCCATAAAGAGCGATCCACCTCTACCTGCTCTTCATCACAATCCATCCCCAGCAGCTGCTGCACATCTATGGGAGTCACAATCATATCCCCGAAGCCGAAATGAAAGGTGTGGGTAGTGTCCCACCACCTCTCTCCTAAAGTGCACAAGACCGCTGTCGAACGAGGCGTCTCATCCAGCGCCGATGCCAACCTCCTAAAACCTGCTGATGAGACCACCCAGCGCACCACAGGTGGGAGATGCACCCAGACATCCTTGAGCCCTGTCGTCCCGAGGGCACGCAAGTTCTTTAAAGAAATATCAGACTGGCAAAAAGAAAAGTCTCATCAAAAGTCAAGAAAGAAAAATCACCAAAAGAGAAAAATGCCAAAGGTCGGGTTACTTACATAACCGCCGGGAATCACTCTCGAAGAGTGATGATGCGATGGCTCCCGCAGTAAGGTCCGCTCATCCACAACAGGCTCAAATGCATCAAAGGGGTTTTCACTCCCCAAAGCAAGGGGCACCCTGTCCCTCCAATCCACAATCGCCCAATCATCAACGGTTAACCACTCCCAGTGGACTACAGTGCTCATAAAGGCAACCATTCCTTAAAGATCGGAATGCTAGAACGATTTGCAGAAGAATCGCAGAGAGAGATAAAGAAAAAGAAGCTGTGAAAAAATGAAGGGATTCGCATCCTTTTTATAGGATGCCAAGCGCCATGCCGATCGGCACCTCCCCCTACCATACCGATCGGCACTGACTCCTTACCTTCCCAAGGCAGCCCAAAAGTCCATGCCACTGCCGGATGGAACCCCCTATACCATGCCGACCGGCACCCCACCTTAAATTTCGTACAGAAATTCCCAAAAAATACCAGAAAGCCCCGAAAAATCCTCGAAAAATTCCTGAAAATCCCAAGAAGGATTTAAAGCCATTTTCACCAAGAAAATTTTGCATTCCCTCAAGCGAAACCCCTCTTCCCCAGCGGAATCCTCAAAAACCAAGTGAAACTCCTCCCGGAAAAATTCCGGAGGATCCCTAAGGATCACTTGATCACTTCCCCAGCGGAATTCTCTTACAACACCAAAATAGGTTGTTCCCCCCTGCGAGGCCTCCTAAAAGCTTCCCCAGCTATCACCTCCCCAGCTCAGATCAAAATCATAAAGCTCTTTGTCTAGCAGAATCAAAATCCAATCTTTATCCACTCTTGGGTCAGAATTGGACCAGGTCTTGGATCATCACCTGAGTTAAGTCAGAATTGACCTAGGTCCTCGATCGTCACCACTCTTGGGTCAGAATTGGGCCCGGTCTTGGATTGTCACCTGAGTTAGGTCAGAATTGACCTCGGTCCTCGGTCGTCACCACTCTTGGGTTAAAATTGGCCCCGATCTTAAGTCGTCACCTGAGTTGGATCAGAATTCACCTCAATCCTCGGTCGTCACCACTCTTGGGTCAGAATGGCCTCGGTCTTGGATCGTCACCTGATTTAGGTCAGAATTGACTTCGGTCCTCGATCGTCACCACTCTTGGGTCAGAATTAGCCCCGGTCTTGGATCGTCACCTGATTCAGGTCAGAATTGACCTCGGTCCATGGTCGTCACCACTCTTGGGTCAGAATTGGCCCCAGTCTTGGATCATCACCTGAGTTAGGTCAGAATTGACCTCGGTCGTCACCACTCTTGGGTCAGAATTGGCCTCGATCTTGGATCGTCACCTGAGTTAGGTCAGAATTGACCTCGATCCTCGGTTTTCACCACTCTTGGGTCAGAATTGGCCCCGATCTTGGATCGTCGCCTGAGTTAGGTCAGAATTGACCTCGATCCTCGATCGTCACCACTCTCTAGGTCAGAATTGACCTCGATCTTGGATCGTCACCTGAGTTGGGTCAGAATTGATCCCGACCCTCAATCGTCATCAATCTTAGGTCAAAATTAACCTCGATTATCAAACCTTCACCCTAAGCCCGTAGAATTGGCTTTGACCCGCAGAATCAGTCACCCTCATCACTTAATTCCACATATTCAGCTTTGATTCGTAGAAGTGATCATCCCCAGCACACTCCTTAGGTCCTCAGAATCGGCCTCGACCCTCTGAATCGGTCATACTCCCTCAAAAGCATCATGTGGTGTCTATTCGATGGTCATCATTTGTTCCAAACTCACCCGTCGAGGGGCTCTGTAGACACCCCATTCTGTTACCCCCTAACTCTCCTTGGGTCCCTAGTACCTCCTCTCATCACTATAAACCTAGGTCATGTCCCGAGTACTGACCTGGAAGCCATCGGGCACTCCCTGGCTCAGTTTGACCCAAAAGTCAAACTCTTCATCTCGATTGAGACTCAATGAATCATCGAAGGGCACTGAATACCCTTTCCAACGGTCCACCCCATGCATAATTTTGACATACCATGCGGACGAAGGATCCGTTTACATTCGAAACCTGACCTAGAGGCCACGGGCGCTCCTGGGCTCTATTTAACCTATGTCAATTCTTTAGCTCAACCGAGGCTGAATGAATCATCGAAGGGCACAAAATCCCCTTTCCAACGGTCCGTCCAGTGTGCAATTTTGACTTTCCACGCGGACGAACGATCCGTTTGACTCTGAGAGGTCACCAAACATTTCTCGGGCCCGGTTGACCAAAGTCAACCACCCAAACCGGGTCAAACTCTTTGGAATGTCGAAGTAAATCTCCTAACCTTTCCAACGGTCCTCCCCGTGCGTGATTCCGACTTACCATGCGGACGAACGATCCGTTTGCGTCCGAACGACTCCCCGTCCAATGGACCGAAAAATGCTTCCGAGCCATATTTGACCCAAAGTCAGCTCCCGGACCTGGGAATGGTCCGAAGGACTTTCGAAGGTCTCTGAATTACCTTTCCAACGGTATGCCCCGTGCGCAATTCTGACCAATGGTTTGCCCTCGATGGCCGATTTTCTAAAAAAGCCTGAAGCGCACTGCCAATTGGCAGGTTCTAAACCCTGCTTATCGGCTCCTGCCGATAGGTAGTGGCATGAAAATGCCGATCGGCAGTCACCTGGGGCTATAAAAGGAGGTCTTCACCTCATTTGCAAAGGGAGCCCATATCTGATAAAAATCTCTCTCAGCGAATCCTAAAAACGTCTCTCGAAGGCAGCGTGATTTCAACTTCCAAATCCCTTTTTTACTTCCACTTTTCATCATCATTTTCATCAAACTTGGTGAATTAGACACTCTCCATCATCATTCAAGTGCAAGGTCTATTCTCCAACATTCAAGATCAAGATCAAGATCTTCAAGAAGGTCCAACTTTCTCAAACTCTCTCTTAAATTCCCAATAACTTGTTTTCTTACTTAGCACTTTTATTATCTCATCTCACACGTCCTAAATATACTTTTTATTTAGTATTATTGCACATCTCATAATTTCATATAAATAACCCCCCTCCCCTCCCCCTCAAAAAAAAAAAAAAAAAGAGGGTTTGCTCATAAATTCCAAGTAGGGATTCTCACACTTTTTCCACACTTTTCTCACAACTAAAAAACTTTTTCTACACACACACACACACACACACACACACTCACAAATAAGATATCCCCATTTGGATTTATGGGATAAACCCCACCCCTCGTTTTGTATGCGAACTACATGGACTTGGATGCCTTTATAGGCTACGTAGGCGTCTCGGGGTAAAACCCGAGATTCGAGTCCTTTTTCCCACTTTTTCTCCTATTTTCTATCTTCCCTAAATCCATTTTCCTTATATTCTATATACTCGTTCTTATGTGGCATATACTTGTGTATCACATAAAATATTTTTGAGTTTTAAAATTTTTAACCAAAAATAAAAATATATACTCAAAAGACAAACAAAAATCATTTGAATTTTTCATTAAGCCTAAATTCTAAGAGATAAACAAAAATTTTAAAAACTCAAAAATATTTTTTTTTGTGTGTATTTTAGTTTGACACACTTTATGTGGCATATACTTGTGTATGAATCCCATCTTTTACGCTCCTACGTGACTAGAGCTTTTGGTTTAGATTGTCAATTCTTATTATATTCTTTACCATGCTTACATGGAGTAGTTGGATTTTTTATTGATTAAATGGATTCTATTTCTATATGCCTCTATTCACACATGCACGAGCTCTTTTGAAATTTAACTTCATATGTATATTTGAGCTTTGTGAGGTGTTCTCCTACCCATCTTGTCATCTACATATTTGTGACCTAGGAGGACTAGTGCATGTCAAAATTCGTTGCACGTGAGATTTGTGTGAAAAATAAAAATTGATAAATATAAATGTGCACGGGGAAGGGCTTCGAAAGGATTTATCATCCTCTGTGAATAGTAAGCCACCGTTTGATAGGACCTAAAAAAAATACGTGGTCCAAAGGCCTAAAAGAAAATATGGCATTAAAAGAAAAACAATTGCCAAGGCCTATGTTTAATTGATATAGTTATTCAAAAACATATATGCTTATTGAGGGAGATTGGATGGTATATCAATGGTTTGCATAATGTTCGTTTATCCTAGTTGAGCTTTCAATGTCATGACTCTATTGGTTTGTAGAATCATCAACATGCTAGGCTTGTATGCATTGTGTATGTTTGTTCATTGAGTTCAATATATATTGTCACATGAGGTTATATTTAAATGTGATGAAGTTTGCAATCAATTGAGAACTCCTTGAACATGTTTTAAGTGATTAGGTCTAAATTTAATTGTTACTAGTTCACACCCCAACATTTTCGTTTCCATATGACACATTTTTACCATACGAGTGTGAAAATCTTATCTTATTTTGTGTCATTTGTGTGTTTATATCTATATATGTGTACTTGCATCCTTGGTATATCTAGTGTATGTATATATACGATATTTTTGTTTAGTCTTTGCCTTGCTTTCTAGTCCATATATGCTTTAATTCATTGGTGTCCATCTTATTGCATTCTTTGTTGATATCACATGCTTAATACTTATGTATCATATCGTATCTGTTTCTTGCATCTTAGTTCCTATCCATTAGTGTTTGTTGGATTAGTTATGACTTTGTTGCCTATGTGCTTTAATGTTCTCATCACTTTATGTGCTATTGCAATTGTAGCTTGTTATCCCGTGCTATTTATCCCTTGCTTAGTTTAGAGGGTGTATATACTTTAATTAGGGGAAATAAGTTATGTTTTGATTCTTTAGCCTTTGTCTATTCCTGAATAAAAAGGGGGAGAATGATAGGTGGAGAAATGGTATTTAAACCTATTATAATCGTATCTTAGTTTTGGGGAGATTTATCTTAGGGGGAGACATCTTTCTAAGTTGATCATAGTTGATAAAGGGAGCGAATTAATTTAGGGGGAGTACTTACTTTACTTGCATTAAATATTTTGATATTCCCTATGCGTGTAATGTGTTTACTTAAGTGTGCAGGAATTATATTATAAGTGGCAACTTTCACCGGCAAAGATTGTGATCCTTGTCTCTTGTGTCAAGCATTGTATTTTATTTTTGGGTGGGACTTTTATTAGTCTAGTAGAGCTTGATGGCCCTTTAGGATTTTTGGTGTTTGATATTCCCTATCCGTTTAATGTGTTTGCTTAAGTCTGCAGGAATTATATTCTAAGTGGAAACTTTCACCGGCAAAGATTGTGATCCTTGGGTCTTACATCAAGCATTGTATTTTATTTTTGGGTGTGACTTTTTATTAGTCTAGTAGATATTGACGGCCCTTTAGGATTTTTGGTTTGGTTTTGGTCCCGGAATAGCCAAAGGGGGACATTTGTAAGGAAACAAATTTCCAATTGAGTCCTTTGTAGTTTTGGCTCAATTCCGAACAAAAATGTTTGAGTCATAGGATAGAGTTAATTAATCATCCTTTAAGCCTATGACGTGTTTGTTGAAGACATAGCGGCCAAGTTTAAAACTTCATCAAAATGCCGAGTTTAAAGTTCCTTGTTTCTACGTCTCAACATGCTTCCATTTCTCCTAAAGTATGAATGCATTTTAATATATATATATATAGGAGCTTGGAACATTTTATATTGGGTGAATATTATTTAAAACTGTTGTTTATTTTTCAAAAAGATTTTTATTAAAACTTTAAAATAAAGTATATAAAGTTTCTGTGCAAAAATCAAAATTTCACAACTTTTTGAAAGTTCATTCGAAGTGTCGTTCGACCGAGATTATCGTTCGAACAGTATTGTCGTTCGAACGATTTTGCCAACGAAGTTCCCCATTAGGCCACTGGAATGTCATTCGAAGTGTTGTTCGAACGAAATTTCCAACGAGATTTCTAACGAGTTCACACTCGAACCTCGTTAGAAGCCTCGTTCGAACGAGATTTGGCGGGAACAGGTTTTTGACAGTTTTGAGCCGTTTTTTCCATCATTCCCACTACTTTTTCCACTAACTCTTTTCCTGAATATCTAAGTACGGGAATTAAGTTTTCTAACTTAACTTTTTCACCATTCTACATCTCCTAGAGAGTTTTTTTAGAGAGAACTCAAAAGGGAAAAAGTTCATGGTTTTTAGTGTTTAATTCTTCAAGAAAAAATCTTTTAAACACTTGTTTACACCTAAAGTTTAGTTTATTCCAAGTTCCATATATAAATATATATACACTTTTCTTGGAGGGTTTGACACCGGTTTATCTCTACATCCGTTTGAAGAGAAGTTTGGGTTTGCTTCTAAATCCCATAAAGAAGAAGAGCCTGTTTTGCTGCGGCATTCTCATGTGGTGAAAAGCACCATGTGTGGTTGACGGTGACCATATAAAGTCCGATCGGTGGATTTCTAGACCGTGGTGGAGCTCCGTGATTATTCTCTAGGCAGAGGTTGATACAAGAAGACGCGTCGGGGCTTGAGAGGGATCGAGTTGAGTGTTGTAGGTCATCTTGCTTATATTTGTAAATTCCGTACTTAGTGGATTTGAGGCTAGGGCCGTCCGAAGTTTTTTCCCGTTGTGGGGTTTTTCCCGAGGTTTTAATTTGTTAAAAAAAAATTTGGCCTAATTTGTTAAAATTAAAAAATATGACTTAGGCAAATTTCTAGGGCTTGGGTTAATTAATTGTGTTTAAGTGAAATCAAATTGTGTGTGTGTTTTAATTTTTTTTCACTTTGGTTTAATTTTAATTTTGAGAAGAAATTAAAATTTTGTTAATTTGTTTGATTTGAACCATCAACGCACGCATCCGCATTTTCACGTATGAAAAATATATATTTAAGATGGGTAAATATCTATCGATTTTTTTATAGGATGTGGGAATGCCTATTATATGCTTATTATTATGTGTACAAGATACCTACGTTGCTTGCTGTCAGGAGGAGGTTTTCGTGTAGTGAACAGTCTTATCCTGTGTTGCCCATTGGTGGGATATTTGACTTGTACCCAGAGTATATGAACTTATACACGTGCTATATGAGATGTAGGATAGTTTCGACGGCTAAATGGGAGCGTAGATTTGTTTGTGACCATTTGGCTGGGGATTATATTCGCCTCCAATATTTTTTATTTGAATTTTATGGTTCGTGAGAGATTGAACCAGCAGCCCTTCATGCAGTGAGCAATGCACCAGGACATGATATGCATTGCGCCATGTGGTCTTAACCTAAGGGTGCAGGATTTGTGTGTGTGTGTGTGTGTGTGTCTATATATATATATATATATATATATATATATATATATATATATATATATATATATATATATATGTACTTGTGAATAATTCTATTGTGTGAAACTAGTAGATGTGGTAATGATGATAATTCAAATAATCTTAGTGGGTAAAATATTAACTATTCGAACGGTGAATATTAAATGTGGTTATCTATGATTAACTATTTTTAATAAAGTATTGTATGGGTGGTACGGGATACTCCTACGAGTTATAATTAGAAGTATAAGCCTATGACCTAGTTGAGAGTGGTATAGATAACTAGGTTCGAGTAGATGTACGTTAGGCGTGCACAGTAGTGGAGAGGTTAGAATCTTATGAGAGCGTTTGAATCTAACATGCACAAAATACTTACTTTATTGAAAATTTTAAATACTTGCTAATACAAATATTTTTACTACTCGGGCACTTACCCGTTTCTTCAATTTTTCTCGTTTCTCTTGTATTATTTATATCAGGTGTCCAGCCACGGGACGCCAGACTTAGATGGTCAGATATTTTGACATGTTGTAGCAATTGTGGAAGCTGCATGTCCTCGTGCTTGGACGTATCACTTTAATTTGATTTAGTATCTTTAGACATTTCATTTAGGGCATTTTGTTTCCCATCGTCAGTTTTACGTTACCAAAGAGATTGTACTCAGTTTACTTTAGTATTTCATTTCAGTTGGTTTGAGTATTATTTACTAGATTATGGTTTGAGACTTTGAATTGGAATGTTTTATCCAGTCTAATTTATTTCAATAGTTGATTCATCTCCGGTGTCTATTTTATTCATGTGTATGGTTTTTGGTTTATGTCTTAATAATTGGAATTTATTAATGGATTAATTGGGTATAATTAAAAATGGAAAATGTGTTGACACTAGCTTAATTATTTATTAGGTGATTAATAACGTTAAATGTTTTCGACAGTGATGCTAAGAATGAACCAACCGAACATTCTGTTTTAAATTTAATAAAGGACTGGTCACCCGATATTTAATTGGGCAGGTTGTCATGCTAGGACGATGTAAAACGTATTAATTTATCTCATATATGTGCTAATGACGTTTCCTAAATAGTTCCTCGAGTTTTGTGTACTTTTCATACTTTTTACACATTTTTTATGCAAGTGAAGAGAAGTGGAAACTCAAAACCTAGGTACCAAGGAAGAAAGAAAGGACGGAAAGTCATAGGACAAAAGAGTAACTTTACATCTGGAGTTTAGAAGAGGAAATAACATGAAAGTTTAAGACCTCGAGTCTACGAGAACTCAGGAAGAAATGGTGTCCAAATCCAAGTCTCGGATCAGAAGTTACGAAGCGAACCCTAAAAGAAGAGAGAAAATCACCACTTAAGAAGAAAGAAGAAGACCTCCGGACCGATCCGGTATGAAGAAAAAATGATCCGGTCCAAAAGCCTAAAAGTCGTTGCATAGATTTAAAGGCCGAACTAATTCGGTTTTAAGAAAAATCGAACTGATATGGTATTCTCCGGATCGAATCGATGAACTAGGTCAGACCGATCCGGGTGTCGAATTTCCGATTCTTTTCTTTTTCAAAATGAGAGTTGTATATTGTTCAAACTCTTGTAATTTTGTAGAGTATTTATTTCATTTTAATTCACAGACACTTGGGAGTTCTCTTTTTGATAGTTTTAGAGAGCTTTTGCAATTAAGAACCCTAGTTTTCAAGTTTTGCAACAATTACTCAAGATTCAGGCTTTAATTCCAGATTCCTTTATGCAAGTATTCTTTAATTTTTTTCTTTTAATTGATTTCTTAGTTTAGTTTAATTAGTTATTAAATTTAGGTTGCCATTCTTACTTCCAAATTTTCTTCTCAATTTCTCACATGGCTATGAATTTCTGCAAATTTAAGTCTGATGTAGTTTTTACGTTAATCTTATACGACTAAGTTTCCAAAGGTTGGGATGCATGAACCCCACCCGATGTAATTTATCTATGTAGAAAATAAGTTTTAAATTTATAATTTATTGGATCGTGTTGTGTGGTACGCACAACCATCGTAGACCTTTTAACCTCATTTTCCTAGGCAACCGGGGTGTTTAAGGATGTGATGCGCATGTTAGCTATTCAACACCCCTTTATTCTCACATTTGATTATGTATGATGCATGCTAGTACCTCATATATGTAATGCTTAGTATTACTAAAGTCTGGTTCAATCAACTTTCTAATTCAAAAGCTAGTATTTGTAACAACCAGAATTTTTAAATGTGTATTTTTTATTAATTAGTTGGAATATTCGAGAAAAATAAAATTTTGAATTTAATGATTTTTCTTAAATAAATATGTTGGTTTTGATTTTATAAGAATAAAACTTCAAGCAAAATTGAAATTGGATTTAAAATGGATTTCTAGTGGAGTTTTTAATTATTTTTGCCGTATAGGAATTTTGTGGGGGAAATGTCGCCAAACCTGTAGGGTCGATCGATCAACCCTGGGATTCGATCGAATGACTATGCCAGATTTGAGTCGGTAATTTTTTTTTTAAGAGTTGGAGGCTTTACAAATTCCTATCTTTTTCCCTTATAAAAATAAGTCGTGGGTGGACCTTTAAATCACTTTTTTCACAACCAAAAAATGCAGAATACATATTTTATTTCCTCTCACTCTATATGCAAACCCTAGTCCATATTTTATTCATTGTTCAACCTTAGATTTAGAGGCCTATTTTGGATTTTCTCGTGTTGGGTCTAGAACGTGATTGGATCATTTTCGCGAGAGGAAAATGATTGTGCGATCAGATTTATAGGCTAAAGTTTATGTAAAGATTTATGTGATGATTTTGAGGTACGAGACTTACACAATATGCTCCTAAATTCTCTCGAGAGCATTCCGTTTGTTTTTTGTGTCGATTTCACTCATGTTGAACTGTGATATTCTTTTGAAATATGAAAATTATTGGAATCTAAATATTGATTCGTTCTGATATATTATATTGTGATTTTAGCATCATGTCATGAGATTTTAATATGACGCGGAGAATGGTCACCCGCCAATAGTCCAAAATCTGGATATGCTTGAGAATGCATAGGCGCGGTGAGGTGAGGCTTGGTGACTCATTGATGTGTTGTTGAGAAATTAATATTGATATAATGCTTGAATGTTACATTTGATTTGTATATGCGATTCGTATTGTTGCGATTTATTCATCTTGTTAATTAATTTTGGGCATCTATTCCTGTCATATTGTGTATTTCCTCGTATTTTCTTTTAGTTGGCAGGCTAGCGTGGATTGGGATGCTATGGACTATTTTGTAGGATTATTTAGAGCATCGATTTGGAAGATTCATTTTGATGTATAAATTAGTGGTGTAATTTTAGTTGAATAATTTTGTATTTGAGAGAAACGTCATTGTAATCATTATTGTGGAAATAGAAGAATTGTGGAATTGTTGTATTTAAATTGTGGACATTTAGATGCTATATACTTTTGTTGATGGTTTAGTTTAGTTTTTATCGTAGTAGCACGATCCGTGTCTTTTCGGGCGTGCGGGGTGTTACATTATTTTATCCAGTAAATGTACTAGCTAGTGAATCGAGAACACATAGTGGCCGCAAAATTGGCTGTGAACGAAGCGATTTGTGTATTGGATAAGTACTTTCCCCCAGCATTCTTTGACATTAGTGTTCACTTGTTGGTACACCTATGCGACGAGGCACTTCTTCGTGGTCCAGTTAGATATCGGTGGATATATCCGTTTGAAAGATTGATGAAAGTTTTTAAAGATTACGTCAAGAATACGCGATATATTGCAGGATCAATTGCAGAGGAATACATCACCGTGGAGTCATCAATAAATACTCGGGAATATATGCCTGACTCGACCAGCGTTGATGACACTGATGAATTCGTCGATGATGGTGGTAATGTGATGGGAAAACGACTAAAATTAACGAGTTTGCAACATGAACAAGTAGCTCGTTATCTATTTGACACACATGAAGATGTCGAAGAATGATAAAAGTAAGTTTCAATTATTATAATGTTTAACATTATTTTAGATTATTTTATACATGATTAATTTTGTAATATGCAGTAAATATGAAGCCTGTGAGAACAATAAAAGACGAAAAACAATGGTACAATCAGACCGCGAATTTAGGCTATGGTTGACACAAGAGGTAATTATAATGAAAACAGTCGTTATATAACGTTACATTACACTCAAATTTTACCACTAATATAATTAATTTATCTATATTCTCAGCTCCTAAAGATGGGTGATGTGACATCAAGGCTTGCTCGTCTAGCCACTGGACCCTTGTTCGTGGCACAAGAGTACAAAAAGTATCGATTGAACGGTTACATTTTCGGCGCTAAAGTGTACGAGGAAAGTACAAATGTACAGAACTCGGGAATTTCATACAAGGCTCTTACTTTCTTTCGAGCGAGCGCAAAAGATAAAAACCTCGTTGAAGATGAAATGACTTACTATGGTGTAATCCAAAATATATTTGAATTGGATTATATAAGCTTCAAAGAGGTTGTATTTTACTGTGAATGGGTAAGAGTTGAGGATAAAAATGCTTGTAAAGTTGATCTTGTCACCAATTTGATCATGGTTGACTTGTCCAAGTTGAAGAGCAACGACCACGTGAGCGATGAGCCGTTTGTTTGTGCATTTCAAAAGGTTAACCAAGTGTTTTACTCGGAGTATATCAACAACGAGCCATGGTCAATTGTCCAACACGCGCCAAGGCGTCTAAATAGTAGTGTGGATGACTTGGCTGCTCCTAATGAATATCAATCCATTTTTTATGATAACCCGAATTTGAAACAATTTTTCAATTTGTAATAAATATTTCAATTTGTACCGAAATATCCATTTTAATGCTTTTAATTGATCTGCACTTTATCATTTTCACTCTTGTGTAGTGTGCGTGTGTGGAGAGGAGATTAATACATAAATATTCCAACTACATATAAGTTTTGTTTATACTAATCCATGAATATACGCTTCTTACCTTTAATAGGTGATTAGTACATAGTTATTTGGGGTGTCCTATTTGTGGAGAGGAGACTGAATCTCTTCGTCTATCTGAACACTAAGAAATGCCATAATCCTATGGAGCGATGCTCCCAACCGTTATGTAGCCAAACATCACCAGTTGAAGTTGTCAATTCCACTTTCCATACCCCACCACTTGGAACTTCGAGCAAAACATGTGAGACCATTGAAAGGTGGAATTGACAACTTCAACTGCTGATTTTTGGCTACACAACGGTTGAAAGGAATTTGCAACGCATAACTCCATAGGATTATGGTATTTCTTAGTGTTTAGATATTAAGAGAATTATATTTGACATGATTGCCCGGGGTACATTAGTTGGAAGGAAGTGCCATATGAGCTCAAGTTAGCTGTTTGAGTGACACTACAGGTAATGTATTTATATTTATATGTCAATTTCGATTTTGATTTCAATTACGATATATATTTATCTATATTTGAGGGTCGGATACTAATTTTACTTTATTTCAATTCAGGGGACATGGAGTGGCCCTAAGGGTAGGCCACATATGCTCTATACTTATGTGGCTATTCGGACGAGAAGGGAAGGATAAGGAGGTGTCCCCGAGCGTCGCGGTACAAAATCTCTTTTCCATGCAAATAGTTTATAGATTTGAGATAATTGATGGTGATGTTGTTTCTTCTTAAATAGTTTCTATTTTGAATATATATTTGCATTATCTTTAGTTTGTTTTGATATATGATGTTTGGAACAGGTACAACGTTGCTGTAACAGGTACAAATATACTGCTGGGCAGTGGCAGTGGCCATACTGCCCAGCAGATTTTTTTTAAATTTTGCCCAGAATTGTCACGGTCATTGAGCGTGACAATTTTTTTAAAAAGGGTCACGGCTTTGTCACGGGTAGAAACCGTGACAAACGTGTCACGATCATTGACCGCGAAATGACCGTGACATAAAACGCGAGTTTTGTGTCAAGGTCAATGACCGTGAAACGACCGTGACAAAAAAAGTTGTCTCGCCTCGAAATGTCACGATCATTGACCTTGACAAGTTGGATTTGTCAAGGTCAATGACCTTGACAATTCGGCAGATTTGGTGTAGTGTAGGGTTGGGGGGATTGTATCCTAACCTATCTTTCCTTTGATCATATTCACTTCACTGATGTAGTTTATTTATGTTCACTTAGTTAGTTAGTAGTTTAAATTTCTTTCACATTTAGTGGTAGTCATTCCGTTCATAATTAATCATCTTTTCATTTCTTTTCTAGGATCGGTTTAGGGTTAGTCGGCTATTCCTTCGTCGTCACGATCTTTTGTCCTGGTTCCCTATGGAGAGGATCCCGACTTATCGAATTATTACTAATGCGACAGGCTTGCACTTGAGCCTATATAACACGCACACTAGATACACATTTGTGGTCACGTCAAGTTTTCTTCGTCGTTTTCGGGGAATTAGGTAGACTTTAGGTTAGTAGATTCAATTCCAAATTTCATTCTAAAATTTAAAAAGCCAAAAAAAATCCAAAAAAGTTCAAAGAAAAAAATCATCTTTCAAAAGTCCTTTCATGCAATATCCAGAACAAAATCCTCAAAATACTCCAATAAGAATTCATGAAAATCCCATTGTCAAGTATAATTCCAATAGCCCCTATACGCCTCGCGTTCCACAATTATGGGCTCCACCTCCTACCCCTCCAAACTCTATCACAGGTAACACGCTGAGTCACACAATTAGAACACTTAGTGAGTAATCTGAGTCCATTGGAGCGAGAGCCATGTTGGATATCACTAGTTTCGATACGGGTGAGGTAAACCTGCCGTATCGTCCCATGAAGGATCTCTTATTTCCTGAGCGAACTGTCACACCTAGATGCATTCTACTTCCGTACAATGCAAGACATTTCCACTTTCATAATGGAATGATACAAATTCTTCCAACATTTCCCGGCATGGATTCAGAGAAACCATATCTCCATATTAGAGAGTTCGAAGAGCCATGCGAAACTTTTAATGATCAATCTTGCATGCAAGATGTCATTCGCCTAAAGCTTTTTCCTTTTTCCTTAAAGGATAAAGTTAAGACCTAGCTTTGGCCTTTACCATCGAACTCGGTCATATTATGGAAGAATATGCAATCCAAGTTTCTCTCGAAGTTCTTTCCACCACATAAAACCAACTCCGTCAAGCCTCAAATTCAAGTCTTTCTATAACGAGATAATGAGCCATCTGACCGGTGTTGGGAGCGCTTCCAAGAGCTTGTTAACGCTTTCCCCATCATGGATTTGAGAAACATCACCTTATCTCTTTCTTCCATCATAGGCTTACTGTAGCATCCAACTTGTTCAAACAATGTGTGAAAGACCGTTTTGGGAATTAGATGCGAGTGATACTGAGGCTCATCTTAAGTATGTCACCGAGACTACTCAATCATGGGACACATCCGATCCTAATGCCCAAAACCGACCTCGATAAGGGTCCACTATTCCTGATACGTCCGATCTATACTAATTAAATCATGATACCTTAATAGTTGTCGACTTAATCAGTTTGAGAAGAGTATGAAGGACATGCTTGATGTACGATTAAGAGAAACTACCGAATCCACTCGTGTAGTGAAAGAGGAGGTGTGCACTATTTACGAGGTGGGCCATCCAACAAGGGCATGCCCGATAATACATGCCTATAAATCCATACATAGCAAGAAGGTTCATACAATAGGAAAGTTCAAGAGAAATTTTAACACCCCTCATGGGAATGTGTACAGCCCTTAATGGTGGAACCATCCTAGTTTTAACTACGAGAAACAACACGTTGCAATGAATCTTACTTCACATGTTGCCCTACCTTCACCCCCTCCTCAATTTCAACAAGCGCCACCTATGTAGCCACAAATGCAAGCACCACCTCTAGGCCCATACATTACCCTACCGCGGATATCTCTTAAGGACAATTTAAACCAATTCATCATATCTCAAAACACAAACAATGCTAGGTTTGAGTGCATGTTCACTGAGATGAATACGAATATCTCTAGGTTGCAAGCATCCTTAAGTGTTCAACGGAAGGGTAAATTTCTGACCCAAGGCCAATCTTGTGTTAGCGCGACATCCCACGAGCATCCTGACCAATGTAATGAAATTACCACTCTACCGCGTGGTAGGGTTGTTGACTTGTCACTCCTCCACGCGATAAGCAAAATGAAAAGTTGATTTTGCCCGTCACGAAAGAGGCTGAAGATGTCCCATTGAAAAAGAGTGGTAATAATGACACAGGCGGTCCATATGTGGTGGTGAAACCCCTCAGTGAAGCACCATATCCGCAACAGTTGATCCCTCAACCCAAAGAGACTTCTCATGACGATGTCCTCGACGTTCTTAAGCATGTAAATATCAATTTACCTTTTCTCGAGACCATAAAGTAAATCCCCGCGTATGCTAAGTTCCTTAAGGACTTACTCACATTGAAATGAAGGCTGAAGGTAAAGAAAAATGTATTTCTAACACATAAAGTCAGCTCAGTCCTGTTGAGTGATATTCCACTAAAATACAAAGATCCGGGTGCACCCACCATCTCGTGCATCATGGGAAGAACCAAATAGAACGAGCGTTAATAGATTTAGGGGTGAGTGTTAACATTATTCCCTATTCCATCTACAAACAATTAGATTTAGGGAACCTTAAGCCTACAACCATGACTTTCCAACTCACGGATCGCTCCGTGAAGATGCCTTGGGAATTATTGAAGATGTAATTGTCCAAATTGACACTTTTTACTTCTTGGTGGATTTTGTTATTTGGAATGAGGATCCATCCATTCTCTCGAGCAATCATGATCCCGTCATCCTTGGTCACCCATTCTTAGCTATGGCTAATTCACTCATCAATACTTGGAGTCGGAGAATGCAATTGATGTTTGGGAATATGTCCCTCGAGACAAATATCTTTAATAGCACTAAGAACGAGGGAGGCAAAAGTGAACTGCGAGAAACGGATCATATCGAGGAAGCACACAAGCATGAGAGGACTCACAAGAGAGAGCCGTTGGGGGTAGATCTTGATGCCCAAAGTGATAGCGGAAATTCTGATGTTAAGAAAGGATTAGGAGAGGTGTGCTTAATTACCGCAATTGAGAGCGAGAGTGAGCAAGTAAGAGATAGTGGGGCATAGAGATTTGAGGAGATTAAGAGAAAGGACATGAACGTTAATCATGAACGAAAGGTAGGCGATATGAGTCTAGAGGACTTTGAGAAAAAATTCGGGCCGATAGATGAGAACCTTAAAGTCGAAGTCCAACCTTTACTGGACTCATTTAGTCCCTTAGAAGAAAGAGAATGGAAGGATAAGGTAGATAAATTCCTTCTTCGTGACCACCCACCCATACCACTTGAGTCCTCTAATGCGATTGAGGAAAAGACTCAAGTATCATCTGATTTAGAGCCTAACCCATGTACTCCTAAAACTAATAAAAATCGAGATGTGCCCTTCATGTCGGTGCACGTAGGCAAAGATTCAATTAGGCACCACGAGAATCCCTTCCCAGTGATTCATCCCGAGACCCAAGGTCTCTCCCTTATTATGGGACTGGGCCTAACTTTTTCTGACTATTTACTTTTGACAGGAAGATGGGGGAGACTAGGAGAGAAACAAATCTCGTACAAGGGGTCGGGTGAGTTTATGGAGAGATGAGAGGTCGTCGCACTCTCGACGCGTATGGGGTGATTTTTGTTGTATTTTTGAGTAATGTGTTAGTATCATTTAGTGTCTTTGAGCATTTTAAATATTTGCTTGTTTTATTTGTCACACTTATTATTTCTCTTCTTTAGATTTTAGTCTAAGTTGGGGGGGGGGGGTGACAAGTGCATCTTTCTAAAACTTCACAAATTTTTTAAAATGCCTAAAAAACTTCACAATTTTTTTTAAATGTTTCCCTAAAAAATAATAATAATAATAATTAAAAAAATTGGAAAATTTCAAAATACTCCAAAAAAATTGAAAAATTCGAAAAAAAAAAATATTTTTCTTCAAAGTAAATAAAAATTGGTATTTAAAATTTTTAAAAGTATCCCCAAAGTTTTGGTTAAAGTCTCAAATTTGTAAATTTTAAATTGCACAAAGCTGAAATTGACCAAAGATGAAAATTAAGCGAAAATTGACGACTTAAAAAATAAGTGTGGAGATTAATCAACCCGGTGAGATTTTGAGCCTATCGATTTTTTTGAGTTTTTAAAATCAATCCGAGTTAACGGTTAACTCAAAGTTCATTTCAAATTTTTAAAAAGTCGTTAAGGATCTTGATACTTTGTTTTGATCGGTTACGGGACAAGCGCGCTAACATATCTCTAAACTAAAATTCATCTCGAGACGCATATGGTAAATTGATTAGTAATTCGATTAAATGAAGTTAGGCCATCGTTTGTTACCTAAAAAGATTAGTCATAAAAAGTTGTGAAAAATTACCCTTTTGCTAGCCATTTTGGGCCGAAGAAAGTATTTTTCCTTTCATTTAGTGACCCGAAAAACTCAAATAGCCCGGAATTATGAAAAAGGAAAATTAAAAAAATTGGGTCCAATGAGTGCATAAAAAAGGGGCAAGGAAAAATAAAGGAGTAATGCTCAACAAAAATAGCAAGGAAAAAGAGAAAAAGAGAAAAAAATGAGCAAAAGCTCGAAAAAGCACTAACGAACATCATAAGGCATTTTCCAATTTAGAATTTTCCTACCAATCCCAATTTTACCAAATACACCTTAAACCCAAAAAAGCCCTAACCAAGTTCGAATTGCGAAATTAATTACCTCGTGGAGAGCTAAAATACGAAAAGATAACAAGAGAGATTGATCGGTGTGTATAAAAGCGATGTTTCCATTTCCCAATGACCGTAATCCGATGAAAAGATCTTTTCACCTATAAATTTTTGTCTTTCAAATTTGTGTGCGTGAATTCGTGTTCCAATGAATTTACTCCATATATCACGCATACCAAGAGAAATATCCACATTCCGAATGATTCGTTTATGAGAGCATACCGTGAGCATTTGAATCAAAACGAATTTTCGAAATAGTAACGTAATGATCAATTGATGGAAATTTGCAGTTAAATTTCTGGTTTCACTCACACACACGATAAATTGAGATTTATGAATATAAATATATGGTGATTATTTTTAGAAAAGTTTGAATTATACAATATTTAGGTATTTTGAATTTTGTTTGAGTAAAAAATGAATTTTATGGGTATATTCACTGCAAACCCCCACGAGACAAAACTCGTCCTACTAGGGTAACCTTGGGGTTTAAAGGCTTGTTGCATATGCTAAATCCAATTGCTTGCCCGTGAAAGAGGTATCCTATCTTAATAAAATGATTTTCAAGAGTTCAACCTAGTTATGATTCTACATTGCTCGAGATGCGCAAAGTTCTCAGTTAGGGGGGTTTGCTAGGCATAAATTCTTCCGAATTTAGACCCTTAAATAAAATGAACCACCAGACTGATTCGGTTATCCCCAAAAGTGGTCCGGTCCGAAACCTTAAAAGTTCCTGCATAGATTTAAAGGCTAGACCGATCCGATTTCACGAAAAATTGAACTGATTCGGTATTCGTCAGACCGAAACGATGAATAAGGGATCGGTCTGGTCCGACTGTCAAATTTTTTATTTTTTTCTTTTTCAAAATTAGAGTTGTATCTAGTTCAAACTCTTGTAATTTCGTAGAGTATTTATTCCATTTTAATTCCCAGACATTGGGGAGTTCTCTTTTTGATATTTTTAGAGAGCTTTTGCAATCTAGAACCCTAGTTTTCAAGTTTTGTAACAATTACTCAAGATTCAAGCTTTAATTCTAAATTCCTTTATTGCAAGTATTCTTTAATTTCTACTTTTAATTGCTTTCATAGTTTAGTTTAATTAGTTACTATATTTAGGTTGCCATTCTTACTTCCAAATTTTCTTCTCAATTTCTCACATAGCTATGAATTTCTGCAAATTTAAGTCTGAGGTAGTTTTTATTTTAATCATGTCCAACTAAGTTTCCAAGGGTTAGGATGCATAAACCTGACCCGATGTAATTTATCTATGTAGAAAATAGGTTTTAAATTGAAAATATATTGGATCATGTTGGGTAGTACGCACAACCGTTGTAGAGCTTTTAACCTCGTTTAGCCTAGGTAACCGGGGTGTTTTAGGATACGATGCCCGTATTAGCTACTCGGCAGCGCTTTATTCTTACCTTTGATTATGTATGATGCGGGCTAGTACTCTCATATATGTAATGCTTAGGATTACTAAAGTTTAGGTCCAAACAACTTTCTAATTCTAAATCTAGTATTCTATCCAGTAAATGTACTAGGGTTTGGGGGATTATATCCTAACCTATCTTTCCTTTGTTCATATTCACTTCGCTGCAGTAGTTTATTTCTGTTCACTTAGTTTGTTAGTAGTTTTAATTTCTTTCACATTTAGTAGTAGTCATTTTGTTTATAATTAATCATCTTTTCATTTATTTTCTAGAATCAGTTTAGTGTTAGTCAGCTATTCTTACGTCATCACGATCTTTCGTCCTAGTTCCCTATGGAGACAATCCCGACTTATCGAATTATTACTAACACGATAGGCTTGCACTTGAGCCTATATAGCGCGCACACTAGATACACATTTGTGGTCAGGTCAGAGACTCATGGATATTCTGGATCCCAGAGAGCGAAAACTACGGTCCAAGGGGGTACCAGTAGTCAGAGTTCAGTAGGGGCACCACAGTGTTGATGAGTCTACTTGGGAGTGGGATGATGACAAGAGAAATAAGTATCTAGAGTTGTTTACTGTAGGTATGACCTAATTTCGAGGACGAAATACCTTTGAAAGGGGGGAAGAATGTAATACCTCGTATTTCTTAATATTTGAGATTTAATTAATTCGGTAGTTAATTTTTTTATTTTAAATTACATGAGAGAAGTAATTTAATTGAATTGAATAATAATGTGACTATTAAATATTAATCGAGAGTGAGATAATGATTAATATTGTGCATTATATTTACTAAGTGAATAGTAAATACTTGATGATTACTAAATTGCGTCATAGCGAGTGATATGGGCGTAATTAGATATATCTCAATCGGGAGTTACATGTAGACTAACCTTAGGTCAAAATGATATATTTATGAAGAGCGACTTGGATGATGATTTTGAGGTCACGGATATGTCCAAAAGGGTCGAGTTAGTCAACATAGTATACCCGGGGATGTCAACTGAGTCACGGGGCAATTTTTGGCTAAACCGGGACCACATGAGGGTGCTTTGGTTATTTTATAATAGAGGGTAAATAGACCTACTAATTTTTTAGCCTTATTTCAGATTTTAGATAGAGGAGGCTAGGGTTAGAAACAACAAGAACAAAGAGGACCATTCTTGGAGCTTTTGGGATAGTTCTTGAAAAATCAAGGTGTGTTCTTGCACCACAAACATCTTGGGAAGGAAGATTGGGGAAGAAAACAATCAGACCCAACATCAAGCCATGAAATCAGACTCTACAGTACTAAGGCAAGTGTTTATTGCAAATCAAAATGAAGTTGTAATACCCTTGTGACTAGGTTTCATTTATCACTACACCAAAATTGTTAAATTGGCACCCTTTTAGCGCCTAGACTTGTCACGAATATTGACCGTGACAAAAAAACATGTGTTTTTTGTCACGGTCCTTGACCGTGATAAAGGCTTGTCCATGGTCATTGACCATGACATGTCCGTGATAATTCTGTCAGTAAAAAACCCTCCCTCTTCTTTTTTCCCGCCGATTATGTTCCCTCCATTTCTATCTCTCTCTCTCTACAACTTTGGTATGTTTTCTCTCTCTATTTCTCCTCCATTTATGTATATGTGTATGTATATGTGCATGTGTGTATATATGTGTGTGTAAATGTGCATGTGTGTGTGTGTGGTGTATACATGCATGTGTGTGTGTGGGGGGGGGGGAGGCATCAGGGCTGGGGGGAGGGAGGGGGTGTATGTGTGTGTGTGTGTGTGTGTGTGTGTTTGTGTGTGTATATATGCGTGTGTGTGTATGTGCGTGTGTATATATGTGTGTGTGTGTGGGCAGGGGAAGCGCGGGGGGGGGGGGGGGGGGTAGGGCAGGGGGTGTATATGTGCCTGTGTGTGTATATATGCGTGTGTGTGTGTATTTTTTTAGTTAAATTTTATTGGTTTATTAGATATTGACCATCATATTGTAGTGCCCCTTGTAAAAGAGTTGATTGATTTAATATTGATTGGTTGTTATTTTTTTGTAAATTAATAATTAGTGCCCCTTTCATATGCAAGTAGGATTGCCCCTCCTTGTAAATTAGTAAATCAATAATTGTATACTTTAATTGATGAAAATAATTAATTTTTTAGATGAACTAGAAGGAGTACGGGATACACATTTGTTTCCATTGCGGTTGGATTATAGTGGATCGATGTTGGGTTGGTTAATTTTAAAAGTAGCATGACCACTGGATTATTGTCCATATGGGGGTGGAATTTTTTAAGTTTTTTGAAAATTACTTTGTATAATGAACAATATATATATAGTATGATAATTAAATGAAACATACTTGAAATTACATATAGTGTGCATAGATACTAGCCTTCTAGTTCTTATGCGTACGCATTCAATAGCCCTTAGACCCGTTCGAGAGTCATAACCCCTGTAATGAGATCTCTTGAATTGTCCTGTTTGGACAATTTGGGACTGCATAATTTCTGTATAATAATATTCTCAGTGTCTTAAAGTTGTTACCTTTGGAGGAATTTCTGCAGTCGTATCCTAATGTTCTCTGGGTACATACTATATTGACAAGTGTGACTGTTATTTAAATTAATCAATTGAAATAACACTCACACTTGCCAATCTACGTCGTGTACTTGGAGAACTACGGGGATATGTTAGAGGTGGATATGGTTACTGATGGTGTATAAGGTTCAAGTGCTCGTGAAGATATCACGATAAACCTTGACGATGACTACCAACGTTTAAAATTTAAGGCGACCCAACTGTTATACTCTGACTGTGAGAAAGATCAAACAACTTTACATGCCATGGTTGGTTTGCCCAGTTTGAAGACGCAATACGATTTGTTCGGCAATAGCGTGAGAGGAATTTTGAAATGGGTGAAGGGGTTACTACCCAAGGAGAATACGCTTCCAAATAGCTATCCTGTTATGAAGAACAGTTTGAAAGATTTGGGAATGAAGTATAAATCGATTCATGCTTGTGTGTATGACTGCATACTATACCGAAAGGAGTATGAAAATCTTGACCGTTGTCCGATTTGCGATGGACCTAGATATGTCCAATCTACTAGTAAAGAAGGCACAAGCTCAAAAGTGCCTCAAAAAGTGTTGAAATATTTTCTCGATGGGCCTAAACTAAAGCGATTTTTCACAGTACCATGGATAATGGAGGCAATGACTTGGCATGCTAGGGCAGAAGTAGGGGGTAATCTCATGCGTCATCCTATTGATTCTACAGCTTGGAGGAGGATGAATTATGAGTATCCCGATTTTGCTCGAGAATAGCGCAATATTCGTTTGGATATATCAATATATGGTTTCAATCCATTTGGAAATCTAAGCACCAATCAGAGTGTATGGACAGTAATCTTAGCCCCACTTAACCTCCTTCCTTTACAGTGTATGAGACCTAAATTTTCGATGATGTCTTTGTTGATACCTGGGCTAAAGGCACCAAGTGATGACATCGACGTCTACCTGGATCCTTTGGTAGAAGAATTAAATGAGTTGTGGGAAGAGGGCATGAAATCATTTGACTCTTTTAGAAAAGAAGAGTTTACGCTGAAAGCTATGTTGATGTGGGAAATTCATGATTTTCCAACTTATGGGACATTATCCAGTTGTGTAGTACATGGTTATTTGGGGTGTCCTATTTGTGGAAAGGAGACTGAATCTCTTTATCTATCCTTTAGCTCAAAAAATGTATACCATTGCCATAGGAGGTTTTTACCCCCAGCTCATAGTTTCAGATTTGAGAAAGGTTTCAATTTTTTATTGGGCAGGGTTTAACATAGACTACCGTCGAGACAAATTTCAGGTTCAGAAATTGTAAGTAAATCTTCTGAATGTGGACCTAATATGCCAGGTAAGAATCCTAAATTTAAGAATGTGAAGCATAAGAAGACCCCAACTGGGAATGAAACTAAGACAAGAAAGGCATGGTCTAGAAGGTCAATTTTATTTGACTTGCCTTATTGGAAGAATAACCCAGTGCGCCATGTATTGGATTTGATGCATGCAGAGAAGAACTTCACTAAACATATTGTGGGCACTTGCCTTGGGGGGAGTCATTCGAAGGATGGAGAAAATGCACGAAAATACCTTAAATCGTTGAAACTTAAGCCACAACTATGGTTGAAAAAAGATAGGAGGGGAAGGACAATAATTCCCCCTGGTGCATTTACTTTGACGAGTGGGGAAAGGAAGGTTCTTTTAGACACAATATATAATTTGAAGGGCCCATCTAATTTATCTTCCAACTTGCAAAGGATTGTGAATTATGCTTCTCGTGATTTACATAAGTGTAAGTCCCACGATTGGCATGTGATCATGCAATTGGTTCCTCTATTGTTTAAGCACTATTTCTCCGAGCACAAGTATTTGTGGAGGGCTATTATGCAAATTAGTATTATCTTCTCACTCTTGTGTGAGAAGGTAGTTAATCGAGAACACATAGTGGTCACAAGATTGGTGGTGACCGAATCGATTTGTGTGTTGGATAAGTACTTTCCCCCAGCATTCTTTGACATAAGTGTTCACTTATTGGTACGCCTATGAGACGAGGCACTTCTTTGTGGTCCAGTTAGATATCTGTGGATGTATTCGTTTGAAAGATTAATGAAAGTTATTAAAGATTACATCAAGAATACGCGATATATTGCAGGATCAATTGCAGAGGAATACATCACCGTAGAGTCATGAATATATACTCAAGAATATATGCCTCACTCGACCGATGTTGATGACACTGATGAGTTCGTCGATGATGGTGATCATGTGATGGAAAAAAGAATGAAATTAACGAGTTTGCAACATGAACACGTAGCTTGTTATCTATTTGACACACATGAAGATGTCGAAGAATGGAAAAAGTAAGTTTAAATTATTTTAATATTTAACATTATTTTAGAATATTTTAAATTATTTTATACATGATTAATTTTGTAATATGCAGAAAATATGAAGCCTTTGAGAACAATAAAAGACGAAAAAAATGGTACAATCAGACCGCGAATTTAGGCTGTAGTTGTCACAAGAGGTAATTACAATGAAAATGGTCGTTATATAACATTACATTACACTCAAAGTTTACAACTAATCTAATTAATTTATCTATATTCTCAGCTCTTAAAGATGTGTGATTCGACATCAAGGCTTGCTCATCTAGCCACTGGACCCTTATTCATGGCACAAGAGTACAAAAAGTATCAATTGAACGGTTACGTATTCGGCGCAAAAGTGTACGGGAAAGTATAAATGTACAGAACTCGGGCTTTTCATACAAGGCTCTTACTTTCTTTCGAGCGAACGCAAAAGATACAAACCTCGTTGAAGCTGAAATGACTTACTATGGTGTAATTTGAAATATATTTGAATTGGATTATATAATCTTCAAAGACGTTGTATTTTACTGTGACTGGGTAAGAGTTGAGGATAAAAATGCTTGTAAAGTTAACCCTGTCACCAATTTGATCGTGGTTGACTTGTCTAAGTTGAAGAGCAATGACCACATGAGCGATGAGACATTTGTTTGTGCATTTCAAAAGGTTAACCAAGTGTTTTACTTGGAGTATATAAATAACGACCCGTGTTCAATTGTCCTACACGCGCCAAAGCGTCTAAATAGTAGTGTGGATGACTTGGCTGCTCCATCAATCCATTTTTGATGATAACCCGAATTTGGAAAAAAAATCAATTTGTAATAAATATTCCAATTTGTACTTTATCGATCCATTTTTAATGCTTTTATTTGATTTTCACTTTATCATTTTCACTCTTGTGTAGTGTGCGTGTGTGTGGGGGTGGGGATGTTTCGGATTTTTAGTAATTGTACATATTATGAACTAGAAGTTGTTGTTTTGGAATTCAGAATTGAGGTGTTAAACAGTAACAATTCATTTGGATTTATAATGATTGTACATATTTGCATGTCTTCTTCTAATTCATTTTGATTTGTACTAATAACAATATTTTTTACAGCAAATGTCTCCTTCAGGTATTAAGGCAAGGATGGTGATGCTGATTATGATGATGTCGTCTGGGCTCGGTGGTAGCGAAAGCGAGGAGGGATTCACGGCCCCTAGGCTCTCCAAATATGACAAATTGGGGATGGCCATCGAGAACAAGATGGGGCTATTAGCTAGATCCCTCGAGCTAGTAAAGACGATCATCGTCCCGGGGTACACTAGTTGGAGGGAGGTGCCAAATGAGGTAAAGTTAGGTATTTGGGTGGCACTACAAGTAATGAATTTATATTTATATTTATATGAATATTTCAATTTCAATTTCAATTTCGATTTCAATTTTGATTTTGATTTCGATTTCATTTTATATTTATATTTATATTTATATTTATGTTTATTCGTAACTAACGTTGTATTTGTTGGACATGAACAATTCAGCCTGGATCCAAAGATACACAATTTCGTCTTGGAGCAGTTGAGGGAGCAACACAAGATATGGAAGAAAAATATGTGGACCCGGTACTTTAGAAAGACCCGAGAGTCCGTTATCCGAATGTGTGAATCCGTCCTGCCAAAGGAGACGATCTCATTGGAACAATGGAAAAAGTTCATTGATAATGAGATCGGGAGTGACAATTGGCATCTCGCCAATCGGGGAGGGAAAATTAGGCAAAAAATACGGACGTACACTACTCCGGCCGGACGTCTTACGCCGAGGTGGAGCATAGGATGATGGTAATATTTAATTTTTCTATAACTACAAAAATATATTATTCTGCATTATTTTACTTTACGAGGCCGATACTAATTTTACTTTATTTTATTTCAGGGGACAGGGAGTGGCCCTGGGGGTAGGACACATAGGCTCGATACTTATGTGGATATTCAGACGAAGAAGGGGAAGGATAAGGAGGTGTCCCCGAGCGTCGCGGCCACGATTGTAAGTAATTCGACAGTTTACTTTTTGTTAATTACATAATAATTTATTTATTTATTTATTTTACTAATCATGTGCTTTTTGTCGTTTCAGGCAAAGCTTAAGGAAGTGCGTGAGTCGCAGTTTGATGCCGACAAGGCATCTTTGTCCACAGACACACTCAGCCAAGTGCTTGGCGCTGATCGCAAGGGGAGGACAAGGGGTGAGCTCACGGGTGGCCAAATCTAGGATCATTTGATTGGAGATGAGCGACACCGGGTTGTCTCGAACGATGAACTCACATGATGCGAAGCTGTCCCGTTTGGAGACGACGATCCAAGATATGTTCTCATTTATGAAGCGTTCGTTGGGCGATAACTGTAAGGGGAAAGGGAAGGAGAAGGTGGTGGAGGAGGAGGTGCAGGATGACGAGGATGTGGACCTCTCTGCTTCATTGCCGACATGTGCAGACTTTGATGATCCACTCCCCTATTTGGCTCCCTTCAACCGACCGATGTCGACACTTGGTTGGTCGAGCATGTTTTTACTGTACGTATTTGATGGCCAGTGGATAGGTCGGAGGTTGAGGAATTTGAATACCGTCCAGGGTATGCCAGTTCATGGATGTTTTCTTCAAGACATCGAGTCCAAGGTGCCTGTCACATATGTGATACCCGGGAAGGAGAAATCCCCCTTACGGTTGCACGAACAATGCTGCACGATGTATATTATTGGGTGTGTCAATTCGTATATCATGTGGCCTACTCACCTCCTCAGAGCCAACCTTATCCCAGACATGTAGTGACATTATTTGAATTGAATTGTTTTAAGTTGTTACATTTGAATTATATTTGGATTATATCATGATGCATATTGTTTTGAATGTATATTTGAATTATCTCTATTTTATTTGGATATATGATGTTTGAATAGGTACAATGTTGATATAACAGGTACAAATATACTGCTGGGCAGTGGCAGTGGCCATACTGCCCAACAGATTTTTTTTAATTCTGCTCAGAATTGTCACGATCATTGACCATGATAATTTTTTAAAGGGTGTCACGGGTTTGTCACGGTTTAAGACCGTGACAAAATTTGTCAAGGTCATAGACCGTGACATGACCGTGATAATTCTAATGAACTTGTCACGGAGAATGACCGTGATAAGTTCGTGACAATAAAAGTTGTGACCCTCTGAATTATCACGGTCATTGACCTTGACAATTCCAACTTGTCAAGGTCAATGACCGTGATAATTTGGCAGATTTGGTGTAGTGTATATTGATAAATTTGATGTTATTGGAAGAAAAAAATAATTTTAATACATGTTTGGGTAGAGATTGCATGTAGAATGATTTGATATCAGTATAGGATAATAAATTAGAGATTTTGTGTTATTATCCACGGATTAATTCTGGGTTTTTGATGTATCATGGTGAAATAACATAAAACCTAGGGTTTTGGGGGATTAGATGATTAAATCCATTCTTGAATGTTATTCGTAGTGTTTTGATGCAAAAATTATGTTAGAAACTGTCCTAATACATGTGATAAGGGTTTGGGAAAATTTGTTTGGAGTTTGGTGGAGAAACATGGAAGTTATAGGTGTTTTAATGGTGAAAATGCATCTGCGAAACGAAGAAGACGAAGTTCAGAGGAGCGAACCGGTTCGGATCAAAGGCGAACCTGTTCGGTTCCCAGAAAAATGTACAATCTCCCTTTTTACCTAGAAACTCCTAAATTGTTGTCGGAAAAACTTTTGGGAGATTGTTAGAATATAATGATGGATATTTTATATTACAGTAGGCCATGATAAAGTTATGGGAATTTAGTCTTATCGAGAGAATTAAGACGATGATTAAATCACAAAGTAATTAATTCGCGATAATGAGAATGTAATTACGGGAAAACATAATTGAGGTTATGGCATGAACCAGTAGGGCAAGGATGACTTATCTACTAAAATTAATTACGGGGTAACTAGCACCCTTAGAGTAGAGAATAATACTCGAATGATATGATAGTGAGTTAAATCATAAAATAATAAGTACGAGGAGTATGTGAGTGAATTATACTACGTACGAATGATGATAATTACAGTGTGTGAATACCTACCGAATATATATATATATTGGTTGTGTGTGTACCTATACGATTGATGTTATGAGTTAGCATACCTACGTTGCTTGCTCTCACCGGAGGTTGGGAGATCCCACGTTGACGATTCCAGTGAGGTCTGAATTGGTGCGCCAGAACATAGAACTTAGGGCGGCTCGCTATGTGACGTGTATTAATGATATCGGCGTGTCATTTGGGTGTGACACCCCGCCCAATAAAATACTGGGTGATCAGTTTCGTTGGTCCATTCTTAGCATCACTATCGAAAAACATTTACCTTATTAATCACCTAATAATTACTTAAGCTAGTGTCAAAATCTTTTAATCCATTACTTAATACTCAACAACTTAAACCATTAACACATTCACCAATCCCACGAATAAGAATAATAATAAATGAGAAATCAACCAACTGAATCAAATAAAACTGGAATAAACGTCCAAGTTAAATATACTTAAATCCACAAACTAATATAAAATTGAATCCAACTAAAAACTGAAGATTGAAGTAAAATGAGTAAAATATCTCTCAGACATAAATGAGAACTGAGAATGCGTGATATGCCCCAACTGAGATATCTAAATCATGACACTGAGTGATAAAAAGTGTAGGAGTCTAATCATGAGGACTTGAAATCCCCACGATAGCTACAGCACGTCTAATCGTCTAAAAATTTACGTCTGGCATCCCTTTGGCTGGACACCTAAAATAGTTTCATAAGAGACTAGATATTTTGCAAGAGACGGGTAACAGCCTGAGTATAAATGATTTTAAAACAATTTAGCAAGTATTTAAAAATTACATTAAACCAAATATTATATGCATGTTAACATTCCGACCAATCACTTGAGATTTTCACCTCTCAACTATTGTGCACACCTAACATATCGCTAAACCATTCTAGTCATCGTCATCTCACCAAACTAGATGGTATACATAAATCTTCTAACTATCACTCGTAGTAATATCCCATATTCCTCATATAATATTAATAAATGCTTCTGCCTTTAATATCCCCAGTAAGAGTTTTCACAGGTACAATTTAGTATTCACATGCTTAAGTTAATTTATATTTTCATTATTTTCCTTATCAATAGTTTTCACGTAGTAGATAATATCACAAGTATCACTATATTATATATATACAGTACGAACCCCTTAGACTCAACTGCAGTGCGTGCATACTCTGCTATCAAGTCTTGGTACATCTCGTACTAAATAAGGACAATCAGTTCGGTATCTCTCTCAAACCCTAAAAATACACATCACAGATATTAGGGCGAACCTAGTTCTAAGTCTTTGGGATACTCACATACCTACGCACCCAAATGACCGTTCAATCCATTGTTCTCACGAATGGTATCCAACCTAAGTTCTATGTTCTGAGGCACCAATAAAAAAATCCCCCTAGTGGGCTCATCAGGATGAGATTGTCCTCTTTCACAACCTCCTGTGATAGCAAGTAGTGTAGGTATATCATACACATAATAAGTCACATATAGGTATTCACACATCCTATTAAAATCAATAGGTATTTACACAACCCGAATATATATTCCATGCGTAGTATTCTTATCATTACTACTTAAAATATATTTATTAAATTAAGGATAATCTCTCTCTCATAATTTCCAAAGATAACTCACCGCTCTAAATACCTTAAGGTATTATACCCAAATAAATTTCAAAAATTCTGCACTATACTGAAATTCATCGAACATTATTTTACCTCACTCGAATTAACTACGTCGCAAAAATTTTGAACATAAAAGAAATTTTTCTAGAATTTTGACACGTCGCTCGAATGAGGTTGTATCTCATTTGAATGAGATAAGCAATTCATTTGAACGACCTCTTCACGCGACGACCATCTCGCTCGAACGAGACTTCGCGCGACCTGTGTTGTTTCGTCTTCAACCTCTAACACTTGCGATTTTCCACCTTTTTTATCCTAAAATCTCTACATATTAAACCCAAACACCATTTAATCAATTTTAATTGATATCCTAACATGTATATATCATTTATAACAACCTAGAATCATTCAATCATGTGTAATCCTCGATAAATTCTGAAATCCCCAAATTAATTAATTAAACCCTAGTTCCTCAAATTTTCATTCAAGAACATCATAAATCCAAATTCGTTCATCACAATTAATCATTAATTCGTAACTTCTAATCTACATACAGGAAGGATTCAAACTAATTCAATTTCAGATTCTAATTAATCATCTTAACTCTCCAATTTCATCACGTTTATGAACAATACATGGGCATTATACACCTATACTAATATGAACATGATTATTGCAAAAGTTTTGTAAGGATTAAACACTTGCCTTAAGAAAGAAGGTCTAATCTGTTGGTATAGTTGGTATGGTTGCGATCCTCGCTCTCCGATCTATGCGGTGGTGGTCTTGGTGGTGTAAGTTGTGCACTGGTGGTGATTCTAGCCCTGGAAAAATCTCCTCCTCCTTTCTCCTTTGGTTCTCTGTGTGTAACAAATGATAAGCCCAATCCAACCCACGTACATGATATTTTATCCCTTCAATTTTCGTTATTAATTATACTTTAAAAATACAAATTATCAAAATCCCCTCCTAGGATGCCGGTTTGGCTAAAAATTGCCCCGGGACCCAAACTAAATTCCTGGGTAGGTTTTTCTGATTATCTGGACCCTTCCAAACACATTAGCGCACTCGAAACGACCATATAGGTGACTATATCTAAATGGGTGAAAGCTATAGCTACCAAGACTAATGATAATAAAGTGGTGATAAAGTTTACGCACGAACACATACTTTCGGGCTTCGGTGCACCTAAAGTGATAATCAGTGATAACGACACCCACTTTTGCAACAAGCCTTTTGAAAGATTTATGAAAAATTATGGTGTCATTCACAAGGTTGGAATGACATATCACCCACAAACGAATGGGCGGGCCAAGTTGGATAATCGTGAAATCAAGCACATACTAGAGAAGACCGTCAATCCAGACCAAAAAGATTGGTCCCTCCGATTAAACGATTCACTATGGGCCTACTGTACCGCATACAAGAACCCACTCGAAATGTCCCCATTTCGCTTTGTGTATGGAAAACCTTGTCATCTTCCCCTTGAGTTGGAGCACAAAGCGTATTGGGCAATTAAGAGATTAAATTACGATATGGATAATGATGCGTATGAGAATGCCAAGATTTCAAAAGCCCGAATGAAACTCGCACATGATAAGATTATTCAATGAAAAGAGTTTCAACCGGGATAAAAGGTACTCCTCTATAACTCCCGAATTCATCTATTTTCGGGTAAATTGCGGTCCCGATGGACTGGCCCATTCGTTGTGAAAAATGTATTCGTCCACAAAGCAATCCAGTTGGAAGATCCAAAATGGGGGAACGCGTTCAAAGTCAATGGATAATTCCTAAAGCTATATGTTGAGGTGTGCGTAGAAGAGATCGACACCATTTGATTATCGAACCCCATTTACGGGGTAGAGTGAGCTTGAATTTAGAGGTTATCGCACCCCCGACGTGTATGGGGTGAATTATTGTGTATAGTAGCTGCACGTAGGTTAAGATAGTGGAGTCCATAGGATCACATCACAAGCGGAGAGGAATTTGAGCACCAACCCGCTTTACAAAACGAGCATTGTAGAGCCAAAATATCGATGTGAGAGGTAATAAAGTGATACAGGTGTTGGATCGTAGGTAGGAGTAGCCAAATATCATAGGAGGAGAGTATACCATCCCATAAGAGGACTAGATCCATTCTGGCGACCGGATCGATCCGGTCACGGGCACCCTGATTGGTCCGGTCTAAGAAATATCGAAATAAAAAATTACAGGATCCGGATCAATCCGGCCCTGGGGACCCAGATTGGTCCGGTGTCTACAACTCTTTGCCTTCCCTAGGTTCACCGCCTTTTCCCCAAATCCCTCAAATTCCTTCTATTTTTGTCCCCTCCCTTCCCAACACCCCTTTTCCCTCCAAATTCCTCCCCATTTTCCTCTCCCAATCCTACCCTATCCTCTCCCCTCACCACCTATAAATTTTACACCTTCCCCGCCCCATTTCCACCACCACTACTCACTTTCCTCCTCTCTTTCACTTATTCTTCCCAACACTCTTACTCAATCCCATAACCAAGGCCAAGCAACCACCTCCCCAAAAATACGATTCCATCACAATTCTCGGAGATGGAGCTGCCGGCTACCGCTCCCGTCAAGAGAAACGATGGAGTGAATATTTCTTCGGCCAACCTCGCAAAATCCAAATCGAGCGCCAAGTCATTTGGAATGACATGCCTAATTCTGTCACCGTTATTTTCATGGGTCGGAGATGGTGTCGTTTCCTCAACGAACCTTATGACGCGGTATGGCCCAATGCGGTGCGCACTTTTTATGGCTCACTTGTTAGCACCGACCACCACGACACTGAGGCTTACATTGGCGGCGTCCACATCACTTTCTCTTTGGAAATTTTGTCCCATAAGTTGGCTGCTAAAGATGTCCCGATGCCACAACAATACATGTACGCCAACCCTCTTGCCCCACTTGAAAAAAACGTGTGCATGTCCCGTATCGACCCCAATGCTAAATGGAATTCCGAAACCTACCCGGTGGGTCAGCTAAGTGACAAAGCGAGTCTCACTTTCAAAATAGTGTGTGCCAACATTCTCCCCACGGGCAATCAGTCGGCGATGCGGCCGCATCAAGCCACCCTCATCTACCACCTCTTCGATCACAATGCCTCCATTATCCTAGCTGCGTGCATTTATAAGGATATATTCTTCGCCGCCATGGATAAAAAGGGCATCACCCCTCTCCCCTTTCCCCGGATCATCACATCCATCTCAGCCGACGCCGACATTGCAACCCCGTAAGATTTCTTGCGCCTCCCAACTCCTTTGAGGTCCACCACCCAGACTAAACGGGAAAGACAACAAGCTCGCATCCAAGCCCGATTGGTGCAAAAGGCTAGTGATACCGAAGAGGAGATAGTGATGAAGAAGCGGAAGAGAGCGGTGATGATGAGAGCACTGATGAAGAGGAGGAAGACATTGTGATGGGCGAGGGAGACGCAGATTATGACATGGATGAAGATTCTGATTTTTCACCAGCTAATGCAGAAATTAATCGGCGTCTCTTGGCGGTCAAAGCTCGGGTTGACGGATTCATCACACAATACAATAGGGACCAAGCGGAATATCAACGGGATCAAGTGGCCTACCGAAGGGATATGAGCATTATGCATCGTCTTCAAACTCACATGTACGAACTCAACTTCGGTGGACCCCCTCCAAGCTTTTTCTATGACCCGTATGACCCCAGCGCACCCGGAACCTCCAACCCCCCGCTCCAGTGATATTTTTTCTGAAAAGTGGTTGTTTAATTGTTGGCTATTTTCACATAGTTGTTTGCTTTCCTTTCCGCTTGTAACACATGTTGTTCCGTTATATAAAATTCTGCATTTTCCATATTTGTTCGTTTTATTTATTCACAATTTTAATTAGCTTTGACTTAGATTTTACTCCATTTTTCTTAAGGACAATGCAAAAGTCTAAGTTAGGGGTGTCATAATAAAACTTCACAAATTTTTAAAAATGCCCAGAAATTTAAAAAAAAAATTGAAAATTTTTGAAAAAATCAAAAAAAAAAATTCTTCGAAATAAATAAAAATTGGAATTCAGATTTTTCAAAAATAACATTAAAATTCGGTTTAAAGTCCCAAATTGTAAAAACATAATACACAAAGCCGAAATTGACCAAAGATGGAAATTGAGCGAACGAAGACGACTTAACGAATAATTATGGAGATTAACAAATCCGGTGAGATTCGAGCCTTTCATTATTGTGAATTTATAAATCAATATGAGTTAATTGTTAACTCAAGGTTCTTTTCAGCGTTCTAATAAGTCGTCGATGATCTCAATTCTTTCACTTTGACCGGTTATGGAAAATGTGTGTGATATTGCCTTGAAAAACGTGCAAAATAGACCTCTAAACTAAATTAATCTCGAGACGCATATGGTAACGCAATTAGTATTTCAGATAATGAAGTAGGCCCTCATTTGTCACCCAAAATCATTGGCCGGAAAAAGTAGCGAAAATAATTATCCCTTTTGTAAACCAAAATTGAGCCGAATAAATGTTTCCCTTTCATTTGACAACCCGAAAAACCCAGCTGGCCCGAAATTGTGAAAGTTAATAATCCCAGAAATTAAGTCCAGAAAGTGCATAAAAGGGGGCAAGAAAATAATACCTATGCGCAACAAAAATAGCAAGAAAAGAAAAGCATGGAAAATAGAAAAAGAAGAAAAAAAATGAGCAAAATCCCAAAAAAGCACAAAAGGACATCATAAGAAAACTTTCCAAATCCATATTTCCTTACCATTACCATTTTACCCAATACACTTTTAACCCGAAAAAGTCTTAAGAGAGTCCAAATTGCGAAATTAGTTACCCCGTGGGGAGCTAAAACACAAAAGATAATAAAAGAGGTTAAAGATATGAATTAGAGGCAATGTTCTCGTTTTCTTATAACCGTAACCCGATGATGAGATTCGTCTACCATAAAAGTCAGTCTTTCTATTTGTGTGCGTGAACTTGGTTCCAATGCATTAACTCTTATAAATCACGCATACCGAGAGAAAATAGCCACCCTTTCGAGAGATTCGTTTATGAGAGCATCCCTTGAGATTTTGAAATCAAAACGAATTTTCGAATAACTAACGTACTGGCCAATCGGTGAAAGTCCGTAGTTAAATTTCTGGCTCCGCACACACGCACTATGATTTGAGACTCTTGAACATGAATTGATGTTGACTATTTTCTGGAAAAGTTTGAGTTATACAATTTTTGCATATTTTGAATTTTCTTTGAGTCGAATTTTGTGGGTATATTCGCTACAAACCCTCACTAGACACAACTCGTCCTACTAGGATAACCTAGGGATTTAAAGGCTTGTTGCATACGCTAAATGCAATTGCTTACCCACGAAAGAGGTAGTATATCCTATCTTAGAGTTGGATCCTATTTTGATTCTTTTACATTGCTCGGGACGATCAAAGTTCTAAGTTAGGGGGTTTGATTAGGCATAAATTCTTCCAAATTTACCCTTTAATTTAGAGGCTTTTATTACCTCGGACAACGTAAAATGAATTAGTTTATCTCATATCTTTGCTAACGGTTTCTTCTAACAAGTATTCGGAGTTTCGTGTATTTCTTACTAATTTATAGGTATTTAATACATGAAAGAAAGAAAGAAACCGGAAGAAGCAACAGAAAATAAAGAGGAAAAATCAGAAGGGCACAAGCATAATTTCCACCTGGAATCAGGTTGAGGACCCAAAATAAAAGTCGAAGATATCGAGTTCATAAACAAGTAGGAAGAAATGGCGTCCCAATCCGAGTTCTGGATTATAAGTTATGAAGACCCGAAGATGTGAGATATTCAAGAGATTTTGAAGATATATTCAAGATAAATTAGAAACCCAATCCGGATCAATCTGGGTACCCAAAATCACTGCATAAAATTACGTCTATCGGACGAATCCGGTCTTCCAAAAAAACGGATCGATCCGACCCCAAATTTTACTGCAAAGAGACCTGTCTAGCGGACCAATTTGGGTGTTTAGAAAAATGGATCAATCCGATTGTTACCCGGACCAGTCTGATATGTCCTGACCAGATCGATCCGGTGTTCGAGATTTGGGATGATCTTCTTATTGATAGAGTTTTGTATAAATCCAACTCTTATAATTTTTGTAGGAAGTAAATTTAAAATAACTTCCAGACATGGAGGAGGCTTCTAATCCGTTTTTAGAGAAGCGTTATACTAGTTTAGAGGAGAAAACAACAAAACCTCTAGTTTTTATACCTTTGATTCCAGTTCTGCAATTCAAGTAATTTTATTCCAATTCTTGTTTTCATTATTGCAGTAGTTAATTCTTTAGTTATAATTCCATTCTTCTTCTTCACCTTCGATTGTTAGTAAAAATACTTTCTTTCATTCAAAACATGTGTTCTTCTAGTTTTAATATGTCTAGCTAAGTTTTCAAGGGTTGGGGTGCATGAACCCCACCCGATGTAATTCATGATAGTGGAAATAGGAGTTGAAATTAAAATCTTAGGTGAATTGTATCTTAGTAAGACGATACCGCTTTAATTCGTACTTTGCTTATGTACTGTGCGGGCTATGATCCCTCATATATATAATACTTAAGAGTGTTAAAGACCTGGTTTTAATTCTTCCTTTGCTTACATATAGTGCGGGCTACGATCCCTTATATATGTAATACTTAGGAGAATTAAAAAGCCGGATTCATTTAATGTTTTAATTTTGAATCTAGTATCCTACCAAGTGCATTACTAGGGTATGGGGGATTGTAACCCAAACTATCTTTCTCATTTCATAGTTAAAAGTTTTAGTCAAATCATCATTAGTCCTTTAGTTAATTAGAGTAATTGCATTTCATTTATTCGTAATTTTATTAGTTACTCAGTTTCATATTTTCATATAGTTGAAGTCATTTCACAATCCAAATCACCTTTTCCTTATTTTTAGAGCTAGAGTTAGGTTACCTTCATTTTTCCAATGTCGTTGCGACTTGGTCGTCCTGTTTCCCTGAGGATCAATACCCGACTTATCGGATAATTACTTGAGCGACAGGCTTGCACTTGAGCCTAAATAACACGCACACAAGACACATTTGTGGTCGCGTCACTATTCTTGAAGGATGGATGTATTGGACCATTTATATCGACAGTTCGGAATTGCCTCGCGGGTAGATGTTTGGTAGGTGGCCGGATATCTTCCTCTTCTTGTGTTACATATTTTAAATTTAACATGTTCTTTTAATTTTATTTTGTAATATATGAATTTCCTAACTCATATGTGTATTAGACTATTGGCATGGATATACGACTATTTCAATTTTGGCTAGGGGTGTTAGAAATCTTGAGTTTCACCGTAGTGAGCCACGTCTATGCAAATGGAGGGCACAAACGGTGTCACGTGATGCCTTTGCATAGATACTAGAGCTTAGGAAAACCATAGACGATTTAAAAGCTTCATATGTAAGTATTATTTGTTTTAAAGTCATTATTTTTTCATTTTTGTATGTACTAACATTTGGAAATACGTTTAGGTTGTATGGGACCCCTACTCTAAAAATAGTGAGGCATACCCATTTCAGGAGGTCTCATAGTACAACGACCTCCTCATTTGCTATGATGTCGGGGAACCCTATTACTCTGAGAGGGTCCTACACCAGGCTGTTCGTGTTCAAGTAATCCCTAAACTGCCAATGCACCCTTTATCAGAGGAGAGGGGAAAGACCCTAGCCCGTTACAAATTCAAGTTTAATATCGAGAAATGGTATCAACTTAACTTGGTCGACCATGTTCTTTCTGATGCCAGACGCTCGACCGTGGTGAGGATCCCATCCATACATTCAAAATCCCAAGCATAGACTACGCAAGACGGAGTTAAAGCACTCGGATAAAATGGTAAATGTTTTTAAATTTATTCGTAAATTGATTTCTTTTCTTCAAGTTTTGTCTAACACATTTGATGTAAATTTGTATATAGTCCCAGGTGATAGACGTAGCCATTAGCCTTCTCCAGGAGGCTATTGAAGCCTGCTCGGACCAGGAGCTTTCGGATGTCCTTGAACTTTCACGTGCAATGCTTGACGCCCTGCTTGAGGCCAAGGGAACACACGCGCATAAAGAAAAGAGAAAGGCACCGGTGCGTCAAGAAACTCGGACTAAGGCACGACATGAACCAACCCCCAAACACAAATCCCCCAAACAGAAGGCCCCCAATAAAAAACCCCCCGAAGAAGCGTTTAAGGAGAAAGTAGACAAATTTTTATGGAAGAATTAATTTGTAACTCAACTAGGTTGTAAAACAATTTTGAAGTATGACATGTTGTATCAAATTTGAATTATGACATGTATGAACAATATTTTGTTGTATTTGAGTGTAATATTGACATGCCTTATTTGAAATTATTCTTGTACGAACAATTTTAATTTTTAAATAATATTTTATTTGAACAATTTATGGTAATTTATTCTTGGTTCATTGCACATTACGTTGTCATACACGTTTTGATATTTTACAAACAAATACAAAGGCATGCATATGTCATACGGTTGGATCCAACCATTTGTTAGATGTACACGGTGTGGTGTGACCATGAGACAAATACCATGTTGTTGTGTTAACGGGAAAAAGTAACTCGCAGTTTCAATTCACCGCAAGAGTTAACTAGGGAAAATAGCCCTTGTCTCTGCCTAGCTGGGATGGTGAGGTCCAACCGTGATATATGGTCATACGGCCAAAAGTATTATGAACTTGTAATACACGGTTTCAACTGACCATGATATTTGTATTGGAAAAAAGTCCATGTCTCTGCCTCAATGGGACGATGAGGTCCAACTAAGATATAAGTTGGTATGGCAACAAGGCACCATGAAAATGTAATACACGGTTTCATTTAATCATGATTTTTTGTTTGAATAATAGCCGAGTCTCTATATCAATGGTACGGTGAGGTTTAACCGAGGTTTATGGTCATACGACGATAAGACACCATGAGTGTGTAGTACACGGTCTTTTCTTACCATGATGTTTGGGTTGAAAAATTGCCAAGTCTATGCCTTAATGAGACGGTGAGGTCCAATCGTGATATACAAACCGACGACCATGAGGCACCATGAATATAAAGTAAACAGTTTCATTTGACGGTAATGTTTGGGTTGAAAAATAGCCAAGTCTCCGTCTCAATGGGATGGTGAGGTCCAACCGTGATATACGAACCTACATCCATAAGGCACCGTGAATATAAAGTAAATAGTTTTATTTGACCGTTATTGTTAGGTTGAAAAATAGCCCAAGTCTCTGCCTCAATGGAACAGTGAGGTTAAACCGTGATATTCGAGCATACGACCATAAGGCACCGTGAACATATAGTAAACGATTTCATTTGATCGTCATAGTTGTGTTGAAAAATAACCCTTGTCTCTGCATAACTTGGACGATGACTTATAACCCTGCATGTGTATCCGCCAGTGTGGTTTTACCATATATTTTGTTGTCATGGTGTGGTGTCACCATGAGTATATATATATATACGTTTTCAAGGGACCGTATGTTACTTATTAATATTTTTGTTTAAAGATTTCAAATGTCATGCTTATCACAAATGACCAATATTTGAACACAGACTTAAAAAAAGTTACAATCAATAATTTGAAAGACTTTGGATAATAACTAATTTATATTATACTAATAATTGCAAAAAGTTACAAATACTTACATATAATCATTGATTGCAAAAAGTTACAAAATGTTACAATCAATAATTGGTAAGACTTTCACCAGTTACCAATTTGCATCAATGATTGCAAAATGTTACAAAAAGTTACAATCATCCCCAAGACTTTCTCCAATAACCAATTTACATATAACCAAAATTTGCAATAAAAGTTACAACCATCCCTAAGACTTTCACCAATTTAAGACACCGTCAAGTCCTCGTCTTCATCCGGCGATATCAAATAAGGTTCATCTTTCATCAAAATGTCTTTAGGACATATATTCTGAAATGTTTGTAAGTGGGACTTAAGCAAAGTAGGGCACTTTATGGCATCTTGACTGGCCATCGATATCCAGTGTGAGGCAATTGATGGTATGGGTTAAAATCTTGTACATTTCAAACTCACCCAATGAATATTTGATACGTTGAGTGCAAAGATGATGCAATTCTCTTCCATCGTTGATTTTGGCCCAACGTCGAATGGAACAAAAGTTAAGCATTGTAATTAGGATATCAATGCAACCATTAGCCTAAGTGAATTTACCGTAAGGTAGCCAAATTCTGGAACCAACGCTTGCTTGTGCATGCGTGTCTGAAATAGTCCAATCTTGTCTCCTACTCATCAATATCATAGGATGTCATAATGGTAGCCAAAAATGGCTGGTCCTTACATAGTTCAAATAACATAGCACTACGAATAACATGAGAATGTTCTTGTCCATCCCCAACACCTGCACCTTTGGATATAGCCCTATATCCACAGTTCCCATCAGATTTTACATCATATATAACATCCAAAAATGATTGAAAGAACTCAAAATGTGCTTCATATACATCTTCTTCTCTTGAGACCGTGTATCCGATTTCATGCCCGTCAACGGGGTCTGTCTTGTTTGCAAAGTTTTTTTTAAGTTTCTCTATAGACGGTAAATCTTGCTCCCAAGCACAAGGCGTTAATTTTGTAGATATATCAGAAGACTTTTTACCCTTAGGTGGCCAACCGTTTTGACGAATTTTCACGGGATCCATTAAGGGTGTGCTAAAGGGTTGAGAAATTTGCATTAACTTTCTTAGCATCATCTTTCTAACAGCTTCACCTACTTCAGTCCACCGTTTCTTAAAAAATGTCATCTTAGAATTATATTCAATTTCACGGTACCGAGGGATGCTCGGGACAATGGAATTTCTTCCAACGATCGTCTAATGCCCACTATTGAATTATTTGGCCTAGCTTCTCCCATTGGGATAACTCGCGGACACATGGTAATCCGTAGATGGTGCAAAGTATGTGGGAGAATCGTATCTTCGTATATTGGGTGTTAATAACTGATACGCTCAACACTGATCACATGCAATCGATCTCAATAATAATTAGGCCCAAGGCATAGTGTGATGCCCTACCACAAATCTCGCACAATAATGCATCATTGTGTCCATGCTTAGTGGATTGGAGTGATTTTTGAAACTCCATTTGTATTTGAGTGACTTAGTGGCCAAGAAATACGTCCATACCTTTCCCCACTGTCGCAAATGAACCGGCATTATTTGTTAAATGTTTTTTCAGTTGGGTATGGGCACCCTCCGCTATGTTAGTTGGGTTGTTTCCATGGTGGGGTACGCGATTAGTCCATGCATGCACGAACTGAAAATGCAAAGGCATCCAGTTCTTCTGTATGTACTCAATTATGTTCGGGTAGTTGTGCTAGTTTTGACGGAAGGCCAGCCAGCCATTCTCAAGGTTGATCGGATTCTCCGATTGCACAACCCCAATCCAACCCTGCATAAGCACCTTCTTATCCTAGTCTTTGATGTTATATTTCATACATGCACCTTCAATGTTTTTTTGAAAATGGAATAAGAATAATAGAATGGTGGCAAGTGGAAACACATTTGGCAAAAAATTTAGACAAGATTATTGTTTGTCAGAGATAACAACTTGTAGCAAAGCTTCTGGAACATATAGTGACCGCAAATGTCCCAGAGCCCAGATAAAATTCTCCTATTTCTCACTCTTTAGAAAAGAAAATGCAATGCAAAACGATTGCCCGGTGGAAGTGACCCCAATAATCTCAAATAATGGCATATTGTATCGACTGGTCTTGTAAGTGCAATTGATCACCAGCACACCCGGGAAGCATTTCACTAACAAGCAAGAGGTCGGATGTGCGAAAAATAAATCCTCCAGCACATCAGTTGGCTTATTCCTTCTATGCCAGTAGACATAACTCTTCTTCGTGAGCAAATGCATCAACTATTGCATGGCGGTGCGCATTTGCATCTCAATGTTCTTCATTTTTCTTTAAGCATTATAAATTATTCGTATGGATAAAAAATTATATTTCAATCTCTTTTTCAATGTCTGGAGTACTTCATTTGGGTCCACCCCTTTATTGATCATCTCAGTAGCAATGTTCCACTCTTCTTGGGAGAGTCGACCGACATAAGGGTGTTCAATAAGTGATTTAGACGCATCGTGGTTGTGTATCCCACAGAAAACTTCCACCCCCAACGGACATTATCGTGGTTAACGCCTTTCAATCGAAAGGTACAATCACACTTTTGCATTCCGAAACATCGCTTCCTCTTCTTGTCCATCCCCTCATCTTTTTTGGGTCTATGAAACTCATTGCACACAAATAAGTATGACCCTCCCCTTTCGGACTAAACTGGCCTTGTCGAATTTCCAAAAGATCTCGACCGCATGAAGTTTGCGACTAACTTGTTGACACCAATCAATCATCTTGTCGGGATTGCCAAAAATATGCTCAAGCCGAACATTGTTAGATGAAAGGAAATTTTAAATAGAAATTTCAAGTATAAACAAAAAATCAAGTTGAGTGCAATATAAATAACCTAAATATGCCTCCTCGGTGGTGAATTCGACTGTATGGTCTTGATTAATCGCATTAAAATCCTATCCTTCTTCTATTTTCGCATCCTAACAATGCATACAATCATGTCATATATTAAAAATCTCAAATTGTTGAAATTTAACTAAGTGATATGTTTTTTTACCATAGACGATGTAAACTTTGAAAACAAATCACGCAAACATTTGGGCAAGGTTGATGCCATTGCTTGCTCACTCATATTTGATTCACGCATATTCGGTTCCTTGGTGGAAGCACGTTGAGTAGATACACTCAGTATAATAATATTGTCGATATATTGTCAAAATGTATCATCAAGCACTGAGTCATCTAACTGAAATGATAATACAATAATTAGTACAATAAAAAGTTACAATATAATAACAAAAATCAATAAGAACGCATACACCGTTTAATAATTGAACTTTTATTTTAATATGGATCCCATGGCTAATTATAACCGCTACAGGGATAGATATAGTGTAAGGTAACCGTGGATGGTAAAACCACGACCAAATCAAACCATGTAATTCTTAACATGGTTATATGAAACCGTAGTTTATGATCCCACGACCAAATACAACCATGATTCAATTATTGACTAATGAAATTGTGGAATCACTTTAATACGGTTACTTTTGACCGAAAGTAATCGTCACTTACGGCGACAAGTAATCGCAAGTGCAGTCACCCCAGTTTTTTTTCAATCTTTTAATCATACGAAAATGGAGATTTGGGGAGAAATGAACATGATGATTTAGGCTAGGTTTAACTGTGGTTTTGAACGTTTGGGTGGGAAGATCAACATGTTTGATTTTTATTTATTGTGGTGCTTTAGCTTATGCGGTGTTAGTTTGTGTCTAATTTTTTATTTAGTTTGGGGTATATTAGATATTTTAAAGGAAATAAAAAGTACAACACTTTTGGGTGTGGTTAGTAAAGTTTGTGTTTAATTTTTATATAGTGTTTTTGAGATATTTTTTAGGTGTAAATATGTGTAAATATCAGGATCCTTTGATAACTGACATATACCATGATTTAAATAATTGATACTATGATAAATTTTCCAAATACTTCGTTCAAATTAAAGATATTTTTACAAAAATGGAAAATTTCCACAAAATACAAATATCTTTATAATGAAAAAGTAAATATGTTTGGGAAAAGTGTATCTTTAACAAGTTGAGAAGAATATGTACTTTCTAAAACCAAATCTAGAACGAACAAAATGAACTACATAAAAAATATCCAAACATACGGGAACTCCAATGAATCGTTGCTTGTACCAAGAAAGAAAAATTGGTGGCATAACAGTAAACATTCGATGAGTATAGAAAATTTTTTGATGTCTTCAAAGACATGAGATGCCTCTCAATAGTTGAAGTCCAAGTGACATTTAACAGAAAACTCTCTCTATTATTAATGCATTCAACTAACTAGACATATATATGGACCAAAAAATCATACATATTAACTCTTTATATATATAAAAAAAAACTGTTTTTATAAAAAAAAAATGGCATATACCAAATAGTCCCTTGAATTTTTTTTTAATACATGTATAGTCCAAGCCATTTTATTTTGCACCAAAAAGTCCTTTACCATGACAAAAAGGTTTTAACATGTCGCTGGCGCGGACTTTTAAAGATAAGAGAATAAGGGACTTTTTGGTACAAAATAAAAGGTTTTGACTAAATGAATATTAAAAAATGTTTGAGGGACTTTTTGGTATTTGATCCTAAAAAAAAAAGCTCCCTCCCTTTTTTATATCAGATATTTTTTAAAAAGTTGTTTTTATATAAAAAAATGTTATAAAACTTAAAAAAATAATGTTTATTCACATATTTCGAAAACAAAACTCTTTTTTGTATAAGTTATGTTTTTAAGAATTGTTTCTATATAAAAAAAATGTAATAAAACAAAAAACAATTAATTTTTTTTATATACAAAAACGTGAAAAATCATAAAAAAAAATAGTTTATATATATATATATATGCCTGTGCCTGAAGGCACGCTGATAATTTTGAAAAACATAAAGTCGTATCTTGATGCAATAGCAAGTGCTCTCGTCAAACCTCGAGTTCGCATCGAAAAAATGTGGAATCTTGTATAATTAAGTCCAAAGTTGTGTATAATGTAAATAATAATTTTTTTATATTATAAATGTAAAATTTTAAATTATTGAATCTTGTAGATTTAAGTAATGTTGAATCTTGTATAATTAAGTCAAAAAGTTATTTTACAATACATAAGTATAAATGATTTAAACTATATAGTGCAAAAGGGACATCAATTTTTTATAAAGTGTTTTTTTACATGTTTCAAATTTCCTAGTTTTCAAAAAGGAATGAGACCCATTTGTGGTGTCTTAATAACATATTTATCATGCAACACTGAAGGCACACATTGTGCCATTAAGAAATTCATGTGTTATGTCTAGTTATCTACTATTGTGAATATGAGTACGCACATGCTCTATAAACATTTTGTGTCTAGTGAAAAAGGGACATAATTTTTTAGAATCACATTTAAATGAAAATTACCTTTGTAAAAATGTTATCAGTTAAGACACCTGCAAATTAAAAAAATAGAAATATTTATCTCTACATCAAACAATAACAAAATAATAAAATATAATGAGTCAAATGTTGTTTGAAATATAACATGGAATTGTTATTTCCTCACACAGACAAAATATTACACCATTCCTCCAATCATCACAACAAAGGAAAAAATGAGATACCATTATTCAGATAAAGAAAAATAAAATAGAAGAGGGAGATTATCATTCTCTCCGAATCATAACCATTTCGGAGAAATGGGCTTCAAATCACCCATGTAGGCCATGAAGCCATTTATACCGTATTATGTTGTTTTATTATCACGTCATCCATGTGAAGATGTGTGAAAGGACCCATGTGAAGATGTGAAAACTATTAATATAAAAAAGTAGAGCGTGACTTTATGAAAACAAATGTCACGCAATATATGCAGTTTACAGAGTGTCATTTGTCGAGAAGCATTAGCATGTTGTCTATACGATTAATGTCTATTCACTTTATTATGCCCATTTTCAGAAAGTACACTTTGATTAAAACAATAATACACAAATACACATAAAAACCCAAATCCCATACTCACACAAAAAGACAAACAATTAAAGGGTTCATTTTTATATTTTCAACTTAAAAAAACATATTTAATAAAAATAAAAATCTGTATTTTTAATAAAAAAAAACAAAAAAAATAATTTAATTGTTTTAAAAAAACAATTAACTTTTTTTTTTAATTATAAAAAGTTTATCCAAATTTATAAATTTATTGGTATTATAATATGCCCTTGTATTCTAATAACATTTCAAACTTTACTGAACCAAATTTTAAAAATAAAGTTGAATTCTAAGCAAGTCTTGGTACAGTTACGTGAAAATTTTGTCCTTCAATAGATTAGGTAGTAAAACTTGACAATGTGTCAGAATCTATATTTTCTTAAGCCCAACAATTCTTTTGGACAATGTGTCAGAATCTATATTTATTAATTAGTTATAAAAGAAAGAATAAATTGAATATTGTAATATAATTTTGGACAATAGCTTCTCCTCGAGCTCTGTGTCGCAAGATAACGTATCAACTTTTAAAAAGATGGGACGTGAAGCAAGTAATAATACATAAGTTAGAATAGGACTAACATTGTATAAATGATTTGCGTGGCTCTAGCTAGAAATTTTATACACCAACTATAGCATCAATAATAACCGAAGGAACATGTCGCTGTCCAAAAAGGACGAGATTTTTTTTTAATTTACATGCTACTTATAATTTACATCCTTTTAAAACATAAGTTGCAAACTTAATTTAGGGTACAAAACACACCAGGTAAACTAAAAATATCTGGATAATTTTAATTAATCATTTAATGAAAAAAAATCAACACATGTTTAAAACTAACCTGGATTGCAGGGTAGATTTCTCTTCTTCTTAACTAGTTGAGTTTGATGGTCATACGCTTCGTCCTCCTCGAGAACAACAAAGTGTATGTGGTCCATGGCTTTTGGTACCTGAAGGTTTTGGATGTTTAGAAATTGGGGATTAACCCTCAATTTTAGATGGATTAGTTGAAATACATTGACCGTTTATACAGAAACAAAAAACTCCAAAATGTCATCTGCTGTTCCTCTCAAGCAACCATTGCCGGCCACCGTTACCACAAGCGCACCATAGCACCACCACCGACACACCGCAACACCAATAATCCTTATATATATACAGATCTGTGATTATATATATATATATATATATATATATATATATATATATATATATATATATATATTGTTACATGTTTTTTTAGACTAAACCAACATGTTATAAACACAAAAGGCAGATCTTGCTAACAAATGAGGACTCTAAACTCAGTTACGCGTGATAGTATAAAGCGTTAAAACATCACCCATATGGTATGGGTTCTTTACACGCCTGTATGGGTAAACTCAGCACCCATAGGTGTTAGGAACTGCTATGGTTTTCCATTTTGGTATGCATAAAATGAGGACTGGATGATTGAAGACCCAAAAATAGAAAACAAAATGCATAATGCATAAGTTATAACTGTAGAACTTAAAAATAGAGGACAGACTGTAGACAATTCCAACCCCTCATAAGTTATAACAGTAAAACCCCAACCCCTCATAGAAGACATAATGCATTGGTTCGTTTGAGTATTGATTCAAGTTACAATGTATAAGTTATGATCCCAGTTATCATTCATCTCTTTGGGGTTTGGAGTTTTATATCTGTAGAATTGTCTGTGTTTTGGAGTTCTATAGATCTGCGTGTATATATATATATATATATATATCTATATCTATATATATATATATATATATATATATATATATATATATATATATATATATAGAGAGAGAGAGAGAGAGAGAGAGAGAGAGAGAGAGAGAGAGAGAGAGAGTCAGTCTCCTGTGCGGGAGCCCAAAATGAGGGATCTGTGCGGGATCTTTTTTAGAAAAAAAAAAGTTTTTTTGTATGGGTTATAAACATTTCAATAAAATACTGTCAAATATTGACCCATTTTTTTAAAATACCAAAAAGTGTTATTTTGAGCTGATTTTTTTTACAGGGGGGCATTGAAATATTTATAACTCACACAAAAAAATAAAAAATAAAACATTTTTTTTTAATTTTTAAAAATCATCCCGCACGGGAGTCTCGCATTTGGGCTCCTGCACGGGCGCCTGACTGTATATATATATATATATATATATAGATAGATAGATAGATAGATAGATAGATAGATAGAGAGAGAGAGAGAGTATGTGTTGTGTGAGCGATTTTCTTCATCAAAGAAAATATGTAAATAAGAGAGGGAGTTATTTAAGTAACTTTTGTTGAAGTCGGAATTTGCAAGTAGAGATAAAGAACAAAAATGGCAGAAAACCAAAAGGAGAGGAAGATGGCCCCAAAATCGTCTCTCTCTGCTTCAAATCTGTAGATCTGTCAAGATCTGAAGAGAGGAGATATGCAGTACCTTAAATATTCACACAAACTCAAATAAACAAATATAAAAATACAGTACTTTAAACATTCACAGCAACTGAATCATCCGTTCTAACTAAAGAAAACAACCAACTAAAATAAACCATATGTTCTCTTACGTAGACAAAAAAAAAATCGATTCATAAATAACTAAAAATCAAGAATATTAAGACGAAGAGGCCACTAATGAGATGGGGAAAGAAGAGAGGAAATGGAGAAAATGGAGAGAAGAAAGAGAGAATAGTCAAGTTGGTACTTGCTACAGACTTTAGTAAGCACCAAATTTTTCCTCGAGCCTTAAATGTTAAAGCAAAGCATTTAGGACCCTTAGATACAACCTTCCCACATTTATCAAAATACCCGTGTATTTGAATTAAACTGAAAGAAGAGGAATTAATAAGTGAGAAAAAAAAGGCAGGGAACTCAAAATTTTAAGGGGTAAAAGAGGAAACATATGTATAATTCATCTCATTACATCACCAAATAAGCTTATGGCCTACATAAGTTTTCTACTTTATATATATATAAACAATTATATATAAAAATGGTAATAAAATTATTTTTAAAATATAATATATAAATTTATTTTAACACACACACACACACATATAACAATATAAAATGAATATAAATTGTTTTTATATATAAGCAATTTTTTTATTTATAAACTCTTTTATTTATAAAACTGTTTATATATATATATATATATATATATATATATATATATATATATATATATATATATATATATATAGAGAGAGAGAGAGAGAGAGAGAGAGAGAGAGAGAGAGAGAGAGAGTCGGGCTCTCGTGCAAACCTAGTTTGTGGACCAGCTACTGTCCAAAAATTATCTAAGGACCACTTTGTCCTTTATATACTATTGTCTTTTTTAAAGGTTTCTGAAAATATTAGTTTCTACCCCAATAATTTCTGGAGTCTTTAAGGGTATTTTAATGTCTAATTAATCTCGGATGAGGAATGGTTCGGGGCTAGCTCTTAAGCTTTGTCCATCACTGTCGTACTGTATTTCAGAATAGTGAGGATTATCTATATAATTTTTTTTCTCGTGGTGACTAGAGATTTCAAGAGGTTTTGACAGAAAATAGTCTAACCTTAAGCACCTTATACGGTATTGAGGTTTTATACGTCTAGTCTCTTTATATATCTGATTAACAATATAAATTATATCGCTTTGTATGAATTTTTCTAACTCACTGGCACCATTGGTTGAAAAAAATCTTCTATATGTTCTTGTTGAAGTTGTTTTAGGAATTTAAGGAGTGGATAAATTCCTCCTGATCTAATTAAGGTGGCTCTAGTTTCAGCTAACCTTTTCGTCTAATATATTTTAATGCGTATATAGTATCTTTAAATATTCTAGTATATTCTTGGTATTTTTCTAGTTCTGAAAGTTCTTCAGCAAATTTTGAAGTTCTTAAGTCTTGTCTGAAGAGATCACGGATCTCTGTTCTAATTATTTTTATTCTAGGTACTTCTCTTACTAACAATTCAATAATTTAGTCTATATATTTGTAAGTACCTCCTGCGTATATTAAAGCAGTTTCTATAAATAGTTTATTTTTAGTGTCTGTGAGAGTCCACTCTTGGATTTCTCTTGTTACGTCTGGATTTGTTTGATTAACAAACGTTAAAAAGTCTATAGTTATCTGAAGGCTCATGCAAATATTTTAGATTTAGCAATAATACGTAGGGTCATTTAAGGTTTGGCCCCTATTTAATTCCGTATAATGAGTTAAACCCCCGAAAATTGACTTTCTTAAGATTTGGCTCCCATTTTTAATTTTTGTCCATTCAGCCGTTAACTCCTATGTTTATTACCAGTTATACCCTTACTTTAATATGGGGGGCAAACCTTAACTTTAAAAAAACGCCCAGAAATTTATTAAAAAGTCAAAATTTTATCAATTACGAAAATAAATAACAGAAAAGTAAACAAGTAATCAGAAAATTAAAAATTCAAAAAAACTAAAAAAACATAAATAAAACTGTTTTACGTTTTTACTGTTTTAGAAAAAACTGTCCAAAAAAATAAAAACTGTTTTACAAAGAATAAAATGCTTTATTATATTAAAAATAGTTTTAATTATTAACAAGTTCCTTAATAATTAAAAAATAGTTTTTTGCATTTAAAAGAATTTATTATTAGATGTTTTTTAATAATTGCAAATTGTTATTTTTAATTAGCATTAAACTATTTTTTTTAACTGAAAACTTTATTTTTCTCATTGTAACTTGTTCTTTTTTTCATTCATTGTATGCTATTTTTTTTCTTCATCGTTTGTGTTTTTTTCAAGGAATGTATAGTAGGGTCAACAATTAGGGTCGTTTGAAGATGCGGAGAAAAATATTTGGGGGTTTAACAAATTTTGGAGGATTTATTTTCATTTAGTTAAGAAAATAGTGGTGGACCCATTATTACTTGTCTTATTCGAGGGTAAAAATTGAGGAGAAAAAATGGGGGTCACTCTAGCTCTACTTTTATTATTAGTAGTAGGGTCATCATAATATATAGCGTGTCTAAATGACACACATGAAGACTATTAAAATAATTTATTTAATATTCAAGATTAATTGCACTTTTTACCTCATATTTGAGAGGAATCTCTTTCTAATGTGATGCAACATTAACCAACTTCGAGAATATATTGATTTTTTAAAATAAATAGTTAATTTCATCATTGTTGATACCAAATTTAGTCTGCTGACATGGCTCAATTAAGTGGAGACACGTGGCAATATGTGTGGCAATAACAAACACTTCTGAACAACACCTTGACTTCGAGGAACTCAATTTCCCCGACCAACTCAGATACTCCGAGTAGTATGTGCTCTTCGAGGAACTTTACTGCAACGAGCAACTCACGAGTGTCGAGCTACTGAGGCGGTTCGAGCAGCTTAGGCGGTCTGAGCTGCATCTCGTACAGAGCATTAATATCAGGATAACCAACAGATTGACTGCGCATTAAATGCTTATTATTATCATACAGATGTACACGCCTAAGAGACATCTATGTATTACCCTTTCACATGTACAGTCTCATGGCTATAAATACATTGTATCATCCTCATTGCAAGGGGACTCGTAATTTCTTGACTAAACCTGTAATCGAGAATTCCCAAACAGTCAGCAATAACAAAAACAGTGGATGCAGGCCATTCTTATAAGGCTGAACCACTTTAAAATTCTTTGTCTTATTTATTTTTATCTGTGATTAAATAAATTAGAGATAGTCTAATTTTTTACATCAACAGATTGGCGCCATCTGTGGGAAACACTGTAATTTTCGTTTTTCACCAAAAACAATTCATCACCAATGGCTGACAATCCTGAATCCAGCAATCGAAACGCTGGAAACCCCCCAAATCCATCCGCTCCTCCAAATGTCCAAAATCTGGCTGGAATTATGGCCAGTTTGGCTCAAGGTCAGACGACTATGCAAGAAACTATGCGATAACTCATGCAAACTATCCAAGGTGGAGCGTCAACCTATTCAGGACAACGAAGTATTCAAAGAAATACCCGTTTAGTTTCTTCGTGCATGAGGCAAAGCGATTCATATCGCATTGAGGAATCCGATTATTTTTCTTATCAACCGGGACGAACTTCGTCAGTACGAGCCACAGATACTGAACAACATATCACTCTCTCTCCAGAAAGGACTAGTTCGCTGGAAAGATTAAGCAAGGTCTCTCCTTTTGATCGATTGGGCCCTATGAAGAATAAAAGTCCTCCTAAGGCTATGTCGAGAAACTTTCGACGACCATTTGATCTAAGAGAGGCTTCTGCCCAATCACAACCAGTTGCTCAACAAGATAGATCCCAGGAAGCGACTTCAACACAATCAATTGCTCGAACCAGTAGGCCCGAGGAGGGAAATGATGTATGGAAAGGCTCTATTCAGAGGTTGGAGGATAGATTAGGGGAAATGGCTAAGGACAAGAATCCTCTACAAAGAACTTTTGTCCAAGGGACACCTTTTGTCCAAGCAATTGTGGATTTTCCAACACCATCAAAGTTCAAAGCACCTGTTATGACTCCTAAATATAATGGAAAAACTGACCCTGTCCTTCATGTAGAGCAATACCAAGCTGCTGCTAACATCTATGCTGTGCCAGATGAGATGAGATGCAGGACATTCTCGGGAACTCTTACAGGATCTGCTCAAATATGGTACAATAATCTTCCTCGGGGTAAGATTGCTACTTTCTTTAAACTGGCTGAGCTCTTCATTGGAAATTTCTATTTTGGAGCAAAACCGGCTAAACGAGTAGCACACTTGATAAGTGTTAGACAAATAGCAGGTGAGAGCACCAGGGATTATATAACTCGTTTCAATAACGAGAAGTTTGAAGTTATTGATTATGAGGAAAAGACACCGATTACTGCTCTGATGAGTGGGCTGTTGTCCAACAAGTTGTACTACACTTTGGCCAAAGATCCACCCAGAACTATGTTAGAAGTAATGGCAAAAGCGGCCAAGATCATGAATGCCGAGGAGGATATGATTGAAAAGAAGAATATGGATACACAAGAGACCAAGGTGGAGGTTGATAAGGCCAAAAAGAAAGAGCATAAGAACAATGGTGATGACAAGCACTCAAAAACAAAGCCATCGTGGGAGGTATTGAAGAAATTTGAAAATTATACCCCTTTGAAGGTAGACATCAACCACGTTCTAGAAGAAATCAAGAACAGCGAGGAATTAAACTGGACAGAGAAAATGAAGTCAGACCCTGACAAGAGGAATAAGGCCAAATATTGCGAGTTTCACAAAGATCATGGCCACATGACCAAAAATTACATAGCTCTTCAGAATGAGATCGAAGCACTCATTAGATGAGGAAAACTGGCAAAGTATGTTGATTGTAGAAATGAAAGAAGAAACAGCGACCGAGAAAGAGAGAGGTCTAGATCTCCTCGTCGAGCAGAGGAGAATAAGAAAAGAGACCATGAAGATGATCCACAAGACGACCCCGATCTTCCCAAAAGACCAAGGCAGCCAGAATGTGAGGTATTTTCAATACGTTTTGGATCATTTGATTATAATGTTATTACAGGTGGAGATGCAGGAGGTAGAGACCTTACTGCAGAAAGAAAATATTACCTCAATGAGGCTCAAGCCAGTTCATATATTCAACGAATAAACTTGGCTGAAGATGATCGCCCGAGGAAGGTCAACAAAGAAAAACTTATTATCGGTTTCTCAAAGAATGACCTCGCAGGTGTGCTATATCCTCATGATGACCCATTGGTGATCAAAATGAGAATGAAGGAAGTAATGATTTCTAGAGCACTTGATAATGGTAGCTCGACTGATATTATGTTCTACTCGTGCTTCGACAGCTTAAATCTAAAGTTGTCTCAGTTGGAGCCTTATCATAGGTCCCTCATCGGTTTTGCTAGTGAGAAAGTTTTTCCACTTGGGACGATCAAGTTGGATATGTTCATTGGTACACGGCCTGCTTGTCGAACAGAAAGAATACGCTTCTTCGTGATGGATAAGAATGTACAATCAGCCTACAATATCATCATGGGAAGGGTGGGATTGAAGAAGTTCGAAGCAATACCATCTACGGTACATCAATGCCTAAAATTTCCATCCAATTTTGGAGTAGGAGTTGTGATGGGTGACCAAAAAGTAGCTCGGGAATGCTACTATTCATCTACCGAGCAGGAGGAATTGGAGGAATCTAGGAAAAAGACTACTACCTATCAGGTGGATGAAGGTGCAAAAATTGAAATATTGGATCTTAGAGATGAGTCGCAACTCGTGAAAGGTCAGGTGGTGGAAGCTAATGAAAACATCATTTTGGACGACGAGCACCCTGAACGAACAACTCAGATAGGTTCGTCGTTAGAGGCCTCAATAAAACAGGAATTGATAGTTTTCCTAAAAAGCAGAAAATAAACTTTTGCTTGGAGTCATGAGGATATGCCCGGAATAGACCCAAATTTCTTATGTCACGAGCTCAATGTGAATAAGTAGATCAAGCCAGTGAAGTAGAGAAGAAAAGTGTTCAGCCCCGAGAAGAACCAAGCTATACACGAGGAGGTCGAGAAGCTCCAGAAAGCTTGCTTTATTGAAGATGTTAAATATCCAGATTGGTTAGCAAATGTAGTGATGGTAAAAAAGAAAAACAACAAATGGAGGATGTGTGTAGACTTCACCGACCTCAACAAGGCATGTCCAAAGGATCATTTTCCCTTGCCCCGAATTGATTAATTAGTGGATGCTACCTCGGGACACGAGCTGCTGAGCTTCATGGAAGCTTATTCTGGTTACAACCAGATTAAAATGAAACCTAAAGACATGGAGAGTACTTCTTTAATTACCCCTAGGGGAACTTATTGTTATAATGTTATGCCTTTTGGTTTTAAAAATGTAGGTGCAACATATCAGCGGCTGATGAACAAGGTGTTTGCAGAGAAAATCAGTTACAATATGGAAGTTTATGTTGATGATATGCTGACAAAGGGCAAGAGAGCTGCTGACCATCTAGTTGACTTAGGCCAGACCTTTGATCAATTAGATAAATATCAAATGAAGTTGAACCCGACCAAGTGCATATTTGGAGTATGAGAAGGCATATTTCTCGGGTATATTGTCCATCAACGAGGCATTGAAGCAAACCCAAAAAAGATCAAAGCTCTGTTAGGGCTGCGATCTCCAATGACAAAGAAAGAAGTACAAAGTCTTACAGGGCAAGTAGCAGCACTTAACAGATTTGTATCGCGAGCAACTGATTGATGCCTCCCATTCTTCAAAACGCTCCGAGAGACTTTTGAATGGAATGAAGAATGCGAGAAAGATTTTCAAGAATTGAAGAAATATTTGGGAGCACCTCCACTATTGTCCAGGCCAGTGATGGGAGGTTGATGTATTGGGCAATAGAACTCGGTGAATATGATATAATTTATGAGGCCGAATATGAAGCGATGATTATAGGTCTTAGTCTGGCAAGAACCATGAAGACAGAACAGGTAATCATATGCAGTGACTCACAATTAATTGTAAACCAAATGCTTGGTGTATATGCAACAAAGGGAGAGTTGATGATTAAATACCATGCAAAGGCGATGGAATTGATATCGAAATTTATTACTGTTCAACTGGTCAGAATACCAAGAATGGAGAATGTAAGAGCATACCCTTTAGCTCGATTAGCATCGACTACTCGTACCGAGCTATGAAGAACAATCCCAATTGAAGTTTTAGCTGGTCGGAGCATAGATGAAGATCTGATGATGAATTTTATTACCCTTGATTTAGGGCCATCTTGGATGGATCCCATCAGATCATATATTGAGGAGGGAGAATTACCGATTGACAAACTCGCAGCCAAGAAATTGAAGTTTAAAGCTGCTCGTTATGTACTGACTAATGGTATTCTATATAGACGAGGAATTATGGCAGGTTTGCAAAGATGTGTACATCCCTCCGAGGTGAAAGACTTGATTTAAGAGATCCATGAAGGGCCCTGTGGAGCCCATATAGCAGGTCAGACGCTTTTGCAAAGGGTGATGACGTAAGGATACTACTGGCCAACGATGAGGGCTGATTGTATAGCCTATGCCAAGAAATGTGACAAGTGTCAACACTTCTCCACTATCCGAAGAACTCCCCAAGCATTGTTGACACCCATTACTTCCTCTTGGCCATTTGCCATGTGGGGAATTGACTTGGTTGGGCCACTTCCAACGACTAGAGGAAGATTTAAATATCTCGTCGTCGCAGTGGATTACTTTACTAAGTGGGTGGAAGCCGAGCCTCTTGTCGACATGACATACGAGAAGGTGTACCAATTTATTTAAAAAAATATCATTTGTAGATATGGTCTTCCCCATGCATTCATCACCGACCATGGAATACAATTTGACAACGAGGAGTTCGCTGCCTATTGTCATCAGTCAAATATCTTGAAGATCCACTCGGCACCAGGCCATCCCCAAAGCAATGGACAAACTGAAGTGACAAACAGAACGCTGCTAAATGGCTTGAAGAAAAGACTGAGTGACGCGAAAGCAAAGTGGATCAACGAGCTACAGTCAGTACTATGGGCTTATCGTACTACTCCCCGAGCAGCAAGTGGAGAATCTCCATATATGCTGGCATTTGGAAGTGAAGCTATTATACCTGCCGAGTTGGGCCTCCCAACACACAAAGTACTGAATTTCAATTCCCCTGTCAGCGATTTAATGAGAAGGTTGGATTTGGACATGCTCAAGGAAGTTAGAGAAGAAACAGCAGCTTTATTCTACAACAAGAGAGTGAAGAAGTGCGACCTGAAAGAAGGAGACTATGTTCTAAAGAAAGTGATTCAAAAGCACAACAAACTGGAAACGAACTGGCATAGACCTTACCGAGTTACAGAAGTTGTTCGATCAGGAACCTACAGAATAGAAACATTAGAAGGAGACGAGTTTAAAAATGCTTGGAATGCAGAGCATCTGCGCAAATATTACCAGTAATGTACAACCTCACGTAATGCAGTTTCTTCAGTATGAATAAAATGTGAATATTCTACCCAATTCTCTCCTGTTGTTGAAATTTTTTCGCGGAATACTAGTTCTACACACTAAAGTTGGTCAGGGCACACTACTCAGCAAAATCCATCAACTCCGGTTGGTCGGGAATAAAAATATTTCCAAGAAATACCAACTCCAGTTGGTTGGGAAGAAAATCCACCAACTCCGGTTGGTCGGGAATAAAAAAATATTTCCCAAAAATACCAACTCCGGTTGGTTGGGAAGAAAATCCACCAACTCCGGTTGGTCGGGAATAACAAATATTTCCCAGAAATACCAACTCCGGTTGGTTGGGAAGAAAATCCACCAACTCCGATTGATCGGGAATAAAATCCACCAACTCCGGTTGATCGGGAATAAAAAAATATTTCCCAAAAATACCAACTCCGGTTGGTTGGGAAGAAAATCCACCAACTCCGGTTGGTCGGGAATAAAAATATTTCCCAGAAATACCAACTCCGGTTGGTTGGGAAGAAAATCCACCAACTCCGGTTAGTCAGGAAGAAAAATATTTCCCAAAAATACCAACTCCGGTTGGTTGGGAAGAAAATCCACCAACTCCGGTTGGTCGGGAATAAAAGTATTTCCAGAAATACCAAATCCAGATTGTTGGTAGAAAATCCACCAACTATAGTTGGCCGGGAATAAAAACCCACTAACTATAGTTGGTCGGGAATGAAAATCTATCGACCTTGGTTGGTCGGAAACAATTTTTAAAACAAAGCAGGATTATGTGATAAAAGTCATTAGTGACAAGAATAAAAAGTAATCAAAATTTTTGATAACATGTAACTAAATACCCACCAACTCTAAGTTTTCACCAATTTTAGTTGGTCGGCAAATAACACAATGTTGTTATCTTTTTAACAGATATACATGCACATTCATTAGTAAATAAGTAAAGTGTTTTACGAAATACCTACAAGACAATGGCAATCAAGATTGCAAAGAAAAATATAAATTTTTCATTAAATCCAAAGCAAAATACATTGAGAAACGAAATACATATTAATTATTACATCAAGATTCCTATTCTATTGGTTTCTTTCCCTCTTCTTTTGCAACAGGTTCCTCGCCAGCAGGAGGATCGTCTAAGGCATAAGGGGAATTTATGAAATTAAGGTCTTTGAGCATCCTGATGTTCATAACTGATGGCCGATCGAGTAGGTGCTCTGGGCGAGATATCTCAACATTGGAATGGAGATTGTAGTCGCCAAGATATTTAGAAATCAAACAATAAGGGATTTCCCGAGCAGGATCCAGCTCATGTCGAGTTTGAAGGGGGCACTAGTAGGTCGAGCAACCCAGGATTATAGTAATCCCATAAATAGTGACCCTGTTCCAATTGCAGCACACCCAAGGCATTCAACCACCCTTGTTTGTAACCCTCATTATTTGCATTTTGGATCCGATCATCTAGATGGTAGAGACCCTCATTATAACCAGCCATCCAGAACTCTCCGGGCTGCTTGTGGAATTAATAAGTCAACCTTTCCAGCTGCTCGTGAAGATTTTTTACAAAAAGTTCTTTATTCTCCAAGGCAGACTTTTGTGTAGAGAGCTGCTCGTCGAGATTCATGATCTTGTTGGACATCTCAGCCTGAGCTTTATTCTTCGCAACTAACTGAACTGCTTGATTTTCCAGAGAAGCTTGAGTTCTTGCCTCTTCAATAGTAAGTCGAGAAGCCCTTGCTATTCCCCGTGCAGAGGTAGAAGGCCCAATACTCTTAAAGTTTTCTAATTCATCTCTCAGTTTGGCATTTTCGACCTCCAAGAAAGAGAATCCCTCGTCGTTCACAGGGACCAAAGCTTTTGAGGTCGAGGCTGCAGACTTCAGCTGGGATACCTCTCCTCGCAGGTTATTATTTTCCTGCTCTAGCAAATTAGCTATCTGCCTGTGCTCTTCGACCTCGGTCTTCAAAGTTATTTCCCTCACATAATAAGCAATAATTAATTTATCATATCCTTTATCAGCACTTAGTTGCTGATACTTCTTTTCATATCCCTGGTGCAAAAGGGTTGTAGACTCCTTGTATTGTTGTTGAAGCTCCTCGAGAGTGCCCTGAAGGTCTTTAATCATTTTATAATACGCTACATTGTTAGCCACTGCCAGGTCGAGCAGACACTTTAAATACTGGTAGGCTTCGATTGCTTGCTCTGAAGAATCTGGACCGAGGATATCAATAATCTGAGCTTCAGTCATATCTGTATCACCAGCTTTGTAGTATTCATTGCATTGTCTCAACAATTTTATACCATGAACAGATAATAATTCCATCCTGGCCATAAACTAGTAAAAGGAAGAGATAGCAAGAATCAATAAGAGTGTCAACAGAGCAAGAAGAAGAGAATCAACCGTATGAGCAGTCAAAATGTTGAATTTTATTACATCATAAAAGAAAAGTACATAGTTAAGAATTATATTTTACAAAAATAAACAGAGAGCAAAGTCTAAATAACTCTACACCTTCTCCTTATCTCCCAAAACTTTCTCGGGAGGCTGTGACGAGGAGGTAGGTTGCTCGGATGGCACAGATGGTTGCTCGGTGAGTGCTGAAAGCTACTCGGTTGAAATAAGGGATGGTTGAAGTTGCTCGCAGGAGGACTGGATAACTGGGGGAAGAGAAATTTGATCTCCCATCATCATGGAGGATTACTTAGAGGCAGCTTCGTCCTCTTCTTCTTCTTCAGGAGTTAGAGGGGGGCCAGGGACGTGTCGTTGAAACAGGTCGGAATTTTCATCAACATTCATCTCTTTCAGAGCATCAATCCATCCATCCCTAAAGTACTTGAGGCTACCATATTCCACTTGTGACATCATGGCAGCCAGACCCTTATTCCATCCTTTATCCCAGCCAGCGCTGAAGGACTTTTTAATAACCATTTGCCTCTTCACTATCTCGGAGGAAATCTTCTTAGTCAAGAGTTCCTCGGTAGCTTTCAATTTCTTTTTTGCCTCATACCTCTGACGATCCACCTCATGAAGTTTGCCCAACTCTTCTTCAGCAGACTTGAGCCTACCTTCAAGCTCCCCAGCATTTTGGAGCTTCCCTTCGAGCTCTTTATTTTTACTTTCAAAGTCTTTTACTTTCTTCTCCAATCCCTTGGTGACTTCAACAACCTGATCCCTCTCCTGCTCGATGGAATTAAGTTTCTTCTCCCGAGCAGCTTTATCATCAACATACTTCTGACGAGAGTCCTTCAGAGACTGCGTCAGACCCACCAAAGCTTCCTCTACACTTGACGAGGAGCTTGAAGCTTTAATAGCTTCATCCTTCTTCAAAATTGTATTGAAACAGGTTACCAACTGTGAAAAGAAAATAATAGCAAGTCAGTGCAAAGATATAACAATGGAAAAATAAAAGATTAGGACAATAATACTTACAGAAGCAATATGACGAGCAGCCAATGTGGTAACCATATCTCGAGAAAGATTTTCTTCAATACCTTGGATCTCGAGGATGATCCAAGATTTCACCGAGCTCATAGTAGAGCTCGGAGCAACGAAAGTGGTAACACCACTTCCAGTAGTTGGAGGCTGAGAGATGGATTCAGCCAAATTGACCGAGGAGCTCTTCTTCAGCTTCCTCGGGGGAGCAGGAACAGTTTCAACCAAGGATGTAGTCTTAGTCGGGGATATGACTATAACCTCGCTTGGAGCAACGACCTTTCTCGGAGCCACTGGGGCTTCTCGGCAACCTTTAAAGTAGCAGCCGGAGGGGGTGCATCGATTTTTCTTGTCCCTTCTTCTGGGACATCATGCTTGCTTTTCTTTGCCTCTCCAGCAATAGAGGCAGATTTCTCGAAGAGGGAAGGAGCTCTTCTTCTCTTCATTTTTTCACTCAGAGGAATATGTGACTCGGGTGAAGAACTTTCAGAAGCTGGTACTAGTACTACGTCACTTATCACTGGACGAGCAATAAAAGACGAGGTGTAACTCTTGTACTGCAGCAAGTATGAAGCTGATTTGATATGCTTGTCGGGCAACAGTCTGACGCAAACCCCAAATAAGTTTCAGATGTTTTAAGTTAACTTTTATCTCTTTTGGAGACCTTCTTTAACTGTCAGCTGCAAATAAATGAAAATTAAAATATCAGTGACACATTTTATCAAACATAAAGAAAGCATAATTTCAAAAATAAAGTAAAGTAAAAACAACCTATCCCATTCCCATAGGGAGTGCATCTGGGACCCTGATACACATCATCTCCAGTTAGTGGATCATGTTGCCAATTTTTCATAACAACACCATGCTCAAAATAATCCCTATTGGCATCTGGGAGATTGACCACTAAAGCTCTATTTAAAAATTTAGTTTTCAAGTAAAAAATATTATTGCTGACAGCCCAACTATAGCAAAACATAATTTCTGGAATTCCTATACGAGTTCCATGAATCTGATTTAATCAATGAACTCCATTAACTATTCTCCTTGTATTGGGGGATATTTTTGCAGGAACCACGTCAAAATATTGACAGAATTCCAGACATAAAGTGTTTGGGGGAAAAGAAAAGCCACATTCAGTTACAAAGAGACTGGGGAACCCATGTCCCTCAGCCAAACGAAAATAATCTGAAGGCTCAGAAAGTTCCTCCAAAATAACCCATGATGGAATATAGAATTAAGAACGAAACTTATCAAGCGATTCAACAAGGTAAACCATGGTTAATAAAGGAAATAAAAGAGAAGGAAGAAGATCTTACAGAAAAGGATGGATCTGTTGACAACGAACGATGAAAAGGATGAACACACAAGAGAGAGAGAAAATGGAAAACTCAAAGATACAGATTTGAAAAAGTAAAAGACGATATGATTTTCTGCAACGCTTAAATACCTTACCTTGGGAAAAGGTAAAAATAATGATTATAAAGGATACGTTTACGCTACCAGCGGCTAAAAGGACAAAAAGGGCGCGGAGATCTAAGCAGTTAGAAAAATTCAAAAAGTCTGATTCTATGAATTCGAAAAGAAAAATAAATAAGAAGAAAATAATCCTAAAATTCAGGATGACCATTTAATCCCGCCATACTTCGAGAAGAATGTTCCACACTCCTCATTCTCGAATTATGAAACATTGGGGGCTTCTGTTGATACCAAATTTAGTCTGCTGACATGGCTCAATTAAGTGAAGACACGTGGCAATATGCATGGAAATAACAAACACTTCTGAACAACACCTTGACTTCGAGGAACTCAATTTCCCCGACCAACTCAGATACTCCGAGTAGTTTGTGCTCTCCGAGGAACTTTACTGCAACGAGCAACTCACGAGTGTCGAGCTACTGAGGCGGTCCGAGCTGCATCTCGTACAGAGCATTAATATCAGGATAACCAAAAGATTGACTGCTCATTAAATGCTTATTATTATCATACAGATGTACATGCCTAAGAGACAGCTATGTATTACCCTTTCACATGTACAGCTTTGTGGCTATAAATACATTGTATCATCCTCATTGCAAGGGGACTCGGAATTTCTTGATTAAACCTGTAATCGAGAATTCCCAAACAGTCAGCAATAACAAAAACAGTGGATGTAAGCCATTCTTATAAGGCTGAACCACTTTAAAATTCTTTGTCTTATTTATTTTTATCTGTGATTAAATAAATTAGAGATAGTATAATTTTTTACATCAACAATCATATAAACTTAATTGAATTTAAAATAAACTTAATTTATTTATTTACTTTTAACAAAAGGGTATTTTTCGACTTGATTTAAGTATAAAATTGAGTGGTTAAAGTTTAAATTGGTAAAAAGTAGAACATGTTTGAGCTTTGATTTTTAGAAAAAAAATCCCCCTTAATGCGCATAGGGTTGATGGACCATATTATTTTATTATGCTGATCCTTAAAAGATTTCATAAAATGTGACATTTTGAGTGTTTTTTTATTTATTTTCTGAGCATTTTTTTACTTTGTTGTTATTTATTTTCTAAATTAATAAATTTTTGACTTTTTAATAAATTTTTGGTAGTTTTTTTAAAATTAATTCTAGGGTTAATATTTATTTTCTGTTTTTTTATTTATTTTTGGTATTTTTTCATTATTTGTTGTTTAATTTTTTTTCTGAGCATTTTTTTGATTTTCTATTATTTATTTTCTTTATTAATAATTTTTTGACTTTTTAATAAATTTCTAGGTATTTTTTTAAATTAAGGTTTGGCCCCCATATTAAAGTAAGGGTATAACCGGTAATAAACATATGAGTTAACGGTTGAATGAACGGAAAGTTAAAAATGGGAGCCAAACCTTAAGAAAGTCAATTTTTGGAGGTTTGACTCATTATAAGGAATTAAATGGGGGTCAAACCTTAAATGACCCAATTATGTAGATTAGCTTGGGGGTCGAGTTTATACCTTCCTTCTTGTCTGCAATATTTTTATCTTCTTTCCTTCGTCTCTTCAGTTTTGTTACTATTCTTCTCCAGTTTGTGCCTCCTGCAATCCTCTTTTTATGTGTAGCACCACAATCCAGTACTTTGGCGTTGGACTCATTCCCTGCCTGTACGCCACCATGCCTAACGCCCACTTGGCTAACGGCTCACGGCAAATCGGCACCTAACGACAGTTCAACAATATAACACCTCCATGCTATACTAGAGGTTCCACATAATGGTCCTCTATAAACAGAAAGTTGGAGACGTTTGGAGAATAATAACAACTTAACATAAGAGATTTCTGGAAAAGAAAATACTTTTATTGCATTGCGTAAGTAAATACAACTTTTCCCTCTCCCCTAACTATGAGAGGTTTACTCACTCATATACATATTACTCTTTGATCTCTCTCTAACATGATTTGCTCTCTCTAACATGATTTGCTCTCTCTCTCTCTCTCTCTCTCTCTCTCTCTCTCTCTGACATTCGATATGCGGTGAAAAACGTGGAAAGCATAAAATAAATAAAGTCTAAAACTTTTTCTTTATATAAAGTAACTTTAACATCTTCTAATAATTCTGGCAAGTCTTTGTTTGAGTTTTGGTGTCTAGCAAATAATTTAACTTGGTGGCCCCTATAAGTCCCATCTGGTCTATTATGGAAAGAAAAATAATTCAGATGAATCTTTATAAAAAGGGTCTAAATAATTGATGGTTTAAATGATGGCATCTTCTGTTTTTAATAGTTCGTTAAATAAGGTGGGACCCTTCTCTGCCCCATCTGTGTCTTCCTTTGTCTTTTCTTCTTTGTCTGATTTTGGTGGAGTAATATATTCATTAATGAGGCCCACTACTCTAATGCTTGATGGTAAAGCTACCTCTACCATTTCTTTGGACTCCTTTTTTAGCCTTCCATTGAATGGCTCACCTGTTTGGATAATTAGGTCTTCTTTATGGTACACATTGTACTATCTTTCTTGGTTTGTAAATAACTCCATCATTTCTATTGTCAACATAGAATGAGAAATTTGGATTTTGGACTTGTATATAGTTAGGTCTTTAGTTTCTTCTTCAGATGGAATCTCAATATCTTCAAATGAAAAAGTGGAGAATCTAATAAGTCTAAATCCTTCGACCATCATTCCTCTATAGTAGCTTGGGTAATTGGTAAATTCTAGCAAACAGGGTGTTGATGTAAAAAATTAGATTGTATCTAATTATTTAATCACAAATAAATGTAAATGAGATAAAGAATTTTTAAAGTGGTTCAGCCTTATAAGAATGGCCTACATCCACTATTTCTGTTATTGCTGATTGTTTAGGAATTCTCGATTACAGGTTTAATCAAGAAATTTCGGTCCCCTTCAATGAGGATGATACAATGTATTTATAGCCCTTCGGCTGTACATGTGAAAGGGTAAATCATTAACGCCCCTTAAGCGTATACATCTGTATGATAATGATAAGCATTCAATGAATTATCGATCTGTTGGTTATCCTGTAATTAATGCTCTGTTCGAGGTGCAGCTCGGACCGCCTAAGTTGCTCGGCACTCATAAGTTGCTCGGTGTATTGAAGTTTCTCGGAGCAGTGGAGTTCCTCGGAGGACACCTGTTACTCGGAGCGTCTGAGTTGATCGGGGAAGCAGAGTTCCTCGTTGCCAAGGTGATTGCAGAAATATCCGTAGATGCCACGTAAACTGACACATATCTTCTTGTGATTAATCCACGTCAGCATGTCAATTTTGGTATCAACAGAAGCCCCCAATGTTTCACAGTTCGAGATTTAAGGAGTGTGGGACATTCTTTCTTGAAGTGTTGCAATTTTAAATGATCATCCCACAATTTAGGAGCATTTTATTTTGTATTTACTTCTCCTTCCAGATTCGTAGAATCAGTCTTTTTGAATTTCTATGACCGCTTCGGTTCCCGCGCCCTTTTTGTCTTTTTAGCCGCCAGTGGCGTAATCATCTCTTTTTGTAATCATTAACTTTACCATTTCCCAAGTTAAGGTATTTAAGCTTCGCAGATAATCCCATCGTCTTCTAATTTTTCAAATTTCTGTCTTTGAGTTTTCCATTGTCTTTCCCTCTTGTGCGTTCATCCTTTACATCGTTCGTTGTCAACAGATCCACTCTTTTTCTATAAGATCTTCTTCCTTCTTCTTCATTTCCTTTATTCATCATGGTTTATCGTATTAAATCTCTTGATAAGTTTCGTTCTGATTTTTCTATCCATTCATGGGTTGTTCTGGAGGAACTTTATGAGCCTTAAGATTATTTTCGTTTGGCTGAGGGACATTGGTTCCCCAGTCTTTTTGTTGCTGAGTGTGGATTTTCCTTTCCGCCCAATCATTTATGTCTGGAATTATGTCAATATTTTGACGTTGTTCCTGGAAGAATAGCCCCCAATACATGGAGAATAGTTAATAGGGTTCATAGGCTAAATCAAATTCATGGAACTCGCATAGGAATTCCAGAAATCGTGTTCTGTTATAGATGGGTTGTTGGGGATAATACTTTTTATTTAAAAACTAGATTTTTAAATAGGGCTTTAGTGTTCAATCTCCCTGATGCCAATAGGGACTATTTTGAGCATGGGGTTGTTATAAAAAATTGGCAACATGCACCTTTAACTGGAGATGAAGTATATCAGGGTCCCAGATGCCCTCCCTATGGCAATGGGATAGGTTATTTTGATTTTATTTTATTTTTGAAATTATGCTTTCATTGTGTTTGATAAAATGTGTGACTGATATTTTAACGTGTATTTATTTGCAGTTGACAGTAAGAGAAAAGCTCCAAAAGAGACAGAAGTTAACTTAAAGCATTTAAAACTTATCTAGAGTTTGCATCAGACTGTTGCCGACGAACATAGTAGGTCTGCCTCGTATTTGTTGCAGTATAAGAGTTACACTACATCTTTTACTGCTCGTTCGGTAGTAAGTGAAGCAGAACCAGTACCAGCTTCTACCAGTTCTTCGCCTGAGTCTCACATTACCCTTAGTGAAAGGATGGGTAAAAGACGACCTCCTACTCTTTTTGATAAACCAGCCTCTGGTGCTGGAGAGGCAAAAAGAAGCAAACATGATGTCCCAGAGGGGACAAAGAAAATTTATCCACCCCCTCCGACTGCTCCTGTGAAGGCTGCCGAGAATCCCCCAGTAGCCCCGAGTAAGACTGATGCTCCAAAAGAGGTGGTTGTCATATCACCGACCAAAAGTTCCTCTTTGGTCGAAACTATTCCTATTCCCTCGAGGAGGCTCCAAAAAAGGTCCTCGATTAATTTCTGAAACCATCTCTCAGCCCCCAACTAGTGGAACTGGTGTTCCTACTTTTGTTCCCCCGAGCTTTGCCATGAGCTCGGTGAAGACTTGGATCATTCCCGAGATCCAAGGACTTGAAGAAAACCTTTTTCGGGACATGGTCACTTCTTTGGCTTCTCGCCATATTGCTTCAGTAAGTTTTATTGTTTTGAACTTCTCATTTTTCCCTTGTTATATCTGTCTCTATACTGACTTGTCGTTACCTTTTTTTTCCAGTTGGTGACTTGTTTTAACACCATTTTGAAGAAAGACAAAGCTATTAAAGCTTCAAGCTCCTCGTCTGGTGTAGAGGAAGCTTTAGTGGGTCTTACCCAATCTTTTAAGGATTCTCGTCAGAAATATGACGATGATAAGATTGCTTGGGAGAAGAAACTCACTTCGATTGAGGAGGAAAAAACTCAGGTTGTTGAAGTCTCCAAGGGGTTGGAAAAGAAAGTAAGGGATCTGGAAGAGAAGAACAAAGATCTCGAAGAGAAGCTCAAGAATGCCGGAGATCTTGAGAATAAACTCAAGGTTGCTGAAGAAGAGTTAATCCAGCTTCGCGAAGTAAGTCGCCAGAAGGAGGAAGCTGAGAATAAATTGAAGGCTGCCGAGGAACTTCTGTCTGAGAAGCTCTCCTCGAAGAAAGCAAAAAGAAATCTGTATGTGAAGAAGTCTTTAAGCGTTGGTTGGGACAAGGGATGGAATAAAGGTGTGGTTGCAATGATGTCGGAAGTAGAGTATGGCAGTCTCAAATACTTTAGAGATGGTTGGGTTGCTGCTCTACAAGAAATGAAAGTTGATGAAGGCTCTGACTTGTTCCAGCGACATATCCCAGGTCCTCCTCTAACTCCCGAGGAAGAAGAAGAGGACGAAGCTGCCTCTGAGGAGTCTTCTATGGTGGTGGGGGATCAAATCCCTATTCCCCCTGTTATCTAGTCAACCAGCGAGCAACTTTAACTTCTGCCTGCCTCATCCGAGCAACCTCCTTCACATCCCGAGCAACTCTCTATCCCCCTCGAGCAACTATATATTTCTGCCGAGCAACCTAGCTCCTCGTCCCAGGCTCCCGAGAAAATTTTGGGAGACAAGGAAAAGGTGTAAAGTTGTTCGGATTTTTCTCTTTGTTTTATTTCCTTTTGGCACATGTAACTTTGAACTTTGTACCCCTCTTCTATGATGTAATAAAATGTGAACTTTTGATTATCCAGATTGTTGATTGTTCTTTTCATGCTATGTTTACATTCTTATTAATTCTTATCTTCTCCTCTTTTACTAGTTTATGGCCAGGATGGAGTTATTGTCTGCTCATGATACAAAGCTATTGAGGCAATGTAATGAGTACTTTAAGGCTGGTCACATAGATCTGAGTGAATCACAAATCATCGACATCCTCGGCCAAGATGCTTCAGAGAAGGCGATTGAAGCTTACTAATATTTGAAGTGTCTGCTTGATCGTGCAGTAGCCAATAATCTGGCTTATTATGAAATGATTGAAGATTTACAAGGCACTCTTAATGAACTTCAACAGTAATACAAGGAGTCTTCAGCTCTTTTGCATGAGGGATATGAGAAGAAATATCAACAACTCAGTGCTGACAAGGGCTATGACATGATATTCGCTGCTTACGAAGTGAGAGAGAGAACTCTGAAAACTGAGGTCGAGGAGTATAGGAAAATAACTAAGTTATTGGAGCAAGAAAATAATAACCTACAAAGGGAAGTGGCTTAACTGAAGTCCGTTGCATCTTCATCAAGTGCTTTGGACCCCGTGAACGACGAGGGATTCTCTTTTTTGGAAGTCGAAAATGCCAACTTAAGGGATGAGCTAGAAACCTTGAAGAGGATTAGGCCTTCTACCTCTGCTCGGGGACGAGCAAGAGGTTCTCGGATTACTGTTGAGGAGCAGAGAACTCAATCTGCTCTGGAAAATCAGGCCTTCTAGCTAATGGCAAAAAAATAAGCATTGGCTGAAATGTCTAAGAAGATCATAAGTCTTGAGGAGCAACTTTCTTCCCAGAAGTTTGCCTTGGAGAATAAGGAACTCTTTGCAAAAATTCTTCATGAGCAACTAGAAATATTGACATATCAATTTCATAAGCAGCCACGGGAATTCTGGATGGCGGGCTACAATGAAGCTCTTTATCATTTGGACGATCGAATCCAGAATACAAATAATGAGGGCTACAAACAAGGGTGGCTGAATGCTTTGGGTGTACTGAAACTGGAGCAACGTCACTACTTGTGGGATTAACATAATCCTGGGCTGCTCGACCTACGAGTGCCACCATACAAACTTGACATGAGCTGGATCCCTGCTCGGGCCATTCCTCAGTGCTTGATTTCTAAGTACCTCGGTGATTATAACCTCCATTCTAATGCAGAGATATCTCGCCCCGAGCACCTGCTAGATAGACCATCCGTAATGAATATCAGGATGCTTCAAGACCTTAACTTCATCAACTCTCCTTATTCTTTAGAGGGTCCTCCTGCTGGCGAGGAACCTGTTTCAAAAGCACAGGGAAAGAAACCAATAGAGTAGGAATCTCGATGTAATAGTTAGTATACATTTCATTCTCAATGTATTTTTTTTTTTGGACTTAATGAAAGACTTTTATTTTGTTTGCAAAAGTTGATTGCCATTGTCTTGTAGTTGTAAAACACTTTTCATTTGTGTATGTATATCTGTCAAAAAGATAACAACATTATGTAATCCTGTCAACCAACTATAGCTGATCAAAACTTTTTGTCGACTAGCTTAAATTTTTGGTAATCATTTGACTGACCAAAAATAATGATGTTTTGCTTCTCGACCAATTTTGGTAGTAATTAAAAAAAATCACAAGTAACAAATATTTAACTTGATCTCTTTTATATATTCACAAAATGTTTTCGACCAACGATGGTCAACATCTTTTGATTCTCGACCAATATAAATTGGTGAATTTTTCTCTTCCGACCAACTTTAGTACATTTGGAAAATATTTTTCTTCCTAACCAACCGAAGTTGGTATTTTTAGGAATATGTTGTTTCCTAACCAATCGAAGTTGGCATTTTTAGGAATATTTTGTTTCCTAACCAACCGAAGTTGGCATTTTTAGGAATATTGTTCCCTAACCAAACCGAGTTGGCATTTTTAGGGATATCGTTCCCTAACCAAACTGAGTTGGCATTTTTAGGGATATTTTGTTTCCTAACCAACCGAAGTTGGCATTTTTAGGAATATTCTTTCCTAACCAAACCGAGTTGGCATTTTTCGGAATGTTGTTCCCTAACCAAACCGAGTTGGCATTTTTAGGGATATTTTGTTTCCTAACCAACCAAAGTTGGCATTTTTAGGAATGTCGTTCCTTAACCAAACCGAGTTGGCATTTTTTGGGATATTTTGTTGTTGCTGCTGAGCAGTGTAGTGTGTAGCACTAGTATTCCCCGAAAAATTTTCATTAAAAGGAGAGAGGCTGGCAGAATATCGTCATTTTATTCATACTGATGGAACTGCTTTACATGAGATTTTACATCACTGATAGTATTTGCGCAGGTGTTCTGCATTCCATGCATTCTTAAACTCCTCCCCCTCTAAAGTTTCTATTCGGTAAGTTCCTGGTCGAACAACTTCTGTAACTCGGTATGGCCCATGCCAGTTTGCCTCCAGTTTGTTGTGCTTTTAAATGACTTTCTTTAGCGCATAATCTCCTTCTTTTAGGTCGGACTTCTTCACCCTCTTATTGTAGAACAGAGCTGTTTGTTGTTGGTAAGCAGCATTCCTAATGGCTGCTTCTTCTCTAACTTCCTCGAGCATGTCCAAATCCAATCTTCTCATTAAGTCGCTGATTGGGGAGTTGAAATTCAGTACTCTATGTGTTGGGAGACCCAACTTAGCAGGTATGACAGCTTCACTTCCAAATGCCAGCATATATGGGGATTCTCCAGTTGCTGCTCGGGGAGTAGTACGATAAGCCCACAGTACTGACTGTAACTTGTTGATCCAATTTTATTTTTCCTCACTTAGTCTTTTCTTCAGGCCATTTAGTAGTGTTATGTTCGTCACTTTAGTCTGTCTGTTGCTTTGGGGATGACCTGGTGCTGAGTGGAGCTTCAAAATATTGGACTGATGGCAGTAGGCAGCGAATTCCTCATTATCAAATTGTGTTCCATGGTCGGTGATGAATGCATGGGGAAGACCATATCTACAAATTATATTTTTCCAGACAAATTGATATACCTTCTCGTAAGTCATGTTAACAATAGGCTCAACTTCTACCCACTTAGTAAAATAATCCACTGCGACGACAAGATATTTGAACCTTCCTCTGGTCGTTGGCAGTGGCCCGACCAAATCTATTCCCCACATGGAGAATGTCCAAGGGGAAGTGATAGGTGTCAACAATGCTTGTGGAGTTCTTCGGATGGAGGAAAAGCGCTGACACTTATCACATTTCTTGGCATAGGCTATACAATCAGCCCTCATTGTTGGCCAGTAGTATCCCTGCGTTATTAACCTTTGCAAAAGAGTTCGACCTACTACATGGGCTCCACAGGACCTTTCATGGATCTCTTCAATCAATTCTTTCACCTCGGAGGTATGTACACATCTTTGTAAACCTGCCATAATTCCTCGTCTGTACAGAATACCATTAGTCAATACATATCGAGCATCTTTAAACTTCAATTTCTTGGCAGCGAGCTTATCAATTAGTAATTCTCCCTCCTCAATATTTGCCCTGATGGGATCCATCCAAGATGGTCCTAAATCAAGGGTAATAAAATTCATCATCAGGTCTTCATCTATGCTTCGACTAGCTAACACTTCAATTGGTATTGTTCTTCACAGCTCGGTATGAGTAGCTGATGTTAATCGGGCTAATGCGTCTGCTCTCGCATTCTCCTTTCTTGGTATTCTTACCAGTTGAACAGCGATAAATTATGATACCAACTCCATCACCTTTGCCTGATACTTGATCATTAATTCTCCTTTGGCTGCATATGTTCCCAACATTTGGTTTACAATCAATTGAGAATCACTGAAGACAATAACCTGCTGCGCCTCCATAATTTTTGCCAAATTAAGACCTGCAATCATGGCCTCATACTCAGCCTCATGATTGGAAGCTTTAAATTGGAATTGTAGGGCGTATTCCATGTCGACTTCGTTCGGGCTGTTCAAAACGATCCCTGCCCCACAGCCTGTAGTGCAAGATGAGCCATCTATATATAGCCTCCATATAGGCAACTCGTCTTCTAATTTCTGGTCGGATAGAGTTCCTCGGTGAAATATTTATTGCTTCCTTTCACCATCCTCTGATATTTCTCGCTCTTCATCGACCATCTTTTCTTGCCCTTTTACCAACCTAAGTTGGTCTGAGCTCGAATTTGATGATCCTGTAACATCCACTTGCCCTTTTACCAACTTAAGTTGGTCTGAGATAGTGTTTGTTGATCCTGTAACATCCACAGGCTCATCAGTTAGCAGTTTTTGCTCCTCAGGGGTATCAGGATAGGTGAACTTTGCTATAAAATCTGCTATTGCTTGCCCTTTAAGCGATGATCTGGGTTCGTAAATTATATCATATTCGCCAAGCTCAATTGCCCAGTACATCAATCTCCCTGATTTTTCTAGTTTATGAAGGGCTTGTCTCAGCGGCATGTCAGTATATACCACTATAGTATGGGCCTGGAAATATGGCCTCATTCTCCTACTCGCCTCAATCAGTGCCAGTGCTAAATTTTCGAGTTTTGGATATCTGATTTCTGCTCCTCGAAAGGCCTTACTCGTATAATAAATTGGTTTTTGCACTCCATTCTCCATTTTGATCAATGCCGAGCTAACTACATTCTCCGATACTGCTAGATACAAATACAATCCCTCTCCCATCACTGGCCTAGATAATAATGGAGGTGCTCCCAAATATTTCTTTAAGTCTTGAAAGGCCTTCTCACACTCATCATTCCACTCAAAAGTCTTTCGGAGCGTTTTAAAGAATGGGAGACAACTATCAGTTGCTCGCGATACAAATCTTTTGAGCACTGCTACTCGTCCTGTGAGACTCCGTACTTATTTTTTCGTCGTTGGAGATCGTAGCCCTAATAGAGCTTTGATCTTTTCAGGATTTGCTTCAATGCCTCGTTGATTGACAATGTACTCGAGAAATATGCCTTCTCGTACTCTAAATATGCACTTCGTCAGGTTTAACTTCATTTGGTATTTGTCCAGTTGATCAAAGGTCTGGCCTAAGTCAACTAGATGATCGACAGCTTTCTTGCTCTTTGTCAGCATGTCGTCAACATAGACTTTCATATTGCAACTGATTTGTTCAGCAAAGACCTTGTTCATCAGCCGCTGATATGTCGCACCTGCATTTTTCAAACCAAAAGGCATAACATTATAACAATAAGTTCCCCTAGGGGTAATGAAAGAAGTACTCTCCCTGTCTTCAGGTTTCATTTTGATCTGGTTGTAACCAGAATAAGCATCCATGACGCTCAGCAACTCGTGTCCCGAGGTAGCATCTACCAGTTGATCAATTCGGGGCAATGGAAAGTGATCTTTTTGGCATGCTTTGTTGAGGTCAGTGAAGTCTACACACATCCTCCATTTATTGTTCTTCTTCTTTACCATCACCACATTTGCTAACCAGTCTGGATATTTAACATCTTCAATGAAGCAAGCTTTCTGGAGCTTCTCGACCTCCTATTGTATAACTTGATTCATCTCGGGACTGAATACACTTCTTCTCTGCTTCACTGGTTTGATCTCTTTATTCACATTAAGCTCATGACATAAGAAATTTGGGTCTATTCCGGGCATATCTTCATGACTCCACGTAAAAGTTTTCTTTCTACTTCTCAAGAAAGTTATCAATTCCTGTTTTATTGAGGCATCTAACGACGAACCTATTTGAGTTGTTCGTTCAGGGTGCTCATCGTCCAGAATGATGTTTTCTGTAGCTTCCACCACCTGACCCTTCACGAGTTGCGATTCATCTCTAGGATCCAATGTTTCAATTTATGTACCATCATCCACTTGATAGGTAGTAGTCTTTTTCCTTGATTCCTCTAGCTCCTCTTGCTCGACAGATGAATAATAGCATTCCCGAGCTACTTTTTGATCAACCTTCACAACTCCTACCCCAAAATTTGTTTGAAATTTTAGGCACTGATGTACCGTAGTTGGGACTGCTTCGAACTTCTTCAATCCTACCCTTCCCATGATGATGTTATAGGCTGACAGAACATTCTTATCCATCACGAAGAAGCGTATTCTTTCTGTTCGACAAGCAGGCCATATACCAATGAATATATCCAACTTGATTGTCCCAAGTGGAAAAATTTTCTCGCCAGCAAAATCGAGGAGAGGTCTGTGATAAGGCTCCAATTGAGATAACTTTAGGTTTAAACTATCGAAGCACGAGTAGAACATGATGTCTGCCGAGCTACCATTATCTACTAGAAATCTCGAAATCATCACTTCTTTCATTCTCATTTTGATCACCAATGGGTCATCACGAGGATATAGGACACCTGCAAGGTCATTCTTTGAAAAACCAATGACCAATTTTTCTTTGTTTACCTTTCTCGGATGATCTTCCTCGTCTAAATTTATTCGTTGAATATATGAGCAAGCTTGAGCCTCACAGAGGTAAGCCTTTCTTTCTGCAGTAAGATCTCCTCCTCCTTCATCTCCACATGTAATAACATTACAGTCAAATGACCCAAAACGTATTGAAAATACCTCGTGTTCTGGCTGCCTTGGTCTTTTGGGAAGATCTGGATCGCCTTCATGATCTCTTTTTCTATTCTCCTCTGCCCGACGAGGAGATCTAGACCTTTCTCTTGTTCGGTCATCAATTATTCTTTCATTTCTATGATCAACATACTTTGTCAATTTTCCTCGTCTAATGAGTGTTTCGATCTTGTTCTGAAGAGCTATGCAATTTTTAGTCATATGGCCATGATCTTTGTGAAACTCATAATATTTTTCCCTATTCCTCCTGTCAGGGTTTGCCCGTTATTCTTTATTTCTTTCAGGACGTGGTTGATTCCCATCTTCAAAGGAGTATAATTATCAATTTTTTTTAATACTTCCCATGATGACCTATTTTTGGATTGTTTGTCATCACCATTGCTCTTATGCTCTTTCTTCTTAGCTTTATCTACTTCCACCTTGGTTTCTTTATCCATATTCTTCTTCGCATCCATAGCCTCCTCGGTATTCATGATTTTAGCTGCTTTTGCCATCAGTTCTGACATGGTTGTGGGTGGATCTTCGGCCAAAGTGTAATACAACTTGTTGGGCAACAACCCACTCATTAAGGCCGTGATCGCTGTCTTTTCCTCATAATCTATGGCTTCGAGTTTCTCGTTATTAAAACGAGTTATGTAATCTCTGGTGCTTTCACCAGCTTTTTGTCTAACACTTAACAAATGAGCTACTCGTTTAGTTGTCTTTGCCCCAAAACAGAAATTCCCAATGAATAACTCTTCCAATTGAAAGAAAGTTAAAATCTTACCCCGAGGAAGATTATTGTACCATATCTGAGCAGATCTAGTAAGAGTTCCCGAGAATGCTCTGCATCTCATCTCATTAGGGACAACATAGATGTCGGTGGTAGCTTGATATTGCTCTATATGAAGAACATGATCTGTCTTTCCATCATATTTGGGGGTCACCACAGGTGCTTTGAATTTTGATGGCGTGGGAAAATCCACAATGGCTTGGACAAAAGGTGTTCCTTGAATGAAAGTTCATTGTAGGGGATTCTTAGCCTTAGCCATTTCTCCCAATCTATCTTCCAGTCTCTGAATAGAGCCTTTCCACGCATCATTTCCTTCCTCGGGCTTGTTGGTTTGAGCAACTGATCGCGTTGATGTGGCTTCTAGGGATCTATCTTGATGAGAAACTGGTCGCGATTGGGCAGATCCTTCTCTTATATCTGATGGTTGTCGAAAACTCCTCGATGTAGCCTTAGGAGGACTTTTGTTTCTTCTAGGGCCTAATCGACTGAAAGGAGACACCCTGCTTAATCTTTCCAGCGCACTGGTCCTCTCTGGAGAGAGAGTGATACGATGTTCAGTATCTGTGGCCCGTACTGATGAAGTTCGCCTAGGTTGATAAGAGAAATAATCAGATTCCTCATTACGATATGATTCAGTACGCCTAGTACGCGAAGAAAGTAAATGGGTTTGTCTTTGAACACTTCGTTGTCCTGAATGGGCAGGTGCACCTCCATAAAGGGTTTGTATGAGTTGCCGCATATTTTCTTGCATGGCGGTCTGGCCTTGGGCCAGATTTGTCATTATTCCAGCCAGATCTGGAATGTTTGAAGGGGCAGATGGATTTGGAAGGTTTTCAGCCTTTCGATTGCTGGATTCAGGATTATCAGCCATTGCTGATGAATTGTTTTTGGTGAAAAATGATAATAACAGTCGTTTTCCACAGACGGCGCCAATCTATTGATGTAAAAAATTAGATTGTATCTAATTATTTAATCACAGATAAATTTAAATGAGACAAAGAATTTTTAAAGTGGTTCAGCCTTATAAGAATGGCCTACGTCCACTATTTATATTATTGCTGATTGTTTGGGAATTCTCGATTACAGGTTTGATCAAGAAATTCCGTTCCCCTTCAATGAGGACGATACAATGTATTTATAGCCCTTCGGCTGTACATGTGAAAGGGTAAATCATTAATGCCCCTTAAGCGTATACATCTGTATGATAATGATAAGCATTCAATGAATAGTCGATCTGTTGGTTATCCTGCAATTAATGCTCTGTTCGAGGTGCAGCTCGAACCGCCTAAGTTGCTCGGCACTCATAAGTTGCTCGGTGTATTGAAGTTCCTCGGAGCAGTGGAGTTCCTCGGAGGACACCTGTTACTCGGAGCGTCTGAGTTGATAGGGGAAGCAGAGTTCCTCGTTGCCAAGGTGATTGCAGAAATATCCGTAGATGCCACGTAAACTGACACATGTCTTCTTGTGATTAATCCACGTCAGCACGTTAATTTTCGTATCAACACAGGGGAAGAAATTTTTCTACCTTTTTGGCGTACTCATGGACTATTTTTTCAAGAGTAATAGCATCTTCTACTGTGTGTATCTGTACGAGTCCAATAAACCCATAGTCTGCTAAAGTTATCTGTCCCATGTCTATTTTTCCAAAAAGATAAATTTTTGGAACGTCTTTGATGAAACCTTTAATCATTAAGGTCTTCTGTAAAATTATTATGAAAAAATGGTATAACAATCTTAGTCTTAAAAGTCTTTTGTTGATAACAAAAATTATCAACTAGTTTAAGTTTAGAGGATTCTCCAAGAGTCTGAGCATATGTTTGAGTCTCCAGTCTAGGAGTAGCATTACTACTGAGTTGAGCTACTGCAAGTCTTTGAAGTCTCATGAATCTGGCAACAACTACCAAATTTTGTTTGAATTCTACCCATAGTTTATTTTTAACATTCCACCATAGGGAGTCTATAAGAGTATTTTCATCATCAGACAATTCTCATCTATATTTTATTAAGTCTGGATATCTTTGGTCTGGTCTATGTTGGGGAAAATACATTTTCCTGATAAGTCTATTATGGATAATGATTTCATTCTTAGATTTTTCAAGAGGAACTAGAATGTCATCAAAGTTTTCCAGCATTGATCTTTCTTGAGAGTCTTAAATATGAATCTGAGTCTGTCTTTGCGTTCTACCAGCATTTGGTCTTATGCATTTAAGATATTTTGCAATGTCTTATTTGTTTAGTCTATTTGTTCCAGGGAAACTCATGATGTCTAAGTCTTCTGTTTGCAACATAAAACAAGAGATAATATTAGTGTTAGCAAGCATAGATTCTCTAGATATGATGTCTCGAATGGTATTTTTGCTTCTCTTAATGTGTATAACAGAGAAGTCATAACCATTAAGCAACTGTTGCCATCTCATAAGTCCATTAGTTCTTGATTTGGATAAGTCTAAGTCTCTGAATTTTACTGCATAAGAAGAGTCTGTATAAACAGTAAAATGTTTAGGTCAAAGAAAAAGCATATATTTTTCTCTTAACCTTACTATAGCAAAAAATTATTTTTCATGGGCTGTATATTGTTTATGGATCAGTAAAGAAGTATACTGATCCCCATTGCTTATCACATACATATGTTTTTACTATGAACTGATCTTTAGCATTAGGCAACTCAAGTAAAGGGATATTATTGACTACTTAGTTGATTTGTCTTATCACTTCAAAATCATCTTTTATCCATCTAAAATGATTAGTTTTATCAGTTCCTTTTAATTTGGAAATTAAGATTTGTCTTTTTGAATCTAGATCTTTAATAAAATCTGCAACACAATTTAGCAATCCTAAAAATGATTGTAATTGTTTTCTGTCTCTGAGTTGGTCTGGAAATTCAAAAAAAATTTGGTTATGTGTTCTTTTAAGGATATTTTTTCTTTATTAATACACATTGCCACAATGTCTATTTCAGTCTAAAATAATTGTATTTTTTCTCAGAAAAAACAATTCCATGTTTGTCTAATTCTAAAATAATCTTCTTAAGATGGTCTACATGTTTGATCTCAGTCTTGCTTGCTACAAGAATATCATCTATGTAAACAAGGCAAAATTTTGAATAAGGTTTAAATATACTATCCATTCTTCTTTGGAATACTTGAGGATTATTCAAGTATCCAAATGACATAACTAACCATTCATATTTTCCTTGTGTCACACTAAAGGCTGTCCAAGTTATACTATCTGGATGCATCTTTATTTGCCAGAAGCCTGATTTACTGTCAAACTTGCTGAATATAATTTTATCTTTAATTAGATTGATTATATTATTTTTTTCTGGTATCTTATAAGAATCAAAGTCAAAATTCTTATTAAGATTTTTATAGTCTATGACCATTCGTCTTTTTCCTCTCTTTCTTTCAGACTCATTTTGGGCATAGAAGGCAAGGCTATTATGTCTAATTTTTCTTTCTCTAACAATGACTAGCTTAAGCATTTCATCTATGTCTTTTTTAATTATTCTCTATCTTCTTGTGAATACCCTTTCTTATAGGTTCCACCATTAATAGTGGAGTCTGGGTTAATAGGGATAATTTCACAGTAAATTTGATCTTTAGCCCACTTAGCAATGGGATTTTGTCCTAAAGTAGGCTCTGCTAATTGCCTAATCTTTTCTTTTTCTGCTTCTATATCCATTTTCTTATGTTTGGATATAGTTTGAACCTTTAACAAGGTTTGCTGGGCTTGATCTACAATGTCTTATTGCATAAGTGCTATTGTTTATAACACTTTTGGTTTGGCAACTTACATTCTTTTTGTAAGGGTTTAGTTATTTCTAGAGCTTCTTATTGGTTTGTATGTCTAGGTGCACCATGCTCAGCTCAAGAAGTGTGATGGTTCGTTAGCTTAAAATTAGGTTTGACATGCATAAGGTCAAAAGCAGTCTCGTGATCTATTACAGGGGAAATAATATTAAACTCCTATTTGTTACTAAATAATATCTTATCATTATACTGAGTATAAGGATGATATTTACTAATAAATTCTTGTCCTAAAATATTTTCTTGTGAAACTAGGGTGAGGATCCATTATCCAAAATCGATGATTAACAGTTTTGTTAGTATGATTTCCTAACTTAAAATAAATAAGAATAGTCTGAAAATATAAGGTAAATGTATCTCCATTATCTACCTTACCATGGATCTCTTTATTACTGTCTAGAAAATATTCTTCATGGAAGGCATTTGCCTCACAAATACTCTGAGAGAATCATGTATCTATAAAAACTGAAAGTCTTTTAGGATAATCTTTATATTGTATGAATAATTCTACAAAACTAGCATATGGTTTAGTAAAAATTCTTATGTTATTCTTTTTTAAAATATATATTCCCTTATGGGGTTTATCTACAAAATCCAATGATATTAAGTCTTATGAACTACTATCAGAGCAGTTTTCTTCTATATCATAGGAAATTCCCTTTCCTTTTAAGTCTTAATTTTCTTGTAAACTCTTAGCTATATTTATATCAATATCTTAATAATATGTTTTAATATCTTGGTCTATTTGAGTATCATGTTGGGTAGTATATATTGCTCTAAATCTAGTTCTCCAACAGTTTTCATGGTAGTGTAATTGACAAATAACACAAACCACAAATAATTCGATTTGTATAGTCTCAAAACATTATATACATCTAAAGTCTTTCTTGTTACATTTCATTTCAAATGTGCAATAATATTCTTCATCATAGTAACATCCAGGGATATATGTTAGTAACTCAGGATTACTAATTGTCCATCTTTTCTTTAACAAGGGGCTTAATGTACATTTATACCAAGCTTCTTCAAAGTCTATATAATAATCATCTTGATTAATTTTCATCATATATAAATCTAGTGTATCTTGGGAGTCTTCATATTCATCAGTATCACTATTATAATATTTTGAATCACTGTATGTGTATGCACTATAGATACTGGCATTGTCATCATTTTCTATTTCTGATACTTCTATAGCATATAGAATATATAATTCTTCTTGATCTGCAAAGTCTAATATTGTATTAATAATCTTAATACTTTCTTTATCTTTCTTGTTAGGACAATTTTTAGTAAAATATCCTTCTTTGCCACAAGTCCAACATTATTTAATGGAAGTCTTAAATTGAACTACTTCTTTTTCCTTCCTATAATTAGGAACCTTCTTATGTTTATTAGTGTTCTGTTTAAAATATCTTCTTTGGTTAAATCTATTTTTCTTGGTTTTAGAGTTTCTTTCTCTAAAGGTAGTAGATGGTTCGAATCTATATTTTTTTGGAAAACCTAAAGGCCTAGCCTTAAACTTCTTTTATTTCCAATCTAGTGTCCTTTTGAATTTCTTATATTCACTACCACATTCCCATTGGATTGGAGCAACATCTCTTTCGTCTTTAATTGGGGGAATCTATTTGAAAGTTTCTTCAATTAACTTTCCTTAAGTTATATCTCGTCGTTTAGCTATGATATAGTCTTTGGCAAAATTTATTATTTCACCAAGGGAGTTATTCTTCCCTCTGACAACTCCTAGGCAATTCTTGTATTCATCAATTAGGATTTGTCCAACAGCTGGTATCTTTTTAAAATACTCATCTTTTAAGGTCTCACCAAATTCTTTAATTTGATAATACAGGTGTTCATAATTATAGCCATATTAATTAATCTTGTCTAGTTTGCAAATATTAAGAAGAGCTAACTTAGTTTTTGCTAAGTCTTATTCATTGATTTGATCTAAATGTCCAGCTCCAATGAATTCAGAAGTAAGTAATTGAATATATTCTTCAATTAATCTTTCTTCTAAATTTTCTTGCATTTTCTCAATCTTGGTTAGGGATCCTGCATCTATAGCTAGTCTTAGACTGTCTAAGTAATCTTTTGCAATACCTCTAATGGATTGCTCAGCGTATTGTTTACATGAGCTTGCATCCCATTGTTCATTAGATTCAAAATACATATTCATTTGATTACACCATTCATCTAAGGCTTTCTTTCTATCATGGACATTGTCTAGATTAAGGTATATCCCAACTGGATTTATGGCTTGACTTGACATGGACTTAATAGGAGTAAAACTCTTGTCACTGGTTGGAAAAACTTTTATATAATCAGGTTTATCTTTACCACAGTTTTTGAATAAATAGGAATACTTATTCCTATTGGTTTACTAAAGAGTCTAGGAGCATCATTTAGCCTACTACTAGTTCCTATCTCTTATTTATTAGGACCTACTTATATAGATGGCATTAATATTTCTTCTCCTTCATCTATTAGCCTTAAGTTTCTAAGAAGTTCTTTAGTATTCTTAAATTCTTTTAGTTTTAATATATAGTATTGGGATATCATATTAAATCTATCCCTATCTTAGAACCTAACAAAATGACTTATGTTAAGATGTTCTTTAAATGTCTTCATGTCCAATTCTAAGTGTTCATATCCAAAGTTTTGGATTCTAGTTTTTTCTCTAACTAAGTCTTTTTGTTCAAATTATCTTCTAGGTCTAATTATTGGATCTTGTCTTAACAAATTAGAGCTATCTTTGCTACTACATTCTGTTTCTGAAGGATCATTGATTATGACTTCTCCCATATTTCTAAATCAAATTTCTTCAGTGTGGATATTCTTATTGGTAATCTTAGGGAGGCAAACTGGATAGTTACATTTTTAGTGACATCGTCTTGACTAATAAACAAAGGTTTATTCTACATAGTCTTAGTTTTTTGAAATTCTAGTAATTTCCAAAGAGTCTTAGCTTCTTCTTTCATAGGTCTAGTATTCCTAATACTGTAAGTATGGTTGTAGTCTGAATGATTGGTTCTAACTAACATTTCTTCATTAAGTCTACCGCTAATAATTTCCAATTCCATTCCTTCATCGGGGAATTTGGAAAATTTCACATAGCTTTGAAATTTTATATTTATATTAGATTCCTCGATAATATAGTCTTCACAGCCACTAGCATATAAGATTAACTTAAAATGTTTGTTTGTGTCTACTGTTACGATAAATGTTGGAATAACATTGAAGTATCCAATGTTATCTGACATTTCTAATTAGGCTATCCCCATAAGGATTTTCTCAAAATATTTCCATCTTTCATCAATTAAACAACATAATATGTTGATATTATTTTGTGGTCTATGTAATTCTTAGATTCTTTCTTGGAAGAGTCCAAAGGTTAGGAACTTAAATTTTCTATCAGTTCCTCTTGATCTTATCCATTCCCAGTCAAAAACTTGAAGCTCGGTATAGGACTTGTCTAACATATGATTTCTATAATGATAAGTCATGTTATAATTATGAGTCTTAGACGTGGCTCCTTCTTTAAATAAGTCTACGTATCTTACTGCTGGAAGTTGTCCATTATGTATGGAGTCTTCTATAATTTTATAGTCAACTTCACCCCATTCTTTTCACTGAAGAGGATTGATGAAATATCTTTCCTTCCACTATGTTCTAACATTGGAGGATGAATCTTTAAGTCTTTGGAACATAAAAATACTATCTCCATTATTTGGGATAGGGTTTGTTATCCTACTAGTCTTCTTTAATCCATCATTTATGATTCTTATAGTTATGGTCTTTCCTTCATTAGTTTCTATAAAAGGAGATTCTCTAAATTTGCAAGTGGTTACCGATTTTTGTTCAAGTCTTTTCTCAATTCTTTTTAAAGAGTTTGAGTAATCCTTTTGTCTTTTTATTTGTCTAAGGATTTCTTCTTTAAATATTTTATTCTCTTTTATAGCATTTTCAGTGATATCTGCATTATGCTTAAGAGAATTACTAATATTTGCAATGTAGCCTTTTACTTCATTATCTTTTTCATGTTGTTGCATATTTTTTTGTGATATTCTAGCTTCTATGACTTCTACGGGTTTTTCTATTTTATCTAAGAGAGTTAGAATAAAAGGAGAGTCTAATTCTACTTCGGAAGGTTTATTATATATAAACTTAATTCCTTACATAATTTCTTCAAATTTTTCTTTTGCATGGGCCATATACAGTCTAAGTTCATTAACAATACTATCCATTTTGGATAGGTTATAACTTTCTATATTGTTAAGATAATTTGATAATTTTTCTTGGAATTTAACAAAGTTTGTATTGAAACTGGTTAACCCTTCTGTCTTAGCCATTAAATCTAATTGTAAGTCTGTAACAAAGCTAATATTGTAGTCTTGAGTAGAAGCTATTGATGTTGAGATTAAATTTAATCTCTCAAGTATAAGTCTTGATGCTTTAGCAGCACTAGCAATCTCGTTTTTATTTATATTATAATAAAATATATCATCATTTATCTTTTCTAGAATTCTTTGGTAAATATATGTTATGACTTGAATGGAGAGGTTTCTAGGTAGACCTAGCAAAATGAGGCACGACACGATAACACGACACGATAAAATGACATGAACCGACACGAAGTTATAAGTTAATGGGTGGACCCTTAATGGGTTCGGGTCATATCAGTGCCAACCGAATAAGACACGATAGTTAACGGGTCGAGTTAGGGTTGACCCCCTTCACCCGTTAATACCCGATAAAACCCGTTATGACCCGTTAATTTAAGTAAATAAGATATACTTTTAGAACTTATAAACAATTTATGTAGCATAATGTTAAATTAATCATAATGAATTTTACTGAATGAGATATTTAGTAATATCAATGAATTAATGGGTCAATTTGGGTTAAAAATGAGATAATATTTCAACTTGTATACAATTGAAAATAATTCATTATATTAATGGGTACTAACGAGTGAACACGACATGACACGATAACATAACAGGTCGGGTTTGGATATGAACTTTTCACACGATAAAAAAGTCACTCGTTTAGACACGAACCCAATAAGACCCGAACACGATAAAAAACGACACGAACACGACTCGACACGACCCATTGATAGGTCTATTTCCAGGTACCTCATTCTAGTTTGATCTAACGCTTTCCATTAGGAAGATAATTGTCTAATCTAGGAATAATTTTAGCTTGTTCCTTGGTGTGTTTAATTAACTCACTTTCTTGATTTTTTGTCGAAGTTTTGATTTCTAAAATGTCTTTGTTAAGGACTTCTATGTGATTAGTTTTAATATTTATTTCTTATAGTACTTGTACAAGGTCCATTGGGATTTGGCTATTTATTTCTTGTATTCTTTTGGATATATTTTATATCTCTGTTTCTAGGTTTTGAGTGTCTTTAAATAATTTTCTTAAAATAAGTAGGATACATTTATTTTGGTCTAGTATACTATTAATGGCACTGACAGTGACTTGTCTACTATTTGCGTGTTAAGCTGGGATATGTTCAACGTGTGAACAACGGTCTATGTGTGAGGTTATTCAGCAACCTTCTGGATATAAATCAGTTATTCGTATAGGCTGGTTGTCTGGATTGGTTCCAAAAATATCTTTGTAAATGCATGGGATAAATCCCAAGGGCATTAAAGTCTTTTTACTATAGGTCGAAAAGGAGTGTCTTGGCTCTGATACTAAAGTTGGGATTGAGTCGGAATTGGGCGGGTTTCTTTTTCTAAAGTTTTAAATCTCTGATACCCTAAAATATTTTCTAAAAGTATAGTGGTCTAAAATTGAATTTTACTAAAGGTATTAGTTTTGTACTATTATGGACCTCATTTGAGTCTCTCCCTATATATATATATATATATATATATATATATATAAATGATCTCATACATACCCAGTTCGCATACCCTCTATGCGGACCATTTTTTTAAAATAGAAAAAAATATTTTTGGATTGATTTTTTTATATGATTTTTAAACATTTCAGTAGGACCATAAAAAAATTCAACTCAAAATGAATTATTTTGCCATTTTAAAAACATCAGTCAAACATTGTGAGTTTTAAGTTGTTGAAAACTAACAAAGTTTGACCGATTTTTTAAAAATAGCAAAAAAATTCATTTTCAGTTGAATTTTTTTATGGTCCTACTAAAATGTTTAAAAACTATAAAAAAAATTAGAACAAAAATATTTTTTTACTAATTTATCAAAAATTAGCCGCGCCAGTCGCATACAAACTAGGGTATGCATGAGAACCTCCCTCTCTCTCTCTCTCTCTCTCTCTCTCTCTATATATATATATATATATATATATATATATATATATATATATATATATATATATATATATATATATATATATATATATATATATATATGTAACACCCCGCCCGCCCAGGGAGAGCGAACGGAGCGCTACTATCGATAAATCTATACTACATCCATAAATAACAAGGTATAGAGCATCTAAATCTCATAATAGAAAAGAAACCACTAATCTTATCTCTTCAAATAAATACAACAATTCTCTCGAAATAAACCAACTATCTAACTCGAAATAAAAATAAATCCCAATGCTCTATGCATAAAAAATAAATACAATTCTTCTCATTTTCAGCTAATGCTCTGTAAAATTTCATCCAATTCCAACGGTCCGATCGCCCGGAATAAAATTTTTAGTATTTGTATCTGATTAGAAATCTTTTCTTAATCAAACTCTTAATCCTTTATATATCAACTAATTCGTGGCTTGGCTTTTCAAATCACTTTTTCTCAAACTTTTCAACCAGAAGACCTCTCCAAAATTACTCCCTTTCATATACAAACCATAGCCCCAAACTTATTCAAGATTTCAACCTTAGATTAGAAGGCTTATTTGGTGTTTTCTCGAGTTTGGGCTAGAAATTGATTTGATTATTTTTGCGAGAAGAACGTGATGGTGTGATTAGATTTTGAGGCTATAATTATGTGATGATTCATGTTGGTTCTTTTTGATTGTTTAAGGTATGGGGTTTTACACAATATTCTCTTTAAATCTCTCGAGAGTTATTCCGTTGATTTCATGTTTAATTGAACTCATATTTGAATTGTTAATTTCTTTGAAATCTGGAAAAATAATTGTTGGAATTATTTTTATTCATGTGGTATTATTCATGTTGTCGTTGTGTACGTTGTCATGAGATTTTAATATGGTATGGACGTTGGGCACCCGCAAAAATTCCTGCTTCCAAGAGCTATGGCTTGATAAAGCATATGCGGATGGGGTGAGGTCTGGTGACCCGGTTAATGTGTTGTTGCAAAATTTATTGATAAAATGCTATTGAGATTCGCATTTGATTTGAATATTCGTATTCGTATTGTTTCTCTTTATTCTTCGCTAACATTATTGTTGAGCATCTTCCTGTCGTATTGTGTACTTCCCCATATTTTCTTTTAGTGGCAGGTCAACGCGGATTTTTGGGTGCTTTGGATTTGATTTGGAGATTGGATTTTAGCGTGGATTATTCTTTTGGGAAGATTTTTAATACAAGAGACTTGTATTTATTTTTTATGTATAAAGCATTTGGAGATTTATTTGTTTTCGAGATAGTTAGATTGTTGTAATTATTTCGAGAGAATCGTTTTATTTATTTGAAGAGATTGAGATTTGTAGTTCTCTTTGTATTATAGGATTTAGATGCTCTATACCTTGTTATATTGTGGAATTGGATAGTTTTTATCGTAGTAGCGCTCAGCTCGCTCTCCTCGGGCGGACGGGGTGTTATAGAATGGTATCAGAGCTTAGGTATACAACAACCCTCGGGTCTTGGGTTTTGGGTTTGTTGCGTTTTTGTGGCGCAAATTTGGAGATAGTAATCTTTAGAGAATCGTTTTGCGTTAGGCATCTAGATTAGATGTGAGGAATTATTTTTTTGTGCCGAGATTATTTTTGGAGATTGTTGGCTTGATTTTTGAGAGCTGGGTATTCGGCGAATTTCGAGGGCGAAATTTCATTGTTAGTGGGGAAGTGTAACAACCCGCGTAATTTTGGAGTATTTTCACAATATAGAAGAAAATAAAGTTTTTGATAAAATTATTTTTATTGCTCAAATATGTTGGATTTTATTCTTAAAGATGAGAACTTCAAACGGTTTCGCAATCGGAATTAAAATGGAGTTTTAATTGAATTTTTATTTTATAGAAGAGTCCTCAAAACATAAAACTCTCTAAGAGTCCTCAAAACATACAACTTTCTACCAAAAAAAAATATTTAAAAATATCGAACGGTCCGATCGAGCTAAATTTTTTTCTGTAGCTTCTTCTCATTTTCAGCTAATGCTCTGTAAAATTTCATCCAATTCCAACGGTCCGATCGTCCAGAATAAAATTTTTAGTATTTGTATCTGATTAGAAATCTTTTCTTAATCAAACTCTTAATCCTTTATATATCAACTAATTCGTGGCTTGGCTTTTCAAACCCCTTTTTCTCAAACTTTTCAACCAGAAGACCTCTCCAAAATTACTCCCTTTCATATACAAACCATAGCCCCGAGCTTATTCAAGATTTCAACCTTAGATTAGAAGGCTTATTTGGTGTTTTCTCGAGTTTGGGCTAGAACTTGATTTGATTATTTTCGCGAGAAGAACGTGATGGTGTGATTAGATTTTGAGGCTATAATTATGTGATGATTCATGTTGGTTCTTTTTTATTGTTTAAGGTATGGGGTTTTACACAATATGCTCTTTAAATCTCTCGAGAGTTATTCCGTTGATTTCATGTTTAATTGAACTCGTATTTTGAATTGTTAAATTCATTGAAATCTGGCAAAATAATTGTTGGAATTATTTTGATTCATATGGTATTATTCATGTTGTTGTTGAGCACGTTGTCATGAGATTTTAATATGGCATGGACGTTGGACACCCGCCAAAATTCCTGCTTCTAAGGGCTATGACTTGATAAAGCATATGCGGATGGGGTGAGGCCTGGTGAACCGGTTAATGTGTTGTTGAGGAATTTATTGATAAAATGCTATTGAGATTTGCATATGATTTGAATATTCGTATTCGTATTGTTGCGCTTTATTCATCGTTAACATATTATTGTTGAGCATCTTTCCTGTCGTATTATGTGCTTCCCCATATTTTCTTTTAGTGGCAGTTCAACGCGGATTTTGTGCGCTTTGGATTTGATTTGGGATGATTTTATCGCGAGGATTATTTTGGGAAGTATATTCGAGAATACAAGCGATGAGAAGACTTGTATTTATTATTTTGATGTATAGAGCATTGGAGATTAGTATTTGTTTGTTTTCGAGATAGTTAGTTGTTGTAATTATTTCGAGAGTTTTGTTGTATTCATTTGAAGAGATGAGTTTAGTGGATTCTTTTGTTGTTGTGGGAATTAGATGCTCTATACCTTGTGATTTGTGCATTTGATTAGTTTTATCGATCAGTAGCGCTCCGTTCGCTCTCCCCGGGGCGGACGGGGTGTTACAATATATATATATATATATATATATATATATATATATATATATATATATATATATGTAGTAGTGCTCTTGTGAGGATCAGTCCGCATTTTAACAATGTGGACTGAACATGTGTCACCTGACAGTGAGCCCAAAAACGAGAGAGAGAGCGCCTATAATTTAGTCGATAATTTTTAGGTTCACTGCCAAGCAACACGTGTCCAGTCTGCACTGTTAAAATGGGGGACAGTCCGCAGAAGAGCAGCACTGTGTGTATATATATATATATATATATCAAGGTTCTAAAAAACGTGGGGCGTGACCGAGGCGTGGAGGTCAAGCCTTAAGCCTTAGAAGCTTAGACGGGCCTTAGGCACAAAAAGGCGTTTAGGCTTTTTTAATATATTTTAATTTTTTTTATTATGACAGGGCTATTAAAAATACTAATGTGGTACATATCTTAAAAATATGTCCAAATATTTGTAAGTTAATATACAATTTTTTAAAAAACTAAAAAAAAAAAATCGCTTTTTTCACGCTTTCTAAAAAACTTGATTTTTTCACGCCTAACCCTAAAAAACGTTGACCAAGCCTTAATCCACGCCTAATGCCAAAACTTGGCATACCTAAAAAGCCTCGCGCCTAGGCACGCCTTGGTGCCGCCTAGGCGCATTTTTTAGAATACTGATATATATATAGTGTTGTTCTTGTGCGGACTGAACATGTGTCACCTGACGGTGAGCCTAGAAAAGAGAGAAAGTGCGCCTATAATTTAGCCGATAATTTTTAGGCTCACCATAAGATGACACAAGTCCGGTCTGCACTGTGAACAGAGAATTAAAAGTAAAGAATGAAAATGTATAAGGAATTGATATCATTTAAGTGAAATAGAGTATAATTAAAAGTAACATACGTTGCCAAATACGGTAGTGTTCTCCATGTGAACAAAGAAGTTAACTACAAAATGAAAAAAAATGAGAAGTAATCATTAAATGAGTCTAAAACAGAACATACTTCAAAATGCAACATCGTATATATCTTGAAACACAGTAAAAACGATACGAACACGAACCAGCATACATTTTTTACAATAAAAACTATAAATGAATCGACATACATTCTTTACATAACATGTAATCAAACAAACAAAAAAATTAAAATAGGTCAAAGTATATTTAGAATTTTAAGCTCAAATAATATGTAAATCGACACACGGTTTTGAAAATCAAAACTCCTGATTTTGAAACCTAAAAAACCTGCATTAACTTCTCTAACATAGTAATTTAAAAAACATTAAAACCCATAAAACCTATAACATATTGGATCCTAGAAACAGAAGGCGTATATGATGGATAGAGTAAAAAGTACCAAAAACTATAAATAAAAATCGAACTTGCGAGTGTGAGAGAATAAACGTCACAAACGAACGTCATGAACCAACTAAGTTAGTAGATGGTTCGAATTACTCACGGTTGAGAGGTTCCAAAGTACACCTTCACCTGGTTCGAATTAGTTTTCATAATATGATATCAGATGGTTTAGATTACTCATATCAGATATATTAAAACCTCTCATCTATGTAGCACGGACACGAGTGTCGTGTCCGACACGACATGGACACACCGACACGACAAAGCCAAAAAATCAGGACACAACACAGTGGAAAATAAATATTTTTTATATTTAAAAATATTAAATATCACATTAATACTAAGTTAAGTTTTTAAACCAAGTTAAGTTTTTAAAATTACAAACTTACCCCCATTATTTAGAATTTATTTTATTTTCTACCAAAGTTTTTTTTGGTTAAGTTTTATGTTTTTACCCAGCCGTGTCCAACTTTTTTTTATTGCCATTTATGTCCGACACACCGTATGTCGGTCATGTGTCCATGCCGTGTCCTTTGAGTTTTCGTATCCTTTGAGTGTCCGACACTCGTACGGCGCCTCCGGGGAAGTGTCCGCGCTTTATAGCCTCTCATGTATAGAAAAATTCCAAACCCAATAACAGAGAGAGAGAGAGAGAGAGAGAGAGAGAGAGTTAAACCCATACAAACAAAGTTAAACCATAAATTCAAATAAAAATCAACTGTCCATGTAAACCCGGCCATTTAAAAAAACTCTACTCAATTTTTTTTTTTATTTTGGGTACCTGTTCGTGTTAAGTGCATTCAGATGAAGATTAATATTGATATTATGTATATATATCTCCGTGTAAACCCATCCATAAACCCAGTTCATGCGTCCGTGTAAACCCAACAGAAACGCATATATATAACTAACTAAAAGAAACACATACCTCCGTGTAAACCCTACATAAACGCATATATATAACTAACTAAAAGAAATGCATATATATCATTAGCGTTTTTGTTAGTTTTAAAACGCATATATAAACACTCTTCCAATTTTTTTTTGTTAGTTTTAACAGAATACCATACAACAGAAATGCATATATATAAACCCAACAGAAACGCATCTATATGAAGATCAACACTCTTTCATATGAACACACGCTGATAATGTTGATACTTAATACAATGCTGATATGGGTACTCAAATGAAGATGACGATATCCGTGTAAATCAATCATACTTAACACAACGCTGATATCAGGACAAAGTTCAGAATATCAACCATAAACCCAGTTCATCATATCATCCATAAAGCCAGTTCACAAAACACTCAAACTTAGATTCAAACACAAAATTTTCCAGTTTGACACACACACACACACACACGATATAGAGATAGAGCTGATCCAACATCATCAAGGGAAAATCGATTAATGGGGATAAAAATAACCTTCATTTGGAAAAAAAACATTTTTGATCCCAAAAAACCCAAGCCACTCTTTCAAAATAAAAAGCGCACTCCTATAACTAGCTGTAGAAAAATAACTAACTCAAAAAAATTGGAAACTAATTTTTCATATGAAAGAGTGTTATTTTAATATTTTTTTTGTTTTTTTATGTAAAACTGAACACAATGGTAAGAGTTAACATATCTTAACCTATCTGTGTAAACCCAACATTGTTTTTTTTTCAGATGAAATAGTGTTTTTTATTTTATTTTTGATTTTTTTTTATGTTATAACTGAACAAAACTATAAGAGTTAACGTATCTTAACGTGTCCATGAAAACCGAGGATTGTTTTTTGTGGGTCTATCTAAGTACATATCTCACTTGTTAACATATCTTAACATACTCACCTGGGTTATTTTTTTCAGATGAAAGAGTTCTTTTTTAAATGTTTTTCTGATGTTTTTTATGTTAAAACTCAACACAACTGTAAGAGTTAACATATCTTAACCTATCCCAGTAAACCCAACACTATTTTTCATGGGTCTATCTGAGTTTTTCACCTGTCTGGGTAAATCAAGTACTGTAGCAGTTAACATATCTGAGTTTTTGGTTAAGATATCTCACTTGTTAACTCTGAGTTTTTCTTGTGTCCGTGTAGTTAATATTAACATACTCACTTGGTTCAGCAATAAACCCATGAGGAATAGAAACATAGTTAATAAAAGATGCGAATTGAATATCAATAACTCACCGTGAGAAGCAACAACTCTGGTAGGTTTGGATTTTTTCCTCCGCAGCTCGATTTTTTGGGCTATGGAGCAGATGGTGTAAAGTACATGGTTTGAAGTGAAGATATGAAGAAAGTTTGTCCAAAATGATTGTGAGTGTCTTAGGTTGTACTTTAGCCGACTAGTGATTGTAAGTCACAATGAAAAGTCTATCAAGGAAATAGTTAAAAAAGAGTAATCTGAGCCATCTTTCTTAAAATGATTTCCAACCATTAGATGCAAACACTCCACATTCAATCTCAGCCATGAACTTTATTATCATCTTACTGAACAGTAAAAACACCATTGCTCCTTATATATATATATATATATATATATATATATATATATATATATATATAGTAGGGTATGCCCGTGCCTGAAGGCACGTTGATAATTTTGAAAAGCATAAAGTCGTGCCTTGGTGCGATGGCAAGTGCCTTCGCCAAACCTACGATTGGTCTTGGGTTCAAGACACGGGAACAACCTCTTCATATATATGGTGTACTCAAGCCGATATCCGCCTATTCAAGATCCTAGAGTTAAGAGTATTGTTCTTTGACTAAAGGCACGGAGAAATTTTTTCAAAATATCAAATCATGTATAATTTAAGACTAATGTTTTGTATTATAGTATCAGTCGTGGTCAATTTTCTTGAAGGCGTGAGGAATATTTTCAAAGTATTGAATCGACTAATTTTGTTGTAAAATATTTTATATTATAATAAAAAATGTCCGTTAATTTAGAAATTTTGGGCAGAATTTCATTTTTCAATGTCCGCTAATATCAACACATCAAAAAAATATATAGAATACAATAAACTTAAAAAAAATCAAATAATGAGGGTAATTGTCAATTTCTAATAAAGTACATCTTGTTAATTTCCAACAAAGTTTGGGAGAAGAAGTACAAAGCGACCACTGAATTGTCTTCTTAGAAACCAATATCCATTTCAGTGTCCAGATCATGTATCAGTCGTAGTTGATCAAGTACCTTCAATGATCTGATAGTCTTGTGAAGTAGTACTGGAAGAGATTCATATGCATATGTTCAATTAATCAGCAGGTCCTTTCTCCTTTCTCAGCTAAACAACTTTGCAAGAAATAAACCAACATCCTTTGGTTGTACGTCTTCTCGGCTGAACAACAACAATAAAACATCAATTTTACCTGAACAAAGAACAACTCTGGGCATTTTTCGTATAGGGTGTTTTTTTTGTCAAGCTAATATTTTTTTCGCTTGGCGCTGGTATTCTCGATATGCAACTTTCGCAACTGTTTAAGAAAGACTAATGGGTTTACCACAGTTTTTCCAGCTCTATTTCTAGAATTTCCAATAGATTTGCTTAATTCCACCTATAAGCCCAAGATTATGCATTTCAATCCCAAAGGATCAACTTGATATATTTCACACCTGTACAAAGAAACATATAAATTAAATAGCATGAAGCGCATAGCCTGTATAGTACTACTGATACAATACATTGAAAATAAGGTTAGAAAACATTAATTACACAAAATTGAACTTTTTTTGGTCCAGAATTAAAAGAATAAACTTATTAATATACAACTTACAGTTATATTAGAAACTATTTGTTACGAAATCATCTGTAAGGACTAAGATGGTCCACAAAAGAACGGATGCAACAACCACAATTATTGTAATTGGTGTCCATTTAAGTGGAATGACCTGCGTAGAAACAACAAATGTTGAAACCCATACATAGAGCAATAAAAGAGAGAAATAAAAGAGCAATATATTGTATGTTTTTAGGAGGAAGTTGTTGCTCCAAACAAAAGAGGTGAAACAGAGCTGTCTAATGGCGACGGAGGATTCGGGGTTAAAGAAGTCCAAGAAAATACAAAACCCCCAAACTGAAATACAAAATAGAGATTACCTTTCCTGATGATTAAAGGTGTTACTGACATTAGAAGAGTTCCAACATGAGAGAGGAGATGGAACTGTCACTCCGCTTAAAATACAAAAAACCCAAACTGAAAAAATGCTTGCAAAAGTATAACACGGGAGCTCATCCATGGAACCAACCTGGACCCTCATGTATTCAGGCCATCTCGGGAAGGTAGGAGAGTGATTTGTGTATTTGGTTGAGAAAAAAATTACAATGAGGTTCAAGCTATGCCAGGCTCGTAGTGTTAGCATTGTGTACACTAATCTGATCTTAGTGTCAATTCCAGAGAAGATTTTGAAAGCCACAGCAGCCTTTCTTACTGTAAACAATTTTGCTGGATGTCAGGCCCTCTCAAAACTGAAGAGCAGCTACATGGGTAGGGAATTCATATATGCACAAAACTACTTCCCAATGTCTTTTTTTTGTCCGGCACGCACCACACTAAACTTCGCCATTATGCTGCCTAATTCGACGCTGTGGATTCACAGAAAACCCGATGTATGTGTGGCCTTTGAAGGTGGGGCTGAGGGAGGACTGCAGATAGCATGCGAAAACTCGTTTCCTTCTCCTCGTTCAAATGAAGGCTATGCTCCAATAGCTCCAGATACCTGAGAGCTACAACGTTTTCACAATCTGGAAAAAAACTACCCATCTAACAGCAGGCCCGATACTCCTGCTACATTTATGAACACCTTCTACAACAGCAGGCCCGATACTCCTTGCAAGATTCATGGAAGCTCCAGCGATAGGTCTGCAAAATAAGTCATACGCATGCCTTTCAAAGACCAAAATCTGAAATAGACCTGAATAACACAATGATTAGCAGCAGATATGATTTTTATGTATAATGAGGAATATGTAGCAAATGTGATTTTTATGTAAAATGTGGAATGCATAAAATAGAGTATTCGATTCAATTTTTTTAAAAAATAAAAAGAATGAAAGTTTAAGAAATGAAATGGTTTATAAACCGAACTCATACATAATACTGGATCGCGAGAAATTATATACCCAATACCACAAACATATGTATTGAACTAATGATAATAAATAACCCCATATTAAAAGGTGCCTCAGTTGATTTGAGATTCTCTAACTCTTCTTTGGAGTTTGGGAACTTCCCTGACCCCTTGATTGGTCTGGAATCTGTTAGAGGGTCTTTCTTTCTCCAATTAATGGATTCCGTGTAAGAGAATCTGCATAATGAATGAAGACACGTATAAGAATGCAAACAACATAGTATAAGTCACATATAAGGCATATAATATATTGAGCAGAGGAATTATATATATGGCAATGAAGTGTTATGCGGGACCTTCATCTATCAAAAGTAAATTAAACCAGTTGATTAACAAAACCATCTATAATATATAAGGCACGATAATAACTGCTTAAAGTCATACATCTAGAATCTTATTAGAATTTTAGGCGATGTTCACTATCCAACCTTTTTAAAAAATAAAAAATACAACAATAATAATATAAAAACACCAACTAATAGTCCGTCCCTTCCATTTACAAACATAGATGAATGTTCAATAATGCATACATTTCAATTCCAGTAGGATACCTTATCTACTACAGCAACTGATAAAGGATAAAAGTAGGAGGAAGTCTTCTTGGAAATCCAATCATCACCAAAACAACTTATATATCTTATGGAAAAAGAGAGTCGTGGAATCCCCTGTTTCCCTGCAGCACAAAAATAAAAGGATACCAACTTTTAGGCCCACAATATCAAATGAAGGCGCAATTAAGTTCATTAAATTAAGCTGAAAAGACACATAATATAAGTAAAATCTAGAGCATAATAAAAAAAATATGATTAAAAGCTTTGTATAATTCTTCGCATATACCATAGATTCAACATCTTGCTTACAATGTGGTAGTAAACTCACAATAATTATGGCAGTAAAATATACCATAGATTCCAATATCATGCTTACAACGCATAACACTCATTGTCCATCATGTACATCATAGCTAACCAAGAAAATTCAACTTCTTTGATCAAAGAACTTGTGCTATTGTGAGTCCACAGTTTGGGGTGATCAGTAACTCCAAAGTGAAGTATTACTCTTTGAAAATGAGTAGTACAAAATATTGGTTTAGAACTCAATATGAACATGAATGTTTTAAAGATTCTAGGCCAATAAAGGTTTCAATCAAATTATTCCTAACAAAGAGTTAAATGTTATGGATAACAAAACAAAACAATGCACCAAGTCTAAAATAGAGTAATGGGAAATATCTATCCAGGTAATATCATATGGGATGAACAACCTATAGAAAAATAGACTCCAAAGTCATGTTTCGAAATAATGCAAAAGCATGGAGAAATCAGGTGGCTCGTAAACACCTGTTGGTCAGGGCAGCAAAGTCTAACAACCAAATTAAAAAGAAGGCGCAGCATGCAATATATGATTCTAAATCGGTAGATACTTAAAGTGAAATATAACCAAATTAAATGTAGTTAACCAATAACTCAAAAGGGTAAAAACTAATTCCTCAAATCCCCAAACTCAAAAGGGTATAAACTATAACTCCAAAGGAATAGACATTCAAAGACTTCAACCCACGGGCCTGCAAATGAACACTAAAAATAGATGTGTTATAAGAACCTACCCAGCTGTCCAAACAAAGGTAATTGAAAGTTTTAAAAAATAGATTTCTAAATAGGCCATAACACATAGAAAAAATAAAGGAAAAGCAATCTTTATGGTTTGATCCAATTAATGATATCCGTTAACATATTTAATTCACTTATCCATTATCATATGCTTGAGACCAACATATGAGTAATGGAATACACGTTAAATTAGAGCTCACCATCGTACAATCCTCAATTAGTATGCCATTAAATTAGAGCTCACCACGTTCTTTTCCTAAGTGCCCTACATAAAGCAAATGGTTTAGGCGGACTCTTTAAAATATAAAAACCAACTACTGCTCATTTATCCACTGCGCACATGGCTTAAGTACATGCTATTGTCATCCAACTGTTGTTTGCTGCCTGCGTAGGATCCTACCAATGGGATGCTATACTTGGGAGGATGACAATAAACCAATAGTATTCAAATACATCCACTGAAATGGAGATTAAAATAATAGAAAATCTATTTTGTAAACTTATTAATTTTCACATGACATTAAGACAAAGATTTATCAAAGAATAATAAATCCAGATTTCAATTTACATTATCACCATGCTTCATAATGATTTTTGGAGCTTGAAATCTTGATAATGACCTATAAATGTAACTTGAAATCAGGGCGAGACTGACTGAACATCGTTAGCAGCATTATAGTGTTCAACATTCAACTATAATACGCAAATGCCTGCATTCGTAATAGCAGGTACACTAACTGCATTCATAATAGGAGTTCTAAAAATGGTAAAGTAGCTGCTATTGTCTTCCAATGTTGTACGTTGTCCGCGTGGGATGGTACCAATGGGTCGCTACACTTGGGAGGATGACAATAAAGAAAGAGTAATCAAATACAACTTGTTTGTAGAGATGTGAATACGAATGTTTATAAACTTTAGAGAGAGGAATACCTAAAAGATAAAGAACCTTCACAAACTGAAGAAATAAAACTCCAAATTTATTCAAAATATAAGCCTTATAAACATTATCAAAATATATGGTAAGGCAAGCCATATATTTCATGCCCTCAATATCAAATCTGTAATACTCACTTTCAAATACATAAATGACCTACAACTTTATTCACTTCTTTAGAGCAGTAACTGAAACGAAACTGATAGTTCTTGATTAATTCTTGGATCTCTTTGATACGTGATCTAATTGTCCTAGTAATAGATGTAGAAGAGCAAGAAAGAATATCAAATACTACTTTTGAACCAATTTCCAGATCAATGCTATAAAGGTTCTTATCTATGCAGAATCAAACTCCTCTATGAATTGAATGAACTTGAGCTTCTAATATGATCCATTATATATGAAATTTGATGAAGCCCAAACTAAATTCCCATTCTCATCCCTTTAAACTACCCTTGATCCCATTCGAAAACCTGCCACGACTAATGCTTACATGACAAATAGCAGCACCGGTTTGAAAACTAATAGAAGCAGCCGTTTAATAAATAAAATACATGTGGGAGCAGGGCAGTGCATTAGTTGAATCAATAAACAACCTTGTTGCATCTACAACCGGTGGGAGCAGGGCAGTGCCTTTAGCGGTAACATATTGTTGAAACATATTGGCAACTGAGTCCAACCGTAAGATGGATTTAACTACAAACAGAAGAAATAAATAATAAAATAATCTATTAGATAAAACCATATAAAAATCAAATAGGATCTGGACTAAAAAATAATCAAAATCCAACAACATGTTAATAAAAAAATCCATATAATCGCAGCAACATGAATTCATTAGTTGGACTAATTGTACAATTACACTTAAAAAGGACTAATTGGATTCAACATGAATTCATTAGTAATCAATTTGCATATACAAATATAAAATCATTTATAAAAAAGGTAAGGATATATGAATCTGTAAATCCACACAAACAAATCTTTACAGTAAAACAATTGAACCATTCTAGTCAAAATAAGAGTTTATGTAGTATGGTAGAGATGAGTATTTCAACGGCCATATAATGGAAGGCTTAGAAAGGTATTCAGTTAGTTAATAGTCCAGAGGTCAAAGATGTATTCCTCGTTCTCACCGTAAAATTTGACCACTAAATACTTTTCTATGAGGACTATGACTCTTCTATAATTTGTCAATATTGGACGTTTCAACAAACGATGACTCCAAAACTTCTTCAACATCATTAGTGGGCTGCCATTGAAACCATGCAATCTTCCACACTCACGAAGCGTCAGCAACACCTGGAGGATAATGGCCAGTTAAGAGTGCAAATAGAATTATAAGATCTGCTAATGTTACTTCTCGTCTAAAAAAGGGTGGTCAGTTAAGGGTGCAAATAGAATTAGAATTGGGGCTTCATAATGCTTAGATTTTAGCCTCTGTGATTAGAAGAATAAATAGTTACATAAACAATCCTTATGATAAGGATTTTAGCCCCTATCATTTTATAAAGGAAATCTAAATTATACTGGAAGTCTAATAACTTGAAAGGAAATAAATAAATTATATTGAACCAAACAAAAATGTGAAAAAAGCCCAAAATTATGTAAATACCCCAAATTACACAGCCCTATACCTTTTTGCAGAGGCCGGTCTTGACAGCCGGAGGAGATGAGCCATTCGAGAAGGATGGTTGGATGGTTGGTTGGTGGTTTCTGGCAGCTGAAGGAAAAGTTGGGTTGTTTCCGGTCATTTGGCGGCCTTCCTCTATGACGTTCACTGCTGCATAAGTTAATAGAGACATGGAGTTCAGAATACCCACTCGTTTTCATTTTGTACTCCTTTTTCTTGTCACTTAGCCTCAATCTGTCTAACACAAAAAATAGACATGTGAAAATACCAATTAAGGAGAAAACATTTCAATATGTCTCAATCTGTCTCAATCTGTCTTACATACAAAAATTATGCCTAACACACGAACATTTCAACCCCATTTAAGAGACCTTCAGAAGGTTGGGTTGAAATTGAAAATAGTACCAACAGTCAGAAGTTGAGTCCGAATAAAAAAAATGTTGGGACTTTTTCTCCCCATAAATCTACTGCTACAGTCAGAAGCTGAGTCCTAATCAAATTTGTCTCACACAAATAGACATGGGCAATACACGTAAGCCCTTTTTTTATCCATATAAAAATTATTTTTAAAAATTAGGAATCATTACTAACAAAAATTAAACTTAAATCCCACCAGATATACTGACTTTTCAAAACTGTTGAGATCCTTCTTCCCACCAAATATTACCACCAAAATGTTAATTCTAAAAAGCTAAATAGCATGATCACGTAGCAAGTGAAAACTGTATTTCATACAGTAATATCAAATATGAAGGTTTAAGCATGGTACTAAGATTTTCAGCAATAACCTCATTCTTCCTCTCGCAACTCTTAATACACACGATAAACTCATTCTTTCCGATCCCCACAGATTTGATAATATCCATTGAAACCATGCAATCTTGCACACTCACGAAGCGTCAGAAACACCTGGAGGATAATGGCCTGTTAAGAGTGCAAATAGAATTAGAATTCGGGCTTCATAATTCTTAGATTTTAGCCCCTGTGATCAGAAGAATAAAAAGTTACATAAAAAGGATTTTAGCCCCTATTATTTTATAAAGGAAATCTAAATTATACTGGAACTCTAATAACTTGAAAGGAAATAAATAAATTATATTGAACCAAACAAAAATGTGAATAAAGACCTAAATTAGGTAAATACCCCAAATTACACAACCCTAGGCCTTTAATTGAAAAGGATGATCAGAAGACTAAACAGTTACATAAATAATCGTTATGGTAAGGATTTTAGCCCCTATCATTTTATAAAGGAAATCTAAATTATACTGGAAATCTAATAACTTGAAAGGAAATAAATAAATTATATTGGACCAAACAAAAATGTGAATAAAGCCCTAAAAATTAGGTGAATACCCCAAATATCATAGCCCTAGACCTGCAATTGAAAAAATGATCAGTACATAAGATGTTGAACTCAGTTATACGAAATTGAATATTAAGATAAATATTGTACACAAAGAATAAAAATATAAAAGAAAGGGGAAATATTGTGTCTGTTTCATATCACCTCCACATAACCCAGACTAAAACACAATATGAATAAGAGAATCTACTTGATACAAAATGAATGAAACTACATACCACAAAACCCAATCTAAGCCTTTAATGTTATGAATCAAATCAGTCTAAGGTGGTGACTTCAACTCAGTAGAGACAATAAGATGGATTTCTGCCAATAACACGCAGTGGGGATCTGTAGTCGCTGAGCATAGGTGGTAGCACCCTTGGGGGGAGACATCCTTGGAGCTCGTGGTGGTAGGTGGATAAGTTGGAGGAGGATAAGGTGGAGTGTGGCGGAGAGCAAGGAGTAAGGCAGTATGTGATCTTTGAAACCCTATTCTTGTGGAAAGAGGGGAGAGAGTGAACTGATAGATAGCATAGTGAGGGACTACTATGAGAAACGTGTATGATTTAGACAAATAAGTGAAAGGGATAAATTGGGAGGACCATTGTACCCCTTGTATTTGAATTTTGGGTAAAAGGAGGAAAGGAAATGAAGGGTAAAAAAGAGGGGGAACTCAAATATGTAAAGGACAAACTTGTCTTCCAAATTTGTGAATAGTGAAAACACTATCCTACTTTATTATATATATATATATATATATATATATATCAACATATTTTTCAAAGTTTAAGGGTTTATTCGCAAATAAATATCTAAGGGGTTCTTTTGCACTTTTACCAAAGAAACAATGATTCACATATAATTAATTTACCTTCTTGCGAAATGGGTAAAGAGTTTTCTTCTGAACAAGACAATTGGGTAAGAGTGCAACCGAGCAGACCTAGAGAACAAAATAGATTATATGATAAAAAAGAAATATTAATATAATATGCAGACTTAACACACATAATCAAAAGCTGAAGTCATTCTGGATTATTAATTAATTGGGAGATTAACAAATAAGTCCTATTTACATAAAATATTTTTTAGTAGGTCCTATCATAATTTGTTTCTCAATAGGTCATATTTGTACATATAGTGAATATTCAAAATATGTTTACAAATAGAATCTATTGAAACTAAAATCATTTTTCATAAGACTTGTTGGAGGAAAACAAAATCTTGAATAAATATATTCCTAATCTATTTAATATGTTTTTTTAATAAAAATCCAAATAATTCCCTCAGAATACAGGGTCAAGCATTCATCAATCAAATTTTTGACACAAATATGAAAGATTTTGTATCTTTGACAATGGCACATGACAATTGTGTTCAAGATAAATTATGTACAAAGTCGCTCATTATATTTGATCAAACAAATGCATCGGAAGAGGATAAGAGTTTAAAACCCATCTCTATTATAATGGAAACATTTAGACTACTTTTTAGACTACTCAAGTATGACTCCGAATGCACCTCTCACAAGTGATAAATGAGCTAGTTAAGCATTTCGAAGCACATAAAAGAAAATATTACACGTTAATTTAGTTTGAGAGGAAACTCGTATACTAATGAGTAAAGTACATTAAAAAGGCGCCAAAAAGGGGAAACAACCTAAGTATAATATATATATATATATATATATATATATATATATATATATATATAAAGCAAATGGCTAAATTAAAGCGTAGCCATAATATTTTTAAAAAGGCATGAGCAGACAAAAGAAGACTTAAATTTGTTGTGGCCGACTTCAAAGAAAACCAAAAAGTTGTGGAACCAGGGAGTTTTGGCTGCACAAACAAAAGGACATCATGATCATTTTTTTTTACAGAAATAAGGCAATTACCGATTACAACAAAGCAATTAAAATTAAATCTGCAAATGGGAGGGTAGACCAGCCTTCATTAAGAAAAGCATGTCTGTGATTACAAACCTAGTTGGCGGCCAAATTGCAACTTCTAGGGACCCAGTTGAAATTGACCTCCCAATCAGAAGTAATTTTTAGAATATCTTGGATAATAACTTCGATTTCCCAAGGAACTCGACACTTACCCAAGCTACAGTTGATGAGGCTGAGGCTATCACTTTCAAAAGATAATCTGGAGATACCTAAAGCTCTAGCACAGATGGATGCCTCACGCAGAGCCATACTTTTAGCCATTAAATTTGATGAAGCCCACATAGTTTTAAAGAAACCCATATGGATTGTACTGTTGGAATCTCAGTGGATCCCCCCAATCGAGGCTTTTCTATTGCTACTGCTAAACACTGCATCATTATTAAATTTAAGGTGAGCACGAGCAGGGGGACCCACCTGTTGTCCCCTACTTCAGCATTAGTAACAGGATGGGTCACAGAACTACCTTTGTTAAGGTTGGAGAATAACTCCATATATTTTAGAATCTTCCCAATTGTTACAGATAGAAGGAGTGATGCATGGTGAAATATTATATCATTTCTATGTTTCCAAATGTTCCAAAAATAGTTGACAACTTACCAAGTCTCTCAGTAGCATGACCCCCATTATGAGAGTCCTCCACCACCCTCGAAAGCCATTTAACCATGGAAAACTGATAAGCCACATCCCATTCAAAGCCTGCACCACTGCCGGACCAAATTTCTTTAATCTTATGACAACGAAGAAAAATGTGTTCCAGGTTTTCCACTTATTTGGAGCAGATATCACACACTGGCGAGGGTTTTCATTTCTTCCAAAAGGGATTTTCTTTACTCTCAAGAGCATTATTCACAACTTTCTAAATGAAGTGTTTGAGTTTGGGAGGGGTATTCATAAGCGAAATGGACTTCCACAAGGATGGATTGGGCTGAAAGGAGGAGGAGGTGGTATTTCCACCATTGTTAATATTATGGGACTTTGATGCTTCCATATAGGCAGACTTGACTGAGAACTCTCCACTCTTATTGAAATGCCAAAAATAGTTTGTCCCTTGATTCATAAAGAGGGATAAGGATAGTTTAAATACAGACTTTATCCTTAGTATTGTAAAAGGGTTTGGAGTTTGGCTTCATTCCAGGATCTATTAAGGGGGTGAAGGAGATCTGCAACCTTGGAAACCCAGAATCCGAAGGTTGTGGAGAGGATGGCTTGAAGTCCTTGGCATTAGGGATCCAGGGGTCCTTCCATATATTAATATCTTCATCATTTCCAATATTCCACCTAACTCCTTGCATGAGAACATCTCTTCCCTCAATAATGCTGCTCCAAATCCAAGAAGCCCTACAACCCTACGACCCTTTTTAGCATTTAAAAGAGAATTATTAGGGAAATAAAGAGATTTTAATATTCTAGCCCACGAGTCATTTGGATTTTTGAGAATCCTCCAACATTGTTTTGCTAGAAGGCCTTTGTTAAACAAGTGGATATTTCTAAATTCCCGACCTCGTTAGTTTTTTGGAAAGGTAAGCTTGGACCAATTTGTCCAATGGATTTTATTCTTATCTTCAGAAACCCCCCACCAGAAGTTGTTGATCATGGAGTTGATTTTGTTGCAAAGCTTGATAGGAAGCATGATACAGGACATAATGTAAGTCGAGATGGCTTGAACCATAGATTTGATCAGCACCTCTCTTCCACGAGGGGAGAGGAGGAGTTGTTTCCAGCTTCTCAACTTTTGAGCCACTCTATCAAGGATGAAAGAGAAGTTGAGAATTTTTTATCTACCCCAAGAACTAGGAAATCCCAGATATTTAGATTTAGGATGCATGAGGGTGATCCCAAGGAACTTGCATATCCCATCAATTAATAAAGGATTCGAATTGGGAGAGAAACAAGTGTTAAACTTTTAGAAGTTGACACTTTGGCCCGAAGCTATGCCGTAGCTATGGAGAATTGAGGTAACTTTGGAGCATTCATTGATGTTGGCTTGAAGGAATAGGATGGAATCATCGACAAAGAAGTGATGGGACAGGGGAGGGCAACCACGTTTCATAACAATGATCGAGAGTTGACCATTGAAGTTGGACCTCTCAATCATTTGAGATAGGATATCTTGTACAAAGAGGAAGAGGTAAGGAGAAAGAGGGTCTCCTCAATGAAGACCCCTTTCAGGTATGATTTCACAACAAGAACTCACATTAGTAAGAATAAAGAATTTCACAGTATTCACACATTGCATAATCAACTGTACCCATTTTTCACAAAAGCCCATTTCTGCATAACCCTCAAAAGAAAGTCCCATTCAACTCTGTCATAGGCTTTGTTGAGATCGAGCTTTAGAGACAACTCCCTTTTTTTTTCTTTTTTTTCCCAATCTAAGGTAGTGGAAAGCTTCGTGGGATAAAATAATATTATCTTTAATCAACTTATTTGGAATAAAGGCAGCCTGGTAAGGGGTAATGATGCTACCCAACAGTGGTTTGAGTTGATTAACCAAGGTTTTAGAGATGATTTTGTAAAGTAAGTTACATAGGCTAATAAGGCGGAACTGGTTAGGGTTTGTAGGAGCTGGAACTTTAGGAATAAGGGTGATGTTAGTGTAGTTAATCTCTTTAAGGATGAAGCTAAATAAACCTTTAACCGCCTTGCACACATCTTCACCAACCATATGCCAATATTTTTGGTAGAATAGCCTAGGAAATCCATCCGAACCTAGAGCTTTAATGGATCAAAGTTGTTTCACAGCCTTGAGAATCTCAGGATCCGATATGGGTTTACAGAGTTCCTTATTCATTTCATCGGAAACCATTTTCTCAACAACCTCAAGAGGGCCTTTCCTCTCCCTATCACCTTGGGTCTTAAAGATCCCTTGAAAATAATCTTTGAATGTTCAGAACAAGTTAGTGTTAAGGCAAAAATTCTCCATCTACGAGGACTAATCAGAAAAGGACACATGTCATCCTATGTGGCAATATTCGACACCCGATGAGAGTTGGTCGGCATCCGAGGAGAGTTAGTCGGCATCCGGGGAGAATTGGTCGGCACCCGAGGAGTGTTAGTCGGCTCCCGAGGAGAGTTATTCGGCACCCAAGGAGAGTTGGTCGGCATACCAACCAGGAAGATCAAGGGATAACTATGCATTTAATGTGCATTATTGAAGATGACTATGCATTTAATGAGCATTAATGTACATTTATACTGTAGATGACAACACATAGCATACCAAGCAATTCAACAATTAGATTCGTTGAATGTAGACATAATGTATAAATGTCTACATTCAATGAATCTCTTTATCTTCCATCACTATAAATACATGTATTCCCTTAGCCAAAAGGAGAGATCCGATAGATCCAAGAGAACCAAGAAACACCATACACAAGATACACATCCTTTCTCTCTCTACCACATTGTGCTGTTGTAAACCCTTGGGAATAAAATAATAGTGGACGTAAGCTTTTCCTTATAGCTGAACCACTTTAAAAATCTTTGTCTCTTCTATGTTTGATGTGAATGTTTATCTTCATCTTCAATCTCATCCTCATCATTTATCTGCTGTTGACACCACTAAAATGGCAGTGGCCATTTTCTGTCTTCAACAGATTAGCGCCGTCTGTGGGAACGTGTTACAAGCATTGTTCTCCATCAAAAGCTAAGTTTTTATTTTCTATATGATTCAATCATGATTTTTATGTTTATATACATAAATTAATTGTCCAATTTTTATTTGCAAAATATTGCATATCATGATTTTAAAATCATAACTGTTAGATTAATTATTATTTAGAAATCTGAAAAATAGTGGATTTCATAAATCATAACTTTTGCTTGATTCTCAAGTTTCAATTTTATATCATGGAATAAATATTTTAAATGATTAAATATACCAATATATACGACGATGATAAGATTTGATAATTTTCATTGATAATTTTCATTATAAATTTTGTAAGATCTTTGATGTCTATTCAAATTCCCATCATATTTTTAATAAAAGAATGGAAAAAGGTTAAAGACAATAAAAAGTTTTCTCATGGAAATCATGACCGAGATCTATTTTCTCTCTTCAAGTTTGAGTCTCTTTGCATTCATTTTTATGAACTATATACTTAATTTGGTTCAGCTTCCATTTATGTCAATAAAGTCAAATTGATTGATTTTTGATATAAATTTGGTAATAACTTTAATCATTCACCATATTTTTATCTCTCCAAATAGGGAATAGGAAGGGATCAATATAAAAAATAATTTTCTCTCACCTGAAAAACCCACTAACTGTAGTTGGTCGACGAGGAAAAATATTCCAAACTGTATCAACGTAGTTGGTCAACGAGGAAAAAATATTCCAAACTGCATCAACGTAGTTGGTCGACGAGGAAAAAATATTCCAAACTGTACCAACGTAGTTGATCGACGAGGAAAAAATATTCCAAACTGTACCAAGTATGGTTGGTCGGGGATAAAAACTGTACCAACGTAGTTGGTCGACGAGGAAAAAATATTCCAAAAATTTACCAAGTATGGTTAGTTGGGGATAAACTCTCACTAACTATAATTGGTCGACGAGCACAATTTAACAACCTTGGTTGGTTGGAAAAATTTTAAACATTTTTATACTCGTTACTTTATTATTAAGTGATCGAGCAACATTACTAATACTTGTAACTTTTTTATTACTATGTTGGTCGATGAACAACACAATATTGTTATCTTTTAAACTTATACATATGCACATATGTAGAGTATTTTACAAGACAATAGCAATTAAGATTGCGAACAAAAATGAAAGTCTTTCATTAAATACAAAAAACAAAATACATTGACAATGAAAATGTATACTAACTATTACATTGAGATTCCTACTCTATTGGTTTCTTTCCCTCTGCTTTTGAAACAGGTTCCTCTCCAGCAGGAGGATCATCCAAAGCATAAGGGGAGTTTATGAAGTTAAGATCTTTCAGTATTTTAATGTTCATCACAGATGGTCTGTCCGATCAGCTCTTGCTCGTCCCCGAGCAGAGGTCGAAGTCAAAATCAGCATCTACATCACTGAGATCTTTGCTACTACTGTCTCGACGAATAATGAAGAAGAAGTTGTGTGAAAATGTTTCGAAGTCCACCACTAGATTGGTACTAATCAGATTGAAGAGTTGAGTTCAAAAGCTAGTATGTTACTCAACAAAGTATTCAGAGGATCATAAATCAGAAGAATCAAGCACGTGAAGTTAACACCCAGTTGCTCGGCACAGGAGGCAGTTGGTCGGCTAGCAAACCAATCAACATACTTGAAGATTATGATAAGCTACAAGCTGCATACTATGGCATGGCTTCATCCAAATTCCCAGGGGTGATACATAGCACACGGAGTTCCTCAAAAGAAAGATTAGCAAACATCGATCAGCCTGCATCATATGTCGTCCAAGAGATAATGCACTTTATGTTGAACAAATCAAGAAGGTAGATCAAGAATTTCACGAGCACCGAGCAACACTGCAGAATAAATACTCCATCCTTTCAAGTAAACCATCAAGCATGGAGCATTGGGGGCTTCTGTTAACGCAAAAATTCTCCATCTACGAGGACCAATCAGAAAAGGACACATGTCATCCTATGTGGCAATATTCGACACCCGAGGAGAGTTGGTCAGCATCCGAGGAGAGTTAGTCGGCACCCGGGGAGAATTGGTCGGCACCCGAGGAGTGTTAGTCGGCCCCCGAGGAGAGTTAGTCGGCACCCGAGGAGAGTTGGTCGGCATACCAACTAGGAAGATCAAGGGATAACTATGCATTTAATGTGCATTAATGAAGATGACTATGCATTTAATGAGCATTAATGTACATTTATACTGCAGATGACAACACATAGCATACCAAGCAATTCAACAATTAGATTCGTTGAATGTAGACATAATGTATAAATATCTACATTCAATGAATCTCTTTATCTTCCATCACTATAAATACATGTATTCCCTTAGCCAAAAGGAGAGATCCGAGAGATCCAAGAGAACCAAGAAACACCATACACAAGATACACATCCTTTCTCTCTCTACCACATTGTGCTGTTGTAAACTCCTGGGAATAAAATAACAGTGGACGTAGGCTTTTCCTTATAGCCGAACCACTTTAAAAATCTTTGTCTCTTATATGTTTGATGTGAATGTTTATCTTCATCTTCAATCTCATCCTCATCATTTATCAACAGTTAGCTTCCCCACTCGTCCAGATGCCATCTAATTTCTTAAGTTTGGAAATGTGGTTCCTACTTCTCCTTTGGATAGTAGAGGTGTGAAAAAATCTTTTGTTTTTAACACCCGAGTTAAGCTAGTTAATTATGGATCCCTGCTGCCAATAAAGTTCTTCCCTAATGAGGATGTTATCAATTTTCTCCATAAGGGTCGTTTTCGTTTTTAGGTTAATGCTTGAGGGCGGCATTATTGAACAAAGGCGAGCTTTTTGTTGAGCTTACTAAGTTAGTTCTGGGTATTACCAAAGTGGTTTTTTTCCAACTCCTCAGCCCCTTCACCACGCCTTTAAGTTTAGTGGAGACCTTAAACATATGTGAGCCTTGAACATCCTTCTCCCACTCATTTTTTATTGTTTCTTCACTTTGGGACGCCCCAACACACATAGATTAGAATCTAAATTTTGGTTTTGGGAAGCTAAATAGGGGGTTTAAATCCAGAATCAGCGGGCAGTGGTCAGATCCTTTAATGGTTTCATGTATCACAAACACATTAGGAAAGGAGTGGCGCCATTAGGTATTGATTAAGGCCCTATCAAGTCTCTCCTTGATATTATCCATGTCATTCTTCTTGTTGGACTGTGTGAATTTGGACCCCATAAACTCCACTTCTTGAAAGTTTCCTTTGCATAAGATCTCATGAAATTCTTCTATTTTGCTTCACGGATCATCCAAACCACCCTCTTTATCCCAAGATGCTGCTATAATGTTGAGGTACCCCATTATAAACCAAGGGGAATGGAATAAAGCTATTAGATCAAATAAACTATTCCACACCTCCATTCTAATTTTCGCGTCCATGTCAGCATGGATGAAGGTAGAACTCCATTTAATTTCAGTTTCAATGGACAAACACTCTGCATTAATAAGGTGATGTGACGATGAGATAATCAAAATGTGAATATTATCATTCCACCAAAGGGACAAACCACCAGCCTTTCCTCTAGGGTCAACATAACAGCAGTGGTTAAAGTAAGTGCCTCTCCTAATCCATTCCAATTTTTTTCCTTTTATTTTTTGTCTCCATTATGAAGATAATGGAGGGGCGATAGGATTTAATCAGATCCTTCAATATACGAATTGTTCGGGGTCGCCCAACTCCCTGATAATTCCAAGAGATCACTAATATTTCTCATATGGCTGCTTGGGTCCAGCCACCACAACCCGTAAGTTGTTCAATTTTCTCTCTTTCTAATTCAATGAGTTGAGATCACTTTATGATATATCTCTGATTAGGATATCTATAAGGTCCAAATTCTGATCCATCAATCTGAGATCATGTGCGAGATGAGTGTGGGTAATCTTGTGCACCTTTTTGCTCTTGCCCCGTCTCAGGTGTTTCATGTTGTTTTAGGGGGATTTGATTAGAATAGGTACTGAGGTTTGGTAACACTATTTTTTCTTAGGTTCATCTTTGGGGTCAACCTCATCCTGAACTCTTTTCCTTTTGATGGACAGGTTTTCAAAAATAGGGGTTAGATCATTATCAGTGATAGCCAAAAGGGGTGGGTCGCTGATTTCACAGGTATATGGCAAAGGGTTAGAGGATTTTGAGGACATAATAGGACTTTGGTGAGCAGGCTTATCAAGTTGGGTAGGTTCATCAGTGGGTTATGTGACAAAATAAGTTTATGGTGGCTCAAGACGAGTGTGTGTTATTGGGGTAGTAGAAAGAATGGGTTGTGGAAGATTTGGTTTAGAGTAATGGGGTTGTGGAGAGAGGGGGGAAGCTAAGTATTTGGGATAGTAAAACCATCCTTAGCCTTCAAATTGCTTAGTGGTTGATTTTCCTTTTGGATGAAAACTAGGGTTTGTTGGTTAGATTAGGATTCACCTGTAGGGTTTTGGGAGTAACTAGGGTCTTTATCATGGGTATGGTTTGTGAATGGAGGAGTATCAGTAGGGTATAGGTTAATGGGACAAACAAGTTAGTTTTGGTTTATCTAGCTACTAGTGATATTTTTGTTGGGCCCATTTGAATATTTATGAGACCTCTCAAGGGTTTTATATGAAAGTAGGCGTCCTGTTGGATCAGCTGTTCCTGATAGGACACTTTCAAACATTAGGGAACTATGGCACTTTATTTTGCTAGGCTTCAGCAAGTTATTGTTTAAGGGAATAGTACACCCTTCTCCCGAACGCAATTTTTTGGTGAAATCTTTAAAGAAGGTGTATGGATTGCTAGAATCCTCTCGAAGTCAAGGACCAACTTCATCCCCCTTTATCGCTTCTTCCTTCTCACACCAACATCCCTCTTTATCATGTCCAATACGCCCACACTCATAACAAAAGACAGATAGCCTTTCATACCTAAAGGCAACCCAACTAGGGATGAATCCGTCTCTATGGATATGCGCTCCTTTTGAAAGGGGCTTGTCGAGATTAATTGCAACCTTGACTCTCAGAGTTTTATTTTTGAGAAGTTCTTCTTCCTTTCCAGTCTTTAGGTCCAACACCTCTCCAGCCAGAGCAGCAATTTTCTTGATGATTGAGGAGGAATGTTTTTTAAGAGGGAGGTTATGAATTTGGAGCCAAAAGCCACATTCATTCAAATGCATATCTTCAATATCCACCTCTGGTTTCCATATTTTCAGCACTAGAAGGTGTCCCATGATAGACCAAGGGCCACCATCTAATATTTTAACCATATCTAGGTTGTCTTTGAAACAAAAGATATATATATTAGGACCCCAGCTTGTGATGGTGAATCCATTTCTTATTTTTCAAGCTCCGGATAATATATTACTGACCCTGTATTGTTTAGGGTTTTGATGGAGAGGATTCTGCCTACTAATGTAGTATCTGGGTTTAGTTCATTACCCAAATAGTATTCTTCGAGATTAAGGATAGTACTGGCGTCTGGGTCAGGGAGGTCGTTTTCTATTGAGGCCAACGATGAGGTGGAAAGAAGAATAGAAAGATGGAAAGAATGTGTGGGATGGGAAAAACATGGGATAAAGGTAAAGTTGGTAAGGGGAGGCTGACGGCACTCAAAGGCATAGAAATCAAGGAGGTATTAGGGTTTGTTGGGCATGGGTCCCAGAATAATCCAGTAAAAAGGAATTCTCATGAAGAGAGAGAAACTCTCATAGAGAGATGTGTACTCAGATGAAGATGACGATATCCGTGTAAACCCATCATACTTAACACAATGCTGATATCAGGACAAAGTTAAGCATATCAACCATAAACCCAGTTCAGAATATCAGCCTTAAAGTCAGTTCACACAACATTCAAACTTCAATTCAAATACAAATTTTTCCAGTTTGACACACACACACACGGTAGAGAGATAGAGCTGATCCAACGTCATCAAGGGAAAAATGATTAATACGGATAAAAATAACCTTCATTTGGAACAAAAAAACCTTTTTTGATCCCAGAAAACCCAAGCCACTCTTCTTTCAAAATAAAAAATGCACTCCTATAAGTACCTGTACAAAAATAACAAATCCAACGTCATCAAGGGAAAAACGATAAATGGGGACAAAAATAACCTTCATTTGGAATAAAAAAAACCTTTTTTGATCCCAGAAAACCCACTCCACTCTTCTTTCAAAACAAAAAATGCACTCCTATAAGTAGCTGTAGAAAAATAACTAACTAAAAAAAATTGAAAACTAATTTTTCAGATGAAAGAGTGTTTTTTTTATGTTTTTTATGTTAAAACTGAACACAACGGTAAGAGTTAACATATCTTAACCTTTCCGTGTAAACCCAACATTGTTTTTTTGCAGATGAAAGAGTGTTTTTTTTAAATGTTTTTATTTTTATTTTTTTATGTTAAAAATGAACACAACTGTAAGAGTTAACATACCTTAACATATTCGTGTAAACCCAGCATTATTTTTCGTGGGTCTATCTGAGTTTTTCATGTGTTCGAGTAAACCCAGCACTGTAGGAGTTAACATATCTGAGTTTTTTGTTAACATATCTCACTTGTTAACATATTTTAACATACTGACTTGGTTTTTTTTTTCCAGATGAAAGAGTTTTTTTTATGTTTTTTTAATGTTAAAACTGAACACAACTATAAGAGTTAACATATCTTAACCTGTCCGTGTAAACCCAACACTATTTTTCATGGGTCTATCTGACTTTTTCACGTGTCCGTGTAAACCCAACACTATAAGAGTTAGCATATCTGAGTTTTTTTGTTAACATATCTCACTTGTTAACTTTGAGTTTTTCATGAGTCTGTGTAGTTAATATAACATATCTTTAACATACTCACTTGGTTCAACCATAAACCCATGAGGAACAGAAACGTAGTTAACAAAACACACAGATTGGAAATCAATAACTCACCGTAAGGAGCAGAAACTCTGGCAGGTTCGGATTTTTTCGTCCGCAGCTCTGTTTTTTGGGTTGTGGAGCAGATGGTGTGAAGTGCATGGTTTGAAGTGAAGATATGGAGAAAGTTTGTTCAAAGTGATTGTGAGTGTCTTAGGTTGTACTTTAGCCGGCTAGTGATTGTAAGTCACAATGAAAAGTCTGTCAAGTGAATAGTTAAAAATGAGTAATCCGAACCATCTTTCTTAAAATGATTTCCAACCATTAGATGCAAACACCCCACATTCAATCTCAGAACTTTCTTATCATCTTATTGAACAGTAAAAACACCATTGCTCCTTATTATTATTATTATTATTATTATTATTATATATATATATATATATTCGTAAATAAATATCTAAGGGATTCTTTTGCGTTTTTACGAAAGAAATAATGATTCACATATTACTTTACCTGCTTACAAAATATGAAAAGAACTTTCTTCTGCACAAGACAATTGGGTAAGAGTGCAACCGAGTGGACCTAGAGAACAAAACAGATTATATAATAAAAAATTAAATATTAATATAATATACAGACTAGATACACATAATCAATAGCTGAAGTCATTCTAGATTATTAATTAATTGACAGCTTGACAAATAAATTCTATTTACATAAAATATTTTTTTGTAGGTCCTATCATAATTTTTTTCTCAATAGATCGTATTTGTACATACAGGGAATATTCAAAATATGTTTACAAATAGGACCTATTGAAACTAAAATCATTTTTCATGAGGCTTGTTGGAGCAAAAAAATCTAAAATAAATATACTCCTAATCTATTTAATATGTGCTTTTTGTAATAAAAATTCAAATGATACCCTGAGAGTACAGGGTCAAGCATTCATCAATCAAATTTTTGACACAAATATGAAAGATTTTGTATCTTTGACAATGGCACATGACAATTGTGTCCAAGATAAATTATGTACAAAGTCGCTCTTTATATTTGAACAAACAAATGCATTGGAAGACGATAAGAGTTTAAAACCCATCTCAATTATAATGGAAACATTTAGACTGCTTTTTAGACTACTCAAGTATGACTCCGAATGCACCTCTTGTTGGATATTATGAATGCAAATACAGAAATGGAACTCTTTATATATCTTCAAAAATGTCAACTTCAATACAACAATGTAATTTCTGAACAGTCACTATAAAACTTCAAGGCGTGATGTCACTTTCCTAAATACAGTATTTGCCCCACACGAAGAATTTCGGTATACAAACGGGAATCAGCAAATCCGTACTCAAGATACAATGAAGCAATTGCACTGTCTGCAACTTGTATATTTGAAGACAGCCCTTGGATGTAGCAGCGAAGAACAGTCAATCAAGTTCTTATTCTGTTTATGTGCACAAAACAGAATAAGAGAATTTGTATCTCCTGAAAATTGTAAGAGAGTAATAGCAGGGTCTGGAAATCTGATACTGGTTTTTGTTATCAATGTAATTCCGTTTTTAGGCAGCCTTTATTTATAGAAAATGAAAGGCTTTGTCTTCAAGAGTCATGACTGTTGAATTAAGTCATTTCCGAACAGGTATAATAATACCGATTCGGTTTTGCACGGGTCAACCAAAAAGTGACCGCGATCCGACCCGGACGAATCCCGGCAACCCACTACCACTGCGGACACGCGAAGTGCAAAGTGCAAAGTGCAAAGTGCAAAGTGCGCCACTAGCGCCTCTACAGCCCACTGCCCCGCACCCGCACGCGCGCGCGTGTGCGTACGGTGCTTTGCACCGTATTGAGGTCTCTTGAATAGCCTCTTAAATGCTAGATGAATTAACTCCTCATCTTCCATTTGTACTTATTAAGTGTACAAATTCTTAACATTTTTCCAATGTGGGACTCAAAGGTTGCCCACCCCTTTTATAGCTTAGTGGTGACACTTAGCTTTGTACATTTTCCAATGTGGGACACTATCCCCTTTTATATTTGGGTTAGCTTCCCACCTCTTCCTCACACTTCCAATGTGGGACAAGCTTTTAAGGCTTTTACACCCAAAAAACTCTTACTCTCTTATTTTAAAAATCTCCAACACCTCTCACAAGTGATAAATGAGATAGTTAAGCATTTCGAAGCACATAAAAGAAAATATTACGCGTTAATTTAGTTTGAGAGGAAACTCTTATACTAATGAGTAAAGTACATTAAAAAGGCGCCAAAAAGGGGAAACAACCTAAGTATAATATATATATATATATATATATATATATATATATATATATATATATAAAGCAAATGGCTAAACTTTCAGGTATTTGATATCTTTGTACACAAATTTTCAGAAAGATCCCAAATTGATTTTCGCACATGACACTCTCAATGTTAGAATCGGCCGTACATAAAGCAAATGGCTAAATTAAAGTGTAGCCAGAATATTTTAAAAAAGGCACGAGCAGACAAAAGAAGACTTAAATTTGTTGTGGCCGACTTCAAAGAAAATCAAGAAGTTATGGAGCCAGGGAGTTTTGGCTGCACATACAAAAGGCCATCATGGTTATTTAAGAAGCCTGAAATTCACAACGGTTGTTGGTTATCACCACTTCAAGTTTTGTTCAAAACTCAATTGGTGCAGGTATTACTGTCTATATATAACCTCTGTTTATGTGACGCTGACAAGCGGCATTAACCCAATGCAAAGTTTTGAAGTTGAATAATCCACCAAATTAAAATCATGTGGAGAAGAGGTGCGGTTAACAGATAAATCGTCTGTTATTCATCAAGGCGAAAAATCCAATTATGAAGCAAACCAGCAACTGAGCTTGTGTGGGAATGATTTCGCACAGCGCTCAAATCTATCTCATGAAAACTTGGAGTTCGAAAAGCGATCCCCATGCCAATTTTGAGTATTGGAATATTTGAATATTACATTGCAATTTCAATTTTGAGTGTATGCCATGACCCTATAAATTTAAATGAGGCAAACACATCAAAAGACAAATAATAGAGTTGATTGAAAACAGAATCTCTCACTCCAATCAAGTTATCAAAATATGCATTGTATTTCATTCCTCCTCAATCAATTTCCATCCTCTCCCATCCCTCACTCCAACCAGAAGCCTAAAACGCTTATAACAAATTAAGCACCGAAAAAAAAATGTCCCACCTCACTATCTCTAAGATTTCTGATGAAAGAAAGGTCCCAAACTAAGGATTCATTGATTGGTTCATAACCACATAGGAGATGCTTTGGTTTATTATTGAAGGATAGCCTACACAAGACTAAAAATAGAACTTTTGAATGACATATCCCCTCTTCAGTCATCCTCATAAAAACTAATTGATTCTCCAAGATCCCATTTCTTCATCAAAGAACACACTACATCCCAGTTAACTGTATACAAACTTTTTAAAAAAATACTTTCATATAACACAATATTATTGTAAATGAAAATGTTTAAATACCACTTTTAATAAATGAAAACGTTTTTTTTTTGGATCAATGGCAAAAAAACAGAAAAAATGAAAATAAATTTTTTTATAGGAAGACATTAAACTTGCTGTCGTTGAAGACAGCAAAAAGTTTTTCAATGCGCATCTTGATAACTCCGACATTGAGGTGAGTGATAGCAGATTGGTAGAGAAAAGATGAATGGGAGGACGCCAGACCGTTAATTGACGTTCATGCTGGTTATTTACACCATGCTTAAGCACATTTTCCCTAACCAACAACGAGACTATACGTGGCATGCTGCAATAAAAAAACATTAAACCATAAAGTTCAAATGGTCTATTAAGAGCACAACAATTCAAATAGACGATTTTAGGCACTTGGCATTGAAGTATGCATGAATGGACATGTGGATGAGCAGTAAAGATTCAGGCATGTTTAATTAGCAATTTCAAGCGGTTCTAAAGATAACCTATAAATACAAGAGGATGTACCCATTTGTAGGGGCTACCATTAGAGACGCCAACGCCGCAATTTAAATTTAGGGTAACATTAGGACTATTTCTTTTTGTTATTCTTGATTTTAAAGCGTTGTATCTTGCTTTGTCTTTATTTATATGAATATCCATACAAGTAAAGACAAAAGCAAGATACAACTCTTTGAAGTCGGGATAACAAAAAAGATAACAAAAAGGGGTAGCTCTAATATTATCCTTAAATTTATCGAATGTTTTGATACCAAAAATGACATGCTGACGTGGATTAATCACAAGAAGACATGTGTCAGTTTACGTGGCATCTACAGATATTTTTGCAATCACCTTGGCAACGAGGAACTCTGCTTCCTCGATCAACTCAGACGCTCCGAGTAACAGGTGTCCTCCGAGGAACTCCACTGCTCCGAGGAACTTCAATACACCGAGCAACTTAGGCGGTCCGAGCTGCACCTCGAACAGAGCATTAATTGCAGGATAACCAACAGATCGACTATTCATTGAATGCCTATCATTATCATACAGATGTATACGCTTAAGGGCATTAATGACTTAACCTTTCACATGTACAGCCTAAGGGCTATAAATACATTGTATCATCCTCATTGTAAGGGGATCGAAATTTCTTGATCAAACCTGTAATCGGGAATTCCCAAACACTCAGCAATAACAGAACCAGTGGACGTAGGCCATTCTTATAAGGCTGAACCACATTAAAAATTATTTGTCTCATTTAAATTTATCTGTGATTAAATAATTAGATACAATCTAATTTTTTACATCAACAGATTGACGCCGTCTGTGGAAAACGACTATTAGTATCTTTTTTCACCTAAAACAATTCATCATCAATGGCTGATAATTCTGAATCCAGCAATCGAAACGCTGGAAACCCACCAAACCCATCTGCCCCACCAAACATTCCAGATCTGGCTGGAATAATGACAAACCTGGCCCAGGACCAGACCGCCATGCAAGAAACTATGCGGCAACTCATACAAACCCTTCATGGCAGTGCACCTGCCCATTCAGGACAGCGAAGTGTTCAAAAACAAACTCATTTACCTTCTTCGCTTACTAGGCGTACTGAATCATATCGTAATGAGGAATCTGATGATTTCTCTTATCAACCTGAGCGAACTTCATCAGTACGGACCACAGATACTGAACAACGTATCACTCTCTCTCCAAAAAGGACCAGTGCGCTGGAAAGATTAAGCAGGGTGTCTCCTTTCAGTCGATTAGGCCCTAGGAGGAACAAAAGTCCTCCTAAGGTTACGTCGAGGAGCTTTAGACGACCATCAGATTTAAGAGAAGGATCAGCGCAATCGCGACCAGCTGCTCGTCAAGATAGATCCCAGGAAGTCACATCAACGCGATCAATTGCTCGAACCAACGGCCCCGAGGAAGGAAATGATGCGTGGAAAGGCTCTATTCAGAGACTGGAGGATAGATTGGGAGAAATGGCTAAGGCCAGGAACCCCCTACAACAAACTTTTGTTCAAGGGACGCCTTTTGTCCAAGCTATTGTGGATTTTCCCACGCCGTCAAAATTCAAAGCACCTGTGGTGACCCCCCAATATGATGGAAAGACAGATCTTGTTCTTCATATAGAGTAATATCAAGCTGCCACCGATATCTATGCTGTCCTCGACGAGATGAGATATAGAGCATTCTCGGGAACTCTTACCGGATTTGCTCAGATATGATACAACAATCTTCCTCGGGGTAAGATATCAACTTTCTTTCAACTGGCCGAGTTATTCATTGGGAATTTCTGTTTTGGGGCAAAGCCAGTAAAATGAGTAGCACATTTGTTAAGTGTTAAACAAAAGGCTGGTGAAAGCACCAGAGATTACATAACTCGTTTTAATAACGAGAAACTCGAAGTCATAGATTATGAGGAAAAGACAGCGATCACCGCCTTGATGAGTGGGTTGTTGCCCAACAAGTTGTATTACACTTTGGCTAAAGATCCACCCACAACCATGTCAGAACTGATGGAAAAAGCGGCTAAAATCATAAATGCCGAGGAGGCTATGGCTGCGAAGAAGAATATGGATAAAGAAAATCAAGGTGGAAGTTGACAAAACCAAGAAGAAAGAGCATAAGAACAATGGTGGTGATAAACAATCCAAAAATAGGTCGTCATGGGAAGTATTGAAAAAATTTGATAATTATACTCCTTTGAAGATGGAAATCAACCACGTCCTGGAAGAAATCAAGAATAGCGAAGAGTTAAAATGGCCAAAGAAGATGAAGGCAGACCCTGACAGGAGGAATAGGGAAAAATATTGCGAGTTTCACAAAGATCATGGCTACATGACCAAAAATTACATAGCTCTTCAGAATGAGATCGAAGCACTCATCAGACGAGGAAAATTGACAAAGTATGTTGATCGTAGAGATGAAAGAAGAAACAACGACCAAACAAGAGAAAGGTCTAAATCTCCTCGTCGGGCAGAGGAAAACAGAAAAAGAGATCATGAAGATGATACAGAAGACGACCCCGATCTTCCCAAAAGACCAAGGCAGCCATAACGCAAGGTATTTTCAATACGTTTTGGGTCATTTGATTGTAATGTCATTACAGGTGGAGATGCAGGAGGAGGAGATCTTACTGCAAAAAGAAAGGCTTACCTCTGTGAGGCTCAAGCTTTCTCATATATTCAACGGATAAATCTGGCCGAGGAGGATCGCCCGAGAAAGGTAAACAAAGAAAAACTGGTCATTGGTTTTTCAAAGAACGACCTCGCAGGTGTCTTATATCCTCATGATGACCCGTTGGTGATCAAAATGAGGATGAAAGAAGTGATGATTTCGAGAGTTCTGGTAGATAATGGTAGCTCGGCAGACATCATGTTCTACTCGTGCTTCGACAGTTTAAACCTAAAGTTATCTCAATTGGAACCTTATCACAGACCTCTCCTCGGTTTTGCTGGCGAGAAAGTTTTTCCACTTGGGACAGTCAAGTTGGATATATTCATTAGTACATGGCCTGCTTGTCGAACATAAAGAATACGCTTCTTCGTGATGGATAAGAATGTTCAGTCAACCTATAACATCATCATGGGAAGGGTAGGATTGAAGAAGTTCGAAGCAGTCCCATCTACGGTACATTAGTGCCTAAAATTTCCAACAAATTTTGGGTAGGAGTTGTGAAGGGTGATCAAAAAGTAGCTCGGGAATGCTATTATTCATCTGCCGAGCAAGAGGAGCTGGAGGAATCAAGGAAAAAAACTACTACCTATCAAGTGGATGAAGGTACAGAAATTGAAACATTGGATCCTAGAGATGAATCGCAACTCATGAAGGGTCAGGTAGTGGAAGCTACAGAAAACATCATTCTGGACGATGAGCACCCTGAACGAACAACTCAAATAGGTTCGTCGTTAGATGCCTCAATAAAACAGGAATTGATAACTTTCTCGAGAATAAGAAAGAAAACTTTCGCGTGGAGTCATGAAGATATGCCCGGAATAGACCCAAATTTCTTATGTCATGAGCTCAACGTGAATAAGGAGATCAAACCAGTAAAGTACAGAAGAGTATTCAGTCCCGAGAAGAATCAGGCTATACAAGAGGAGGTCGAGAAGCTTCAGAAAGCTTGCTTTATCGAAGATATTAAATATCCAGAATGGTTAGCCAACGTGGTGATGGTAAAGAAGAAAAACAACAAATGGAGGATGTGTGTAGACTTCACCGATCTCAACAAAGCATGTCCAAAGGATCACTTTCCATTGCCTTATATCGATCAACTAGTTGATGCTACCTCGAGACACGAGCTGTTGAGCTTCATGGATGCTTATTCTGGTTACAACTAAATCAAAATGAAACCTGAAGACAGGGAGAGTACTTCTTTCATTACCCCTAGGGGAACTTATTGTTATAATGTTATGCCTTTTGGTTTGAAAAATGCAGGTGCGACATATCAGCGACTGATGAACAAGGTCTTTGCTGAACAAATCAGTTGCAATATGGAAGTCTATGTTGACGATATGCTGACAAAGAGCAAGAAAGCTGTCGATCATCTAGTTGACTTAGGCCAGACCTTTGATCAACTGGATAAATACCAAATGAAGCTGAACCCGAAGAAGTGCATATTTGGAGTACGAGAAGGCATGTTTCTCGGGTACATTGTCAATAAACGAGGCATTGAAGCAAATCCAGAAAAGATCAAAGCTCTATTAGGGCTACGATCTCCAACATCGAAGAAAGAAGTGCAAAGTCTTACAGGACGAGTAGCAGCACTCAACAGATTTGTATCGCGAGCAACTGATAGATGTCTCCCATTCTTCAAAACGCTCTGAAAGACTTTTGAGTGGAATGATGAATGTGAGAAGGCTTTTCAAGACTTGAAGAAATACCTGGGAGCACCTTCGCTGTTGTCCAAGCCAGTGATGGGAGAAAAATTATACTTGTATCTGGCAGTATCGGAGAATGCAGTTAGCTCGGCTTTGATCAGAATGGAGAATGGAGTGCAAAAACCAATTTATTATACATTCCGAGGAGCAGAGATCAGATACCCAAAGATGGAAAAATTGTCATTGGCGCTGATTGAGGCGAGTAAGAGAATGCGGCCGTACTTCCAGGCCCATACTATAGTGGTATATACCAACATGCTGCTGAGACAAGCCCTTCATAAACCAAAAAAATCAGGGAGATTGATGTACTGGGCAATAGAACTTGGCGAATATGATATAATTTACGAACCCAGATCATCACTTAAAGGGAAAGCAATAGCAGATTTTATAGCAGAGTTCACCTATCCTGATACCCCGAGGAGCAAAAACTGCTAACTAATGAACCTGTGGATGTTATAGGATCAACAAACACTAGCTCATACCAACTTAAGTTGGTAAAAGGGAAAGTGGATGTTACAGGATCATCAAATTCGAGCTCAGACCAACTTAGGTTGGTAAAAGGGCAAGAAAAGATAGTCGATAAAGAGAGAGAAATATTAGGGGATGGTGAAAGGAAGCAATAAATATTTCACCGAGGAACTCTGTCAAATCAGAAATTAGAAGACGAGTTGCCTATATGGAGGCTATATGTAGATGGCTCATCTTGCACTACGGGCTATGGGGCAGGGATCGTTTTGAATAGCCCGGACGAGGTCGACATGGAATATTCCCTACGATTCCAATTCAAAGCTTCCAATAATGAGGCTGAGTATGAGTCCATGATTGCAGGTCTTAATTTGGCAAAAATTATGGGGGCACAGCAGGTTATTGTCTTCAGTGATTCTCAATTGATAGTAAACCAAATGTTGGGAACATATGCAGCCAAAGGAGAATTAATGATCAAGTATCAAGCAAAGGTGATGGAGTTGGTATCAGAATTTGTCGCTGTTCAACTGGTAAGAATACCAAGAATGGAGAATGCGAGAGCAGACGCACTAGCCCGATTAGCATCAGCTACTCGTACCGAGCTGCGAAGAACAATACCAATTGAAGTGTTATCTAGTCGAAGCATAGATGAAGACCTGATGATGAATTTTATTACCCTTGATTTAGGACCATCTTGGATGGATCCCATCAGGCCATATATTGAGGAGGGAGAATTACCAATTGATAAGCTCGCTGCCAAGAAATTAAAGTTTAAAGCTACTCGGTATGTATTGACTAATGGTATTCTGTACAGACGAGGAATTATGGAAGGTTTACAAAGATGTGTACATCCCTCTGAGGTGAAAGAATTGATTGAAGAGATCCATGAAGGGTCCTGTGGAGCCCATGTAGCAGGTCGGACTCTTTTGCAAAGGGTAATGGCGCAGGGATACTACTGGCCAACGATGAGGGCTGATTGTATAGCCTATGCCAAGAAATGTGACAAGTGCCAGCGCTTTTCCTCCATCCGAAGAACTCCACAAGCATTGTTGACACCTATCACTTCCCCTTGGCCATTCTCCATGTGGGGAATAGATTTGGTCGGGCCACTGCCAACGACCAGAGGAAGGTTCAAATATCTCGTCGTCGCAGTGGATTATTTTACTAAGTGGGTAGAAGCTGAGCCTCTTGTCGACATGACTTACGAGAAGGTATATCAATTTGTCTGGAAAAATATCATTTGTAGATATGGCCTTCCCCATGCATTCATCACCGACCATGGAATGCAATTTGATAATGAGGAATTCGTTGCCTACTGCCATCAGTCCAATATTTTGAAGCTCCACTCAGCACCAGGTCATCCCCAAAGCAACGAACAGACTGAAGTGACGAACAGAACACTACTAAATGTCTTGAAGAAAAGACTAGGTGAGGCAAAAGCAAATTGGATCAACGAGTTACAGTCAGTACTGTGGGCTTATCGTACTACTCCCCGAGCAGCAACTGGAGAATCCTCATATATGCTGGCGTTTGGAAGTGAAGCTGTCATACCTGCCGAGTTGGGTCTCCCAACACACAGAGTACTGAATTTCAACTCCCCAGTCAGCGACTTAGTGAGAAGATTGGATTTGGACATGCTCGAGGAAGTTAGAGAAGAAGCAGCCATTAGGAATACTGCTTACCAACAACGAACAGCTCTGTTCTACAATAAGAGGGTAAAGAAGTGCGACCTAAAAGAAGGAGATTATGTGCTAAAGAAAGTCATTCAAAAGCACAACAAACTGGAGGCAAACTGGCATGGACCATACCGAGTTACAGAATTTGTTCGACCAGGAACTTACCGAATAGAAACTTTAGAGGGGGAGGAGTTTAAGAAAGCATGGAATGCAGAACACCTGCGCAAGTACTATCAGTGATGTAAAATCTCATGTAAAGCAGTTCCATCAGTATGAATAAAATGATGATATTCTGTCAGCCTCTCTCCTTTTATTGAAAATTTTTCTGGGAATACTAGTGCTACACACTACACTGCTCAGCAGCAACAACAAAATATCCCTAAAAATTCCAACTCGGTTTGGTTAGGGAACGACATTCCTAAAAATGTCAACTTCGGTTGGTTAGGAAACAACATTCCTAAAAATGCCAACTTCGGTTGGTTAGGAAACAAAATATCCCTAAAAATGCCAACTCGGTTTGGTTAGGGAACGATATTCCTAAAAATGCCAACTTCGGTTGGTTAGGAAATAAAATATTCCTAAAAATGCCAACTCGGTTTGGTTAGGAAACGATATTCCTAAAAATGCCAACTTCGGTTGGTTAGGAAACAAAATATTCCTAAAAATGCCAACTCGATTTGGTTAGGAAACGATATTCTTAAAAATGTCAACTTCGGTTGGTTAGGAAACAAAATATTCCTAAAAATGCCAACTCGGTTTGGTTAGGAAACAAAATATTCCTAAAAATGCCAACTTCGGTTGGTTAGGAAACAAAATATTCCTAAAAATACCAACTCGGTTTGGTTAGGAAACAAAATATTCCTAAAAATGCCAACTTCGGTTGGTTAGGAAACAAAATATTCCTAAAAATGCCAACTTCGGTTGGTTAGGAAGAAAAAATATTTTCCAAAAGTACCAAAATTGGTCGGGAAGAGAAAAATTCACCAATTTATATTGGTCGAGAATCAAAAGATGTTGACCATCGTTGGTCGGAAACATTTTGTGAATATATAAAAGAGATCAAGTTAAATCTTTGTTACTTGTGATTTTTTAATTACTACCAAAATTGGTCGAGCAGCAAAACATCATTATTTTTGGTCAGTCAAATGATTACCACAAATTCAAGTTAGTCGACAAAAAGTTTTGATCAGCTATAGTTGGTCGACAAAAATTACATAATGTTGTTATCTTTTTAACAGATATACGTACACAAATGAAAAGTGTTTTACAACTACAAGACAATGGCAATCAACATTTGCAAATCAAATATATGTCTTTCAGTAAGTCCTAAAACAAAGTACATTGATAATGAAATTTATATTAACTATTACATCGAGATTCCTACTCTATTGGTTTCTTTCCCTGTGCTTTTGAAACAGGTTCCTCGCCAGCGGGAGGATCCTCTAAAGCATAAGGAGAGTTGATGAATTTAAGGTCTTGAAGCATCCTGATATTCATGACGGATGGTCTATCTAGCAGGTGCTCGGGGCGAGATATCTCTGCATTAGAATGGAGGTTATAATCACTGAGGTACTTAGAAATCAAGCACCGAGGAATGGCCCGAGCAGGGATCCATCTCATATCAAGCTTGTATGGTGGCACTGGTAGGTCGAGCAGCCCAGGATTATGGTAATCCCACAAGTAGTGACCTTGCTCCAGTTTCAGTACACCTAAAGCATTCAGCCACCCTTGTTTCTAGCCCTCATTATTTGCATTCTGGATTCGATCGTCCAAATGATAAAGAGCTTCATTGTAGCCTGCCATCCAGAATTCCCGTGGCTGCTTATGAAATTGATATGTCAATCTTTCTAGTTGCTCATGAAGACTTTTTGCAAAGAGTTCCTTATTCTCTAAGGCAGACTTCTGGGAAGAAAGTTGCTCCTCGAGACTTATGATCTTCTTAGACATTTCAGCCAATGCTTGGTTTTTTGTCATTAGCTGGAAGGCCTGATTTTCCAGAGAAGATTGAATTCTTTGGTCCTCGACGGTAATCCGAGCAGCTCTTGCTCGTCCTCAAGAACCTCTTGCTCGTCCCCGAGCAGAGGTAGAAGGCCCAATCCTCTTCAAGGTTTCTAGCTCATCCCTTAAGTTGGCATTTTCGACTTCCAGAAAAGAGAATCCCTCATCGTTCACGGGGACCAAAGCACTTGATGAAGATGCAGCGGACTTCAGTTGAGCCACTTCCCTTTGCAGGTTGTTATTTTCTTGCTCCAATAGCTCAACTATTTGCCTATGCTCCTCGACCTCAGTTTTCAGAGTTCTCTCTCTCACTTCGTAAGCAGTGAACATCTTGTCATAGCCCTTTTCAGCACTGAGTTGTTGATATTTCTTCGCATATCCCTCATGTAAAAGAGCTGAAGACTCCTTGTATTGCTGTTGAAGTTCATCAAGAATGCCTTGTAAATCTTCAATCATTTCATAATAAGCCACATTATTGGCTACTGCACGATCAAGCAAACACTTTAAATATTGGTAAGCTTCGATTGCCTGCTCTGAAAAATCTTGGTCGAGGATATCGACGACTTATGATTCACTTAGATCTGTGTGACCAGCCTTAAAGTACTCATTACATTGCCTCAACAGCTTTGTATTATGAGCAGACAATAACTCCATTCTGGCCACAAACTAGTAAAAGAGGAGAAGATAATAATTAATAAGAATGTAAACATAGCATGAAAAGAAGAATCAACAGTATGTATGATCAAAATTTCAAGTTTTATTGGATCATAGAAGAGGGGCACAAAGCTCAAAGTTACATGTGCCAAAGGAAAGTAAAACAAAGAGAAAAAACCGAACAACCTTACACCTTTTCCTTATCTCCCAAAATTTTCTCGGGAGCTTGGGACGAGGAGCTAGGTTGCTCGGGGGGAATGGAGAGTTGCTCGGGAAGTGCAGGAGGTTACTCGGATGAGGCAGGCAGAAGTTAAAGTTTCTCGCTGGTTGACTGGATAACAGGGGGAGTAGGGACTTGATCCCCCACCACCATGGAAGACTCCTCAGAGGCAGCTTCGTCCTCTTCTTCTTCCTCGGGAGTTGGAGGGGGACCCGGGATATGTCGCTGGAATAGGTCGGAGTCTTCATTAACCTTCATTTCTTATAGAGCAGTATCCCAACCATCTCTAAAGTATTTGAGACTGCCATATTCTACTTGCAACATCATTGCAACCACACCTTTATTCCATCCCTTGTCCCGGCCAACGCTGAAAGACTTCTTCACATCCAACTTTCTTTTTACTTTCTCCGAGGAGAGCTTCTCGGATAGAAGTTCCTCGGCAGCCTTCAGCTTATTCTCAGCTTCCTCCTTTTGGCGACTTACTTCGCGAAGCTGGATTAACTCTTCTTCAGCAACCTTGAGTTTAATCTCAAGATCTCCGGCATTCTTGAGCTTCTCTTCGATCTCTTTGTTCTTCTCTTCCAGATCCCTTACTTTCTTCTCCAACCCCTTGGATACTTCAACAACCTGAGTTTTTTCCTCCTCAATCGAAGTGAGTTTCTTCTCCCAAGCAATCTTATCATCGTCATATTTCTGACGAGAATCCTTCAAAGATTGGGTAAGACCCACTAAACCTTCCTCTACACCAGACGAGGAGCTTGAAGCTTTGATAGCTTTGTCTTTCTTCAAAATGGTGTTAAAACAAGTCACCAACTGGAAAAAGAAGGTAACGACAAGTCATTATAGAGACATATATAACAAGGGAAAAATGAGAAATTCAAAACAATAAAACTTACTGAAGCAATATGGCGAGAAGCCAAAGAAGTGACCATGTCCCGAGAAAGGTTTTCTTTAAGTCCTTGGATCTCAGGAATGATCCAAGTCTTCACCGAGCTCATGGCAGAGCTCGGGGGAACAAAAGTAGGAACACCAGTTCCACTAGTTGGGGGCTGAGAGATGGTTTCAGCCAAATTGATCGAGGAGCTTTTCTTCAGCCTCCTCGGGGGAACAGGAACAGTTTTGACCAAAGAGGAAATCTTGGTCGGTGATATGACAACCACCTCTTTTGGAGCATCAGTCTTACTCGGGGATACTGGGGGCTTCTCGACAGCCTTCACAGGAGCAGTCGGAGGGGGTGCATCAATTTTCTTTGTCCCCTCTTGGACATCACGTTTGCTTCTTTTTGCCTCTCCAGCACCAGAGGCAGGTTTATCAAAAAGAGTAGGAGGTCTTCTTTTACCCATCCTTTCACTAAGGGTAATGTGAGACTCAGGCAAAGAACTGGTAGAAGCTGGTACTGGTCCTGCTTCACTTACTACCGGACGAGCAGTAAAAGATGTAGTGTAACTCTTATACTGCAGCAAATACGAGGCAGACCTAATATGTTCGTCGGCAACAGTCTAATGCAAACTCCAGATAAGTTTTAAATGCTTTAAGTTAACTTTCGTCTCTTTTGGAGCTTTTCTCTTACTGTCAACTGCAAATAAATACACGTTAAAATATCAGTCACACATTTTATCAAACACAATTAAAGCACAATTTCAAAAATAAAATAAAATCAAAATAACCTATCCCATTGTCATAGGGAGGGCATCGGGGACCCTGATATACTTCATCTACAGTTAAAGGAGCATGTTGCCAATTTTTTATAACAACCCCATGCTCAAAATAGTCCCTATTGGCATCTGGGAGATTGACCACTAAAGCCCTATTTAAAAATCTAGTTTTTAAATAAAAAGTATTATCCCCAACAGCCTATCTATAACAGAACGTGATTTCTGGAATTCCTATGCGAGTTCCATAAATTTGATTTAGTCTATGAACCCCATTAACTATTCTCCATGTATTGGGGGCTATTCTTGCAGGAACAACGTCAAAATATTGACAGAATTCCAGATATAAAGGATTTGGCGAAATGGAAAATCCACACTCAGCAACAAAAAGACTGGGGAACCAATGTCCCTCAGCCAAACAGAAATAATCTGAAGGTTCAGAAAGTTCCTCCAGAACAACCCATGAAGGGATAGCAAAATCAGAATGAAACTATCAAGAGATTCAATAAGGTAAACCATGATGAATAAAGGAAATGAAGAAGAAGGAAGAAAATCTTACAAAAAAAGAGTGGATCTGTTAACAATGAACGATGAAAAGGATGAACGCACAAGAGAGAAAGACAATGAAAAACTCAAAGACAGAAATTTGAAAAAGTAGAAGACGATGGGATTGTTTGCGACGCTCAAATACCTTACCTTGGGAAATGGTAAAGTTAATTATTACAAAAAGAGATGATTACGCCACTGGCGGCTAAAAAGACAAAAAGGGGGCGAGAACCGAAGCGGTCATAGAAATTCAAAAAGACTGATTCTACGAATCTGGAATGAGAAGTAAATACAAAAGAAAATGCTCCTAAATTATGGGATGGTCATTTAAAATTACAACACTTCAAGAAAGAATGTTCCATACTCCTCAAATCTCGAAATGTGAAACATTGGGGGCTTCTGTTGATACCAAAATTGACATGCTGATGTGGATTAATCACAAGAAGACATGTGTCAGTTTACGTGGCATCTACAGATATTTCTGCAATCACCTTGGCAACGAGGAACTCTGCTTCCCCGATCAACTCAGATGCTCCGAGTAACAGGTGTCCTCCGAGGAACTCCACTGCTCCGAGGAACTTTAATACACCGAGCAACTTATGAGTGTCGAGCAACTTAGGCGGTCCGAGCTTCACCTCGAACAGAGCATTAATTGCAGGATAACCAACAGATCGACTATTCATTGAATGCTTATCATTATCATACAGATGTATACGCTTAAGGGTCATTAATGACTTACCCTTTCACATGTACAGCCTAAGGGATATAAATATATTGTATCATCCTCATTGTAAGGGGACCGAAATTTCTTGATCAAACCTGTAATCGGGAATTCCCAAACACTCAGCAATAACCGAAACAATGGACGTAGGCCATTCTTATTAGGTTGAACCACTTTAAAAATTCTTTGTCTCATTTAAATTTATCTTTGATTAAATAATTAGATACAATCTAATTTTTTACATCAATAGTATGTATACTTTATTTTTTGATTTACTTGTATTTTAACTCATTTATGTTAGGCAGATTAGCTGCAGAGCATTGATCTTTGAAGTATAGCCATATTTTATTGGATCAAATATCAAAAATCCCTTTAAATGTTTTTAATACACATTTAGTCAAAGCGTTTAATTTTGTATCAAAAAGTCCCTTATTCTCTTGTCTTTAAAGGTCCACGCCAGCGACATGGTGAAAGACTTTTTAGCACTGTGAAGCACTTTTTGACATGATGAATGACTTTTTTGAACAAAATAAAAATGCCTGAAATAAATGTATATTAAAATAAATTTGAGGGACTATTTGGTATATGCCCCTATTTTATTCTTGTATTTTTTTAAATCTTATACTTATTTTCCTGCATTTTAGTTTCAGTTGTTTAAGATTACAAGTTTCATTTACTTTCATCGCTTTTCATTTCAGTTCAATTTGCTTGCTTTATTTGCTTTCCCTTATTTTGAGTTTTATTTTAATTACTCTCTTAATATACTTTGTATTTTTGGTTTAGTTTAACCTATTCGATGTGTTTTCATTACTGTGCTTTTTGCTACATAATTTACCTTTAAAATGTGTTTTATTTAATTAACTTAGCATTTCACCATTATTTTCTCTTAGGAGTAGAATTCTTAATTTACTTCAAAAAGTGCTCTTAATTGAGGCATCGAATGTTACATAATCGTTGAATTTGTCTTTCAATTGTAAAAAATAATTTTCACATGGTTCAAACCTTGTCTGTGATGCTCATTGTGAGATCCCATCGCCTTTTTTCCCCTAGCCCACAATCGACGACACGCTGTCACCGCCTCGGTCAGGCGAGCTCTATTTTTTAGGAAAATGTGGGATAAATTAAAATGGAGTTGTTAGTCTATTATATACAAAACAGATAAAAGAAGGGGTAGGGCTCCGTAGACGCCTAGTGATGGCAAGTGATCTATGTGTTAACTAGAGAGTCATAGGCCCGAAGATTGGGTTACGGATTAGAAAGGTGTTAAGAACTCACTCCGCCCTTTCGGTCTCAAATGTAGATATAAAACATTTATTTTAGAATGTTATGGTGTAGAAATAAATACTAAAAAAGGAAAATATCTAATACGTAAATGCACTGTGTGGTGCGATGTGGATGCGTTTGTAACACATATATTCAAAGGATAGATTTGTACAAAGTTGGACTTGTTTACTAGGACGACATTTGGAACAAACCTATGTACTCACAAGGAGATATTCAAAGTCTACATAGTTCGTGGAGAAGTAAGAGGGATTTTACCTCATATAGAGGCTCGATGCAAGAGGTGTAGACTTTCTTTCGATCTTTCAAGGTATTTTTTATTAAACAAAACATATCTAAAAATGTATATGATTTGTATTCATTAAAGAGCTTGAAGAAAGTTGATTCACCCATAAAATCACTTGATAATGAGAGAACGACTAAACTTCCAACATTAAGGACAAAATAGTAGATAAAATCCCCCTGATCTAGTGATCCTCTAATCTATATGGGAATGTACCACAGTTTTGAAGCTTTTTATTTGGATTATTAAGTATTTTATGAGAATGCAGGTTAAAATAAAGGAATATGTGCAAGATCTGACTTTAGTTTTAGAGATAGAGTTTCTCAAATATTCCTACGTATCCACTGTGGGAGGAATAAAAGTCAACATAGTTCGGACATAACCTTTAGAGAAAAGTCAAGCCTAAAATAAGAAGGAGATGAAAAAAGAACTTAGGGTGGCATTGCATCATAACATTACCCTTTTTCACCAAGACTTTAGAATACGAGAGTGAGAGGTAACGTACCTACAAAGTTACACGTGCTCCTTTTCATTTCGATAGTGTTTCGGCTTGGAATCAACTCTTTTAAAATGGCTCAAAGGTTACTTTAAAGAAAAATTACCTTTATAATGAAAAGAAGTAACAAAAAGGCTAAAAGTGCTTTTTTGGTTTGGATGAGGAAGGGAAGTTAGGGATTTGAGTTAGAACTCTAGGTCTAAACTTAGAAGAGGTTTCGAAGATAAATGGAAAGAGTTTGGGGAAAATTTGGAGAAGAAATAGCTTATGGGAAGAATGTTTGGGATTTAAGAACCGGAGTTAATGCCTGAAGATAGTAGGAGATTGCCCCCTTTTATAAACAAACTGTATGGGGCAAAGGTCCTTATCTGCCAAGGGTACTTTACACCCTGGACTATCAGTCAAGAGCATTTCCATTTGAGCCTTTAGTCCCATTTTGGGTTGTCTTGGCTCATTTGGGTAGTTTATTTCTGGGCCTCTTAGGCTTTTGGGCATTTAGGGAGGTATTTTGGAGTCCTTGAATTGTATTTTGTCCTTTGGGAGACCATGGTACGTATTTATACAAATCTAGAGCAAAATGGGGTGTCTATAGATCCCTTCAACAACGGAGTTCACTTTGGGTGAATGATGTTATAAAGAAAGACACCCATTTTGTGATTGCTGGGAAAGTTGTTATTCTCAGTGGGAAGCTCCGGATTACCCACTCTGAGATTATTGCGAAAGATTGTGATGCTTGCTCGACCATTTCCTTAATATAAAAGGTATCTTTATGAGATGATGATGTGTTTATTTTTGGCTTATTAATGTTTACCATCAGCGTGCGATGAGGTTAAATAATAGGTTGATTGGAAACTATGCATATAGGATAAGGCATTCATCGATAAATCGAATAGTTTTGGGAAACCATCCGTATGAAACATTTTGTTTATCGATATACCAAATCATTTTGGAAAGCATCCTCATGAGACAAACTATTTATCGAGACACCAAATCATTTTGTAAAACTGTATGCATGAGACAGGGTATTTGTCTATACACCAAATCATTTTGGAAATCGTTCGCATTTGATGGGATGTTTGTCGATACACCAAATCATTTTGAAAATCATTCGCATGAGACATGGTGTTTTTCGATACACCAAATCAATTTGGAATCATCCACGTGAGATAAGGTGTTTATTGATACACCAAATCATTTTGGAAACATCCTGCATGGGACGGGATGTTTATCGATAAAACAAATTGTTTTGGATACTATTCGCATGAAAAGGAGTGTTTATTGATACACCAAATCATTTTGGTAACCATCCATATGAGTTAGGTTTTAAGGAAGCGGATAGGAATGATGACCTTTTATTTTCAAAATTTAGAGAGGGGGGTTTTAATTTTTAAGAAGGTAGTGAATTTGAAATATTTTTATTTTGAATTTCATGATTTTTTTGAATTTTAACTTTGACGAAGATAATGATTTTTTTTTTGAATTTTCGATATTTAATGAATTGGAAAAAGAATTTTTGATTGATTTGCTGGAGGAGAAAAGGATTTTAAGAAAGATAGATCGGGTAAATGCTAGGGGGCTTGAGTGATTGGTCAAGCACTTGTCCCTCCCTATAAAATACTCATTTTAAGATTTTTCCTCATTCTTAACTTTTCACTCTCGGTAGCTTCCTAGTGCTCTTGTTTTCTCTGCTTTCGAGGGTTCTTTGAGTGTTTTTTAGTGTTCTCTGTTTGAATCTTTTGATATGGCTGAGAGAGAGATTGAGGAGTTATAGGAGATCCTTTTGGTTGATCTCCTTGACACTAGCCTCAGCAGAAAGCTGAGGAGCCTGATGATTGGGCGAATATTGATATCCATATACAACCAGAGACGAGGGATTTTGGTGTGCACCACCATGTACCTCCACTGCAAAAAAATTGCTTTTTACTACGTTGCTCCAGCCGTCTCAAAAAGTCCTCTGACCGTCTCAAAAGCCTTTTGTGACGCCTTTTGAGATGGCAAATGGGCGTAGTATTAGACCCTCGTTTTAAAAGCTTTTTGAGATGGCAGAAGCCGTCTCAAAAAGTTTTTTTGAGACGGGAAATGAGCTATCTCAAAAGGTCACTTCTTATAGGACCCTTTTGTGACGGCGAAAAAAATATTCTTTTAAAGTTATTTTTAGAGGCACCAATAAATGTCCCAAAAGAGTTTTTGAGACAATAACTTAGCCGTCTCAAAAAGTCCTCATTTATGGAATCCTTTTGAGACGGCAAAGAAGTCGTCTTTAATAATTTTTGCGCCAAAATTAAAATTTCATCCATTCCATAATATGCTCAATATACTTTTAAGCAAAAACTCTTAAAAATAATATATAACATATTTGACATCCCATTTCAACAAATATAACACATAATCTTCCATTCAACTTAAATTATAATCCATACAAAGATAAAATAGACAATTTCAACATTGTGACCATCACACTAAATATCTATACAAAATTTCACTTGTCTCGTTAGAATAAATACATAAAAACCAATTTATTCCTAATATAAACTAATGCAAGTAAACTTGAAATCTTGGCGCAAACGTTCTCCATCAAAACGTGTCTTGCCTTGTCCATAAAAGATTTCGATCTGCAATAAAATTTATTCAGTGTTAGTTACCGTAAACAAAGACGTAATCTTTTTTTAATAATTCCTATTGGTGATAATCTTTAAAAACCTTATCAAATTTGTATATCTTCGTTTTATTTACTTTTAAACACTTAATATTTTTAAAAAAATCGACAGAACCTCCTTTGTTTATTCATGAAAACCAACCTGTTTAAACATAAAAATTAACTCAAAAGCAACTATAGAAACATCCACAACATTGTAAACAACTAAGAGCAAAATAGCCACTAACATATATCCTACCTAATACTCCACCAAATTAAATATCTCTACAAAATTTAACTTATCTCATTAGAATACATATTCACAATCTTGAAGGAAACGATCTCCATCAAAACGTGTCTTGCCTTGTCCATAAAAGATTTTGACTTGCAATAAAATTTATTCAGTGTAAGTTACCATAAACAAAGAAGTAATCTTTTTTAATAATTCCTATTGATGACAATCTTTAAAAAACTTATCAAATTTGTATATCTTTGTTTTATTTACTTTTAAACACTTAATATTTTTAAAAAAAATCGACAAAGTCTCCTTTGTTTATTCATGAAAACCAACCTGTTTAAACATAAAAATTAACTCAAAAACAACTATAGAAATAGCCACAACATTGTAAACAACTAAGAGCGAAATATAATATCAAACGAGTGTAATAAAAAAAGTGCATTGCTAACATATGATGTACCTGCGGGCTCCTCAACATCTAAAGTCGAGTCATTGTATAAAGGATCAACATTTTCTCGTAGATAATTAATTTGCTCGATATATTGGGTTTGTTGGCATGTAGGGCTCTGAAATAAAGAAATATGAACCTTTGAGTTACGATGTGACGTGTCTGACTGGGGTGCCACTAGGGTCGTTTGTTGGGATTGCAACACCTCACTCGGTTCGGATATCACACATATTCAATCGACGCCGATGCTTCATTGTCATGGATCTGCATATGTACATAATAGGTGTAATAAGACACGAAGATAAACAATGTGAATAGTAAGCCAAAAACCTCACTAAAGTTATATTTTAATCAACGGAAACACATAATTAAGACATATTTTAAAGTTACCTCTCATGGTAAGCAGCCGCACCACCTGTAATATATTGGCGGCATCAAATATCCAAGCCAATTCCCACATCTGCATGCGCTTTATATCCAGCGATGAAATTATAAATGCCAAAACATGCCCAATTAGAACAGGAAAAATGACGCATTAGATAATGTCTGGTTAAAAACCAATGTGAATTTTTAATCTCAAGAAATTTCGATCACTGAACCCAAGTTAATTTTCTAGCTTTCATAACAAAGTTCTAGAAATGTCGATCATCCTTAAAGAATATTACCCAAAGAGAATAGTGCCTAATAAAGTGGACTTTTTCGTACACATTGCATACTCTATACCTGAACCACTGTCAAGTATAGCATGTTATATCTGACATACATGCTATACCCCAACCACTGTCACTTATTCCACCCCAGCTGCTGCCTCCCGGAGTTGCCACTGATTTTATCATCCCAACCACCTAGTCACGGGGCCTCTTGTAAGCATGGTCGACATACGGATGTCTTGAAGGCACACAATATTTTGGAGTCAAGATGCACCTAAATATAATAAAAAAAATTTATGGCATGGACTATACCTAGTATGGATGTATATATATATACATATATAACTTATAGTAGGTTTTACTTGCTAATTTGTGTACAATTCACATACTGCTGCCACAAGGACAGCAAGGGGCTTTGAGCCAACTTTTCTTTTAATTTTAGAAGGTAAAGTAGTTCATACAAATAAAGAAATTAGTCTATAATATGGAATAATATTAGCATTAAAATAACATAGATATATTATGTGCATTACAAGTGGTGGGGTGTGCTACTTATAACTTTGGCGCTATGTCTTAGAATTGCAAGGTTAATCTGGATGTTTCCTATCTTTGGAACATTTGATTTCAAGGTCTGGTCTTTATTAACTATATAGGAGGCGCTAGGCACATCATAACTCCAAGTAGGAACATTGATGGAAGCGTTCTAAAAAAATCACCAAGGCGCTAGGTCGCGCTCTACTTCTGTACCTATATATATATATATATATATAACTTTGTTTTGGTGTACGTATGTTATTGATACATTAATTTGGTTGGATAAGACTTTGTGATGAATTGTTAAGTTGGTCCTAATAGTTGTTTTTTAATAATTTTATATTTAGAAATAAAAAAAATTGCCTAGCCAACTATGCACCAGGCAGTCTCCTGCCACCAGGTAACACCTCTTGGAACATTGATGTGATTATAATTGAAAGACAGATCTACAGCTGCACATTGCAGATCAATCAAGGTGAAAAATATCTAAATCAAATTCTTAAATCCGATGAAATGATACTTATTATTGACTAGAAATACAACAATTTAAGTCACTTAGTGGAAGAGACTCATAAGCTTATTTATTTACCACTTTGTGTCAATTTATTTTTATCAATTTTGTGGGAGAGTAGATTTTTACTGTTGTTGGCAAAATCTTGCAGCCGGTTGCATCTTTGGCTAGGACATTTGATTTATATGGGCTTGGTTGAATTTTGGGAGTATGTTTCAGGTTAGTTATCCTTTTGGTAGTCTTTATTATCTGTAGTATATTCTTATTATATGTAGTATATTCTTATTATAGTGGGGGTACAAATCTTTCGATGATATGAACACATGCATCTTATATGTGTGTATATCTGTTTTTTACATGGTTTTACCAAAAAAAATATTCACTTTTGACCAGATTATTTGGGGATGATAAATTGATTTTGATTATATTTCCTTTAGTTTGATTTGTTTATGGTTTTGTATTATCTGTGGCCTTAATTTGCACTATGTACCCAGCATTTGAAGTTTCTTGTTCACATCTCCAACTCAAATTTTGTTGGCTAATATGACACACTTGCATTGGTTAATACATGGGGTCTGATTATCATTTAAAATACCAAAAAATGCATTCGTTGCATGTCAACGTGTCACAATATTTTAGTAGAGTCGAGCTAGAATTACTCGTGCTAGAAATAAAGGGGAAAAGTTGTGATCTAAAGTTGTATTTTCTCGTCCATCTGTCATGATTAAAACAGTGATTACCCTAAAAGTTATGATGCATAACTTGGCGTCATAAGTTTTTTTACTTTCCTAATTAGGTAGGTTTGTGGGTTTTTGGTACAAATATCTCTTGTAATGAAGGTTCTTTTTACGCCTTAATGTGTATGATTTGGCCAAGCACTTCCAAAGGTTCTTAAATAAGGAACCACAATCAAATGATGAAGGGCATTAATACAACTACTTCAAAATGAGGAATTACCTTGGGATGATTAGATATAAAATTTCTACATTTAGTATAAAAGAGACATATGTCATTTTTTGTGTAGCCTCTAGTGTAAATGAACAAATGTGTACCTCTGGCTTGACCTCTTGAGCCGAAAGACCATCACTAGTATCAATTTGATCTTCAACATTTTGAGTATTCTCCTCCCGTTCCTGCCTGCGCCGCATCATAACACATATAGCACATAAACAGTCATACTTATGCCGCTTACATTTGCTTCAAAAAAAATAATTTACAGCTTAAGATGTAGTACAAGACTTTACTGCTCATACTGGAATACAATACAATTATAGTTGTTTGTGTGGTATGATTTTTGATGAAACGAGAAATGATTATAGTCATTGAGGTCTCTACCATTCACTATGTCATCAACAACACAGTTGCACTGTTTGCACGCTCTCAGCAATCAAGCCTGTTGTCTCAGTTAGGAAATATTTCTCAAAACCTCCCAAAATCACAAATTCGGTAGATTAGACAAGTTTGATTCTTAATATACTGAAAGAAACATTTTTAGTGGTGTTGACCATAACTTTGATGTGCAATGGTACCAGTTAAGAGACTATGCAGTTGCAGATGTAGCCTCAAAGGTTGACCTACTTATGTAGCAATTATAAAGGAAGAGAATTTGACGGAGAACCAGCGGAGATTTGATGGGGAGGTCTTTAAAAGACCGAATTCAAATACGGATACGAATAGGGTGTCAATATACTGCAGAAGTGAAAACTTCACGGACTAGACTAGGCAATGTCTCGTCTGGACCATCCTTACTTACCATAGACTTACATTTGTGACGCACACACTTGAGAGAAACTCTTTGATTTTTTAAATTTCATGACAAGCATAAAAGAAATATCGACATAGCAAGTGATCACCAAACAATGAGTTGCAACAAGTTCATTAAGTATATGTAGTGGTAATCAAAATGAAACTAAGCCAAGAAGAATGTCAACCAGTAGCTTAATTTGCAACACTAGGCTTAAAAGGCAACAAATTCTTCTCGAGGACCATGAACAACTCTGTCTTTTTGCTTGAGAAGTGAAGTTATAAACTGTTTTCTTTCATCTTCATTTGTTGGAGCTTTTTGGGGCCATACAGTTTTATTAAAGTAAGTTGTCATCCTAAATAGGTAAGTCAACCATCAAAATAAATGTGATCAATCCATGACGATCATTGATGTCTTTACCAAAATATAAACAAATTGATTGCATAAAATTACATAAAACACATTGGTAGAAACTTGAAATTAACCTAACATTGAAAATGCCAAATTTTTTACACTAAAAATTTGACACTAAAATTCATATTATTTCTAGCATGGATCAATACTTGACTATGTTTTTTCAAATTCAGCAGCTGCCTAAGCCCTATATTTGTAGTTGTGTTTAGGCTAAGTGCTCAAAAATTGAGAGAAGAGAATTGTTAGGTTTATAAATTTCCAAAAGACATTTTAGGTTTATAAATTTCCAAATCAAGAAGGAGTCTCTTAAATAGGTGGTTAAAAAGAATTCAAACTCTAATGTTTCCTCTAATCCCATTTATGAAGTTGCCTTAAACCTTAAAAATCTTAAATTTCACCAGAGATAACTTTGGTGACATTTTCCAATCTACTACAGAGGCAGAAGACATATTACTTGCCATTGAAATAGCCTATGAAATTGTTTTTAAATCGCCCCAAACAGAAAATTTTATTGGAAATGGAGGGATCATCTTCAAAAGAAAATTCATTGGCTAAAAAGGATTCTTCCAGACTTATAACATTTGAAAAATATTTTTAAAGGAGGACTGATTCCACTCCCTTAGTGAGGTAATAAGCATATTGAGTTTCTTAGCAAAAGAATCCCTAGGATGAGCATGTATAGGTATAGACCAAGAATTTTTAATGACTTGATCTATGTCTTTGTGAAAGCACCCCGTTTTTAAAAACTTCAATGGTATAGGGTAATTATCCAAATGGGATTTGATGGAAAATAAAAGAGGACATGGTTAGAGGAATTTTTGGATAGGTGTTAATAGTAGCATAAGGATAAATGGATTTCCATAAAGAGTTTGAAAGACCTCTGTCTAACTTGGCCCAGATGCAAGCTTCTTCAGTTTTGAAATTGCTCCAAGTATAGTACCTGTGTAACCAAGGTTTGATAAGCCTAAAGATGAGATGAAATCTCTAAAATCTTGGACTGCATGAAACTCTAAGTTATTCCTACCTCAAAAAATAAATGTGTAAAATACGCATTATAATTAATAATTGAACATATTAAGTGTAATTCCAATCTTAGGACATAATTACGTTGTCAGTTTTGTGATGAAAAGTGTGTTCGAATCCCACTGTAATCCCATTATTAGAAGGTTATTAGAATAGAAGAGGAAGAAAGTAAGAGTGCAATGAATAAAATAGATATGTATTTACATTTTTTCATAAGAAAAACTCCGAGAGGGAGCAATATGACACAACCAGTATGAACCGGTACAGAGCGATGCAAACTGATACGACTATGATACAATACTACTTGTGATACAACCATCAGATATTCATCTTTTTTATAGTGTTGTATCATATGATGCTAATAGCTATGCCTCTGTCTCTATCTAACTTTGATTTGCTTCGATATCTCATCGAGTGAGTACCCTTGGAACTTTCTTGATCTTAAGCCGAATAAACAATGGATCGTTCAACTTCATTTTGTAACTCGCGATAGATGGCCTTCCATCTCCTTTCTTTTGACTGACATGTTAACAATGTCGACCTCTATTATTCTTTCGAGCTGTTCCTTGAACAAAATAGTGATGAGCTTTTGATAAGATGCATTTTGCTTTCTTTAAATCAAAACGTAACTTCGATGGTATAACCTTAGTGTCTCGATGAAAGCCCTCTCATGGTCATTATTGAAGAGATGGATCTTATGGTATACCGAATACATGTCAAAAGAACTCATGCGCTCATGATTGGCAGTTTCATCACAATGATGTATATTCTCTATGTGGTTAGCTAGGACATGTTTAGGTTCCTCGTTTGATGCTACAAACTTTGTGGGAGTTTTGATCTTTGCAAGACTAGAATTATAGGGAGTGATTTCAAAAATGATTGGATCTTCTTCTTCATACATAACTATGCCAACATCATTTTTTAGATTTTCCTAATGAGCGAGTTCCCATGTGGAAGTTTGAGGATTTGACTTTGGATTGTAATTGGATTGAGGGCCTGATGTTTTGTTGATCTATGGTGGGACTGTAGGTTTTTTTGTGTATTTTAAAATGCAAGAATCTATCGTGTGTCCCTTTTTTCATATAACTAGTTGTGCCCACGTGATTCAAATAATATTCAATTCGACAAATGATTCAAGTTAACTTAAACGGATACTTAAGTTGTCTATGTTTTTCTTATTGATTTCAGGAACTAAACATGTTTGAAATGAATTAAATTACCAATGAACTAAACATGGCTAAGTGTTACAACTCAACAGATATTGATACAAAATGTATCTGCATACAAGAACAGCAGTACTGTATTAATATCTGATACAATAGGTGTTGTATTAATATCTGATACAATAGGTGTTCTAAAATCCTAGGTGTTGTATCAGCCTACACTGAAGTCCATACCAATACATAAACCAAAAAAGCCTACATTGAAGTGCATGCTAAAACAGTTACTGATAGTATCTGTTTCTTTCATTAGGCACATTTGGCCGATATCCTTTTTACAGATTCATAACAAAGCAATAATAAAAGTTGAATGAAATTTCAATTGCCTACATTTATGAAATGCAAACTACAAGAAAGCGTCAAGTTTCATGCAGTTATGGGCATCACAAAAGGACTTTGATACCTTCACACCCAAGAGAAAATAATTCATGGAAATCTTACATCCAGCAACATATTGCTTGATGAGCACAACAATCCCAACATTGGTGATGTCGGCCTCTCGCGTCCCATGACTAATGCTGCCAACACCAATGCGATGGGAACTGCGGGTACACAGGGTTACCGTGCACCGGAGTTCTCAAAGCTTAAAGGACGCCAATGAAAAGACCGATGTATATAGCCTCGAGGTGATCATATTGGAGCTCTTAACTGGTAAATCCCCCAGGGACCGACGGACTTGATTTGCCCCAATGGGTGGCATCAATTGTGAAAGAAGAGTGGACTAATTAAGTTTTTGATTTGGAACTTATGAGAGATGCGTCTGATACTAGCACGGGTGATGAGTTGCTTAATACACTGAAATTGGCTCTACATTGTCTTGACCCCTCACTTGAAGCTCGGCCAGAAGCTACCCAGGTTCTTCAGAAACTGGGGGAGATCAAGCCAGAGATGGCTACTGCCAGTTATGGGGCTGCTGATGATGATGATGTTCCATCAAAAAGTGAATGATTGGGGTGTTTGACTTGAAATAGATTGTATTTACTAGATAGTGGTTTGTAGATTCTTTTATACTCAGTATACAATTAATAGTGGCTTGTTCTTTATTATTGTTTGATTAAATGTACATACAAGTCTATGTAAGTTTCATACCATTTGTTTCATTCATCAACGATTGCAATAATTTTATTCCATTCAATTCACCCGTTAAAGTAATAAAAGAGTATTGACATGGTTTATATATAGTGGTTTGGAGATTCTTTTATACTCAGTATACAATTCTTAATGACTTGTTCTTTATTATTATTTGAATAAATGTACATACAAGTCTATGTGTAAGTTTCATACCATTTGTTTCATTCATCAACGATTGTAATAATTTCATTCCATTCAATTCACCCGTTAAAGTAATAAAAGAGTATCGACATGGTTTATATATATATATATATATACCCAAATGATCTAAATATATATAAACTGGTAGTTGGGCAGTCGATCTTATGGCCAATGTCGTTGAGCAAGAAGAATCTGCAATGATATAAGAAAAAGTTGAATGTTGATTAAGGTAATAAGATTGATGATTTAAAACGACCTCCTCCTAGGCAAGACTCAAAGCTTAGAAATCCTTTATCAGTTACTAAGTTTTGATCTCCCCATAATCAAAACTTACCAAGTTCTCAATAATCAAAAGGAAATTGTGTTACCCCCACAATCTTTTATACAACTTTTTAATACAAAGTATGAACTTATGTCTGATAGTCATGTCAGATTTTTAAACTCTTGATGAAACTAAGTTATGTCTGATTATCATTACTAAGGCTTATATTTCTCCTGATGGGGGATGGTTCATGGATGGTAATTACATTTTGTTTTACATTGTCTAATACCTTTTCTATTTTGAGAATTCTTTTCATTTTCTATAGTTTTTTAGGCCATTCTTCACTGTTAATGATCAAGATGGGAACAAAATCACAGAGGAACAGGTGTTGGATTATATTCACAAGGTGAGTTGTGCCTCCCCAATTAAGCATTGTTTTTTCGATGTCGTACGCAACCATGATGGTACGCACTGTAGGCGTTGGGTTTGTTTTTTTGCTCATACACCTTACCAACTCCGTATCCCGTCTCCCCGGGTCGATCAAGACCCGAATCCTACAATGGGTCCTCGGGTCAGGTTCTTTATTCTCCCCTATACAGTGATTCACTTTTACAATTAGGAATCATATTCACTTTAATCGAAAGCAATTTGATCTACATTATCTGCTGAAAAATCTTACGCGCTTAGTTTATAATAACTTTAATCCCCTATACAGTGATTTACCTTATTTGTTGAAAAATCAAAATAGGATCATATGAGTGTACTATTTTTTTTTAATTATCGGCTCAACAGCTGAATAACGACATATTTGAGGCCATATACTACCATGCTCTCAAGGCTTCTTAACTATCACATGGGGGTCAACAAATTAAGATTTCTCGGAGGATCTCTCATATGTCAACTCTCACAAGAGGGTTAACAAATTAATATTTCTCATAGGAGAAAAGGGTGATCGATGCTCTAACTCGAGTATCGGTGTTGATTTGATCAAATCCTGCGTGTGTTCGTTTTTTTCTAAAGGTAAACACTAAATTTTTGCTAGTTTGGCCTTGTTTGGAATATATCTTCTGAAGTTGACTCAAGTGCGGACTTACTTATGGACTTGGTCCAAAGCGGCTTAATTTTAAACCCAAATCAACATTTGTCTTTTATTTATTTATTGTCTTTAGAAAATGAATGCACATTTTGGTGCAAAATGATGTTGTTTTGAACCGAGTCCTTGAGTAAGTTTGCATAGGAGCGTTTTTGTATATCATATATTAGACATCTTCAGAGTGTCGCCTAAATGGACCTTTTTGGCATATTGGTTGGCGAAAAGCCAACCATTATGCTAAATTTTTGCATTTTTTGTAAAATACAATATTACATGGATTGATTATTTTATCATTTTGCATAATCCTCCAGAGATGGTCTTATCTCAGTAAAGTTTACATAAAATTGAATCTATGCCTTAGAATTCAATAGTTGGTATATTCTTCTTTTTGTTCAACAGATATCTACAATACATAGATACTTACAAAATCTATGTATTTACAAGCAATCTTTCCATAAGGAATTGTTCCTTTTGTCTTTGCCAAGGAATATTAAGCAATAGGTTAGAACACAGAATTCAAAATCCTATTTTATTGTCGCCCTAAGCACATCTGATGTATAGAATTGTTAAGAACTTGCAACGACTCCCATTTCATCCTGTTGGTGGTGAACTAGAAGGGGCGTATAAAGTCCAACATTGGGAGTGGTGCGCTTCAACTGACTGGCAAGTGTAACACTTAGGGATGGCAATGAGGCGAATTTGGCCAAATGTGACCCCGTTACCCCGCCCCAAACCAGTTGACCCCACCCCCGCCCCAAACCCGTTTAAAAATCCTGTGAGGAAGCCGAACCCACCCTAAAACATTTTTATGATATTTTATAACTTATTTTATTCAAGTATTTTAACGGATTTTAAGTTTTTTTTAATGTTAAACTAATAAAAAATTGAACTCCTCTAACTAAGAGTATCTGCCAAACTAACTAAGGTGTATAGATTTAACTAGAATACTTGTAATAATACCCTTAAACAAGGCTTTTTACATACAAAATCCACTGTGCCTCGAACTTGACGTTTTTTTATTTCAAACCCGACCCCATCACCCATTTATTTACCCAAAATTTCTCCCATTAGGGGTTGGTGCGGGGTGGGTCCCCACCAAAACCCGCCCAATTGAATTAGATTATTAATTATAAACAAAAAAAATCAATAATCTAACTAAACTCCATACAAACTAGTAAACAAATATTATCTTATATTAATATAAAAACATACTACAACAACCAATTGGCAATCCGGATTTTCAATTGGCTCACCCTCAACCTCCTATCACCACTACAAATCAATCCAAGTTTTCAATTGGCTCACCATCAACTTCATATCATCGCTATAAATGATATGTACAAAAAGTTTTTCTAAAAAAATGATATAGATCAATAATTAAGAACTGAAATTACCTCGTATCCGTATCAATTCAATGTTGTAACTTAAATGCCTGGGCTTCGATAATATGTTTCAAAATGAATGAAAAATGGTAATGCAAGCAGTAGCTCCCTGTCAAATACCCATAAATGAAAAACATGTGTATCAGGATGGAACCAAATATGAAAAACAAATGTGTTTTTGCACAAACTACCATAATCTACATGCTCGAACTATAACTCACGGAATAAAGTTGAATATATTGTTCAATATGAAACTTTCTCATTCTAATTTATGTATTATACTTCTTTTAGATAATATTTTCATAGTAAGAAGATGATGAATGATCGTATAATAAAACTATTCACCAATACTACAATGATTTCACTGTTCTCTATTTTCCAATTACAAAATACAAATACAATCAATAGCATCTACAGAGGTGAATTCAAAAACAAAATATAACCAACACATTATTATGGGTGATACATGCTTAACTATGTAAAATCAACCTATAAGAGAAAACAAACAATTTACAGATTGTTGCAAAACCAAATGTGACTGTTTGTAAGAAAATAAATACAATAGAGTAAGATTCAAAACAAACACTTCACCTAATACCTTAAAAAATCAACAAACCAAATCTAAACACTAAGATACAAAACAAAATCAAAACTAAATATACCTAATTAGATCTTGAAATGAAAAGGTCCATTGTTCAGATTCTCAGATGCAAATCAATAACAACTTTAAATAAAAAATCTAACTAGTACAAATCTTAAATGCATAAACAAAGAAATACAATTGTAGATCCTAAATTACTTAACCTAGATAAGTATAACTTCGATGGAAATCAACATGAAGGCTGAGTGAAGAGAGAGAGTTGCGTGCAGAAGAAGGAGAAGCCCCCCCCCCCCCCCCCCCCCGCGTGCACGGGGGGGGGGGGGGGGGGAGCGACCGAAGAAGCACTGAGAATCAGCCACGCTTGACTTGCTTTTGTTTGTCTCTTTTTCCTTTCTTTTTTCTGTTTTTTCTTTGGCTAATAAAAAGAGGGGGAAACCAAATTGGTTAAAATCGGTAAAAGGGGGAAACCAAATTTGTTTTAGTCGTCTCAAAAAGTATATTTTTTGAGACAACTCTTAATATGCCGTCTTATAAGGTATATTTTTTTAGACAGGTAAAATTAGCCGTCTTAAAAATTATAATTTTTAAGACGGCTAATTTTACCCGTCTCAAGAGGTAACTTTTAGAGATCCAAATTTTAGCCATCTCAAAAGCCTTCGTAGTAAAAAGCAATTTTTTTATAGTGCTCATCCTAGGGATCAAGCCATCTTGTTACGAAAGTCTAAAACTCATTTATCCATCATTGTGTACAACAGTCAGGTATGCATTTATTAGTATTGATTTGCTTTTTATGGCATCATGTTATTATTTACGTTATGCTTTTATTCCGGTACTCGAGTGCATTATTGCAATAGTTTTATTTTGCATTTATTTATTGTTGTTATTTTACGCTTTATTCATACAACAACCTCAGGAGGATAATGTCACCCACTTTCGGCTCAAGGGTGGGGTTTCCCGAAGCGGGTGGTCACCTTATAGACTAGCAAGTACTTTCATGCCATCATTCAGGAGAGAGTTTAAGGTTTAGGATTATGTCCTTTCTTGGATTCTTTAGTGATAATTTGTGGAACTTCTGCAATTCAAGCAATGGTAGAGAGGTGGTGGTACATGACTTCCACCTTTCACCTCCCGGTGGGTGAGATGACATTCACCTCCTTGGACTTACATGTCGTGACTGGTCTTCTTTCTCGTCAGTTCCTAAAGATGATTTCCCAGCACTTTCGTCTTTCAGTCGATTCCATTCAGGCAACACTAAGGTTCCTTCATTCCCCTTGATTAGGTGCAACATTTGTACTCACCTTCACTCAGGGCCGGCCCAAGGGGTAGGCCAATGAGGCAACCGCCTTGGGCCCCCAAATCTGATATAAAAATATAGGCCCCAAATATTGTATAGGGGTATATTATATAAGTTTCTAAAAATAGGCCAAGCCCAAAATATAAACTTAAAATCCACCCACCAACAACTAACCCTTCATCTCCACTTGCTCATTCATTAAACTCATTTAAGAATTGAAAAAAATGACTCTCACCCCACCCAAGACCAACTTTCCAAATTCCATCCAACTTCCAACCATTTAAACTCTCTTTCATTATTTCTAAAAAAATCAACCCCCTTTTAAATGCTTACAATACTCTCAAGTTTCAGCCCAAAAAATTCGAGAGGTTTGTATTTTTTTTATTTACCCTCTCTCATTATCTCATGTTAATTTTTTAGATTGAAATCTTCATTGTTGTTAAATATAAATGTTATTTTTTATTAATTTATTGAACACTTGTAAAATGATGTTAATTTTTTTGTTAAGTTATTCTTGTTCGTATTTTTTTTTAAATCCAGAAATATAAATGTCGTTTTTTTACTAATATGTTAAACCCTTTTATTAATTTTTTTAAAGGTTGTCATTTTACTAATCTAAGATTTAAAGTGTATATAAAGCTATCTCTTCTTGTTGTCATTTTTTACCTCTTCTTGTTGTCATTTTGTTAAGCTTTTGTTGCCATTTTTTTAATTAATCTGTCATTTTTTAATTATAATTATTGTTGTTAATTTTTGAATTTAAATGTTGTTTTTTATATTTTTGAATTTAAATGTTGTTCTTGTTGTCATTTTTTTTATATTTTAAACACTTAGATTGGTGCAAACAACATTTATATTTAAAGATTTAAATAATGTAGTTTAAAAGTGAATAGAAAGTTATATGTTCTTGTTATCATTTTTTTTGTTAATATGTCATTTTTTTTAATTATAGTTTTTAGTGTTAATTTTTTTTTGTTAAGTTCTTGTTATTAATCTTGTTGCTCCTTTTAATCTGCTATTAATTTTTTTATTCTATTAGCAAAATAGGTTCCGTTGTTCCTTTATTTTTTTGTGGTCGAAAATTTTTAGATTGATTGTCGGATTGTTGTGTATTCTATTTTATTTTTTTCTTGTTAGCTTGTAAAAATACATATTATACTTTTCGAAAAAAATCATTATATAAAAGACCTCATTTTACGAGTTCCCCTTAAGCCCCAAATCTATCGGCCGGCCCTGCCTTCACTGTCGCTCAAATGCAGGCATGTTCGAGGGGCTTAGGGGAGGATAAGACGAGGATCCTCCAGTTCACACGGTGTTTCCAGCACTTTATGCTCGGCCATACCATTTATTCATCTCATGTCGAGGCTGTCCATGAAGGTTTGTTGTTCCTTCTTCATTACTTCAGATATATCCTCTAATGTGATTGGTTTAACTCGACCTCGGGGTTTCTCTATGCTAACAAGAGCGTTATCTCCAGACGGGTGACTAAGAGTTCCATCGATTACATAATATCTTGGGAGGTATGATTTTCTCAAATTTTTTGTCTTTTCTTTTGTACTGGCATCGTGTTATTTATATTTCACATTCATTTTCACACAGTTATGCATTATCGAGGTTTTTAGAGTCCAATGGGTCTCTATGAGATTAGAAGAGAAAGATTATTGGCCTTGCTAGAGGATATGTGTAAGAACTCAGACATTTTTTTCCAACCCCAAATACCTACGATAATTATTTAAACCCTTATTAAGTGTTCAAAACCCAATGTCTTCGAAGAATAAAGAAACTATACTTGAAAATCGACAATTTTGCTGAATCAACTTAGAACCCTTGAAGTTTTAATAAATTACAAAATAGCTCCTAAAATTTCAAAATAAGATAACTTGATGTGTATTTTATCCCTAAACCCCTACTTTCTATTAAATTAAATCTTTAGACTCTAATAACATAAAATAACCATTATAGCGCTTAAAACTTCCTTAAATTACAAAAGTACTCCTATACTTTATAAAAAGTGTGTTTTTAGGCTATAAATATAATTACAAAACCAACCAAGGACCAAACCTCCAAGTTTCCTTAATTTCAGTAAACCCCATGTCCACCTCGTGCCCCACATTAGCACTACAAGTTAAAAGGAACATTTGTACACCATGCACACATGTGAACCAAACTTACCAACCTTGAAAACCTCACATAATAAGCTAAAATCCACCACCCAATTCTACCAATCGAATCCCCTGAGTGTAAGGACATTTTTCACATGTCCGAAATGTTTCATTTATTTATGTCGTACGCCGCTACATTTGGCACGTCTCCTCACGATCTCACATGACGGCCTCTATCCGAATTTCGGGAATCAAGCATGCATTATCTCCACTAATATGTCCCACATCTGCCTCAATGACTTCACGTTCCAAGATTTTAGGGACTTAATGCAAGTGGTACGCAAGGGAAGTCAAAACAGTGAAAAAAAAGGCACAATAGGAGAGTTCAAGGGCATTTTCGTAATTTCACATCCATAGTTCGGAGGTCTGGTCAACTAGAAAGTTGAAGATCTCGCCGCAACGAAGATACTGGAAAAAACGACACCTCAATCCGAGCTACGGTGAAGGAGTTATGACCTTTTGAAGATAGAGAAAATTCCTTAAAGAATGCTGTTTTTTTTGTACGCTGGATAGAATTTTAGAGTTTTAAGAACGTGGGACTCTTCATATTTTTTCCTATAAATACCAACTTCGGGGGAGTTGTTTTGCAAGACTTTAGGAGACGAATTTGAGAGTCCAAATACATCTAGTCTTCATATTTTTGAGTCCCAAGACTCATGTTTTGATTCACACATCATTGCCAAACCTTTGTGAATCCTTTTGCAACCCAAGAACACAACTTTGGTTTGTTCAACCCTTGTGGAGGAGACCGTTCTTCTTCTTCATTGCAGCCCTACTGGAAAAGGATAATTCCAGCCGTGACTACAGAATCCGATACCCGAGGGTAATTCTTAGTCAACTTGTATTTTCATTGTAATCCGATTGTAAGCCGTTTTCTTACAAATTATAGTGAAAATAAATGGTTTTGCCCCTGAGGGGGATTTTTCCTTAATTGCATGTGTTTGAATGTTCTTGCGTAGATTATCTATTTATTCAATCACATACTGCTGCATGTTTAGGGTTTGTTTGTGTTAAAAGGGTTTTATATATGGTTTGATCATTTGAACGCGAGCACACACGTTTCTCAAATTGGTATCAGAGCAGGTTACGCTAATCTATCGCGTATTCCTTTTTTTTTCCGCAAATTTTTTTCTAAGATATCAATTTTCTGAAAAAATTGATTTTTGAAAAAGTGCGTGTTCAAATGGAGAAGTCATATTTTAAAATGCCTGTTTTTGACGGGACAAATTATGCTTATTGGAAAGCCCGTATGAGGTCGGATTTAAAAGCCATTGATGAATGTGTCTGGATTTTGGTTGAACGAGGGTGGACTCCTCCCACCGTGACTGTTGATAATGTGACCAACTTGAAACCTGACATTTCTTGGTCTGATGAAGAAATTAAATGGTCATCTTTTAATTCTAAGGGTCTAAGTGCTATTTCTGGGTCTGTCACACCTGATGAGTTCAAACGCATAATGACGTGTACCACGTCAAAAGAGGCATGGGATGTTTTACAACTCACCCATGAAGGAACTAATGCTGTGAAAGAGTCTAAGTTGCAAAACTTAACAACTCAATTTGAAACAATCACCATGCATGATTCTGAATGCTTTGATGAATTTTATGCTAGACTTTCTGACATTGTGAATACTAGTTTTAATCTTGGTGAACAAATTCCGAATGCTAGAGTTGTTAAAAAGATTCTTCGTTCTTTGCCTAAGCGTTTTATCCCTAAAGTCACTGTGCTAAATTCTATGGGTAATTTAAATACGCTAAAATTGGAAGAACTTGTAGGAGATTTGCAAACTTATGAAATTGATATGTTTCCTTAAAATTCTAAATCTAAAGATAAGTGAATTGCTCTTAAAGCCCAAGAGAGAAGGAGTGAGGGGTCAGCTAGAAAGAGGGTAGAGTCATCTAGAAAGAGAGAGACTGACACGTCAGATTCTGAGTACGATTTTGACTTAGATGATTTGGCTCTTTTCGCAAAAAATTTCAAGAGGATTCTCAAATTTAAGAAAAATGGGAATTTTAAAGATAAAAAGAAATTTGAGAAAAATAAGTTTGAAAAGAAAAATGAAAAAGTTTCCAAAAATCCTTCTCTGAAAGAAAGTGAGAGATGTTTTGAGTGTGATGGTAGGGGTCATAGAGCTTTTGAGTGTGCCAATCGTCTGAATAGAGAGAAAGGGAAAGCTGTCCTTAATGCTACCCTTAGTGACGACAGTGAGGTCGAGACGGTGGATTCTGGAGATGAGTCACCACATGAGTGTAACTTCACCGCATTCATGGCCAGCCAAGTGAGCACTCCTAGTTCTCCTCACGACGATGAGGATGATGCTTCACAGGGACACCTCGACAGTGAGATCGATGTGAGTGAGGGGGAGGATGACACAAGTGAGAGCGAGAGTGATATACAACGCGCCTACGCTGAGTTATATTCTGAGTCTTTTAAAACTAAAAAGCGTAACAAAGCGTTAGTTCTTAAGATCACTTGCCTAGAGGAAGATTTAAGGAAAGCGAGAGATAGAGAGTTCTCCACCTGCACCGCCCTGAGAGAGAGAGAATCTACCTGTGTCGAGAATGAGAATTTGTTTAGAGAGAGAGAGAGTACTCTAGAGAAAGAGAGAGGGGACTTGATCAAGCAAGTGGCTAGTCTTACGAGTCAGCTCCATTCCTCCGTGGAGACTCGGAAGAAACTTGAAGCCCTTGTTGCCCAGCTGACTCATGATCTTGAGAAAGCATGGGAATTCAAGGTACAAATCGAGGACATATCTGGGAAGATGGGAAAGATGCTCCTCGGCCCCGCTTTAGGTTTTGGTGATCGTCAAGGAATTGGATATGATGGTGCCTCCACGTCCCAAATTGCACCTGGACCAGTTCCTGAGTTTACTACAACTCCTTATGGTCACCGTAAAAAACCTCGAAGGAGAGTTCGACCTAGAAAAGCAAACCGAGGTCCGCCTTTGACAGTGCTCTTTTGTACTTATTGCAAAAGAAAAGGCCACCTTAGGGAAACTTGCTACAGCATGGGTCGGACACGACGTACTACTGCTCCACCACGTCATACTGATGAGTTTTCTAGTCTGAGAGAGCGAGTTGAGTTCTTAGCTGCCACGACTCAGAGTTTAATGGAAGAATTCCGACGGATGTCTTTGCCGTTAGTGAATGCTTCTCACATTCCAGCTAAAATCAACAACAACAAAGGCAAACAAAAGGTCACCTCGACTTGGGTACCTAAGAAAGATAAAAAGGCCTTTGTTGTTCATGTTGCTCTCAAAGCACATAATACCTCACAGTGGTATTTTGATAGTGGGTGCTCCAGACACATGACAGGTGATGCCTCATTTTTTACTACTCTTGAGGATTATCAAGATGGCAGAGTCACCTTTGGAGATGGGAGTAAGTCTAGCATTATAGGACGAGGTACTATCAAGTTACCTGGTTTTCCTAAGCTAGAAAATGTTTTGTATGTCAAAGGTTTGAAAGCAAACCTTCTCAGCATTAGCCAGCTGTGCGACACTAACTTTGCAGTAAAGTTTGACCGGGACGCGTGTAAAGTCTACAATCAAGCCGGTAAACTTTTGATGCAAGGGGTGAGGACCGAGGATAATTGCTATGGGACTGAGCCCACATCCTCATTTGTCTGCAACAGCGCCACGATCACTCCTATGGATCTGTGGCACCAACGTCTAGGTCACGTGAACGTTAGAGATTTCAATCGTTTATCTAAAAAGGACCTAGTACGTGGCTTACCATCTCTTGGAAAGTCAACTTCGACCGTTTGTGGACCCTGTCAGTTGGGAAAACAAATTCGTAGTCCTCATAGGAAGTTACATTCCATTACCACCTCTCGTGTTCTGGAGTTGATTCACATGGATCTTATGGGTCCCACTCGTACTGAGAGTCTAGGTGGTAAGAGGTACATCCTCGTGATGGTAGATGATTTCTCCAGATACTCCATTGTAGGTTTTCTGAGAGAGAAATCCGATGCTGTAGATTTCTTAACGACCAAGTGCCGTGTCCTGCAAAATCAACACGGTGTCACTATTAACAGAATACGTAGTGACAACGGTACTGAATTCAAGGAAGCAAAGGTTGATTTGTACTGTGATAGGCTTGGGATCAAACATGAGTTTTCTGCTGTGAGAACTCCTCAGCAAAATGGGATTGTTGAGAGAAAGAATAGAACGATCCAAGAGATGGCTAGATCTATGCTTCTAGGTCGTAAAGTTTCTAGGAGATTTTGGGCAGAGGCAGTGTCTACTGCATGCCACACGGTGAATAGGGTGTATCTGCGTCCACACACACTTCACACTCCTTATGAGTTGTGGACTGGCAAGAAGCCCCAACCTGGCATATTTCCGTGTCTTTGGGAGTAAATGTTACATCCTACGAGATAAAGAGCAATTAGGAAAGTTTGACTCCCGAAGCGACGAGGGAATATTTCTAGGATATTCATCGAATAGCAGAGCGTACCGGGTTTTTAACCTGAAGAGCTCTAAGATTATGGAATCAATAAACGTCACCGTGCAAGATGACGAACCTCCGACGGTTATTGATCCTAACCTTCAGTGTGAGGATGAGGATTGTTCTGACAGTGATTTACCTGTTCCTCTCTCACACTCTGTGGACCCTACTCCTGTGTTAGGGGACACACCTGCTTGGGTTCGCAAGAGTCATGACCCTTCTGCCATTGTTGGTGATCCCACTCTAGGGGTCAAGACTCGTGCTCAGCTAGAGAACGTTGTAAGCCATCTTTGCTACACGTCCAAAGTCGAGCCCAAGAACCATAAAGAAGTACTCAAGGATGAACACTGGATATCTGCTATGCAGGATGAGTTGCTTCAGTTTAAAAAGAATGATGTCTGGGAACTTGTCCCCCGACCTAGTGAGATTAATGTGATAGGTACCCGGTGGATTTTTAAGAACAAAATGGATGAAAATGGTACCATAATCCGAAATAAGGCTAGGTTGGTCGCTCAAGGCTACACACAGATAGAGGGTGTAGACTTTGGGGAGACATTTTCTCCTGTTGCGAGGATTGAGTCCGTCCGTCTTCTGCTCGCCATCGCATGTCATCTGCGCTTCAAGGTGTATCAGATGGATGTCAAGAGTGCCTTTTTGAATGTCATTCTACAGGAGGAGGTTTATGTGGAACAACCAAAAGGGTTTGAAGACCCTCAGCACCCTGAGCACGTCTACTATCTGAGGAAAGCCTTGTATGGTTTGAAGCAAGCACCCCGTGCTTGGTACGAGAGGCTTACTTCTTATCTCTTAGCTCGTGGCTTCAAGAGAGGGGGAGTAGATATGACATTATTTGTCAGGAGAGATGACGGTGCTATTTTGGTTGCCCAGGTCTATGTGGACGACATAGTCTTTGGATCCACATGCTCCCAGCATGCTCACCACTTTGAGGAGGAGATGAAAAGTGAGTTTGAGATGAGCATGGTTGGTGAGCTTACATTCTTCCTTGGTCTCCAGGTTCGTCAGCTAGAGGATGGGATGTTCATCTCCCAATCCAAGTATGCTAGAGACCTAGTGAAGAAATTTGGTTTAGACTCCGCTAAGCATGCACGTACACCTATGAGTATCACTACCAAGCTTAGTAAGGACACTTCAGGCAAGGACGTAGAGCAAACCTTATATCGGAGTATGATAGGTAGTCTCCTCTACTTGACTGCCAGTCGTCCCGACATCGCCTTTAGTGTTGGAGTCTGTGCGCGTTATCAGGCATCCCCAAAAGAGTCACATTTACTTGCTCTAAAACGTATTATTAAATACGTAAGCGGGACTCTCTCATACGGGATTTGGTATTCCTTTGATACCGATGACCGTCTGTTCGCCTACTCGGATGCCGATTGGGCTGGGGATGTAGATGGATGTAGGAGCACTTCTGGTGGGTGTTTCTATTTTGGTTCTGCTCTTGTTTCCTGGCTGAGCAAGAAGCAAAATTCCATCTCTTTGTCCACTGCGGAGGCTGAGTACATAGCCGCCGGGAGTTGTTGCACACAACTCTTGTGGATGAAGCAAATGCTGGAGGATTATGGGATATCACAGGACACCATGACCATTTCCTGTGATAACACGAGCGCGATACACATATCCCGCAATCCAGTTCAGCATTCGCGCACAAAACACATCAGGATACGTGAGCACTTTATTCGTCAGTTAGTTGAAGAGAAAGTTGTATCCCTGAGTTTTGTTCCTACCGACCGTCAGTTAGCCGATATTTTCACGAAACCTTTAGATGCCCTTAGATTTGAGAGTCTTAGGAAATCTTTAGGGATTTGCACAGTTGACTGAGGGGTTGGTCTATGTCTAGAATAGGATGCTTCTTCATGTTCATATCATATGCTTCCTATTGCTAGTCTGTTTTATATGTACCATTACTTTGTTATACAGCTTTGTTTTATTCTTTTTGCTTTTTATATTTCTTTTGAAAAAAATACAAAAAGATTTTCCTTTAAGAAAAATTTTGAGAAAAGCACAAAAAGATTTTATTTTTCCAAATTTTTGAAAAAATCCAAAAAGATTTTTGTATTTTGCTTCTTTTATGGATGAGCATGTAAGATAGCCAAGTCACAAATTCATTCCATTTATCCATGTGACTGTTTGATAGAGATTTGAGAGGCTACATCATTTCATCCATGTGCTTTACATTGATTGGAGTCTTTGAGATGTAATTAGTGATATCTTCCTACATGTTTGACTCCTATATCCTTTATTGCACACATGCACGGCTATATTTGATTATTGCACTTGTCTATCTCATGTTGGCTTGCGTGTTTTCATCTCAATCCTGTCTATACAATGTACAATATGCGATAAAACTTGACAAGATTGGAATGCATGTAAAAACCGTTTTGGTGAGAGTGTGTGTTTTTGTATAATGGAGAGGGGTTGCGAAACGTAATCATCTATCCTTTGCGCAAAAGCCACCGTTAAGAAGGACCTAAAAAATGGAGGAATTTTAATATCCGAGGTCCAAAGAGGTTAAAAGAGCCCGAAAAAATTTAAAGGCAATAAAAAGCAATTCATGCCAAATATGGGCCACTTAGGTTTCACCATCAATTCTCCAAAGTTTGAGAATTTAGAATGCCTCTATTCAATACAATATCTGAGGGAGTTTGGTTGGAGAATCTAAACGGGTTTGCACTTCCTTGAAAGTCCTGAAAAAGCATAAAATCATTTTGGACGTTATTGGTGTGAAAATCATTTTGAGCTTTAATTTGTTGATTTGATTGAGTCAATATCTTATATTGTCACTCTTTTACACCAAAGGAAGCATTTGAGTTCATTCGCTAGGAATATCCAATATTCATCGTGCACATATGTCATGTTTGTATGCATTGATTTTCCTATCGAATTTGATCACACCACTTCATTTACGCTATCATTGACTTGGTTGCTTTCTGTTTATTCATGGTGTGTTTTTATCCTAGTGACACCCCGCACTTGCTTATTTGATTTATTTCTCTATTTTGTCCATTTGGGGACATCATAAAAAGGGGGAGAAAGAATTATCATATTATGGGGGAGTTTGAATTCTGGGGGAGTTTTTGAGATGTTGCTTATATTTTTATCATATATTGATATCCATGTTATCTCATTTCAAACTCGATATGTCACGTGGTATTTGCTTTGTCTCATGTGTGTAGGTATGAAGATTGCAGATCTATATGTTGCACACCCTGATGAGAAAAGTTTTGAGATTCCTGAAGAATTAAAGAACAAATGATGAAGACTATTCATTTGTACCTTTTCCAGTTTTGGGTTCATGGGAGGGTAGATTTGTATAGGCAATTTCATATTTGATAATTCGAATTTTTTATGTATGTACCGGCATAGACATAGGGGGATATTTGTAAGGACATTTTTCACATGTCCGAAATGTTTCATTTATTTATGTCGTACGCCGCTACATTTGGCACGTCTCCTCACGATCTCACATGACGGCCTCTATCCGAATTCCGGGAATCAAGCATGCATTATCTCCACTAATATGTCCCACATCTGCCTCAATGACTTCACGTTCCAAGATTTTAGGGACTTAATGCAAGTGGTACGCAAGGGAAGTCAAAACAGTGAAAAAAAAGGCACAATAGGAGAGTTCAAGGGCATTTTCGTAATTTCACATCCATAGTTCGGAGGTCTGGTCAACTAGAAAGTTGAAGATCTCGCCGCAACGAAGATACTAGAAAAAACGGCACCTCAATCCGAGCTACGGTGAAGGAGTTATGACCTTTTGAAGATAGAGAAAATTCCTTAAAGAATGCTGTTTTTTTTGTACGCTGGATAGAATTTTAGAGTTTTAAGAACGTGGGACTCTTCATATTTTTTCCTATAAATACCAACTTCGGGGGAGTTGTTTTGCAAGACTTTAGGAGACGAATTTGAGAGTCCAAATACATCTAGTCTTCATATTTTTGAGTCCCAAGACTCATGTTTTGATTCACACATCATTGCCAAACCTTTGTGAATCCTTTTGCAACCCAAGAACACAACTTTGGTTTGTTCAACCCTTGTGGAGGAGACCGTTCTTCTTCTTCATTGCAGCCCTACTGGAAAGGGATAATTCCAGCCGCGACTACAGAATCCGATACCCGAGGGTAATTCTTAGTCAACTTGTATTTTCATTGTAATCCGATTGTAAGCCGTTTTCTTACAAATTATAGTGAAAATAAATGGTTTTGCCCCTGAGGGGGATTTTTCCTTAATTGCATGTGTTTGAATGTTCTTGCGTAGATTATCTATTTATTCAATCACATACTGCTGCATGTTTAGGGTTTGTTTGTGTTAAAAGGGTTTTATATATGGTTTGATCATTTGAACGCGAGCACACACGTTTCTCACTGAGAGTGTAGTATATATACCCCACCAATTCAGTAGTTAAGACACAACTCAAACTTCTATTCAAAAACTCAAAATTCCACTCAAACTAGGTATACCATGATTTTATGAGTAATTTTTAGTTCTTTCAATTCTATTTGCTTTATGTGCTATTAGTATACTTAGAACAATAATAATGTGCAAGCTTTTACGTGTAGAATAGCCTAGGATAGAAAAATATGAAGAAACATCATTAAAGCTTAAGCTCCAATAGTGAATCTTGATATAAATCTCCAAACTTTGATTTGAAGCTACATATAACTTCATTACAAACTAAGGATCTTGAGTGTAATGGTCAAAAGCCATGAATGTGTCTATTAAGCTCAAATCGATCAAAAGTGTATTTTGAACTCGAAACCTGAAATTTTTTAAATTCTCCATATATAAAACATCTTAACCTTTGAAATCAAAGCCAAACTATTCCTATATATAGAAGAAACCAACCCATGTTCATAAGAATCCTTACCATGATCTAGAAATCGACGAATATTAGGTCAAAATTTCGACAAAACACATAGTTTTAGAACTTGAGATACACTGCATCTCAATCCATAAAACTTATATATTTAGATTTCTCATGAAAAATTAGGTTAAGTTGGTTAAGAAATCATCCTAAATGGTATAGAAATGAAAGAGAAATCCGAGATCCAAATTCTAAAACCCTAAAAGTCAGGATCGAGAGGTTGAAGATGAAGACTTTGACCAGAAACCTTGACTATGCGTGTGAGGCCACGTGCCAATGAAAAATCTCTGAATTTTTTTTCGATATTTTGATTTATTTTTTTGGTTAAAATCGTATAAGGTCAGGCCATGTTAGGATAAACCTAGCATAAGTTATGGAAAAATGAGGTTGTTACGTAAGAATAGTTTTCCAAAATTATAAATTAACCCCTCCCAACCTTTTCATCTTATGAATTTGAATCCCAAAACTTGTCTATGAATACTTCAAAATATTTTAAGACAATTTCTTATGCCGAAGTTCAATAATGGCCTTGAACCCAATATTTTAAAGTCCCAAATTATTTACAATTAAATCCACGGAACTTTAAAAGATATAGTTTTAGTACAAAACTGATTGACCTAATCCCAAATACTTACATACCCAAACATCGTATACATAAAATCAAGCACCAGCTCTTCCCAATTTCCTCTTGTGATATATAAAGCCAACCAAAATACTGATTAAGTAGGTTTTTCCTACCTTTTCAATAGTAAACTTTTCGTATTTGGCATACTGTTATTGATATCACTATGCGATAGTTCTTATTTACACTTAATGTGTGCATGTTATTATACTGTCATGCTACATAATTTGTTCCATATCATCAGTATTTGAATTATCACCACTATTTGAATTTAACTGTGAATCAATTTTAACCCTTTTCACCTAATATGGTATCATGTTCCATAGTGATTCAGTTATCTCTGCACTTTTGTGCCATTTTATTATAAGTATTAGTATTAACTAGGAAGTAGACTTACATGTTATCCCACAGAAATTTCTACTTGGCCTACTGGTCTCAGATGATTGATGAACTTAATTATTGCTACATACGAATGAGTGTCCCTTTATTTGTGTGCATAACTGGTTACTTTTCCCCAAAAGTTTTGGGTTGATTATTGATTATGATCATTATTATGGTTTTACTGATGGCTTAATTACTTCCATATCCCTTAGTCAATTGGTAAGTATGGGATTATTAGTTCCAGAACTTTAATGTTCTTTAGAAAATGATAAGTATACATATATATATTTGTTATAGAACTGGAAGAACCTGCTTAGCATATTAATGCTAATTCCTTTTTCTTCAGATGAGCCCAGAGAAAGAGGATAATATCTCTTCCCTATTAGAGATAGAAACCGATCACCTGTTTGCATATGTGACTGTGTGGGAAGAGAATAAGCCAGATGGGATCAATGGGTATTGCTTTTCAATTTTCTACATTATAGTTTGTACTAAAAAATGTAACTCACCCTTGCAGTGGTATACACTACACCAAAAACAGGAAACTGGCACGGTTTAAAACCGTGCCAGACGCAATCTGGCACGGTTCAAAACCGTGCCAAAATCAGGCGTGCCAGATTTTCTGGCGCGGTTTAAAACCGTGCCAGATTTTCCAATCTGGCACGCTTTTGGCACGCTTTTAAACTGTGCCAGTTTTTTAATCTGGCACGCTTTTGGCACGCTTTTAAACAGTGCCAGATGTTAAATCTGGCACGCTTTTGGCACACGCCAAAACCGTGCCAAATTATCTATTTTCTGGAACGCTTTTAGCACGGTTATAAAGCGTGCCAGATTGTTTTATAAGCGTTCTCATTTTTATGCATTGGCACGGTTTTGGCACGGTTTAAAACCGTGCCAGATTTTTCAGTTGATTAAAAAAATAACAATAGGAACCAAATCTGGAAAATCTGCAAATTCCAAATTCGGTAGGAAAAATATTTATTATTTGCAAAAACAAAATCAAGAAAATTCACAAATTATGAATATCGCAGGTCGTTGATAAACTAATGTGCATAAAACTTCAAAAAATTACAAGAGATAATACCAATATAAACCAACACATGACCATAAAAGTCGGCAATAACTTCAAAAAATTACAAGAGTTAATAGTTCTCATATCAAAAAAAAATTGGGCAGAGTTTCCTCTATTTTTTGAGCATTTGAAAACCTGCTAACATAAAATCTGCCCATATAAAGCCCGCACGGCCATAAAAGTCAACAATAAAACTACTATAGCCAGCACGACCATAAAAATAAACCATAAAACTACGGAAGCCTGCTCGGCCATAACACAAAAAAAAGAATCCTGAATATTAACGACACTAAATACACAATCCCCCTGTTGTAAAGCATTGACTTCTTCGTGCGTTCCAAGTGGATAAAAGCTAACGATTGAATGTCATCCTACAAAAAAAATAAGACACAAAAAAGATACAATATTAGTAACCAAGTCATTTTTAAAAAAATATTCAAGCAAAAAAATTGCATATACAAGAAGAAAAATTGCATATACGACTACGCGGTCAGTTCCTACAAGTTACATTGGTCCCGTGCGAGGTGTTTTTTCAAGTCTAAGTGTGATTTTTGCAAATTATCGTCTTATTCTCAAACCGGGAGTCCCGGGACTACGGGGTCAGTTCCTACAAGTTACATTGGTCCCGTGCGAGGTGTTCGTGCCTCCTACGGGATCGTTTGGGAGCTGGTTCGGGTTTTCACCCCTTAACGGCCTGTTTTCAAGTCTAAGTGTGATTTTTACAAATTATCGTCATACTCTCATACCGGGAGTCCCGGGACTACGCGGTCAGTTCCTATAAGTTACATTGGTCCCCTACGAGGTGTTCGTGCCTCCTACGGGGTCGTTTGGGGTTGGTTCGGGTTTTCACCCCTTAACGGCCTGTTTTCAACTCTACATGTGATTTTTGCAAATTCGGGTCATACTCTCAAACCGAGAGTCCCGGGACTACGCGGTCAGTTGCTACAAGTTACATTGGTCCCATGGGAGGTGTTCGTGCCTCCTACGGGGTCATTTGGGGGTTGGTTCGGGTTTTCACCCCTTAACGGCCTGTTTTCATGTCTAAGTGTGATTTTTGCAAATTCGGGTCATACTCTCATACCGGGAGTCCCGGGTCTACGCGGTCAGTTGCTACAAGTTACATTGGTCCCGTGCGAGGTGTTCGTGCCTCCTACGGGATCGTTTGGGGGCTGGTTTTGGTTTTCACCCCTTAACGGCCTGCTTTCAAGTCTAAGTGTGATTTTTGCAAATTATCGTCATATTCACAAACCGGAAGACCCGGGACTACGCGGTCAGTTCCTACAAGTTACATTGGTCCCGTGCGAGGTGTTCGTGCCCCTTACGGGGTCGTTTGGGGGCTGGTTCGGGTTTTCACCCCTTAACGGCCTGTTTTCAAGTCTAAGTGTGATTTTTGCAAATTATCGTCATACTCTCAAACCGGGAGTCCCGGGACTATGCGGTCAGTTCCTACATGTTACATTGGTCCCCTACGAGGTGTTCGTGCCTCCTACGGGGTCGTTTGGGGGCTGGTTCGGGTTTTCACCCCTTAATGGCCTGTTTTCAAGTCTAAGTATGATTTTTGCAAATTATCGTCATACTCTCAAACCGGGAGTCCCGGGACTACGCGGTCAGTTCCTACGAGTTACATTGGTCCCGTACGAGGTGTTCGTGCCTCTTACGGGGTCGTTTGGGGGTTGGTTCGGGTTTTCACCCCTTAACGGCCTGTTTTCAAGTCTAAGTGTGATTTTTGCAAATTATCGTCATACTCTCATACCGGGAGTCCCGGGACTACGCGGTCAGTTTCTACAAGTTACATTGGTCCCCTACGAGGTGTTCGTGCCTCCTACGGGATCGTTTGGGGGCTGGTTCGGGTTTTCACCCCTTAACGGCCTGTTTTCATGTCTAAGTGTGATTTTTGCAAATTCGGGTCATACTCTCAAACCGAGAGTCCCGGGACTACGCGGTCAGTTCCTACAAGTTACATTGGTCCCGTGCGAGGTATTCGTGCCCCCTACGGGGTTGTTTGGGGGCTGGTTCGGGTTTTCACCCCTTAACGGCCTGTTTTCGAGTCTAAGTGTGATTTTTGAAAATTATCGTCATACTTTCAAACCGAGAGTCCCGGGACTACGCGGTCAGTTCCTACGAGTTACATTGGTATCGTGCGAGGTGTTCGTGCCCCCTACGGGGTCGTTTGGGGGCTGGTTCGGGTTTCCACCCCTTAACGGCCTATTTTCAAGTCTAAGTGTGATTTTTGCAAATTATCGTCATACTCTCAAACCGGGACTACGCGGTCAGTTCCTACGAGTTACATTGGTCCCGTGCGTGGTGTTCGTGCCTCTTACGGGGTCGTTTGGGGGTTGGTTCGGGTTTTCACCCCTTAACGACCTGTTTTCAAGTCTAAGTTATTTTTGCAAATTATCGTCATACTCTCATACCGGGAGTCCCGGGACTACGCGGTCAGTTCCTACAAGTTACATTGGTCCCCTACGAGGTGTTCGTGCCTCCTACGGGATCGTTTGGGGGCTGGTTCGGGTTTTCACCCCTAAACGGCCTGTTTTCAACTCTAAGTGTGATTTTTGCAAATTCGGGTCATACTCTCAAACCGAGAGACCCGGGACTACGCGGTCAGTTCCTACAAGTTACATTGGTCCAGTGCGAGGTTTTCGTGCCCCCTACGGGGTCGTTTGGGGGCTGGTTCGGGTTTTCACACCTTAACGGCCTGTTTTCAAGTCTAAGTGTGATTTTTGCAAATTATCGTCATACTCTCAAACCGGGAGTCCTGGGACTACGCGGTCAGTTCCAACGAGTTACATTGGTCCCGTGCGAGGTGTTCGTGCCCCCTACGGGGTCGTTTGGGGGCTGGTTCGGGTTTCCACCCCTTAACGGCCTGTTTTCAAGTCTAAGTGTGATTTTTGCAAATTATCGTCATACTCTCAAACCGGGAGTCCCGGGACTACGCGGTCAGTTCCTACGAGTTACATTGGTCCCGTGCGAGGTGTTCGTGCCTCCTACGGGGTGGTTTGGGGTCTGGTTCGGGTTTTCACCCCTTAACGGCCTGTTTTCAACTCTAAGTGTGATTTTTGCAAATTATCGTCATACTCTTAAACCGAAAGACCCGTGACTACGCGGTCAGTTCCTACGAGTTACATTGGTCCCGTGCGAGGTGTTCGTGGCTCTTACGGGGTCATTTGAGGGCTGGTTCGGGTTTTCACCCCTTAACGGCCTGTTTTCAAGTCTAAGTGTGATTTTTGCGAATTATCATCATACTCTCAAACCGGAAGACCCGGGACTACGCGGTCAGTTCCTACGAATTACATTGGTCCCGTGCGAGGTGTTCGTGCCTCCAACGGGGTCGTTTGGGGGCTGGTTCGGGTTTTCACGCCTTAACGGCCTATTTTCATGTCTAAGTGTGATTTTTGCAAATTTGGGTCATACTCTCATACCGGGAGTCCCAGGTCTACGCAGTCAGTTGCTACAAGTTACATTGGTCCCGTGCGAGGTGTTCGTGCCTCCTACGGGGTCGTTTGGGGGCTGGTTTTGGTTTTCACCCCTTAACGGCCTATTTTCAAGTCTAAGTGTAATTTTTGCAAATTATCGTCATATTCACAAACCGGAAGACCCGGGACTACGCGGTCAGTTCCTACAAGTTACATTGGTCCCGTGCGAGGTGTTCGTGCCCCTTACGGGGTCGTTTGGGGGCTGGTTTGGGTTTTCACCCCTTAACGGCCTGTTTTCAAGTCTAAGTGTTATTTTTGCAAATTATCGTCATACTCTCAAACCGGGAGTCTCGGGACTATGCGGTCAGTTCCTACAAGTTACATTGGTCCCGTGCGAGGTGTTCTTGCCTCCTACGGGGTCGTTTGGGGGCTGGTTCAGGTTTTCACCCCTTAACGGCATGTTTTCATGTCTAAGTGTGATTTTTGCAAATTATCGTCATACTCTCAAACCGGGAGTCCCGGGACTACGCGGTCAGTTCCTACGAGTTACATTGGTCCCGTGCGAGGTGTTCGTGCCTCCTACGGGGTTGTTTGGGGGCTGGTTCGGGTTTTCACCCCTTAACGGCCTGTTTTCAAGTCTAAGTGTGATTTTTGCAAATTATCGTCATACTCTTAAACCGAAAGACCCGTGACTACGCAGTCAGTTCCTACGAGTTACATTGGTCCCGTGTGAGGTTTATCGTGCCTCCTACGGGGTCGTTTGGGGACTGGTTCGGGTTTTCACCCCTTAACGGCCTGTTTTCAAGTCTAAGTGTGATTTTTGCGAATTATCGTCATACTCTCAAACAGGAAGACCCGGGACTACGCGGTCAGTTCCTACGAGTTACATTGGTCCCGTGCGAGTTGTTCGTGCCTCCTACGGGGTTGTTTGGGGCCTGGTTCGAGTTTTCACCCCTTAACGGCCTGTTTTCAAGTCTAAGTGTGATTTTTGCAAATTATCGTCATACTCTCATACCGGGAGTCCCGGGACTACGCGGTCAGTTCCTACAAGTTACATTGGTCCCCTACGAAGTGTTCGTGCCTCCTACGGGGTCGTTTGGGGGTTGGTTCGGGTTTTCATCCCTTAACGGCCTGTTTTCAACTCTAAGTGTGATTTTTGCAAATTCGGGTCATACTCTCAAACCGAGAGTCCCGGGACTACACGGTCAGTTGCTACAAGTTACATTGGTCCCGTGTGAGGTGTTCGTGCCTCCTACGGGGTCGTTTGGGGGCTGGTTCAGGTTTTCACCCCTTAACGGCCTGTTTTCATGTCTAAGTGTGATTCTTACAAATTCGGGTCATACTCTCATACTAGGAGTCCCGGGACTACGCGGTCAGTTGCTACAAGTTATATTGGTCCCGTGCGAGGTGTTCGTGCCTCCTACGGGGTCGTTTGGGGGCTGGTTTTGGTTTTCACCCCTTAACGGCCTGTGTTTCAAGTCTAAGTGTGATTTTTGCAAATTATCGTCATACTCTCAAACCGGAAGACCCGGGACTACGCGGTCAGTTCCTACGAGTTACATTGGTCCCGTGCGAGGTGTTCGTGCCTCCTACGGGGTTGTTTGGGGGCTGGTTCGGGTTTTCACCCCTTAACGGCCTGTTTTCAAGTCTAAGTGTGATTTTTGCAAATTCGGGTTATACTCTCAAACCGGGAGTCCCGGAACTACGCAGTCAGTTCCTACGAGTTACATTGGTCCCGTGCGAGGTGTTCGTGCCCCCTACGGGGTCGTTTGGGGGCTGGTTCGGGTTTCCACCCCTTAACGGCCTGTTTTCAAGTCTAAGTGTGATTTTTGCAAATTATCGTCATACTCTCAAACCGGGAGTCCAGGGACTACGCGGTCAGTTCCTACGAGTTACATTGGTCCCGTGCGAGGTGTTCGTGCCTCTTACGGGGTCGTTTGGGGGTTGGTTCGGGTTTTCACCCCTTAACGGCCTGTTTTCAAGTCTAAGTGTTATTTTTGCAAATTATCGTCATACTCTCATACCGGGAGTCCCGGGACTATGCGGTCAGTTCCTACAAGTTACATTGGTCCCCTACGAGGTGTTCGTGCCTCCTACGGAGTCGTTTGGGGGTTGGTTCGGGTTTTCACCCCTTAACGGCCTGTTTTCAACTCTAAGTGTGATTTTTGCAAATTCGGGTCATACTCTCAAACCGAGAGTCTCGGGACTACGCGGTCAGTTGCTACAAGTTACATTGGTCCCGTGTGAGGTGTTCTTGCCTCCTACGGGGTCGTTTGGGTGCTGGTTCAGGTTTTCACCCCTTAACGGCATGTTTTCATGTCTAAGTGTGATTTTTGCAAATTATCGTCATACTCTCAAACCGGAAGACCCGGGACTACGCGGTCAGTTCCTACAAGTTACATTGGTCCCGTGCGAGGTGTTCGTGCCTCCTACGGGGTTGTTTGGGGGCTGGTTCGGGTTTTCACCCCTTAACGGCCTGTTTTCAAGTCTAAGTGTGATTTTTGCAAATTCGGGTTATACTCTCAAACCGGTAGTCCCGGGACTACGCGGTCAGTTCCTACGAGTTACATTGGTCCCGTGCGAGGTGTTCGTGCCCCCTACGGGGTCGTTTGGGTGGTGGTTTGGGTTTTCACCCCTTAACGACTTGTTTTTATGTTTAAGTGTTGATTTTTGCAAATTATCGTCATACTCACAAACCGAGAGACCCGGGACTACGCGGTCAGTTCCTACAAGTTACATTGGTCCCGTGCGAAGTGTTCGTGATTACGCGTGTCTCATTCCGGTATGTTTATTAGTTGTTTTACGTTTTCATTCACCAATGTTCAAATTTCAAATGTTGTATGCTAGCCTTAATCAATTTAGAACACTTACTTATTTCATAAAATTTCGACAGAGTTTCCTTTGTTTATTCATGAAATCCAACTTATTTTAATATTAACATAAGCCCAACAACAACAACAAGCACAAAAGCCGCAGCTAAACCACCAATAAATCCCTTCCACCGATTTAACATCTAAAAATAGTATATAAATCCATATAGCCCCTTCCTCCATGTCAACCACTTATTAAGGCCTTAACACACACATCTTACACAACACACACACGCGCACACAATTAAATGAAGAATTTACTTTGGTAAAGGTGCACTACATTATAAAATCTTCTATCATCAATATAAAATACTTACCAAATTTATTCACAACTTGAGATCCTCCGAATAAGCTCCCTCATTCTTGATCCTTGCGTATTTGTGCAAACAACTTAAGATCTTCCCTTTTTCAATCACTTCTTCGAGTTCTGCTTTGGCTTTCACCAGTGTGCTGATGCTGTATCAGTCCCGACACAAAGAGGTCCTGCAATACCAAAATTATATTTTAAAAAGATATATTAACCATTATGTAGGGAAAGTAGTCATTTTACAGCATGTGACTTAATTTTCTGACTTGTGAAATGTTCTTGGTTTTTTGTTTTATTTACCAGTTTTTCAATTTTGGCATACATGAAGAATTAGTGAAAATGAGTAAGTAATTGAGAAAGGCCACAAACCAAGCACATGTGTTCGATGTGGGTCCTATCGATTTGTCGATTTATTCCGAGTCCTATTGTGAAATATTGAGTATTGTCCTCACCCTGGGTCCTATTCATTATACTAAATAATTGCGAGTGTACAAAATAAATAAGACGGTCATAAAGTCTATAAGCATGAACTATAATGTTACCATAGAAGTAGGATCTTACTTAAATTGGTATAGCATCTAAATAAAGTAACTATGATTTAAACATGCTTAAAACATCAAAAACACAATATTAATTCAAGATTTAATGATAAAACCCAATTCTGTATCAAGAACCCTAAAAATTCAATCTTAATCAATTTGATCCCATTCTCTAAATATTTACGCATATATTCAAGGGGTTTATGAACGATTCATAGTAGAAGTCAATTCATATACATAATCTATCAATTTAAACTCATATTGAAATACAAATAAACCAAACCAAAGATGAGGTAAGTTTGGTAATGGCCAGGCTATAGGGGACAATATAAACTTGATATAACAACAGAGATGAGGTAAGTTTGGTAATGGCCAGGCTAGTGTTAAAACCAAGCACTAAAAGCTTAGGATTCACTCCATTAAAGATGAAGAGGGTAATACTTGGGAGAATAATCAAGACATTATTAATCATATTGTGGGATTATTTAAGAAACAACTTACAGAAGACCAAACTAGCATCTTTAGTAGTGTAACTACAAACCTTATTCCTTCTCTCATTTCCACTCCAGAGCTAAGAATCTGAAAAATGTATGGGCACATTATGATATACAATTGCAGTTACGATGATTTCAAGCCATGAGATGAAAAATAGGTTAAAAAACTAACACAAACTTGAACTTTTAAAAAATGTACTAAATTGAAAACATAACATTCTGAATAACATCCTTAAACTTACCGAGCGTTCAACAAAAGGTACTGAGCCTAAAACATGACCATGGCAACAAGGCATTTTAAAATCCCTCGCAAGTTATGGGACCTCAAATCCTCTACTACTCAGTGGACCCAAATTGGTGTCTCTTCTAACGAATTACTGAATTTATCAACTCGTTCAATACAATCTAATCCTGATACTTTAATGAATTTATTCCATGGCCACTCCACTACCAAAATCAATACTATTTCAATAAAGATAAAAAATAGTTGGAAAATACTCCCACATAAAAAACAGTTGAAATAAACAAAAATCGTAATACATGGTCAACAAAGATATAATGGGGAAAGGATCGTCTTGTAGGTTATGTAAAATGTAAAACACCAAATACATTCAATAACCATAAAAGTGCTCTCTGAGCAACAAAGACCATGGATTAATCTAATTGTGAGGGTGGTTGTTGCACCTGACTAACTGACATTTTATCAAACATGTGAAGGCCACTCACTATTTGACATTTTTTCGTCTAAGACAGAAACAAAATCCCAAATATGAGCTTAAAAATATAGCCAAGCATTAATCAAACATACGAAGTCTTAGAAACTAAAAAAAATGTAGACCAAACTTTGAAAATAATAACCAAAATAACAATTTAACTCATAATGTATTTTATACCTTCATTTCAAGCTTCAAGCTCGAATACCTATAATCTGCAAAACAATATACACAGATAATGAATCATAAAGTTTTCAAATATGAAAACTCATTAAACCTTAAGTTCACAATGAATCACATACCTAAAATTTTCATATTCCAATACCCATGAATCAAACTGCAATAACATCCCTTTGTAAAACTCCTAAATACAACAACACTCATCAGCATCATCACCTACAACAACTGATTCACGCTCCCACCACCATCCCTGATGCTAGACCACCTTCTCACCACCTCCTGCTCTTCACAGGTACCTCATCATACCCAATCCCCAAATTTCTAGCTGCCTCGGTTTAATTTATTTGCCAAAACCTTCACCAAAATCAATTCCATCCTTGCAAGACCCAAACCCTAGGCCCCCAACCACCCACAAACATTGCAAGAGATTTGGGAAGAAACTCGGGTCCCAATAATATTGGGAAAGACATAGAAAGAGAGAGAAGTGGTTCCCTGCGACATCGTCTAGTGATACCCCCACCCCTTGCGGCACCGACAATCCGGGCTACCGGCGTTTGGTTCCCTTAAAGCAACTGAAACCCTAGGGGTCTTTTGTGGTCAGCAAGCAAGCATTGGGTCAGGGGTGAAGAAGAGAGATGTCGAGGATAAAGGAAAGAGAGAATCGGGCTTGACAGGGTGAGTAGGCGGGAGAGTGCGCGGGGGAGGAAACAAGATGGCTCCAAATGAAAAGTTAATTGATTTTATTTTTTTATTTTTTTATTTAATCTTTTCAAATTTGATACTGTTTTGGCACGGTTTAAATTCGTGCCAGATTTTGGCGCGGTTTTAAACCGTGCCAGATTACTAATAAACCGTGCCAAAATCTGGCACGGATTTAAACCGTGCCAGATTCTCCTTGTCCAACCGTGCCAGATTAGCATTTTTGGTGTAGTGATAATCCTATGTAAACCTACTTAATAATGAATAAAATTATGTTTTTCTGCCTTAGCTTTAATTCATTTCTTTATGTGTACTTCTTGTGCATTCATACCAAAAGGCAGGGTGTGATAAGTTGATATCAGAGCTTGTTTTAAATCTAAACATATCGTTGGGTTATCATTTTATGCGAGAAAGGAGATAAGATATTAGTAATTTTATCTTTTTGTTACTTCATTTATTACTATTATTATGTGGCAATTCCATTTTGCAAAATGGATACATGGGCCACGTTCTTATTCAAAATAGACATCGAACTAGATAATCGTTGGGAAAATCGAGTTAGAGAAGAGGCATTATCAAAATTAAGAAACATGATCCGTGCGGTCGATGAGGACTAGATAGACGTGAGTAGTGATGTCAAAAGACTTGTACTAACAAATAGAGTTTTGGGTGAAATGTAAGTCATGAGGAAAGTGGACGAGTATGTGAATGATCCGGTAATATTGCAAGAGGCCATAAACTTTTCACTTGAAAATGAGACGCCAACTCCGCCAATGTATCCCGAGGCCACATCCAATGGTGAAGTACACGGTGACTATTCTTCTGGTAGTACAAACGACTCAACTGATGGTTCAAATCAAGGAGATTATTTAGTCAGTCCAGAGTCCAGCTCCAGTGATGAAACCTTTTTCCATACTTAAATAATCCAAAGTCAAAGTTATCTCCATGTGGATTATAGATTAAAATAATGTAGATAGTATGCTATATTAAAACTTTATCTGCACTAACATAGGTTGTGATATATAATGTGTATCACATAACTCCTTATGTGAAATATAATGGGCTTGTGGCTTATGTTTGCTTATGATTCTTATTATTTAAATTGTTATACTTTTATGATGGTTAGTACTCGAATTATCTTCGTTGGAACTCAATCTGAACAGACTCAAACTAAAGGAATCATGTGATGTCTTCAGGAACTCACTTTTTTCCCCGAAAATAACAAACAACGTATTCTACCTCCGATGAATTTTTTTAAAGAAATTCATAAAATGATTGCTCTTAACAAATTTCTAAGGTAATGACCCCATCTTTTCTTGGAAATCCAGGCGCCAATGAAGACGAAAAATGGATGCGTCAGATTGTGAAAATTCTGAATGGAGTAGGCATAGTTATTGATCTCCAAGTGACTTTAGCAGCCTTTATATTGGAAGGTGAAGCTGATTTCTGCTAGCAAGCAGTGTCACATAACCAGAATGTTGTTAATTTTACTTGGGAGTAATTTGAGAAAATTTTCTTTGAAAAGTATTTTTTTGAGACTTAGCGAGATTAACGAATAGTCGATTTTTTAAAATTACAACAAGTTAACTTATCAATAGCCCAATATTAGGCCAGGTTTACTGAATTGTCTTGTTACGCTATGGAATATATAGATATTGAGGTAAAGAAATGCAAGTATTTTGAAAGAGGATTACATTTGAGAGTTAAGAATTCAATAGCTCCTTTACAAATTCTTGAGTATTCTCAACTGATTGATGTTACGGCCATTGTGGAACGCAATTCTTCGACCATAATCCGATCTCCGCCCCCTACTATCAGGAACAATCATGTCATTCGAACTCCATCTCATTCTAGACCTCACCCTTATTCAAACTCGAGCGGAAAAGCTTATTCATAAATTCTCCATAACACAACACATTCAACAATCCGTTGTGTCACGAAGTAGGACTTATTCAGCCACACTGTCCTAAGAGGTATGATATTTCTTCAACATTTTTTGCACATATTTTATTTTATTCAGGATCAACACATTATTTTATTAGTCTTAGACTAACCAAATTATTTTATTATTACCAACATCTTTAACTCCTCCATTAGATATTGAAATACCAACAGGTGATGTGACCATCCCTCTATTTCCTCCCCTTCCCTTCCTCGGGGGCTTCAGCGCTCGCACGCACGGTTGGAGGGAGGGTGGAAGAAGGTCTCATGCCCTTTCTAGGAGGAGTGCTTCGACCGTCGTCGATGTGGGGTGATGTAAAGAGATAGAGTCGCTAGCTTATTTTTCACAAAACAGGTAAAATAAATATTATCACCTCGAGAGAACGACATCAAAGACATATTGATAATTGAGAAACCAACTAGTTCAAAGCTTCTGCGGCTAAGTTACGGAATGGGAAGGTATTAGGCACCTCATCCCTCCCTTTTGGTCTCTCATGGGCATGTGTTATTATTCTCCTTAAAAACTCTGTGATGTGTGTGCGTGTATATATATAATTGGAGAATGGAATTTCTTAACTCACGTCATGGAGAAAGGAGGAGTGAGATCATCAGTAGGAGTGTTCCCAAATTAATAATTAAAAATATAATGTGTGCGCTTATTGTGATCTTGATCATTATGGTTAAATTACATTATATGTTAGAGAAAGTGCAAATAAGAATCGCAAATACAATATATAGAAATAATATATAAATAAAAAATATGCAAGGAGGGCTCGAGTCTCGGGTTTTAACCTGAGACGCCTACATAGACTAAAAGGGCATCAAAGTCAACGTAGTTTGCATGCAATATGAGAGTGGGGTTTATCCCATAAATCTAACCGAGCATTTTATTTATATGTGAATGTGTAGCAAATGGATATTTTGATTTGAGAAAATGTGATGAGGAATCCCTTTTGGAATTTATGAATAAAAAGTGAGATTACTAATATGTATGAACTAAAAAAGATGAAATGCTAGAGTAAGGATTAGATAACTATTGCGAAAATAAGGGAATTAAAATAGAGAGAAGAATGTTTGGACCTTATTTGGAGATTTGAAGATTGATCTTGACTACTGAAAAGGCTACCCTTGAAAGTTAATGGATTTTGTAGGAGAAGAGGGTAAGGATTTTTTTTTTCTAAATTGGGTGTGAAAGGGATGGGAATGGAATATGGAGGAAAGATTTCAATAGAGAAACCACATTAACTTTTAGAAGAAATTGCTGAGATCACTGAGAGTGATGTTTCTGGGGTGCCTTTCAAAATGAGCTCATGCTCTCCTTATATAGGGTTAAGGGGGTGCTAATCGACATTGTACTTAACCTGCCTATCGACAGGCATCCCCAAACACAGTACCGATAGGTAGAGAAATGGTTTTGTCATTTGGCAACCTCATGCAGATTTCTCGAAAAAAAGGTCGTAAAATGCAATTCGTAAGTTTGAATAATGCACGGGGCATACCGTTGAGAAGTGTATTCAGAGCCCTTTAATAATCCATGAGATACTCTCGGGTTCAGGAGTTGACTTTGGCCAAATAAGGTTCGAAAGTGCCCGACGACCTTTCGGATAGGAGATTCTCAGAGGAAAATGGATCATTCGTCCGAACCATAAGGCGGATTCGTGCACGGGATGGACCGTTGGAAAGGGTATTTTGAGACCTATGAATATTTATTCAGCCTTACCTATTTAGGAGAGTTCACCTTGCTCAAATTGGACCCAAAGGCCCCCGGTGACCTTCAGATTAAAATGGGTCATTTGTTAGTATCGTAATGCTGATTCACGCACAAGGCAGACCATTGGAAAGGGTATTAAGTGATCCTTAAGGATTCATTCAGTATCCTTGAGGCTGAAGAGTTTACGAGAGTCAAAAGAAGCCCGAGAGCGCCCAGTGGGCTCCAGATTAATTTTTAGGGGAAAACGGACCGTTCGTCTGAATGTTAAGTCAAATTTTTGCACGCACACCATTGAAAAGGAGATTCAGATCCATTCAAAAGTTCAATGAGCTTTTTCTCTGGCGAGGAAGTTGATATGGTTCAAAACGGGGCCCATGAGCGCCCCGATGTCTCCAGATCAATTTTTGATAGTAAAACGGACCGTTCATCTGAATCTTAAGGTCGATCCGTGCACGGGGAGGATCGTTGGAAAGGGTGTAAAGTTAAAATTTCTAATTGAGTTAACTTGTATGTAATTGACTTATTTTTGTCACAAAACTGGTTTGATTCATTGATAGATTTTTCTCTTGTCGATATCCACCTAGTCTATGACGTGTTTGTGTAGAAGACGTAGCGGCCAAACTTCAAAGATATATCATGACGTATTATTTATTGGTGCACATTTCATATCTTCATATCACATTGCATTCCGAGATACCCCCAGTTATGAACGCATAATGTTTATGGGACACAAAAAATATTTTAGGATGATATTTTGTTTAAAATTATTTTTAAATGGTTTTAACTTTGTTTATTTTGGGACAAACATTGTTTAGAGTCGTATGAATTCTCCTTTTGAGTTTAGAGACTTCAAACGACATGTGATGTCATTTGAGCGACATGTCACTGCCTTTAGAACGACGTATTGATCTCGTTAGAACAACCTGTCGACTTAACTTTTTTTATTTAAGGCATTTTTCTCTCAGAATTTTGAGGTGTGCAGAACCAAAATACTATTTAGAACAATTTCATTTTTTTGTACATATTTTCTAAGGATTTCAAAGTCTAAAATCATCCTTAGTATTAATAGATTCGAGTTTACATAGCATATGTTATAAAGATCTTGTTTGCATTATTGGTTTGTTCCATATTAAACAAAAGGTTTCGTTGGAGTTTTGCGGTGAGGAAACGGTGAAGGTTGTGTTACAAATCGTAAACGGTTGCCAAAGTTTCATCGATGGACACTGAGGCACTCGTGGACACGTGTTCTTAGACGAGTATCATGAAAAAGATTTCTATGTGGTCACTGTGGAGGAGCGATTAAACAGATGAAAAGCATCTAGGCTTGTGGGGATCGAATCATTGTGTAAGTCTGTCTGTCTTCCTTTGTAATTACCGTATCATAATGATTGTCTGGCTTAGGTCATTCGAGTTTTTTTCCTTAGTGGTTTCCTCGTACATTTGGCGTTGTGAAATTTACATTATTTCACTTGCTTTAATCTCCTAGATGCTTGTTTAGGATTAAACAAGATAAATTGGACTTAAGTAAAATTGGTTCACAAACTTGGTGCAAAATTAATATTGAAAAAGTTTGGTAAAACCCACTTTGAAAAAGGGCCTACATATTGGTGTCAGAGCTAGAAACATTTTTATTGTGTTGATCCCTTGTGCCTGTAGGTATGAATTTTGAAATTTTTGATGTTTTTCAAACTCCTGTTTTTCATGGAACTAATTATTCTTGTAGGAAAATGAAAATGAAAAGTGCACTTAAATCTATTGATGAACGTGTTTCGTTAGCAATAGAAAAAGGGTGGTCACCACTGATCACGAGAGAGGGAACCGCCACTAGTTTAAAACCAACTGAGTCATGGACCGAAGCCGAACATTGACTTACACTTTATAACTCTAAAGGTTTAAATGTTAGTTCCTCGTCTATCACCCTAGATGAATATAATTGTATTATGATTTATGAGATCTAGAAAGAGGTTTGGGATGTTCATTCACTCACTCGCGAGGGAACTAGCACGGTTAGGGAATTTAAACTTCAGAAGATCACTACACAATTTGACGCGACTAAAATGCTAGAGTGTGATATGTTTGATGAGTTTTACACTAGATTGTCCCATATTATCAACTCGTCGTTTAACTTGGGAGAAAAAAATACCCGACAATCGTGTCATAAATGAAATCTAAAGGTCATTACCTAGTAGATTTGATCAAACAGTGACTGTTTTAAACTCCTTGGATATGCTTGATTCAATAAAACTAGAAGAGATTGTACGTGACTTCACCACACCAAATCCTGTGAATGGTCACGCCCAGTGGGTCACGGCCCAAGTTCGCGACTATCTGGTCGCAAACATGGGCCGTGACCAACTCAATATTTGGCGTGACGATATTTATTACCACACTAAATTATCGATGCTCTGGAAGTGATCACGGGCCAAATCCCTGACCACTGTGGGTAACGGACTTAGACCGTTACCAGGGCATGACCATCTTGGCACCATATTTTGCGCCAAAATTCCCTCCAAACTGGTCGCGGATGGGTCACGGACTTGGGTCATGACCAAAGGCATGACGAAGCAGAAAACACACACATTGAGGGTCACGACTTCTTGGTGTGGGTCATGACTATGGGCCGTGACCATACCTCATTCAAGCAGTAGGGTTGATGTGAAAAGGGTCGCGTATGGTGGGTCACGACTCTAGGCCATGACCAGGTGCAAGCCAGGAACACCTCATCTTTCATTTATTGGTCGTGCGCTTGGGGGTCACAGCTCTAGGCCGTGACCAGATTCAGGTCTTAAAAAACCTTTGCATGGTCATTTCTGTGATGTGTAAGGGTTGTCTAAGGGCTAAGCAATTTCATGTGGATTTCAGTTGGATTTGTAAAGGCGAAGCGATTTCAGTTGGTTTTCATTTGGATTAACCCCTGGTATGCAGTGATTCATTTTGATTTCATTTGGATTTCGTGATTTCTATCTAAAACCCTAATTTATGTGTAGATTTATGTTTGTATGTGTGTATGTGTATAGATTTATGTTTACATGTGTGTGTATGTATATATTTATGTGTGTAACTATGAACAAATAAATTGTTTTTTTTGTCAATAAACCATATATTGTATCTGTGTGTGTATGTATAGATTGTATGTGTGTGTGTGTATGTATAGATTTATGTCAAAAAAAATATTAGGGTTTAGTAAACCCTAAATAGTATGTGTGTGTACGTATAAATTATGTCAATAAACCCTAGATTGTATGTGTGTGTATATATATATTATGCCAATAGACCCTAGATTGTATATATGTGTATTTTTTTTGGCAAAATATAATTAAATGGATTTTTAATGAGTAAAAAAATTTATATCCACCTTGTCATGATTTTATTGGGGGTTATATGCGTTCCATCATATTATATTAGGGGTTATATGCATGTCGTGATTTTTTGCACAACAATATGTGTGTAAGTACGACAATATGTGATTTTTTACATTTACCTTCTGCAGTAGTGTTTATGGATTGGTTATTTGTTTGCACTACAATATGTGTGTAAGTACAGTGTGTGTTTATGTTGATTCTGCAGTTTGTATGTTTGCTGAATAGATAATACACATATACTTTTAAACTCTCTCATAATAAACCCTAACAAAACATGTTATAAACAATTACGACGGGTTGTTGTTGGGATTTCACATAAACTTTTAAACTCTCTTAACTTTTAAACCCAAACCTTAATAGTAGGACTCGTATTCACGCCCTCGTATACTTTTCTCAGGAAAAATGAGGCACCAAAGTAACTCATAGGAACTGACCGCGTGATCACAGGACTCCCGGTTTAAGAATACGGCTATAATTTGCATATTTCTAGACTTAGGCATAAAAACATGGTGTTAGTGGGTGAAAACCCAAAACAGCCCCCGAATGGCACTACGAGTGACATCAACATCTCTCACGGTACCAATGTAACTTTTAGGAACTGACCGCGCGATCACGGGACTCTCGATTTGAGAATATGATAATAATTTCACATTTCTAGACTTAGGCTTAAAAACATGGCGTTACTGGGTGAAAATCCGAAACAGCCTCCGAACGGCCCCATGAGAGGCACCAACACCTCGCACGGGACCAATGTAACTCGTAGGAACTGATCGCGCGATCACGGGACTCTTGGTTTGAGAATAAGACAATAACTTGCATATTTCTAGACTTGGCATAAAAACATGGCGTTAGTGGGAGAAAACTCAATATAACCCCCGAACAGCCCCGTGAGTGGCACCAACACCTCGCACGGGACCAATGTAACTCGTAGGAACAAATCGCGCGATCACGGGAGTCCCGGTTTGAGCATATTACAATAATTTGCATATTTCTAGACGTAGGCTTAAAAACATGGCGTTAGTGGGTGAAAACCCGAAACAACCCCCAAACGGCCCCGTGAGAGGCACCAACTCCTCGAATGGGATCAATGTAAGTCGTACGAACTGACCACGCGATCACGCGAACCCCCGGTTTAAGAATACGATGATAATTTGCATATTTTTAGACTTAGGCATAAAAAAATAGCGTTAGTGGGTGAAAACCCAAAACAACCCCTGAACGGCCCCGTGAGTGGCACCAACACCTCGCACGGGACCAATGTAACTCGTAGAAACTGACCGCGCAATCACAGGACTCTCGATTTGAGAATAAGATGATAATTTATATATTTCTAGACTTAGGCATAAAAACATGGCGTTAGTGGGTGAAAATCCAAAATAGCCCCCGAACGGTGCCTTGAGTGGCACCAACACCTCGCACGGGACCAATGTAACTCATAAGAACCGATCGCGCGATCACGGGACTCCCAGTTTGAGAATTCGGTGATAATTTACATATTTATAAACTTAGGCTTAAAAACATGGCATTAGTGGGCGAAAATCCGAAACACCCCGAGCGGCCCCGTGAGTGGCACCAACACCTCGCACGGGACCAATGTAACTCATAGGAACTGACTGTGCGATCACGGGGCTCCCAATTTGAGAATACGATAATAATTTGCATAATTCTAGACTTAGGCATAAAAACAAGGCGTTAGTGGGTGAAAACTCGAAATAGCCCCCCGAATGCCCTTGTGAGTGGCACCAACACCTCGCACGGGACCAATGTAACTCGTAGGAACTGACCACGCAATCATGGGACTCTCGATTTGAGAATACAATGATAATTTGCATATTTTTAGACATATGATTAAAAACATGACGTTAGTGGGTGAAAACCCGAAACGCCCCTGAACGACCCCGTGAGTGGCACTAACACCTCGCACGGGACCAATGTAACTAGTAGGAACTGGCCCCACGATCACGGGACTCTTGATTTGAGAATACAACGATAACTTGTATATTTCTAGACTTAGGCTTAAAAACATGGCGTTAGTGAGCGAAAATCCGAAATAGCCCCCGAACGACCCCGTGAGAGGCACCAACATCTCGCACGGGACCATTGTCTCTCTTAGGAAGTGACCGTGTGATCCCAGGACTCCCAGTTTGAGAATATGATGATAATTTGCATATTTCTAGACTTAGGTATAAATACATGACGTTAGTGGGGGAAAACCCGAAACAGCACCCGAACGGCCCCGTGAGTGGCACCGACACCTCGCACGGAACCAAGATAGCTCGTAACAAATGATCACGCAATCACAGGACTCTCGGTTTGAGAATACGATGATAATTTGTATATTTCTAGGTTTAGGCTTAAAAACATGGCGTTAGTGGGCGAAAATCTGAAATAGCCCCCGAACAGCCCCGTGAGAGGCACCAACACCTCGCAAGGGATCGATGTAACTCATACGCACTGACCATGCGATCTCGAAAACCCCGGTTCGAGAATACGACAATAATGTACATATTTCTAGAAGGCTTAAAAACATGATATTAGTCGGTGAAAACTCGAAATAGTCCCCTGAACGGCCCCGTTAGTGGCACCAACACCACACACGGGACCAATGTAACTCGTACGAACTGATCGCGCAAACACTGGACCCCCGGTTTGAGAATACGATGATAATTTGCATATTTCTAGACTTGAGCATAAAAACATGGCATTAGTGGGTGAAAACCTGAAATAACCCTCGAACGGCCCCGTGAGTGGCACCAACACCTCGCACGGGACCAATGTAACTCGTAGGAACTGACCGCGCGATCACGGGACTCCCAATTTGAGAATACGATGATAATTTGTATATTTCTAGACTTAGGCTTAAAAACATGGCGTTAGTGGATGAAAACCCGAAACAACCCCCGAATGGGCCCATGAGAGGCACCAACACCTCACACAGGACCAATGTAACTCGTATGCACTGATCGCGCAATCACGCGACCCCCGATTTGAGAATACGGCGATAATTTGCATATTCTTAGACTTAGGCATAAAAACATGACATTAGGGGGTGAAAACCTAAAACAGACCCCGAACGGGCCCGTGAGAGGCACCAACACCTCGCACGGGACCAATGCGTAGGAACTGACCACGCGATCACGGGACTCCCGATTTGAGAATACAAGGATAATTTATATATTTTTAGACTTATGCTTAAAAACATGGCGTTAGTGGGTAAAAACTCAAAATAGGCCCGGAACGGCCCTGTGAGTGTCCCCAACACCTCGTACGGAACCAAGATAACTCGTTAGAAATGATCACGCGATCACGGGACTCTCGGTTTGAGAATACGACGATAATTTGTATATTTTTAGTCTTAGGCTTAAAAACATGGCGTTAGTGGGCGAAAATCCGAAACAGCCCCCGAACGGCCCTTTGAGAGGCACCAACACCTTGCACGGGATCAATGTAACTCGTAAGAACTGACCGCGCGATCACGGCACTCTCGGTTTGAGAATACGATGATAATTTATATATTTCTAGACTTAGGCTTAAAAATATGGCATTAGTGGGTGAAAACACGAAACAGTCCCGAACGGCCGCGTGAGAGGCACCAACAACTCACACGGGACCAATGTAACTCGTACGCACTGACCGTGCGATCAAGGGACTCCCGATTTGAGAATACAATAATAATTTGTATATTTCTAGACTTAGACTTAAAAGCATGACATTAGTAGGTGAAAACTCGAAATTACCCCCGAACGACCCCGTGAGTGGCACCAACACCTCGCACGGGACTAATGTAACTTGTAGGAACTGATCGCGTGATCATGGGACTCCCAGATTTAGAATATGATGAAAATTTGTATATTTCTAGACTTAGGCTTAAAAACATGGCGTTAGTGGACAAAAACCCGAAATAACCACCGAACGGCCCCGTGACCGGCACTAACACCTCGCACGGGAACAATGTAACTCGTAGAAATTGACCACGTGATCACGGGATTCCCGATTTGAGAATACGAAAATAATTTTCATATTTCTAGACCTTAGCATAAAAACATGGTATTAGTTGTTGAAAACCCAAAAACAGCCCCCGAATGACCCCATGATTGGCACCAACTCCTCGCACGGGACCAATGTAACTCGTAGGAACTGATCGCACGATTTCGAGACTCCCAATTTGAGAATATGGCGATAATTTGCATATTTCTAGACTTAGGTTTAAAAAGATGGCGTCAATGGGTCAAAACCCACAATAGCCCTCGAACGGCCCCATGAGAGGCACCAACACCTCGCACAGGACTAATGTAACTCGTACGCACTAACCACACGATCACGGGACCCCCGGTTTGAGAATATGATGATAATTTGCATATTTCTAGACTTAGGCATAAAAATATGGCGTTACTGGGTGAAAACCTGAAACAACCTCGAACGGCCCTGTGAGTGGCACCAACACCTCGCACGGAACTAATGTAACTCGTAGGAACTGATCGCGCGATCACGGAATTCCCGGTTTGAGAATACAATGATAATTTGCATATTTCTAGACTTAGGCTTAAAAATATGGCGTTAGTGGGTGAAAACCCGAAATAGCCCCCGAACGGCCCCGTGAGAGGCACCAACACCTCGCACGGGACCAATGTAGCTCGTACGCACTGATCGCGCGATCATGGGACCCCTGGTATGAGAATACGATGATAATTTGCATATTTTTAGACTTAGGCTTGGAAACATGGCGTTAGTGGGCGAAAATCTGAAACAACCCCCGAATGGCCCTGTGAGAGGCACCAACACCTCGCACGGGACCAATATAACTCGTACGAACTGACCGCGCGATCACTAGACCCTCAGTTTGAGAATACGACGATAATTTTTATATTTCTACACTAAGGCATAAAAACATGGCGTTAGTGGCCGAAAACTTGAAACAGCCCCCGAACGGCCCCGTGAGTGGCACCAACACCTCGCACGGGGCCAATGTAACTCGTAGGAACTGATGGCACGATCACGGGATTCCCGGTTTGAGAATAATACGGTAATTTAAAAATATTAGGACTTAGGAAAAACATGGTGTTAGTGGGTGAAAATCCAAAACAACCCCCGAACGTCCCTGTGAGTGGCACTAACACCTCGCACGGGACCAATGTAACTAGTAGGAACTGACCGCGCGATCACGGGACTCTCGGTTTGAGAATATGATGATAATTTGCATATTTGTAGACTTAGGCATGAAAACATTAATATGTTGATAATTATAACTCATATATGCAATTTTTCAGCTTGAAGAATTTTTTTGTAAAACTACTTGGTTACTGATATCATTTTTTTTGTATCCTATCATTTGGAGGATTTTTGCCCACGGAACAAATGAAGAAAGTAATGGTTTACGACATGAAGATTGTTTATATAATGGTGTGCACATTCAGGATTATATTTTTTATGTGTTACAACCGTGCAGCCTTTTATTGTTTAGTTTTATGGTCGTGCGAGATTTTATAATTTGATTGTTAAATTTTATGGTCTTGTGGGCTTTATAATAAGCAGGTTTTATATTACAGGGTTTGGAATGTCTAGAAAATAAAGGAAACTCTGCCCAATTTTTTTTGGTCTGTGAATTATGAAGACGTGTAATATTTTTAAATTTGTATATATATTTGTTTATTAACAACGTTCCCGATTCGCAATTTGTGATTTTTTTTATTGTTTTGCCAATAATAAATATTCGCAACCGTGCACTCACAGGACCCCCGATTTTAGGATTGGACCAAAAGAGGACATTTTTTTAAAAATTATAGTTAAAACCATTTTTATTTTTTCCGTCGCGCATAAAAATGGTCGCGTCCAATGTCCATGACCCCCCAACCGTGATGAAAAATATTCGCGGCCAAAGTCCGCGACCATTTTTTTCCTTTTTTTTTCCGTCACAGCGTGGGTCACGAACTTTGTCCGCGACCGATTGTTTTCACGGTTGTGGGTCACGACCAAAGTCCGCGACCAATTTTTTCCTTTTTTTTCGTCGCGGTGTGGGTCACGGACTTTGGCCACGACCAATTTTTGTGATGGTTGTGGGTCACGAACTTGGGCCGCGACCTTTTTTCCGTCGCGGTGTGGGTCACGAACTTTGGTCATGACCAATTTTGTCACGGTTGTGGGTCACGGACGAAGGCCGCGACCATTTTTTCCCCCGTCGCGGTATGGGTCACGGCCCAAGTCCACTACCATCTGTCGTGACCCACTACAGGCCATGATCTTTTTTGTCATGAACATGGGTTGCGACCCACGAAATTGGTCACGCTCGAAATGGTCACGACCCATAGTCTTGGTCAGGGATTTTGGCCGTGACCAATCGCCAGTTTTGGTGTAGTGCTTACAAACCTATGAACTTGACATGTTTACCTCCAAGCAAGTCCCAAAGAAAGAAAATGGCATTGGTTTAAATGCCCAGAAGGAGGAGACTAAAGTTTCGAATGATGATTCCGACACCGATTTTGAAGATGTTGCTTTGTTGACAAAGAATTTCAAACAGTTTCTTAAGTTCCAAAAGCAATCAAAAGATGCCAAAAGACTTGAGAAATTCAAGAACCATAAGGCAGATCAAGGCCCTGAAAATAAAAATGAGAATGTTAAGAGGGATGAGTCGGATAGGTGTTTTGGTTGTGAGGGTTATAGACATAAGGTAGCGGAGTGTTCCACTCAACTTAAGAAGGATTGCAAGAAGTCGATAGCATATAATGCCACCTTAAGTGATTGTGAACCGAAAGAGGGAGAGAGTTCCCTCATCGAGCGCAATTTTGTAGCGTATATGGCATGTCATGTGAACGATGATGATAAATCTTCTTATTAAGATTCTCATGTAAATGGCACTTCCGAGGCCGTTTTGTGTGAATCCCAAGAGAGTGAGGGTGAAGCTAGTGAGGAGGAGGAGGAGGAGATAAATGTTGAGGAGTTGTAAGTTTCCATATGCTATTGTTTGATGAATCATCAAAATTTTGGATTTGTGTGCATGTTGTTCATTTAGTTTATTAAGATCAATATATTGATTATCACATATGGCTAAACTAAGTTTGATGACATTTAGCTATCAATTAGAGATTCTTGATCATTTCGATGTGTTCAAGTTGTGATTCATTTGTTGTAGTTCACGCCCATTCATTCCATATCCACATTTGAGCACATTGATACTACGTTATCGTAAAACTCATACTTGTTTTTACTTGTTTTTTTTTCTATTTTGAGTTGTTTTGCTACTGTTTCGTATGTCCAATACTAGTTTTGAGCTAATTTTTCACTAGGAAAAACTTTGCCATTTTTAGGGTTGGAATACAGATTTTTTTGAACAAAAGACAAAAAAAACCCAAATAAGTACTCAAAAGACAAACAAAAATCATTTGAACTTTTCATTAAGCTTAAATTATCAAGAGATAAAAACCCAAATGATAAACAAAAAATCTTTTTGTATTTTTCATTTAATGCAAACAAAATGAAGAAATAAAATACAAAAGATGAACAAAAATCATTATTATAGCATGTGATTAAGCATGGGACATAAACTAGAAAATGATTAAACAAGCCTACATTTAGCATGTGAATATAGCATGAAGTACAAACGCTAAAGTATGCAAACACTAACACATTCATCCTTTAGATTTAGCAAGGGAGGAAGCATGTGAAAGTAAATGAGAATCAAAAACCCTATTTTTCAAGGCAACCAAGTCGGATTTCCTAACCCAAATTAATGAAGAATGACTATCTTGTGGTGTAGGAATTTTAAATACATTGGTTGCTTTACGTTGGGATTTTTTTAGGAATTCGTTTAAGATCAAAACAAAATTTCCTAAGATGACCTTTTCGACTACAATGAGTACAAGTAGAAACATGTCGAAAAGATTTACCTAAGGAGTGATCTCTAAAAGGTTTCCTAGTAGATTCTCCTAAAACGTTGGTTTTGGCTTTATGAGTAGATTCATTACAAGTATTGAAGCCTAAACCACACATGTCATTTTTAATTTGGACCGTTCCTAAGATTTTATCTAATTTTTCCGAACGACACTCGAAATCAAATTTGACATTACTAGAGTCTTTTAATTTATTTTGCAATTCTAAAATGTTAGACTCTAATAAAACATTTTGCTCTTCAAAAGTAAGAAGCTCCTTTTTTAAGGATTCCATTAAACCCCTAAGGCTATCTCTCTCGCCTTCTATATATTCAAGCTTCTCTGGAAGAGCTTTCTCTTGTGTCCTAAGGTCTTCTACCAACATACTATCATCAATGACCTTGACACGCTCTCTTAAAGTAGCTTCTAACTTCAAATTAGCTCTTTTAAATTTAATAGATTCTTTATAAAGTTCTTGAAAAGCATTTTGAAGTTCACTCACATTAACCTCTTCTTCATTTTCACTCTCTCTTTCTTCTCCACTCTCACTATCATCAAAAACAAGGGAATCAAAGACTTTGACCTTGGAGGTGTCATGAGTTTGAGTATCTTCATCAGAAGATTCACTTTCGGTGCTCGCATGACTAGCCATAAAAGCCACAAAATTTGGCTTAGTGGGGGAATCGGATCCCTCTTCCTTATCACTATCACTAAGGGTCGCATTATATGAAATGGGTTGTTTACCCTCTTTCCTTAGTTTAGTGGGGCACTCAGAAGCCCTATGGACATAACCCTCACAACCAAAACACCTATCAGACTCATCCCTATTTAAATTTACATTAATAGGTTTAGGGATCTTCTCGGCTTTGTCATACTTAGGAGTTTCAAATTTCTTAAAGTCATTTTTAAATTTATCTTTGTTAAATTTAAGAAATTTTCTAAATTTACTAGCAAACAAAGCCATGTCTTTCGAGTCACTATCACTCTCTCTCTCTCTAATACTTGTTTGATCTCTTTTCGGGCTTTTAAAGCAACACCCTTTTCAATTTTCTTTCCAGTTTTAGAGGGAAACATATCTAGTTCATAGGTTTGTAAATCACCTACAAGCTCTTCTAATTTCGTAGAGGCTAAAGTTGGTAAAGAATTTAAAACGGTCACTTTTGGAATAAATCTATCGGGAAGGGACCTTAAAATTTTCTTTACAACTCGGTCGGGTATTTTCTCTCCCAAGTTAAAAGATGAATTGACAATATCAAACAGTCTAGCATAAAATTCATCAAAAGTTTCATTATCGTTCATTTTGATAGTTTCAAATGGAGTGGTGAGGTTTTGGAGTTTCGAAGCTTTAACGACACTTGTACCTTCGTGAGTGAGTTGTAAAATATCCGAAGCTTCTTTAGCGGTCTCACACGTCATAATGCGGTGGAATTCATCCAGTGTGACAGCGCTAAACAAGGCATTCAAACCACGGGAATTAAAATTTGAAAGTTTAAACTCATTCTCAGTCCATCTATCAGCCGGTTTGGGAACACGTTCATTTTTAACTAAATGAGTAGGTGGGGACCACTCGTTAACAACAGACATCCAAACTCTCTCGTCGATAGACTTTAGTGCCGATTTCATTCACGCTTTCCAATACACGTAGTTTGAACCATCGAAAATGGGAAATTTTAAAAATGGGGAAAATTCCATTTTAGCCAAATATTATTTAAAGGATCTTTAATGAAATAATTTATCGCTTTGGCTCTTGTAGAAGGGTGTCTACCTATAAAAAAGCAGAGAAGAAACCCAGGGTCCCGACAGAAACTCATATTCAGCAGGAACCCCCAGCGCCACTGCAAGTATCAGCGCCGATGCAAGTGTCAACGACGCTGCAAGTGTCAGCGCCGCTGCAAGCGCCAACGCCGTTGCAAGGGTCAGCGCCGCTGCAAGTGTCGGTGCCTCTTCAAGTACCAGCGCCGACACAAGGGTCAGCGCCGCTTCAAGTATCGGCGCCGCTTCAAGTGTCGGCGCCGCGACAAGGGTCGGCGCCATCTCAAGTATCAGCGTCGCTTCAAGTGTCAGCGCCACTTCAAGCGTCAACGTTACTTCAAGTGTCGGCGCCGCGACAAGGGTCGGCGCCGCCTCAGGTATCAGCGACCGCTTCAAGTGTCAACGCCACTTCAAGCGTCAGCGCTACCTCAAGTATCAGCGCCACTTCGAGCGTCGGTGCCACTTCGAGCGTCGGCGCCGCGACAAGGGTCGGCGCCGTCTCACATGTCAGCGCCGATTCAAGCATCAACGCCACTTCAAGCGTCAGCGCTACCTCAAGTATCAGCGCCACTCCAAGCGTCTGCACCGCCTCAAGTGTCGGCGCCGCTTCAAGCATCAGCGTCGCTTCAAGTGTCGGCACCAAGACAAGGGTCGGCGCCGTCTCAGGTATCAGCGCCACTTCAAGCGTCAGCGCCGCTTCGAGCGTCGACGCCGCTTCGAGCGTCGACGCCGCTTCGAGCGTCGACGCCGCTTCGAGAGTCGACGCCGCCTCAGGTATCAGCGACCGCTTCAAGTGTCAGCGCCACTTCAAGCATCAGCGCTACCTCAAGTATCAGCGCCACTTCAAGCGCCAGCGCCGCTTCGAGCGTCGACACCGCAACAAGGGTTGGCGCCGCCTCAGGCATCAACGACCACTTCAAGGGTCAGCGTCACTGCAAGGCTCAGCGCCACCGCAAGGGTCACTGTAGAAATGTTATTCGAGAAGTGCTGCTACAAGGGTTTTAATCATGAAACAACAGTCTCTAAATGAACAACAACACTAACACTTTACTTTCTTGTACAGGTTGCCTAGTCGAGCAAGCAGGGCTCGAACAGGCGCGTTGGGACCTCCCGGGAGTTTTGGCTTAGCGGCTGAGGGACAAGGTATGTTGAGCAAGCTCAACCACTTAGCACTATAGGATTGAGAGAATACTAGTAGGAGACCCTAGGGTCACCCAGTCCTCACACACCTCACACTTAGTCACAAGTGAAGTGAGCGGCCAAAGGGCTGGCTGCTCACAAGAAAAGAACTGTTTATAAAATTATTTTAATGGAGAGGGTCCTCTAAACCCCTCTCAAGAAAAATGATTTTAGAAGGGGGTCCTCGAGACCCCCCTCAAGCTTGCAAATATTTCAGAGGAGGTGGTCCTCGAGACCCCCCCCCCCCCCCCTCAAGTTTACAAAGTTTGTATCAAAGTTACCTTTTCAAAAGATATTTAGCAAATCAGATATTTTGTCTCCATTAGAAGACATACTTGCTTTTGAACTTTGGTCGGCGTCAGGGGGCATCTGCCAGAGGGGACAGGCAGACCTGCCTGCAGGTAGGGACAAATAGTACACTGCAGACTTTATCCCTCACCAACTCTCTAAGTTTTGGTGCCAAAAGTGCTAACCCAGCCTTAGTGCCCAAGTATAAATAGGACCCCTGGGCAAGGTCATAGAGGATGGATAGACAATAGAAAATTGCAATGTTACTCTGCTAAAATATCACCAGACCTACCTAGTATTCTCTCCCTGCTCATTCTCTTAGTGCTGAGTGCCTTGTTCCTTCACTCCCCACTGACAGCCATCACTCTCAGGTGTTTCCCTTGAGAAAATTGCTATTTTTGCTGTGAAAGTTCATCTTCTTGCAGGGAGTGAGTTGAAGCTTGAGTTCCATTGTTACCAGAAGGAGAAGTTTTCTTCAGAAGTTGCACCAGGAGACCTTGAAGACTTGCAGATAGCGTCCATTGGAGTGGGTCACGCCTCACCCTTTCCAGTTATTCATAGACCCCAGTCTCACTACCCTCCTACATTTGGCGACTCCGCTGGGGAGGTATCCTCACTTCCATGGACAAATAAGGTTTTATTGTTTCTAGGCAGCTAGTGTTTGAAGGCATTCCATCTGGAAATGGATCTTAAAAAGATAAGGCCACTCAGGTGGATGTGGTGGTGACCGGAGCAAAGGTACCTGCTCCTCCGGTAGGGCAGACCATCTCACCGGCAACAGTTCCGGTGGTAGAGTCTTATGAGTATATTTTTTTAGACTTGGCAAGTTTGGGTTAAGATTGTGTAACACCAGCAGCAACCCCCTCTGGAGGGGCATCCGTTCCAGCAGCGATTCCGGAAGAAGTAGCTCAGCCGCGAAGGACGGCGCTGGAGCAAGTTGTGACAAGTTCACTGGCAGAACCCCAGGAACCCTAAGTGTTTGGCGAGGAGTTCAGTATGATCAAGGAACTCATCGCGCTTAATGGTAGCGATGAGGAACCCTCAAGAAAATAACCCATCATGGTATAAATTCCAAGTAAGGAACTCTCAGCTACAGCATCCCCTCTAGAAAGGCAAACTCGCGAGGAACCCATGGATGAGAAACCCTGGGTGTCCCTCATCGCAAAAAAAGAAGAATAAGGGGGAAGTAGTAGCAGCAACCCTTATAGAAATGTCAACTGGCGAGGAACCCTAGGTGTCCCCCATCGCCAATAAAAGAAATCGCAGAAGCAGTCTCGACGAAGCATGAGGTCGAGACACCCCCAGATGGGAAGTCGAGGAGCGAGGAACTCATGGGCGAGGAACTCTGGGTGTCCCTTGCCACCAACAAAGAAGTCATGGCAACGGTCTCAACAAAGCATGAGGTCGAGACACCCACGGATGGGGAGTCGAGATGCGAGGAAAACTGGGTGTCCCTCACCACCAATAAAAAAAAAGGGTCGTGGCAGCAGTCTTGATGAAGCATGAGGTACAACTGTTTAGTACCTAAGGATCCAAGGGCATCAGAGCACTCATAGTCTTGAGCAACTTCCAAGTATAAATAAAGGGTACGATAATTTCGTGCACAAGTCTCTCGACATTACAAGACACTTCTGCACGAGTGGGCTAATATTGAGAAGTCCTCAAGCAAGTGAACAAATAATAAAATAAGCTTGGAGGGTGGGGACCCACTTAAAGTGACTCCACCTGCCCAAGATTGCAAGTTTGATAGAAAATATCCAAGGGCGAGGGACTCACCGTGAGCAACCCCTCCGCCCAAGATGAAAGGCCCCAGAAGAAGGCCAAGGGCGAGGGGCTCACCGCGAGAAACCCCTACGCCCAAGAAAGAAGGCCACAGAATAAGGCCAAGGGCAAAAGGCTCACGGCGAGAAACCCATCCGCCCAAGATGGAAGGCCGCAGAAGAAGGCCAAGGGCGAGGGGCTCACCGCGAGCACACCCTCCGCCCAAGATAGAAGGCCACAGAAAAAGGCCAAGGGCGAGGGGCTCACCGCGAGCAACCCTTCCGCCCAAGATGGAAGGCCGCAGAAGAAGGCCAAGGGCGAGGGGCCCGTCGCGTGCAACCCCTCCGCCCAAGATGAAAGGCCCCAGAAGAAGGCCAAGGGCGAGGGGCTCACCGCGAGTAACCCCTCCGCCCAAGATAGAAGGCCACATAAGAAGGCCAATGGCGAGGGGCTCACCGTGAGTAACCCCTCCGCCCAAGATAGAAGGCCACAGAAGAAGTCCAAGAGCGAGGGGCTCATCGAGAGTAACCCCTCCGCCTCAGATAGAAGGCCACAGAAGAAGGCAAAGGGCGAGGGGCACACCATGAGTAACCCCTCCGCCCAAGATGAAATTACATAGAAGAAGGCCAAGGGAGAGGAGCTCACTGCGAGTAACCCCTCCTCCCAAGATGAAAGGCCACAGATGAAGGTCAAGGGCGAGGGGCGCACCGCGAGTAACCCTCCTCCCAAGACAGAAGGCCACAGAGGAAGACCAAGGGCGGGGGGCCCATCGCGAGTAACCCCTCCGCCTAAGAGGAAAGGCCAACAGAAGAAGGCCAAGGGTGAGGGGCTCACCTCAGTTAACCCCTCCGCCCAAGTTTATACTGAGATAAGGAGGTCCACTATAAGTGTCCTCATTTACAAAACTTGGGATGAAGTGACATAACATTTAATGACCCTAAGGGGAATGATGAAGAAATCCTAGGGTCCCAGAAAATAAAGGAATTTATGGCGTACAAAGCCTTTTGGTCTACCCAACACAAAAGACTTTGCACGAGGGGTTAATGTAGAAGGGTGTCTACCAATAAAAAAGTAAAAATATTATTTTATTAGAAATACTGAGAAGAAATCCAGGGTCCCGACAGAAACTCATATTGAGCAGGAACCCCCCCGGGGTCCCGGTAGAAACTCATATTGAGCAGGAACCCCCCGGGGTCCCAGCAGAAACTCATATTGGGCAGGAACCCCCAGGGTCCCGGCAGAAACTCATATTCAACAGGACCCCCCAGCGCCACTGCAAGTATCAGCACCGCTGCAAGTGTCAACGACGCTGCAAGTGTTAGCGCCGCTGCAAGTGCCAATGTCGTTGCAAAGGTCAGCGCCTCTTCAAGTAACAGCGCCGCTTCAAGTGTCGGCGCCGCGACAAGGGTCGGCGCCGCCTCAAGTATCAGCGTCGCTTCAAGTGTCAGCGCCACTTCAAGCGTCAACGTTACTTCAAGTGTCGGCGCCGCGACAAGGGTCGGCGCCGCCTCAGGTATCAGCGACCGCTTCAAGTGTCAACCCCACTTCAAGCGTCAGCGCTACCTCAAGTATCAGCGCCACTTCGAGCGTCGGCACCACTTCGAGCGTCGGCGCCGCGACAAGGGTCGGCGCCGCCTCACATGTCAGCGCCGATTCAAGCACCAAGCGCCACTTAGAGCGTCGGCGTCGCGAGAAGGGTCGGCGCCGTCTCACATGTCAGCGCCGATTCAAGCATTAACGCCACTTCAAGCGTCAGCGCTACCTCAAGTATCAGTGCCACTCCAAGCGTCTGCGCTGCTTCGAGCGTCGGCGCCGCTTCAAGCGTCGGCGTCGCTTCAAGTGTCGGCGCCGCGACAAGGGTCGGTGCCGTCTCAGGTATCAGCGACCGCTTCAAGTGTCAGCGCCACTTCAAGTGTCAGCGCTACCTCAAGTATCAGCGCCACTTCAAGCATCAGCGCCGCTTCGAGCATCGACGCCGCGATAAGGGTCAGCGCCGCCTCAAGCGTCAGCGCCGGTTCAAGCGTCAGCGCCGCTTCAAGTGTCGGCGCCGCGACAAGAGTCGATGCCGCCTCAGGTATCAGCGACCGCTTCAAGTGTCAGCGCCACTTCAAGCATCAGCGCCACCTCAAGTATCAGCGCCACTTCAAGCGCCAGCGCCGCTTTGAGCGTTGACACCGCAACAAGGGTTGGCGCCGCCTCAGGCATCAGCGACCACTTCAAGGGTCAGCGTCACTGCAAGGCTCAGCGCCACCGCAAGGGTCACTGTAGAAATGTTATTCGAGAAGTGATGCTACAGGGGTTTTCATCATGAAACAACAGTCTCTAAACGAACAACAACACTAACACTTTACTTTCTTGTACAGGTTGCCTAGTCGAGCAAGCAGGGCTCGAACAGGCGCGTTGGGACCTCCTGGGAGTTTTGGCTTGGCGGCTGAGGGACAAGGTATGTTGAGCAAGCTCAACCACTTAGCACTATAGGATTGAGAGAATACTAGTAGGAGACCCTAGGGTCACCCAGTCCTCACACACCTCACACTTAGTCACAAGTGAAGTGAGCGGCTAAAGGGCTGGCTGCTCACAAGAAAAGAACTATTTATAAAATTATTTTAAAGGAGAGGGTCCTCTAAACCCCTCTCAAGAAAACTGATTTTAGAAGGGGGTCCTCGAGACCCCCCTCAAGCTTGCAAATATTTCAGAGGAGGTGGTCCTCGAGACCCCCACCTCAAGTTTACAAAGTTTGTATCAAAGTTACCGTTTCAAAAGATATTTAGCAAATCAGATATTTTGTCTCCATTAGAAGACATACTTGCTTTTGAACTTTGGTCGGCGTCAGGGGGCATCTGCCAGAGGGGACAGGCAGACCTGCCTGCAGGTAGGGACAAATAGTACACTGCAGACTTTGTCCCTCACCAACTCTCTAAGTTTTGGCGCCAAAAGTGCCAACCCAGCCTTAGTGCCCAAGTATAAATAGGACCCCTGGGCAAGGTCATAGAGGATGGATAGACAATAGAAAATTGCACTGTTACTCTGCTAAAATATCACCAGACCTACCTAGTATTCTCTCCCTGCTCATTCTCTTAGTGCTGAGTGCCTTGTTCCTTCACTCCCCACTGACAGCCATCACTCTCAGGTGTTTCCCTTGAGAAAATTGCTATTTTTGCTGTGAAAGTTCATCTTCTTGCAGGGAGTGAGTTGAAGCTTGAGTTCCATTGTTACCAGAACGAGAAGTTTTCTTCAGAAGTTGCACCAGGAGACCTTGAAGACTTGCAGACAGCGTCCATTGGAGTGGGTCACGCCTCACCCTTTCCAGTTATTCATAGACCCCAGTCTCACTACCCTCCTACAGCTCTGATACCAATTTGTAGTCGCCCGTAGATGGCCCCCCGATTTTATCTTCTTATAAAATTATGTTTCCTTTTCTGAGAATCGATGCGGAAGCACAAGATGATGGTTCACAAAAAAAAAAAACACTAAATTTTAATTTCTTTTTCAAATTAAAATTAAACCCAAGTGAAAATTAATTAAACATACACAAATATTAATTTCACTTAAACCAAGTTAATTAATCCAAGTCCTAGAATTTGCCTAAGTCATATTTATTAATATTTCCACATTAGGCCAAACCTGTTTTTAACAATAGACTAGAATTAAATAATTACCCAAATTAAATTAGCACCCATTTAAATTAAGTGTGACAATTAAAACCATTTTTATCTTGAATTGTCCTAAGCATGAGTTCTAAGTTATTATGCAAGATAAAAATAAATCAATCACTCTACACCGTGATGTACGAGGAAAAACACAAGACGGGAAATAACCTCGGACGGCCCTAGCCACAAATCCACTAAGTACGGAATTTACAATTACAAGACAAAAGACTTAAATCACACGACTCGATCCCTATCAAGCTCCGACGCTTCTTCTTGTAGACACCTCCACCTAGCGAATAACTACGGAGCTCCACCGTGGTCTAGAAATCCACCGATCAGACTCTATATGGTCACCGTCACCCGAACAAGGAGCCTTTCTCCAAGTGGGTAAATCAATGCAAACTTCTTCTTCTTTGAGGGATGTAGAAGCAAACCCCAATATCACTCTTCAAAGCGGTAGAGTGAACTGATGCCAAACTCCAAGCAAGATATATGTATATGGGAACTTGGAAGAAACTTATTTGGGTGTAAACTAGAGTGGTATAAGTTTTTCTCTTTGTAAAATCTCACTCAAAACATGATCTTTTTCTCTATTTGATTTTTCTCTCAAAACACTCTCTAGGAGTTAGTAGGATATGAAAACGATTAATTCTGAAAATAGATACCCACACCTAATAATTTCTGAGAAAAATCAGTTAAGAAATAAGTGGGGAAGTGGGAGAAAACTGCTTAAAAACTGCCAAAAACTATTCCCGCCTGGCGTCTCGTTCGAACGAAATCTCGTTCGAACGAAATCTCGTTCGAACGAGACTTCTAACGAAGTTCCAAATTGAACTCGTTAGAAATCTCGTTGGATATCTCGTTCGAACATAAGATTCGTTCGAACGGCATATCGAACTATAGTTCAAAGGCCTATGCTGGGAACTTATTGGCAAACTCGTTCGAAAGACATCTGGTTCGAACGAAAAACTTGTTCGAACGACATATCGAACGAACTTCCAGAAAGTTCATAAATTTCAATTTTAGCCCAGAAATTTTATATACTTTTATTTTAAAGTTTGATAAAATCTTTCTGAAGTTAAAACAACAGTTTTAAATAACCTAACACCCAAAATAAACATGTTCCAAGCTCCTCTATATATATGTAATGCATTCATACCTTGGGAGCATGGAACTACTGTTGATGACGTTGAAACGAGGCACATAAACCACGGCTTTTGATGAAGCTTTATACTCTTTGCCGCTACGTCTTCAACAAACACATCATAGGCTTGAGGGATGATCAATATACTCTATCCTATGACACAAACGTTTTTGTTCGAAATTAAGCCAAAACTACAAAGGACTCAATTGGAAATTTTTGTCCTTATAGTTTTACATATTGGTATTTTTATATCATTTGTTCCTCTATACTTCACTGGGTATATATTTGTTTCATGTGTGCACGTACTCTTCACTAATTAGAGATTTCAAGACTACATCACATTCAGACATCTCATGCTTGTCAGACCAGCATATACTAGTCCTTGTCCTGTATTTTTTGATTTTGGGTTTTATGGGATGGGATTTAGATGTTATACGGCTTGAAGACCTGTCTTAGGCATTTCACTGTTTGGGTTTTGTCCCAAAATAGTTAAAGGGGGAGATTTGTAAGGGCAAATTTCCAATTGAGTTAATTTATATGAAATTGACTTATTTCCAGTACAAAACTTATTTGAGTCATATATAAATTTTTATCTTGTAAATACCCACATAGTCTATGACGTGTTTGTGTTGAAGACATAGCGGCCAAGCTTCAAAGATAGATCATGCCGTATTGTTTATTGGTGCACGTTTCACGTCTTCTTATCATATTACATTCTGAGATACTATCATCTATGAACGCATAATGTTTATGGGACTCAAAAAATATTTTAAGGATGATATTTTGTCTAAAAAAGTTTTTAAATGGTTTTAACTTCATTTATTCTGAGATAAATACTATTGATAGTCGTATGAATTCTATCTTTGAGTTTAGAGACTTCAAACAACATGTGATGTTGTTCAAATGACATGTCACTCTCGTTAGAACGATATGTGGATCTCGTTTGAACAACCTGTCGACTTAACTTTTTATTTAAGTCATTTTTCTCTCGAAATTTCAAGGTGTGCTGAACCAAAATACAATTTAGAAAAGTTCCTTTTTTTCTGTATATATTTTCAAAGGATTTCTAAGTCTAAAATCATACTTAGTGTTTAAAATATCTAATTTTACAAAGCATATGTTATAGAGATATTGTTTGCACCATTGTTTTGTTCAGCCATATTGAACAAAAGGTTTCGTTGGAGTTTTGTGGTGAAGAAACGATGAAGGTAGTGTTTCAAATCATACAAGATTGCCAAATATGCATCAGTAGACACCGAGGAACTCGTGGACGCGTGTGTTGTGGATGAGTATTATGCAAGTATTTCTATATAGGCATTGTAGAGGAGAGATTAAATAGAATAAGAGCATCAAGGCTTGTGGGGATCGAGTCATTGTGTAAGTATATTTTTTTCCTTTGTAATTATTGTATCATAGTGATTATCTGACTTGGGTCGTTAGAGGTTTTTTCCCCTAGTGGTTTCCTCATATATCCGGCATTGTGAACTTACTTTATTTTACTTACTTCAATCACCTAGATGCATGTTTTTCCCCAGGTTAGGTGATGGCTCCACTTCAGTATACCGAGAGCCGAGATAACGAGACGAGCTTATAGTAGGTCGTGCAATGGTAACCGCTTTTGTACCTCGGTAGAAAAGTTTATAATAATTGATGTGAATAGTACATATATTGAAATACACATAGGGGGTCTATTTAGATATATATACTTGAGAAGCATACGACAATTATTAATGAATATTCAATTAGAGATAAATAATACATAATCATGGGTTCATTTGGGTTGGGGATTAGGCTTATGTGATATCTAGGACTGTTGGGTTTAGGGATAACCAAGAAGTTACTAAAATACGAGAAGAAGTTGCAAAATTATATTATAGCCCAAAATCAATTATATTATTATACTACTTAGAATTATATTGTAGCCCAGAATCAATTAACACTTTTCAAGACATAGGGAGTTGTGTCGCCTCTACCCTAAGATCATTTTAATTACTCGATTTACGTAAATATAATTGTAGCTACGCAATTGTATTAATACTGTTGGTTGGTTCAGTATCACAGTTATTTGCTTCACCTTTGGTATGTTTTATTTATTTATTTATTTCATGCATTTAGATATATTACAGTCATGTTTAGAATGATATTAAATTGTTTTATTCCCGTGAGTTTGTATTAGACCTGACCCATCTATTATTAAATTTTATGGGGTATCATAACAGATCCACCCATATCAGAGTCATACTTATATCAAGGGGGATCCCCTCCCTTTCTAATTTGTTGAAGGTGGAACACCTCACTGATCGTGAATTCCTCACTAAAGATGGAATTGACCCGATGGTAGTTATTGATTTCTTCATGTATGATCTTCCTGGAAGAGGGTACATGGGAGCCAGAAGAGGTGACTTGGCTTTATCACTAGTGTCTCAGCATTTGTGGAATACCGACACTACTTCTATTGACATTCATCTTGCAAATGTGGCTCTCTAGGTGAATGAGGGTAAGATCCAAATACTTATGATTTTGGGTGAGACTATTAATAGCCTTTCTACCTCTCGTTCTCATGAATGTCCTTTTTATAGAAGATCCCCTCACTTTTCCATATGCCAATTTTAGAGAGGTTTATCTTGATCAGAGACCCCGTGTATCTTCCCTATCAACCAATGGAGTATGTCTTAAGTAATCCACTCATCCACACGAGGGAGACTAGAGGAGAATTGGTACACTAACTTTTTGAATCGTGGTATTCCTACCGCCTTTGGTATTTACCTTAAAGACCAACCGTGGAACCTAAGTTTTCCATAGGGTCGTTCCCCTACATCCATTTGTTTTCTCAACGTTTTACTTCTGTCTACTTTTCACGTTGGGTAATGCATTAATTAGGGAGAAGGAAAAAATATTCATCCTCTTTTGGATTATCTATATCCGGTTATTCGTACTTGTGAGTATGATTTCTGACCTTTGGAGGAGCGAGGTTTCATTTTTCTTGCTTATTCTATAAAGTTTATTTACTATGTCGATGATCAACTCAGAGGATTTTCCACTGTGGCTCTAGGATATGGTGAGGGATGCAATAGTTACGAGGGAGACTGGTCTTCATTGGCTTTTGGATTGACACTTCCTGGATCTGAAGAAGTTTGTGGGTCGTCTTGTTGCAGGATATGGAGTCCTTTGATGACATGGAGATGAGCATTGGTTCCTGAAATATGAGTATCTCGAAAGAAGAAGAGGAAGATTCCAAATCCTTCAATAGTGTGGATACTAATTCACTTTGAGTAGCTTTATGTAATCTTTTATTTTATGATTATAATAAATGTACACTTTGTAATAAATATTTAATTTTTAATGAAAAAAAAATCCCCTATGGGCTTTAAACATTTTTTTGTCGTCTTAATGACTCTAAAATTGATTTTTAGGAGTTTAGAATACAAGATAAAAATGATAATAGAAAGACCTCACCCCCCGAAGGGGTATGGTTTGGTTCACCGAACCCCTAAAGGTTACTTATATACCTCCATTATGCGATGGAATTGACTTGGTAATGATCTTGATGCATTTATTTAATTTATGGAGGATTAAGTCCTATGTAGTTCTTGTTGGTTGTTTGATGTATTTCTTTACACATATTATTTCTTGAGAGGATCTAGATTAGTCGGCTTTGTCAACTCTGTTCCATCAATATCTACTAGGAGAGTCTGACCTCCTAAGAGGATCTTATTTTCAAATAAGGTCCCATATATTTACGGTAAAACCTGCCTCAAGGGTACCATAGGGGTTCAATGACTTCTTTTAGCACCAAGTCCCCTTCTTTGACTCCTACGTTTTTAAATTTTTTATTGAACACCCTAGAATTTTCCTATGGTATCCCTATATATGAGAACATGCCTGTAATCGTCATTCGTCTAACCATGCAAGTTCTCTGTATCTACTTTTTTTTATCTAATTTGCCTCGGATATGTGATTTTCTAATATTTCCCTTAAGGAATAAATTTCCATTTCTATCGGTAGCATTGCCTCTATCCTATAGATGAATGAGAATTGCATAGCTCTGATATGTCCTAGACGATGGTTCGATATTCTAATATTGCATAAGAAATACGATTACCCTAGTCTCTGCATCCCTAGATCATTTTTCTCTATATTTCCTTCTTGTTCTTTTTTTTAATTCCATAATGCCATTGGTCTGAGGACGGTATAAACATGATTTATGTCTTTGAATTCCATATTCCTCGATAAGCTCCGTGAATTCTTCTTCTGAGTGCATCACATTATCAAATATTAGTTCAAGTGGTACCTTATATCTATAGGTGATTGTTGATGTAAAAAACTAGATCACTCTAATTCTTCAATCACAGATAAATAAATAAGACAAAGATTTTTAAAGTGGTTCGGCTAGGAATAAAGCCTACGTCCACTGTTATGTTATTGCTGAGTGTTTGTGGAATTCTTGATTACAAGTTCTCTCAAGAAATTCCGGTCCTCTTGAATGAGGGTGATACAAGGTATTTATAGCCTTGAGGCTGTACATGAAAGGGTCGATACATTAAATGATATACATATGAAAGGGTAATACATTTAATGCCCTTAGACTTGTGCGTCAAGGATAATCATTTAATGAACCAGTTGGACTGTTCGTTATCTGGCAATCAATGCTGTGGCCGAGATGCAGCTCGGACCGTCTAAGTAACTCGGGTATGTTGATCTTCCTGGTATTCAAGAGTTCCTCGGAAAGGTATGTTCCTCGGAGCCTATGAGTTCCTCGGAGAGGTATGTTCCTCGGAGCATGTGAATTCCTCGGAGAGGTCTATTCCTCGGAGCCTGTGAGTTCCTCGGAGAAGTCTGTTGTTGCCATGTAGATAGCCAGGTGTCTTCGTATGATTGGTCCACGTCAGCAGATTAAATTTGGTATCAACAGAAGCCCCCAATGCTTCATGCTTGATGGTTTACTTGAAAGGATGGAGTATTTTATTTTGCCGTGTTGCTCGGTGCTCGTGAAATTCTTGATCTACCTTCTTGATTTGTTCAACATAAAGTGCATTATCTTCTGGACGACATATGATGCCGCTTGTAGCTTATCATAATCTTCAAGTATGTTGATTGGTTTGCTAGCCGACATACTGCCTCCTGTGAGCTAGTGGTGGACTTCGAAACATTTTCTTGCAACTTCTTCTTCAATGTTGGTCGAGACAGTAGTAGCAAAGATCTCAGTACTGTAGATGTTGATTTTGATTTCTTCCTCTGCTCGGGGACGATCAAGAGGTTCTCGGGGACGTGCAAGTGCTTCTCGGGAATGGGCTAATGCTTCTCGGATAGATCATCTGTGATGAATATCAGAATGTTGAAAGGTCTTAACTTCATAAACTCCTCTTATATTTTAGATGATCCTCCTGCTGGTGAGGAACCTGTTTCAAAATCAGAGGGAGAGAAACCAATAGAGTAGGAATCTCAATGTAATAGTTAGTACACAATTTAATATCAATGTAATAAATTTGCGTAATTCATTTTGAATTCAGTGAAAGAATTTCATTTTTGTTCGCAAATTTGAATTTGCTATTGTTTTGTAAATATCAAACACTTTATTATTTGTGCTTGCATAACAATATTGTATGGTTCATCGACCAAAAAAGTTACAAGTATTAGTAATGTTGCTTGATCACTTAATAATAAAGTAATGAGTATAATTTATTCAAAGTGTTTCCAACCAACCAAGGTGGATAAATAATGTTTGTCGACCAACTACAGTTGATGGGTTTTTATCCCCGACCAACCATACTTGGTATAGTTTGGAATATTTTGTTCTTTAAAGAACTTTTTGAAATAATGTTACCTCCTGACCAACATAAGTTGTAATATGAGAGTATATTTTTATCTTACCAACCGTAATTGATCATGCTGGTGTACACTTTTTGGCTCCTTAAAGCTTTTGGCTCCTTAGAGCATGTCCTCCTAACCAAAGGAGGTTGGCTACTTATAGCACTTTTGCTCCGTAGAGCGCTCCGGAGAGCTTATCCTCCTAACCAAAGGAGGTTGGCTACTTATAGCACTTTTGCTCCGTAGAGCGCTCCGGAGAGCTTATCCTCCTAACCAAAGGAGGTTGGCTACTTATAGCACTTTTGCTCCGTAGAGCGCTCCGGAGAGCTTATCCTCCTAACCAAAGGAGGTTGGCTACTTATAGCACTTTTGCTCCGTAGAGCGCTCCGGAGAGCTTGACTCCGTAGAGCATGGCTCCGTAGAGCATGACTCCGTAGAGCAGTCTTCTTGGTTGATCTTGTAACATCCACAGGTTGATCAGCGAGCAATGTTTATTTCTCGGGAGTATTAGGAATCCTCCCAACCATTTCTGCATTGCATCCTGTAACGTCCACAGGTTGATCAGCAAGCAACTTTTGTTCCTCGAGAGTATTAGGAATCATCCCAACCATTTCTGCATTGCATCCTGTAACGTCCACAGGTTGATCAGCAAGCAACTTTTGTTCCTCGGGAGTATTAAGATCAGTAAACTCTGCTATAGCTTGTATTAATGGCATGTCGGCATGCATGGTATGGGCCTGGAAACACAGCCTCCTTCTTCTACTTGCTTTAATTAATGCCACTGCCAATTTTTCCCGCTTTGGGTATCTGATCTTTGCACCTCTTCTTTCGTTTTTGGGGATCGCAACCCTAACAGGGCTTTGATCTTGTCTGGATTTGCTTCAACGTCTCGCTGGTTGATGATGTACCCGAGGAACATTCCTTCTCGTACTCCAAATGTGCACTTCGTCGGGTTGAGTTTCATTTGATAATTATCCAGTTGATCAAAAGTTTGACTCAAGTCAACCAAATGATCAGCAGCTTTCTTGCATGTCATCAACATAGACTTCCATACTGCAACTGATTTTCTCGGCAAAAACCTTGTTCATCAGCCGTTGTTATGTCTTCAGGTTTCATTTTAATCTAGTTGTAGCCAGAGTAAATATCCATGAGCAGTTCGTGTCCCGAGGTAGCATCCACTGCCTTGTTGATATCGGTGAAATCAACACACATTCTTCATTTATTGTTTTTCTTCTGCCCGATGAGGAGATCTAGATATCTCTCTTGCTTGGTCTTCATTTTTTCTTGTATAGCTTGATTCTTCTCGGGGCTGGATACTCTTCTTCTCGTATGTCATGTCAATAAGTGGCTCAGCTTCTATCCACTTAGTAAAATAATCTACTGTGATGACGAGGTATTTGAATCTTCCTCGAGTCGTCGGCAATGGTCCAACCAAATCAATCCCCATATGGCAAATGGCCAAAGGGAGTTATGGGTGTCAACAATGCTTGTGGAATTCTTCGGATGGAGGAAAAGCGTTGGCACTTGTCACATTTCTTGGCATAGGCTTATATAGTTAACTCTCATCGTCGGCCAGTAGTATCTCTGCGTCATCACCTTTTGCAAAAGTGTCCGACCTGCTACATGGGCTCCACAGGACCCTTCATGGATCTCTTTAATCAATTCTTTCACCTCGGAGGAATGTACACATCTCTGCAAACCTGCCATAATTCCTCGTCTATATAAAATACCATTAGTTAACACATACCGAGCAGCTTTAAACTTCCATTTCTAGGCAGCGAGATTATCCTCCGGTAATTGTTCCTCCTCAATATATGCTCCGACTTTCTAATACTTCAATTGGTATCGTTCTTCGCAGCTCGGTACAAGTAGCTGATGCTAATCGGGCCAATACGTCTGCTCTAGCATTCTCCATCCTCGGTGTCCTCACCAATTGAATAGCATCAAATTATGTCAATAACTCCATCACCTTTGCATGGTACTTGACCATCGACTCTCCATTCACTGCATATATTCCCATCATTTGATTCAATTAATTGAGAATCACTGAAAACAATTACTTGCCGTGCCTCCATGACTTTCGCCAAATGAAAACCTGCTATCATAGCATCATACTCAGCCTCATTATTGGAAGCTTTGAATTGGAATCTCAAGGCATACTCCATGTCAATATCATCTGGGGTGTTTAAAACAATCCCTGCTCCACAACCAGCTGTGCAAGATGATCCATCTACATATAATCTCCATGTAGGTACCTCGTCTTCAAATTTCTGGTCTGACAGAGTTCCTCGGGGGAATACTTGTCGCTTTCTTTCATCATGTCGTGATACTTCTGAATACACCTCTTGAATTTCAATATACCTCCTGAACTTCAATATTCCTCCTGAACTTCAATATTCCTCCTGAACTTCAATATACCTCCTGAACTTCAATATTCCTCCTGAACTTCAATTTATCTCCTGAATTTCAATATTCCTCCTGAACTTCAATATTCCTCCTGAACTTCAATATATTTCCTGAACTTCAATATTCCTCTTGAACTTCAATATACCTCCTGATTAGTCGGGGTTGAATTTGATGCTCGACTGCATGATGATATAAGAATGTGCCACCAAATGAACAAATATATCTGTAGTATAAGCCCCCAACTGTGGAATGTGAACTTTGAATGAGATTTATCGACCAATACCAACCGGAGTTGGATTTTATCTACCAACCGGAGTTGGATTTTTTCTACCAACCGAAGTTGGATTTTGTCTACCAACCGGAGTTGGATTTTTTCTACCAACCGAAGTTGGATTTTATCTACCAACCGGAGTTGGATTTTGTCTACCAACCGGAGTTGGATTTTATCTACCGATCAGAGTTGGTGGTAATTGATAATAAATGATGAAGACTTCCTCGGAGCTGACCAACAGATTGTTGGGAATAAGATAATATAAATACTGGAGACCTCCTCAGCGCTGACCAACAGATTCGTTGGGAATAAGATAATATAAATGCTGAAGATCTCCTCGGCGCTGACCAACAGATTCGTTGGGAATAAGATAATATAAATGCTGAAGACCTCCTCGGTGCTAACCAACAGATTCGTTGGGAATAAGATAATATAAATGCTGGAAATCTCCTCAGCGATGACCAACAGATTGTTGGTAATAAATATAATAAATGCAGGATACCTCCTCGGCGATGACCAACAGATTGTTGGTAATAAAATAATATAAATGCTGAAGACCTCCTCGGTGCTAACCAACAGATTCGTTGGGAATAAGATAATATAAATGCTGGAAATCTCCTCAGCGATGACCAACAGATTGTTGGTAATAAATATAATAAATGCAGGATACCTCCTCGGCGATGACCAACAGATTGTTGGTAATAAATATAATAAATGTTGGAGACATCCTTGGAGCTGAATAAGATATAATAAATGTTGTCGAGCTCCATGCTGAAATGAGAATAGAATATGTATCCAAATAGATATAAAGAATAATTAAAAATAATAAAGTGCCTCGCCGATCAGTCGAGGTAGAATCATATAATGCCGAACAAGAATAAGATCTTTCAGAACATAATAATATGGCCGAGAATGTTGTCAGGCCTGAATATAAATAAGAATTATCCGAACGAATGTTGTAATTCTCCTTAAAGCTGAATAAGTATCCTGTCGAGGCATAATTGCAGAATGCCGAATAAGAATAATATTTTCCAGAACATAAGAATATGGCCGAGAACTTTGCTGGGCCTGCATATAAATAAGAAGTACTCCGACCAACTTTCCGTTGGGGGTGAAATATAATAAATGTTACAGTTCTCCTCAGAGCTGAATATGATAATAAGTATCTCTCCGTGCGCCATGTTGAGATGAATATAGAATATGAATCCCAATGGATATATAGAATCATTTGTGCTGGAGCAGATATCTGGGCCCGAATATAAATAAGAATTACCCCGACCAACTATCCGTTGGGGGTGAAATATAATAACTGTTGTAGCTTTTCCTCGGAGCCGAATATATATAGAGAGAAGAAATTTTTCGAGTTCCATGCTGAGATAAATATAAAATATGAATCCGAATGGATATAGAATAATTTGTGCTTCAGCATTTGTCGGCATTGAATCTTGTGCCTGTAAAAATTAATAATTTGCTCTACCATATGTGTAGGCTGAATTGATTAGTCATGAGAATAATTTACTCATCCAATCAATATATGATATGTATCAGCATAAAAATTTCAAAATATGAAATAATATGTTTTATGCCAAATGTGTGTGAGATGGATAAATTATTATCAAATATGCATCATAAATAAGACGTAAAGTTTTTTTTTTTTAATCTCCAACAACTAATCAGGTATTAGTTGCTGTTTAAAAATATTTTTGGGGTGATCATAAGTTAAAGAAAGACTTAAGCCCCCTGCTTGTTCCCAAGCCGAACTCGTGTTTAAAGAAATATCAGGGGTGCTTAGCATTTTTTAATACCCCAAGATTTTACTGTTGCCGACAAACAACATGGATGTTGCCGACCAACATTTAAGGATATCTCAAATTATTTCTTGAGTCTTTAGATCAAAAATAACATTCAATGTAAAATTTAAGCCTTAAGAATGTTAATTAAATGAATAAATATATAACCCACTAGATCGTGTGATTTCGTCAAAGAAACCTTGTGATGTGATGAACGAGGGGCCAACATATCAAATTTGTTCCCAGAGTCTTGATATGGTCATGATTATTTTACTGATCCTCTTTTACAAGAGGTGGGTAATGATTTTTCAGGTGAGAGAAAATTATTTTTTATATTGATCCCTTCCTATTCCCAATTTGGAGAGATAAAAATATGGTGAATGATCGAAATTATTACCAAATTTATATAAAAAATCAATCAATTTGACTTTATTGACATAGATGGAAGATGAACCAAATTAATTATATAGTTCATAAAAATGAATGCAAAGAGTCTCAAACTTGTGAATGCAAAGAGACTCAAACTTGAAGAGAGAGAGAATATATATGGGTCATGATTTCCATGAGAAGACTTTTCATTGTCTTTAACCTTTTCCCATTTTTTTTATTAAAAATATGACAGGAATTTGAATAGACCTCAAAGATCTTACCAAATTTATTTCAAAATCAACAATGAAAATGATCAAATTTTATCACCGTCGTAAATATTGGCATATGTAATCATTTAACATATTTATTCCATGATATAAAATTAAAACTTGAGAATCAAGCAAAGAATTATGATTTATGAAATCTACTATTTTTCAGATTTCTAAATAAGGATGAATCTAACAGTTATGATTTAAAAATCATGATATGCAACATTTTGCAGATAAAAATTGGACAATTAATTTATGTATATAAACATAAAAATCACGATCCAATCAAAAGATGTATGTATAATTGATTATACGTTGAGAAAATAAAAACTTAGCTTTTGGTGGAGAACAACGCTTGTAACACGTTCCCACAGACGGCGCCAATCTGTTGATGTAAAAAACTAGATCACTCTAATTCTTCAATCACAGATAAATAAATAAGACAAAGATTTTTAAAGTGGTTCGGCTAGGAATAAAGCCTACGTCCACTGTTATGTTATTGCTGAGTGTTTGTGGAATTCTTGATTACAAGTTCTCTCAAGAAATTCCGGTCCTCTTGAATGAGGGTGATACAAGGTATTTATAGCCTTGAGGCTGTACATGAAAGGGTCGATACATTAAATGATATACATATGAAAGGGTAATACATTTAATGCCCTTAGACTTGTGCGTCAAGGATAATCATTTAATGAACCAGTTGGACTGTTCGTTATCTGGCAATCAATGCTGTGGCCGAGATGCAGCTCGGACCGTCTAAGTAACTCGGGTATGTTGATCTTCCTGGTATTCAAGAGTTCCTCGGAAAGGTATGTTCCTCGGAGCCTATGAGTTCCTCGGAGAGGTATGTTCCTCGGAGCATGTGAATTCCTCGGAGAGGTCTATTCCTCGGAGCCTGTGAGTTCCTCGGAGAAGTCTGTTGTTGCCATGTAGATAGCCAGGTGTCTTCGTATGATTGGTCCACGTCAGCAGATTAAATTTGGTATCAACAGTGATGTTCTTTCATACAAACCGGGACACTTTCTTTGCATTTAATACAACGTAGGATTATTCTTTGACCCATTTACTGAAGTAATCTATAGAAACTAAGATGAATTCTGGCCATTTTATGTTATTGGTGTTATTTTCTTGATGATGTTGATTTCTCAAGTTGAAAAGACCAATGGTCAATGTCATGTTATATAGTTCCCTCGGAGACAAGTGTTGCAAATTCGTGAATCGTTAGAATTTTAGGCACCTTTGAACATATTTGGTGCAGTCGTATTGAAGGTTGATCCAATAGTACCCTTCGCAGATAATTTTTTTTCTTGCATGTTGAAATTTTTGTGGGGACCATATTCTCTCCCGTGGATTTCTTTCATTACACTTTCTCCTTCACTCTTCTCAAGACATCACAAGGGGGTGCCTTCAATATGTCATTTATACAGGTGTCCGACACACACAATGAATTGGATGGCCCATCGTCGGAGTGCCACCTTATCTTTCTTGTTATATCTAGAGGGATATTTTCCTTTATATAGAAGATATTTTATGCCTTGGTACTAAAGCCCTTCATATATGGACTCGATCATGCAGATTTTGTACATGAACCTAGGATGTTGTTTCTTGCATACATTTACTTGTACCTTATCTATATCTTTTGGGATGTCCACTATGGAGGCGAGGCTATCCAAAGAATCGTAGAAGTCTAAGCCCTTGGAAGATAAAAGAATTAAACATCATTGAATAGGGAAGCATTTTCCTCCAAGTATTCATGATAAGGAAAAATATTTTCTTCCCTAATTTCCCAATGTCCCAAGATTTGGTCGATGATGAGGGAAGAATCCCCGTGCACATTAATCCTTCAAATTCCTCTTTCGTGAGCTATTTTCTTTCCCACAATACAACCTTCATACTCAAGGATATTATTGGTTCAATCAGGGTTTAGATTAATGGTCGTAAGTTAGTGTATCCCATCTAGTAAAATTAATAACATTCCGATGCCAAACCCTTTCTTATTTAAGGCTCCATCGCAGTATAGTTTCCATTTGAAATCTTCTTAACTTTTGGCTACTATAATTTAATCATCTGGGAATTGGGCAATGATATCAGATTTCTCATTCAAAGGGGATTTATCCAAGTAATCCGTAATGGCTTGCCCTTTAATGGAATTTTGATGTACGTACCCGATGTCAAATTTCGTTAGCAAGAATAGCCACTTGGCCATTTTTCTCATTAATCGAGGTTTTTTGAGCAGATATTTCAAGGTATCCATTTAGGAGATCATCTTGATTTCAAAGAAAACCATGTCATGCCAATACCATAGACAAGAAGAATTTTTCTAGGGCTATATACCATTTTTCTATGGATATAAACCATTTTTCTAGGTCTATATACCATTTTTCAAAATTCTTTAACGTAATGAGTCAACATAGCTCCCATTTTAGTGTTGGTAGTCATGAGACACAGGATAAGAGGTTACCCGAGTCAAGGTGGGGCAAATACAGGAGGGTTTGTCAGATGCTACTTTATTTTGTTGAAGTCTTCTTGGCATGTGGAATTGTAAATGTTAGTGAAGTATTACAAACAAGATTAAAAATTAACTCACATATAGAGGTCATCTCATAGATGAACCTGCTCATATATTTTATCCATCCCAAGAAAGACCTACTTTCCTTATAAATGTGCGGAGGTGGAATTTCTAAGATAACAAAAACTTTGGTCAAGTCTACTTTAATCCCTTTTTGCTAAGGAAGAATCTTGATAGCCTCCATTTAATGACTCTGAAGACATTTTTGGTGGTTTAGTCAGATTTGATACATCCTTAGTCTTTCGAAGAAATTCCTCAATGCGAGAATATGTCTTTCCTATGTTTTGGACTTGACTATCATCTCATCCACGTATACTTTAACTTCTTTGTGGATCATATCATGTGTCAAGGTATAATCTCCTCGCTGGTAAGTTAGATCGGTGTTCTTAATTTTGTATGGAATTATTTTAAAAGAATATTTTGCCTAGGGCATGGTAAAAGTCATTTTCTCATTATCTTTCGAGATCATTTTGATCTAATTGTAGTGAGAAAAGCCGTCAATGAAGGACTTTAAGGCATGGTCAGTAGTGTTATCAATGACCATGCCGATGTTTGGTAGTGGGTAATCATCTTTGGAACTAGATTTATTCAAATATCTATAATCAATGCACATCCTTACCTTCCCTCCTATTTTTTGGACAAGTAGGATGTTAACCAATTCAACTACTGTCAAGAGGAACCCAACTTATGGAGGGTTTGTCCGGCTTCTTCATCAAGTTTAATATTTTGTTTACTTATTCCTCTATCCATGGAGGGAGGTCCTTTAAGAAGATCTCCCATCTCCATACCTATTTTCCTAAATTTTCTTTCACCCATGGTTTCATGAACCTGCATAAGGCAAAGTCTTCCTCTCCTTAATAAAGTGTCCATTGAGGCAGGAACGTCTTGTTGTATAGGCAGCCCTTGGTTTCTTGAATTCTGACATCCTAACATTCAGTTTTTTAGAGATAAAATCATCATTCTTTCGCTTGTATCCCAGTACCTAGGCAACATCCTATTGAGGTATTGTAATTGTATAGTTAATCCCATGTTGATTTATCCCGAGTTCCATACCTGGTAGGAAATTTATTCTCTTCATCACAAGGGTGATATTGCAGTACCCATACTCAAATGGTGATGGGATCTTTTCTTTCATGTCAAATGAGATGGTTTGTACTATTTGTTACTGCTGAAAACCACTTATGTAGACGTCCCCATTTTTATATTGGATTTTAAGAACTGGGGTGTTAGGTCCTTCACCCTTATGTAGCCTAGAATCTCCGAATATTGTAATCAAATTTTCTCTATAGAAGAGCTTTAGTCTCTAATGCAATGATGAAGAGACACCCCATATCTTATGGATCCATCGTCTTCCAAGAAAAAGATTAAAATAGGAAGGTATATCAATCAATTGAAACCCGATTATGCTATCGAGTGGTTTGATCCTAACAGTGAGCTTAATAAACCCCATCACTTCACTTCGGGTGTTGTCATAGGCTCTCACTACTTGATTAATAGGTTTGAGATCCTCATTCTTAATCCCCAGGTATTTGGCAGTTTTCAACATGCAGAGATTCAGAGTGGATCCGTTATCTACAAGTACCATGGCAATCCTTTGCCCTCATACATTTACAGTGATGTTAGGGCCATATTATGACATGACCCTATCTCGGGAAACTTACTGCTAGCGAATGATATGCTTTTCGTGAAGTTCAGGATGCCGATTGTCTCAAAAAATTATTAAGGAATAAAAGATATAGGTATCACATTCTGAGAAAATTAATTGATAATGAAATCCCCTATGGGGTTGGGAAGACATGAGAAATCCCCATGTAGAGATGTCGTCATGTGTCTTTTTTAGTTTACTTGGACTCAATTCTCCTCGATTTTTCTTTATGCGTCTTCCTTGAATACTTCCTTCATAATGACCCGGCCCAAATTTGGACTACCGTTGGGTCAACTCGCACTCGAATCAAGGTGTTAAGGGGGGCGGGGGGAAGTCCAATTTTATTATTTAGGTAAAACCTTTAATTTACACCATTTTATAAGGAATATAAGTTAATTAACATGTTTTAATTTAAGGAAAGCGTTGTCGCTTTAAGTAATTAGATCAATTAGCAAGATTTGTTTAGGAAAATTCCTTTAAATCCAACAATGCTAATAAATAAGAAATAAACCATAAAACTCTTGTATTATGACAATAATTGGCCCAAGGCCCAAATAAAAAGTTATTTAAGAAGCCATAAATTTAAATCTCTTCAAAAACAATTTTTAAATTGTCATGCGACTACCATGCAAATGCAACCCGAGCTCCGTGCTCATTGACTTGGCACGAATATTATATTTTTCACCCCTTATACTTATGCATTTTAGCCATCTCGAGTACCTTAATTCCTATAATTATGCTTGTTATCTAGACAACCTCCGTTTTATATTTTAACATGCTATATGAGGTATAATTGAGCTTTTGTAGGTATTTCGGTGCTTAGTGCGAAGTTTGGTCACTTTTTGAAAAAGTTCCGTTGATTATTGCAGCTTCAGGAGCATTTTAGTAATTTCAGCATTTGGATTTTAATCCCAAACTTTTCACGGAAGTTGAATCCTTTTGATTTCTCTTCACGTGGCCATCGACGGTGCATGATTCCGATGTATAATGAGGGAGTTATGGCATTTTTAAGATGGTTTTATCTTTAAAATCACACTCAAGGTCACATTCAAGGGTATTTTAGTCATTTCATAATTTGGTTTTTTGGCCTAATGTCTTCTAGGATGTTGTATCCCTCTAATTTATCTTCATGTAGCCTCTGACCGTGCCTAATTCTGAGTTATAATGAAGAAGTTACAGTATTTTCTGTAAAGTTGGACAAAGCTGAGAATTCAGGACTGTCAGGTGAGAATCGATTTGCACCTATGCGAATCGATTCGGCAGAAATTCCGCAAAATTCATTTTTTAAGTTGGTTTTTGGTTGGATATATGTATGAAAACATTTTATTAAGTTAGGGACGTCATTTTTAGACATTAGTTACGTTAGAAAATCAGATTTTTTGGGGATTTTTGTGGAGCTTCCCTCTCCTCCATTTCTCTTTGGGTGTATACCCATTAATGTAAGTTTCTACTATTCATTGTCTTGTTTGTTTAATCTATGCTTTGTTTCTTTATTTTCTTGTTTGTTAGTTACTTTTCATGCTTAGTTAATTAGTTGTTTGTAGTGTAATTTGTTGTTTCACTTATTAATTTGTTGTTTAATTAGCTTAATCATGTTGTGTGAGTAGTTAAATAGGGTTTGGATCGTATGTCTGCCATTGATGGGCGTCGAGCTCCGAAAATTAGGTTTTGTGTAAAATTGCATTTACTTGAAACCGCTTGTATTAAAATGAAATTATTATGCATTTAACTTTCTTTGTCACGCAACACTAGTGTTTATAGCGACAATTTGATTTTAAGACACGTGTGACCATTTTGATTTAAATATTTTATCTCGCAACTTTGAGTTAAATTTCTTCTTGCATGATGTTTATGATTAACTAAAAATTCTCGATTAATAATTTTCAAACCAAAATTCTAATTATTTGTTGTTTAGCCCATGGAGGGGACGCGATCTAGACTCTCATTTTATTAATATTGTTTAGACTTAACTTATTATTTTCTTTTTTTCACCATAACACCTTATCACCTTTTACACTTTTATTTTTGAAGTTGTAAAATAATTAAAATCTAAAATTCAATCACTCTCTTTGGATTTCTTATGATACCCGACTTACCGTTGTGTTTGCTTGTCAAGTGTAGTTATAGTTTAGGTTTTTTGCATTGAGTCGTTGAACCGATAACAACGATTTGCGTATTACACGACGCACGGTTCGTGCTTGATCACTCATACTCGCACTTAACCAATTTACTAACTTTTCATATAATTAGATACCCTTTAATAATTTTTAACCACTAGTCTCATTTTCACTATTCCCATTAGGTTGCCATTCTTACATTTTCTAAGCATAACCTTATTCATTTACATTGTCATCATTCCGTTATTAAGATTATCTTTTTCTCAAAATTTACCAAATAACTGTGTACTTTAATAGGATCCACGCCACCGATGACGCCACCATATGTTCTGGCCAATGATTTTGGTTGTTTCACCCTGGGGATCCGGGCCCTTCTTAATTCTTTCTCGATTGCATTCGAGCCTATATTGATGTGTTTTAACATTTTATCAATTGTCCACATTATTCCACCATTCTTGTCATTCTTACTGTTCACATTTACATTTTACCCCATTTTCATAGCAGTTTATTTATTTCACCCGTTTTTTACAAAAAATGATCGATAATATCGAATGAGGAAGTCCAACCTGTAGGACCCTCCACTTTACCAAAATTACCATTTATTTTGCTAATACTTTGTGAAAAATACATTTTCATCATTTTAACATAATAAATTATCATTTTATGTTCAAAAAGACATACTTTATCATTTTACTTCAAGGAAGTCCCACTTCTTCATATTTCTTAACAAGAAATGCCTTTCATATTTTGAAGGCCATTTTTAACAAAATATCCATTCTAACCTAATAATCATATGTTGTCTAAACATCATTTTTCCTCATTTTATTAACACGTAAAGGACATTATCCATCACAATTAAGTATTTCATATACCGCTACAAACTGCTACAAGTAGTCGAAGGATTGAGAAGTTTACATCTACACAAGACGAATCTGAACTTCAAGAAGACTTCAACATTCGAGCCCAACAAGGATGAATTTGGTAAAATGTGTTTAAGTTCCATTTATATTTTACATTAAAAGTGTTAGGATAGTTTTATAAGAGTTTAAATGATTTTAAATAGTTTTTAATTTTTCAAAATCGTAAAAGTTTTGGATAAATATCTCCTGATCCCGTGAACAGTTTTAAGATTTATGGATTCCAAGTTATTTAAAACTTTAAAAGTTTTTAAGTGGATCAGTGACTATCATTCAAACGACGTCACATCTCGTTCAAACGATATGCAGCATCGCTCGAACGACGTCATCTTTCGTTCGAACGACAAAGGCTTTTACGGACACATCACTGCCTTTATTTTTATTATAAATAACAGTGCCAGGATTCTGATTTTCGTGTGGAGAAATACTAGTTTTCACAGAATACGTTTTGATACTATTCTCTAAGCATTTGAGGGTTCATTACTTTTATTTTTATAATTCACAATCCCAATTGCTTTTGTATGAGTTGTTTTGTGGAACCCAAAATATAGTTTGATATTGTTTCGCTCTTTGTGGGGAGATCTCTACAACCGAGAGTTGCATGCTATTGTGGAGTGAGTCGCTACGAAGTTTATGACTGCATGTCATTGAGGATCTTATGCGTGTTGATTCTTTGTTGAAGACTGCGTGTTCTTGTGGTATAGCTGCGTGTGAACCATTGCTGATTTCTAGCCGTTGCTTTGAAGGTTTGACGAAGACACGGTGCGTTACACTTGAGGGAAGTTGTATGTAAGTCAATGATCTTGTAAACTTGTCAAAGTTCTAGAAATAAAAAGGTTTTGCCCTGAGGGGATTTTTCCTGAAGTTTGTGTCACATATTTTACTTATGATGGTTTGACACATGCACACACATAGTTCAAGGCCTGAATTGATTTGATTCATAAATTGACACTAATTAAATATCTTTGTAATTGGACTTTGCGCAACTATTTATATCAGTATCGCACATAAGGTCTTTTAAATTGGTATCAGAGCAACTTAGGCTAATTTATCACGTATTCGTATTTTTCGCAAAAATTTGTGTGATATTGATTTTTTTTTAAATTTGATTTGAAAAAGGTTGTTGCAATGTTTCCAAATGAAAACTTATATAGTCAGTTGCCAATTTTTTATGGGTCTAATTATGCTTACTGGAAAGCCCGTATGAAATCCCATTTAAAAGCAATCGATGAGAGAGTTTGGGTCATTTGTGAAAGAGGTTGGAATCCCCCACTGTCACCACAAAAAATATCACAAATTTAAAACATGTGTCAGACTGTACAAAGGATGAGTTTAGGTGGAGCACTTATAATTCACGTGGGCTTAGTGCAATTTTTGGACACGTCACCCCTGACAAGTTCCGACGTATTATGATGGGCACCACATCTAAATAAGCATGGGACATTTTGTAACTCACCCACGAAGGCACTAACACGGTCAAAGAGTCTAAAATTCAAAATTTAATCACTCAATTTTAGACCATCACCATGCTAGAGACTGAGTGTTTTGATTACTTTTATGCACGTTTGTTCGACATTGTCAACACTAGTTTAATATTAGTGAGTTGATTCCTGATGTACGGGTGGTTAAAAATATTTTAAGATCACTGCCTAAACGTTTTATCCCTAAAGTTACTGTTTTAAATACCTTAGGAAATTTGAATCGTCTGAAGTATGAGACCTACAGACGTATGAAATCGACATGTTTTCTGACACCGTCAAACCTAAGGATAGATGGATAGCGCTTAAAGCCCAATCTAAGAAAAAGAAAGTGAGTTTCTGTGAGTCCGAGTCTGAGTCCGAGTTTGACATGGCCCTGCTTGCAAAGAATTTTAAAAAAATTCTCCAGTTTTCGAAACAAAATTCTTCCAATAAAAGATTTTCATAGAAAAACAAAAAGAAAGATAAGGCCAAAGAAAGTGGTGAGAAAGAGAAAGAGCGTGAAGAAAAATTTGAAAATTTAAAATGTTTTGTGTGTGAGGGGGAAGGTCACAAGTCGTTTGAGTGTCCCACTAGACTTAGGAGGAGGGAAATAAAGTTGCCATGCCAACCACCCTGAGCGATAGTGAGGAAGATGTGAATGATTTCAAGGATGAGTATTACCAAGGAAAGTGTATTGCCTTTTTAGCCAGTCACGAGAGCACACCCACTTTGTCCCACGACGATGAGGACACTTTTGCACATGATACCCCCGAGGAGGTTTTGAGTGTTTCTAGTGATCTGAGAGTGAGTACGCTAGTGATGATGAGAGTGATCTCCAGATTGAGTTTCGAGAATTGTACGCCAAGACCTTAAAGACTAAAAAATTGAATAATAAGTTGGGTCTCAAGATGAAAGATTTGGAGAGAGAAATTGATATTTTGAAGGAGTTTGATCTAAAAGAAAGTCAACTCGAGAAAGTGAAGGTTTCTTTGAGTGACAAGTCGATTGCTTTCAATAGGGAAAAGAGTGAGCTTAGAGCTCGTGTGTCTCAATTAGAAACAGATCTTAAGCACACCCTGGTGGCTAAAGTCACTTTTGAGAACGCATCTAAGATGGTGGGAAAGATGGTTCTCAGTCTAGGTTTGGGGAATGGTGAGAGTTTAGGAATAAATCATGACGGTGCGTCTGCTTCTTTTGTTTCTCCCGAGTCGGTTCCTACTTTAGATTTAGATTCACATGACTCTCGACCCAACCCACGTAAGCGTCTCGTACATGTTAAGAGAGCACGTCCTAGAGTTATCGAGAGAGGTGTACCTAGGTCAGTTTATGTTTGTTCCCATTGCAAAAAGAGATGACACCTTAAGGAATTTTGCTTTAAATTGGATTATGTGTCACGCTTTGCTCCTACTCTTGTTTGCACACGTGCACCCACCCATGATACGTTTCTTGCACATAATGATAGAGAGTTTTCACATATTCGAGAGCAAGTGAATTTTTTGGTAAAGACTTCTCATGATTTGATGGAGTTATTTCAACAGATTTCACCGTCTTTGGAAAACTCCACTGCACCTACCGGTTGAGGTCCTGACATCTTTACTAGCATAGGTTGGTTTAATGATATTATCTTATGCCTACTGTTGGTATGTACCATTTGTTTTATACTTTGTTAGCATTTTTGTTTGCTTTTCTTTTTTTTGGTATTGTTTTTGCACTATTTTAGATTTATTTGTCCATTCCAGTAACTGTTTTTACAAAATTTTCTCACTGAAAAAACTGCCTGACATTCTAAGATATTGTGAAAATTTTGTTTTCTCGTTCCAACGAGATAATCTTTCATTCGAGCGACTTCTGCTGTCGCGCGAAACTGCTTCTCACGAGAACCCTTCTCGTTCAATCGATATAGCGCTTCGTTCGAACGACCCCTGAAGAATTTTGTCCATTCTGTTTGTAGCCCTCTGGTTCATCTTGTTAACTACACCCAAATGGTCAAATTGGCACCCTTCAAGTGGCCAACATTGTCACGGTCAATAATTGTGACAAGCCTTTAAAACATGTCACGGTCAATGATCGTGACAGGTCCGTGACAACTTTTCCAGTAAAATAAACCCTCCCTCTTCTTTTTTCCCACCGTTTTTCTATTCCCTCCATTTCTCTCTCTCTCTCTCTCTCTCTCTCTCTCTCTCTACGATTTTGGTACGTTTTCTCTCTCTATTTCTCTTCCATTAGTATATATGTGTGTGTGTGTATATATGCGTGTGTGTATATATGCGTGTGTGTATATATGTGTGTGTAAATGTGCGCGCGCGTGTGTGTGTGTGGTGGGGGGGAGGAGGCAAGGCTAGGGTGGGGGTGGGGAGGGGTGTATATGCATCTGTGTGTGTGTGTATGCTTGTATGTGTGTGTGTGTGTGTGTATATGCGTGTGTGTGTATGTGAGTGTATTTATATGTGTGTGCCTGGGTGTGTGTGGTGGGCTGTGACAGCTGGGAGGAGGGGGCAGGGTTGGGGGAAAGGGGGTGGGGCTGTGTGTGTGCGCGCGTGTGTGTGTGCATGCGTGTGTGTGTGGTGGGGGGGAAGGTAGGGGGAGGAGAGGGAAGGGGGAAATGGGGAGGGAGGTGGGGCATGTTAATTTTTTTTAATTAAATTTTGATTGGTTTATTAGATATTGCCCCTCCTATGCAAGTAGTGCCCCTTGTAAAAGAATTGATTGATTATTAATTTTTTTAGTAAATTAATAATTAGTGCCCCTTTCATATGCAAGTAGGATTGCCCCTCATTGTAAATTAGTAAATTAATAATTGTATTCTTTAATTGTTAGTTTAATTGATGAAATGAATTAATTAGTAGATGAATTAGAAGGAGTACGGTATTAATTGTTAGTTGTTGCTATTGCGCTTGGATTATAGTGGATCGATGTTCGGTTGGTTAATTTTAGAAGTGATATGACCACTGGATTATTGTCCATATGGGGACAGGATTTTTCAACTTTTTTTAAAATTACTTTGTATCACGAACAATATATATGCGTGTATGTGTGTGTGTGTGTGCGGTGGGCAATGGTTGGGGGAGGGGGGAGGGCCAGGGGTGGGGGGAGGGGGCCTGTGTGTGTGTGCGCGCGTGTGTGTGTGGTGGGGGAAGGGGGTGGGGGTGGGGCTTGTTATTTTTTTTTAATTAAATTTTTATTGGTTTATTAGATATTGCCCCTTATATGCAAGTAGTGCCCCTTGTAAAGAAATGATTGATTAAATATTGATTGATTATTAATTTTTTTAGTAAATTAATAATTAGTGCCCCGTTCATATGCAAGTAGGATTGCCCCTCATTGTAAATTAATAAATTAATAATTGTTTACTTTAATTATTTGTTTAATTGATGAAATTAATTAATTGAGTAGATGAATTAGAAGGAGTATGGGATTAATTGTTAGTTTTTGCTATTGCGGTAGGATTATAGTGGATTGATGTTCGGTTGGTTAATTTTAGAAGTGGCATGACCACTGGATTATTGTCCATATGGGGACGAGATTTTTCAACTTTTTTTTAAAATTACTTTGTATCACAAACAATATATATGCATGTGTGTGTGTGTGTGTGTATGTGCGTGTGTGCGTGTGTGTATGGTGGGCAGTGACTGGGGGAGGGGGGAGGGCCAGGGGGTGGGGGCAGTGTGTGTCTGTGCGCGCATGTGTGGGGGGGGGGGGGGGGGAGGGGGAGGGGGGCTTGTTAATTTTTTTAAAATTAATTTTGATTTGTTTATTAGATATTGCCCCTTATATTCAAGTAGTGCCCCTTGTAAAAGAATTGATTGATTATTAATTTTTTTAGTAAATTAATAATTAGTGCCCCTTTCATATGCAAGTAGGATTGCCCCTCATTGTGAATTAGTAAATTAATAATTGTATACTTTAATTGTTAGTTTAATTGATGAAATGAATTGATTGAGTAGATGAATTAGAAGGAGTACGGGATTAATTGTTAGTTGTTTCTGTTGCGGTTGGATTATAGTGGATCGATGTTCGGTTGGTTAATTTTAGAAGTGGCATGACCACTGGATTATTGTCCATATGGGGGCGGGATTTTTCAACTTTGTTTTTAAAATTACTTTGTATCATGAACAATATATATATATATATATATATATATATATATATATATATATATATATATATAGTATGATGATTAAATGAAACATACTTGAAATTACATATAGTGCGCATAGATACTAGCCTTCTAGTTCTTATGCGTACGCATTCAATAACCCTTAGACCCGTTCGAGAGTCATTACCCCTGTAATGAGATCTCTCGAATTGTCCCATTTGGACAGTTTGGGACTACATAATTTATGTATAATAATATTCTTAGTGGCTTAAAGTTGTTACTTTTGGAGGAAGTTATGCAGTCGTATCCTAATGTTCTCTGGTTACATACTAGATTGACAAGTGTGAATGTTACTTCAATTAATCAATTGAAATAACACTCACAGTTACAAATCTACGTCGTGTACTTGACGAACTATGGGGATATGATGTCGATTTTTTCTCAAATTGTAACAATGTACATGAGATGTTAAGTATATTACCGATATATGCGGTCTTGAATATGATAGGACCACTCACCCTTTAGAGGAGATGGCGGAAATAGGAATTTCTATTATAAATTGAATTTGAATTTGAAATTTAAAAATCGAATATAAATAAGACATAATTAAATGAAACATAGTATAAATATATGTTTTGTTTATACTAATCCAGGAGTATATGCTTCTTACCTTTAATAGGTGATTAGCTGTAGTAGCTGTGATGGGATATCATAAATACAAAGAGTGGATGGGTGACAAAAATAGAATGGGGGATGTGTTTCGCAGAGGTGCTAATGAATTTGTGAAATATGCAAAGAGATGTCATAATGATGAAGAGTTTCCGTGTGCTAGGAGTAAGAATGGTAAGGTGTTTTAGTGGGAAATAGTTGAACTATATTTGTTAAGATGGGGTATGCAAGATAATTATCAATTTTGGAGTTTTCATGGTGAATTGAAAGTTCCTTTTATCCCCAAACAACCTTCGCAACAACCTTCAACAAGTAGGACAGATTTAGAAGGGGATGACGTAGATCATAATATGTTAGAGGATTTAGCTGATGATGTGTACGGTGTTTATGAAGCGGAGGAGAATGAGGTTACTGATGATGTACAAGGTTCAGGTTCTCGTGAAGATATCATGATAAACCTTGACGATGACTACCAAAGTTTAACATTTAAGGCGACCCAACCGTTATGCCCTGTCGGTGAAAAAAGATCAAACCACTTTACATGGCATGGTTGGTTTTCACAGTTTGAAGAAGCAATATGGATTGTCTGGCAATAACATGACAGGAATTCTGAATTAGGTGAAGGGCTTACTACCCAAGAAGTATACGCTACCCAATAGCTATCTTGTTATGAAGAATAGTTTGAAAGGTTTGGGAATGAAGTATAAATCGATTCATGCTTGAGTATGTGACTACATATTATACCGAAAGGAGTATGAAAATCTTGATCGTTGTCCGGTATGCGGTGAACGTAGATATGTCCAATCTACTGGCAAGGAAGGCACAAGCTCCAAAGTCCCTCAAAAAGTGTTGAAATATTTTCCCGTTGGACTTAGATTAAAGAGATTTTTCACAGTACCATGGATACCAGAGTCAATGACTTGGCATGCTAGGGCAGAAGTAGGGGTAATCTCATGCGTCATCCTATTGATTCTATAGCTTGGAGGAGGATGAATTATGAGTATCCCCATTTTGCTCAAGAACAGCGCAACATTCTTTTGGATATATCAATAGATGGTTTCAATCCATTTAGAAATCTAAGCACCAATCAGAGTGTATGGCCAGTGAATTTATCCCCACTCAACCTCCTTCCTTCATAGTGTATAAGACCTGAATTTTTGATGTTGTCTTTGTTGATACCTGGGCCAAAGGAACCAAGTGATGACATCGACATCTACCTGGCTCCTTCTCTAGAAGAATTAAATGAGTTGTGAGAAGAGTGTGTGTAAGCATTTGACTCTTTTTGAAAAGAAGAGTTTATGCTGAAAGCTATGTTGATGTGGGTAATTCATGCTTTTCCAGCTTCTGGGACATTATCTGGTTGTGTAGTACATGATTATTTGGGGTTTCCTATTTTTGGAAGGAGACTGAATCTCTTCATCTATTCGCTAGCTCAAAAAATGTATACCATTGCCATAGGAGGTTTTTACCCCCGATTCATAGTTTCAGATTTGAGAAAGGTTCCAATTTTTTATCGGGCGGGGTTGAACATAGGCTACCACCGAGAAAACTTTAATGTTCAAAAAGTGAAAGTAAATCTTCTGATTGTGGCCCTTATATGCCAGGTAAGAATCCCAAATTTAAGAATGTCAAGCATAAAAAGACCCTAACTGGGAATGAAACTTAGACAAGAAAGGCATGATCTAGGAGGTCAATTTTATTTTACTTGACTTATTGGAAGAATAACCCGGTGTGCCATATATTGGATGTGATGCATGCAGAGAAGAACCTCGCTGAACATATTTTGGGCACTTGCCTTGGGGGGAGTCATTCGAAGGATGGAGAAAATGCACGAAAAGACCTTAAATCGTTGAAACTTAAGCCACAACTTTGGTTGAAAGAAGATAGTAGGGGAAGGACAATAATTCCCCCTGGTACGTTTACTTTGATGAGTGGGGAAAGGAAGGTGCTTTTAGACACAATATATAATTTGATGGGTCCATCTTATTTTTCGTCCAACTTGTAAAGGATTGTGAATTATGCTACTCGTGATTTACATATGTGTAAGTCCTACGATTGGCATGTGATCATGCAATTGGTTTCTCTATTGTTTAAGCACTGTTTCTCCAAGCATAAGGATTTATGAAGGGCTATTATGCAAATTAGTATTAACTTCTCACTTTTGTTTGAGAAGGTAGTCAATCGAGAACACATAGTGGCCGAAAATTGGCGGTGACCGAAGCGATGTGTGTGTTGGATAAGTACTTTCCACGAGCATTCTTTGACATAACTATTCACTTGTTGGTACACCTATGCGACGAGGAACTTCTTTATGATCCAGTTAGATATCGGTGGATATATCCATTTGAAATATTGATGAATTTTTTTAAAGATTATGTCAAGAATACGTGATACATTGCAGGATCAATTGCAGAGTAATACATGACCGTGGAGTCATCAATCTATACTCGGGAATATATGCTGACTCGACCACCGTTGTTGACACCGATGAGTTCGTCGATGATGGTGGTCATGTGATGGGAAAACGAGTGTTAACAAGTTTTCAACATGAACAAGCAGCTCGTTATCTATTTGACACACATGAAGATGTCGAAGAATGTAAAAAGTAAGTTTAAATTATTTTAAGTTTTACATTATTTTAGATTATTTTAGATTATTTTATACATGATTAATTTTGTAATATGCAGAAAATATGAAGCCTGTGAGAACAATAAAAGACGAAAAATAATGGTACAATCAGACAGCGAAATTACGTTGTGGTTGTCACAAGAGGTAATTATAATGAAAATGGTCGTTATATAACGTTACATTACACTCAAACTTTACAACTAACCTAATTAATTTATCTATATTCTCAGCTCTTAAAGACGGGTGATGCGACATCAATGCTTGCTCGTCTGGCCACTAGATCCTTGTTCATGGCACAAGAGTACGTAAAGTATCGATTGAACGGTTACGTATTCGACGCAAGGGTGTACAAGGAAAGTACAAATGCACAAAACTCGGGCATTTCATACAAGGCTCTTACTTTCTTTCGAGAGAGAGCAAAAGATAAAAACCTCATTGAAACTGAAATAACTTACTATGGTGTAATTCGAATTATATTTGAATTGGATTATATAAGATTCAAAGAGGTTGTATTTTACTGTGACTGGGTAAGAGTTGAGGATAAAAATGCTTGTAAATTTTATCCTGGCACCAATTTTATCATGGTTGACTTGTCCAAGTTGAAGAGCAATGACCACGTGGGCGATGAGTCATTTGTTTGTGCATTTCAAAAGGTCAACCAATTGTTTTACTCCGAGTATATCAACAATGAGCCATGGTTAGTTGTCCTACATGCACCAAAGCGCCTAAATAGTAGCGTGGATGACTTAGCTGCTCCTACTGAATATCAATTAATTTTTTAAGATAACCCGAATTTGAAACAAATTTTCAATTTGTAATAAATATTCCAATTTGTACTTTATCAATCCATTTTTCATGCTTTTAATTGATTTGAACTTTATCATTCTTACTCTTGTGTAGTGTTCGTGTGTTTGGGCAGTAGGGGTGGGGGTGGGGATGTTTCGGATTTTTAGTAATTGTACATATTATGAGTTAGATGCCGTTGTTTTGGAATTCAGAATTGAGGTGTTAAATAGTAATAATTCATTTGGATTTGTAGTAATTGTACATATTCTCATGTCATCTTCTAATTCATTTGGATTTATACTAATAACAATTTTTTTTTACGAAAATGTCTCGTTCGGGTATTAAGGCGGGGATGATGATGTTGATTATGACGTTGTCGTCTGGGCTCGGTGGTAGCGGAGGCGATGAGGGCTCCTCAGCCCCTAGGCTCCCCAAATATGGAAAATTAGGGATGGCCATAGAGAACAAGACGGGGATATTAGCGAGATCACTCGAGATGGTAAAGACGATCATCGACCTGGGGTACACTAGTTGGAGGGATGTGCTAAATGAGCTCAAGTTAGCTATTTGGACGGCACGACAGGTAATGTATTTATATTTATATTTATATTTATATTTATATGAATATTTCAATTTCAATTTCAATTTATATTTATATTTATTCGCAACTAACATTGTATTTGTTGGACAGGAACAATTCAGCATCGCCCCAGAACTACGCGATTTCGTCTTGGAGTATTGAGGGAGCAACAAAAGACGTGGAAGAAAAATTTGCGGATCCGATACTTTGGGAAGACCCGAGACTCCATTATCCGAATGCGTGACTCTGTCCCACTGAAGGAGCTGATCTCATTGGTATAATGGAAAAAGTTCATTGACAATGAGATCGGGGAGCGACAATTGACGTCTCGCCAATCGGGGAGGGAAAATCGGACGAGAAATACGGATGTGCACTACTCTGGCCGGACGTCTTACGCCGAGGTGGAGCATAGGATGATGGTAAGATTTTATTTTTCTATAATTACAGAAATATATTATTCTACTTTATTTTACTTTGCGGGGCCAATAATAATTTTGCATTATTTTATTTCAGGGGACGGGGAGTGGCCCTGGGGGTAGGACACATAGGCTCGATGCTTATGTGTCTATTTGGACGAAGAAGGGGAAGGATAAGGGGGTTTCCCCGATTATCGCATCCACGATTTTAATTAATCCAATGGTTTTTTTTTTTTGGGTTACAAAATCCAATGGTTTACTTTTTGTTAATTACGTTATAATTTTTTTATTTACTTGATTAACTAATCATGTGCTTTTTGTCGTTTCAGGAAAAGTTGAAGGAGTGCATGAGTCGCAGTCTGATGCCGATAAGGCGTCTTTGTCCATGGATGCACTCAGACAAGTGCTTAGCGCCGATCGCAAGGGGAGGACAAGGGGGTGAGATCGCAGGTGGCCAAATCTAGGATCATCGGATTAGAGACGAGTAACACCGGGTTGGCTAGAATGGTGGACTCACATGACGTGAAGTTGTCCCATTTGGAGGCGATGGTACAAGATATATTCTCATTCATGAAGCGTTCATTAGGCGGAAAGCGTAGGGGAAAGGGAATGAGAAGGTGGTGGAGGAGGACGAGGACATGGACGCCGCTGCTTCATCGTTGACACGTGCGGACTCTGATGATCCAGTCCCCTATTTGGCTCCCTTCAACCGACCCATGAAGACACTTGGTTGGCTGAGAGTGTTTATATAGGACATTTTATGGCGAGCAGATAGGGAGGGGGTTGAGGGACCCGAATACCCTCCAGGGTATGCTAGTTCATGGACATGCTCTTAAAGACATCGAGGCCAAGGGGCTCATCATGCATGTGATAACCGAGAAGGAGAACTCTCCATTGTGGTTACACGAACAATGAGGCATGATGCATATTCAAGGGTGTATCAATTCGTATATCGTGTGGCCTATCCACATCCTCAAACCTACCCTGGACATGTAGTGACATTATTTGAATTGAATTATTTTAAGTTATTGCATTTGAATTATATTTGGATTATATCGTAATGCATATTGTTTTGAATGTATATTTGCATTATCTCTATTTTATTTGGATATATGATGTTTTAACAGGTACAACATTACAATAACAGGTACAAATATACAGTTGGGCACTGGCAGTGGTCATACTGCCCAGTAATTTTTTTTTCAAATCTTCCCAGAATTGTCACGATCAATGACCGTGATAATTTTTTAAAAGCTGCCACGGGTTTATCATAGTCTTTGATCGTTTGTCAAGGTCAAAGACCATGACATGATCGTGATAAGTTCGTGACAACAAACATTGTCACCCCCAGACTTATCACGGTCATTGACCTTGCTAAGTTGGACTTGTCACGGTCAATGACCATGATAATTCGACAGATTTGGTGTAATGGTTATACTTTTTTGGTACTACTGGATTGCTTTTAAAAAGTGTTCGAAAAATACAAAAAGATTTTCGGCTTAGATAAAATTTAAAAAATTCGACAAGAGTTTTGTATCTAATTTGCACCTTATATTAATTGACATTTAGGATGACCGAGTCACAATTTCATTCCATTTATCCATGTGACTATTTGATAGTGTTTTGAGACAATATGTTGTGTCATTCATGTGCTTTACAAAGTTTGGAGTCTTTGAGATGATATAGTGTTACTACCTACATGATTGACTCTATTTGTCCTTTATTGCACACATGCACGGATTTATTTGAATTTTGTGCTTGTCTATCACATGTTGGTTAAGTGTGTTCATCTCAATTATGTCTATACAACAAACCAAATGCGATAAAACTTGACAAAAAGCAGTGCATGATATAAATCGTTTGTGAGATTTGTGTCTTTTATTTTGAAAAGCGGTGAAGGACTATGAAAGGTACTCATTTATCCTTTGCGATTAAGCCACTATTTAAATGGGCCTAAAAAAGTGAGGAATTGAAAATTATCCGGGGTCCGATGAGGTTTAAAAGAGCTCAAAAAAAATAAATGACAATAAAAAAAATTATGCAAAAAATGGGTCAATAATTTTTTTTTTCATAACCTCATAAGAAAAATAAAAAGCATTATCTTTTAATGAGGGAGTTTGGATGGAATTTTCAACGGTTTGCACATCCTTGAAAGTCATGAAAAAGAACTACATAGTTTTGGATGTTATTGGTGCGGAAATCATTTATACTTCGATTTGTTGATATGATTAAGACGATGTCATCTAAATTCAACAATTTTACACCAAATGACTATTTTTTATGTTCATTCGTTAGGAGTACACTTATGCATCATGCATATATGATATGATTGAGTTGATTTTTCTATCGAATTTTTTCACACCCATTCATTTTGTTTCCACGATTTGGTTGTCTTAGTAAAAATTCATGGTATGTGATTTTTGTAACATCATTTTTTCATTTTTGTATAAAAAATTAGAAAAATTCAAAAATATTTTGTTTGCCTTGGCTTATCGTGACACCCCGATTTGATTTATGTGATTTATTCTTTTCCTTGTCTATTTTGGACAAATAAAAAGGGGGAGAACGAATTATGATTTTATGGGGGAGTTTATGTATGGGGGAGATTTTATTATATTATGCTTTTATGTGTATGTTTATATCATTTCAAACTCGATATGTCACGAGGTTTTTTCTTTGTCTCACATGTAGGTACAATTGAAGATTTTTTAATTGCACACCCTGATGAGAAAAGCTTGGAGTTTTGAAAAGTTGATTGATGAAGCATCATTTGCAAAGTTTGAAGACTTGACAGTTTATCTTTCCACGTTTGAGTTTATGGGAGGGTAGATTTGTATAGGTTATTTGAGATTGATAATTCGGATATTTTTATTTTATACCGGCATAGACATAGGGGGTGATTTGTAAGGACATTTTCCATCATAATTAAGTATGGCATATACCGGTACAAGCCACTACAAGTCGTCGAAGGATTGAGAAGATTACATCTACACAAGACGTATCCGAATTTCAAGAAGACTTCAACATTCAAGACCAATAAGGATGAATTTGGTCAAATGTGTTTAAGTTCCATTTAAATTTTACACTAAAAGTGTTGGAATAGTTTTATAAAGCTTTAAATGATTTTTGAAATGATTTTAAATGGTTTTTAATTTTTCAAAATCATAAAAGTTTTGGATAAATATCTCTTGATCCAGTGAACAGTTTTAAGATTTGCGGATTCCAAGTTATTTAAAAGTTTAAAAGTTTTTTTGTGGATCATTGATTGTCGTCCAAACGACGTCACATCTCGTTCGAACGAGATGGAGCATTGCTCGGACGACGTCGTCTTTCGTTCGAACAATAGAGGTTTTTACTAGCACGTCACCACCTTGATTTTTATTAGCAATAAGGGTGCCGGGCTTCTGATTTTCGTGTGGAGAAATACTGATTTTCACATAATACGTTTTGGTACTATTCTCCAACCATTTAAGGGTTCATTACTTTTGTTGTTTCAATTCACAATCCCAATTGCTTTTGTGTGAGTTGTTTTGTGGAACCCAAAACATAGTTTGCTATTGTTTCACTCTTTGCGGGGAGATCCCTACAACCAAGAGTTGCGTGCTATTGTGGAGTGAGTCTCTATGAAGTTTAGGACTACATGTTTGAAGGTTTGATGAAGACACCGTGCATTACACTTGAGGGAAGTTGTATGTAAGTCAATGGTCTTGTAAACTTGTCAAAGTTCTAGAAATAAAAATATTTTTCCCTGAGGGAATTGTTCCTGAAGTTTGTGTCACACATTTTACTTACGTTGGTTTGACACATGCACACACGTAGTTCAAGGGCTGAATTGATTTGATTTATAAATTGACACTAATTAAATAAGTTTTAAACTAATTTGTGCAACTATTTATATCAGTATCGCACATAAGGTCTTTCATTAGGGGATGAAATTCTCAACTTTATTATTTCACATTGAAACTCATTTTAATCTTCAAATACCTTGTTTAAATATCCTCTACTAACATACTACAATATTCTATACAAGTGAGGATGAATTTTAACCTAGAAATCCCATAAAAATGAGTCTAAACATGATATTAACATCAAATCATATATTAAGTGCATATTTATCATTTTTAAAGATTAATACGATACCTGTTCTTCAAAAATCCCTACAGGTTTAGTTTACTTTAAAACTTGCATTTTTCATAAGAAAACTCAACAAAAATATACCACAGGATAACTTGCAAAATTATCAACATTCTCGCATGCATCCTAACATGTAGCTTAGATTTTTAGACTTGAAAAAATGGAGAGGAAAACCCTACCATGGATTTGAAGTGGATGACTAAGAATGATGACTTTAAAGCTCCTAAAATTCGTAGAATACACCAAGAATCTCCTAGCAACTCCAAATCACCAAGAATGCTCCAACTCTTCTTGAAAGATTCAATAACAACTCTCTCTAACCCAAATTATACCTTGGACAAGGCTTGAAATGGGTGTTACAATCTTGGAATCGTGTTAAATATTGCCAAGAATGGAGGTTTGCAGATTGGGGATGGTGAAAGAGAGCTAGAATTGTAGGGAAAAGGCTTAGAAGTGTAGAGAGATAGTGTAAAAATTTGATAGAATGAAAAAAATGGGTTTTCGCCACCCCCTCACTCTTATTTAAACCCAAGAGCTGTTAACCCCTTACCCTTTGGTCCATCCAAAGATTGACCTGGGTTTGATCTGCTCTACTGGGAGCTTGACATATCAACTCATCCAAGAATCCACATGGTGACAGTAAAAAAAATTATAGATTTTTTGAATTTCTATTGTCTCGTTCAAACGAGACTAGACCTCGTTCGAATGACACCAAATATCGTTTGAATGGGGGATCTAACGAGAATCTAACGAGGCTTGAATTTTAAATAGGTATTTCTCATTCGAATGTCATTTGAAGGTTCATTCGAATGATGGTGCTTTCTCTTTGAACAATCTAGCTTTTCGTTAGAACGACCACAAAAATTTTCCTTATATGAATTTTAAACTATCTAATTCTAATATAATTAACCAAAGACCACAAGAATAATTCAAAATAGGCAACAATCCATAATATGAAGTCCATGGCCTAATCAACATGCAAATTACAGGAAAAGGAAATACAATCTCGGGCACGATCATCACATCCTTTCTTTTACTTTTGTCCCTCTCCCCGGAAGGAATGGGATTCAGGACAGGGTCTTTATAAAATCTTTTGTACCAAGTAACGTGGTCGACTCCCATAGATTGAAGATCTACAACTTCGAACCAACGATTATGTTACACGGGGGGGGGGGGGGGGGGGGGGATACAGAGCTCATTAGAATTTACTATATGATGAGGATGAAATGATAATAGTCCACTATATACGAAGATAAATTGCTTAAGAAACCAATCTGAGGGCTAATATCGGACCTATTGAGTACAGATCTGACCCAAATCTCCCAAAAGAAAGGTGGAATCAACTCCATGAGAACCAAAGGGCCATGGTCACCTAAGTCTTATTCGAGTGATCAGAATACGATTGACAAATATAGAGTACTCTCCTGAGCCTCTCCATTCGAATAGAAATTGAGGTATACCTCTTAGGTACCATCCACATGATATAGAGTGTATCTAGAGGTGATATTGATCCTTCGCGATTAATAGGCCCACAGTCGACACGTCCAATGCGAATTCACCCTCAACCCTTAGGTCTAGGAAATGACGATACAGTGAGACTAGTACCCATGAAAAAGAGTTGGGTTACATGAGTAAGGACCTATGTCCTTCATAGTATTTAATGCCCGAGACTTTAGATTCGAGATCAGCTATAAAACTACAATAAAATAGATCAACCAAATAGAGTAGCACGCACATAGGACCAACTGCATGAAAAAATGAGGCTACTCAGCGCACAACCTAAAATCAAACCTCTCATACGGGGGATCGACTCTCTAATTTTTTGATAGTGAGGCATGGCTCGAGTATCCCAGCATTGACGTATATTAGACCATCTGAGCCACTAGGTGGGATGATCTACCAGTAGAAATACAAGATACCGTGTGCAACTTTATGGAAGTATACAACAACTCCCTTGAGTTCCCCTAACCTAAAGAAAACCCCTCCAGTCCCCATGATGAACTAGATCTACTAGTCTCACAGTTTCCCTTCGACCTCATTGTCCTCGAGATATCACCCTGGCCCCACCTTTATACCAACACAAGATTTAGTTATGGGAACACATACCTAGATGCAACCAACATAGTTGGTATTATTGAACTATTAGATGATATGGCCCATCGAGTCATCCCTCCCTAGAAGGTCCCTCTTATGGAGGTACTCGTACATAGCCTAAATGGAATTTCTCCACCCCGCTACCCCTAACCAAGATTAAGGAAAATTTAATTGCCTAGAATATGAGGTATCTGCACTAACTCTCTGCCTACCATTTGAAATAGGCAGAGTATCGATATTACTTCGGAGGGAGTATAGATATTACTTCGGAGACATCTTCTATGAAGACGCCAGTATTGTGAAATAAATGGATCCAGGGGAACCAAATCCCCCTTCCCAAAAAAAAAACACTAAAAAACTATCTTAAAGGCCTCCTCTCTTAGCGATGTAGAATACCAAGAAGTTGCTAGGGATGACGATATCTGGTCGGGATCCTCCATGTCCATAGAATCCTCACCAATGGCAGTACACCAGAAATACAACCAAGTCTTAGCCACAGTGGTAGAAATACTAACTCCTAATCTAAACTCATACGTAAATGTATAATGGATAGATAAATCCTTGTTCTGAGCTCCCTCAAAAAGCCAAAATGAGGCTTCCAAAAGCTTGAAGCAAACCCTTATCTTGGATTGGACAGAATCCATGACCCCAAAGCCAACACTGCCTAAAATTGAACCCACATCCTTGATTGATCTACTACTACCCTAGAGAAATATGAGTGACAATTTTAGGCAAAAATCATCCTCACTCCAGACAAAGAAGTCGATTTAATCACCAGGTCAACTCGAAACATCGCTCCCCTGAGCCCCATTAAAAAGAAGAAACATTTCCTCGAGGTAACTATTATACCTCCTCCCCTAGAAAATAGTAAAATCTAGGAGAAACTCTGGAGATCATCGGCTAACATCACCATTTAGGTGTTGATAGCTACATACTTGAGCACTGAGCTACTGTCGTTCGCCTACTGTCTCAAGATTCTGTTATTCGAAATCTAATTCCAGCTAAAATACTTACCACTATAGGCTCTATCACCATGCAATAACATGTCATCTTCTCTGCTGAGGACCTCCCCATGCAAGGCCATGACCATCGATTTGCATTACACATCACTACTAAAACCCATAGATAGATCAAGTAAAAAATGGTTCCACTATCAAAGTATGCCCTTTTTGCAAAGCTATCGGTTTGGGATACACGGCCTTAGAATTTATCCCGTCTTATATGGACATCATGGCTTATGATAACACTCACGGAGAGGTCCTCAAGGACATCACTCTTACTCTCATAATAGAGCCTATCAAATGTGAAGTCGAATTTCAACTAATAGACATTATAGCCAGTTTCGACCTCTTACTCGGGTGGGCTTGGATACGTCCCATGGGGGCATTACGCTTATCACTTCACATGATGGTCAAGTTCTCGTTCGACATTGAGGTCATCACCATTCAGGGAGATAACGGTTGGGCCACTATAGCCAATACAAGAACCACCCCTCTCGTAGACAACGACCATTCAAAAGATGAGATACATGCCAGAGTTCAATCTCGGAAAAACTAGCATGGAATCTTCGAGACTATCATTGCTATATAACACAATGGAAAGGTTGGTCTTGGGTACACTCCTATAGTAAAGACGTAGCGGATAGCTCTGAAAACCCTGGTGCATTAAGTCCCAGAAATCCCTATGACTTGGAATGGAGATCCTTTACGAGGAAGTATTATATATGGATTATGGGGAAATTCACATAATAGATTGAGGAGAACTGAACGTATTATGGATACCCATAAAGTACATAAAACCCCTCAGCCAAATCCCAAATGGGGATTACCAATACTATTTCCCAATAAGACTGTCCTGATAGTTATGCTGAGATCCATCGATTCGACCCCTGATAGAACACTGCCAAGATTGATACACTATCATAGCCAGTCGAGACACCACTATAGATAAAGGGTGATTGATATGAATCCATGAACATGATCTCTACCTCTATGTGTCAAGGTCCACCATTCCCCTACTTAAGATATCACTTTCGATCAAACCTCATGACATACCTAGCGAACCCCCATGGGACTATTAGTGGAATGAGGAAAATCAGCAGCACTTGCTGAAAGCCCTCTCTGAGGAACCTCTTCCTGCCAACCCTACTATGGACTCTGCTAAAGACTTGAAGCTTCCCCCAATGGAATAAGGTCTCATTCCATGAAACATCGCCTGCCCTAGCCTGCAATCATGATGAAGGTCACAAAGCTCCCAAAGGTCACTCCAAAGGTACCTCATAAGAACCCTACTCATCCTATCTCCAACATCAAGGAAACCGACCAGATTCCTCCATGTGACCTTCATACCGAGGCCCTTTGAGTTTGTCCTAATACCTAAGGAGTCCCCTTTATCGCCTCCCCTAATGTACCCCTCTATTAAACATACATTTTTTTCTATTATCAATGTTGTCCTTCCTCCTTTTGATGACATAATAAATAATTTTTTTCTAATATTTGCCTATGTGTTACATGTGATGATAATGAATCCAACGACTAATTAGAAGTCACCCCTAATAATGATAACTCTACAGAGTTGGAATATTTAAAACATTTGCCAAAACTTGAACAAAGTCAAAATAATCGTATGTCTCCCAACGAGGATAACACAATTGCCATGAACTTATGTACTCCCCAAAACATGATTAGTTACAAATAGGGTCCTTCTAGATAAGAATGAACACAAGGAACTCATAAATCTCCTTACTAACTTTGTGGATCTTTTTGCTTTGTTCTACGCCGATATGCCTGGCCTCGACCCCTCGATCGTCATGAATGAGATACCTACTCTCCCTGATGCTAAACTCGTAAAATAGAGGTGCTTCAAGATTATACATGAATGGTCCTTGAAAGTTAAAAAGTAAGTGGAGAAACAACTCAGCGTCAGCTTCATTCGAGTGGTGGAGTAACCCACTTGGCTAACCAACAACGTATTGTTACCCAAAACCAATGGAAAAGTCTGAATGTTCATAGACTATAAGGACCTCAATCGGTCCTACCCCGAAGTTGATTTTCCCTACCCAATATCTACCTATTGGTATATAGTACAACCAACAATGTGCTAAAGTCCTTTTGGTACATATTCATAGGCTAGACCCTTATTAAAATGCATATCAAGGTCATTACCCTCTGGGGGATGTATTGTTATATAGTCATGCCCTTAAGTCTTATACTAGCGAGAGGCCATAACCATCCTATATGTCCTTCTACGCATGAAAGTGGAAGTCTGTGTGGACTACATGATAATTAAGTTCAAGGATCATGAGGGACATGTTCTGTCACTTAGAAAATTCTTCCAAGATTGTGACTCTTCAAAATGGGGCTAAACTCGCAAAAATACATGCTTGGAGTCACTAAGGTAAAGCTGGCTGAATTCATATTAAGCAAAGATGAAATTGATTTAGACCCGACTAAAGTCAAAGACATTGGGGAAATTACCCCATCTAGATAGAAAAGGAAGTATGAGATTTCTAAGTGAGGTACAAGTCATAAGTCAATTTATCAACCATCCCACCACAATTTGCGAACCCATCTTCTAAATACTCAAAAAGGACTCCCCAAAATACTGGAACTATCAATGCAAAAAATCATTCGAGAAAATAGAAAAATACCTCACTCACCTGACACTGCTAGTTCCCCCTTTGCCAGGATAACCCCTTGTGCTCTATATGACTATAACCGACACGAGTGCCAAAGCCATGTTACCACTCAAAATCTTATGGAAATAATGTGACATTTAATATGTAATCAAAGAACTAGTATCCTATGAGATTAAATACGCCACCTTGGAAAATAATTGTGTGTCCCTCATGCAGAAAGCTACCAAAGTACGAGCCATCTCCGGTCTCCTTAGAGCCCCTGTCAGATGAGGAAGAAAACGAGGTAGAATTCCCAGATTAGGAGCTCTTCGTTCTAAAAAAATAGAGAAACTTGGGAACTATACTTCGATGAAGCCTCCAACAAAGGAGGACTTGTCCTTGAGATGCTCCTCACATTGATCGACTCATGATGAATCCCCATATCCATCAAGATCACTTACGAGTGCACCGGCAGCATGGATGACTACGAGGCGTGCATCACAAGTCTTAAAATTGCCCTAAAAATGGGGATCACTAACCTGAAAGCTTACGGATATTCTAGACTAGTTACTAATTAAATATTGGGTATGCAGCAAATTTTATATGAAAAGCTGAAACTATACCATGCATACCTAGAAAAGGTGGCCTCGTGGTTCGAACACCTTAAATTTAACTTCCTTACGAGGACTAAGAACAACTTCAAAGATACGCATGCCACTCTATCCTTCATGAAAGACATGCTATATGTCACTATGGAAATTCATTCACCGTAACCAATCGAAACACCACATAGTAATGCTTAGAGGTCGAGGCCATTAAAGAATTAGTCGTGAGACCCACAGTCTAGTACTACGACATCTTTAACTTGCTTAGAAAAAATCCCTACTCGATGGATGCTTCTTCCAATGATCGACTTACCCTGATATGACTAGCATCCCAATTCATCATCTATTGGGATCAACTCTACAAGAGTGGGTTCAACGGAATACACTTAGGATGCATCACGGTGGACAAAACCTTTAAAATTACGGACAAAATCCATAGCAGTGAATGTGGCTCGCACATGAGTGATGTCACCCTGTTCAAAAAATACGCTAACGATTATACTACTAGACTACCGTATTGAAAGACTATACTGACTACGTCAATATGTGCCTCTAGTGCCAAATCTAAGCATCCCGACAACATCTACCTCCTCAAAAGCTATACTACATGACCCCACCCTGGACATTCTCTACCCGGGGGATCGAAATTATAGGAAAGGTAGCTCCTAAGGCGCCTATGGGGCATGAGTTCATCTTAGTCACCATTGACAGTTTTGTAAACTGGGTCAAGGTCGAATCTTAATAAGTTTTGAATGCTAAGAAAGTGATAAGATTTGTATGATGCAACATCATCTGCCACTTTAGATTTCCTCCTGAAATAGTGTCAGACAATGGGTCTCACTTCAAGAAAGAGGTCTCAAACCTACTACACGAGTACGGTATCACCCGTCATAAATCATTCCCTACTAACCTCGAACCAACGGAGCACTCAAAGATTCTAACAAGAATGTCAAAAATATTATTATTATTATTATTAAGATGATCGAAACCTACAGTGATGGATCAAATAAACTCCCACACGCAATCTGGGGCTACCATACTAGAGAGCAAAATTTTAACGGGGCCACCTTCTACTCATTATTTTATGGCATGGAATCAATCCTACCCTCCGAACTAGAGGTTCCCTCGGTAAGGGTCATGCTCGAGAGTCAAGCATATAGCCCTACTCGATAACATGAGGCTAAAATCTACTTATCACAATTAGGGCTACCAATAGCGCATTTCCCGAGCATTCAATAAGTGAGTCAAAAAGCTAAACTTCCAATAGAGTGTCCTCATTCTGAAATAAAATCTCAAACCATCCCGAACTCCCGGTAATAAATTTGCACCCAAATAGGGAAGACCCTACCTCATCACCAATATAAACATCAACAGGACGACTTCCTTAGCTGATCTAGACAGAGTCACATTTTTCAAACCATTCAATCTCAACCGATTAAAGAAATTCTTTCCTTAAACTTGATTGAGGTGATGAGGAAAAATACAAAAATAATTCGTCATAATGGGAAGTGCAGATTATGCATGCTCATACACATTCCTCAATCCTACGTGAAAAATCTCACTTGAGCCACTAAGCTTTCGTTTGAAGTTAGCTAAAACACTTTGAGCCCATATCCTTTTAATTTCATAACGAAATTATAAGGACCTGATTCTCCGATATATGTTTATCGCAAATATTCAAGCAGACACCCAATTGTCTGAATAAGAGATATATAGACAGTCTGAGACATCACCTGGGGCCTCATTTAAATAAACACACAAAAACCTAATTTACAGAAAACCCAGTCTATGGTCATTGTGACCTTACTCTAAAAGATACTTGCACAATCTAAGTAAACTAAAAATCAAGTAAAATAAAACAATGATTTAAGGCATTTTAACAGCGCATGTCCATCTTTATTAACCTACACACAAAGGCTAATATTATGAAAATAAAAAGAATCCTAAAAAGGAGAACACGTTACCCCTATATACTTTTTCTCAAAATTCAAAATACGTCTCTTCTTTAGAAACATTACTTAAACAAGGACAAATATTGATGCAGAGAGATCACTAAGGGCTTGACGTTAAACGACACCCTACTATCTCGATAGAAGGATGATGATTCTATATTCTAAGCTACCTATGAAGTCTCTCAGCCATCTCCTTTAAAAAAATCCATAACCTGGGACAAATATCGTGGTAGATGGATTCATCAGAGGCTCCCCCTTAATCGGTACCCTATTATTGGTAAAAGGATGGTGCTCCTATCTCCAAAATTACCTGAAAAAGGCCCTTAACCCATCATAGTGAAAAGAAAAAGGGGTACATCCCTCTCCTGCTCCCACGCCCATTCAAATAATGCAGCTAGTCAGCAAGATGCATGAATTTGCCTCTCCCTAAGGGAGAAGTCTCAAAAAGAGGGGGCAACTTTTTTGTTACATCTTTCTCTCCTCTTGTCGTTTGTCTTTTTTTTTTTACTTTTAGTTTCACTTCATTTTTACTTTCATTTTATTTTTATACCTTTATCAGCATATATCTCTATCATTGCTAAATAGAAGGAGCTCAGTAACATTCTGTTTCATTTACATATTCAACACTCATTATCCCTCAAATAATGGTAAGTTTCACATACGATATCTAGGTATCTACTAATGAAAAATACAATGGGAGGAACATGAGTCAAAACTCAATAAGTGAGATATAAAATCTAAAATATATCCAATCTAATACACCAATAAAAAATAAAGCATGTATCATAAATGTAAAAAATAAGACAAATAGGGTTAAATGTATAAATGGATGGAGACATGCCCCTCATCTAGCTAAAAAAATCCTAAAAGCTCAATTACGACAGGCCTTATTGCCCTCTTAGTAGCATCAGTTGTATTTCCTACTGTATCAGGATCCACGGGACACCTAGGGCTCGTCCAAACAGGATAAGGAAGAGGCACATGAGGTTACACCGACTCAACAGGAGAATTCAAATTCTCCTCATGACAAAAGGGCACATGGGAGCGAGTCTTAGTACGGTAACAAGTCATAGCCCGACTACCTCGAGACATAACAGGACCAAAGGCCAAAGAGAACGAGAAAGTGCCAAATATAAAAACAACAATTAGGTCATCACATCCTGCAGACCAGCTACAAGTACCAACACCATGTACCGAAATCAACAAAAATGATCAATAGGAGGAAACTAGGAAGATAAAGAAATGGAAATTTGAAAAAGACATGGGAAAAGAAATAAGCATACCCCCACCTCCCAAGATATCCCAGAATCCCGAGTGAAAATGATCCAAGTGATGACTCAATGTCTATGATAGGGGCCTAATTATGCAACCATCATTATTATACTCCGCCTCAGGCAAAAGACATGGAAGAGACACCTTCCTGGCAAGAACACCTCCCTAAATAGGCACTCCCACATGAGTAGTAGCCCCCTCCTCACCCCTCCACTGAACCTCGTCCTCTAGATCCCTCACCTTAGTCTCCAAGGTATAAATACAAATGACTAATATCACCTCCATCTCAACCGTCCCCCGGGCTCCCCCCTCTACAACTTGGTCCCTCTCCTCCGTAGTTAGTGGTAGATCCCAGGCACCTAAGTCTCTTACATTTTCGAAATAGAAAAGGATCGTAAAATAAGGGGTCTCCACGCTCTTCCGATCCCACCCCAAGGTACCCCCATTATCCCCTCCCAGTAATAGGTCCACCCCATTGCATCATTCGGCCCTAAGAAGTCCCTTAACACCGATGGGTAAGCCTTCTTCCCAAGGCCTAGGTGTAAGAGAAAAATTAATAATTGCTTATTTTTTTTATTTGTCTTATCTCTCTACACCTTACTGCAACTTCATGGAAGTTCTTAAGTCTTCAAAGAGAAGAAGAACTAGAGATTATTTACTAAAATCCAAGATCGAGCATCACTATGATTTTTGAGAAGTTTCATGGGGTGGTTTTGGCAATCGTAATATATTCAAAAGTCTTTTTAAAAGATTTATTTTTAACAAAAAAATTTCAAAATGTTTTTAAATTTATTTTTAAAAGTTATTTTGAAAATTTTGTGAGGTTTTTAGAACGACGGCATATTTCATTCGAACGAGTTCTTGTTAGTCATTAGAATGACTGTAATAACCCAGTTGAACTAGATCTTTAGTCTCTCTAAAATGTCATAATTCTACCCCTAAAAGAAGAAATTTACCAAATTTCCAAAATACCCCTAAAAGAAGAATTAAGTTAACTTACACTTTCATATATCAATTAAAACCCAACTTTCATTCAAAGTTTGACCAAATGACTTATATTTTATAGAAATATCATTAACAAATCTATTAGGTTTTAATAATTGCACCTAAGCCCCTAAACTTTTACAAAGTAACTTAAAAACCCTAAATTCTATACAAAACTTATCTAAGGACCTAAACCAAAACTCAAACTTATTCATACATGTTCCCCTACTGACATGGGACTTGCTGGATTGCCAACACGGCATGTGCCATGTGGTGTACCATAGGTACCCATTTTACATCCACATATATAATGGTGGAACTTGTTTAAACGTATCTAATGTTCACCTACCAAACCAACTAATAAAATCCTCCCCACTAACCCTATAAAAGGCCCTCTTCACCCCAGTAAAAACACACAACAGTTAAGAGATTTTCCAATGTAAAATTTTGAGAGTTTTTGCATTTCTGTTATTTTATGTATGAATGTTTGTTTCTTCAATTTGGTTATGTCCATGCACTTATATAGAGTAGAATTACCTATTTTCATATAAATGTTAACGTGTGAATACACTAAAATAGCTCAAAAATTATAAAACTCCATTAAAGCTTGAGCTTCAATGGTTGATTATGCTTCATTGACTTTGAACCAGTTTCAAAGTGAGGTAAGTTGAGCTTAAGTTCTCAAAAAACCTAGGCGCAAAGTTTAATTGAACCAAGAACATGCTTTGATACCTAAAATCAAAGCTTGAAGTTTTTGGGCCTGGAATTTTTAAAAAACAAATTCAAGAGTTTTACTCGACCAAAATCCCTCAAACAAGGCTTGTTTTACTACATTTTCAATATAGAACAAAACCCTTAAGATTCCTAAATGAAAATCATAGCTTTCAACCACTTATTTCAAGTCAAAATCGCACAATTTTTACATAAACTCAATAGCTCAATTTAGCCCACCAAAATCCTTGAAACAATATGGTTGGATTCCTCTTCAAAAGTTATGCAATTTCCATTCAGGAACCAACTCAAGTGGATTTCTCAAACGTCTCGAATTTAAAGTCATAGTTTTAAAACCCTAAAGTCATTATATCGAATGTTAAAGATGAGTGGGTTATACGCGCACGAGGGAGGGTCAAATCAAGTGGATGAATTGTTTGACTTAGCGCGTGGTATATTACATCATCCTATTTGGATCCCTAGAAAGTATTATCTTAAGAAAACCAATTTTAAAATTTAATTCAAGTTTTATTTTACACAAACCCCTGACCAATTTTTTAAGTATTTCAAAATACCCTCAAAAATTTTCCACAAAATCTTTACTAAAAATAAAACCATTTTGTGTCTTGCCACTAAATCCAAATCCATATAGAAATGAAGAAAACATTACTTTTAAAAACTTCTTAAAAGTATATACCCTCTTAGTTGTTTTTACACTGAAACTTATTATAATTTAGCATCCTACTACATCACATAAGCATTATTTTAGGAATATATGACCTACTTATACTCTTCATGATTTCAGACTATCCAACCAACCTCAGTGAATCAGACGCGCAAACCTGAAATCTGAAATTTCAAATTAGGTGATTTTAATTTCAGTATTAAACGAATTCAGCTTACGTCTTTTAAAATTGTTGATTGTTTTATCACTCTGTGATAAGTTTGAGCCCATGTTTCAGTTTATGAACTCATTTGTATAGTTCATGTTTATCCCATATATTAATTCTTTTTATACTCAATTATCCCTACCGCTATAGCCTACGACTTCAGTAAAAGATGATGAACTCTTTTTACCCTTAATTGTGGTATAGCCTTATAACCTACTACAATAATTGCATATTGCCCTGAATTTATGACTATTATCAGTTAAACACCTAGTAGCATACCTCACGATTCAGGAATTAGACCCCGATATATCACGGCAATTCTAATTGGCATGTAGTTCTCCAATATTGAGTGCCTAGTTTTTATTTTCTACATACGTATGAGTACCACTCTAGTTATGTGTGCCAAGCCATTATTATTATTTTTCCCCAATAATTTGGGATTTCCTGTCCAAGTGTATGATAAGCTTTAGACGACATTGTAATGGTATGTCTATGCATTTGAAGCCCATATAACCCATAATTTATCGGTTATCTTATAATAGTCTGAATCCTTATATGGGTAACTTCATACACAACTTATCCAATTACACTCCACCATATTATTCATTTACATACCACTAAAGTCTAGTATACCCCTAACAGCTCTATAATATTTCTTTTTGCTTCCAAATTTTTATGATATTAATATTAAATCCAGTTAGTCTCTAACAATACATTTTTCTCTCGTACCTTATATAGAAATGAAATTATCTACTTGACATGTCTGCTTAAATTATTTTCCTTCCAGATGGAAAACGAACCTGAGGAAAATGAGATTCCTCCCACATGTTTGGACTTCTATTCTTTTTCACCTCAAAAAATATTTTCGATTATGTACGTATGGGCAGCAATAGACAAAGATGGCAGTCCCCGCTAGAATATCTACACCACAACTTATCACCTCTTCAGATTATCGAATGTTTTCCTACAAGTTTTATCTTATATATGGCATGGATAAATAATTATGTAATTTTGTTTATTTCAGACTTAGCTATGTAATAGGATGCTAGGCATCCCATAATAAAAATTGTTTAATTTTCGATGCCTTTAATTTATTTGTAGTATTTATTATACTCCTTGATTACCACTAAAAACATAAAATTTCACGGATGTGACAGCATATTATTAGAGCATCGTCAGGTTTTATGCCTATATGGGACCAAATACAATAATATTTCACCTACGACTTATATGATTATTACTATGGATATTTCCTTTACCACATTTTATTACTCACACTATTTTCAAGTAAAGAATATTTGGGATGATATCTATTTTGATATTTGTGAATCGACTCACAAAATGTTTAAATGAGCAATTAAAGATATCGACTACACAAAGTTTATCAACAAATAAGGAGCATTGATTGTGACCGGGAGATTACAACACCGGAGATCAAATAGAGTCTGCATATAAGTCGCCTTATGGGAGAGGCTCAAGAAACCCAATAGGCTAAGAGGTTCTCTGAAGACCCTAACACTCTTCAATAAGAAATCCATCTATTATGGGATGTCATGTCTCCTAATGAACTCACAATTACTCCCTTAACTCACCAATCAACTATGGTTATCTTTCTCCCATCACTACTATCTTTACCCCCACGAATACCAGTCCCCAAATGATTCAGAACCCCTCGAAAATTGACCCAGATCCCGAGTTTGACCTAATGGTTCCTCAAATGTCTTAAAGACTATCATTGGAATATGAATGTAAATAAATAAAATCTACAGCTATGCGCGTGCAAGTAGATGATAGTCATATTTTCGAATGATGACAATAGTTTAAACTTTGTATTAGTTCAGTGTTATTTTATTGTAAAATAGGTTCAACAGCTACGTAATTTTCTTTGTTCTTTTTTACGTTGCTTGTGTAATACTATGTAACCAAATATGATATAATATAACAAGTCTATTGTTATATCTCTACTTGTAATGTATCCCTTGATATATTGTTTATATAGGATGGTTAATACTCGAGTAACTACCAGTGGAACTCAAAAGGAACGATCTAATGCACAAATGCCTAAGCCAACAACCACCAATAAAGGAATCCTATGTTGTTTATAAGAGTGAACTACAGTAACCCAGTGATAACAAAATATGCCTCCACCCCTCGTTAATAATGACCTATCAGAATAAACTTGTATAATGAACTCCCTTAAGGAATATTTTAGACAAAAACTCCCAGCATTCTTTAGGAAGCTCGGCATGGTCGAAATAGAAATATGAATCCGTCAAACATTTAAATTGTTAAATACTTTTGGTGGTAGTTTATTTGACGTTCTCCATATATGAACAAAATAATTTGGGAACAATTTGAAGAAATCTTCTTCAACAAGTACTTTTCAGAGTTTGTAAGAGATCAATTGACCATAGATTTATTAAGCCTACAACAGCACCAAATGAGTGTGACCCGGTATGAGGCTAAGTTCACCGAATTATCTTAATATACTCAGGAATACGTTAACACCGAATCCAAAAGGTGCAAGCATTCTAAACCAAGTTTATGCCAGAACATAAAATCCTCCATCATTCCTTTACCAGTTAGAGAGTTTAATCGAATAATCAAAATAGCCTCCCTTATAAAACAAAATACCCCGCCTCTACCAACATAGCCTGAATCTCTACTCCTTCTCAAAATACCTATGTTATTAGGAACCTCCCTAGTCAACGAGATCATCTCTACAATAAGACCAAGGATGGCCGAGTATTCAATCAGATTTAGCACAGCCACAATAGACCTTTGATGCGTTGTTATGAATGCAACCAAGTAGGACATCCTAAACCCCAATGCCCTATTTCACACATTCCTCCTCCTTCTACCTCCCCCAACTTTATCAAATATCCTTTCCAGAATCCATCCAATAACTCTAACCATTCACCACAACAAAATCCCCCTGAAAGAAAGCAAGAACCACTCAACGGGAGCCAATATCGGAATTCCTCCTTTCTCAAAGCAAAATTAAAAATTACCACGGTGTGGTCAAAGGTAATCTTCCTTTTTGCAATATTTTAGCATATGTATTATTCAATTCTGGATCTAGGCATTCTTTCATTAGTCATTTATATATGACTCGTCTGTAATTATATTTTAGTCCATTGATACGACGCAAATATTGCGTATTTCACCCGTTAACCTATGCATTATTAGCTCCCTCGGGTATCTTAATCACTATATGTATTATTGTTAACCAGAACACCTCGAATTTGTATAGATATATGTTTTAAACGGGTTAACTGAGTTTTTATAGGTGTTTGAATGCTTAGTATGAAGTTTGGACACATTCCCATGAAGTTTTGTACAATTTTGCACGCGCAAGGGCATTTTAGTCATTTCACAATTTTGGCATCTGGTCCAACATCTTCATGAAAGTTGTATACCTCTTTACAAGCTTCGTGTGGTAGTGAACCGTGCACGATTCCAAGTCCAAACGAAGAAGTTACGAGACTTTTTGCGAAAGGGAATTATTAAGAAATCAAAGCAGGGAGAAGCAGCTTGGCTAAAACCTAATGGATCAATCGATCGACCAAAGGGGTCTATCAATCGACTCCTAAATTTTTTCCTTGGTTCTAAGACAATGGGCTCAACTCTACTCGATCGATCGATCGACTTCAGGGGTCGATCAATTGATACCCTATTTTTAGATTCATTTTTTTACAAGTTTGCCATTTGGGGATTTTGTATAAATAAACTTTCTCTCATTTTGAGAGAGATCTTACATTTTACATTAGATTTAGGTTTTGTACGGAAGCTTATCCCTACTCCACCATTTTGGGTGTTTTGACCATTTTTATGTATGTAAGTTTACTATTCCATTGTCTTCCTTAATATATTAGTTGTTTTACCTTATTTCCTTTCTTTGTAGCTAGTTTCCATGCTTTATAGTTAGTTTATTTCTTATTATTTCTTATTTTTGTTAGTTTAGTTATATTTTAGTTAGTTTAATTAATGTATTGCCCTTAGATAAATAGGTTCGGGGATGTGTTACGCCATTAATGGGTTTGAGCTTCGAAAACTAGGTTTTGTGTAAAATTGCATTTAATTGAAACCGCACGTATCAAAGTTGGATTGTTATGCGTTTATATTTCTTTTGTAATGCAATGTTGGAGTTTATAGCAACAATCCGATTTTAATTCGAGTGTAACCATTTTTGATTAAATGTTTTATCAAGTATTTTGGGGTTAAAATCCCTTCATGCACGATGTTTATGATTAATTGAAAATGCTCAATTAAATTGCTTTCGATTCGGAATCTTGATTAGTAGTTGTTTCGATTCGTGTGGTGAAATGCGATCCCGATCCTTGCTTTACTTTTGTGTAGCATAACTTATTCATTTCTTTTGTCACCATTCCCAACCATCACTTTTTCTTTTATTTATTTTACACTTTTATTTTTGAAGTAGCAAAATAATTAAAATCTAAAATTCAATCACTCCCTATGGATTTCTTACGATACCCTACTTACCGTTGTGCTTACTTGTCAAGTGTAGTTGTAGTTTAGGTTTTTTGCATTGAGTCACCGAATCGATAACAATGATTTGCGTATTACACGACGCACGGTTCACGCATGATCAAAATGGCGTTGTTGCCGGGGAGAGTGTTTTAGATTATAATTGTTTTATTATTTCGTAGTATTTTTTCTTTCATATTTGTATTCTTTATTTTATCCTTTCTTTTTGACTTGTACTAGATTGTTTTGAGAAATTGAAATTTTGGCGCTTGTCGCTCAATTGAATCAGCCTATTTTGAAATGTCTCGCTATTATGCTTTAGATAACCTTAATTGTTATGAGAATTGTTTTCCAAGTTATACTGCCAAAATAATTAGATAAAGCCTACAAACTCTTGAAGATGAGCGCATTGAGAGTGAAATTCAAGAGTATGTAAGTATCCCTGCATTGCCTTGTGAGGATAATTTGAAAAGTGGGGAATCCGTTAGCTATGTGCAACCTGCACAAGAAGATGAAATGTCTTCTTGCAAGTTTGATTATGAGTTAATGATTAAGGAAATCAATGGCCAATCCGAAAGCTGTCAATCTTGGTTTTTGGCAAATGATGTCATGCTCAATGAGATCATTTCTTCACAAAATCGGGTTGAGGTTGAAACTTGCATTTCACCTCCACCCCTTGTTGATGAGGAAATAATTGAGAGTGATCCAAGATTTAGCACTTTCGAATTCCAATCTCTTATTAATTCTTCCGATTATATTGAGGTTGATGGTCCTTCCTTTCCTTTATTCTCTACTATTCCCGAACAATTAAGTTTATCACAAGAATCGGTTGAAAGTCTTGAGGACTTTGACCCAATTCTTGAACGAGATTGTTATTTTGAGATGCTTTATCTCATGCGCTATTCACTTGCACTACCCCCCCCCCCTTCCAATTTAAAAACCTTGGGGAGGTGATTTTATTTTTCTCGAGATCAATGTGGTCTTGTCACCCTTGTTATCCAAATCCCCCAGCGTCCGCCCAAAATTTGTAATTGGCGATGGTTCATTTCTTACACCTTACACATGCCTTCCGTTGTTCAAACGAAATTCCTATTTTTCGGGAGGCATCTTTCCTTTGGAGGGTCCACCATTGATCTTTCAAAGTCACGTCTCATTTTGAGTGAACCCTCAAAAATTTAGACTTCTAGTGTATAGTTAGTGTGAAGTCTAAATAGTAGGTTGTAAATAGTTAGCTTTTTATTTTTTCTTTCTTTAGTTTTTTCTTTCCTTTTAATTTAGTCTAGTGTAATTAGTTAACTTTTTGTTATTTGTTTTTTCTATGCTCGGTACTAACTTGTTTTGTAGATTCATTTGGACTTGTGCTTATCGAGATCGTTCCAATTTTGGGTAATATCGTTCCTTTCATCTCTTTGTGTTGTGTTCTTAATGCGCATTGAGTACAATGCAACATTTAAGTTAGGGGGTGTAGGATATTTTATCCATTTCTTATGTAGTCCATTTATTAGCTTACTTGTTAGTTACAAAGTATGCTTTTTGTTAAAAATTAAAAAATTTCAAAAATATTTTTTTTCTTTTTTCTCCTTTATTGGGCATTTTGCCTTTGTTTTCGATGATAAATTTCAATAATTGCCTGATCCATTAGACATTCAACGATGCATGTTCTTGATTTTAGAAGTTATTAGACTTTAGTCCTCAAACCATTGATATTATGAATAACTTCATGAATTAAACTTTATCCCATGAGCACATGCGCCTTTCTTGTTTTATTAATTTGGTTTAAGATTTTTATAACTCGGTAATCTTTTGTTGCAATGCATATAATTACACCGACTAAGCTTTGTACCTTTCGTAGTTTGTGAGTGTATACATTATTCTTTCCTCTTTGCAAACGTTGAATTCGTCGGTAATCTCTTTATTCTTTCATTGATCGTTCATTAATTGAGTTTATATCTTGAAATGTGTTACTTGAGAATGATTTTCATATATCGTTTTGACTCGAGAATTGCGTAAACTTTATGAAATGATCATAGACCATCTTTGTTATATCACCCATATTATCCCTTGAACTCACCTTAAATTTTTTCCCTCGTCAATCCCTTTGAGCCTTAATAAATCCTTTCGTTTCATAACCCAAAATACCATAACCGACTCCAAATTGGAGTTAAAACCATACTTATTGCCTCACATACCTTTGTTTGGAATGTTACCTGGGATTGAATGATGTTATTATCTTCTGGTTGCAATTGAGGCATGTGAGAATGAGAAAAGTAAAGAAAAGAAAGAAGTGAAAAAGAAAAGAAAAGAAAAGAAAAAGAAAAAAGCAAAAGAAAAGAAAAGAAAACACGAGAAAAAGAAGAAAAGAAAAGAAAGAGAAAGTTTGTATATATGTTGTGTATGTATAGTTAATAATCCTTGTTACTCTCCAATTTCATATCTAATTCTTGTTTTGGAACTTGTTTTCCAATTTTGGAATTGCCCACATTTTTTTCCATTATTCCAAGTTTTCATTCCGAGCACTTTGAACACATTCACACATTTCTTTCATTTCGTACCCTAGCCTAACCTACATTATAACCCTATAAAGTCCTATGTGATCTTAGGATGCATTTAATTTATAAGTTATAATAGTTTTGATAATCTGTAAAAATGCATTTCGCCTCCTTTAATGAGCAGTATATTTCATTGAGATTATATGTTTTTCATTTTCTATATAGCGTTCTTCATTTGTGACATGTTCACCTCCTAGTTTCCATTTACATTTACTCTTCATGCCAGTATGTCCCGTGTGTTACCTCCTTGTTTCGAGTGAATTCATTTTATCCTCCTTGTTTCGAGTGAATTCATTTTATGAGCGTAATGCCCGTGAGTATTGAATATATACATGTTTTAATGTTTATTTGGTTTATTTACGTTTTCGCCAAATCATACTATGCATGTGCTCTCCCCCTCCCACTTTTAAAGTTTTAATTCTATGAGGTGCATTCAACTTGTTAATAACTACGGACTTTAGCTTGAATTAATTCACTATGCTAATAACATGTTTGAAATCTTTTTCGTTGTTGTTGAGTTTATCGCATGTTGGGTTGGGCATATTTTGTGGAAACCATTTGATATTTGTGGGTTTCATCCCTGAAAACCCTCACGAGACACCACTCGTCCACTAGGATAACCTAGGGGTTTAATGGCTTATTGCATACGCTAAATGCAATCGTTCGCCCACGAAAGTGGCCTTATCCTTTTCTATCCCATTTTTGTTCTTGTATCCTGCTTTTGGTTTACTTGTAGTTCTTTTTTTTCCTATTTTATTGCTAGGGACTAGCAATGTGTGAGTTAAGGGGTGTGATACGACACAAATATTTCGTATTTCACCCGTTAACCTACACATTATTAGCCCCCTCCAGTATCTTAATCCCTATATTTATACTCGTTAACCAGACAACCTCTGATTTCTATAAATATAAATTTTCAGTGGTTAATTGAGTTTTTATAGGTATTTGTATGCTTAGTATGAAGTTCGGACGCATTTCAGTGAAGTTTTGTACAATTCCGCACGCACGAGGGAATTTTAGTCATTTCATAGTTTGGTCATCTGGTCCAATATCTTCACGGAAGTTGTATCCCTTATTGCAAGCTTCACGTGGCCGCGAACGGTGCACAATTCCGAGTCTAAACGAAGAAGTTACGAGACTTTTTGCGGAAGGGGATTATTAATAAATCAAAGCAGGGAGAAGAAGCTTGGATGAAACCTGATGGATGGATCGATCGATCAACCCCTTAATTTTTTCCTTGGATCGAAGACGGTGGGCTCAACTCTTCTCGATCGATCGATCGACTTCAGGGGTCGATCGATCGATCCCCTATTTTTAGCATCTTTTTTTTACAAGTTTGCCATTTGGGGATTTTTTATAAATAAACTTTTTCTCTCATTTTGAGAAAAATATTGCATTTTACATTAGATTTAGGGTTTGTAAGGGAGCTTAGCCCTACTCCACCATTTTGGGTGTTGTGCCCATTTTTGTGTATGTAAGTTTACTATTCCTTTGTCTTTCTTAATATATTAGTTGTTTTACCTTATTTCCTTGCTTTGCAGCTAGTTTCAATGCTTTGTAGTTAGTTTATTTCTTGCTATTTATTATTTTTGCTAGTTTAATTAATGTATTTCCCTTAGATAAATAGGGTCGAGATTGTGTTTCGCCATTAATGGGTTTGCTTGGTTTTGTGTGAATTGCTTTTAATTGAAACTGGGAGTATCAAAGTTGGATTGTTATGTGTTTATCTTTCTTTGTCACGCAACGTTGGATTTTATAGAGATAATTCGAATTTAATTCGCGTGTGACCATTTTTTATTCAATGTTTTATCAAGTATTTTTGGGTTAAAATCCCTTCATGCGCGATGTTTATGATTAATTGAAAATGCTCGATTAAATTGCTTTCGAGCCGAAATCTTGATTAGTAGTTGTTTCGATTCGTGTGGTGGAATGCGATCCCGATCCTTGCTTTACTTTTGTGTAGCGTAACTTATTCTTTTCTTTAGTCACCATTCCCAACCATCACCTTTTCTTTTATTTATTTTACACTGTTATTTTTGAAGTAGAAAAATAATTAAAATCTAAAATCCAATCACTCCCTGTGGATTTCTTAGGATACCCAACTCACCATTGTGCTTTCTTGTCAAGTGTAGTTGTAGTTTAGATTTTTTGCATTGAGCCGCTGAATCAATAACAACTATTTGCATATTACACGACGCACGGTTCGCGCATGATAATCCATTACCCCACCCTTTTACTATAGGAATTCCAATATGAAGGGTGGCCATTACTAATTGGATTCGTAAACATCACGCTTTACATTTTGAAACCAGGACATTAACCCTAGAATTGATAGTCCTCGATTTAACAGAGTTCGATTTAATAATAGGAATGGATGTTTAATCCCCGATCTTTGTTCACATTAACTGTCATGCGAATACAATGACATTCAAACCACTTCATCAAACTTCATGTTATTTCCAAGGGAAAATCCCCACCAACCTCTACTTTTTTAGATAAGTGAAAAAGAAACCTCCTCCCTTTCTAACATCTTGTCCAGATACGAATATGTGTTTCCCTAAGATTTACCCGGAATACCCCCACCTCAAGAGATTGAATTCTTTATCATCCTGTTGCCAAATGCCTCCCATATCTCAATACCCCCTTACCGTGTGGATGACCTACTCAACAAAGGATTTATATGCCCCCTACATAACCTTGGGTAACTCTAGTTTTATTCATGTAGAAGAAAGATGGATCTTTTCGGTTGTGTATCAATTATCAAATATTGAACCAAGCGACCATTAAGAAGAAATGTCCATTGCACGGGATAAGTGATTTGTTTGACATGTTACGAGGGTTAAAGATATTTTCAAAGATTGATTTAAAATCTGGATATCACCAACTTCGTGTTAGGAAAGAAGACATACCCAAAACCGTTTTTTGGACACTATATGGCCATGTTGAATTCTTAGTTATTTCTTTTGAATTAACCAATACCCCCGCCATTTCATGGACCTAGTGCATATAATATATTTCCCTTTCTTAGATCAGTTTTTGATCATCTTTATAGATGACATAATAATTTATTCCAAGACCATGGCAGAACACGAAGATCACCTATGTATAGTATTGAAAACCCTTCGTAAACATCATCTTTACGCAATATAGGGTAAATGTGATTTCCTCATGAAAGAGGTAAAGTTCTTTGGAGATATAGTCACTTGTATCATGTCATGTTTTAGGTTTTTTTATGTTTTAGGCTAGTTTAGTGTATCCTATTACAAATCGTCACGCATCATTACGACAAATCGAACTCGAGCATCTCCAAGTTTTAAGACTTCTCGTCATCCCATAAAGGTATAAAGAAATTTAGAATTTATATTAATTCACAGAATTTATTTATGGGATGTTTATTTTTATCAAAAAACGAACAAGGTATTTTATTTTTAAAAGGAAAAATATTTTGATTTTTAACCTCGTTCAAACAAGATGGAAATCTTGTTCGAATGACATTCAGTTTTTGTTAGAAGGGTCGTTTAAAACTTTTCATCAAATGTGCTTCGATCGAGGGCGTACTGTTTTGACTCATCAAAAGGTCGTTCAAAGCTGGTTCAAACGAGATTCATGTTTAGTTCAAACAATATTTTATTTTGTTCAAAGCCTTGCCTTTTAGTTCGAACGAGACTTGAATTTCGTCTAAACGAGTTTGCCGCCTAAAAATTTGTGAATGACCTATAAATACTTGTTTAGTGTTCAGTTTTTGTAAGACTTTTGCCAAAGTTATTTATGCATATCTTTTGTGAAAGTTCTTTATTGTTTAATGTTCCAAAACACTTTTTAATTTGCAAGGTACATCCTGAAAAACGTTCTTGTAAATTCTTTTAAACCCTAAAAAGTTTAGTATCTTGCATACACATTTGTGGAGAAGGCATCTCCATGGATGCCTACCAACGACAAAGGCTGAGGATGAAGAAGGGGACTGCAGTTCTTGTGATTATTGCCAGGATTGTAGAAGGAAAGTTAAGGCTTTGTGGTTCTTGAGAGGATCATAGTTATTCTTTAGAGGTTTACAAAGATTAACGTGTTATACTTGTGGTGGTTATCAAATAGTTTGTAAGTTGATTGTCTTGTAATATTCCTAAAGTGTGGAAAAAAGGTTTTACACGAAAAGTTTTTTTTCCTGAAACTTTGCCTTTGTTGAATTCTTGGTTTGATTTATTTGTTTTATCACATAGATGTATATTTAGGATAAAAAGATAAAATGGGTTTAAGATAAAAATTGCAAGAATGAATCTCTATTTGTGACCATCCTTGTCGTGCACGTTTATTTCTGCATTCATAAGTGATATTAGAGCCTTCTACTCTTACAAGTGGTGTCAGAGCATACTTACTTCTTTCTCAAATTAGTACTAGAGCAATTTACACCGAGTTATATTTTTTAAGAGTCTTTCCCGCTGATACCATTTCTATCACATTGGTATCTGAGTTGCACTAAGTTTTCGTGCTAGATCCTTATTTAGTGTTAATTTCAGGTGATTGCCTAGTTATCTCTCTCGATTTTGTTTTTCTCTTGATGGATTCTCATAGTTTTGATGGCCTAAATTATTTGAATTTGAAGTTTTCCGAAAGAATTGAAAGTCTTGAAAAAGAAAATTCTCGTTTTAAAGTTGTTTTGGCAGTTTTGCGAACTATTCAAAATCAAAGGGATATCTTTCATGAGAAAATTATTGCCTTAAACCATGACTTTAGAATTTTATAATTGTCCAAGAAAGATAGTGATGATAGAGTCCATGTTTTAGATAAATAATTCGAGAACTTTAAAAATTCTGGGGTTAATGTTTGTGCCATTGAGGATAGTGTTTTGATTAATGTGTTTAAGGCACGTGAGAAGACTCTTAGGGTTAAGTTTTCTCACATTGAGGGTGAGAAAGATAACCTTCTTGGAATGATTGAACATATGAAGAAGGGGTCCCTAAATTTAAAGAGTCTAATTCTTTTCTTGAGTCCAAAATTTTGAAGTTAAAAGATAATTTAAAAGACTCGAGTAGTTTTAGTAGTGACGATATTGACTCACGTGTTTCTAGTGGTTTTAATATTAAAGACAATACCATTGTTTGTTTTAGAGGATCAATCAAATCCAAGAATGTTAGAAAAGGTCAACCCATAGGTAATATTCTTCACGTTTACACATGTTCACATTATGGTACGAAAGGTCGCCTTAGGAAATTTTTTTATGATCTTGGAAAAGGTCCTAAGAAATTCAAGTCTAGTGTTTCCTTGGTTCCTAAATCTCGATGATTTAATTATACATCTATTTAGATAAGGAAATATCTTTTGTAGGAGCTAGACGATAGACTAGTTGATTCTCACAGGCTTATACATGATGCTTAACTTGCTATATCTTATGGATGATTGCTTGCATATTTTTTTTGTCATACTCTAGTTGTGCTTCATGATATATGTTATCTAGTGTTATGACATCTTCTCTTTGCACCATAGAGGGATCTAGTAACTTAGTAGACTAGGCGATGAACACCAAAGTTTTTTATAATGATGGCATGGATCAATGTTTTCAATGAATCAATTGAGTTAATGAAAATATCTTACTTAACGAAATCTTTAGATGAAAAATGAGGATAGTCGAGGAACCTCTTGAGGCACTCCTACATCTTCAGGAGTCCACGAGAAGGACTTATTAAGGATTTTGAATAATAGAAGACATTTACTATGGACTTAGATGCAAAGAAGTTTAGAGTCTTAACTATTTATGATAAGAATTACACCTCTTCCATTGTTCAATGTGATTTCATGCCCAACAGAGTTTAAATAATACTTGATTTATCTTTAATTCCAGGTCTCATGACCAAAAATCTTAGAAACTTTACTCCAAAGATACAAAGGCGTGTTTATTTACATTAGGGTTCCTCTTGTTCTATCTAAGTATAATGAAGGTCTCCTAGAGGTGTGGCACATAATTTAGAGTGTTTAATCTCTTCACTAGGATATCATCGATGCAAAGGTCTATTGTATTTCCAGCGCTCTATTTGAACATAGAATTTCCCACCCTTTAATAAGTAGAACTAGTGTTTTTAATTTCATATGTCATGACCTTGTAGAAATAGGTACTCGTGTTAGTGATAAAAGAAATATATTTCTCATCATTGGATGCAATCTTAATCAGATTGTAACCAAAGTAGGCATTTATTAAGGAAAAATAACTCATAAGGTGAGGTAGAATTGGAAAGAGTGCCACACACTACGAGAGGATACATATCCTTGGGAAATTCTTTGTTGAGGTTAGTGAAATCCATGCACAAACTCCATTTCTTGTTGGCTTTGGGGACTAACATAAAACTTGACATCCATTTGGTAACACTTCGCTGAGGATTTTTTCCTGTAAGAGCTTAGTCTTCTACTACAGATTCATCTTGTTTTGGAGAAAATAATATTTTCTTTTAGCAAAAGATCCCATGATTTGGGTCAACGCTAACGTGGTGGACCAAAACAAAAGTTTCTTCTCTTGTCGTGCTAGAATGGCTCCAGGAAAAAATATAATATATGTCTCTGACTAATCAGGTTAGATTATCTTTGAGAGGAAATTTGAGGTCGGCCCAAATTTATACCTCTATTTTTAGGAAACACTTATAGATTTTTATGCTTATAAGGTCCTTAGCGTGCTATGTTATTTTATCTTTATCCTCATCATGTGGATTTAGTGTATTCATATTTAGAAATTCTATTTTCAAACTTTATTATAGATGTTGTTGCGATCTTGATCCTTCTAAGAGCTCTGTTGAAGATTCTAGGACCACTAAGTACTGATCTAAGGATTAAGGTTTGAGGACTCTTTAGAGATCTTTCGTGCTTTTGTTAATTGAGACATTATATCATTCCTAAACTTTCTTTTGATCCTTATGGACTTCTCCTACTCCAAAGGGAGTTCAGAACCGCATCATAAGAATTAAAGATTACAATATATAAATAATTGAGAGAGGGTTGGACAAGAACCACATTTTATGCTAACAAAATCCAAATGGTGGTGTAACATTCCTCTAAGGCTTCTCAAAGATACAAAATAATACAATGAGATGAATAGGTGTGTTATCCTATCAAAGCCACCAAAAGATACATTATGGGTAGGAGATCCTTCATGGTATGTCACATGATCATGAAATCTATCATGAAGAGGACATATGACTAGTTTCTTATGTCAATGAGGATTCTTCTCATTATTGCATTACTCGTGATCATGGTCACCATTAAGGGGCCATAATAATATAGGGGGACCTATGTGAGGTCTACTTTAGGAAAAATCATCATGGGTACCTCCTACTTGGGATTCTCATGAGGTATACTTCATTAATCTCATTTTATGGGTGTTATACCTCTTGTAAGTGCGCTTTGAAAGTTGGGGATTAATTAATCCCACCTATGAACCCTCTAATATGGTGTTGACATCTATAGGGCCATTTTCTCCTTCTCTTTTTCTTTGTTAGGTGTTCCTACTTAGATTACTTGAGGTATTAATGTACGATGGCCTTCTTAATGGATTCCTTAAGGTGGAAGCACTCGTTGGTCTTGTGGCAATAATCCTTGTAAAAACAATAGTACTTGGCATTTTCTCTCCTCTCTTCCGAATATCGCATTGGTTTGGATCTTGGGGGAGTGTTTTGTAGTTGTATGAAAGAGAAAATTAATTTAGGTATTTTTGTGAGTGGAGCGAAGTTCTCCACCTTTGAGGAACCTTCTTTCTTTCCTTTCTTATTTTTGACCTCGATTGGCTCCCTAGTTTGAGAAGACATCATTTCTTTTTCTATGTTGAGGTGTGAGGAAGGAGAAAGTTTGCCTCAAATGGTTTAGACTTTACTCTCAGCACATTTATTTATAATATCTATCTTAGATATAGATCATTTATAGAGATATAGATAATTTATAGAGCAGGTATATTGCTAAGATACCTCGTTAAATCTTCAAATTTTAACCAAATAACAAAGGCAACAACACATATCTTGTCTTTGATATCATCAATTATAGATTTTCTAAATTTAACATTGTGGAATACTCATTAAAGGATTCCCTTATGTTCTCCCTAAAGTTGAGAAGTAAAGTGGACGGTCTCCACATTTTTTGAGAGATAATGAATTGAAAAATGAATGATTGGTCCATCTCCATGAAGATTTTTGCTTTTGCTTGGCTTATGTTTAGCAAACCATTTCCTGGTTGTTCCACCTAGTAGGGATGGAAATGCCTTATATATAACCTCATATACAGTATCTTGGAACAACGTAAGTGACATGTATGTCTCTCGACAATCAATAAAAACTTTGGCCTTGTCAAATGGTCTTATTGTAGGAATTTTCCACTTGGAAGAAAAAGTACGATGTTGTGCCCCATTTAAGAAGGGGAAATCATTGCTAGTTTGATGAAACCTAGAGTTTGAGTCTTATATTGGTAAAAAAAGTTGCCCAGTTGGTCCTACATTATATTGATATTTTCTCACTAAGGTTTGAGTATAGAAGCGGCTATCCCAGGATTTTTTATCACATATTTAAATTAAACTACAAAAATCATTCATTACCAAACCATAAAACCCTACAAGGAAAAATAAGGGTTTACTTTCAAGAATTCTCTAGTTTGATCTCGTCTCAGCATAAATGTGAATTGATGAAAATTAATCGAGAACACGATCTAGATTTACCTCATGATATTCCATTGTATTTTCAATAGGACTAATCATGAATAAAGTGTGGTTATTCCATCGTTGTTACCTTCTTTATCTCTTATGCTCTCTCTCTCTCTCTAAAAATTCATAATTATGGTTTAATAAATCTAAGAGTGACAAACTTCTAAGAAAAATATAGTTTTACATCCAATTATATAGTCTATGGTAGGGACACTAAGGAAATAATGGTGTGGCTCCTAATGGGCCTAGGAAAACCTGATCCAAAGCAGATCCAAATATTTTTTTTCATTAATTACACTAAATTATTATAGTTGTAACTTCACTCCTTGACTCAATATTATATTTTTATATCCTCAGTATTATTTACTTAATTCCCTCCAGCTTTAGTTTTTTTTTTTGGGGGGGGGGAGGGGGGGGGGGAAATATGGCTTTATTAAATAGATGGAAAGAAAAAGCCTCTCTCCGGTGGCTTACAATATCGAGATGCCAAAGTCATTAATAAAAGAATGATTGAATCTAGGCGAAAAGCCTTTATAAGACCTAATTTTAAAAGCTAGCACAATGTCACTATGAATCTCTTGGATTATCAAGCGTGTTTTCATTTGAACATTATCAAAATTAGCATGATTTCTAGAGCACCAAATCCGTCAACATATGTAGGAAGGAATAATCTTGCAAAGAATTGCACGAATATTTTTACCACGACTAGAAAACCACCAAGATAAAAATTTTGCCCGAAGAGATCTAAAAGATTCTCTATAGCCCATTAAATTCTCAAAGTAATTCCACAAATCCTTAGCAATGTCACTATGGAGAAATAGATGATCAATATTTTCCTCTTGAGAGAACTTACAACATCTGCATTTTGACACCGTAGGGATGTGAATATTTTTAATATTGGCATCAAGAGGAAGAGCATCATGAAGAATACTCCACATTAAAATTGACACTTTTGGACTAATCCTAACATCTCAAATCATGGTAAAGGAAAATTGAATGCAACAATTTTGCCGAATACACTCCCAAGCTATTTTAATGGAAAATTCTTGCTTTAGCCATTTTTTATCAATAGTGAAGACATTATTATCAATGAAATCTCCAACTAATTGCATACGCTTCCACGTGGTACTCGCAAATGAAGGAACACACCTGTAATTGATTAGGGCAATTTTTTTGTATTTACAATGCATAAAATTGGCTCAAAGCGAGTTATTCTGCAGAAATCGAATCCATATCTTGCAAGCATAGGCATCGCAAATGTCAGCTAAGTTTCGAAGACCCAATCCACCTGCATTTTTTGGATGAGAAATTACATCCCAAGATACCCAATGATGCTTATGAATATCCTCAATATTACCCCAGAAAAATTGGAACATATTTTTTGAAAATCTTGAAAAAAAGATTTTATAGGATTTAAAACAGAAAAAATATGTTGCCCCATGGATTGAAGAACTGATTTAATCATAATGAGTCATCCTGCATGATTCATATTATCAGTACTCCAACTTTTAATACGATCAATAGCTTTAGTCGTTATGCCATGAAAAAAATGATTTTTCTTCCTACCAGTGAATAACGGAACTCTAAGATAAATCATAGGAAGAGCAGAAGTTTTAAAACCAGTTAAGTCGCTGATAATTTTTCGTTGGCGGCTGCTGCAGAAATTTGAGTAAAGAATGCCACTCTTACTCTTATTAACATGCTGACCAGAATGATCTTCATAAACAGTTAACCATTACATGAAGTTCCTCATAGATTTAGACAAGCCATTAAGAAATAAAATTATATCATCAGTGAATGAGAGGGAAGAAATAACTGGAAAACCTTTTGGAATAGCAAAGTGATTCATTCTACCAGCGGATACAATATTGTGAACACCTCGGATTAGAACCTCCGCTGCTAAGACAAAAAGTGCTGGTGATAATGGGTCACCTTGACGAACACCTCTTCTGGAATTAAAAAAGGCACATGTTTTCCCATTAAATATGATGGAATACTAGCAGTTGGAGATATTTCTCCAAATCATATCAATCAAGGTTTCTGAGAATCCATAGGCTCTGAGAACTTTGAGAATGAATACCCAATAAAGACGATCGTACGCCTTCGTCATATCTAACTTGACCACCACATTTGATCCTCTAGACTTTTTTGTTAAGTTGACACTTTAATTCTTGTGCAAGAAGAATATTATCCGTGATAGCTCATCCTTTAATAAAACATGCTTGAGAATTAGAAATAATCTTTGGGAGCAAAGAGACAATACGATTAGCCAAAATTTTTGAAATAATTTTATTTGAAAAGTTGAAAAGACTAATCGGTCTAAAGTCTGAGCAAGATTTAGGCTGATCCACCTTAGGAATGACGATAATATTAGTTGAAGTCCAACTTTTTGGAATGTCCTCACCAATAAAGAAAGATTGAATGGCATGAATAATACCTTTGGCAATGATATTCCAACAATTTTTGTAGAAAAAACCCATTGAATCCATCTGGTCCAGCTGCACTATCAGTATCCATGGAAAATATGGCTTCTTTAATTTCAGACTCTATAGGAATCATATCTAGCATTTTATTATCATCCCCATTAATCAATCTTGGAATGTGATCAAAGATATCACTATCTGCATGACATAAGGACTCCTCTCCAAGTAAAGCTTGAAAATAATCAATAACTTCCTTTTCAACCTCATCCGGATTGTTAACACAAATACCGTCAACTTTTTAAACTTGATGTATAAAAAGTTTAGTTTTCCGTTTTTTAATAAAGGAATGAAATTTTTTTGAATTTTGATCCCCATCTTTAATCCATTTCAATCGAGCTTTTTGCTGCCAATAAATCTCTTCAATTTTAAGCTCATTATTAAATTTAGCTTTAGCAAAATGCCAATCTTCCCTATTTTAAGGAGATGGATTAATATCAAATATAGCCTCCTTAGGGAAAAATTCTTCTTCCACCTTTTGAACTCTCGAAAAAATATTTTTAAAAACATTTTTGTCCCATTCTTTAAGTTTAGTTTTAACTAACCTTAATTTGGCGGCATAGGAGGCCATAGGGGAGCCCGAAGCATCTAAATTCCAAGATTTTACAACTGTTTCCAAGAAAGAGTGATGAGTAGCCCACATATTTTGAACCAAATGGTTTGTGAACCAAATCACTTTTACTCTTTATTTTCAAGACAAGAGGAGACTGGTCAGAATTTGTTCTATGTAAATGCTCCACGGATGACAAAAATTATTGATTAAACCAGCCTTCATTCCTAAACGCACGATCCAATTGAGCCCAAATAGAAGCATCCTCGTCTCTGTTGTTACACGAGGTAAAGTTGGATCCAAGAAAAGGAATTTCTTGGAGACCAACATTAACCAACGTTGAATTGAAATCAATAATTGTCTATCTATCAACCAAAATTGCCTCCTTTTTCTTCTTCTTGATTAGCAACTATATTAAAGTCACCTCCTATCAACCAGGATTCAAACCCAAGATTAGCTACTGAGTAAATCTCATCCCAGAGAAACTGACTATCCACCTTATTACATTTATCATACACACAAGATACTAAGAAAGGATTAGGAATTTGAGGAACTTTAACTGATGTTGTTAATAATTGATCCATATCACGGACAATATTAACATTACAATTAAAATTCCATAAAATCCAAATTTTACCTCTAGCGTTTGCTAAACCATCAGTGAAACCAATTCTTCTCAAAATATTATTGATATTACCTTCTTCAATTTTAGGCTCCTGAATTGCAACCATATAGATATTAAACCTTTTGATAATACACTTTAGTCTACGAATAGAAGAAATATTTCCCACCCCTCTGATATTCCAAAATATGAGACTAATCATATAAACTGGAACTGAGTTGAGTTTGAGAAAGTTTAGTAGCAGACCTGGTCTTGACAAGGGTGACCGATCGCACCTTAGTCTTCTTTTTATACTTTTTGGCTATAGCCGAACCCTGGTTATTCACCCGAGCATTTGATATATCAATCTTCTCCAACATAGTAGTGCAATTTGAGTATTTTGACTTACCCAACCACGCATATTTCTGCTGTAAGTGGTCAAAAAAAATTTGGAAATCTTCTATAGACGAATGCTGATATGAAGTATTACCTATATCATCCGTGGAGTTCCATAAGGGAAGAAGGAAAGAGTTTGAATGTTCTAGATTTCTAGACACCAGATGACCATCAGATTTAGAAGGCGAGTGTATGACTTTGGACGCTGGACCACCAATCTCCATATCTATATCTTCCATAAGAGCATCATACTTGTTTGAGACTGCAATTGCCACATCATCGTCACTGCTATTAACATCTACAAATGTGGTATCTTCATCATCGCCACGTGTAGTAGTTTGAAACTGCTTATTAGAGGAATATATGGCTTCTCCTATTTTTTAGGAGGACGTTAATCCATATGGGGTAATTTCTTGGACAACATATTCCACCTCAGTTAAAGAGTTAAAAAATTATGGTTCTACAGGGCACGTCATCTTTAGTTTACTATCAGCATTTGAAACCACCATAATATTAGCATCTTTAATCGATGGATCATCTTTGATAACCACTCCAATTTGTTTTTTTTGTATTTCTTGCCAAGTAGTTGATGTATTCCTATTCTTATTCATCGCCTTCTCCGAAATTACTGGGATTTTCTCAACTGGAAACTTTTGACGATCAATGGGCTTTTGAACAGTAATTTTTCTAACCCTAAATCAAACCCAGCACAATCTACTGCAGCATGGCCAGATTTCATGCATTCACCACAAAATTTTGGGACATTTTCATAGAGAATTCTTTGCCAGAAACCTTTATCTCCATTAACAATCCAAATTCTATGGGGCAAAGTTTTTAAAACATTCACTTCAACACATACACGTGCTTGGCTGGGTCGAGAGATAATAGCTGTAGACTCATCCATTTTTAATGGAATTCCAAATCTGTTACTATGGTGACAATTACTATGCAACACAAATAGATAAGAAAAAAGCAATCACTAAGTAAGAACAAGGAATGTAAAATGACAATCACACAACAAAGGATGTACGTGGTTCAGCAAAGAGGTGCCTACATCCACGGTGGTGCAGTCGATGTTATTTCTATATACTCTGGAGAGTTGTTACAGAGAATACAACTTGTCCTTTTTCCCCGGACCTAGGATTCAATATATACATGTACATTTAGGTAAGTGGGGGTGATGGATTCCCCCACGTCTTCCATCTCTCCCTAGATCCTCCTTTAATGGGAGCGTGGGAAGAGACCGGGTCATAATCAAAATAAGAGATGGGGGGTCTAGACTTTGGGCCGCCAGAATTGGGCTACTTGTCTAGGCCCATGATCTTAATTTTGGGTACCCACAATTGCCCCTAAGTTTGTTGGGCCATGTTTTTGGGATCAATAAATTTAAATGATTAGCCATAATGGCTTTTTTGCAATTCTTCGAAAGATGTGAAGCTGATTTTGGCGGCCCCCGCTTCGTATCTTGTGCACTATGATTAACAAAATTTAAAGGTTTTCTGGAATAACCACTTTTCTATCGTCGTTTCAATCTTTTCAGCACTCTTCCATTCCCTGTGAGTTCTAGCACTCCGTACCTTCTTCTCTCAATCTCCATTCTCATTGCTCCCTTGTTGTTTGGGCCCATGCTTCTTCATCGTTCGAATTGATCTTCTATTTTGTAAGTTTCATGTGCCTTTACTTTGTACTTTCTCTGTGAATTTGTAGTTTTCTAGGGTTTTCCAATGGCGAAGATTAGGAATAGGTCGGTCTCTAAATTTAGGAAGTTTTATAACATCCCTGAGTGGGTAGATATTGAGTGCTGCGCTTCCCCTCCTAGAAATGTTAGAGAGATAAATGACGCCCACTGTATTTATGTTTTGTTGCTTTCCCAGGGGAGACTCACTTTTCCTCCCAACGATTTGTTCTTGCATTTCTTTGGCTATTTTAATATCGTTCCTGCACAACGGTCGCCCAATGTGTGGAAAATAGTTAATGGCGTCCATAGAATAAATCAGTTGTATAGTACTAGGTTAGGGCTTGCCAAGGTCTATTTTTGCTATTCCTTTTCTCGAACTAGCTTTGGTGTCCTCTACCTCAAAGCTAGGAGCCCTGAGAGGGTATTGGTAGTAAATCTACCTGATTCCCATAAGGACTATTGGCAAGAAGGTTTCCTTATTAGAAACTGGCAGTTCCCTCCCCAATTTGAAGGGTTAAGGTCTGAGAGGTTCTTTGTTCCCTTTTATGGGGAAGAATACATAGGTAGACTTTTCTCTGTTGTTTCAATTTTTGTTGATTTTTTTTCTTTATGATTCTTCTTTGTTTTTTCATCCACAGCGAGGTTAAAGAACTTGGAACCCACTCGTAGCGAGGTTCGCCTCTCGGAATTGGTCAAGGCTTGGAATATCCGGGAGCCTTTGGGTGACGGCGAGCATCCCAGGTCTGCTTCTTTTTTGCTTGAGTACAAGAACATTGGCTCTAGTTTTATATCAAGGCCTATGGAAAGTATCCCAGAGTTTGATTCCTCCGAAGAGACTACTGCGGAACTTATCCAATTGGACGAGGAGGAGAGCAGCTCTGAAAGTGACATCGTAGGTGCTGTAAGCAATTTGGGGGGAGAGAGCTCTAGTAGTAGCAGTTCTTCTGATCGTGGGGAGGTTTCTGAAGCTCGAGAGTCGTCGAGCCGTCCAGTAGTTCGAGCGAGGAGATGGATCCACCCCGGAAAAACCTGATTCGGGATGATGATGATGAAGACCATATGATTCTCGCACAGAGGTCAAAGAAGCAAAAATCTAGCTCTGGGGCTGTGGCTACTGGTTCCTGGTCCTCTGCTCAGGAGCAGGAGAAAAAGAGGAAGGAAGAAGAGCAGGTAAGGGAGAGAGAGAGAGAGAAAAAAAAAGGAAGAAGAGAAGAAGAAGATGGAGGAGAAAAGGAGGGTAGAGGAGAGGAAGAAGAAAGAGAATGAGAGAGAGGGGAGAAGAGGAGGGTGGAAGCCAGGACGAAGGCTGGGCAGGCCTTAGTTCCGGTGTCCGCGCTGCTCGAGGAGGCTTCTGTTGCAATTTCCCCTCAGTTGGCCCCTGCTCTGCTCGAGAGGGCTGTTCTCCCAGTTGATCATCAAAGGGAGGTGGGGTCCGAGCAATTGGCCCTTCAGTCTAGTCAGAGGCTTGATTTGGTAAATTTTTTTCCTTTTCTCCCCTGTTTTTATGAATTCCATCATTCCCTTCTTCTAATATCTTCTTTTTTCTGCAGTTTGTGACTAACTTCACCGTGCTATATCGTTCACGCGATGAGCTGGTGAGGAAAAATAGCGAGCTGGAGAAAGAGAATATTACCTTGAAGCTGAGGGGTACAGAGCTCGAGGCTGGTTTCAAAGCCGTTGACGCTACTCTGATATCATCCGACCTGGCTCTTGCTACTGCCAACCAAGAGAAGGACGGAGCAGTTAAAGATAAGAAGGAGCTGCGACAAGCCTACGACTTGGTTTGCTCGAGCAAGCTGACCGTTATGGAGGAGAACAGGGTGCTCTCTGAAGATCTGAAGAAGAAGGAGTCTGAGGCTGTCACTGCCAAGGAGGACTCACACAATTCTGGTTGGGCTGCAGCATACGAGGATACTGAGGTTCAGATAGGCTATATTAGTCGTCCGAACTTTCAGAAGGGCTGGAACAAGGCTCTCATAGCTATCGAAGTGGATATTGAATCTCCCCTATTTGACGAGCACGACCCAGGGCCGAGTCCAGTTGTAGATGAGGACCCTACCCCAGCTGTTGAAGGCACTGACCCTGTCCCTCAGACGACCCCTACTGACGTTTCCCTTGTTGTGGCGACAGAGATTACCCCTGCTGAGGGCGGTGCTCCTGCTGATGCTGACAAAGGGAAATAACCATCGACCTCTGGGCAACCTGAGGTTACTAACTATCTATCTTCTAGGATTACTTTGTATTTTTGCTTTTTTCTGTTTGTAAACTTTCTTTTTGCTATTCGATGTAATTTCAACCTTTATTAATGAAAAGGCTCCTTTTTCTCATAGCACTGATTTGTCTCCTTCTCTCCCCAGTCTTTCTATTGCTTGTAGTTAATTTATGTGGATGATTACATTCCTGCTACTTCCCAATTGGGAAGGATGTTGGGGCCCAATGTGAGCTCCGAAGTTCGTCACACTTTTGTGAGGATCTGCAAGTCTCTGCGACTGAGGAACAAGCGCTTTATAGAGCAAACAGAGCTCGTCGCCAAGCTGAAGGACATGATTCAAGAGATGGAAGACATTGGTGCCTCAGTCCAAGAGGAGGTCAATACGCTGAGAACGAAGCTATTAGAGGCCTCTGAGATCAACCAATTTGGGGAGGTTCTTCAGCAGGAGAATGAGGCACTTAGGGAGCATGCATCGAGCACTGCTCCAGCAGTATTACAGGGTTCCTCATCATCGCGAGCTAGAGATGGTCAGAGTGATATTCCTCCTGTGTTGTGGGGTTCCACTGGTCCATCCGTTCCGCGAGCTGGAAGGAGCACCAGGATTCGAAACAGGGAAGTGGAAGAACTTCGAGATAGGGAAATGGAAGATCTTCGTGGTGATGTCCAGCGATCATATGTGATTGCTGCTGGGCTTCAAAGGGATGTTACTCGGCTGCGGCACCTATTCAAAAAAGGTCCTCGGCGAGTGTGGGCTGATGGCTACAACCAGGGTTGGTCAGATGCTCCAACAAGGTTGTCAGAGTTCGAAGAACTTTCTTTTATCAGGGGGTGGCTGAGTGCCTTGAAGGAGCTGTAAGTCCTGAGGAACTCGATGCTCTGGTACCGCCATGAGATTTCTCCCTCTACCCTGATGCCTAACCCCTTCCGGAGGGATGATCGATGGATCCCCATCGATGCCATACCTCGGTAATTATTGGAGTCATATGAGAATGAGGTTGAGGAAGAGTTAGCTCCTGCTCCTGCTCCTGCTCCTGCTCCTGTTGACGGACGAAGAGCTCGAGTGGCTGATTATCTCGCTCAGAGGCCTCACCCCCATTGAGATTTTTCCAGTTGTTGCTTTTTGTATTTTCGATAGTGTAAATGCTTTGTGCGAGCTCGCCAACTAAACATGTATCACCATTGTTGTAAATATGATGAATTAATGAAAATTTTGTGTTTTGGGCAAATTTGTCGACTAAACAAGGGTATCATATTCTTCATATTCCTGCTGCTTTATGATCTTCTAAATTTTTGTTGTTATGCAAGTGTCCTCCCAGTCCATTATAATATCGAGATACCATTGTGCACCACTTTACCTTTTAGGTCATGTCGTCACACTCCCTTAGGCCTAAGTGTGGAAATTAGAGAGGACACATCTGGTGTTGGATGCTTTATCTGATCAGGATTTTATTCAACCAAAGAAGGTTTGACGACCAGTATAAAATTTGGCCATATTGCCTAAGGATCCCCTGTAGGGCTTCATATATTGCCAGGGGCAATGCTAAAAGGTCCCTCGTGTTTCATAACGATGACCTGAGGAGGGATGTTCCCCTGTTATGGTGTAGTGATCAATGTGCCTGTCATTTGGAAAAGATGTGCGATAAAGCTCATATAGCTGTTACTTATGAAAATGCAACCGTTTAAATAACTTTCATTAATGACAAGGGAAATGAACTTCTAGTTACATAACGAAAGAATAAAAGAAAAATATAAAAATAGAATCTCTTGAGATTGACTGTGTTCCATGCTCGTGGTATTTCTCTGCCTTCTATCGTTTCCAAGTGATAGGCGCCCTGTAGATCGTCTCTGGTTATCTTAAAGGGTCCTTCCCAGTTTAGGCCTAGCTTTCCGTCTGATGATTTTACTGTGCTGCCCAGGACTTTCCTTAGAACGTAGTCCCCAACTAGGAATGTCCTTGGGTTAACCCCTTTGTTGTAAAGCCTCACGAGCTGTTGCTGATAGCTCGCTAGTTTTACTAGGGCTAGCTCTCGGCGCTTGTTGGCTAGGTCGAGCTCAGCGAGTAATGCTACATCATTATCTCCCTGGTCGACAAGGTTGGACCTCATTGTTGTCAAACCTGCTTCTAGTGGGATGACTGCTTCCATGCCATATGTCAGCGAAATGGGGTTTTTCCTGTTGCTCGTTGAGGAGTGGTTCGGTTTGCCCATAGGATATGGGGTAGTTTATTTAACCATGCGCCTTTGGCTCGCTCCAATCGCTTCTTTAATCCATCGATCATAGTTTTTTGGAAGCCTTATCTTGGCGATTGCTCTGAGGGTAGGCCACCGAACTGAAGTGGTGTCTGATACTGTGTTCGTTATAGAAATTCTGAAAGGAGCCGCTTTTGAACTGTGTTCCATTATCGGTGATGATGGTTCTGGGGATGCCAAATCGAGTGATTATATTCCTCCATATAAACCTTATCATATCAGCATCTCAGGGGTTCCGTCTCAATCCATTTGGTTAAGTAGTCAGTCGCAACCAACAGATATTTACGATTGTCGGTGGCGGTAGGCAGTGGTCCCACGATGTCCATTCCCCATTGGGCGAATGGCTATGGGCTGGAGAGGGATTTTAGATCACTGGCGGGTTGGTGGACCATAGGAGCGTGAAGTTAGCATTTCAGGTATTTGCGCACATACACCGCAGAGTCCCTTTACATTTATGGCCACTAATAGCCTTCCTTCATTGCTCAAAAAGATAGAGACCTTCCTCCGATATGGCTTCCACAGACTCCTTCGTGAAGCTCGTGTAGCACTTTCTCGACACCCCCTGGGTGAACGCATTGGAGGTAGGGACCGGAGAAGGATCTCTTATACAAGTAGCCTTTTGAGGATAAGTGAAAGCGAGCAGCTTTGACTCTTATCTGGTGGGCAGTCTTTTTATCATCCGGGAGCGTGCCATCCTTTAAATAGTCCCTTAAGGGGTCCATCCAGCTGGGGGATGATCCCACCTGGAGTACATCTTCCACGTTTGGTGGCTTGCTGTCGCGGTTAATGCTCGGACGAGTGAGAAAATCAATGGGGATGGTTCTTTTTAGGTCGGAGTTAACTGCCAAACTTAGGGATGCTAGGCCTTCAGCATGACTATTTTGCCCCCTGGGAAACTGCTAGACGTTGATCTCTTCAAAGCTCGACATTAGTTTTTTCACTAAGGTGAGGTAAGTTGCCATTCTTTCATCTTTTGCATTGTAATCTCCACTTATCTGATTGGAGACTAGTTGGGAATCGCCGAACACCTGTAAATATTTTGCTCCCAAAGTGTGCGCCTTTTGGACGCCGACTATTAAGGCTTCGTACTCTGCTTCGTTGTTGGAGGCTGGAAATCCAAGCCTGATTCCTTGTTCAAGGATTGTATTCTCTGGAGTAATGAGGACAATGCCTACCCCTGCCCCCTTTGAGTTGGAGGATCCATCAACAAACAGTTTCCAGGTTTCCTCTGTTGCTTGGTTCTCCTTTTTCCTTGTTGGTTGAGGTTGGTCGGAGGGTTCCTCGCCCGTGAATTCGGCTATGAAATCAGCAAGGATCTGACCCTTGATAGCTGTCCTTGGTTGAAATTAGATGTCAAATCGCCCGAGCTCGACTGACCATTTAGACAGTCAGCCCGATAAATCCGCTTTCCTTAGGATTGCCTTAAGGGGGTGCGATGTAAGGACGATGATAGTGTGGGCTTCGAAATAATGCTTTAGCTTCCTCGAGGCTACTACTAGAGCAAAGGCGAGCTTCTCCAGTGGTAGGTACCTCTTCTCGGCGTCCAGTAGGGTCTTGCTTGCGTAATAAATGGGGTGATGGACTCCTGCAACCTCGCATATTAATGTAGAGTTGATAGTGTGGTTGGAAACGGAGAGGTACGGGTACAAAGAAGCTGTTTGTTCTGGCGTGATGAGCAGTGGTGGAGAGATTAAGTAAGATTTGAGCTCGACCAATGCTCACGAGCAATCTGGTCTCCACTCTACCATTTTATTCCCCTTTAGAAGCTGGAAAAGAGGCTTGCATTTCTCGAAGGATTTAGAGATGAAGCAATTTATGGCAGCGAGCATACCAGTGAGCTTCTATACATCCCGAATTGTGCGAGGGGGTTGCACCCTGTTAATTGCATCGATCTGCTCTGGGTTAGCCTCTATGCCTCTCTTACTGACCAAGTACCCAAGAAATTTTCCTGACTGGACACCGAAAGAACACTTTTTTGCATTAAGTTTCATTCGGTACTTCCTGAGGATTTCGAAGGTGTTTGACAGGTCTGAGAGGTATTTTCCTTTTTCTTACTTTTAACGAGCAAGTCATCTATGTAGACCTCCATGGTGATTCCCATCTGGTTCTTGAACATCTTGGTGACCAGCCGCTGATATGTTTCCCCTGCATTCTTGAGCCCAAAGGGCATGACCTTGTAGCAGTATAATCCAACTGTCATGATGAATGCTGTCTTGTCCTGGTCTGGGGCATACAAGGGGATCTGATGATACCCTAAGTATGCATCCAGAAAACTCATTCGCTCGTGAGCTGCAGTGGCATCCACTAGTTGGTCTATTTTTGGGAGGGGGAAACTATCTTTAGGGCACGCTTTGTTGAGGTTAGTGAAGTCGATGCAAACTCTCCACTTCCCATTGCTCTTCGGAACTACTACTGGGTTGGATAACCACTTGGGGAATTGTACTTCCCATATGGACCCTGCATCCAGTAGTTTTTCGAACTCTTTTTCTACCGCTTTAGCCTTCTCGGGTGCAGTTCGTCATGCCTTCTGCGTAATTGGTTTGACGGTCGGATCGACGTGCAGCTGATGGCAGACCATACTAGGAAGCAGCTCGTATGGTTTCCATGCGAAAACATCTATGTTGCGTCTCAGCAGAGTTATCAATTCCTTTTGTTCCTGGCCAGTGAGAGATGCTCCAATCAAGAAGACTCTATTACTGTCGCCATCTCCAACCGTAACCTCTACCAGGTCCTCGACGACCCGCTTAGAGGGGAGGAGCCTAGTCTCCTCTACTCCAGGTCTTCCGTACTTTAATTGCTATTTAAAACGTGTCAGATATTCCTCAACTTTCTCGCTGGGCTGATCGGCCTTCCTCTCTGGCTTTGGTCGGATGGATGCTATGAAACACCTTCTTGCCATCGCTTGGTCTCCGTGGATCTCCATTACTCCTCGCTCGGCTACATACTTGAGTTTCTGATAGTAGGTCGAGGAGACTGCCTTCATGGCATGAAGTCATCCCCTGCCGAGGATGGCCTGGTATGGCGAATCGATGTCAACTACCAAAAACTCGATCATCTTGGAAACGTTCCCAGCGCGTACCGATAGTACAATCTTTCCCAGGGGCATAATTAGTTTTCCAGCGAAGCCAACTAAAGGGACCGTAGCTTCCTTTAGGTCAACAATGCTTAACTTCAATTTTTTTAATAGGTCGAGATACATTACTTCGGACGAGCTTCCTTGATCGACGAGCAACTTGTCGACGTTAAAGTCAGCTATCCTGAGTGTAATGATCAGAGCATCGTGATGTGGGGTTCTCACTCCCACCAGATCTTCATCTGTGAAGATAATATGCTTGTTATAGTTAACGTCATCTGCTCATCGACGCTTTCCTGACTGTGACTTTGCTAGATCGATCTAAAAAGCCTGCATTACCGCCATAAGTTTCTTCATCTCCATTCGAGCTGAATTTCCTTGGATCTTCTTGGCATCAGATGCCCCATGAATTATCGCGAACTCATGCCCAGCGTCATCTTTGAGTACGTTGTCAAGTCTCGCCTCTCTGTTGGCAGCCACTTTCTCTGCCTTTTTCTCCACAAACTTGTTCAAATGCCCGAACTGGGCCAGCTCCTCGAGGTGAGACTTAAGAGCTTTGCAATGCTCAATCTTATGTCCTCCCTCTTTGTGAAAAGCGCATCTTAGCGCATTGTTCCTCTTCAAAGGATCTCCTCCCATCTTCCTGGGTCACTTGATGAATGGTTCATCTTTGATCTTCACGAGAATTTTATAAATTGGTTCTTTGAAGACGGTGTTGACCGCCTGAAATTCTTTCGACGCATCATTGTTCCCTCCGTTCTTGGAGCCATTTTTGCCCCCGTTCTTTCCTCCTTTCTTCTGATTCTCAGCTTTGTCACTGCCCTTGGTAGTGAGTTTAGCTCAATAGTTTTATCCTGTACTGAGACGAGTGACATCCTCCACCTTAGCGTACTTCTCGATGCTAGCCATCAGGTCGTCAATAGTCATAGCCTCCTTCTTCGTCAGGGATTGGTATAGAAGGGAAGAACTGGGTAGCCCAATTTTGAAAGAGGTCACTGTCACTTCCTCTGAGCAATCCTCGATCTCATTAAATAACTCCCAGTACCTCTTCGCGTAGTCTCGGAGGGTCTCTTGAGGCATTTTCTTCGTTGTTAGTAAAGCATCCATCCTTTTGGGATGGGAGCTACTGGTAATGAATCGGGCCGTAAAAAGTTCGGTGAAGGATTTGAAACTCTTGATGGACCGGTGGGGGAGCCTTTTGAACCACTTCTGCACTACGTTATGCAGGCTCGAGGGAAAAATTCGGCACATTAGCGCATCCTGGTGGTTCCAGAGGGTCATGGCCTGTCGGGACTACCTGACGTGATCTATAGGATCAGTCTTACTGTCATAAATCTTGAACCTTAGAATGGCAAATTTCTTGGGGGCTTCTTCTTCTTCAATTTCCCTCGTGAAAGGTGACTTCATCTGGGTTTTGAGAGCTCATCTAGTGAGTTCTCGGGTCGATCTGGTACCGTGGTGGGCAGGATGTTAGTCTATCTCCCTGCGGACCAGATTTCGTATGTTCTCGTCGCTGCGAGTAGGGCTCTGGTAACGGCGAGCTCTTCGCAGCTGCTCGCGGAGGTCGTCGTCTGATTCGCCTCCTTCGACCGTTTGAGATCCCCGCCTAGGGCTCCTTCCTTGGCTGCGAGACTTGCTCGCCTGAGGGCTAGGAGTGTGGTATGGATGTCTCCTATTATCAGGATGAAGCTCCCTCTCCAGTCTTTCCAATCTTCTTTTCAAGCGAGCATTCTGAGCCTCGTATCTGCGAGAAGACTCCCTCTGCTCGTGGAGCCTTACCTCGTATGCATCAATCAATCTGGATGTCTGTGTGAACCTCACTGGTCCCTGTCTTTCTTCTGAGGCTGGCCTTTCCAAGCAAGCCCTCTGATCAGAACATCAAACTTCAGACCTAATCCTGCAAGGAGCAGGTGGTTCTTGAATATCCCCTGCCTGGGGGGCATTACCGCTGTGACCAGACATAAACTCCTTTCTTGATGTGGGCTCTTCTTAGGGAAAGATGAACGCTTCCCACAGACGGCACCAATTGTGGTGACAATTATTATGCAACATAAATAGATAAGAAAAAAGCAATCACTAAGTAAGAACAAGGAATGTAAAATGACAATCACACAACAAAGGATGTACGTGGTTCAGCAAAGAGGTGCCTACGTCCACGTTGGTGCAGTCGATGTTATTTCTATATACTCCGGAGAGTGGTTACAGAGAATACAACTTTTCCTTTTGCCCCGGACCTAGGGTTCAATATATACATGTACATTTAGGTAAGTAGGGGTGATGGATTCCCCCACGTCTTCCATCTCTCCCTAGATCCTCCCTTAATGGGAACGTGGGAAGAGACCGGGTCATAATCAAAATAAGAGATGGGGGGTCTAGGCTTTGGGCCGCCAGAATTGGGCTACTTGTCTAGGCCCATGATCTTAATTTTGGATACCCACAGTTACAAATAGCAAAAAGAGCAGGCTTTGCAAATAAATGGACCGATAAATGTGGGAGATTAACCCAAACAGGAAAAATGGGGCAGTCATAACCAGGTATAAAATCTGGTGTCCACTTCATCACCTTCAACGGAGCCTTAAAGATATATAGTTGATCACGTAACCATAAGCGCATAAAATCTTCCTCACAATACAATCTAATTAAAATATGTTGATCATCAATTAAACCAACATTGAATGAAGCTTTAAGAGAGAAACCAAGGAAAGCCTTACGAATAGTTTCCATTGAAGGTCGTCCATACAAGAATCTACCAATGAGAGAGTATTCGAATGGAATGGAAAGATTTTCAGTTTCATCGGAGGAGAATTCTATCGAGGGTTCCCCTTTAAATGTTGTTGGTATCTTGGGTTTGATCGTTGTTGTAGAAGTAGAAGATAGTAAATAAACAAAGCTTTTTGCATTATTCCTATCACGATCAGGAGGCTTAGGTATTGGTGGAGAATTCGCCATAGAGAGAGAGAGAGAGGACAGGTTTAGGTTACGATAACCTATTGACAAAATAATTTAGTGAAAAAATATTATAAGGGTTAATTACGTATATATCCAACAAACTTTACCCCTTTTCCACTTTGGTTTGCGTAATTTTAAGGCAAATATAACACTGAACTTTCATTTTGTTATCAAAAACTTAACACCATCAAAAAGACCAAACAAAAATCTGACGTGGGATCCAAATTTACAAGAAAAATGAAAAAAATTATCAATTTTAGTGTAATTCTAATCGAACCTCTAACCTCATTTGAAGAATTTTAGATTCTATTAGGATTTGATTGGAATTGATTTAGGAGATTTTAAATTAATTTGGGTGAATTGATTTGGGTTAGTGAATTTAGATTTGTTCCAAGTTTGTTTTAGTTTTAGTTGATGAAACTTTGGTTTAATCGGGATGTAACATAGACAATGAAATGTGAATCAATTAAATGAAATATTTAGTTTAGTCCATCATAACTGGATTCACACAATCAAGCCCATCAACCTGAATCCTCTCACCCAATCCCACCTCAGACAAAGGTCAATGTTCATTCAATTAATTAGTTTGAGGAATAAGAGAGAGACATTATTGAAAAAGTTTATATTCGTTGGAAAGAGAGGCATATAAGTTCTAATTGTTATCTTATGGGTTTGTGGGAATTGAATTTAGGGTTTCATCAAAAATAAATTTTGGACTATTTTAACGGGTAATTTTTAGCTTGGATCAATTTATGAGAATCAATTTTGAGAATCCATTTATCGGATAATCGATATTTGATCATGTTGTCTTTATTTTATTATATTTATGATAATCCATTTTGATGTTATTTGCTAATCATCTTAGGACTCAATCAAACAAAAATACAAGTTTCGTTATGAATAAATAATTAGTGAAACAAAAATCTAATGTGAATCAAATTATGTTAATTATTGATCATTTTTGGATCAATTCCAACTAATTTGAATTTTAACTAATATTATGTTAATTATAAAAGACCGGGGATCGAAATATTAATAGTTTATTTGAATTTTTTATGTTAATTATTAGTTAACTAATTTGAATCTTAACTAATATATTTAACTAATTTTAAATTGTTAATTGTTTATTTCTAGAAAATTTGGATCCCACTTAGACTCCCTTTAGGTAATTTTATTGTTGTTAATTTTCTGGCAACAAAATGAAATTTTTGTATTATATCTGCCTAAAAAATTACAGTGACCGGAGTGCAAAAAGGGTAAAGTCTGTTGAATAAATACGTAATTAACACTTATTTTAGTTAACTTTTGTAATTTCCTAAGAATTATAACTTAACTTATATATAGTATTGGAGTAACATAATCCACCTTCAAGGTTTGATGCATAGAAAACTTATAAGAATATCAAGGCGGTATCACCAATATCTACACCAAGACGTGTATTTCATCCGTGATTGACTTTTACCATACATTAATCACCCCACCCAATCTATCAAAATTATTGATCTAATAATGAATCTCACCCAATAGGTCAAATCAATAAATAACTAGTGCAGGTGTCCACAATGTATATCAGGATTATAAGCTTAAGTAAACTTTATAATCATGAGGTGTACACTGATACAAGGACAATGCCATCAAGGTAGTACTGTTCAAAGTGTACAAGCGCAATAAATTGTAAATATACCTACTAAACTACTATACTACAACCTTTGAATAGGAAACTTATATTCCATAAGAACTAGTGATATGTTCATTTTTGTGTAAATCATAATCTACACACTAGATCACCAATTGTGCAAAATAAAAAAACACCAACAATCTATAAAATTATGCAAAAATTATTCACATAAATTATTCTCATTAAAAAGGAAAATTTGATTTTATTTAAAAAAATCAGAACTAAAACTATGACAAAATGCATGTATTTAGTCTATTGCCCTAACATTGAGATAATAGAACCCTCCATGAGAGTCTTTATAAGGGAGAGATAGTATCCCTAGAGTGAACTCTAGGGATGATGGACCTCCTACGGGATTTCACATTCATCGTTTCCATCATCATCCTGCAATTCTTCTCGTTACATGCCATTATGGTCATATTCATCATTGATGATATGAGATTGGGTGTCTTCTTGAACAGGGTTAGCAAGACTATACCAAATGAAAACTACTTTCTCTTGCAGCTCTTACAATCGATCCGCCATTTCCTTATGTTACAATCCAAATGTTTGTTGGTCATCATTTTTCAAATAAGTAAAGTAAGAAATCTTTACTGAGAATGAATTTGGAGAAAAATCGTTCCTATAGGCAGTGTTAAGCTGACGGTGTTAAAACTACCTTGAGACCTTAGCCTCATCGGATGATTTCCTCAATAGGATGGGGAAGGGGTTGTATAGTAATAATGATCATAAAACATGATATATAGTGGTTTAATACCTCTATTAATAAAGATTCTAAACATGGCAACTTAGACTAAAGACTAAGGTTGTCTGAGTCTATTTGAGGTGTAACTAATAGTAAGATTCCTTAGCATGCAACTAGTTGAAACTCTCAAGTATTCTGAACACACCTAGGACTCATTGAGAATAGAATATAATACACCAACAACGTAAACAGGATCTAATGGAAAAGAATGCGCAAAGATGTGTTTCTCCCCCTCCCCTTCCCCCTGCATTGTTGATAGAGCTCTCAACGACCCCTTAAAGCTTCTCTTAAGTCCCATATTAAATGAACCACCAGTATAAGGTGGAATATGAGATAATCAACACGGTTGACTATGATATGAGGTTTGTCGACAATAGATAAGTAGATGTAGTGTTAATAAAGGAATATAGGTGAGTGGTAGTTGGTCCTAACATTAAATGTGATTAAATTTTTGAAAAAATGTTTATGCCATAAGTGGCGGTTGATAGAAAGGGAACTATAATTAGGGATGGCAATGGGGCGGGGGCTGCCCTCCCCAACCCTGAATCTGCGAACCAGCTATAAACCTGACCCAACCCCCATCTTACCCTACCCCAACCTTGACCCCGCTACCATTTTACCCTTCCCCAACCCTGACACTGCCTCGCTTACCAAACCCGTGGGGGGCCGACCCCACCCTGACCCCATAAATTTTCTTTAGAATTAGATTTTTTAAAGAGAAAAAATTATTCTCAAATGTTTAATACTTTTCTTTTCTCATTTTTTTGCAGTTTGGTCTGTGTTTTATTTTACATTTAAATCAAAAAAACATTTAAACAAAATTGTTCAAACATGATTATAATATAAATAATGAAATGAAAAAAATAGCAGAATAATAAAAATAATTGATTGCAAAAAAGGAATAATCGTAAATTTATAACAACAAAATGAGAGAATTTAAAAACTAACAATGAAAGCAATGGTGAGAGTAAACTCACTCTCTCATCGATTGCAATGAAAAAAACAATGTTCAAACCTTATTTGTTAATTGGAAATCATCCTCCTAGTTTTATATACATCCTCTAGTCAGTCTTGTCCAAGCTCATGCAACATTTTTTCTCCTTGACCACTGGAATCCCCAACCTCATCCTGTATTATCCATTTTTTTTGCAGATTAATAAAAAAAAATATGATGAAAATGAAACACTAGGAATCAACTGGAAGCAGGAGAAAGATAAAGTAGTTGCTTTAACTAATTACTACGAGAGATAGGGGGAACGTCGGTGATGTAATGGAGCCGGTGAAAGAGGTTCTTTGTAAGAGTGTTAGGTGAGCATGAGAAGGGAGGGGTCCAACTACATGCATGAGGGAACAAAATGACTTGAAACCCTAAAATATCATATATATATATATGGAAAAAGCTAGGGAGACGCGGTTCATGGACACATTTCGTGAACACACTACATAAGATAAAAATGAGTATCTTATGCAGTGTGAATGTGTCCACGAACCGGGTCTCCCTATCATCACTATATATATATATATATATATATATATATATATATATATATATGTGGGGGGGGGCGGGTATTTTTGTCATAATATCCCTAAACGGGTCGGCGTCTGGGTTTTTATACACTAAACCCGACCCCTCCCTAACCCGGTGAGTTTTTTCATTTGACCCTGACCCAAAACTTGCCTCATTTATAACCCCCAAATTTTCCCCATTAGGGTCGGGGCGGGGAGGGGACCCGCAAAAACCTGCATCGTTGTCATCCATAACTATAATAACTGTCAACCTGTTAGATTGGAGAAGAGGGGTATTCTCATTTTTCCTAATCTAACCTTGTCCATCTAAGGCTATAAGATATAATTGAAGGTATGAGAATGGAGTAGTGTACCCCACTTATGTTGAGCATTGTCAATCCTTATAAAGGTTGAATATAGCGCCTTAGGCATTTGCTAAGTATTTTTAAGGCCTGATTCAATACTGGCATGATTTATTGGAGTGAATAAAGGTCATAGTTACCTTGGAGAAAGATTCAGGACCGTTAAAAATTCTTGGCTAAAGACCCTAAGGTATGGTGGGTAGGATAGGGACCTCAGTTAAGCTTGAGGATACTTTTTTAGCACCCCGGGATTTTTTTTGAGGTCGAGGTCATCCGGTTTAACTCTTTTAAGTAGCTTGAGGGGAAGAGAAACATGGATGAGGTATTTGTAATCATTTTCTTACCTCGGTCTTAAGGTCTAAGGTCACTAACGGAATTAAGGACTGAGCCTAAAATCTGATCTCAATAGACTTCTTATGGTATAAACGGGTATTACGCCAATTTTTTATCAGACAATAAAGGTACATATCAATTCAAATACTTATTTTGAGAACATTTTTCTTCAATTTCATTCATGTTACGAAATTGATACATTTATATCAAACATGTAGAAGGAAGACCATGGTTAATTCAGTCGTTATGACTGTCTCTCACATGACCTTAGAAAAATGATGTACGATAAGATAAGATGCAGAATCCGTATTAGTACATCCGGGTGTAATAGAACACGCTCTAAAAAACTATTTAGAACTTTTACGCATTACAATTAGAGGGTGGTGAGTTCGGCTGGAGTGTGAAGCCCTCCGTTAGGCCCACGATCCAAGTAATATAGTGATGATGATTCTGGGTAAACTACTTGTCCGAAGAGGCATTACATGGGAGCTATATTTGGTTTGTCGTGAAATGGTTATGGTTTTCACACTTGCTGTGGAAAATCATGGAGAAAAATAGTCTTATCTTAGCAAAAACAAATTACCAAAATTTAGTTTGTGTAATAAATTAAGTGTTATTTTTTATAAACCCATCATGAAAAATATCATGATACTCTAAAGATGATATTAGATTATTCATTTGAGGTTTAATGTTACTTTTTTTAAGGACATAAATTTCCAATTGAGTCCCTGTATTGTTTTGACTTAATTCCATGAACAAAAATGTGTTTGTAATATGTCATAGGGAGATTTTATTTTGTCAAGATCCTACTTGGTCTATGACGTATTGAAGAAATTCAAGAAGTTGCGGCAAAGATTCAAAAGAATTAATTATGTCGAAGTTTAATTAGTGAGAGTTTATTCGTCTTCAAGTTCATTGCATTCCGAGATCACACGGGTAAAAATGCATAATGTTAATGAGATTCGAAATAGTTTTAATAAAAGATAAGGATGTAATTTTATCAGCAAAATGTTTTAAAAGTGTTTTACACTACGTTTTATTATGATAAGCTCGAAAAAGAGTTTGACTTAATTAGATCCCTTTTGAAGAAACATTTTGAAGAAAAAGTTAAACTGGTACGCACATCGGTCAAACGACATCTCTGCTCGTTCGTGCGAGATAGCCATGTCGCGCGAACGACAGGTCAATCTCGTTCAAGTGACACAGTTTTTGAGGCGGTAAAGTTTTCCTAATTAAAGCATGGTTTTGTCAGAATTTATGCAAGGTGCAATCTGAAAAACAGTTTTCAATCCAGTACGAGTTTTGCACATATTTTTTTAAGGTTTCAAAGCTAACACATCCTTAGAGTTTGCAAATATCCGAGTTATCATTACTATATGTTTATGTGATCTGGATGCACCAAGAAGGTCTGTTCTATACTTAAACATCTGGGTTTTGCTGTAAAGAAAAGAGAAGGAATTCTTGTTCGACATCGTAGACGTATCAAAGCCATTCGGTGGACACCGAGACATACGTGGACACGTGTGTTGCGGACAGGTATCGTGGAAGGACTTTCTACGTGGGCACTGTGAGAGGAGTGGTTTAAGAGAAAAAGATCATCAAGACCCGTGGGGATCGAGTCGTTGAGTGAGTCTTTTGTCTGTTAGTTGTAATTCCACATTCATAGTGATTGTCTGGCTTGGGCCGTCCGAGGTCATTTTCAAGTCATGGGTTTTTTCCTCGTACATCCTGCGTTGTGAGTATTCTCTACTTTACTTTACTTGCTTTAATCACTAGATGCATGTTTAGTATTAATCAAGATAAAATTGGTTCAAAGTAAGAATTATTTTTTCACAACTTGGTTTGGTGCTAATTAAAATTTGGATAATTGTTTTGGTGAAAATTGGTTTTATTTGAAACACACGCATAAGGACCACTCTTTTAAATTGGTATCAGAGCTAGAAAACATAATTTATTTGTTTTGTGATCCCGTGTGTTTTCAAAAATGAATTTTGGAAATAACGAACTCTTTCGAACTCCTATTTTTTATGGCACTAATTACACATATTGGAAGATGAGAATGAAAAGTGCATTAAAATCTATTGATGAGAATGTGTGACTAGCATTTGAGAAAGGTTGGACACACCCATCACTATTTTAGGTGAGGTCACTAATTAAAGCCTGTCGAGTCATGGACCGAAACTGAACATAGACTTTCACAATATAATTCTAAGGGTTTGCACATTATTTCTTCACATGTCACAGAGGAAGAATATAATAGAATTATGACTTGTGAAACATCAAAAGAGGCTTGGGATATTTTGGCACTCACTCACGAGGGCACTAGCACGGTTACGGAGTCGAAACTTCAAAATATTACTACATAGTTTGGGACCATTAGGATGTTAGAGAGTGAGACTTTTGATGAGTTTTATGCTAGGTTGTCCAATATTGCCAACTCGTCGTTTAACCTAGGTGAGAAAATTCCTGACAACCGTGTCATTAAGAAAATTCTCAGGTCGTTGCGTAGTAGCTTTTATGCGAAAGTGACTATTTTAAACCCCTTGGGTAAGTTAGAGTCGACGAAACTAGAAGAGATTGTAGGTGACTTACAAACCTATGAAATCAACATGATTACCTCCAAGAAAGTGCCTAAGAAAGAAAAGGGTATTTCTTTGAAAACTCGAAAGGAGGAAATTAAAGTTTCGAATTTCGATTCTGATTCCGATTCTGAGGATGTTGCTTTGTTGGCAAAGAAATTTAAAAAATTTATTAAATTTCAAAAGAAATCGAAATATGCCAAGAAGTTTGAAAAATTCAAGAACAACAAAGTTGATCCCACCTCTAAGGATAAGTTTGAGAAGCCTAAGAGAGATGAGTCGGATCAGTGTTTTGGGTGTGAGGGGTACGGTCACAAAGTTAAGGAGTGTCCTACTAGATTTTAAGAAAGAGGGCAAGAAACCCATTGTATATAGTGACACCTTAAGTGATAGTGATCCGGAAGAGGGAGAGAGTTCCCTAATTGAGCGTAACTTTTTTGCGCTTATGTCATGTCATGTGAGCGAAGACGATTCTCATGTGAATGACACTTTCGAGGAGGTTTTAAGTAAATCTCATGTTAGTGAGGGTGAAGAGAGTGACAAATAGGAAATAGATGTGAAGGAGTTGTAAGTTGCATTTAATGAGTTGTATGCCGAGACTGTGAAAGTGAAAAAGGCAAATGCAAAATTGCAAGCTAAGTTGAATGAGCGTGCCATAGAAAATAATGATAGTTTGATTGAGGATCTTTGGGAACGAGAGAAGACTCTTAGGGAGAAATTAGATTATGTCGAGGGTGAGATAGATAATCTCCGTGGTTTGATGAAGTCTTTGAAAAAGGAGATTTTAGAGATTGAGGAGTCTAGGCGTTTACTCGAGTCTAGGATTCATGAGTTGGAGGAGATATTGAGAGACTCTTCTAGAGTTAAGTTTGAATTAGAGGCTAGATCGGAGAAGTTAGATAAGATCTTAGGCACCGTCCAAATTAAGGGAGATAGGGGAGGTATAGGTTTTGATGAGAGAGTTGTTCCCATTCCCCCCGCATGTGTGAGAAACACTAGGATGGTTCAAAAACGTCCACATATAGGTAATCATTCCCACCGTCGCTACACTTGCATGTTTTGTGGTAGGAAAGGTCACCTTAGGCATTATCGTTATGACCTTAGACAAGCTCCTAGGAAGTTTAGGAATAAAGTTGCCCCGGTTCCCCAAACCCCCATGCGTCGTTTTACACCTACTTGGGTTAGGAAATCGGATTTAGTGGCTTTAAGAATAAATCTTCACGATTCTCGTTTGGGTTCACTTGATTCTTCCCATGCTAAATCTAAAGGATGATAGTGTTGCCTTGTTTGTCATATGCTAGTTTGCTTCATGATATATTCATTACTAGTATAATGACATTTGTATCATTTTGTATTATAGTTTTTCATTTGTTTGAGTCCAATTGAAAAAATATAAAAAGTTTTTGTTTTTGAGAAAACTTTTGAAAAACCAAAAATATTTTGTTCTTATTTGAGTCAAAATATGTTTGAAAAGCCAAAAACATTTTCGGTTTTTGTTTTTGAGTTTACATGTTTGATGTGGCATATTGGTGTGCTTAGACCCCCATCGTTTCATATCCATGTGACTAGGACATTTGGTCATTATTATCGATGCTTAGAATGATCTTAACCGTTGTTTATATGGGGTAGTTTCGAAGTTGATATGCATTTTGATTCGACTTTGTATATATTCCATCAATGCACACATGCATTAGTTTATATAGATGTTTGACTTCTTTTGCATATTTGAATTTGGTGAGGTGTTCTCATCTCAATCTTGTCATCTATGTGTAAGTAGACTTAAGGAGAAGTGTGCATATAAGAATCATTTACCGTGAGGATTTGAATTGGTACCTAATTGAAAAAAATGATGAGTGATTCACAGGAAAGGGCTGCGAGAGTTCAAAATTAACTCGTCGTGAAAGCCACCATTTATAAGAGCCTAAAAGAAAAGGCAATATGCTAAGAAAAAGGGCTAATAAGATTTTCTCTAAGTTGAGAGTGCTAGAAACCTCAAAAGAACTTGAAAAAGTATGCTTATGAGCGCGTTTGGTTGGAGAAAATTTAAAGGGGATTGCACAACTAATCCTAATGTTGAAACATTGCAATTTGATGCTATTATTTGTAGAATCGTCAAAATTCTGGATTTGTGTGCATGTAGTATGTTTAGTTCATTAAGCTCACACTTTAAATGTCATATGGCTATGATAAAGTTTGATGATTTATCGCTATCAATTAGACCTTCTTGATCTTTTCGATGTGTTGGAATTGTGACTCATTTGCTGTAGTTTCACTTTCACGCCCATACATTCCATGTCCAAGTTTGAGCACATAAGTTCTATGTTTGAATGTAACTCGCATTGTTAGTTTTTATGCGTTTTGAGTAAAAAGCATACTATTTTAGCACTGTTTTGATGCTGTTAGGCCCTTCTAGTGTGTTTTCTAGAAATTTTTTCACTGGGCAAACATTTATGATATTTCTGGGAATCTGGGAAAGTTTGGCCTTTCGCAAGAAGTCATTTCGAGCGACATCTCCATGTCACGAGAAGACTCGTTCAAGCGACGTCATCATCTCATTTGAGCGACATCCCTGGCTCGTTCGAACGACAGTCTGGAATTTTTTCTTCTTTTGTTTGCAGTCCATTGGGTTATTTTGTGATATTTTTTGGTACTGCTAGAAGCTTTCGGGACTGACTGGTTTATATGCAAGTTATATTGTTTCAATATCGATATTTTGCATATAATTCTGTTTATCACACCTAATTTGGTTGCTATATTCTTTCTATGATTCCTGGTTTACTAGCTACAAATTTGTCATCTATTGATCATATTTAGCTGGTTGTTTCATTATTATCTAGTGATTTTTAATTGGTACATTTTCATGATGATACTTGATTGATTCGTTTATCTTTTCACCGGATTATCTATTCGAGATAAAATGGGGGAGAGATGTATGTGATGTAGGGGTAGATTTATTGAACACGTTTTTAATTACATATTTTACAAATTGGTATCATTTTGTTGCTCAATTGTTTAACAAATGATTTTTTAGAGTTTATTCATATTGGCATCTATTGTAAAATTGGTATCATTTGGATATATATATATATATATATATATATATATATATATATATATATATATATATATATTAGTTTCATTTGTTCCATCACGTTTCACTGGGTATTTATTTGTCTGTTTCATGTGTGTAGGTATGCTTCAGAGATTCGAGATTTCAAATCTCCATCACATTCAGACTATTCATGCTTGCCGGTGCTTCATATACTAGTCCGTGTAATGTAATTTTTGACTTTGGGTTTATGGGATGGGATTTAGGCGTCATACGTCTTGACGACCCGACTTAGGCATTTCATTGGTTTAGTTTTGTCCCGAAATAGTCAAAGGGGGAGATTTGTAAGGACATAAATTTCCAATTGAGTCCCTGTATTATTTTGACTTAATTCTGTGAACAAAAATCTGTTTGTAATATGTCATGGGGAGATTTTATTTTGTCACGATCCCACTTTGTCTATGACGTATTGAAGAAATTGAAGACGTTGCGGCAAAGCTTCAAAGAATTAATCATGCCGAAGTTTAATTGTTGCAATTTTATTCGTTTTAAGTTAATTGCGTTCCGAGATCACACAGGTATGAATGCATATTGTTAATGAGATTCGGAATTATTTTTATAAAAGATAAGGATGTAACTTTATAAGGAAAAATTCTTTAAAATGTTTTAAAAGTGTTTTAAGTGTTTTACAGTACGTTTTATTCTGATAAGCTCGAAAAAGAGTTTGACTTAATTGGATCTCTTTTGAAGAAGCGTTTTAAAGAAAAAGTCAAACTGACACACACGTCGTTCGAACGACATCTCTGGTCGTTCGAGCGAGATATCCATGTCGCACGAACGATAGGCCAATCTCGTTCGAGCGACATAGTTTTTGAGGCGGTGAAGTTTTCCTATTTAAAGTGTGGCTTCGTCAGAATTTACACAAGGTGCAATCTGGAAAATAGTTGTCAATCCAGTACGAGTTTTGCACTTGTTTTTCTAAGGTTTCAAAGCTTAAACACATCCTTAGAGTTTGCAAATATCCGATTTATCAATAACTCATACCAGCAAGTCAAAAGTAAAGTGTGTAATAAACAAGTAAAGCAAGCAAATAGAGAGCAGACAAGATATAGAGTGGTTCAACCCCTAAAATGGGCCTACGTCCACTGTGTTGCTCCATTCTCATTATGTGCATTGCATTGTACAATATAATCATGCCTAAAGAGGCGTACAAGTATGGGAATAAGGGTGAATACGTGGCAGTATTGTAGATTTCGATGAGCTCGGGAGGTGGCTGTGATGTAGATTTATGTCTCCAAGAGGTATGTTGAGGTTATGTAGGGAGAATCTGTATTGTAGAGCCTGCCCCGATTGGGTATGGAATCCATCCCCCGCCCTCTAGGTGTGGTCCTCTATTTATGAGGAAGTGTGTTGAGTCACATGCCCTGAGCACGTGGCGTATACTAACTCTGCAGCAGTTGTGGATGAGGGGGTGCGGCCTGCAAAGCAAGCAGTGTTGTAAGTTGATGGAGGGGTGACGCCCACCATACGGTGGAGTGCCTTGGCCTATAATGGACAGGGTTGCACCCTGTGCCAACTAGTCCTGAAGGGATGTCGCGCCGAGTGAGTACTGGTCGCGCCCTGAATGAGGTCTGGCCTATATGACCTATGAGGTATGCCTGCGAACTGAATAGAGAAAAATACATTCTTCGGTAGGGTGCTATATTTGTACGATCAATAATCCCCCAAGCCGTAGTGCCAAGGGAGATCAATTGGGACTGCGACTCAGTAGCTTAGGTGCCACGGTACTTCCAAAGCGACGATTCGTCTTCCGCGCTCCCTTATATAAATTGTTTCTGGCCGTGGACTTCATTACGTTTCCAAAACTTTTGAGAGCACATCGAGAGCGAAACTCTGCACCTCCATTCTCTTTGGATATTCCGGAAACCTTTCAGGGCTGTGTGCGGTGGTGCAAGGTGGTCTGAAGCTGAGCACTGCCAATTTCTTCATTTCCAGGTGATTTTTCAACCACTTTACTTTCTTAAAAGCCTTGTAAATTTACAGTATTGTTTATGTTTGCATGATTTGCTTTTTCCCTCGTATGCTGCACATGAAACACATAACTGTTCTTCTTGTTCATAATCGAACTCTTCGTATTCTGTGAGTTTGATCTTAAAACGATTAAAATTTAGATAATCAACTATTTAGGATAGAGGTCGCGGCATGGTAGGATTAAATAACCCATGCCCTTGGAACTGATTCGATCCTTATCTGCATTATACCGTGCTAATTGGTCGCGGTCCATTAAATGATCATCCGCGGCGTTGAATCACCACCCTACTCTATAAATTTAGGAATGGCCGTGGCCAGGAATCCCTTAAAGTAATTCTCCTTTATTATCGTGGCAGCCTTAGTTCCTCTGTTGATATGGAGGTAGCTGCGGCTAGTAGGGACAGTACGAACCCATAAGTTTATGTAGAGTTGGCCCTTAAGACCTATAAATAATTCTTCTGCTGCTTCTTATAGCTTTTACAAACCATACTGGCTACGGCGCCTAACTACAAACTCTGCTTTTCAGGTGCTGCTACAGCCATATGAGCTTTAACCCAGACGAGTTCCTGAGAGGCTTTTGGGAAAAGAATTTTGGGACCTCTCCCCCCCGAGCTTACCCTTGTGCCCCCTCTAAGATCAATAGGGCCTTGAAAACTAAAAGATTGCCCAAACTGCGTGATACTTGACTTAGACTCCGCGGATACGGCATCTGGGAAGGATTTTCAATCTCCACCGATGGAAGAGGAAGCCAACTCAAGTACTCATCCAATGGATGTAGGAGACAGTGCCGCGACTGTTAGAAATAACCCAAGTGGTATATCTGGGAGGGCTGAGAGACCCTTGACCGCGCTTGATATCCGTGGCTCCATGACCCAAGATTGGGTTGAGCAGGTGGCTGAGGCCTTCGAATTTCCAGAAAATTTGACATACTCAGCCCCTGCCGCGAACCAAAGACCATGCACGGTTCTATCCGATGATGGAATTTGCTTCCCTCTGCACGCCTTTATTTACGGGTTGTGGCTGCCTGTTCTAGTTCCTATCCATCACCTTTCTCAGGCAATGAACCTTGCCACAGCATAGTTAGACCCTAATGGCTGGAGAGCCATTCTCGCCACAGTCGTCCTTTAGGAGAATTTGTTCAAAAAGGACATCACTCCCGCGGAGTTCTTTCACTTCTACCGACCAAAGGAGAACTCAGTGAAGTTCACGGGCTACTACTACCTCTCAAGCCGCGGCAGGAATGAGACCCTTTACACTGGGAGATCGACCAGTGTGAAGAACTGGAAGGGGAAATATTTCTACATCTCCGGCGAAGGCTGGGAGATGCACCCCAAAGAGAATGAAAGAGAAAAGTCATATAGAATGCCGCGACAATGGGGATCTCCCTCAAAATTAGGTACTAAGACCATAGTCGCGTCCTTTTATTTCACATAAATATGCATAACATCCACTAACCTTTGAATTGTCTTTTCTTTCTGCAACCCTTGACAATCTGCACTTGAACAAGCGGGAGTAAAATAGAGTAGCTGAGGCTGCGGAAGTTCCAGCTGAACACAAAACGTTCGACACACTTGTAACGTCAGCAACCATATTTGAAGCGGGATTCTTCCCAAATAAATCCATTCCTCGACAAATGGGCGCGGAAGGTAATTAACTGCGCCATAATTTTTACTCCGCGGACATTTATTCTCTTCAACTCATGCTATTCCTTTTCAGGTGAAGAAGTTGACAGGGAACTACTAGCGGCGCAACTAGCGGAGATGGATGAGGACGTAGTCATTCTAAATAATACTGCGCGGAGCAGAAAGAGGAAGAGGTCCAAGGCCAAGGGACCTTCCGCGGCCCCCTCAGGAGAAAATGCTGCCCCTGTCGTGGCTCCTGCCGAAAAAACTACAACACATGGCGCGAATCAAACGGTTAATGATGAGAACCTTCTGCATGACCATTTTAATGATGATATAGGGTAAAACCTGGCCGCGGCGGGCTTGATGTCAACCGACGTGCCCCTTCATTCATTCTCTCCCTCGTCGCCAACTGTTGTGGCGGCTAACACGAACTTGCCACCTCCTCAATTCCGCGGAGAGTCTGGGACTGATGGTAGACCAAGGCCCCAATTAAGGTAGCTTAACCCCAATTCCTCTTGGGACTCTATCGCGAAGGCTGCGCGGAGGATGAAAAGAGCCTTGGATGTCGCGGACCTTGGCAGGCTAGTGGGAGAAGATCATGAAGATCTGGAGGACTGTGGCCTCCATAGCCTTCTGAGGGTATGTACCAGTTGTCATTCTTTAACCTTTGCATCTCATATTTTTCCATATTTTTTCTAACGTCTTTTATTTCAGGCCGCGGATGTGATGGTGGTCCAGAAGAGGAAGTACGAGGCCTTGTATAGACTGAAGGAGGTCGAAAAGAGTACTCATGCCCTGGACTTGCAGGCTGCATGGACTTCTTCTTTTGAGGCTGGGAAGAAGTTTACTGCCGCGGCTCTTCAGGCAGCCCACATGGACCTTGAGAAAGAAATAAAGGCGAGGGAGGAAGTGGAGGAGAATTTTAAGCAAGCCGCGGAATCCCTGAAATCCTCCCAGGCCCAGACTGTCGAAGCCGCCCGAGTCGCGGAGATTTCAAATACCAAGCTCGCCCTACTCCAGCAGAAATATGAAGAGTTGGAAGCTAAGTTCGCTCAAAAAGATGAAGATCATGCCGCGGCAATAAAAAAGTTGGAAGTTGATCATGGTGACGCCCTCCAGCTAGCCATAGATCATGCCGTGGAGTCATTTAAAGGCTCCAAGGACTTCTTCCTTATCAATAACAGGGCATACCTCCGCGGCTACTAGGAGCTGCGGCAAAGATTTATTAAGAGGTTCCCTGACGCCAAGGAGGAGGTCCTTGCCTAGAAGTTAAGCGATGCCGAACATCAAGAGTGCATCGCCGAACATAGGGCAGCAGCGGAAGAGATAGCAAGGCTGAGAGCTGAGGCAGAAGCAGCAGCAGTAGACGGAGAGACAGAAACTACCGCGGAGAGAAGAGGCTGATGATGATGATGACGCAGCCTCTTAAACTCATTCAATTTCTGTTATTATCACAGGGTTGCGTCCCTTCTTTCTGTAATCTAATTTTCTGTTGTGGCCACGGCCTTCGTCCTGTAATCTTTGGCTATTAATACCAAGGCTGCGACCATATTTTTACCACTACGATTGACTGCTTGATATTCCTTACTCTTTTACATTGCATGTTTTACATTGCTTGCTATAATGAATGGTTGCATGTAACTGCCTTATTTTTGAAAATGCATCCGTGTCCCAATAGACATAACATTTTAAGTCCGCGGACAGAGATCAATTTCTTCATAGTATGATTATTTTCCAATGTCCGCTCCCACATTAATGGTGCCATTTTACTCCCGATGGACATCGACTACTGCGTCACAAGGCAACTGCGTACAAGTCGCGGCCCTTTATTATGCCGTGTCATGTAAACATCTTCACTTGATTTCTGCGGACATGATTTTAAGGCTGGGGCTTGCTGATTGTATAGATCCCCAGCTGCTTTCGTTGCACCTGGTTGTCTGAACAGCCTATCTTTTGTCATCCCATAACCAACATGGAACATGTAGAGAAAGCCTTTCCTTAGTCTTGGTACAATTGATTCTCTTCCACCGTGGCATTCGACATTGTAGCTTTCTCATGCTTCAAGGTTTTAGTGCCTCAGCACTTTCGTGAATGAGTGGTTACTAGAGCTCTGCAACCGTATCGGTGGGATGCGGCACATTTCTGGTTCATCTGAACAATGTGCCTCTGTAGACATACATTAGTATTTCCAAGTCTTCTCGGGCTGGGTCATGTTATCAAGCCCTAATATGCGAGACACTATCAAGCCTCTCCAGGCTGGGTTATGTTATTAAGCCACCCACAGCTGATATGCGAGACACTATCAAGCCTCTCCAGGCTGGGTTATGTTATTAAGCCACCCACAGCTAATATACGAGACACTGTCAAGCCTCCCCAGGCTGGGTTATGTTATTAAGCCACCCACAGCTAATATGCGAGACACTATCAAGCCTCTCCTGGCTGGGTTATGTTATTAAGCCACCCACAGCTGATATGCGAGACACTATCAAGCCTCTCCAGGCTAGGTTATGTTATTAAGCCACCCACAGCTAATATGTGAGATACTATCAAGCCTCTCCAGGCTGGGTTTTGTTATTAAGCCACCCACAACTGTTGATATATATAAAGCCATCCCTGGCTAGATATTATAAGCCTCCCGACTCGTTGACGCATCCCGAAAGAGAAGAGGGAGCATTGTAAGCCCCCGCGGCTAATTATGATTTCCAAAAGCTGAGAATGGGCATTGTAAGCCCCCGTGGCTAATTATTATTTCCAAAAGCTGAGAACGGGCATTGTAAGCCCCCGTGGATAATAAGAGCTCCTTTAATTCTCAGATGCTTCCGCGAATATGATCATCAGAAGGTAAAACGTAGCTGCACATTGCGAGGGGAACTTTTGAGCTGATTAAGATTGCAATCCCTCCATAAGTGCATCCCGAAGTAAGATAATCCTTTGAGATAATTTTATTACTCTTCCTCTGGAATCTGTTTGAGACAAAAGGTCTTTTTATGAGATAAAAGAATACGAAACCAAGAGAGATATCAGACATGGCAAAACTTGCTAATTCATATATTTATATATGTATGCTTCAGCTAATGACTTTGTTAACAAAACATAAAGTCTTGAGTATTAAGTCTTTAATGAGCTTCATAAAACATAAACAAAAATAGCTGAAATTGAAAAGACTAAGGATGAGGTACGGCATGCAGCCTCTGTCAGGTCAAGCTGGGTCCTTTATGCATTCTTCAGGAATCGCTGCAGCATCCCTTGCCCAACTAGCCTTTTAACTTCATCCTTCAGAGCATAGCATTGCTCTGTGTCATGGCCATGGTCCTGATGGAATTTGCACCAGGTAGTTTTGTTCCTCTTATAGGGTGGTGCTCTCAACTTTTCTGGCCACCTCAAAAGCTTGTCCTCTTTGATGAACTCAAGTATCTCTTCAATCGGTAAAGTCAACGACGTATAGACACCCAATTTTTCCTCTAATTTCTCTGCTCTCCTCTCGTGCCACGACCCCTACTAGTGCGAATGTACAGAGGAGTCCAATAACCAGTAAGATAGATCACAGGGGTATGTAAGATAGATCAAAATCCATCAAATGAAGATCCAAAGACAGATCCATAAATATAAAATACCCGCTACAGGGGGCGAATGTACAGAGGAGTCCAATAACCAGTAATCGACCCGTGAGAAGATGATCCATAGGATCCTCAGGGGTCGAATAAGGTGTTTAAGAACTCATAACGAAACAAGATTGAAATATCTCGATTCCCACAGACGGTGCTAAACTGTTGATACGAGAAATCGGCCATAAGGCGTTCTCATACCAGCAAGTCAAAAGTAAAGTGTGTAATAAACAAGTAAAGAAAGGAAATAGAGAGAAGACAAGATATAGAGTGGTTCAGCCACTAAAATGGGCCTACGTCCACTGTGTTGCTCCATTCTCATTATGTGCGTTGCATTGTACTATATAATCATGCCTAAAGAGGCGTACAAGTATGGGAATAAGAGTGAATACATGGCAGTATTGTAGATTCTAGTGTGCCCGGGAGGTGGTTGTCATGTAGATTTGTGTCTCCAAGAAGTATGTTGAGGTTATGTAGAGAGAATCTGTATTGTAGAGCCTGCCCCGATTGGGTATGGAATCCATCCCCCGCCCTTTAGGTGTGGTCCTCTATTTATGAGGAAGTGTGTTGAGTCACATGCCCTGAGCACATAGCGTATACCAACTCTGCAGCAGTTGTGGATGAGGGGGGTGCGGCCTGCAAAGCAAGCAGTGTTGTAAGCTGATGGAGGGGTGCCGCCCACCATACGGTGGAGTGTCGCGGCCTATAATGGACAGGGTTGCACCCTATGCCAACTAGTCCTGAAGGGATGTCGCGCCGAGTGAGTTCTGGTCGCGCCCTGAATGAGGTCTGGCATGTATGACCTATGAGGTATGCCTGCGAACTGAATAGAGAAGAATACATTCCGCGGCAGGGTGCATTATTTGTACTATCACTATACTTGAACATCTGGGTTTTACGGTGAAGAAAATACAAGGACTTCTTGTTCGACATCGTAGATGTATCAAAGCCATTCGGTGGACATCGAAACATACGTGGACGCGTGTGTTGTGGACAGGTATCGTGGAAGAAGAATTTTCTACGTGGGCACGGTGAGAGGAGTGGTTGAATATCAGAAGAGCATCAAGACCCGTGGGGATCGAGTCATTGAGTGAGTCTTTTGTCTGTTCGTTGTAATTCCACATTCATAGTGATTATCTATCTTGGGTCGTCCGAGGTTGTTTTCCCGTCTTGGGTTTTTTCCTCGTACATCCTGCGTTGTGAGTATTCTCTACTTTACTTTACTTGCTTTAATCACTAGAAGCATGTTTAGGATTAATCAAGATAAAATTGGTTTAAAGTAAGAATTGGTTTTTCACAACTTGGTTTAGTATTAATTAAAAGTTGGATAATTTTTTGGGTGAAAATTGGTTTGATTTGAAGTACACGCATAAGGACCACTCTTTCACTTTTTGTTGAAAAGAGCCTTTACAAAAATAATGGCATCTACCATAGCAATTAATTTAATATATTGAAATAAATTCATTAAGGTTGGATCTTCCATTCTATAATATCTACAAAAAATTAAAGTTTATAATAAAACTTTAAAATCAAAAACACAAAAGTTATAAGGAAGAGTTGTAGTAATTTGATTTGATAAATCATCTCATTAATAAATGGCACATTTCCATGCCACAGTAGTAAAAAAAGTTGTTTCGTAATAACAGGGTTAGTTTAGATTAGAATGGGCTCAAAGCATTCCTAATGCGTGGGTGTAGGTTGACATTCTCAAGGAATTTTTATGTGTCAAAACACACCGTTACCATAGTGAGAATTGTCAAGTCTATATTATTTTATCTCTATCACTATTTCTAATCTATAAATAATTAAAAGAGGAAAAATGCTTTAGACCTTCTAATTTACAATTATACACAACCTCTTACAAATAATCCCAATCTTAGCGCTATTACTACACCCTTTCATTTACAATTATACTTGTGAGTCAATATCTGAAATGACGTCGCCCTTTCATCTCCCAACATTAACTTGAAGGAAAACATGGAGGAGACCCAAAATTCCTTTCTTATCCCTACTTTTTGAGACATTACCGTACTTGCCCTCCTCTTTATATGCGTATTATTCATCCACCACTAAAACCCAAAATCACTTTCCTTCCTTAATCCCCCGAACTCAAAAGCCCTTCCCTCATTTTCTATACACCATCCATATGCTCTTTCCCTCTCTCAACATTTCATTCTTCCCTCTTACCCATACCTTCAATGTATTATAAACATTTAAAATCCTAACATACCGAATAGAACAATTTCTATCTAAACTACGATACAAAAAAATAATCTATATATACTCCCTACTATTAACCCATTACTAGTATTGTCAGCCCTTGTCATCACCAATGCTATCATTTCTTGTATTTAGTTGTTCCTCAATCCTTACCACCAATTATTATTTATGCCTTGAATGATAAATGTAAATATATATATATATATATATATATATATATATATATATATATATATATATATATATATATATATATATACACACACATACGTACATACATACATACATACATACACAATAATGCTCATGTGCGGTATTCCCGTATAGGAGTAAGATCGGGACTCCTCCCAAATTTTCTACAACCTTGTGGCAATAGCAGTCAACCTTATGGATATATTTTACGGAGGGCGTGTATTCATGGGCACGAAAGACTCTTAGAGTTTTAAATACACTTTCAACCATCCTTTCTCTCTCTCATTTTCCTTGAGTCACGGATATATCACCAATCATAGAATTAAGATTGAGTCCCGTATTTGCTCATGTATGGGAATCCCGCATAAGAGTAAATTTTCATACGTACATGCATACATACATATTGATAAGCACCCAAAAGTGTTTAAATAAAATCCCGAATAGACAGTTTTTAATTGCTAATTCTCGGTAAAATCGCACTTCTATTGGTATTAATTTATTTTGTAGGTCAATAAGAATTTGTTGTGTCCAACAAGCTTAATTCGATACAATTGCTAGAAATAAGTGGTTAAGTACATCAAGTGTAGGAGTGATGCGATTAAATGAGCCTAAACTCAATCTCATAGCCTATACCATATCCCTAAGCCCGAACCTAACCCCTGTGCCTTCTACCCTATGTCGATATTCGATTTCTTCAACCCTCAACCCCTATAACCGCCACCTTGTAAACCCGAGAACCCTGCTCCCGCGATCACATCCAAACCCATTACCCATATACCTAAGTAACCATTTTAAACCCATTAACCAAAATCATTTTTTATCTGTCAAAGTCCCAAACCAAGACCAAAAAACAACCCACGTGTTTTAAAAGTCTTTTATTCCAAATACCCAGATTATCCTCATAAGAAAATCAAATATTTTTCTCACCCATTACATATGCACATGTGTGTACATTACCAAAGTATCTTCTCACACCTCTTACCCATCATGCACAATTATAATACCCAATTTGCCCCTTCTCCATGTGCACCCTATAAAATGAAGACTTGGTGGCACTTGAAAAAGATGCTCATTTTAGTTTTTAACTTTGTGTGATAAATTCTGCTCCACCCCTTTATAGAGAGTATTTCCATTTTTATCAAATATCTCAATATAGAATGGTGTGGTACAATTTATCTCTTACCTGAATTCCACTTCACCCCTCCATAGTGATTTTTTGCATTTTTAGCAACTATCTCAATGTAGAGTGATGTGGTTGAATCCATCCCTTTTGGAAGTAACTTCTTCTCCATCCTTTATGATGAGTATTTCCATTTTTAACAAATATCTCAACATAAAGTGATGATGTAGAATTTATTTCCTTGGATGAATTCTAATGTACAATTTTATAATTTGAGGATTTTCATTTTTAGTAAATCTCTCTTATTATTTAAGAGCCCATTATGAATTCATCCATTATATATTGTAATTAGTTTTTTTTTTAGTTTTTAGTTATTATTTTAGAATAAAATATATTAGTGAGGGATTGTAATTGAGAGAATTTTGGTGCATTTATCAAATTCAAAGTTGATTCGGCTACAGAAACGTTCTGATGTGATCAATTTTTTGTAAGGGTATTGAATAGTTACAGGTAAACGATTTGCATGTGATAAGGTAATCATGAAGCTTTGACCAATGTACCTTGCATCGCGAACTGTTGTACCCCTGAATCCACAACTACCGGCAGAGGACCAAGAAACCACTCGACCCCGGACATTTGTAATAGTCACAATGGTATTGCTGAAACTTGCTTGAACATGAATAATGCTCTGAACAAATGGGTTTGATCTATCCCTCTTTAATTTCTCTTAATTTAATCCTTGCATGTTTTTATTTGTTTATTCCATATGTTGGATGATGATTAATGAGCGTAAATCTCCCATTCTAGGGATGAATTTTGAAGCCGTCATGAGTCCAATTTAGTTAGTTTGCTTTTTGGCACATTTTATTTTCTCTTATTAGATATTACATCTTAGTTAGTACTTTAAAACTTAGTATAGTTAGTTAATTAATAATCCTTTGAAAAATTCAAAAAAAAATAATAATACGAAAATGAATATTACACTTTTGTCTTCAAATATTTAGTTCTTCATTCTTAGAATTGGATTGACTCCCTTACTTACCCTATGCATATTTTGAGTTTATTTGTAGGTTCAAGGGAATTTTGATGGAAAATGAGTTGCAACAACGATCAACACATTATAATCATTTTTTTTCTATCAAATGGCGCCGTTACCGGAGATGGTCTATTAAAAGTCAAAGTTATCAAATGGCACCGTTGCCGATCTTTGATTTTGAAGCACTTGCGAAGTTTTTAGAATATAGTTCATTTGTCATTTATTTTTTATTTTTCGTACTATTTTCCATTTTCTTAGAAGACTTGTATTAGGATTATATTATTTGGCTTATATTGCGGTGCTTGTAGACACCATTTATTTTTCATTTAGATTTGTAATAATTCTAAAAAAAGCGTGATAGGAAAACAGGACAAGGTAAAGAGAGGGTGTCCAAAGGAGAGGATTTAGAAGCCTCTCTAATTTGGATCGGTAGAGCCCGATTGAGATAGGTGAGATGTCCCTCGATAGACTCAAATCATTCATCACCCCACTGTGTGAAAATCGTGGGAGGTACATTTCTCAAACCCTCGTGAATCTCCTGCACGTGAGTCAATTTTGTGTGTGACTACGTGCTCTTATTTGATTTTTATTATAGCATTTATTTTTTAATGTGTGTGATGAATTAATCGATTACGACCTACATCCAGTCATTCATGAGAAAGGATTTCATCACTCAACTCACGCGCTTGTCCTTTGTGTGCTACCCTACCTATCATTAAATTTAAAATCAATCAACTAGCTAACCCAATAGGAGAACATTTTTGCAAAGGCGATCACTAAGATAAATTCCATGATTTTTATCACCTGCGGATTTAATTAAAATTTGACTACCCCTTTCACTAATTTTTAAGATAATAATTGGCTATGTTTTAGTTAGGATTTATCCTTGACTTGTGTGTGTCCAATCCAATCTTTAGGTAGTCAGTTTTAGTGTGTTTGTCCAATACAAGAGTCCAGATTTTTTTCCCGTCTTTTCTTCCAAAAAAAATCAAAAAATATTCTTCCTTTTCTTTTCTTCTAAAAATTCAAAAATATTATTTTCTCCTCATTTTCAAAAAAAATCTCAAAAATATCTTCCTTCTTTTTATAAAAATAAATGAGGTTGTGATCAGTGCTTCTTTACCCTCACCCTCGTCAGGAGGAAACCTGTTGTTTCCTAGTATGAGTCTAATCCTGTTTAGGGGTGGTATTTCACAACACCCAATGATTTACAATGTTTATAGACTTGTATGTTTTTTTATCTCATTACCTGTTCAGGTTTCATCTTGGATACATGTGGTCCATTTCATTACCAGTCAATCATGGTACTCTTTTTCCTATCCTATGTTCTCAATTTTAAAAATCATTCTATTTAACATCGAAGACGATGTTCTTTTTTGTCTGGGGTGGGAAATTTTATCAAAATCATACCTCTTTTGAAAAAATTCAAAACATGATTTTTAAAATTTTCGTGCAGTTTCTTTCATCTCACTCATTGACGCGAATTTTCTATCATCCATCTTTTTAACTCTAGGAATCGAGCTAGAGATATTTTTTTCTAAAAAGCTTATGTGATACGTTCCAAGGCATTTTGCACCATGAATTTCTAGACTCAACAAAATTTTTGCACTTATCACGTCACTACGGTTTAGAGTTGAAGAGTAATATAATTCTCAAGAAAATCTTAAGGATCACCAGTGGAGACTTTAGCTTGTGAGATTCGTGCATTTCACCATTTTAGAGAGTTTTACGCAATCTCCAAGTCACAAGTTGATTTAATTTTCTTTGGGTTCGCACTTAAATCGTTATATGATCTCATTATTCTTCACTAAATTTTTAGCTTGATCACTGAGAACGACATCACTTTCGAGTTGTAAGAAATATGTGTCCTAAAGTTTGTCCTGATCACCACACTTTCACCCATCCACTAACCAAATTTCATTTTATCATACATTTATCCTCATCCATACACCTTCCATTTTCCATATCATCACCATATACCATACCACCCATTTTCATATCAACTCTATTTTCCACCCACCATATTGCAAAAGAGAATAGTGTTGAAAGTAAAAGGAGAACATCCATCATAGAGAGTGTTTGAAATTTTAGTGAATATCTCTCCCAAAGTTCAAATAGGATGGAGAAAAATTTAGATACAAATCTATGTTGGGGTAATTTTTATTTTTAGCAGATCTGTATCAGTCATTGATGAGTATTTGGAAAAAAAGAAGAAAAATGAGAAAGTAAAAGGAGGCAATCCATCAAAGAGAGTGTTTGCATTTTTAGCAAATATCTCTCCCAGAGTTCCATTTAGATGGAAAAAAAACTTAGATACAAATTTATGTTGGGTTTATTTGTATTTTTAGGAGATTTATCTCATACAATGATTAGTTTTTGGAAAAAGAAGAAAAAAAAGAGAAAGTAGCAATCAAGGTCTTATGAAATTAAGACATTTGTTCCAAGAGTAATACACTCTTCTCAAACATCCATCATCCATCCATCATATCACCATCCTACCTCACATCATCGTATCATGCTCATTTCATTTCTCCCTCACCCATAAGCATCCATGTTTTTCCTAGGTGTTCGGGCAAATGAAGGTCAACGTGATGAATAACTCGACGTTCTCATTATAGTGATTAGCATTCTTTCATGAGATCATTTTTTCTTTCTAAATGTTAGTTCTTTCTTATGTGTGTGTGATACGTTTGACCTTGCTTACATTTACTCACCTCCTCACATACAAGAGCGATACACTTATCCAAATCTCGTGAGTTTGTTTGAGAGAGATATATCCCTGAGATTTTGAAGTTGAAGCATTGATTCTGAAAAGGCGATATGGGAATTACTTTTATGATACTCGACCCGCTTTGATTGATTTACACCACACACATTGAGTTCTATCAAGGATGTGCCTTGAGTATTCACTTAGATATACTTTTTATACACTTCTAGATTGTATTCCTCAAAATAATTATCTCATGATGGATTGTGCAATTGTTCTATGTCTAGTAAGAGATTGACTGCCATTTGCAAATAAAGAATTTTTTGGGCATATTCCCTGCAAACCCTCACGAGACAAAACTCGTCCTGTAGGGAAACCTGTAGGTTTAAAGGCTTGTTGCACATTCTAAGTGAAATCACAAGTGCCAGCAAAAGTGGTACACTTTTACTTTCTTATCTTTCTTTCTCTTTATATTTGCTCAAGGACTAGCAATGTTCTGTTTGGGGATCGTGTGATAAGAACCCAATAGTGTTTAAATAAAATCCCGAATAAACAATTTTTAATTGCTAATTCTTGATAAAATCGAACTTATGTTGGTATATATTTATTTGTAGGTCAATAAGCATTTACGGTGTCAAACAAGCTTAATTTGATACAATTGTTAAAAATAAGTGGTTAAGTACATCAAGTATGGGAGTGATGCAATTAAATGAGCCTAAACCCAATCCCATAGCCTATACCCTATCCCTAAGCCCGAACCTAACCCTTGTGCCTTTTACCCAGTCCCGTAACCTTCACCTAAAGCCATTCCCGAGCCTTGTGTGTGTTTAGTTTACACCCATTATTTTATTTTCATTTTTTTATTAATTTTTTAGATTTTTATTTAAATCATTCTTAATTTTTAGGATTTATTTTATATTTTGCGTAGAATTTTGTATTTATAGGTAATGCTCAAAACAGTAGCGCGTATACGTTCCTTGTGTTTAAATCAGATGTAGATAGTGTATCTACAAATACTATTATTGAATCTCGTGATGCATAATTCTTTGAACATATTTTTTCAAATAACCGCACTACTAGACTTGAGGATGCTCATTCGAACATTAATATGCCATCTAGTAGTAGGAAAGAAAATGAAAAGAAAATATAGGAAATTAGGAAAAGTAAAATAAGTAAGATAGAAAAATATTTTGGGCTTTGTGTGAGGAGATCCTCAATCTTATCACGATGCTCATAATTCTCCTGAAGCTTCATTTTGGAAAGAGGATGTTAATAATGAAATAAAATCTATTATGAAAAATCACACTTGGTATTTAGTTAGCTTGCAACCGAGTTGTAAAGCCATAGGGTGTAAATGGATTTTTAAAAGAAAAATGAAACCCTATGGATCCATAGAAAAATATAAAGCTAGGTTAGTTGCCAAAGGATATGAAAAAAAAATGAGGGAATCGATTTCTTTGACATTTATTCTCCGGTTACTCGAATTACTTCTATTAGAATTTTAATTTCCCTCGCATCCATTTATAAAATCGAAATTCATCAAATGGATGTTAAAACTACCGTTTTAAATGAAGAATTAGAAAAGGAAATTTATATGGATCAACCGGAAGGATTTATTGTTAAGGGATTCAAAAAAAAAGTTTACAAGCTAGTTAAATCCTTATATGGTCTAAAACAAGCCCCTAAGTAGTGGCATTAAAATTTTGATCAAGTGATGATTAACGATGGATTTAAAATTAATGAATCTGATAAAGGCGTGTATTTTAAGTGCCATAGAGACACTTGTGTGATTGCTTGCCTATACGTTGATGATATGCTTATATTTGGATCACATATGAGTATTATAAGAACTACTAAGAAGATCTTATCTGAACAATTTGATATGAAAGACTTGGAAGTTGCAGATTTTATTTTGGGAATCAAAATAATATGAGATTCTGTGGGAATCAAATTATCACAATCTCATTATATAGAAAGCATGTTAAGGAAATTCAATCAATATGAATCTACTCCTGCTAGAACTCTTTATGATCCAAATAGTAATTTAAAGAAAAACAAAGGAGAATATGTGTCACAACTTGAATATTCAAGAATTATTGGTAGCCTAATGTACATTATGAACTGCATTAGACCTGATATTACATATGTAGTAGGGAGATTGAGTAGGTATACTTGTAATCCTAATAATGATCATTGTAATGCACTTATTTGATTATTGAGATACCTAAAATTTAATTTGGATTATGCTTTACATCTTATCCTATTGTGATTGAAGGTTTTACTGATGCTAATTGAATTTTAGACTCAGAGGAATCCAAATCTACAAGTGGGATATGTATTCACATTAGGCGGGGCCACTGTATCGTGGAAATCCTCAAAACAGACATGCATTGCAAGATCAACAATGGAGTCTGAATTCATAGCTTTAAGCAAAGCAGGTGAAAAAGCAGAGTGGCTGAGGACATTTCTGGCAGACATTTCGATGTGTCCTAAACATGTACCCGCGATACTTATACATTGTGATTGCCAAGTGACAATAGAAAATCAAGCAACAATTCCTACAATGGAAGTCGAGACATATCCATCGCAGGCATAATAGAGTAAGAAAACTCATACCTAATGGTATTATAACCATTGACTTTGTGAAGTCAAATGATAATTTAGCAGATCCGTTGGCCAAAGTGTTGTCAAGAGATGTCATTTACAAAACATCGAGGGGGATGGAATTAAAGCCTAATGAGTAAAATCACCATGATGGATACCCAACCTATCTGAACGGAGATCCCAGGATATAGGTTCCATGGGAAATCTAATTGTGGATGATTATATGTAAGCGCTACAAAGACTAATCATTGTCTTATCCCTATGGTGTTGATAATAGTAGTGCTACTTGTAATAAGAAAGGTTGAGTTAAACTCCTAATGAATATATGGCTTGGATTTTCAAGTGGGATGTGACAGGACATTCTTGATAGATTCCCGTAAGTGAGTGTGGTAATGGGGTCGCTACCTATGGGAATTGTGGATGAATTACCTAGAGCGCTCAAGATACTGGGATATAGCTTATGGCCTTAATTAGCAAAACTATTTTGAACCACAAGTGTGTTAAAGTGTCATGTGTGTAGTCTATTGAACTGGTCTACCAAAATAACTGGTCAGTTCAAGATATGTAATTCAACGAATAGTGTGTAAGCTGAATGGACATACACTAAGAAATCTTCAAGTACAAAATACACCTCTGCCTATTAATGACATTTTTATTGCCCAAAACATTCTTTATTGCTTCTTATTGTATTTCATTCATGTGTGGGATTGTTCTGTGTTTGTGTATAACTATTAGTGTGAATGATATACTCATAACAAGCACTTGTAGCCTAGTGGTAACTTTTGAGTCTCCTTTATTTGAGTTCATGGGTTCAAGTCCCACTAAGGGCATTTAGGAGGATTTTGGGTAAATATAACTAAATAGATATATAAATATTACATTATATATCAAGACTTGGGACTTTGGACTTGGGTCTTGGGTCCAAAATCAGTTAATTTTTAAATTCGTCTTTAATTAATTTTATTTAATTCAATTTTAACTAATATTAAAATTCGTTTTATTTAATTAATTAAAAATAATTTTATAATTAAAATTAAAACTCGTTTTGTTTATAGCCGTTGAGAGTGGTTTAGTGGGAGAAGTAGTCATCCACTTTGGGGGGAGTGGGTGATTTCTGCATCCCTTTAAGTAAGGGGTTTGCAGATCAGTTTCAAAATTAATTTCTCTCTCTCTCTCTCTCTCAAAAATGTCTTCCTTCAAACTCTAATTTTTTGGCAACATTTGTGTGGTTCTAAAGTCATCCATTGAGTGCTTCAATCGGATGAACTATACTGCTGAATCCTGGGGATAATTATCTGAGGCTCGAGGCATCACTAGCTAAAGTGCGGGTGATATTTCTCTCTTACGACTGTGTTTCTAACACACACCTCAGCATCCAGATAAGTCATTTCAATTTATTATCTTTTATATTTTCCCGTATATGCATATAACACCATATACCCGGCTCCACTCCGTTAAATCCGGCCCTATCCAATCAAAACCCAAAGCCCATTTTTGACTTCTTAATACCCATAACTCCCACCTTGTAAACCCGAGAACCCAGCTTCCGTGATCACATCCAAACCCATTACCCATATACCGAAGTAACCATTTTACACCCATGAGCCAAAATCTTTTTTTGTCTGCCAAAGTCCCAAACCAAGACCAAAATAAACCCACATGTTTTAAAATTCCTTTATTCCAAATACCCAAATTACCATCATAAGCAAATCAGATACTTTCCTCACCCATTACACATGCATATGTATGTACATTACTAAATTACCCTCTCACACCTCTCATCCATCATGCACACTTACCGTGACCAATTTTCCCCTTCTCCATGTGCACCCTATAAATTGAAGACTAGGTGGCACTTGAAAAATATCCTCATTTTAGTTTTTAACTTTGTGTGATAAATTTTTCTCCATCCCTTTTATAGAGAGTATTTACATTTTTAGCAAATATCTCAATATAGAATGGTGTGGTAGAATTTATCTCTTGGATGAATTTCAATCCACCCCTATATAGTGAATTTTTGCATTTTTAGCAACTATCTCAATGCAGAGTGATGTGGTTGAGTTCATCCCTTTTGGAAGTAACTTCTTCTCCATTCATTTATGATGAGTATTTGCATTTTTAGCAAATATTTCAACATAAAGTGATGATGTAGAATTTATTTCCTTTGACGAATTCTAATGTACAATTTTATAATTTGAGGATTTGAATTTTTATCAAATCTCTCTTATTATTTAAGAATCCATTACGAATTCATCCATTATATATTGTAATTAGTTTTTATTTTTTTTAGTTTTTAGTTTTTATTTTAGAATAAAATATATTAGTGAGGGATTGTAATTGAGAGATTTTTGGTTGTAATTGAAGAGTTGCTAAATTTCAAGAACAAATGGATTTTATCTATCCCTTTTTATTTTCTTTTGATTTAATCCTTGCATGTTTTTATTTGTTTATTCCATGTATTGTATGATGATTAATGAGGGAAAATCTCCCATTCTAGGGATGAATTTTGAATCCCTCATGAGTCCAATTCAGTTAGTTTTCTTTTTAGCAAAATTTTATTTTCTCTTATTAAATATTACATCTTAATTAGTACTTTAAAACTTAGTACCGTTAGTTAATTAATAATCCGTTGAAAAATCTAAAAACAAATAATAATACGAAAATGAATTTTACACTTTTGTCTTCACATATTGGGTTCTTTATTCCTTATATTTGGATTGACTCCCTTACTTACCCTATGCATATTATGAGTTTATTTATAGGTTCAAGGGAATTTTGATGGAAAAGGAGTTGCAACAACTATCAATACATTAGAACCATTTTTCTATCAACACATACATATATACGTATTCATATGTTAATTTGATAAAAATTTTGACTAAATTATTGGTTTGTGCAGTTAATGATCCTTTTAGTTTCTAGATATTGAAATAAAAGTGGTAATGATAAAATAATCAAAAAAATATCTGAAGACCATTTTGTCTTTCCCTTTTAATTTTGTTTTGTGTTTTGCCTAATAATTGGTTTGGGATTTTGTTATGTAGTTGTATAATAATTGGTTGGCATTTGATTTATTTCATTTAACTTATGAATCAACAATCAAGAATCCTAAATTGCTTCATTTTCTTCTACTATTGGCTTTTCGTTAGTTTATGATATAATCCATTTTGCAAATTTCTTCTAACATTATCTTCATTTTCTTTATACCTGTAGAAGTTTTCGACCAAAATACTTAAAGGATAATGACATAAAGTAATAACTGAGTCACTGTAGAACTTATCATGCAAACAAACAAATACAACTATGGAGTGGATATATAAAATAATGGACTAAAAAGATAGATTTTCTGTCTAACTACTGTAAATTTGAGTGTGAATGAGTTTATTTGAACCTACTGCAAGTGAATGCAAAACCAATTGCAGGTCAAGATAGGGAGAAATCAACAACACAACTAACTGAGACCGATATATGGTACTCATTTATTATTGAATGTTTCATTAAATGTTCATGAACAAGGATATAGGTATTTCATTACGTTTATTTTAAAAGAGGTACTAAAGTATAGATTCTTATATCTCATTTTTGTTTTTGACTATATAAAACTTGAAACGTTGTGGATAGTTTTATTATTTTCATGCATTTTCATCAATTGAAAAAAGTAATGAACTAGATGTTTGGCTTGAAATTGTAACATGATGATGCAAATAATTTGTTCATATGACAAATATATTCCCCGATGACAATCGTAGAAAAATATATTACCTTATGCTTGCTAAAAAGGTTACATTTTGTATTGGAACGATGCACTATGAAAATTCAATAATATCTAATCGAACATTCTTTTTTGCTTCAAATGGGTGTTGAGGATGTTGGGGGCACACGACACTATATTTTTTTTTAAATGCAATTGATTGTCTTATCTATTACGTATTTTTTAAATACTTTATTTGTGAGAACCAATGGATGTATTTTTGTCTATTTTGAATTTTTTTCCTCAATGGATGGATGTTTTTGTATGATTAATTTGACGCACTGTTTAAATGCTCAATAAGTTGAGGTTTAAGATGTTGTATCATGTCTATTTTTGTTGTTTTTTGTCATTAGGTTAGCAAAAATGTTTGAATACAAACTACTTATAAATTAAAAAAATTACTTCCCATTAGTTCCTCATGATAAATAAATTCATCATATTAATCACAAATAGCCTTCATCGACAAATCTAAGACAAGTGAAATCACATAATGGCCACACGTGCAATGCACGCCAATTGTCTAACTCTTGGCCTTTATACCCCTTATTAACTAATTGATTCCCACTCTACCAAAATCAATCTAAGATACTGCCTTGTAACACCCAGCATATTTTGGCATTGGAGGTGGCCAGTCCCCGCTACCAACCTACGTTGGGCATTAAAATTAAATACCATTCTTAGCATGTGAAAGAAATATGAGACATTAAATTTTTTTCCACGAGATAGAATTTGAAATAATCCACCGAATAAAAACATCCACCACAGTAAAATCCATCATCATGCTAACTCCAATAAATAAACCTCAACTCCAAAAAATAATTCAACTGAAAACCCTAAACAATTGTCGAATCAAATCGCCCACAAAAAATTCATAAATGATTATCTCATAATGAGTATGACTGGAAAGGAAAAACTAAACTAAGAAAGTAGTAGAAGGTAACTCCATCTGTGACTCGGTGAATCTCCAATTAATCCTACGCATCTACTCCACTACTTAAACCTGAAATATTAATCAATGTAATGGGTCACAACCCACCGCATGAATACCAGTTACTCCTCCAAAATAGGATCTGTAAACACCCCATCCTAGGACCGACCCTAAGAACCTCTTTGGGTCCCTACCACTTACCCGTACACCATAAATCCTAGTTCATACTTTGAGTACCAATCTAGAGACCACCGGGTGCTGTCGAGCACCGTTTGACTCCGGTCAACTCTCCAACTTGAGCAAAGCTTAATGAATCTTCAAAGGGCTCTGAATCCCCTTTCAATGGCCCATACTATGTGCGAATTATCCTTACGATTCTCCGAGCACTGCTATAAAAATCACAGGGTGCTCCCGATCCCTATTTGGCTCTTGTAAAGTTTTTAACTTGACCAAAGCTCAGTGAATCTCCGAAGGGGCTATAAATTCCCTTACCAATGGTCCATCCTATGCACAAATCGGCCTTACAATTCGGACAAACGATCCATTTTACTCTGAAGTGTCATGTTTTACCCTGATTAACTCTGGGAACCAAGCAAAGCTTAATAAAATGACGAAGGGAACTGAATTCTCTTTCCAACAGTCTGCTCCATGAACGAATCGACCTTACAGTTCGGGCAAACGATACATTTTCCTTTGAAAACCTCATGTCCCGAGGCCATCGGGCGCTTTCAAGCCGCATTTGACTTCGGTAAACTCCCGGATCCAGGAGTGGCTTAATGGATTCTTAAATATCTCTGAATTCTCTTTCTAACCGTCCACCCTATGCATGATTCGTACTTACAGTTTGCATTTTACGCCCATTTTTTAAAAAAAACTACTTCAAACTACCTATAGGTACCCCAAACACCCTGCCTATCGGCAAGGTGTAATTTTCCTTACCCAACAAGATTGGTTTTATGCCGATAGGTAGGCCAGGGTCCATGCCGATCGGCACCCTAAATAGGGTCCATGACCTCACCTTGAAGGGCACCCTCGATACCCCTCCCTGAAAGTCATAGAACATTCTTCTCGAATTCAGAGCCTTTCCCTTTCCTAAAGAAAGCGCATTTTCCCACACTTCCTCCTATCACGTTTTTATCCCACTTAGTATCCACCCCATCAGCACATTAGCATCTCAAAGTTAGCAAAAAACACTCATAAGGAGGTTTACTTCTCCATCCCTTTCACTAGTTTTTTCCATTTTAGCACTATTTACCTTATTTCTATTTTGCGCTTTGTTTAATTACATCACATACACTAATCTCAAATCTTTCTTAGTAATATTTCACAAAATTTAATTTCATAAAAATCGCAAAAATAAGAAAAAAAAAAGGGTATATCCATAAATTCCAAAAGTGAGATTTATTCCACATTTTCACTCTTACAACTTATTTTTATCTACACACACATAAGACAAGTTCCACATTTCAATTTATGGGTTGAACCCCACCCCTATGTTATTTTTAAACTCTGTGGACTTTGATGCCCCTTGGACTACATAGGCATCTTGGGTCAATCCCGAGATTCGAGTCCTCCATTTTTTCATGTTTATATATATATATATATATATATATATATATATATATATATATATATATATTCAGCGAACACTTGCATCATATTTTTATCATTATTTTCAAGAATACTCCTACAGATGAATTCACTTCGTCCCTTCCATGACGCGAGTTGAACGATTGAATTCTCCTATCGGTTTATATTATACTTATGTACACACACGTCATGGAGTCTAAATGGAGAACATTAACATTATCCCATGTGAGACCGGAAGGGAGGAATGGGGGCCTAACACCTTCCCATTTCATAACTTAGTCCCCGAACATTTTAACTACTTGGTTTCGCAACCATCAGTTTGACCTTGATGCCTTTCTCTTCACATATTCCCCCACTTGATGATGGTCGACCCTCAATATTCTGCAAGCGTCGGAGGGAATCTGACCCTGGGATGGTCACATTAGCCACTCCGCTGCGGACTTTTTATTAAAGGACTAGACTCTATTTCTACATAAGTGTTATTCTTTACTCTTTTGCTTTTCTACATGTGTATATATGCTCCCACTTCTGTATTCCCTTTACTCATTTACTTACTTTTTGTGTATCTACCTCATGCTTATCTCTACCATGCTCTCTTCTCATGTATATATCACTTTTCACCTACTTGTATATATTATTCATGCTCACTTCACACACTTGTATATATTTCCCATTCTCACTTCACACACTTACACTTGTATATAGTTTCACCTCCACTCACGTACTCCACACACCACTTGTAGATTATCCATGCTTAGCTTCACTAGCACACACCCACACTTCTCTCACTTGTATATATTTCCATGCTCACATACACATCTGACACACCACTTCTAGATGATCCATGCTTAGTCTTACTATCACACACATTCTCTTGTGTATATTCACATGATCACTTTTATGTCACTCTCTCACCTTACACACCTCACTCACTTGTATATTCACATGCTTCCCTATCACCATGCTTAGTGTAGTCTTCATGGTTCATGTTATATTCATTTTTCGTGATATTTATATAATCTCCCTCATCAGAGTAGTACTACCCTTATTTAGCATCCAAAAAAAGATCTCGCCATAATATACTAGTTAAGACTCATGAATTTTTTCACACTACATCACCAAAGCATGGTAATATGACCAAAATTTTTCTCCGTACTGGGGAGTCACTTCCTGATGTGTGCCGACTTAACTGGGGAACAGTTAACCTAAGCGATATGATTCTCACCTTCCAATGGCCTCGTACCTTTGACGTATATCGAACGGTCCCCCCCCCCCCCCCCCCGGCATCCTACCACTTGATCTAACTCGCGAAATAAGGTATATAGTAAGGAACTCGTTCACATACATCGAGTATATCAAATTGTAAGGACACAAATTTCCAATTGAGTCCATATATAGTTTTGGCTCAATTCTGGACAAAAACATTTATTCATAGGACGGTATTTAATTGTAATATTCTCAAGCCTATGAAGTGCTTGTTGAATACGTAGCGGCAAAGAGTATAAAGATTCATCAATATGCCATTTTGCGTGCCTCGTTTCTACGTCATCAACTATGGTTCCATGCTCCCAAGGTATGAATGCAATATTATACATATAGGAGCTTGGAACAAGTTTATTGGGTGTTAGGTTTAATTAAAACTGTGTTTTATTTTCAGAAAGATAAGTTTATAAAGTTTTCTGGGCTAAAATCGAATTTTCCAAACTTTCTGGCAGTTCGTTCGATATGTCGTTCGAACGAGATTGTCTTTCGAACCAGATGTCGTTCGAACGAGTTTGCCAATGAGTTCCCAGTATAGGCCTTTGAAATGTCGTTCGATATGTCATTCGAACGAACCTTATGTTCGAACGAGATATCCAACGAGATTTCTAACGAGTTCAATCTGGAACATCGTTAGAAGTCTCGTTCGAACGAGATTTCATTCGAACAAAATGTCGTTCGAACGAGGTGTCAGGCGGGAACAGTTATTGGCAATTTTTAAGCAGTTTTTCTCCCACTTTCCCACTTGTTTTTTAACTGATTTTTCTCAGACTTTATGATGTGCGGGCAACCATTTGTCTAATGGATCTTTTTCACATCCTTCTAACTCCTAGAGAGTGTTTTGAGAGCAAAATTGTAAAAAGAAAAAGATCAAGTTTTGAGTGTTAATTTTCAAAGAGAAAATCATTTACCACTCTTGTTTACACCCAAATTAGTTTCTTCCAAATTCCCATATTTATATATCTTACTTGGAGTTTGGCACCGGGTTCATCTCTTCCGTTCAAAGAGAAGTTTCGGGTTATCTTCTACATCCCATAAAGAAATAATAAGAGTTTTTGTTACAACATTACCCACTTGGAGAAAGGCTCCTTGCTCAGGGTGACGGTGACCATATAAAGTCCGATCGGTGGATTCCGAGACCGCGGTGGAGTTCCAAGGTTATCCGCTAGGAAGAGGTATCTACAAGAAGAAGCGTTGAGGCTTGAGAGGGATCGAGTCGTGTGTTGTAAGCCTTTCTATCTTGTATTTGTAAATCCGTATCTAGTGGATTTGTGGCTAGGGTCGTCCGAGGTTGTTTCCCGTCTTGGTTTTTTCCTCGTACATCGCGGCGTAGTGATTTCTTGTTTTATTTTATCTTGCAATATCACCTAGAAAGCATGCTTAGGTAAAGAAGATAAAATTGGTTTAATCACTATTTATTTATTTTGGTGGTAAATTAAATATTGGGTAAAGTTATTTAATTCAAGTCATTTGCTAAAATTGGTTTGGCCTAACTTTGATATATTGATAATTATGATTTAGGCAAATTCTAGGGCTTGGATAAATTAACTTAGTTTAAGTGCAATTAATATTTGTGTGGGTTTAAGTTAATTTCACTCGGTTTAATTTTAATTTGTTTAATTAGAGAATTAAAATCTGGTAATTCGTTTGTTTTGTTGAACCATCCTAACGCTTTCGCATATCGTGTTTCATAAAAGGAAATAATAATATTTTAATTTTGAAGTAAATTAAAAATTGGGGTCCACTTCACTTTCACAAATTCATTCTCACACGTACCAATCCCACGAGATATATCATGAGGCAATTCATGTACACTCAGGTATATCAAATGGCTTATCCACACATACTGATGAATGATTTCCCTTAAAGGCAAGAGGTATATCATGGAAGTCATGCCATAAGGGGAACCGTTCCACTAATCTAAGAAGTGCGTAAACCTCATATAATCATCAAACGTAGGGCACTCATAATTATTTTGTCGTTTACCATGCGAAACTCTGCCAAAATTTTGGGTCGGCATGCCGCCCGAATTTTTGCGCTATTTCGTTATTTTTAAAAATAGGACCTTGTTCGTGAGCCTGAAAAATAAGTCAAACTGTGTCTTATATATTTAAAACCTATTTTCCCCTGGGCTCGAAAATATAATACAAGTGAAAATCTAATATTAATAATAATAATAATAATAATAATAATGTTGAGATTCCTCTCGTTTTTCCCTCCATTTTAAAAACCAAAAATACCAAAAACATTTTTTTTTCTTTTTCAAAAATACCAGAAATTCTCCCTTTTTCTTCCAAAATAAACCCAAATCATTCACTCTCAGGTCGATCGTATACCCGACTTTGGCTTGGCTCCCTATTGGCTTCGGTCTTCCGTCAAACCACTGAGCAGCACTGCTGCTGCTTCTGCTACTTCAACTAAATTTGAAATCTACCTCCCCAACCTATCCAAAACATCAATCGAGCACCAAATGTTCAGCCAGATCTAATGGCCATCCTAACTCCATGTAGTACCAAGGCTACTAGCCTCGAATCTAATCCTTCTACCCAGATCATGCTTGTCAAAGTACCCATAATCCCCACAGTCTCACCCAAACCTCTCAAGGTTTTCCCGTCCTTTCTCTTGCATCCCACAAACATTTTTACCAAACTCTGTCATTCCTGATGAGAGCTTGTATTTTCGTTCGCACCCGATCAAAGGGGTAGGCATGGAATTAGCTATTGTGCTAGACCAACTCCAAAGATTTGGGCTGAAATTGCATAGCGAGATGACCATCGACAACAAGAAGTTTAGTGGCCTATTCATGAAAGCCCGAAAGTGGTCTCGAGAATAAGATGAGTTGGTAGCACCCGTTGAGTAAGTCAGTTTAGATGACATTGTATAGATCATGGCCAATGTGTTTAACTAAACGGGAGAAATCTGCACCATCTTCGAATTGCTCACAGTTTTGAAACTGTAAGGACGGTTGGTCCCTTCACTACTGCACTTCCTCGATGAATGGTAAGACTTATATAACGAAGACATTGAGGTTATTGAATGCATTAATTTCTCTTGGTAGGAAGACATCATCACCACTATATGGGGGGGATAACTTTGATAGCTCAAATGATGAATGGAATCATAAATAAGCCAATTCAGTTACCAGTTTTTATTGAATGATCTCATTCAAAGATTTGTTAGGAGAAATAAACAAAGTATCCATTCAGCCCGAACTAGATGAAGACACAATGTTCTTATTCTTCCTTACCTCTGTAAACCACATAAGCAGATCAAGGCGGTACTATAAAGATCTGATTCCCCATTCAACTAGAGTAGACAAAAGAAAGGGGATTGTTGAAGGGCTCCCAATGCCAGAAATGACCCTTGAAGAAAGAAAAGTCCTTGATCATCTCAAGAAAACCTAAGCTAACATAACCTTAAATGGACTCTTTATGTCTTCCCAGCTACATCAGAATGCCTTGATAAAGCTTCTCACCAAACTTATAATTTCTCCCTCTACTACACCCAAAGAAGTTGTATATATTGTTGGATCCTTAACCTCTAACAGACTCCTCTCTTTTTCTGAAGAAAAAATCCCAAAATTTAGCCCTGATTATAACTATAATGTCAACATCTCCCTCGAAGACTTGGGAAAGACGGTCCCATTATTACTTGTCAATAATGGATCTTCTATCAATATATGTCCACTCTGAACCTTGAACTGATTGGGATTGAAAGTCATTGATCTTACTCTGATATGTTTTATCGTGCACACCTATTATAACACTTGTCATAAAGTAATGGGTTTCACAAAACTCACACTAGGGGTTGTCCCTATTAATCCTCTAATGGAATTCCAAGTCATCGGCGTACCTTATAACTTCAACCTACTCCTCGGTTTCCCTTGACTCCACAGCATCCGAGGAGTCTTCTCTCCATCAGAAAAGTTCTTTGCCAAAGGTAAAATTATCATCATTTGGGGGGGGTGATGATATTTTAGATAATTCCAACACTAGTAATCAGTGTTAGAGATTTAATATGGGACCAATGACATGCTCCTCTGCCATTTCAGATTGAGTGATTCCCCATCCTAGTAGGGGATAACTTCAAAGATTGAGTTTGTCCAGAGCATAACCCTCACAGAAACGTCAATGTAATTCAAATGTTCAAGAATATGCATTTCATGCCCATAATGGGGCTAGGGAGATGCTAGCAAGGAATACTTGAGCCCATAATACTAAAAAAAAAACTTGATCCCACAGTTCAGATGCTATGAACCTTCACCATCTGAACTCAAAGCACTCCACCGATTGCGACTAAAAAAAGCCTAGAGGATGAAAAGACTATTTCGAGGGACTCTCTGAAGAGAAGACTGTCAAGGTGGGTGAAATCTTCCCCTTCTGTGGATTCTCTGAACTGTGGTACGACTATGTTGACAAGATGATGGAACCAAGTCTAAAGATCTTATTTTAAGACAACAACGCTTGGGATGAATACTGGAAACATGAAGTGAAACCTCTAGCTGAGAAAACCATGGCAATTAATGAGAATTATAAGGTAAGTGACCCTGAAGAATCCTTCAACCTATAAACACTAGGTATAATTCTCTGCATGATCCTCTCAAATGTCCCATTGTCAGACCCATCCGCCCAGATTATAGCTGTTAATATTCCTCTCCTAAATTGGCATGTCGTCCCCATTCAGCCTGCTAAAGTTCGGTCCAACCCTATTGCTTATCCTATTCAAGTCTCTACACCTATTTTTGTTTCTCCTTTTCCTGATATGAATGTTATTGACACCTCTTTTGACGAGTTTCTCAATACGGTTTTCCCTGAAAATAAAATAAAAGAGTATTTTGAGATCTTTAGGTTCCTTACATTAATTTCATTGACTTTAATCAAACTTTTGATGATGATGATCTTGTAAATGAGAAATTCTTAACTAATCTTAATGAGTAAAATAATAAACAACATAATCGCATTCAAACTACTAATGATTAGGCTATTGTTATTAAGCTTGGAACTAGTATCCATCTGCGCGAGATTAGAATAGGGACCACCCTTAACGAGCATGATATGGCACAATTTGAAGATATGTTAAAAGAATTCATGAACGTCTTCGCGTGGTCCTATGATGACTTTCCTGGCATTAACACGAAAATAGCTCAGCACGAGATCCCGACATTCTTGGAATGTAAACAGGACAAGCAAAATCTTTGAATGGAACGATCACTTAAAGTCAAAGAGGATGTAGTCAAATAGTTGAACATGGGATTCAATCGCGTAGTTAAATACCCTACATGACTTGCCAACATCGTACCTGTTCCAAAGTTGGGAAGAAAAGTCTGCATGTGCGTCGACTATCGAGATTTGAATAAAACATCCCCAAAAGATTATTATCTATTGCCAAACATCGACATGATCGTGGACAATGCAGCTAACCATGTCCTCAAATCATTTGTCAACGAATTTATCGGTTACAATTAGATCAAGGTGCACCCTCACCACCAAGAGATAACTACCTTCATCACCCGTGGGGAACTTTTTGTAACACCGTCATACTCTTCGAGCTCAAAAATGCCAGGGCTACCTACCAAAGAACTGCTAAAAATATCCTGCATGAACTTATTCCCAAAGAAGTCGACGTCTATATTGAAGACATAATCATCAAGTCCAAAACTCGAGAAGGACATTCCCGCCCTATGAAGGATCTTCAAGCGACTGTGATAGTACCAGATGTGACTTAACCCACAAAAGTGTGTTTTTGGCATCACTAAGGGGAAACTCTTAGGATTCATGGTCAGAGAGAATAGAATTGAAGAAGACCTAAAAAACTGAAAGCCAAAATCGAGATGCCACCCCCGGACGGAGAAGGAAGTCTGAGGATTCCTAGGTAAGTTGCATTACATCAGTCAGTTCATCAGCCAGCTGACCTGTATCTACGAACCCATTTCAAACTTCTCCAGAAGGATTCAACCAATTTTAGAATGAGGTCTGCCAAGAAGCATTTAACCAAATTAAGTGTAATACCCCGCATTTTTAAAGGTATTTAAATTACAATGTGGATGTAATTTAATAATTTGAGGAATTATTATGAATAGTAATTTTTATGATTAATGAGTGAAATTAAATAAATTTAATATTATTAAGTAAATAGTAAATATTAGTTTTCGAGTGACATATTAATATTTACGTGGATTATATTTCAAGACTAAGTTTATGAGTAGAGTATTTTTATTACATGTCGCAGATGGGTAAAGCGACAAAGAAAAATATTTTAAATTGGAAAATACGCGTATTGAACGTGTTGGGTCAAAATAGTGAATTTTCGTTAAGTAACTCGAATGGAGATTTCGACTGCACCATTGGGTTTGGAATGGCCAAGATAGTCAAAATAGACTACCCGGGGGTAGTATTTGGGTTCTGGGCATTTTTGGACTAGTAGGAACTCATAAATGAGTACACGAGTCATTTAATAATTGGGTATACACCCAATTTCGGGTTTACTAAGATAAAACCCTCATTTCTTTCCCAAAAATCAGATTTAAGAGAGATAAAGAGAAGAGAATAAAGAAGAAGATAGAAAAGAAGAGATTTTCGGCCAAACTCCGCCGGATTCGACTCGAGGTCGTCGGATTTCATCCTTCAGGCAAGTGTGCACTTGCTTTATTTCCTTTTATGCATTAATCTCATATCATAGTTGGTAAACTATATGATTTTGGGTTAGAACCCTTAAAATAAATTTGGAGAAATTTGAATATGAGTTTACATATTGATGTAATGTAAACCCTTAATGATTTCTAGTGTTAAACCCGTGTAAATGGAGTGAATAAATGGATTGAAATGAGTTGATATGATAAGTTGGAGTTTTTATGATATTAGGGTTTAAATCTAAGGGAAATGATTTAATACCCCAAATTAATTGATGTGTTAGTGGTAAAACATAGATGTTTATGGAGTTGTTGGATGAGATTAGAAACAACAAAAATGGAGATTGGGATTTTGGAGAAGATAATGAATAGTAACTTCGTAGCTTGCGGGGTAAATTCGAGCAGGAAGAGGGCAGAATCAGCTCTCGGTCAAAACACTAAAGTAGTAGATCTTTTCGATACGATCACTACACCAAAATGGGCAAATTGTCACCTTTCAGCCGGCCAGACTTGTCAAAGTCATTGACCGTGACAAAAAAACACGCGTTTTGTGTCACGGTCATTGACCTTGACACGACCGTGACAAAGACTTGTCACGGTCTTTGACCATGACAAGACCGTGACAAGTCCGTGGCAAGTAAATTTGTCACGGTCGTGTCACGGTCAATGACCGTGACAAGTCGTGTCACGGTCAATGACCTTGACACGACCGTGACAATGTTCGCAGCAAAAACCCTACCCCCCTTCTTTTTTCCCTCCCGCGCCGTTCCCTCCATCTCTCTCTCTCTCTCTCGACGCTGCTCTCTCTCTCTCTCTCTCTCTCTCTCTACTTTCAGGTCCATTTTCTCTCTCTCTCTCTTCCATTTATATATATGTTTGTGTGTATATTTATGTGTGTATGTGTATATATATATATGTGTGTATGTGTGTGCGTGGAGGGGGGCAAGGGGTGGGGGGTGGGGCGGGGTGGGGCAGGGGGTGGTGGAGGGTGGGGTGGGGTGTGTGTGTGTGTGGTGGTGTGTGGTGGGGGAGGGGGTGGGGTGGGGTGTGTGTGTGTGTGTGGTGGTGTGTGGTGGGGGAGGGGGTGGATGAGGGGTGGGGCAGGGGGTGGGGTGGGGCAGGGTGTGTGTGTGTGTGGTGGTGGTGTGGGGTGGGGCAGGGGGTGGGGTGAGGTGGTGTGTGTGTGTGTGTGGTGGTGTGTGGTGGGGGAGGGGGTGGGGAGGGGTGTGTGTGTGTGTGGTGGTGGTGTGTGGTGGGGGAGGAGGTGGGGTGGGGTGGGGTGTGTGTCTGTGTGGTGGGGGAGGGGGTGGTGTGGTGTGGTGTGTGTGTGTGTGTGTGTGGTGGGGGAGGGGGTGGTGGAGGGGTGGGGTGTGTGTGTGTGTGTGTGGTGGTGTGTGGTGGGGGAGGGGGTGGTGGAGGGGGGCAGGGGGTGGGGAGGAGGTGGTGGAGGACGAAAATTATTGTTGTAGCACTAAGAGAATAAATGAAAATGAATTGAAACTATTGAATTGTTATGGAATATAATAAATTTGGAACTATTGTCTTTTCAACCATCCAATAAAAGTTTTCCCTCATGGAATGTTAGAATTATTTGTAGGATAATAATCCTACTATAAGATAATTGCTCAAAATAAATATTAAATAATAATTACTAAGATATCAATTCAAATAAAGTCTTAATAACCTAACCAAAAGAAATAAAATAAAATATCAAATAAATTATCATCCACCTCATAGACATTCCCTACCAATCATTTTAAGATATTTTTTTCCTTATAAAGATAAATACCTTTGATTGCAAAGCATGCACTTGTATTATTATTATTATACAACATGTATTATTTCGACGTGTAATTCTAAAATCTCACCTAGTTTTGTATACTATTTTTATAATCATACTATCAATTCACGAGACACTAAACAAGAAAGAGGGCATATTAATTTGGAAATGCTTGTTTTTCTTTCTAGAGATCCGTGTCGTCAAAACTTGGTATTAGATACTTGCGTGGTTTTACCTAACTTGAATGAATTAATAAATGTTTCAGTAAAGGTTGAAGTGGACAAAAAACGTGTGAATTGATTAATATCCATAATGTAAATAAAAGGTAAAGTAAGTGTGTAAATGGGTGGTTGAGCAAGCTAAGAGGTCTAACCCATATTTAATACATAGGTGTGTTATGAAAGGTTTTCAAAGGGTAATTAAGTATTTTCAAATAATGACCCCGAAACATAGAAATTCAATCTCAAGAAATTTAATTTCAATCTCTACAAATTTATGCATGTATTCAAGGGATTTATGAAGGATTAATATTAAAATTCAATTCCTATACATAATCTAAAAATTATATGTGTGTGTGCGTGTGCGTGTGCGTAGGTGTGCGTGTGTGTGTGGCGGGGGGAGGAGGCAGGGGTGGGGCACCCATTTAATAACTCTTTAAATATTTGGAAAAAACATAATATTACAAAATTGAAACGAAATGGTATTGATGGAACTTACACATACGTTATAATATAGACGTAACATTTTTTTATCTGTACTAATAACATTTTTTTTTATCTGTACTAATAACATTTTTTTTACAGCAAAAATGTCTCCTTCAGATGTTAGGGCGAAGATGATGATGCTGTTTATGATGATGTCGTCGTCTGGGTTCGGTGGTAGCAGAGGCGACGAGGGCTCCTCCGCCCCTAGGCTCCCCAAATATGGAAAATTTGGGATTACCGTCGAAAACAAGTCGGAGCTTTTAGCGAGATCCCTCGAGCTGCTAAAGACGGTCATCGGCCCGGGGTTTATGAGTTGGAAGGAGGTGTCGTATGAGCTCAAGTTAGCTGTTTGGGCAGCACTACAGGTAATATTTATATGAATATTTCAATTTCAATTTCAATTTATATTTATATTTATATTTATATTTATATTTATATTTATATTTATATTTATATTTATATTTATATTTATATATATTCGCAACTAACATTGTATTTGTTGGACAGGAACAATTCAACTTGGATCCAAAGCTACGCGATTCCGTCTTTGAGCAGTTGAGGGAGCAACACAAGACATGGAAAAAAAATATGCGGACACGGTACTTTGGAAAAACACGAGAGACCATTTTACAATGGCGCGGATCCGTCCCGCCCAAGGAGCCGATCTCATTGGCACAATGGCAAAAGTTCATTGACAATGAGCTCGAGGATCGACAATTGGCATCTCGCCAATCGGGGAGGGAAAATCGGGCTAAAAAGACGGACGTGCACTACTCCGGCCGGACCTCTTACGCTGAGGTGGAGCATAGGATGAAGGTAATATTTAATTTATCTATAACTACAAAAATATATTATTGGATATTATTTTACTTTGCGGGGCCGATACTAATTTTACTTTACTTTATTTTATTTCAGGGGGTAGGGAGTGGGCCAGGGGGTAAGCCACATAGTCTCGATACTTATGTGGCTCTTCGGACGAAGAAGGGGAAGGACAAGGAGGTGTCCCTGAGCATCGCGGCCACGATTGTAAGTAATCCGACAGTTTAATTATTTTTAATTACGTTATAATTTTTTAGTTTACTTATTTTACTAATCATGTGCTTTTGTCGTTTCAGGCAAAGCTTAAGGAAGTGCATGAGTCGCAGTCTGATGCCGACAAGGCATCTTTGTCCACAGACGCACTCAGCCAAGTGCTTGGCTCTGATCGCAAGGGGAGGACAAGGGGAGTGAGCTCGCGGGTGGCCAAATCTAGGATCATCGGATTGGAGACGAGCGACACCGGGTTGGCTCGAACGGTGGATTCACACGACGCGAAGCTGTCCCGTTTGGAGGCGACGGTCCAAGATATGTATGCATTCATGAAGCGTACGTTGGGTGGAGACCGTAAAGAGAAAGGTAAAGGGAAAGGGAAGGAGAAGGCGGTGGAGGAGGATGTGCGGGAGGACGAGGAGGTGCGGGAGGACGAGGCGCAGAATGACGAGGATGTGGGCCTCGCTGCTTCATCACCGACACGTTCGTACTTCGACGATCCACTTCCCTATTTGATGCCCTCCAACAGACCATTATCGACAATTGGTTGGCCGAGCGTGTTCATATTGGACATATTTGATGGCCAGCGGATAGGGCGGGGGTTGAGGGACCCGAACATCGTCGAGGGTGGAATAGTCCATGGACGTGTGCTTCAAGAGATGGAGTCCAAGGTGCTCGTCACGCATGTCATACCCGGGAAGGAGAACTCCCTATTGTGGTTGCGCGAACAATGCGGCACGACGTATATTAGTGGGTGCGTCAATTCGTATGTCGTGTGGCCTACTCACCTCCTCAGTTTTATCTAAGACATGTAGTAACATTATTTTTAAGTTTGTCCATTTTAATTATATTTGGATTATATCGTCATGTATATTATTTTTACTTTGAAGATTTGGATTATACTGTCATGAATATATATTTGCATTATCTTTAGTTTGTGTTGGATATATGATGTTTGGATCAGGTACAACGTTGCTATAACAGGTACAAATATACTGCTGGGCAGTGGCGGTGGCCATACTGCCCAGCAGATTTTTTTTAAATTCTGCCCAGAATTGTCACGGTCAATGACCGTGACAAGTCCGTGACAATATTTGTCACGGGCTTGTCACGGTCAATGACCGTGACAAATTTTTTTAAAAAGGGTCACGGCTTTGTCACGGTTTTAAACCGTGACAAACGTGTCAAGGTCAATGACCGTGACACGACCGTGACACAAAACGCGAGTTTTGTGTCAAGGTCAATGACCGTGACACGACCGTGACAAAAAAAGTTATCTCGCCTCGAAATGTCACGGTCATTGACCTTGACAAGGTGAATTTGTCAAGGTCAATGACCTTGACAAATGGGCAGATTTGGTGTAGTGGATCGCGTGGACGCTGACCGCGTATTTTTTTGATTTTTCAGCGAATTGTTATGATTTTTATAAGATGGCAGATCCGGGGTGAAATACCAACTCGGAAATGCACTCGGAAATTGGAAAAATAAAAGGCCAAAATTCTTTGGAGATAAATATTTGGGGTTCCTAAAAATAGTGTGGGGACTTCTAAATATTTTTTTTAGTAAGGCGTGTATTTTGGATTAGTTGAAAGTAAAATCCAAGATTTACCCAAATAGGGATGTTCGTGAGGAATAATGCGTAAAAAGATTTTTAGGTGTGATTTGAATATTAAATAAGGGAATACGGATTGGGGTATTTTAATTGTGTGATGGCGTATATTATTACAAATGAGAATATTCGAGGCTATTGGCTATAGCTATAAGAGTCTGGAGATTATAGCCGTAAAAGATTGAGAAGAGATAAATAATATATATATCGGTGTCGTTGGTATTGTCATCGTGCGGTGAGAAAATATCGGAAATAATGTATTGAGGATTAGTCAAAATTGATAAATGCGTAGGATATTCAAGAGATAAATATACGACGTAGGAAATTTATTATACGGGTTGTGCGTATGCCCGAATGTTATTATATACGTGGGTTAAATAATTACCTATGGGGAAATATGTATAGGTGAGAGAAATACCTATAATTATAATATGGTTATGTGAATACCAAATTGATGATATATGTATATAGGTGGAACGTGTACCTATATGATTGTTTATTATGTGTATGACATACCTACCATACTTACTATCACGGGAGGTTGGCATTCGGAAGAGGACAATCTTATCATGTGTTGCCTTCGGGGGGATTTTAGATTTGGTACCTCAAGAACATAGGGTTGTGAAAGGCTTATTTGTGAGTTGATAAGTCTGCTGCTTATGGGAGCGTAGGTATTTGCATGACCCGTAGGTATGTGAACTATGTTCGCCTCCAATACGTGTAATTTGTATTGTTACAGTTCCTGAGTGATGTGGAACGGGTAATCCTTTTTGTACGAGATGTACTTGGATTGGATAGCAGAGTATGAGTGCACCGCAGCTGAGCCTAAGGGTGATATACTCGGGCTCTGACCCGTTTCTATATTTTTTCCCTCTTGCTATATATATATATATAGGTGTCCAGACACAGGGACGCCTGGATAATAATTCATTCGAGTCAGACGTTTGCTGCAGCAGCTGTGGATGCAAGCAGTTTTATTGTAGACGCTTCCATCATTGAGATCTAGATAGGAAGTACTGTAGTCATATTCGGGCTAATGGCCCAACTGTACTCATTAATTCATTTACCGCCTTTTGTGCGGAATTCGATTTGGTTGTATTATTTGGACCAAGTGTTCGGTTATTTTACTTTATTTTATTTCAGTTGTTGCATATAAACTGTTGTACTTATATTATTTGGATGGTTTGGTTAAAAAGATTAGTTAATTTAAAATTTTGACGTCGGCCTAATAGGATATTAGTAATTAATTGGTTTTCGATAGGGATGTTAAGAATGAACCACATGAGACTCCTGTTTTAATTTGATATAGGAGTGATCGCCCGGTATTTTATTAGGCGGGGTGTCACAGGTGGTATCAGAGCATCAGGTTCTAGTGTCCTTAGGAATCTGTGCGGACGTACTACGCTTTCAGCGTTGCTTTTGATTTGATATAGAGCCTTATGATTAGGATTGTTGATATCCTGTTGTGAGATTTCGTTCTCCTGCCATTATGTAAGATTATAGTAAATCTTTTGCGCGCTCATTCGGTATTCGTGTGCTAATCGACGAAGGACGACAATGGAAGTTCATTGTAAGGGTAGCAGGAAGCGAGTCTTAGTTAGAGCTGTAAGTTGATGTTGGAAATGAGGACCATGGTCAAGGTCATTTTCCTTTCGGCATTGTCATGGATTTCTGCAATGACTACTATCGAATAGTAGTTATAATTATTTATCCACTGCTATAGTAGAGAATGGTATTAAACTTGAATTGCCCAGTGGGGATAAATTATGAAAAGCCTAATAGGTCTTCTAGGAGGACCGTACGTTGAAGTGGAGGTAGGCGGAAGTAGTGTGGTTCTTCCAAAGGAAGTAAAGGGATCAGGAACTCTTGCTTAGAGTTGTGTATGGAATAACCATATGTGAAAATTTGAGGAAATTTTTTTTTCACTCGTGAGAGCAATGTTGAAATGGTGGGGACGATGGTCACCATATTCGGGGGAGCATGACGTATTACTCATAAATTAATCTGATAAATGAATTATTTTTCCCTTAATAAGAATGAGGAATTTGGTGATGGAAAATTTTGGGTTTATGGTAATATAACTCATGGAAAATTTGTGGATTTGTTGGATTTACTTGAAGATTGGAAGGAATTGATTCCTAAACTATGCTAAGAAGTGTTCTAGGGTGAATTGGAGTAGTTTAGGAACCTTGTACTTGGGTTGGAATAAGTTTTGGAATGAATTTGGAGAAGGAAAAATGGGAAAAAAATGAATTTTGGAGATGAACTGTGCATCTGCTGAACTTTCGTTAGAAGTCCAGCCCAGGTCGTTCGAACGAGACTTCTAATGAGGTTCTAGTGTCACTTCTAACGAGTTGGTGGTTCGTTCAAAGTAATTAGTTCGAATGAGAATTCTAACGAGGTTCCAGCGGGTAGTTCGTTTCATATTGGAAATGTTGTTCAAACGAAATGTCGTTCGAACGAGCTCGTTCGAACGAGAATTCTGAGTTTTCTAACGAGATTCCAGAATGACTCTTAAGGCCCTATTTTTGTTTCGAACTTCTCGTAGGCTTATTTGAATGAGTGTTAGGCCTATACGAATGTCGAGTAACTTAAAGTTTATAAGTGAGCGAAGAATATGCACGATTAGCCGAACAATATTATATATATTGTGTATATATATACGGGCACATTTAGATGTATATATGTAATACGTTAAGTATATATGTGTGTGATTGATATACTTATATGATTTGATTTTTATCGAGTCGGTGTGATAGTCCGACCGCTGGTACCCAGGATGAAGTGTGATTAATTCCCTGGAAGATGATAATATTGAGAGGGTGCATCCATTGAGTTATAGCTCTGAGGGATGGTTATTATGCTTATATAGTGATATATAAGTATGGATATACTTGATGTGTATAGTATATTGTATATATATTTATATGGGATGTGAAACATATAGATACAGATATAATACAGAATGAAATGTGAGATAAATTCGGGTTGAGCTCGCCTTGATTGTATGTTTAGATGGAACTTCGACGAGTAGAGGTTTCATTACAATGGTTTTAGTGCAAGGGGACCTTATAGGCATGATTTAAGGTAGGTAAAATTTAATGTTGAGCTGTGAGACTTAGCTCATTGTTAGTAGAGTTAAGGACTTAGTGTTAATACAAGCGCTTGGCAGTGTGGCTCCTGGAAAGAATTAAGGGTTTTGACCACATTTTGTCGATAGGAGATATGGGATTATTCGAGTGGAATATTTGAACTAGCGGACCTCCACGACCGACAAAGTTAAGTAATAGTGTATAGGAGGGGTTCCTTGTTTGGATTTTTCTTGCGAGACGCTCCACGCATGAACCTTAACGACGTCGGGAGTGGAGAGATGTTATAGAATGCAAGGATGTTGGTTTTGAAAATAAGTCACCTAGTGTAGATAAAACACTATAGGGTGAGAGCTGTTTGATGACTGTATAATTATATAGAGATATAAGTGCTACGAAGAAGCACTAAAAAATTATTCTCTCATCGCAAGTATGTGGGTGAGTTAAGGTGAAGGAAATCGATTTGAGACGTATATTCGGGCCTTGAGTAAAAGGCAAATTAAAAGGAAATACATTTTTGAGTATGATGTTCATAATACTTTTACAGAGAGTAGGTGCCCTAATTTGTTGGACTTTCCATTTGGATAAGATGAAAGGATATAATGGTCAAAATACATTAGTAGGTTAACGAATAGGATTTAGAACATCCCGTTGGTGTCCCATAGACCGCTACATCTCGATGACCGAAAAAGCGAGGGAGTAGTGTAACGGGAGGGTTCCTTGTTTGGATTTCGCTTTGCGAGACGTCCCACGCATGAAATCGAGCAAATGTCGGAAGTCGAGAAAGGTCTTGGGCACTAAGGATATAGATAGAATATTACTTTTACTTACGCATATTAGGAACACCTTGATCTTAGGACTACCACGAAATAAGGGCAATAAGACTATCGATGCTGATATAGGGAGACTATTATAAGTTAACCACAAGAAGATTGGAGGGTTGACCTTAAGGAGGATTGGAATTGCCAAGTATTGGGAGAATTAAATTTCGAATTACTTGGGCTAAGGGATAACCAAGTGTTAATACCAAGTCAATGAAATGAGACCCATTATTTAGAGTGAGGGTAATGTAACAAAACATTTACAAATGGTGGTGCGAATGATAGGGCGTATGGGAACCCTAGTAAGTTAATTCCAAAAATGTCGAGATTGAAAGACATAGAAATGAGTGTGTAGAATATATGCCTGAGGGGCAGCTATAAACAAGGTTAAATGGCATGACAAGTTAAATGTCGTGTGAGAATGACGATAATTCAAACATTTATGTGCAACGAGAGCTAGCGCACCCAAGATGGGTTAAAAGGCCGTGGAAAGCCATTTAAAGAGGTACCTCTGAAAGAAAAAGGATACCAAATTATTGTGATAAAGTAGAGCGGAGTCTTACTCGAGCGAGTGCTGAAAAGTAACTCGCACATGATTGTATTGATTAGCATACTCCAAGGGAAGAAGGAGTGTATGTAGTACCAAATTCCGGAAGAGTATATGAGAGTTAATACTTAATTATTCGGTATAGAGAATGTACCTTGGAGATTACGAGAGAGATAGTAATCTAAATATTTGTACAATACGTAGTGATGAGAAGAAGAAAAAATGTATGAGAAGTGTATGATTAGGCTGGGAATATGCCTAAGAAACTTAATAGGATGTGTGTATCCCTATTATGTGATATTGATAATAAGCGAGTTAATGGTTGTTAACCCGGGAGTGCAGAATTAATATATATATATATATATATATATATGAATAGCGATGACGAGAATATATATATATACCGATACCGATCCTATAGTAGTGGTACAAGCTATATCCGAATTTCGAGGACGAAATTCTATTGTAAGGGGGGAAGTATGTAATACCCCGCATTTTTAAAGGTATTTAAATTACAATGTGGATGTAATTTAATAATTTGATAATTATTATGAATAGTAATTTTTATGATTAATGAGTGAAATTAAATAAATTTAATATTATTAAGTAAATAGTAAATATTAGCTTTCGAGTGACATATTAATATTTATGTGGATTATATTTCAAGACTAAGTTTATGAGTAGAGTATTTTTATTACACGCCGGAGATGGGTAAAGCGACAAAGGAAAATATTTTAAATTGGAAAATGCGCGTATTGAACGTGTTGGGTCAAAATAGTGAATTTTAGTTAGGTCACTCGGATGGAGATTTCGACTGCGCCATGGGGTTCGGAATGGACGAGATAGTCAAAATAGACTACCGGGGTAGTATTTAGGTTCCGGGCATTTTTGGACTAGTAGGGACTCATAAATGAGTACACGAGTCATTTAATAATTGGGTATACACCCAATTTCGGGTTTAATAAGATAAAACCCTCATTTATTTCCCAAAAATCAGATTTAAGAGAGAGAAAGAGAAGAGAGAAAGAAGAAGAAAGAAAAGAGAAGAAAATAAGAGATTTCCGGCCAAACTCCGTCGGATTCGGCTCGAGGTCATCGGATTTCATCCTCTAGGCAAGTGTGTACTTGCTTTATTTCCTTTTATGCATTAATCTCATATCATAGTTGGTAAACTATATGATTTTGGGTTAGAACCCTTAAAATAAATTTGGATAAATTTGAATATGAGTTTACATATTGATGTAATGTAAACCCTTAATAATTTCTAGTGTTAAATCCATGTAAATGGAGTGAATAAATGGATTGAAATGAGTTAATATGATAAGTTGGAGTTTTTATTATTTTAGGGCTTAAATCTAAGGGGAAATGATTTAATACCCCAAATTAATTGATGTGTTAGTGGTAAAACATAGATTAGATGTTTATGGAGTTGTTGGATGAGATTAGAAACAACAAAAATGGAGAAAAATGGAGATTGGGATTTTGGAGAAGATGATGAATAGTAACTTTGTAGCTTGCGGGGTAAATTCGAACAGGAAGAGGGCAGAATCAGCTCTCGGTCAAAACACAAAAGTTGTAGATCTTTTTTATACGATCGCGTGGACACTGACCGCGTATTTTTTTGATTTTTCAGTGAATTGTTATGATTTTTATAAGATGGCAGATCCGGGGTGAAATACCAACTCGGAAATGCACTCGGAAATTGGAAAAATAAAAGGCTAAAATTCTTTGGAGATAAATATTTGGGGTTCCTAAAAATAGTGTGGGGACTTCTAAATATTTGTTTTAGTAAGGCGTGTATTTTGGATTAGTTGAAAGTAAAATCCAAGATTTACCCAAATAGGGGTGTTCGTGAGGAATAATGCTTAAAGAGGTTTTTAGGTATGATTTGAATATTAAATAAGGGAATACGGATTGGGGTATTTTAATTGTGTGACAGCGTATATTATTACAAATGAGAATATTCGAGGTTATTGGCTATAGCTACAAGAGTCTGTAGATTATAGCCATAAAAGATTGAGAAGAGATAAATAATATATATATCGGTGTCGTTGGTATTGTCATCGTGCGGTGAGAAAATATCGGAAATAATGTATTGAGGATTAGTCAAAATTGATAAATGCGTAGGATATTCGAGAGATAAATATACGACGTAGGAAATTTATTATACGGGTTGTGCGTATGCCCGAATGTTATTATATACGTGGGTTAAATAATTACCTATGGAGAATTATGTATAGGTGAGAGAAATACCTATAATTAAAATATGGTTGTGTGAATACCAAATTGATGATATATGTATATAGGTGGAACGTGTACCTATATGATTGTTTATTATGTGTATGACACACCTACCATACTTACTATCACGGGAGGTTGGCGTTCGAAAGAGGACAATCTTATCCTGTGTTGCCTTCGGGGGGATTTTAGATTTGGTACCTCAAGAACATAGGGCTGTGAAAGGCTTATTTGTGAGGTGATAAGTCTGCTGCTTATGGGAGCGTAGGTATGTGCATGACCCGTAGGTACGTGAACTATGTTCGCCTCCAATACATGTGATTTGTATTGTTACAGTTCCTGAGTGATGTGGAACGGGTAATCCTTTTTGTACGAGATGTACTTGGATTGGATAGCAGAGTATGAGTGCACCGCAGCTGAGCCTAAGGGTGCTATATATGTATATATGTATTGTGATTAACATATATGTGTACTAGAGATAATCCACGGATGCTTAGTAAATGAGAATGACTAAGCCACTTATATTATAGTTCGGTGGATGATTAATATACTTGTTGCGTATAGTATATTGTTTATATATATATGAGATGAGATATCATATAACCTAACCTTGTATAAAGTGGAAAGAATGAATAAAGTGTTATATTACTTCCAGTAAATGAATATCCGGATTTATATGAACATGAATCTTAGGTTCTAATGAGAACTATTAATAAATATGGGATGGTATAAATATGGTATGTACTGAAGGCCTAATAGATCCCGATGATCAACATTGTCGCGCAGTAGTGTATCGGGGGGGTTCCTTGTTTGGATTTCACTTTGCGAGACACCCCACACACGAACGTAACATAAATGTTGGGAATGGGGAGAAGTTTAGTCCTTAGTACTCGAATTGATGAAGATTATTAGAAGGTGGGTAATTACATTAGTTAGGCAGGGTAGCTTAACTAGGTTGTTAAAAAGGTATGCGATAGTTGTGCACTATTAGAAGAGGGGTGAGGGGTATCTCATGGGAGTGCGATACCAATTGAAATATGAGATAAAACATAATTTCCTAAATAAAGTATTTATACACTTGCAAAATATTTTCACAACTCGGGCTCTGACCCGTTTCTATATTTTTTCCCTCTTGCTATATATATATATATATAGGTGTCCAGACACAGGGACGCCTGGATAATAATTCATTCGAGTCAGACGTTTGCTGCAGCAGCTGTGGATGCAAGCAGGTTTATTGTAGACGCTTCCATCATTGAGATCTAGATAGGAGGTACTGTAGCCATATTCAGGCTAATGGCCCAACTGTACTCATTTATTCATTTACCGCCTTTTGTGTGGAATTCGATTTGGTTGTATTATTTGGACCGAGTGTTCGGTTATTTTACTTTATTTTATTTCAGTTGTTGCATATAAACTGTTGTACTTATTTTATTTGGATGGTTTGGTTAAAAAGATTAGTTAATTTAAAATTTTGACGTCGGCTTAATAGGATATTAGTAATTAATTGGTTTTCGATAGGGATGTTAAGAATGAACCACATGAGACTCCTGTTTTAATTTGATATAGGAGTGATCGCCTGGTATTTTATTAGGCGGGGTGTCACATTAAGTACATCACCCAACCATTAAAGCTCATGCCTCCGCAGCCAAGACTCACCCTCCTCCTGTACTTTATCGTCATTGATACCATAGCAGGGGCGTTACTAGCCTAATACATTGAAGAATACTATCAGGAAACAGCCATCTATTACGCTATATAGAAATCGGTTGGGTATGAAGTCAACTATACTACTTTGGAGAAAGCATGTGTCACCTTAGTCTGGGTCACACAGAAGTTACACACTAAGTCCTTACTTCCCATCGGACTAGTATTCCGAATGGATCCCATCATATACCTGCTAAAAAAAATGCTCGGTCAAATCGAATGGCTTGTTGGTTGATGTTGTTAGGTGAGTTTAACATCGTGTACGTCACGCAAAAGCCGTGAAGGAAAGTGCCATCTTTAACTACCTTACCAATTGTCCTATAAAAGGAATCGATGTTTGGTCCCTGAATTCGCAAATGAAGACATTCTTTGAACATCTCAGGAGGATCTTAGGTGGCAGATGTTCTTTGACAGAGCTGCCAATAAGAAAGGGTACGATATTATAATATTCCTAATCACCCCCGATTACTCCCACACCCCCATTGCCATTAAGTTGGACTTCCATTGCACCAACAACATGATTGAATATGAGGCATGAACCATAGGCCTCAAGACCACCCTCAAGAAAGTAATTAAATACCTAGACATCTTTGGGGACTCTCCCCTCATTGTCAAACAAATTCTCAAAAAATGGAAAGTCAAGGACGGGAAGCTCCTACCCTTCCACGCCCATCTAGAAGAGATTGTCTCCCAGTTCAAAGATGTTACCTTCATCACTCTAAGAATAGTCTAATTGATGCCCAAACAACCATGGCCTCCATGGTCGACATGCTCGAGAGAATAATAATGGTCCCTTTCTTGGTTCAGAAATAGGCTGCACCAACTCACAGTTACCACATTAAGCTTGTCATAGAAAAAGAATCCGACATGACCGAGCTATGGTACTATGATATTTGGCACCTCCTCAAACATAGTAGGTATCCTCGAGATGGAGATAAGAAATACCATGCATCCCTTCGCAAATTGATTGCCCAGTACATCATCTACGACAAACCACTTTTTAAGAAAAACTTTTATAAAACCCATAGGCATTGCATAACAGGGGATGATATAAAAGAAATGATGCAAAAGATCCACAGCGAGGAATGCGGGCTCCATATGAATGGCCATATGATTTCCAAAAAGATCATCATTAAGGGTACTATTGGACTACTATGGTTCAAAAATGCACTACCTATGTTCGAAGGTACCTCAAGTGACAATAATTTCCCAATCTCTAACATTTACCTCCCTAGGAATTGTACAACATGACCTATCCTTTCCCTTCTCCACTTGGGGCATAAACATCATAGAAAATTTCACTACCAAATCATCCAACGGGCACGATATCATCCTAGTCTCCATTGACTACTTCACAAAATGGATCGAAGCCGAGTCATATGCAGTGTTTAATGACAAGAAAGCGGCCAACTTTATCAGAAAGAACATCATTTGCCAAAACGGGGTTCCTAATGAGTTAGTATCCAATAATGGGCTCCACATCAAATCCAAGGGAGCATAACTAGTCAATAAGTATGGAATTCAGAGGCACAAGTCTTCTTCTTACTAACCCCAAACCAATGGCGCAATCGAACCACTCATAAAAGCCTCAAAACCATTATCAGCAAGATGACAGAAAGCTGTAGAGACTTAGGACGAATATATACCCAACGCCCCCAAGGGATACCATACCTCTGTCAGAACACCCACTGGGGATACCCCCTATTCTCTAGTATATGGCATAGAAGTAGTTCTCCTAATTGAACTAGAAGTACCTTCCCTACATCTCATGCTCGAGACCAGAATCAGCGAAGAATAATGGCATCAAAGCCACTATGACAATCTCTCACTCTTGGATGAAAAGATACAAAGGTCTCTATAGCACATGCATGGGTTACTATCTTCAGATAACACGATCATTCAAGGGGAAAGTTAAGGACTGCGGTGTCTAAGAAGGAGACCTTGCTCTCAAATAAATTATATAACATATTTGGGACTCCAGAGGGAAGTTAAAACCTAATTAGAGAGGACCGTACATCATGAAAAAAATTATTTCAGGAGGCGCCGCTATGCTTACATATCTCGATAGAAAATAAATGAAACGTCCAGTCAATCTGGACCGGCTCAAGAAATTATACCCTTAATTTGAATTCTCGGTGTGCTACGACTCCTCTCATCCCCCTTCTATTATTAAAAAAATTATTCATTTCCCCCACCCAGAACTACGTGGACTTGATCCTCTCAAAAAAATCCTTTCAAAATGAAACTCGTGAAATTTTCCAAACCCTCATAGGTACATAGGCAACCCATAGGACACATGGGCATAGTCCTTTCATTTTTACAAAATGTTGTTATTTTCTGACGCAGGAGAATAGCGGTCCATCTCATCATTCAAGTGAACAAAAGGATTATGTATGACTTAGCGGTTGGTATAGATTATTCGAATCCAAAATTCATCAAAAGGCACAACAAATATGATTAAAATTACTTTTATTTTCAAATTAAGGAGCATAGCCGTTACATTAAATATTAGTCGAGCGAGTCAAACAGACCACCCCACTTCCAATAACAAAACCAACCCATAAATGAACCTACCTAGTCCTTTCTAAATAACCAGCCTTGTAGAAAAATTCCACAACATGCCAAATACCAACAGAAATCACCCAAATACAAATTTCCCTAGCTTTACAAATACTACCCCCAGCTTCACGAATACTACCCTCAGCTTCCAAACAACCCTACCTCATCATCAACACCTTCTCTAGGAAGTTCCCAAGTCTGTCACTCTTTAATGATGCTTCGAATGCACTCCATCCAGTGATATGCCTCGACAAGATTTGCCAAAACAACAATAGCCTCCTCTATGGTGTCAAAGGCAATAAGCCACCTTAGCATAGTCTCCGCTTACAAAATCTTCCCAATTACTCGCTTCCACATCCATTTGAGCTAATCCTCAGACATATGCCATGCCCCTCCAATAGATTATGATGGTCAGTTAGACGGTTGGAGGCACTGCCACAAAGGTTCCAATATCATTCGTAAAGATTCATTCAAGTCCTCTATCAAGATGAAGTTGGTTATACAAGGAGGCACTATCTTTACCCACCCCACTTAACGCATAAGCTGCCAAGGAAAATAGAAGGAAGTCTATCAAAGTCCAACCAGTTGCACATATTAGTATTCTCCCAATTGAAAAATAGCCTGTAAGTCCCCCCATCATGGCACGGACTAGCGAAGACACCGAGCTTCATGCTCTATAAACCAGTTAACCCAGTTATCCATTGAAGGGTTAAAACTAAAGAAAGTTCATACAAAGAAGTTAGGCCCACCCGACGGGGGATACTCATGAGGGGCCATCAGGAAAAACCTCTCTGAAGTCTATAAAAATAGCATCACTTGGCTCCCCCTCAAAAGATTGGAACGACCCTGCGTCCAAGCATCAAGAGCATTCAAGGTCTCCACCAGCACTACCACCGCAGGAATACAACTGTAAGACATCCATGACACTATCATGGCCACCTAAGAATTGGTGTCAGGTCACCCATCACCAATAACATCCTAGTATTTAGGTCCAAGGCAATAGCTCCGGAAAAACCAGCATCAAAGAAGTTCTTCTGACACAGTGAGTTCATAATCGCTGGGAGATCAATATTCTCGTTGTGGACGAATGGTCGAGCCACCGAGGGAGAGATATGAAATAACTCAGGCAAAGACATCCGAGAAGAACGAGACAAGTCAGGCATAGCCACCGCCACACAGGCGTTGACCCCCAACATCGCTAAAAAGTCTTCATAAGTAGGGCAGGCCTCATCTATGCCAAACCAATAAACATTATCCTCGGGGTACCATAATTGTACCTCCGCCTCCAGTAAATTCCACTCTATAGCCCGATTGTGCCACAAAGAGACCCGACGCGAGCTAAAGGTATTCTAGTCAACATTATAGAGGCACATGACCTCTAAAACTTCAAGGTAGGAAGAGAAGTCTTCAGATATTGGGAGAGACATTTGTGAAAGAAACGAAATACACAAAAGAAGAGATAAGGATGGTGATGAAAAATTCATTCCCAAAGCTCCCTTTTTATTCCCAAAAACCCTTGTAAAAAACAAACCACCCGGAATCTCATCAATCCCTCAACCCTAAAAGTACTCCAAGTATGAAAAAATTACAATCAAAGACAAATGAGTGATTTGACTTGACCCCTATACCGATAGCACGACAAGGGGTATGTTGACAACCACCCTTTTTAGAAATAATCATTTTTCCTCTTTTTCAACAAAAACAATTTTCAAAAATTCTTACTTTGAAAGAAATTAATCCCCAAGACATTTCTTTTTACTACTCCTTTTTTTTCATATAATAAACATTTTTCCTCATAAACATTCTCACAATTATCTCTGACTTTGAAAAATAAAATAATCTTATAAAAAAATGCATGTAGATTAAGAAAAATACATGAAAGAAATGCATGTTTTTCATATATAATTCTTGCTTGGCATTATTACATTCTTTGTAGGAACAAAAAAAGAAAAAAACATAACTTTGCTCTAACCCTCTAAAAATCCCTTCGAACCCCCAACCTTCGCGGTACACGTGCTTCCCTCTATGATGGGAGGTGGACCCTCCACCCCCAGAGCCTAAGCCTTCATCAAATGTGATCGACGGCACCATACAGGACGTGGCTGACTTCTTCTCAGAAGCAAAAATAGTGGCCATCCTGTCCTTGATATCTCGTAGCCAATTGGTCGGCACCCGCACAAACTTCAAGGAGAGAATAGAAAATAACAAAAAGACAAGCCAGTTACTAAAGAATAAGGAAGAATGAAATAGGAACTGAAAAAGAAAAAGAAAAGGAGTATACCTTAGGCCAAAGCACCTCGTCTGTAAGCCCCGTCAACCCGACTAGCGATGCATGAAGATTATGGGCCACACTCAATGTCTCCCCGTGGATCAATCGAAAGTTGTAAGAATGAGGAGTGACATGAATAAGAGGAGCCTCCTCCGTCGTTATCGCTGCACCACCTCCTGTGTTATGGTCCAACCCCACCGGTGCGCTAGTACCCCTCCCCGAAGTCATGGTGGGTGGAGTCATATTCTCCACATCATGTATGTAGGAGGGAATCAATCAACTGGTCACGAAATCTAAGTAACCATAACTCGTTGTCGTATTCGTGTAGAGCATATAGGGATAACATATCATTGTCGTCGCCCTAGAACCATCTGACATCTGCCTCACTCATCTCATAAACGTTTGGGGCACCGACGACCGGACCACCACCTCCTCATCCACAATCTGCCTCACCACTCCCTCCCCCATGTACCGGATGTACCCAAAATCATGCACCAATAGTAGTCGCCTCTGCATATGCATACCTGTAACCTCTGTGGCCTGCGAAGAAATGCCCCAAGGGTAGAAGGCTCACCTAAATCCTCAGTAAAGAATCAGTATCCACCCATTATAAAGATACCCAAAAATTAAAAGGAATACAAAAGATAGCTTGATAGCTTGCCATATCGTTCAAAGCCCTTTTTACTTCCTTCGGAGACAAGGATTGGTTCGATTGTTGGTTGGACTTCCACCACCGGTACATCGTGCAGAAGTCTCCCAACTCGTTGTCCTTCAGGGACACCAACCCCATGTTGCACACTACCACCTCGTAGAACTATGTCTGCAAGAAGATAAACAAATTAGAAATAAGAAATAAGAGAAGGGCTGTAAGAAAATAAAGGAAAATAAACTTAAAGTTAGCTCCATAAAGTATGTGGGTACTGTGAAAATTTGTCGGCAGCATTGGCTGAACGCATCCAGGGAACCATAAAGGGACGCCAAGGTGAATCTCTTCCCATCATACAGATGTACGTACACAATAATCCTCAAATATAGTAAAAACCAGAGATGAACGAAGTCGTTGCTCGTCGCCACCATGAATCCCCCAAGAAAAATTTAAATAAACAGACGAGTTGTCTGTCTCACTTATCGCCCGTCCATCATAACAACCCTCATCTTCAATATATTCTCCTTTAGCGTAGAAATTTGGATAGAATCCCCCGACATGATTCTACCCACCTCCCCCAGAGCAATCTAAACCATCTCTGGTGTGACCTGTAGAGTACGGTTCACCACGATCTGATGCCCCTCACAATCTAACCCCTTCAGTTATTAGACGTCTATGGAGTGATAGATATCTCCCCAACCCCCAAATGAAATTTTTTGGTCATGTACCAACACCTCTCACTAAGAGAACACAACAACGCAGTAGAACACGATGTCTCATCCAGTGTATCCGTCAATAGGCCAAGCCCGACAAACAACACCATTCAGTGTACCGTTGTAGGAAGCTTATCCCAAACATCGGGACCAAATGCTTTAAGGAGATATATCAATTTTCTAAAGAAAAAATTGCAAACCCTTCATTAGCCCAAGAAGAAAAGATATAGAAAACGAATTGGGAAAACCAAAGGGCGAATACTCACAAAGCCATTTGGGTTTTTCATCCTTGATGAATGCCGATGCGCAGGCTCGCATAATAAAATTCGTTCATTAGTAACTGACTCAAATGAGTCATAGGCATTCTCATTGCCCGGCATAAGCGGCACCATAGACCGCCACTCCAAGCTTGCCGAATCATCAATGGACAACCACTCGTTGTTACCATCACCAAAAGTGTCTGCCATCTGAAGTCTTGAAGAAAGAAGGACTTAGGGATGAATCTTAGAGAGAGAAAGCAAGTAATTCAATCACTTGAAAGTGTGAAAAATCAGGAGGGGACGCCCCATTTATATAAAAGGTTAATGGGTATACAGATCGATAGACCCCTGACCTTGCCGGCAGATAGTGGCCTTTTCCTTCCCCAAGAAGCATAGGAGTTTGTGCCCTATGCCAATAGGCACCTCCCCAGACCTACTTATCAGTAGTCCCCTCTAAATTTATTTCCCAAAAATGCCAAAAAAATATGAAAATTGCCCCGGAAAATGCCTAAAAATTCCCCCAAAAAATCCCTGAAAAATGTAAAATATTATTTTCCCCAACAAAATCATTTTTGGAGCGCTAAGACCCTAGTGGAACCATTCCCCACAAATCATAACTCAAGGTCCTCAAAATTGACCTCGACTCACAAAATTGTTCATCACAACTCAAGGTCCTTAGAATTGACCTCGGCCTACAAAATTGGTCATCATAACTCTGGGTCCTCAGAATTGACCTTGACCTACAAAATTGGTCATCAAAACTTAAGGTCCTCAGAATTAACCTCGGCTAGCAAAATTGGTCATCACAACTCAAGGTCCTTATAATTGATCTCGACCCATAGAATTGGTCGCAATAACTTATGGTCCTCAGAATTAACCTCGGCCCGCAAAATTGGTCGTTATAACTCAAGGTCCTTAGAATTGACCTCAGCCCACATAATTGGTCATCACAAATTTAGGTCCTTAGAATTGACATCGACCCGTAAAATTGATCGCTACAATTCAAAGTCCTTAGAATTTACCTCTGCCCATAGAATTGGTCGTTCGAACTCAAGATCCTCAGAATTGACCTCGGCTCACAGGTTGTCTCAACTCTGGGTCATAAGAATTAATCTTGGCCTGCAGATTGGTCGTCATAACTCAAGGTCCTCAGAATTGACTTCAGCCCGCAGAAGTAGTCGTCAAAACTTAAGGTCCTCGTAATTGACCTCAACCAGCAGAATTGGTCACCACAACTTTAAGTCCTCAGAATTGACATCGACCCACAGAATTGGTCATCACAACTTTAGGTCCTCGGAAATGGCCTCGTCCCGCATAATTGGGTGTCACAACTCAAGGTCCTCAGAATTGACCTTGACCCATAGAATTGGTTGTCCCAACTCGAGGTCCTAGCAATTGACTGATGATACCAGAAATGGTATCACCAAATCAATGTGTTGAGTAATCTCAAACCAGTGCCACAGTGGAGTATGACATATATATGTAAATACAGAAAGAGATGAGACAAAGAGGAAGATAATTCCAAATGTAAGTGGTTCAGCCTTTAATGGGCCTATGTCCACTATGTGAGTGCATGAAATCCACTAAATATGGGCTCCAATGTCCTTGGGATACAAACACTCAATCTTTCTCACTTTACTGCGAACTTGACAGAGTTTCAGTATCGTTACGAATTTATGATACTTTACAAAGATGTAGAGGACATGTATTTATAGTGCATGAGGGGTGTAGTGTACCCCCCAAGCATATAATATATATGTGTGGAATGTTCCTAGTCAATGAGGTGAATCTTATTATCTTTGTCACATGTAGATCATGATGATCAAATATTCCCTCACATGTGAAGGAGATATTATAATGATTTTAGTACACGTGGGATCTGTAGCGCATGAGCACACTTTCACGTGTTTCCCAATGCACGCGCCCTCCTAGCTGTCTACCCTCGGTCATCTTCCCAGGCCGAGGATGAGTTATTGAACTATGGACCACTGATGGAATGACACTTGTCATGTCGGGTTGTCTTGTCCTGGCTTCATCGTCTAGAGGTAGGCCGAGGATGAGGGGAATAATTCATAGGATTAGCAAGTCAAGCCACGTTTACATATGTTAAAGGACGAGAGGTCATTTGCTAAGGACGAGTCAGATTGGGCTGAGTCCATAATCGAGGCATAACTGGTCATTAAGGGCAGATATGCGTCGATCGACTTTGGACGAGGTGATTTAAATTCAGGACGGGGCTATACTTGGCATATCACTAACCTCGACTCGTAGAATTGGTCGCCATTCCTTAGGTTCATAAAATTGATCTTGCCCCTCTGAATTAATCACCCTTATCCTTTAGGTCCACAGAATTGACCCAAAATCCTCTTCCCCAGCGTCGATGTGGTGTCTATCATTCGAGGGCCTTCACTTATTCCAAGCTCGAACATCGAGGGGCTTTGTATACACCCTATCCTAGGACCCCCCAAGCACCTCCTTAGGTCACTATCACTCACTCGTTCATCATAAACCCTAGGTCATACTCTGAATATTGATCCACAAGACACTGGGCTCTCCCATGCCCCTTTTGACTCTAGTAAATTCTCCATCTTGCACAAATCTTAATGAATCTAAGAATTTCACTGAATCTCCTTTCTAACAGTTTGTCTCGTGCATGAATTGGCCTCATGGTTTTGATGAACAATCCATTTTACTCCGAGCACTGTTCTAAAAGCCACCAGGCACTCCCAGACCTCGTTTGACTCTTGTATACTCTCAGTCTTGAGCAAAAGCTATATAAATCTTCTAAGTGTTCTGAATTCCATTTCCAACTATCAACCCCATGTGCAAGTCAGCCTTATGGTTTTAACGAACGACCCATTTTACTCTAAAGGGTCATCGGGCGCTTTCAAGCCCTGTTTGGCCTTGGTCAACTCTCCAAACCGAGCGAAGCTCAATGAAATCTCTAAGGTAATGAAATTATTTTTTCAATAGTCTACCCCATGTACAAATTAGCCTTACAGTTCGGAAGAACGATTGATTTTCCTCCGAAACCTCCTGTCTAGAGACCATCGGGGGCTTCCGAGCCCCATTTAACTTCGGTCAGATCTCGGATCCAAAAGTGGCTTAATGGATTATTAAAGGTCTCTTAATTCCCTTTCAAACCGTCCATCCCGTGCATGATTTGGACTTGTGGTTTGTATTTTATGTCCATTTTTCCAAAAAAACATTTTGGACTACCTATAGGCACCCCAGACACCCTGCCTATCGGCAGGTTGTACGTTTCCTTCCCTAGCAAGGCAGAACTTATGGTGGTAGGTAGGATAGGGTTCATGATAATAAGAAGCCCCCTAAACCCTATAAATAGGGTCCATGACCTCACCTTGAAGGACACCTTCGATACCTCTTTTAGAAAGTCAGAGAAACTTCTTGTGGAATTCAAATCCTTTCCCTTTTCCTAAAAATTCCCATTTTTCCACATTTCCTCCTCTCACCTTCTTACCCCACTTAGTAATCCACCTTATCTCGTCATACCACTTCCATAACATTTTAAGATCAACATGTTAGCATCTCAAAGTCAGCAACAAACACTCATAAGGAGGTCTACTTTTCCATCTCGTTCTCTAGTTTTTTCCATTTTACCATTATTTACCTTATTTCTATTATTGCGCTTTGTTTCATTATATCACATCCACTAATCTCTATTCCGTATTAGTAATATTTCACATAATCTATTTCATAAAAACCCTAACTAGAAGAAAAAAAGGGTTTATCCATAAATTCTAAAAGCGGAATTTTTATTTCATAATTTCACTCTTACAACACATTTTTTCTACACACACATAAGAGAAATCCAAAATTTGGATTTACAGGTTGAACCCCACCGTATGTTATTTTCAAACTACGTGGACTTTGATGCCCCTTGGGCTACGTAGGCGTCTTGGGTCAATCCTGAGATTCGAGTCCTATCTTTTTTTCATGTTTATATGCTTCTTTCATATCAAATATATATGTTTTATGAATCTCATGCTCTTATATACTTGTGTCTCGCCCGATGTGAACATTCTCTCTTTCATAGTGATTTTTGATTCGGCGAACGCTTACACCATATTTTTAGCTTTATTTTCAGTATGTCCCTTCCATGATGCGAGTTGAATGGTTTCATTCTCCCATCAGTTTATATTATACACATGTACACACACATCATGAAGTCTAAAAGCATAAGATTAACATTAGCCCAGGAGAGAAAAAAGGGCGTAATGGGTGCCTAACACCTTCCCACTCCATAACTTACTCCCCCGACCTTTGGACTACTTGGTTTCGCAAGCATCAGTTTGACCTTGATGTCGTTCTCTCAAGGCGGTGACATTCTTTTGCTTGTTTTGAGAAAAATAGACTGGGGACTCTATCTCTTCACATATTCCCCCATCTGACGACGACCGACCCTTGATATTTCGAGAGCGCCAGAGAGAATTTGACACTAGGATGGCCACGGGATCCATAAAACCATACATAAGTATTAGTCAAGATAAATATCATAAAATAATATTTACATTAAGAATAAAAATTATAATTTATGAGTAAAGTAAAACAATACTAACTACCCACATACACTAAACCACCTCACTACCCGAGTCCAATTATGTTTATTTCACCATTTAATTAAATCTTAAATTATTAACTTAATTAGTACAACCAATATTATCAATGAGACACCAGTATAGCCAGTTTATCTTTTTATTAGTCCTGCGTACACTCTTGACGCGCTAACAATTACAACACATTGCAGCCACATCCCTCACTATATCCAGTTTGCCAAAGGTTATTAGCGCTGCATATATTCGTGACACTAACACACACCCACGTCACTATAGCCAGTCGAACCAATTTCGTTAGTCCTGCACATACTCGTGGCGCAAATATTTTTTTATACCCATTTATTATTTTAGGCATTAAGTATATTTTCCTAATCAAGTTCTCTTTATTTCAATTTTCCCCATCCATACTCCGGGCATCACAACTAAAACCATCCTTAAACCTATGCCTAAAGATCACCGAACCATAAGTACAATCTAGTTTTTTACCTAGGAAAAATACCTAAATCATTATCATCACCTAGTCTCGCACCTAGGCTAAAGGAATAACGTAACGGTATATTAGCTAGTCCCATACCTAGGAGATACCAAATTTTATAAGTGCACAATCACTAGTCCTATACGTAGAAAGTGTCAATAATGATAAAGTCTACCTACTAGTCTCATACCCAGTAAGCAACCTACAAACAAGGTGAAAGTACAATAACTCCCAAAAACCAAACGACTCCCACAGTGTCAAATTATTAACACCAATAAATCTCTACGTAAATTATATTATAATTCAATTGTAATGACCCCACTTTTATGTGCTCATATGTATATAGTTTGTTTTTACACTCATGTGTTACTTACTATCTTATAAATATTGTATTATTAGATATGTGTTGTTATTGGCTATCAATATAACAAACCCCATTTTTAAATATGAAGAATCAATCGTAAATAGGATGAAATCGAAGTCTTATGACATATCTTAAGGTATATAATAAGTTTTGGGGTAGAAAATATAATTTTATGAAACTTTAGGGACTAAAATAAAAATATAAAAAGGGCCATTTTGTAAATAAAATATTTTCAAGGACCTCTAAGAAATATTGAAAATATATAGTGTGAAATTACCAAAATACCCTTCATGTGTGAAATGACCCTTATACCCTTATCACCTTTCCACCACGTGTTGGTCACCTCCACCTTACACGTGTCATCTTCAGAGAGAAAGCTAAAACACTTGTCATCATTTAGTGATGTTAAGACTGCAAGACCACCCCGGAATGCGACACCCAAACGATGACTTGCCACCGTAATGCTTGGTCACCTAGACACATGTCAACATCGTAATACTTTTGGAAACCTATAAATAGGGCCTTAGGGTTCATTTGAAACTCACACTAATTCCTTGAGAATTATATTAAGAAAGAGTGATAGAAATCTTGGGAAATATCTTAAGAAGGAGTTCTATAATTTCGAAGAAAGAATTCATTTCGTAGGTATGATTTTATTTAAATGTTATAATTCATTTTTATAGTTTTAATTTTGTATTTTATAGCTTTACTTAGTAGTTATGCTGGTGAAATACACTAAAGACTTAACTAATCAAAACTTAAAATTTGGAAACAATCTAAATTGATTTTATTTTCAAAATATGTCACCTTGTTTGAAAAATATATATATACGCTTTTTAAAATGATTTTTGTAAGCAATTGCTCGTATTATGGAATCTCATTTAAGTAATTCCAAAGTCAGTCCCGGTGAAATTTTGTCTAGTTGAGATGGTATTTAAGTGGTGCCCCTGTGACCCTCGATCTCTACTGGAAATAAATCCGTAAATGTTCTGTCTAGATGAGATGGCATTTAAGTAGTGCCCCTGTGACCCTCCATCTCTACTGGGAACCGACTGATTAGGAAGAACTATGAATTGAAATTCTTTAAATGCGATGAATGAATATTAAAAATTGAGAAAATGGTTTTAGTAACCTTTTTCAGCAAGATATTTTAGGATTAAAACACAATATTTAGAATTGGGCTTTATTTAGAATACATAATTAAACCTTTATTGTATTTATTAGATTAACGTGTGATCCATGACTCAATATCTATATTTTCGAGCCTCTATTTTAGGTGAGTACTTTGACATTCCTTGTGCATTTTGATTTTATGATATTATGCAAACTATATATATTTTGTGAACTGCTTTTATTCTCAAAATTCATGTGATACCGATGATTGATTCATTTGTGATATGTTTATATTTGTCCATATAAACATACCGATTAAAATGATTATTGAAAAGGATATTGAATATTGAAAATCTGATTCGGCCTAAGGGACCTCTTTACTGACTGACCTTCCCAGCTGGGTTATCGCTGGTGTGCCCTAAATAAGGCGTTGTGACGAACTAGTTCAATTGACCCTCAACTACATGGGTATAATACGGTAGAAGAATACGATATTAGAGTGTACTTGGCCATTAAAATGATATGATTGAAAGAAAAAGATATCACATTTGAATTATTGCATTCTTCTTATTCTCAGCTATCCAATTGTGATATATATACTATCATTTCAAAATATAGATCTATTTACTGCAAGTTCCTATCCATATATGTATATGCCTTCTCTTTTGACTTGAATAGGTATCTATATTCTGAAAACCTTGGAATGTCGGGAGATTAAATCTTATTCAGCTTTTAGCTGACATTGTATAAATAACGATTTTTCAGGAAATAATTAGACTGGAGGATGGAGTGTAGAAGGACTATGTTGAACATATAGCTTGAGGAGCTCTTTTGTTATACTTTTAAATATAACGTTTGTTTTTAGGAGATAGAGCATGTTTGGCTCTTTAGTAATAAGTTTTTAATTTTGGCATAAGTTGTAATCCGTTCATACTTTAATATATACGAAGTTCCCTTTTAGAAAGCTCTGATGACGTAATTCCATTTTTTCAATAGTTTACGATTCATGACCATGTGAATGTATTTCCGTTGCATTTATTTTAAGAAATATTTTAAGTCCATAACATTGAATGCCTTGGGGACATGTCAAGACACTCATTCCCTACTGCTATTGGGTTGGGGCCGTGACATCAATGCTACGATTCCTCAATTAATCCTACTAATCAAATTCCATTCTACTTATATCATTTAATCAAGTAATAACCATGTTCTACGAAATAGTTACACTAAAGTTGTCAATTTTTATAATTCCAATACAAGTGATATTTATCAATTCAACATACAGTCTAACCCAATAACTAAAATAACAATTATAGACACCACATTTTAAAAACCCCTAAGTCTCTCCTTAGGTCCATAGCACCTCCTCGATTCATTAAAAACCCTAGGTCATACTCCGAGTATCGATCTAGAGGCCATCAGGTGCTCTCGGATCCCGTTTGACTCCGGTCAAGTTCATTTTCAGAAAAAAAAAATCTCAATGAATCTTCAAAGGGATCTGAATCCCCTTTTCAACGGTTCACCCCGTGGGTGAATCGGCATAACGGTTCGAACGAACGAACCATTTTATTACCAAAATTCAGTTTGGAGGCCATCGGGTGCTACCGAGCCCCGATTTGATCTCAATCAACTTCATCTTCAAAGATAAAGCTTAATGGATCTCCTAAGGCCAATAAAACCCCTTTCTAATGGTCCACCCCATGCAAAAAATGACTTAACCATTCGAATGAACAATTTATTTTCCCTCGAAAACTGATTCGAAAGCCACTGAGCGCTCCAAGAATCCGTTTGACCAAAGTAAACTCTTCAGCTCAAATAATATTGAATGGATCTTTGAAGGTGACTGAATACCCTCTCTAACGGTTAGCCCCATGCCCGAATCAGCCTTACAGTACGGACGAAGGACCCATTTTACTCCGAAAGGTCATCGGGCACTTTTAGGCCCCCCGTTTGACCAAAGTCAACTATTTGAACCAAGCGAAGCTCTATGGAATTTTGAAGTACCTTGCAAAAAATTTCCAACGGTGAATCTCGTGCAGGATTCAGACTTATGTTTTGGATGAACGATCCATCGTCATCCAACGATCTTCCATCCAAAGGATCGATGGGTGTTTTCGAGCCCCATTTGACCCAAAGTTAACTCCTGAACCCGAATGCAGCCTAAGTATTCTTAAAGAGCTCTAAATTACCTTTCTAATGGTATTCCCCGTGCGCAATTTGGACTTGTGGATTGCAATTTATGATCATTTTTTCAAACAATTTGCACGAGACTGCCAATTAGCAGGTCCATTTCCCTGCATATCGGTAGTGTGTCTTGGGCTACCTAACGATTGGCAGGGCAAGGACTACCCTATCCTATATAAGGGGAGCATGATCTCACTTTGAAAGGCACCTTAGATCCATCAATATCACTAATCTCAATAGCATTCTTCTGAAATCAGCAAGGTTACCTTGTGTGAAATTCCATTTCACCTTTCATTTCATCATTTTCATACCAATTTAGTAAAATATCCTTCTCTCTCATTCAACATTCATCCCAACTTGCAAATGAGCTCATCAAGGATCAAAATCAAGCCTCAAGTCTCCAAAGAAGGTCCAAACATCCTTCTCTCTTTAAATTTCTCTAGTTTTGCATTAATTATATAAATTCTTAATTTTGCTTTTACTTTAGATCATACACATTAATATCTCATATTTTATTAGTTATATTTCACATAATTTATTTCCTATAAAAAACCCTAAACAAAGAAAAAGAGGGTTACACCTATAAATTCTGACAGGATTCTTTATCACATCTTCTCAAAACTAAAAATATATTTTCCACACACACACTCACATAAAAAAACGATCGTTTGAATCTATGGGATAAACCGCGCCCTTTTGCCACGTGTGAGCAATGTGGACTTTGATGCCTTTATAGGCTATGTAGGCATCTCGAGCTAAAACCCAAGACTTGAATCCTATTTTCCTATTTTCAACTTTTTTCTATTTTATTTATACATTATTCATATATATATCGTACTTGTGATTAATACTTGCATCTTATCTAATATATATTATCATTTCATCATAACGACCAATATCTCGATACGTGCACACATCAAATTTTTCTAATTATTATCTTGGGAACGATCATATGGGCGACCTCACTCCATATTTTCCATGATGCGAGTCGAGCGATTCCAATCTCCACTTATATATACACGCACACATACTTCACGGTGAAATTAAGGAAAATATTAACACAAGCCCATGAGGGACCGAAATGGCAGGATGGATGCCTAACACCTTCCCATTTCGTAACTTATCCCCCAAACCTCTAAACTATTGGTTTCGCAAGCATCACTTTTGACTTTGATGCTGCTCTCTCGAGGCGGCGACCTATTCTTTTGCCTATTTTTTGCAGAATAGGATGGCGACCCTATCTCTTTACATTACCCCAAAACCAATGATGGACGAAGCACCCCACAATGTAGCGAGGGGCTTGGGACCTTTATCTCTCCATTGTTTCCCCCGAAAACGCCGAGGAGGGGATGATCTGGGAATGGCCACATTGGCAACTCTGTAGGTGAGAGATACTTAAGAAGGCTAGACTCTGTTTGCATGGGTGTTATCATTTTCTACTCGTGTGCATAGGTACCTACCTGTATGTTCCATTTTTTTTCCTCTATTATTTCTTGTATATATCTACCTCATGTTTATATCACCTCTCACTCACTTTTCACTTCACATAATTGTAAATACTTTGCATGTACACCTAACACGATTTACATTTGTATATGGGTTTGCTTATACTCACATGTTGCACACACCAGGTAGAATATCTATGCTTAGGTGTCACTAGCACACACTTCCACTTATCACACGTGTATACATCAATGCTCACTAACACATACCACACACCACTTGTAGATGATTGAAAAGAGATAGGCCCCCGACTTTTAAATCCTTTACTACACAAAATGTAATTTCAATTTCCTTTTAAAAGATGCGGAAGCGAAAGATGGTTCAAATTAAACAAATTAACAAATTTTCCTAAGTCATATTTTCAATATTCCCAAGTGAAATTAGATTAAACACACACTTATGTTAATTTCACTTAAACCAATTTAACCCAAGTCCTAGAAATTTGCCTAAGTCATATTTTCAATATTCCCAATTTAGGCCAAACCAATTTTAACAAATTAAATGATGACTTGAATCAAATTAACATTTACCCAAAATAATTATGTAGCACCAAATTAAACGAGTAGTGATTAAAACCAATTTTATCTTTTTACCTAAGCATGCTTTCTAGGTGAATTTGCAAAAGATAAAATAAACAAGAACCACAATGCCGCGATGTACGAGGAAAAACTCACAATGGGAAAAAACTTCGGATGGCCCTAGCCTTAAGTCCACTAAGTATGGTATTTTACAAGTACAAGCAAAATGGCTTACAACACTCGACTCGACTCCTTTCAAGACCCGATGCTCCTTCTTGTACCGACCTCCGCTTAGTTGACAATCCCGGACTCCACCAGAACCTTGGAATCCACCAATGAGGAACTAGGAAGCAACCGTCAACCACACATAATGCCTTTCACCATGTGAGCACTACACCAAAATGTTAATTTTGTGACTGCCTTTTTGTGACTGCCAATAGGGGTGACAAACTAGTCACTCCCGGGAGCAGTCACAAAATTATTTGTGACTGCCATTAGGGGTGATAAAATTAATTGGTTAAAAAAAATTTGAGTCAATTAGTTTGTTACCGCTAATGGGAGTCACAAATGTTACCATATAATTAATTTGTGACTCCTATAAGCAGTCACAAATTTATAACTGTCACAAGCACTCACAAGTTTATTAGTAGACATAAGTTATGACTCTTATGAGCAGTCACGAAATTATAACTGCTATGAGGAGTCATAAATTTTGGTCTAAGACTTAATTTGTAACTGCTATTGGCAGTCACAAATTTGTGTGTGTACGCATTTAGATTCTTATTATGTGTGGGTATGTGTGTATATTTGTGTGTATGTAGAGATTTCTGTTTATATGTGTGTGTATGTATGTGTGTGTATGTATGTGTATGTATAGATTTCAGTTTATATGTGTGTTTATGAGTGTATCTATATACAAATTGTATTTTATGTTAATAAGCCCTAGAAATTGTATTAAGGTTATTTTTTTGACAAAATATTATTCAAAAACTCTAGACATTATATTTTTTTGACAAAATATAATCAAATGGATTTTTAATATTACGAGTTTTGCCCGAGCTTTGTGATCAACGTTCTCTAGACAAAATATAATCAAATCTGATTGTTTTGTTGTGAGTATATCTACACATCGTTTAACCTCTTTCGTTTTTTGAATATTATCTTGTTTGGGAATATGTTAGATTTTTTTCAATAATCATTTTATACTATTCATATTTATTTTATCTAAAAATTAATTAAATAACCATTGTTTTATGCTAGTTGAAGTTTTGACGTTTTGTGCTTGGTCGGGTTTTCCTGTGAGTTTTAATGCAATGATAGTATTAATGCAATGATAAGCCAGAGATTATGTTCTAAATATCAGCTCAAACTTCATTTAGTTTTATAATTGACTGAGTTTCTATTTGTTTGTATTGTAAAATTAATGGGGTTTCCACAATATAAAGAGTGGATGGGTGAAAGTTGTAGAGTGGGGCAAGTATACGTTAATGGGGTTAAAGACTTTATGAATTATGCAACGAATAATCTCAAAACTGATATTATCCCATGCCCGTGCAATCGTTGTAAAAATGGTAAACGCTTGAAAGGGGTAGATGTAAAAGTACATTTGTTTCATTGGGGTAGGCAAGCTGACTACACGTTTTGGCATTCCATGGGGAGAGGGCATTTAAGTATATTCCAAAAGAAATACTTGTCAATCAAACCGTTCACACAAATGGTGACCCGTTAGTACATGCTAGGTTAAACGATCTCATAAATGATACGTATGAAGTGCACGCAGCACAAGAAAAGCAAGATAGTAGAGGGAATGCTTTAGGATGTGAGGATCATGTTAGCAATGATGTGGATCAAGTTAAGGATTATATATGATTAAAAGTAGCAGCCGGAACACCATTATACCATAACTCCAACCCCAACTACACAAAGTTATATGCCATGGTTGGGTTGCACAACTTAAAGAGCAAATTTGGCTTGTCGGGAAAAAGTGTGATGGCAATACTCCTCTGGGCAAAACATTTGCTCCCCAAAGAAAATACACTGCCAGTCAATTATCCGATCATGAAGGGTAATTTGAAAGGTTTGGGTATGAAATACAAATCAATTCATTGCTGCAAGTATGACTGCATTTTATACTATAAGGAGCACAAGGACAAACGGGCTTGTCCTGTATGTAAGGAACCTAGATATGAACAAAAGATGATAGTACATAATAAACGTTTGTTGAAAGAAGATACGCAAATACCTAAGGTGTTAAAGTATTTCCCTTTAGGTCCTCGATTGAAGAGACTTTACACTATACCTTGGATAGCAGAGGCAATGACTTGGCATGGTCGAGCGGAGGTGGCTGAGAATCTCATGCGACATACGATTGATTCATCTGTGTGGAAATCTGCAAATCAGCGATACCCGAACTTTGCTACAGAAATACGCAATGTTCGCCTCAGAATATCAACTGATGGGTTTAACCCGTTTAGCAAATTGAGCACAGATAAGAGTATATGGCCTGTGTTTACGGCGCCTTTAAATTTGCCCCCGTCGTTGTGCATGAGAAAGGAGTTTTCAATTTTGTCGTAATTGATACCAGGTCCAAAAGCACCGGGTAGTGACATTGATGTTTTCTTAGCGCCACTAATAGATGAATTGAATGAGTTATGGGTTGAAGGTGTGAGAGCGTTCGACTCGTATCCAATTTCTATCTGTTTTGAATATTAGTAGTGTTTGATGTTGGATTGAATATTAATATCTATTTTCTAGCTAATTGATAAATAAGTCCAAAAGCAGCCTCTCATTATCTGTATACTTGGTATTATAGAAGGTTATTCTTCATTTCATTATCTAGGAGTCCTAATTTTCAAAGGCATACCAAATGCATCTAATTTACAATCTCTCATAGACAAGGCTAGAGTCAAATTATAAGGCTGGAAATGTCACTTTCTCTCCGTAGCTTGTAGGGATCAATTGATAAAGTTAGTGATTCTTCATATTCTGCTATACAACTTCTATATATACAAATGGTATATTGGGCCATTAGATAGGCTTCAATATTGGGTTATAAATTTTTTATGTACAGGAAATACAAATAAGTGGGCTGCTACAACTATTTCTTGGGCTAACAGTTGTGCAACTCATGAAAAAGGAGGTCTTGATATAACCAATTTGAAGATCAATAACCAGACTTCTAATATGAAATACCTTGGGGAAATTATGCTTTTTATAAATTATATTCTATTTGGTTGGGTTTCAAGCTTGTCGTATCTTAATGCTCACTGAAAAGTGGGTGATGGGAAAAGTATCTAGTTTTGGACATATAATTGGTTGGGTTCTTCTATTCTGCAATAACTGAACATTGAGATAAATATGACTTTTAGAAGTATTAAAGTCTCCAATTATATTACCATTAATAATTGGAACCTCTTTTAATTCTTCATTACCAGATTTGAAGACATAGCCTCTGAAATTTTCAAAATTCATTTGCTTATATCCCCAAAACATTATGTTATATGTTTCTCCCCTATTAAACCTTATGTGGATACGTGTTTCCCTTTATGGAAGTCATTCATTCCACCTAGAACTATCTAGATGGCTCTTCAAAACAAAATCCCTACCCTAGATATCCTTATAAAAAGGGGCATTGGCCTTACTCCTAAATGTATCCTCTGCTAAAAAAAATTAGAAAATATTAACCATGTTTTCTTTCTTTGTGATTTTTATTTACATGGTTGGAGATGGATATTTCACACATTTGGAAAAGAGGTGCCTCAAGTTAGATCTTTATTTGAAGTTTGGGGAAATGCTTATAGGATGATATGGAGTTCCTAACTCAAGACCATCTGGATAACTAGTATTCTAAAGACTACTGACCTTATTTGGTTGACAAGGATTAAAACCATTCATGGTTGAATTAATCCCCAACCAAAGTTCGTTAATCAATAACTCAAAGCTTGGATTAGCTACATCAGTTCTATCTCTAAAGCACTCTTCACAACATTTTAGAAGACCTACATATTCTGCAGGCTTTGGTTTTAGTTGGCATAATGCATTCTTTGTTGAGATCTTAGTTGTAATAATTATTGTGGAACTTGCTTGGGAAAAAGGTTGGCATATTCTTAGATAAAAGTGGACTCTGTGGCGATTTTATGTTGTTTTCTCATACTAATCCCTCCAGTTGCTCTAATACTATGACAACCTTTTGCAATCTTTAAGATTTAAGCTAGCTGGTTAGAACTCTAAACTATTGTCTGCATGTTTTGTCATCCATTATTTCATTCTTATTAGACTCTATATCTACTCCAAAAACAATAATCCATAGAATTAGCTCTCTTTTCAACAAATTCTTCTGAGGTGGAAATATTGAGCAAGGCTGGATAAATTGCTAAAGAATCTGCAGGCCTATGTTAGAATAACTACAGTAATGCCTTGCCTTGCCTTTACTGACAAGGATGATCCTCATGAATGCCTTGCCTTTACTGACAAAGAATAAGATGAGGATTATGGTCCTCCCATGTTAGAATAACTATAGTAATTCTCAAGATGTATCAGAAGAAAGTTGGAAATGAGGAGACAAAAGCAGAAACAGTAAGATCTGGTTTTTATGGATATTTAGAATCATACAGAAACAGTAAGATAAATGAGAAGGCTATTATCTTGAGTATATACCTTCCTCAATGTCTTCATTCTATTTTCTTATCATTGGTCTATGTAAAATGTTCAAGTCAAGGTAGAATCCCTTTTGAGACTATCTCACGGCCCACAAATTCATTGTGAATGATCAACATTAGCTTATTATGAGGGATTTCAATGTGATTGCAAGGAGTGAAGATAAAAAGGGAGGGAATCCCATTGATTTGAATGTAGTAGCTGATTTTAATTTATTTATATCTAATGAAGTCCTGCTTGATGTGAGCTGGAATAGGTCTACAAAACCCAATATTTTTAATCAGATTATATGGAAGAGGATAGTGACCTTTTAGATGAATTAATTGCTACAGCTATTGATCTCCAAAATCAAAGAAGATCAAAGACATTGCTGACAGTTTTATAGTTGAAATTGACTCGACCAAATACTGGTCTCTTTCAACCAGTGGGGATTTCAATACTAGATCGTCTTGGGAAGTAATCAGGACATGTATGCACATGATAGTTCCTTTAAAAGACTTGATTCAATTAAAAATTCTTAAAACTTCAATCACTTGTTCCTACATGGTCTTATAACTAGGAATCCCATTGGTCATACTTTTCATCTATGCTTGGTATCTTTTTATCAGCTCCTTATGTCTTGGTGGCTCAAAAACTCAAGCAAAGATTTCATTAGATACTTGCTGATTTTAGTTCCTGGTGCAATCTGTTAAGATATTTGGATGAGTAGAAATAAATTTGTTTTTAAAGATGGCAAAATGGATAGCAAGAAGATCATTACCAGTGTTATAAACCTCATTAACAACTATTCTTCTCAGCATAATTTTAAATCCTCCTAGTCCATTAAATAGATGCAGTCTATTGAGTCTGAAATATTCAATAAATACTTTATCCTTCTCTATAGTCAAATGAACTCCTCCAAAAGACTTCCTCTTTAAGCTGAATTGTGAATGTCTTTATATTCTTAAAGTTCTTCAAATATGCAAGAATCTTAATATTAATCACATTTTATTATTTCCAGGCATACACATGGCATACCCGGCATACGTAGTATTCAAAGGCCTAAATCCAAGTGTTTACACCTCGTAGCAAGCAACACAAGCACAAGTTAATGGATACCGAGGCGCCGTATTCAAAAAATTTGAGTCCATTGAACTTGCTCAACAGGCATACTCCGAGTACACGAGGGAGGATGTCACCGCATCAATACCCCCCACGGCTGATATACCTAGACTTCACAAATCGTATCCACTACGTGGTGACTCCTGGTCTAGATTTAGAATGATTTGTTACATGTTCATGACATTCCATATCATCGAAGTGTTGTGTCGTTATTTTTTTTAGTTTATTTTTTATTCTATGTTCATTTTGTACTTGGCACCCACTTAGGAGTTGTTTGATGTTAAATTAAGTTTAAATAAGTTTTATGTGTAATGGATATTTGGAATATGAGAAACATAAATGAAATGTTGTCAAAAAATTTAGACTTGTTATCATGATATTTATTTTACTTTCATTATTTCATCATTTTGTGAAAATATAAAGATATTTGTAATAGCTTTTACAACATTTAACAAATTCAATTTTGTAACTGCTAATAGGAGTCACAAATTTGTCACTACTATCAATTTTGTAACTGCTAACAGCAGTCACAAATATATGATTCGTAACTGCTAAGAGCAGTTACGAATAGCAGTTACAAATTGGGGTCACCAGTTATAACCCCATAGGGGTTATAAAAAATTATGACTGTTGTTAGGAGTTATAAATTTTCTTTTGTCACCCCCTAAATTATGACGGTAAATAGCAGTTATAAAGGTTATTTGTGAGTGCTAACAGCACTCACAAATCTCCCATTTTGGTGTAGTGGAGAATGCCGCAGCCAAAACAAACTTCTTCTTCTTTGAGGGATTTAGAAGTAAACTGTGACACCCCGACTAATTAAATACCGGGTAGCTACTCCTTTATTAAATTAAATCAAAATGCCAAGTTGGCTCAGTTAATAGCATCACTGTCGAAAACATTTTAATGATTACTAACCACCTAGTATCTAAAAAATAAGTTGTCAAATTTTAATTAAAGTCTGATTAACATGCAATGAAAGAATAAAGCAAGAATAATATCACCATTCACCATAAAGAAATAATAGAATAACCATCACATGAGATAAATAAAATCCGGAGGAAAAACTCCTCACAACAAATCCCACAACTGAAATGAATAACTAAATACTGAATACTAAATCAATACATGCCAAAGTCTGAAAAATTGAAATGGAAATGTCTCTAATAGAATTTGGGCAACATGCCCGACAGCTGAGAAATACTGAATATGGAATCCAAATGATAGAAGAGTCTAAAAGCAAATCCCTGTAGCTTCCACAAACAGCTACAGCTCGTCATCTGAGTGAGAATCCTATGCATGGTGACCTTGTGGCTGGGCACCTAAAATGGTTTTACAAGAAAAATAGATTTGAAAGAAAACGGGTCAGAGCCCGAATGTGGAGATATTTTAAAAACCTGCAAGTGCTTTAAAAACATTTAAAACATTAAATGCAAAGTACATGTTAGGACGTGCACTCACATGAAATTCTCACCTCTCGTCTGACTGTGCACTCCTAACGTAAGTACCCATCTAAAATGACACTAACCCCTAGCTAAGTGACATAATATCTAGTTAGACTGTCATAGGTTCTACCCTTATTACTCGGTTCCCAATTTCCATTATAACGATCTCAATTAAATAGGGGCTTAACGTAAATTTAGGTTCTCACAAAAAGGCAATGCAACTCATTATAGATTTTCCCATTTATATTTTTTCATAGTTATACACACAATACCATATGATAGTTCCCATAATAAAGTGTATATTTTCCACAACATAAATATACAATATAAGCACCCCGAGACTAAGCTGCGGTGCACACATACTCTGCTATCCATCCCGGTACATCACGTACATAAGGACCACGCATTTCGAATCTCTCAGGAATCGTTCAGATAACACAAATCACCAACAGTGGAGGCGAACACAGTCACATCACATGGGTCACGCACATACCTACGTTCCCACGATCAGCAGACTTATTAACATCCCAATAAGTCTTTCTCTGACCTATGTTCTCGAGGTATCAGTCTAAATCCCCCCCATAGGCACACAAGGATTAGAGGGTCCTAAGTGAACGCAAACCTCCCGTGATAGCAAGTATGGTAGGTATGTCATACACATAAATCATATACCAATACTAAGTAGAACACATCTTAGTATTCACCTTAGTTTAATTGTAGTACATATCGCATTCTCGTACCAACTTAATATATATACAATTTATATAATCCCGGTTCATAATTTTACGCACCATAAATTATTCTCACGTCGTAGTAGGCACTCACGTCTCAGCTCATAATGTCTATTTGATTCGTTCCACAATTATATAATTTTCTCCTCATATTAACCCAAATGTGCCAAATCTACCAATAAATCATCAAAGAAATGTTATCTCTATCCTTGAACAAGTTTACGGGACTCTCAAAATCAAAACAGGCCAAAAAGGCCTAAACTGCCAGCTCGTTAGAAGTCTCGTTCGAACAAGGCTGTTCGAACGAGATTCAGTTCGTTCGAACGAACTGTACCTTCTAACGACATCTCGTTCGAACGAAGGTATCGAACCAAATTTCCCCTCGTTAGAAGCAACTGGTCAACTCGTTAGAAGCTCGTTCGAACGACCTGGGGAGGCCTTCTAACGAACGACCAGTTCGAGCCCAGATTTCCTACATTCGTTTTTCATCAATTTCTACTCCTCAAATCTCCTCTGAAATTCGTCCCAACAATGATTTAAGGCCTCTAATTAGTCCTAATCATGTTAAAGTCACATACTAACGTATTTTAAAGGATTAATTCTTCCTAAACATCATTAAATCACAAGTCTCTACACTTTTCCCCAATTTTTCAAGAACATAAACCCTAGAAATTATGATCATCAATTTACTCAAACTAGATCCGTTTTTGTTACATCCAACATATATTAATATCAGGGTAATCATCTATATACTATTCTACATGCAATTATTCCTCAAAATTCAAGTTCTAAGTCCAATTAAAATGGGTTTTTATTAAACTCTCAAGAACAAATGTAAATTTTGAATTATCTAACATGGAAGAAACATTCTCTGAATTAAACGGAATTAAATCACTTGCCTTGATTCAATCTCAGATTTTGATGACGATATGCTGAATTTCCCTCTCTCTTTCTGCAGAATTCCCTTCTATCTCTCTCTCCCCAAGCTTTCTTCTCCAATGGCTATGGTGGCTAGGGTTTGTTTTGGGGAAAAATTAGAAACCTAATTCTAATAACCTACGTAGCCTATTAGGTTAAAATGGGTTGGTTAGTGGCTTAGTGGATCAAATCCAAATCATATATAATTTACTAATTTTCGTCACTTTTAATTCTCAAAAAAAGCAAAATTACCAAACTACCCCTATATGTTGCCGGTATGGCCTAAAAATACCCCGGGACCCAAACTAAACCCCCGGCTAGTGTTTTCTGACTATCTCGACCCTTTCGGACGCGTTGGCGCACTCAAAATGACCATACGGTTAATAGAATTTAAATTCACTTTTATAATTAAAATAATTATATCCTGACGCAACTATCACACGCGTCTCAATAAAATATCCAAACTGCCGTATATCAATCTCACGACAAATTTTATAATCCAATATCCATATGTCATCATATATACTCAATATAGTCAAATACCAACTCACCTCTCGCTAGTATTTTATCCGGATTAATTCCCATTTAATTAATTAATCCCAAAAATAAAATATCACAAAAATACGGGGTATTACATACTTCCCCCCTAATAACAGAATTTCGTCCCGAAATTCGGAACTAGATAGTACCTGATATGAACAACTCTGGATAACGTTCGCGCATCTCATCCTCGCGCTCCCATGTGGACTCCTCGACATTATGATGTCGCCACTGAACACGCACTAACGGAACTATCTTTGACCGCAGCTTCCTCTCACTTCGATCCAAAATAGCAATCGGCCCCTCCTCGTAGGAGCTATCGGGCTGGAGATCGATATCCTCCAAAGCGATGTGAGAATGAGCCAAATCGTCTCTGAGATATTTCCTTAGCGAGGAAATATGAAGCACATCGTGAATCCGGTGTAAATGCTCCAGTAACCCGAGTCTATACGCAACTGGTCCAATCCGCTCAATAATAGGAAACGGCCCCACATATCTCGGTGCCAACTTCCCCTTCTTCCCGAAACGCATAATCCCCTTCATAGGAGATACTGTGAGCAAAACCTGGTCCCCCACTTGGAACTCTCTGAAGGATCTCTTCGCATCAGCATAGCTCTTCTGCCTGTCTTGAGCCACCCGAATGCGACTCCGGATCAACTCAATCCTTGCCGAAGTATCCTGAATCACTTTCGGCCCAAGTAGTTTGTTGTCCCCCACCTCCAACCAACATGCTGGGGAACGGCAAGGTCTACCGTACAACGCCTCAAACGGAGCCATGCCAATAGTGAACTGATAGGAGTTATTATAAGCAAACTCTACCAGTGGAAGGTACTGCTCCCATCCACCCCCAAAGTCAATGATGCACATGCGTAGCATGTCCTCCAACATCTGATTTGTGCGCTCGGTCTCCCCATCAGTCTGCGGATGATAAGCCGTACTCAACCGCAATTCCGTGCCCATGGCCTCCTGGAAACTCTCCCAAAACCGCGAAACAAATATCTTGTCTCTGTCAGACACGATATTTAGGGGCACACCGTGAAGTCTCACAATCTCTGAAATGAAGAGCTGGGCATACTGTCCCGTAGTGTAGTCGGTCCTTACGGGTAGAAAATTAGAGACTTTGGACAACCTGTCCACAATTACCCAGACGGAGTCGTGACCCCTCTGCGAAGTAGGCAACCCCGTGATAAAATCCATGGATATGCTCTCCCACATCCACCTCGGAACCTCCAATGGCTGTAGGAGTCCTGTCGGTCTCTGATGATCCACTTTTACTAGATGACAAGTGGTGCATTTCGAAACAAACTCAGCAATATCTCTCTTCATGCCGCTCCACCAATACTGTCGCCTCATATCCTGGTACATTTTGTCCCCTCCGGGATGTACCGCGAACCGTGAGCCGTGTGACTCTGCCATCACCTCGTGTCGCAATTACTCCCCTTCCGGAACCACCAATCTCCCATTGAAGCGTAATCCCCCGTCTGAGCTAACGGTATAGGACTCGGCTCCCTCTGCTAGTAATCGAACTTTCTGCTCCTGACAGAACGAGTCATTTGCCTGTGCCCTTACTACCTTCGTGACAATCTGCGGTGTAACGGTCATTAGAGATATGAAAGATCGGGCCACTGCATCCTGGTGTCCCAACTCTTTCCACTTAGCCTTCCACACCCATGCCACTTCATCTGCTGGCCTACGGCTCAACGCGTCTGCTACGACGTTAGCCTTACCCGGGTGATACTGAATATCGAACTGGTAGTCTTTCACAAACTCAAGCCACCTCCTCTTCCGCATATTCAACTCCTTCTGCGTGAATAGGTACTGTAGGGACTTGTGGTCCGTGAACAATTGAAACTTCTCCCCCAAAAGATAGTGCCTCCAAATCCGTAGGGCAAATACCACTGCTGCCAACTCCAAATCATGAGTGGGGTAATTCTTCTCGTGAGGCCTAAGCTTACGGGAAGCATAAGCTATGGCCTGTCTCTCCTGCTGCAATACACCTCCAAGTCCTTGTAAAGACGCATCGGTGTAAACCAGATACTCAACTCCCGGTCTCGGCAATGCTAACACAGGTGCTGAGGTCAACTTATCCTTTAACTCATCAAATGCCAACTGACAGGCATCACTCCAAATTAACGGCACACCTTTACGAGTCAGATGTGTCAAAGGACCTGCTATCTTTGAAAATCCCCGAATGAACCTCCTGTAGTATCCTGCTAGGCCCAAGAAACTACGAATCTCAGTCGGTGTCGTGGGCTATCCCCACTCCCTCACCGCGGATACCTTCCCCGGATCAACAGATATCCCCCGGTCGGAAATAATGTGCCCCAAAAACTGGACCTCCTTCAGCCAAAACCCGCACTTTTCAAACTTTGCATACAGCTCGTTCTGACGTAGCGTCTGCAAAACCTGCCTCAAATGCTCGGCGTGCTCCTCCTCTGTCTGGGAGTAAACCAGAATATCATCGATGAAGACAATGACGAACTGGTCAAGGAACTCTCTGAATACTCTATTCATCAAGTCCATAAAAACTGTTGGGGCGTTGGTTAAACCAAAAGGCATAACCCGAAACTCGTAAGATCCATATATCGTCAAGAATGCAGTCTTCGAGACATCCTCCTCCCTGATACGCAACTGATGGTATCCCGATCTCAAATCAATCTTCGAGAAGAAAGAAGCTCCTCTCAACTGGTCAAATAGGTCATCGATTCGAGGCAACGGATACTTATTCCGTATCGTGACCTTGTTCAACTCCCGGTAGTCCACACACAATCTCAGTGAACCGTCCCTCTTCTTCAAAAACAAAACTGGAGCGCCCCAAGGTGAGGTACTCCTGCAAATAAAGCCCTGACCTAACAGCTGCTCTATCTGATCTCGTAGCTCTCGCATCTCTGCCGGAGCCATACGGTACGGTGCGCGTGCTATGGGTCTCGTATCTGGCAACAAGTCTATCACAAAGTCTATCTCTCGACTGGGGGGTAGGCCTGGTATCTCCTGAAACACATCCGAATACTCCCTGACAACTGGTATCGAATCTAAAGGAATCACAACCTCCTTAGAGGTATCCTCCTCTATGTAATATAAATGATCGGTTGAGCCTCCCTCTGGGCGAGGCATCGCCACTACAAACATCTCTTGCCCCAGAATGGCAAAAATAATGCTCCCATTGAAGCAATCAATCATGGCTCTATAAGCTACGATCCAATCCATACCGATAATCACATCGTGCACATGCATATCTAATACCAACATGTCTGCAGGTAATACCAAACCACCAATCTCTACCCCCACTCCCCGGCATATAAAGAAAATAAGTGACCCACTCCCCAAAGGTGAGTCGTCACGCGTCACTGTGCTCTCCGCTGTGGCTAACAACCCTAAATCCTTCACAAAGTGTGTAGCTATAAAACAATGAGTTGCCCCCGTATCAAATAAGACCCGACCCATAGTGCCATGGATAGGAAACGTACCCTCAATCGCGGGCGGTGCCTGTGGAACTGCTGCCTGGTGGACGTTATAGACATGTCCATACTGTAGCTGCCCCTGCTGAACTGGAGCTGCTGGGATAGGTGGCAATGCTGCCATCTGTGGCGGTGCGGGTAGAGCGGCGGGAAACATAGGTCTCTGGGGCTCCTGGAGAGCGCCCTGCTGCTGCTGCTGTGGGGCCCTGCCCCTATCAGGACAATCCTGCCATTTATTGCCAGTCTTTCCACAAACATAGCACTTCCCTGGAAAGTTCCCCCCTCTCTGCCCCTGCTGTCCCCGGCCCTGGTGGCCGTTACCGTTCCTTCCCTGGCCCTGCTGAAATTGCTGTCCCTGTTGACCCTGATGGCTATTTGGACCCTGATGGCCCTGGCAGAAACCTCCCTGTCCGTGCCTATAATTCCCTGATCTGAACCTCTTCTGATCCCCCTGCTGGGAACCCTGATCTCCCTGTCTCTGCCCCTGGACAGATTGTGCCCCGCTGGCACCATGTCCTCCAGTCCTGCCCTGATGGCTAGACTCCCCCGATCTCTTGCCCTCAGCCATGTGAAAGCGGTGATCCTGGCAGTGTAACAGTGCAACGTTAACCACATCAGAATAAGTGGCCAACGAAAGGTTCCCTAACAGATGCTGACGAATCCTCCATGTCAACCCGTCGGTGAATTTCTCAATCTTCTTATTTTCTGTCGGTATCTCATCCGGAACGATATTCAACAGATTCGTGAACTCGGCCTCATACTCGGCCACAGTCTTACCCTCTTGCTTTAGATTCATCAGTTTCCTCCTCATTTCCGTGTGAACATCCGACGGAAAGTACTTGCGATGGAACCGCACCCAAAAGTCCTGAATAGTGAGAGTATCCCTCTCCTCCACGGTGGTAATAGACTCCCACCACTGCAGTGAAGATCCAACTAGCTTGAAAGTAGCTAGCACTTGCTTCTAAACATCCGTGCACTCATACATCCTCAAGTACCTCTGCATATCCTTCCTCCACTGGCTCGAGACTACCACATCTGAGCTGCCTGCAAACTCTGGTGGATGCGCTTTCTGAAATGCGTCACGTACACTTTCCCAAGCAGACGGGAATGCATTTGCCTATACTGGCGTGGCAGCTGGCGTCTGAGGTGGTGCCTGCTGAACTATGGCAATTGCGGCATTTACCACTTGGGCTACAATGGTGGCAACCTCAGCGGCGTTCAACATGCCCTGAACTGGAGCGGGCTGTGGTTCGGGCGTTGCATCCCTAGGAACTCGTCGTGCACGTCGTGGAGGCATCTGAAATAAGAATAAATTTTATAAGTTCACCGTTTATAAACTTAAAATAGCTGAAGAACGAAGCATACACAAAAAAAAGAGTACAACAGTCCTAAAATATAGGGCTCTATATCAAAGAAAACGTAGCGGAACATAATAGCCGTACAGATCCTAAAGGACACTAGAACCTGATGCTCTGATACCACCTGTGACACCCCGACTAATTAAATACCGGGTAGCTACTCCTTTATTAAATTAAATCAAAATGCCAAGTTGGCTCAGTTAATAGCATCACTGTCGAAAACATTTTAATGATTACTAACCACCTAGTATCTAAAAAGTAAGTTGTCAAATTTTAATTAAAGTCTGATTAACATGCAATGAAAGAATAAAGCAAGAATAATATCACCATTCACCATAACGAAATAATAGAATAACCATCACATGAGATAAATAAAATCCGGAGGAAAAACTCCTCACAACAAATCCCACAACTGAAATGAATAACAAAATACTGAATACTAAATCAATACATGCCAAAGTCTGAAAAACTAAAATGGAAATGTCTCTAATAGAATTTGGGCAACATGCCCGACATCTGAGGAATACTGAATATGGAATCCAAATGATAGAATCGTCTAAAAGCAAATCCACGTAGCTTCCACAAACAGCTACAGCTCGTTATCTGAGTGAGAATCCTATGCATGGTGACCTTGTGGTTGGGCACCTAAAATGGTTTTACAAGAAAAATAGATTTGAAAGCAAACGGGTCAGAGCCCGAATGTGGAGATATTTTAAAAACCTGCAAGTGCTTTAAAAACATTTAAAACATTAAATGCAAAGTACATGTTAGGACGTGCACTCACATGAAATTCTCACCTCTCGTCTAACTGTGCACTCCTAACGTAAGTACCCATCTAAAATGACACTAACCCCTAGCTAAGTGACATAATATCTAGGTAGACTGTCATAGGTTCTACCCTTATTACTCGGTTCCCAATTTATATTATAACGATCTCAATTAAATAGGGGCTTAACGTAAATTCAGGTTCTCACAAAAAGGCAATGCAACTCATTATAGATTTTCCCATTTATATTTTTTCATAGTTATACACACAATACCATATGAAAGTTCCCATAATAAAGTGTATATTTTCCACAACATAAATATACAATATAAGCACCCCGAGACTAAGCTGCGGTGCACACATACTCTGCTATCCATCCCGGTACATCACGTACATAAGGACCACGCATTTCGAATCTCTCAGGAATCGTTCAGATAACACAAATCACAAACAATGGAGGCGAACACAGTCACATCATATGGGTCACGCACATACCTACGTTCCCACGATCAGCAGACTTATTAACATCCCAATAAGTCCTTCTCTGACCTATGTTCTCGAGGTACCAGTCTAAATCCCCCCATTAGGCACACAAGGATTAGAGGGTCCTAAGCGAACGCAAACCTCCCGTGATAGCAAGTATGGTACGTATGTCATACACATAAATCATATACCAATACTAAGTAGCACACATCTTAGTAGTCACCTTAGTTTAATTGTAGTACATATCGCATTCTCGTACCAACTTAATATATATACAATTTATATAATCCCGGTTCATAATTTTACGCACCATAAATTATTCTCACGTCGTAGTAGGTACTCACGTCTCAGCTCATAATGTCTATTTGATTCGTTCCACAATTATATAATTTTCTCCTCATATTAACCCAAATGTCCCAAATCTACCAATAAATCATCAAAGAAATGTTATCTCTATCCTCGAACAAGTTCACGGGACTCCCAAAATCAAAACAGGCCAAAATGGCCTAAACTGCCAGCTCGTTAGAAGTCTCGTTCGAACGAGGCTGTTCGAATGAGATTCAGTTCGTTCGAACGAACTGTACCTTCTAAAGACATCTCGTTCGAACGAAGGTATCGAACGAAATTTCCCCTCGTTAGAAGCAACTGGTCAACTCGTTAGAAGCTCGTTCGAACGAGCTCGTTCGAACGACCTGGGGAGGCCTTCTAACGAACGACCAGTTCGAGCCCAGATTTCCTACATTCGTTTTTCATCAATTTCTACTCCTCAAATCTCCTCTAAAATTCGTACCAACAATGATTTAAGGCCTCTAATTAGTCCTAATCATGTTAAAGTCACATACTAACGTATTTTAAAGGATTAATTCTTCCTAAACATCATTAAATCACAAGTCTCTACACTTTTCCCCAATTTTTCAAGAACATAAACCCTAGAAATTATGATCATCAATTTACTCAAACTAGATCCGTTTTTGTTACATCCAACATATATTAATATCAGGGTAATCATCTATATACTATTCTACATGCAATTATTCCTCAAAATTCAAGTTCTAAGTCCAATTAAAATGGGTTTTTATTAAACTCTCAAGAACAAATGTAAATTTTGAATTATCTAACATGGAAAAAACATTCTCTGAATTAAACGGAATTAAATCACTTGCCTTGATTCAATCTCAGATTTTGATGACGATATGCTGAATTTCCCTCTCTCTTTCTGCAGAATTCCCTTCTATCTCTCTCTCTCCAAGCTTTCTTCTCCAATGGCTATGGTGGCTAGGTTTGTTTTGGGGAAAAATTAGAATCCTAATTCTAATAACCTACGTAGCCTATTAGGTTAAAATGGGTTGGTTAGTGGCTTAGTGGGTCAAATCCACATCAGATATAATTTACTAATTTTCGTCACTTTTAATTCTCAAAAATGCAAAATTACCAAACTACCCATATATGTTGCCGGTATGGCCTAAAAATACCCCGGGACCCAAACTAAACCCCCGGCTAGTGTTTTCTGACTATCTCGACCCTTCCGGACGCGTTGGCGCACTCAAAACGACCATACAGTTAATAGAATTTAAATTCACTTTTATAATTAAAATAATTATATCCTGACGCAACTATCACACGCGTCTCAATAAAATATCCAAACTGCCGTATATCAATCTCACGACAAATTTTATAATCCAATATCCATATGTCATCATATATACTCAATATAGTCAAATACCAACTCACCTCTCGCTAGTATTTTATCCGGATTAATTCCCAATTAATTCACATTTAATTAATTAATCCCAAAAATAAAATATCACAAAAATACGGGGTATTACATAAACCCAAACACTCTTCCAATGGTAGAGATAGAAACCGGTGCCAAAATTCAAAGCAATGTATATATAGTTACTTGGATAAATTAAACAAATGGGTGTAACATAAAGATTTTTCTTGAAAAATAAACACTCAAACATGAACTTTTTCTTTGTAAATTCAAGCTCTCTAAAACTATATCTAGGATATGGAAAGTTATGAAAAAGTTAGTTCTAAAAGTTGGTTCCCGCACCTTATCAATTCTGGAAAAAGATGGTGGGGAAAAGTAGTGGGGAAAAGTAGTGGGAAAAGTGGAAAAACCGTCAAAAACTGCCCAAAAAAAATTCCCGCCAAAACTCGTTCGAACGACTTTTTCGTTCGAACGGATTTACTACCGAGGTTCCAGAATGAAAAAAGGAAAATCATCAGAAATCTCGTTCGAACGAATTGGCATCTTATTCAAACGAGATGTCAATCCGTTCGAACGACCTGGCAATCTCGTTCGAATGAGATTCCAGTGTGGATCGAACGACGTGTCAGAAAAATAAAATATTAATTTTAAGCCCAAAACTTTTATGGAAAGTTCTAAAAAATATTTTTCTGAGTAAAACAAAGTCATTTAGAAAAATTATAAATTACACCCAATAAAACTTGTTCCAAGCTCGTATATAAATATATAATGCATTCATACATTAGGAGCAATGGAACCATGTTGATGACGTAGAAACGAGGTACAGTAAATCGGCATTTGATTAAGCTTTATGAACTTGGATGCTACGTCTTCAACTTTAGAATGTCATAATCTTGAAGGATGGTCAAAAACTCTATCATATGACTCAAACGTTTTTATCCGGAATTGAGCCAAAACTACAAAGGACTCAATTGAAAATTTGTGTCCTTACAATGATCCATGCTTAGATTCACTATCACATACTCACTTATAGATATTCACACATATCCAGGCTTAGTGTAATCTTCATGCTCCATGCGAGATTTACTTTTCATAATACTTGTAGATTCTTCCTTATTAGTATAGTCCTCATCATGCCAAATAAAATCTCTCTTCATAATATACTAATCAGGAATCATGCATTTTTCACACTCATCACCAAGAGCATGGCTATTGACCAAAATATTATCCCGTACTAGGGGGTCACTTTAAGATGGGCGCTGGTCCGACAGGTTGCAGTTAGCCTAAGAAATATGACTCTCACCTTCCATTTGCTAAGTACCTTCGACGTATATCGAACGGTTCCCCCTGTATCGTACCGCTTGACTGAAGTTATGATGGGAGGTATATAGCAGGGAACTCATTCACGTACGTCGAGTATATCGAATTCTCTCTCACACGTACTATCCCTAAGAGGTATATGGTGAGAAAATTCACGTACACTTAGGTTTATCAAATGGCTTGTCCACACGTACCAATTACCCTCAAAAGCAAGACGTATATCGTGGAAGTCATGCCAAAGGGGGGAACCTTTCCTTTAACCCAAAAAATTCATACCCTCATATAGGCGTCAAACCTAGGGCACTCATATTTAGATTGTCAATTACTACCCGAAACTCTGTCGAAATGTCGGGTCGGCATGCCACCCAAATTTTTGCACGATTTCGTCTTTTTTCAAAACGGGACCCTATCCATGAGCTTGGCAATAAGTCAAACCGTGTTTTACATATTTTTCAAATCCAATTTTTCCAGGCTCAGTTCCCGTCCGATATTTCTTTTGTATTTAGTAAACCTAACACAAGTGAAATAATAATAATAATAATAATAATAATAATAATAATAATAATAATAATAATAATAATAATAATAATAATAATAATAATAATAATAATAATAATAATAATAATAATAATAATAATAATAATAATAATAATAATAATAAGACTCTTTTCTCACTTCTCCTCCTTCCTCACCAAAAGTGTCAAAAACATTTTCCCTCATCTTTTATCAAAATGCCAAAAACATTTTTTCTCTCCTTTTATCAAAATACCAAAGACATTTTGTCTTCCTCTTTTCCAAAAATACCAAAAACATTTTCCTCTTTGTTCTAAAAGATTTTTTCTCTTTCAAAAATAAATTCGTATCATATTTCCCTCTCAGGTCGATTGCATACCTGACCCTTGGCTTGGCTCTCTGTTGGCTTTGATCTTCCGTCGAATCGCCCCGAAGCTCCGTCAGTTCTCCCGCTACTTCCTTCGAGTCCGGAATCCACCCTCACCCACTCTCCATGGAGAAAGTCGGTAAAGTACCATATGTGCAGCCTGATTTGATGACGGTTCTAGTCCAATTTATCGCCAAGATTGGCAACCTTCAAACTGAGGTTCATGAGATGCAGCGAAATCGGGTCCCTATTCCCGAAGAGATTGAGGTCCTCTTCCCTTGCGCCATGGGTCCCCCCGCACCTGAGCCTATTTGTGTCTCAGAAGAATATCAGCATGCTCCACATGCCCCTTTTGGGCCATCGCCGGCTCAGCTCCCTATGACATATCTTTCCTAGATAAGGGCTAACTATCCAGTAACTACTGATCCAAAAGAAAAAGAGTTGAAAAAGGTCAAAGAGAACCTTAAGTTGTTGACCAAGATGTTTGACCAAGTCCTAATCTCCAAGAACTACACGGATTACACCCATATTTCTCCTTACCCTAAAGCAAGGATACCGAAAAAGTTCAAGATGCCCAACATTGAAAATTTCGAGGGTAGTGGGCTCCAAATTGTTCATCTTTGAAGCTACCATCGAGCCATGACTCTCCTAGGTGCCTCCGAAGAAATAATGGACCAGATGTTCAAACAGACTTTGAAGGACAACGCTCTACACTAGTTCCTATCCCACGAGGAATCCAGAATTTACAGTTGGGAGGATGTTGATCGTGAATTCATGTCGTAGTACAAGTACAATGAGGAGTTGGAGGTTACAGACCGTGATTTAAAACCTCTCAAGCAGAACCCCGGAGAAATTGTCATTAATTTCATAGCAAGATGGAGGGAGAAAGCGACCACCATGACCAACCGGCCTTCGAAGAGGAGAAATTTAGTATTGTGTAGAAAATTTTCTTACCCCATGTCCGAGAGACGATGGGAGGACAATATTACCCACATTTTTTAGCCCTGCGAAAAACAGGAGTAGAGATTGACGAAAGTCTTGTCAAGATAGAAGTTAAGCCAAATAAAGTATCCGAATAGTTTACTCTATGAAAATATGAGAAGCCTGATACAGTCTCAACCATCAACAACATCTCTCAGCCTGCTACCTCTTGGACGCCAAAAAGCTTCCCTAACTCGGTCAGAAAGGAATTCACCAAGCTTGACTACTCACAATCCACTTCCAAATCATGCAAATGCCATCTTCCTAGAAAATGATCCAGAATTTGACGTATCTACCCAGATTGTACCCAATAAATCACCCATTATGCCCGTATATTCACGTAAACCCCTTAAAGTTTGCCCATACTTTCTCCTACACCCTACCTGTTTTGTCGACCAGACCCTGTCGCTTCTTACAAGAGCCTGCATTATCGTTCATACTCGTTCCAGAGGGAGGGATATGGAATTTCCAGAAGTACTAAACCATCTTCTAAAATTTGGGTTGAGATTGTTCTCAGAATGACCATTGACTTCCAGAAGTTCAGTACACTGTTTATGGAAGCTCGACAACAGCTCGAGAGTCCGATAATTGGGTGGTACTCATCGTCAAAGTAAGTTTAGACGATGCAGTTTAGATCATGGCAGGCTTATTCCGATACACTAATGAGATTCGCAGTATATCTGAGTTACTTGATGCCTTAAAACTATAAGGGTGGTTGGTCCTTTCATTTCTGCAACTCCCCGTTGAGTGGGAGGATCTATATAAATTAGCCATTGAGGTTCTAGAATGCATTGACTTCTCATGGAAGGATGACATCATTGCCACCGAATAGGGAGGTGAATTTGATAGTGCAGATGAAGAGGCAAGCCAAGAAAAGGCTAGCCCAATGATTAGTGTATACGGGGTGATATCGTTTGAAGATCAGCTATAAAAGATCAATAAAGTGTCCGAACAGCCCGAGATAGATAAAGAAACATGGTTTATGTTCTTCCCCTATTTTGTGAACCATATGACTAGATCTGGAAGGCACTACCAGAGTCTGAACCCTCAATCAGCAATGACGGATAAAGGAAATAGTGTTATCGAGAAACTCCCCATGCTGAAAATGACCTTCGAGGAGAGAAAGATCCTCGACCAGTTCAAGAAAACTCGAGATAACATCACCTTATGGGGACTCTTTATGTCTTCTTAACTGCACTAAAATACCTTGATTAAATTGCTTACTGAACCCACAAACCCTTCTTCCACCACTCCGAAAGAAGCCGTAAACTTGGTTGGATCCTTAACCTCTACTAGAATGCTCTCCTTCTTTGAGGAAGAAATCCATAAGTTTTGTCCTAATCATAACTATGCTCTCAATATCTCCATTGAGGTCATGGGGAAAATAGTCCCATTTTCACTCGTCGACAATGGATCAGCACATAATATTTGCCCGTTAAGGACCCTAAACTTCTTGGGTTTGAAAGTAAGCGACCTTGCTCCAACTTCCACCGTGGTGCGTGTTTATGACGAAACTCATCGAGAGGTGATGTGATCCATAAAGCTTACAATAGGGGTTATCCCTAAAATTCCCGTTACCGAGTTCTAAGTCATCGACATACCTACTTGTTTCAATTTATTTCTTGGTCGATCGTGGCTTCACAGCATCAAATGGGTATCCTCCTCTCTCCATCAAAGACTAAAGTTCTTTGCTAAGGGGCAGGTCATCGCCATCTTAGGAGACGATGATAATACTGAGAATTCAAGCACCAGTAATTTAGTACTAGAGATACAACATAGGGATAATGATATTCTTTTGTCTGGATTTCGAGTCGAACCACTTTTTCTCCCAACAGGGAATGATTTCAAAGAGCACAACCCTCACGACTATGTCAACGTGATACAGATGTTAAAAAATATGCACTTAATGCTCAGACTGGGGCAAAGACGATGATAATAGAGGATACTGGAACCCATAGAAGACCTTTCCTCCATGCGTCATGGGTTATCAACCATCACCAGAGGAACTCAGAAAGCTTTGCTAACCTCGGTTGAAGAGAAGGTTATAAAGTGCCAAGGTTATCTCAGGGGATTCCTTGAACAGGAGATTCTTCAAAGAGGGTGAAGATTTTCCCTTTTGTGGCTTTTTCGAACCATGGTATGATCATGTGGACAAGAAGATGAACCTAGGAATGTAGATCTTCTTTCAAGATAGTTATTCATGGGCCAAAAGTTCCCATCATCATGTGCAAACGCTCGTTGAGAAGCCTACAGTTGTTACTGAGGATTTCGAGGGAAGTGACTTCGAGGACTCATTCAATTTGTAGACACTAAGGCTGACACTCTGCATGATCCACTCAAGTGCTAGCTCGTCGAATTCGTCCATCCTGATCAAGACTACTGATGCACCCCTCCTCAACAGAATGTTATACCAGTTCCACCTGCTAAGATACAACCCAACCCAGATATTTACCCAATTTCTTCTTCTTCTGTTGTTCCTTATTCTGATTATAATGTAATGGAGACCCCCTTTGATGAGGTTCTCAAAGTTGTTTTTCCCAAGAATGAAATAAACAAAGATTTTGAGTATCTTTATGTGCCTTGCATTAATTGTCTTTATTCAAATCAAACTATTGATGACGATCATTTTGCAAATGAATAATTCTTAACTGATCTTAATAAGGTTAATAACAAACAACATAACCGCTTTCAAATTAATGAAGATGAAGTTGTTGTTATCAATATCGATTTCTAACAGCCAACTACGTGAGATTAGGATAGGGTCCACCCTTGACGAGCATGAGCGCACACAACTTGAAGAATTATTAAAGCATGTGCCGCCCTTGTCTGGGTCACTAAAAAATTATGGCATTACATGATCGCTTTTCTTATTAGACTTGTATTTCGAATGGATCCTATCAAATACTTGCTCGAGAAACCTTCCATGTCTAGTTGAATGGCTCGGTGGTTAATGCTACTAGCCGACTTCGATATTGTGTATATCACGCACAAAGTTAGGAAAAGAAGAACCATCTCCGACTACCTTGCTGACTACCCTATAGAAGAAGCTGACGTTTGGATCGCTGAATTCCTGAATGAAGATATCCTTTGCATCTCTCAGGAAAACCTCAGTGGAAAGTGTTCTTTGATGGTGCTACCAACAAAAAAGGATACGACATTGGGATACTCCTGAATTCCCCTGATGACTCTCACACTCCCATTACCATTAAGCTTGATTTTTCCTGGACTAATAACATGATCAAATACGAGGCATGCACCGTAGGCCTCAAAGTAGCTCTCAAGAAAGGAATCTAATGCTTAGTAGTCTAGGGGGATTCAACCCTCATCATTGGCCAGGTCCTTAGAAGATAAAAAGTCAAGGACGAGAAACTCCTACCCTTCCATGCCCACCTAGAAGTGTTGCCTCCTAGTTTCTAGATATCACCTTACACTAATTTCCATGAGCAAGGAATAGCTTAGCCGATGCCCTTACTACCTTGGCCTTCATGGTCGGCATGCCCAAGGGAACAATGGCCCATTTCCTACTCCAAAATAAAGCTAAACTGACCCACTGCTACCACATTAAGCTCATCACAAAATAGGATTTTGATATAATCGAATGTTGGTACTACGACATTTAGTGCCTCCTTAAGCACAGTAGGTACCCCCAAGATGCCAACAAGAAATATCAAGCAAGCCTTCGCAAACTGGTTGCCCAGTACATTGTCTATGATAAAGCACTGTTTAAGAGAAACTTCGATAGAACCCAATTACACTGCATCGCATGGGCTAACATTGAAGAGATGATGTTGAAAATACACAGCGGGGAATGCGAACCCCACATGAATGGCCATATGTTTGCTAAGAAGATTATCCGACGGGGTTATTATTAGAGTACTAATTTCAAGATTTCACCGTCCATATCCGAAGATGGCTTAAATGCCAATAGTTTTACAATCTCCAACACTTACCTCCGCGAAAATTATACGACATGACCTCTCCCTGGCTATTCTCCACATAGGGCATCGATATCATAGGGAAATTTACACCCAAAACCTCCGATGGGCACAAGTTCATCCTGGTTGTAATTGATTACTTCACTAAATGGGTTGAAGACGAGTTATACGAAGTGCTAAATGCTAAAAGGGCAGCCAAGTTCATTCAAAATAACATCATATGTCGATACGGGGTTTTCCATGAGCTAGTGTCAGATAACAGGTGACATTTTTTAGGCAGAAGTCATAAACTTAGTCGATGAGTATGGGATTCAAAGACACAAATCTCCTCCCCACCGACCAAAAACCAACGGTGCAGTTGAAGCCGACACTAAGAACCACTAAATAATTATCATCAAGATGATCGAGATTGGGCTGATCGGATCCCTTACGCCCTCTGGGGCTACCGCTCTTCACCTCGAGTATCTAATGGGGCTACCCCTTACTCTCTAGTATACGACATGGAAGCAGTCCTACCTGTTGAACTAGAAATACCTTCACTATGCGTCATGTTTCAAAGAAAAGTAAATGAAGAAGACTGGCATTAGAGCTGTCTTAACGAGTTATCACTCTTGGACGAAAGAAGGCTAAGGGCTCTATATCATATACAAGGGTACCAATGCCGGATACCGCGATCATTAAATCGAAGAGTCAAGGAGAAAGGTATCTGAAAAGAGGATTTAGCCCTCAAAGAAATCATAGAACCCGTCTGGGACCCCACAGGGAAATTCAAGCCAAATTGGAGTGGCCCCTACATCGTGAAAAAGATCATGTTCGATGGCACCGCTATGCTCACTGACCTTGATTGAGAAGAGATGGCCCGTTCAATCAACCTGGACCGTCTCAAGCGCTACTACTCCTATCATTCCCCTTCTATTCTAAAATAAATCTTAATTTCCCTCTACTCAGAACTACGTGGAGCCTGATTCTCTTAAAAACCTTTTCGCTTTCAAAAATGAAACTCGGGAAATTTTTAAAACCCCAAGAGGTACGTAGGCAGTGCATACGCTTTACAAGGGCATGTTCCCTTCTTTTTCACAAAATTGTATTCCTTTCTTACCTCCGAGAATGACAGTTCATTTTATCTTTTACATGACCAAAAGTATTATGTATGCCTTAGCGATTGGTGTAGATAATTCAAATGTAAAATTCAACAAGAGGCACAACAATATAATTAAAATCATTTTTATTTAATTTTGGGAAAAATTCTGTGTGATTACGGGGAATATCAGTGTAAGGAGTCAAACAACAATCCCTGCCAACCTAACTGACCAAACCTTCCCAAAATTATTCCCATAACCAAAAATAGCCAAAAACATAACCATTAGAAAAGCTTCACAAATATCATCTGCTTTACAAAAGACCCTACCGCAGCTACCAAAAGATCCATCTTGAGGCCCCCAAACTTCCCCTGCCTGGATAGTATATCGAAGGCACTCTACGGAATGGTAAACTTGAACCAGCCTAGAGAAAACCACTACACCCCCTCCATAGTGTCAAACATGGAAAACTATCCCTGCCCGGTCTCCTCAGCTAAGATGTTAGCCACGACCATCTTCCACATCCATTTCATGTAGTCTCCAAAAACATGCCAAATCCTTCCAACAGATTGGGAAGGACGGGTTAACGGTCGATGACGCTCCTACAAAGAGCTCAACCGCATATGCATGTCTTTCGTTAAATCCTCTACATGACAAAAGTCCAGGCTACAGGTAGGCACAAGCTTCTCCCATCCAAATTGACGCGGGAGCCACCAAGGAAAATAAAATGAGGTCTAGCGAAGGCCAGCCAACCAAACATATCGGTATTCCCCCAGTTCTAGAATGGGCTAGAACTCTCCCAACAGGGCACTGACTAGCACAAACATTAAGCTCCGTACTTTACAAACCAGTTTACCCAGTTCTAGATAGTTGGTCCAAAGCTGATGAAATAGCGTGTGAAGAAATTTGGCACAAGTACTAAAGGATATTAAGTGGGATAACCAAACAGAATCTCTCAGGCAGCCACAAGAACAGCATAATCGGCTTCCTCTCAGAAAATTTGAATGGCCTTCCCACTAAGCATTTAAACCATTCAGGGTCTCTTCTAGTATCAACGCCATAAGATTGCTATGATATGACATCCATAGAATAATTACACCAGTTAAGAGTCCACCAACAGGTTCTCGATCACTAACAGTAGCTTCGAAGTTAAGCCAAGGGCAACGGTTCCAACATGGTGCGCATTTTTAACATCCCGTGGAAGGAGAGATGTGGAGAAGTTCTGTTAACATCCCGAAGAGTACAATAAATCTAAGAGGTAGATCATTCCTCCGGTAACCATTCGTCGAGCTGCCGAAGGAGAGATGTGGAGAAGTTCTGCTAACAGCTCCTGAGGAAATTAAAAGAATTTAGGCATGGCCACGTCCATACTGGGATTTACCCCAACATAGAAGAAAACTCCTCGTAGGTAAAGCAGACCTCGTCCAATCCAAAATGAAAAACATGATCCTCGGGATACCAAAATTGTGCTACCACCATCAGCATGTTCCAGTCAATGGGTCGGTTGCACCAAAAAAATACCCGACGCGGGTTAAAGGCGTCATAGTATACATTGTACGAACACATAGCTTCTAAATTTTTGAGATAAGAGGCAAATTATGCACCTATGGGAAGGGCCATTTTGGAAATAACAAGACACAAGATAAGAAATAAGCAAGAGAAATAAAATGTGAATGGGTGAAGAAACCTCCCCACCTTCCCCCCTTTTATACTTGAAAACGTTGGCTAAAAAACAAGGAACCTGCAAAATCCAAAATGGAAGACTACCCCATCAAGTACAAGTAGCTGAAGAAAGTTCAATCAAAGCTTTGGGGTGATTTAAATGGACTAACCTGTCGATAGGCAGGATAAGGGGCATGTCGATCAGCATCCCCCTATTTTTAGAAAATTTCATCTTTCCTTTTTTATGAAAATCAAAAACTCAAAAAAATAATCTTTATTTCAAAGAAATTCAGGATTTTCCTTCCTATATTTTTACTCATTCCTGTCTTAAAATAATTTTCTCTTGAGTAATTCTAATCCTTTTTACGGTCATAGCAGCAAAGTAAAAAGTGCACGTAGAATAAATCATTTAAAGCAAAGATAAATAAATAAAAAATCCCATTCATTTCACACACACACACACACACACACATATATATATATATATATATATATATATATATATATTGTTATCATTACATCTTTTGCAGAAAAGAAGAAGAAAAACAACAGGACTCATCCCAAAATCCCAAACTCTCACTCTCTCTCTCTCTCATCTCCCTAGGATCCACCGTCCCTGCAACGTGTACGTTTCCTCCAACGACGAGCTTACGAAAATCCCCTTCAACTCCCCTTTTCTTAGTTTCTTTCACTGTTTTGAGTTCTCTCTTGCACTAACTTGCATGAAATAACTGTAAAACACATGATAAATACACAAAAATAAGAAATACTCGCCGAAAAGGGTTAATAGCATGAATATGAGATAAATCATGTCTATTTACACCGTACGGGATAATAAAAAGACCAAAATTAAGGGGATAAATGTGAAGAATTTATGTCTAATCAGATCCCCCTCACTTAGAACTTTGAGTGTCCCAGGCAATGTAAAAGAATGAGAGTAAGAGTTAAGGACCCTTCAAAAACTTTATTGGGATAGGACACCTCTTTAATGGGCAAGCGATTGTATTTAGCGTATGCAACAAGCCGTTAAAACCCTAAGTTACCCTAGTAGGACGAGTGGTGTCTTGTGAGGGTTTTCAGTGAATATACCCACAAACTTTATTTTTTGACTCAAAGAAAAAGATCAAAATACTTAAAAATTATACCATTTAAAGTCCCCCAAAATAGTCACCGTAAATTTATATTCAAGAGTCTCAATTTGTGGTGTCTGTGCACGAAGCCATAAATATAACCGCTAACTTCCACCAATTGATCATTACGTTACTTTCTCAAAAATTCATTTTGATTCAAATTCGCACAGGAAGTTCTCACAAACGAATCACTCAAAATGTGGTTAATTCTCTCGGTGTGCGTGATTTATAAGAGTAAATATAATGGAACACCAATTCACGTGCATAAATTTGAAAGACGGAATTTTTATGGTGAAAAGATCTCATCATCGGAATATGATCATTGTAAAATGGGAAACATTGCCTCTTATTCACACCAACTAATCTCTCTTGTTATCTTTTCATATTTTAGCTCTTCACACGGTAATTAATTTTGAAATTCGAACTCAGTTAGGACTTTTTTGGGTTTTGAGGTGTCTCGGGTAAAATGGGAATGGTCAGATAATTTGGAGTTGAACAATTTTGCTTACGATGTCCTTTTTCACTTTTTCGAGCATTTTGCTCAATTTTTTTTCTTTTTTTTATTTTTTCTTGTATTTTTCTCATTTTTTTTCTTGCTATTTTTGTTGAGTATTATTCTATTTTTCTTGCCCTTTTTTGTTGCACCATTTGGACTTAATTGATGATTTTTTTTATTTGCACAACTCTGGGCTAAATGGGTTTTCGAGTTACAAATGAAAAGGAAAAATATTTTATTACGCTCAAAATGGCTAGCAAAAGGATAATTTTTCACTACTTTTTTATGGCTCGTATTTTTGGACAAACTAACGATGGCCTAACTTCATCGTCCGAATACTAGTTACATTACCATATACGTCTTGAGATTATATCTAAGTTAGATATATTTTGCGCGTTTTCAAGACAACATCTCACTCGTTTCCCATAACCAATCAAAACAAAGGGATAGAGATCTTCAACAACTTATTAAAACACTAAAACGAATTTTGAGTTAACCATTAACTCGGATTGATGTAAAAACTCGCAAAAATGATAGGCTCGAAATCTCACCGGGTTAATCAGTCTCCACATTTAATCGTAAAGTCGTCAATTTTTGCTCAATTTCCATCTTTGGTCAATTTCGGCTTTGTGCATTTAATTTTTTTTTATATAATTTGAGACTTTAAGCAAAATTTTAGTGATGTTTTAAAAAAATTTAAATTTTGACGCAGCTTTAAAAGTGTCTCTAGTGCGTTCTTCTATCGACTCAAGTGTAAGTCGATCGCTCAAGTATTAATTTGATAAAAATGGGTATTGAGCACAAGGACTAAGACAAAGAATCGTGAAGACGAATAGGAAGAATGAATAACCCTTCGAATGATTCAGAGGAAGAAGGAAAAGATGATGGATGGTGACTTTACCTATCAACTAATGCAATTTGAATTAAATTAACAACTAAACTACGTATGCAAGAAAAACTAAATTTACCTTTAACTGTATGGGAGGAGTTAGGGTACACTCCCCCGAACCGTCGGTAATTACGTAGGACATAAAAGCATCAAAAAATATAATTCTTCATTCCAAGAGACATCAATTACGTTCTAAGCATTCGACATATGAGGACTTTACTCCGCACAATATCAAATCAGAATTGTATTTGACGAGGATGAGAAATTATCAAAAAGCTAATTGTATTTTTTTCTTGCTTTTCTTCCCAATGTTCTAATTATCATAACTCTTTCACCGAAGCTCGGATTGGGTTGTCATTTTTCCAGTATTCTTATAATTGCGTCGGCTTCGACTTTCTAGTTGGACCCACCTCCAGACTAAGGCTGCAAAATTATGAAAATTCCCTTCCACTCCCTTTTTCTTGGTCTCTTTCATTATTTTCGAGTCACTACACCAAAATGGAAAAATTGGCACCCTTTCAGCGGCTAGCATTGTCACGGTCATTGACCGTGATAAAAAAAAATACCCATTTTTTGTCACTATTAATAACCGTGACAAGTTCGTGACAAAGGTTTGTCACAGTCATTGACCGTGAAAACTCTATAAAGTTGTCACGGTCAATGACCGTGACAAATCTGTTAGCAAAAAGCCCTTTCCCCTCCTTTTTTCCTCACCGCGTTCCCTCCAATTTCTCTCTCTCTCTACGCGCTGCTCTCACACTCTCTCTCTACTTTCAGGTTGGTTTCCCTCTCTCTTTCTCTCTCTCTCCCATTTATATATATGTGTGTATGTGTATATATATGTGCGTGTGTGTGTGTATGTGTGTGTGTGTGTGCGTGTGTGTGTGTTGTGAGGGAAGGTGGAGGGGGTGGGGCTATGTGTGTGTGTGGTGGTGGGGGTGGGGGTGGGGCTATATTGTGTGTGTGTGGTGGGGGAAGGGGGTGGGGCAGGGGGGAAGGGGCAGGGGGTGGGTGGTGGGGTAGGGGGTGGGTGTGTGTATGTGCACGTGTGTGTATATGTGTGCATGTTTATGCGTATGTGCGAGAGAGGGAAATGATGCGGGGGGTGTGACGGGGGGTGGGGCTGCGTGCGTTTGGTGGGGGAGGGAGGGCTTGTTAATTTTTTTATTAAATTTTGATTGGTTTATTAGATATTTTCCCTCATATGCAAGTAGTGTCCCTTGTAAACGAATTGATTGATTATTAATTTTTTTAGTAAATTAATATATAAAAGTAGGATTACCCCTCATTGTAAATTAGTAAATTAATAATTATATACTTTAATTGTTAGTTTAATTGATGAAAATAATTAATTGAGTAGATGAATTAGAAGGAGTACGGGATACACATTTGTTGTTGACATTGCGGTTGGATTATAATGGATTGATGTTGGGCTGGTTAATTTTAAAAGTGGCATGACCACTGGATTATTGTCCATATGGGGGTGGGATTTTTCAACTTTTTTTCAAAATTACTTTGTATAACGAACAATATATATATAGTATGAAAATTAAATGAAACATACTTGAAATTACATATAGGGCGCATAGATACTAGCCTTCTAGTTCTTATGCGTACGCATTCAATAGCCCTTAGACCCGTTCGAGAGTCATTACCCCTGTAATGAGATCTCTCAAATTATCCCGTTTGGACAATTTGGGACTGCATAATTTCTATATAATAATATTCTTAGTGGCTTAAAGTTGTTACTTTAGGAGGAAGTTCTGCAGTCGTATCCTAATGTTCTTTGGGTACATACTAGATTGACAAGTGTGACTATTATTTCAATTAATCAATTAAAATAACACTCACACTTGCCAATCTACGTCGTGTACTTGGAGAACTACGGGGATATGCTGTCGAATTTTTCTCAAATCATAACAATGTGTACATTACCGAAAAATGCGGTCTTGAATGGGATAGGACCACTCAACCTTTAGAGGAGATGGAGGAAATAGAAATCTCGTTGAAGCTGAAATGACTTACTATGGTGTAATCCAAAATATATTTGAATTGGATTATATAAGCTTCAAAGAGGTTGTATTTTACTGTGACTGGGTAAGAGTTGAGGATAAACATGCTTATAAAGTTGATTATGTCACCAATTTGATCATGGTTGACTTGTCCAAGTTGAAGAGCAACGACCACGTGAGAGATGAGTCGTTTGTTTGTGTATTTCAAAAGGTTAACCAATTGTTTTACTCGGAGTATATCAACAACGAGTTGTGGTCAATTGTCCAACACAAGCCAAAGAGTCTAAATAGTAGTGTGGATGACTTGGCTGCTCCTACCGAATATCAATCCATTTTTTATGATAATCGAATTTTAAACAATTTTTCAATTTGTACCGAAACATCCATTTTTAATTATTTTAATTGATTTGCACTTTATCATTTTCACTCTTGTGTAGTGTGTGTGTGTGTGTGTGTGGGCAGTAGGGGTGGGGGTGGGGATGTTTAACAGTAACAATTCATTTTTATTTGTAGTAATTGTACATATTTGTAGTAACAATTCATTTTGATTTGTACATATTTGCTATCACTCTCTCTCTCTCTACTTTTGGGTTGGTTTCTCTCTCTCTCTCTCTCCCATTTATACATGTGTGTGTGTGTGTATGTATATGTGCGTGTGTATGTGTGTGTGTGTGTGTGTGTGTGTGTGTGTGTGTGTGTGTGTGCGCGCGTGTGTGTATACGTGTGTGTGCGCGCATATGTGTGTGTGTGTGCGTGTGTGTGTGTGGTGGGGGAAGGGTGTGGGGGTGGGCAGTGTGAGTGTGTGTGTGTGTAGTGGGGGAAGGGGTGGGGTAGGGGGGGAGGGGGCAGGGATGGTAATAAATATTCCAATTTTAATTCTTTTAATTGACTTGCACTTTATCATTTTCACTCTTGTGTAGTGTGCGTGCATGTGGGAAGTAGGGGTGGGGGTGGGGATGTTTAACAGTAACAATTCTTTTTTATTTGTAGTAATTGTACATATTTGCATGTCTTCTTCTAATTCATTTTGATTTGTACTAATAACATTTTGTTACAGCAAATGTCTCCTTCAGGTATTAAGGCGAGGATGATGATGCTTGTTATGATGATGTCATCTGGGCTCGGTGGTAGCGAAGGCAATGAGGGCTCCTCGTCCCCTAGGCTCCCCAAATATGGAAAATTGGGGATGACCATCGAGAACAAGTCGGGGCTATTAGCGAGATCCCTCGAGCTGGTAAAGACGATCATTAGCCCGGGTTACATTAGTTGGAAGGAGGTGCCATATGAGCTCAAGTTAGCTGTTTGGGTGGCACTACATGTAATGTATTTATATTTATATTTATATGAATATTTCAATTTCAATTTCGATTTCTATTTCGATTTTAATTTTATTTTATATTTATATTTATAGTTATTCGCAACTAACATTGTATTTGTTGGACAGAAACAATTCAGCCTGGATCCAAAGCTACGCGATTCCGTCCTGGAGCAGTTGAGGGAACAACACAAGACGTGGAAGAAAAATATGCAGACCCGGTACTTTGGGAAGACACGAGAGTCCGTTATCCGAATGCGTGAATCCGTCCCGCCGATGGCAAACGTTCATTGATAATGAGATCGGGGAGCGACAATTGGCATCTCGCTAATCGAGGAGGGAAAATCGGGCAAAAAACACGTACATGCACTACTCCGGCCGGATGTCTTACGCCGAGGTGGAGAATAAGATGATGGTAAGATTTAATTTTTCTATAACTACAGAAATATATTATTCTGAATTATTTTACTTTCCGGGGCCGATACTAATTTTACTTTATTTTATTTCAGGGGATAGGGAGTGGCCCTGGGGGTAGGCCACATAGGCTCGATACTTATGTGGATCTTTGGATGAAGAAGGGGAAGGATAAAGAGGTGTCCCCGAGCGTCGTGGCCACAATTGTAAGTAATCCGAGAGTTTACTTTTTATTAATTACGTTATAATTTTTTAATTTACTTATTTTACTACTTATGTGTTTTTTGTCGTTTCAGGCAAAGCTTAAGGAAGTGCATGAGTCGCAGTCTGATGCCGACAAGGCATCTTTGTCCACTGACGCACTCAGCCAAGTGCTTGGCGCTGGTCGCAAGGGGGGGACAAGGGGGTGAGCTCGCGGGTGGCCAAATCTAGGATCATCGGATTGAAGACGAGTGACACCGGGTTGGCTCGAACGGTGGACTCGCATGACACAAAGCTATCCCATTTGGAGGCGACAGTCCAAGATATGTTCTCATTCATGAAGCGTTCGATGGGCATCAACCGAAAGGGGAAAGTGAAGGAGAAGGAGAATGTGGTGGAGGAAGAGGTGAAGGAGAACGAGGATGTGGACCTCGCTGCTTCATCGCCGACACGTGCATACTTTGATGATCCACTTCCCTATTTGGCTCCCATCGATCGACCGAAGTCAACACTTAGTTGGCCGAGCGTGTTTATACTGGACATATTTAATGGCCAGCAGATAGGACGGGGGTTGAGGGACCCGAATATCATCCAGGGTGCACTAGTTCATGGGCGTGAGCTTCAAGACATCGAGTCCAAGGTGCTCGTCATGCATGTGATACTCGGGAAGGAGAACTCCCCATTGTGATTGCACGAATAATGCGGCACGATGTATATTAGTGGGTTTGTCAATTCGTATATCGTGTGGCCTACTCACCTCCTCAGACCTAACCTTACTTAAGACATGTAGTGACATTATTTGAATTGAATTGTTTTTAAGTTGGTACATTTGAATTATCTTTGGATTATATCGTGATGCATATTGTCTCTATTTTGAATGTATATTTGCATTATCTCTATTTTATTTGGATATATGATGCTTGAACAGGTACAACGTTGCTATAACATGTACAAATATACTGTTGGGCAGTGGCAGTGGCCAAACTGCCCACTAGATTTTCTTTCAATTCTGCCCAGAATTGTCATTGTCATTGACCGTGATAAGTTCTTGACAAAGAAACTTGTCACGGACTTGTTACGATCAATGACCGTGACAATTTTTTAACCATTGTCACGGGCTTGTCACGGTCCTTAGTCTTGACAAACTTGTCAAGGTCAAGGATCGTGACATAACCATGACAATTCTAAAGAACTTATCATGGTCTATGACCCTGACAAGTCTGTGACAAAAAAAGTTATCACCCAAGGAATTGTCACAGTCATTGACCTTGACAAGTTGAACTTATCAAGGTCAATGACCGTGACAATTCAGTAGATTTGGTGTAGTGAGTTCTCTCTTGCACTAACTTGCATAAAATGCCTATAAAACACACGAAAAATGCACAAAATAAGAAATACTCGCCGAAAAGGGTTAGTAGCATGAATATGAGATAAATTCAGTCTATTTACACTGTACGGGATAATAAAAAGACTGAAATTAAGGGGATAAATGTGAAGAATTTATGCCTAATCACTTCACTTGCTCGATCATATTTTTAATCTCATTTTTTAACGCAAAGCAGTTGTCGGTGGTATGGTTGTGCTCTTGGTGAAAATCACACCATGTTCTCTTATCTCTCTTGTGAGGAGTCCTCAGCTTTTCAGGCCATCTCAAAGACCTATCTTTCTTAATTTCGTTCAGAATCAAATCAGGGCTTACCGTAAGAGGAGTGTAGTCAGTAAATTGTCATCAGTCGACCTCGTTTTCCCATCCTTGCCCTTAGCTTTGTAAGATTTTCTTCCACCAGCTTCTTTCTCATCCTCACTATTGGTCGCCATGGCCTCCTCCGCATTCATGACTCTCCCAACCGTAGCCAGGAGTTCTATCATGGATTTTGGAGGATCTTTGGCCACCTTCCAAAGCAATTTGACATTTTGCATTCCTCCCATTAGGGCAGTCATAGCAATGTTCTCGTAGTCTTACACTTACAACTTCTCTTTATTGAATCTTGCAATGTAGTCTCTGAGAGACTCATTCTTCCCTTGCTTTACATACAGCAAATGAGTGGCCATTTGGGGGGCTTCACACCAAAATAGAAATTGTGAATGAACTTCTCAGCCAATTGCTTGAAATTCTCTATGGAGTTCTTGGGCTGCGAAGTGTACAAGACATGGGTTGCACCAGTCAAAGTACTAGAGAATGCCCAACATCTCATCTCATCAGAAATTGAGAAGATATCGGCTGCAGATTGGTACATCTCTACATGATGAACAGGATTTGTGCTCCCATCATTCTTTGATGTGACAACTGGCACCTTGAACTTGGTCGGGGTAGGGTAGCTCACTTTTCTTGCAAAAAATTGAGACTCTTCATGATTTCCCTTTTGCATGGGATCTCAACTTTTCAAGAGATCACTGATTTTTTCCTCCAATCTTTGAATGAAACTGTTCCATGATTTCTTGGCCGCTGTCGTATTACCTCCCTCGACTGTCATAGCATTATCCCCAGTTCCTTCTCTATCGGTTGGTCATGGCACATGTTCTCTGGCAGCTATCCTCTGACGGCTGTTAACTTCTCTTTATTCCTCCTCTCGACCGCTTGGAGGTCAACGGTCAGCACATTCTCCATTTCCCCTGGATCCTGTAATACTGTATAATCTAGAGAGTTGGTCTTGTAGATCACCAACTGGTCCGAGTTGGTCGAAGGCGACCCTCTACTCAATTTGTTAAGTGCTGAAGTCCAGGGTTGGCTATCTCGGCTCGTCCTACCATTGTTTCCTCTGCTAACTTGGATTGGGCGCACTGTATCCCCAGAAATCTCATAAGGCTCCCAGTATTCTTCATCATCACAACAATGGTCATCTGGAATCATCTATGTGTCTTTGCTTATATGTCCCTTCTTTATGTGGGGTTGGGGGTAGTCCTCCCATCGCTGAAGCAACCTTTCTGGCGGTCAGAGTTATCATCTCCGCTATAACTCTGGTGGGTCTAGCCATCATATTTTGGCAAAAGGCAACAAGTTGTTCCTACATTTTCTGCTGGTTGGCCACCAGTGAGAGCAGCATCATCACAACCTCAGCCATCTCTGACTAAGGAGGTATCTGGTTGGTGCTGGAGCCAGCTCCATTAGGCAAATCAGAGGCCATAAATTCCAGTGAATGAACAGAATAAAAGGATGAACTAGATAAGCTAAGTGAGCTAGAAAAAAGCTTGAAAAACCCAACAGGATTTCTTTAATGTTGATACAAATTCGACTAAGTGTGGAACTGGATCACCACCAGAGAATCAAGTGAGAAACAAGATGAAAATGAAGAGGAAGAAGATGAAGAACCTTTATTCCCACAGACGGTGCCAAAATGATGACGCTAGAAATTCACCATTTGAATTTGTATCAGCATCTCAAGCTCAAGCACACACAACAACGAAGATGTACATAACAGCACAGCAAAGTAAATATGAAGAAAGAAATGAGGAGAAGAGGAATAAACACTAGTATATAAGTGGTTCGACCATTGGCCTACTCCACCATGCAGATGAGTGTGAATTTCACGATATGAATGGGCACTAATGGTCTTAATATTACATCTCTAAATACTTTTTCTCTCTACTGTAAAAGGAGCAAAGCTTGGGCTAGGGTTTGTAATTATCGATCCCCTCTTCGAGGGAAGAAAATGGGTTTAAATAGTGCTTGGGGTGCACAATGCACCCCCAAGCATGCAAGGTTCATGTCCTTGATGGATTCACAAATAGGATCTTAACACCTATCCTCTAGAATGTGTAGGTAATTATGATGTAATATCCCCTCACGTGCACTTGTGATTCTATTATAACTGCTTGTCCACGTAAGATGATCACGCTAGAGACCTATACCTCACGTGGACGTGCATCGTCAAGGGAGGTCTCGACCAGGCCGAGTATGAGACCTCCAGTGTTTAACTTGACCAGCTTCTAGTGTACCAGGCCGAGACGAGCATATGCAAAAGTAGCGAACTGATTAGCATGTCTTGATTGTCCAGTAGGTTGGACGAGACAAGATCGGGACGCCTGGTGAACATGCTGTAGAGTCTCTGCCTAAGAGGATAGACGAGACCGTGGTTGTTATCGTTGGATCTCTATAGAGGCCTCGTTTTATAAGTTCTGCCTTGGCCGAGTGAGCCATAGTCTAGGACGAGGTCACACTCAGGTATATCAATAACCAATAAAAATACAATGCCTTACCCTTGGTTAAGTTTAGTCCGATTACTTTTTGATACATGAACATAACAAACTGAGACAAAAAATCAAAAATAACTCACATTGGGTTCGTGATGATATAGCACTTTAAAAGGAGATGATTTTGTTCCTGAACATTAAGGCATGAGATTGATGACATGACAAATAGACTGAATAGATTCAGCCCATAACTTTATCGAAAGATTCCTTGCATGTAACCATGACTAGCACATAATTATAAGATGTGCCAACTTGCACTCAGTAACCCCATTTTGTTGTGGGGTTTCTAGACAAGTCATTTGGTTTTGAATCCCATGTTCCCTCCAATAATTAAAGAATTTATCAACATGTATTCTTCTCCTTTATTTGTTTGTAAACACTTTACTCGTAGCCCAAATTCTTTCTCCACGTGCTGCTTGAACTGAATAAATTTGGAGAGAGATCCCCTTTTGTGTTCCAGAAAATATACCTAACTGAATCAAGAAAAAGCATCCACAACAACTATCACATAACGAAAACAATGTATCTAGGAGTTCTTGCTGGCCCCATGAGATCAGAATGGACCAACTGAAGTGCAACAAAGGCTATTATAGTTTTATATAATAACTACACTAAATTCATAATAACTATACTAAATTAACTTATGAACTATGCTATTATAGTTTTATATAAATCAATGTAACATGTAGTTTTCCATTGGTCATATCTGTACTTATTGTGTTGGAATACTCAACTGGTTTATGAGTGTTCAAAGTTGGGTTTATAGGGTCAATGTGGACTGCTTCATTCCCATTGGTTTCTTTTTTTTTGTATTCGATCAGATTTCGATTCTATAACATTAGCCTCCAACTGTCTGAGGATGACAATGCTCAATATAGGCAAACAATTTCCTTCTTCTATTAAAATGGAGATAACATCCACTGAATTTGGATATGTAGTGGCCCTATTATGTCAATTAGTAGCTATAGATGTTACTGCTTGGTTCGTGGATGTCACTGCTACATTTAGTAACAAATATTCTCTACCTATCATATAACACACATTTGGGACTACGTTCACTGCCCATGCCTTTATTCTTTTACATTTGTATCCTCTCTTAAGCTAATATTTAGAACTTGAAACAAATAAATCAACATACTTTGAATAGTAGGGTATGCTAATAGTAGTAAACAAGAAAACAAAATAATTAAGAATATTAAAGAAACATAAGTTATCCTCTAGAGTTCCCTTGACCACTTCATTGGGGACTCAATTTCATTATTAAGATTTGGTGAAATAGTCTCTGCTGAAGTGTTTGGGGGGAACTCCCAAACACATCTGATAAATATACATACTGCTAAGCATGATGAGAATCTTGGTAGCAATATGCCTAATCAATCTGCCTACAATAAAGATTTTAATCTTATATTTATAGAGTAACTACATTTATTTACTTTGATATGTATAATGAATATTAAATTATAATTTCAGTTCCACGTATTTTGGTTAATGACGGCATATGTACATACAACATAGTCATAATTTTATTTCTAATCTTTCTTGCAATACACCTTATTCATAAATAAAATAGTCTTTAAATATCACAAATGAACTAAAGTAAACGAAATAATAAAGTGATGAACAATTATATAATCAAGATTAGTCACAATATACTTCAAACTATGAGAATCAAACAATTAAATTCTAGTAATCACCACAACCAACTCTTCATAAAATATATTTATAAATAAAACTCCATTATTGATTTGCAAACATTCTAATAAGTCTTTCCTCCAACCACTCCCCATTTTTCATCCCTCTGTACCATGTAAATTCATAGACTTAAAATCGAGATCAATTAGTGTTGATGTAAAAAACTAGATTCGATCTAATTATTTTAATCACATATACAAAATGAATAAGTAAATAAGACAACCAATTTTTAAAGTGGTTCAGCCTTAATAAAATGGCCTACGTCCACTGTTTTTGTATTGTTGATTACTTGCCAAGAATTCTCGATAAGTGATTTACCAAGAAATTCTGAGTCCCCCTTTCATGAGGATGTTACAATGTATTTATAGCCGTGAGGTTGTACATGTGGAAGAATAATGCGTTGTTTTCCAGCAGTCATATACATCTGTATGATAATAAATGCACATTTAATGCGTAGTTATTTTTTGGCATACTTGACGTGTACGCCACAAGTAATTGAGTTGCTCGGACCGCATGAGTAGCTCGGACCGTTTCAGTTGCTCGGCCTTCCTAAGTTTCTCGGACCTCCTAAGTTGCTCGTATTGATTAAGTTGCTCGGTCTTTATCCGTCCAAAGTCGTTATATTCATCATGCAAATGAACACATGTATTTTTATGATTGGCCCATGTCAGCAGATCAAATTTGCTATCAACAGAAGCCCCCAATGTTTCACAGTTCGAGGTTGAGGAGGAGTGTGGAACATTCTTCTCAAAATATGATGAGATTAAATAGTTATCCTGAATTGTAGGAGTGTTTTCCTTGTATTTAATTCTTCTTTGAATTCATAGAATCATACTTCATAAATATTTTAAATTTTTCCAGCTGCTTCGGTTTTTGTGCCCCTTTTTCTCCTTTTAGCCGCCGGTAACGCAAACGTCTTTCTCTATAATCATTACTTTTCTCCATTCCCAAGGTAAGGTATTTAAGCGCTACAGAAAATCCTATCGTCTTTCACTTTTTCAAATTTGTCTCTTTGAACTCTTCACCTTCTCTCTATCTTGTGCCTTCGTTCTTTCCATCGTTTATTATCAACTGATCTCTATTTCCTCTGTAAGATTTTCTTCCTTCTTCTTTAATTTTCTTTATTCACCATGGTTTATCCTGTTGAGTCATTGGACAAGTTTCGGTTTGATTTTTCCATCCCTTCATGGGTTATTTTGGAAGAATTATGTCGTCCTTCTGATTTATTTTCCTTGGCTGAGGGAAACTAGTTCCCAAGTATCTTTGTAGCCGAATGTGGATTTTCTTTTCCACCAAATCCACTGTGTTTGGAGTTTTGCCAATATTTTGATATTGTACCTACAAAAGTAGCTCCAAATACATGGAGGGTAGTTAACGGTGTACATAGATTAAATCAAATCCATGGAACTCATTTAGGAATCCCAAAAATTATGTATTGTTATAGATGGGTCACTAGTGATAGTACTTTTTATTTAAAAACTAGATTTTTAAATAGAGCTTTAGTTGTCAATCTTCCTGATACCAACAAAGACTATCTTGATCATGGGGTAGTGATGAAAAATTGGCAACACCCTCCACTTGATGAAAATGAGGTGTACCAAGGTCCCAAGTGTCCACCTTATGGCAATGGGATAGGTTGTTTTTATTTTTATTTCATTTTTGAAATCATGTTTTCTTTGTGTTTGATAAAATGCTTTACTGATATTTGGTTTTGTTTGTTATAGTTGACAGTAAAAGGAAACCCCCAAAAGAGATTGATGTCAATATAAAAAATTTAAAACTTATCTGGAGTTTGCATTAATCTGTTGCTTGGGAGCACATTAGGTATGCATCTTATTTGCTGCAATACAGAACCTCGAGCTCATCTTTCATTACTCGTCCTGTGGTAGTTGACCTTGATCAAGTACCAGCTGCTGATACTAGTGTGGAAGGTTCTTCTTCTAAATCAAATATCCCTATCAGCGATATAATGAAGAGAATAAAAGTTCCTTCCTTTTTCGACAAGTCTGCCTCTCCTGCTGTGGAGGCGAAGAGAAGTAAAAAAGATGTCCCAGAAGAGGGGATAAAGACTGTAGAGGTACCCCCTTCTGATGCTGCCAAGAAATTTAGTGAGAAGCCCCCTGTGGCTCTGAGCAAGATCGTTGAAAAGCCCCCTGTGGTCCCGAGCAAGGCTGTTGCTGTCACCCCTTCAAGTGATGTCATTGTCATTTCTCCAACGAAGACAGCATCATTGATTGAAGACGCTCCTGCTCCTCTAAGGAGATTAAGGAAGGGTTCGTCTGAGAAAATTGTTGATCCTATCTTTCAATCTTCCAACGTTGAAAGTAGTATTCCAATCATCATTTCTTCGAGCTCCGCTGTGGGCTTAGTAAAATCCTGGACTATCCCAGAAGTCTAAGATATTGAAAATACTCTCACTCGTGAGAAAGTTACTGTTTTGGCTGCTCAACACATTGCCTCAGTAAGTATTATTGATCTGAACCTTTTACTTTTTAATATTATGTTCGTACATTGACTTAGAGTTATTTCTTTTCTCATCTGGTAACGTGTTTCAACGGCATTGTAAAAAAGGATGAAGCCATCAGGGCCTCCAGTTCCTCGGATGGAGTAGAAAAGGCTTTTACTGGATTAACCTAGTCTTTAAAAGATTCTCATCAGAAGTATGAGGAAAATAAAGTTTCTTGGGAGAAGCAGATTAAGTCCGTTGAGCAAGAGAGAGATCAAGCTATGGAAGCCTCTAAGGAATTGGAGAAGAAACTGAAAGAGTTTGAGAAGAAGAATAAAGAGCTTCAGGAGAAGCTCAAGAATGCTGGAAAGCTTGAGAATAAGCTCAAAAATGCTGAAAAGGAAGTTGGTAGACTCCATGATGTTGATCGCCAGAAACAGGAGGTGGAAGGGAAATTGAAGGTTGTCGAGGAACTTCTTATTGAGAGGACTTCCTCGGAGAAGGCAAAAAGAAAAGATGCAGTTAAGAAGTCCTTCAGCGCTGGTTGGGAAAAGGCTGGAACAAAGGCCTGGCTGCCATGCCTTCTCAAATGGAGTATGCCAGCCTCAAATTTTTTAGGGATAGATGGGTTGCAGCTCTGCAGGAGCTAAAAATTGCTGAGAATTCTGAATTATTCCAGCGATACACTCATGGCCCTCCTTCCTCTTCTGGAGAAGAAGAAGAGGACGAAGTTGCCTTAGAGGAATCTTCCATTATAATTGGAGACCAGGTCCCTACTGTTCAACCTTGCTCTGAGTAACCCCAATCAGCAAACACTTCTGCCGAGCAGCTTTGCTTGCCTTCCGAGGAAGTCTTAGGAAGCAAGGTGAAGGCGTAGAGTTGTTTGGATCTTTCTTTTGTTGTTTTGTTGAATGTAATTTTGGACTATGTAATTCTTCTTGTGATGAAATAATATTTGAACTTCGATTGTTCGTCTTAATTTTCTCTTGTCCTTGCTCTGCTTGTATCATCATTGTTTTCTTTTTATCTCTTTATCTTTGCTAATTTATGGACAGGATGGAATTGTTATCGGCTCATGACACAGCATTAATGAAAAAATGCAACGATTATTTTAAGGCAGGTCATGCAGATCTTGATGAGCCTCAAATCATTGATATCCTGGGTTCAGATGCTTCTGAACGAGCAGTTGGGGCTTACCAATATCTGAAGTGCTTACTCGACTGCGATGTTGCCAATAATATGTCTTATTATGAGATGATTGAGGACCTCCAAGGAACGATCGAGGAACTCCAGCAGCAGTACAAAGAATCCTCTACCCTTCTGCATCAAGGGTATGAAAAGAAATTTCAGCAATTAAGTGCTGAAAAAGGTTATGATAAATTCATCTCCACTTATGAGAAGAAAGAGAGCGTTCTGAAGCTTGAGGTTGAGGAGCATAAGCAAATCCCTAAACTGTTGGAGCAGGAAAATATTGTTTTGTAAGAAGAGATAACCCAACTAAAATCAACAGCATCTTCCTCGGGAGCCTTGGTCCCTGTTAATGACGAAAGTTTCTCTTTCTTGGAAGTGGAGAATGCCAACTTAAGAGATGAGTTAGAAACTTTAAAAAGGGTTGGACCCTCCTCATCTACTCGTGGACTAGCAAGGTCTTCTTCTAGGGGACGAGCTAGGGCTGGTCGGGTCACCATTGAAGAAGCTAGAACGCAATCTGCTTTAGAGAATCAAGCTTTTCAATTGATGGCGAAAAACCAGGCCTTAGCAGAGATGTCTAAGAAAATTTTGAGTCTCAACGAGCAAGTTACTACTCAGATTTCTGCCTTAGAAAGTAAGGAAATCTTGGTAAAGAATCTCCATGAGCAAATGGAGAGGTTAACATACCAATTCCATAAAAACTCAGAGAATTTTGAATGGCTGGGTACAATGAAGCTCTTTACCATCTTGACGATCGGATCCAGCAATCGAATAATGAAGGGTACAAGCAGGGATGGTTGAACGCTCTGTATGTGCTACAACTGGAGCAAGGACACTATTTATGGAATTATTATGAGCCTGGAGTGCTCGACTTGCCCGTGCCGCCTTTCAAGATTGATTTTAGTTGGATACCTGTTCGAGCAATTCCTAGATGCTTAATCTCCAAATATCTTGATGACTACAGTCTTCATGCCAACGTTGATATATCTCGCCCAGAGCATTTGCTTGATCGGCCTTCTGTGATGAATGTTAGGATGCTGAGAGATGTGAATTTTATAAATTATCCTTACGCCTTATATGACCCTCCAGCTGGGGTAGACCCTGTGTCAAAGGCAAAGGGAAAGAAACCAATAGAGTAGGATTTGTTTATGTAATGAACTCAATTCATGTAATCTGCAATTTATATCATATGTAATTTGTTCTGGTTTTAATGAAGAAATCTTTAGTTTTTAATGAAGAAATCTTTAGTTTTCTTTGCAATTTAATTGTCATCGGTTTGGAAATATTTTATGAAATATCTCTTTTATTTACTGATGAACATGTATGTGTATCTGTAGAGAGACAAAAATGTCCTGTTTGGTTCTTAAACTGCCGACCAATCGGAGTTGGTGATATAAAATTCCCGACCAACCAGAATTGATGGTAATTGAATTGTCGATCAACCGGAGTTGGTCGTATAAAGTTCCCGACCAACCGGAGTTGATGGTAATTATATTGCCGATCAATCGGAGTTGGTCGTATAAAGTTCCCGACCAATCGGAGTTGGTGGTAATTGAATTACCGACCAACCGGGGTTGGTGGTATTTGTTTCTCGACCAACCGGAGTTGGTAATTTCCTTCCCGACCAACCGGAGTTGGTGGTAATTGAATTGCCGACCAACCGGAGTTGGTGGTAATTTGCTTCCCGACCAACTGGAGTTGGTGGTAATTTGCTTCCCGACCAACCGGAGTTTGTGGTAATTGAATTGCCGACCAACCGGAGTTGGTGGTAATTTGCTTCCCGACCAACCGGAGTTGGTGGTAATTGAATTTTCGACCAATCGGAGTTGGTCGTATAAAGTTCCCGACCAACCGGAGTTGGTGGTATTTGTTTCCCGACCAACCGGAGTTTGTGGTAATTTGCTTGTATAGTGTGTAGCACTAATATTCCGAAAAAAAAATTTAACGAATAAAGAAAAATGGGTAAAACATCACTTTATTCATATTGAAGGAATTGTATTACATAGAAATTTCAACTACTGATAATACTTTCGTAGATGCTCTGCATTCCATGCATTCTTGAATTCTTCTCCTTCCAAGGTTTCGATCCTGTATGTCCCTGGATGAACAACTTTTGTCACTCTGTAGGGTCCGTGCCAGTTGGCTTCTAGTTTATTATATTTTTGGATGACTTTCTTCAACACATAATCCCCTTCCTTCAAATCACATTTCTTAACTCTTTTATTGTAGAACGAAGCTGTTCGTTATTGATAAGCAGCATTCCTGATAGCTGCTTCTTCTCTGACTTCTTCTAGTATATCGAGGTCTAATCTTCTCATAAAATCACTAACAGGAGTATTGAAATTAAGTACCCTATGTGTAGGTAGGCCTAATTCAACAGGTATGACACCTTCACTCCCAAATGTCAGCATGTATGGGGACTCTCCAGTTGTTGTTCGTGGTGTGGTGCGATAGGCCCAAAGCACAGATTGTAGCTCATTAATCCAATTTTGCCTTTGCATCATCCAGTCATTTTTTTAAATCATTTAGCAGAGTTCTGTTTGTCGCCTCAGTTTGCCCATTGCTCTGGGGATGGCCTGGTGCAGAGTGGACTTTCAGTACATTGGATTGATGACAATATGCAGCAAACTCCTTGTTGTCAAACTGGGTTCCATGGTCAGTAATGAACGCGTGTGGGAGGCCATATCTGCAAATTATATTTTTCCAAATAAATTGATAGACTTTGTTGTATGTCATATCAATGAGAGGCTCAGCTTCCACCCATTTAGTAAAATAATCCACTGCGACCACTAAGTATTTGAATCTTCCCTTAGTCGTTGGTAGTGGTCCGACCAAATCTATTCCCCATATAGCGAATGGCCAAGGGGATGTGATGGGTGTTAGCAATGCTTGGGGAGTTCATCGGACAGAGGAAAAACGTTGACACTTATCGCATTTCTTGGCATAAGCTATGTAATCGGCTCTCATTGTTGGCCAGTAGTACCCTTGTGTTGTTATTCTCTATAGAAGCGTCCTACCTACTACATGGGCTCCACAAGGACCTTCGTGAACCTCTTCGATCAAGTCTTTCACTTCGGAGGGATGGACACATCTTTGTAGCGCTGCTGTAACTCCTCGTCTATATAAAATACCATTGGTTAATACATAACGAGCAGCTTTGAACTTCAATTTCTTGGCTGCGAGTTTATCAATGGGCAAAGTTCCTTCTTCAATATAGGCCCTGATGGGATCCATCCAAGATGGTCCCAAATCAAGTGCAATGAAGTTCATGATCATATTTTCGTCTATGCTCCGACCAGCTAGAATCTCTATTGGGATTGTTCTTCGTAGCTCGGTGCGGGTGGCTGATGCTAATCGGGCTAGGGCGTCTGCCCTTGCGTTCTCCAATCTTGGCACTCTAACCAACTGAACAGCAATAAAACTTGATACCAACTCCATTGCTTTTACATGGTACTTGATCATTAACTCTCCCTTTGCTACATATACTCCAAGAATCTGATTTACGATTGATTGCGAATCACTGAATACAACAATCTGCTCTGCCTTCATCGTTATGGCTAGACTTAAACCTACAATCATTGCTTCATATTCGGCCTCATTATTAGAAGCTTTAAATTGAAAGCGCAAAGCATACTCCATATCAACCTCATCTGGACTTTTCAAAACAACCCCTGCTCCATTGCTTGCAGTGCACGAAGAGCCATCTACATAAAAATTCCATATGGGTAACTGATCATCAAAATTTTGATCCGAGATAGTTCCTCGGTGAAATATCAGGTACTTCCCTTTATCCTCCTCCAATACTTCTCGCTGCTCGTCAATCATCTTTCCTTCCTCGCCTACTGAAGTAAGTTGGTCGGGGTTTAATTTTGATAACTCTGAAACATCTACAGGTTGATCAGCTTTCAAATCCAGTTCTTCGGCAGCATTTTCTTGAGTAAACTCTGCGATAAAGTCTGCTACTGCTTGCCCTTTAAGAGACGACCTAGGCTCATAAATTATATCATATTCTCCGAGGTCCACTGCCCAGTACATTAATCTTCCCGATTTCTCCGATTTATGTAGAGCTTGCCTTAATGGCATATCAGTATACACAACTATAGTATGGGCTTGAAAGTATGGTATCATTCTTCTGTTGGCTTCAATCAGCGCTAATGCCAACTTCTCCAACCTTGGATATCTGATTTCTGCTCCTCGGAAAGCCTTGCTGGTGTAGTAGACTGGTTTCTGCACTCCATCCTCCACTCTTATCAATGCCGAGCTAACAGCATTATCTGAGACTACTAGATAAAAGTATAATCTTTCTCCCATCACTGGCCTGGACAGTAATGGAGGTGTCCCTAAATATTTTTTCAATTCTTGAAAAGCATCCTCGCATTCATCATTCCACTCAAAAAGTTTTTCGAAGTGTTTTGAAGAATGGGAGGCATCTATCAGTTGCTTGTGACACAAATCTGTTAAGTACAGCAACTCGTCCTGTGAGACTTTGCACTTCCTTCTTCGTGGTTAGAGATCATAACACTAATAGATCCTTGATCTTTTCAGGGTTCGCCTCAATCCCTCGTTGATTAACAATGTATCTGAGAAACATGCCTTCTTGTACTCCGAATATGCATTTGGTGGGATTCAGCTTCATTTGATATTTTTCTAGTTGATCAAAGGTTTGACCTAGATCAACTAGATGGTCAGCAGCTTTCTTGCTCTTCGTCAGCATATCATCAACGTAAACCTCCATGTTATGACTGATCTGCTCTGCAAACACCTTATTCATCAGCCGCTGATATGTTGCACCTGCATTTTTCAATCCAAAAGGCATAACATTATAACAATAAGTTCCCCTTGGGGTGATAAAAGAGGTACTCTCCCTGTCTTCAGGCTTCATTTTAATCTGGTTGTAACCAAAATAAGCATCCATGAAACTCAACAGTTCGTGTCCCAAGGTAGCATCCACCAATTGATCGATTCGAGGCAGAGGGAAATGATCCTTTGGGCAAGCTTTATTAAGATCAGTGAAGTCCACACACATCCTCCACTTGTTATTTTTCTTCTTCACCATCACCACATTAGCTAGCCAATCAGGATATTTGACATCCTCAATAAAACAGGCTTTTTAGAGCTTCTCGACCTCTTCTTGTATAGCTTGGTTCTTTTCGGGGCTGAACGCTCTTCTTTTTTGCTTTACTGGCTTGAACTCCTTGTTCACATTAAGCTTGTGACATAGGAAGGTTGGGTCTATCCCTGGCATGTCTTCGTGGCTCCAAAATTTTATTTTCTGCTTCTTAGGAAAGCTATCAATTCTTGTTTTAGTGAGGCATCCAACGATGCACCGATTTGAGTTGTTCGTTCCGGGTGTTATCGTCCAGAATGACATTTTCAGTTGCTTCCACCACTTGGCCTTTTACAAGCTGCGACTCGTCTCTAGGATCTAATGTTTCAATTTCTGCACCTTCATCCACTTGATAGGTAGTAGTCTTTTTTCTGGATTCCTCCAGTTCTTTATGTTCGGTAGATGAATAGTAGCATTCCCGAGCTACTTTCTAATCGCCTTTCATAACTCCTACTCCAAAATTGGTTGGAAATTTTAGGCATTGATGTACAGTAGATGGCACTGCTTTGAACTTTTTTAGACCTACCCTTCCCATGATAATATTGTAGGCTGATTGGACATTTTTATCCATTACAAAAAAGCAAACTCTTTCTGTCCGACAAGCAGTCCATGTACCGATAAGCATATCCAACTTGATCGTCCCAAGTGGAAAAACTTTTTCTCCGATAAAATCGAGGAGGGGCCTATGATAAGGTTTCAACTGGGCCAACTTCGGATTTAAGCTGTCAAAACATGAGTAAAACATGATGTCCACCGAGCTGCCATTATCCACCAATACTCTTGAGATCATTACTTCCTTCATTCTAATTTTGATCACCAATGGGTCATCATGAGGATACAATACACCTGCTAAGTCGTTCTTAGAGAAACCAATGACCAGTTTGTCCTTATTCACCTTCCTCGGATGATCATCTTCAGCCAAATTTATTCGTTGTATGTATGAGCAAGATTGGGCCTCATTAAGGTAAGCTTTCATTTCTGCGGTAAGATCTCCTCCTCCTGCATCACCACCTATAATGACATTACACTCAAATGATCCAAAGTGGATTGAAAATACCTCGCGTTCTGGCTGTCTTGGTCTTTTGGGGAGATCGGGGTCATCTTCTGGATCATCTTCATGATCTCTTTTCTTGTCGTCTTTTGTCCGAAGAGGAGATTTAGACCTTTTCCTTCCTCGTTCACTGGTTCGACCTCCGCTTTGACGATTAACATACTTGGTCAAATTTCCTCGTCTAATGAGTGCTTTAATTTCATTCTGAAGAGCTATGCAATGCTTGGTCGTGTGACCATGATCCTTGTGGAATTCGCAATATTTAGACTTATCTATCTTATCAGGATCTGCCTTTATTTTTGCTGGCCAGGCTAGCTCCTCGCTGTTTTTGATCTCTTCCAGAATGTGATTTATATCCACCTTCAAAGGAGTATAATTTTTGTATTTCTTCATTTGTTCCAATGCTTGCTTACCCTTTGATTGTCGGTTACCACCATTGTTCTTTTTATCCTTCTTTTCGGTTTTACGATCTTCCACCTTGGTCTCCTTAGTGTTTGCGTTCTTCTTTGCAGCCATGGCTTCCTCGGCATTCATGATTTTAGCTGCTTTTGTCATTAGTTCTGCCATGGTTCTAGGAGGATCTTTGGCCAAAGTGTAGTACAATTTATTGGGCAACAGTCCACTCATCAAAGTAGTAATTGCAATTTTCTCCTCATAATCAATTACTTCCAGTTTCTCGTTATTGAAATGAGTAATATAATCTCTGGTGCTTTCACCTTTCTTTTGTCTAACACTTAGCAAATGTGCTACTCATTTGACTGGCTTTGCCCCAAAACAAAAATTTCCAATAAAAAGTTCTGCTAGCTGAAAGAAGGATGCAATTTTCCCCTGATACCACATCTGAGCAGATCCGGTAAGAGTTCCTGAAAATGTCCTTCATCGCATCTCGTCTGGAACAGCATAGATATCAGCAGCTGCTTGGTATTGTTCTATATGGAGAACATGATCAGTTTTTCCATCGTATTTGGGTGTTACTACCGGGGCTTTGAATTTTGACGGTGTGGGAAAGTCCACAATCTCTTGTATGAATGGTGTTCCTCGGACAAAAGTCCTTTGTAGAGGATTCTTGGTTTTAGCCATCTCCCCTAATCTATCCTCCAACATTTGAATTGAGCACTTCCATGCATCATTTTCTTCCTCGATCCTATTGGTTCAAGTAACTGATCATGTTAAATTTACCTCTTGGGATCTTTCATGACGAGCAGCTGGTCGTGATTGGGCAGAGCCTTCCTTTAAATCAGATGGTCATTGAGAGTTCCTTGACACTATCCTAGGGGGACTTCTATTCCTCCTAGGACCCAAACGATCAAAAGGAGAGACTCTACTCAACTTTTCAAGAGCACTTGTCCTTTCTGGAGATAGAGTGATGTTTTGTTGAGTGTCTGTAGCTCGTACCGAGGAAGTTCGTCCAGGCTGATAAGAAGGATCATTAGATCTCTCAGTACGATATGAATCAGTGCGTCTGGACTGAGATTCCTCCGAGAATAACGTTCGCCTATTTCGCGAAGAGAGTAAACGAGTATTTCTCTGAACACTTCGTTGTCCTTATTGGGCTGGCACTCCGCCTTGAACGGTTTGTATGAGTTGACGCATGGTTTCTTGCATGGTTGTTTGCCCTTAGGCCAAATTAGCCATTATACCAGACAGATCTGAAAATTTTGGGGGAGCAGAAGGATTCGGGGGAATCCCAGTGTTTCGATTACTGGATTCCGGATTATCAGCCATTGATGATGAGTTGTTTTGGTGAAAACGCTAATTACAGTCGTTTCCCACAGACGGCGCCAGTCTGTTGATGTAAAAAACCAGATTTGATCTAATTATTTTAATCACAGATAAAAAATGAATAAGTAAATAAGACAACCAATTTTTAAAGTGGTTCAGCCTTAATAAAATGGCCTACGTCCACTATTTTTGTATTGCTGATTACTTGCCAAGAATTCTCGATAAGTGATTTACCAAGAAATTCCGAGTCCCCCTTTCATGAGGATGTATTTATAGCCTTGAGGCTGTACATGTGGAAGAATAATGCGTTGTTTTCCAGCATTCATATACATCTGTATGATAATAAATGCACATTTAATGCGTAGTTATTTTTTGGCATACTTGACGCGTACGCCACAAGTAATTGAGTTGCTCGGACCGCATGAGTAGCTCGGACCGTTTGAGTTGCTCGGCCCTCCTAAGTTGCTCGAATTGATTAAGTTGCTCGGTCTTTATCCGTCCAAAGTCGTTATATTCATCATGAAAATGAACACATGTATTTTTATGATTGGTCCACGTCAGCAGATCAAATTTGGTATCAACAATTAGTTTACATATGTCAATCACCTCTCTAAAATTACGAACCTGACAAATCAAATATCTGGAATCAGCCACACGTGCAACGCATGTGGGCACAACTAGTTATATAAAAACTGTAGACCAAAATCATGTGAGACTAATATATGGCAACTTAATAAATGATATCATAAATGAGAGTCTCTCTCTAGAGAAGGATACGTGAAGATAATAACTCATCTTTCTCTATACTCTAATACAATGAATTTAGTCCATCTAACCGGCTTCCTATTTAATGTACTCCATTTTTAATTTTCCAAGAACCTACATTGAAATCTACAATCTTTTCCTCTTCTTCTTCTCTCTCTCTCCCCTTTAATATATGAACCATCCGTTAAGGCAGGCGAAGAAAAAAAACACAAGCCCAAACGACGGCAGTCGTCTATCAATGCATTTTCAGTTGAATCATTTCATAGGTATGATATAGTTACAAACATTCGTCTATTTTTTATATGTGAAATATTGTATATCTCATGTTTATCCTACTGTTTTATGTTATAAGTGGATTTCAACACATTAGAGGAGGATTTTTTTGGAGCCATAGACGTTTATGATAATAGTTAAGAAAAATATCTGAAAAATAGTAAAATGCAAATGATATAGATGTATGGCTAGATTTCTAAATACGATTCTTGCTTTCAATACAATCATGCTTCCAGAGAGATTTTCTAACCCAATTCCATTCATAAACAAATGTGAATCTGGAGAGGTGCACATTTACTGTTCATTCATTTGGTAATGTCAGGGAAGTCAACATTGATATAGATCATGTCAATGATATAGTACACCCAAGCTACTGCCCACTTTGTTTCCAAGTATCATTTTTGGGGGGCTTAGTTTTGTTTTCCATTTATTCTGCAGATTTAGTTTGTTTCACACTTCAAATTTAGTTTAAGAAATTTTGTGTTTGTGTGTGTTGAAATAACAAAACTTATTGTAAGTCTCAACACTTATTGTAAGTGGGTTTTGGTATCCAACATCTAAAATTATGCCATTTATCAAATTACCTTATCACTCATCTTTACTTATTGCTTATTTAATTTTTTTCTAAACATCCGATTATAAATTCGTTTGCTAAAAACTAATTCATACAGTCTCTATAATGAAATACAAATTTATATTCAGCCACGCATCGCGCGGCCTACTTATTGCTTATTTAATTTTTTTCTAAACATCCGATTATAAATTCATTTGCTAAAAACTAATTCATACAATCTTTATAATGAAATATAAATTTATATTTGGCCACGCATCGCGTGGCCTTCATGCTAGTGTATCTATATAACTATATAAAAACTGTGGACCCAAATCATTTAAGGATGACACGTGGCATTGATATAAATGTATCATTAAATCTCAAATTCATTTCTCTCTCCTCTCAATTTCCACACCTTCTCTCTCCTCTACTTAATTAATGTCATCTACTTGAATAGCCGAATTTGAAGAGAAAGAGAAAGTCATTGGTTTCCTCCATTTTACCATTACTTTTGCCCCTCTTCATTGAATCAACCTTTGATTTTCCCGCCTCTTAAAGAGATTTCATTATTTCGGTGTGGAATACAAAAATTATTCCGACTCTTCCTTTCTCCATAACTGCCTTTTTTTTATCAAACCCAAATTCTCTACGTGTCTCTCTTGAAAGACATTGAGAAGCCAAAATGTTTTTGTCTTTCCATCTCATTTCTCTATTTTACAACTTCTCCAAAAGCATTCTAAAATGTTAAAAACACAACAAACGCCCGCTGCCCTAAATTCAAAGGGGCTGAGAGCATATTAGACCAATAATTTCTCTCTCTTCTCTCACTCATTTGGAACTTCTCTTCTCTCTCTCACGCCGCACATAAGGTTATGGCCGAGGTCGTAGCAATTAAATTTTCATTTTTGGGGATACATCAGGTGAAATATCTTCTACAATGGCTTCTGAGGCATCCGATTCAGCCACATTAGATGAATTTTTTTATATATATTTTTACTTCATATCTCATGACTCTTTACATTTTGGGAGAGGATTAGGGCAAATAGAACAACAGCTTTGAACAACAGGTAAAAGTTGTTGCCCTTAACCCTTTTATCATCTTTTTCATGTATGGAGAATAATTCTCTTAAAAATAACTGTAACTGTTTTTTGCCCTAAAGTAAAAACAATAACTGTAGTTCTTAGCTACATATGGAATTTCATTTATGAGGGCTTCACATAGGACTTGGGTCCCACTTTTAACACACTATCTTCTCATGTTATTTCATATCATTTTTTGAGATCGGGTTACTTGGAACAAATCAGTTCTCGGATGGGAGTAATTTCATCAAGTGGATTTCAATCCAAAGGTTTATATCTGATTGTGTTTCATCAGATTATAGATTCGTTTCAATCCAATGTTTCATGTGGATCATCACATTTCTTATATTGCCAGCAAAGGAAGGTATCATTTTTTAATTAATAGATTTGTTGATAGTTTTCTTTTCTTTGTTTAAGGGTTCTGAATTGGTAAATTGGGAGATAATTGTGTGTTTTCAATTCCCATTTTTTTAGTTTGTTGTTTTGGTCACGGACGTGCATAATTATATTATCTATAATTATCACATTATCTTATGTAATAAAGTTAAAAAATACAATTTAGATAAATTCGGCCACACATCTAATAATGATGAACTCTGATTTGAAGATAGCAAAAGACCCAATAAGACAAGAAAGAAGGAGAGTGAGGATGGATGTGTTCAAACAACTGTTGTGGACACTCAACCTCTCAATGTTTTCCCACCGAAAAAATCAGACACTAAGACAAGGAAACAAATTAAATTATGGATCAATAAACTACTACTACATGTTCAAAGAAGCTAAAGGAGGTAAGTAAATTGTTTACATACAAGATACATAAATATAATGCACAGGTTTTTGCTTTAAATTATATAACACATAAATTGCATAATCCCCTGACCACCCAAACTGAATTTACCAAATCCCTTCCTTGGCCATTTTCAAAAAATGACAAAGAGTGATGGATGGGAGCTCAATAGAAACAACTTTTTTCTTATCCCTACCCTTCGATTGGATGACTGTTATACTGACACTAAGTTGTAGAACTCTGAATATGATTTTCAGAAAGAAAAAAATGTATTAGATATTAAATAGATGCAATGTGCACATTATGTCTACAAAAGATAAAATGAATTATGTATTTCGTGTTTTGAGGATTTTCCTTATTTACCCATAAGAAAATAAAAATAAAACTCCAGGGTGGGACCACTAATCTTTTTTTAGTATATGAACTTTATTTTAATTTGTAACATCTATTTACAAATTTAATTATATCATTATATTGTTAATTTTTTCTATAACATGTTCTTTATTTCATTTGGTTTAATTTTTTGGCTATATTCTTACAAATTATTAAGAGGTTGAAATACTCACAATCACGATCTTCAAATTGTGAGTATTTCCATTAGTTTTTTTTTTCAATTGTCTTTCTTTTTGTAACTTTTGTACGTCAAAATTAAAAATATCGATTGCAGTTACCGTATGTCATTCATATTACTTTTGATATAAATTTAAAATTCAGTTTATTTTCATTAGTAGAATATATTACACGAAGCATGCTACAAAAATAAAGCAATACAATTTATATATATTCGGCCACGCGGCCACGCATGGCGTGGCCTTCATGCTAGTATCTAATAAAAATTGTAGACCCAAATAGTGTGACGTTGACACATGGCGCCGTAATAAAGGCTTAACTTAATTCTAGTTCGGTTCATTTCTCTCTAGCGTCTCAATGTTTATAATTCTTGGAAAACTAAATTCTTGAAAAGCCAAGAGTCCCAAAAATATTGGTAGACGTTTTGGAAAACTAAATTCTTGGAAAGCAGTAATAAAGGCCATTTCTTTTCTTCTACATCAATTACTCTTTTTGGTTCTGTGTTACTAAATGTTGGTAGACGTTTCCGTTCCAACATCCATTTGGAAGCTAAACAACAAGTATGGGAAATGCATTTGATGCATTAAAGTGGAATACAAATACAACTTTTGCATTAGAAGGTAAGGATTTGTGAGATTTGATTTTTATAGATTTTATGGGTTTTAATGTATTGTTTTTGTTTGTTGATCTTTTCTTTTTTTTTGAAATTTGATGATAGTGTTTTATCTATTAGAAAATAGTTTTTTAGGTTAAAATCATTTTTTTCTTTAGAAAATTATTTTTATTTTTCTAGAAAATATTTTTTTATTGATTTCGGGAGATTTGGCTTTTTGAGGTTAATGTTTTTTAATCCAAATTTTTAGATTTTTTATAGATCGTTGGCTGAAGTTTTTTTTTTCTTTTTTTTTTTCCTGAGATTTGATGATAGTTTTTTAACTATCAGAAAACAGTTTTTTTGGATAAAATTTATTTTTTATGGAAATCATTTTTATTTTGCTAGAAATATTTTTTTGGAAGAAAACAATACTTTTTTGCGGGAAATCTTTTATCAATACTGTTTTTTATGTTTTTTTTAATCAAGATTAGAATTTTTAATTTTGGAAATTGATTTTCTTTTTTATTGTTTTAAATATTTTTTTATGGTTTGTCTGTATATTTCAAATTTTCTGCTATTATTGAATATTTTTCTTGAATTTATTATAAATCTGGTTTTTTTTATTGGAAATCTATTTTATTATTGGAAATTCATATTTTAAATTATTTTTTTCAAACTTTTTAGAATATTTATTCAGTTTGCAAGTTTTAAAAAATAGTTTTTCAATTTACTGAATATTTTTTATTTTTTATGTGTTTTTCATATTTTTATTTATTTTTCTGCCTTTTCATATATTTTTCAGATTTTCGATAATTATTGAATATGTTTTTCTTGTTTTTTTTCGAAATTTGTTTTTAATTGGAAATCTACTCGGTTTTTGGAAATCGATTTTTCTGCAATATTTTTTCAAACTCTATAAAATATTTATTCACTCTATAAAATATTTATTCAATTTGTTGCAGATTGTTATTGGAAATCTATTTTGTTATTGGAAATTCATATTTTGCATTATTTTTTCAAACTTTTTAGAATCTCTATTCACTTTGCAAGTTTTTTTAAAAAATAGTTTTTCGATTTATTGAATATATTTTAAAAAATTTACGTATTTTCCATATTTTTTTATTTTTCTGCCTTTTTTATATTTTTCAGATTTTCGGTAATTATTGAATATGTTTTTCTACTTTGTTCTTTTAAAAATATTTTTCAGATTTTTATGTAGATTTTTTTTAGTATTTTCCTAATTTTAAAAGGAAATATATTTTTGTAATTGAAAATCTGTTTTTTTGTTGGAATTTTTTTTTATCAATTAGAAATCTATTTTTTTTATTGGAAATATGTTTTTTTTTTAAATTGAAAATATTTGCTTACATTATTTCCTTTAATTCTCAAAATGGAAAAACAATGTTAAAATTTATGCACGGTACTATGTGCTAGCTTATTTTTCACATGTCATTCGTTTAGAAGTGCCAGAAAAATTGGACACAAATGTGAATGCAAATAATAAGGATGCAGGGTCTTTTTTTTTTTACTTTTCTAGACTATTATTGTCAATTAATATCTTATGCAATATTACAGCTACCCCACGCAACCTATGCTTTATAAGGGCCTTTGGAATGCTTAGTGTTGAGTGGTGTTTAAATTTGCACTATTTGCAGCTAGAACTCTTCAAGCAGAAGTTCTAATGCATCTTGGATCCATATAAGAGTTTTAAGTGATTATTTATTTATTTATTACGCAACACGTTCACACGACTCAAATTTGACACGAAAGTAGTGGGTGTGGGTTGACCATATAATCTAGACACAAACATACATATGACACAAAATCAACACTAATTTGCCGTTGGATTATCTTTATCTTATAATTGTGAACTCTCTATCGTCATATGTATAATTTGTGATTTAACAATAATTTTTTAAAGCCGCGCGTCGCACGGGACTAAAATCTAGTGTAATCTATATGATAATGTTTAATAAGTGGTTTAATTCTTTATGTAAAAATAGTGTCCTGGTTGGATTGTGAAATGTCATAGTTCTGAATAATTGATTGTGCAACAAGTTTCAGATATTAGATTATTGACAATATTAATGCTTTTAATTAAAAAAAAATGTTACTTTTTATGATGGTTTCAATTGAATTGGCATATAAGTGTGACCCTAGAAACTTTTCATAAAATACCCAGTGTTGGTGTTATATACATGCTGAAAGTTGATGTAATTAATTCAAATACCTCCCATGACAAAATAATTTCCCAACATTATAAGATTAAATCAAATAGATTGATATCACGCGCACGTATGCCTTGTATAATATAAAAGCATCAAAAACCTTACCTTTTTGGGTGGGACCCTTTTTTTTGTGTCTTTCCCGCGTAACATGATCGTTTGCATGCGGGCTCACAGTTTTAAGTTGTTTCCTTCTTTCTTCATTTTACATTTTGAAGGTGTATACCCAAGCAATAGCTCTTTAAATAGATGTTTGACATACCCATTTGCATACGAAATTTGCAAAAAATTTAAAGGTAATCATTGATTGAACAACATTTAAAATGTTATGTAGTGAAACACACAAGAAAAAAACATCACTATCTTACATTTGAGCCATTGTATCCATCTTAATTATCCTAACTCTCTCAAATTATCTCAAACCATGTTCACCAAATCGGAATTTTCAAACTTTTTTCATTATAAATTAGGGCCCGTTTTTCATTTTTCCTGTCACAATGCTTGATTTCAAATACACTCTATAAAAACAAAAATCATAAATATGAAAACTGTTTCAATAGTCCTATCATTTTTTATGGAAAATATTTCTTACCCAAATTTCAAATAATTAATTTCCATGGAAAAGTCCAAAAGTAAGAACATATCATTCCTATCTTTTTCCACCTATTTTCTAACTTTTGGTGAATATAAACTAATTTTAAGTTATTTTCCAATTTTGTTATCAAGCACACCCTTAATGTAAGAGTTACCACAAGGGATGTAAACTAATCGGATTCATACCACAAGAGGGGTGATGCAAATATGATATGTTAAGTTGTTTGTAGGTTCAAAATGATAATGTGATCTTACGAATAAATGATATGTTATAACGAATCTCAATCCATTAATGATCCGAAAATTCAATATCCATATATATATATAAGGACAGACTCTCATGCACACTAAGCTTGCACACCAAGTTTGCACATTGATTTTTTACCTATCTTTTTAAATTTTTAAATAAAATAATTTTGAATTGAATTTTTTTATATGGCATTTAAACATTTCAATGAACCCATATAAAAAAATCCGCTCAAAATAACTTGTTTTGCTATTTTTAAAAAATCGATCAAACAGCTTTTAGAATGCTTTAAAAGGTGTAAAAGTTTAACCGATTTTTTTAAAATAGCAAAAAAAGTTAATTCAAGCTGATTCTTTTTATACGAGTCCCTTAAAATGTTTAAATATCATATAAAAAATTCAATTCAGTATTATTTTTTTTTACTATTTTAAAAAATCAGTGTGCAAACTTAGTGTGCATGAGAATTTGATAAGAGAGAGAGAGGCTCTCATATATCACACCTAGTTATAAGCCCTAAGAAATCTTTTTTCCAATTTTTTTATTTTTCCATTGAAATTAACCTTTCAATTAACATATTTTCCAAAAAATAAGTCAAAATACATTTTCTGACTATTTTTTAAAAAGTCACAAATTCTTTTGGCGCAATAAGGTATTTTCAGCAATCCTTTTGTTGAATTTTTAAAAATTAACTAGAAATTGTATTTTGACCTAATTTTTTTATCATGTTTTGATTGGAAAGTTAACTTAATGGGTAAAATAAAAAAATAAAAAAACAAGTTTTTTAGGACCTAAAACTAGGTGTGATGTACGAAGCATGATGTGTGTGTGCGCGCGCGCGTGCGTGTGTGTATTAGATTAAACTATATATATGTTGTTTATGTAATATATATAGTTTTGACGTATATTACTTAATATATAATACTAAGCATATATAGTGTCCATTTAATAGATGGAAAAATCAAATATCGAATTTAAATAATGGCTTTGGGTCAAGTTAAATGTATAAGATATCAAAATTCGATCTATTGACAACCTTAAAAGCCACTGAACACATAATACATTGGTAGAAGACGAGTAGATAAACACATGAAATTGTCATTGCGTGTCGCAAACTAAGATGTGGCCGTCGAGCACGGATTTGAATGTGCATCCTTCGCTTCTCCTAAGGAGAAAATTTCTCTCGTGTAGTTATGAACAATTGATTATGGTGCCTTTATCTTAATTATATTATATAAAATTAATATAGTTTATAGCATTATAGTTGTTAAATAATGGAGTGTGATGGCTCTCAGCGATAGCAAACCATATAAAAAAAATCCAATTAAAAGCGAATATTTTCTTTTTATCCAATTTTGGACAAAATATTACCATAACATCCAAGTGGCAAAACATGATTTACAAAAATGATTCAACTTGTTAACAAACGTTCATGGAGCATATTAAGAGAATCAAAATGCGAAAAAACAAATATCCAAAACCCTTTGGGAAAAAACTCGAGCCACACCCTAGAATAGGTCTAAGACTACACGAAGGAAAAATGAACTACAAATCTGAACACAACCTTCGCAACCAACTTTTTCCACCTTGTAACTGTAAGAGTGAACACAGATCGCCTTAAACCTCCCAACATGTCGTAACATTTCATCTTTATTGATAAAGTCGTCTTTGAAGCATGTTCAAATCTTTAAAGTTGAAACTAACTTCGAGAGATAATGAACCAATAATAACCACTTAAATCTAACACCCAAGAAGTGTAAGTATATCCTAAAGGTTAATGGCATAGAAAAAATATTTGGGCTCACTCAAAATCTCAGAAGAAAACACTCGAAAACAATGAAAGCTTGAGTTTGAAAAACAAGTAAAGTCTTCAATGTTTTCTCTAAGATGGGACGAAGAGATTTTGCATACAAGGATAGTTCTCTCTAGAGATTTGACTTAAAACTTTGGCTTTTAAAAGTTTCAACCACACTAGCAAGCCATTTGTCAATTTATCATAAAATATGGCTAAAAATCGAATTTTCACAATGCTCAATGCAATCCAACCACTAAGATCTTGAAATCCCTGATTTGGAGGAATTTCCTTGGCAGTTCATGAGCCATTCGTTGTGGTATTTTTAAGCTTTGCTGCCACAAGGTTGCGAAAACCATGTAGAGACTTGATAAGGCAACCATGTCAGTTCACAAACCGCGAGAGTAGACTTCGTTATAGCAATCAGTGACGGAGCTAAGGCAGTGCTGGGGTGGGCAAGTGCCCCACTCTGGATTTTGGGGTATTTTTTTATTTTTTTTGCATTTGTATAAATTTGATGGTAAGCTTGTAATGTTGAAAATATTTCAGGGAACTAATGTAATATATTTTAAAATCCACATCTCTTAAGAAGTTTAGTAGAGTTTCAATCCCAAAAGTTAAAAAAGACCCAGTTCGCTCTCTCTCTCTCTCACACACAAAATTCAAACCGACTTCCTCGCTCTCTCTCAAACCGATGTTCTTTATCAAACCAGCATTGACTTTGGCGACCCAACATGCGACCTCCTCTGTCTCCCTCTGACAAACTCTCTAACTCTTTGTGTTTAAATGAAGGTAACTATTATTTTCAATATCTTTAGGGTTTGAATGTTAGTAAATTGATTTGTTTTTTTAGAGTTTTATTTGGTTGTTTTTAAGGGTTTGATTTGATTTGGTTGCTGTTTAGTGTTTTACAATTTGTGGTGGTGAAATTCTAATTTAGGGTTATCGGATTGGTATTGCTATATTGAGGTAATTTATTTTAATTTGATGTTTGAAATGTAGTCACCTAAATATAATATATGTGGAAAAAAAAAGATCATCCCAGGGGGCTCCTGCCTCCGAATCAACACACTCGCAACTTCGTGCCCCATCTAAAACAAAAATATCTTATGCGTAGTTGCCTAAATTTTACTAAGTTGATGTGATTTGGTCATTGTTAGAATATGGTTTGATTTTATATCACTAGCGTTTTGGATTGGGGTATATTTTCTAAATCTCACATTTTAGTGTAATTTGAGGTTTGAATGTATGGTTGCCTAATTTAACAATGTATCTAAATTTAGCTAGAATAAGCAGAATATTTGTGAAAAATCTAAAAATACCCTAAAAAATTCTCCTCGGGGACTCCCGCCCCTAAACCCGCAACTTCTATGATTGCCCCACCCAAAACAAAATCCTGGCTCCGCCCCTGACAGCAATTGAACATTGAGGTCACCAAAATGGTACAAAGATTTTGCCAAGTTTATCTCATATGTTTCTGGATTGCAAACAAATCTAACGAGCACATTGTGGGTAGCCAATGACAGAATTGTTTGTGAGTCCAGCCTGCGAGCAGCGAAGGGAAGTTTTGCAAAAGCAAAGAGCTTGTTCAACTTATGAGCCAAGTTTTCTTAATACACAGTACGCATTTTTAAGATAAGATTTTATATTAGAAGTATATTTTATAATAAATTTGGCAATATCTCAAACCATGAGTTTAAATTAAAACCATTTTCAATTTGAGAAAACATCGAACTAAGGGCAAAACTAAATTTTTTAAGTCCAATATCCCTCATCCTATATGACATACTCCAGCTAAAAGTATGAATGAAGTAAATTTTGAACGATGAAGCTCTACATATACCTCTTGGGCTAACACTAGTGAGTATTAAGGGTGTGTATTGGAACCGGAAAAGCCGATAAACCGGACTATGGGTTGGCTTGGCTTGGTTTTTTCCCTTGGCGGTTTAGTTCCAATTCCAAAAATTATAGAACCGATTTTTTTTGTTCGGTTCCCGGTTCAATAAGGCAGTAGATTTAGTTGGACCAACATTTACTACAAGGTGGACTAGAGTTACAAAGTAGATTGGGCCTAAAACTAGAAGTACTTGGAACTAGTATTTTTTTTAAACTGGAAAAAAAATATAAGTAAAGAGGGTTACCAAGCGCATGAATTTATCCTTTTTCACGTGCTACATCAATTCGTTGGTGCTGTGTCAGAATTTGCCATTTGAGAGATCTTGAAAACTGTATAACTCGATATCAGATCGGCTCAACCACTAAAGCATTTAAATCACAGATAAATTAACAGCAATGGCACTAAAACACTCTTGATGTCATGGTTTTTTATACATAATAAAATTTGATATATTGTAGCTCTACTAGGATTTAGAAGTCACTCAACGAACACACTTAAAACACACATCAATGCAGTCACGCAGAACATCAACTTCATGAGACTATGACCAACCAAAGACATAGTCAAGAACGTATACCAATGCCAGGGAGAAAGGGTAAAGAAGGAAAGCCACTATAGATGTCCAGAGAGGGAAGGTGGTGCGGAAGCTCGCAAATGCACCCATCAAAATGCAAACAATTACGATAACCAACACTTCCGATGAGAAGTCCCACGTCAGCCCCCTCACGTAAACAATCGATAAAAAGACAGACAGGCACAGGACATTATTCATGGTTACTGCTCCATATAACTGCAATACTCAAGTCAAAAGAGATCAGATGCTTTTTCATAAATTATGTAACCAGTTCCCATTACAGTTTTCACAAGACTCTCCCCACCCCCCACCACCACCACCCCCGCCCCACACCAAACCCCCACCACAATAAAACTAATTTTTAGTATCCCTGAACCATGCAAAATTTCCAATACACCCCTGAATTATTTTTAATGCAACGAAATTTGTTGCAAAGAATCCCCATGTGTTCTAAAACATGTCGTAAAAAGTCACCAGAACCGGTAGTTTGCAACTAAATACATAGTTCCAGGAGTCAGAAATTTCAGAAACGTGGTAATCGTGTTCGTGTCAAAAGTATGACTAGTGTTAGCCATTTTATTCATGTCACGTTAGCTTCAATTGCATGTGATCAAGAATCATGTTGTGTCGTATTTTTAATGGATCGAGTTCGTTTCGAGTAATAAAACCTCAAAGTCGTGCCATGTTCATGCTATAATGGTTGTTGATGTGTTGTGTGTGGAAAATACGACTCAAAAACACAATTTTCCACCCCTCCATAGTTCATAAGTTTATTAGGAAACTTGACAAATAAGTCTCGTTTACACATGACATTTTATCACTAGTCCTATCAAAACAAAGTATCTTCAATATGTCCTATTCACGCATGTAGTAGATATTTACATGTTTTTTTAATAGGACCTATTCGAGCAAAAATGCTTTTCCATGGGACCTGATTGAGAAAAAAAAATGTAGGGCCTATTTGACTACATACTTAGAAAACGGGACTTATTGTTAAAAATCTCAAAATGCATTTTGTTGTAGATACCCTCTATAGAGATTTTTTTAGTAGCATTTTAACGTTACATAGAAGGTATTTGCGAATAATAAAATGAAGTATAAAAAACATAAAATAGTTCAGAAGGGTTTCTTGTAAAACTGCACAGTTTAGGAGTTTTTTTTATTTTACACAAATTTATATTTAATTTTGTCTAATGTCATAATATTATACGTACTCTTTTCTATTTGAAATCTTTTCGTTTGGATCTCAGTCATGAATAATATGGAGCAAGAATGTTGGACTAGCATTGTCAACTCACATAGAATACATGAGAAAAACAAAGAAAGCCAAACCTCAGAAAATGTTAAAGAGGCGGATCTCAGCCTTTTCCGGGTAGAAAATATGATTGCTGACACAGCCTCGCTTGAGTTTGTTGCCACAGGAAGTGCAATGAATGATATGAAGAAGGAGGGAATGCTTGTGGCAACAGAGAAATTATTGACAGCATCTACCAGAGGATCGGCGAACACAGCTGCGATTACAGTCCCAAGCAATAGAAATAAAACAGCCTTAAATGAGTTCCACTTGGCATTTTCAACACCCTCAACAACCTCGTCACTTTGATCCCCCAAAAGATAGTGCTCTCTTTTTGTTTGCTGCAAATACATTTCAATGATATAACAATCTCTAATAGAAAAAAAACAGAATGCGTTGTGGGTACAAACTTGTAAAACGATTTAACAATTGCTAATTTTTATGAGAAGTTAGAAAAATAGTGGAAAAACGTTTTCCATTAAAAGTACGGAAAAGATGGAGCACGTGTTGCATTTAGAACAGTTGTTCACATAGCATATATTTCTTTGCAAACATACCCCAAAAATGTGAAAAAATAAATATTTCGATGGAAAGAAATGTAACTTCAATCAAACAAACCATAAGGATCCAGATAAAGCCATTCATAATAGAAAATACCTGGTGGAAGTGCTCAAGAGAAGCAGCCCTGGACCTCTTGACCTCATCAAGCCATTTTTCTATTCCATGGTAAAATTCACGAAATTCGATTTTAGAATTCCCAGACGTGTCGAAATCTTTCATCACTTTATCCACAGCATCATCTTCATCCAGATTTATCTCTTCAAACCGGATTCCAACTATCAGTGCTCTTAATTCAGAATGTGAAAGATCTCCATCATTGTCCAAATCAATTAAGTCGAATAACCTGAAACACATTTATTAAAAGTCAGACACAGGATCCCAAAATAAAAGCAGAGCAGCAGAAAGCATAACAAGACCGACTTTTTTAGAGCATCTTCATCAGGTTTTCCCTCATCATTTGATAGCTTTCCAAGTAGGCCCTGACCAGAAGATAGATTTCCAAGCCTCGTATTTAGATGATTTAGCAGTCCAGAAATTACATGCTTATGTTTTGCATAAGCAAGACGTCTGCTCTGAATCCAAGGCTGAAAAACCTACAACAAGATTTTCAAAGAGAAATAAACCAGAGAACGAGTTCCAATATGGGCATTAAAGACACATAATTTGTTCTGAAACAACAATATTTACTATACATAGATCGTAACATTGACTTTGTAAAGAAGGCATTGCAACATCACACTTGCATATAATTAAGGAGAAGTGCAAGAAACCCCCTAAATTATGCAATTTTTGCAAGACATCCAACTGAACTATTTTTAAAGCAAAAGATTCCCTAAGAGGGGTCTCCAGTAGAGGTTTTTTCAACAAACTACATACTTAAACCTTTACAAGAGTTTTGTGTGTGTTAAGGAGAGAGGGGGGGGGGGGGGGGGGGGGGGGGGGGCACTTACCCCTACAATTGAATATCACCTTTTCTTAATATTTTATTAAACGTAAATATGGCAAATGGAGCCAACTGAAATAGTTGGTTAACCATCTATGCTAGACATTCCAGCCTTTCTACACCGGTGATAATAGATTTTCTAATAGTTAAATCTTTTGTTTATGTTATAATAAGATAACGCTGACCTCATGTGATAGCCTTTTCACTGTTGATTGATAGAAATATATCTGTTACCTTAAATTGGATCCTTGTCCATTGCAATTGCTTGCCTTTGAACAGTTGACTTTTAATGATTTGTAGCATGAATTATAGTCCCAGTGTATTTTTTACTAGAGAAATAATATTTTTTTATTCCCAAGCACCAAACACAGTTTAAGCTCACATTTTTTACCAATTCAGTCAAATGAGATGCCACTGATGAAGTTAAATACTTGGCCAAACAAGTATAGTATGTGGCTAGGAATTTCATAAAACATGGCGATCTAAGTGGAATTTACTCGATACTTATCATGCATAAGATATGATTAAATGCTAAATCAGTAAAAGTTATAATTGGCGGGTCCTTTAGAATTTCCAGATTTCGGTGGAATTGTTAATAATTGTTAATAATTAGTAGTAGCTATTTATTAGGCGATATTTTAGGGAGTAGACATTCCTTAGGATTCTTCTTAAGAGGAATTTTACCAAACACAAGGACCGTTCGGGAATGCGGAATGGGAACGAGAACACGGGTAAAGTTTGGTATGATGTAGGCTTCCGTAGATTATATTATTCAAATTTGTTTACCTATTTCAAAAACCTACTGATTCAAAAATTGAAAGAATTACGATTGTATAATATTGTTAGGATGCACAAGTTTTTACCACCTTTAAGGTTACACTGAAAAATTTCATGTAAATACGTCGAACAAATATATCCGGAATATTTTTTTTTTGTACATCTTGGAATTTTTGTTGAATTTTTTTCTTGAAAAATCGCTAATATAGCAATTATTATATTGTAGTTCATTATAAAATCACGATGTTTTCTATAGTTTTTTGTCGTATGAACCGAACCTAAGGGAGAATATAGGAACATATTTTTGGGATCGCTAAGTTAAGCGTATTGAGAAGGTAGGGTAATGTATTTCAAACTTGTATAGCAATACGTAAATCACTAGGGTGTTAGAATTTTCTGGTAAGTATGATTAAGAGTTAGGATTAGTTTAGGATTTATCTTTTATTTGTGTTACAGTTTATCTATATTTCTCTTTTAGGTAGGATTAAGACTCTGGTTAGTAGTATAATAAATAAAGCATTCGGTCTTCTCTTATAATCAGTTGTGCATTACTATTGAGTACGATTTAAGAGAATATGATTGAAAGACAATCTCTTAGGTTAACTGTGTGTGTGTGTGTGTGTGTGTGTGATATCCCGCTGCATTTACATTAAAGTGGTAACAGAGCCTAGGCCTCTTGGCACGTCTTTGTAGTAGTTTATTCATCGGTATGGATTCGTGTCAGAGGCCGTATACCTCGAAAGATGTCAACCAATACATGGAAGTTGTCGATGACTATTGGCGTGATCTCAATGTTCTTGCAAAAAGAAATAGAATTGTGCAGAGACGACGGTCTCCATCTGAACAAGGCTCAATTTGGAGTCATCACGGCTGACCAATACGAGGAGTGCAGCTTAAAGGTGGATGAGTGTCGCGATCAAGTCGCCGTACTCATCAATCTGAACAAGGCTAAATTTGGGGTCATCACGGCTGACCGATACGAGGAGTGCAGCTTAAAGGTGGATGAGTGTCGCGATCGAGTCGCCGTACTCATCAAGGTTGCAAATTGAGTTCAGATCAAAATGAAGATGATGAACGTTTGGCTTAAATCTGATGCAAAAATAATGGAGCAATGAAGATGGCGAAGAGAGCAGTGTAGAGGAATATGAAGCGGGGAAAGCGCAATGTTTCCACTGTCAGAACGTCAGCCCTGTCGATATTGTACCCTCGACGAATCTTATGCTGCCCACGCGTTTTGTTGGTCCCAGTCCACCAACCACCCATTTTGACACCCTTTTTCTTCAATCAACAACAACAGCGCCGCCCACCCTCCCTAACAATGATATATCAGCCCTTCTGAGGTTTGGGATGATAGAGTGTGTGAAGCCCGAATGATTTTTGCGTTGCCCTCTGCTCCAGCAATCTCGTCAAAATTGGTAGACTGAAATTCAAGGTCTTGAGAGAGCAGATGAAGAGAAAGAAAGAGGTGGCGAGCATGATTCTACAGGGACGATTCGACAATGCTTAAAGAGAGGCTTCTCATATTGTGAATCGAGGGAGGACTTCAAATCGACAATTTGGCGACCACAATGGGAGTTGCAAAGGGAGCTAGAAATAAGGGTCCCGATCCAAGCTTCCCTCCAATGAATATCCAGCCCGATCCGATATCCAAACAATCAACCCATTAATTAATTGAAAGTCCACAAATAACAGCCGTTGACCTCTGGCTTTTGGAAAAAAGGAAATCATCCCGTGTTGATCAATTTACTTGAGAGAATCAATTTTCTTTGGGCTGAAAATTATGGGATTGTTCCGGGGTGTCAATCGATTGCCAATTTAATTTCTGGAAACCGACAATTGTGTGAAAAACATTTTGGACCGAAATTTACATGAATGGAAGTTTCAACATATCTATTCAAGTGGCACAGGCAATTCAACACTTCATGAGGACGAGCTTTTAGGGGGAGAATTATGTATATGGATGTGATGGCAGGCCTCAATGAGATTTCGGGATTTGGGTGGAAAATAAGTTTTTATAATTGTTATTTACCAGGAGATATTTTGGGGAGTTAATTAGGATTAGATTAAGATTTATCTTTTAATTGTGTTTTAGTTTATCTGTGTCTCACTTTTAGCTATTAGGCGGGATTAGGACTTTAGTTAATAGTACTATAAATAAGGTTTTTGGTCCTCTTGTAAATTGTAAGCACTTTCACATTACTATTAATTTATGAGAATAGAGAGAATATTTTTTATTTATTATGTGTATGTATGTGTAAGGAATTACGCCAAGTTCACTTGATAGATTGAGCCTCTATTTGTGAAATTTATGAGATGTTCCTTTGTAATCTTCCATCCACTCGCTTCTGCAGTTTGCAGATATTGGAAAATTAGTAGTAATACTAGTAAGCAAAAATTTCATCACTACAAAGAAAATTTGATTAATGCAAGATAAATGTAAATACCTGATAAAGGCAATATGAAATCAGTAGTGAGAGAGAGATGATGAGTGCAATCAAGACTGCCAGGTGTCTTCCTGAAGTTGAATTGAAAGCTTGTGGTAATTGGACAACTAAAAAGGGTATTATAGATATGGCCATTATCCTGGCAGCATAACTTGTCCAGATATCAGTACATACACCAGAACCTGCACAGTTGGAGTAACTAATTATGTTTTATCAATCACTTGTCAAATTCTCAGAACTGCCAATATGAAGTAGGACAGCTAATCAAGATGCAAAATTCTAACGAACATATGTTGCTAATCATCATGCATTTCTTTATTATCAGTACTTATCTCTCAATCTAGGTGTCCTCTCAAACGATAATATGCTCAAAATGAAAGCACGCGCACTTAAATTTCATAAATCACTATTTATACTAATAATAATAATAACAATAACAATAATGATTGAAAATAATAGAATATTAGACCTATATCTAGATGTTGACAATACTTGCTCACTGAGACTCTTACTAGCTTACTAACTATCAACGGAACCCAAAAACAAAGAGAAAGGATTCCGTAATAGAGATAGTAACTAAATACTTAAGAATCTACGATAAATAAAATAATCGATAAAAAATTGAAAGATTTGACTGGGCTCCATCTCATCTTTTGGCCTAACCATTCAAAACCACCTAGTGCTGTCGCGACTGATTACCTTCTCTTGGTATTAATAAAATTATCAATCTAGTAACACTTATTGAACTACATGTCTAAACGTTTTACGATGATTCTATCTCGTGGGAGCTACTTCTACTATCTCACAAACTAGTAAAAGTCTAATTTCCCAAATCTTGTTTTACTGTACACTCAGTTGTTGTAGCACTGTACACATTCATCTTTAATACTGAGCATCTCGGAGTAGTCCGGAAAAATTAACGACAGACACACGAGAAATTATGTGGTTTGGCAAGGGGGATCTTGCCTACGTTCACCGGGTAAAAAGAGGTTTGGTTATTCTTTATTGTTGATACGACCCCTTAGTGATAGAGTTGCTAGTTGAAAGCCAAAAATCAGTTATCCCTCAATCGGTGGAGACCTTTATTTATAATATAACAATTACAATCGTGGTGCAATTAGTAATTTCACTCTTAATCTAACTGCTCAGGCGGTTTATCAATCCCAGTTGGAATAGGCTTCACTGCCGTCTTAGCTGAAATAGGTTTCTTTATTTGCTCCGTCTTTATCGAGCTTGACGGAGTGGTCAAGAAATCTTCTCTTCTTCGACATAAATTCTCAAAAAGGGGAATTCGTCACTCGCCTGGTGGGTTGCTTATTATTTTTCTTGTGCGGGTACAAGGACCATGCTCGGAACACAACTGACAGTTTTTGCTGACATTGAAGCTCAAAAAGATGCTTCTTTACAATAATTGATTACCCTATACCACAATTATATTGCGACACATGGCCCAACTTAATTTAGCAAACCACCTCAAATTAACTGATTTAGACGCAATGTGATAGTCTTTAAAGCATTGTTGTTAAAGGCGCACCTAGGCTTCGGGCTCACCTAAGCGCAGCATCGGCACCTTGCCTCACTCAAGCAAGGCTCCTTCAATAAGACAAGTGCCTTGTGCGCCTAGGCTCTAGGCTTGAGGCGCGGCTCAGGCGCGCCTTGTTAAAAATTTTTGGGTAACACCCCCAATACAAGAATGGACCAATTGATGAGCTGATTTTACATATTTTTCAATAAAATATGGAAGAATAGACGATTCTCCACCTCGAAAATAACCAAAGTATGTCCTTGATTTCTAGTGAAATGTTATCTTTCTCTCTCTATTCCCTACCTAGGCAAAAGAAACAAAATTAAACTCCAATAGTACTGCATCATAAAATAATTTATATGTTGATTTTGATTTATCTTGTCACACATTGGATTATCTTTCTTTCATATATATCAATATCTTTCCTTTTGTTGATTTTTGGAGAATTAAATTGTTAAATAAATTTGATATTTAAATATATATATCTTTTTCATATGGTGGTATAAGCTCTATTTTCTTATGTGCTTCTTCATAACCGTGTATAATAGTTATATGTGCCAAATTTGAGCTCATAAATGATCTTATTATTATAAATATACAACTTTTGCATATTTTATAGACTTTGCACCTCAGTTCGATCAGGCGCGCGTTTCGCCTTGCGCCTAAGGCTCCACGAGGATTTTCGCGCCTTGGTGCGCCTTTTGCCTCCGACAACTATGCTTTAAAGATACATATACAAATATACAGCTGTCTTATTTAACCACGAAGACATGTATCCAAAGGTTAAAAGACTAGCCAATTTCTTATATGCTCAAGAATATTTACTGCTAGGCCAATCTAATGACACATGGAATCTTTTTTAATTGGCTTAAACTTTTAACTACCACACCACCTATGTCATATGTCATTCGAAGTGCTGCCAATAGATGATACCACAGGTCCTAAAAAAACAAAATGCTTAAACAATTGTAACAGATCATGCAATTTAGAGAATTGGGGTCAATGGCATTTCAAATAAAAGGACATAAAAGATGAAATGAAGTGCGCTAGAGAGAAGGGAAAGAAGATATTCTTCCAAGCTGGATGGAAATCTTTTGAGTTGAGTGAGGATTGGAAGTCTTCCACTTATCGTTTTTGCTTGAAGGAATTAGGCAGAAGTTATTCCTGTTTTGGTCTTCTGGGTAGAGGAGATGTCAAATGGTTAAGTGATTGTTCTTTTGAAGTGTCCAGAAAAAAGGGAGATTCTACGAGAGGAGATGGTGTAGAAACAGAGAAATTATAGCATGCTCATACTTTGTTAAGAAGGAAGCTTTCCTTCTTTTTTATTTATTGTTGTCAGAGGGAGGGAGGAGAGTAAGATTTCTTATTCTGGAGTTCATGGATGGAGGTTAGTGGGAGTTTGCGGGTGAGGCATTTTAGAAAATGGAACCGGTGGTCCCGTGTAACCCCATCTCAATGCAGCCTAGAGAAGAACCCATATTAGAGAGGAGAAGTATGGATCATGCAGGTTGCTTCTCTAGACCCGTGACCCTCTGAACAGCTCCAAATTTCAAATATGGATACGAGTAAGACTCAATATGATGTTGTTGTAAAGTCGTCATCCTGTCAATCGAGATTGAAGTATTTTCAAAAAACCTTGGTGGGATGTGTAGGAGGCGTGCGAGAAGTACCGTCGTCATGTGAGGCATGTCCAGCTGGATCAAGGAACGGTGGAAATGCACCGGTGAGGTGGGAGTTAGAAACTTCCGAATAATCTCTTTCTTTTTGTCTTTGCATCAACAAAAGTCCATGAGAATTTTGGAGTCTAAAAGATGGGTATTGAATGGAGCTCCGGTGTTACTAGATAAGTGGCATCCGTTGGATTAAAGTGCTTCTCCGACATCAGGTAAAAATTGACGGTGGATCAGAGTGGAGTGGAGGGTTTATCGTTACATATTTGGAGTGAGGAGGTGTTTCGTGAAATCGGGGAGCGGTGTTAGGCTTTTTTTGGGTATGGATACAGAAACGGTGGAGGGGAGGGAACTCTATTGGGCCAGGTTACAGGTCGGAGATGGTATTGAGTTGCCAGAAAGATTGACGGTAAAAGTAGGTGAGTGGGTGTTCTCGCTCCCAGTCAAAGAAGTGGTGTCGGTGAGTTTTCCATGAAAAAGGGGGGGAACAAGTATCTACATTAGGGTCGGGTAGTTAATGGAGACGGTGAGTGGGAGTTATCCGGTGAGTGGGACCCACTGTTCGAGAGGGTTAAAAGGAGATTGACAGGATGGAAAAAGTGATATCTCTAGAAAGGAGGGATGTTACCCTTGATTAAAAGCACTATGTCGAGTTTTCCCACCCAATTTTTGTCGATTTTGCCTCTACCGATTTCAATCCATAAGATTTTGAAGAAGACAATGAGGGATTTCTTGTGGAGAGGAAATGAAAGATTTCTTCAAATACAATTTAGTGAGCTGGGATAATATATGTAAGCGGGTTAAGGAGGGAGGTGTAGGTGTGAAGAGTCTTGAGCATTTCGATAAGGCTTTGCTGGGAAAATAGTCGTGGAGATTTTCTCGAGAGGAGAATAGAGTGAAGGGAAAGGTAGTGGTGGCTAGGGGTGGTCTTTCTCTGAATGGGTGGGGGCCGGGGGTGGGCCGCTTTACTCATAGGGTAGGGTTGTGGAAGAACATTTCGAAGGGTTGGGGTGACTTTTTCACAGACACGACGTTCCTCGGAAGTGGGAATAGAGTCCAATTATGAAAACATGGATGGGGAAAGATGGGATTTTAGAGGAGCTTTTTCCTAGGATCTTTCGCATTACGAAGGAAAAGGAGGGGTTGGTGGCAGGCCATGCAATGAGGGTTGGTGACCGGGTGGTATGGAACCCAAAATTTAGTTGGGTCAAGGGATTGGTAATTAGAGGAGGCGGAGGTTTTTTTATTGATTGGATGCAACGAAGGCCCCTCCCTCGAGGAGGATTGTTTGAAGTAGCAAGAGGTAGAGATGGTGTTTTCACGGTAAAAGACTTTTACTTAGTTTTGAGGGGTGTGGGGGCGATACTTTCCCAAGGAAAAATGTGTGGAGATCTAAAGCGCCATCAAAAGTTATTTTCTTTGTTCGAATCATAGCTTCGCAAGCTATCTTGACGACAGAGGGGTTGCAAAAGAGGGGTAGAAGAATGGTCAGTCGGTGTTGATTGTGCAAGGAGGCAGAAGAGACAACTAACCATTTGCTTATACATTGTTGGGCAACGAAGGGGCTATGGGATGTCTTCTTCTCCTTTTGTTGGGTCAAATGGGTGCTGTCCGAGATGTTGCAAAATCTATTGGCAGCATGGCAGTTGCCTACGGGATGGAAGGGGGTGAAGGGAGTTTAGAGATTGGTCCCACATTGTATTTTTTGGACAGTATGGAGAGAGGCATAAGAGATGTTTCGAAGGAAAGGAAGTAGCTTCGTATAGACTTTGATACTTGTTCTTGAGTACTCTTTACTCAATTGGCACAAGGGGGACCATTCCTCGTCCCTTTCAGTTTTCGCGGATTTTGTGGAAGAGTTTCATATAGTTGAATAGTTTTTGTTGTCTTTTTGGTCGGGCTTTTGTTGGTATACATTTTTGCTCCCGGGTATACTTCCGGTATACCCGTTTCCACCCACTAAGGTGGGTTTGTTTATATGACATACTTATAAAAAAAGGACTTTCTAGACTACCCATATCGGATGATAAATTTGTTGGGACTACAGGTTAAAACGCAGTGGGTGTAGATTTTGAATCATGCAGCTTAGGATTATCCCCCTGAAGACTTCACCCAGTAATTTTCCGGTGCAAGTGGGATAGAGGGCACCTTATGCATAGGAGGGCTAGCCAAGCAGAGGTACGGCAGCTCATTGGTAGAAAATAATTTATGAAAAAAAAATAACTAAAACGAGATGATAAAACTAATATAATGTCAAAACTGTAGACTGAGTGTAATGTAAGACTATAAATATTAAAAAATCACTTCTGAGCTGTAGAATTACGAAACACATTGGCAAATAGGGTTGTTAGAATGGTAATGGCCGATGCCAGCCAGACTAGCATAGAACTCTTTTAAAAGGTCAATTAGATTGCTTACTATAGTTTCTAGTTTTTATCCAAGCCAAGTTTCATACCATAAAGGTTAAAAGAAAAGAGTGCTATTAGAATTAGAGTATTTCTTATCAAGAAATAATGGTAGTAATAATAACAATAATGTGTGGAAACTTCGCCAAAAATATAAGAATTTCCAGATTAGACCTCCCCATTTTTATGTGGGGGGGGGGGGGGGGCAAGTTGTGTTCGGAAATTTGGGAATCTTTCTTCTTAGGGTGAGGTGGGAAGGAAAACCAGGAACCATTCACAGAAGAAGATAATTAACCACCAACCTGTTCACGGCACACAGAGAGAGAGAGAGAGAGAGAGAGAGAGAGAGAGAGAGCTTTCATTTAATAAGTAAATCATATATAGCTGGGTAAATCACAGTTTCCCTTTAAGTTATGGTAATATGTTTGTGCATGCCATAAGAGGGAAATGATAATACAAGTATACAAGACAAGTGGGAACAAACCGGTTAAGTCAAACCCTTTGGTATCTTTTCCATCTACAGCAACTGAATTCTGTAGATCGCACTTGCCAACCACAACACAGGTTCCCCATATGACTGTAAGCAGCATGACAGTTGACCCAGCTAGCAAGCCCATTCCAACTGAAACCTGACTCTGAGCAGTTTCTACACCCCCAGATAGTCCAGATACTGTAAAAATAATGAAGTAAATCAGATGAAATGTAGGATTGATCATTGGGCATATATATTATTCAAGAGAAATATAAAAAGAATACAACCCTCCACAAAAAAACATGAAACATTACTGAGCATTGGATGAACTATGGAAGTAAATGATACGAACGTAATGCTTTTAGTGAAGTAGGCAGTCAACCAATGCAGGAGCAGACATGGCAATATTCGTGGACTGTGGCATTACAACTGCCACCAGCAGGTCCTCTCAAAGATATGGTAGCAGGTTCATATTTGTCGGATATCATAGTGATGATGCCGATGCTTCATCTACCGTATTACAGCAATGGTTGGGCCAGATTCGGTCACTTTGAGCTTACGGAGATCCATACTTACAGCTAATATAGAGCTGTTTCAGCAGGAATGCAATTAGAAGTTTCACTAAAATGGTTCCTCAACAACATATTCTCTTCATTCAGTAAGGTATTACAACTGCTATATATTTGATAGCCAGAGAATTACGTTCCACATTGCCTGGATGAGTAAAGGTCCTTGTATATAATGATTCACACTCTTCTAACACCGACGCCTTTTGTGAGCTGGTAAGGCATGTGGTTGGTTATACCACATTTTAGGGGTTTAAAGCCCATTGGCACCAGTGGATATGAGTTGAAATAAAACCCCATACCGTTGTGTGCGGTGACTAAAATGGGGACAATATCAGTGGTGGTAGAGTGAGGTATTACAGGTAGAGTCAAAGTCCTCTCTCATCTACGGAAACTGTGTAAAGATGGATTATTCACCACGCACAAGTTGCTGAATAGGTAGTAAGAAGAAAAGTGATGATGCCGATGCTTCATCTACATTATTACAGCAATGGAGGGACCAGCTTCTGTCACTTTGAGCTTATGGAGATCCATACTTACAGGTAATGGTATCTATAGATTTTTTTCAGCAGGAATGTAATTACAAGTTTCACTAAAATGGTTCCCCGCATCATATCTCTTCATTCAGTAAGATAGAATCGAAGTTCTGTCTCATCTATGGAAACTGTGTAAAGATGGGTCACTAACTAGGCACAAGTTGCTAAATAGGTACTAAGAAGAAAAGGCTTCAAAATACAGGAAGATTCAGAAATCTTAAACTAATGAGAGGCTAAAACTAACTGTGTTTTTTCGATCCCATCATTCTTCCCTGTTTATAGTGGTGGTGCGTCAGTTAGACACCCCAAGCATAACTTGTAGTGGTGGTGTGTGAGTTAGAAACCCCAAGAAGACCAAGTTTAGATATAACATTGACTTGTCATTTTTTACAACTTGGTTTCCGTTTTACTTTCCCTCTTAAATTTTGCTCATCTGTATAGGGTTCTTTGGCCTAGTCATCAGTCTTATAATTATTTAAAAGGGTGTTATTGTCTTCTTATCATCTTACTATGCTTCCCTAACTTGTGTGGCGCACATCCCTAGTGTCATCAGCTTTGTAATAGCCTATTTTCATTAGTGAATATTATTGAGAATTCAGTCCTGCTTTGTGTATGATTCTTTCATTAATCCAGGGTTGAAAAACCAACCGCAAGATTGGAAGAATCTGTTGATAATTTCCCGATAAGCTTGAACGCTTTATGGCTCCCTTCATCACTTACATCCACTGGCCTCTGCCAACCGCGAGATTGGAGGAATCTGTTCACCCGATGATCTCACCAAACAAGAGCATAAGTTGAAGAACATTCTGGTTCTTACCACAAAACGTGTTCTTCCCCCCCCCCCCCCCCCCCCCAACCCACCACCACCACCCATACACACGCAAAAAAAAAAATATATATATATATATATATAGAGAGAGAGAGAGAGAGAGAGAGAGTCATTAAACATACTTAAGAACTATTCCACAATATAGTATATCGTTTCTCTCAAAATAGAACATATTCCACAACATCATATATGGTTTCTCTCAAAAAAGAATTCTCATTCAACAATCGTCAAGAACCCCTCTTGAAAAAAAGCACACAAAAGACATCATTTATCTAAACATATAAAAATATCTCAAAATATGAAGGCTTCTCACAAAATTGCAGTGTTTCATTTGCACCATACACACTGTTTTATAAAGTCTACTCCTAAATGGACCAAAACAACAAAAAGAGAAGAATACTAAATCCTAAAAGAATTTAAATTAATTCTCGAAAATTAAGAAGGAACTAATGTTCTAACCTACGTCCAATTCCAAAACACAAAACACAGTTAACCACCAACCCTCGATCGACGTCACCACTTCTGGACAACAGCCACCTCTGCGGTTCACACATAACAGCCTTCCACCAGTCACCAACCCTATCCTCAGCAACAGGAGGGCAAACAACCCATCACCACAAGCAACCCTGCATGCCCCTCCTTCCCACAGGAACCCTCGCCGCTACCCTTCGGCACTCTCAACATCTTGCAGCTCTTGCTCCACTATGCATCGATGTTCCCACGTTCCATGGTCATCTGAACCCAAACATGTTTATTAATTGGCTCTACTAGTTAGAGAAAGTTTGGTGTAAAAAAAGTATATTGGGAATTTAAGTGTCGACTACTGTTACTATTTTACAAAGACTTGCAAAGTTTTGGCCGAATGACACAATCCAGCACCGAGAAGCGGCGAAGCTAGCTCTACGCCTTGAGGCGTGGGGAAACAGCCTCAAATGCCTTAATTATAGAAAACCCTAAGCTAGTCCTAAATCTAGTCAAAAAAATAGTTAGATAATCCTAGATAAATAAGGAATGCTAAATACTAATCCTAATAGTCTAAGAATAATTTAAAAGATGATAATAAAAAATAAATAAAATAAGAAATGATAATTATGTTCTCTCTCCTCCAGCTCCACCAGCTCCAGTTCCATCTTTCTTCCCCCCTCACCCCCCCATCCCCAACCCTCTTCTTACTCACCACATCATGTATATGTAGACTCTGTTCCACATATCATATATATTGTATCCATATATTCATGGGCGGATCCATGTGGAAAGCATGGTGGGCAATTGCCCACCTTATGTTTTGACATTTTTTAATAATAGTACTATGCATTGGAATTTTTTTAGAGAAAACATACTAAAATTCAGAAAATTTGACTTGTTGCCCACCTTAATTTAAAGATAAACTGGTAGTAGGATTTAGTTTGCCCACCTTGAAAATACTTTCTGGCTCCGCCATTGCATATATTACGCTTTGAGGCCAACTCCAAATAATTGGGAAAAGGCTTTGTTGAGTTGAGTATATTACACTTTGAGATCAATGGTTGGTCCAATAGTACAGGGACCATCCCACCATCTAGATGAGGGTTTGAGTCCCATCCCCCACACCCCCTAGAAAAATGTTTAAATTTCAAACGGGGACTTCGCGGACGAAATTTAAGAAAATTATCAGACCGGATTCGGATCATACGACGAATCTTTATAACTTTAATCCATTTCTGAATCCTAACGGGTTTGGATCGAACAAATTTTATCTGGCCCTGAATATTGAGTAGATAATTTTTCTATAAATACGTACATAATAAAATTAAGATCATAAAAATATATAACATTTATTTTTACATGTAATTGTGATTATTGGGATCACTACACCCTTTACGTATCCTGATCCGGGGTCATGACCTGCTATGAAGCACTGACACTCACCCAGAGGCGACGAATCTTGTTTGACACGTGTCGGACACGCGACACGCTCCCGACACGCTAGCCCCTTTTTTTTTTTTTTGCTATTTCCTCTTCATTCTTTGTTGTTTTTCTTTCCCTTTTCTTTGCTTTTTTCCTTTGCTGTTTCTCCCTCTTTATTTTATGCAACTACAGCAAAAAAAATAAGATTAAAAACAGCAAAAAAAAAGTTTGTTTGAATGTTAACTGCAACTAATTTTATGGTAATTATGTTTTATTTATGATTTTTAATGTTAACGTGTGTTTGAATATTGTTTTGTATGGTCCATTTTCTTAATTTTATTATGTTAAATGCCCTAATAATGTATTTTATGGAAAAAAGTTGTTTTATTTCTTTTATATATATTATATATTGTACGTATTCTAGCGTGTCGTATCCTAGTTTTTAGAAAAATCAAGTGTCTCGTGTCGTGTCGTGTCGAAACACGTATTGCGTGTCGAGTCCATGTTTCATAGATGACTGGAAACAGGGTAGGTTCGCAATCCAACAAATCTCCAAAAGTGGCATTCTCAATTTTAAAATTGAGTATTTTAGCTATTATTAGTAATAATCGAGCGTTTAACTTCAATAATGGAATAAATGGGAAGAAAATTACTTCATTATCAGAATAGGTGGGATTCAAGTGCATTGACTATAGATAATTTGGAAATTATGTGGTTAATTGCCTTGAGAAAAAGTGACGCGTGCTTTGACAAATAGTGAGGATCAGGGCGAATCTTCCAAAGATTCATGTCACTATCATAGCTCGTATCATTCTACTTGATCCCAATAGTGATGGGATCCCGCTTTAAGTGCGAGGCAGAACTCTTCAGGGAAAGTCGTGTGATTCCGAGAATTCTGGGACTGAATTGTAATATTTTTAGACATAATGGAATGAAAAAATAGGATTCATGTAGCTAACCCCAAATAATTGGGAAAAGGCATTGTTGAGTTGAATTGAGTTGAGTATAGGTATCTAGCCTAGCCAAGAGACCTTTTAAGCATCTTCATGTGCCTCCCTAACTTGTTATTCACAATCTATATAAGCTCTGTAATAACCTTATTTCCTCTAATAAATATTATCGATAGTTTATTCATTTTCGTTATTGTCATAGTCAACACCATTTGTACTAAGTAGCTCTTTCTTCAATGACAAAAATAAAATAAAATAAACTTCGTAATGCTGGTTCATCAATGTGGGGACCTAGTAGAATAGACTGATACAAACCTAATCTTTGTCACTATTTTTGCAATGAAGTTACTCTTAGACGTTTTGGATGTTTAGGGGTGTACAAGCCTCTTTGAGCACCAGATAAATCCCCAAGGGTAAGTTTGGACCCTTCAAACTAGTATGGGAGGTGGCCCCATGAGGATTTCAATTCTTGACCTCAAAGTTGTGATTACTCTTAGACAGTGGCGGATCAAGGGGTGCCCTAGCCCCACAAACTTCATCCGATGGTGGTAGAGCTGAAATGTCAAATAAATTTAGGATCTCTTTTTTATAGACGACAAATGAATGAGATGAAACTAAAAATGACATTCGAAAATTACAAACAGTTCATAGACAACTTTAAAAAAGTTCAGGAATCCCTCATTTATAATTTTTATGGAAGTTAAATTTTAGGCACCGTTTAGTACGCGGTAATATTTTGGGTGGAATGTCATTTACCAGGAAAGTGATTGCCATGAAACATTTTACCAGGATCTTGAATTCTTTTTTCCTATTTGGTTAACCAATGGCTTCCTATTAGAAATCAAAATATAGTGTTTGGTTCATGAACGAAAAGTGACATGGGAATGTATAATATATACCAATAGATGTTTGAACCCAAATATTTTTTTTTGTAAAAAAAATCAATATTTAAACAAATATAGTAATACATTGTAAACATGTGTGTATTGTATAGTAAGTTAATCAAATTATTGTATATGGGTAAAACAAAATACAAAAAAAATTGTATACAAGTCTAAATATAGTACAAACGAAAATATCTTTACAAAATAAATATTTTGATTTTTTAAGGGTAGTTTTTGTAATTTAATATGTTCATGGGCGTTTTTGTCTTCACAAAAATTATTTGTAAGGATTCCCATGTGAAAGTACGAATCCCACATATATTAGATGGATTTTGAGTCCACCTAATTTCCCACTGAGATAATCTGATTCCATAGAGGCCCACATTCCCATGCAACTTAACCTTGCAGTAATTTTGCACTTTTCCAAGGTTATTTGGAAGAAATCAAATTACACTCAACTTTACCGCATACCAAACGGGACCTTACATCATATTCTCGAAAGGGATAAACCTGTAAATAGTTCTTTAAATAAAGTCTTAGTTGCTTATTTACATAAAAGATCGAGATAACATGTGTCCTAAGGGCAGGGGCGGATACGGGGGGCAAGGGGTGGCCTTGGTCCCCCAAACTTCAAAGAATTTCCCATTTTAACCCTATAGTTTTAAAATTTTATAGAAAAAAATTATATTTTTATAGTTTTGGCCCCTACAAAAATAGGTGTTTATTGTTTAGCCCCCTCTTACTCACATTTCTGGATCCGTCACTGCCTAAGGGCACACACTTAGAACCCAAAAATAATAAAGACAAAGATCTGACATATATAATTAACAGGGCACGGATACTCATGTGGAGTTTTCATGCTTATTATTTTGAGCATCAAAACATGTCCCCTATGTGTGGTTCCCATCTCATTCGCAACATTGGGATTCGAGGGAATGGCATTTAAAAGCACTTATTAGGTGGTTGAATAGTTGAGACCCTGTCCAGACAAAAGACTTTGGACCATATTTATGAACCTGCCAACACCTCAAGGTCTCACATCACATCACGAGTTCAAAGTTCAGAAATAACAAACCAAAAACATTCACAAACGTAAAAACAATATTTAACAAGTAAGATCTGTTAACGTTGACCAGCCTAAACATTGCCAAACCCAACAAATCAGACCAATTTGCTACCTCATCTCCACACCCTCTTTAGATTTGGAGAATTTGACACATTCTCACACCTCAAAAATTAGATCTTTAGTTATACAAAAATTCTATTTGTATTGTACCGACGTGTCATATCTGTATTGATTCGTATCTTGAGTGAGCTCAGACGTGATTCTGTACGGGTAGAATCACTCTTAGTTATAAAGAAAGGCAAAGATGAATTTTTTTTTAACAAAATTAGAGATAAAGTAAAAAGTTGGTACCGAGAATGAGCATAGCATCAGGAAGTGCCCCAAGCACCGGAAGAAAAAGACCGCCAATGATCCCCGGACCCAGAATTTCCAACAACAGCTCACTACCACTTGATAAATACGTGGCAGCCAGGAACATGAGATAACCATAAACTATGAGTAAAAAGAGATTACCCAGTACAGTAGTTGTACAAGGCATAAACCCATAGGTTTGCTCACAAGCTTCGGCGTTGAGAAAAGGGTAACGGATTTCATTCTCTAAACCGTCGGAGATGAGATCTGATGATGATAAGCGACGGCCGTGGGTTAGAGCCGAAAGAGAGAGGAGGAGAAGGAGAGTAGACAGAAAAATGAGGGATCGTTTGTGAGCCATGATTGGACAGTGGTGTTTGTCACCGATTGTATGATAATATTATATATATATATATATACAGAAATTGGAATTTACTCCATTAATGATAATGAAGTCAGTAGGACGGTACCACTTTCTCCAAAATTACTCGCACCTAGTTTTCATTCTATTTTATTAGAATGTCAAAAGAGAAAAGGATAAAATGGACAGCTGATTTGTTCAAGGTACGGACGGCCTCTCATGTCAGATGGATTCACAATATGTGGCCCTCGACCCCTAATACGGATATGATATTTTGGCTTATCTATATAATATGGTTACACTATTTTATTTTTTTATGATATGATAAAATCTCATTATTTGATTTAATCATAGTTTTTTAAAATATTAATTTGATAATATAAAATTTGATTCAATCCCTATTTTTATAATTAAATAGACATCACACTGATTTCATGAAGAAAAAATGTTTATTTTCATCAAAAAAAATATATAAATATGCATTCAATTTATTTAGTTTTTCATGAAATATGTGTACAGTTGTCCCATTAAATAGGTTTCGATTTGCATGGAATCGAAATCATAAGGATGGGATTTTTATGAAGATTGAAAAATGTATATAACAAAGCATGTGTAAAATACATAGAGAAAATTAGGAAACATGCAAAGGTGGGGGATTTTAGAAAACATCTTATTAAGGTAACATGCAAGGCCATAAAGCAGTAGATGATATGGGATCGACATCAAGCATGGGGGAGGGGAAATTATTACAGACCATTGCTCAAATCTCGAGATATGAGCTTTTAAATAAGAAAGAGGATTAAATATTATAGAATATAAATGAACTATAAAGATAAAAGAGGGGAAGAATAAGCATAGTTGCTTAGAGATTTTTGCATCGTGAAATGTTGACCATATTTCGTCTCCGGGCATGTAATGGGTCAAATAGTTCACTGAAGTTTTTAAGGGTTTCTTTAAAGTTGATTTGTGTTTTTTGTTGTTATGCATATGTCTATGGTGGGGCTGTGATTGATGAAGATCTTCTCAAAATTATGGATTTTCACTGGAGACTTGAAGCTTTATGTTTATTTGCTTATAATCTGGTTTGGCATTCAAGAGTTTTCTGATTGTGGATGGGTTCGATAGATGTTCTTCCAAAGATTTGCTTTAGTTTAGTATGATGCAGAGTTTGGAAATTTATAGATTTGGTTTTAAGATTTAGTTGGGTTTGGAGAAGAGTTTTAAGTGGGGGTAAGTGTTTGAAGAAGGTTGAATAATTGGAGGAAAACGTTGTTCTTAGATGGACTTGTTAGTTGTTCTTTCAAAAATTTACTTCAGATTGTTGTGTGTAAAGTTTGTAAGATTTGGTTATAAGAGATTAGTTTGATTTGGCTGTAGGTGTTTGAATAATGTTTGATATTTGGAGGATAGAGTTGAAAAGTGTGGTTGGCGTTTGAAGAAGATAAAGATGCTTAGAGCCTGGATGTTACACGTATAGCCTTTGTAGAGTTTAAGTTGGGTGTTAGAATGCCATTGGTAAGGGTGGGCAGTGAATATGCGTGTCTTGGTGTAGGTTTTGAAGTTATATAGTTGAATCGGTCTCATTTTGGGCCAGTTATTAGCTTATGAATCTTTTATTTGGGTTAGTTTATCTTTTGGGCTTTATTTTGTATGGCCCGATCTTTTGGGTTTGCTTTATTTGGTTTGTGGGTTGTGTGGAGTTTAGTTTCGTCAGAAATATTAGTTGTACTGATCCTTTTTTAATCTGATGTTTTCTTTTAATTAATATACTTACATTTTCCAAAAAAATATTTGCATGAAATTAGTGTGATGTCTAATTATTTTCAAAAAATGGGGTTCAATCAAATATTGTATTATCAAACTGGGGTTTTGTCAATATAACCTTAAAATAATTAGTCATAACTCTAATTTCATGTAAATCAACAATCTCTTTCATGCAAATTGACATATATTTCATTATATTGTTCATCATATATTTCATGCAAATTAATACTTATTTTCATAAAATTGGTATTATGATTAATTATTTTTAAAAAGTGTGATCGAGTAAAATATCATACTATCAAATTCAGGTTTTATAAAAAAAATCCCCATTTTTAATACTTACACATGTGTTTATCATTATGATTGGATTGCCTAACAAGCCCTAAAGTAGTGGGTTTGTGTCTATTAATCCCCTAAAGTATAAATTGTCCGTATTAAGCCTCTAAGGTATAAATTGTTCATATTAATCCCCTAAAGTGAGCTAATTAGTCCTGAAATTAGAGTTGTGCCTATTAAGCCCCTAACTACTTAAAATATACCTATTGTTATTGTAACACCTCATATTTTTGTGCCTTTGATATTTAATTATTTCGACTAATTTTAAATTACTTGTGTGTTGTAATTTAATTGAAATAATTACTATTAGTATTTATTTAAATATTAATCTGGAGAGTGAATGGTTAATATTTATAGAATTTAAATTATTAAGTGAATAGCAATGATTAATTTACGTCATAACGAGTGATATTAACGTGGCATTAATTTATCTTAATCAGGAGTCGGGTATAGACTATATCGTGGTCGAGATAAGGACATTCAGTAAAATAATTCGAATGAAAATTCTGAATGTACGATTGATTTCGAATAGGTCAAAATAGTAAAAAGGGAGTACCCGAGGATAGTAATGGGTCTCGGGGCATTTTTAAACATAACCAGACCCACACGGGAGTGTTTGGGCCATTTTAATAAAGCCCACAAGCCTAAAAATTGGACTAACATAATATAATCTAAAAGTGAGAGGGTGTGACAGCCATTAACTCATTTAAGAAACCCTAAGTATGTAGAGGAGAAAAGAGGGAGAAATTGTAGAACCATTGGGAGCCAAAATCAAGAACAAGTGTGTGTATTTTTCATCAAATCACCATCTACATCAAAGGATTCAGACACTACGAAATTCATCAGGGAAGTGGTTAAATTGTTTCAATGTAAATTTGTGATAATCAATTCATATCATAGTGGGCGTGAGAAACTTCATTATTTTTGGGTTGGGTTAATACATAAATTGGGTTTTGATTTATGAGACACGTCGTATGAAATTTGTGTTAAGGAAGATTGTGATAATAAGCCTACTGTTAGAGGTTTAGTTTTGTGAGTATAAGACCCAAATATTAGACCGTTAAATTGATGTTGAGTGAAATCAATTGACGAAGAGTTTTTGATAAATCTCATGTAATCTTGAGTGATGAATTTTTGGAAGAGAATTTATATACTGTTAGATGACAAAGTTATCGAAAGGTTTCAAAGTTTAATTGTTAAGTTAAACATGAGATTGGAATTTAAAATTTGTGGAAATCGAATTGGATTATAAGGAAAACAGCAAGAAAATTTTATGGGTTGAGAAGTTGCAGAAACGCCCATGGCGGACGAGCTGGAGTGAGAAGGAGGAGAGAGAAATCATTACTCATTCGAACGACGTGATTTTGGTTCGAGCGATGCCACATGTAGTTCGAACGATAGGGTGGGTCGTTCAAGTGACGCAGTGGGCCAGGCCCAATTTGGGTTAGGTTTGATTTTGTGCCAAAAGAAATAGATTTTGTGGTTTTAGTTAACCCAGTAAGGAATTTTACCCTTTTGTAATTAGGGATTAAAAAGGGGGATTAGTATATTGATTTGTGAAGAGGAAAAGGGGACCAAATCTATATTAGAGAATTTGGAGTAATAAAATTATGAGGAATAATTTACGGACCGAGGGAGTGAGTCCGGGTATTTCAGGAGAGTGTCACCATAATAATAAATTAATTAATGTGCAAATTAATTAAAGGTTAGAGTCAGAATATTGACTCGTATAGTTTAGGCTAGTGCTAGGGGATTTGTGCACGGATTAGTTGGGTTTAAATTATATATGTGTATGTGTGTGTGCGCGCGCGCGTGTGCGCTTTATAAATGTTGATGTGAATAATATTTATGGGAATACATAACCCTCTATTGCTATCACAGGAGGTTGCGCGATGTGGGTGAATCCCCTGGCTAGTGAATGCAGGGTGAGTATAGTCCCCAAGTCATAGTCGTCCAGGATTTTATTGTGTGATTTATGTATCAGAGGTTAAACGCTTTGGGTATGATTCGATTTCACTATCGGTGAAGGAACTATGGCCGCCTCCGCTACGTTTATTTATGTTTCACTGATTCGGGGAGCTAACCGAATCGGGGTGTCCGGGTGGATGAGTATACCTGGCGTGATAGCATTGTAGAGGACATCCGGTGAGTGTCTACTCCGGAGGATGGATTTATTTACGGCATGTGTGTGAATGTTGTAATATTATTAGGAAATCTTCCTATTAAGTCCTATTTATATGGGACATTTCCTAATAGGTCCTATCGCAACATTTTTCCTTAATAGGTCATATTTGTACATATAGTGAATATTCATTGTATGTTTACAAATAGGACCTATTGGAACAAAAATCTTTTTTCATGGGACCTGATGGAGCAAAAAAAATGTTAGGACCCATTGAACTACATACTTAATAAAAGGGACTAATTGGTAAAAACCTTATTTATATACGGTCAGAATACATAAAGTGCAATTGTGTTAAGTATATGAGTATATAAGGATGTAGATATTTATATACGGGCGGATTACATAGAGAAACATGGTATTGTGTATATATAACTAGTGAGACTATTATATAGGTGAATTTAACGGTGGTTAATTAATTTAAGGCGAGAATTAACTTAAGAAGTAATGTTACGACTTACTCAGGCTAGAGTAGGATGTCAGGAATTTCATAACCAGGCTAGTTAGACGGGGTAGTGTAACTAGGAAAGGTGGATAGGAAGCATTGGGTGTGCACTCTAGTTGAGGTGTGAGTAGTATCTCAAGCGAGTGCGACACTAGCTTAAATATGAAGAGCATTCATGCATTTTAATTCACTTGCAAAAAAATTTCAAAGAGACTTTGGGCTCTAACCCGTACTTGTAAAATATTTTTTTTAAACCTTTTAGGTGTCCAACCACAGAGACGCCAAGCTTAATTTTCTATTCCACAGATGCGTAGTTGCAGCAGGTGTGGATGCTTGCAGCATTTAGACTTAGTCGCTTTAGTTATTTCATTCCTAGAGTATGATGCAGTCAGTATTTCATTTGTGCATGTCGCCCTAGTTATTTCATTTATTTCAGTAACTGATGTACTCAGTTTATTATTTGGTTGGTTTATTATTTCGGATTTGGGATTTGTAGTCGATGGTTTATTCGGAAAGGATTTTATTTATCTATATCTCGTGATGGTTCAGACTTTATTATGGTGTAATGTTTATTCTGGTTTTCCGCGTGTTATACTTATATGTGTAATGAAAGATAAAATTTGACACCAGTTTAATTTAACATAGGTGATTAGTAATTAAAAAGTTTTCAATAGTGATGCTAAGAATGATCCAAATGAGAAACCTATTTTAATTTAATAAAGGACTGATCACTAGTATTTAATTAGGTGAGGTGTCACAATTATATCATAAATATGGGACACCTTGTGGGCCTCTCAGTAGGTGACACCTGTCCTTATTAAGGGTGGAAAGAGTGGTCAGTTTGCCCAAAATCTGCTCAGCTATGAACAACGAGATCAGCTCAGGTATAAATATGCTCAAATCATCGGTGTAACATACCGTCTCACTCTTAAACGGTGTTAATTAAAGGTGTTACTGAACCCCACTAATGTCAACCTTGCTCCAATTATATCATGCGAAGGAATGCCAATAATTATGTTTATCCCACTTGCATACGTAAGGAAGTTGTGAAATATCCCACCTTGATCATGATGTAATATACTCATCATTATCTGCCCCCTAGAATGTAAAAGGTTTAACTATCTGACCTATAAAGGCACTCCACCTGTCCCACTATATTCTCTCTTTAACAACTACCTATAAATAGCACTCAGTCCCACAAAATAAAGGATTTGAAATTATTCTACCTGATGACCATAGCCTAAACCCTAGGGAGAAAACTGAGAGAACTTGTATTTGTTCAGGGCTATTACCTATTGAAACACATACAATTAATACTGCATCTGTGGACGCAGGCACCGCAATAGTCCGAACCACGTTAACTTCTGATTTCCTTCTCTATCTCTCACATCTCTCTAATTCTCTCAACTTTGTACGATTGGTTGTGATAATTTCTTATTTGTTATTATTTATTATTGGAATTTAATAGCTGAGATTGCTAAACCCAAATACAAATTTTAGTCGATAACAAATTGACGTCGTCTATGGGAAGCGACAAGTCTTTTGTTGTTTCCTACGATTTTCTAGTCCCAAAACACTATTTCTTTCTTTTTTCAAAGTTCACTTAAAAAATGGCAGAAAAACCAAAGAATAGTCGCGCACCAGAAGAGAATCCACCATCCACACTTGTGGAGATGGGCGACATACAAGAAATTTTAATGAGCTTGGTAAAAGGCCAAGAGGCAATATAAGAGAGCATGAAGGAACTGACGCAGGTGATCCAGGCTAGACAGAGTAGGTCTGGGGGGATCCTTTCACCCCAGTCGAAAGAGGACCCTCGAACAGGAGAGGAAAAACGCTTCCTTTCACCCCTATAGAGATCAGAGGCATACTTATATAGCTCATGCCTTGGAAAATTCAAGCATATTGAACCTGGGCTCACGAGATGACAAGAGTATATCCAGACACACTGGATCGCAAGAATACAGGTCGTACCACCCAAGAGACACCTCCTCCCTCAGGATAACTGGGTATGATGATGAGCAATCCTTCTCCGAAAAAAGGCCCAGTGTACTGGAAAGGCTGAGTAGAGGGTTAGTGTTTGATTATTTGGGCCCACATAAAATAAGGGACTAATAACATGGAAGTCTCAAAGAGTGAAGTGAGCATTGGGAAGAACTAGCTCAATCTGTCACTAGGAGAACATAGTGCTCGGTCAAGTCTAGGACGAGCATGAGAGGATCATCTAGACCGAGTAAACTTTTAAAAAAAGAGCTCATCTAAAAGCCGAGGCCGATCAGGCAAGATAACTGCAATCAAAACTGTACAAGAAGATCAACCATGGAAGGGATCTATCCAATGACTAAAGGATCGTTTAGGAGATATTGCCAGATTAAGAACCCTTTACATAGAGGCTTCGTGGTGGGATTACCCTTCACTCCGTTGGTTGTGGGCTATCTGAAGCATGCAAAGTTTAAACCATCGATTATCATGCCGAGGTATGATGGAAAAATCGATCCAATACTGCACTTGGAACAGTATCAAGCCGTCACTAACATCAATTTGATTCCAAATGAAATGTGTTGTCGAGCTTTTTCCAACACGATCGCAGGGTCAGCAAAAATATGGTACAATAATTTATCGAGTGGACAGATTTTGAGTTTCCAATAACTGGTCGATCTTTTTATAGTAATTTTTATTCTAGGCAAAGCCTGGCAAGAGAGTGGCCCACATGCTCAATGCTTGGTAAAATGTCAATGAAACCACATGCGAGTTTATAACACGTTTTCACGCAAAAAACTTGAGATGGTAGATTATGATGAGAGGAGGACAATAACTGCACTGATGAGTGGGTTACTGTCTGGAAAGTTATATTAGGCGTTAGCTAAAGAACCATCGAAAATAATAACGGATCAGGTAAAATCATAAATGTCTAAGAATCCATGGCGACCAAAGAGTTACTTCACTCAAATGCTGGCATCAATAAGATAATCGAAAAGAATGAATATAAGGATAAAAAAGTCAACAACCCAAAAAAGTATGACGAGTATAGCCCCTTGAAAGTGGGCATTTATCACATACTCGAGGAGATCCATTGGGACATAAATCTGAGATGGATTAAAAAGTCCAAGGCCACGGTAAATCTTCAGGATAAAAGTAAGTACTGCGACTTCAACAAGGATTATGACCATAATACGAACAATTGTACTACCCTGAAGAATGAAATCGAAAGCTTGATCATGCGAGGAAAATTGTCAATGTACATGGGCAAAGGTGGTCGAACTAATCATGACGACGAGCGAAAAAACTCGAAGATGATCAGAATCTCCCTGAAGAAAGGACGATGAGAAGAGATAATGATTCAAAAGACGACCCAGATGTGCCAAAGAGGCCCAAGAAACCTGTACACGAAGTTAAAATAATTTATTTTGAATGCCATTTTATCATAGGTAGAGATGTTGGTGAGGGAGAACAACTGGCTGAAAGAAAGGACTACCTCAACGAAGCGAAGACTTGCGCTCATATCAGGCAGATCAATCTGATAGGCAATGTGGATACCCGCTCGAGGAAGGTAAAAAAAGATTGCCTTATTATTGGATTTTAAAAATATGATTTGTCTGGCGTACTATACCCACACGATGACCCTCTGGTTGTCACTATGTTGGTGCACGAGAGCAAGGTACTAAGTGTAACGCCCCAGTTCAGATTTATGGGTTACCCGTAGCCAATTGGGTCTGATTCGAGCATTAGGTGTGAAGTGCAATGAAACAACCCATATAATGTTGCTAGTCCAATTTTTATTTTAATTAATGTTTCACTTGTTTAGCATACGATTCTAATTTTAAGTTTAAACTATGTGAAGGACCCGTGGTAAGCATCCCGGTGTCCAAGCATAACATAGCTACTAACATGAAATTAAATGGAACACTAAACTGAATAACATTCTCAAAATACAAACACCCACCCAACTTGCCGTAATAAAGATGAGGGTGTGAGCTAATGCCCATGGGAATATACAAATGTTGTATAGAAACGAACGACAGAAAGGAGACTCTAACACGTTATGCTTACGTGCACATGTAACTACCTTATATATATATATATATATATATATATATATATATATATATATATATATACTAGCGTATGCCCGTGCCTGAAGGCACGACGAAATCTTTCAAAGTACGTAATAGCGAAACAACGATACTTTTTTAAAGTATGTAATAGTGAAACGCAAAAATTTCGAAGTGTAATTTTAAAACAATTGCCCATAATATCCTTTATTTATAGGACTATTCACCATGCTTAACAAATAACAAATAATTCAATAACATTCAAGTAGTCTAAATTCATCAAATAAATTCACATATAATACGAAACATACGATATTCATCCATCGAATTCACATTGTGTCTCAAAAAAACATAGTATCAAATTTTTAAAAAAATTGGGCACAATCTCCTTTGTTTATGGAACTATTCACCCTGCTTAACAAATAAAAAATAGTCCAACATCCAAATTGTCTAAATTCATTAAAAAAATTCACATATAAAATGAAATATACAATATTCATCAATCAAATTCACTGTGTCTCAAAAAAACAAAGTGTCAATTTTAAAAAAAAATTGGGCATAGTCTCCTTTGTTTATTGAACTATCCACCCTATTTAAGGGGTAACAACAAATTCAACAATAAAAAAATCCCAAATTCGGAGATGAGAGCTAGAAGGCCGGGAAAGGAGAATATGAATTTATTCTTTCTGTGGGACTTCCTCAAAATGTCTGTGTCGTGGTGTTTGACCACCATCTTGGATGGGATGAGAGAAACTGAGCAGGACTTTGCGGAAGCATCGAAGAGCATGTTTTTGGAAATTACAATTCTTTTTAAGTCTTTTGCACCCATCTTCTTCCGGATTAGGTGCTACTACTGTTGTCTTCCCATCCTTCTTCCCACCTCTCACCATTATCACTCTCTCCCTCTCGATTTTTTGTACGATTTGATAACAATAAACATAATTAATCAGTTTCTCGAACAAAGATACAATCACATAAGTTAATATACAATCAGTAACATACATGAGATTTTTTTCATCTAATCTTATTTGCATCCAAGGAAAAGAATATTGATAGTAATTTCCTAGCCATGTTATTCGATTATTTTAGTGACGCTGAAAAGTGGGTAACAATAAAAATTAATAGTAATTTCCTAGCCATGTTATTCGATAAAAAGTCCAATCTGTGGCAATATCGAACAGAAATGGAGAGCAAACTATTGTATCAGCTTCGATAAAAATTACAAATAACATCCTAATAACGTCCAAAGCTCTCAAGTAGAGAGCATGATTATATACTTAAGAAAAAAGAACACTATATACACTAAGCAGGTATAATAGGGGGCGACGGAGGGGGAGAAGATGAGGGAGAGCTGTATGTGTGTGTGTTTGTGTGCGCGTGTGTGAGTGGGGAAGGGGGGAGGGGACGAGACAGGGGGCCGTGGAGGGGGAGAAAATGAGGGAGAGTTGTGTGTATGTGTGTGTTTATGTGTGCGTGTGTGTGAGTGGGGAAGGGGGAGGGATTTTACTAGGGGCGGGAGGGGGCTGGGGGGAGGGGGGAGGGATTTTAACAGGGGTGGGAGGGGGTTGCGGAGGGGGCGAGGGAGGGGCTACATATATGCTCTGCGTGTGTGACTGGGGAAGGGGGGAGGGGACGGCGAAGGGGGAGAAGATGAGGGAGATCTCTGTGTGTGTGTGTGTGTGTGTGTGCGTGTGTGAGTGGGGAAGGGGGGAGGGATTTTACCAGGGGCGGGAGGGGGCTGCGGAGGGGTCGGGGGAGGGGCTGCATATATGAAATATGCATATATGCAAATGCATATATGAAGATTGCATATATGCATCGCATATATGCTGTGCGTGTGTGTGTGGGGAAGGGGGGAGGGGGCAGGGAAGGGGGTGGCGGAGGGGGAGAAGATGAGGGAGAGTTGTGTGTGTGTGTTTGTGTGCGCGTGTGGGTGGGGAAGGGCGGAGGGGACGGGGCGGGGCGGGGCGGGGGGAGATGGAGGGGGAGGGGGAGAAGATGAGGGAGAGTTGTGTGTGTGTGTGTGTGTGTGTGTGTGCGTGTGGGGAAGGGGGGAGGGATTTTACCATGGGGTGACATTGCAGGTCAATCACTTGAATGTTTAGAAAATTAGTTTCTATGGTCAAGCACTTGAATGTTTAGAAATATATACTCCAAAAAACATAGCAAAAAACAACGCCATGATTTCTTAATATATATTTTTATTTCTGGATATAATTAGTAAGGAAAATCTATAACAACTTTACCATTAGTATGTAAACATAGCATACACTAACATTTGTAACCTAACTTCTTCATTCTCCCTTTTCTCCCAACAAATGCAGGTAATTGTGGACATAATCGAGACAGGTCTATGAAATAGCAGTATACTCGTACAATTTACGTCACAGGTGAAATAATTTTTTCATGAGAATCCAATGTATGGTACAATAAACATCAAGACCATAAAATGTCATAGACGGAAAATATGAGAAGTTGGGTGCAAAGTCGAAGAAAAAAAAGTTTTAGTCACCTAACTTGTATAATTTAAAAAATGGGATTTTGAAAATCAATTATAAATGTAGTTAGCCATCCATATGTAATTGAAGCAAGAAAGTGCTTGATGTGGTCACCTCACAATCTATTGACTCTGGTCTTTTGTCCGAAGCTGCAAGTACTTGATGTGGTCTACGATGTTGTCCAGTAGATAAGCTTGACCACCCTATTTAGCATGTTGAAGCAGTTCCTGCAATGCTTCGAGTCTCTCAGCAATCTGCGATGACGATCATCCGCAATGTCTCTCTGTCTTGATACAGTGTTTCGTGGTTTGATCGATAAACCTAATGAAGCGATTGATGCTCTTGAACGGCATCCAATTGCATTTAATCCAGGGTCCTAATATCCAATCTTTACCTTGGGTTTTTAAATCACAACCTTCTGAACCAATATCCATAACCTGCAACAAACCCCAAAACCAAAATCACATTAAGAGACATATTGTTATGCACTTATTTCAACACAAAATAAATACACACAACGCTATGTAAAGGATTGTGAAGTACACCAATATCACCACAATGCGGGTGAGAAATACAAATATTAGGAGCTTGATATGAGTAAATTATCAAAATTAAACTACATGAGCAAGGCAAAACAATAAACGAAAACTTTCATAGAATTTTTTGGCACACAACATTGTATGTATGGCCATTGTTTGCTAATGGCCATACATTTCAAAATATCAAGCTCATTAAATGAGAAGCATTCTACAATGTTAATTAAAAGAACGTACTATGTAAAATAAATAATCTCCTTTTAAACGCTAAGAAAAAACCCAAGAGAATAAAATAAGTCAGATGGAAAGAGAACATATACCTTATTTATATCATATATATATCATGTGCCTAGAGGTAGATAGATGATTTCTCAGTTGATGAGTGGAGGTTAGCATCCTAGGGTGAGATCTGCAAAATCATAAACTTGTAAATCATGAAGAAAAATACATGATTTGAACACAAAGAAAAAAAAAAGTCAAACAAAGTGTGATTATAAAGAAAAAAATCTCTTAGAGATCTAAATCATTCTTACCTTGAAATCTAACTCATTCTCACCTTGAAATCAACAACTTGGATGCTTGAAACAGTTAGCAAAAGCCTGCAAAAACAGAAGAAGGGAAAAAAAATAGTTATCAAAAGCTTGCAAATGAAGATAACATATATTAAAGAGTTCAAGTCTTGAGCTTGTTTTCAGTTGAAAGAGTTGTCTAAAGGTAGAGTGGGGATATGCTTTAAAGAGATTGGAGCCGGTAGTCGTATGTACTAAATAAAAAAGGCAAGCTGGAAATGGTATTCGACATCAAAAGATGAGCAAAACTGAGATGATTTTGTTACCTCTTGGAATTGAATGCAAAAGGAAAGAGACTGTAGTTAGCCCATTTTTCTGTTCTTACTAACCTTACCAATCCCTACGGAAGATTAATATATAATTAAGTCACCTTTGAGGCAATCTCATAGAATTATACCCAAATTGGAAATCAATATCCATCCCTGTTTAGGCAAACCAAAATGCAAGCAATAGTTGTTATGATCTACTATTCACTATATTTTATAAAAGACAAAAACAATATAAACACCAGTCTCTCAAAAATTTCATCAAACACCTTATCTACACAATATAAACAGCATACACTTCATATGATCTACGCAATAGTACCTATTCATTTCAGCAGTATCTATTATAGTTATTATGGGGGTTATCCAGTGAATGAGAAATGGCAAATGGAAGCAGTACCTATTCATAGTCCACACATGAATGTGTAACTACTATACTACCTTCAATGCGAAATGACAGCAGGACCTATTATGATAAATAACATGATACATGAAATAGGGGATTATAAACGTATTCATATACCAAGAACTTACAAAAATCTCCACACATCCCAATTGCAACCACAATAGTCCACACATCCCAAACAGAACAACTAAAAGAACACCTCGATAAAAGAAAAAAAATTACAATTAAATAAGATCTATACCTCACATTAAATAAGAAAAACTGGCTTTTATTTTTTATTGAACAATTATAGACCTCAAAATAAACAAAAAAGATAGTGATATCGAATAATAATGCGCTGTACTTTTGGTTTTTGCAAAATTAGGCCAAATATCTGCAAAATTGGACCAAATATCTACATGCACATCCAAAATGTTTACACCTCACTGCACCAAAATGCTCTTTTAGTAACAGACTAATTTTGTCCTTAGTAATAGTCTTATACCGTTACTATTTCTCACACTAAATTACCGTTACTAATTTAATATATATGTTACTAATTTTAGTCTTATATTTTAGAACTGTATTAAAAAATAAAAGAGGGATTTTTCCCTCCCAACCAAAAAAATGCCCCGCCACCTAACAAAAATTCCCCATAGTTAACTAGGGTTTCTCGTACACACCCAAGCGAAAATCCCCATCAAACTTTGCGAACCTCTGTGAGACATACCTTTCTTATCCTTTGTTCAATCTTTGCAAATATTTTTTAGGTATCCATACTTTAATTTTATGTGTTATCTTCGTAAAATTCCTAATTTCTTCTTTTTGGTTCAATCTCTGTTTGTTCTCTTTTTTAACTCATGATATGTTCATTTGTTAGGACTGAAATACGTTTCCTTTTTTTATATCTCCTTTTTATGTGCTTAAAAGGAAGATACTAGGGTTTGAGTTTTAATCTTGGTTCCAAATTATTGTATATAGTGATGGAAACGAGGTATACGAAAGCGCTATATGATAAAATTAGGGCTTGAGGTTTAATTTATCTATTTGTAACTCAGATTATATCTCACCTGCTGATTTTGATTAATTGTATAATATTTGTGTAGCTTCGGATGGTATCAGTTTGTTATGAAATTATGTTATGAACTTTGGATTATGACATGAATATTCTTACTGATTAATAGCTCTTTATTTGTGTGTTTAATTTTCTTAATGACTAATAGCTCGACCTTCAATTGTTTAAATTAATGAGAATTCAATACACCATTTTCTGCTAAAAAAAGAAACTCGTCCTCAAATGGTCCTAATTTGATAAGCCAATAAGATAGATACATGTTCCTAAGAAGAACCCAAGGTTCCTAGCATGAGAAATATGAAGATTATGTGGGACGATTGTATAAGGAGTTGTTGGGAAATAATTAGTGGTAGAGTTCCGTTAGAAGACTTGGTTTGATGTTTATTAGTTATTTGAATTAGTATTAGCTATTTAGTTGCTAATAGTGATGGAGTCCTTATTTTTAGTAGTTATGGTCATGACTTTAGGAGAAGGAGCTTAGCCTAGTTCTTCGCCACCCACACTACAAGATTGAGGTTTTACTTTTTGGGACTCATATCATTATTCGATGTTAAATGATTTTAATATTACTAATCTAATTGATTATAATTTTGCAGGTGTGTCGCATCGCATGGTCCTTAATGGTGATCCCTGTCCCTATAGTTTGACGTGTTGTCGATTCTAACCAGTCAAACTCCCAACCCGTTGCGCTCCCTGATGCTGGCATTCTTTACAATGAATTGGAAAATAGCAATGCTGCTTGGGTGGACTTCATACTAAATTGGTATTAAGGTAAGAAATAAAATCACGGTGTGTGTGAACTAATATGCCGTTTTCTTATTTAATCCGATGATATTTATACCACGAATATAATTGATCTTCAATGATATTTATCCTCGACAAGTGTATGTATCTTCTTTTTATATCGATCTTCAACGATTGAAACCCCCTTGTCTGTAGTAATTCTTTGTTTCTAGACGCCCACCTCACTTTGGTTTTAGGTACATGAATACTTTGTATAATTTCCTTGCTTGGTAAAATAGAAGAAAATAGATTCTTGCATAAAATATCTATAGATTCCCTTTTTTAGTTCTACTATTTTTTTGGTATATATGCTTCCTTCTTGTGTTGCTAGAGATGCAATGGTTCATGGTCTGGAAACAGGAGTTTGACATTATGATTCATTAATCTAATTAAACTAATTAATCAAAAATATATCTACTAATGTATTTATTAGGTGAAATAAACAAATTGCAGGTGTACATCCGCGAATGAAACATTGATGGGAAGGCTAGACTACTAATCATCACAAATACTATTGTAGCAGCTTATATGATATGCCATAAATCAAGTCTATGACATCTATAGCACTTGGGATACACAGTAAAAAAAATAGGATCTTTAATCTAGGAGTGAATAATTTTCAGGCACGATATTTGATCCTCATCATGAAAAATTGAGACATGCCAACCAATTTAAAAAAATAGATCTTACTAGACTGATTGCTTACGCTGCCTTCAAAGTTTAACTTATATTGAAAATCGTGAATTTGACATCTGAAAGGTGGGAGATTAATTCTCAAACATTAATAATAATTTAAATCATGATAAAACAGAGTGTAAGATTAAACTGCAATTATGTCAGTTCTTTAACTCTTATTTTTTTTCTTGGAGTTTGAAATGAAAGATGAAACTCAGGGTTCTGAAAATCTCTTCGTATCTATTTGCGTTTGCAGCTTTGAGACGAGTAGATGAAGAGACGAAAGATGGCAATTTCTTTGAATTGCTGGTGTTATACTTTCTCATTCCCTTTGTCTTGCACTTTATGTTTATATAAACGACTCATACTTTTAAGTAACGTACGCAGATTAAGATATGCAATGGGAAGTTAATACAGGTGGTTGCTTCGGTTTAAAGGTTCTACACTTTGGGAAAGCAGTTTGTACAAAGTCATTCCCTAGTGGATCTCCTCCAACAGCTCAGCCAAGCTTTTGCCAATGTAAACTAACTTCATTTTTTTACTCAAATGTTCCCATACAACGTATTTGCAATTGTTCGAGCTATAACTTGTTTGTAATTTTGTTTAAGTATCCTTCTTTAAAAACGGTATTGATGAGTGAGTTATATTTGATGCTGTGTGCAGGCATACGAATCCTTGATGGAATCTTTTGGAGAACACAATAAGGTAACATTCCATTTACTTACAGAATATTCCACCGAAAATGATATAATACATATAGGAGTAAATAAAGTGATATTTTAGTCATGTTTCTTTTCAGTTTGGTAATCTTCCCTATGGTTTTCGTGCCAATACATGGCTTGTCCCTCCATCCAATACATGGTTTGTCCCTTCATCCGGGATCAATCTTGCACGAGGATCGTGTGGGAGACTTGTCTATCACAGTGAAATGTGATGCTACAAATGCAAGCTCGAAGTTGGAAGTCAAAATTACTGGCAGTTAGGGGAAAAAATAAGTGACTTTCGTGGGTCTGCCATTGTTCACAGCAATGGGAATATTAGTCAAGCTTGTAACAATCAAGGTATCCAGTTAGAGTCCATTTGCTATCTGTTTTGTTCTTTTATTATGAAGTTCCATATTTAAAAAGAAATTCGGCGTTGTACAAAGAGAACATGGTTATATCTTGATGTTGTGCTAATAACTCATCAGTTATAATGATGTGTATGAAGGATGTGTGATGCACGATTGAGACACTCATTTAATCATGTAATTTTTATTTATTTCTTATAATTTTCCTTTATTATAATATATGGATATTCGGGAGGGATATTCCATACATTATAATGGGTATTTTTGTAGTTCATAGTAGTAGGAAGGGGCATTTCAGTAGTTGTATCATGTATGTATATATAGATATATACTGAAAGCACTTTGGTATCACAGCGACATTGGTTTATAATGTGATAGTTCAAGCCATGGATTAAATGAGTTGGGAGTTTAGTTTCTAATGTAATATATTTGTATGTACAGGGAGGAGGTTGGTCCAGATTCAAATCCTACGTGACGAGAACAGTGGTCCCTGGTTTCGATTTACTTCAGCACCATCACGGACTGGAACGGCTCTGGTAAATCCAACATCCTTGATTCCATTTGCTTCGTTTTGGGCATAACTAATTTGCAGCAGGTTCGGGCCTCCATTCTGCAGGAGCTCGTTTACAAACAGGTCCAAGCTGGGATTACTAATGACACTGTTTCAGTTATCTTTGATAATTGAGATAGGAATCGGAGCCCACTCGGCTATGAAAATTGCCCCGAGATTAATCACATGTCAGGTATACTAATTGTCTATTTATCCCAATTCATATTAAATCCTAACTTTGACATATAGCTGCACCTAACACAGCCAACATTTGTAGTGAATCTCGTAAAAAGATTGGGAAGTTAAGCGACTGATAAATGTTGGTTTATCATTTCAGATGAAATTGGAAAAAATGAAAAATATAGAATATTTGATTGAGAGCACTTCCTCCCCATCTTTTTCATTGTTGAAAATCACAAGTTTGCATTACTGCTAACAACAGCTAAAAGATTAAAGGTTAAGTGTGGGAATTCTAATTGTAGAGTTTTGGAGTGTGAACTCACCATGTTTGGAGTCTCACCACTATGTTATAATTTTGTATGTCAAACTTGTTGCCTAACTATCCTGGTAATTAATATTGTCTCTATAGTTGTCAAATTTTGTATTGTAAACTTATGCATCGTGTATTGTGTATTATATCGTGCGATGCAGGGAAAAATCCAATATGTGATTGTAGGGAGGGGTCATTTTTAAGTCATTTAATCCCCCACATTAACTGACCCATTCATGTTTGTTTACTCATAATTTCTTAGTCACCATAGTTTCTCTTGTTATTACAATTTTTCCTTCTTCATGATAAGCATGTTTGCTTACAACGGATCATTGTGCCTTTTCTCTGTGCAGTTTTGGAATGAGAGTTTTGTACAAGGGAATTGTACATCAACTTGTTTTCATGAGTTCACATCAGCATTGGTAATTTTTTTTATAAGAGTTTCTAATGTAATATCTTGTCGGGGCTATAATAAATATTGGTAAATTTTTTTATTATGAAATTCTTGAACTTGCTTTTGCTTGCATGAGTTGACATCAACATTGTCTATGATTTGAATATAAATTGATTGCCTCAACATCTTATTGTTTCTTGATAAGAGTTTCTTATTATTAAACTCAGTGACTGAGGTTTATTCATTTTGTTAGGCACTACTGGCCACGTGGCACATGGCAAGTCGACGGTTGTTAAAGCTATATCTGGTGTTCAGGTGATTACTTATCTTTTTTCATAACTTGTGTAATTAAATTCGATGGTTACAGCTAAATATAGACTTTAAACTAGCATTATAGTGTTGTGCAATTTTTTTTAGAGTGTTTATGCAATTAATTTTGTTGGTGGATAATGTTTTGTACTAAATTAATTTTGTATGATGAAATGTTGATATTATAACTAATATGATATTTTTTTTTGTTTGATAGAATGTCATTTTTGGATCCTCATCAAGTTTTCAGCGTTGATGGCAATGGTGATGATAAGTTTCCAGCGTTGCGGGTTACGGCGTTGATGGCAATGATAAAGAACGAAAGTTGATAGTCAATAACAACGGACTTCGTTTTTATATTTCATTTGAATGGTTATCATATAAAAATATCTCATTTAGGCATGTCTGTATTAAGATGTTATATTGAATGCTTTTATAAAAATAATGTAACTTTCGAGGCGATGTTTCATTTGATTGATTTAAGTTTCTTTTGTAAATAAAAGTGAAGGCTTGTATAAATGTAAATGTTGAATATAATACCCTTGTTTTTGTGGACTATTTTCGTATATGTTCTTAGGATTTAAATAGTGTTGAAAGAACAATCATGATATTGGATCTTGAATTTTTTTTAAATATGTAGTAATATTAGTAACAGAATTTTACCGTTACGAATTTTGAATTTTACTGTTACTAATGCTAAAAATTCCGTTACTATTAGCAACAGAATTTTACCGTTACTAGTGCTAAAAATTCCGTTACTATTAGTAATAGAATTTTACTGTTACTAATTTTGAATTTTACCGTTACTATTGGTAATAGAATTTTACCGTTACTAATTCTGAATATACCGTTACTACCTTCGTGCCCCATGCCTTTTTTCTAACAGAAAAATTGTGTTACTAATATTTTTAGTAATGGTAAAGTTGTGTTACTAACGGCGTGTTTTGGTGTAGTGCCTACTTAGTACGTGGAAAAATAAATAAATAAATAAAATAAACCCTAAAGGTTTTATTGGAAATCTCTAAAAAGCTATAAATAGAGAGTTTACCAAAGAGATCCAAGATTCGAAACCTCAGAAACCCAAAATTTGAACACAACATACTAAAATATGAGATTAGTGATTGAAAAACCCTACAAATATAAAATCTATCACACATAATGAGTTTTGCAATTATTGAATACTTTAATAGACATAAAATAGCAGTACATGTTCACAAAGATAAGAAGCAACCAAAAACCCAACGTATTTGACTGTGCATTTCTTCACCTGTCGGCGATGGTCTTTGATACTCACAGTCGTCGATTTGGGTGGTTGAAGTAAGATTCTTAACCTAAGCAACCAAAAATTTAAGCACAACTTACTAAAACCGAAAGTGAGATAATATACCTGAAATAGAAAGTGAGATAATATACTTGACAAAAAAAAATAAACCCAAATGAAAATGGTGAGAGATAGTATACCTGATAGGAGAGCGTGATAGAACCGAGAGAAGAGTGTGATAATGACGGGGTGGGTTTTTATGATCGTATGGGAGAGAGTGGTGAGAACGTGAGAGTCTCTTCCAAAAATACACTCATTTTCAAATTAAAGGGTAACTTTGATGAGTAAAAAAAGGGGGAAATCAAAAAAGTGAGGGATAGGTCGGTAAAAAAGAAAAGGAGGTGATCTGAACCATTAAAATGTGTAAAAATGTGTAAGGAGGTGGCACACATCTTGACCGTTAAAATGTTTAGACAATTCAAAAACTTCGCTATCTTATTATATATATATATAGTTAATGCATGACATCGTTTTACTTCCAAAAATGTTATTTATCCCGATTAATTTACATTAATCTCATAAAAGACCTCTTCTTTCTCAACTTAACATTTATCCTTCTATTTAACGGACGCGGTTAATTACTTGAAACCACTACACTTTATTTAACATAAACTATTTCTTTACCAAAATTACCCTTTCTATTTAAACAATGCACAATAGTGTTTTCATTTAAGAATCACCCTTTCAACACATGTAAACACCTTACCAGAAAATACTTATTTAACCTTTAAAAACCTTTCACAACACACCCTTGAGTTAATTATGGTTAAACCTTCTTAGGTTGCTTAACTCGCCCATTTAACCATCTTACTTTATCGTTCCCTTACTTTATGGACATTAATCAATTTACACATTTTTTGTCCATTTTAACCTTTACCGGAACATTTATTAATTCATTTAAGTTAGGATGTCTTAACACATTTTCACCAAATAACCCATTTCTTGACATGATCCTTATTCCTTCATCTTATTTCTCAAAATCCTCCCATAAACCGCGTACTTTAATGGGCTCCACACCGCAGGTGATGCGATCATATACTCTGGCCAGTGGTTTTGGGTCTTTCACCCCAGGGCTCCGGACTCTCCTTAATTATCCTTATGTCATCCGAGTTCCTTTTATGTGTTTTAAAATTTTACAAATATTCACATTATTCTTTCTTTGCCTTTTTACCCGACCAAAACCAAACCCGGGTTTTCACCCCAACTCATGTTACACCTTGAAATTATCATTTTATGTTCGTTACATTTTAACTTTGATTTTTATTCCAAAAATCATACTCACTTAGGACCAATTTGTGTAACACCTTTTTCAACATTTTTATTTCATGAAAATGTTCCGCTTTAAGTAAAATTACCACTTGCCGTTTTCCCCATTTTACAAGTGTTATTTTTCCAAAATGCTTTTTAGTTACTCATAATACTTCTTAAGCGCTTTAACACTTTAACACCTTTATAACATTTGGAGTATCGTTCTCTTCAAGTGAAAAAACACTTTACTCCATTATTTTCTTTCCAAATTCGTAAGTGTTAATCTTTCAAACATCATTAAATCACACACCAAATTCCTAATGTTTAACCATTAACACTTATCCAACACCTTTATTAACCATATTTACAAATTGGATATTTCATTACTTTCTTTATTCAATAAATCTAATTAAACTTAAAGGCTACTTTTTTTTATAAGAAAATACTATTTCCTTTTTATTAATACACGTAGTATTATAATCTTTTATTCATCACACCTTTAACCCCCCTTTTCACACATTTTGAAGATAAGAATCTCTACTTTTTTTATTTCTTGTTTAAAACCAACAAAACCTCCTTTAAACTTGTCCACATATTTATTATTAAAAATACTACAAGTTTTTGTGCATGTAAAGATGGATTTTAAGTCCTAAAATCCTAACTTATGGGTTGAACATACATTTCATTCTAAAAATTCACAATACTTGAGTAATTATGCTTTTCAAAACATAAAGACATTTTATTTCAACAATTATTTTATTTCATAATCAGCCTAATTTCTCAAACATTTTATTTCATAAAATGTTTAACATTAATTTTCTAAAAAATACACCAATTTAATAAATCCTAATCTTCATTTCAAGAAACTTTAAAATATTTATTCATCATTATTTTTCAACAAAATAACATTTTTGCAATATTTTTATTTCATAAAAATGTTTATTACTTGCTATACATAATTTTCATCATCAAATCTTTGCATCTTGCTTATGTAATCTAATAACAAGACTACAAATACACAAAATAGAGTCTTAATACTAAGAGTAAGATTTTCCACCTCTAAAGGCTCCAAATGGTGGCAAGAAGGTTGGTGTAGGAGAAGCAACCCCCACCTCCAAAGATGACCTCAAAGGGTTATCATCATCCTCCAAAAATGCTCCATATGATGTTCCATTTAAGCTTCCAAGCTAAAATCCCTTTAAACTCCATGAAAGCTTCCATATTCTTCTCCCAAAATCCCCGAACACTTCTCAAAAATTCGTAGCTCCACTTCAACAATAGTGAAATGGGTGTTGTGGGCATGAATGTGGTGAAATATTAGAAGAATAAGGTTGTTTAGGGTGGTTTTGAGGTGGTTCCAGGTGGAAAGAAGCTCTCCCATGGTGGAAGACCACCTCTCTCACTCTCTCATTTTCTTCCAACTTTAAATGCCCAAAATGAACCAAGCCAAGCCTTATAAAAACCCAAAATACACCCAAAATCCTATTTTTACCCATTTGGGCTAACCAGATTTCAACAACTCAATGATCCAAGGGCCAAAAACGTGACTGTGCACAAGGAAAAATTAGGTTTAATATTTTTGAAGCACGTCATTAGAATGACATTGAGCCTCATTCGAATGACATGTTTCTCTTATTCGATACCCAGCTTCACGCGACCTTCGCGCGCCCTTGAACTGTTAAGCAGTGAGATCTCGCTTGAAGGTCGTTTGAACCTCTGATTCAAGCGACCTTCGCTCGACCCTGATTCTCACTTTTAACGACATCCATATCGTTTGAACGACCCTTTCTTCAAATTTCTTTTATTTCCTTCAATTTTGACCCACAACTTCCAATAATTATCATCAAACCTCACCTCATTATAATTTATACAAAAACTAAAATGAAATGTTAGGGAAGGGTATTACAAACTTATTGAGTAATTTCATCCTCGAATTTCTGGATCCATCAATTCTTCAGATTCATGGGGTTTACCAATTTTCATTTGTAAGGATGCAAATTTTCAATTGAGTCCTATGTAGTTTTGGCTCAATTCTGGACAAAAACATTTGAGTCATAGTATAGAGTTCAATTTTATCCATTCAAGCCTATGACGTGTTTGTTAAAGACGTAGCGGCTAAGAGTATAAAGCTTCATCAAATTGTCGAGTTTAATGTGCCTCGTTTCTACATCATCAACATGGTTCCATTGCTCCTAAGGTATGAATGCATTTTGAATATATATAGGATCTTGGAACATTTTATATTGGGTGTATTTTATTTAAAACTGTTGTTTATTTTCAGAAAGTTTCATTAAAGCTTTAAAGTTAAGTTTCTGGGCTAAAATTCGAAATTCAAACATTCTAGAAATTCGTTCGAATTTTCGTTCGAACGAAGCTGCCAACGAGTTTCCCAAAAGGCCACTGGAATGTCGTTCGAACGAGATATCCAACGAGATTTCTAATGAGTTCTCTCTGTAACTTCGTTAAAAGGCTCATTCGAACGAGACTTCGTTCGAACGAAAATCTCATTCAAACGAGTTTTGGCGGGAACAGTTTTTTGACAGTTTTGAACAGTTTTTTCCATGTTTCCCACTTCTTTTCCCACTAGCTTTTCACCTGAATATCTAAGTGCGGGAACCAAGTTTTCTTACTTAACTTTTTCATATCGTACAACCTCCAAGAGAGAGTTTGAGAGCAAAAATCAAAGGAGAAAAATTTCATGTTTAAAGTGTTAATTCTTTCAAGAAAATCCTTAAGACACTTTTGTTTATACCCAAAGTTTGTTTTTCCAAGTTCCTCTCTATATATACTTTGCTTGGAGTTTGGCACCGATTTACTCTATCTATTTAAGAGTTCGTTTGGGTTTTCTTCAACATCCCACAAAAAAAAGGAAGAGTTTGTTTGCTGCGGCATTCTCATATGGTGAAAGGAACCATATGTGGTTGATGGTTGCTTCCTAGTTCCTCATTGGTGGATTCCAAGGTTCTAGTGGAGTCCGATATTGTCAACTAAGTGGAGGTTGGTACAAGAAGGAGCATCGGGGCTTGAGAGGGATCGAGTCGAGTGTTGTAAGTCTTTCGGGTCTTGTACTTGTAAAATACCTTACTTAGTGGACTTATGGCTAGGGTCGTCCGAGGTTGTTTCCCGTTTGTGGGTTTTTCCTCGTACATCGTGGCGTAGTGATTCATTGCTTAATTTTATCTTGCTATATCACCTAAAACGCATGCTTAGGTAAAAAGATAAAATTTGGTTTAATCACTACTTGTTTAATTTGGTGCTAAATTAATATTGGATAATGTGTAGTTAATTCAAGTCATTAATTTAATTTATTAAAATTGGTTTGGCCTAATTTGTTAAAATTGAGAAATATGACTTAGGCAAATTTATAGCACTTGGGTTAATTAATTGTCCTTAAGTGAAATCGAATTGTGTGTGTGTTTTAATCTAAGTTCACTTGGTTTTAATTTTAATTTGAATAGAAATTAAAATTTGTGTATTCGTTTTAATTGAACCATCATCTCACGCTTCCGCGTCTATTTAAAAGGAAATTATCTTTTTGAAGTATAAGTAAGAGAATTTCAAAATTGGGGGCCTACGACTTTTCAAAGTGGTATCAGAGAGGGATCGCTAAATTATTGCGTTTAAGATCCGTTAAATATTTTTGGCTAAAATGGAATTTTCCCCATTTTCTATTTTCGATGGTTCTAACTACGCGTATTGGAAAGCGCATATGAAATCGGCACTTGAATATATTGACGAGGGTGTTTGGTTATCTATAGTTAACGGGTGGTCTCCACCAACTCATTTAGTTGATAATGAACGTGTTCCCAAACCGGCCGATAGATGGAGTGAGAATGAGTTTAAACTTTCAAATTTTAATTCCTGAGGTTTAAACGCCTTGTTTAGCGCTGTCACACCGGATGAATTCCGACGCATTATGACGTGTGAGACCACTAAATAAGCGTGGGATATTTTATAACTCACTCATGAAGGCACAAGTTTCGTAAAAGCTTCAAAACTCCAAAACCTCACCACTCAATTTGAAACTATCAAAATGAACGATAAAGAAACTTTTGATGAATTTTATGCTAGACTTTTCGATATTCTTAATTCATCTTTTAATTTGGGAGAGAAAATACTCGAGAACCGAGTAGTAAAGAAAATTTTAAGGTCCCTTCCCGATAGATTTATTCTAAAAGTGACCGTTTTAAATTCTTTACCAACTTTAGCCTCTATGAAATTAGAAGAGCTCGTAGGTGATTTACAAATCTATGAACTAGACATGTTTCCCTCTAAAACCGAAAAGAAAATTGAAAAGGGCATTTCTTTAAAAGCCCGAAAAGAGGATTAACAAGTAGTAGAGAGCGAGAGTGATAGTGACTCGGAAGACATGGCCTTATTTGCTAGGAAATTTCGAAAATTTCTTAAAATTAAAAAAGATAAATTTAAAAATGACTTTAAAAAATTTGAAACTTCTAAGCATGACAAAGCCGAGAGGATTCCTAAAACTTCTAAAAAAAATTTAAATAGGGACAAGTCAAATAGGTGTTTTGGTTGTGAAGGGTATAGCCATAGGGCTTTTGAGTGCCCCACTAAACTACGGAGAGAGGGTAAGCAACCAAAGTCTTTTAATGCAACCCTTAGTGATAGTGATAATGAAGAGGGACCCGATTCCTCCTCTAAGCCCAACATTGTTGCTCTTATGGCTAGTCATGTGAGTAATAATGAGCATTCTTCTATTGATTAAATTTCAACACATGACACTTCCAAGGTCAAAGTTTATGATTCCCTTGTTTTTTATGGTAGTGAGAGTGAAGAAGAAAGAGAGAGTGAAAATGAAGAAGAGGTTGATGTGAGTGAACTTCAAAATGCTTTTCAAGAACTTTATGAAGAATCTATTAAATTAAAAAGAGCTAATTTGAAGTTAGAAGTGAGTTTAAGAGAGCGTGTCAAGGTTGTTGATGAGAGTGCGTTAGGGGAAGACCTTATGATACTAGAGAGAACTCTTCGAGAGAAGCTTGAATATGTAGAAGGCGAGAGAGATAGCCTTAGAGGTTTAATGGAATCCTTGAGAAATGAGCTTCTCGAGTTTGAAGAGAGAAATGTTTTATTAGAGTCTAACATTTTAGAATTACAAAATAAATTAAAAGACTCAAGGAAAGTCAAATTTGATTTGGAGTGTCATTCGGAGAAACTAGATAAAATTTTAGGAACCGTCCCAACTAAAACTGACATTTGTGGTTTAGGCTTCAATAGTTGTAATGAATCTACTCATAAAGATAAAACTAATATTTTAAGAGAATCACCTAGGAAAACCTTTAGAGTTAAATCCTTAGGTACAAATTTTCGACGTGCTTTTACTTGTGCACATTGTGGTCGAAAAGGTCATCTTAGGAAATTTTGTTTTGATCTTAAACGAGTACCTAGAAAATCCAAATGTAAGGCAACCGAGGTAGCCAAGATTCCTACACCCGGAGATTGTCATTCGTCATTAGTTTGGGTTAGGAGATCCGACTTGGTAGCTTTACAAGATTGGGTTTTTTATTCTCATTTACTTTCACATGCTTCCTCCCTTGCAAAATCTAAAGGTTGAATGTGTTAGTTTTGTTTGCATACTTTAGCTTTTATACTTCATGCTAAATGTATGCTTGTTTAATCATTTTCTAGTCTATGCTCCATGCTTAATCACATGCTAGAATAATGATTTTTGTTTATCTTTTGTATTATATTTATTTCATTTTAGTTTGCATTAAATGAAAAATACAAAAAGATTTTTGTTTATTATTTGTGTTTTATATTATGAGTTAATTAAGCTTAATGAAAAATACAAATGATTTTTGTGTCTTTTGAGTATATATTTTTATTTTTGGTTAAAAATTTCAAAAACTCAAAAAGATTTTTTTCTGTGTATTTAGTTTGACACACTTTATGTGGCATTTTCTTGTGTTAGAGTCCCATATTTTTCGCTCCCATGTGGCTAGAACTTTTGATTTAGATTGTCCATCCTTATTATGTTCTTTACCATGCTTATATGGAGTAGTTGGATTTTGTGTTGCTTAAATGGATTCTATTTTTATATGCCTCTATTCACACATGCACGAGCTCATTTGAAATTTTAACTTCATATGTATATTTAAGCTTTGTGAGGTGTTCTCATACCAATCTTGTCATCTACATATTTGTGACCTAGGAGGACTAGTGCATGTCAAAATCCGTTGCACGTGAGATTTGTGTGAGATATAAAAATGTTATATATAAATGTGCACGGGGAAGGGCTCTGAAAGGATTTATTATCCTTTGCGAATAGTAAGCCAACGTTTGATTGGACCTAAAAAAAATACGTTGTCCAAAGGCCTAAGATAAAATATGGCATTAAAAGAAAATATTTGCCAAGGCCTATGTTTAATTGATATTATCATTCAAAATTAATATATGCTTATTTAGGGAGATTGGATGGTATATCAACGGTTTGCACAATGTCCGTTATCCTAGTTGCGTTTTCAATGTCATGACTCTATTGGTTTGTAGAATAATCAACATGCTAGGCTTGTATGCATTGTGTATGTTTGTTCGTTGAGTTCAATCTATATTGTCACATGAGGTTATATTCAAATGTGATGAAGTTTTCAATCAATTGAGAACTCCGTGAACATGTTTTAAGTGATTGAGTCTAAATTTAATCATTACTAGTTCACACTCCAACACTTCCATTTCCATATGACACATTTTTGCCATACAAGTGTGAAAAGCTTATCTTATTTTGTGTCATTTGTGTGTTTATATCTATATATGTGTATTTGAGTTTATTTGGTATATATTATGTATACATATATTTGATATGGTTTTGTTTAGTCTTTGCCTTGCTTACTAGTCCATCTATGCTTTAATTCATAATTGGTATCCATCTTGTTGCATTCTTTATTGATATCACATGATTAATACTTATATATCATACTGGTATATGTTTCTTGCATCCTAGTTGGTATCCGATATTATTTGTTGGATTAGTTGAATTTTTGTTTCCTATGTGCTTTAATGTTCTCATCCCTTTATGCGCTATTGCATCTTTATCTTGTTATCCCATTCCATTTATCCCTTGCTTAGTTTAGAGTGTGTGTATATGCTTTAATTGGGGGAGAAAAGTTAATGTTTTAATTCTTTAGCCTTTGTCTATTCCTGAACAAAAAGGAGGAGAATGATAAGGGGAGAAATGGTATCTAAACCTATTATAATCGTATCTTAGTTTGGGGGAGATTTATCTTAGGGGGAGACGTCTTTCTAAGTTGATCATAGTTGATAAAGGGACAAAATTAATATAGGGGGAGTAATTATTTTACTTGCATTTAATACTTTGATATTCCCTATGCGTTTAATGTGTTTGCTTAAGTGTGCAGGAATTATATTCTAAGTGGCAACTTTCACCGGCAAAGATTTTGATCCTTGGGTTGTTTGAGTCAAGCATCGTATTTTATTTTGGGTGGGACATTTTTGTCAGTTTAGTAAAGCTTGAAGGCCCATTAGGATTTTTGTTTAGTTTTTGTCCCGGAATAGCCAAAGGGGGAGATTTGTAAGGACGCAAATTTTCAATTGAGTCCTTTGTAGTTTTGGCTCAATTCCGGACAAAAACATTTGAGTCATAGAATAGAGTTCAATTGTATCCATTCGAACCTATGACGTGTTTGTTGAAGACGTAGCGGCCAAGAGTATAAAGCTTCATCAAATTACCGAGTTTAATGTGCCTCGTTTCTACGTCATCAACATGGTTCCTTTGCTCCTAAGGTATGAATGCATTTTGAATATATATATAGGAGCTTGGAACATTTTATATTGGGTGTAGTTTATTTAAAACTGTTGTTTATTTTCAGAAAGTTTCATTAAAACTTTAAAGTAAAGTTTCTGGGCTAAAATTCAAAATTCAAACATTCTGGAAGTTCGTTCAAATTGTCGTTCGAACGAGAATGTTGTTCGAACGAAGTTGCCAACGAGTTTCCCAAAAGGCCATTAGAATGTCGTTCGAAATATCGTTCGAACGGGAATAATGGTTCGAACCAGATATCCAACAAGATTTGTTTGTTCGAATGAGTTTGTCGTTCGAACGAGAATTTCGTTCGAACGAAGTTACCAATGAGTTTCCCAAAAGGCCACTGGAATGTCGTTCGAAGTATCGTTCGAATGAGAATGATGGTTCGAACGAGATATCCAACGAGATTTCTAACGAGTTCTCTCTGGAATTTCATTATAAGGCTCGTTCGAACGAGACATCGTTCGAACGAAAATCTAATTCGAACGAGTTTTGGCAGGAACAGTTTTTTGACAGTTTTGAGCAGTTTGTTCCATGTTTCCCACTTCTTTTCCCACTAACTTTTCACCTGAATATCTAAGTGCGGGAACCAAGTTTTCTAACTTAACCTTTTCATATCGTACAACCTCCAAGAGAGAGTTTGAGAGCAAAAATCAAAAGAGAAAAAGTTCATGTTTAAAGTGTTAATTCTTCAAGAAAATCCTTAAGACACTTTTGTTTACACCCAAAGTATCTTTTTCCAAGTTCCTCTATATATGTACTTTGAAAAGTCGTAGGCCCCAAATTTTGAAATACTCTTACTTATACTTCAAAAAGATAATTTCCTTTTAAATAGATGCGGAAGCGTGAGATGATGGTTCAATTAAAACTTCGTTAGAAGGCTCATTCGAACGAGACTTCGTTCAAACGAAAATCTCGTTCGAATAGTTTTTTGACAGTTTTGAGCAGTTTTTCCCATGTTTCCCACTTCTTTTCCCACTAACTTTTCACCTGAATATCTAAGTACGGGAACCAAGTTTTCTTACTTAACTTTTTCATATCGTACAACCTTCAAGAGAGAGTTTGAGAGCAAAAATCAAAGGAGAAAAATTTCATGTTTAAAGTGTTAATTCTTTCAAGAAAATCCTTAAGACACTTTTGTTTATACCCAAAGTTTGTTTTTCCAAGTTCCTCTCTATATATACTTTGCTTGGAGTTTGGCACCGATTTACTCTATCTATTTAAGAGTTCGTTTGGGTTTTCTTCAACATCCCACAAAAAAGAGGAAGAGTTTGTTTGCTGCGGCATTCTCATATGGTGAAAGGAACCATATGTGGTTGATGGTTGCTTCCTAGTTCCTCATTGGTGGATTCCAAGGTTCTAGTGGAGTCCGATATTGTCAACTAAGCGGAGGTCGGTACAAGAAGGAGCATCGGGGATTGAGAGGGATCGAGTCGAGTGTTGTAAGTCTTTCGTGTCTTGTACTTGTAAAATACTTTACTTAGTGGACTTATGGCTAGGGCCATCCGATGTTGTTTCCCGTTTGTGGGTTTTTTCTCGTACATCGCGGCGTAGTGATTCATTGTTTAATTTTATCTTGATATATCACCTAGAACGCATGCTTAGGTAAAAAGATAAAATTTGGTTTAATCACTACTCACTTAATTTGGTGCTAAATTAATATTGGGTAATGTGTAGTTAATTCAAGTCATTTATTTAATTTGTTAAAATTGGTTTGGCCTAATTTGTTAAAATTGAGAAATATGACTTAGGCAAATTTATATCACTTATGTTATTTAATTGTGTTTAAGTGAAATCAAATTGTGTGTGTGTTTTAATCTAAGTTCACTTGGTTTTAATTTTAATTTGAATAGAAATTAAAATTTGTGTCTTCGTTTTAATTGAACCATCATCTCACCCTTCCGCATCTATTTAAAAGGAAATTATCTTTTTGAAGTATGAGTAAGAGTATTTCAAAATTGGGGGCCTACAACTTTTCATCATTCTAAGTCATATAACCCTCGAAGACAACACCATCTAAGTCCTCGATACTAACGTCCCATTATACGCCCCCATATGGGTTTTGTCATCAAATAATCAGCATGCGACATGCTCTAACGCTCACCTTCTCGCTAACCACGAATATCGTATAATTGACTCCGAGTCCCCACTTACTTGATGATCACGTCCAAAAAATTTCTAGTACTACCCAAGCTACTACTTGAGGCATGCTGGAGCCTTCACGGGTAACCCTCTCTAGCAATCAACACTCACCTAACCTGAACCGTAATACAACCATTCATCCTATTCATCACCAATGTCAATTCCGTCTTAGGAGTGAACATCATGCGTCCCATAAATTTCCAGTCTATTATGACTACACAACTCGTATGAGTTTGCTAATAACCATATTGTGATAATTTATCACTCCAAGAAGTAATATTCTTAACAAGTCATCACCGTGTATTCGGTTTATACCTTTCGTTGCGTCACTCTAATGACCCTAGTGCTACTTTAGGCATCTCACCTTTGAGCACTCTTTTTAATCCACTCACCGTGGCAAAGAAACATTGTATGATAAGTTTTTCTCGATTTTTGAAACTATACCATATCGTTAAGTTATCATCCCGCTATTTGCAGCCAGAGCCACTAACTGTCGTGCCGGCTAGTCAAAATGCCGCTAATCATAAGAAAAGCTAATACTACAAGCAAAACGTGTGGCCGAAAGTGCAGTCACCCATATATAGAACTTTATGCAATAGCAAGAATACCTTAGATAGGGTGCACCCAGTTACCGAGCTGCATTGTCCATACTCGGTCCACCGCGCTCTACTAGGCCCAATCGCACCATACCATGACATGGAACCAATCTGAGTTACCACATATGTGAGATTACCAACCTCCAATTATCGAAATCGAAAAGGATATATGAGAGTTTGGAGGAACAAGAAATTTTCTCTAGAAATTTCACCCGTAAGCATCCGATTATGATTTACAAAGCAAACCTACGCCATATGCTTGAAGTTATGTCTCTCATTCCCGACGTTCTCACCGGGTACTAATCCTACCACATATCCTGGCTTGGGTCACCAACCATGACTAATAGAATCACAACTATTTATTCTCGCAACACGGAAGCAACATACGAGCCTTTAATTCTCTAGGGAGTCGACGCCCAACTTCCCTCTTTGGGAGTAAGGCCATATCCCTCACATCCTTAGAACTCATGAACCACCCCGATTGGGGATACCTAACACCCTCGTCTACACTAACCTTGTACACTTACTGGTGATGACTTCACCAACTTACTGAATCTAGATGACTGTCTGCCTTATCATACCGTGATCAAAATCCTCAAATTTCCATAAGCATTACTCTGTTCAAGATAAGCATTCACCTCACCTTGTCCTTTGACTACACGATATTTTCACTAAGCTTACTTTTGGGTTCTACCCAAATCGAGTTTATATGGCGATCACACCGGGCGTCGTTGGCATTCTAAGGGTAGTAAGTATTACAATCTGTATTGGCTTGGCAGGACGTGCCAATAACTAGTCTATACCTTGCTAAGACTATCCTAGCATTTACCGTCTTTCGATCTCACCCCACCATGGTTGCCATTTCAAGTCTCCACCCGGTATCATCAACCTAAATCTCGAATAAATTTCCTTGTACACCTCTAAACCGAGTGTCACAACATCAATACTAATTATTTCATGATATCTGAGCATCATGCCTATAACGACACAAGTAATTATCTTGCCTTAGGGATTCCACTACCCATTTGTGATGATTCGGGAAGCCACACCTGACACGTACACTATAAGACTCTTCTAAACCCTAACGATCAATATGAGGACATCACCTGACCCTAAATATAATCATTACTATGTAATAATTCTCCTTCATACCAAACATAGCTAGTCCCCTAAGGACACCAACACATTCTATGTAACCATCCTCAAGACCTGACATAATTTCATCACTCACACCCTTATCATTGTACGCGCGCTCTACAAACCTTTCAATACTCACATCGCGATTTCTTGGTGCTCACAAATACACTAGTCCATGAGCTTACACACATGGCACACCTTAACCATAGAACACCTTAGGATGTCACAACAAGTCGATTCTTATCCCTTATGACGACACACACTTAGTCCTACGGACAATCCAGTATACCCTTAAACACACTCATACTAAGATTACTTCGCACCTAGCCATTACTTCAACGGCTAAAATGAGTATCTACACTTAGATAATAATCTTATCTTTCTAATCACATTACGCGTACAAACCACGACTAAGCTACTAAGGATACAGGGTGTTGCTTACAACCTATAAACCTTTAGGTTTGCATCACCGATGTCGCTAAAGATCCTATTCCTTGAAGTCACACTTTATTTTCTAAAACCCCTGAAGTTATAGGCCAATATGGATTTAGTTTAGTTCATTAAATACACTCCTTTGAACACAAATAAATTAGTAACACACGATGCAAATAACAATTAGGCTAGCGGGATTATGCCTTTCAAATTTTAATCTTGATTACTAGGATTTCTATGTGAGCATGCAAAGTTCCTGAAAGTGATGCATCAAGAGGGAGCCTCTACGTTCCCGAGATTCCTCTCTACGATCCTGGGCCTCATCGTCTAGATGCTTATCCCTTTGCATGGAGGAAAAGACTCCTGCATCATAACACGATCCTAACGTCGCTCCTCCTGCATTTTCTCAACCTGTAAATGCATCAACCTAAGCTCTTCGGACTCTAAAGGTGGATGGCGATGAGAGAAAGAGGGACGAGACTGAGATGGAGTAGATAAGGCGACAAATTGGGATAAATCTGAGTGAGATGGAGTGGGGAGAGGTATATCCTTAGGAAGATGACCACGGGATTGACTTATAAATGAACTATCTACGGTCTGATATCGGGTTAAGGGTTTATCTGAAGGAAAAAGAGGGCAACCTACGTCCAAGTAGTGACGAGTTACTAGAACTATAAAAGGCAAAGCCTATCGAACAAGCTTAGAAGGTGACATATGTACGGCTCCAAGAACTCCACAAATAAAATCAGGAAGATCAATAGAATTCTAAATATTTATTACATACATCAGATTCACATGGTCCGGTGAAATCTAAGTATGGTTTATACATGGTAAGAGGCATGCACAAACGATCTAATTAAGGATCATAAAATTATACATGATATTCCTATGATACAAGATACCCAATCCCGACTGAATCATTTAAAAGAAGGTCTCTAAAATAAGATTAGAATCAGGTCTAGCAACTTTGGGACAATGGTAAGTAGGATTAGCGACTCGGGGTAAATCGACAAAACGGACTATGGAGTAGGTAGTAATGACAACCTCCCTACCACAAACCTGGGAGACAAGACCTCTCTCCGTTTCGAGCATAAAAAAGAAAAAAATCTCTAATAAGGTCGGGATAAATAGCTTCGCGAAGACTAAACATGGGATCCCAACCACGGGTGACTAGCCAAGTGAAAACTATGGTTTCGAACAAAGAAAGTAAATTTATCACCTTTTCCCTAAAAATAGACCTAGTAGGGAAACTAAGGGAGTGAAAGAGTGTCTGGTTTGCATGCATACCCCAAACACAATTGAAGATTGGGATGGAAACATTTTCATCGGAAGAATGTTCATTATTCGAAGGGGCATCACGCCTAGGACGATGTCTTATAGCCACGAGTTAAATGAATAGATGACTACAACCTATCCAAAATGAACCAACCAAACCACCACAACACCAACAACCAATCAACAACAACAAGAAATCCCATCCTTTATTAGAATAAAACTAATAAGATAGGATAAAACTAATTGAAACAAATTAAATGAAATTTCATGAATTTTAACAACAATAATTTTTTTTATTATTTTCCCTAAAAAAATGTCATAACTTCATGATATTTCATTTAATCGACCCTAAAGAGATATGTTGAGTTTATATAAAATGGACCAATTATGAGAAATAAATACTATGAAGGTGTTGCATTTAACAAAAACATGGCTCAAACCATATATACTCGACCAAAACATCAAAATATACTAGAATAGGAATGAAAAAAATAACTTTAAAGCAAATCTTTATAAAACAACACCAACTCTAAGAGATATTGAAAATGGATCTAGGAGGTAGAAAAATTTAAATGGGGGAATATGGATATGAAAGGTTGGGTATATAGAGAGTGTGGGTGAAATGCATGTGAGTGTTGGAGAGAAATAAGGAAGGGAACACGATTTTGAGAAGAGAGAAAGTGGGAAACGACTATGAATTTTTTTAGCCCAACCCACCTGTCAAAGCCCCGATCGTTCGAATGAATTCTAGGAATCTCGTTAGAATGACGTCGTTTGAACGACGTAATAATGAGAAACCGAATGAGATTGCAAGGATTTCTAGGGCATTGGGTTGTTAGAATATCATTTGAATAAGATTTCAAATGAGATTTCAAACTTTTTAACCTCAATCAGATCGAAAATTTTTGCAAAAAAAAAGAGCATAAAGGTCTGAAAAGGTTATAAACCCATAAAATTTGATTTTCAATTATGCTAGGTAGTGTAGAAAGATCTGAACCGTGGAAACGAAATGAATGAGTGTGAACAATGTGAATGAGAGCATTACCTAAGATAACGCACAAGTGCGAAATGCCAAACAATATATTAACACAATTTACACTCACATATGCCTTGTGACAATTAAAAGGAATACAATTGGACACTAGGCACAAAAATAAAAAAAACGCATAGAATATTGATGATTCTCTGGCCAATAGCATCACCTTAAGAAAACAATATAATGATTTATTGTGCATACCCATTGATCTTCAACCCATGTCTCCCATAAAATAAAATAAAATAAAATATTCTTTTGAATTATGTACAATATTTTGCATAACATGCATTGGCCTTAGAAATTGGCATTTTTAATGCCATATATTCTTTTAGGCTCTATTTCTTTATGCAAATGGTGGCTTTTCACGCAAAGATAACTTGTCTTTCGCAACCCGATTCCATTACTAAACAAAACTTATTGGATGAATATTTTTTTATTTTTCTCAATCCGGAAAATGGTTCTTACATGTACAATTGAATATCTATTGCTTATAATATTAGGTGATAAAATAGATAAGACAACACTTTACTTCACCTAGAATATGTAAAGTGATGTAGACATCCTCAAGATTTTATGAAAGGTGTGTGGATGAAAGGCAAAGATATGAGGCAATCATAGAAGAATATATCATAAACAAGAACCAAAATGCACAAGTGAGACAGAGTCCGGACTAGCTACTCATCGAAAGCCACATGGACATGGAATGAAATAGTGATATAAAAATATCACACACATAACTTATATGGACAAAGTTTTATGAAAGCCTTTATACACAAAAGGAAATAAAAATATTTTTGTAAGTTTTGAAAAATATATTTATAAAATATAATCTAGTTCATATATAGGTTAGGAGATAGACATGAGGCTCAACCTAAACTAGATGAACGACTCCTAACTCAATTAATGGAGCAAACCTCAATGGATTTCCTAAGGTCTTCAAACCTAAGGGCATCTAGAAGGTTGGTAAATATGCCGACCAATTGATGATCGGTGCCAACAAGGCTCAAGAAAATGACTTTCTCTTAAACTAACTCTTGAATAAAGTGCTCTCGAATCCCAATGTGATTTGTTCTAGAATGTTGAACGAGGTTTCGAGAAATATGGATTGCACTCATATTATCATATCAAAATAATCACTGTGCCTTGTGAAATACCGTAATCTTCCAACATTTGCTTCATCCAAATAAGTTGAGTGCAACAACTTTCGGTGGCTATGTATTCGGCCTCTGCCGTGGACAAAGAAATAGAATTTTATTTCTTACTCATCCATGAGACAAGTCCACTACTAAAATAGAAATAACCGCCTGAGGTGATCTTAAAACAATCAACTCCTTCTGCCCAATCGTCATGCGAATATAATGATAGACAATCATTAGTGTCGAAAGAGTACCAAGCTCTAAATTATAGGGCCCCACTACATGTTTGATAATAAGTTTAATGGCAAGTAAATGGGACTCTTTTGGAGCGACTTGATAACAGACACAAACTCCTACACTAAAGGAAATATTCGGACGACTAGCGATTAAGTAGATTAAACTACCTATTATACTCCTAAAAACAGTGTGTTCTACATCATTTCCTTCCCCGTCCTTACAAATCTTAACGAATGAACTCATGGGAGTACGTCATGCTTAGCGGAGTCTAGATTACATTTCTTCACAATATCTTTTGTATACTTAGATTGGGACAAAAATATCCCGCTATGGAGTTGACACATTTGAAGACCTAGGAAGTATGTGAGCTCATCGACAATACTCATCTCAAACTCATTTTGCATTTCTTTCACGAAGATTTGAGTATGTTTATCACATGTGGATTCAAAAACTATGTCATTGACATACACTTGGGCAACTAAGATAGCATTCTCATTTCAACGAATAAATAACTTCATATCTACTCCTCTCAAAAAGTCGTGAGTAAGTAGATAGGAAGTAAGCTTCTCATACCAAGAACGAGGTGCTTGCTTCAAACCATATAAGGCTTTCTTCAAATAAAATATGTGATTAGAATACTTAGGGTCTTCAAACCCTTTCGATTGTTCCACATAGACTTCCTCCTGAAGAATACCATTTAAGAAGGCACTCTTGACATCCATTTAATAAAGTTTGAACTTTAGATGACATGCTATGGCTAGTAAAAGACGAATGAACTCTAACCTAATAAAAAGAGCAAACGTTTCATCAAAGTCAATAACTTCTATTTGGGTATATCCTTGGGCAACTAACCTAGGTTTATTACGAATAATGACACCATTTTTATCTATTTTATTTTTAAAAATCCATTTGGTACCAATTAAGTTAGTCTCACTAGGCCAAGGAACTAACTCCCAAACATCATTCTTTTGAAATTGAAGCAACTCTACTTGTATGTCATTTATCCAATATTCATCTTTTAATGCTTCTTTGAAATTTTTAGGTTCGATTTTAGAGGTATAACACAAATAAGTAACCTTATTTTCTAGTTGTGCCCTAGTCTTGACACCTAATTCGGGATTCCTAATAATTTTGGAAGGGTCATCTTTTACAAACCCAAGGGGCCGGATCCTTTTTCTCAAGTGACGGGTCCACCAAATCATTTTGAGTCTCACTATGATCAACATCATGGGGTACATCACTCTCAAGTGAGTAATCATCCTCAACATCAACAAATGTGGCTAAAGCATTATCTTTAATTACGACATTTATTTTTTTTAATAATTTTAAAGCTAGCAAAGTTATAAACCCTATAAGCTCTACTATTTGGTGAATACCCTAGAAATATGCCTTCATCACTCCTCGAGTCGAATTTGCCTAAAATCTCTCTATCTCTAAGGATGTAATAAGGACTCCAAAAGACTCATAAATAGGCTGGGTTGGGTTTCTTACCTGTCCACAATTCATAAGGAGTTTTATTAGTGTGGGGACTTAAGTATACCCTATTTCCCGTATGACACACGATATTTACTGCTTCCACCCAAAACCTGCAGGGTACTTTCCTACCTAAAAGCATCGATCTCACCATTTCTTGAATCATTCAATTCTTCCTTTCCACTGTATATTTTGTTGAGGCGTTCGAACGATCGAAAACTCATGCTTAATTTCAACTTCATCACAAAAAGCATTCACACTGAATTCTTTAAATTTGATTCCACTATCACTTCTAAATCGGTTAATGATGGCACCATGTTGATTTTAAAGAACCCGATATTTAATGATTAGAAACTGAACTTCATCAGGCTTTTCCTTAAGAAATCTAACTATTGAATATCTTGAAAAGTCATTTACCATCACTAGGATATATCTGTTTCCTCCTATACTCTTGGTACGAGTGGGACCTATAAGGTTCATGTGAATCAATTCCAAAACATGAGATGTGGTTATAGAGTTTAACTTCCTATGAGGACTCTTAATTTATTTTCCAAGTTAATAAGGACCAAAAATTGAGGAGGTTGGTTTTCCTAAGGATGACAAGCCTCAAACTAGGTCTCTTTGTACTAGACGATCAAGATCTCTAAATTTACATGACCGAGACATTAATGCCAAAGATTGAAAGATGAGACCTTAGCACTATTGCAAATGAAAGAAGAATCTAGAATGATTCCATAACAATTGTCACTACTCCTCAAACCTTGAAGAATAGCCTCACCAGATTTATCATAAACCATACACTCTGTTTGATTAAACTTAATTGCTAGGTTTTCGTCACATAACTGGCCAATGCTTATCAAATTAGATTTTATTCCATTAACATAAAGAACATTTTTTAGTCTTGGAAAACTAGAAACTTCAATGGTGCCTCTACCTATAATTCTAAATTTACTCCTATCGCCAAAGGTGACTTTACCATCGTTGTAATCCTCAAAAATGGGATTTATCACCTATCATATGTCTGGAGCATCCACTATCAAAATGCCATTGGTAGGCATTGTGAGATTTAAGGGCAACATGAACAATAAAAGACTTCCTGATATTTTATTTTTCAACTCATGCTTGAGTTGTGTTCTTCCCTTTGTTGATTCTAGTATTTAAGTTGGAATCATTTTCTTGGGACATATAAAACCTTAGAAATTCTTCCATCAAACTTTTGTATGTATGGACTATATACTCAACTTGGTTTTTAAGTCTATTTAAAGAGATATAGTGTGGCCTAGGAGTATTAGGATAAGAATTCTCCTTAAGCTTGTAATGAAATTCTCTAAGATGGCCCCTTTTGTGATAAAAAATACAAACATAAGATTGATTAGGAGTCACTTTTATAGGTTTCTTAGGTAGAGTTATCTCAGGTGGATTAGGTTTAGGAGGGTTTGCTTTGGTAATAAACTTAACTAAGTGTTCAAAAATTATCCTTAAGTGTGACTTTGTAAACCCGAGAGGCCTTGAGATATTTCTCAAGTTTGACAATTTTTGCCTCAAGTGTTTTTATAATCTCTAAGGATTCATGAGGATATTTGTTAACACGAGCTAGAGAATCAGTCAAATCACATTTTCTTTATCCACCAAAGCAAGCTTCTCAGAGAGAGAAATCTTAATCGCCTCGAGTTGACTAATTAAAGCCTCCCTCTCCTTTAGGCTTTTCAACTCCTTTTCTAACGTCAACGCCTTAAAATTTGACCTTTTATTTATCGTTTGAATAGGCATACACTCGGTGTACAACTTATAATAGGTGTATTGAAATTCACTTTCATCGGCATCACTCTCACTTGCTTTTCATCATTACCTTATGAGTGAGTGGATACCACCTCAAGATCATGCTCAGAAATGTCAACACTAGGGTGTGACTTACTCGAAGCACTAGCATGACTTGCTATAAAAACGATGAAGTTATTTCCCAAAGTAACGGAATCATCGGAGTCTTCAGACTCATTCTTACTATCACTAAGAGTCGCATTATAAATGACTTTATCCTTACCTTGTCTCTTAATCTTAGTGGGGCACTCATACGCTTTATGACCTCATCATTCACACTCAAAACATCTCTTCGAATCATCCTTTTTAATGTTATTTCTTTTTGAGTTTTCATTTTTAAACTTCTTTTGATCATAATTATTAAAACTTCTACTTATCTTGTTTTTGTTTTTCTCAAATTTAGGTTTTTCAAATTTTGAGTTTTGCTTTTTAAACATTAGAAACTTTTTAATTGTTTAGCAAATAAGGCCATATCATTAAGATCCATATCGGACTCTTCGTTTTCATACAATTTTTCCTTTTTAACTTTTAGAGCTTCTCCTTTATCTTTATTTTTATTATCTTTAGGAAACATGTCTAATTTATATGTTTGGAGATCATCTACAAGATCTTTGAGTTTTAGTGCATTTAACACGCCTAAAGAATTAAAAACCGTGACTTTCTAAATGAAACGACCAGGGAGAGATATAAGAATCTTCTTGACTACTCGAGTTTCAGGGATTTTATTATCTAGGTTGAAGCTGTGACACCCCACCTAATAAAATATCGGGCGATCAATCGTGTACCAAATTAAAACAAGAGTCTCATGTGGTTCATTCTTAGCATCACTGTCGAAAATCAATTGAATTACTAATAACCTATTAAGTTGGCATCACTATTTTATTTAAATAATCTTTTAAACCAAACCATTCAGTTGAAAACATTCACACCGTTTGTATATATAAAACTGAAATGAAATAAGATAACCGAACCCTCGGTTTAACATAATACAACCAAATCAAATGCCACACTAAAAGGTGGTAAAAGAATAAATGAATACAATTGGGATTTTGGCCCGAGTGTCACTACAGTGCTTCCTATCTAGATCACAAGAATATAAACGTCTAAAAATAAACCTGCATGCATCCACAACTGATGTAGCAACATCTGACTCGAAAGGATCATCATCCAGGCGTCCCTGTGTCTAGACACCTATATATATAATATATAACAATAGAGGAAAATAGGGAAAACGGGCCAGAGCCCGAGTTTTGAAAATAATTTAGCAAGTGTATAAATGCTATATTTAAAAATATGATTTATCTCATATTTAAATTGGTATCGCACTCCCATGAGATATCCCTCACCCCTTTTCTAATAGTGCACACCTGTCACATACCTTTATACAATCTAGTTAAGCTACCCTGCCTAACTCACCGGTTTCACCCATATCCTAAAGGCTCCCTTTACCCAAGTACTAAGGACTAAACTTCTCCCTAGTCCCAACACTGCGCTATGTTTCGTGCGTGGGGTGTCTCGCGAAGAGAAATCCAAATAAGGAACCCCATGATACACTACTACCTGGCAATGTTGATCGTCGAGATTCATTAGGCCCTCAGCTCATAACGCGTATATATAACTCATATATAAATATATAGTTCTCACTATAACCCCTGATTCATATTCATATAAATCCGGATACATATCTACCGAAAGGGGATTAACTCTTATCATTCTTTCCATTCTTATATACGTTTACTAAATATGATTATTCATCTTCATATACATACAATATACTATGCACAACAAGTATAATTATACCTATCACAATCATAAGTATAATAACCATCCCACCGAGTTATAACTCGAGGATGTAGTCTCATAGTGCCTATCCAAATCCAGGTTTACTCACTCAACCACGGTACCAAGCCAGACTCAATCATAGTCATGGTAAAAATACACAACGGTGGAGGCGGTCATATTCCCTCTGCAAGTGGAGTACACACATCGCACTCGAACGCGGGATGAGATGACCTGGGGATATACTCTCCCTGCTCCTCAAGCCAGCGGATTCACCCCGATCGTGCAACCTCCCCGGATCGCACTAGAGAAATTTATCATCTGGATGTTCCAACCCTACGCTAAAGGAAAGCCCGTGGAACCAGCCTCTAAGATACAAGCATACCAATCACACACAGATATATATGTATTCATATCATATTATATATACTGTATCCACGTCGTATATATAATCTATGTCACTTCTCAATACATATGGCTATAATTGCCAAACTCTCATATCGATAGCCACTAATCCCGAATGTTCCCATTCGTAATAGTATATAAGCATTCATATACTTAAAACACTAAACCCATAAGTATTCTCTCACTTCATATATAACTCATACCTTAATCACTTTTAAGGATTTATATACTCTCCGAATAGGCCAATTCATAATAATTAAATAAGTATATCCTCAACTTATTTAATTCCACAGGTATCGCCTCCCCTATAATAATAATCGTCAAGAGTCGTACCGAATAGTCGCTCAATCCTCGTTAGGGCATATCCTAGATTCCATCCTAATCACACCCTAGGATGTACTCAATTGTATTCAACCCATATAACCCATATACATTATAATTGCATAAATATATCCAAACGTACTTGTCGAATACTTCTCTCGAATGTTGCTCTTTCTAAACATTCATTAAGTCTATACCCCGGATTGCACTCTCAACTAATCCAAGGTTCGCACTTCTTTACCCAAGGTTCACTCGCCCTCAATACCATCATCTAGGAGTCCTAATATCATCTCTAGAATCTCCCACAACAATCTCCAATTTGTGATTTAATTCCCCATACACTAAAGGGAAGAAAACTAACAAGTCTGGCAAAAGCGAATCGATTCGCCCTTAATGCAAATCGATTCGGCCCCCAATCCAAATCGATTCAAAAAGTGATCTGCAAGCAGGTCCCCAAAGGCGAATCGATTCGGTCTGAATCCAAATCGATTCAGCCTGAGACAGCCTTATAGATCCCCTTATGCGAATCAATTCGGTCAAGACCCGAATCGATTCGCCTTGTTCGAGGGGCACTGTTTGAGCGATTTCTCAATCTCCAAAATACCCAAATATCAACCCAACCTCTATTTTAATGATTTTTAATCTCAACCAACAACTCTATAATCATCCGAACACTAATTTATAACTAACACCTCAATTTATTTGTGGTATTAAACCATTTCTCTCAGGTTTAAACCTTAAAACCATTAAAACCCTCGTTTTGACATTTCTCCCATTTCACTTCAATTTTACACTCCATTAACATGGTTTTAACACTAGAAATCATTTGGAGTTTACAATACATCAATTTGTAAACACATACTCAAAATTTTCCAAATTTATTTTAAGGGTTCTAACCCAAAATTATATAATTTACCAACTATGATATGAGATGTACACGGTAAATTAAATAAAGCAAGTAAACACTTGCTTGGAGGATAAAATTCGACGACCTGGAGTCGAATCCCACGGAGTTTGGCCAGAATCTCCATTTTCTTCTCCCTCTCTTCTCCTCTTTCTTTTCTCTCTCTCTCTCTCTCTCTCTCTCTCTCTCTCTCTCCCTCTCTCTCTCTTTTGCCTTATAAAGAGAGAAATAAGGGTTTATCCCTTATAAACCCAAAAAATGACTCGTTTACTCAATTACGAGTTTCTACTGGTCCAAAAATTCTCAAAACCCAAACACTACTCCCGGATACTCTATTCTGACTATCTTGTCCATTTCGAAACCAACCGCACACTCGAAATCTCCATCCGAGTCACTTAACTGCAATTTACCAATTAAACCTAACACATCACGATACGAGGTTTATAATTAAAATATTATCCTTTATCGCTCTACCCAACTGCGACATGTAATTAAAATGGTCCAACTCATTTACTTAATCCCAAAAGTAAATGTAACACACATCGAAAATCGTTTAACCCTCATAAACTCCAAAAAATTTATTTCGCAGAGAAATTCCTCAAATCTCCAAATTACACCCATTTATGTAATTTAAATATCCATAAAAGTACGAGGTATTACAGAAGCATGAGTTAAAAGTATCATAAATACGAGCATAAAACTCATCAAATGTTTCACTTTCTTTCATGGTGATAATTTCAAATTGAGTGGTTAAATTTTAAAGTTTAGACGCCTTGACCGAACTCGTTCCTTCATGAGTAACTTGAAGAATGTCCCATTCCTCCTTTAAAGTTCATAAGTCATAATACGTGTGTGTGTGTGTGTATAAGGTAGTTGCATGTGCACGTAAGTATAACGTGTAAGAGTCTGCTTTTTGTCGTTCATTTCAATACTGCATTTGTATATTGATATTCCCATGGGCATTAGCGCACACCCTCGTCTTTGTTACGGCAGGTTGGGTGCGTGTTTGTATTTTGAGAATGTTATACAGGTTAGTGTTCCATTTAATTTCATTTTAGTAGCTTTGTATGCTTGGACACCGGGATACTTCCCACAGGTACATCATGTAGTTTAAACTTGAAATAGTAATCGTGTGCTAACAAGTGAAAAATTAATTGAAACAAAAATTGGACTTGCAACATTATATGTGTTGCTTCATTGAACTTCACACCTAATGCTCGGGCCGGGCCAGGTTGGCTACAGGAAACCCATAAATTCGGGTTGGAGCATTACAAATGGTATCAAAGCTCTAGGTTTAAGTTTGATGTGGTGAGGTAGGTAGTGGATCATTCGACATCAATGTACATTTGGGCCAGTTACGCTAGTTTTGGTGACGGTTTAGTTCGTGTCCTCGACGGTAAAGTCAAAAAGGTTAGCACGACAAGTAAGTTGGTGTCATGTGGCACATGATCGAATTGATAGTTGTTAATCGCTTTTGCACTTCTGATTATATGCTGATAATTTATGGGCGTCCTTGCAAGTCAATAGTTGTGACATCGTGGCTGTTAATTTTAGGTGCTTGTGTTTAATCCTTGATGACGTAGGATCTTTTAAGATGTTAATAGAACGAGATGATGCCCATCGAGCAAGTGACACAAATTATGTACAGTCAACGGTAAGGGGTGATAGTTAGGATGTTGTGACTAAGCAGTGATGATTAATGATTAAAATGTAAATAACCCCTATGTAGCACTTAAAGGGGGTAATGCCCATAATGTAGTTAAAAAAATTCAAATCCTTAGGGTTATACCGTAATCGGTGGATGGTCGATGAGAATGTAAATTTGTGTGGGTTAAAGTTTGAGGTTAGGTACATTATGTCTTAGTTGACAGGATGTTATCCTTGTGGGTGAGTACTTTAGTAGGAGTTGTCCAATGAATGTGTCTCATAAGCAGTGATTAGAGTTATGGGTCGTGTATGGAAAAGGTAATATGTATGCCACAATGATTATTGAGGAGGCTTAGGAGTGACCTCTAGATAGTCTTCTATGATGGGGTTGCAAGGACAAATTTCTAATAGAGTCCATTTGTAGTATTGGCTATTTTTATTGGACAAAACATTTAGAGTCTTTTAGTATCATGTTACTCTAATTCATGAAGAATTTGAACATTTTGAATTTCAACATATGACAAGTTCACCTTAGCATCCGATTGCTCATTTTCTCGAAAGGCATATGACCCGAATTATTTTAATTTATTGGGGACATAATTTGAAGTATTATTTGCTTATTGATAATAGGTTTTCAAACTTCTTTTGGCCTTTAAAATTAATTTAAATTTCCTAAAAATAGAGAGGTCATTCGAACAACCCCTATCTCTTAGTTGTTCAAATGACTTCCTTAAAAGATTTTTCCTGTAATGTCGTTTGAAGGACTCATTATAATGACATTTTGTATTATTGTTTGAATGAGCCAGTTAAGTCATTCGAACGAGCGATTTTAATTTTAAAAATTCATTTTTTCCCTTTAACTTCCATTGCCCACTACTTCTAACTTGGAAACCACTTTAGAGCTCGGGAATTATATAGTTTTTGGCCATTTCACTTTAAAGAAAAACACAATTTTCTCTCATCAAAAGGTATCCAACTTTTCGTGTGATCTTTAGAACCATTTTTTTTAAAACCTCAACCTAAACCTCTAATTACATTCATACCAATTTTGGGTGCGATGGACTTCCGCACAAGTTGAATTTGGAGACGGTGCTTGGCTCTTGGTAGATACTAAGACACAAGAGTGTCATGCAGCATGTTGGATCTACACGTGGTACAGACAGAGGTATTGAAGATGGCATCAGTAGGTCTTTTGGAGTCAAATCTGTAAGTTTTGTGTATCTCCTTGTAAAAACCATATTTGTAGTGGATTTTATCTAGGCCCGGCCATATGAGTTTTTTTCCATTTGGGTTTTCCTCGTACATCGGCGCATTATCTGATTATGCTTCCTTTTTACATTACACTTCATGTCTCGGATGCTCATGTAGGAATCCTAATAATCAAGATTAAAATTTGGAAAGCATAATCCTTCTAGCCTAATTGCTATTTGCATCCCGTGTTGCTAATTAATTTGTGTTAAAAGGAGTGTATTAATGAATTGAATCGAAATCATATAACCCTGCAACTTCAAATTGGTATTAGAGCTTGTTTCAAGCAGGAGAGTTCATTGGTTTAGATGGGTGATGGATTTGAACAGAATTTATAGAGTTTTCTTTCTTGGTTTTTGAACCTCACATGTTTGTATTGTTCAAACATGTGATATTTTTCATTTAGTGCTGATGTGGAGGCTTAGATGCACATGATGCTATGTGTAAATAATAAACATTTGGTATTCAATCCTTGGTTGATAATTTTTTTAATTATACAACCTCAAAATACGATTTTAGTAAAGTTTAGGGGTATTTTTAATTTAATTTTAGTAAACTTTAATTTTAATTTCTAATAAAATTAAGTTTAGAGGATCTATTTTATATAAAGTTTGGGTAAAGGGGTGAGTATTGGTTTAGTTATGATAGTTTAAAGTTTTCAGGGTCTAATTTGTAATTATTGAAACTTCAAGGACCCTTAATTATTTTGGAAGTTTTATTGGTCCTTTAGAGTCGTTTAATCCTTCTTTCAAATTTATTTAAATTTATATATTCCGAGAGAATTATATTGAAAATTAAGGTCTCAAAATTTGGGTACGGATATTACACACTGTGATGGAGTGCACATCAAAGTACTGTTTCAACATACACGATGCTATCACTAGTGAATAGACCAAATTTTCCGCATGAAGATATTTCATCTCGGCATCTAACAATCTTTTACTATCGTAGTAGAGTGTGGATTAACATCCTTGATTCTTGTAGACCAAAGGTGAATTAACCGCTTAATGGAACACTGAGAGATAGAAGTAACGTGAATCCTTGGGTTATGAGATATGATCGGGAATGGTTGATTACAATAAAAATTCATCTCCTTAAGTGGCCTTGAAAATTCATCAATATAAACTCCATTTTTCTCTATTACTAATAGCTTAAATAAAGGACATCGTCATTCGGAATACTTGGAAAAGAACCGATTAAGTGCCTCAAGGATTCCAATCAACTTTTGAAAATACGGTCTTGAGGGGATGAACAATCCTTTTCACCTCAATATTATTGGTATTCTTTGATTCCTTTCTAGATGAAGAGGTTGCTAAATAATTTTTTTTAAATTTGGCCCGAAAGAGAATTTAATTGCATTGAGCCTCATCTTATAATACCAAAGGACTTCGAACATCTTCATGAGGTTAGATGGGTAATTGTTCTCATTTATGATGTTCTCCATTGGTAGGAGTGATTTATGGCGCACCGAGAACTTCTTCCTCTATTAGAAGTTTTACTCACCTGGGGGATAAGGGTACGAGGGATTTCTTGATGCTTATGTTCATCCTTATGGATTTCTTATTGTATTATATCCTAACAACGTTGAAGGGGAGTGTTCCTTTCCTGTTTGTGTCACGTGGTTGTCTTCTATTTGCAAAGATGCCACTTGTAAGAGTCTACGAGCTATAATATTTGGTTGGAACATGGTGACTTGTTACTTCCCATCATTTTTTGCTTCATGGATGACGTGGGAGCTAGGGGTACTCCGGTTCTGATTAGGCATGATCTCTGACCTGATCTTAATATGGATGTACCCATTGCTATCATCTTGATGATCACCTTTAAATGGTGAGTGTTCATTGTGTAAATGATATATTGTTATTATCCAAAACTGAAATTAGGTTAATTTTAGCTCCTAGGCTATAAATACCAATAGTAAACGATAACAAATATAGATGAAAACATTTTAGCATGAGAAAGATGAGAGATAGGGAAGGAGACAAAGGGTTTAACATGGCTCAACCTAATGGAGTGCTTATATCCACAAGTTCCAAGCTATTTTATATTACGAAAGGGTACAATCTCTAAAAAATCCCTCTAAGTTTTTGTGTATGTCATTTTCTTCACGTCCTAGTTATTCTTCAAATAGACCCCCAATGTATGATGGAACTAATTATGGCTATTGGAAAGCACGTATGCTGTATGTATTAAAATCTCAATTGATGAACGTGTTTTGGCTTGTTGTTGAAAAAGGGCGGTCCCCTCCTACTATTGTTGTTGAAGAAGAAACTATCTTGAAACTTGTAGAAAAATGGAGTGAGGATGAGTCAAAATTGTGTAACTTTAATTTTAAAGGTTTAAATATATATATATATATATATATATATATATATATATATAGAGAGAGAGAGAGAGAGACACACATATACTTAATGCATGACACCATTTTAGTTTTAAAAACGTTATTTATCCCGATTAATTTACCTTAATCTCATAAAAGACTTTTTTTTAATTACTTCTCACCCATATGTCAACTATGCCTTTAATGTTTTGAGTCTTATTTTTTACATAACATCACACATACAGGCATCCTCCCAAAACTTCCAATCTCATTTGAAAGTTTTTAATGTTATACTCGGGGGTTGATACCAACCAGTGCTCCTCACTTGTAATATCAAAAGAAACAATTAAGTCACAACCGACGATGTTGGACTCAACGTCTCAACTCACAAGCCAGTGTAAAGCACCAGTAATAAGAGCACCAGAAGCGCGCCAGGAAACAAAAACTGCCTTTTTAAGATTGTATCAGCAAAATAATTCTTCAAAATAGCCACCCTGTAGAGCTTGTCCGGTGAGACCCTCTATATTGGAGCACTATCCTCTAAGATGTTAAATAATAGTGTGTGAGGGTGTGAGACACAGTGAAAACTGCAAGGAAACTATTTTTTTCCACCTCTAATGCTTAGTATCTCGAAGGCATTCTGACTCCACGACATTTGGCTTTTTCAGGGAAAATTGTTCGAGTTCAATCAAACCACTAACCATTGTTTGTAACATTCAGAGTTTTGATGCAAGCACCATATAAATATATCACTTGCTTCCACTAATAGAGCAAACACACCTTCTACAGCAGCTTTTAACAACAAAGTGCATAACCTGCTGTGTAATTTGCTTCATTGATTTTCTACCATGGGAAATAACAAGATCTACCTCTTTTAATAGGGGATATACAACTTCAAACCTCTTAGTTGCCAATTTCCTTCAAGCGCTTGTTTGAATTGATCAACGATATTTGAAAGTAACTTTAATACCACTCAACAAATTAAAACCATCTTCCTCCTGAAGAAACAAATCTCCCATGCCAATCGTGAATTCGAGGTCGAGTTTTAGCTAATACATCTTGAAACAGGATACATTTCTTTCGCCTGATACTGTGATGGGAAGAGTGCCGTAAGCAACAAGCTTCTCTAAAACATTCAATGAAATCTTTCGAGAACCACTAACTACACACCTTGTTAATGTCAGATATAGTGAGAGTATCTTCATCAGGGTGAGGGTGTTGACATCATGAGCTTCATTCTTGTTAGAGAAAACAAGATAAACGGGGAGGAGAAAAATTTGGAGGGAAGTATCCCGCTTCTATTTTATGACGCGTGTTTGACTTCTTCTTATCCCTCTATTTACCTTACACGGTTAAATGCTTGAAACCACAACACTTTATTTAACATAAACAATTTCTTTATCGAAATTACCCTTTCCTTTTAAATAATGCACAATAGTGTTTTCATTTGAGAATCACCCTTTCAACACACGCGAACACCATATTAGAAAATTCTTATTTAATCTTTGAAAAACTTTCACAACACACCCTTGGGTTAATTATGGTTAAACCATCTTAGGTTTCTTAACTCCCCTGTTTAACCATCACACTTTACCCTTCCCACACTTATTGATATTAATCAATTTGCACATCTATTGTCCACTTTAACCTTTTTCGAAACATTTATTAATTCATTTAAGTTAGGTTATCTTAACACATTTTCACCACACAACCTATATCTTGAAATGTTCCTTATTTCTTTATCTTATTTCTCAGAATCCTCCCATAAATTGCGTATTTTAATGAGCTCCACACCATCGACGACGCCACCATATACCCTGGCCAGTGATTTTGGATCTTTCACCCCAAGGTTACGGGGCTTCCTTAATTATCCCAGTGCCATATGATATCTTTTTATGTGTTTTAATATTGTGCAAATGTTCACATTACTCATTTTTTCCTTTTTGCCCACCCGAAGCCAAACCATGGATTTCACCATAACTCAGGTTACACCTTGAAATTATCATTTCACGTCCTTTACATTTTAACTTTGATTTTTATTCGAAAAATCATACTCACTTAGGACCAATTTGTGTAACACCTTTTCCAACATTTTTATTTCATAAAAGTGTTTTACTTTAAGTAAAACTACTACTTTACCCATTTGTTTCCAAACTTGTCATTTTCCCTCATTTTACAAGTGTTATTTCCCCAAAACACTTTTTAGTTACTCGTACTACTTTTTAAGCGCTTCAACACTTTAACACCTTTTTAACATTTGAAGTAACATTCTCTTCAAGTCAAAATCACTTTATTCCATTATATCCTTTCCTAATTCTCAAGTGTTAATCTTCAAACATCTTTAAGTCACACACACACACCAAATTCCTAATGTTTAACCATTAGCACTTGTCCAACACCTTTATTAACCATATTTACAAATTGGACATTTCTTTACTTTCTTTATTCAAGAAATGTAATTACACTTAAAGACTACTTTTTATAATAAAAATATTATTTTCTTTTTTATTAATACACATAGTCTTATAATCTTTTATTCATCACACCTTTAACTCCTTTTTAACACACGATTAGAATCTCTACTTTGCTCATTTCTTATTTAAACCCAATAAAACCTCCTTTAAACTTATCCACATATTTATTATCAAAATATTACAAGTTTATGTGCATGAAAAGATGAATTTTACATTTCATTCTAGAAATTCACATTATTTGAAAAATTATGGTTTTCAAAATATGAAGACATTTTTAATTTGTTCAAACTTAGCAAATGCCCATTTCCCCCCAAAATATCCATTTTTACAATAAACTTTAGGATGTTATTTCACTAATTATTTTATTTCATAATCAACCTCATTTAATTTTCTAGAAAATACTCCATTTTTTATAAAAATCCAAATCTTCATTTCAAGAAACTTTGAAATATTTATTCATCATTATTTTTCAACAAAATAACATTTTTACAACATTTGTACTTCATAAAAATGGTTATTACTTACTATACATAATTTTCATCATATAATCAATACATCTTACTCATGTAATCTAACAACAAGACTATAAATACACAAAATAGAGTCTTAATACTAAGGGTAAGATTTCCCACCTCTAAAGGCTTGGTATAAGAGGAGCAACCCCTATCTCCAAAGATGGCCTCAACGGTTTATCAAATGCATCCTCCAAAAATGCTTTATATGTGTTATATTGAAGCTTCCAAGCCAAAACTCCTTCAAACTTCATGAAAGCTTCCATTATCTTCTCTAAAAATACCCTAACACTTCTCTAAAATTCATAGTTCCATTTCAACAATGATAGAAATGGGTGTTGTAGGCATTAATGCGTTGAAATATTATAAGAATAAGGTTGTTTAGGGTGGTTTTGGGGTGGTTTGAGGTGGAGAGAAGTTCTCCTATGGTGGAAGACCACCTCTCTCACTTTCTCATCTTCATCCAACTTCAAATGCCCAAAATGAACTAAGCTAAGCCTTATAAAAACCCTGAAGACACCAAAAATCCAGTATTGCACATCCGGGCTCACTAGATTTCGACAACTTAATGATCGAAGGTCTAAAAATGTGATAGCGCAGAAGGGTAAATCAAATTTAACATTTTTGAAGCACACATTCGAATGACATTAAACCTCGCTCGAACGACATGTTCATCTCATTCGATACCCAGCTTCACGCGACCCTGAACTGTTAAGTAGTGAGATCTCGCTCGAAGGACGTTTGAACCTCTGCTTAAATCGACCTTCGCATGAACCTAATTCTCACTTCTAATGACATCCATGTCATTTTAACGACCCTTTCTTCTAATTTATTTTATTTCCTTGAATTTTGACTCACAACTTTCAATACTTATCATCAAACCTCACTTCATTATAATTTATTCAAAAATTGAAATGAAATATTAGGGCGGGGTATTACAGTAAGGATCCTTGTCGATAATAGAAGCTCAACTGATATCATATTATATATCTATTTCAAGGGCTTTAGGCTTAGAGAAAGCAAGCTAGAGCCCTATCATAGGCCCCTAATTGGTTTCTCCGACGAAAAAGTGTACCCTTTGGGCACTGTCGAATTAGAAGTCATTGTCAACGTCTGACCGACGTGCCAAACATATAAGATACGTTTCTTCATCCTAGATAAAAATATTCATTCGGCATATAACATCATATTCGATAGGGTAGGGTCGAAGAACTTCGAGGCCATCCCTTCCATAATACACTAATATTTGAAATTACCCACCCATTATGGGGTCAGTGTGGTTAAAGGGTTTTAGTTAGAGGCTAGAGAATATTATTACACCTTGGACGAACAGGAGGAGTATAAAAAACTGACGATGACTTACCGTATTCAATTGGTATATCCATGAGAAGAGGAAAAACTGGTCAAAGGGCAAGTTGTAGGACAAATAGAGTCCATTGTCCTAATAACGAGCACCCAAAAAAGACCGTTTAGATCAACTCGTCACTAGAACCAAAACTCAATAAAGAATTGATCAACTTTCTTAGACAATGAAAATTCATGTTTGCTTGGAGTCATAAAGACATGATGGGAATTGGTTAAGACTTTATTTTCCATGAGTTGAGTATAGTCAAAGGTGTTAATCCAATCAAATAAAAATGACAAGTCTTCTACCAGGAGAAGAACATGACAGTGCAAGAAGAATTGCAGAAATTGAAAAAGTCAAACTTCATAGAAGCTATCAAGTATCCAAATGACTCTCTAATAAGTGATGGTCTGAAAGAAAAATAACAGGTGGAATATGTGCATTAATTTCACCAACCTAAATAAATTATGGTCGAAAGATCACTACCCATTTCCTAGGATTGATCAATTAGTCGACGCCACCTTAAAGCACGATCTACACAATTTTATGGACGTTTACTCAGGGTATAATCAGATTAATGAAACCAGAGGATTTGAAGAAAAAAAACATCATTCATCACCAGTAGAGGCAGTTACTGCTACAATGTCATGCATTTTGGGCTCACAAATGCTAGAGCAACATATGAGATATTGGTGAATAAGGTGTTCAAAGAAAAGATCTAAAATAACATAGAGTTGTATGTGAATGACATACTCACAAAGATAAAAAAGGCTGTCGACCACATCAAAGACATACAACAAACTTTTGATCAGTTAGAGAAACACCAGATAAAGCTCAGCCCCACAAAAATGTGTCATCGGGGTAAAAAAAGGGATGTTCCGAGGCTTCATTGTCAACCAAAGAGCGATTGAGGCCAACCCCGAAAAGATCCAAGCGATGATCAACATGTAGTCCCCAATAATCAAGAAAGACATTCAGAGACTAATGAGACGTGCGGTAACACTTAACAGGTTCATTTCCAGGGCCTTTGATAAATGTCTTCCATTTTTTTAGCGGTTAAGAAAAACTTTTTAGTGTAACGACGAGAGTGAAATTGTATTCTTGGAGTTAAAATGGTACTTTGGATCTACATCAGTACTGTCGAGGTTAATTTTTGGAGAGAAAATCTACCTTTACTTAGCCGTATTAGAATCTACAATCAGTTCGACTCTAATACGATAAGAGGAAGGAATACAAAGACATGTCTACTACACCAACAAGACATAATGTGGGACATAAATTCAGTATCCCAGGTTGGAAAAATTAGCTCTTGCACTGATCGAAGCATCCAGAAGGATGAAGTCATATTTTTAAGCCCACACTATTGTTGTTTACACGGACCTTCCACTACGAAAAGTCCTTCATAAGCCTGAAAAATCAAGCAGACTGATGGCTTGGGCCCTAGAGGTAGGAAAATACGACATCTAATATGAACCAAGGATGGTGGTCAAAGGCTAAGTTGTAGCAGATTTCATTATCGAATTTACTTATGAGGAAAAACCAACCGAGCAAATTTATTCAGAGAAGAGATCAACGATCATAGCAAAGTAGACTTCTACGAAAGGTAGCCTAGCCCCAAGTCAGATCGAGAAGAGTTCTTTGGAAGAGAATTCACAAGTTCATCCAAAGGAAAAGACTCATGCAGAAAATAGCTCGAGCACTCAATCAACCAATCAGATTATACATGCTCTAGAATCATTAACTAGATAAAAAGAACTTTCTCACAACTTAGATCAAATGAAAAAATTATTCAGGCACGATAATTTGATCTTAGGAGAGTTTGAAGAAGAACTCCCTGTATGGAAAATGTTCATGGATGGCTCATCCTACACCACTACAAGTGGAGCAGGTCTAATAATTACGACAATAGACGATATCGATGTAGAATATGCCCTTAGGTTCAAATTTGATGCCTCTAATAACGAGGCATAATATAAAGTGCTCATAATCAGATTTAAGCTAGCCTCATCTATTAGAGCATAACGGATGTTGGCACATAAATACTTGAAACTAGTGGTCAATTAAGTATTGAAAATCTATGAAGCCAGAGAGGAATTCATAACTAAATACTGAGCTAAAAGAAATTGGTGGTTAATACAGTTTCAAGGGTTAGGATAGTCAAAATCCCATGGGTAGAGAATCCCCCAACAGAAGCACTTGCTCCATTATCATCAGTCATAAGAACAAAATTATAGAGAACTGTCCCACTGGAAATTCTCACACATAAAAGCACTAATGATGATACAATCAACGCTATGGAACTAAACCTTAGACCATCTTGGATGGATTCGATACGATCTTATATAGAAACCGACATCTTACTATCAGACCCTAAAGAAGCAAGAAAACTCCATTACAAACCTGCGAGCTATGTCCTCAAAGGAGGAATTTTATTCCGAAAGGGATATTTTTTCTCATTATTACGATGTGTTCATTCAACCAAATTAAATGATTTGATTAAAGAGGTACATAAAGGATGTTGCAAAACACATTTAACGGGAAGATCTTCAGTAAAACAGGAGGCTACGTAGGGCTATTACTGTCTTACTATGTGAAAGCAAATTGCGTTGATTATCCTAGGAACTGCGACAAGTGCTAAAAATACGCAACTATCCATAGAAATCTACGTGCATCACTTACGCCGATCACCTCCCCATGTCCATTTGTAATGTGGGGATAGATCTGGTTGGCCTTTACCAAAAACCAAGGGCAGGTTCAAATATTTAGTGGTAGCAGTGGCTTATTTCACTCAATGGGTGGAGGTAGAGCCCATAATCGAGATATAGTACGAAAGAGTCATCCAATTCATGTGGAAAAACATTATTTTTAGATATGGGATGCTATATGCATTCATCACTGACCACGACACTCAATTATTTAACTAAGAATTTAAGGATTATTACGTACGCTCCAAGATACCAAAGTTGCACTATGTATCAGGCCATCCGCAATGTAACGGGAAGACAAAAGTGACTAATAAAACTTTATCTGATGGAATGAAGAAAAATCTTGATAATACAAAGGGGGACTGGATTAATGAGTTGTAGAGTGTACTTTGGGATTATAGAATAATACCGCACATAGTAACAGGTGAAACCCCATATATGTTAGCTTTTAAAACAGAGGCAGTAGTTCAACAGAAATCGATCTGCCTAGTCATCGTGTCCTTAAATTCAATTCACCAAGAGCGATCTGATGAGAACATTTGACTTTTACTTGGTAAATGAAGTTAGAGAAAATCTAACTCTCAGAGTAGCGGCTTACCAGCAAAGAACTACTCGTTTCTATAATAGATGGGTAAAAACTGAGTAACTTAAAAGAGGGAGACTATATCCTTAAAAAGGAAATAAATTATAGCCCAACTGGCACGATTTATATAGAGTATCAACGGTCATCAGGCAAGGGACGTACAAGATTGAGGCCTTAGAAGGGGTGCAACTCAAGAATCCATGGAACATCGAGCACCTGAGGAAGTATTATCAGTAATGTAATGTGAAGTTTTTCCTCATATGCAATTTTTATCAACAATAAATAAAAGTTCCATTCTGCTTAAAAAATGCTATCACTTATATTTTGCTTTATTTTACGGGTATAAGATATGTGTATACCATCGTTAATGTGATTTATCAAAATCACTGTTCTAAAAAACCCGCCTAGGCTTCGCCTAGGCACGCCTAGACTTGAGGCTTGGGAGAAACGCCTCGCCTTAAGATTTTTACGCCTTATGCTTGGTAAAACCCTTAAGGTGAATTTTTTTCTCTAAAAACAACAATGCTTTAGTGAAACGATATCGCCTTTTACAGATTTTTTTACTAACCGGACCATTATCTCATCCAAAATAATCAAATAGTATTTTTATTTGCAAATATTCTAACATATATTTATGATATGTACAATTTTAGTATTTTAATAGTCTTGTTATGGTTAAAAAATATTAAAAAGGCCTAAACGCCTTTTCACGCCTTTTTACGCCTAGGCCCGCCTAGGCTTCTAAGGCTTAAGGCTTGGCCTCCACGCCTCGATCACGCCCCACATTTTTTAGAACCTTGATCAAAATACCTCATGTATGACTTTAACCACGGAAAAGTCACGGACAAGAAGTTTAATTTTGTGTACAATCTCGTCTTAGGGCAAATATCGAACAAGAAGTCTTACCAAGTATGTAGAATCTAATGCAGACTTATGTATGATCAGATTCAACCATAACTAACGTAAGGATATAACCTAATAAACTTGGTCGACTCAGGAAAGTGGTACTGATACCTGGCCAGGACGATGAGATCCATCCATACGATCAATAAGTTATCTCAAGTACTAGTAGAACCTAAGTCATGATAACTCATGATAGTCCTAAATTTGTAGTTAGTAAGGCAGATCAAGTTCCCAAAAATCTGACCACATAATCATAAGACTAAACTATTAGAAGCCATATTCTAAATACTAAAGTGGTTAGTAAGTTGACATGTCAAATAAGTAGCATGCTATAATAAGCCCACAAAACTAGAACTAACTCAATAGAAAAGCATATGACCACATTTACTTGTGCGAAATAATTTGAATGTAGTGTGATCCAATAAAGTCCATCAATATTTTAAAAAAAACATGATAAGCTTAAACATGCAGAGAAAACTAATCATTACAACAAGAAAGGAGTACAAATATGTTCATCACAAATTACAAAATGATAGAGTAGATATCAAAGTTTCTAAAAAAAGACAAGGAGGTCTATGCCTCTGGAGCATGTTCAGCCTCAACGTTTACCGTCTGAACGTTTACAACACTCTCATGGATAGGAGTAGAGGTACTTATATGGTCTGCAGTGATCTCAACCTGCTCATTGCTAATATCTTCAACAACTACCTCCACTGCCATTGCCTCACGCTCAGTAGCTAGAGCTTTGGCCTCATCATCATCATCATCATCATCAACTTCCCATGATTAAATTATATTCGCTCTATTAGAAAAGTGCCGATGACCCTCTTTTTTAGCTCATCATATCCCTCCATAAATATGGTCACCAAGTTGATGTTATATTCTCTTAAGCTCTTAAGCTTCTTGATTCCCTCCTCTTCAGTAGTAACAAGGGAAGATGTGGCTCTCTCCAAAGTTTCGGTGACTCTTTTTAATTCCTCTAACCCCTTGGTTATCGCTTTCTCAAAGGACTGGAGATTCACCGCATTAGTTATTACTTGTTCCTTCAACTTATTTATCTCACCTTCTGCCTGGCTGAGAGCACTTAAATTAACCAACGACTGTTTATCTTTCTCTGTCAGCTCTGATTAAACCTTATTGTGATTGGTTTTAGCATCCTCTTCCTCACCTGATAAGGTCTAATAGTGGCCAAGATGATCATTGTGCTCATCTTTCAGTTCATCGTAAGCATTTTGGTACGAGGCCACTTGCTCCCGTATAATGGTGGAACCTATAACACCTTAAAATAAAGAAGTCAGCATAAAATAAGGTAAAATAGGGATATATAGAAAATAGAAGAATTCGATCGCTAAACTTACCATTATTATGCTGTGATGAGTTATAAATAGAAGCTCGTTAGTGTTGAACTGACAGAGATATTGGAAATCAAAAGCATAGCCACGCTATCTGAGCACATCAATGGCATTTTCCTTGTGAAAGGGGATTTCTCACTCTTTAACTTTTTTTTGGTCACTGGATGCTCTGGATCCCAGGTAAACGAATCCACTTTTGCATAGGGGTTTGAAAACCCAGCACCCCGGATCAGTCGACGAGCAGGTTCCCTAAGAATTTGAACTATTTCTCCTCTCGTTTTATTCCTCTGTTGCTTGGGGCTTAGAGGAGGATGATAATTATCCATAAATCTTCTTAAATGGCAAACTGGCTCGTCCACAGAGGCAACAACCTTACCCTTACCCTTACCCCCTTTATAGTAGCAACAAATTCAACATCAGCTTATTTCTTGGCTGCCTTTTTCGTGTTTTTCCTAGCCTATGCATTGGCCCTTTTTTCATTTTCCATCTCCTTCTTCTCCTTAACCTCAGCAAAGGTAGCAACGCTCCTTTTCTTAGCCTCAACTTCTAATTTCTTCTTTTTGGCAATATCCATTGATGTACCATCGAGTCTTGGAGGCGCCATGGAGTTCATCAGTTCAGGTGAAGTGGAAGAAGAAGCTGCAAAGAAGGAGATATGATCAAAACTCTAAAATTTGAATCAACTAAAGTTAAAATAATCGTCCAAGATGACCTCAAGTTAAACATTGTACCTTCTGTGATCTCCTCCTCAGCAAAACCCTCCTGGACCTCTCAATCAATATCTAAGTCAATCTGCTCATCTCTTGGAAGGAAATACCGGAAGGAACGTAATACCCCAATATGATCAACTTTCAGATGGAGAACAACCTTTTCAAACTCTACAAAATTTGGATTACAATTGGTTTTAAATTAACTTCTTCAAGGCAGGAGGAAGTTTTGGATTCTTCTTAATTGCAAAAAGACAATCATGAGGCAAGGTCAGTAGGCACAAATAAAGAACCAATATAATAGAATGAAATATTAAATCTGTACCCATATGGTAGGGGGAGCACCAATCACAAGGAATATTGCATGACCTATCCCTATCGTCAAGAGCGAAACTCCCAATCGCCTTTTATGAAGACAAACTTGTTTTTATAACTACAATTTCTCGTCTGCACGGCCTACACCATCTTCTGGTCGAACTTTCGAGGAGAAAAATAATAGTAGCAGCGGGCTTTGGCATTATCTTTAATGCCATATACTCACTGGAAAATATGACCAGTAAAGTCAAATCCCGTATGACGTTTTTAATACACCATGAACCCATGGATGGACCTATAAGCATTTGGTGGGAGCTTAGTTGGAGCCACACCATAAACCCTTAGAATCGATCTTATGATGGGGTTGAGGGGAATCCGAACTCCTACCTGTAATGCCCAAACATGGAAACAAATTTCGTCGGTGTTAGGCCGACCATAGACCCTTTTATCGTAGTGTTGCGATCACATAAATATACTTGCTGGGATGTGGTATCTGTCTCCAAAACCCTCCAGTTCATCCTCCAATATATCACAACCGTTATTTATTATATCAGTAGTGGTTAGTTCCTAGGTGTGAGAGGCTTTGTAAGTACCCTCATAAGTAATTGGCACCACAATAAGAGATGTGGAAGCCATCTGATCATTAGGGGATGGACGAGGAGGAGGAGGATCCAAATCAACTATGGATATGGATACGATATTGCCTATCCTCTCCCACTAAAGAGACGATATACAAAAGGGGAAAATTCATGTCCCACTACTAGGGGCTATGCAACAGACCCTTTAGATGAGGCAACTGTAGGGCTGTACCTAGGTTCTCTAGGCTTGTCTTCTAGTTGAATGACCTAGAAGGGGTGGGGAACCTCCTAGCAGTGGTATCGAGATAGGTTGGCTCTATCTCAGCTAAAATTTTAAACAATCACTGAAGGTGGGGTGGATAGCTCATTAAGAAGAAAAAAGACGCGGGATTCATACGGTTTACCTAAGCCCGGGGATACTCAGACGCAGAAAGCAAACATTAATTTTAAAAAAAAACTAACCAAATTGTGTGCCCTGGGCTGACCAACTCAATGGTCATCTAAATATTGACATTCCTCCGATAAAATCAACAAATTGATAGCAATAAGTCATCCACAGCATGATCAAGAGGGAAAAAATTTCAAGAAAAAAGGAATCCCTAAAAAAAACCATAAAGTTATAGAAATAGAAGATAAGACGTACCTGAAAAACCCTTGAGAGTTTCAAAGATTTAAACTCTAGAAGAAAGCGAGAGTAAGAAGCTTGAAAAATGGATAGCTATGGCAAAAATCAAAGGTTGAAGACGAAGAGCCTATGGAAATAAGAGATCCTCTCTCTAAAATGCACGCAGGAAGGTGAACAATTAGGAAAAAGGCAAATAAACTAGAAATGGGTATTTATAATAAAAAAATGGAGGTAACTTTTAATGATGCTTTATGACGTCATCGTGGAAAAGTATATAGACCCTGTCAGTTTAAATGTGTGCACGCTGTCCCATGTGTATATGATGAGTAATCCAAGCATGAAAACCTAATCGTCAACACGTGACAAATCGAACTTTAGAATGAGAAAATTACTTCAAGTCAAACTGTTCGAAGCACACCGAGAAGATTCATCGATGACCAGATTCTTGAAAGCCAACCAAATCTTACTAAATAACACTTCATCCATTCCTTTGACCTAGTAACTGCTCACAAGAATAACTACTTCCAAAAACATATTATATGCTCTAGTCATGAATGAAGTCTTGTGGGGTTTTGTTATACCATAAATATCTGACACCTTGTGGGCTTCTCAAGAGGTGACAGGTGTTCTCATTGAGGGCAGAAAAAGAGGTCGGTTTGCCTAAGATCTGCTCGGCTATGAGCAAAGAGATCAACTCAGGTATAAATATGCTCGAATCATCAGTGTAACAAACTGTCTCACTATTAAACGCTGTTACTAAACCCCCACTAATGCTAACTTTGCTCCAGATATATCACATGAAGTCACGCTTATCCCACTTGCACATGTAAGGAAGGTAAGAAATATCCTACCTTGATCGTGTTATAATAAACTCGTCATTATCTATCCCTGGGAATGTAAAAGGTGTAACTAACTGACCTATAAAGGCACTCCACTTGTCTCACTATATTCTCTCTCCAATAACTACCTATAAATAACACTCAATTCCATAAAATGAGGGATCCAAAATAAATCTACCTGACGGTCATATCCTATAACCTAAGGAGAAAACTGAGAGAACTTGTATTCTTTCAGGGCTATTGCCCATTGAAACACATACAATTGACACTGCACCTGTAGATGTAGGCTTGCATTGGGCCGCATCACATTAACTTATTATTTTTTTCTCTATCTCACACCTCTCTCTAATTCTCTCAAGTTAGTATGATTGGTAGTGATAATTTCTTATTATTTACTGTTTATATTTGAAATTTAATAGCTGAGACTCCTAAACCCAAATACAAATTTTAGATGATAACACCTACTAAGCCCCTTAGTTAAATTTTAATATTATTACACTTATTTATCTTATAAGTTTTAGTTCATGCATTTGTGTTTTAAATTAATATTTGTTTACATCATATTATTACTGACCAATAGAGCATCGCCACATGGAAATATAAACCGATTATCATAACCGAGAAATATATTAAGCCTATTTAACACTAGTGGCTATGTAAGTAATTAACACCAGTCAAGACCTTGAGCGCGGGGTGACCATTTAAATAACTAATTTAGGAGCGTTAGTGGACCTAAGTTGGAACGTTAAAATGGGTAACCACCCTGCAGTTACAATGACAGTTGCATGGAAAATGATAGTAATCAACTCAAGGAAGAGAGAAAGAATGACTCTCTCCATAAAAACTACTTCTACTCGTTTAAACCCTTTGCTTTCATTTTTTTTTTCTTATAGTTTTCTTGGCATAGTTTAGCATTTATTCTTCTTTGAAGTAATTGGTAAGGTAGATTTATTGTAATTCTCTTTTTATTTTAAAAAAAGTTTGTTTACCTTTATATTTTAATCGTCTTTAGGTTTCTTAGTGTAAATTCCTTTACATTCCTTAGTGTAAATTATTTTACTTGTCCTAATTCTAGTTCAGTTTAGCATTAGAACCCTACCAAAGGGAAGAAAAGTAAATACCTCATGCATACCAATCAATGCCTTTCCAAACACAAATAATTCTCCTCCACATATCCCACCTCCATTGGTCCAACCAACACCAATGATAAGCCAAACAATTGCCCAATAAAATAGGCAATTACCTGGTGGAGTTGGGAGAAATGAAATTTTGGATCTCGTACATAAGATTTATGGACCAATGGCTAGCGGTTGCATACTTTAATCTATTAAAAACCTTACCCTAAGTGGATAGATATGATTGAACAACTTAAAGGTTTCAAGTACACAATTTTTTCATTTTTTTAGGAGATGGGAGTTAATACACAGTGGAACACGTATCAAGATGTACTAATCAGTGCACTGATGCAAGAACAAATAAATATCTTAAACTCTGTTTGTTTTCTAGGCCCTTACTAATGTAACCTTTCTTCATTCATAATTCTGCCATTAAGTTATGTTCAAAGTTGGCCACAAATATAGGATATGTTCCATGCTCAATTCTTCCAAACTAGACTAAAAGTACTTATGGCCAAATTAGCTAGGTTAATCCAGGAGCAAGATGAAAAAGAAACTAACTTTATAAATAGATTTAATGTCACCAGAATTTGAGTTCGTTAAATTATCCCAGATGGACTAAAATTTAGTCTTCAAAAGAAGTTTAATGCAATTAAATTTAGAGACTTTGTGGAATAAACTACCAATGCCCAGATATGAATCTCTTCCAGAAGAAGAGGTTGAAAGAAAAATTTCCTCATTTAAAATATATTATAAAGATCCAAATTTAGAAATTGATGTTACTGAAATATTTGGAACTAAATCCATAGTCTGTGAAACCTTAGTTCAAAAGAACACAGCCGTAGAGTGATATGACTTAAAGTTGGCGATAATCAAGAAATATTCCTTTGACATCTCTAAGGTGTAAAAGATATTTGATTATATTCTAAGAGTCAAAATTCTAAAACTTCTTGATGATGTGAAAATGCTAAGCATAAATGAAATGAAAGGAAAAAATTATTACAAATGGCATAATGTCTTCTCTCATTCAACTAATGGTTGTTCTGTTTTTTATGACAGGGTGTAAGAGTTGGTTAGGAAAAGAAAGATTAATTTTTATAAAAAAGATGGAAATAATATGGGGGTTTATGAAGACCCATTTCTCAACGTAAAACAAATGGGAACCAACATGAAGTCCATGTAGTTACTTTAAGGACATATATTACATAGTCCGTTCTACATTGAGTATGCCGTATACCGTTACACCCGTCGAAGAATGTTCAAGATCATTTGGTCAAGATGAAGGATCCGAGTATCAAGCTTATTCAACAACAAGCCTCCACAATATTGATTTTGGTAAAATTGTGTTTAAAGTTCATTAATGTTTCATTTAAGTGTTGGGATATTTTTTCTAAAATATTTTTATCAACCTAAGGCATTTTATTGAGTCAAAATAATATTTCTAATACCTGCAGGTGGAGTTTTTAAAAGAAAATATTTTCGCTTCGGTCGTTCTAACGACATCAATATGTCATTCAAACGACATGAAGAAGTCATTCAAACGACTTCTTCAAACGACATTGCATGTCGCGCGATACCTCGCGAGAAGCTCATTTGATATTTTCATCTAACGACAGCATACTGTTTTGGGTTTTAAGGTCGTTAGATAGGTTGCTTGATCAGGGATCAAACGACATCAGTTATCGTTCAAACGACCTTGACATCTCGTTTAAACGACACTGCCGACTCAAGTTTTTTATAAATGCCTGTTTTATAAGTCCTTGTTTCTTAATACATTTGTTGAACGAAAACTGCATAACTGCAAAAATTATGTCTTCACTTTTAGGTCTTAAAGTCTTTATTTGCGATTAAAAAATCATCCCAATTACTTTAGTGAATCGTTTTGGAACCCAAGACATAATTTTGTTGAATTTTATCTTGTAGAGACGAAATTTCTACTGCTGGATTGGTTGCTCTTGAGGGAGTTGCTTACGGTCATTGAGAAGACTCGAGGGTGTTCCTCGATGGAGACAGAGCTGCATTCTTGTGGCCTCTTGAGAGAGTTCATTGCTGATTTCGAGGTTGAAGCCTATGTGAGTTTGCTGCGGTAAATTCATTATGGAGTTAAGTGTAATTTGTAAGTTTCAATTTATTGTTCGTAGTAAAATAAAAGGTTTTGCCCTCTAGGGGGATTTTTCCTAAAATTAGTGTGTCCATAAATTTGTGATTATTTATGATGGCATGATTGATTTATTCACCTAGATGCATGTTTTAGGGTTTAATTAATTTGGATCAAATATTGACATCTAGTTAAATAAGTTTAAAATTGGAAATTTGCGAATCCATAAAAAAATCGATATCACACCCCTTTTTACAGTTACTAAGAAATAAATGGCATATTGAATTCAAGATAAAGACAAAGGCTTATACCAAGGCTTAGAAGTGTGAAGTAACTGTCGACCTAGATCAAACAATTCTTAAAATATATGTGTAGTAGGTATGGGGAACAATATGCTCAGATGTGTCAAATCATTGCTATAAAAAGAAAGCAACAACACAAGTTAAAGAAAATGGAAGTGGTGGGTATTTTTTGAGGACTGACGAATTCCAAAATTAAAAGAATTTCCAAGGAGCTGTCCTAAAGGAAATGAAGCTATTTACGAGTTGCTATCATCCTCGAGGAAATTGAAAGACATCAAGGAACTACCATATATCAGATCGGGCTTCAATGAAGTGAAATCTCGTTAATACATGGGAACTCCAGGGCCCATGAGGATGGCTAAATCAATTCTTATGGTCAAGGGAGTTCCAATTTGGTTAATGGATCAAGACCTAAAGGTTTCCCAATAGTTCAATGAGATGCCTACGAGGATAAAGGCTATAAAGCCTCAATAGGTAGCTCCGAAAATGTGGCATCTAGTGTAACACAAAAATTAAAAAAAGAGACATAAATTGTGATTTCTCGCACTCAACAAAGGCGAATTCAAAGAAAGTATAGGGCCTGGCAAGAGGCCTTAGAGATGTTGCATCTAAGTGGGTCTGAAGGTATTGCTTCTTCATTTTCGAAGCCAAATCTAAGATTCCATAAAAAGCAAGAAAGGATTAAATCTTCTTCAAACATGTTGGTTAAGAAGATTAAATAATTAAAAAAGTATATGAGTGTGGATGGGGATAGCACATCTGATGATAATTCATCCGACAAAGAAGAAAATTAGGAAATAATGATAATGGATGCAACACGACCTGCCCAAGGGACTGCCCAATAACAATTCATCCAATTTGGATCTCTACCACATCAAGTGCCAATCAACATGGAAGTGATCTTACCAAAGAGATTCAAAGCTAGAGTGGGGCAAGAAGTCTTATAGATAGAGATAGAGGAAGATGAGAAATAGGAGGTAGATAACCTTAATCTTTTTGTGTATGCTTTAGATCTCATATATGGGTTCGAAGATCCTACTAAAGATATGATTATGTTTTGATGGATCAAAGACCGAGATAAGATCAGGAATGGTTAATTATTAACCTGAACATATCATAACCAAACATGTATATAGGTAAGAATAAAATTCATGTTCCAATAATTAAGTGGAATATGAAGTTGTTATAATGGGCCTAGAGATCTTTCGAAGCTATAATGCTTATGCGATTGGAAATTACGGGGATTCTCAATTGATCATAAGATAATTAACAGTGAATATAGGTGTATAAACGATGATTTAACGATGTATAACTAATTAGTTTTGAATTTATTGTCCAAAATTAGTGAAGCACGTTGAACAATGTTCCCAGATTTTTAAATGAATAAGTCAATGAAATGGCTCAAAAGTCCTGAAGTTTCAACCTTAATGATAACTTCGAAGCTAGTTTAAATCGAGTTCTATCTGTAAAGCATTTCCATTACATAAAAAAAATGGACTTTCATTGAAATTAAGAACATAGATGTTCATGAAGATTGGAAAAAACTATTGATTACATACCTAACTGACCCAAATATCAAGACTGAGGAGACTGTCAGGTTAAGAGCAACTAAATATTTTATGTATGCTAGAAAACTACTCAAAAGAAGTGTTGATGGAATAATCCTAGAGTACCTAAGCAAAGAGGAAGGCTTAAAATGTGTTACTTAAGTTCACGAAGGCATATATGGGGCTCATTATGCTGGTCCCAAAATGAAATAGTTGCTAAGAAGACATGGCACATATTTTCCTTCCATTTTATAGGATTGTAAAGACTTTGCCAAAGAATATAATAGATTCTAACAACATGGCCCTCTGAAGGATGTTCATGCATTTTGCCATAAAATCTTAGCCAGTTGGAGGATAAGAAATTGATCTCATTGGTAAAATATATCCTCCATCATCAAAGATACACAATTTTGAACTAGTAGCTACAAATTTTTTAAACAACTGGGTGGAGGCTAATGATAGAAAGTCAGCAAGACATAATGAATTAGTGGACTTCTTGCAGGACATAGTGTATAGGTTTGGGATCCCAGAAACTTTAACCTCACATAATGCAAGCATTTTTTAGTCGGAAATGGTTTTGGAGTTACTTTAAGATTTTTGAGTTAGAATAACTTTAACTAAGGCCGCCCTTTATTATTCCGAGTCGAATGGTCAGGCATAGTCTACAAACAAGGTGATTAAAAATAATTTGAGAAAATCGATTGAAAGAAATCCGATCTATTGGCACAACTTGTTGCCAGAAGTATTATGGACTTACAAGACTTCCATAAGGTCAAGTATTGGAATAACTCCATATGTCTTGACTTATGGGCATGACGATGTCCTACCAGTTGAGATCATTCTAAATGCACCAAAAGTGATAGGCCCAAATGAACTAACCATAGAAGTCTATGACCAAGCTATGCATATGGAGTTAGAAACCATAGATAAGGATAGAGTCAAAGCCTTAAATAGCATATTGGTCCAAAAGAAGAAAATAGTTGATAGCCATAATAAGAAAGTGAAGAAAAGGGCCGTTAATGAAGGATATTTGGTCTGGAAGATCGTATTACTTTTAGGATTAAATGATCCAGACTATGGAAAATGGTCCTCGAAGTGGGATGGACCATTATTGAAAAAACGCGAATATGCCCGACAAGGATGGCTACAATAAAAAATTCAATTTTTTTATTTTTTAATTTTATTTTAAATAATTCAGTCTTTAAATAAATACATTTAATTTTAAACCGAGTTGTAGGGAAAACCAATTTATCATATTTTATCTTTTTAACCTAAAACATGCATCTAGGTGATTGAAGATAAAATAAACTAACCACACAATATGACAATATACAAGGAAGACCCAAAATGGGACAAACTTCGGATGGCCCAGCCAAACAATTTTCTATAATATGATTTTATAAAGCATAGGGAGTAGACTTGTACAATGACTTGATCCACCACAAGTCTTAACTCTCTTATATCTTTAACCACTCCTCTACAGTGCAACGTATGAATCCACCCACGCAAGCTATCACAACACGGGAGTCCACATGTGCCTTGGTATCCATCGATGAGACTTAACAGCAGTCAAACACCGCAATCAGCACATACGTAGTCCACCGCACGAAATAAATTCTATCAAGATGAAAGAAACAAACTTTTGTTCCCAAACATAAGATCCCAAGCATAGGAATTATGGAACTTGGATCTTTAAACATATAGGGTGAAACTTGGGGCTTGGAACTTTTGTAAACAGGTGTAGAAACGTTTGTCGCCAAAAGTTCTTAAAAATTCTAAGTCCACAATGCCTTAAATACTATTTGCATAATTTTTGAGGTGCTGAACTCATTTGATTGAAAAATGAAGTCGTTTGAACAAGAATCCCATCTTGTGTAAACGTAAACCCAAGTTCATTCGAATGAGAATGCAATCTCGTTTGAAATAACTTCTAGTGAGATTCTAACGAAGTTGGACATGTTTACTTATTTGATGTTCGTTTGATTCATGTTCTAACGAAATCCCGTTATCATTCTAACGAGCTATAAAGTTATTCGAAGGAAATCTCATTTTCATTCTAACGAGTTTATATATTTTTCTAATGAAAATAAACTGAGAAAAGTTTTCTTTAAAAAATATTGAAAACTGTTCCAACTTTTTAAATAAAAAAAACACCCTTAACATATTTCCAAGGACTCATAATTAATATGCATTCATACTTGCAAGACCCACAGTAAATGTGAAGACAAACTTGGCACGATAAACACGACTCTAAATATTTAATATTTAAAGCTTGGCCGCTATGTCTTCATCAAATAACGTCATAGGATTATGGGATCAACAACTCAAAGTCTATTTTATGAGTCAAATACTTTTGTCCGGAATAATGCCAATTACATACAAATTGACTCGATTGAAAATTTATCCTTACAAATATCCCCCTTTGGATATTCCGGGATAAAATCAAAACAAAAATCCTATGGACTATAAATCTCTTTAAAAAGACTCATTCCCCAACCCCAAAAAGAAAAAAAAGAGTAGAAAGACTCGACAGACACACAAACATGAGTAGCTTTGCTTTGCTTGAAAATTTTGTCGCATTACCTGCAGTCCTGTACACTTAAACACACCTTTAAATGCAAAGAGAACATAACAAGCATAAATACGAATATGATAAACTTCTAACAATGTCTAAAATAATCTCAACCCAAGTAAGTCGCCTCTCTCTAAGATAAAGATATCCCAACCATTAAAAGGAAAGATACAATTTCTGCCACTTTTTTTTAAGGAATAGACAAAGCAAGTTAGCATAAATAATTACTCACCAAAACTAAATCTCCCCCTAAATACATGATCTTAAGATACTAATTTTAAACATAGGGAGAAGGGAATAAAGCATGCAACAGTGTAAAGTGTAACAAACACACAACATGACAACTCAAACACAAATAATCCAAATGATTCAATCATATAACCACCGCAGACAAAATGTAAATCGCAATGACTCAAAAACATGACACCATATACAATATATGCAAAATATACCAATGAAAATTTGACACACATATATAGGTATAAACAACCACAAAACATTAAATCTTTATACACTTGAATAATATCGACTTGTCTAAACATATGGGATGGAATGAATGGGCGTGAGCTAGATACAAATATATTATGACCCAAACATTCAAATAAGTTCAATAAGTTCTAATTAATCGCAAAACTTTATCAAAACTAAGATTGCCTCAAGTGAAAAGATAAAGTGACTTAATGAACAAACAATCACAATGCATACAAGCCTGGAATATTGATGATTCTACAAATTAATAGCGTTAAGTATAACTAGGATTCATTGTTCAAACCCGTTGATCTTCAACTAAACACCCTCAAAAGATAAACATATGACATATTTTTTATTCTTTTCTTTTGAAGTTATTTCTTTTTAAAAGATCAAACAAACTAAACTAAATGGGTCTTTGGCAATTTTCATGTTTTTATTGCCTTTAATATTTTTATTAGGCTCTTGTCAATGGTGGATTTTCGCAAAAGAGATTTGCTCCTTTCACAGCCCTTTCCCGTGCACCCTCATATTTTTCAAAACTAATCAAATAAAGCTCACGGGCAGTGATTCTTACATGCTTAAATCCCTCATAGTCACAAAATATGTAGATGACAAAATTGATGGAATAACATCTCACAAAGCTCAAATGTACATGTGAATGAATCCAAAAATCTCGTGCTTATGTGTGCGGAGGCATATACAAAGTCGAATTCTTTAAGCCAATCAAGTTCGAAACAACTCCATGATAGCAAGGTTAAGAACAATCTAAATGTCTACAATCATAACTAAATGTCCTAGTCACATGGAAAGTACATAGTGAATTGGATTCAAACACACCAACATGCTACACCAATTGTGTAAAATTTAAAGTCACCAAAAATAAAAAATGTTTTTCAGTTTTTATAAAATTTTTAAAAGAAAATACCAGTTTTTAAATTTATGAAAAGAAACTCTAACTTAAAAGACAAACCAAAATCTTTTTGTAATTTTCATTATGACTCAATAAAAGAAAAATAAAATAAAAAGATACATATGTCATAACACTAACACATATATATCATGAAGCGCAACTAGAGTATAACCAAAAAAATATGCAAGCAATCACCCATAAGATAGAGCATGTGAAGAGTTATGAGCAAGCATGCATCAAGCAATTGAACATTTAACACCTATATATTACGGTGATGGGGAAAACCATAAAGTTGAATATCTCTAAATTAAAAGAACATTGAAAAAAACGGCACCCTAATCCGAGCTACGGTGAAGAATTTATGCCCATTTAAAGATAGAGATAGAAAGTCAAAGTTGAAATTATTTCTTGTATAATTCCTTTTTATTAGTTGTAAAACGCGGAGAGGCATGGGAAGAGTCTTTTTTTTAATATATATAAAAGGGATAACCCTAGGAGGAAGAGAGAGAGTTCTTTTTGGACAAACAATTTCATATTTTAGAAACCCTAGTTTGTTAGTTTGAAGAAAAGGAGCATTCAAGATTCAAGTTCAATTCTCTTCCAAAGTTGTGGTTAAAAATCTCAATCTTCAATCCAAGTATGAATTTCAATTCTCTTATTTGTTTCTGTATTTTATTTTCAATTCGATTCTCAATTGTTTTGCAATTATCTTTTGAAGCTATGTTTCTTAGATCTATGATTCCTTGCATTGTTATAATTCTGTTTTCATCTAAAAAAATCATGTCTAGATAAATTTTCAAGGGTTGGGACGCATGAACCCATCCTGAGGTAAATTACCCAAGTAGAAAATAATGTTTAAATTAAAAATTGACCGAATCGTGTTGGGAAATTTTACGAACATAGTAGATCTTTTAATCTCTCTTGCCCTAGGTACTTGGGATGTTTAAGAATACTAGGCATGTGTAATTGTTTTACACCGCTTTATATTTACCTTTGATTTCATATGATGCGGGATATTTCCTTCGTATATGTAATGCTTAGGATCTCTAAAGACTGGATTCAGTTAAGATTTTAATTTACAATTCTGATATTCTATACGGTAAATTGCTAGGGATTGGGGGATTGTATCCTAACCTATTTCCTCTCATACTCATATCTATTCTATTTAAAAATTTTAGTTATTTTTTTGCACGTAGTTCATTCTAAATTTTTACTTCATCACCAATTGGAAATTTCAAACCATCACTCATCATCTTTTCTTTTCTTTTGAGGAATCAATTGAAGATTAAATAAGCTTTTCCTACGGTATTCAGAACTGCCGATTTCTGTTCCCTGTGGAGATGATCCGACTTATCGGATTATTACTAACACGACAGGCTTGCACTTGAGCCTATAAAGCACGCACTTTAGACACATTTATGGTCGCGTCAAGTTTTTGGGACCGTTGTAGGGGATCGAGTAAATTGGTGTCACTTAGGAAAGTGAAATTAATCCTAATTTAATTCTCTAAAAAAATAAAAATAAATTCATCTCATCTCTCCTAAGATTATATGCAAAATCCCTTTTCAACCCAAGTTCACGGAAATTCCATTGCTGAAGCTAATTTTGAAAATTCTCATACCACCGACTCTCCACACTTTTGGGTTGCACCTCCTTCACCTTAAAATTCAATCACAAGTCGCACGTTGAGTCAAACACTGAGTGAGGGTTCTGAATTATTTGGTAGCAATATGTCTGTGCACGGTAGTGTTGGTGTTGGTGCTGGAGAGGAAGAGTTACCGTATCTTCCCATGAAAGAACTTTTATTTCCTGAGCGAACTGTCACCCCTAGTTGCATTTTACTTCTGTATAATGCCGATCAGTTCCACTTTCATAATGGGAATATTCAAATTCTTCCTACATTCCATGGTCTGGATTTGAAAAAGCCATATCTCCATATTAGAGAATTCGAAGAAGCAAGTGAGACATTTGGTGATCAAACCTGCCCATAAGATGTTATCCGGTTAAAGGTCTTTGCTTTTTCCTTAAAGGATAAAGCTAAGACCTGGCTATGGTCACTACCTTCGAATTTTGTTTTATCTTGAAGAGATATGCAGACTAAGTTTCTCTCCAAGTTCTTTCCACAGCATAAAACCAACTCTATCAAAGCCCAAATCCAAGCTTTTCGCCAAAATGAGAATGAAGCTTTCGACAAGTGTTGGGAACGTTTTCAGGAGTTAGTTAGCGCTTGCCCACATCATGGGTTTGAAAAACATCATCTCATTTCATTATTTCATCAAGGGAATACTATATCATCTAAACAACTCGTGCAAACAATGTCTGAAAGACCATTTTAGGAGCTAGACTCAAGCAATGCTAAGGCTGATTTGAAATATGTAGCAGAGACTATGCAAGCATGGGATGTTTTTGACCCTAATAGCCAAAACCAAAATCGATAAGTGTCCAAATCGCCTGCTGCATCCGGTATTTATCATTTGGACAAAGACACTTTGTTAGATCGTCGATTTGACCAATTGGGAAAAAATTTAGAGACATACTTGAGGTGCGATTGAGAGAAGTTTACGGACCCATCCAAGTTGGAAAGGAGAAAGTATGTGCCATTTGTGAAGCTGGCCATTCTAGCAAAGGATGTCCTACAATACCTGCCTACAAGGGAATGTACACTGAGCAAGTAGAAGCTATAGGATGATTTTGAGGAAATTTTAATGTACCTCAGGGGAATGCATACAATCAATGTTGGAGGAATCATCCTGGTTTCAACTATGGACAACCACAAACTGGGATTACTCCTAATTCACATGTTGCTTTGCCTCCACCCCCTCCTCAATTTTAGCAAATGCCTCCAATGCAAACCCCTATACAAGTACCATCTCCTGGTCCGTATGTTACTCGACCTAGGCGATCTCTTATGGACAATCTGAATCAACTCATCCAATCTCAAAAGGAGAAAAATGCTAAGTATGATCGAATGTTCACGAAAATTCATTCTAGCATCTCTAGGTTGCAATCTGTATTGAATACTCAGGAGAAGGGTAACTTCCCAACTCAAGGCCAAAGACGTCCCCGAGGTCAAATTACGATTAGCTCTAAATCATCGCGTAATTGATCTAGTGCCACCACCTCCCAAAGAATCTAAATTTAAAGAATTTTCAGAGTCTGAGGAGACCCCAATGCATATGGATGATAAGGATGAAGCAGGTGAGACTGAAGTTGAAGTAAAACCTCCCACTGCTACTCCATTTCCTCAACTCTTGGCACCACCCAAAAGGGGAGCCTCGCATACTGAAGTGTTAGATGTTCTGAAGCAAGTAAAGTTGAACTTGCCATTTCTGGATGCTATCTAACAAATTCCTGCCTATGCCAAAGTCGTCAAGATCTTTTGACTGTCAAACGATGGCTTAAGGCTAAGAAGAACATCTTTTTGGCATAAAATATGAGCTCGGTCCTTCTTAATGATCTTCCACCAAAATTCAAATATCCTGGTGCACCTACAATCTCATTTGTTATTGGAGAGCATAGAGTTGAAAAAGCCTTGCTCGGCTTAGGTACGAGTGTGAATATCCTTCCACACTCTATATATCAGCATCTTGATTTAGGTGATCTTAAACCTACCCAAATTACTCTACAGTTAGCAAATCCAATAGTGAAAGTACCTCAGGGATTATGGAGGATGTGATTGTTCGAGTGGACACATTCTAATTCCTTGTAATATGTTGAGAAGATCATAGGTGGGGATGCGCTTGAAGTTTGTTTAGTTCAGAGTGAGAGTTCCTATACTGAGTTTGAGCGTGAAGCGGAGGAGTTGGGAGTTTTATTACAAGATGAAGTGACTTTTGAGAAGTTGAGAGATGTTGACTGGATTTCTAGATTTGAGGAATTACCCTCACGGGAATCACACATGATCCCCTCTGAATATATATTTCCTAGTATTGAGTTAAAGAAACTACCCTCTCATGTAAAATATGCTTTTCTAGGAGAAGATGATACATTTCCTGTTGTTTTCTCTTCTAGTTTAAAAAAATAGCAAGAGGGCAATTTGATGAATGTTTTGGATTTGAAAGGTATAAGTCCGTTGATTTGTACCCATAAAATCCACCTCGATGAGGAGGTTAAGCCCTCGAGAGAAATGCAAAGGCAACTGAACCCAACCATGAAAGATGTAGTTCGAGCGGAAATCATCAAATTGTTAGATGCTAGGATTATCTATCCCATTTTCGATAGTAAATGGGTGAGCCCAATTGAGGTCGTTCCGAAGAAGTCGGGTATGACTGTGGTTGAAAATACTATGTGAGAATTAATACCTCAACGCACCACCACTGGGTGGCGTGTTTGCATTGATTATCGAAAGCTCAATGCTGTAACAAGAAAAGACCATTTTCCCTTGCCTTTTATCGACCAAGTGATTGATCGAGTAGCGGTACATCCTTACTATTATTTTCTAGATGGGTATTCTGGGTATAATCAAATTGAAGTGGATATACTTGATTAGTAAAAGATGACTTTTACATGTCCGTTTGGCACGTTTGCTTACAAACATATGCTGTTTGGACTATGTAATGCGCTCGTGACTTTTCAAATGTGCATGTTGAGTCTCTTTAGTGATATGATAGAAAAAGATCTTGAGGTGTTTATGGACGATTTCAGTATTTTCGGCCCCTCTTTCGACCAATGTTTAGCTAATCTTGAAAAAGCTTTACTCCGGTGTGTGGAAAAAGACTTAGTCCTCAATTGGGAAAAAGGCCACTTTATGGTCACAGAGGGCGTAGTTCTGGGCCACATAGTCTCATCTAAGGTAATTTAGGTAGATCAAGAAAAAATTAAAGTAATAGCTGAGCTACCCCGCTAAAATCTCTTAAAGACGTGAGGTCATTTCTAGGCCATGCCGGATTTTACAGGAGATTTATCAAGGACTTTAGCGCCATCGCGGGAACCTTGAGTAATCTTCTTATGAAGGACACTCCGTTTGAATGGAATAACTCATGTCTATAAGCTTTTAATAAATTAAAAAGCATTCTGATTTATGCTCCTATCATGAAATCTCCAGATTGGTCACGTCCATTCGAGCTTATGTGTGATGCAAGTGATTACGGGATTGGGGATGTTTGAGGATAGATGAAAAATAAGAAAGCTCATGTTATTTACTATGCTAGGAGGACATTATCTGGCCCCCAGCTTAACTACTCCACTACGGAGAAAGAATTACTAGCAGTTGTTTTTGCTTCCGATAAATTCCGCTCTTACATTGTTGGGTCGCCCATCATTTGCTTCAATGATCACTCGGCACTCATATATCTTCTGACCAAGAAAGATGCCAAAGCACACCTAATCAGGTGGATCCTACTCCTACAAGAGTTTAATCTCTTAATCCAAGACCAGAAAGGAGTAGAAAACGTCGTTATCGACCATTTGTCACGACTATCGTCCGACGTACCTATTGATCTAATTCCCATATACGAGCATTTTTCGAATGAGAATATATTTGCTACTTCTTCTCTTCCTTGGTTTTCGGATAGAGTAAATTACCTTCTCACGGGGGTCGTTCCTTCCAATTGGACTCCGCAAGAGAGAAAAAAGTTCATTACGTGGTCTCGCATGTTCTTTTATGATGATCATATTTGTTTAAGTATTGCGCCGATCAAATCATCCGAAAATGTGTACCTATTGAAGAAATACAAGGAGTAATCCGATTTTGTCATACAGAAGCATATGGAGGTCATTTCTCCAAAAACAAAACGGCTGCTAAAATCCTGCAAAGCGCTCTCTTTTGGCCCACAATCTTCTGGTATGTGAATAGTTATTATAAATCGTGTGATAGATGCCAAAGAATGTGAGCTATTAATCGCCGTCACATGATGCCATTAACCCCCATACTTGTCATAGAGTTGTTTGATTGCTGGGGAATTGACTTCATGGGACCTTTTCCACCCTCTTTTGGCTTTTTATACATCCTCGTCGCAGTAGGCTACGTCTCAAAATGAATGAGGCAATAGCTACAAGGACGAATGACAACAAGGTGGTGATAAAATTCATACAAGAAAACATATTTTCTCGCTTCGGAGCTCCTAAAGCTATCATCAGTGATAATGGCTCTCATTTCTGCAATAGGCCAATGGAAAATCTAATGAGAAAGTATGGGGTTGTCCATAAAGTTGGAATGACTTATCACCCCCAATCGAATGGCCAGGCCAAGTTAGCCATTCGGGAAATCAAGAATATCTTGGAAGAGACAGTCGAACCTAACATGAAAGATTGGTCTCTCACATTGAATGATGCGCTCTGGGCTTATCGAACTGCATACAATAATCCCTTTGGGATGTCCCCATTTCGTTATGTGTATGGAAAACCTTATCATCTTCCTGTTGAAATTGAACACAAGGCGTATTGGGCTATTAAATGGGTGAACTTTGACATGGAAAAAGACGGTGAAGCACGCCAACTTCAGTTGAATGAGTTAAAAGAAATACGCAATGATGCGTATGAAAGTGCTAAAATCTCAAAGAAACGAATGAAACGAGCTCACAATAAAATCATCCGACGTAAGGAGTTTCATTCGGGACAAAAAGTACTTCTCTACAACTCGAGGTTACACTTGTTTCCCAAAAATTTACGGTCACGATGGACTGGTCCATTCATTGTGAAGGAAGTGTTCCCCCATGAAGCTGTTGAATTAGAGGATCAAAAAGGGGGAAACACATTCAAGGTTAATGGACAACGTCTCATGCCGTATTTGGAAGAGGTTGTTGCGGATGCCGACACAATCTAGTTGTCGGACCCCATTTATGGGGATTGGCTGAGCTAAATAGGTGAGGTCGTCGCACCTCCGATGGGTATGGGGTGAATTTTGTGTATAATAGTGACAGGATTTTAGTCTAGTTAGGAATTCATGGTTGTGTGTTACTATCAGAGGCGGGAGTCACGCACGCATCATAACAGCATTTTGGGATTGGTTGGAAGTTCTGAAAAGTTTAAAGTCCATGTGCATTGGTAGGTATGTTGGGATGGTAAAAATTGCAAGGAGAATGACCACTGATCTGAACAGGGGAAGCATAAATTTTCAATAATCCAGATCGGTCCGGTCTGAATCGGGGGGTGATAGTGATGCCTCGGAAGATGAGTCGTCCGATGAGGAGGAGGGTGTTGGTGCGACCGATGTTGAGATGGGAGAAGGTGATGAGGCTGAGTATGATGAAGCTGCTGATCCCGATTATGTGCCTGAAGGTGCGGCACTCATCGAGCGCGTACTTGCTCTTGAGGCGCGTTTCGACGGTTTTATGTCTTCCTACCATCGTGAGACGAGTATGATGTTACGCCTATAGGCTGATCTTTACCGCCTCCAGTTGGGTCCCGATGCCCCACTTCCTGCGTATTTTTACGATACGTATGACCCCAATGCGCCAGGTAGTTCCCACCACCCTCCAGCACAGTAAATACCACTTGTTGCATCATTTCACAGTCCCCCGCTGTTTTTACCCTATGTTGCTCTTTTCATGTTTTACTACCTTGTCCACACAACTATGTTTTAATGAACATTTCTTGTTATCGTTATTTGCTTTTTTTATTTTTCGCACTCCTTATTTCGTCTTATTTAGCTTTTCGTCTTTTTGATTGTGGACAATGCAAAAGACTAAGTTGGGGGGGATGATAAGTGCATATTCATAAAACTTCGCAATTATTATATAAAATTTTTTTAAAAATTTTTGAAAAGCCAAAAATATTGTTGTTCAAAATAGGTAAAAATTTAAATTTAAATTTATCAAAAATGTCACCTTTATTCTATTTAAAGTCTCAAATTATTAACAATCAAAATGCACTAAGCCAAAATTGACCGAAGATGGAAATTGAAAGAAAATTGACGACTTAACGAATAAGGGTGGAGATTGATCAAACCCGGTGAGATTTCAAGCCTTTCAATTTTTTATGAGTTTTTAAATAAATCTGATTTTATGATTAACTCAAAGTCCTTTTCAGCGTTTTAATAAGTCGTTGATGATCTCAATCCTTTGTTTTGATCGGTTATGGGAAATGTGTGAAATGTTGTCTCGAAATTCGTGCTAAACATATCTCTAAACTTAATTAATCTCAAGATGCATATGGTAATGTGATTAGCAATTTGGACAATGAAGTAGGCCCTCTTTTGTTTAACCCAAAAATATTAGCCACAGTAATGTTGTGAAAAAATTATCCCTTTGCAACCCACTTTGAGCATAATAAAATATTTCCCTTTCGTTTGATAACCCGAAAAACCCAAATAGCCCGGAATTGTGAAAAATTGGAAATTCTTCAAGTAAGACCAAAGTTTGTAATAAAAAAAAAGGGCAAGAAAAGAAAAATAGCAAGAAAAAAAATGAAAAAAATGAAAAGATCAAAAGAAAGAGAAAAATGAGCAAATGCCTGAAAAAGCACTAATGGACGTCATAAGGACATTTTCCAATTCCGAACATTCCGTCCATTCCCATTTTTACCATTTACACTTTTTAACCTGAAACGTCCTAACGGAGTCCGAATGGAGAAATTAATTACTTCATGGAGAGCTAAGATATGAAAAGATAATAAAAGAGATTAAAATGGTGTGATTAAGAGATGATGTTTCCCGTTTCCTAATAATTGTATTCCGATGATGAGATCTTTTCACCATATATTTCCTTCTTTTCAATTTTGTATGCGTGAATTTGTGTCCATTATATTTACTCTTTACATCATGCATACCGAGAGAAAACAACCACAATTCGAGTGATTCGTTTGCGAGTGCATCCGTAAGAATTTGAATCAAAACGAATTTTCGAAAAGTAACAAAATGCTCAATCGGTGGAAATTTCAGGTTTAATTTCTAGGCACACACACACACTATGGTTTGAGACATTTGAATATGAATTTATGGCGATTATTTTTCGAAAAGTTTAAATTGTACAAATTTTAAGTATTTTGATATTTATTTGAGTCAATAAAGAATTTTGTGGGTGTATTCACTACAAACCCTCACGAGACAAAACTCGTCCTATTAGGGTAACCTAGGGGTTTAAAGGCTTATTCCATATGCTCAATGAAATCGCTTGCCTGCGAAAGTGGAATTTTATTTTAATAAAAGGAATTTCAAAAGTCAACTCATTTCTCGTACATAGCTCGGGACGAGCAAAGTTCTAAGTTTACGGGATATGATTTGGCATAAATTCTTCACATTTATCCCCTTAATTTTGGTATTTTGATGGTCCCGTGCATTGTAAATACCTTGGATTTGTCTTATATTTATGCTACTAACCCTTTTTGGCAAGTATTCCGTATTTTTTGTATCTCTTATATATTTTACAGGTATTTCATACAAATTAGTGCGAAAGAGAATGCAAAACAGTGAAAGAAAGCCAGAAATGGGGAGTTCAAGGGATTTTTTTGTAATTTTACATATATATTCCGGTGGTTGGGAAAACTAGAAAGTTAAAGAGCTCTAAATTACAAGAACATTGGAAAAAATGGAACCCAATCCGAGCTATGGTGAAGAAATTATGCCCATTTAAAGTTGGAGACAAAAAGTCAAAGTTGAAATTAATTCTAGAAGCTGAAGAGTTTCAACTCTTGAAATTTCTTGTATAATTCCTTTTTATTAGTTGTAAAACGTGTAGAGGCATGTGAAGAGTCATTTTTTGAGATCTATAAAAGGTCAAACCCTAGGAGCAAGAGTGAGAGTTCTTTTTGGACATGCAATTTCATATTTAAGAAACCCTAGTTTGTAAGTTTGAAGAAAATGAGTATTCAATATTCAAGTTCAATTCTCTTTCCAAGTTGTGGTTACATATTTCAATCTTAAATCCAAGTATCAATTTTAATTCTCTATTTTATTTTCAATTCTATTCTCAATTGTTTTGCAATTCTCTTTTGAATCTATGTTTCTTAGATCTATGATTCCTTGCATTGTTATAATACTGTTTTCATCTAACAAAACCATGTCTAGCTAAATTTTCAAGGGTTGGGATGCATGAACCCTTCCTGAGGTAAATTACCCATGTAGAAAATAGAGTTTAAATTAAAAATTGATCGAATCGTGTAGGGAAATTATACCAACATAGTAGATCTTTTAATCTCTCTTGCCCTATGTACTTGGGATGTTTAAAAATACTATGCAAGTGTAATTGTTATACACCGCTTTATATCTATCTTTGATTTCATATGATGCGGGCTAGTTCCCTCATATATGTAATGCTTAGGATCTCTAAAGACTGGATTCATTTAAGATTTTAATTTACAATTCTAATATTCTACATGGGAAATTACTAGGGATTGGAGGATTATATCCTGACGTATTTCCTCTCGTACTCATATCTATTCCATTTAAAATTCTTACTTGTTTTTGTGAACGTAGTTCACTTTAAATTTTTATTTCATCACCAATTGGAAATTTCAAACCATCACTCATCATCTTTTCTTTTCTTTTGAGGAATCAATTGAAGATTAAATAAGCTTTTCCTACGTTATTCAGAACTGCCAATTTATGTTCCCTGTGGAGACGATCGCGACTTATCGGATTATTACTAACGCGACAGGATTGCACTTGAGCCTATAAAGCTCGCACTTTTGACACATTTGTGATCGCCTCAAGTTTTTTATCCCCGGTAACGGTGCCAAAAACTTGACGCGATCACAAATGTGTTTAAAGTACGTGCTTTATAGGCTCAAGTGCAAGCTTATCGCATTAGTAATATTCTGATAAGTCAGGATCGTCTCCACAAGGAACATAAATTGGCAGTTCTGAATAACGTAGGAAAAGCTTATTTAATCTTCAATTGATTCCTCAAAAGAAAGGAAAAGATGATGAGTGATGGTTTGAAATTTCCAATTGGTGATGAAATATAAATTTAGAATGAACTACGTGCACAAAAACAACTAAGAATTGTAAAGAGAATAAATATGAGTATAAGAGGAAATAGGTTGGAATACAATCCCCCAATCCCTAGTAGTTTACCGTATAGAATACTAGAATTGTAAATTAAAATCTTAACTGAATCCAATATTTATAGATCCTAAGCATTACATATATGATGAAACTAGCCCGCATCATATGAAATCAAAGGTAAATATAAAGCGGTGTAGAACAATTCCACTTGCATAGTATTCTTAAACATCCCAAGTACTTAGGGAAAGAGAGATTAAAAGATATACTATGTTCGAATAATTTACCTACACGATTCGGTCAATTTTTAATTTGAACTCTATTTTTTATATGGGTAATTTACCTCAGGATGGGTTCATGCATCCCAACCCTCGAAAATTTAGCTAGACATTATTTTATTAGATGAAAACAGAACTATAACTATGCATGGAATCATAGATCTAAGAAACATAGCTTCGAAAGAGAATTGCAAAACAATTGAGAATCGAATTGAAGATAAAATAGAGAAACAAATAAGATAATTGAAACTGATACTTGGATTGAAGATTGAAATTTGGAACCACAACTTGGAAAGAGAATTGAACTTGAATCTTGAGTACTCATTTTTTTCAAACTTACAAACTAAGGTTTCTAAAATATGAAATTGTCTGTCCAAAAAGAACTCTATCTTCCTCCTAAGGTTTTCCCTTTTATATATCTCAAAAAATGACTCTTCCCATGCCTCTCCACATTTTATAAGTAATAAAAAGGAATTATACAAGAAATTTCAAGAGTTGAAACTTTTCAGCTTCCAGAATTAGTTTCAACTTTGACTTTCTGTCTCCAATTTTAAATGGGCATAACTTCTTCACTGTAGCTCGGATTAGGGTATCATTTTTTCCAATGTTCTTATAATTTAGAGGTCTTTAACTTTCTAGTTTTGCCCACCACCGGAATATATATATAAAATTTTGAAAAGGCCCTTGAAGTCCCCATTTCTTGCTTTCTTTCACAATTTTTGCATTCTCTTTCGCACTAATTTGCATGAAATACCTGTAAAATACATAAGAGATACACAAAATATGAAATAATTGCCAAAAAGGGTTAGTAGCATAAATATAAGACAAATCCAAGCTATTTACAATGCACGGGATCATCAAAATACCGAAATTAAGGGGATAAATGTTAAGAATTTATGCCTAATCAAATAAAAACTTTATGCGACTACAAATGTGTCTAAAGTGTGTGCTTTATAGGATCAGGTGAAAGCCTGTCGCGTTAGTAATAATTCGATAAGTCGGGATTATCTCCACAGGGAACAGAAATTGGCAGTTCTCAATAACGTAGGAAAAGTTTATTTAATCTTCAATTGATTCCTCAAAAGAAAGGAAAAGATGATGAGTGATGGCTTGAAATTTTCAATTGGTGATGAAATAAAAATTTAGAATGTACTACGTGCACAAAAACAACTAAGAATTGTAAAAAGAGAATAGATATGAGTATGAGAGGAAATATGATGGAATACAATTCCCTGATCCCTAGTAGTTTATCGTATAGAATACTTGAATTGTAAATTAAAATCTTAACTGAATCCAGTCTTTATAAATCCTAAGCATTACATATATGAGGGAACTAGCCCACATAATATGAAATCAAACGTAATTACAAATCGGTGTAGAACAATTACACTTTCATGGTATTCTTAAACATCCCAAGTACCTAGGGCAAGAGAGATTAAAAGATCTACTATGTTCCTATAATTTCCCAACACGATTCGGTAATTTTTAATTTAAACTCTATTTTCTATATGGGTAATTTTCCTCAGGATGGGTTCATGCATCCCAACCCTTGAAAATTCAGCTAGACATGGTTCTGTTAGATGAAAATAGAACTATAACTATGGATGGAATCATAGATCTAAGAAACATAGCTTCAAAAGAGAATTGCAAAGCAATTGAGAGTTGAATTGAAAATAAAATAGTGAAACAAATAAGAGAATTTGAATTGATAGTTTGATTGAATATTGAAATTTGGAACCACAACTTTAAAAGAGAATTGAACTTGAATCTTGAATACTCCTTTTTTTCAAACTTACAAACCAGGGTTTTTAAAATATGAAATTATCTGTCCAAGAAGAACTCTATCTCTTCCTCCTAGGGTTCGCCCTTTTATATATCTCAAAAAATGACTCTGCCCATGCCTCTCCACTTTTTACAACTAATAAAAAGGAATTATACATGAAATTTCAAGAGTGGAAACTCTTCAGCTTCCAGAATTAATTTCAACTTTGACTTTCTGTCTCCAACTTTAAATGGACATAACTTCTTCACCGTAGCTCGGATTGGGGTGCCAATTTTTCCAATGTTCTTGTAATTTAGAGGTCTTCAACTTTCTAGTTTTCCTTACCACCAAAATATATATGTAAAATTATGAAAATGCCCTTGAACTCCCCATTTCTTGCTTTCTTTCACTGTTTTGCGTTCTCTTTCGTACTAATTTGCATGAAATACCTGTAAAATACATAAAAGATACACACAATACGAAATACTTGCCAAAAAGGGTTAGTAGCATAAATATAAGACAAATTCAAGCTATTTACAATGCACGAGATCATCAAAATATCGAAATTAAGGAAAAAATGTGAAGAATTTATGCCTAATCAAATCCCCCTAACTTAGAACTTTGCTTGTCCCGAGCAATGTAAGAGAAATGAGTTGACTTTTAAAATTCGTTTTATTAAAATAAAATTCCACTCTCGCTAGCAAGAGATTTCATTGAGCATATGCAATAAGCCTTTAAACCCGTAGGTTACCCTAGTAGGACGAGTTTTATCTCATGAGGGTTTGCAGTGAATACACCCACAAATTTCTTTATTAACTCAAATAAATATCAAAATACTTAAAAATTGTACAATTTAAACTTTTCAAAAAATAATCACCATAAATTCATATTGAAATGTCTCAAACCATAGTTTGTGTGTGTGCAAAGCCAGAAATTAAACCTCAAATTTCCACCGATTGAGCATTTTGTTACTTTTCGAAAATTCATTGTGATTCAAATTCTTACGGATGCCCTCACAAACGAATCACTCGGATTGTGGTTGTTTTCTCTCGATATGCAGGATATAAAGAGTAAATATAATGGACACAAATTCACGCATACAAAATTGAAAATAAGGAAATATATGGTGAAAAGATCTCATCATCGAAATACAGTTATTAGGAAATGGGAAACATCATCTGTTAATCACACCATTTTAATCACTTTTATTATCTTTTCATGTCTTAGCTCTCCATGCAGTAATTAATTTCGCCATTCAGACTCGGTTAGGACTTTTCGGGTTAAAAAGTGTAAAGGGTAAAAATGAGAATGGACGGAATGTTCGGAATTGGAAAAAGTCCGTATGACGTCCATTAGTGCTTTTTCGGGCATTTGCTCATTTTTCTCTTTTACACTTTTTGACCCGATTGGTCCTAACCGAGTCCGAATGGTGAAATTAATTACAAGTCGCACGTTGAGTCAAACACCGAGTGAGGGTTCTGAATCGTTTGGTAGCAATATGTCTGTGCACGGTAGTGTTGGTGTTGGTGCTGGAGAGGAAGAGTTACCGTATCTTCCCATGAAAGATCTTTTAATTCTTGAGCGAACTGTCACCCCTGGTTGCGCTTTACTTCCGCATAATGCAGGTCAGTTCCACTTTCGTAATGGGATGATTCATATTCTTCCTACATTCCATGGTAGGGATTCGAAAAAGCCATATCTCAAAATTAGAGAATTCGAAGAAGCATGTGAGACGTTTGGTGATCAAACCTACCCACAAGATGTTATCCGGTTAAAGCTCTTCCCTTTTCCCTTAAAGGATAAAGCTAAGACCAGGTTATGGTCACTACCTTCGAATTCTGTTTTATCCTAGAGAGATATGCAGACTAAGTTTCTCTCCAAGTTCTTTCCAAAGCACAAAACCAACTCTGTCAAAGCCCAAATCCAAGTTTTTTTCCAAAATGAGAATGAAGCTTTAGACAACTGTTGGGAAGGTTTTCAGGAGTTAGTTCGCGCTTACCCACATCATGGGTTTGAAAAACATCATTTCATTTCATTCTTTCATCAAGGGCTCACTATAGCATCTAAACAACTCGTGCAGACAATGTGTGAAAGACCATTTTGGGAGCTAGACTCAAGCGATCCCGAGGCTCATTTGAAATACGTAGCAGAGACTACGCAAGCATGGGATATTTTCGACACCAATAGCCAAAACAAAAATCGACAAGTGTCCAACTCGCCTACTACGTCCGTTATTTATCATTTGGACAAAGACACATTGTTAGATCGTCAATTTGACCAATTGGAAAAGAGTTTCAGAGACATACTTGAGGTGCGATTGAGAGAAGTTGTCGGACCCATCCAAGATGGAGAAGAGAAAGTATGTGCCATTTGTGTAGCTGGAGATTCTACTAAAGGTTGTCCTATAATACCTGCCTACAAAGCAATGTACACCAAGCAAGTAGAAGCTATAAGAGGGTTTCGAGGAAATTTTAATGTACCTCAGGGGAATGCATACAATCAATCTTAGAGGAATCATCCTGCTTTCAACTATGGGCATCCACAAAGTGGGATTACTCCTAATTCACATGTTGCTTTGCCTCCACCCCCTCCTCAATTTTAGAAAATGCCTCCTCCCATGCAAGTACCATCTCCTGGTCCGTATGTTACTCTGCCTAGGCGATCTCTTGAGGATAATCTGAATCAACTCATCCAATCTCAAAAGGAGAACAATGCTTAGTATGATCGAATGTTCAGGAAAATTCATACTAGCATCTCTAGGTTTCAATCTGCATTGAATACTTAGGAGAAGGGTAAATTCCCAGCTCAAGGTCAAAGACCTCCCTAAGGGCAAACTACGGTTAACTCTACATCACCGGATTCGCTGGAGCAATGTGAAGCTATCACGATGATAATTGCATATTAATAAAACTTCACAATTATTACCATGCCTGGTCTTTCGAGAGTATCGTTCGAACTCACACATAATCATTATAGTAATTACATATTTACAATCGTTATAGCTCATAGTCAATATAAACAAAAGATACAATAAGACTAAGTTAATCAGCAGGACTGAAGGACGATCTCTTTCTGTCAGCTTCGTCTCTGAAAGGTCCCTCTAGGCTGCCACACTGAGCTGCCTTAATCCCAAACACTGTAGTTAATGGGGGGGATTATCTCTAATCTCAGGATTACCTTCAAGACCCCTTTAAATTTGCCCCTTTGTGGAGGGATTTATTGTTGGAACAAGAAATGTCTGCGCGAAAAACTTCTCAATTCGATGAACCTTCTCTGTGTGAATTTTTTTCACATCTTTTCCTTCGTGATAACCACTATGTTAGCACTTGTAGGAAAAAGTAAAATTCCCCATCGACATACCTGAGCCGAAGCATTGCGGCCTATTGGGGCTTTGGCGAAGGGGCATTTCCACTTTTCCATTTATACCGAGTATCCACCATTCTAGGTTGACTATTTGAAATTCTCCTGACAAACCTACTAACCTTCCCAAATACTCGTTTTTGCTTTGAGGAAGTGAAGCTGCTTGTGAAGTATAGTTGTAGGTAGTTGATATACCCTAAATATACCCCATCGACTCAGAGACATCAACCTCGGCCAGGGAGATGGCCGAGGTTAGAAGGGCCTTAGATTGACTCCCAGCGGACTCGTCCTAAGAAAGGTCGACCACGACCGATGTTACTAGTTACCTCAGCAGGAGAGGTCTTAATGATCCATGGTGGCAGTTATTCATCAGGTCGACCAAGGCTGGTAACCTCGGCTGGGTTCAGGCCGAGGTTGCAAGGGCCACCCCATCATCTTAACCAGTTTCGGTTGGGAATCTGCCGACATTCCTGCTACTCTACCAATACCTCGGCCCAGGCCGACGTTACAGCTCCACCTGCCTTACCTCGGCTCTCCCATTGAACCAGGGTCACTACTGATAGAACAGTTACCCGAACATACTAACCTCGTCCTCTTCCAGGCCGAGGTTGGGACCAATCACAGATGGCCGAGTCTTTTTCAGCATATGTATGGTTGGGAACATGTGTACACAATCAATTATAACAAATCAATCCCCTCACATGGGGGGAATATTTCGTCATCATTCTCTACATGTGATAGTGACAAATGTCTTCATCAGATTGGCTATATCAGCACACACATGCTCATTGCATGCTGGAGGGGTACATTGCACCCCCAAGCATTATATATAGAGGTCATCCTCTACCTTGCAAAGGATCCGAAATTAGCAACCCTAGCTGAAACTCCGTTCAAATATACAGTAGAGAGAGAAAGCTTGAGAGATTGTATCCATGGCCATTAGTGCCCTCATACAGTGATATTAATCACACACACTAGCACAGTGGACGTAGGCCTGATTGGCTGAACCACTTATATTTCGGTGTTAATCCTCTTCTCCTTACCACAATCTTTTATATATATATAGTATACTCATATGCTTCCATTGTTATCACTAGTTTGAGCATACAAACACCTTGACCGGTGGTGCTATTTCCAGCATCATCATTTTTGGCACCGTCTGTGGGAATGAGAGGTCATCTCTTCCTCATCTCTTGCTTAACCTCACTGGAGACTCTGGTGGTGAACCAGGCCTCATCCCTTGTGTGGAGATGTTTCACAATTGAAAGAGGTCCTGTAAGTTATTAAGATCATCTACTACACCAGCTCTTTAGTGCTAACACATGGCACCAGAATTACCACCACCTCTTTCGCCGCTTGGGGTTGGTGGACCTAGCTCCAGCCAGGCACCACCTCAATCCGAAATGGCGGAGGTGGCCACAGCCTTTAGGCCCTTGGCTGCAACGCAACAGGCGATGCAGGAGAACTTTGCACAGCTCAGTCAAAATATGATGAGTCCACCTGGAGTCTCACTGGAGATGATTACTCCGGAGGCTATCCTGGCGCACCCTGAAGCCAGGGGACCACCCCAGGCACCGCGCAAGGATCACCCTACTCCCCAACGAAGGAGGGAGGTTGCTGACCCTAGGCGCTTGCGCCTAGGGAGGCAAGGACACCCTTGTCCCGAGGATAGGTATGATGATCTAGAGGTGGAAGATGTCCCAGAAGATTGTTGGGAGCCATATGAGGTTTCGAATAACACAGTTTATCCTGTCCAGCGGAGCTAAGGTTGTGGAGGCAGAAGAGGTGAAAAAGCCCAACAATGAGGATCATCTTTTGATCGACTGAGCAGAGGGTCAGCCTTTGAAAGGCTCAGCCCCGTAAATGACCTGAGACAAAGGTTGTCAAGGTCGAGAAGTGCATCCGGCTCACAAAGGGAAGAGAGGCAACATCGGTCTCACCGGGATGAGGAAGAGACCAAGAAAAGGTCAACAACAGACGTTGTACTGCGGCTGGGGAACCCTCAGTCCACCCTTTGGAGGTGGCTGGGGACAACCTCGGCCGATCTGATGTTGCAAGACCATGGAATGACTCCATCCAACGTCTTGAGGACAAGATAGGATACCTCATCAAAAGTCGGGATCCGATGCAAAGAGGTTTCTCAGAAGGCTCTCCGTTCGTAGCTAAGATAGTGAGCTTCCCTACCCCAGCCAAGTTCAAGCCACCTACAGTGACTCCCAAGTATGACGGTAGCACCAATCCTGTACATCATATTGAGATTTACCAGTCAGTGATGGACATTTACTCAATACCAGATGAGATGAAATACCGGGCCTTCTCCGGGACTTTAACGGGAGCAACGCACATCTAGTTTACTTCTCTTTCAAAGAATTCAATTGAGAACTTTAAGGGCTTGGCTAAATGATTCATTCATAATTTCTGCTTCGGGGTAAGACCTTAAAAGAAGACCACCCATTTGTTGTATGTCAAGAAAGGAAATCACGAGAGCCTAAGAGACTACATCGCCAAGTTCAATAAAAAAAAATTGAGGTTGAAGATTACGAAGAGAATATTGCCATGACCGCCCTCATAGGAGGTCTTCAGAAAGGGACGTTGTTGTGGAAACTCACGAAAGATCCTCCAAAGTCCATGGCGGAGCTATTGGCAACTGCGGGGAAGGTCATGAACGCTGAAGAGGCCATGGTCGCTAAGTATGAAGACGAGAACGGCGATAGCAGCGAAAAGTTCCAAAAAAAGAAAGATGGAAAGAAGAGGTCAGTTGATGACAAGTTTGCACGTTATACCCCTATTACTGTAAGCTGCGAACACATCCTTAATGAGATCAAGAATAACTGGTCCCTAAGATGGCCAGAGAAGTTGAAGGCTCCTCCATATAAGAGGAACCAGAACTTATGGTGTGAATTCCACCAAGACCATGGCCATGTCACAAATAAGTGCTTCGTCTTAAAGGATGAGATCGAGAAGATGTTAAAATCGGGAAAGTTGAGAAAGTACGTTGATAGCAAGGATCCCAAAAGGGGAAGAGATGATCCTAAAAAGAGTAGAAGCGATAGGTTTCGTGATGATACCCTAGAAAAAAGGGGTGATGACTTGGATGGCGTTGATGAAGACGATCTGGATCTTCCACCAAAAGATGACAATACCCCCTGAAGAGGGTTGGTATGATCTCCTTTGGTGTTAACACCATATGCGGAGGACTTGCAGGGGGTGGTTCTGAAGTGGCTGATCGGAAAGCTCATGTCGTAGAGGCCAAGTCAGTGGCCAAACTTGAAATGGTAAATATAATGTCTTCCAAGATAACGCAGAAGAGAAAGAAGGTGGACATGAACACTCTCACAGTTGGGTTCTCTCGACTCGACTTCAAAAGCATCCTAGCTCCACATGATGACCCTTTAGTAATCACAACAAGAGTTCATGGATGTGAGGTATAGAGAATTCTTGTAGATGGAGGAAGTTCAGCAGATGTGATGTTCTGGCCCTGCTTTATAAGCCAAGGCCTTAGCAGAGCTAGGCTGGTACCCTATCATCATCCATTAATGGGGTTCAGCGATGAAAAGGTCCATCCGTTGGGCATATATGAGATGGACGTGCGAATGGGAGATGAGTGGAGTAAGAGGTTAACCCGGAAGATCAATTTTTTCATCATGGACAAAAACATCTTCTCGGCCTATAACCTCATCATAGGAAGAGTATCCCTTAAGGAGTTTGAGGCCGTGCCATCGATGGTCCACCAGATGCTAAAATTCCCGACCCCTTATGGGTTAGGGTAAGTGCAGGGTGACGAGACCATAGCACAAGAATGCTACTTCAACTCGGCTGAAGAGAGAGAGGATCATAAGAGAGCAACTACCACATATAACATTGATGCACATGACCCCAGAGATGAAATGAAATTGAAGAAATGAGAGGCTGCGGAAGAGGTAGAATCCATTATACTCAATGAGGACGAGCCAAAAAAACCCGTCTAGGTCGGCAAAACCTTAAAGGCAGAAATCAAGAAAGAACTGATAAACTTCCTGAGGAAGAGGCAGAGTGTCTTCGCTTGGAGTCACGCGAACATGCCTGGCATCAGCCCTGAGGTAATGTGACATAAGCTAAATGTAACTAAGGACGCTAGGCCAATCAAACAAAGACAAAGAATCTACTCTAGGGAGAAGTACGACGTCATTCGGGAAGAAGTCATAAAGTTAGAAGAGGCTGAGTTTATCAGGGAAATCATATATCCGAAATGGCTATCGAATGCAGTCATTGTGCCCAAAGCCAATGGAAAATGGAGAATGTGCGTAGACTTCACCGACCTGAATAAGTCTTGCTCGAAAGACAGTTATCCCTTACCTCGGATCGACCAGATGGTAGATGCAACTATAGGATATGAGCTCATGAGATTCATGGACGCGTATTTAGGCTATAACTAGATCTTTATGGATGCCGAAGACTCGGAGAAGACAACCTTCATCACGGACAAAGGGACATATTGCTACAAGGTTATGCCCTTCGGATTGAAAAAAGCGGGGCTACATACCAACGTCTTGTGAATAAGATGTTTGAGGCCCAAATAGGAAATACTATAGAGGTATACGTAGACAATATGTTAACGAAGAGCTTAAAAGCCTGCACCCACGTGACAGACCTGGAAAAGACATTCGATACCATGGACCTGTACGGAATGAAACTCAACCCTGCGAAGTGTGTCTTCGGGGTAGAAGCTGGGAAATTTCTTGGTTTTATTGTCAATAAGAGGAGAATAGAGGTGAACCCTGAGAAAATTAAAGCTTTTCTCGACATGAAGACACCAAGAAGCATCAAGGACGTTCAGAGACTAACTGGAAGAGTAGCTGCACTCAACAAATTTGTTTCAAGAGCGACGGACAAGTGTCTTTCGTTCTTTAAGGTGCTTAGAAAGGTCTTCGAGTGGGACAAAGAGTGTGATGAGGCTTTTAATGAGTTCAACTCCTACCTCGGATCCCCCTTAATCTTATCTTGACCCATAGTAGGAGAGAAGTTGTATGTTTATCTAACAGTCTCTGAGTCAGCTATAAGTGCAGCCATAGTACGGGAAGACGTTGGGGTCCAAAGGCCTGTGTATTTCAACAGTAAAGCCCTTCAGGGGTCTGAAAAAAATTATCCTCGGATGGAAAAGTTAGCCTACGCCCTGATACATGCTTCTTGGAAGATGGAGCCTTACTTTCAAGCCCATTCCCTGGTCATCCTCACCAACTCCCCACTAAGACAGGTCCTCCATAAACCTGAGAAGTCGGGTAGAATGATGACATGGGCCATTAAGTTGGGGGAGTATGACCTTACTTATCAGCCTAGGACGGCCATCAAAGGGCAGGCACTTATAGATTTTGTCACCAAGTTCACATGGGAAGAGGTCGGGGTCGAGAATAATCTAGAGATTGCAGAAGGGTCAAACATCAACGTCTTCCGAGACCCAGAAGAGGTTATGCCCAAGGGATCCAGAGATGGAATATCTGAGAATGAGGAAGACCGGTACCTCTTCAGGCAGGGAATAATGATAGAATGTAGTTTCTCATCAGATAAAAACATCTGGAACCTATTTGTCGACGGGTCCTCTTGCGAAGGGGAGCGGTACAGGGTTGATACTCTTAGCCCCGGATGGTACTAACGTCGAATATGCCCTAAGATTTAACTTCAAGGCATAAAATAACGAGTTAAAATATGAGGCCATGGTAGCAGGCCTCTCACGGGAAAAGACCCTTAGGGTAAGATGACTCCTGCTTCATAGTGCCTCAAGGTTGGTTGTTAATCAAGCATTGGGGGTTTATGAAGCCAAGGATGAAAGGATGGCCAAATACTTAAAGAGGGTGAGAATGATACTCAAAGGTTTCGAAGAGGTAAGGAGAAGAGAATAACTCGCCAAAATAATAGTCACGCGGATGCATTAGTAAGGTTGGCTTCAGCAACCAGGACAAACATCAGAAGAACAGTCCCAGTTGAGATCTTACCCAAGGCGACCATTAAATAATAGGTCAGTAACCCTTGCCTCAATTTGAACCTATGGGACTCATGGATGGACCCCCTCATCAGATATATCAGAGGGGGAGGGCTACCTGAATTAAAGTTAGAGAGGATAAAACGGAGGTACAGAGCTGCAAAGTTCTCAATGGTAGGAGACGTCCTGTATAAAAAGGGATTCCTATTACCTCTCCTCAGATGCGTTCATCCTACATAAGTTCCCCGTGTCCTACAGGAGGTACACAAAGGTTCTTGCTCCAGTCATATAGGAGGAAGACCTTTGGCCAAGAGGATTATTACGCAAGGATACTGGTGGTCGACCTTAGCCAATGATGCTAAAACCTACGTAAAGAGGTGCGACAAATATCAGAGATTCTCCACTATTCCACAACAACCTCATCAGCCTATGACGTCAATCAGTTCCCCTTGGCCATTCACAGTATGGGGAATTGACTTAGTGGGTCCCCTGCCAAGGGCTATAAATAATTACCGATTTTTGATAGTCTCCATTGATTACTTCTTTAACTGGGTAGAGGCAGAGCAGATGATCACGATTACAGGGCAGAAGACCTTCCAATTTATTTGAAAAAACATTATATACAGGCATGGCCTCCCAAATACCCTCATTTCGGACAATGAAACCTAGTTCAAGAATTCTTCCCTGAAAAAATACTACGAAAGAGTTAGGATAAAGTAATTTTTCTCTTCTCCTGGATGACCTCAAGCAAACGGTCAAATCGAAGTCACAAATAGAACGATCCTTGACAGGATCAAGAAGAGGTTAGAAGAAGCTAAGGGTAGATGGAATGAAGAGTTTTATGATGTGCTATGGGCCTATAGAACAACGGCTAAGACACCAACAGGGGAGACCCCGTTTATGTTGTCACATGGCTCAGAGGCCATCATACCCACAGAGGTAGGACTCCCTATTCATAGGGTTCAGACCTATGACCCTAAGAAGAATGGGGAGGAGAGAAGGCTCGACCTAGACTTGATTGATGAGAGAAGGGAAGACGTAAAAATCAGACAAGCAGCTTTCAAGCAGAGAACAACAAAGTTTTACAATCAAAGGGTAAAATCAAGACCCATAGCTGCGGGAGACCTAGTGCTAAAGAAGACATTACAGAAGGCAAACAAGCTTCACCCGAATTGGCAAGGTCCTTACAAAGTGGTTGAGGAGGTTGTGCCCGAGACCTGAAGGCTAGAAAACCTCAAAGGGGAACCTTTTTCCAATTCTTGGAATGCCGATCATCTAAAAAAGTATTACATATGATGCTGCAAGGGCTTTCATGAAAATGTATCATTTTATGAAGAGATTATTAATGAGAAGATCAACCCTTGTGTCAATTCTTAGTTCATTATGCTCGATTGGTAGAATTTGATGAGGATAACATCTTATGTGATAACCTCAGACCTTATAACATCATAATTTGGTAACAAGGTCTGAGGTAGGACATCATACATTGGATGACCTCAGACCTTAGACATCATTAATTTGGTGAATAATTATTTATGGGGATAACATCTTATTTGATGACCTCAGACCTTATAACATCATAATTTGGTGACAAGGTCTGAGGTAGGACATCATACTTGGATGACCTCAGACCTTAGACATCATTAATTTGGTGAATAATTATTTATGGGGATAACATCTTAGTGATAACCTCAGACCTTAGAACATCATAATTGGTGACATGGTCTGAGGAAAGACATCATACTTAGATGACCTCAAACCTTAGACGTCATTAATTTGGTGAATAATTATTTATGGGGATAACATCTTATGTGATGACCTAAGACCTTATAACATCATAATTTGGTGACAAGGTCCGAGGTAGGACATTATACTTGGATGACCTCAGACCTTAGACATCATTAATTTGGTGAATAATTATTTATGGGGATAACATCTTAGTGATGAACTCAGACCTTATAACATCATAATTTGGTGACAAGGTCTGAGGTAGGACATCATACTTGGATGGCCTCAGACCTTAGACATCATTAATTTGGTGAATAATTATTTATGGGGATAACATCTTAGTGATGACCTCAGACCTTAGAACATCATAATTCGTGACAAGGTCTGAGGAAAGACATCATAATTGGATGAACTCAGACCTTAGACATCATTAATTTGGTGAATAATTATTTATGGGGATAACATCTTATGTGATGACCTGAGACCTTATAACATTATAATTTGGTGACAAGGTCTGAGGTAGGACATCATACTTGGATGACCTCAGACCTTAGACATCATTAATTTGGTGAATAATTATTTATGGGGATAACATCTTAGTGATGACCTCAGACCTTATAACATCATAATTGGTGACAAGGTCTGAGGAAGGACATCATACTTGGATGACCTCAGACCTTAGACGGTTATATTGAGGCTTCAGATATAGAAAATCATTCGATAAACATTCAGCAATTAAAGAAATAAAGCCCTCCTCAGAGGCTGATATAGACTAAAGTTGAGAGTTACAAACTACAAGATAGAAGAATTTATCATTAGAGGTTACAGTTCATGAAAACTAAAATTACAAAAAGCTTCATAAAAAAGTCAAGTGTGCGCAGCCTCAGGGTTAGTTGCCATGCCTCCGTTTTCGTGGTCGAGGGTGGTCACTTCCACCCCATCGTCCTTAGTGCCAACATCTTCAGTTCTGGTATCATCTTGGGGGAAGTCTCGGTAGGTGAAACACCTCCCTCCTCCTCTACCTCTTGTAAGGCCTGAGCAAATCGAGGATCAGCATAATCCAAACCGATGAAGTCAGAGGCTACGAGCTCCTTGATTCCTTCTCCTTCATGGCAGACCATTTGTCAGTGGCCTTTACACCCCTTTCCAGGTACTCGAAGCCAAAGCTGACAAACTCATCAGAAACCTTATACTCCTCCAAGATCTTCTCAAAGGCATCATCCAAGGCAGCCTTCACAGCCATGTCGACCTTATGTTTGAGGGAGTCAGCCTGAGTCTTTAGGGTAGTGCTGTGATTATTCCTCAACTTTTCCATGTCTTTCTCTAACCCCTTCACGCTGGACTCTGACTTCTTCAAAGTGGCCTTCAGACGCTCCACTTCGGCGTTCAAAGCGGCCTCAGTCTTCTCGTTCTCTTGGCCCTTCTCAATCAGAGGAAGTTTTACCAAGGTCCAGTTAACGAAATGATGCATGATGAGGAGACCCTGTAGAACATGTGTAGAGATGTCAGTCTAAGATTCGGTATAGTTCAAAACCGATGTTACACTTGAATATAATTCAGCAGCAAAAGCAAAAGTTCAAGGTCTTAGTTGAATAGAGCGATGGAGAGAGAACTCAGCCAACAGAGGCCTATCCAGAGAGCAACAAAAGTGCTCGTCAGAGTTAGTCATGGCATCGCTGATGGAATCCAGGGCCTTCACACTATGGCCAATGAGACTATCACTAATCGTCAGTTGCTCCAAGCGAGCAATCAATGCGTCCTCAGAAGAAATAGGGATGGCACCATCCCCCTTTTGGTTTTTCTTCTTCTGCCTCTGATCCTCAGGGGCAGGGTCGGAAGGTTTCCTCTTCTTGGACGCCTCAGCCCTTGAGGTAGTTGGAGGGGGAGGAGGTGCATTAAAACCTGCCTTCTTTACAAGCTTCGTGAGACTGGGGGCTGCCATCTCCCAAAGGTCGTCGAAAATCCCCTTTGGACGCTCTGCAAAATAGAAAGGTCTGAGTCAGAAAATCAGAGATATGCAAATTCAAATGTATAACTTGTTGAAATAATAGAGCAACTTACAAAGCTCGGTCAAAGGACTCCCCCCAAGGCCAGTTTCGAAAAGATAGTAGGGAGTCATCAAATGCTCGTACTTAACTAGTAAACCATTCTCTCCCTTATCCTGAAGGTCTTTGACCTTCTGAAGATTATTTTATCTTAGCCCGGAGTCAGCCCTTGCAACCATTGTCACCTTACCCCATCTCAGGGGTATTCTCGGCTCTAGGGAAGAAGAGGGGCACAAGGATCAAAATTCCATGGACCTGACGCAAAGAAGTAGCGTGGTTTCCAATTATGGTTCGAGGTTTGGGTAACCTGCAACATATTTTTATTCAACTTCCAAGCTAAGAAATGGTAATAGCTTAGATGATTCCTGGTAGATGAGGGGACGTAGCACCCTGTGAAGACTTGGACAGGAAGGTCTGAATGATGGACTCCCCTTCATAAGACGATAGCTCTAATTATCACACTCTAGGCATTGGGTGACAACTGGGAAGGAGCCAAGTTGATGTAGGACAATATAGCCCTGATGATGGGATGAATGAGCAGACGAAATCCTAACTTAAACATCTGCTCATACAGGCAAATCTCACCATCTCGACTGTCGAAAGCCCTTTCATCCCTCAGAGGCCTCTTGAGTTTTATAGAGGGACTTATAGAATATAGATGTCTAAAGACCAGAAGGTCGACCTCCCTGACAATAATCTCTATCTCGGCCACCTCAGAGGTGGCAACATCGCTTTTAGTACCATCATCATCATCTGGTTCAACGTCGGCCTGAGCAGACGATGGGGCACCACTTGGGAGCCTCTGAGCTAACTTAGCTCCTCTGATGGCCGACAGGGGAATGGCATCAAGGATTGGTGGAATATCCACGCTAGGTCCTAAAATTTCAACGTCGGAAAAAGAGTGCGATGTGCTTGAACTCTTGTGAGACGAGGCTCGAGTAGAGACCTCGGCTTGATCAGGAACCTGATCCTGTTGAACAAAAAAGTCCATTGCCTCTTGAAATGAGTCCACAGACATAGGGTCTGAGGTGGAAGACTCAGACTCAGACATGGGAGTATGTTCTACTGGGACCTCGGCTGACTCAAGGTATATGACCTTCAAAGGGGGTGGAAAGATAGGTCTGAGTGGGAACGCCTCTGCCCTACGAGCTTCCTCTTAGGCTCTTTCTATTTGCCTAATTTTATCTAAGGTCTTCTCCCTAAGAGAGGGGAATTACTCTAAGAGTTGGTAAAGGGGCCTGAGCATATGAATCAGACCCTACACTTGTGACTCTCCTAAATAAACAGGATTGGCAATTGAATTAAGGATTAAACTGGGCTTTTGAACCAAGAACAACAAGAACCAGGGCCACCAGAAAACACAAGCGATGGTCAGAAAACTCAACGAACTCGCCAAAAAATGCAAAAAATAGGAACAAGGCAAGAAAAAATGGAGAAGAAGGGATGATAGATGGTACCTGATGGAATGCTATGAGAAGAGAGGACGAGTTAGCATGGAAAATCCACCCAATGCACTGCTAACCAAGATCTTGTAGAGAGAGAGAGGGAACAGAGAAAATGTAGGCAAGAGAATGAAGAAATGAGGAGAAAGAAAGGAAATGAGGGTTTAACCCTAAAATAAACCCACACGCATCCCAAGGCCCATCATAGCCTTGGGAGCCCAAAAGATTGCAATAATTACACTTGTCAGGCACGCTAGCTATTTTAATAACCGACACTTGTCAAAAAGGTACTTAACACTCAAGGATGTACAACCTCGGACAAACATACCCCTTAGGCACCTGATCACACAGGTATCTAAGGGATAAGGGGTGATTGATATACCCTAAATGTACCCCATCGTCTCAAAGACATCAACCTCGGTCAGGGAAATGGCTGAGGTTAGAAGGGCCTTAGATTGACCCCCAACGGACTTGTCCTAAGCAAGGTTGGCCACGGCCGATGTTACTAGTTACCTCAGTAGGAGAGGTCTTCATGATTCATGGTGGCAGTTATTCATCAGGTCGGCCAAGGCTGGTAACCTCGGCTGGGTTCAGGCCGAGGTTACAAGGGCCACCCCATCATCGTAACCAGTTTCGGTTAGGTATCAGCCAATATTCCTGCTACTCCACCAATACCTCGGCCCAGGCCGACCTTACATCTCCACCTGCCTTACCTTGGCTCTCCCACTGAGCCAAGGTCACCACTGATCGAACAGTTTCCCTACCACACTAACCTCGTCCTCTTTCAGGTCGAGGTTGTGACCAATCACAGATGGCCGAATCTCCTTCAGCATATGTATGGTTGGGAACACGTGTACACAATCAGTTATAACAAATCAATCCCCTCACGTGGGGGAATATTTCGTCATCATTCTCTACATGTGACAGTGACAAATGTCTTCATCAGATTGGCTATATCAGCACACACATGCTCATTGCATGCTGGAGGGGTACATTGCACCCCCAAGCATTATATATAGAGGCCATCGTCTACCTTGCAAAGGATCCAAAATTGGCAACCCTAGCTGAAACTCCATCCAAATATACAGTAGTGAGAGAAATCTTGAGAGATTGTATCCATGGCCATTAGTTCCCTCATACAGTGATATTAATCACACACACTAGCACAATGGACGTACGCCTGATTGGCTGAACCACTTATATTCTGGTGTTAATTCTTTTTTCCTCACTACAATCTCTTATATATATAGTATACTCATATACTGCCATTGTTATCACTATTTTGAGCATACAAACACCTTGACTAGTGGTGCTATTTCCAGCATCATCAGCAGTGAGTTTTTTCGTTAAAACTGCCCCTATTGTTGTGACTTGTGACATTCTCTTTTGTAACGTTTCGCCATGTTCGAAAAGTAGAAACTCCCCCCGATGTAGTCGAGTCACAATTAAACAACGTTTAGACTTGTGGCGAGTGGACATCGTAGTTTTTTTGAACCGTTGGGACAGTTTCTTCATTGGGACTTTATTAGATATGTCTGACAAAAATTCTGGCACCAAAACTCAAACTTGCCTAGGAAGGAAACCCTTTCTATTCCCCATGCGTCACTTCTCAACTGATGTGGTGCTATCTTTTTGACTCTCAGGGAACTTCCTGCAGTGCCACATGTCCATTTGAAATGATTATAGGCGGCTTTGCACGTGTGGTGGTGGTAAACTCAACAATCGGGTTTAAAAGATCTCAAACGTTTATATTTCAAAACTCTTCTCTTTCCTTCATCTTCTTTAAGCTTCCATCTACTCTAGAGAGAGAAACTTTGCCAGAACTCCATTGTTACTAAGCTTTCACCTAGTTTTCTTCTTCTTCTCATCTTTTACGCCACCACTTGTGGTTGCGCTCCTCCCTTTTTCTTTCCCAGACCTTCTTTACCAAGTTGTTTCTTTCATCGCCACTTACTATGGATTCTTTAAGTGTCTCAAAGTCTACTACCACCGCTGCTCAGTAAAGATCCCCTTTTTCCACCTCTGGCGCCGCTTCTACCCCTAGCACCACTACCTTGGATGCTGCTCGTCAAGAGCAATTAAGTTTTTATTGCTGGTCTCCCATCTTTGGCAAAGATGATGAGTTCTCTAATGCATGAAAGACCTGCCATTTTTTGTCCAAGTAAGATCCTTTAATACTGGGTGATGAAGATGAGGATTCGTCGAAGTGGGTCTTTCTTCCTCCAGAGGGGACTCTACACTTTCAGTTGGACCGTGGCGACTTCCCCTACTCTTAAATCGATTTTGACGCACTTGCGGGATCGCCAACTCATTTTGCTACCTGGCATGCACACATGCAGAGTTCTCACGCTGTAGCTCTTGCAAAGGCTGGTTTTCATCGAGCCAGCTGGTTTGGGGAGTTCACTCTTTCCAAGAAGAACGCAGCGCTCCAAGTATTGGTTTCCATATAGAACGTTATAACTCACACATTCTTTGCTGTGTGGGGGGAGTTCATCATTTTGTTGGAGGACATTTGTGAGCCACTTGGGTTTGAGCCCATCGGTGCGTTTACATATCATGATGAGGCCTTAGAGGTCGAAGAGACTGCTGACCGAGCAGAGCTTAATCTAATTTGTCGTCGTTGCACTGGGTCTTCAAATAAGCCCACTTTTACTCCCCTCATCAGTTGTTTTTCAAAGCTCCCACCACGAAGGATGTAATTATTGTTACGGGATAAGGTAAAGGTACATCTTTGGAACTACCAGCCTACATTCTTGGGCTGCTTTTGCGTTTCTTTTTTACTGGAAAACCCAACGACCAACCTAGGAGGGACATTATAAATATTTCCATCCGCCTGGCCAAGGGTTTCAACCTTCCTCTGGCCGCTCCCTCAACACTTGGATGAATCGAACCCATATTGACATGGAACGGTCACTGGGTCATTATAACTTGGCCAACTTTGCCAACACCGTTATCTTAATGGGTTTCCTTTATACCCATTTTCCTTCCATTGTTTCCAAGTCTATCTCTTACCCAGTGAGTCAAGGCAATAATCCTCCACGCCTCTTATGCTTTCATAAAATACAGAGTCAAAAGGAGATAATGGGTATTTTGTTATCGTTTTTATTCTTTTCTCATGAGACCATACAGCGAGTTTACCTTTGCCCATTCTTGGAATTTTTTCCCTTCTACAACTTCAATGGTCACTTTAATTCCAGTTGTAGAAGATCCTTTGCAAGTCGTGGAACTTCTGTTCACTCTTGGGTTTCTTCCTTCTTTTACTGAATGGGGATACACTTCTGAACCTTATAACCCCGATAGATGTAGCAGATAATTCGGGTTTGATCATGGGTCCCCTTGACCTGTGTTTTGACTAAGCAATAAAAGGGCTACTTTTGCTGAGGCTTGCACCTTTTACCTTGCAGCAGAAGTACTTGGTGTGACTTCTACCATGGATGGTCGAGTCACCCTTCCTAGTGCCATTAGGAAAGGGGACATATCTACTTATTATGCCACCAAGTTCCGTTTGAGGCAACTAGCCCTGATTCGTGAGTTCATACAAAGTCCCCCTCAGTATCACCCAGTCCTTTCTTTCTCTGCCTTGGAGTTGGGTCTCAAAGGCAACTCCATTCTTGGAGTTGAGTTCCTTTTGAGTAAAACCATTAAAGATCCTTCCCTCTACCCCTCATTGCCTAATGATCCCTACTACCACGCCCAAACCCATGACCATTGCAACCCCCAAATAGCCTGCCCCTACAACTGAAGCAGACTCTAGCGAAAGGCCTTCCCAGCCACCAGCCAAAAGAATTAAGAAATCTAAGAGTGGGACTTTCTTAAAATCTAAGTCTCAAACTCAGCCTCAAACCCCTCTGGAGGCATTCCCCATCACCTTCGTTCCCCTTCCCATGTCTGCAGAGGTAAGTGAAGAGATGAGAAGGAGGGTTCAGGATGAGGTGGAATGAATAAATGCTGAGTTTGAACGATGCGCTCCTGTCGTTCCTCCTTCTGTTGCCTTCCCTACCATCCTTATTAATCCAACAGAACCAGGGTCAAAAAGGAAGAAAAGTTCCAAGTTTCCTCGAAGTACTGGCACTGTGGGTGCGAGGAAGAAGACTCTGGGTACCAAGTCCAAGAGGAAACAAACTCCAGATGTACATCTCTCCCCAACTCCCATTGTTGCTTCTTCCTCTCCTCCTTCGCCAGTGGTTATATCCTCCCATTCTCCCTATGAATCCAAGGTATGTATGCGTGTTGTTGCTTTTATTCACATTTTTCTAAGGCAAGCTGCATCTATTTAACTCTTAATCACTTTGGTGCAGGAAGTTGAAGAAGAAAGACCCAACCCCCTTGTGAGCCCTTTCGTGGGGGACATTTCGGTTCTTCTTAGATCGATGTGAATCCTACCCGTCCCACTATGATCGAGCTTACCTACTCCCGCCGTTCGACCTATTAACATGCGAAGGATTCCGCTGTGGGGGGTGAGTCCGTTGAGTCTGTACGCATCTCTTCTCAATCAGAGACAACTCCCCCAGCACCTTCTGAATTATCACCTCATCACAAGGTCCATTTGCCCATTGTTCCAGCTGCGGAAAGTTCCCTTGATGTACATATTATCAATTAGTTGTTAGGTCTCACGTCTTTTTTCTCCTCCATCCCTTTTTCTGTTTGGCCTGCTAAACTTTGATATTTTGGGATGCCCTAGGTTGAAATGGCGTCTTTGTTAGCTAATATTCTTCTTCCCCCTGTGCCGACGAAACCACTAGCTACAGTTTCCCTCTTTCGTTCCATAACTGAGGTAAGTGACACTTAGAGGTATTTCTCACTTCTTTTGTACTTATTCTTCATGTCTAACACTTAGCTTCATGTTTGCAGCTTTCTTCAAGTCTTTCCCCACCCTCTTCTCTTGGTGGTTTGCAGGTTTCTATGGCCAAGGTTGATGCTTCTGCCTAGTGTGGTGGTTCTTCTATACCCACCCATGTTGGGGCATCATTTGGAGGTCCAACATCTTCTCCCAGTGAAACTCTTATGTTGGCCTTGGTACCTTTTATTGGCGAGGGAGATTTATTGACCGTTGAGGCTTCTTTAGTTGGTGGTTCCATTGAGGCTTCTAAGGAAATAAGCCTGCCCCCTATAGTTCCTACCTCTATGGCCTCCGTGGTGACTCCCATTATCGCTCCCGCTATTGCTGAGGTACTTCGCTTGTTTCTCTACATTTCTCAACCTTTCAAACTTCACCTATGATGGTGGCTTAACATTGAAACACTTGTTAAGATTTTTCGCAAGCTCCACCTATATCGGTGGCTTAACAACTAAAATACTTGTTAACATTTTTCGCAAGCTCCACCTATATCGGTGACTTAACAATGAAAACACTTGTTAATATTTTACATAAACTCCACCTATATCGGTGACTTAATAATGAAAACACTTGTTAAGATTTTTTTATAAACTCCACCTATATCGCTGACTTAACAATGAAAACACTTGTTAAGATTTTTCATAAACTCCACCCATGTCGGTGACTTAAGAATGAAATCACTTGTTAAGATTTTTTCAGAAACTCCACCTATATCGGTGACTTAACAATGAAAACACTTATTAAGATTTTGTTTTTTTAACTCCACCTATATCGGTGACTTAATAATGAAACCACTTGTTAAAATATTTTCTTTAACTCACTATTTCTTCTACCTGTTCTCAAGTTTCACGGGAGAATTCTCCACCAGTTCTTTCGCCCATCGCTTCACCCCATCGGGAACCCATTATCTCAGAAGATTGTAGTCACAACGATCAAGGTTCCACGACTGGCGCTGCTATTAAGAGCGAATATGGTTATGAGCTCCCTCTGCCCGACTTAGCTCCTCACGCCTATTGCCTCATAGTCTTTCAGTATTCCCCTCAAATGCAAGCCAACCATCGCTTGGTAGTTGAGCAGGATACAAGCCACTATCCTGAGACTTTTACTATAGATTTCCTGCATTCCAACATCCCCGTGATGATCTATAGGCTTTAGGGCATGGCGACCATTATTGCTGATATCGTCAGCACTCCCACTTCAAACGTTACCAGAGTTGTCCTCTACCAATTCCTGGGCTATCTGAGGGAGTTGGGTCGTGATGGCTTCCATTTTGATTGGATTATTGCGCACTTAAAAACTTTGAAGAGTTAGCAACTGGATAGTCAGAGGGAGCTGCTCTAGAAACATCAGGAGGTAAACGGGCTAAGGAAGCTAAGTTGGCTGAGCTTGCACCTCTACTTGAAGCTTTTAATAAGGAGGTAGAGGATGTCGAAGAAGGTCTGCACCTGGTGAAGCAAAAAAAAGAGAAACTCCTCATTGAGCATACACAACAGAAAATGAGATTAGACATTTTTATTAATGCCCAACAGTCTTACCTAGCAGCTTCTTCCGGCCTTCCTAGAGATTTTTTCTCTGCTCCAGACCTGTGATTTCTCTTAGGCCAATAAACTTCTGTATATATTTTCTTTTTCTTCTTTTTATGTAATTCTTGGGCAGTAGCTCCCCATTTTGTAATGCCCCGAAGTTTATGAATGAATGAAAAAAAGATATATGTTTTCCTCCATATCCTTTCTTTATGCCATAACTGTTTGCATATATTATGAAGTTCTACAATTCTTTCATCTCTACTCGAGTTATAAGTAAAAAAACATTCATATTCATAACAACAACTAGATACATCAGTGGTCTAAACTTAAGTGCTTACACATGATAGACTTTCAACCATTTATTGCAAATTTTAAATAGCCTGCGTTCTTCTATCTTAGAGATTAAGAAATAACCTGAATCACGAGCTTCTTTTACAATGAAATTTCCCTCCCAATTCGCTAAAAATTTAGGTAGGGTAATCCCCCTGATGTGTTTTACTGTTGCTTTCAAACTGAGGTCTCCCTCCACGAACTTCCTGGGTCTCACCAAGTTATCATATGCCTGGAGAGCTATTTTGTATACATTTGAAAGTGCTGCATCGCGTTATCTCTATGTTCATCCAACGCTTCTAACTGCACATGTCTACTCTGAGGGAGCATGCTACTTCGCAAGGCATATCGAGCAGAGGGAACTTCTGACTCCACTGGAAGGATTGCCTCAGCCCCGTAAACAAGGGATAATAAAGTATACCTTTTGGGCTTCCTCTTGGTTGTTCGATAGGCCCACAACACAGCTAGTATCTTGTCATCCCACGATCCTGGGAAATCTTCTATTATTTTAGCCAAAATATTAACCAAGGTTTTGTTAGTTGCTTCGGCTTGACCGTTGCCCTTTGGGTATGCCACCGTTGAAGTATGATGAACAATGGAGTACTTGTCTGTGAGCATTGTTACCTTTGAATTAATGAATGGGGCTCCGTTATCAGAGAGAATAACCTTTGAAATCCCCAAACGGTAAATGATGTATTCTCTGATGAAGTTGCTCACCACCCCTGCTGTTTCCCTTCTTAGTGGTATCGCTTCCCCCTCGAAGAAGGATGTATTGCCCCTACCAGGTCGAACGCCCAGGTGTGAAAAGGATAAGGCGTTGCTAGGGAGTGTAAGTCCATCGATGGGTCATGGATAATATTTTCTTGAAGTTGGCAAGCCTTGCAATTTCGAATGAACTCAGCTGATTCTTTCTCCATTGCTAGCCAATAATAACCCAACATCATCAACTGGTCATACAAATTGTCCCCTTCTATGTGAGCTGGATCGTGCGCCTGGTTGAGGACTTCGACTTCTTTTTCCATCGTGATTCAATGCAATGGCCTATTGAAATAGCCCATTCGATAAAGCTTCCCCTCCTAAACGTAGAACCTCAGGCCCTTCGCTTAATTCCCATCACATCAATCTTATCCATTGGGATAACTCCATTTTTAATGATGTCAATATAAGGTTGCCTCCAGTCTGGTTGAGTTTCAACGAAATGACATTCAGCTGCCTCGACGAATAACTGGCATATAGCGCACTTTCATTGTAACTCTGTTGGACCTGCTTTATTCTAGGCCAAAAATAACCCTCCCTTTGAATACTCCTGTAAAAAGGTATCTCAGTTGTTTTGCAGTGCTCTTCGTGTGTTTTCTTTAACCTCCGCTCCGCTTGTTCTTGGACGATGCATATTGATAACCATCCCCCTGCATTTCTGAAGTAAGGATTTCCATAGTTTGTAAAATATTGGACTAATTCCCTCAGCTCCATCGGTCCTTCCCCAAATTCCAGTTGTTTTCTAATCTCCCCTCTCTAATCCTCCTCCTCCTCCTCCATTGGTAGAATTATTTATACTGCTGAGGGGGCTGTTCTTCGTTGGATCATAACTATACTTGTATCGTTTCTCATGACCATCTTCCGAGCAATAATGGCATAAGCATCTGGATATTGGTCCATTATTCGGGGATGTCTTTTGATCTTGGTCCGATGGAACTGGCTGAGAAGCCTCTGAATGATTGCTCTGTATGGTGCCAGACTTAGGTGTTTTAATGAGATTTCTCGTTTCACTTACTGAATCAGCAAGTTCAAATCAACCTGGATGCAAAGTGAACGAATTCTCCTTCGAAGAGCCTCTAGTAACCCCAGTACCAACGCTTCATATTCTGCTTCGTTGTTGGAGAAAGGGAAATCCAACTTGTAGAAAAGACAAATCTCCTCCATTCCTTTTAAAAGAATAACCCTTGCTCCTCCTTTTTTCCGTCGAAGATCCATAAAACTGCATTGTCCATTCTTTATCACTTGCATCTAGGTAATTGGCCTGCAAATCATCTCCTAGAATACTTTCTTTAGGTGGCTCAAACGTTCCAGAGGGGAAGATTGCTAATAGGTCAGCGTACGCCTGGCTCTTGATTGCGTGAGGAACCATGCACTTCAAGTCATATTCTGAGAGGATTAGGAACCACCTAGCTGCCCTACTAATATATATAGTTCTTGCTGGCAAATACTTAATAGGATCATATCTGGTTACAATATGAATTGTAAAATATAGCATATAATGTCTAAGTTATTGTGCTACAAAGACTATGGCAAAATAATGCCTTTCTAAGCTACTATACCTGACCTTTGTCCCATGTATGATTCTACTGAGGTAGTAAACTGACTGTTCTTCCCCGTTAATATCTTGTGCCAATAGAGCTCCAACGGACCTTGTGATGGATGTGAGGTATAGCTACAACGGTATTCCTGCCTTCGGTGGAACCATGGTCTATGGTGAAACGAGCTGTTTCTTCAGCTCAGTGAGGGACTCCTGGTGAACCTCCTCCTATTTTGAATTTTGTGTTCTTTCACAAAAGCTGCATCAATGGGTGTGTTATTTCGTCCAATCCAGGCACAAATCTCCTAAGGTAGGAAACTTTATCGAGGAAACTCTTTATTTCCTTCACCGTTCTTGGACTTGGCATCTCCAAGATCGCTCGCTGGTTGTCCTGGTCCATCTTCACCCCTTGTCGATCAACCACAAAGCCTGGAAACTTTCCACTTGTTACTCCGAAATCGCACTTTAGTTGGTTCATGTCCAACTTATACTTCCTGTATCGAGCAAACACTTTCCTCAAATTGCTTAGATGGGACTCCTCCTTCCTCGATTTGATGACCAAGTCATCCACATAGAATTCCATAAACTTGTGAAAGAAGTCATGGAAAATGTCCATCGTTGTTCTTTGATAAGTAGCCCCAACGTTCTTGAGTCCAAACGACATTACTTTGTACATAAAGTTTTCTAATGGGGTTCTAAATTCCATTTTCTTTGCATTCATGGGGTCCATCTTGATCTGGTTGTACCCTACATACCCATCCATGAAGTTGTTGATAATACGCAAATATCGCGTATTTCATCCGTCGAACCTACGCATTTTGGCCCCCTCGGGTGCCTTAATCTCTATATTTAAGCCCGTTAACCAGACAACCTCTGTTTATATTGTTAACATGCTATATGAGGTATAATTGGGCTTTTATAGGTATTTAGGTACCAAGTATGGGATTCAGATGCATTCCGCGCAATTTCTATACACAACTGCATGTTCAAGGGCATTTTAGTCTTTTCACATCTTGGGCACCTGACCCAACATCTAAATGGAAGTTGTATCCCTCCTCGCAAGCTTTGCGTGGCCGTAAACGGTGCACGATTCTGATTCATAACGAAGAAGTTACGACGATTTCGGCGGACGAGAAAAGCTTGGAAACCAAAACAGCAATGCAGTGTGCTGCCCCTGCTTGATCGACAGACCGACCAGATCATCGATCGATCGACTATATTAAATTGTCAAAATTTGGCCTTGATCGATAGATCGACCAAATCATCGATCGATCGATGCTCTGTTTTCTGCAGATATTTTTTGCATTTCTTTTCTTTTCTCTTTTCTTTTCTAATTTAATTCTAACTTGGTATATAAGCCAATTTTGTTGTAATAAACAGAAGTGAACGTTTTTAGATAGTTTTAGAAGATAGAATAGTTAAGGTTTGGGTGATTTTCTTAGTTCTTCTTCATTTCTTCTTGGATTGACACACTTTTGGGTTTGAATGTTAACTATTCATCATCCTCTCCATTAATATAGTTTGTATTTCTTTATTTCTTGCTTTCTAGTTAATTTACAAGCTTTCTAATTTAGGTTTACATGCTTTATTTACATGCTTTGATTTACACGCTTTCTAGTATAGATTTATCGCGTTTATTTACCGCTTTCCATTTACCGCGTTTTTAACATGCTTTCTCGGTAATTTAAATTAGGTTGTGTTTGAATGGAACTCACTCGGGTTGACACGTTGCTTTGCTTTGGTGATGGTGTTTACGGGTCTATTTCGGGTGCGTTGTTCTAGTTATTACGCCTAGGATATTTGATGGGGCATATCATGTATGTCCCGTGCTTACGACCTTTCGTGCGTAATTTCCGGGATATTTGTTGACACCAAAATCTTATTAGGCTTTTTGATGATTTAGGGCATGACAACCCTTAATTTATTTAACGGTCAAAACGAGACGCGTTATTAATAACTCGTCGACCCATGTAACCATTTTATACTAATTAACTCGGGTGAGGGATATTCAACGCAACCTATAGTTTTACTCGCTTTGTTAATCTAGTTTCAATACACTCGCCTAGATTAATCTTTCCCTTTTATGCATATTTTCCTTTTTAGTTTCTAATCATCTTTAACACTTTTATTTCGTAATATTAAACCTTATAAATTCTAGCAACTCGTCTCTGTGGATTTTCGATACCCGACTTACCGCTGTGCTTGCCTCGCAATTGTAGTAGTAATTTAGGTTTTTGTATTGAGTTGGCGAAACGAAAACAACGATTAATGTCTTTACACGCGCTACTTTTTGCACTCGATCAGTTGTACATCTCATGACCAACCGTTGCATCTATCAAGCTGTCGATGGAGGTTAGAGGGAACTCATCCTAGGCGCAAGCCCTAGTCAAGTCTCTGAAATCCACACAGATTCTTATTTGATTTTTATCTTTCTTTACCACTGGGACAATACTAGACAGCCAAAGTGGGTGTTGTATCGGTTTGATGAACCCTTCCATTAATAAGCATTGGACCTCTTCCTTGATCTTCAAGTCTAGCTCAGGCTTGTACGTTCTCGTTGCTTATTTCATCGGAATGGCTAAAGGCATCACGTTTAACTTGGGAGGCTGACTCCCTCATCCAGTCCTTCCATCTCTGTGTACTTCCACGCAAAAATGTCTATAACTCCTAAATCAACTCAACCAAGGCCTCTCGTTTCTCCTTATTGAGATCTTTCGAGATAAAAATAGGCCTTGGATCCTCCCCTTCTTTCGCCAGGTTCAACATCTCCAACTCTTGTGCCTGTGGCTTCGGTTGATCTGCCATATAATATGGTTCTTCGGCGACATCTTCCACGAATTCTTGTATGTTGTAGTTTTCTATCACTATATATTGCCCCAATTGATCCACCAGAAAACACTCATATATCGGGTTAGTCTCAACATCAACTTCTTCGACCGCCTGCTCACACCATTATAAACGATACACCACCTTTCCCTCTTCGGTAATAATTTTCTTGCACTGCCTACTGGTTGATGCAAATTCCTTCCTCTTCTTTTCTTTAGAATCCTCAATAACTCTTCCTCGTTAGACCTCATGTTGCACTGGATCCACTCTAGGCCTCATCTTGTCTTTGATCCATTTTAAAATGTTTTGGGGCCTAGGGACCACCTGATGGGAGTCTTCGGCCATCATTCCTTTGCCGCTCGCGACCTCTTTATTCTGCTCATTCAAAGGCCCCATTCTTTCTCTGATCGAGGGAACCCATGCTCCTTCCATTTTTCTCGTTAGGACCCGGACATCCTCCTCTAATTTTATGAAAAATACTGCATCTACCAGGTGAGCTTCCTCGACAGCGAAGGGCCTCTTCATAGCCTTAATGGTTACCTTCGTTCCCTTGATATTCGCCTTGGCGCATTAGTGATACGTCGAAGTAACTAGCCCGTGGTTGTGGATCCACACCCTTCCTATCAACAGATGGTAGCAAGTTACACTCTTTATCACGTGGAATTTGATGTGTGAACTCAAATTTTCCATCACAATCCCAACGTTCACAAAACCAATGGACTTGGAATACTGGTTGTCATAACATGAAATTACCAACGTTCACCTAACCATGTGGAAACACTATTGGGAGATAAATGAGAATACCAAGTAGATGCTTTATCGGTTAAGGATTTCGAAAATTCCCTCAACCCGAGTTTCTTGTTATTGCAATGCGCCCCAAGTGTTCAACGAAGCGTTAAATAAGTTCCTTGGGGTTTCCACCCTTTCCTGTGTATGTTTAAAAAATAAGAGGAATATAATCTTTTGGGTAGGGCTCATCGTTGTATTCCTGGGGGTAAGGCGTCATAGACCGAAGCTACCTCACCCGCAGATTGTGAGGAGGCTTGCATGAATTTCATCATCTCTTTCTGCATTTCTTTCCTCATCTCTTCCATGGGTGATGCCGTTGAAATGCCTATCAGCGGGACCATAGGTTGAGTGCTCGTTGCAACTGGAGAAATCATCACAGTTGGAGCCGTTGATACTCCCAGGGTTCCTACTGCTGGATTTATAGCAGAGATACTTGCTGGTACTGTTCCCGTTATGACTTCACTTGGTGGGGCCGTTCGGGCGATCCCTGGTGTCACGAAGGAGTTGGGTTCAAATCCTCCTAACACTTTTGAAGCTACAGGAGTTTGAAAAAACTCGTAAAATTTATTCATGAGGAGTGACACTTGGGCTTGTCCCAACCCAGCGCTCGTGGAAGCTTGTATCACCCCTGGCATGCCTGCCACTGCTTGAACTATAGGTACCTCTATTCGAGGAGCCCTATCCCTTGAAGCCTCCAGCTCTCTCTCCACCTGTTCTTCATTATGTTTAATGTCACCAAAGTTAAGCCTTCGATTAACGTTATCCTGTGCCATACTCCTTGCTTAGAAGAAGGCCACCCCAGCGGAGTTGCCAAATGTATGAGGGAAGTTTATATTAGATGGAGGCGTAACCCCTTTTGAGAACAGTAATGATAAGTTAAACAACAACACTATTGATTAACTTAAGGACATGCAAGCACAATTTAGTGAAGATAAACTCAGTTGAAACTCACGAATCTCTCATGTATAACTCAATAAGATAATAACGAACTCAGAAGTAACTCATTTGGAGGGAGAGAGAAGTAAGCACCCTAGATACCCCTTGGCAGGCAGCCAACCACACCAACCACCCTGAAGAATCTCTATCAAGTATTAAAGATCTGTAATAAATGACGATGGTTAATGAGTAAACTCTCTGGTTTGCAATAAATCTCTCTCTGATGTTTATTCTCTATAGTAATAACTTCTAAACTCTCAAAAATAACATCCTATCCTTAGGGGTGGTTGGGGTCTTTAAATATCCCGCCCACACCACTTTCGAGGTAACTCAGTCATTAAAGACTATGAAATACATCCCTCATACTTTATGTCACAACATTAAATGCTTGATGCACTAGTTATCTTTACGTCATAGATATTAAATGCCAAGACATGCATTTTGCCTAACCACTGTGTGTCAGGTGGCCGTCATCACAGAGGTGGCTCACCAACTGTATGACAACCCCAAATACCATGGTGGTTTACTGAAGTGCAGATTTGATATTGTCTAGCTGGCTAGTTACATCACCCACAGTAGATGTGACATTAAGTAGAGGGTTGTTTGGTTCACCATGGTATGGGTCCTTCGGTGTTTTACCAGGTGTATCTAATATGGTCAGGACAAACCCCAACGGTGCCTCACTTCTGAATCCTCCAAACCAATTCCCTCTAAAGTTCCCATGGCGAGGTCGTTCGATAGAGCATGAAAGCTCTCCCAGGCCCTACCAAGTGATTATGCATAAATTCTTCACATTTATCCCCTTAATTTCGGTATTTTTATGATTCCGTGCATTGTAAATAGCTTGGGTTTGTCTTATATTTATGCTACTAACCCTTTTTGGCAAGTATTTCGTATTTTGTGTATCTCTTATGTATTTTACAGGTATTTCATGCAAATTAGTGCGAAAGAGAATGCGAAATAGTGAAAGAAAGCAAGAAATGGGGAGTTCAAGGGCATTTTTGTAATTTTACATATATATTCCGATGGTGGGGAAAACTAGAAAGTATAAGAGATATAAATTACAAGAACATTGTTAAAAACATCACCCTAATTCGAGCTACGGTTAAGAAGTTATGCCCATTTAAAGTTGGAGACAGAAAATCAAAGTTGAAATTAATTCTGGAAGCTGAAGAGTTTCAACTCTTGAAATTTCTTGTATAATTCCTTTTTATTAGTTGTAAAATGTGGAGAGACATGGTATGAGTCCTTTTTTGAGATATATAAAAGGGCAAACCCTAGGAGGAAGAGAGAGAGAGTTCTTTTTGGACACACAATTTTCTATTTTAGAAACCCTTGTTTGTAAGTTTGAAGAAAAGGAGTATTCAAGATTCAAGTTCAATTCTCTTTCCAAGTTGTGGTTACAAATTTCAATCTTCAATCCAAGTATCGATTTCAATTCTCCTATTTGTTTCTCTATTTTATTTTCAATTCGATTCTCAATTGTTTTGCAATTCTCTTTTGAAGGTATGTTTCTTAGATCTATGATTCCTTGCATTGTTATAATTCTGTTTTCATATAACAAAACCATGTCTAGCTAAATTTTCAAGGGTTGGGATGCATGAACCCATTCTGAGGTAAATTACCCATGTAGAAAATAGAGTTTAAATTAAAAATTGACCGAATCGTGTAGGGAAATTATACGAACATAGTAGATCTTTTAATATCTCTTGCCCTAGGTACTTGGGATGTTTAACAAGACTATGCAAGTGTAATTGTTATACACCGCTTAATATTTACCTTTGATTTCAAATTATGCGGGATAGTTCCCTCATATATGTAACGCTTAGGATCTCTAAAGACTGGATTGAGTTAAGATTTAAATTTACAATTCTAATATTCTATACGGTAAATTACTAGGTATTGGGGGATTGTATCCTAACCTATTTCCTCTCATACTCATATCTATTCTCTTTAAAATTATTAGTTGTTTTTGTGCACGTAGTTCATTCTAAATTTTTATTTCATCACCAATTGGAAATTTCAAACCATCACTCATCATCTTTTGTTTTGTTCTGAGGAATCAATTGAAGATTAAAAAAGCTTTTCCTACGTTATTCAAAACTCCTAATTTCTGTTCCCAATGGAGACGATCCCGACTTATTGGATTATTACTAACGCGAAAGGCTTGCACTTGAGCCTATAAAGCACGCACTTTAGACACATTTGTGGTCGCCTCAAGTTTTTGGTGCCGTTGCCGGGGATCGAGAAAATTGGTGTCACTTAGGAAAGTGAAATTAATCCTAATTTAATTCTCTAAAAAATAAAATAAATAAAATTCATCTCATCTCTCATAAGATTATATGAAAAATCCCTTTTCAATCAAATTCACGAAAATCCCATTGCTGATGCTAATTCTGAAAATTCTCACACCACCGACTCTCCACACTTTTGGGTTCCACCTCCTTCACCTCAAAATTCAATCATAAGTCCCACATTGAGTCAAACACTGAGTGAGGGTTCGGAATCGTTTGGTAGCAATATGTTTGTGCACGGTAGTGTTGGTGTTCGTGCTAGAGAGGAAGAGTTATCGTGTCTTCCTATGAAAGATCTCTTATTTCCTAAGCGAACTTTCACCCATGGTTGCATTTTACTTCCTTATAATGCCGGTCAGTTCCACTTTCGTAATGGGATGTTTCAAATTCTTTCTACATTCCATGGTATGGATTCAGAAAAGCCATATCTCCATATTAGAGAATTCGAAGAAGCATGTGAGACGTTTGGTGATCAAACCCTCCCACAAGATGTTATCTGGTTAAAGCTCTTCCCTTTTTCCTTAAAGGATAAAGCTAAGACCTGGCTATGGTCACTACCTTTGAATTCTATTTTATCCTAGAGAGATATGCAAACTAAGTTTCTCTCCAATAACTTTCCAAAGCACAAAACCATCTCTGTCAAAGCCCAAATCCAAGCTTTTCGCCAAAATGAGAATGAAGCTTTCAACAAGTGTTGGGAACGCTTTTAGGAGTTAGTTAGCCCTTTCCCACATCATGGGTTTAAAAAACATCATCTCATTTCATTCTTTCATTAAGGGCTTACTATAGCAACTAAACAACTCGTACAGACAATGTGTGAAAGACTATTTTGAGAGCTAGATGCTGAGGCTCATCTGAAATACGTAGCAGAGACTACACAAGCATGGGATGTTTTCGACCCCAATAGCCAAAACAAAAATTGACAAATGTCTAACTCGCCTGCTGCGCCCGGTATTTATCACTTGGATAAAGACACTTTGTTAGATCGTCGATTTGACCAATTGGAAAAGAGTTTTAGAAACATACTTGAGGTTCGATTGAAAGAAGTTGTCGGACCCATCCAAGCTGGAAAGGAGAAAGTATGTGCCATTTGTGCAGCTGGCCATTCTACCAAAGGATGTCCTACAATACCTGCCTACAAATCAATGTACACTGAGCAATTATAAGCTATAGGAGGATTTTGAAGAAATTTTAATGTACCTCAAGGGAATGCATACAATCAATCTTGGAGGAATCATCCTGGTTTCAACCATGGACAACCACAAAGTGGGATTACTCCTAATTCACATGTTGCTTTACCTCAACCCCCTCCTCAATTTCAGCAAATGCCTCCGATGCAAACCCCTATGCAAGTACCATCTTCTGGTCCGTATGTTACTCCACCTAGGTAATCTCTTGAGGATAATCTGAATCGACTCATCCAATCTCAAAAGGAGAACAATGCTAAGTATGATCGAATGTTCACGAAAATTATTACTAGCATCTCTAGGTTGCAATCTGCATTGAATACTCAGGAGAAGGGTAAATTCTCAGCTCAAGGCCAAAGACCTCCACAAGGTCAAACTACAGTTAGCTCTACATCATCGAATTCACCAAATGTAACTCACTTTTGGAAACATGACCCTCGAGACTAACATTTTCAATGTTGCTAACCAAATGGGTGATGAGGATGAAATTCATACGGTTGATCTTCTTGAAGAGGTAGTGGAGGAGCACGTTAAGAAGATCATAGGTGGGGATGCGCTTGAAGTTTGTTTAGTGGAAGGTGTTGAGAGTGAGAGTTCCTATACTGAGTTTGAGTGTGAAGTGGAGGAGTTGGGAGTTTTGTTACAAGATAAAGTGACTTTTGAGAAGTTAAATGGATTTTTAGATTTGCGAAATTACCCTCGCGGGAATCACGCATGATCCCCTCTGAAGATAGATTTCCTAGTCTTGAGTTAAAGAAACTACTGTCATGTAAAATATGCTTTTATAGGAGAAGATGATACGTTTCCTGTTGTTGTCTCTTTTAGTTTAAAAAAAGAGCAAGAGGTCAAGTTGTTGAATGTTTTGCAGAAGCATAGAAGTGTTTTTGGTTGGATAATAGAAGATTTGAAAGGTATAAGTCCGTTGATTTGAACCCATAAAATCCACCTCGAGGAGGAGGTGAAGCCCTCGACAGACATGCAAAGGCGACTGAACCCAACCATGAAAGATGTAGTTCGAGTAGAAATCATCAAATTGTGAGATTCTGGGATTATCTATCCCATTTTCGATAGTAAATGGGTGAGCCCAATTCAGGTCGTTCCGAAGAAGTCGGGTATGACTGTGGTTAAAAATACTATGTGAGAATTAATACCTCAACGCACCACCACTGGGTGGCGTGTTTGCATTGATTATCGAAAGCTCAATGATGGAACAAGAAAAGACCATTTTCCCTTGCCTTTTATCGACCAAGTGATTGAACGAGTAGCGGTCCATCCTTAATATTATTTTCTAGATGGGTATTCTGGGTATAATCAAATTGAAGTGGATATACTTGATCAGGAAATGACGACTTTTACATGTCCGTTTGGAACGTTTTCTTACAAACGTATGCTGTTTGGACTATGTAATGCATCCGAGACTTTTCAAATGTGCATGTTGAGTCTCTTTAAAGACATGATAGAAAAAGGTCTTGAGGTGTTTATGGACGATTTCAGTGTTTTCGGCCCCTCTTTCGACCAATGTGTAGCTAATCTTGAAATTTTTTTATTCGAGTGTGTGGAAAAAGACTTAGTCCTCAATTGGGAAAAATGCCACTTTATGGTCACTGAGGGCATAGTTTTGGGCCACATAGTCTCATCTATGGGAATTGAGGTTGATCAAGAAAAAATCGAAGTAATAGCTGAGCTACCCCGCCAAAATCGCTTAAAGTTGTGAGGTCCTTTCTAGGCTATACTGGATTTTACAGGAGATTTATCAAGGACTTTAGCGCCATTGCGAGAATCTTGAGTAATATTGTTATGAAGGACACTCCATTTGAATGGAATAACACATGTCAAGAAGCTTTTGATAAATTAAAAAGCATGCTGATTTCTTCTCCTATCATGCAAGCTACCGATTGGTCACTTCCATTCGAGCTTAAGTGTGATGCAAGCGATTACGCGATTGGGGTTGTTTTAGGATAGATGAAAAACAAGAAATCTCATGTTATTTACTATGCTAGTAGGACATTGTCCATCCCCCAGTTTAACTAGTCCACTATGGAGAAAGAATTACTAGTAGTTGTTTTTCCTCTCGACAAATTTTGCTCTTACATTGTTGGGTCCCCCATCATTTGCTTCACTGATCTCTCGGCACTCAAATATATTTTGACCAAGAAATATGCCAAACCATGCCTAATCAGGTGGATCCTACTCCTACAAGAATTTAATCTCTCAATCCAAGACAAGAAATGAGTAGAAAACGTCGTTGCCGACCGTTTGTCACGGCTATCGTCTGATGTACCTATTGATCCAATTCCCATATGTGAGCATTTTTTGGATGAGAATCTATTTGCTACTTCTGCTCTTTCCTAGTTTGTGGATATAGTAAATTACCTTTTCACGGGGGTCGTTCCTTCCAATTGGACTCCGTAAGGGAGAAAAAAGTTCATTACTTGGTCTCGCATGTTCTTCGATGATGATCTATATCTGTTTAAGTATTGCGCTGATCAAATCATTCAAAAATGTGTACCTGATGAAGAAATAAAAGGAGTAATCCGATTTTGTCATACGAAAGTATGTGGAGGTCATTTCTCCAAAAATAAAACGACTACTAAAATCCTTTAAAGCGGTCTCTTTTGGCCCACAATCATCCGGGATGTGAATAATTATTATAAATCGTGTGGTAGATGCCAAATAATGGGAGCTATTACTCACCGTGACATGATGCCATTAACCCCCATACTTGTCATAGATTTGTTTGATTTATGGGGAATTGACTTCATGGGACCTTTTCCACCCTCTTTTGGCTTTCTATACATCCTCGTCGCAGTAGACTACGTCTCAAAATGGGTAGAGGCAATAGCTACAAGGAAGAATGACAACAAGGTGGTGATTAAATTCATACAAGAAAATATATTTTCTCGCTTCGGAGCTCCTAAAGCTATCATCAGTGATAATGGCTCTCATTTATGCAATAGGCCAATGGAAAAGCTAATGAGAAAGTAGGGGGTCGTCCATAAAGTTGGAACGACATAACACCCCCAATCGAATGGCCAGGCCGAGTTAGCCAATCAGGAAATCAAGAATATCTTGGAAAAGACAGTCGAACCTAACAAGAAAGGTTAGTCTCTCAGATTGAATAATGTGCTCTGGGCTTATCGAACTTCATACAAGAATCCCCTTGGGATGTCCCCATTTCGTTATGTGTATGGAAAACCTTATCATCTTCATGTTGAAATTGAACACAAAGCGTATTGGGCTATGAAAAGAGTGAACTTTGACATGGACAAAGTCGGTGAAGCACGCCAACTTCAGTTGAACGAGTTAGAAGAAATACGCAACGATGCATATGAAAGTGCTAAAATCTCAAAGGAATGAATGAAACGATCTCACAATAAAATCATCCGACGTAAGGAGTTTCATTCAGGATAGAAAGTACTTCTCTATAACTCGAGGTTACACTTGTTTCCCAAAAAATAGCGGTCACGATGGACTGGTCCATTCATTGTGAAGGAAGTGTTCCCCTATGGAGCTGTTGAATTAGATGATCAAAAAGGGGGAAACACATTCAAGGTTAACAGACAATGTCTCAAGCCGTATCTGGAAGTGGTTGTTGCAGAAGCCGACACAATCAGGTTGTTGAACCCCATTTATGGGGATTGAGTGAGCTAAATAGGCGAGGTCGTCGCACCCCTGACGGGTATGGGGTGAATTTTGTGTATAATAGTGATATGATTTTAGGCTAGTTAGGAATTCATGGTTGTGTGTTACTATCAGAGGCGGGAGTCACGCACATGTCATAAGAGCATTTAGGGGTTGGTTGGAAGTTCTGAAAAGTTTCAAAGTCCACGTGCATTGGTAGGTATGTTCGGATGGTAAAAATTTCAAGGAGAGTGACCACTGATCTGAACAGGGAAGAAGAAGTTTTCAATAAACCGGATCGGTCCGACCCTAGAAAAAAAGAACCAGTCCGGTCTGAATCGAGGGTGATAGTGATGCCTCGGAAGATGAGTCATTCGATGAGGAGGAGGGTGTTGGTGCGACCGATGTTGAGATGGGAGAAGGTGATGAGGTTGAGTATGATGAAGCTGTTGATCCCGATTATGTGCCCGAAGGTGCGGCACTCACCCAACATGTGCTTGCTCTTGAGGCGCGCTTTGACGGTTTTATGTCTTCTTACCGTCGCGACACCAGTATGATGTTACGCCTACAGGCTGATCTGTACCACCTCCAGTTGGGTCCCGATGCCCCACTTCCTACGTAGTTTTACGATTCGTATGACCCCAATGCGCCCGATAGTTCCCACCACCCTCCATCACAATAAATATCACTTGTCGCATCATTTCACAGTCCCCCGCTATTTTTACCCTATGTTCCTCTTTTCATGTTTTACTACCGTGTGCACACAGCTATGTTTTAATGAACATTTCTTGTTATCGTTATTTTCTTGTTTTATTTTTCTCACTCCTCACTTCGTCTTATTTAGATTTTCGTCCTTTTGATCGTAGACAATGCAAAAGACTAAGTTAGGGGGGATGATAAGTGCATATTCATAAAACTTCGCAATTATTATTATAAAAAAAATTAAAAAATTTTGAAAAGCCAAAAATGTTTTTGTTCAAAATAAATAAAAATTGGAATTTAAATTTGTCAAAAATGTCACCTTTATTCTGTTTAAAGTCTCAAATTGTTAACAATCAAAATGCACTAAGCCAAAATTGACCGAAGATGAAATTGAAAGAAAATTGATGACTTAACGAATAAGTGTGGAGATTGATCAAACCCGGTGAGATTTCGAGCCTTTTAATTTTTTATGAGTTTTTAAATCAATCCGAGTTTATGATTAACTCAAAGTCCTTTCCAACGTTTTAATAAGTCGTTGATGATCTCAATCCTTTATTTTGATCGGTTATGGGAAATGTGTGAAATGCTGTCTCGAAATTCGTGCTAAATATATCTCTAAACTTAATTAACCTAAAGATGCATATGGCAATGTGATTAGCAATTTGGACAATGAAGTAGTCCCTCTTTTGTTTAACCCAAAAATATTAGCCATAATAAAGTTGTGAAAAAATTATCCCTTTGCAACCCACTTTGAGCCTAATAAAATATTTCCCTTTCGTTTGATAACTCGAAAAATCCAAACAGCCCGGAATTGTGAAAAATTGGAAATTCATCAAGTAAGTTCAAAGTGTGTAATAAAAAAAAAGGGCAAGAAAAGAAAAATGGCAAGAAAAAAAGAAAAAAATGAAAAGAGAGAAAGAAAGAGAAAAATGAGCAAATGCTCGAAAAAGCACTAATGGATGTCATAAGGACATTTTCCAATTCCGAACATTACGTCCATTCCCATTTTTACCTTTTACACTTTTTAACCCGAAAAGTCCTAACCGAGTCCGAATGGCGAAATTAATTACTGCATGGAGAGCTAAGACATGAAAAGATAATAAAAGAGATTAAAATGGTGTGATTAAGAGATGATGTTTCCTGTTTCCTAATAAATGTATTCCGATGATGAGATCTTTTCACCATATATTTCCTTCTTTTCAATTTTGTATGCGTGAATTTGTGTCCATTATATTTACACTTTATATCATGCATACCGAGAGAAAACAACCACAATTCGAGTGATTCTTTTATGAGTGCATCCGTAAGAATTTGAATCAAAACGAATTTTCGGAAAGTAACAAAATGCTCAATCGGTGGAAATTTGAGGTTTAATTTCTGTCTTTGCACAAACACACACACTATGGTTTGAGACATTTGAATACGAATTTTTAATGATTATTTTTCAAAAAGTTTAAATTGTACAATTTTTAAGTATTTTGATATTTATTTGAGTCAATAAAGAATTTTGTGGGTGTATTCACTGCAAACTCTCATGAGACAAAACTCATCCTACTAGGGTAACCTAGGGGTTTAAAGGCTTATTACATATGCTCAATGCAATCGCTTGCCTGCGAAAGTGGAATTTTATTTTAATAAAAGGAATTTAAAACGTAAACTCATTTCTCTTACATTGCTTGAGACGCGCAAAGTTCTAAGTTAGGGGGCTTTGATTAGGCATAAATTCTTCATATTTATCCCCTTAATTTCGGTATTTTGTGTATCTCTTATGTATTTTACAGGTATTTCATGCAAATTAGTGCGAAAGAGGATGCAAAATAGTGAAAGAAAGCAAGAAATGGGGAGTTCAAGGGCATTTTCGTAATTTTACATATATATTCCGGTGGTGGGGAAAACTAGAAATTTTAAGAGCTCTAAATTACAAGAACATTGGAAAAAACGTCACCCCAATTCGATCTACGGTGAAGAAGTTATGCCCATTTAAAATTAGAGACAGAAAGTCAAAGTTGAAATTAATTGTGGAAGGTGAAGAGTTTCAACTCTTGAAATTTCTTGTATAATTCCTTTTTATTAGTTGTAAAACGTGGAGAGGAATGGAAAGAGTCATTTTTTGAGATATATAAAAGGGATAACCCTAGGAGGAAGAGAGAGAGTTCTTTTTGGACAGACAATTTCATATTTTAGAAACCCTAGTTTGTAAGTTTGAAGAAAATGAGTATTCAAGATTCAAGTTCAATTATCTTTCCAAGTCGTGGTTACAAATTTCAATCTTCAATCCAAGTATCAATTTCAATTCTCCTATTTGTTTCTCTATTTTATTTTCAATTCGATTCTCAATTTTTTTGCAATTCACTTTTGAAGCTATGTTTCTTAGATCTATGATTCCTTGCATTGTTATAATTATATTTTCATCTAACAAAACCATGTTTAGCTAAATTTTCAAGGGTTGGGATGCATGAAATCATCATGAAGTAAATTACCCATGTAGAAAATATAGTTTAAATTAAAAATTGATCGAATAGTGTAGGGAAATTATACGAACATAGTAGATCTTTTAATCTCTCTTGCCCTATGTACTTGGGATGTTTAAGAATAGTGTGAAAGTGTAATTGTTCTACACAGCTTTATATTTACCTTTGATTTCATATGATGCGGGCTAGTTCCCTCATATATGTAATGATTTGGATCTCTAAAGACTGGATTCAGTTATGTTATTAATTTACAATTCTAATATTCTATACAGTAAATTACTAGCGATTGGGGGATTGTATCCTAACCTAATTCCTCTCATACTCATATCTATTCACTTTAAAATTCTTAGCTGTTTTTGTTCATGTAGTTCATTCTAAATTTTTATTTCATCACCAATTGGAAATTTCAAACCATCACTCATCATCTTTTCTTTTCTTTTCTTTTGAGGAATCAATTGAAGATTAAATAAACTTTTCCTACGTTATTCAGAACTGCCAATTTCTGTTCCCTGTGGAGACGATCCCGACTTATAGGATTATTTCTAACGCGACAGGCTTGCACTTGAGCCTATAAAGTTACACTTTAGACACATTTGTGGCCGCGTCAAGTTTTTGATCCCTGAGAACGGCCCCAAAAACTTGATGCGACCACAAATGTGTCTAAAGTGCGTGCTTTATAGGCTCAAGTGAAAGCCCGTCGCGTTAGTAACAATCCGATAAGTCGGGATCGTGTCCACAGGAAACAGAAATTGGAAGTTCTAAATAACGTAGGAAAAGCTTATTTAATTTTCAATTGATTCCTCAAAAGAAAGGAAAAGATGATGGGTGATGGTTTGAAATTTCCAATTAGTGATGAAATAAAAATTTAGAATGAACTACGTGCACAAAAACAGCTAAGAATTTTAAAGAGAATAGATATGAGTATGAAAGGAAATAGGTTGGAATACAATCCCCCAATCCCTACTAGTTTACCGTATAGAATACTAGAATTGTAAATTATAATCTTAACTGAATCTAGTCTTTATAGATCCTAAGAATTACATAAATGAGGGAACTAGCCCGCATCATATGAAATCAAAGGTAAATATAAAGAGGTGTAGAATAATTACACTTGCATAGTATTCTTAAAGATCCCAAGTACTTAGGCCAAGAGAGATTAAAAGATTTACTATGTTCGTATGATTTCCCTACACGATTCGATCAATTTTTAATTAAACTCTATTTTATACATGGGTAATTTACCTCAGGATGGGTTCATGCATCCCAACCCTTGAAAATTTATCTAGACATGGTTTTGTTAGATGAAAACAGAACTATAACTATGCATGGAATCATAGATCTAAGAAACATAGCTTCCAAAGAGAATTGCAAAACAATTGAGAATCGAATTGAAAATAAAATAGAGAAACAAATAAGAGAATTGAAATTGATACTTGGATTGAAGATTGAAATTTGGAACCACAACTTGGAAAGAGAATTGAACTTGAAACTTGAATACTCCTTTTTTTCAAACTTACAAACTAGGGTTTCTAAAATATGAAATTGTCCGTCCAAATAGAACTCTCTCTCTTCCTCCTAGAGTTTGAATTTTTATATATCTAAAAAAATGACACTTCCCATGGATCTCCACGTTTTACAACTAATAAAATGGAATTATACAAGAAATTTCAAGAGTTGAAACTCTTCAGCTTCCAGATTTAATTTCAACTTTGACTTTCTATCTCCCACTTTAAATGGGCATAACTTCTTCACCGCAGCTCGGATTGGGGTTCCGTTTTTTCCAATGTTCTTAAAATTTAGAGCTCTTCAACTTTCTAGTTTTCCCTACCACCGAAATATATATGTAAAATTACGAAAATTCCCTTGAACTCCCCATTTCTTGCTTTTTTCACTGTTTTGCATTCTCTTTCGCACTAATTTGCATGAAATACCTGTAAAATACATAAGAGATACACAAAATATGAAATACTTGCCAAAAAGGGTTAGTAGCATAAATATAAGACAAATTCAAGCTATTTACAATGCAAGGGATCATCAAAATACTGAATTTAAGGGGATAAATGTGAAGAATTTATACCTAATCAAATAAAAGCTTGACGCAACCACAAATATGTCTAAAGTGCGTGCTTTATAGGCTCAAGTTCAAGCCTATTGCGTAACTAATAATCCGATAAGTCGGGATCGTCTCCACAGGGAACATAAATTGGCAGTTCTGAATAACGTAGAAAAAGCTTATTTAATCTTCAATTGATTCCTCAAAAGAAAAGAAAAGATGATGAGCGATGGTTTGAAATTTCCAATTGGTGATGAAATAAAAATTTAGAATGAACTACGTGCACAAAAACAACTAAGAATTGTAAAGAGAATAGATATGAGTATGAGATGAAATAGGTTGGAATACAATCCCTGAATCCCTAGTAGTTTACAGTATTGAACACTAGAATTATAAATTAAACTCTTAACTGAATATAGTCTTTATAGATCCTAAGCATTACATATATGAGGGAACTAGCCCGCATCATATGAAATCAAAGCTAAATATAAAGCGGTGTAGAACAATTACACTTGCATAGTATTCTTAAACATCCCTAGTACCTAGGGCAAGAGAGATTAAAAGATCTACTATGTTCGTATAATTTCCCTGCAAGATTCGATCAATTTTTAATTTAAACTCTATTTTCTACGTGGGTAATTTACCTCAGGATGGGTTCATGCATCCCAACCCTTGAAAATTTAGCTAGACATATTTCTTTTAGATGAAAACAGAACTATAACTATTCATGGAAACATAGATCTAAGAAACATAGCTTCAAAAGAGAATTGCAAAATAATTGAGAATCGAATTGAAAATAAAATAGAGAAACAAATAAGAGAATTGAGATTGATACGTGGATTGAAGATTGAAATTTGGAACCACAACTTGAAAAGAGAATTGAACTTGAATCTTGAATACTCCTTTTTTTCAAACTTACAAACTAGGGTTTCTAAAATATGAAATTGTCTGTCCAAAAATAACTCTCTCTCTTCCTCCTAGGGTTTGCCCTTTTATATATCTCAAAAAATGACTCTTCCCATACCTATCCACGTTTTACAACTAAGAAAAATGAATTATACAAGAAATTTCAATAGTTGAAACTCTTCAGCTTCCAGAATTAATTTCAACTTTGACTTTCTGTCTCCAACTTTAAATGGGCATAAATTCTTCACCGTAGGTCGGATTGGGGTGCCGTTTTTTCCAATGTTCTTGTAATTTAGATATATTCAACTTTCTAGTTTTTCCCACCACCGAAATATATATTTAAAATTACGAAAATGCCCTTGAACTCCCAATTTCTTGCTTTCTTTCACTGTTTTGCATTCTCTTTCGCACTGATTTTCATGAAATACCTGTAAAATACATAAGGGATACACAAAATATGAAATAATTGCCAAAAAGGGTTAGTAGCATAAATATAATACAGAGACAAGAAATTTATATTGCACGAGATCATCAAAATACCGAAATTAAGGGGATAAATGTGAAGAATTTATTCCTAATAAAATCCCCCAAACTTAGAACTTTGGTCGTCCCGAGCAATGAAAGAGAAATGAGTTGACTTTTGAAATTCATTTTATTAAAATAAAATTCCACTTTCGGCGGCAAGCGATTGCATTGAGCATATGGAATAAGCCTTTAAACCCCTTGGTTACCCTAGTAGGACGAGTTTTGTCTCGTGAGGGTTTGGAGTGAATACACCCACAGAATTCTTTATTGACTCAATTAAATATCAAAATATTTAAAAATTGTACAATTTAAACTTTTCGAAAAATAATCAACATAAATTCAAATTGAAATGTTTCAAACCATAGTGTGTGTGTGTGTGCAAAGCCAGAAATTAAATCTCAAATTTCCACCAATTGAGCATTTTGTTACTTTCCAAAAATTCGTTTTGATTCAAATTCTTACGGATGCACTCACAAACGAATCACTCGGATTGTGGTTGTTTTCTCTCTATATGCATGATACAAAGAGTAAATATAATGGACACAAATTCACACATACAAAATTGAAAAGAAGAAAATATATGGTGAAAAGATCTCATCATGGGAATACAGTTATTAGGAAACGGGAGACATTATCTCTTAATTACCCCATTTTAATCTCTTTTATTATCTTTTCATGTCTTAGTTCTCCATGCAGTAATTAATTTCGCCATTCGGAATCGGTTATGAATTTTCTGGTTAAAAAGTGTAAAGGGTAAAAATGAGAATGGACGAAATGTTCGAAATTGGAAAATGTACTTATGACGTCCATTAGTTATATTTCGGGCATTTGCTAATTTTTCTCTTTTACACTTTTTAACCCGAAAAGTCCTAACCGAGTCTGAATGGTGAAATTAATTACAAGTCGCATGTTAAGTCAAACACTGAGTGAGGGTTATGAATCGTTTGGTAGCAATATGCCTGTGAACGGTAGTGTTGGTGTTGGTGCTGGAGAGGAGGAGTTACCTTATCGTCCCATGAAAGATCTTTGATTTCCTGAGTGAACTGTCACCCCTGGTTGCATTTTACTTCCTTATAATGCTGGTCAGTTCAACTTTCGTAATGGGATGATTCAAATTCTTCCTATGTTCCATGGTATGGATTCGAAAAATACATATCTTCCATATTAGAGAATTCGAAGAAGCATGTGAGACGTTTGGTGATCAAACCTGCCCACAAGATGTTATCTGGTTAAACTCTTCCCTTTTTCCTTAAAGGATAAAGCTAATACCTGGCTATGGTCAGTACCTCCAAATTCTGTTTTATCCTGGAGAGATATGCAGACTAACTTTCTCTCCAAGTTCTTTCCACAGCACAAAACCAACTCTGTCAAAGCCCAAATCCAAGATTTTTGCCAAAATGAGAATGAAGCTTTAGATAAGTGTTGGGAATGTTTGCAGGAGTTAGTTTGCGCTTGACCACATCATGGGTTTGAAAAACATCATCTCATTTCATTCTTTCATCAAGGGCTTACTATAGCATTTAAACAACTCGTGCAGACAATGTGTGAAAGACCATTTTGGGAGCTAGACTCAAGCGATGCTGAGGCTCATCTGAAATACGTAGGAGAGACTATGTAAGCATGGGATGTTTTCGACCCCAATAGCCAAAAGAAAAATCGACAAGTGTGAAACTCACCTGCTGCGTCTGGTATTTATCACTTGGACAAAGACACTTTATTATATCGTCGATTTGACCAATTGGAAAAGAGTTTTAGAGACATACTTGAGGTAAGATTGAGAGAAGTTGCTGGACTCATCCAATTTGGAAAGGAGAAGGTATGTGCCATTTGTGCAGCTGGCCATTCTACCAAAGGATATCCTACAACACCTGCCTACAAAGCAATGTACACTGAACAAGTAGAAGCTATAGGAAGGTTTCAAGGAAATTTTAATGTGCCTCAGGGGAATGCATACAATCAATCTTGGAGGAATCATCCTGGTTTCAACTATGGACAACCACAAAGCGGGGTTACTCCTAATTCATATGTTGCTTTACCTCCAACACCTCCTCAATTTTAGCAAATGCCTCCGATATAAACCCCTATGCAAGTACCATCTTCTGGTCCGTATGTTACTCAACCTAGGTGATCTCTTGAGGATAATCTGAATCAACTCATCCAATCTCAAAATGAGAACAATGCTAAGTATGATCGAATGTTCACAAAAATTCATACTAGCATCATTAGGTTGCAATCTACATTGAATACTCAGGAGAAGGGTAAATTCCCAGCTCAAGGATAAAGACCTCCCCAAGGGCAAACTACGGTTAGCCTACATCATCGGATTCTCTGGAGCAATGTCAAGCTATCACGATGATAAGTTCATATTCATAAAACTTCATAATTATTACCAAGCCTTGTCTCTCGAGAGTATCGTTCGACCTCACATATAATCATTATTGTCATTACATATTTACAATCGTTATAGCTCATAGTCAATATAAACAAAAGATACAATAAGACTAAGTTAATCAACAGGACTAAAGGACGATCTCTTTCGATCCGTTTCTTCTCTGAAAGGTCCCTCTGGGCTGCCAAACTTAGTTGCCTTAATCCCAAACACTGTTGTTAATGGGGGGATTATCTCTAATCTCAAGATTACCTTCAAGTCCCTTCTACATTTGCCCCTTTGTGGAGCAATTTATTGTGGGAACAAGAAATGTCTGCACGAAAAACTTCTCAATTCGATGAACCTTCTCTGTGTGAAATTTTTTTGGCATCTTTTCCTTCATGATAACCACTATGTTAGCACTTGTTGTGAAAAGTAAAATTCCCCCTCGACGTACCTGAGCCGAAGTGTTGTGGACTATTAGGGCTTTGGTGAAAGGACATCTCCACTTTTCCATTTATACTGAGTTTCCACCGTTCTATTTTGACTATTTGAAATTCTCCCGACAAACTTGCTAACCTGCCCAAATACTCGTTTTGGCTTTGGGGAAGTGAAGTTGCTAGTGAAGTATAGTTCTAGGCAGTGAGTTTTTCGTTAGGACTACCCCTATCGTTGTGACTTGTGAAATTCTCCCTTGTAACGTTTCACCATGTTCGAAAAGCAAAAACTCCCCCCGATGTAGCTTAGTCACAATTAAATAATGTTTGGACTTGTGGCGAGGGGACATCGCAGTTTTTTTAAACCATTGGGACAGTTTATTCGTTGGGAGTTTATTGGATATGTCTAACAAACATTCTGGCACCAAAACTAGAACTTGCCTAGGAAGGAAACCCTTTCCATTCCCTATGCGTCACTTCTTAACTGATGTGGCGCTATCTTTTCGACTGTCAGGGAACTTCTCGAAATGCCATGTGTCCATTTGAAATGATTATAGGCGGCTATGAACGTGTGGTGGTGGGAAACTCAACAGACGGGTTTAAAAGATCTCAAACATTTATATTTCAAAACTCTTCTCTTTCCTTCGTCTTCTTTAAGCTTCCATCTACTCTAGAGAGAGAGAATTTTCCAGAACTCCATTGTCACTAAGCTTTCACCTAGTTTTCTTCTTCCTCTCGTCTTTTACTACACCATCGGTGGATGTGTTCCTCCCTTTTTCGTTCCTAGCCCTTCTTTACCAAGTTGTTTCTTTCATCGCCACTTACTATGGCTTCTTCAAGTGTCTCAAAGTCTACCACCACCGTTGCTCAGCCAAGATCCCCTTTTTCCACCTCTGGCACCGCTGCTACCCCTAGCACCACTACCCTGGATGCTGCTCGTCAAGAGCAGTTAAGTTTTTACTGCTGGTCTCCAATCTTTAGCAAAGATGATGAGTTTTATGATGCATGAAAGACCTGCCATTTTTTGGCCAAGTACGATCCTTTACTACTGGGTGATGAAGATGAGAATTCGTCGAAGTGGGGCTTTCTTCCTCCAGAGGGGACTCTACACTTTCGATTGGATCGTGGCGACTTCCCCTACTCTCAGATCGATTTTGACGCATCTGCGGGATCGCCAACTCTTTTTGCTGCCAGACATGCACACATACAGAGCTCTCACGGTGCAGCTCTTGCAAAGGTTGGTCATCATCGAGCCAAGTGGTTTGGGGAGTTCACTCTTTCCAAGCACAATGCTGCGCTCCAAGTAATAGATTCCAGATGGAACGTTACAACTCACACGTTCTTTACTGCGTGGTAGGAGTTTACCATTTCGTTGGAGGACGTTTGTGAGCTACTTGGGTTTGAGACCATGAGTGAGTTTACATATCATGATGAGGCCTTGGATGCTGAAGAGACTGCTGTCCGAGCTGAGCTTAATTGAATCTGTCATCGTTGCACTGGGACTTCAAATAAGTCCACTATTACTCCCACCGCGAAGGATATCACTGCTGTTATGGGACAGGGTAAAGGTACATCTTTGGAACTACCAGCCTACGGGGCAAGGTAAAGGTACATCTTGTGCTGCTTTCGCATTTCTTTTTGACTGGGAAACCCAACGACCAACCTAGGAGGGACCTTATAAATATTTTCATCCGTCTGGCCTGCGGTTTCAACCTTCCTCTGACCGCCATTACTTTGGGGTCCCTCTACAATTGGCTGGATTGAACCCATATTGACATGGCATGGTCAATGGGTCGTTACAAATTGGCCAACTTTGCCAACACCTTTATCCTAACAGGTTTCCTTTATACCCATTTTCCTTCCATTGTCTCCAAGTCTATTTCTTACCCTGTGAGTCAAGGCATTAAACCTCCACGCCTCTTGTGCTTTCATAAAAAACATAGTCGAAAGGAGATAGTGGGAGTTTTTGATCGTTTTGATTCTTTTGTCATGAGGCCATACAACGAGTCTACCTTTGCCCATTCATGGAATTTTTTCCTTTCTACAGCTTCAATGGTCACATTAATTCCAGTTGTATAAGATCCTTTACAAGTCGTGGTACTTCTGTTCACTCCTGCGTTTCTTCCTTCTTTTAGTAAATGGGGATACACTTCTGAACCTTATAACCCCGATAGATGTAGTAGGAAATTCGGGTTTGATCAGGGGGCTCCTCGACCTGTGTTTTAACTAAGCAATAAAAGGGCTACTTTTGTTGAGGCTTGAACTTTCTACCTTGGAGTAGTAGTACTTAGTGTGACTTCCACAATGGATGGTCGAGTCACCCTTCCTAGTGCCACTAAGAAAGGGGACATATCTACTTCTTATGCCACCAAGTTCCGTTTGAGGCAACTGGCCCTGATTTGTGAGTTCATACAAAGTCCCCCCCAGTATCCCTCAGTCCTTTCTTTCTCTGCCCTGGAGTTGGGTCTCAAAGGCAACTCCATTTTTGGAGTTGAGTTCCCTTTGAGTAAAACTATTAAAGATCCTCCCCTCGAGCTACCCCTTATTACCCAATGATCCCTACTGCCACACCCTAACCCAAGACCGTTGCAACCCCCAAATAGTCTGCCCCTATAACCAAAGAAGACACTGGCGAAAGGCCTTCCCAGCCACCAACCAAAAGAACTAAGAAATCTAAGAGTGGGACTTCCTCAAAATATGAGTCTCAAACTAAGCCTCAAACCCCTTTGAAGGCATTCCCCATCGCCTCCGTTCCCCCTCCCATGTCCGTAGAGGTAAGTGAAGAGCTGAGAAGGAGGGTTCAGACTGAGGTGGAATGGATAAATGCTGAGTTTGAACGATGCACTCATGTTGTTCCTCCTTCGGTTGCCTTCCCTACCATCCTGGTTAATCCAACGGAACCAGGGTAAAAAAAGAAGAAAAGTTCCAAGGTTCCTCGAAGTACTGGCACTGTGGGTGAGAGGAAGAAGACTCTGAGTACTAAGTCCCAGAGGAAATGAACTCTAGATGTACATCTCTCCCCAGCTCCCTTTATTGCCTCTTCCTCTCCTCCTTCGCCAAGGGTTATATCCTCCCATTCTCCCAATGAATCCAAGGTATGTATGTGTGTTGTTACTTTTATTCGCATTTTTCTAAGGAAAGCTACATCTGTTTAACTCTTAATCACTTTGGTGTAGGAAGTTGAAGAAGAAAGACCCAGCCCCCTGTGATCCCTTTCGTGGGGGACATTTCGGTTCTCCTTAGACCGATGTCAATCCTCCCCATTCCCCTATGATAGGTCTTACCTACTCCCACCGTTCGACCTCTTAACGTGCGAAGGATTCATCTGTGGGGGGTGAGTCCGTTGAGTCTGTGCGCATCTCTTCTCATCAGAGACAACTCCCCCAGCACCTTCTGAATTATCACCTCATCACAAGGTCCTTTCGCCCATTGTTCCAGCTGCAGAAAGTTCCCTTGAGGTACATATTATCAATTACTTATTAGGTCTCATGTCTTTTTTCTCCTCCATCCCTTTTTTTGTTTGGTTTGCTAAACTTTGATATGTTGGGATGCCCTAGGTTGAAATGGCGCCCTTGTTAGCTAACATTCTTCTTCGCCCTGTGCTGACGAGACCACTAGCTACAGTTTCCCCCTTTCGTTCCGTAACTGAGGTAAGTGACACTTAGAGGTATTTCTCACTTCTTCTGTACTTATTCCTCATGTCTAACACTTAGCTTCATGTTTGCATCTTTCTCCAAGTCTTTCCCCACCCTCTTCTCTTAGTGGTTTGCAGGTTTCTAAGGCCAAGTTGATGCTTCAGCCCAGCGTGGTGGTTCTTCTGTACCCACCCATGTTGGGGCATCATTTGGAGGTCCAACGTCTTCTCCCAGTGAAACTCTTATGTTGGCCTTGGTACCTTTTATTGGCGAGGGAGATTTACCGACCGTTGAGGCTTCTTCAGTTGGTGGTGCCATTGAAGCTTCTGAGAAAATAATCCTGCCCCCAATAGTTCCCGCCGCTATGACCTCCGTGGTGACACCCATTCTCGCTCCCGCTATTACTGAGGTATTTCGCTAGTTTCTCTACATTTCTCAACCTTTCAAACTTCACCTATAATGGTGGCTTAACCCTAAAACACTTGTTAAGATTTTTTGCTAGCTCCACCTATATCGGTGACTTAACAACTAAAACACTTGTTAACATTTTTCGTAAACTCCACCTATATCGCTGACTTAATAATGAAAAAACTTGTTAAGATTTTACATAAACTCCACCTATATCGGTGACTTAACAATGAAAACACTTGTTAAGATTTTTTTATAAACTCCACCTATATCGCTGACTTAACAATGAAAACACTTGTTCAGATTTTTCATAAACTCAACCCATATCGGTGACTTAACAATGAAAACACTTGTTAAGATTTTTCAGAAACTCCACCTATATCGGTGACTTAACAATGAAAACAATTGTTAAGATTTTTTTTAACTCCACCTATATCGGTGACTTAACAATGAAAACACTTGTTAAGATTTTTTCTTTAACTAATTATTTCTTCTACTTGTTCTCGGGTTTCACGGGAGAATTCTCTACGAGTTCTTTCGCCCATCGATTCACCCCATCGAGAACCCGTTATCTCAGAAGATTGTAGTCACAACGATCAAGGTTCCACGACTAGCGCTGCTGCTGAGAGCGAATTTGGTTATGAGCTCCCTCTACCCGACTTAGCTCCTCGACCCTTTTGCCTCATGGTCCTTCAGCGTTCCCCTCAAATGCCTGCCAGCCATCGCTTGGTAGCTGAGCACGTTACAAGTCACTATCCTGAGACTTTTACTATAGATTGCCTACGTTCCAACATCCCCGTGATGAGTTATAGGCTTCAGGGCATGGCGACCATTATTGCTAATATCATCAGCACTCCCACTTCAAACGTTACCAGAGTTGTCCTCAACCAATTCCTGGTCTATCTAAGGGAGTTGGTCGTGATGACTTCTATTTTCACTGGCTTATTGCGCACTTAAAAACTTTGAAGAGTTAGTGACTGGATAGTCAGTGGGAGCTGCTGCAGAAACATCGGGAGGATCAACGAGCTGAGGAAGCTAAGTTGGCTGAGCTTGCACCTCTACTTAAAGCTTTTAATAAGGAGGTTGTGGATGTCGAAGAAGCTCTGCACCCAGTGAAGCAGAAAGGAGAGAAACTCCTCATTGAGCGTACACAATGGCAAATGAGATTGGACGTTTCTATAAATGCCCAAAAGTTTTTCCTAGCAGCTTCTTCGGGCCTTCCTAGAGATTTTTTCTCTGCTTTAGACCTCTGATTTCTCTTAGGCCCATAAACTTGTGTATACATTTCCTTTTTCTTCTTTTTAGGTAATTCTTGGGCAGTAGCTCCCAATTTTGTAATGCCCCGAAGTTAATGAATGGATGAAAAAAATATGTATGTTTTCCTCCATATCCTTTCTTTGTGCCATAACTGTTTGCATATATTATGAAGTTCTACAATTCTTTCATCTCTACTCGAGTTATAAGTAAAAAAACATTCATATTCATAACAACAACTAGATACATCAGTGGTCTAAACTTAAGTTCTTACACATGATATACTTTCAACCATTTATTGTTAATTTTGAATGGCTTGTGTTCTTCTATCTTAGGCAATAACCTGAATTACGAGCTTCTTTTACAATGAAAGTTCCCTCCCAATTCGCTAAAAAATTAGGTAAGGTAAGCCCCCTGATGTGTTTTACTGCTGCTTTCAAAATGAGGTCTCCCTCCACGAACTTCCTTGGTCTCACCAAGTTATCATATGCCTTGGAGAGCTATTTTGTATACATTTAAAACTGCTGCATCGCGTTAACTCAGTGTTCATCTAACGCTTCTAACTGCACATGTCTATTCTGAGGGAGCATGCTACTTCGCAAGGCATATCGAGCAGAGGGAACTTCTGACTCCACTAGAAGGATTGCCTCAGCCCCGTAAACAAGGGATAATGGAGTATACCCTGTGGGCTTCCAACACAACTAGTATCTTATCATCCCACGATCTTGGGAAATCTTCTATTATTTTAGCCAAAATATTAACCAAGGTATTGTTAGTTGCTCCGTCTTAACCGTTGCCCTTTGGGTATGCCACCGTTGAAGTATGATGAATAATGGAGTACTTGTCTGTGAGCATTGTTACCTTTGAATTGATGAATGGGGTTCTGTTATCAGAGAGAATAACCTTTGAAATCCCCAAACGGCAAATGATGTATTCTCTGATGAAGTTGTCACCACCCCCGCTATTTTCCTTCTTACTGGTATCACTTCGGCACACTGTGTAAAGCACTCTATTGCTACTAGTATCCATATCTTCCCCCTCGAAGAAATATATATTGCCCCTACCAGGTCAAATGCCCAGGTGTGAAAAAGGATAAGGTGTTGCTAAGGAGTGTAAGGCCACCGATGGGTCATGGATCATATTTTCTTGAAGTTAGCAAGCCTTTCACTTTCGAACGAACTCAGCTGATTCTTTCTCTATTGCTAGCCAATAATACCCCAACATCATGAATTGGTCATACAAATTGGCCCCTCCTATGTGAGCTGGATCGTACGCCTTCTTGAGGACTTTGACTACTTTTTCCATTATGATTCAATGTAATGGCCTGTTGAAATAGCCCATTCGATAAAGCTTCCCCTTTTGAACGTAGAACCTCGGGCCCTTCGCTTAAGTCCCATCGCATCAATCTTCTCCATTGGGATAACTCCATCTTTAATGATGTCAATATAACGTTGCCTCCAGTCTGTTTGATTTTCAACGAAATGACATTCAGCTGCCTCGAAGAATAACTGGCACTTAGCGCACTTTCATTGAATATGTTGGTCCTACTTTATTCTAGGCCAAAAATAACCCTCCCTTTGAATTCTCCTATAAAGAGGTATCTCAGTTGTTTCGCAGTGCTCTTCATGTGTTTTCTTCAAACTCCGCTTTGCTTCTTCTGGGATGATGCATCTTGATAACCATCTCCCTACGTTTCTGAAGTAAAGATTTCCGTAGTTTGTAAAATATTGGGCTAATTCCCTCAGCTCCATCGGTCCTTCCCCAGATTCCAGTCGTTTTCTAATTTCCCCCTCTAATCAGCATCATCCTCCATTAGTAGAATTGTTTATACTACTAAGGGGGAAGTTTATTGTTGGATCACAACTGTATTTGTATCGTCTCTCATGAAAATGGTGGCATAGGCGTCTGGATATTGATTCATCATTCGGGGATGTCTCTTGATCTTGGTCCGATGGAACTGGTTGAGAAGCCTCTGAATGATTATTCTGTATGGTGCTAGACTTATGTGTTTCAACGCAATTTCTCCTTTCACTTGCTGAATCACCAAGTTCGAATCACCCTTGATGCAAAGTGAACGAATTCCCCTTCTAAGAGCTTCTAACAACCCCAGTACCAACGCTTCATATTTTGCTTCGTTGTTGGATCAAGGGAAATCCAACTTGTAGGAAATACAAATCTCTTCCATTCCTTTTAAAAGAATAACCCTTGCTCCTCCCTTTTTTTTTCCGTCGAAGATCCATAAAACTGCATTGTCCATTCTTCATCACTTGCATCTAGGTAATTGGCCTACAAGTCGTCTCCTAGAATACTTTCTTTAGGTGGCTCAAACGTTCCAGAAGGGAAGATTGCTAATAGGCCATCGTACGCCTGGCTCTTGATTGCGTGAGGAACCACGCACTTAAAGTCATATTCTGAGAGGATTAGGAACCACCTAGCTGCCCTACCAATATATATAGTTCTTGCTGGCACATACTTAATAGAATCACATCTGGTTACAGTATGAATTATAAAAGATAGCATATAATGTCTAAGTTATTGTGCTACAAAGACTAAGGCTAAATAATGCCTTTCCAAGATACTCCACCTGACCTTTGGCCCATGTATGATTCTACTGAAGTATTAGATTGTCCGTTCTTCCCCGTAAACCTCTTATGCCAACAGAGTTCCAACGGAGCTTGTGGTGGATATGAGGTATAGTTGTAATGGTATTCCTGCCTTTGGTGGAGCCATGGTCTGTGGTGAAACGAGCAGTTTCTTCAGCTCAGTGAGGGACTCATGGTGAACCTCCTCCTATTTGAATTTTGTGTTCTTTCACAAAAGGTGCATCAACGGGTGTGTCATTTCGTCTAATCCAGGCATAAATCTCCTAAGGTCGAAAACTTTACCGAGGAATCAACTCCTTCGCCGTTCTTAGACTTGGCATCTCCAAGATCGCTCGCTGGTTGTCCTGGTCCATCTTCACCCCTTGTCGATCAACCACAAAGCCTAGAAACTTTCCACTTGTTACTCCGAAGTCGCACTTTAGTTGGTTCATCTTCAACTTATACTTCTTGCATCAGGCAAACACTTTCCTCAAATCGCTTAGATGAGACTCCTCCTTCCTCGATTTGATGACCAAGTCATCCACATATAATTCTAAAAACTTGTGAAAGAAGCCATGGAAAATGCCCATCATTGTTCTTTGATAAGTAACCCCAGCGTTCTTGAGTCCAAACGGCATTACGTTGTACATAAAGTTGCCTAATGGGGTTCTAAACGTCATTTTCTTTGCATTCATGGGCTCCATCTTGACATGGTTGTACCCTACATACCCATCTATGAAGCTGTACATCTCATGACCAGCCATTGCATCTATCAAGCTGTCGATGGAGGGTAGAGGGAACTCATCCTAGGGGCAAGCCTTATTCAAGTCTCCGAAATCCACACAGATTCTTATTTGATTTTTGTCTTTCTTGACCACAAGGACAATACTAGGTAGCCAAAGTGGGTGCTGTATTGGTTTGATGAACCCTGCCGTCAATAAGCATTGGACCTCTTCCTTGATCTTCAAGTCTAGATCAGGCTTATATGTTCTCGTTGCTTATTTCACTGAAATGGCTGAAGGCATCACGTTTAACTTGTGGCGACTGACTACCTCATCCAGTCCTTCCATCTCTGTGTACTTCCACGCAAAAATGTCTATAACTCCCGAATTAACTCAACTAAGGCCTCTCGTTTCTCCTTATTGAGATCTTTAGAAGATAAAAATAGGCATTGGATCCTCCCCTTTTTTCGCCAGGTTCAATTGCTCCAACTTTTGTGCCTGTGGCTTCGGTTGATCTTACATTGATCTGATTCTTCGATGACATCTTCCACGAACTCTTATATGTTGGAGTTGTCTATCACCATACATTGCCCCCATTGATCCATAAAAAAACACTCATATATCGGGTTAGCCTCATTATAAACTTCTTCGGCCGCTCGTTCACACCATTATAAATGATACACCACCTTTCCCTCTTCGGTAATAATTTTCTTATACTGCCTACTGGTTGCTGCAAATGCCTTCCTCTTCTTTTCTTTAGAAGCCACAGTAATTCTTCCTCTTGAAAATCTACTCGGTACACTTTGTTGTTGGACCTTATTTTGCATTGGATCCACTCTTGGCCTCATCTGCTCTTTGAGCCATTTTAAAATGTATTGGGGTCGAGGGACCACCCGATGGGCTTCTTCGGCCATCATTCCTTTACCGCTCGTGACCTCTTTATTCTACTCATTCAAAGGCCACATTCTTTCTCTGATTGAGGGAACCCATGCTCCCTCTATTCTTCTCGTTAGGACCCGAATATCCTCCTTGTGAAAAATGCTGTATCTACCAGGTGAGCTTCCTCGACAGAGAAGGGCCTCTTCGTAGCCTTAATGGTCACATCGTTCCCTTGATATTCTCCTTGGTGCATTGGTGATACGTTGAAGGAACTAGCCCTTGGTTGTGCATCCACACCCTTCCTATCAACAGATGGTAGGAAGTTACACTCTATCACGTGGAATTTGATGTGGGAACTCAAATTTCCCATCACAATACCACCGTTCACAAAGCTAATGGACTTCAAAGACTGGTTGTCATAACCTTAAATTACCAAGGTTCACATAACCATGTGGAAACACTATTGGGAGCTAAATTAGAATACCAAGTAGATGCTTTATCGATTAAGGATTTAGAAAATTCCCTCAACCTGAGTTTCTTATTATTGCAATGCGCCCCCAAGTGTTCAACGAAGCGTTTAATATGTTCCTTAGTGTTTCCACCCTTTCCTGTGTATGTTTCAAAAATAGGAGGAATATAATCTTTTGGGTAGGGCTCATTGTTGTATTCATGGGGGTAAGGCATCCGAAAGTCATCATAGACCGAAGCTACCTTTCTCGCAGATTGTGAGGAGGCTTGCATGAATTTCATCATCTCTTTCTGCATTTCTTTCCTCATCTTTTCCATGGGTGATGCCGTTGAAATGACTATCAGCGGGACCATAGGCTGAGTGCCCGTTGCAGCTGGAGAAATCATCACAGTTGGAGCCGTTGATACTCCTGGGGTTCCTACTGCTAGATTTACAGCAGAGACACTTGCTGGTACCGTTCCCGTTATGACTGCACTTGGTGGGGCCGTTGGGGCTATCCCTGGTGTCACGAAGGAGTTCGGTTCAAATCCTCCTAATACCCTTGAAGCTACAGGAGTTTGAAAAAACTCATAAAATTTATTCATGAGGAGTGCCACTTGGGCTGGTCCCAACCCAGCGCTCGCGGAAGCTTGTGTCACCCCTAGAATGGGACTCAAAGCTCCATTAAGCGTTGAGTTGTGAACTGGGGCACGCCCAATGGAACTCAAAGTTGCTTTTCCCGAGGTTCCACGGTAAGGGTCCTTCGGTGTTTTACCAGGTGTATCTAAAATGGTTAGGACATGCCCCAATGGTGCCTCACTTCTCAATCCTCCAAACCAAGACCCTCCAAATTTCCACGGCGAGGTCGTTCGATAGAGCATGAAATCTCTCCCGGGCCCTGCCAAGTGATTAGGCATAAATTCTTCACATTTATCCCCTTAATTTCGGTATTTTAATGATATCGTTCATTGTAAATAGCTTGGATTTGTCTTATATTTATGTTACTAACCCTTTTTGGCAATTATTTCCTATTTTGTGTGTCTCTTATGTATTTTACAGGTATTTCATGCAAATTAGTGTGAAAGAGAATGCAAAACAGTGAAAGAAAGCAAGAAATAGGGAGTTCAAGGGCATTTTCATAATTTTACATATATATTCCGGTGGTGGGGAAAACTAGAAAGTATAAGATCTCTAAATTACAAGAACATTGGAACAAATGTCACCCTAATCTGAGCTACGGTGAAGAAGTTAGGCCCATTTAAAGTTGGAGATAAAAAATCAAAGTTGAAATTAATTTTGGAAGCTGAAGAGTTTCAACTCTTGAAATTTCTTGTATAATTCCTTTTTATTAGTTGTAAAACGTGGAGAGGCGTGGGAAGATTCATTTTTTAAGATATATAAAAGGGCAAACCCTAGGAGGAAGAGAGAGAGTTCTTTTTGGACAGACAATTTCCTATTTTAGAAACCCTAGTTTGTAAGTTTAAAGAAAAGGAGTATTCAAGATTCAAGTTCAATTCTCTTTCCAAGTTGTGGTTCCAAATTTCAATCTTAAATCCAATTATCAATTTCAATTCTCCTATTTGTTTCTCTATTTTATTTTCAATTCAATTCTCAATTGTTTTGCAATTCTCTTTTGAAGCTATGTTTCTTAGATCTATGATTCCTTGCATTGTTATAATTCTGTTTTCATCTAACAAAACCATGTCGAGCTTAATTTTCAAGGGTTGGGATGCATGAACCCATCCTGAGGTAAATTACCCATGTATAAAATATAGTTTAAATTAAAAATTGACCGAATCGTGTAGGGAAATTATACGAACATAATAGATCTTTTAATCTCTCTTGCCCTAGGTACTTGGGATGTTTAAGAATACTATGCAAGTTTAATTATTCTACACCGCTTTATATTTACCTTTGATTTCATAGGATGCGGGCTAGTTCCCTCATATATGTAATGCTTATGATCTTTAAAGACTGGATTCAGTTAAGATTTTAATTTACAATTCTAATATTCTATACGGTAAATTACTAGGTATTGGGGGATTGTATCCCAACCTATTTCCTCTCATACTCATATCTATTCTCTTTAAAATTCTTAGTTGTTTTTGTTCCCGTAGTTCATTCTAAATTTTTATTTAATCACCAATTGGAAATTTCAAACCATCACTCATCATCTTTTCTTTTCTTTTCTTTTAAGGAATCAATTGAAGATTAAATAAACTTTTCCTACGTTATTTAGAACTGCCAATTTCTGTTCCCTGTGGAGACGATCCCGACTTATCGAATTATTACTAACGTGACAGGCTTGGACTTGAGCCTATAAAGCACGCACTTTAGACACATTTGTAGTCGCGTCAATTTTTTTCCGCTGTTGCCGAGGATCGAGTAAGTTGGTGTCACTTAGGAAAGTGAAATGAATCCTAATTTAATTTTCTAAAAAAAAAATTCATCTCATCTCTCATAAGATTATATGCAAAATCCCTTTTCAACCCAAGTTCACGAAAATCCCATTGCTGAAGCTAATTCTGAAAATTCTCATACCACCGACTCTCCACACTTTTGGGTTCCACCTCCTTTACCTCAAAATTCAATCACAAGTCGCACATTGAGTCAAACACTGAGTGAGGGTTCTGAATCGTTTGGTAGCAATATGTCTGTGCACGGTAGTGTTGGTGTTCATGCTGGAGAGGAAGAGTTACCGTATCTTCCCATGAACAATCTCTTATTTCCTTAGCGAACTGTCACCCGTGGTTGCATTTTACTTCCTTATAATGCCGGTCAGTTCCACTTTCGTAATGGGATGATTCAAATTCTTCCTACATTCCATGGTATGGATTCGAAAAAGCCATATCTCCATATTAGAGAATTTTAAGAAGCATGTGAGACGTTTGGTGATCAAACCTGGCCACAAGATGTTATCCAGTTAAAGCTCTTCCCTTTTTCCTTAAAGGATAAAGCAAAGACCTGGCTATGGTCACTACCTTCGAATTCTATTTTATCCTGGAGAGATATGGAGATTAAGTTTCTCTCCAAGTTCTTTCCACAGCACAAAACCAACTCTGTCAAAGCCCAAATCCAAGATTTTTGCCAAAATGAGAATGAAGCTTTTGATAAGTGTTGGGAACGTTTTCAGGAGTTAGTTAGCGCTTGCCCACATCATAGGTTTGAAAAACATCATCTCATTTCATTCTTTCATCAAGGGCTTACTATAGCATCTAAACAACTCGTGCAGACAATGTGTGAAAGACCATTTTGGGAGTCAGACTCAAGCGATGCTGAGGCTCATCTGAAATACGTAGCAGAGACTACGCAAGCATGGGATGTTTTCGACCCCAATAGCCAAAACAAAAATCGGCAAGTGTCCAACTCGCCTGTTGCGTCCGGTATTTATCATTTGGACAAAGACACTTTGTTACATCATCGATTTGACCAATTGGAAAAAAATTTAGAGACATACTTGAGGTGCGATTAAGAGAAGTTGCCAGACCCATCCAAACTGGAATGGAGAAAGTATGTGCCATTTGTGCAGCTGTCCATTCTACCAAAGGATGTCCTACAATACCTGCCTACAAATCAATGTACACTGAGCAAGTAGAATCTACATGAGGATTTTGAGGAAATTTTAATGTACCTCAGGGGAATGCATACAATTAATCTTGGAGGAATCATCCTGGTTTCAACTATGGACAACCACAAAGTGGGATTACTCCTAATTCACATGTTTCTTTGCCTCCACCCTCTCTTCAATTTCTGCAAATGCCTCCGATGCAAACCCCTATGCAAGTACCATCTCCTGGTCCGTATGTTACTCCACCTAGGTGATCTCTTAAGGACAATCTGAATCAACTCATCCAATCTCAAAAGGAGAACAATGCTAAGTATAATCGAATGTTCATGGAAATTTATACTAGCATCTCTAGGTTGCAATCTGCATTGAATACTCAGGAGAAGGGTAAATTCCCAGCTCAAGGCTAAAGACCTCCCCAAGGGCAAACTACGGCAAACTCTACATCATCGGATTCGTCGGAGCAATGTCAAGGTGTCACGACCCTGCGAAGTGGTCGCGTAATTGATCTAGTGCCAACACCTCGCAAAGAATCTAAAGTTAAAGAAGTTTCAGAGTCTGAGGAGACCCCATTGCATATTGATGATAAGGATGAAGTAGGTGAGGCTCAAGTTAAAGTAAAACTTCCCACTACTGCTCCATTTCCTCAACGCTTAGCACCACCCAAAAAGGGAGCCTCGCGTACTGAAGTGTTAGATGTTCTGAAGCAAGTAAAGTTGAACTTGCCATTTCTGGATGCTATCCAACAAATTCCCGCCTATGCCAAAGTCATCAAAGATCTTTTGAATATCAAACGACAGCTTAAGGTGAAGAAGAACGTCTTTTTGTCACAAAATGTGGGCTCGGTCCTTTTTAATGATCTTCCACCAAAATTCAAAGATCGTGGTGCACCTAGAATCTCGTGTGTTATTGGAGAGCATAGAGTTAAAAAAGCCTTGCTCGACTTAGGTGCGAGTGTGAATATCCTTCTATACTCTATCTATAAGCATCTTGATTTAGGTGATCTTAAACCTACCTAAATCACTCTATAGTTAGCAGATCAAACAGTGAAAGTACTTCGAGGGATTATGGAGGATGTGATTGTTCAAATGGACACATTCTACTTCCCTGTAGACTTTGTCATTTGGGACACGGAGCCTTCCCTTCATTCTAGTAATCATGTTCCCATAATTTTAGGCCGTCCATTTTTAGCTACTGCTAATGCTTTGATTAACCCACAGAATGGCGAAATGCACCTCACTTTTGGAAACATGACCCTCGAGACTAACATTTTCAATGTTGCTAACCAAATGGGTGAAGAGGATGAAATTCATGCGGTTGATCTTATTGAACAGGTAGTGGAGGAGCACCTTGAGAAGATCATAGGTCGGGATGCGCTTGATGTTTGTTTAGTGCAAGGTGTTGAGAGTGAGAGTTCCTATACTAAGTTTGAGTGTGAAGTGGAGGAGTTGGGAGTTTTGTTACAAGATGAAGTGACTTTTGAGAAGTTGAGAGATGTTGACTGGATTTCTAGATTTGAGGAATTACCCTCGCGGGAATCATGCATGATCCCCTCTGAAGATAGATTTCCTAGTCTTGAGTTAAAGAAACTACCATCTCATGTAAAATATTATTTTCTAGGAGAAGATGATACGTTTACTGTTGTTGCCTCTTCTAGTTTAAAAAAAGAGCAAGAGGGCAAGTTGATGAATGTTTTACGGAAGCATAGAAGTGATTTTGGTTGGACAATAGTAGATTTAAAAGGTATAAGTCCGTTGATTTGTACCCATAAAATCCACCTCGAGGAGGAGGTGAAGCCCTCGAGAGAAATGCAAAGGCGATTGAACCCAACCATGAAAGATGTAGTTCGAGCGAAAATCATCAAATTGTTAGATGCTGGGATTATCTATCCCATTTCCGATAGTAAATGGGTGAGCCCAATTCAGGTTGTTCCAAAGATGTCGGGTATGACTGTGGTTGAAAATACTAAGGGAGAATTAATACCTCAACGCACCACCACTGGGTGGCGTGTTTGTATCGATTATCGAAAGCTCAATGCTGGAACAAGAAAAGACCATTTTCCCTTACCTTTTATCGACCAAGTGATTAAACGAGTAGCGGTACATCCTTACTATTATTTTCTAGATGGGTATTCTGGGTATAATCAAATTGAAGTGGATATACTTGATCAGGAAAAGATGACTTTTACATGTCCGTTTGGCACGTTTGCTTACAAACGTATGTCGTTTGGACTATGTAATGCGCCCGCGAATTTTCAAAGGAGCACGTTGAGTCTCTTTAGCGACATGATAGAAAAAGGTCTTGAGGTGTTTATGGACGATTTCAGTGTTTTCGGCCCCTCTTTCGACCAATGTTTAGCTAATCTTGAAATTTTTTTATTCCAGTGTGTGGAAAAAGACTTAGTCCTCAATTGGGAAAAATTCCACTTTAGGGTCACTGAGGGCATAGTTTTGGGTCACATAGTCTCATCTTGGGGAATTGAGGTTGATCAAGAAAAAATCGAAGTAATAGCTAAGCTACCCTCGCCAAAATCGCTTAAAGATGTGAGGTCCTTTCTAGGCCATACTGGATTTTACAGGAGATTTATCAAGAACTTTAGCGCCATTACGAGAACCTTGAGTAATCTTCTTATGAAGGACACTCCGTTTGAATGGAATAACGCATGTCAAGAAGCTTTTAATAAATTAAAACGCATGCTGATTTCTACTCCTATCATGTAAGCTCCCGATTGGTCACTTCCATTCGAGCTTATGTGTGATACAAGTGATTACGTGATTGGGGCTATTTTAAGACAGAGGAAAAATAAGCAAGATCATGTTATTTACTATGCTAGTAGGACATTATCCGGCCCCCAACTTAACTACTCCACTACGGAGAAATAATTACTAGCATTTGTTTTTGCTCTCAACAAATTACGCTCTTACAATGTTGGGTCGCTCTTCATTTGCTTCACTGATCTCTTGGCACTCAAATATCTTTTGACCAAGAAAGATGCCAAACCACGCCTAATTAGGTGGATCCTACTCCTGCAAGAGTTTAATCTCTCAATCCAAGATAAGAAAGGAGTAGAAAACGTCGTTTCCAACCATTTGTCTAGGCTATCGTCTGACGTACCTACATATCCAATTCCCATATACGAGCATTTTTCGGATGAGAGTCTATTTGCTACTTCTTCCCTTCCCTGGTTTGCGGATATAGTAAATTACCTTGTCACGGGGGTCGTTCCTTCCAATTGGACTCCGTAAGAGAGAAAAAAGTTCATTACTTGGTCTCGCATGTTCTTTTATGATTATCCATATCTGTTTAAGTATTACGCCGATCAAATCATCCAAAAATGTGTACCTATTGAAGAAATACAAGGAGTAATCCGATTTGTCATACGGAAGCATGTGGAGGTCATTTCTCCAAAAATAAAACGGCTGCTAAAATCCTGCAAAGCGGTCTCTTTTGGCACACAATCTTCCGGGATGTGAATAGTTATTGTAAATCGTGTGATAGATGCCAAAGAATGGGAGATATTACTCACCATGACATGATGCCATTAACCCCCATACTTGTCATAGAGTTGTTTGATTACTGGGGAATTCACTTTATGGGACCTTTTGCACCCTCTTTTGGCTTTCTATACATCCTTGTCGCAGTAGACTACATCTCAAAATGGGTAGAGGCAATAACGACAAGGAAGAATGACAACAAGGTGGTGTTAAAATTCATACAAGAAAACATATTTTCTCGCTTCGGAGCTCCTAAAGCTATCATCAGTGATAATGGCTCTCATTTCTGCAATAGGACAATGGAAAAGCTAATGAGAAAGTATGGGGTCATCCATAAAGTTGGAACGACTTATCACCCCCAATCGAATGGACAGGCTGATTTAGCCAATCGGGAAATCAAGAATATCTTGGAAAAGACAGTCAAACCTAACTGGAAAGATTGGTCTCTCAGATTGAATGATGCGCTCTGGGCTTATCGAACTGCCTACAAGAATCCCCTTAGTATGTCCCCATTTCGTTATGTGTATGGCAAACCTTGTCATCTTCCTGTAGAAATTGAACACAAGGCGTATTGAGCTATTAAAAGGGTGAACTTTGACATGGAAAAAGTCGGTGAAGCAGGCCAACTTCAGTTGAACGAGTTAGAAGAAATACGCAATGATGTGTATGAAAGTGCTAAAATTTCAAAGGAATGAATCAGACGAGCTCACGATAAAATCATCTGATGTAAGGAGTTTCATTCGGGACAGAAAGTACTTCTCTATAACTCGAGGTTACACTTGTTTCCCAGAAAATTGCGATCACGATGGACTAGTCCATTCATTGTGAAGGAAGTGTTCCCCCATGGAGTTTGAAAGTGTGAGATTTTCTAAATCAAAGCTCTGATACCAATCTGTAAATCCCCGGATTAAAAATTTCCCAATTAAAATCAAACTTATAATTTCCTTTTATATAAACAACACGGGATGATGCGGAAGCGTTGAAAGTGATGGGATGGTTCAACAAAACAAATAATTACCAAGTTTTAATTTTCTTTAAACAAATTAAACTTAAACCAAGTGAAATTAAATCCAAGCCCTAGAATTTGCGTAAGTCATTATTATCAACATTTCAAAGTTAGGCCAAACCAATTTTAGTAAGAGACTTGAATTAACCAACTTTACCCAATAATTAATTAAAGTCAAAATTAAATTGAGTGTGATAATTAAATCAAATTTTATCTTGAATTATCCTAAACATGTGTTCTAAATTATAATGCAAGATAAAATAAACCAATCACACTACGCCGCGATGTACGAGGAAAAACCCAAGACGGGAAAAAACCTCGGACGGCCCTAGCCACAAATTCACTAGATACGGAATTACAAGTACAAGATAAAAGACTTACAACACACGACTCGATCCCTCTCAAGCCTCGACGCTTCTTCTTGTAGACACCTCTTCCTAGCGAATAACCTTGGAACACCACCGCGGTCTCGGAATCCACCGATAGGACTTTCTATGGTCACCATCACCCGTACATTAAGCCTTTCTCCAAGCGGGTTAAACAAAGTAAACAACTTCTACTTTCGTTGTGGGAGGTAGAAGCAAAACCCAAAACTTCTCTTCAATTCGGTGTAGAGAAAAACCGGTGCCAAACCCCAAGCAATTAATATGTATATAGGTGAACTTGGATAAACAATATTTGGGTGTAAACACTAGAGTGATGTATATGAACTTCTCTTTGAAAAAATAACACTCAAAACTTGATCTTTTTCTCTTTTTGTTTTTACTCTCTAAACACTCTCTAAGAGTTTGTATGATATGAAAAATATTGGTTATCAAAGTGATTCCCGCACATATTAAAATCTGGAAAAGTTGGTTACAAACTTAGTGGGAAAGTGGGTGAAAAACTGCCAAAAACTGTTCCCGCTTGGCATCTCCTTCGAACGACATTTCATTCGAACGAACTTTCGTTCGAACGAGACTTCTAACGACGTTCCAGTATGGACTCGTTAGAAACTCATTGGAAATCTCGTTAGAACGAACATTCTCGTTCGAATGACATTTCGAACGACAGACCAGTATACCTTGGTGGGAACTCGTTGGCAAACTCGTTCGAACGACATCTGGTTCGAACGAAAAACTCGTTCGAACGACATAACGAACGACTTCCAAAAATTTTATAAAATTCAATTTTGGCCCAAAAACTTTATATACTTTATTTTAAAGTTCTAATTAAATTTTTTTGAAAATAAAACACAGTTTTTATTAAACCTAACACCCAATAAACTTGTTCCAGGCTCCTATATATATAATATTGCATTCATACCTTGGGAGCATGGAACTATGGTTGATGACGTAGAAAAGAGGCACGCAAACCGGCATATTTGATGAGGCTTTATACTCTTTGCCTCTACGTCTTCAACAAACACTTCATAGGCTTGAGAGTATTACAATTACATACTATCCTATGAATAAATGTTTTTGTCCGGAATTGAGCCAACACAATACATGGACTCAATTGGAAGTTTGTGTCCTTACAGAGTTGTTGAATTAGAGAATCAAAAAGGGGGAAACACATTCAAGGTTAACGGATAACATCTCAAAATGTATCTGGAAGCGGTTGTTACGGAAGCCAACACAATCTGGTTGTTGAACCCCATTTATGGGGATTGACTGAGCTAAATAGGTGAGCTCGTCGCACCCCTGACGGGTATGGGGTGAATTTTGTGTATAATAGTGATAGGATTTTAGGCTAGTTAGGAATTCATGATTTTGTGTTACTATCAGAGGTGGGAGTCACGCACGTGTCATAAGAGCATTTAGGGATTGGTTGGAAGTTCTGAAAAGTTTCAAAGTCCATGTGCATTGGTAGGTATGTTGGGATGGTAAAAATTACAAGGAGAGTGACCACTGATCTGAACAGGGGAAGAAGAAATTTTCAATAAGCCGGATCGGTCTGACCCTAGAAAAAAAGAATCAGTTCGGTCTGAATCGGGGGTGATAGTGATGCCTCGGAAGATGAGTCGTCCAATAAGGAGGAGGGTGTTGGTGCGACCGATGTTGAGATGGGAGAAGGTGATGAGGCTGAGTATGATGAATCTTCTCATCCCGATTATGTGCCCGAAGGTGCGTCACTCACCGAGCGCGTACTTGCTCTTGAGGCGCGTTTTGATGGTTTTATGTCTTCCTACCACCGCGACACGAGTATGATCTTACGTCTACAGGCTGATCTTTACCGCCTCCAGTTGGGTCCCGACGCCCCACTTCCTGTGTATTTCTATGATCCGTATGACCCCAATGCGCTCGGTAGTTCCCACCACCCTCCAGCACAGTAAATACCACTTATTGCATCATTTCACAGTCCCCCGCTGTTTTTACCCTATGTTGCACTTTTCATGTTTTACTACCTTGTGTACACAACTATGTTTTAATGAACATTTCTTGTTATCGTTATTTTCTTGTTTTATTTTTCGCATTCCTTATTTCGTCTTATTTAGCTTTTCGTCCTTTTGATTGTGGACAATGCAAAAGACTAAGTTAGGGGGATGATAAGTGCATATTCATAAAACTTCGCAATTATTATTATTAAAAAAAAATTCAAAATTTTATGAAAAGCCAAAAATATTTTTTTTCAAAATAAATAAAAATTGGAATTTAAATTTATCAAAAATGTCACCTTTATTCTGTTTAAAGTCTGAAATTGTTAACAATCAAAATGCACTAAGCCAAAATTGATCGAAGATGGAAATTGAAAGAAAATTGACGACTTAACGAATAAGTGTGGAGATTGATCAAACCCGGTGAGATTTCGAGCCTTTCAATTTTTTATGAGTCTTTAAATCAATCCGAATTTATGATTAACTCAAAGTCCTTTTCAGCGTTTTAAGAAGTCGTTGATGATCTCAATCCTTTGTTTTGATCGGTTATGGGAAATGTTGTCTCGAAATTCGTGATAAATATACCTATAAACTTAATTAATCTCAAGATGCATATGGTAATGTGATTAGCAATTTGGACAATGATCCTCTTTTGTTTAACCCAAAAATATTAGCCATATTAAAGTTGTGAAAAAATTGTCCCTTTGCAATCCACTTTGAGCCTAATAAAATATTTCCCTTTCGTTTGATAACCCGAAAAACCCAAATAGCCCGGAATTGTGAAAAATTGGAAATTCATCAAATATGTCCAAAGTGTGTAATTAAAAAAAGGGCAAGAAAAGAAAAATAGCAAGAAAAAAAAATAAAAAAATGAAAAGAGAAAAAGAAAGAGAAAAATGAGTAAATGCCCGAAAAGCACTAATGGACGTCAAACGGACATTTTCCAATTCTGATCATTCTGTCCATTTCCATTTTTACCCTTTACACTTTTTAACCCGAAAAGTCCTAACCGAGTCCGAATGGCGAAATTAATTACTGCATGAAAAACTAAGACATGAAAAGATAATAAAATAGATTAAAATGGTATGATTAAGAGATGATGTTTCCCGTTTCCTAATAACTTTATTCCGATGATGAGATCTTTTCACCATATATTTTTTTCATTTCAATTTTGTATACGTGAATTTGTGTCCCTTATATTTACTCTTTATATCATGCATACAGAGAGAAAAAAACCACAATCCGAGTGATTCGTTTGTGAGTGCAACCGTAAGAATTTGAATCAAAATAAATTTTCGAAAAGTAACAAAATACTCAATCGGTGGAAATTTGAGGTTTAATTTCTGGCTTTGCACACACACACACACTATGGTTTAAGACATTTAACTATGAATTTATGGTGATTATTTTTTGAAAAGTTTAAATTGTACAATTTTTTAGTATTTTGATATTTATTTGAGTCAATAAAGAATTTTATGTGTGTATTCACTGCAAACCCTCTCGAGACAAAACTCGTCCTACTTGGGTAACCTATGGGTTTAAAGGCTTATTGCATATGCTTAATGCAATCTCTTGCCTACGAAAGTGGAATTTTATTTTAATAAAAGGAATTTCAAAAGTCAACTCATTTCTCTTATATTGCTCGAGACGCGCAAAGTTTTAAGTTAGGGGGATTTGATTAAGCATAAATTCTTCACATTCATCCCCTTAATTTCGGAATTTTGATGATCCCGTGCATTATAAATAGCTTGGATCTTTCTTATACTTATGATACTAACCCTTTTTGGCAATTATTTCGTATTTTGTATATCTCTTATATATTTTACAGGTATTTCATGCAAATTAGTGAGAAAGAGAATGCAAAACAGTGAAAGAAAGCAAGAAATGGGGAGTTCAAGGGCATTTTTGTAATTTTACATATATATTCCGGTGGTTGGGAACAATAGAAAGTTGAATAGATATAAATTAAAATAACAATGGAAAAAACGGCACCCCAATTCGAGCTACGGTGAAGAAGTTATGCCCATTTAAAGTTGGAGATAGAAAGTTAAAGTTGAAATTAATTCTGGAAGCTCAAAAGTTTCAACTCTTGATATTTCTTGTATAATTCCTTTTTATTAGTTGTAAAACGTGGAGAGGCATGGGAAGAGTCATTTTTTGAGATATATAAAAGAGTAAACCCTAGGAGGAATAGAGAGAGTTCTTTTTGGACAGATAATTTCATATTTTAGAAACCCTAGTTTGTAAGTTTGAAGAATGGGAGTATTCAAGATTCAAGTTCAATTCTCTTTCCAAGTTGTGGTTACAAATTTCAATCTTCAATCCAAGTATCAATTTCAATTCTCCTATTTGTTTCTCTATTTTATTTTCAATTCGATTCTCAATTGTTTTGCAATTCTGTTTTGAAGCTATGTTTCTTAGATCTACGATTCCTTGCATTGTTATAATTTTTTTCATCTAACAAAACCATGTCTAGCTAAATTTTCAAGGGTTGGGATGCATGAACCCATCCTGAGGTAAATTACCCATGTAGAAAATATAGTTTAAATTATAAATTGACCGAATCGTGTAGGAAAATTATACGAACATAATAGATCTTTTAATCTCTCTTGCCCTAGGTACTTGGGATGTTTAAGAATACTATGCAAGTGTAATTATTCTACACCACTTTATATTTACCTTTGATTTCAAATGATGCAGGATAGTTCCCTAATATATGTAATGCCTAGGATCTATAAAGACTGGATTCAGTTAAGATTTTAATTTGCAATTCTAATATTCCATACGATAAATTACTAGGGATTGGGGGATTGTATCCTAACCTATTTCCTCTCATACTCATATCTATTCTCTTTAAAATTCTTAGTTGTTTTTGTGCACGTAGTTCATTCTAAATTTTCATTTCATTACCAATTGTAAATTTCAAACCATCACTCATCATCTTTTCTTTTCTTTTGAGGAATCTGTTGAAGATTAAATAAGCTTTTCCTACGTTATTCAGAACTACCAATTCTGTTCCCTTTGGAGACGATCCTAACTTATCGGATTATTACTAACAAGACAGGCTTGTACTTCAGCCTATAAAGCACTCTCTTTAGACATATTTATGGCCGCGTCAAGTTTTTGATCCCCGACAACGATGCCAAAAACTTGACACGACCACAAATGTGTCTAAAGTGCGTGCTTTATAGGCTCAAGTGCAAGCCTGTCGCATTAGTAATAATCCGATAAGTCCGGATCGTCTCCACAGGGAACAAAAATTGGAAGTTTTGAATATCGTAGGAAAAGCTTATTTAATCTTCAATTGATTCCTCAAAAGAAAGGAAAAGATGATGAGTGATGGTTTGAAATTTCCAATTGGTGATGAAATAAAAATTTAGAATGAACTACGTGCAAAAAAATAACTAAGAATTGTAAAGAGAATAGATATGAGTATGAAAGGAAATAGGTTGGAATACAATCCCCCAATACCTAGTATTTTACCGTATGGAATACTAGAATTGTAAATTAAAATCTTAACTGAATCCAGTCTTTATAGATCATAGGCATTACATATATTAGGGAACTATCCTGCATCATTTGAAATCAAAGGTAAATATAAAGTGGTGTAGAATAATTACCCTTGCATAGTATTCTTAAACATCCCAAGTACCTAGGGCAAGAGAGATTAAAAGATCTATTATGTTCGTATAATTTTCCTACACGATTCGGTCAATTTATAATTTAAACTCTATTTTCTACATGGGTAATTTACCTCAGGATGCGTTCATGCATCCCAACCCTTGAAAATTTAGCTAGACATGGTTTTTTTAGATAAAAACAAAACAATAACTATGCATGGAATCATAGATCTAAGAAACATAGCTTCAAAAGAGAATTGCAAAACAATTGAGAATCGATTTGAAAATAAAATAGAGAAACAAATAAGAGAATTGAAATTGATACTTGGATTAAAGATTTAAATTTGGAACCACAACTTAGAAAGAGAATTGAACTTGAATCTTGAATACTTCTTTTTTTCAAACTTACAAACTAGGGTTTCTAAAATATGAAATTGTCTGTCCAAAAAGAACTCTCTCTCTTCCTCCTAGGGTTTTCCCTTTTATATATCTAAAATAATGACTCTTCCCATGCCTCTCCACGTTTTGCAACTAATAAAAAGGAATTATACAAGAAATTTCAAGAGTTGAAACTTCTTGTAATTTAGATAGGGGTGCAGTTTTTTCCAATGTTCTTGTAATTTAGATATATTCAACTTTATAGTTTTCCCCACCACCGGAATATATATGCAAAATTACGAAAATTATTTTGAACTCCCCATTTCTTGCTTTCTTTCACTGTTTTGCATTCTCTTTCGCACTGATTTGCATGAAATACCAGTAAAATACATAAGAGATACAAAAAATACAAAATAGTTGCCAAAAAGGGTTAGTATCATAAATATAAGACAGATCCAAGCTATTTACAATGCACGGGATCATCAAAATATCGAAATTAAGAGGATAAATGTGAAGAATTTATGCCTAATAAAATTCCCCTAACTTAGAACTTTGCGCGTCCCGAGCAATGTAAGAGAAATGAGTTAACTTTTTAAATTACTTTTATTAAAATAAAATTCCACTTTCGCAGGCAAGCGATTGCATTGAGTATATACAATAAGCCTTTAAACCCCTAGGTTACCCTAGTATGACGAGTTTTGTCTCGTGAGGGTTTGCAGTGAATACACCCACAAAATTCTTTATTGACTCAAATAAATATCAAGATACATAAAAATTGTACAATTTAAACTTTTCAAAAAATAATCAACATAAATTCATATTGAAATGTCTCAAACCATATTGTGTGTGTGTGTGCAAAGCCAAAAGTTAAACCTCAAATTTCCACCGATTGAGCATTTTTTACTTTCCAAAAATTCGTTTTGATTCAAATTCTAATAGATGCACTCACAAACGAATCACTCGGATTGTGGTTGTTTTCTCTCGATATGCATGATATAAAGAGTAAATATAATTAACACAAACTCATGCATACAAAATTGAAAAGAAGGAAATATATGGTGAAAAGATCTCATCATTGGAATACAGTTATTAGGAAACCGGAAACATCATCTCTTAATCACACCATTTTAAACTCTTTTATTATCTTTTCATGTCTTAGCTCTCCTTGCAGTAATTAATTTTGCCATTCGGACTCGATTAGGACTTTTCGGATTAAAAAGTGTAAAAGGTAAAAATGAGAATGGACGGAATGTTCAGAATTAGAAAATGTCCTTATGACGTCCATTATTATTTTTTCGGGCATTTTCACATTTTTCTATTTTACACATGTTAACCCAAAAAGTCCTAACCGAGTCCGAATGGCGAAATTAATTACCAGTCACACGTTGAGTCAAACACTGAGTGACGGTTCTGAATCATTTGGTAGCAATATGTCTATGCACGGTAGTGTTGGTGTTGGTGCTAGAGAGGAAGAGATATCGTATCTTCCCATGAAATATCTCTTATTTCTTGAGTGAACTGTCACCCTAGTTGCATTTTACTTCCTTATAATGCTGTTCAATTCCACTTTCTTAATGGGATGATTCAAATTCTTCCTACATTCCATGGTATGGATTCAGAAAAGCCATATCTCCATATTAGAGAATTGGAAGAAGCATGTGAGACGTTTGGTGATCAAACCTACCCACAAGATGTTATTCGGTTAAAGCTCTTCCCTTTTTCTTTAAAGGATAAAGTTAAGAACTGGCTATGGTCACTACCTTCGAATTCTGTTTTATCCTGGAGAGATATGAAGACTAAGTTTCTCTCCAAGTTCTTTCCACAGCACATAACCAACTCTGTCAGAGCCCAAATCCAAGATTTTCGCCAAAATGAGAATGAAGCATTCGACAAGTGTTGGGAACATTTTCAGTAGTTAGTTAGCGCTTGCCCACATCATGGGTTTGAAAAACATTATCTCATTTCATTCTTTCATCAAGGGCTTACTATAGCATCTAAACAACTCATGCTGACAATGTGTGAAAGACCATTTTGGTAGCTAAACTCAAGAGATGCTGAGGCTCATCTGAAATACGTAGCAGAGACTATGCAAGCATGGGATGTTTCCGACCCCAATAGCTAAAATAAAAATCGATAAGTGTGCAACTCGCCTGCTGCATCCGGTATTTATCACTTGGAAAAAGACACTTTGTTAGATCGTCAATTTAACCAATTGGAAAAGAGTTTTACAGACATACTTGAGGTTCGATTGAGAGAAGTGGCCGGACCCATCCAAGCTGGAAAGGAGAAAGTATGTGCCATTTGTGCAGCTGGCCATTATACCAAAGGATGTCCTACAATACCTGCCTACAAAGCAATGTACACTGAGAAAGTAGATGATATAAGAGGGTTTCGAGGAAATTTTAATGTAACTCAAGGGAATTCATACAATCAATCTTGGAGGAATCATCCTGGTTTCAACTATGGACAACCACAAAGTGGGATTACTCCTAATTCACATGTTGCTTTGCCTCCACCCCCTCCTCAATTTCAGCAAATACCTCCTCCGAGGCAAACTCCTATGCAAGTACCATCTCCCTGTTCGTATGTTACTCCGCCTAGGCGATCTCTTGAGGATAATCTGAACCAACTCATCCAATCTCAAAAGGAGAACAATGCTTAGTATGATCGAATGTTCATGGAAATTCATACTAGCATATCTAGGTTGCAATCTACATTAAATACTTAGGAGAAGGGTAAATTCCCAACTCAAGGCTAAGGACCTCCCCAAGGGTAAACTACGGTTAGCTCTACATCATCGGATTCGCCGGAGAAATGTCAAGTTGTCACGATGATAAGTGCATATTCATAAAACTTCGCAATTATTACCAAGCCTGGTCTCTCGTGAGTATTGTTCGACCTCACACACAATCATTTAGTCATTACATATTTACAATCGTTATAGCTCATAGTCAATATAAACAAAAGATACCATAAGACTAAATTATTCAGCAGGACTAAAGGACGATCTCTTTCGGTCAGTTTCTTCGCTGGAAGGTCCCTCTGGGCTTCCACACTGAGATGCCTTAATCCCAAACATTGTTGTTAATGGGGGGGGGGGATTATCTCTAATCTCAGGATTTCCTTCAAGACCCCTCTACATTTGTCTCTTTGTGGAGGGATTTATTGTGGGGACAATAAATGTTTGCACGAAAAACTTCTCAATCCGATGAACCTTCTCTGTGTGAAATTTTTTTGGCATCTTTTCCTTCTTGATAACCACTGCGTTAGCACTTGTAGGAAAAAGTAAAATTCCCCCTCGACGTACGTGAGCCGAAGCGTTTCAACCTATTGGGGCTTTGGACAAAAGGGACATCTCCACTTTTCCATTTACACTGATTTTCCACCGTTCTAGATTGACTATTTAAAATTCTCTCGATAGACCTGCTAACCTGCCCAAATACTAGTTTTGGCTTTACGGAAGTGAAGCTTCTTGTGAAGTATAGTTGTAGGCAGTGAGTTTTTTCGTTAGGACTTCCCCTATCGTTGTGACTTGTGAAATTCTCCCTTGTAATGTTTCGCAATATTCGAAAAAGAAGAAACTCCCCCCGATAAAGATGAGTCACATTAAAATTCGTTTGGACTTGTGGCGAGGGGACATCGTAACTTTTTTGAACCATTGGGACAGTTTCTTCATTGGGAGTTTATTGGATATGTCTAACAAAAATTCTAGCACCAAAACTCAAACTTGCCTAGGAAGGAAACCCTTCCTATTCCCCATGCGTCACTTCTCAACTGACGTGGTGCTATCTTTTCGACTGTCAGGGAACTTCCCGAAGTGCCACGTGTCCATTTGAAATAATTGTAGGCGGCTTTGCATGTGTGGTGGTAGGAAACTCAACAGACGGGTTTAAAAGATCTCAAACATTTATATTTCAAAACTCTTCTCTTTCCTTCATCTTATTTAAGCATCCATCTACTCTAGAGAGAGAAACTTTGCCAGAAGTCCATTGTTACTAATCTTTCACCTAGTTTTCTTCTTCCTCTCATCTTTTACTCCACCACATGTGGTTGCGCTCCTCCCTTTTTCGTTCCTAGACCTTCTTTACTAAGATATTTCTTTCATTGCCACTTACTATGGCTTCTTCAAGTGTCTCAAAGTCTACCACCACCGCTGGTCAACCAAGTTCCCCTTTTACCACCTCTGATTCCGCTGCTACCCCTAGCACCGCTACCCTGGATGCTGCTCCTTAAGAGAAATTAAGTTTTTACTAGTGGTCTCCCATCTTTAGCAAGGATGATGAGTTCTATGATGCATGAAAGACATGCCATTTTTCGACCAAGTACGATCCTTTACTGCTGGGTGATAAAGATTAGGATTCATCGAAGTGGGGCTTTCTTCCTCCAAAGGGGACTCTACACTTTTGGTTGGACCGTGGCGACTTCCCATACTCTCAGATCGATTTCGATGCGCCTACAGGATCGCCAACTCATTTTGCTACCTGGCATGCACACATGTAGAGCTCTCACGCTGCAGCTCTTGCAAAGGTTGGTTTTCATCGAGCCAGTTGGTTTGGGGAGTTCACTCTTTCCAAGCACAATGCTGTGCTCCAAGTCTTAGTTTCCAAATGGAACGTTACAACTCACACGTTCTATACTGCGTGGGGGGAGTTCACCATTTCGTTGGAGGACGTTTGTGAGCTACATGGGTTTGAGCCCATGGGTGAGTTTACATATCATAATGAGGCCTTGGATGCCGAAGAAACTGCTGACCGAGCTGAGCTTAGTCGAATCTGTCATCATTGCACTGGGTCTTCAAATAAGTCCACTTTTAGTCCCCTCATTAGCTTTTTTTTGAAGCTCCCACTACGAAGGATGTCACTGCTGTTACGGGACAAGGTAAAGGTAGATCTTTGGAACTACTAGCCTACATTCTTGCGCTGCTTTTGCATTTCTTTTTGACTGGGAAACCCAACGACCAACCTAGGAAGATCCTTATAAATATTTCCATCCGTCTATCCAGGGTTTTCAAACTTCCTTTGGTCGCCATTGCTTTGGGGTCCCTCTACACTTGGCTGGATCGAACCCATATTGACATGGCACGGTCACTGGGTCGTTATAACTTGGCCAACTTTGCCAAAACCATTATCTTAATGGGTTTCCTTTATACCCATTTTCCTTCCATTGTCGCCAAGTCTATCTCTTACCCCGTGAGTCAAGGCACTAAACCTCCACGCCTCTTATGCTTCCATAAAAAAAAGAGTCGAAAGGAGATAATGGGAGTTTTTGATCGTTTTGATTCCTTTGTCATGAGGCCATATAGCGAGTCTACCTTTGCCCATTCTTGGAATTTTTTCCCTTCTACAACTTCAATGGTCACTTTAATTCCAATTTTAGAAGATCCTTTGCAAGTCGTGGTACTTTTGTTTACTCTTGGCATTCTTCCTTCTTTTAATGAATGGGGATACACTTCTGAACCTTATAACCCCGATAGATGTAGAATGAAATTCGGGTTTGATCAGGGGGATCCTAATGCGGTGTTTCAACTAAGCAATAAAAGGGCTACTTTTGCTGAGGCAAGCACCTTCTACCTTGCAACAACATTACTTGGTGTGACTTCTACCATGGATGGTCGAGTCACCCTTCCTAGTGCCACCAGGAAAGGGGACGTATCTACTTCTTATTCCACCAAGTTCCGTTTGAGACAACTGGCCCTGATTCGCGAGTTCATACAAAGTCCCCCAGTATCCCCCAGTCCTTTCTTTCTCTTCCTTAGAGTTTGGTCTCAAAGGAAACTCCATTCTTGGAGTTGAGTTCCCTTTGAGTAAAATCGTTAAGATTCTCCCCTCGAGATACCCCTTATTGCCCAATGATCCCTACTGCTACGCCCTTACCCAAGATCATTGTAACACCCAAATTTCCCGCCCCTACAGTTGAAGCAGACACTGGCGAAGGGCCATCCCAGCCACCAGCCAAAAGAACTAAGAAATCCTATGGCGGGACTTACTCAAAATCTAAGTCTCAAACTCATCCTCAAACCCCTTTGGAGATTCCCCATCGCCTCCGTTCCCCCTCCCATGTTCGCAGAGGCAAGTGAAGTGCTGAGAAGGAGAATTCAGGCTGAGGTGGAACGGATAAATGCTGAGTTTGAACGATGCGCTCCTGTTGTCCCTCCTTCTGTTGCCTTCCCTACTATCCTGGTTAATCCAACGGAACCAGGGTCAAAAAGGAAGAAAAGTTCCAAGGATCCTCGAAGTACTGGCGCTGTGGGCGCGAGGAAGAAGACTCTGGATACCCAGTCCCAGAGGAAATGAACTCCATATGTACATCTCTCCCCAAATCCCTTTGTTGATGCTTCCTCTCCTTCTTCACCAGTGGTAATATCCTCCCATTCTCCCTATGAATCCAAGGTATGTATGTATGTTGTTGCTTTTATTCGCATTTTTCTAAGGCAAGCGGCATATGTTTAACTCTTAATCAATTTGGTGCAGGAAGTTGAAGAAGAAATGCCCAGCCCCCCAATGAGCCCTTTCATGGGGGATGTTTCGATTCTTCTCAGACCGATGTGAATCCTCCCCGTTCCCCTATGATCGGGATTACCTACTCTCATCGTTCGATATCTCAACTTGCGAAGGATTCCGCTGTGGGGGGTGAGTCCGTTGAGTCTGTGCGCATCTCTTCTCAATCAGAGATAACTCCCCCATCACCTTCAGAATTATCACCTCATCACAAGGTCCTTTTGCCCATTGTTCCAACTATAGAAAGTGCCCCTGAAGCACATATTATCAATTACTTGTTAGGTCTCACGTATTTTTTCTCCTCCATCCCTTTTTCTGTTTGTCCTGCTAAACTTTAATATGTTGGGATGCCCTAGGTTGAAATGGCATCTTTGTTAGCTAACATTCTTCTTCCCTATATGCTGACGAGGCCACTAGCTACAGTTTCCCTCTTTCGTTCCATAACTGAGGTAAGTGACACTTAGAGGTAACTCTTACTTCTTCTGTACTTATTCCTCATGTCTAACACTTAGCTTCATGTTTACAGCTTTATCTAAGTCTTTCCCCACGCTCTTCTCTTAGTGGTCTGCATGTTTCTAAGGCCAAGGTTGATGCTTCTGCCCAGCGTGGTGGTTCACATATATCGGTGACTTAACAACGAAAATACTTGTTAACATTTTTCATAAACTCCACCTATATCGGTGACTTAACAATGAAAACACTTGTTAAGATTCTACATAAACTCCACCTATATCGGTGACTTAACAATGAAAACATTTGTTAAGATTTTTTTATAAACTCGACCTATATCACTGACTTAACAATGAGCACACTTGTTAAGATTTTTCATAAACTCCACCCATATCGGTGACTTAACAATGAAAACACTTGTTAAGATTTTTTCAGAAACTCCACCTATATCGGTGACTTAACAATGAAAACACTTGTTAAGATTTTTTCTTTAACTCCACCTATATCGATGAGTTAACAATGAAAACACTTGTTAAGATTTTTTCTTTAACTAATTATTTCTTCTACCTGTTCTCAGGTTTCACGAGAGAATTCTCCACCAGTTCTTTCGCCCATCGCTTCACCCCCTCGGGAACCTATTATCTCAGAAGATTCTAGTCACAACGATTAAGGTTCCACGACTGGCGCTGCTGCTGAGAGCAAATCTGGTTATGAACTCCCTCTGCCCGACTTAGATCCTCATGCCTTTTACCTCATGGTCCTTCAGCATTCCCCTTAAATGCCTGCCAGCCATCGCTGGGTATTTGAGCAGGTTGCAAGCCACTATCCTGAGACTTTTACTAGAGATTGCCTGCGTTCCAATATCCCGAGCTATAAGCTTCAGGGCATGGCGACTGTTGTTTCTAATATCGTCAGCACTCCCACTTCAAACGTTACCAGAGCTGTCCTCAACCAATTCCTGGGCTATCTGAGGGAGTTGGGTCATTATGGCTTCCGTTTTGACTGGCTTATTGCGCACTTAAAAACTCCGAAGAGTTAGCGACTGGATAGTCAGAGGGAGCTGCTACAGAAACATCGGGAGGATCAATGGGCTGAGGAAGATAAGTTGGCTGAGCTTTCACCTCTGCTTGAAGCTTTTAATAAGGAGGTAGAGGATGTCGAAGAAGTTCTGCGCCTGGTGAAGCAGAAAAGAGAGAAACTCCTCATTGAGCATACACAAGGGCAAATGAGATTGGAGGTTTCTATAAATGCCAAACAGTCTTTACTAGCAGCTTCTTCGGGCCTTCCTAGAGATTTTTTCTCTACTCCAGACTTGTGATTTCTCTTAGGCCAATAAACTTGTGTATACATTTTCTTTTTCTTCTTTTTATGTAATTCTTGGGCAGTAGCTCCCAATTTTGAAATACCCCGGAGCTTATGAATGAATGAAAAAAAGATGTATGTTTTCCTCCATATCCTTTCTTTGTGCCATAACTGTTTGCATATATTATGAAGTTTTACAATTCTTTCATCTCTACTTGAGTTATTAGTAAAACAACTTTCATATTCATAACAACAACTAGATACATCAGTGGTCTAAACTTAAGTGCTTACACATGATAGACTTTCAACCATTTATTGTTAATTTTGAATGGCTTGTGTTCTTCAATCTTAGAGATTAAGCAATAACCTGAATCATGAGATTCTTTTATAATGAAAGGTCGCTCCCAATTCGCTGAAAATTTAGGTAGGGTAAGCCCCCTGATGTGTTTTACTGCTGCTTTCAAAACGAGGTCTCCCTCCACGAACTTCCTTGGTCTCACCAAGTTATCATATGCCTTAGAGAGATATTTTGTATACATTTGAAACTGCTGCATCGTGTTATCTTTGTGTTCATCCAACGCTTCTAACTGCACATGTCTATTCTGAGGGAGCATGCTACTTCGCAAGGTATATCGAGCAGAGGGAACTTCTGACTCCACTGGAAGGATTGCCTCAGCCCCGTAAACAAGGGATAATGGAGTATACCCTGTGGGCTTCCTCTAGATAGTATCTTATCATCCCGCGATCCTGGGAAATCTTTCATTATTTTAGTCAAAATATTAACCAAGGTTTTGTTAGTTGCTTCGGCTTGACCGTTGCCCTTTGGGTATGCCACCGTTGAAGTATGATAAATAATGGAGTACGTGTATGTGAGCATTGTTACCTTTGAATTAACGAATGGGGTTCCATTATCAGAGAGAATAACCTTTAAAATCCCCAAATGGTAAATGATGTATTCTCTGATGAAGTTGCTCAACACCCTCGCTGTTGCCCTTCTTAGTGGTATCGCTTTGGCCCATTTTGTAAAGCACTTCGTTGCTACTAGTATCCATAACTTCCCCCTCGAAGAAGGATGTATTTCCCCTATCAGGTCGAATGCCCAGGTTTGAAACGGATAAGGCGTTACCAGGGTGTGTAAGTCCACCGATGGGTCATGGATCATATTTCGTTGAAGTTAGCAAGCCTTGCACTTTTGAACGAACTCAGCTGATTCTTTCTCCATTGCTGGCCAATAATACCCCAACGTTATCAACTGGTCATATAAATTGGCCCCTCCTATGTGAGCTGAATCGTGCGCCTGCTTGAGGACTTCAGTTGCTTTATCCATCGTGATTCAATGCAATGGCCTGTTGAAATAGCCCATTCGATAAAGATTCCCTTCCTAAACGTATAACCTTGGGCCCTTCACTTAAGTCCCATCACATAGATATTCTCTATTGGGATAACTCTATCTTTAATGAAGTCAGTATAAGGTTGCTTCTAGTCTGGCTGAGTTTCAACGAAATGACATTCAACGGCCTCGAAGAATAACTGGCACTTAGCGCACTTTTGTTGTAACTCTGCTGGCCCTGCTTTATTCTAGGCAAGAAATAACCCTCCCTTTGAATTCTCCTATAAAGAGGTATCTCTGTTGTTTCCCAGTGCTCTTCATGTGTTTTCTTCAACCTCTGCTCTGCTTCTTCTAGGACAATGCATATTGATAACTATCCCCCTGCATTTCTGAAGTAAATATTTCCATGGTTTGTAAAATATTGGGCTAATTCCCTCAGCTCCATCGCTCCTTCCACAGATTCCAGTTGTTTTCTAATCTCCCCCTCTAATCGACATCCTCCTCCATTGGTAGAATTATTTATAGTGCTAAGGGGGTTGTTCTTCGTTGGATCACAACTGTAGTTGTATCGTCTCTCATAACCATCTTCTGAGCAATGGTGGCATAGGCGTCTGGATGTCGGTTCATTATTCGGGGATGTCTCTTGATCTTGGTCCGGTGGAACTGGCTGAGAAGCCTCTGAATAATTATTCTGTATGGTGCCAGATTTTGGAGTTCGAACTCGATTTCTCCATTCACTTGCTGAATCACCAACTTTGAATCACCCTTGATGCAAAGTGAATGAATTCCCCTTCGAAGAGCCTCTAGCAAACCTAGTACCAACGCTTCATATTCTGCTTCGTTGTTGGAGCAAGGGAAATCCAACTTGTAGGAAAGACAAATCTCATCCATTCCTTTTAAAAGAATAACCCTTGCTCCTTTTTTTTTCGTCGAAGATCCATAAAACTTCATTATCCATTCTTCATCACTTGCATCTAGGTAATTGGCCTGCAAGTCGTCTCCTAGAATACTTTCTTTAGGTGGCTCAAACGTTCCAGAGGGGAAGATTGCTAATAGGCCAGCGTACGCCTGGCTCTTGATTGCGTGAGGAACCACGCACTTAAAGTCATATTCTGAGAGGATTAGGAACCACCTAGATGCCCTACCAATATATATAGTTCTTGCTGGCACATACTTAATAGAATCACATCTGGTTACAATATGAATTGTAAAAGATAGCATATAATGTCTAAGTTATCGTGCTACAAAGAAGAAAGTCTAAACAATTCCTTTCCAAGCTACTATACCTGACCTCTGGCCCATGTATGATTTTATTGAGGTAGTAGACTAGCCGTTCTTCCCCGTCAATCTCTTATGCTAGCAGAGCTGCAACGAACCTTGTGGTGGATGTGAGGCATAGCTGCAACGGTATTTTTGCCTTTGGTGGAACCATGGTCTGTGGTGAAACGAGCAGTTTCTTCAGCTCAGTGAGGGACTCCTGGTGAACTTCCTCCTATTTGAATTTTGTGTTCTTTCATAAAAGCTGCATCAATGGGTGCGTCATTTCGTCCAATACAGGAATAAATCTCCTAAGGTAGGAAACTTTACCGAGGAAACTCTTCAGGTCCTTCGTCGTTCTTGGACTTGGCATCTCCAAGATCACTCGCTGGTTGTCCTGGTCCATCTGCACCCCTTGTCGATCAACCACAAAGCCTAGAAACTTTCTACTTGTTACTCCGAAGACGCACTTTAGTTGGTCCATCTTCATCATATACTTCCTGGATCGGGCAAACACTTTCCTCAAATCGCTTAGATGGGAATCCTCCTTCCTCGATTTAATGACCAAGTTATCCACATAGAATTCCACAAACTTGTGAAAGAAGTCATGGAAAATGTCCATCATTGTTCTTTGTTAAGTAGCCCTAGCGTTCTTGAGTCCAAACGACATTACTTTGTACATAAAGTTGCCCAATGGGGTTCTAAATGCCATTTTCTTTGCATCCATGAGGTCCATCTTGATCTGGTTGTACCCTAAATACCCATCCATGAAGCTGTACATCTCATGACCAGTCATTGCATCTATCAAGCTGTCAATGAAGGGTATAGGGAACTCATCCTCGGGGCAAGCCCTATTCAAGTCTCTGAAATCCATAAAGATTCTTATTTAATTTTTGTCTTTCTTTCCTACTGGGATAATACTAGACAACCAAAGTGGGTGTTATATCGGTTTGATGAACCCTGCCGTTAATAAGTATTGGACCTCTTCCTTGATCATCAAGTATAGCTCAGTCTTGTATGTTCTCGTTGCTTGTTTCACCTGAATGGTTAAAGGCATCACATTTAACTTGTGGCGGCTGACTCCCTCATCCAGTCCTTCCATCTCTGTGTACTTCCACGCAAAAACATCTATAACTCTCTAATCAACTTAACCAAGGCCTCTTGTTTCTCCTTTTTGATATCTTTCGAGATAAAAATAGGCCTTGGATCCTCCCCTTCTTTCGCCAGGTTCAATTGCTCCAACTCTTGTGCCTGTGGCTTCGGTTGATCTGCCATGTAATCTGGTTCTTCGGCAACATCTTCTCGGAACTCTTATATGTTGGAGTTGTCTATCACCATATATTACCCTCGTTGATCCACCAAAAACACTCATATATCGGGTTAGCCTCATCATCAACTTCTTCGGCCGCCCGTTCACACCATTATAAACGATACACCACCTTTCCCTCTTCGATTATAATTTTCTTGCACTGCCTATTGGTTGCTACAAATGCCTTCCTCTTATTTTCTTTAGAAGCCTCAGTAACTCTTTCTCCTGAAAATCTACTAAGTACGCTTTGTTGTTGGACCTCATGTTTCATTAGATCCACTTTAGGCCTCATCCTGTCTTTGAGACATTTTGAAATGTTTTTGGACGGAGGGACCACCTGATGGGCTTCTTTGACCATCATTCCTTCGCTGCTCGTGACCTCTTTATTCTGATCATTCAAAGGCCCCATTCTTTCTCTGTTCGAGGGAACCCATGCTCCCTCCATTCTTCTCGTTAGGACCAGAACATCCTCCTATAATTTTGTGAAAAATTCTGCATCAACCATGTGAGCTTCCTCGACAGCGAAGGGCCTCTTCTTAGCCCTAATGGTCACCTCCGTTCCCTTGATATTTGCCTTGGCTCATTGGTGATACGTCGAAGGAACTAGCCGTTGGTTGTGCATCCACACCCTTCCTATCAACAGATGGTAGGAAGTTACACTCTCTATCATGCGGAATTTCATGTGGGAACTCAGATTTCCCATCACAATCCCAACGTTCACATAACCAATGGACTTGGAAGACTGGTTGTCATAACCTGAAATTATCAACGGCATGGGGACTAACCTTTCGTCCGGAATATTAGTTGCGTGGAAAGAGTTGATTGGCATGATATTAATGGAGGCTCCCCCATCCATAAGAGCCCTTGTAAAGCTAACCCCGTTGATATTGGCAGTCACATACAATGGTCTCTTATGAGGGAACCTTACGGCCCTATCTGCATCACTGAAATTTATTTCTGATAGAGAACCCTTTACTAATCTTTCCATGGGTCCCTTCCATCTCACCGAAGGGATTGTGTTCCTCCTTGTAATGTCAAGGATTGTCTAGGTTATTTCCAACTGACTCTCGTTTGGTATCCCCACCTGGTCGAAGAACCAGGTGAACTTTAGGGATTTTGAAACTGCATAGTATTCTATAACTTGGTCTGTTTCCTCTCCTTTAACGCTAGTGCAATCTTCCAAAGATTCTTTAAACTCCTCGTGCTCTATCATTAGTTCCCTTTCTTCTCTCTCTTCCTCCTCGTCGTAGGCCACCACCAGATTGGCTCCATGTGCTAGGAGTGGGTTGTTGTTAACATTTTGCAGAGGGATTTGCAACAATACTGCCTTCACATACTTGTTAATAATTCTTCTTAGCGTGAAACAACTCTCCTTTGGATGTTGGATCTTTCGATGAATCTGGCAATATTTGGGATCTTCCCTTGTTGCAACGCCGGGTTCCCCAACGGAAATATCCTTTGGTTCGTACACTGTTCCTCCTTGGACCAATGCTTTATAACAGCTGACCGCCTCCTTTAATGTATAAGGAAATGGTTGTGGGTCTTCCATGTCTCTTTCGAACTTCCTCTTGTTGTCCCTCTTCGTCACCTTGCCCCCATCTGTTCCTTCGGTGTATCCCACTCGTGAGGGCTGAGACCTCCCTCCCACGAGTTATATCGGCTGCCTGAACATCATGGGTACCACCACTAGATTTGGTTGCACAACCAAAAAGATATTCCTTGCTGCTTTTAGGAACGCGATAAAATTCCCCTCGCGCGTCTCATTAACAAGATGGAAGATGTACTCAGGAAGTTGTCCGTCTGCACAAATCTACAACAGTTTGGATTCTTTGTCCTCCTCTCTTACATCGAGGGACCTTTCCCTGAATCTGTGAACATATGCCACTACATCTTCCCCTGACCGTTGCTTCTCCCTCCCTAGTTGGGTCAAAGTAAACTCATCTTCCTCCAGAAAGAACTTCTGTACGAACAAAACGTGCATATCCTCCCATGTGGAAACACTCTTGGGAGCTAAATGAGAATACCAAGTAGATGCTTTATCGATTAAGGATTTATAAAATTCCCTCAAACTGAGTTTCTTATTATTACAATGCGCCCCAAGTGTTCAACGAAGCGTTTAATATGTTCCTTTGGGTTTCCACCCTTTCCTGTGTATGTTTCAAAAATAGGAGGAATATAATCTTTTGGGTAGGGCTCATCATTGTATTCCTGGGGGTAAGGCATCCGAAAGTCACCATAGACCGAAGCTACCTCGCCCGCAGATTGTGAGGAGGCTTGCATGAATTTCATCATCTCTTTCTGCATTTCTTTCCTCATCTCTTCCATGGGTGATGCCGTTAAAACGACTATCAGTGGGACCATAGGCTGAGTGCCCGTTGCAGTTGGATAAATCATCATAGTTGGAGCCGTTGATACTCCTGGGGTTCCTACTGCTGGATTTACATCAGAGATACTTGCTGGTACTGTTCTCGTTATGACTGCACTTGGTGGGGCCGTTGGGGCTATCCCTGGTGTCATGAAGGGGTTGGATTTAAATCCTCCTAACACCGTTGAAGCTACAGGAGTTTGAAAAAACTCGTAAAATTTATTCATGAGGAGTGCCACTTGGGTTGGTCCCAACCTAGCGCTCGCGAAAGCTTGTGTCACCCCTGGAATGCCTGTCGCCGCTTGAACTGAAGGTACCTCTATTCGTGGAGCCCTATCCCTTGAAGCCTCCAGCTCTCTATCCACCTGTTTTTTATTGTGTTTAATGTCACCAAAGTTAAGCGTTCGATTAACGTTATCCTGCGCCATAATCCTTTCTTAGAAGAATGCCTCCCCAGCAGAGTCGCCAAATGTAAGAGGGTAGTTTAGATTATATGGAGGCATAACCCTTTTTTAGTACAGTAATGATAAGTTAAGCAACAACACTATTGATTAACTTCAGAACACGCAAGCACAATTTAGTGAAGATAAACTCAGTTAAAATTCATGAATCTCTCGTGTATAACTCAATAAGATAATAACAAACTCAGAAATAACTCATTTGGAGGGAGAGAGAAGTAAGAACCCTAGGTACATCTTGGCAGGCAGCCAAACACACCAACCACCCTCAATAATCTCTATCAAGTATTAAATCTCTATAATGAATGACGATGGTGGATGAGTAAACTCTCTGGTTTACAATAAATCTCTCTCTGATGTTTATTCTCTCTAGTAATAACTTCTAAACTCTCAAAAAGAACATACTCCCCTCAGGGGTGGTTGGGGTCCTTAAATATCCCCCCCACACCACTGCCGAGGTAACTCAGTCATTAAAGACTCTGAAAGACATCCCTCATACTTTATGTCACAACATTAAATGCCTGATGCACTAGTTAGCTCCACGTTATAGGCATTAAATGCCAAGACATGCCTTTTGCCTAACCACTGTGTGTCAGGTGATTGTCATCACAGAGGTGGCTCACCAACTGTCTGACAGCCCCAAATACCATGGTGGTTTACTCAAGTGCAAATTTGACATTTTCTACCTGGCTAGTGACATCACCTACAGTAGATGTGACATTAAGTAGAGGGATGTTTAGTTCCCAACTCAACGCCCAATGGAACTCAAAGCTGCTCCGCCCGAGGTTCCACGGTAAGGGTACTTCGATGTTTTTATCAGGTGTATCTAAGATGGTCAGGGAAAGTCCCAATGGTGCCTTACTTCTCAATCCTCCAAACCAAGTCCCTCCAAAGTTCCCACGATGAGGTCGTTCGATAGAGCATGAAAGCTCACCCAGGCCCTTCCAAGCCTGGTCTCTCGCGAGTATCATTCGACCTCACACATAATCATTATATTCATTACATATTTACAATCGTTATAGCTCATAGTCAATATAAACAAAAGATACAATAAGACTAAGTTAATCAGCAGGACTAAAGGATAAGCTCTTTCGGTCAGTTTCTTCGCTGGAACGTCCCTCTGGGCTGCAACATTGAGCTGCCTTAATCCCAAACACTATTGTTAACGGGGGGATTATCTTTAATCTCTTGATTACCTTCAAGCCCTCTATACATTTTCCCCTTTGTGGAGGGATTTATTGTGGGAACAAGAAATGTCTTCACGAAAAACTTCTCAATCCGATGAACCTTCTCCGTGTGAAGTTTTTTTGGGTGAGTTTTATTTGAAATCTTGCTTAATTTGATGCTAAAATATGTTTGGGTAAATTTAAGTTAATTTAATTCAAGTCGGCACAATTTAATTAGATAAAATTTGTGTGAATTTAGTTTTGGCCTATTTTTTAAAAATGAATCAATTATTGTTAGCCAAATTTCAGGATTTGGGTTAAATTAATTGTGTTTTAGTGAATATTGATGTTTGACTAGTTTCTTTATTTCACTTCTAGTTTAATTTAATTTTAATTTGGAAGAAATTAAAATTTGAAGTTTATTTATGTTTAATTTTAGTTGGAATTTTATTTGAACCATCACTTTAATTTAAAAGAATTTTAAATTTTGGGGTCTTATGTATCAACATTAGGAATTTAAATTTATTCAGTAAATTTATTTTGTGATGTTTTATTTTTTGTTAAAACTAAAACAAGATTTTTTATTTTAAAATCGAGGCATTTTTTTTGTTTATTTTTTTTCTAGAGTTCTCCTACCTCGTTCAAATAAGAAGACATTCCCGTTCGAACGAGATGTCAAAGTCGTTCGAATCTTCGTTTGATATCTACATCTAACGAGAATCTAATGCGGACGTACTGTTTTGCATCGTTTGAAGCTGGTTCAAATCCGATAGCAATGTCGTTTGAAGGAACATTTTCTAAACATAAAGGGGTGAAATTTTTTGCAATAGATACGCAAATGTCGTTCTGGCAAAAATCTTAGAAAAATAAACACGAAGCAGGTATTTATAAGGTGAACACAAATTTCGAGGCGATATCTCGTTCGAACGAAAATAGGGCTCATTCGAATGAGAATAACTTCTCGTTTGAACGAATACCAGTTTCACCCACAAATATTTTCGTCGCTTTTGGTTTCTACCCAAGACAGTTTTAAGGCATAAAAAATATTTACAAATCAACCCCAAAACTTTATAAAGTTCCAATTTTAATTTCCAAAAAGTATTTAAAATTCTTAGAAAATATTAATTAAATCCCAAAAATTATTAAAAGTTCATATTAAGAGGATTTAACTCACACAAGATCATTATATGAATAAGACACTAGTGTGTGGTGTATGTGTTATACCTTCATGAACTTGAAGAGGCATATAAGTGAAGTTTTGAAAGTTCTGAGGTTTTTTGGTTTATCTAGGGATAAACACAATTTTGTCACTATTTCCAAACTAGATGAGCTCCTATATAATGCAGACTCAAATGAGTCAAAGATCCAGGGTGCTTCAATATCTCATTGTTATTATCGATATGTGTATGAATGGTGCATATTCTGATTAGTTTGGAGATTAGTCGACACATTTTTCTTTAATGCTATGGGTTAATTATTTGGTGTGGATAATTTTTAGTTTCTTATTCATCTGTTTGTGATAGTTTAGATTGTACATTCTGATCTTTCCTTTTTACATAAAACTGATATAAGACGTGTTCTTTGTTATTATACTAACATCCATGCCTTATATCCACAGAGACTGATTATAAGCATGTGACAATTTGGTAGTTATACAATGTAAGCAAAAATTATTCAGCTAAAATAATAGCAATTGATTTGCATAAAGATTCAAAATGCTTAAAATCCAAAGTTTTTGTAAACATGTTAGCTAATTATAGATCAGTAGGCAGGTAATTAATCTTTAGTTCTTTTGATTCAATTAATTCTTGTATGAAGTGATATCGAATTTTAATACGTTTAGTGCGTGAATGTTGTATCAAATTCTTAGAGATGTTGATCGCACTTTGGTTATCGCAATAGAGATGTAGTTTTTCTTCATTTATACCGTAATCTCTCATCATTAGTTGCAGCCATAGTAATTGGGCACAACAACTTCCAATTGTGATATATTCAGATTCTGTAGTGGATAACGAAGTGCAGTTCTGCTTTTTGTTGTTTCAAACCAAGTTGTTACCAATGTAGTAACATGCGCCTGGAGTAATTTTGCTATCGTCGGAACACCCAGCCCAATTAGCGTCAGTTTAACCTACTACTGTGCTCGATGTGTCATTCGTGTACAGCAACCCTAAATTGTGAGTGCTTTTTATATATTTAATTATTCTTTTTACACATAACAAATGGATCTCTTTAGGATTATTTTGATAACGGGCGCACATAAAAACAGAGTACATGATATCAGGGCGCGAGGCTGAGAAGAGTGTGCTTGCGTTAAAATAAGCAAGTTATTTAATTAAACGCAGTTTTTACCACTTAAGTCCTAAACATGCATCTATATGTGATTAAATACGATGATGAAACATGCAAGAACACATATATGAGGAAAAATCCCCCAAAGGGGCAAAACCTTTTATTTTCACAATAATTTTGTAAGAGTACGGCATACACGACTTACAATGAAAATATATGACATAGAAATACCCTCGGGTGTCGGTTCTGTTGTCGGCGGCTGGAACTATCCTTTTCCAGTAGGGCAGCAGTGAAGAAGAGAACGACTTCCTCACAAATTACTCCAGATGAGTAAATGATCTTCTTGAAGGTTTAAGGATTCACACACATATATGGGAATGGTTTTGTGAATCAAAAAGGTTTAGAAAACCTTAAAAGGTGAAGTCTTATTCTGGGCTGTTTTTGCAGAATTTTGAGATTGCAGAAAGACTTGAAAAACTTGTAGAAGGAGATCAGATATTTATACAAAAATCGACGCGGTGGCTTGTTCGAACGAGATAGCCATGTCGCTCGAACGAAGGACAAAAGTCATTTGAACGATATCGCGCGACATCCCTATCTCGCACGAACGACTTTCAAAGTCGCTTGAGCGAGCTCGTCGATCGAGGCCATTTGATTTTTACACTTAGAAAAATTCTTCTTTTGACAAAAAAAATAATCCAGACTTCAAAAATAATTTTCAAAAAAAATTCCCAAATATTTATGCAAATATTTAAAGCTCCAACAAAACATTTTACTGATAGAGCGTAGTGGAGTAGTGGGAATGAGCTGAGCATCACGTTGCATGTAGCATGGTGCACGTGAAGAAAGTGGATGCATTGAATTCGGATACAGGTCGTCGAGGATGATCGTGTTGACGTGCCGAATGCAGCGGTATCAGATATATGAACTGTGATCTAGGAGAAAACAAAAAATTCCTAGAATATACCCCGGACAATTATAAAATTTTGTCCTTATACAGGCAGTTAGGTAGAGCAAACTTCCTATCATATTACGGTAGAAAGTAGAATCAATGGATTTATAATTTTCATCTTTGGAGAGTTTGACAGAGGTACTCATAGGTGTTCTAGCTTCCTTAGCAGTATCTAGGCCAAATTTTTTTACGATCTCTAATGCTTATTTAGACTGTGAAACAAATAAACCTTCTAAATTTTGTTTAACTTGAAGACCTAAGAAAAATTGCAACTCCCCCATACGCAACATTTGGAATTCTTTGTGCATAATGTCTGAGAAAGACTTGGCTTCTAAAGGGGATGTGGATCCAAAAATGATATCGTCAACATATACTTGAGTAATAGTAATGTTGTTGTAAAAATGTTTGACAAACAAGGTTTAGTCATTTCCTCCTCTCCGAAATCCATTATCAAACACAAAGGTGTATAGATGCTCATACCAAGCTTTAGGAGCTTGTTTTAACCCATGAAGAGCTTTCTTAACACGATAAATATGATTAGGATGATGAGGGTCAATAAAACCTTTGGGTTGTTCTACATAGGTCTCCTCAGTTAAAATTCCGTTAAGGAAGGCAGACTTTAGATCCATTTGGTAAAGTGTGAAATGTAAATGACATGCTATGGTAAAAAGTAAATGAACAGATTTGAGGTGAGTGACAGGAGAAAATGTTTCCTCGAAATATATACCTTTAATATGATAGTAACCCTGGTCAACTAATCTAGCTTTATTCCTAATGATCATCCCAGACTCATCAATCTTGTTTTTAAAAATCCATCGTGTGCCGATAACTCTTTTATTTTTAGACCTAGGTACAAGATACCAAATATCAGGAATGGCGAATTGAAGAAGTTTCTCTTGCATTGAAGTAATCCACAAGGGGTTATTCAAGGCTTCTTTTACATTTTTGGGATCAATAAGAGACACAAACATACAAAATAAGCAATGTTACGAAGTTGAGATCTTGTACGAACAGGTTCTATAGGATTACCAACAACTATCTAGGGGATGGTCTTTAGAAACCCAGTTAGGCACTTCAGGGGACTCTGTTGGTAAAGACTCAGTTATTTTAGGAGAGTCATAATTTAAAAGACTTTTAGACTCATCCACAATAGCTGGTCTAGTAGTTTTACTTTCTACAGAAGTGTCATTTACAATCACATTAATGGATTCTATCATGGTCTTAGTACGCAAGTTATAAATTTGGTAGGCTCTACTGTCAGGTGAATAACCTAAAAATATAGCTCTATTTCCTTTTGTTTTAAACTTATATAAATATTCTTTATCTTTACAGATATAACATGTACTACCAAAAGTTCTAAGGTATTTCAGATTTGGTTTCTTGCCATACCCCAGTTCATAGGGGGTCTGTTTAAAATTCTTCCTAAGGTAGACTCTATTGATAATGTGACATGCAATACGAACTGATTTAACCCAAAAGTATTTAGGTAAATATTTGGCATGCATCAAAACTCTTGCCATTTCCTAAATTTTTCTATTTTTTTGCTCGGCTATCCCATGTTGTTGGGGTGTCTTTAGAGCACTAAACTCGTGTTTGTAACCATTATAGTCACAATAGTTAATGACACCTGAATCTATGAATTCACCTCCTCTATCACTCCGAATTCTATCTACTTGGGAATCCTTTTCATTTTTTATATGAAGTAATATTTTCAAAAACGCTCTAAAGGTTTCAGATTTCTGTTTTATAAAAGCAACCCAAGTAAATCTCGTGTAATCATCAACCATAAATCAAATGTAACTATTTCCATAAAGACTAATAGTACGAGAAGGAACCATTAGGTCTATATGGATGACTTCTAATGGTTTGGAGTATAGAATGTCTTTAACTCTTTTATGAGATGCCTTAACTGTTTTTCCTTCTTGACAAGGATCATAGACTATGTTAGAAATATGTTTAATTTTAGCAATACCTCTAACAATTTCCTAAGAGGATAATTTACTAAGGCTATCATAATTTATGTGACCCATTCTATTTATGCCATAATTCATCGTCATCTATTCTGGCAATGTTAGAGATCTTTGTACTTTGATTGACTGTGTAATAGTTATCTGGAGTACGGAGTCCTGTAATGATGCACTCACTATTTTCATTTAAAATTTTGCAATTGTTCTTCGAAAAGGTGACAGTATGATTGGAGTCACATAATTATGAAATACTTAGTAAATTATCCTTAAGACCTTTTACTAATAAAACATCTTCAAGAACAGATAATCCTTCTTCTTGGAGTGTTCCTTTGCCAACGATCTAGGATGAAACACCATCTCCAAACAAGACTTTGCCTCCAGAGAAGTTATTTTTGTTTGAGAGTTTCGATTCATCCCCAAACAAGTCATATGCTTAGAACATTTAGAGTCTAAGTACCATCCAGACGTGGTGTGTTCAACTTTTAAAGCACTGATCACTATGTTACATGTTATCTGGGCTACTAGATCATCCTTTCTTACCAAAATTTCTCCGGTTTTCAATTTGTGCTTATTAGCTCGTATTTGATAAAATTTGCGAGCATTAGATTTTTGTCTAAACAGGTTTTGTACAATTTTATTATTGTTATAAACATTTTGAGCATTTGGCTGAGAAAAGACTCTAGGATTATTTCTTGTCGATTGTCTTTTAGTATTAGGTCTTATCTTTCTCTTTCGATAGTTAGAGTTTCTATCTGGTGGTTTAGGAAGGACATAATTATTACGGCTTCTCCTAAAATAGTTAAAATTCTGATAGGTAAAGGAGGGAAAGGTAGTTTAGAACATGAATTTGGAATAACAACCATCTAAAGAATGTTTGTACACATCACAGTATGGACAATAAAGATTGCTCGTTGCAGTTAAGTCTTTAAGAAAATTGTTGAACATAGGCTTCCCTAAATTATGACTTTTGGCATTATTTCTAGAGGGAAAAGTTTGAAATGAGGTCTCACTCTTTCTAATGGGAGGACAAACATATTTGGTTTAAGTTGAACATTATGCTTAGAGGTGCTTGTATCATCAATGTTTAACTATTGATGATTTTTATCAAAATCATTTTTCAAAGATTGAAAGTCTGGACAAATTTCCATAGGTCTTTTCCCACCAGTAACAAACTTTATGGTTTCAAAAGGTTTGGTTTGCTTGATATTTTTGGTGCAAAAGCCTATTCCATATCTGTTTTCAGAATTGGTCTTACTATTAGCAACACAGTCCTCAAAATAATTAGAATTTCTTCAAATTTTGAATTTTTTTCGAAGACAGTTGATGCCTTTTTTTTGTTTGTTCCAATTCTAATAACGATCCTTCATACTTATTTTTCAAAACATTATTGGATTCAGTCAAGTCTTTCACTCTTTGATCAAAAATCTTTATTTCCTCATCATGAGTTAAACTTTGAGACATATACTCTTCAGCATTTCGTTTAACTATTTGGTTTAAAAATTCTAATTTCTTGAAAAGATCTTTGACAAGCTTCTCTAGTCTAGCTCTTTTCTTGAGTGTTTTAGTGTTAAGTGTGTGAATGTCAGGAAGGTCCTCATTATCAGAGTCACTAAGTGAGCAGTGTGCAGTGTCCCCTATCGATTCAATTTTAGGACTCACACACATATGCATCATCAATAAGGCGTTCACTTTTACTCTCTCTCACACACATACACACACACACACGATTTTCAGTACTACAATCATTCTTAAGCATTAAGGCAGACACTTCAGTAGAAGTAACATGAATCATGGTATGATCAATTTCCTCGTCATCATTACAGATTATCTTAGCAAAGAATGACATGCAAGGGTCATAGGAGTCGGATGGCCCAGGTTCATCATTTCTAGAGTCACTTGAGTCATTCCAAGTCTTACATAGCTGAGCCTTATTATGTTTGATTTTTTTATCTAAGTTAACCCTACAGTCACTAGCCACGCGTCCTATTTTGCCACATCTATAACATTCAACATTTTTAAGGTCCTTCGGAGGTCTCTTATGATCATCAGTCTTTTGTTTGTCATGTCTTCTCTCATGAGGCCTATTATTAGAGGTGTTGGAGTAATTAGGTTTCCCTTGTCTAGAAACAACTTTATTTTTAAATTTTACAATCTTTTTGAATTGTTTAGACATAAGGGCAAGCTTATTATCCAGGTTATCCAAGTCACAGTCCTCATCAGAGTTAAGGTCAAGGTCAGGTTTGATCGATTTTGATGAAAAAATAAGATTAGAATTACCCTGTTTTTTATTGATCTGGATCAATTGTTTCTTGAATTCTAGTTCCATTTCCACAGTTCTTAGTTTACTACTGAGAAGTTCTGGGGTAAGATTTTGATAATCCATTTCCTCAATAGCGTATCTTTTATTATCAAACTTCTGTGGAAGTGATCTTAGAATTTTTGAAACAATCTCTTTCCTATCATAGGTTATACTGTTTGCATGGGTCTTAGTTACCATATCAGTTAACCTAATATAGAAATCATCAAAGGATTCAGTCTCATACATGACTAGGGAGTTACACTGCTAGATAAGCATTTGAGTTTTAGCATCTTTAACTCTCATATCACCCTCATGTGCAATTACAAGAGTATCCCATGCTTCCTTAGAAGTTGTGCAAGATGAGATCCTCTTGAACTCATGTTCGTTAATAGACATAAATATGGCATTCTTGACTTTATTATTACATAGTGAAATTTGTTTCTCATCTTTAGTGAATTCACTTAGTAACTTCTTGATTCTCACAATACTTCCTTCCGCAGCTGGTTTAGTAGGAAAAGTGTAGACATTTTCTATAACTTCCCATACTTCATCTCCTAGAGTTCCTTGAATGAAAGCAATCATCCTTATCTTCCAGTAAGGAAAATTAGTTCCATCAAATAGAGGGGATCTGGACAGGTTACCTAGTCTCTAAAATTTCTCATCCATACTTTTGTTTTGAAAAAATAATTTCAGAAACACATGATAAAAAAAGATTTTAAAACAGCCAAGCTTTGATACTAATTGAAAAAAATGGCACTTAAGACGTTTAATACATGATTAAACTGTTAAAATGGCTTCGAACTTTTTATTGAAGAAACTCTTAATTCAAAACAAAACTTAACACAAGATGTGTTCAAAATGATTACCAAAATAGTTTGAGCGAGTTATTTCAGATCTAGAATTAACCAATTTTGAAAAATAAAACTTAAACTATTAAATCTGCTTAGCTTAGAAGAAGGTGATGAGAAAATGGGGAACTGCACAAGTAATTTTTAAAGTTGTAAAACTCCACCCATTTGGGGAAACATACATGGTGACCTCTACGTGGCAAAATGAAAATCAACTAAAATCAAAGTAATAAATTACAAGATATTTAACAATCAAACCACACAAACACACCTAAACTAAGTTTTGAATTGTTACCAACTCATCTGGATTAGATCTGACTTCTCTGAAGTTTGTTGTTGCTGATGTTCTCTCCAGTTTAAGTTAATCCAAAGGTCCAGAATAAGTAACATAAATCGAACCGTTGTGTGTGCAACTAGTGTAGGCTCAAGATTAACTCAAAACGCGTGTTTTTGGTTTTTTTAAAGAATACCAGTTTCACCAACAAATGTTTCTGCCGCTTTTGGTTTCTACCCAAGACAGTTTTAAGGCATAAAAAATATTTACAAATCAACCCTAAAACTTTATAAAGTTCCAATTTTAATTTCTAAAAATTATTTAAAATTCTTAGAAAATATTAATTAAATCCCAAAAATTATTTAAAAATCATATTAAGGGGATTTAACTCACACAAGGTCATTATATATATATATATATATATATATATATATATATATATATATATATGCAATCCTAGTGTGTGGTGTATGTGTTAAACATTCTTAAACTTGAAAAGGAGTATCAATGAAGCTTTGAAAGTTCTGAGGCTTTTTGGTTTATCTAGGGATAGACGCAATTTGTCACCATTTCCAAACTAGATGAGCTCCTATACAATGCAGACTCAAATAAGTCAAAGATATAGGGTGATTCCATATCTCATTTTTATTACCGATATGTATATGAATGGTGAATATTCTGATTAGTTTGAAGATTAATCGACACATTTTTCTTTAATGCTATGGGTTAATTATTTAGTCTAGATAATTTTTAGTTTCTTATTCATCTGTTTGTGATAGTTTATATTGTACATTCTCCTCTTTTCTTTTTAGTTTTTTTCTTTGTTTGGCAATTGTAATTTGTGTACTATTGGTCTAGTGTATGTGTACTGTTTCCTCTTAGTAATAAAAGTTCGTTGTGTTTCTGATCGGATAAAATGATGCATATTCTTAATTTCTCTCTCTATTCAATTTATAAAATATTATTGCTTACGATGAAGGTAGGATCTCATTTTTTTCTTCTTTTATTAAATTAATACTCTGGCTTGGAATGTGTATGGTGTCCTCAACTTCTTGTAAGAACTCGTGGAGAAATCTATGATCATTCAGATTTGGGAGATGGAGAAGGAATGTATTGAACAGTTTACTTGTACTGATGGATATGATTTCAGTGGTGGGAGTAATGTCTTAAAGGTGTTGGGATATTTCAGCATGGTTGACCTATTCCGGGTTCATTGTTTGTTGGGGGATTTTCACACAGGCCTGGAGTGCTTACATCCAAATGACATAAGTCAACAAGGGGTTTACACCAACGTTATAAGCAATCACATTACCACCATATATGATTATGGGTTTGCCAATCTTATGTTGCGGAGTGTAAAAGATGTGTGTTCCCCGGGGTTTTAATTTTCACAATTAAAATTAAACTTATAATTTCCTTTTATAAAACACGAGATGCGGAAGCGTTAGGATGGGATGGTTCAATAAAACAGACGAACACTAAATTTTATATAATTTCAAATTAAGACTAAACACAAGTGAAATTAACTTAAACACATAAGTATTAAAATTCACTTAAACCAATGTTAATTAATCCAAGCCCTAGAATTTTCCTAAGTCATATTAAATAACTATTTCGAAGTTAGGCCAAACCAATTTTAGCAAAAGACTTGAATTAAATAAAATCTACCCAATATTTAATTTAGCATCAAATTAAATTGAGTGTGATAATTTAAACCAAATTTTATCTTGAATTATCCTAAGCATGCATTCTAAATTATTTATGCAAGATAAAATAAATCAATCACACTACGCCGCGATGTACGAGGAAAAACCCAAGACAGAAAAAACCTCGGACGACCCTAGACACAAATTCACTAGATACGGAATTACAAGTACAAGACAAAAGACTTACAACACACGACTCGATCCCTCTCAAGTCTCGACGCTTCTTCTTGTAGACACCTCTTCCTAGCGAATGACCTTGGAACACCACCGCGGTCTCGGAATCCACCGATGGGACTTTCTATGGTCACCGTCACCCGTACATGAAGCCTTTCTCCAAGTGGGTAAAATAGTACAAACTTCTCTTCAATTCGGAGTAGAGAAAACTGGTGCCAAACTCCAAGCAATTGATATGTATTTAAGAACTTGGAATAAACTCATTTGGGTGTAAACAAGAGTGATGTATATTTTTCTCTAAAAAATCTCACTCAAAAACATGAACATTTTCCTAAACCAATTTTGCTCTCAAACTCTCTCTAAGAGATGAAAATAGAATGGAAAATTTAAGTTGGAAAATGTTCTTCCCGCACAAGATAAAGTCTGAAAAAGTTGGTTAAAAACTAAGGGGGGAAGTGGGTGAAAAAGTGCCAAAAAACTGCCAAAAACTGTTCCTGCCTGGCATCTCATTCGAACGACATTCTCGTTCGAACGAGTCTTCTAACAAAGCTCCAGTATGGACTCGTTAGAAACTCGTTGGAAATATCGTTAGAATGAACAATCTCGTTCGAACGACATTTCGAACGAAGGACCAGTATGCCTTAGTGGGAAGTCGTTGACAAACTCGTTTGAACGACATCTGGTTCGAACGAAAAACTCGTTCGAACGACATATCGAACGAACTTCCAGAAATTTGGAAAATTCGATTTTAGCCCAGGAAACTTTATAAACTTATTTTAAAGTTCTAATTAATTCTTTCTGAAAATTAAAACACAGTTTTTATAAAACCTAACACCTAATAAACTTGTTCCAAGCTCCTATATATATAATATTGCATTCATACCTTGGGAGCATGGAACTATAGTTGATGACGTAGAAACGAGGCACGCAAACCGGCATATTTGATGAAGCTTTATACTCTTTGCCACTACGTCTTCAACAAACACTTCATAGGCTTTGAGAATATTACAATGAAATACTATCCTATGAATAAATGTTTTTGTCCGGAATTGAGCCAAAACTATATATGGACTCAATTGGAAATTTGTGTCCTTACACGGAGGTTCGATTTGATTCCTATTCTACTTATTTGATTGGTGAAGGACCATTACTTCTTGTTTTGTACGACCTTTTGACTTACCCCAGTTTTCATAATTTTTTGACTTGCACATTTTTGGGGGGTGACGTTTAATGATTATTAACACCTATTGACAATGCAATATTTTTTCACATCCCCTGATATGAGCGGTAATCTAAAATAAGTATGAAAACAAGGATACATCAAATTTTACATTATTGATAGAGGGCAAGTGAAAAACCCTTTCAAACTATATTAGCTTAAATTATAGTGGTAATTTAAGCTGTTTCGTGCTTAATTTCTTATATATTATATTGTACACCTCTGGTCTCAATCCTGGAGATAGAGGAAGGTTGCGTTAGGTACCTGGTTCTTTCAAAATAAAATCGATTGGTTTTTTCTCTAATGCTTGAATTTCTATCAGGAGGGACCAAGAGATATTTCAATTCAATGCTTCATAAAAAGGGAAAGGGCGGCATCAACGTATTGGTTGTATCTTGTCATGAGCCCTGGTATATGATGTTACTTTTTTTTTCTAGTTAATAATTAATATTATCTTCTTGAATTTTTTTAAACATTTGTCTGTGTATGCATGACTGTGGGTTCTGTTTGTTAGCGCTCTACTCTAAACTCATTACAATCAATTCATTTTAATTGCTAAGTGTTTTTTTAGATCTTTCCATTTTAATCTTAAATGAAATTCATCAATTCATGTACTATATTATAATTTACACTTTCTGAAGTGATTTTTACATATAAAATTGGGATTGGAAAATTGTGGTTAATCTTGATTAGATATCATATTTGTTTATTCCGTAAAATTTTCTCTCCTGAAATCTTTCGATTGTTAAAATGCTTGATAGTATGCCTCTAGCTGTTGTTTTAAATCACGATGGTCGTTTTATTTTTCACATTATCACAACATTGGCAAGGAGGCAGCAAAAAAGATCAGAAGGACCATGAACACAAAATTTGTAGTATCCCTGTTGGCAGATGAATTTTTTAGAGCTACACAACAAAAAAGATCAGGGAATGCACGTGTTGTTAAGAAAAAGTCCGTTGATTTGCAACATAAGAGTACAATAATAAAACATGATTTCGTGGGTGATAAATCATCCTAATTATTTTACTGTAAAAAATATAATCATTAAGTCAACAAAGATATAATGTGATTATTGTAAATATATTTTAGTTTAGTTTCATTTATTAGAGAATATCTATCTTGTTATCTTTATCTTTTCATTGCAGATATTGTGACGATAATGACTTTTGAGGATTTTCAGGATTATCTGTGTCAAAATCACTTGGTTCCATGAAGGGATCTTGAAGGTATTCCCTTTCAACTGGGGTCTCGTAAATGAGATTTTGTGAAGAGGTAATGTTGAATTCAGCCTTGCGTATCTCGAGGGAGTCTGTTCTATTACTTAACTCAATGGGCTCTTGCCTGGTTATCTTTGTTTTGTGTATCTGCTATTCGTTTGCTTAGATCAATTTTGGTGTTGCTACTATTTTCGGATATGTGTTTAATTTTATGATCTGAGATTTTCTTTTTATGATCTGAGTTTTTTTTATAAACACGGTGTTCTGTATTCTATTATGAGTTTTTAGATTTATTTTTCAAAACAAATAGAAGATCAATCGTTCTAGACTTTACAATCGGATCTGATTTGGAAATCGTTTTGAAATAATCTGTTTTGTTCTTTTTATTTCGGACTTTAGACGTGTTAAAATAGAAAATTGAGGTCTAAATCATTAATTCTAGAGTAAGGGTTGTTAAGGCTTTGGAAAGAACATCAGTTGTGGCCATTATATGATGTCAATATTTTATAATAACCAAGTGGTCCTTTGATCAACAATTTTCTAGTATTGTAAAAAGAATTATTCCTTTTTGAAATAACTCACCTTTACAATTCTATTCACTTACTATTCTTACAGATCATTATATTAAGTTAATTATGTACCCACTACTATTCAATATTTGTTCTTCTGATCATAATGTAGCAAAAAAGAGCTTTATCGAGTCAAAATTACCATCCCTTAATGGTAGTGCATCCCCCACCTTATAAAACTTTTTAGGTATTCGACATAGTTTCAAAAGAGAAAGAAGTGCTCACTGATTCTTTGCTTATATTTGCAGATAAAGATTGTTGGTTATCTGCTTGCGGGTTTGCTTATGGGATCTAGTGGCTTGAAATTCACTAGTGAAATGGTGCAGGTATGTTGTTTGAGTAATTAAGGATCAAACAATCCAAACTTTTGAATACTAAAACTTTTAAATCAAATTCCATATTTTTGCTACTATCATATCGTGTTAAAAGCTTCTAACCTACAGTAATGATTCCCTTTGCATTATAATCTTTATCACAATGATGTTGTCCATAGATCAAATTATTTCGTTGATTGGATTTCACATGACTGTCTACGGTTGAATTGTGTGTGCTCAGGGTAGAAGTTTTGTATAAATATATTGCCATGCTATTAAGTATTTTGATTTAAGTTCTTTTCTTTCTAAGAGGTTGAATACAATAACCCAATTAAAGTGTAATGATCATACGTCTGTAATGCATTGTCTGTCCCATAACAGGTCCCATTCTTCTACCATCTACCGGAAGTCGATGCTCCTCCCACTGCTTGGGAGCTTACGATTTCTATTTCACTCCTCGACTGGGGTTCTTTTCACCCTTCTCACATGGTAGGTACCACTTCCCTATTGCTCACCCAAGCGTATTTAGCCTTGCAAGGTAGTCCTTGCTGATTCACATGGGATTCCCCGTGTCCCATACTACTCAGGTAGGAGCATAAGCTAGTGATGCTTTGGCTACTGGACTTTTACCATCTATGGTACAACACTCCACCGCTTTGTATAGTAGCACGATGCTTGTATTGCTCTCCCACAAACCCATTTTCACAGTTCGTTTGTAAGTGCGTACCCTCATAGCTACTTGCGTATCCATGTAATGATTTTCGGGCCATATTAAGTTTCACCCTTAGTTTTTATTTATTATAACCCCTCTTTTGTATGTTTTAGATATAGTCCCCAAAGCATTGGTAAATCTATCTAAATGTAATTTTTAGGCACTTGTACTACATTATGAGAGATTTAGCGATGCTTTTGTGAGTGTATCTCAAATTATTATACAAGTGAGGGTGTAATACGAAAGTTCAAATTACAGTGAGGGTGAAAGTAAAAAAATTACTCAATATTCGAACTCTTGTATGTAAAACTTAGCTTGTTGATCTATGTCTTACTTATGTAGATTGTATTGGAGATATGCAAAATGACGGAATATGTAGGCTTTGTTGAAATCGACACATCTGTTCTACAAGTTTGTAAATTTCTTTATGTTCATGTTCGATGATTCATCTTGTGGTTATAGTTGTCTGATTAAAGGATCTAGAAAGATTAGAAAATATACATGTTTAATAAAAAAAATCATTTCCTTTTAGACAAATGAAAATGCTAATAGGAATTGATGCGAAACAAAACTATCCCCCAAATGATCCCATAAGAGGCACGAACACCTCGAACGAGACCAATGTAACTCATAGGAATTGATCACTTAGTCACGGGTCTCCCGATTTGAGAATATGATGATAATTTAAAAATATCTAGATTAGGGTTAAAAACAAGCCGTTAAAGGGTGAAAACCCAAACCAGGCCCCAGACAACCCCTTAAGAGGCATGAACACCTCGCACGGGACCAATGTAAGTTGTAGGAACTGACCGTGTAGTCACGGGTCTCTCGATTTGAGAATATGACGATAATTTAAAAATATTTAGATTATTCTTAAAAACATGTCGTTTGAGGGTGAAAACTCAAACCAGTCCTTAAACGGCCCTATAAGAAGAACTAGTACCTTGCACAGGGCCAATGTAACCCGTAAGAACTGACCACATAGTCACTTGACATATGGTTTGAGAATATGATGATAATTTGAAAATATCTAGACTTTGGCTTAAAAACATGCCGTTATTGGGTGAAAACCTAAACTAGCCCCCAAATGGCCTCGTTAGAAGCACGTACACCTCGCATGGACCCAATGTAACTCGTAGGAATTAACTGCATAGTCATGGGTCTCTCGATTTGAGAATATGATGATAATTTGAAAATATCTACATTAGGCTTAAAAATAAGACGTTAAAGGGTGAAAACCCAAACCAGCCCCGTAAGAGGCATGAACACTTCGCATGGGACTAATGTAACTTGTAGGAACTGATCATGTAGTCAAGGGTCTCCCGATTTGAGAATATGATGATAATTTAAAAATACTTAGATTATTCTTAACAGGATGCCCTTTGAGGGTGAAAATTCAAACTAGTCCTCAAACGTCCCCGTAAGAGGCATTAACACCTCGCATGAGAGTAATGAAACTTGTAGGAGCTGACCACATAGTCACAAGACTTCTAATTTGAAAATAATATAATAATTGCAACTCATATATGCAATTTTTTTGCTGAATAGGATGTTTTTTAAAAATTACTTGGTTACTAATATCATCTCTTTTTTGTATTCTATTTGTTTGCAGGATTACATTTTGTCGTTAGCTTTTATCCACGCCGAACACACCAAGTCTATGGTTTACAACAAGGGGATTATTTATTTAATGTCGTTAGTATTCGGGATTATATTTTTTTGGTGTTATGGTCGTGCGGGCTTTTGTACTTTTATTATTAGCTTTTGTGACCATGCGGGCTTTTATAATTTTATTGTTATTTTGTATGATCGTGCGGGCTTTATATTACGCGAGTTTAAATTAGCTGGTTTTAGAATGTCCAAAAAATAAAGGAAGCTCTGTCCAATTTTTTTGGTTTGTGAACTATTAAGACTTGTAATATTTTGAAGTTTGTATGTACATTGGTTTATAACCAAATATCGAGATTCGCAATTTGTGAATTTTCTTGTTTTCAAATTAATTTTTTTCATTTGATCCAAATTTTTTTGCATAGTTCAAACCGTGCCAAAAGTGTATCAAATTTTGACACGGTTTTCAATTGTGCCAAAATTGTACTAAAATGCACTTAATCTGGCATAATTATAAATTGTGCCAGAAGTGTTCCTATTTGGTCAAATCTAGCGAATTTTTAAATCGTGCCAGAAAAAAATGGCCATTTTGGAACACTTGATTCTGGAATAGTTCAAAATCGTGCCAGATTTGATCTGACATAGTTTTAATCCATGCCAGATAACTATTTCTGGTGTAGTGAAAATACCGATTTGACAAACACCATGGCTATTCTTACGAAAAATCTTTAATCTTCATTGATAACTCGTGAGAAACTTGAAGCCTGTGAGTCCCGACTCGAGTGTGATCTCAAACGTGTCCAAGAGGTCAAGGTCACTTTAGAGGACATATCTACGAATGTTAGAAAGATTCTCCTCGGTCTCACTTTAGGTAATGCGGAGAGGCAAGGAATAGGTTATGAAGATGCATCCACTTCCCATGCCACACCGGAGCCGGTTCTCGAGTTTATGTTAGATCCTTCTGACCCTCAACCTAACCCACCTAGGAGAGCTCGTTCTAAAGGTTTTGATAGAGGTTGACCCAAGTCCATATTTGTTTGTTCCCATTTCAAACAAGGAGGTAACCTTTGAGAGTTTTGTTTTAAAGTAAGGAGAGAGAAATCTTAGTCATAGAGCCCGACTCCACAAAGAAGCAATGGAGAAAATTCTCTATAAGGGTTTAGAACTGAGATTGTGTTCTTCTTGGTTTGGCAAAGATATCTTAAAAGATCCAAGGGGTTTGTATGAAAAAATTATAGAGTTTGATATCAAATATAACTCTAAAAAGGCTTGAAAATAAATACATCCCACAACTCTATTTATAAGGAAAGAGGTTAAAAGGAGATGGGGATCAAAGATTAGATTTGATTTTTTTTCAAAAAACAAAAACACGCATACTCATTCGAATGAACTGTCATGTCGTTCGAATGAAGTACCTATTTTTGTTTGAAACTCTTCTAGTGAGACTTTGAACGATATTCTAGAGATGACTTAAAATGCGATGGTTTAAAATTCATTCAAATGTGAGAAATTCGTTGTCGCATCTGCGAATTATATGTTTTTAATGGTAAGCAAGGAGTAAAATAAACATAACAAATAAATTATAGGCAACAGAAATTAAATGATTTTTATTATGGGGATGCCTAGCATCCTATTACATAGTAGAGTCTGAACAAACAAAAATGCATAATTATTTTTCCATGCCATATATAAGATAAAAGTTGTATAAAAAAATTCAGGAATCATAAGAAATGATAAGTTGTGGTGTAGATATTCAAGCGAGGACTACCTTCTTTATCTTCTACTTCCATACGTACATAACTGAAAATATTCTCCGAGGTAATGAGAATAGAAGTCCAAATGTGTTGGAGGCATCTCAGCTTCCTCAGGTTCTTCATCCATCTGGAATGAAAATAATTTAAGCATACATGCCATGTAGAGAATTTCATTTCTATACAAGCTACGGGAGAAAAATGTATTTTTAAAAAGTATCTGAAGTTAATATTGATATCATAAAGATATGGAGGCAAATTGAAATATCAAAGAGCTATCAGGGGTATACCGGAGTAAAATGATATGTAAAAGAATAATATGGTGGAGTGTAACTGGATAACTTGTGTATCAAGTTACCCGGATAAGGGTTTAGACTATAACAAGAGAACCCATAAATTGTCGGTTATAGGGGCCTCAAATGCGGGTTTATCGAGTTTAGGGATAACTGAGTATCGAGAGAATCAATACATAGGACAAACATGAACTACACAAATGAGTTCATAAATTGAAACACGAGTACAAAATTATCACAGAGTGATATAACAAGCAGTAATTTTGAAAGACATAAACTTAATTTAGTAATAATGAAATTAAAATCACCTGCATTGAAATTTAAGATTATGAGTTTGTTCATCTAATTCACCGGGGTTGACTGGATAGTCTGAAATCATAGAGAGTATAAGTTGGTCATATAGGCCTAAATAATGCTTATGTGATGAAGTAGGATGCTAAATTGTAATAACTTTCAGTGTAAAAACAACTAAGAGGGTATAATATATAATTTTGAAAACTTTTTAAAAATAATGTTCTTTTTTTCATTTCTATTTGGATTGGGATTTAGTGGCAAGAGACAAAATGGCTTTATTTGTACTAAAGAATTTGTGAAAAAAGTTTGAGGGTATTTTGAAATATTTTAAAAATTGGCCAGGGGTTTATGTGTAAAATTAAAAGTTAAATTAAAATTTTAAAACTACTTTTGTCAAGATAATACTTTGGAGGGATCCAAACACGATGATGTAATATACCATTTTCTCATAATTAAAAAATAATTTTTTTGGAAAAAAATCAGATTTTTTTGATTGGAGACGCGCCCTCACGTGCCAAGTCAAACAATTCATGCATCTGGTTTGACCCTCACTCGTCTGCGTGTCACCCACTCATATTCGACCTTTGACAGTTTGAACTTAGGGTTTTGAAACTTTGACCTTAAGTTTTTGATGTTTTAGGAATCCATTTGAGTTGGTTCCTAAATGAAAATTGCATAACTTTTAAAGAGGAATCCAACCATACTGGTTTCAAGGATTTTGGTGGGTTAAATTGAGCTATTGAGTTTATGTAAAAATGGTAATATTTTATCTAAACATAAGTGACTGAAAGCTATGATTCTCATTTCGGCATCATAAGGGTTTTGTTCTATATTGAAAATGTAGCGAAAGAAGCATGGAGAGTAAAACTCTTGAATTTGTTTTTTGAAAATTCCAGGCCTAAAAACTTCAAGCTTTGATTTGAGGTATCAAAACCTATTCTTGGTTAAATTAAAATTTTTACCTAGGATCCTAGGAACCTAAGCTCAACTTGCCTCACTTTGAAACTGGTTCGAAGTCAAGGAAGCATAATCCACCATTGAAGCTCAAGCTTTAATGGAGTTTTCTTATTTTTCAGCTATTTCACTGCATTTACACGTTAACATTCACATGCAGACACATAATTATACTTTATATAAATGTAGACATATAACAAAACTGAAGAAACAAACATTCATACATAAAGTAACAAAAATACAAAAACTCTCAAAATTTACATTGGAAAAGCTTCCTACGGCTGTGTGTTTTTACTGAGGTGAAGAGGGCATTTTATAGGGTTAGTGAGGAGGCATTTATTTATCGATTTGGTAGGTGAATATCAACTAAGTTTTCAAAAATTAGACCGTTGTATATATGGATGAAAAATGGGTACCGATGGCACTACACATGACACAATCCATATTGGCAGTCCAGCTTGTCCCATGTCGGCAGGGGAGCAAGTATGACTACGTTTGGGTTTTGGTTTAGGTCCTTAGATACTTTTTATATAGAATTTGGGGCTTTTAATTTTCTTTGTAAATGTTTAGGGGCTTATGTACAATTATTCAAACCTGAGGAATTTTTTATGATATTCCTATAAAATATAAGTCATTTGGATAAACTTTGAGCGATAGTTGGGTTTGAATTGATATACAAAAGTGTAAATTAACTTAATTCTTCTTTTTGGGATATTTTGGTAATTTGGTAAAAGTCTACGATTTATTTGGAATTATTACATTTTAGAGAGACTAAAGGTCTTTAGAGTAGATTGTTACATTCTTTCCACCAAAAAAACTTTCATCCTCGAAATTACCTGGGAAAAATGCGGTATAATGTTGTCTCATAACGTCGTCAGTTTCCCATGTTGCATCTTTAGTTTCGTGGTGTCACCAAAAATCTTTGACTAGTGGGATGGTTTTACATCGAAGAACCATTTCTTCTTGGTTGAGAATCTGAATAGGAATTTCCTTAAATTCGTGGTTAGATTTAGCGGTTATACCTTTCCAAGTAATCCTGTGACTCGGGTCTGAGATATATTTTTGAAATTACGAAATATGAAACACATCATGGAGATTGGATACTTTGGGAGGTTCCAAAAGATATGCTACTATTGCAATATGTTCGATGATTCTAAAGGGACCAACATAGCGAGGTGCTAATTTTCCTCTTTTCCCAAATCGAATCATCCCTTTTCTCGGAGATACTCGTAAGAACACTTGGTTATTTATTTAAAATTATAAGGACTTTCGACAAGTGTCGTCGTAACTCTTTGGTCAACTCTGGGCTGAATGTAATATTTCCCGAATAAGACGTATCATTTTTTGGTTTTGATGAGGATCTCGGGTCCAAGTGTGTGATTTTCTCTTAATTCATTCCAGTATAAAGGTAAACGACAGGGTCGTCCTTAGAGAGTTTCATAGGGAGTGGTCTAAATGATGATTTGATAACTATTATTATAGGATAATTTGACCAAGGCAAGATGATTATTCCATGAACCAGGAAAGTCTAATGTCCGGGTTCTTAACATATCTTCTAGAATTTGAATTACTCATTCAGGTTGTTCATCGTTCTGAGAATGAAAATAAGTGCTTAGGTAGAGTTCGATTCCTAGGGAGGTTTGTAAGGTTTGACAAAATCTTCTTATAATTATGGGGTCTCGATCAGACACAATGGAGATAGAAACTTCACAAAGTCTAACGATTTCATTAGTGTAAAGTCCAATAGTCATTGATGATACATGAAATCATACACGAGTAGACCTCATATCAACAAGTTAAGTACAAAGTATAATAAACAAATAAAACTAGTAAAAATAGAGAAAAGACGCGCAATATAGAGTGGTTCAACCACAAAAATGGGCCTACGTCCACTATGTTGCTCCATTATCATTATATGTGTTGCATAATACAATATAATTAAGCCTAAATAGGCATACAAGTATGAGAATAAAGGAGAATACATGGTAACAATGATTCCAGGATGTCAGAGCTATGGCTGAGATGCTTGAATGAAAGCCCCCAGCAAGGCAGAGAGCGAGAGAGATCGGCTCTGAGCTATGTATTAGTGTAAGGAATAAACTCGAATCCCTTTTTCGAGGTGTGAACCTCTCTATATATAGGAGTGTTATTACTGTATCATGGAGATGCTGCGGCTAGTTGGCTGTTGGACTAGAGGCCGCGACATGTTATATCTAGTGGCCGCGGCCTAAATCTTGAGGGCTGCGGTCGGTCTGCTAAGCATGTAACTAGTGACTACAGTATGAGGGCTGTGGCAGGTGTAATCTAGTCTGCAATATGTAGCCACGATAGTAAGGTGAAATATATATACTATCAATAAGCCCCCAAGGAGTAGTTCCAAGGAATTGGTGCTGTATCTTAATTCCGTTAGTGCCGAGACATGTTCCCAAAGCGACGCTTCATTTTCCCGTGTCCTCTTATATAAATTGTTCTGGCCGTGCACTTCTTCACTTTTACCAAATCTTTGAGAGCATATCGAGAGAAAATTTCTTCACATTTGTCTCCTTGCATTTTCTGGCGATCTCGAGCAGCGACGAGTGGTGGTTTTAAGGTAGTTGAAGTTGGTTCAAGGCTGAGCATTAATGGTTTCTTCATTTATAGGTAATTTCCCCACCATTTTCACACTCTTTAAGTATCTGCTTCGATTTTCTGAGAAAAACTCCACCTGATTGCTAGGAACTATATAGAAAATCACAATAACTATAACTCTTATAAGAATTAAAGTCGCATATCTGTTAATTTCTTCAATAATTAAATTTGTTCGAAATTGAATTCTCATCTGTTTGATTAAATATTATTTCTCTCGAGCCTTGAATTTAATCATCACATGGTAGAAATAGGCTTTTGTAGATGTAGACTTTTAGGTTTCTGCCTTTATTTTTAATGTTCTTGAGAGGGACCCTTCGTATTCTAGGGCTTTTGATCTTTGAATTGACCTAGATTAAGTACTAAAATGTTTGAGTATGTGGTCGCGGCATGATAAGATCCCTTGGAAAATTAAGCCTGTCCTGAGTCAATACAACCTTCGATTGGTTTAACAAATATCTGCGGCCTGTAGTAAGTAAAGGCTGCAGCATGTATCAAATAAAGTCTGCAGCATGTATCAAATAAAGTCTGCGGCATGTAAATATTTGGATACGGCCTGTAGCAACTCTTGTTTGATAGAATATTCCTTTTTCCATAGGTTCTTAGATTAGAGTTCGCGGAATTTAGCCCATAGTTTAATGACTGCAGCATGTAAGAAGATAACTTACCTCCTCCCCCCAAAATAATATGCTACGGTCATAATTAAATTTTAGGGCTTTAGAACCGAACACTTAGTATACTTAGCCAATTTTTGTACTCATTTATATTCAGTCTTTAAATCTGACATATCATTATTCCTTCCGCGACTTCTGAGAGGCCTTAGGACCATTCGGTTGCGGCACCTAACTGCGGACTCTTTGATTTTCAGGTACTACTGTATCCATATGCACTTTGACCCAGATGAAGTCCTGAGAGGCTTTTGGAAGAAACATTTTAGAGCATCTCCTCCCAAACTTCTTTCCGTGTGCCCTTTGAAATCAATTGGACCTTGCCAATTAAAAGATTTCCCTAACTGTGTGGTACTAGATTTAGATTCAAACCCAGACTCTGTAGTTATGGAGGAAGGTGACAATTCTGGAGACCAACCAATGAACGTAGAAGAGAATGCTACGGCAGGGGGTCCATCTAAGGTTAGGGATATGCCTGCTAGCACATATGGGAGAGCTGGGAGACCACCTACCGCACTTGGTATCCGCAACACTATGACCCACGAATGGGTTGATCAGGTGGCTGAAGCCTTTGAGTTTCCTGAGGGTTTGATGTTCTCAACACCATCCACGGAACAAAGGCCATGCATGGCACTTGCAGATGATGGGGTGTGCTTCATCACCCCGCTTTAATTTATGGGCCGCGGCTTCCCGTCCCTATGACAATTAGAAGAATTTTCTAGACGATGAAGTTAGCCCTAACCTAATTAGATCCCAATGGATGGAGGGTAATTCTTGCAGCCATAGTGTTTTGGAAGAAGAAATTCAAGAGAGACATTACTTATGCGGAGATTTTCCACTTCTACCGCCCAAAGGAAAACTTCGTAAAATTTGTGGGGTACTATTACTTTTCTGTCCATGACAGAGATGAGACCCTTTATTTTGGGAGGCCTACCAGTGTAAAGAACTGTAAGGGAAAATATTTTTTCATTTCTGGAGAAGGGTGGGAGATCCACCCCCAAGAGACTGAGAGGGAGAGAAACTTTAGGATGCCGCGGCACTGGGGATATTCCTCTAAGCTTGGTTAATCCTAATAAATTATGGTCGCGTCCCCTTTTTATAGTTGCATTTATTCTCCATGTTTTAATTTTGTACTAACCTTTGCATTTTTCTGCAACTCTTGACAAATTGCAGTTGAGTGAGCGGCAAGAGAGGAGGGTTGGTGAGGCCGCGACAGTTCCTACTGACGAGAAGAAGTTCAACACTCTTGTAACCTCTGCTTCAATTTATAAGGGAGGCTTCTTTCCCAATAAGTCTGTTACCAAAGAGATGGGTGTGGAAGGTAATACATTTCTCTTAATTTTAACTCCGCGGCTTCTACTCTCCACCTTGTTTTTAACATTGCTTTATTTCTTCTTCAGGTGAGGAGATTGATAGATCTCTGCTAGCAGCTCAGCTTGCCGAGATGGATGAGAACGCAACTGTCCTCAATAACACTTCTAGGCATAGGAAAAGGAGAAGGAAAAAGTCCAAACCTCCTTTCGCAGCTTTATCTAACGACCAAGTAGATCCCACCGTGCCTCAAAATCAGGCTATGAATCACCCTACTCCGGCCGCACCCCAAAATTAGGTTAAGGAGGAGACCTCTCATGAGAGGCCTGAGGGAAACTTTGACGATGATATTGGGGAAAACCTGGCAGCGGCAGGTTTGATACCATATCATTTTGATCAAGGTGGCTGCGACACTTCGTTAGTTCATGTGCCAAATACTCCTATCCTTCCATCAATAATTACTGTCAATGCAAATTTTCCACCTCCACAAAGCAGTCGTCCACGACCACAACTGCGTTGGCAAGATCCTCAATCTTTTTGGGACACAACTGCCCGTGATGTCCACAGGATAAAAAAGGCGATTAATGGAGTCGACCAAGATCGGTTGGTGGATGAGGACCACGAGGACATGGGGTCTTATGCCCTCCACAGTCTGTTGAGAGTAAGTAACTCCAACTTTCCAATAATTCTTCTTTGTAGCTTCATTTTTATTTTTTAACTTTCAATACATTTACAGGATGTAGAAGATGTTATGACCTAGAAACTCAAATATGAGGTCTATATAGGCTCAAGGAGGTCACGAATGGAGTTCACAGTGCTGATTTGGCGATGGCAAGAGCTGAATCTTTTCAAGCTGGAAAGAAATTGTCTACCGCAACCCTGGAAGCATATAAGATGGATGCCGATGCTAAGGTTGAGGCTGCAGAAAAGGCCAAAAATAATGCTGAGTAGAACTTCAACCAGGCCACGGAGTCTTTACGAGCTTCCTAAGCTTAAGTGGTTGAAGCTACTAAAGTTGCAGATCTTTCTAATGCTAAACTTAAGCTACTCCAGAAGAAATACTAAGAGATGGAAATCAAAGCAGCCAATGATGTCGTGGCCCACACCGAGGCCCTGAGGAAGATGGAGGAAAATTATGCCGAAACTATCAAGAAAAAGGATAAAGACCATACTGAGGCCTTCTAATTGGCCATTGATAGCACCGTGGAGTCATTCAAAGCCTCCAAAGACTTCTACCTTATTAGCAATAAAGCTGACCTTCACGGCTTCCAGGAACGGAGGCATAGGGTCATCAAAAATTTCTCGGAGTCCAAAGAGCAAATCATGTCCTGGAAGTTGGGTTATACTAAGAATGACCAATGCGTGGCTGGGATTAGGGCTTCCGCAAAAGAAAGAGACATGCTTAGGGATGATGCAGAGGTCACGGTAGCTGAGGAGGGGACCATTACTGCTGCGGATGGTGATGAGGAAGATGAAGAAGATTATGTTGCATCTTCATCTCATTTCATTCTTAACGTTAGGTTGCATCCCCTTTTTAAACTGATTGATATATATAAGACTGCATCCTTTTATCTGTATAACTTTAATGCTTCACGTTTTTGTTAAGGCTTTAGTCTTTGATCTGATTGACATGTGGGGCTGCTGCCCTTTTAAACTTCTGCGAACTTATTGTTCGAGCTGCGACCTCTTCTAAAAATTAATATTTTCCACACTATAGGCATGTTATACTTCCCCAATATTTTCTAATTGCTCCTTTATTCTCTGTTATGCTATTTGAATGAGCTTGCAGAACTTTCTCAGGAAATAAAATGGATATAAGGCCGTAGTGACAATATATAAATGTTCTCCAAAAAGGTTGCGACCTGTTGTGCTTTTCCTTGAGACTCCTCACAACTTGTATTTTGCCTTAAAAGGATTCAAAATTTTCTTACCATGTGGTTATAACCCCCATAGCCACACTGCCAAAGTGAGATACTCTTTGGGTCTGCGGTTTAACTTCATTGCCTCATTTAACTTGCCATTGCAACCCTTTAAAAAGTTTTCCCAGAATAGGCTGCGGCCTGTTACATTTTTTGCGCCTTTAATTTTTTTAATTCTTTTCCAAGTCTTGATGCCGCAATATTGACAGGACTGCGACCACATTGATAGGGCCGTGGCCATATAGATAGGACTACGACACTTTCGGGAATTAACAACTTTTGTACTTTATTTGCCTACCTTATTCTTCCAATGGTTTGATGCACTTGCTCAAATTAGGATACATCTTACTTAATTTTGCCTTTGAGATTGGCTTCTTTGATGCATCCATCCTGAATGAATGGACTTTTTCATGGCCGCGGCCACATTTATAGGGCCGCGACTCCGTTTTAGCCTTTGGCAAGAAATTGATGATAGCATGCTGGCCTGGGGACATCCTTCTTTCTATAGCTTTGGCATGCTTCATGATGACATCAACACAACATCCTTTAGTCGCTTTGATTGCCTTTCACGGATTTCCTTTAGTCCCTTTGATTGCCTTTCATGGCTTTTCTTTAGTCTCTTTGATTGCCTTTCATGGCTTTCCTTTAGTCGCTTCGATTGGGTTATTATCAAGAACCCCCTGGGCTAGGTATTATGAAGTTTTACCAAGCTAATGTGGGATCACCAAGTTAATGATGTTTTGTCTCTATCCACCAAGTTAATGATGTTTTGGGGTTGAGATCACCAACTGAATGATGTTTAGTCTCATATCCACCAAGTTACTGATGTTTTAGGGCTAAGATCACCAAATTAATGATGTTTAGTCTCATATTCACTAAGTTAATAGTGTTTGCCGGGGGAGTAACCTCCTTGGGCTAATGACGCATCTCGAAAGCTAAGAACGGGCACTTGAAGCCCCTGATTCTTATGACACATCCCGAAAGCTAAGAACGGGCATTGTAAGCCCTTGTGGCTAATGACGCATCCCAAAAGCTAAGAACGAGCATTGTAAGCCTCGGTGACTAATAACGCCTTTTGATAAACACTTTCAAGAATGTAGCCATAATATGCTGGAATATAGTCTCTATGAGTGATGTTGCAAACCAATTTAGATAACTGCTCTCAATAGTTGCTTTCTCCATTTCAATTATCACTTGCTTTCAGATAATCAAGCGTCACGGCGGGCATTATAGGCCTATTTAGATATTATCATTCCTGATATAACATATTGTATCGATTCAGAATCTGTTTAAGACAAAAATTCTTTTATAAGATAACCTTTAATGGAAATGAGAATCAAAATATCGCATCACTACAGGAATATTGATTTTTCCCAGCATAAATTAAATGCCAAAAAAAGCACTAAAAATGCCGGTAATGCTTTTTGCGGTACTTTTTGCGGCATTTCTACAAGTGCGGTAATAGCCAATGTGGTAAAAGAACAACGACATTTTAAAAAATGCGGCGAAAAGTTAGCGGCACTTATAGCGGCATTTCCACAAGTGCGGTAGCCAATTGTAATACCCCGTATTTTTGGCTATATTTATTTTTGGGATTAATTAATTAAATGCGTATTAATTGGAAATTAATCCGGGTTAAAAATACTAACGAGATGCGAGTTGGTATTTGATTATGTGCATACATGTTTTTATATGAATATTGAATTATGAAAAATTTGTCGTGAGATTTATATACGACATTTTGGAAATTTTGTTGAGACGCGTGTGACCGCCGCGTCATGGTGTATTATTTTGATTATAAAAGTGAATTTAAATTCTTTAAACCGTATGGTCATTTTGAGTGCGCCAACGCGTCCGGAAGGGTCGAGATAGTCAGAAAACACTAGCCGGGGGTGTAGTTTGGGTCCCGGGGTATTTTTAGGCCATACCGGCAGTATAAAGGGTATTTTGGTAATTTCGTATTTTTAGGAATTAATAATGACGAAAATTAGAGGAGTAAATCTGATTGGGAATAGACCCACTAAACCCACTAACTAACCCTTAATGACCCAATAGGCTACGGAGGTTATCATTTAGGTTTCCAACTTTCCCAAAGAAAACCCTAGCCACCGTAGCCACCTTTGGAGAAGATAGCTTGGAGAGGGAGAGAAAGAGAAGGAATTCTGCCGAAATCTTTACAGAAATCAACACCAAATTTAGAGACAATAAAGGCAAGTGATTTAATTACATTTAAATTCAGAGAATGTTCTTCCCATGTTAGAAAATTGAAGAATTCCAATTGTTCTTGAAAGATGAATGAAAACCCATGTTAATTGGATTTAGAAATTTAATATTGAGGACAAATTGCATGTAGAACCATATAGAGATGATTGTTCTGGTGTTAGTATACGTAGGATGTAATAAAAACGGATCTAGAATGGACTAATTGATGATTACAAATTCTAGGGTTTATGTTCTTGAATGATTGGGGAAAAAGTGTAGAGATTTATATTTTGATTGATGTTAGAGTGATTTAATCCTTGAAAACGTGTTAGGAGGTGACTATAATATGTTTAGGATTGATTAGAGACCTTAAAACAATCATTGAGACTAATTTTAGAGGAGATTTGAGGAGTAAAATTGATGAAAAACGAAGAAGGAAAAATCTGGGCTCGATCTGGTCGTTCGTTAGAAGAGCCTCCCCAGGTCGTTCGAACGAGCCTCGTTCGAACGAGCTTCTAACGAGTTGACCAGTTGCTTCTAACGAAAAGGAATTTCGTTCGATACTTCGTTCGAACGAGATCTCGTTAGAAGGTACAGTTCGTTCGAACGAACTGGATCTCGTTCAAACAGTCTCGTTCGAACGAGACTTCTAACGAGCTGACAGTTTGATCTCGTTCGAACAGCCTCGTTCGAACGAGACTTCTAACGAGCTAGAAGTTTGGGCCTTTTTGGCCTGTTTTGATTTTGGGAGTCCCGTAAACTTGTTCGAGGGTAGAGTTAATATCCCTTTGATGATGTATTGATAGATTTGGGACTTTTGGGTTATTATGAGGGGTAAATTATATACGAGTGATTTAAATCAATGAACCATTTGGGTTGAGACGTGAGTGTCTACTATGACGGGAGAATAGATTATGGCGCGTATGATTATAAACCAGAATCGTATAAAGTGTGTAAATTATAGATTGGTATGAGAATGAGAATAGTACTACGATTAAACTACGGGATTACTAAGACGTGTGTTTACTTAGTATTGGTATATGAATTGTGTGTATGACATACCTACCATACTTGCTATCACGGGAGGTTTTCGTTCGCTTAGGGCCCTCTAATCCTTGTGTTGCCCGGATTTAGACTGGTTACCTTGATGAACATAGGTCATAGAAAGACTTATTGGGATATTAATAAGTCCGCTGATCGTGGGAGCGTAGGTATGTGCGTGACCCATGTGATGTGACTGTGTTCGCCTCCATTATTTGTTATGTTGTTATTTGTGAACTATTCCTGAGAGATTCGGAATATGTAATCCTTATGTACGTGATGTACCGGGATGGATAGCAGAGTATGTGTGCACCGCAGCTTAGTTCTCGGGGTGCTTGTATTGTATATTTATGACGTGAATAATATACACTTAATTAATGGGAACCTTCATGTTAATGTTGTTTAAATAATTACGGTATTGTTTCGAGAAACATAACGAGTTAGCTGATAGTGAAATATATTGCATATTGAGCATCTGAGTTTACGTTAAACCCCTACTTAATTACGAGCGTTATAATGTTAATAGAACCGAGTAATAAGGAAAGGACCTATGACAGTCTAGCTAGATATGATGTCACTTAGCTAGTGGTTTGTGTCGTTATAGATGGGTACTTACGTTAGGAGTGCACAGTTAAACGAGAGGTGAGAATATCATGTGAGTGCACGTCCTAACATGTACTTTGCATTTAATATTTTAAATGATTTTAAAGCACTTGCAGGTTTTTAAAATATCTCCACATTCGGGCTCTGACCCGTTTGCTTTCAAATCTATTTTTTCTTTGTAAAATCATTTTAGGTGCCCAGCCACAAGGACACCATGCATAGGATACTCATTCTGGTGACGAGCTGTAGCTGTTTGTGGAAGCTACAGGGATTTGCTTGTAGACGCTTCTATCACCTGGATTCCAGATTCATTATCTATCAGTTGTAGGGCATGTTTCCCATTTCTATTAGAGACATCTTTCCATTACAGTTTTCAGACTTTGGCATGTATTATTTTAGTATTCGGTTTACTTATTTCAGTTGTGGGATTGTAGTGAGGAGTTTTCCTCCAGACTTTATTTACATTATGTTATGGTTACTCTATTTACTTCGTTCTAGTGAATGGTGTTATAATTCTTCATTACACTTGTTGCATGTTAATCAGACTTAAATTAAAATTTGGCAACTTACTTTTTAAATACTAGGTGGTTAGTAATCATTAAAATGTTTTCGACAGTGATGCTATTAACTGGACCAACTTGGCATTTTGAATTAATTTAATAAAGGAGTAGCTACCCGGTATTTAATTAGTCGGGGTGTCACACCAATGTGGTAAAAGAACAACGGCATTTTAAAAAATGCCGCGAAAAGTTAGCGGCACTTATAGCGGCATTTCCACAAGTGCGGTAGCCAATGTGGTAAAAGAACAACGGCACTTTAAAAAATGCGGCAAAAAGTTAGCAACACTTTTAAGCATTTATATTAATGCTGGTAATAACCTTTTAAGGGCATTAAAAATGTTGATAATAATATTTTGCAACACCTATTAAATGTTCAACACACTTTTGGCGGCACTAAAAAAATGCTGAGAATAAATATAGCGGCATCAAACAAAATGTTGACATTATTTTGTAATATATGGCTGGGAACAGGTGTTAAAAAAATCAATTATAAGAAGTATTGTATTTATGTGCAAATACATTACCATAACATTAAATTAAGAGGGCAGTAATCAAATTAAAATGTCATTAAATTAAAACCAATAGTATTCATCGTAAATAAATATAATTGTGCTTGGAACAATTATCCATTCACAAAATAAAATGTATCACTTGTCCAATAAGAAAAAGGGGGGAAATAGGGAAACTAAATTTTATATAATGTACGATCCTTATTCATTAAAGTCAAACATCCTCTTCGACCTACAAAATAAAAAAGTCAATTGTTAGCCATTGATACTTATTCTTTAGTATTTTAATTAAAAAATTAAAATTAAAAATTAGTACATTAGCAATATGCCATGCTACTGTTGAATGATGTGCATCTCCAATTGTGGACTTGTTTCCATAAGGTCTAGGCAATGATTCATTTGTTACAAATGTTTTCTCAATATATACTTCCCAAAAGTCTTCACCCAGTTGCGTACCCCCTACTTTTGTTGAATGGTCCTTGCTCACAATGAATCCACGTGCCACAACCACTTTTGGAAGTTCGGAAGTAATAAGGTCTACAATTTTAGGAAGTTCATTATTTGAGACCCTTTGTCGTGGTTGATGGTGCTTCTTTTTCTTCTTTGATGGTTCTTTCTACAAACAAGATGAATATGTCATCAACCATATATTTCTGGAAAAAAATCGGCAGAGTTTTATTTATTTTTAAGACATCCCAATAATTTTAAGACTATATACAACCAAATATGCCAACAACTTAATGTAAAGTATACATAAACTCTCCAAGAAAGCGCAGATATATTGTTCCCTTTAAAATCCTTTAAATTAGTAACATACCTGAATTGAATCACTAACACGAGCAGCAGTCTCGGGGGCATCCAAGTGTTGAGAATTTGCAATCTAAAAAAAATGAATTATTTCAGTCATGAAAACATATAGTCATAAATTATGATTTTAAAAAGTAGTTATCTACTTGCCTGTTGAGATGGAGTTAAATGGTGATTTGATTGTGGTACCACTACAGGTTGAAATTGGTTGGTTTCTTCTAATTGTTGCTCGAGTTGTAAAATAGACCTATATGATGGTATGTTTTGCTCGTTGGAGGATTGAGGAACCTGTTAATAGCATAATTTAATACTAGAACATAGATTTATATAAATACACGATAATTAAGCACAAAAGATAAAAGTGTTTACTTATTAACCTGTTTGGATACAACGGAAGGCCAAGTCATCATGTGTGTGCGTATCAACTCAAACTGAGCCTCTAAATGATCAAATTTATCCTAAAATTCATATCGAATCTCAGATCTTAGTCGCTCATTCTCTTTTTCATTAACCTTCGGGTGCTTAGTTCCATGCACATCAGTTGGAGATGGTCCATGCCCATAATCTCGACAATGACCGTGTTTATCAGGTCCTAGGACTTCATAAAATATCTCATCTTTACGACTGACGGATTCATTACAATCTGACGGAAGTTGATCTACTTTTTGCCTCATTTTTGACTGAAATGAAACGATTCTTATTAACATAATAATTTCATGCATAATTTTAAATTTCATAAATAATAATAAACTTATTTAATTGTTAATTTAATCGTCATCCGTGTATGATATATATTATGCTTTTAATAATATGACACAATCTCCTGCATGTTGCCTTTTATAATGGTTGATAAATAGAATAAGAATTTTGATTAATAGGTAAAATGACGTCGTTGATATTTTCTAAGAAATAAGGGAAGGAACATGTATGATATTTTTGTACCATTGCTTCAACGGAAACCTTATCGATGGCTGAGCCATCGCTCCTCTCATGTGTTTTGATATAAACATCAACCAACGAAACCTTTTTCCCTTGATCAACCTCCATCTGCATAAACCCAATGACTCGTAAGTCGTTACATAAATAAGTTTGAAAACCTAAAATAATATTCACAATCAAAATCTTTTATAAAACACCTTATGAGCAACATTCGCATGACTCTTTCTTCCAGAAGTATGTGGTGTTCTTTGCTTCTTACGAGTTCGACGATTTCTTCGACTTGTTTTCTGTTACAAAAATATATTTAAAATATATGTTTAACTTGAATTTATAAAACTTTATCGGTAGTAATACATTCATACCCTTGCCTCGCGAGTTTCCCAATACTTAACAAGTTGTGACCACTGCTCTAGCTTTACTCTAGGTGGACAATATTTCAATCTCTCTTCGTCAGTATCAAAGGCACGATAATGTTTCTTCACCTCTGCTTTCCAATTATTCCATAACTTTCCAACCTTCTTCATGCACATTTTTTTGAATTCTTCAGGGGCATCAGTGTTCTCCTATATAATTACAATGTATAGAAAAACAAGTCATCTACTACACATGAGTTTAGCTTGAATTATGTTTTTATCATTTTCAAAGTTATGAGTTGAGCTATTATTGACTTTGTTGTGATTGGCAAGACAACCCATGCATAGTTGACTTTTACCTAAAGAATTCAAAATTTTCATTTGCCACAAATTATGGTATCTTTTGATTTTACCTTCACCTCTCGCCAAACATGTTCCTTGTATGGGTATAACTCCTTGCATCGCCAATATTTGAAAGCCAGCGGTAACCTGTTCAGCATCGATATAATAATAAATTAGTAACCTTTTACATCGATTAAACAATCATCTTTAAATTGTCAATAGATAACATACAGTATTGCAAAGAGTATTCTAATAAGAGTTGTGTTATATAAAAATTTACAAAAGAAACTTTACATGTTACCATCACGAACTAAAATGCCTAAATGGGTAGATAGTCTATCTGCGGTATCTCCGACTGACTGATAGAAATCGTTGAAGTGAAGCTCTAAGCGTTTCCCTATACCCCGTAATTCACCCAACTTCGCAATGCCTCTACGTTTAGTGGCATATTGTGCTGAAGCTAAATCGTAAAAATTGAAAAAATAGGTTAACTTCAATCTACACAGTTAAATAAGCACATATAAATCAAATAACTTTGATTACCTTCTTCTTGTGAATGGGCATCTTGGTTATGTAACGGCTCACTCTCCGTCGAGCTACTATCGCTTTCACAGTCACTTGAGTTTGATCGTTCGGTCGAGCTAGAATCTGAAAGGGAATGAGAACAGGGCTGAGATTGTGGTTGAAATGGTGGTTGGAGATTGGATTGTGAGTGCAATTGAGACCGTGAACGGGAATGTGCCCGTGAGAGGGATTTACTGTGCCTCTGTGATGTCATAGCAACCTGCAATAATAAAAATTCACCACTGAGTTTACAAGAGTTATATATATATATATATATATATTTTAATAAATGCTGAACAAATTTAAAACTTCCTTGATACGATCGAATAACAATAATAAAACTCCAACTCCTAGAATATGAATGTCTCAATAACAATAGTATATCTCATACAATATTCTGCAGGAGCGAGAATTTTCCAACCTATCAGAGAATCAAGATGATGGACAACTACATAATATTATCCACACAGTTGACAGTCCCAACTCATCTATGACAATAATCGTGAAACATACTACACGTCTCCCTCCCATCTAGCAACTAGAATGACATTTCTCAACTACGAACGTATACAATGTTCAAAAGATAGGATTGCATTTTCTCGAAGAGTTATGTTCTTTTTGTTTTCAATTTTATTTCTATGTTTATTGTTCGAATACCCATGTTCTCAAGGTCTCGACGAGCCTTTATATTATCTTTTGACTTTCCATCACCATTTAACAATGTCCAAAGTATGTTATCGCACACATTTTTCTCTACATGCATAACATCAAGATTGTGACGAATCAAGTGATCCTTCCAGTATGGCAACTGAAAGAATATGCTTTTTTTCTTCCAATTTAGAGAACTATCACAATTCCCTTCACCGTCGATACTCGTTTTTCTCTTCTTCGTTGTCGATGAGTGACCCTTCTCATTATTTCTTTCCATTGCCTCTAATTGCTCCAAGATATCACCCCTGGATACTTAAGTGGGCTTGACTTCTCTTTAAACTTTCCCATCAAAAGCTACGGTATCATTTCTAAATTTATGGTTGTGATCCAATCACCGACGATGACCCATATAGCAAAATTTCTTCCCATTCTTTAATAACTGTGAACGAGTGTTCTTGTTGCAACAAGAACAAGCCAATCTCCCTTTTGTACTCCAACCTGACAAGTTTGCATACGCAGGAAAGTCATTAATTGTCCACATTAATGCTGCACGCATATAAAACATTTTTCAGACGATGCATCGTAAGTAAGTATGCCATCATTCAACAATTCCTTCAATTCGTTAATGAGAGGCTGCAAGTAAACATCAATATTATTTCCTGGGCCGCGTGGACCATCAATCAACGTAGACAGTATAAGATAAGGTTGTTTCATACACATCCACGGAGGCAAGTTGTATATCATCAAAACAACGGGCCACGTGCTATGAGATATGCTCATTGTTCTAAAAAAATTGAAGCCATTGGCTGCTAGTCCAAGCCTAACATTGCGCGAGTCACTAGAAAAATTTGGATTTTGTTGATCGAAGGTTTTCCATGCTTTAGAATCAGCCGGGTGTCTTAATATGCCATCGTCATCGCGTTCCTCCGCATGCCATCTCATGAGGGAGGATGTTTTCAATGACATAAAAAATCTCTGAAGCCTTGGTTTCAGTGGAAAGTACCTAACAACCTTTACGGGAATTTTTTGACCCCTAGCTTCTTCATCATCAGACTCACCCGAAAATTGCTTCCATCTTGATGTATGACATACTATGCAATCCTCAAGATCTTTGTTCTCTTTCCAATACATCATATAATCATTTTGACATGCATGAATTTTTTTATAATCAAACCCCAAATCATTAACCATCTTTCTTACTTGAGAGTATGAACCTGGTAGTTTCTCACCCTTCGAAAGTGCCTCTTTTAAGAATTAAAGCAATGCTGTAAACGACGTGTGGCTCCACTTATAAAGTGTTTTCATATGAAATAGCCGAACAATAAATGAAAGTGATGAGAAATATTTTCAACCAGGGTACAACTCGCGTTCCCCGTCTTTCAACAACTTGAAAAATGCTGATGCATTTTCATCCATCCCATCCTGGTCTTCGTACGGGTCGTTACATCGCATACCCTCTTCACTTCGATTTTTGAATATATCATGTAGTAGTCCACACATATCATCTATTGTATTCGAGTCATGCACTTCATCCGCTCCACTAATTCCCATTGTGTATGGAGCACCTTTTACGTGATAAATCCACCTAGTGTAATTCTTAACAAACCCATGTACGATCAGATGCTCATAAACAACTTCTCTTTTATGGCTAATGGTATTTCGACATTTCTTACACGGGAACTTGATCACTAGCTCGGGGTATTTATTGGCAAATGCAAAGTCAAAAAACTCATTAACTCCTTTAATATAAGGGAGAGAAACTCTTGACAACTCCATCCAACTCTTATCGCTATCCATTTGAAAAGATTGTTGATTACCTCACACTATCCCTAAATTGTTGTTAGATTCATTAGAAAAAAATCATAAAAAATACAATAATAAAAAAAATGTTAAACCATAAATCATTAATATGCTCCTTCAAAACTATGTAAATTTACAAATAGTAAGACTCTAATTTTAACACCATTTGGATGTGGCCTTATATGAAAACTACCAATATTTAGTGATATAAAATGAAGAAACTTAACTATCAATATATTTTAACCTTAATTAGTTAACAACAATTAAAAAACTCACTCATAACATAATCAATTACTAAACGATATTAATGTAGCAATGAATCATGACACATTAAGAAGAAGACTACGCCTAATGCCTAAACATTTTAGCTTAAACGAAAACAATGTATAACGAACGAATACCCCAACACAACAACTCACATCAAGACTTAATTTTCTAAAAGATAAAAAGATTAAACACAAAATAATCCATAAGGCCCTCGCTTAAAAAAAAACTTTAGTAAAAAATAATCATTACGAAAAACAAATCTCCTTGTCAATAATGAGATAGCATAATTAAATCATAGAATCTATATGAAAATGCTACTAAATTATAATGTCCAGAATAGAAAATAATATTAAAACTTGTTTGTTATCTTAAAATTCAGCAGGTGTTGCATGAATAAATAAAGGGGCTTACTAAATTCAACTACAATATAAAAAACTAATTTTGTAAAGATACCATCACAACAACATTAATTACAAAACGGAACATATACAAACTAAGTTGAATGACTGAAAACATTGTAAAAAGGTTGTTACATTTGTTCGCGCAATAAGTATACTGTCGCACTCTGGCGATTAGCTCTAGCTTGCAGTTTAGACATTATCATATATAAAAGTAAGATGAATTAATAAATCTAAAATAGTTTAAAATAAACGAATAAAGACATGTAGACCCGTCTAATTTTCATTTAGAGTTGGTAAGTTTTGTAATATCAAACTAAAAGGCTAATGTGATACATATATACCTGCACACATGAATACACACATACATATACATGAGAAATAATATGTATATATCAAACTAAAATGCAAATGTGACACATAAATACCATCACATGAATGCACACATACATAAACATGAAAAAAATATGTATACAACCCCCTATAGTAAAAAACACGTCGATTTAGATGGTTAAAATAATACTAATCAATTAAAACAGTGGTATTAGAGTTTCACAAAGATGATATCATAGGGAGTGATTTAAGTTTACATTGAACTGGACTTTTTTAATCAATTGAAATAAATGAAAGAGTGAAAAAAAATTGGTAGTTACCAAAAATAGATAAGAAAATCCAACTGAATACTTCATCTAATTATATAAATAGAACCAAAAACACAGCAACAACTAACAAATTAAACATTTCTAACACTTTTCTCTCGCACATCAATTAAAATTAAAAAAAATTCAGTACTTTTTTCTCTCACAAAAATACAAATTATAACAAAACAAAGATTACACAACAATAATTACCATAATAACACCCCCTACCAATTTTGTACTAATTTTTCCTTTCGAGTTTCTTGCACCCCCGCTATATCTAATTTTTCCTTATTTAAAGTGTCTATCATAACCATTATCTATATGCATAAATTTTGTATAACACATATGTTACGAAAAAATAAAGATTACACTATTTCATATACATGATTATATAATATCAAATCTGGAAAAAAAAGAGTTAAATATTAAAGATGTCCAAATATTATTGATTCGTGACTAATGAGATTGGTATGGATTTAAAAACTCACAGGTACATATCACGAACAAAAGAAAATATTACCTTGCTTTTGGGATTTCTTCTTTCTAATATATCTTTCTTGTGAAAACTCTTTGCCTCTATTGCCAGTAACAAATAGAACCCAATCAAAAGCCAATATATGCAAGAAAGTGATTCTCTGAGCCAAAAAAATACATAGAAATAAGAAAAATACACTGAAATACACGGAAATAAAAAGAATACACCGAAATAAACAAAATAAAACGTAACTTACCTCAAAGTTTCAAAGAACAAAACCGTTCTTCTAACAGGGAAACAGCAAAAATCGTGCAAAGCTTCAAAGATCAAAATCGTTCAAAGCTTCAAAGAAAAATACACCGAAATAATGAAAGTGATTATCTGAGCCTCCGAAAATTGAAATATGGGTGAGATGAGAGCACCGTCATCCTTCTTATAACAAGGGACCAGCAAAAATCGTTCCAAGATGGGTGAGATTGAGGCAAAGTGATTGGGTGAGATTGAGGTAGATACTTGATAAGGTTTGTTGAGGATTAGGTTTAGGATATTGAGCCAGATACGGGAGAGGAAGATACAGGAGAGAGGAGAACGTGCCGGGAGAGCCATCCAAGCTATGCGACTTTACCCGCCAAAAACTAGGGCAAAAGTGATATTCTTTTAAAAGAAAATAAGACTCGCCATATTTATTTAAGTGAAGGTAATTTTTTCCCCAATTTTAGTGGCATTAGTTATGAAATGCCTAAAAAATATTACATTTGTTTGAGCATTAATTAAAAAATAGTAGGATTTTAAAAAACGCGGGGCGTGATCGAGGGGTGGAGGCCAAGCCTTAAGCATTAGACGCCTAGGCGAACCTTAGGCGTAAAAAGGCGTGAAAAAGCGTTTAGGCATTTTTTAATATATTTTAATATTTTTTGACTATGACAACGCTATTAAAAATACTAAAATGGTACATACCTTAAAAATATGTCGAAATATTTGTAAATTAAAATACTATTTTTTTAAAATACAAATTTTTTTTACGTTTTTTCACGCCTTACCCTAAAAAATGTTGACTATCGTTGACCATGCCTTGATCCACACCTAGGGCCAAAACTTGGCGTATCTAAAAAGCCTCACGCCTGGGCGCGCGTTGGCGCCGCCTAGGTGCGTTTTTTAGAACACTAAAATAAATTATGTATTTTTAGGACTTAAAATAATATTGATTATGTATATAGGACAACAAATATTTTGTTTCCATTTTTAGTCCCTATTTTTAAATTAAAGAGACATGTGGCAAGTTGTGATTGGTTGGCGTTTTATGAAAATGGGTCAGCACCAACACCTTTATTAAAAAATAGGGACTAAAACTATAAATAAAATATTTGTTGTCCCATTTTCAAAATACATATTACAATAGGTCCTAAATTTACAAATCCCCATTAAAAAATGCTCTACTTATACGGCACATCAACATAAATGCCGTGAATTTTCAATATTTATAAATAAATGCTGGTAAAAATAAAATTCGCATCATTTTTGAATAATATCGAGAAAAAAGTTCCGGAAAAAAATTAGTTTTCTTGTAGTGCACAAGTGAACTTGATTTCATATATCTATTCATATGTATACATATGACTTTGTTAGGACAATACAAAGTTAACATGGAACTATTCAATAGAGTTTTCATTAAAAACTGAAATAGATGAAACATAAATATGGGCATAAAAAGAGGAATGTGGCTTGTCAGACTAAGCTGCATCCTTTAGGCATACTTTAGGAAGCACTGCAGCTTATGAGCCTCTCAATTTCATCTTTCAGAGCATAGCATTGCTGAGTCTTGTGGCTGTGATTCTGGTGGAATTTGCACCACTTGGCTTTGTTCCTCTTGTGGGGTAGAGCTCTAAGGTTCTCTGGCCACTTCAGCAGCTTTTCCTCTTTTACGAACTCAAATATGTATTCAACTGGGAAGGCCAATGGGGTGTAGGACTTAAAGACCCTTTCTGCCTTATCCACTTTCATTTTCTGACTCTTGCTGACTTCTTTCGCGGCAGGAACCTCTGTGACTACGGCAGCAACACTGGGTGCTGCAGCTATTCTCGGGGAGGCTGCAACCTCTAGCATGAGGACCCTCGGGGTTAAATAGTTGACCTGAGTTTGGAGTGAGGCATGACTATCATAGAGATGGTTGAGGTGATTGTACAACTGCATAATCTCATCTTTGGCTTTTGTTTTCTGGTTGGATGCTCCTTTCATTTTCTGCTTTGTTAGTCTTTACAAAATATATAATATGAGACAAAACTAGTAGAAGTGAGTGATGACAGAAATGTAGGCTGAACAGAGTATAAAGTTGGGATGCATCATTTACACTGCTGCATAGTATTTACTGATGGGGTCGCGGCCAGTTAGGCACATAAGTTTATTGTCTTGGCCCTTTGAACAATGGAACTCTCCCAGGTTGAGCTAAAGTCCGTTCAATGCTTTGAAGCTGTTGTGATCCAACTGCACTTGTAAAGGCCGCACCCAGAAGGGAAGTTGAACTACCAGGCCGTACCCCTTCCTAGGTAGAATGGAACATACCTTATGGAATTGAAACCTATAAGCTGAGTTTTTCTCTCGAACCACGTGGAGAGCATACCTACTAGGGTCTATCAATGAGAGAATACCCCCAGGGTGCACAAAATGACACAATTTTAAGGATAACCCTTAGATCATAGGTCAAGAACAACAAAAAAGGAGTAAATGCAACTCTTCCATAATCACCCACCTTTACGAGGCTAAAGCCCATCAAGCTTTCCAGCATTATCTAGGTGAGGCGATATCACAGGGGTATGTAAAATAGATCTAACGTCATAAAATGGAGACCTAAGAGCAAATCTAATTATACAAAATACCCATTTAAGGGTGTAAATATAAAATAGAGCTCAATAACCAAAATTTACTCATGAGATTATGATCCAATGGATCCCCATGAATAAAATAAGGTGTTTAAGAACTCAAAACGTAGAGAAACAAGATTGAAATACCTCATTTCCCACAGACAACGCCAAATTGATGATACGAGAATCGTACATGAGTAGACCTCATAGCAACAAGTCAACTGCAAAGTATAATAAACAAATAAAACTAGTAAAAAGAGAGAAAAGACACGCAATATATAGTGGTTCAGCCATAAAAATGGGCCTATGTCCACTGTGTTGCTCCATTATCATTTTATGCATTGCGTAGTACAATATAATTAAGCCTAAAGAGGCGTACAAGTATGAGAATAAAGGAGAATACAAGGTAACAATGATTCCAGGATGCCGGACCTATTGCTGAGATTCTTGAGTGAAAGCCTCCAGTGAGGCAGAGAGAGAGATCGAGATCGGCTCTGAGCTATGTATTAGTGTAAGAAATGAACTCAAATCCATTTCTCGAGGTGTGAACCTCTTTATATATAGGAGTGCTGCTGCTGTGTCATGGAGATGCTGCGACTGGCTAGCTGTTGGACCAGAGGCCGCGACATATTATATTTAGTAGCCGCAACCTAAATCTTAAGGGCTACGACATGTCTGTTAAGCATGTAACTAGTGACTACAATACGAGGGCTGCGACAGGTGTAATCTAGTTCACAACATGTAACCACGACAGTAAGCTGTAATATATGTACTATGACTCATTGGAAGGAATCAATGGATCTGGTTGGTAGAAAATGGATGGATTTTGTAAGACGATCGAAGATAACCCATATAGTATTATATCCTTAAAAAGTTTGGGAAAATTCGTTGACAAAATCCATGGTTATATGATCCCATTTCGATTATGGGATAGGAAGTGGCTGGAGTAAATCGATGTGATGTTGATGCTCAATCTTTTTTTGGCAAGTTACATACATTGCTACGAAGTGTACAATATCTTTCTTCATATCGGGCCACCAATAATATTGCCTGAGAGTTTGATATATTTTTGTACTTTTGGGGTGAATCATGAATTTAGAATGGTGAACTTCCTGCAAGATTTCTTCGCGTAATGAGCCTATGAGAGGAACACATACTAGATTTTTGAATTTTAACCCACACTCAGGTTCAAAGTCTAATCCTTTTTGGGGAGGTTGTTTCGAAGTTTTTGCTTTTGGGAACTCGAAAATTCATCCTGATCTTGGAGGTCAATGATTTTTTTTATACAGAATGGGGTAAGTGATAATGATTTGTTAAAAAACTTGGGTCTGGGAAGTGTCTCGTTGTAGATTATAATCTCAAATGGTTTATAATAATATAAACATACTATGGGGTCTTTCCTGGGCTTTGTGGCTTAAGGAATCAACAATTACATTACCCTTTCTGAGATGGTAGAGTAAGTTAAACTCATAATCGTCTGAAAATTCTATCCATCGTCTTTGTCGAAGGTTGAGATCCTTTTGTGGGAAGATGTACTTAAGACTCTTATGATCAGAAAATACCCGAATTCTTCTCCATGAAAATAACTTCTCCAAATTTTCAGGGCAAAGACTACTGCTACTAATTCCAAGTCGTGTAACGGATAGTTATGCTCATGAATTTTTAATTGTCGTGATTCGTACTCAATCACTTTCCCTTGTTGGATCAATAAACAACCGAGTCTTTGTAAGGAGGCATCGGTATAAACATTATTGTTGTTGTCGCTGGAAGGAATCGTCCAAATAGGGGAAGTGGCTAACTTTTTCTTTAAGGTACTAAAGGATTGTTCACATTCGGAGTTCCACATAAATCAAACATCCTTTCTGGTCAACTTCACTAAAGGTAGGGAAATTTGGTAAAATCCTTCCACAAAGCATTGATAATACTCGATAAGTCCTAGAAAGCTACGTAGTTCTGTGATGGTGGTAGGTTGAGGACATTTAAGTATTATGGTGGTTTTGGATGGGTCTACTTGTATACATACTTCAATGATAAGAAAGTAGTAAGTATCCTCTCATGCCACTTGTAAGAGTAAAAGGCTCTAATACCACTTATGAATATGAAATTAAATGTGGACGAAAAAGATGGTGATAAATAAAGATTTATTCTTGTAATTTTTATCTTAAACTAATTTTGTATTTTTATCCTAAACATACATCTATGTGATAAAACAAATAAATCAAACTAAGCATTCAACAAAGGCAAAATTTTAGGAAGAAAACCCTTACGGGTAAGAATTTCAGAAATATTACGAGGCAGTCGCCTTAAAGACTACTTGATAACTGCCACCAGTATAACGCACTAATATTCATAAATCTCGTAATAATAACTATTATCTTCTTAAGAACCATAAAGTCGCTGCTTTCCTTTAGCAATGTTCCTCGTAAGAATCACAAGAACTGCAGTCCTCTCTATCCAATCTAAGCTTTTGTCTTTAACAGTGATTTTCCTTAGGTATCATAAGTTGGCCATAGATATGGCTTGTCCACAAAGGTGTATATAAGATATTAAGATTTTCTAAACGAATTCATAATAACGATTATTAGGATCTACGTTGTGAATTAAAAAATGTTTTGGAACACAAAACGATGAAGAACTTTTGGAAAAGATATGTAGAAATGAATTTGGCAAAAGTCTTAGAAAAACTGAACACGAAACAGGTATTTATAGGGCCTTCACAAATTTCAAGGTAGCAAACTCGTTTGAACGAAGTTTAAGTCTTCTTCGAACGAAAAAGGCAAGTCATTTGAACGAAATAAAATCTCATTTGAATAAAACACAAATCTCGCTTGAACCAACTTCAAACGACCTTTTGATGAGTCAAAATAGTAAACCCTTGATCAAAGCACGTTTGATGAAAATTTTTAAACGACCCTTCTAATGAAAAATAAATCTCGTTTGAACGAGGTTAAAAATCAAAATATTTTTCCTTTTAAAAATAAAAAGCCTTGTTTGTTTTTTTGATAAAAATAAACATCCCAAAAATAAAGTATGTGATGTAATTTAAACTCTAAATTGCTTTATACCTTTATGGGATGACGGGAAGTCTTCAAACTTAGATATTCTCGAGTTCGGTTCGTCGTGAGGGTGCGTGACGATTTGTAACGGGATACACCAAACTCGCCTAAAACATAAAGATTCCTATATTATGAACAATATTTGAAAAATTGTTCTTACAAATCTCCCCCTTTGGCTATTCCGGTACAAAATAATCAAACATAACCGAACACAAATTAAAACAAAAATCTCCTATGACAAAAATACTACTACCCTCCCAAACCCTAGAAATGGAATGGCATAAGACATTATCTTCAAATATCCACTTGTTCTTCCCTTTTGCAAACTTTTTCTTCATTCGTGTATCTTAATTGACGTACCTACACATATGAGACAAAAAAATATACCTCGTAACGCATCAAGTTTGAAATCAAAAATAAAAACTTTAATTAAATTCTTTCCCATAAATCAAACTAATCAAATCTCACTGTTTAATTTGCTCCCCCCCTTGTTTTTATCCGAAATTGAAAAAGAAGTTGAAACATAGGCACTGAATACGAAGAATCACGTAGAAGATAAGATATCATCACTAAAAGATATAAATCAAGCATGTAATGACAATCTCAAAGGCCATCAAACACCAACTATTTTTGAAATTTTTTGTTTTTTCTCAAAAAATAAATTTTACAAATACAATATGTAATACCATGTATAATATATGAAAAATATATCAAAAAAAATTATGCACATATATAGGTATAAACAAAAACAAAACATGGCACAAACACATAAACTTTACACACACTAGCTTAGTATCGATGTGTCTAAACATGTGGAATGGAATGAATGGGTTTGAACTATATACAAATGAATTATAACCCATACACTCAAATATGTTCAAGAAGTTCTAATTGACCGCAAAACTTTATCAAACTAAGCTTTAGCCTCAAGTGATATATAAAGTTGAACTTCAATAAACAAAACAAGCACAATGCACAAAAACCTAGATTATTGATGATTATACAAATCAATAGCATCATGATAAAATAAGCATACTTGTGCAAACCCGTTGATCTTTAACTAAACTCCCTCAAAAGATTTACATATATTATATTTTCTCTTTCTTTACTTTTCCTTTTAAGTGATTTCTTTCGAAAGATCAATCAAACTAAGCTATGTTGGCTCTCTTTTGGCAATTTTTCTAGTTATTATTACCTTTAATATTTTTATTAGGCTCTTGACAACGGTGTCTTTCATGCAAAGACAACATGTCTTTCTTAATCCTTTCCCATGTTCACTCATATTTTTTTTTAAAACTAAACTAAATCTCTCACGGGATATGGTTCATACATGCACAAATGCCCCATAGTCACATAAACATGTAGATGAGAAAGTTGATGCGAGAACATCCCACCAAAATCAAATATACATGTGAAGTCAAAATCCAAAACGTTCATGCATATGTGTGCAAAGGCATATACAAAGTCGAATCCATAAAGCAAATCAAGTTGGAAGAAACTCTATAAACATGGTTAAGAACAATCTAAGTAACTATAGTCATAGTCAAATGTCCTAGCCACATCGAAATTGTGGAGTGAATTGAATTCAAACACACCAATATGCCATACAAAATGTGTAAAACTAAAATACACAAAAACTAAGAATCTTTTTGTATTTTTCAAAATTTTTATCAAAATAAAATCTTTTTGTATTTTTTCAATATTACTCAATAAGAGAAAAATATAATACAAAAGATACACATACCCAAGCTTGGGAAGTTATAGTTTTCTTAATCTCTCCAGTCAAACCCTTGAGGCCCCACTTCTAGAATAATATAGTCGTGGTCATGAAAGATAAAACATAAAAGCAGGTTCTTTAGAATAATGATAATTTAAGTTGATTTTGTAGAGTGGTTTGTTAATCTTGGGGAGTTTGATATCAAGGACCACTCAAGAATTTCCATCATAGGGAATACATTAATTAACTTTGTCCCATAATTTAGCAACTTATAAGAAGATGTGTATGAACTAGAGAGCATTGATTCACCTTCAAAGGAGGTTCCCATATAGACCAAAGTGTAGATCTCAACATTTAAAAGTGGTTCCTCTAGGTAAATGTCTCCTCCAACATCTTAGAAAGAGAAACAAGGATACATATAGAAATTTTATAAGCAAGTACGTGTAAGGAAAAATTTCCAATCAAGTTAATTTTTATGTATTTTGTCTTTATACTATTTGGACAAAACCGTTTGAGTCATATGTTAGGATTTGATTTTTATGTTTCTGTTTTCCAGAAAGTTTTCATGAATTGGTTATTTTATCCTTGTTCAAATATGTTTGGCATTATAGTTAGAACAAGTTTTAGTTTGTCCAAACGAGATTGCATAATACATTCGAATGATCATATTTTTTTATTAGAACCAGTTTGCCTTGACTTGCGTTCCAACATAAATTTGTGAAAATTTATTTATATTAGGTTTGCACAGAAGTTTAATTTTTAAGGCTTTCAAACGAGTTTTCCACGAGCAATGCAAAGTATCCAAAACCCTTATATAGATCTAATTGTTTGAGATCCAAATTTCATATTAATATTCTTGTTTGTGATCTCTTGTTTGAGTACCAAAGTTTGATTACTCTTCATCTTTGCTGAGTATTGTTTCATACGATGGATTTCGTGTGTGTTGCAGTTTGACGCGGTGGATTCTGTGTTTATTGTAATGATGGTTTTCTAGCCAGGATTTATGGATACTGATGATGGGGATCGATAAACTCATAATAAAAAAAATCAATCCATGGATCTTATATTAATAAAACATAGTAAATAGGTAAAACAAAAGGCTAGATTTGAAGAACAAACCTACAGTTTACAACACAATACCTTTACAAATCCGAGTGCAATACGATGGGGATAAAGGTATTTGTTGATAATGAGTCTGCCTTATTTTGTATGTCTAAAACCTTACTTAAACCTTTTAAATTCCAAGATCATCTAGTGTATGATCCTCCCAAAAGTTAGATGTGTGGGTGGATACCTTTAGAAGATAAAATTCTTAGCTAAAACTTGAGATATGATGGTCTCTATGTAGATGTCTTCATAAAAGTTTGAATAATGTTTTCTCTCTCCCCCTCAAACCATAATCATTCATAATAATTATTAAATCCACTTCCCACACCTTTATATATAATTATTAAAGGCAAGCTTAGGCTAAACTGGGTTTTTTGAGAGTCTGAGCCTAACTACTTGGGTATATGAATTGCACTAGGGACCCAAAGCAAATAAGTAAATTGGATTCAAATAAATACTAAAAAATACCCAATTACAACTATCGTAATATATTTCCGTTCATCACTTAATCATAAATAATTCCACTATATAATTATGGTTGCACTCCAATTTAATTATCTAAGAAATCCTCGGATATAATGAGGTCTTATTTGGAAACTTAATTATGGTACATAATATGCTTCCCATATTAAGCTTTCGATACCCTCTTGGTCAAACCAATTTTTTACTAATCGAATTTAACTAACATCTAATCAATTTCCTTCATTATTAGGCTTAACTTATTTTGCTACCTCCACCGGATTATAAATAATCGACTTATCAGGTTTACTAGGGGAAAAAAATCTTATAAGTCAATCACGGGGGTATCGCAATCCTAGGTATCACCAGATAAGGATTCCTTCTAATTAAGATCTCAAGCTAACTTAAATAATTGTCACTCAGTCTGCGGGGATCATTTGATTCAATCTAATCTTGAATCCCAACCATAGAAATCAAAGCGACAACTACATAAGCACCCCAATCCTAATAATTCGGGGGATTAAGAATTTATGCACCCTTTTCAAATAGTGTGAGATTTTTTGAGTCTAAACTAGACGAACCTGAGACTCTAATCTCACGGGTGTTCTCGTTCAATACATTATTGGGATGTACCAATCACAACCCTCTGTTGAACTATCTCATAAGTTTCTGAACCATTATCGATTCCTCGTAGTTTGAGATAAACTACTAGGATTACATCGCAACCATTCCGATAGGATATAAACTTTCTATATAGGATGTGAACATTTCAATAGTTCTAGAACCAAAATCCCAATCTCCTAGTCAACAACTTGAAGTCGACTAACTGAAATTCCTAGTGAGATCTATTGATCGACATGTCTACAATATATTTAAATCAAATATAAGGCATTATCTTGACCACGATGTTCATTTCAAATTGAAAAAACACATTTACTTAAAAGTAACCATCATACATAGTTTTAAGAATAAAACCGCAACAATCTTCCACTTAGTCTTAAAGACATGTATCTAACTCCCAACCCATCTACACGATAGTTTGCTACCAATCGGTAGATAATTAACTGAGTGTTATCCGTTACAACCTTGGTCATAAACTTATCACCCACTTTGTTTGATTTCTCAAACTAGGTGAAACCTACGCTCAATATACTTATCCATTTTATGGGTTACAGGTTCTCTCAAACTTTTAATCCACTATGAACACTAAAAGTGTAATATCCAATTGCACTTGAATGAACCTCACTCTAGGTACTAAGGAAGTAACTGAGACATCTATCCTCTTTAGTTGTCTCCAAAGTGAAAACAACTTCGACCTCCATGGTGGAGAAATAATCCAAGATTGCTTCACACTCCTATAACTAATATCTCAAACTTCTTTAGGTAAACACATATTTCGAGATAGAAAACTTGAAATCCTTATCTGACTGAAAGACTTTTGTCTTTGTGACTAAAAGGTACCATACTATTAGACCAAAACCTATTGACCACGATGAAGGCATAACAGATTTCGCTCTTTGCATTGATTTCTAGATAGAGTGATTTGGTACTTAAAAAGAAACTATTTTCCTAGAATCCTGATACTAATCATGTGAATGCAACATTGGTATAATCGAGTTGGGATAAGCCCAACATCCTTTGTAATCGATCTAGCGAAAGCTTGATCAAAACGATTTTCATGGCATGTCCTAAGTAATTTATATCAAGAATCCGAACAACCACACTCATGTTTAAGACAATACTCCCACTTCATTCCTGATTAAGAACATATTATCCATAAATTATACTTCGAAATATCACCACGCTTCTGTCATGCTTCTCATACTAACAGGCGATTTTTGAACCTTGATCAAAATTAAGATTCAATTAACTGATCAAACTAAATGACCTAAGACCTTGATGTTATCTTAAATCCATAAATGGTTGTCACAAGTTTACATAACTTTAATTTTCCCGAATTCTTACTATGTACTTGCCAAGACGATCATTCAACAACATAGTCTTGACATTAAAATAATCCCGACAGATTTTAGCATGGCTACCATGGGAAGGTTGGCTCATAGTTAATCCCTATCTTTCTGAATAAACCGTTTTGCAAGACTTTCCTTGAAGGTTTGCACTTTTTCATCCATATATCGTTTAACTTGTTTTACATCCACTTGTGATTGGTGGGTTTTACTTTAGCACCATGTCTTTAATCCCCCAAACTTGATTCAAATATATCGAATCCCTTTTAGTATAATCATAAGTCAAAGTAGAATACCTTGTCTTGGAATGACTCATTACAGTTCCCGGGAGACGGTTCATTTTTTCCTGGGATCATATCGAATTGATCACCCAAAACACTAACCATTCAGCTTGACTAGTGATGCTCTCACTATGACGTGGCACAACTTACTATCTTGTATAAGTGACATGTGTATCCTAATCAGATGTAATTCTCCCATTATGATAAGGTAATGTATTATTTATATTAGGTAGTATTTCATCTTGTACATATGGTATAGTAACATTTGTAATACGGTATTCCATTTTATCTTTCAAGTCCAACTCACACTTGGGCCCGTGGGTTATTACACAATTCTCTTACAAGAACTTGTCATTGATGCAATAAATGTCCTTCTTGTACTTAAGAATATAATAAACCACCTTTGTAACCTTCGGGATAACCAACAAAGAGACATACCTATGTACTTAATTTATACTTCCTTGAATCCTTCCACAATACGAGTGTTGTGCACCCTCAAATCCAAACATGCCCTAGAATGATCTTATGTCCATTCAAATATTCAACGGGAGATAAAGAGACCGATTAAGGACAAATTAAATTTGAGAATATACATGTCGCATAGAATGAAAAATGACAAAAAGAATGTTTAAGTCTTGAATAATAAACCATGGATGTTATCATATCCAAAAGAGCCTTATTTCTTCCTATCCTCGACACCATTCCGAAGTGGAATACCTAGCGTAGACAATTGGGATACAATCCCAACCTTCGATAAATGATCCCTTAACTATCCTAATAGGTAAACACCTCCACAATTAGATCAAATAACTTGGATTAGTTTACCTCACCCATGATTCACTTTAGCCTTTCACACTTTGAACTAATCAAAAGCTTCAGACTTGTGATGCATAAGGTAAACATGCCCATGCCTTTGAGTAATCATCAATAAAACCGATAAATCTCTCAAAGTAACCTCTTGATCGGATAGTCATCCTGCATACTAATCGAAGTGAATAATTTTCAATACATCTTAGGCTCTTTAGCTCTTGGCTGTGAGTGGACCTTCGTCATTAAATTTCCCAAACCCAATTTAAGACTAAAAGTCCCTCCACTTACAATGAACTCGATTGTCCATTTTAAACTAATCTTTAAATTCCTTTTAGAATAAAATAACCTAAGCGTAAGTTCCAAAATTTTGTTTGGTTCTAGAAGGAAACTTTCTCTTATATGAATATCCATTAATTATTCAATTCAATAGTTAGCAGTATTGGTGAGACAAATATTATAATGTTTAAATTATTTCCCAACGTACCAGAACAGACAAAAGATATTCAATTTTGATAAAACATTTTTATAAATCCATTGAATATCCATTCAAGACCAATTTAGAAAATCGAAACCAACTTTTCTAAAACTCAGGCACACTAATAATTTACACACATTAACTTTATGTCTACATCAATATTCATAAGAATATTTCACCACTAATACCACTACCTTATTCAAATTACCCGTAATTAGGAACATCTTTCTTAAAGTTATTTCCCAATTACTTGAAACCTTCGTAATAAGTTGCAATCCTAATTTATGATATTCAAATCTACATGCTAGGTTACAATAGATAGGACCATAAATCACGCATTTACTTTCAAAAGAGAAATATTACCGTGTCCTTTTCCTTACAAAGCAAGGAAAAACCTAAACACGTTGCTATAAGAGACTTGTAGTGAGACACTTTCCTTTCAGTTATTTCATTACTATCGAGGAATATGAACCTTTATTAACCCAAATCACTGTACCTAAGACTTAGCCTTATACTCTTACCTCCCTTTCGATAGAGAAGTAAATATCTTCTGAAACAACTAGCACCAACCTTTGGCAACCAAAGATCCTCATTCCCGAATTATGAAACGGTACCGGGTTTTCCTACCGTATCTAATCTATAGAATCCTTTATTCAACTATTGATAAAATCATTCTAAGAACACGATTCTTACTTGAGTGTCATCAACCAATCATAGATGTCTTTTAATTCGCATTGGTCAATTATTTAAAATCAAATATGTATATATAGATCTTACCTTTTGAGGGAATCAAACACATATAATTCTTAATACTTAATTTAACTTATAAGGTCAGATGTATCATTGAGAGCCTAAATCAACCCACCTTCAACTAGAAAAATAAATATCTTTCATTATGTTCCCGAACTATTCAGGACCCTTATGTCCAACATAATGAATAACTGATGACTTTTGGTCCCAAACCTAATGATAGTGACTCCATTGGGGAGGATACCAAATGTTACGTATAAATGTATATCACCGATTCATTCCTTGAAATATAACCCTCTCATGATGGACTTTCTCATTAGGGGTATCGAACTCACTCACATTCTAATTATTGGAATTATCACTGACGCATTTTAATTAATCCATGATGCCTTGATTAATTCCATCCATTCGGGGGCCATACTAGATGATGCAAGGAATTAATCACATCCTTGATTAATTAAAACATCCATCGAGACCATGGGTTTTATGATAGAACCTCCCTCCCCCTTAGTGTTTTAAAACTTTGAGGGTTTTAAGAAAATATTTATTCAATTATAAAAGACCGAATTTAAATCCTTAGTTATTTCTAAATTTACTCGTGCGAAACAAATATCTTGATATCAAATTTTAATTTTTCTTAAAATAAGAATACAATTTAAAATTTTCAAAATTAAAAAAAAAAACAGCAGAGATCTCAATTTAAATCAAACATTAAAATTTAATTACCTAGATTTATCCCAATTTAGAAAGTAATAAATTAAACACAAATTTTCAAAGGAAATCTTTGATCACGGTCGGTTTCAAAATTAGTAATCCATGTTGTCCATAAAATGGGTGTTTCTATCTATCCAATTAATTAGCGCGCAAATTATGCAACATAATAAAATAATGATATATACATGCAAATGAATATATAATTGTAGAAAAAATTAAAATAACATAAAAGCCCTTTCCATAATGGCCTAGACATCAACATGTAGTAAAACTCTCCATGCATAAGATTTCTTGTAGAAGAAGACTTTCTTTTGTGCAAGAGTCAAACTTGAGGTGGACTTCGTCAAATCCAAGCGTTTTTGAGGGTCTTGAACACTGAAAAACTATACTCTATGTTCTGGAAACATTTTGGGGAAGAACCATTGCCACCCACCACCGAGAAACACCCAAGAAGCCAAACCACCATTCTACTCGAAGCGGATTAGATCAATCTGAGATCCTTTTCATATTGATCTGGCAGTCAGATCGATCCAAAATTGGGTCGTATCAATCCAGAAGACGGAGGACATTTTCTTCTTCCTCTCATTTTTGCCACGCAAGATCCTCCATAGACCATCCAAACCTTCATGAAACTCCATAAAACTTTGCCAAACACTCACACTAACCCTAATAAATGATTCTAAGTTAATAAAGCACTACAACCCCTCTCCAACACCTCTAAATACAAAGAAATATTTATAATAACAAAATTTAATTATTACAACCAAATTGAATCAAGAGACGAAAAATAACTATAATTAAACCACCGTAGGATCCATTCACACAGAAAATAAATGCGTGACCACGATGAAAGGGTTATATACTAGGAATATTCACAAAACCATGTTATTAAGAAACATGCACAACTCTCACAACATGAAAAACTACTATATTCTAAGTTTGGGCAACATAAACAATCCAATAAATGATTACTCTAAACCAAAAGCTCTGATACCAATTGACGGTAATCAATAAACATGGAATAAAAAAATTTGTCCATGGATATTTGATTAATTAAACATAGGAAAGAGGTAAAACCATGGCTAGGTTTGAAGAATAAACCTAGGGTTTAGAACACAATACCTTTGTGGATCCGGTTACAATACGGTGGGGAAAAATGTATTTGTTGATAATGGGGATGGCATGTTTTGGATCTTTAAAACCTTCCTTATGCTAGAGGACTTAAGAAAATAATGGATCATTCTATTTATATGATACTTGGGTTTCAAAAAAATTAACGATGATGCATCTACATAGGAGATTCTAAATGTCATACCTTTGCGGTTTCTTTCGGCTTGAACTGTAGAGATATGATCTCTTTCGTGTTACACTGATCCGTGTCGTAAATCTAACTGTGTGGCAGCTAAATATTTGAAATGACTTTTTTCAAAAATCTTAGCAGCGTCAAAGTGAGATCTTTCGCGCATTTTTATATCTTTCGGGATCTGGAACCTGTACAAAACATTTCATCCCCTTCAGATCAACGGTTCTCAAGTTATGTCTCGACAAGTACATACCATGATGTGTCGCATATTTGTTTGGGCAGATAAAATCATATGTTCTTGAATTGATTTCATCACCAAACCTTCACATGTTGTCAGATCTGTATCGTAAATCACCATTTTGTAAAAATGCGTGAAGCAGGTGGATCAAATGATCTTTGAATCACTTGAAATTTCTTGTGCCTCTTCTTCTATATATGTCAGGAATCCATGGTTTTACTCTCAGAATTTTTGGACTCTTCAATTATCCTTAATCTATTTTACAACTTGAGAGCTTTGAAAGAGACCTCGAGATCTTCTATGATATTTCTTAAAGCTAATACATGTCATTTGTGTGTGGGAACCAAGGATTACGACCCTAACACTTCTTTTTCATGTATTTTTCTGATTTATATTAATCCCACACTTATTAGGAGACAAGGGGCTACTTATATAGGCTAGCACGGGGACCCCTAGGAGAAATAGGAGACTAGCTTCCTACAAAATCAGGAATCCTAATTAAACTAGATAATTAATTCCATAATTCTATAAATTATTATTCATTCCACTAAAGAATAATAATTACAACTAGTCTACTATCACAAAATTATAATTTTGAGCTCCTCATTGTTAAATACTTAATAATCTCCCCATATTAAAATTACAGATTCTCGTCGATTAAATTAAATTACTGACAATTATATTTAATCGACCTCTTATAAATTCCTTGAGACCGTCCGCTTAACTTATTTGATATGTCGGATAATTAAATCCACTGGCCGGGTTTTACATAATAAAAACTTATAAGATATATCAAGAAGGTATCATCAATATCTATTCCAAGACATGGATTCCATTCATAATTAAATTTAACCATACACTAATCATCATTAACCAATCTACCAAGATTATTGATCCATAAATAAATCTCACCCAATAGGTCAAAGTAATGAACAATTAATGCACATGTCCATCAATTATGTCCGAGTTAAGAGCTTAAGAACTCATATTACCATGAGATGTGCATTACCTTATATAGTCAGTATAAAGACAATTATCTCAAATTAGTCCCGTTCAATACGCACAAAGTGTACTAGTACAATAAGTCTAAACTATACCATTTCCTGTAATCAAGATAGACCGACTAAAATAATGTTCTACAATCCGACTGATGGTGTGTCCATCTTCATTTAAGATTGGGAACCAAACTTATATTCTACTAGGACCGATAATCTAATATTTCCTGTGTAAGCTGAACTCTACACACCAAATCATCTACTGTGTAGAATAAAAGAGACCTATCCATATATATATAAAATAATATGATGAAAAAATCAGTTGTGAAGATTCTCTTGAAACAGATATACTAAAATTCACTATTGAACCATGACTTTTAGTATACAGCCCCAACAATTTTCCAGTTATACTCAAAGACATGGAATCGTGCATCTAGAAACCATACCTCACACCTAAAGTAAGAGGCTTACCAGTTGTCAACAAATGGAATCACAACCACTAAAAACTCCCTTATGTATAATTTCTTATACAAGGCGTACTATGCACTTTCTGGTCTTAAATCTGACTAAATATATGAGTTAGTAACCTACAAGGTACTAATATATTTACTTGGCAACCAAATATATATTCATTAATCCTTCTCAGGTACTTGAATAATTATTCTACCAAACCAATGTTCTATTCTAGAGTAATACAAATTCCAAATCTGAAAGAGTGAAAGTCTTTCTTGGAATATTGTACAACAAGGTTTCGAAAGAATAATATTAGTATGATAACTTAGATAAGTAAAAGTAAATTATTTCTAGTGATAAAATGATAATCTGATCCAAAAAATCTAATAGAATTTTCTAATGTTTTCATATTGAACAGCTTGGACTACCATACTCTAATCGTATGACATATCCTTACATCGCGTGTGACGATATATATATAGTATCTAAAAATACCACCACGCTTCTGTCACTCCTTTCGTACACATATGATACATCAAATAATTTATTGAAATCATAGATTTGATTACATCTCTTACTAGATTCACTTGCAAATGATGGGTTTGACCCCATCTTGATGAATCTATATTGTACCAATTATCATAAGTTTTCCAGGAATGTTATGCGTCCTTGTGAAGGAATACCTTTTTATAGTTACAGGGTTTGTTATCTTCTTCTCCAGGGGTCACGATGGGTAACAATCCAAAGAATAAGAACCTCTCCCACTGTGATAAAGTTATCCCTTTACGGGTGTACAAATCGTGATGCATTTATATGGTTTTCACCATTACGAGAGTTGACAATGCTCCCACTATGATAAGGTAGTAGAATGTCATGCTCATTTCTTTGTGATGTTTTCACCTATAATGATGGTATGAAAGAAGTTCACATAAGCCTATTAGACCTTCATTTGTACCGAACAACGCTTTTAGAAAAGTGATCTAGAATATAGATTTAAACATTTATCCTTGTTCCAACTTGCCAAGTTCTCTCCCAACACAAGTATTGCACTACCCATTATATAAAGTACCAGAATTGAGTTGACATCAATCCACTATATTTAATGAGAGTAAAGAAAATTGGCTTGGGGAACAATCTTGATATATGCATATCTATATCGTATGAATAACTATCATGAATCTTATCACACGTGAAAGAAACCTAATTCTTCTTTTTTTGACACATCGTTACTGAAAGTAACTTGTGGCATTATCTTCATGGATATAATCCGAGCTACTAATTTGTAATTCTCAAAATCCCGAATAGATAGTTACATAATTACATCAATCATAATAAACCAATTCTAATATTTCTGTAGCTATAATAACTTCTTATCATTTTCCATCTAAACCATATTCATTAAATAGAATTGCCTCCACTTCTGATGATTGTAAGAACCCACCTTCTACTAGTTTACAATTCATTTAGATAAAATGACCTGGGTATTTGGTGCTATAGATATATTATGATTTATAGAGAATAATCTTATGCATTTAGTGATAAATCATGAATATTATTTAAAAACTACAGTGTACAAATATGAGATTTATTTTATAATGATTATCCTCTTTAGTACCAAAGATGAATATATTATTTATTACCATTATCAACACATATGTTATTATAATAAAATAAATATCCTTCCATAAAAAGAGTAGAAGTTGAACCAAAGTTCCTTCTATTCTCACATACTTATCAGTAGTCATTTAAAATTAATATCTAATTATCAAAACTGAAACTCACATCTCCCACTGCAATTATAAATTCCCAGTAGTAGATAAATTCACCTATCACTAGTTGACTGGGTTCTTGAAAGCAATGATGAATGTCTCATGTGTCTACAATCCAGGTTATTGTAGAACAAACCATTAAACAGTATATAACATTTTTTTTCAAATAAAATGTATCTACCTTGTTCTTTTAAAGAAGATAAGATTATTAGCTCCTACTAGTGTTCTAAATGCTATTAGTGAATTCACTCGTGATTAAACAATTCATTAACTATCTTTGAAACCTAGCCACTACCTGATTTTTGACTTAATTATTTTCGATTTGACTTTAGCTTCTATCAACCTTTCGGCTAAGAAGTGAAGTTATTTCATAACTTGAATACTTATATGATCTCATGTAAAACTTTTTGTTGGGGAGGATATTGTTGTGGGTTTCCCCGTGAATTTCATTTCTTTAGATTTCCAGTTCCTTTAGATAATAAATCACCATCAAAACATAATCTTATAACTTGGGTTGTATCAATCATACTAATATTCCTTTAAAGTCATTCATGGCAACTTGCCTAACTATATGCCCCGATTATCAAACATTAGATGTGAGGTAATCATCATATTATAGGAAATTGAAACTGATTACTACTGATGTCATAATATGTCTTACTTAATGAAAAAGTCATATTGTGTCATACCATTAATCTTTTCCACTTATATTCCTGATTTTTGTACAGAAATCTTATAATGAGACTATTCAAGACAACATTAAGAAAATACACATATGCGTTTCTCTATCGTCAACACTATGTCCAATTTAATTCTTTTAGTTATTACCATAAGGTATACAAAACTGAGTATAAAATATTTGGATATTGGAGTTACCATTTAAAACTAGAGAATCACATAATAAAGAACATATTATGAGAAGCAATTAACTTTGAATTCAATTTGAAGTTGGTTCCGTCTACCATTTCAAAAGAATTCGTTAGCATTCCAATTAACGTTTGAATATCATTCCTCTTTGGAGAACCTACTATACATAATCACATTAGGCAGTCCAATTCCTTTAATCTTACCATCTAAGCAAACACTATGCCAAATAAAATTAATAGCTGACACTTCGGCCCCACAAAATAATAACATTCCTCTTTGGAGAACCTATTATAATTTTTTGTTTAAGCGTATACCACCAACTAATTACCCATATCACATATACTCCTCCTTTGGGGTCCGTCCATATGAATATAAGCCCAAAATTATCCGTAAGAAAATTTGCCCTCGTTACCACAATAACTAGTATTCCTCTTTGAAGGACCTACTTATTATTGAAACCTACAAACCGTTGGTGGAGATCGTGGGATTTGTTTGTGATCAAATCCCTCTCCCGCTTAGTAATTTAAAAGTTTTGAGAAGGTTTTTAAAAAGAGAATTTTAATTTTAATTTTCAAAAAATACAGGGTAACTGATGCATGTCAAAATTTCTGTTTGCCCAAATTTTTGTGCATCTAAAATATGTGTAATAAATATAAATTCTAAATTCGGTTATATCCACAAAATGAATCCAAAAATTTAATTTATGTTTTCTAATTACACATTAAAAACCCATAATTTAAAAAAATTTAAATTAAACATATAACCATGAAGACTGTTCAATTTTAAACTGTCCAATTAAAATAACGAGATTTTCCAATTAATTTTTCAAATTAAAATAAATAATTTCCTTGTTTGAATTATCCAAAAATAATTAAATTATTTTCAATAAAAATAATTTTGGAAATAAAATTGAATTTGAGTAATAAATAAAACCCATTAAATTTAATAAATTTAAAATGAACCACCAAAAAATTTATTTTCTAAGAAAACCATGATCTAAGGCCGGGTCCAATAATATTTGTCCATGTTGTCCAATTTAATGGGTCCGCTAAAATTAATTAATTTTAAAATGCCATTAAATAAAAACGTAAATATTAAGCAAGAACCACAATCACAACAAAATAAGAAAAGCAAGAGATACAATCCATAAAAAATAAGGAAACTAAAATATGTCCGTCCATTATGGTCTCTAATTCCTTATCTCACGTAATCATTGACTCTAAGAATCCTTTCCATGTAGGGAAGAATACCAAGTAGGAAATCTAGGCCGAGTCGAAGTTTAACATACTGTGCCACCACCACTAAAATACTCCAGGAGGATGCTTGTGCCAAAACAACACATAACCACACCACCGCGCCTTGTTACCACGGCACCTAATATGATGATGTGATGTCGTAATCACTAAGTCACACTTCATGGTCCGTTTCGACACAGTAAGATTCCACCAAAACTTTCCAATTTTTTTTTGACAAATCACATTCGTCCCTAAAATTGTCTTCGGTGTCTGACTCTTCAATCGATACAGATTCCGACGAACTAAAAAATAATTACATGTAATAATTACAACAAGATCTAATGATCTACAACTAAAAAATTAATTATTACAACTCAATCGAAGACCGAAAAATAATTTCGCATAAACTATCGTAGGATCTAATCACAAAAAAATTAATCGGACCATAATGGAGGGACGAAACTTATGAATCTCTTTGCCAAAAAAATAAATAATTAGATCATAGATCTTTCATTCATTGAAGATTCATTCAAGATTAAAACTAAATTGATTAAACCAATTTGAATGGACAACAAGGATTTTCCAAATATCATATAAATCAAAATACTATCTGATACCAATTGATAGATGACTTAAAAAATACTGGATCATTTGATTTATATGATAATTAGGTTTCAAAAAAATTTAATGTAAGGACACAAATTTCCAATTGAGTCCTCTTATAGTTTTGGCTCAATTCCGGACAAAAACATTTATTCATAGGATTTTATTTAATTGTAATATTCAAGACCTATGAAGTGTTTGTTGAAGACGTAGCGGTAAAGAGTACGTGCCTGGTTTGTACGTCATCAACTTAGGTTCCATGCTCCCAAGGTATGAATGTATTTATATGTATATAGGAGCTTGGAACAATTTGTATTGGGTGTTAGGTAAATTAAAACTGCATTTTATTTTTCAGAAAGAATCAATTAGAAACTTAAAAATAAGTATATAAAAGTTTATAAAAGTTTCTGGGCCAAAATCGAATTTTTCAATCTTTCTGTTTGTTCGTTTGAAATGTCGTTCGAATGAGTTTTTTTCGTTCGAACCAGATTTCGTTCGAACGAGTTTTGTCGTTCGAACCATGTTCGTTCGAACGAGTTTTGCCAACGACCCTAACTGGACAGTCGTTCGATATGTCATTCGATATGTCGTTCGAACGAAGGTTCGTTCTAACGAGGTATCTAACGAACCTCTAACGAGCCCAGGCTGGTCACTCGTTAGAAGTCTCGTTCGAACGAGAATCACGTTCGTTCGAACGAACTTCCAGCGGGAACAGTTATTTGGCATTTTTTTGCAGTTTTTCCCCACTCCTCCACTTGGTTTTCAACCAACATTTTTCATGCAATATTATGTGCGGGAAACACATTTTCCAAGACAACTTTTCCATTCCATATCCATCTCTTAGAGAGAGTTTGAGAGCAAATTTATTTAGGGAAAATGTTCAAGTTTTGAGTGTTAATTTTTAATGGAAAATTCATACACACTCTAGTTTACACCCATTGTTGTTTATTCCAAGTTCTATATATACATATCCTTACTTGGAGTTTTTAGCACCGATTTTCTCTACCGAATTCAAGAGACGTTTCGGGTTTGCTTCTACACCCCATCACAAAGAAGACCTTTGTTGAGATTCTACCCGTTTGGAGAAAGGCTCCATGTTCGGGTGACGGTGACCGTTTAAAGTCCTATCGGTGTATTCCGAGACCACGGTGGAACTCCGTTGGTTATCCTATAATTGGAGGTTGATACAAGAAGGAGCATCACGGCTTGAGAGGGTTCGAGTTTAGGAAGTAAGTCTTTTGTCTTGTATTTTGTAATACCGTTTTTAGTGGATTTGAGGCTAGGGCCGTCCCGAGGTTTTTTCCCGTTAGTGGGTTTTTCCTCATATATCGCGGTGTAGTGTGACCTTGTTTATTTTATCTTGCACAATAATTTAGAACGCATGCTTAGGATAATTTCAAGATAAAATTTGATTTTACATTCATACTAATTTAAATTGGGACTTTAATTTTATATTGGATTAAATTTGGTTTATTCAAGTCACTTGCATTAATATGGTTTCGCCTAACTTTGAATAATAGTTAATGATGACTTAGGCAAATTCTAGGACTTGAATTATGTTGTTTTAATTTGTTTCTTAAGATATTAAAACCTGGCCTTGTTGTTTTGTGGAACCATCACTTTTTATACGCTTCCGCATTTGTTCAAAAAGGAAATTAAATTATTATTTTAATTGGTATAATTATTAAAACCCCGTGGGGATTATCCTCTTCAAATTGGTATCAGAGCCAAGAACGATAAATTATTTCGTTAAAGATCCTTTACTTTTTGGCTAAATATGGATTTTTCCCCATTTTCAAAATTTCCTATTTTTGATGGTTCTAACTACGCGTATTGGAAAGCGCGAATGAAATCGGCACTTAAATCTATTGATGAACGTGTTTGGATGTCTGTTGTTAACGGTTGGACCCCACCAACACATTTAATTGAAAAGGGCGTTGCTTTAAAAGCCCGCAAAGAGGTTAAACAAGTAGTAGAGAGCGATAGTGATAGTGACTCGGAAGATATGGCTTTGTTTGCTCGTAAATTTAGAAAATTTCTTAAATTTAACAAAGATAAAGTTAAAAATGATTTTAAGAAATTTGAATCTTCTAAACATGATAAAAACGAGAAGATTTCTAAAGCCGATAAGATCCCTAAACCTAGTAATGAAAATATTGATAGGGACGAGTCTAATAAATGTTTTGGTTGTGAAGGTTATGGCCATAGGGCTTTTGAGTGCCCCACTAAACTAAGGAAAGAGGGTAAACGACCCATTTCATATAATGCGACCCTTAGTGATAGTGATAAGGAAGAGAAGCCCGAATCCCCCACTAAGAAAAATTTTGTGGCTTTTATGGCACATGTGAGTGATAATGAGAACTCATCGGATGATGAAATTATAGCACATGCCACTTCCAAGGTCATTGTACATGATTCTCTTATTTTTGATGATAGTGAGAGTGAAAAAGAAGAAGAGAGTGAATATGAAGATGAGGTTGATATGAGTGAACTTCAAAATGCTTTTCATGAATTATATAAAGAATATATTAAATTGAAAAGAGCTAATTTGAAGTTAGAAGCGAGTTTAAGAGAGAGTGTCAAGGTCATTGATGAAAGTGCCTTAATAGAAGACCTTAGGACACATGAGAGAACTCTTCAAGAGAAGCTTAACTATGTAGAAGGCGAGAGAGATAGCCTTAGGGGTTTAATGGAATCCTTGAAAAAGGAGCTTCTTGGTTTTGAAGAGCGAAATGTTTTACTAGAATCTAAAATTTTAGAATTGGAAAATAAATTAAAAGATTCTAGTAATGTCAAATTTGATTTGGAGTGTCGTTCGAAAAAACTAGATAAAATGTTAGGAACGATCCAAATTAAAAATGACACTTTTGGTTTAGGCTTCAATTCTTGTAATGCTTTTAACCTTAAAGTCAAAACCAATGTTTTAGGAGAATCTTCTAGGAATGCATTTAATGATCACTCCTTAGATAAATATTTTCGACATGCTCTTACTTGTACACTTTGTGGTCGACAAGGTCATCTTAGGAAATTTTGTTTAGATCTTAAACGAATTCCTAGAAAATCCCATAGTAAAGTAACCACAATAGCTAACGTTCCTACACCCCAAGATAGTAATTCTTCATTAATTTGGGTTAGGAAATCCGACTTGGTTGCCTTACAAAATAGGGATTTTGATTCTCATTTACTTTCACATGCTTACTCCCTTGCTAAATCTAAAGGATAAATGTGTTAGTGTTTGCATACTTTAGCGTTTGTACTTCATGCTATATTCATATGCTAAATGTATGCTTGTTTAGTCATTTTCTAGTCATTGCTTAATTTCATATCACATGCTAGAAAGTATGACTTGTTTATCTTTTTGTATTATATTTTGTGTTTGAATCGACTGCATAATATAAAAAGATTTTTGTTTATCATTTGTGTTTTATTTATTTCATTTAAGCTTAATGAAAAATACAAATGATTTTTGTTTGTCCTTTTGAGTAAATATTTATTTTTGACACATGTTAAAAACTCAAAAAGATTTTGTTTTGTGTGTATTTTTGTTTGACACACTTTGTGTGGCATATATTTGTGTTTGAATCCTAGCGTTTACGCTTCCATGTGGCTAGAACTTTTGGTTTAGATTTTCAATCCTTAAAATGTTCTTTACCATGTTTTATATGGAGTAGTTGGATTTTGTATTGTTTAAATGGATTCTATTTCTATATGCCTCTATTCACACATGCACGAGCTCTTTTGAAATCTTAATGTCACATGTTATATTTGAGCTTTTTGAGGTGTTCTCCTATCAATCTAGTCATCTACATATCTATGACCTAGGAGGACTAGTGCATGTCAAAATCCGTTGCATGTGAGATTTGTGAGAAAAATGAAAACATGATAAATTAATATATGCATGGGGAAGGGCTCCGAAAGGATGAATTAAATCCTTTGCGATTGTAAGCCACCGTTGATTGGATTTAAAAGAAATACGTGATCCAAAGGCCTAAAAACAGAATATTTGGCATTCAAAGAAAGCAATTGCCAAGGCCTATGTTTGTTTGATATATTCATTCAAAAACAAAAGAATATATATGCTTATTGAGGGAGAATGGGATGGTATATCAACGGTTTGCACAATGTCCGTTTATCCTAGTTGTCTTTAATGTCATGACTCTATTTGGTTTGTAGAATCACCATCATGCTAGGCTTGTATGCATTGTGTATGTTTGTTCATTGACTTCAATCTTTATAGTGTCACATGAGGTTATATTTAACTGTGATGAAGTTTGCAATCAAATGAGAACTCCGTGAACGTTTCTTAAGTGTTTGGGTCTAAATTTAATTGTTGCTTGTTCACACCCCTACAATTCCGTTTCCATATGACACATTTTTGCCATACGAGTGTGCAAACTTATTGTATTTTGTGTCATGTGTGTGTTTATATCTATATATATATGCAAGTGGTTCATTGATATATTTCTAGTATATATATATATGATATTTGTTTGTCTTTGCCTTGTTTTTAATTGCCCATATGCTTTCATGTCTTATCTCCTTAAGCTTTCGCTTGCTGTTTCTTAGTTCTTTATCCTTTGCCTATTCCCGAACAAAAAGGGGGAGAATGATGATAGGGGGAGAAATGGTATCTAATCCTATTATTATCGTATCTTCGTTTGGGGGAGATTTATCTTAGGGGGGGACGTCTTTCTAAGTAGGTCATGTGTTTAAAGGGAGAATTAAGGGGGAGTAATTAATTAAAAATTGCATTTAATATTTTGATATTCCCTATGCATTTGATGAGTTTGCTTAAGTGTGCAGGAATTACTCTATAGCGGCATCTTTCTATGGCAAAGAGTTTAATCCTTGGGTTGAGTCAAGATTGGGCGGGTTATGTTTTGAGTCTAGTAGAGCTTGACGGCCCTTTAGGATTTTTGTTTGGTTTTTGTCCCGGAATAGCCAAAGGGGGAGATTTGTAAGGACACAAATTTCCAATTGAGTCCTCTTATAGTTTTGGCTCAATTCCGAACAAAAACATTTATTCATAGGATTTTATTTAATTGTAATATTCAAGACCTATGAAGTGTTTGTTGAAGACGTAGCGGCAAAGAGTATAAAGCATCATCAACATGCCGTAGTTTACGTGCCTGGTTTGTACGTCATCAACTTAGGTTCCATGCTCCCAAGGTATGAATGTATTTATATGTATATAGGAGCTTGGAACAATTTGTATTGGGTGTTAGGTAAATTAAAACTGCATTTTATTTTTCAGAAAGAATCAATTAGAAACTTAAAAATAAGTATATAAAAGTTTATAAAAGTTTCTGGGCCAAAATCGAATTTTTCAATCTTTCTGTTTGTTCGTTTGAAATGTCGTTCGAACGAGTTTTTTTCATTCGAACCAGATTTCGTTCGAACGAGTTTTGTCGTTCGAACCATGTTCGTTCGAACGAGTTTTGCCAACGACCCTAACTGGACAGTCGTTCGATATGTCGTTCGAACGAAGGTTCGTTCTAACGAGGTATCTAACGAACCTCTAACGAGCCCAGGCTGGTCACTCGTTAGAAGTCTCGTTCGAACGAGAATCACGTTCGTTCGAACGAACTTCCAGCGGGATCAGTTATTTGGCAGTTTTTTGCAGTTTTTCCCCACTCCTCCACTTGGTTTTCAACCAACATTTTTCATGCAATATTATGTGCGGGAAACACATTTTCCAAGACAACTTTTCCATTCCATATCCATCTCTTAGAGAGAGTTTGAGAGCAAATTTATTTAGGGAAAATGTTCAAGTTTTGAGTGTTAATTTTTAATGGAAAATTCATACACACTCTAGTTTACACCCATTGTTGTTTATTCCAAGTTCTATATATACATATCCTTACTTGGAGTTTTTGGCACCGGTTTTCTCTACCGAATTTAAGAGACGTTTCGGGTTTGCTTCTACACCCCATCACAAAGAAGACCTTTGTTGAGATTCTACCCGTTTGGAGAAAGGCTCCATGTTCGGGTGACGGTGACCGTTTAAAGTCCTATCGGTGTATTCCGAGACCACGGTGGAACTTCGTTGGTTATCCTCTAATTGGAGGTTGATACAAGAAGGAGCATCACGGCTTGAGAGGGTTCGAGTTTAGGAAGTAAGTCTTTTGTCTTGTATTTTGTAATACCGTTTTTAGTGGATTTGAGGCTAGGGCCGTCCCGAGGTTTTTTCGCGTTAGTGGGTTTTTCCTCGTATATCGCGGTGTAGTGTGACCTTGTTTATTTTATCTTGCACAATAATTTAGAACGCATGCTTAGGATAATTTCAAGATAAAATTTGGTTTTACATTCACACTAATTTAAATTGGGACTTTAATTTTATATTGGATTAAATTTGGTTTATTCAAGTCACTTGCATTAATATGGTTTCGCCTAACTTTGAATAATTGTTAATGATGACTTAGGCAAATTCTAGGACTTGAATTATGTTGTTTTAATTTGTTTCTTAAGATATTAAAACCTGGCCTTGTTGTTTTGTGGAACCATCACTTTTTATACGCTTCCGCATTTGTTCAAAAAGGAAATTAAATTATTATTTTAATTGGTATAATTATTAAAACCCCCTGGGGATTATCCTCTTCATTTAATTATGGTGTATCTTCATAGGAGATTCATTATCATATAGCTTTTCGGTTGAAAAACTGTTACTAAAGCCATTTAATACGAGATTAAACTATTTAAGTAACTCTGAACTGTTTTTTGAAGAAACTCTTTTCTAGAAATAAAATCAGTTTAATCACAAGATGTGTTTACAAATATGCACAAGATCTGTTCAAGATTTGTTAACAAGTTTTGAAAAATAAAACTAAAACAGTTTTAAATCAGCACACCAATCATAAATGGATGAGGAGATGTTGAAAGATTAATGATAAGATATTTTTAACATGGTAAAACCTCACCCAACTGAGGAAACATCCACGACTCCCTCTACGGAGTAAAAAGAAAAATCCACTAAAACAAATATAACAGTTACAAACTATATAACACACATGCATACAAATCAGACCTATATAAGTTTAGGAATGTACCCACTGGTGTCCTTCTAACTTTTTTGCAGTTCTGATTGTTGATGTTGTTCTCCCAGTTTGCTAACTTCACTTTGTTCCAGTCTTTACGTCGACTCTTGTATCAAGATCTTATTACCAACACTTTCAGTGTTGTAGTGTGTAAGTTTTTGTGATGGTGATCTAACACATGTATACACACACTCACGCTTATTTTTACAAATCGTTCTAACAAATTACAAATCAGATCTATATGCTATGATTTTTAGTTTCTCTGTCCTTAGGAAACTTGAACCTTAATTGGCCTTTAAGATTAACCCAGTATCCACGGCTATCTTGATACGTATCAAGATCTTAATCAATCTCAGGGTTTTGAAAATATTTTTGAGATTGAAAATCACCAAGTACGATTCAAACTAGGTCAAAGGTCTTATTTCAAAAGAACTAGAAACATAAAATATTATTGTTGATTTCGAGTATGAAAACATTTACAGAAAAAGAATCAACAACAAATTTCTCAAGATGGGAAATAATAAATGCAGATCTAGGTGTAATTTAACATAAAATGCTCAGGTCTAAAATTCTATGAAATAGAAACACAGATCTAGCTTAATGCTTAAGTTGAAAACAAGATCTTAACACAAAGAGGTTATAGCACGAAACAACTTAGCAAACCAACTCTCAAACTCTCAAACACTCAAGATTATGTTTGGTATAAAACTGGTTTTGAAAGAGGTTAGGGTTTGAAAGGATTTTTGGACGATTTAGGGTTAGGGTTTCTAACTCTCTCTCTCTCTCTACTCTCTTCTCACTCTAGAAATGATGAAGTGGTAAAAGATTTTTAGATGCTTAGAGTAAGGCTCCTTATATAGGGGCTGAGAAGGTTCGAGAACGAGGTTCAATATCAAGGGCTACGATCTAGTCTTCGATAGTTGACTTTGATCCAACGATATAAGATAAGCGGTGGATGAAAACGCTTTTGATTGGCTTAAGAAAGGTACACAGGGATTAATCCAGAACGCATGAAGATCATTGATTAAAACAATCTAAGGGCAGGAAATGAGCAACGCTTATGTCTCTCAGAAGAAACAAAAAACGGACCGATATCGGGCTTACAAGTGTTAGGCTGAGATTAATGCTGAAATGTGTGTTTGGAAAATAATTACACAAACACCTTGAAGTCTCTAGCGCTTTCGGTTTCTACCCTAGTGAACTTCCAGAGATAAAAACACCCATTCAAAATTACAGATTGACCCCAAAGACTTTTAAAACCAAATTTTAATTTTAAAAATTTGTTTTAAAAATCATTAAAAAATCCCAAAAAATTATTAAAATACAAATTAAGGGAAATTAATACACCCAATACACACATAACCAATTATATGCAATATGTCATGTCTAAATGCAATACTAATTGTGTGTGAGTGTTGGTAAATATACCTTAGATCAAGAGGAATAAAATGTAGAGAAGGTAGAGGCTCTTTGGTTTCTAGGCTGGGACTCAATTTTGTTTCTATTTCCAAATAAGATGAACACTTATACATTATAGACTCAAGTGAGTCAAGAGTATAAGGTGCTTCAATATCCCCCTTTGGAAATATGAGACAAAATCTCCTTTGAGTCAACTTGGACTCGTAGGGAAACAAAAAGAAAAGGAAAAACCTATTCCTATACAAAAATTCTATCTACCCATTTCCTAGAACATAAAATTACATAACTCAACTAAATACAATTCAATACCCTATTACAACTTTGAACATAGCAGAGAATAACTGTACAGAATCCTGCAAATACTCACTAAGATCAAGCTCTTTAGAATATGTACAAAAAAAATGATTCTTATTAGACTCAGATTTCTCCCCCATTTTGTCTCAAATGGACAAAGGAAAAATTAGGTAAATCCAAGAGTTTATTCAGCACAAACCATTCCAACTGACTTACGCAAGGGAATAAACCTATTATAATCCAAAGGTTTGGTAAACATATCTGCGAGTTGCAAATCAGTAGGAGATAATTGATTTCTAATTCCTTAGTCTCAACTAATTCGCGAATAAAGTGATGCCTTATTTTTATGTGTTTTGTTCGCGAGTGTTGAACAGGATTTTTAGAGATATTGACCGCGCTTTGATTATCACAGTAGATATGTAATTGTTCCTCTTGAATACCATAATCTCATATCATCTGCTTAAGCCAAAGTAATTGAGCACAGCAACTGCCAGCGGCTATGTATTCAGATTTAGTAGTGGATAAAGAAGTGCAGTTTTGTTTCTTACTACTCCAACCTACCAAGTTATTTCCAATAGAGTAACACGCGCCTGATGTGCTCTTACTATCGTCAGTACACCCTGCCCAATCAGCATCAGTGTATCCTATTATAGTGCTAGGAGTATCATTGGTGTACCAAAGTCCTAAATTTAGAGTGCCTTTAATTTATTTTATAATTATTTTAACACAAGTTAAATGACTCTCCTTAGGATTGTTTTGATAACGGGCACACACACAAACAACATACATAATATCAGGATGCGAGGAAGTAAGATATAGTAAGGTTCCAATCATACTACGATAAAGGGTTGGATCTATGGATTTCCCAGTTTCATCTTTAGACGGTTTGACCATAGTACTCATAGGAGTTTTAGCATCTTTTGCACTCTCAAGGCCGAATTTTTTAATAATCTCTAATGCGTATTTGGATTGCGAAACGAATAATCCTTCTGAATTTTGTTTGACTTGAAGACCTAAGAAAAATTTCAACTCCCCCATGAGAGACATTTGAAATTCTTTATGCACAATTTCAGAAAAAGATTTAACTTCATTATGGGAGGTTGATCCAAAGATGATATCGTCAACATATACTTGAGCTATAATGATATGTTTGTAAAAATGTATGACAAAAAGGGTTTGATCATTTCCACCTCTCTTAAAACCTTTGTCTAATAGAAAGTAGGAAAGACGCTCATACCAGGCTCTTGGGGCTTATTTTAGGCCATACAAAGCCTTTTTAAGACGAAAGACATGATTTGGATATTTAGGGTCAATGAACCCTTTTGGTTGTTCTACATAGGCCTCCTCAATCAAAATTCCATTACGGAAAGCAGATTTGACATCCATTTGGTAAAGCGTAAAATTTAAGTAGCAAGCTATGGCAAAGAGAAGACAAACATATTCTAATCGAGTAACGGGAGAAAAAGTCTCGTTAAAATCTATTCCCTCTATTTGAGAGTATCCTCGAGCAACTAATCTGGCTTTGTTTCTAATGACTATCCCACTTTCACCAGATTTATTTTTAAATATCCAACATGTGCCAATAACCTTTTTGTGATCAGGCCTAGGTACAAGATACTAAACATCATGAATGACAAATTGAAGAAGTTCCTCCTGCATTGCAAAAATCCAAAGAGGATCATTCAATGCATCATTAACATTCTTTGGTTCCATAAGGGAAACAAAACATGCATAATGAGCATAGTTTCTTAATTGAGATCTTGTACGCACAGGTTCACTAGGGTTACCAACAACGTTGTCTATGGGATGGTCTTTAGCAACCCAATTAGGTACTTCAGTTGTCCCAATTGGTAAAGAATCATCTATTTATGGTGAGTCATTTTGTAAAATATTTTCAGACTCTACCACAGTAGTTGGTTCTCCAGTATTACTCTCTACAGTAGTGTCACTTATAATAACGTTTATGGATTCCATTAAGGTCTTAGTGCGAAGATTATAGACACGGTAAGCTCTAATGTTAGGAGAGTATCTTAGAAAGATGGCTTTATCTCCTCGAGTCTCAAATTTGGATAAGTGTCCTATGTCTTTGCATACATAACACGTACTACCAAAGGTTCTAAGGTACTTAAGATTGGGCTTCTTCCCATACCAAATTTCGTAAGGATTTTGTTTAGAATTCTTTCTATGATAGACCCTATTAATAATGTGACACGCAGTACGAATGGCTTCTACCCAAAAATACTTAGGTAAAGTCTTGGCATGAATCATAACACGTGCCATCTCTTGAAGGGTACGATTATTTCTCTCAGCTATACCATTCTATTGAGGAGTCTTAGGAACACTAAATTCATGTTTGTAACCATTATAGTCATAATACTCTATAACACCTGTATCTAAGAACTCTCTACCTCTAACACTACGAATCCTATTTACCTGAGATTTTTTCTCATTTTCAATTCGAAGTAAAATCTTCAAAAAGGTTTGAAATGTGTCAGACTTTTGTTTTAACAAAGCAATCCAAGTAATTATGGTGAAGTCATCAACCATAACAAGAATATAACTGTGTCCACAGAGTCTAACAGCCCGAGAAGGACCCATAAGGTCCATATGGATGAGCTCCAAGGGTTTAGAGGTAAGAATATCTTTGATTTTCTTATGAGGGGCCTTAACAATTTTTCCTTCTTGACAAGAGCCACAGACAATGTTAGAAATAGGTTTGATCTTATGAATCACTGTAACTATTTCTTGAGATGACAGTCTACTAAGATTTTCATAATTTATGTGACCCATACGATTGTGCCATATTTATTGTCATCCATTCTCGCAATGTTACAGACCCCAACACTATTTTGAATAGTATAACAATTATCTGGAGTCCCGAGTCCTGTAATAATGCACTCACCTTTTTTATTTAAAATTTTACAATTATTCTTTGAAAAGGTGACAGTATGATTTGAGTCACAAAATTGCGAGATACTGGGTAGGTTTGCCTTAAGACCTTTTACTAAAAGAACATTTTCACGTAAAGGTAATCCTTCTTCTTGGAGTGTTCCTTTACCAATGATTTGAGATGATACTCCATCCCCAAAAATAACTTTTCCTCCAGCAAAGCTAGTTTTGTTTAAAAGTTTGGTATCATCCCCTGTCATGTGTTTTGAACATCCAAAGTCTAAATACCAACCAGGTGGAGTGTGCTCAACTTTTTAGCATTAATAACAATATTACACTTCATCTTGGGTAATAGCTCATCTTTTCTAACCCAAAAAGTTCTTATTTTCATTTTGCGCTTATTTGCTCTTAATTGATAAAATTTGCGAGCATTAGATTTTTGTTGAAAAATGTTTTACGCATGAGGCTGAATTTTATGGAAAGTGAGAGCATTGGGTTTAGAAAAGTGTTTAGGAATCCTTCTTGGAAATGATCTTTTAGGTTTAGTCTTTCTCCTTCTATAGTTAGTGTTTTTGTCTGGTTGTCTAGGAAGAACATAATTGATATGGCTTATCCTAGAATAGTTAAAGTTTTGGTACACAGGAGTAATAGAGATAGGTTTGACTAAACGTTTAGAGTAACATCCTTAAAAGGAATCACCATATAAGTCACAGTAAGAGAAAAACAAGTTGCTCGAAGTTGGTATCTCTTTAGGAAAGTCTCTAAGCATAGGCTTGATGAATTTTTAAGGTTGAACCTTATTCCTAGGGAGGATAGTTTGAAAGACCGAATCAATCTTCCTAATTGGGGGCATACATATTTAGTCTTAGTCGTACTTTCACAATTAGAGCTACTTGATTACCCAATATCAAACTTAGATTAGTTTTTGTCAAACTCATTTTTTAGAGAATGAAAGTCCGGACAAGTTTTTATAGGTCTTTTCTCTCCTGACACAAACTTAATTAGTTCAAAGATTTTAGTTTGAGTTTTCAAATTGGGGCAAAATCCTATTTCAGTCTGATCATCAGAATTGGTTTTAGAATCAACAATAAATCCATCAAAACAGTTTGAATTATTTTCAAATTTTACAAATTTTTTGAAAACAGTTGCTATCTTTTCTTTGCATTATTCCAATTCTAATAATGTCCCTTTATATTTTTTCTCTAGAGTTTTATTTTCTTTAATAAAGTTCTTCAATATTTTTATCAAAATTTTTAACTTCATTTTCATGAGTTAGACATTGGGTAGTATACTCTTCGGCGTTAAGTTTAACCATCAGACTTAAGTCTTCTAGTTTCTTAGTGAGATCTTTCACTATCTTTTCTAGTCTAGTGCTTTTGTTAAGAGTTTTCGCAAAAAGTGTGTGAATGTTAGGGAGGTGTTCAATGTATGAGTCACTAAGTGTAGTGCGTGAATTGACTGCTAAGGATTCATTTCTTTAACTCACGCACCCATGGACATCGTCATTATCGCATTCCCTTTGACTCACACACCCCGTGGTAGAACTAACAATATTCTCAGAAAGTAAATCATCTAAACTAGTAGCAGCATGATTTACAACAGCAGGAGTAGAGTTACTATCATCATTCTCATACATAGGCATATCATCATTGTATATTATCTTAGCAAAGGAAGACATGTAAGGATAAAAAAACATCAGAAGATTCAGGTTCCTCATTCTCAGAATCACTTGAATCATCCCACGTTTTGCAAATATTGGCCCTAGTATGTTTATTGGCAGTGTTCAGTTTCACTCTACAGTCTTGTGCTACGTGTCCTAATTTTACACATCTAAAACACTCATTATTCTTGAAGTCTTTGTTGGGTCTCATGTCCTTGTGATGTTTATCTTGACCTTTTTCATGAGGTTTGTAGTTAGACTGACTTGGATAATTTGGCTTGCCTTGTCTGTTTGCCAATTTATTTCTAAATTTGACAATTTTCTTAAATTATTTTGACATTAAGGCAATTTAATTATCCAAACTATCTATATCACATTCCTCATCATAATCATTAGTGGAAATAGTAAACTCAGGTTTCATCAACTTAGAAGAAAAACTCAAGTTGGAACTAGTCTATTTCCTATGGGACTGGGTCATTTGTTTCTTAAATTCTAATTCCATTTCCACAGTTCCTACTGAGTAATTCAGGAGTGAGATTTTGATCACACATTTCCTCAATAGCATATCTTTTATTATCAAATTTCTGTGGCAATGATCTCAGAATTTTAGATACAATTTCAGGTTTGTCATAAGTTATTCCATTAGCATGCAGTTTGGTCACAATGTCAGTTAATTTCATGTAGAAGTCATCAAAGGTTTCAGAATCAGACATAATTAGGGAATTATACTGCTGAATAAGCATTTGAGTTTTAGCAGCCTTGACTCTAGTGTCACCTTCATGTGCAGTGATCAGTGTATCGTAAGCTTCCGTAGAAGTGGCACAAGATGAGATCCTTTTGAACTCATGTTCATTTATGGACATAAAGATGGCATTCTTCCCTTTGTTATTGTTTCGAAAAGTTTGCTTCTCTTCTTGTGTGAACTCACTTAATGCTTTCTTAACCCTCTCATTACTTCCTTCAGTGGCTCGTTTAGTAGGATAAGTGTATCCATTTTCAATAATATCCCAGACATCATCTCCTAAGGCTCCTTGTATGAAAGCAACCATTCTTACCTTCCAGCAAGCAAAGTTGTTTCCATCAAATAGTGGGGGTCTGGTCAAGTTACCAAATCTTTCATTTTTCTCGTCCATTTTTTGATTTTAAGAAAATAATTTCAGAAACACAAGATCTTTTAAAAAGATTTCCAAAGCTCTCATACAAATTGAAAAACTGTTACTAAAGCCGTTTAATACAAGATTAAACTATTTAAGTAACTCCGAACTATTTTTTGAAGAAACTCTTTTCTAGAAATCTAATCAGTTTAATCACAAGATGTGTTTAAAAATATGCACAAGATCTGTTCAAGATTTGTTAACAAGTTTTGAAAAATAAAACTAAAACAGTTTTAAATCAGCACACCAATCAAAAAGGGATGAGGAGATGTAGAAAGATTAATGACAAGATATTATTAACATGGTAAAACCTCATCCAACTGAGGAAACATCCACGACTCCCTCTATGGAGTAAAAGGAAAAATCTACTAAAATAAATATAACAGTTACAAATTATATAACACACATGCACACAAATCATACCTATACAAGTTTAGGAATGTACCCACTGGTGTCCTTCTAACTTTTTCGCAGTTCTGATTGTTGATGTTGTTCTCCCAGTTTGCTAACTTCACTTTGTTCCAGTCTTTACGTCGACCCTTGTATCAAGAGCTTATTACTAACACTTTCAGCGTTGAAGTGTGTAAGTGTTTGTGATGGTGATCTAACACATGCATGCACACACTCAGCTTATTTTTACAAACAGTCCTAATAAATTACAAATCAAATCTATATGCTGTTATTTTCAGTTTCCCTCTTCTTAAAAAACTTGAACCTTATTTGACCTTTAAGATTAGCCTAAAATCCACGGTTATCTTGCTCAGAAGACGTATCAAGATCTTAATCAATCTCAGGGTTTTGAAAATATTTTTGAGATTGAAAATCACCAAGTGCGATTCCAACTAGGTCAAAGGCCTTGTTTGAAAACAACTAGAAACATAAAATATTATTGTTGATTTCGAGTATGAAAACACTTACAGAAAAAGAATTAACAACAAATTTCTCAAGATGAGAAACAATAAATGCAGATCTGGATGTAGTTTAACATAATATGCTCAGAGTTATAATTTTTAAGAAACATAAACACAAATATAGCTTAATACTTAAGTTGAAAACAAGATCTTAACATAAAGAGGTTATAGTATGAAACAACTTAACAAACCAACTCTCAAACTCTCAAACACTCAAGATTGTGTTTGGTATAAAACTGGTTTTCAAAGAGGTTAGGGTTTGAAAGGTGTTTTGGACGATTTAGGGTTATGGTTTCTAACTCTCTCTCTCTTTGGTTTCTCTCTCTACTCTCTTCTCACTCTAGAAATGATGAAGTGGCAAAAGCTTTTTAGATGCTGAGAGTAAGGCACCTTATATAGGGGACTGAGAAGGTTCAAGAACGAGGTTCAAAATCAAGGGCTATGATCTAGTCTTCGTTAATTGACTTTGATCCAACGATATAAGAGAAGCAGTGGATTAAAACTGTAAGGCCCTAAAACATGATTAGGAAGGTTAATTACATGATTAATTATAACTTAGGAGTTATAATTTATAGATTGGTTATGTGTGTTAAACATGTTAATTATCATGTTTAGGGGATGCACGCTCATGTGATATATGTGTTGTTTACATTAGGTGTTAATTGAGCTTATGATCGGGGATACCATGTTTAGAACATATGATTAGTTATGCGATTAATGCATCATAAATTATGTTTTTAATTCATGATTATGTTTATAAAAGTAAATAAGGTTGTTGATACAAAATTGGCAATGTTTGGTTGCCAAATGTGAAAGTTTTGAGATTTTCGGTAAATTGCTACTTTCCTGTTCAATGCCCAAATTAGGCGTATTAGTTTATGATTTTGGGAAAACATAAATTATGAAAGTTGTATATATATGAATTAATATTATAACACAACAAACGGTGGGTTAAACGGAGACTCGTACAAGAAGTTATACCGAAAGTACGAAACAAGGGCAAATATGTCCATCCCTTAAGTGACAATTGTCTTATTAGCACATCATGTGCTATTTTTTGATTGGTTAAAGGGTGGGTGATGGTTTGGCCGACTTAATCTGTATAAAACAACTCCTTTGTTCAGAAAATGCAGCCATGAACAAGAGTTTTGCCTAAAGAAAGAGAAAGAGAAGAAAGTTAAGGAATAAATCTTTGGAAATTTTCCATAAATCAAGGAATCCTCGTAAGGTAATTACATCTTAATTAAAATTGGTCACATGTATGAGTTATATACTTATCATGTTTTTATTTTTGATTTGGATATATATTTTAATGATACCCATATTTCTGAATTGTGTTGGAACAAGGATGGTTTAAGAACATAAGTTAGAACTGGAGCTAGGATCGTAAATGCATACTTTAAAGTCCTAAATTTATATCATCCTTTTGTAAAGCATTTTGATTTAGAAAATTCATGATTATGATGTATATTTATGCTAAAACATGTTTATTATATGTTTCCATGAATTATACTCAAGGTCTAGGTTATATATGCTTAAAAATGTTAAGTTATGCCTTAATGTTGTATTTTGACCTAGTTATGCTAAAAATGGCATAAATCATGGAATACTTATTGGAATTGAGTGATTCAAGTTGGAGAGTAAAATACACTCATACATGTATAACATATCCGAACATTGTGTAAAAATACCGAGGAATGAACCCTTGGTGATAGTTTGAAGTCTTGGTTTAAAATCTTCCCTAAAGGAGCAAAAACGCATACCAGGTGTTTGACGTTTTGCTCGACATAGAAAATGAGCCCTAAAAATTATGAAACATTAAATTTGTATTATTCAATGTGTTTACTGATATTGTGTGGAATATCATGGAAAGTTATGTTGTACAAAAATTATGAAAATTCCATGAAGTTGAAGTTGTGTTGTTGTTTTTCTTGAGAAATGATTTGGAAAAGGCTGTAGTAAAATGGGCATAACTTTGTCTAGCAAATTCGTAATTAAATTCTGTAAATTGTGTTAGAACCCTAATTAATTGGGTGTTATAGAAATGTGAAGTGTCATATTTAATTCCTCCTTAGTTATTTCTGATTGACCAAATGATGGGATGTATTACTGGGTTTGATGTTAATCGGTGTATTCAAATACTAACAACATTGACTTGTTAGGTGGGGAAGCAGCTAATACTACCATACAAAGGAAGTAGTTGGCTTTAATCTCAGCTCTAAATCCAAGGTGAGTGACCTTCCTTATGAAATATAAATGCTTATAATTTCATATGGAAATGTGTAGTTAAACACATGTGTGAAAATGTTTATGGGAGTGATGTTGTATTTATGAAACATATGCATATGATTAAAAATGTTAAGCGATGTTATATGATGATATGGACTAGTGAGTCATTTATCTAATGTGAAGGACTGTGGTGGGTCCTATGGGATGTGGTGGTCCTGTTAATCCAACTTAAAGGTTTGTGTACTCGGGCCTAATAAAGGGATGTGGTGATCCCTAATTACTGTGGTGGGTTAATTGGACTGTGGCGGGTCCAGGCTTGCGAGAGTTTCACAATCCCTGTTGGGTTATAGCATTAGAACAAAATAAAAATGGTTTTTCAAATTGGTTATATGTGTGTTATGTGGTCATTCACTAAGCCTTTATAGCTTACACTCCTGTAATGTTTTGTTTCAGGTATGCTCATAAATTGGAGTTCACTGCGAAGTTAGGACCTTAAAACGGGGGAGTGACGGATATTTAGTATGGTTTAAATATCAAGATTCCTTTTGTGTAATTATTAAACTAAGGACCTTGGTTATGTAAAGTTATGTAGTACTTATAAGTTATAAGTAAAGGCAGTTATGTTTTCATCTACACATACTTTTGGAAAAAAAAATCTTATGCTATTTTCCTCAGAGATTTAAATTAAACCATTGTTTAAGGAAATTTATCTCTAAACTAAAGGATGAGTTGAACAAAATTAATTCGGGGCCCGACAACTTGCTATCAGAGCGTGGTCATTAGGTTCTGGATAGGGTGTGGGGTCTAGATTGGCAGTGGACACTAGAAAGTGAGTTTGTTATGCACCTGGATTTTGACTAACAATGTTAATGTTAAATTGCTGCTATTGTATTTTGTTTAAATGAATTATATCGCAGTGAATGATGGATCCACACGAGCCGCATGATAGAGCAGAGGGTGATGCATCCTATGTACCTAATAGTCGGCAGGACCATAGACCTATTTAAGTGGATGAACCAGAGGTGCTACAACAACCTATTGATGATGTGGGAAGAATATTACGTGTTGTGGCACAACTTATGGAACAAGAAAGAGGTGGAGAACATGTTGGTGATAGGTACAAATTGCATGAGAGGTTCATGAAGTTAAATCCGCCAGCATTCACTGGGACTACTGATCCGTTAGTGGCAGAGGGGTGGATTAGAAAGATGGAAACAATATTCAAGGTGATGGAAGTACGAGATGAACATAAGGTTTTGTTAGCAACCTTTAGATTGGAGAATGATGCAAAGTTATGGTGGGATGCTACAGAGAGGTTACTTACTATGATTGGGGGAGTAGTGCCAGAAAATCCTCCACCAATTACATGGGAAAGGTTTGTGAAAGTGTTCTTTGAAAAATATTTCCCAAGGCTTTATAGGAAGGAGAAAGAGGAAGAATTTATCACGTTGAAACAGGGTAATCGAACAGTGGCAGAGTATGAAGCTTTATTTATATCGTTATCTAGATTTTCACCTGACTTGGTGAGGACGAAAGAAAGTAAATGTGATCGGTTTCAAACCGGGCTGAGTGTAGAGATAAAAAGTATGGTTGCTAATATGAAGATCGTAGATTATGTGGACTTGGTTGATAGGGCCATGGTGTCAGAAAAGTCAATGAAAGAAATGCAAGTTGAACACTCGAAGAAAGCTAGACATGATGTTATAAGATCATATGGATGGGAGACGGGAACCTCAACTCAGAGTGTAGCACGAGGAGTACCTAAGGGACAAGAATTTAAAAATAATAGAAGTGCACGTGGAAGATTTCAAGCTCGAGGTGAAAGGAATGGGATGAATCAGTCAGAAAATGCATCTGTGTTGGTGCCGAGGGCTATATTTTGTTATAGATGTGGTGGTCAAGGGCACATGTCTTGAGAGTGTACAATAGCTGAGACGACACCTTTGTGTTTCCATTGTCATCAACCGGGGCACTTACGAAAGAATTGTCCAGCAATGGGAGCTACAACATCAGTTGGGAGTGTGGCAGTAGGAGGTAGGAGTTATACACAGAATGTACACAGGGGAGGTAGAGGAGGCGTGTCTCAAAACCAAGGCCAAGGCAGAGTGTTTGCACTGACGCAACAAGATGCACAAGCTATGCCTAACGTAGTGACAGGTACACTTCCTATTGGTGATAAAGATGCTTATGTGTTGATAGATCCTGGTTCTACACATTCTTTTGTGTCTTTGCTTTATCTGTTGCATCTTAATAAACCATTATCATCATTAGATTCTGGTTTAGCTATTGTTACTCCAGTGGGGAGGTTGGTTTTTATTGAGAGGGTATATAGGGAGTGTGTGGTACGAGTGGGTGAAAAAGAATTACTAGTTGACTTATTACCTCTCGATATGCGTGACTTTGATGTGATACTGGGTATGGATTGGTTAGCCTCATATCATGTATGTTTGGATTGCTTTAAAAAGGAGGTAGTGTTTCAGTTACCGGGTGAACCTGAATTTAAATTTATTGGGGAACGAAATGTCACTCCAACTTGTTTGATTTCTGCTACAAAATGTTATGAACTGCTAAGGAAAGGATGTGAGGGTTATCTTGCCCATGTGGTGGACATACGACAAGAGGCTGGAAAATTATCAGATATACCAGTAGTTAATGAGTTTGTAGATGTCTTCCCAGAAGAACTCCCAGGGTTAGCACCAGACCGTGAGGTGGAATTTTCGATTGAGTTGGTACCAGGAACTGCACCAATATCTATTGCACCATATCGTATGGCCCCTGCAGAATTAAAAGAGCTAAAGATACAGTTGCAAGATTTGTTAGATCGTGGTTTTATAAGGCCTAATGTATCACCGTGGGGAGCCCCAGTATTGTTTGTGAAGAAGAAAGATGGAACCATGAGGCTGTACATCGATTATCGTCAATTGAATAAGGTGACTATCCGTAACAAATACCCACTACCCCGCATTGATGACTTGTTCGATCAGTTGCAAGGAGCCAAAGTGTTTTCTAAGATTAATCTCAGATCCGGATATCATCAATTGAAAGTAAGAGCTTGTGACATTTCTAAAACTGCTTTTCGTTCCAGGTATGGACATTATGAATTTCTTGTCATGCCATTTGGGTTAACAAATGCACCGGCCGTATTCATGGATTTGATGAACCGTATATTTCACCCATATGTGGATTCTTTTGTTATTGTCTCCATCGATGATATTTTGATATATTCTCGTAGTAGGGATGAGCATGAATGCCACCTGCGTATTATTTTACAGACCTTGCGAGAGAAGCAGTTGTATGCTAAATTTTCTAAATGTGAATTTTGGCTAGACAAGGTAGTATTTTTGGGGCATGTTATTTCTGCTGATGGTATTTGTGTAGATCCCAAAAAGGTTGAAGCATTAATGGATTGGGAAATACCAACTAGTGTGACAGAGGTGCGTAGCTTTTTGGGATTGGCGGGCTATTACAGGAGGTTTATACCGGGGTTTTCTTCTATTGCATTGTCATTAACTAAGCTTACCAGAAAGGAGAACAAATTTGTGTGGAGTGGCGATTGTGATAAAAGCTTTGAAATTTTAAAGGGTAAGTTGACATCAGCTCCAGTATTGACTATCCCAACGGGTACAGAAGGTTTAGTTATTTATAGTGATGCCTCGTAACAAGGACTTGGTTGTGTGTTAATGCAGCATGGAAAGGTAATTGCTTTTGCTTCTGGACAGTTAAAGATACATGAACGCAACTACCCTACACACGATCTTGAGTTGGCTGCAGTAGTTTTTGCATTAAAAATCTGGAGACACTACTTGTATGGTGTTAGTTGTGAAATTTTTACTGACCATCAAAGCTTAAAATACTTGTTTACACAAAAAGACTTGAACTTGAGGCAAAGAAGGTGGATGGAACTTATAAAAGATTATGATTGCACGATACATCACCATCCGGGTAAAGCTAATGTTGTTGCCGATGCTTTGAGTAGAAAATCTCTAGGCATAGTATCTTGTATTTATTGTATTCGAGTTGACCTGCTGAGAGAGTTAGCTTTAATGGGGGTGGAATTAACTTTGAATGAGTCTTATGGAATAGTGGTACATTTAAATGTTAGACCCACGTTGATAGACTGGATAAAACAAGCACAGGCAGGAGATGCAGAATTGGAGAAAGTTAAAGATAATATGAAAAATGGTAAAGCAAATGAATTTTCTATTCGGGATGATGACATTGTTATGTACGGAGACCGTTTGTGTGTACCTAATGTGCCTGATTTAAGAACAACAATTTTAGAGGAAGCGCATTGTTCTTTATATGCTATGCATCCAGGGAGCACGAAACTGTATAGAGATTTGAAACAATGTTATTGGTGGACGGGAATGAAACACGACATTGCAGAATTTGTTGCTAGATGTCTAGTTTGCCAACAGGTGAAGGTGGAGCATCCGAAGCCAAGCGGTTTACTACAACCCTTACTTATTCCTGAGTGGAAATGGGAGCATGTTACTACATATTTTGTTATAGGTTTACCAAAATCATCACGAGGGTTTGATTATATTTGGGTTGTCGTTGATAGGTTGACTAAGTCTGCACATTTTCTTCCTGTTAAAACTACTTATTCCATGGATAGATATGCCAAATTATATGTGGATGAGATTATCAGATAGGATGGTGCACCTGTTTCTATTATTTCTGATCGAGATCTTAAGTTTACTTCTCACTTTTGGCCTAGTTTACAAGAAGCTTTGGGGACTAAATTGAAATTTAGTACAGCTTTTCATCCTCAAACTGATGGGCAGTCAGAAAGAACGATCCAAACACTTGAAGACATGTTATGAATCTGTGTGTTGGAGTTCAAGGGGAGTTGGGATGAACACTTGCCACTAATAGAGTTTGCTTATAATAATAGCTATCATTCGAGTATTGAGATGGCTCCTTATGAAGCTTTGTATGGGAGAAAATGCAGAACTCCAGTGTGTTGGACTGAAGTAGGAGAACGAAACTACTTGGGCCAGAAATCGTACAGCAGACTACTGAAAAGATAAATTTTATCCATAATCACTTGAAGGTGGCGCAAAGCAGACAGAAAAGTTATGCAGACAACCGAAGGAAAGAATTGAAATTTGAGGAAGGTGATCGAGTATTCCTACGTGTTTCTCCTTGGAGAGGGGTTATGAGATTCCGGAAGAAGGGAAAGTTAAGTCCCAGGTACATTGGCCCTTATGAGATAGTGAAACGGGTTGGAGCTGTAGCTTATAAATTGGCATTACCACCAGAATTGTCCCGGATACACGATGTTTTTCATATATCCATGTTACGTAAGTATGTGTCTGATCCTTCACATATGTTTACTTCACAACCGATAGAGCTTCAAGATGACCTAACCTACGTTGTGGAACCAATTGCTATTGTAGATCGAAAGGAGCAAGTGTTACGTAGTAAAACCATTTCACTAGTTAAGGTGATGTGGAGAAGTCAGAATATGGAGTATGCCACCTGGGAAGGGGAGAATAACATGAAGAAGCAATATCCTCATTTGTTTGGTAAGTTTCTTATGCGTTAAATTTCGAGGACGAAATTTTTATAAGAGGGGTAGAATTGTAAGGCCCTAAAACATGATTAGGAAGGTTAATTACATGATTAATTATAACTTAGGAGTTATAAGTTATATATTGGTTATGTGTGTTAAACATGTTAATTATCATGTTTAGGGGATGCACGCTCATGTGATATATGTGTTGTTTACATTAGGTGTTAATTGAGCTTATGATCGGGGATACCATGTTTAGAACATATGATTAGTTATGCGATTAATGCATCATAAATTATGTTTTTAATGCATGATTATGTTTATAAAAGTAAATAAGGTTGTTTATACAAAATTGGCAATGTTTGGTTGCCAAATGTGAAAGTTTTGAGATTTTCGGTAAATTGCTACTTTCCTGTTCGATGCCCAAATTAGGCGTATTAGTTTATGATTTTGGGAAAACATAAATTATGAAAGTTGTATATATATGAATTAATATTATAACACAACAAACGGTGGGTTAAACGGAGACTCGTACAAGAAGTTATACCGAAAGTACGAAACAAGGGCAAATATGTCCATCCCTTAAGTGACAATTGTCTTATTAGCACACCATGTGCTATTTTTTGATTGGTTAAAGGGTGGGTGATGGTTTGGCCGACTTAAGCTGCATAAAACAACTCCTTTGTTCAGAAAATTCAGCCATGAACAAGAGTTTTTCCTAAAGAGAGAGAAAGAGAAGAAAGTTAAGGAATAAATCTTTGGAAATTTTCCATAAATCAAGGAATCCTCGTAAGGTAATTACATCTTAATTAAAGTTGGTCACATGGATGAGTTATATACTTATCATGTTTTTATTTTTGATTTGGATATATATTTTAATGATACCCATATTTCTGAATTGTGTTGGAACAAGGATGGTTTAAGAACATAAGTTAGAACTGGAGCTAGGATCGTAAATGCATACTTTAAAGTCCTAAATTTATATCATCCTTTTGTAAAGCATTTTGATTTATAAAATTCATGATTATGATGTATATTTATGCTAAAACATGTTTATTATATGTTTCCATGAATTATACTCAAGGTCTAGGTTATATATGCTTAAAAATGTTAAGTTATGCCTTAATGTTGTATTTTGACCTAGTTATGCTAAAAATGGCATAAATCATGGAATACTTATTGGAATTGAGTGATTCAAGTTGGAGAGTAAAATAAACTCATACATGTATAAAATATCCGAACATTGTGTAAAAATACCAAGTAATGAACCCTTGGTGATAGTTTCAAGTCTTGGTTTAAAATCTGCCCTAAAGGAGCAAAAACGCATACCAGGTGTTTGACGTTTTGCTCGACATAGAAAATGAACCCTAAAAATTATGAAACATTGAATTTGTATTATTCAATGTGTTTACTGATATTGTGTGGAATATCATGGAAAGTTATGTTGTACAAAAATTATGAGAATTCCATGAAGTTGAAGTTGTGTTGTTGTTTTTCTTGAGAAATGATTTGGAAAAGGCTGTAATAAAATGGGCATAACTTTGTCTAGCAAATTCGTAATTAAATTCTGTAAATTGTGTTAGAACCCTAATTAATTGGGTGTTATAGAAATGTGAAGTGTCATATTTAATTCCTCCTTAGTTATTTCTGATTGACCAAATGATGGGATGTATTACTGGGTTTGATGTTAATCGGTGTATTCAAATACTAACAACATTGACTTATTAGGTGGGGAAGCAGCTAATACTACCATACAAAGGAAGTAGTTGGTTTTAATCTTAGCACTAAATCCAAGGTGAGTGAACTTCCTTATGAAATATAAATGATTATAATTTCATATGGAAATGTGTAGTTAAACACATGTGTGAAAATGTTTATGGGAGTAATGTTGTATTTATGAAACATATGCATATGATTAAAAATGTTAAGCGATGTTATATGATGATATGGACTAGTGAGTCCTTTATCTAATGTTAAGGACTGTGGTGGGTCCTACGGGATGTGGTGGTCCTGTTAATCCAACTTAAAGGTTTGCGTACTCGGGCCTAATAAAGGGATGTGGTGATCCCTAATTACTGTGGTGGGTTAATTGGACTGTGGCGGGTCCAGGCTTGCGAGAGTTTCACAATTCCTGTTGGGTTATAGCATTAGAACAAAATAAAAATGGTTTTTCAAATTGGTTATATGTGTGTTATGTGGTCATTCACTAAGCCTTTATAGCTTGCACTCCTGTAATGTTTTGTTTCAGGTATGCTTATAAATTGGAGTTCACTGCCAAGTTAGGACCTTAAAACGGGGGAGTAACGGATATTTAGTATGGTTTAAATATCAAGATTCCTTTTGTGTAATTATTAAACTAAGGACCTTGGTTATGTAAAGTTATGTAGTACTTATAAGTTATAAGTAAAGGCAGTTATGTTTTCATCTACACATACTTTTGGAAAAAAAAATCTTATGCTATTTTCCTCAGAGATTTAAATTAAAGCATTGTTTAAGGAAATTTATCTCTAAATTAAAGGATGAGTTGAACAAAATTAATTCGGGGCCCGACAAAAACGCTTTTGATTGGCTTAAGAAAGGTACACATGGATTAATCCAGAACGCATTCAGATCGTTGATTAAAACAATCTAAGGACAGGAAATGAGCAATGCTTATGTCTCTCAGAAGAAGCACATAACGGACCGATATCTGGCTGACAGGTGTAAGGCTGAGATTAATGCTGAAATGCCTATTTTGAAAATAATTACACAAACACCTTGAAGTCTCTAGCGCTTTCGGTTTCTACCCTAGTGAACTTCCAAAGATAAAAACACCAATTCAAAATTACAGATTGACCCCAAAGACTTTTAAAACCAAATTTTAATTTTAAAAAATTGTTTTTAAAAACATTAAAAAATCCCAAAAAATTATTAAAATACAAATTAAGGGAAATTAATACACCTAATACACACATAACCAATTATATGCAATATTCCATGTATAAATACAATACTAATTGTGTGTGAGTGTTGGTAAATATACCTTAGATCAAGAGGAATAAAATGTAAAGAAGGTAGAGGCTCTTTTGTTTCTAGGCTGGGACTCAATTTTATTTCTATTTCCAAACTAGATGAACAGTTATGAAATATAGACTCAAGTGAGTCAAGAGTATAAGGTGCTTCAGCGGTTCCTTCTGGCTTGAACCGTAGAGATTTGATCTCTTTCGTGTTACACCGATCCGTATCATAAATCTAATGTTGTGCCAGCCACAAAATCGATATGAATTTTTTCAAAAATCTTAACAGTGTCAAAATAAGACCTTTCTCAATTTTTTATATCATTCAGGCTCTGGACCATGTAGAAAATATTTCAGCTCCATCTGATCAACGGTTCACAAGCTAGGGCTCCAATAAGTAGATACCATGATATGTCGCGTATTCATTTGGGCAGATGAAATCATGTGTTCTTGAATTGATTTCATCCCCAAATCTTTTTATTCATGAATCCAAAAGTATTATGTTAGGGTTTATGTGTATTATAATACTTTCTTAAAAATTTAAACCTCCTTAATACATTCTTGATTCGATTTTAGATCTAATCCGTGTTGTCGGATTTGTATCGTGAACCACCATTTTATAAAGATGCATGAAGCAGGGGGATCAAACGATCTTCGAATGGCTTGGAATTTCTTGTGTCTCTTCCTCTATACTCTTGGTTCTACTTTCAAATTTTTTGGACTCTTTAATTGCCCGTAATCGATTTTACAACATGAGAGCTTTGAAAAAGACCTCAAGATCTTCCATACTATTCCTTTAAGCTAATACATGTCATAAGTGTGTGGCCACAAATGTTCATGACCTTAACACTTATTTTTCATGTATTTTTCTGATCTATATTGATCCCACACTTATTAGGAGAGAAAGGGCTCCTTATATAGGCTAGTGCGGGGACCCCAAGGAGAAATAGGATACTAGCTTCCAACAAAATTAGGAATTCCAATTAAATTTGTTATTTAATTCCATAATTATATAAATTATTATTCATTCCACTAAAGAATTATAATTGCACTCTTGTCTACTATATCAAAATTATAACTTATACCTCCTCGTTATTAAATACTTAATAGTCTCCTCACGTTAAGATTACAGATACCCATCGATTAAATTAAATTACTAATAATTATATTCAATTGGCCTCTTATAAATTCCTTAAGACTGCCCGCTTGACTTATTTGATATGTTGGATAATTAAATACACCAGCTGGATTTGACATAATCAAAACTTATAAGCTATATCAAAAGGGTATCATCAATCTCTATATCAAGACGTGGATTCCATTCATAATTAACTTTCACCATAATCTAATCACCATTATCCAATCTAACAAGCTTATTGATCCATAAATGAATCTCATCCAATAGGTTAAAGTAATGAACAATTAATGCATGTGTCCATCAATTATGTTCGGGTTAAGAGCTTAAGCACTCATAATAACCATGAGATGTGCATTATCTTATATAGTCAGTATGAAGACAATTATCTCAATTAGTCCCATTCAATACACATAAAGTGTACTAGCACAATAAGTCAAAACTATTTTTTTTCGGTAATTAAGATTGACCTACTAAAGTAGTCTGCTACAATCCTACTAATGGTGTGTCCATCTCCATATAAGATTGTAAACCAAACTTATATTCTATAAGGACCGATAATTCGATCTTCCGTGTGTAAGCCAAACTCTACACACCAAATCATCTACTGCGTAGAATAAAAGACACCTATGCATAACTATTTAAAATAATATGATGCAAACATCACTTATGAAGATTCTCATTAAATAGACATACTAAAATTCACTAATGAACCATGACTTTTAGTATACAACCCCAGCATCTTAAACTCTCTTAGTGCTAATATATTATAGTGCATGATAGGTGGGTGGATACCTTTTGAGATGAAAACCTTTGCTAAAACTTGAGATAGGGTGGTCTATCTCTATCCCTTTTTACAAAAATGTGAATAGTATTTTCTCTCACCCCTCTCAAACCTTATTCATACATAATAATGATTAAAACCCCTTACACAACTTTATATACAAGTATAAAAGGTGGTCTTGCCTAAAGTGGGTTCTTTGAGAGCCTAGGCCTAACTACTTTGGTATATGGACTACATTAGGGACCTAAGATAAATAATTCAACCGGATTAAAATAAATACTCTAAAATACCCAATTAAATCTAGCATAATTTATTTCTTTATTTAGATTATCATAATCAATTGTAGTAAATAATTATAATTGCATTCCATTATCTCAGAAATCATCGGATATAATGAGGTCTTATTATGGCATTGTGGGCCTTGAGCGTTGTTGGATGCACTTGGGGGAAATTACACGGGGATGCAAATAGTGATTGTCTCTTAGTCTGCTGCTTTCCCTCGGGGTAAGGTAATCGGTTTGAGGCTGGACTCAATGACTTTCCCCTGGAATATGTTTGATGACATTTCCAGTTTGAGTCGCACACCCCTATTTTCTGGCATAGGACTAAATGTGTTTTGTGCAATAAGGCGTTCAATTGGTTTGTTCAAATTTTCTACTTTGTTTTATATAAAAACAAACAAAATATGTGTTCTATCTCTTTCGAGCTAATCCCTTGGTAGAATTAAGTCTGCGGTTGGTCCATAGATCCTTGTTGTCCGGGTTTGGGAATCGGATTATGAGTGAGGAAGGTATTAGACATCCCAATTGTCTTCCCTAATCATATGATTATTACTTCTCATAACATTAATCCATTAGTTTTTAGTTATTTTTTAGAACTGGTTTTGAGACCATAGGTTAAGAATCCTTTAAATGTAAATAGGTGCTCAAGTATGAAAATGGTATTAGTGAGTTGTAATAGTGCGTATTTTAGTGGACTATATTTATTATTTATGAAGTGAGAAATAAATAAATAAATAAATAGGATTACTTATTACTTGTGTGGCTTAGTAATAATAAATTGGTATAATTTAGATGAAAATTAAATTTTGCATGCGGTATGATTTCTGTAATGTGTATTTAAAATAATTAATTAGTGATATTAACCATATGATTGCGGACTATGTGTACGCATAGAATAAGTAAGTGAAAAATTTATTGACATCGTGAGGTATTACAATTTGATTAGAGTCTGGAGTGACACGAATGTCCATCTATGTATTCGGGTAGTATTTTGGGCCCATTTGGGAGCCAACAAATAGCTATTTAGTGGAGGTGGGGGAATTTATATTTTAAAGTGGGTAAGGGTCATTAATTACCATTTATTAGAAGGAGAAACAAAACCTAGAAGTCACGAGTCTTTGGGAGAAGAAAAAAAAGTTCAAGGAGGGAAAACCAAAAGGACTCAAGCTTACACCGTGTGTTATTTGATTTTTAAGACAAGAATATCTTGCAATCGTCATTATAAATATGTAACTAATTTAGAATAAATTTTTTCCTTTTTTTCAAATCTGAATATTGAAGCATGTTTAAGGCTTAATTCATTTAGGATTGTATATATTAAAGATATGGGTTAATTGGAAGTTATAAATTTGTCATTCATTAGATATTTGTACTTTGATGAATAAATCACGAAATTGTAAGGCTAAACATTATAGACCTGAGATTTAATCAATGATTTGGACGAGGATAAATTATTACAAATTTTCCCCACATTAATTTATGTTTTAGATATGAAATAAGTGATGAACAAATCCGAAGATGATTTAAAGATGAGTTATGTTACAAAGTTTGGAACTTTAAGTTTTATTCCTTGATTTGATGTTTTTGAACCCATAGGATAATGTAAAAAGGTTTAGAAACATGTTCCCATACTTAAATTTGGTTTTGGTAATAATTGGGTACTATTTTGGAGTTTGGTTTGGGCTTTAATAGAGGTTTTGAGACTTCATCTTCGTCCTTAGGTCATTTGGAATTCTGGCCTGAATAGAATCGATAGGCTTAGTTGCGAATGGATTCGAAAGATGAAACTATAGATTTTTTATTACAAACATGTGGGCTCAGGTTTCATATTTTTTTATTTTTTTGAATTTATTAGGAATTTTCTACTAAACAGTGCGCAAGTCCGGAATTTTGGGTTGGACTTTTTTTAGGATTGCTCCACCTAGTTTATTAAGAGATCAAACTTGGTTAATATTGAGGATAGTGATGTAGGTTAGATATATGACCTTTGTACTATTGTATTTACATACGGTGTTAGGATTGAGTTAAAATGGGTAAAGGCGTGAGGTAGTGTTATCCTATGGTTGTATGTATATACTGAACTTATAGAGTAATGAGTTAAAGTGTTAGAAGATTAATTTAGGTTTGGAGAAATTATAAGCCGTGCAAGTAATTTAGTAATTATATGAGGGAATATATATGTACGTTATGAGAATGTGTGTATATAGAGAGATAAATGTACTCATAGTTTAGAGAAAAAATAAACAAGGAGTTAAGTTTCAGATGGTTAAGAGTTGATAAATTTAAAAATGTAATGAATAATTCGATGTTTATGGATTTAGATTATTTGGGGTACGCTTGAGTTTATGCGGTATCGTACTTGGTTATATCTGCTTGATATAGCTTTGAGAGATTGTAACCCAAGTTGAAATGAAGATCAAAGATGTGGTGATTTGGATGTTTTGGGTACACTTGAGTGTATGCGTTATCCTATGTTTATGTATATTATGTGTGTGTGTGTGTGTATTGTGTTGATTATGTGAACATACCTTTACTCATGGTGAATCTATCGATTTGGAGTTTGAATTTGCATCCAAACTACGTACCATGCGTTGACTGAGATGTGCTAAAAATAGTGGAGGTCATTATTTTCGATCATACATATAAGGGTGAACCCCTTCGTGATGAGAGAAGGTTCGTTGACTTGATCCATTATTCGGGTTGGGTATGGGCCCGTTAGTTGTGCTACTGCATAGTGATCGCCCAGGTGATGGATTCCTACGGACTCATTTATAAAGGCATGCGATGGACACCAAATGTAGTGACCTTCATGTGACGTAATAAATAATGAGAAAGAATTTAATATTGTATAGTGATCGACAATTGATAATTAACCTTATATCAAGTTAAATACTTAATGTGGAATACTCGTATTTTCCTTATGAGCGACATTGAGGGGCATGTGCATTATAGACGTGTATTTTATTGATGTTCTAGTTGTGAATAAGGTTTAGGAATAATTAAGTTCGAAGAGGCTCAAAGAAAGAGCCGATTGAGATTTGTAATTGCAAATGTAAGAGAGAGTGACCATATTAGAGAAAATTGGGGGAAATAGAAGAGGATGTTACGAAATAATGAGTTGAGCAAAGAGAGAGGTATCCTAAGATGATTTGTGGTTTTAATTTTTATGACGTGTGGTGTATGGACATGTGGTTTGTAGGTACCCGAATGTGTATTCCGAGGATGGCAGTGTATGCTCAAGGTTGGTTTGGTTGAGGTTTTCATATTTCTATGTAGTGGGCGTTACTACCGTCACTGGGGCTATAGCCTTGGGTTTTGCATGATTTTTAAAGTAGAACCCAGCTGAGAGTTGGTGAAACAATATTGGAATTTTAGGTTAGCTATTAGCGTAGTTCTTGGATTAGGGATATAATAAACCGTTATTATTCATAATATATATCTTGTATAACGATGGCTGTGTTTTTATAGGTGGATTAACAATTGAAGCAATCATGTGGATTATGGGTTAGTGTTGAGCAAGATATATTGTTGGTGGTGAGAGATGTCATTCCATATGAAAGTTAATATGCGATGTATTGTGTATATGTATATTATGTGTATATTATTCCATAGATGTGGGATAGTAGTGGGCGTATGAGCATCCCCTACATTGTTATTACATATTTGTGAGTTAGAAGAGGCCCGAATGGTGGATGGATTTCGTAAATGCCTTATGCATTATGTTCGTTATTTTAGGGTAGTGGCAATGCCCTATTGTGGATTTTCATAGTGAATGTGATGATGATAATAATTTTAACTTACGACATGGGTATGTCTGTTGGAGCTTATTTTCGAGTTCAGAGTACTTATATGGACTATATGCTGGTAGTGGCATACTTTATAGGATGTCTAAGTGGGATGGTTAGCTGATGATAGATTAATCTTAGTAGTAAGGATATACTTGATGAGAAGCATTTGTATTGTAAACATTTTGGTTATTTTGAGAATTTGTGGCTAGTGACGACCTCGGTTACATGAAGTTGTGTATGGTCATGTATGGTGTTAGCATAATAATGTCATCAAGGTGACTGGTGATAGTAGACCCTTATTGGAATGGTTCAATGTTCAAAGTTTATGAGTGATTAAGTACTATGTTGGATTTAAGTATGGACATGGAGTGTCCTATCATATGTTTAAAAAAACATAGTGTTTTTAGCATTATTGGATCAATTAACTTGCGGGGTTTATTATCACTCTTGGAAGGGGTGAGCCTTTTATTGGCATTCTCACAAGTTGAGATTTTTGTGGTTAGTGCCTTGTTTCATGTGTGGTCTTGGTCCAATGAATATCGATAACCGACTGAACTAGGCAATAGTGTATCGGGAGGGCTCCTTATTTGTATTTCGCTTGCGAGACCTCCCATGCATGAAGATCGATAAGTGTCGGGAGTTGAGAGGCGTTGGGCTCTAGGATGTTTGGTTTAATACATTAGACATTACTTGTGTGGAAATATAACACATTGAGTGGTAAGATATTATATGATTTAAGGCCAAATGGGGCAAGGCGTTCAGTTTTGAGAGCATATAGGAACGTTCACGCCACTAATTGAATGGGTGGGCCAATCTCATGAATTGTTGAGTCGCGATTAGTAAGGTATTCAAGTATAACTTTACTCTACAATGATGCATTGCATATGTGGTTGATTTTTAAATGTATATGTGTTATTCGTATATGATGTTTGTGCATATGTGCACGTGGTATAGGGTGTATGGGCACCCCAGCCGTGCCACACTATGGTAGGTTTATGTGACCCTTTTTCTTTTATTTCATGGGATACGAGTATAGGCCAATTATGTATAAGCCTATGACATTTATACGGGTTACATTTTGACGTTATGCTTTAGCGAATTCCTAGGGCAAAATTCCTTTATTAAGGGGGAAGAATATAATATCATGTATTTTTGTGAACTGTATTTATTATTTATTAAATGAAAAATAAATTATTAAATGGGACTAATTATTACTTGTATGCGTTAGTAATAATAAATTTGCATATTTAGACGGTAATTAGATTTGCATGATGTATAACTTTTGTAACGTGCGTTTGAACAATTAATTACTGATATTAATTATATGATTGTGGACTGTGTATATGTAGAATAATTTTGTGAATAATTTATTGACACTGTGACGTATTACCATGTGTTGTGGGTAGTATCGTTTAGATTGGACTCTGGGGTGACACATATGTTCATTTATATGTTTTTATAGCCCTAAATTGGGCTCGGGGGTAGGTATACCCGTAGGATGAGTTTCAGGTCAATTCGGGTTGTATTTTTAGCCCATTTGGAGGCCCAAAAATAGCCATTTAATGAAGGTATGGGAATTTAAATTTTTAAGTGGGATTAAGTGTCATTAATTACCACTTATTCTAAGGAGAAGAAAATCCTAGTAGCCATGAGTCTTTGGAAGAAGCAGAGAAAAGTCCAAGAAGGGAAAATCACAAGGACTCAAGCATACACCGCGCGTTCTATGAGTTTTCAGGCAAGAATACCTTACAATCCTCATTATAAATATGTAACTAATTTAGAATACAAGTTTCCCCCTTTTCAAATATGAATATTGAAGCATGTTTAAGGATTAATTCATTTAGGAATGAATATATTAAAGGTGTGGGTTAATTAGAAGTAATTAAAATCTGTCATGCATTAAATACTTGTACTTTGATGAATGGATCATGAAATTATTGCGCTAAATATCGTGGACCTAAGATTTAATCAATGATTTAGGATGAGGATCCATTATTACAAAGTTTCCCCATGTTAATTTAAGTTTTAGTAATGAAATTCGTGATGAACAAACCTTAAGATGATCTAAAGATGAGTTATGTTGCAATGTTTGAATATTTAGTCTTGGAATTGATGTTCTTGACCCCATAAGATGGTGTAAATGTTTTTAGAAACATGTTCCCATACTTAGATTTGGTTTTGGTATTGATTGGGTACGGTTGTGGAGCATGGTTTGGACATTAATGAAGGTTTTACGACTTCATCTGCGTCCTTATGCCATTTGAAATTCTGCCCAGAACCCAGTCGATTCGGCCTAGGAGTGAAACGATTCGAAACATGACATTATATATATTTTTTATTACGAATGCATGGGCGTTGGTTTCATATTTTTCTGATTTTTTTATTTTGTTTTGAATTTTTTACTAAACGATACACGAGATCGAAATTTTGGGTTGGACTTTATTTTAGGATTGCTCCACCTAGATTATTAAGAGATCAAACTTGCTTAATTTTGAGGGTAGTTATGTAGGTTAGATATATGAACTTTGTACTATTGTATTTACATCTAGTGTTAGGATTGGGTTAGAATGGGTAAATGTGCGAGTGAGCGATATCCTATGGGCGTTTGTATATATCGAGCTTAGAGAGTAACTAGTTAAGGAATTTGGGAGATTAATTCAGGTCTTGAGAGATTATAGGCCATGCAATTAATTTATTAATTAAGTGAGGGAACATAGATGCACATTACGAGAGAGTGTGTATATGTATAAATATAAATTTACTCATAGTTTAGAGACAAAATAAATTAAGAGTATATATATATACATATATACACTAGTGTATGCCCGCGCCTGAAGGCACAACAAAAATTTCCAGAGTACGTAATTCCAAAACAGAAAAAATTTCGTTCCCCAACAAAACAAAGTGTAATTTAAAAAAAAATTGGTCATAATTTTAAAAGTTGGCGCGTCGTGACTCCAACTCTCATGCCTACACCAATTCTTGCATCGTCACACGACAAATAAATATGATTAATGAAGTTAATTTTGATGATTAATGAAGTTAACCAATCACAATTATCTGAGTTAGTATAATTAGTACATTGTATTAACTCATGAATATCTTCTTTAATACGATGTACTATTATTAAATGAGTATACCCGTCACAAATAATTAATACAATGTACTATTATTAATTCTCATTAATCATTCTTATGATTAATACAGTTAACATGGGACAAATAATTAATACAGTGATGTTCGAGATTGTAAACAACCTGATGCTCATATGTGCTTATGTCCCATTAAGTAACTAAAATACAAAAACATGAATTAGATTTAAATGGATACTATAACAATAAGAGTGTATACATAATAAAAAGTTACATAGTATAAGAGCTAACATATAGAATAATTTGGGAAGAATAAGAAATCCAATTGTTAACAAATTAGAATTATTAAAGCATACACTACCTATCATAAATGAGCATCTAAATACTAAGATTTTAATGGTTTTTAATGTATCTAAAATTGGTATCAACTCAAGCACAAAGGCTTCAAAGTGAAATTTTAATGGGACTTTCAACTGAATTAAGTGAAGAATAATCCGTGACGACAGTTGTGTAAATTAATGAGATTTTCGAATGCTAACAATGGATCTTAAATGCATATAAATTACAAATTTCAAAGACACATCATTGTATACTATCTACACTTATGGATGGAAATATTTTCATCCCATTATTGATAAAATAAAAAAAATCAGGGATGAATACTCTCATCAAATCTGCTTCTTGGTTGTACCAACAGATTGAGCAATTCATGACTATTTGAGAAATTCCTCGCAAGAACTCGTGAAAACAACCAAGAAATATCTAAAACATATAATCAATACAAAACAAGTATACATAAAATGATAGAAAATATTTACCTTCTTGGTTCTACTAGCAGGAAGACAAAAAACTCGCAGAGATGGAGAGAGAGAAATAAACTCCAAGGAACATGTAATAAAAATCGATGATGACTATACCTTGGGAATTTCTTGATCTTAGAAAAATAGAAATACATGAAAAGGAAAAAAAAAAGAGAACATGACATTAGTTAACTACCGCTCCCCTGTTGCCTCCGATAGCTAGTTAAGAGGCAAAAAACACGACTTGAACAACATAAACAGTTATAACTTTTGGCAGGTATATATAAAATGGTTCATAATTGAAGAAATAATATAAACATAATATAGTTATTGAAAATCTAATCCTACTTTTATTTTGGTTCTAACAGTTGCAAGTTCAGTTTGTGCATACATTTACATACCTTCTTATCAGGCATCATTTGTGCACTGGTATATATCATACTCTATGTCTGACATCACTATTAGAATACAAAGGAGATTAGGAGCCAAGATGGATGGGATTTGATGAAGGGGAGGCTTCGAGCCACAACACTCAGTTGCTAAAGGGGCTGTCGAGCAGTGAGCAGGAAGCATTGGAGGTCATAACTGAGACTTATTTAACCAATTCAAATGAACAAACATTGTAAGGTCTTAAGATACTTTAGCTTCTTCTTGGAAAGCGATGCTTCTTATCATCCGTCTGACTACCAGGAACTCCTCAATACTTATGGGTGGTAAATTAATACATACACAGTGTTTGTTCATATTTTTTATCTCTGATTTTCTGTTTCTGTAAGGCCTCGATTTTTCCTCATGTGTTCATTATCGAATGTGTGTGAAACCAATTTTCTAATGGATGTTATTGTGTGTGTGTGAGGGGGGGGGATGTTTTGGATTTAGAGCAGTTGTATTTCCAACCCATTTTTGGTGGCCAATAGCATTTGAGAGTCAGTGGAGCCATCATTTCTTCTTTGCCACATTTGTTATGGGTTATGAATAACCTTTCTATTTTCGTGGTTGATTCCTCTTCATCTCTAATAACTGGCATTGTCACCTTGTCTTTGACACCTCGCTAGAGCCCTCACCAAGATGCACCTTCAGATCCACAATTGGTTTACTTTCTAATGAATGCACTATGATATCCGTAAATCTGACAAAAAATAAAAATCAAGGTAATCATATATGTCCACATAGTTTCTCAAGTCTGTTCAAATGGTTCGTCAAGCCTGTTCATATCATACCTGGCTCTAGTATAACACCTTCCCTTTATTTCTCTCTTTCTAAACTTCTCTCAATTTCTTTCTTCCCACTTTCCTCTATCCTTGCATACTGTTTTGAAAAAAATATTCAAAAGCATCAAAGTACCACATGATTACACTTTACACAAAAACAAAATCCAACTGAATAATAAATTTAATAAATTTGGAGATATATTAAACTATATCTTTGTAGATTAGAAAACATTATGGTCAATACAAACGTAAAGCAACTATGGAGCAAATATTATAAGAATTATAAATAGATAATGACAAAGTCACAATGTGGTGAAATGTCGTACAATGAAAAGATTAAAGTTGCTTTAATATATCACACAGTTGCTTTAATATATATCATACTATACAATTTTATATATCATAGATAATGACAAAGTCACAATGTTGCTTTAATAAATAGATAATGACAAAGTCACAATGTGGTGACTTTAATATATCATACTGTCGCAATATATCATACTGTCGTAAAATTATATATATTAAAGTCACAATATATCATACATAGTTGCTTTAAAAGTATGATATATGTACAACACTGAACTGATCCAAATTCAACACTGAATTGATCTTTAGTAAAAACCCTATGTGAAGGTGTTTTTGTTACTAATAAAATAAGTTCAGAATAAAAGATTGAAACCCTCTATTTACGCACCTTCATAACCGTATTCATGTCCTGAGCCAGTAGTGGTTTTGAGCCAGGGAACCAGTTTCCAAATGTAGAACCAATTTCCAGTTTCAAAATGCAGAATGCAAGTTATGCCCATTTGCAGTAGATGTTACCATTTCTTCCTCTAGACGTGACTCGATAACTAAATCCTCACAAATCACCTTATTTATAGAAATTATCTCACCCTTGAGTGTAAAGTGAGAAGTATTAGTGGTCCTTAACTCAAACAACAATCAATTGATAAAAAATCTAATATCAAACAAAACAAAAAAGTATAATTAAAACCTTAACACTTATTCCTTAACTTTTGTGCCATATTATTCTTGAAGTGATTGTGGGCTCAGCAAGAAAGTAATAGCCCCTCATTCTATATAGAAAGTGTGCAAGATTAGAAATTATAACTATAGAAACATTTTCACATAATAAAAACCAAAAAAGAAATTCCATAAAAATAGTTTCACACTAACACAAACTCCACCATCATAAAAGAATAATGTACAAAATGAAATAATGTTAAGCTATTGATTGATGATATATCAATAATATTTGCATTTAATCCCACAACCTCTTGGTGTTCAAAAATCATAATTAACCTAATAGTATTCATATAATCATTTACTAATGAAGCTATTATTAATGTAAGAATGTACAAAAAGTTGGAAGATATATGTATACCTTCACGAGACAAAGAGGTTTAATACCACATAAATGAAGATGGAAGTCCCATCCTTGCAGGCAATAAATTAGACCTAAAGAAAACATCTGCAAAAATAAACCATGAAAATGGTTTTGAACTCCAAAATGAGAGATAAACATCCAAGCATCCGCAAATAATGATAAGTCAATGAACCCAAAAATACCAAAAGATGAAATTCAAAATATTTAAGTCATAAAAAATTAGAGGGAAAAAAATAAACACCTGTTGTTGAACTCGATAAATTCAGAATGAAGAGCAAAATATAAATGAAAAAGCATAAAAAAATCAGAATTAGTAAAGTTTTGTAATGAAACCGTACAATAGTAACGACCCAAACCAATACATTAAAATTCAACAAATACATTAATTATACATAATAATCATACCATATTTTCCAAAAATGAATAAATTAAGGGTCAAGAAATTAATAATCATACATTGAAAATGTTCTCTTCATAGATCTAGGGTTAAAATGGGTAGGGTGAGTTTTGATTTTGGTCATGGTTGATCTCGTTCAACGCTAGCCATGGAGACTGTAGGTGGTTGGGGGGATTCTTGGTGGGGGATGACATATATGAGGAGGGGTTGCGACATAGATGAGGTACGTCAGTATAAATGAGGAGGGGGTAGTGGATTAGTGAGAGGTGAGAGAATGTGAGGTAGGGTTAGTTTTAGGGGTTGATAAGTTAATGGGGCAAAGGTTGAGGATGGGAGGTTTTGTTTCAGGTAGGTTTCCTCATTTTCCATGTCATAGGGGTTCCTTATGACATGGCACCCTTTCACATGTTTAGATCATACCAAGACCCCTGGATCATTTTACTATTCAAACACCCTTCTCCTATATATATATATATATATATATATATTATTTATTATGTGAACATATATTTACTTATGGTGAATCTATCAGTTTAGGATTCATGTTCGACATTGGGACCGTGTACCATTCCCCGCCTGAGATGTGTTGGATGTAATAGAGGTCATTATTTTTACATGCGTTCAGGGATGTCACCTTTTCATGATGATTTAGGTTTGATTGACTTGAGCCATTATTCGAGTTGGGTATGAGCATGTTAGTGGTGTAATCGTCCCATTGTTTATTTGTGTGGCTTTCTTAATCATGTTAGGTGATGAAATCCTACGAACTAACTGATAGACGCACGAGATGGGCATCGAATGTAGTGGCATTCGTGTGATGTAATAAATAATGAGATATAATTTAATATAGTCTAGTGTTGGACAATTGATATTGAACCCTCTGTCATGTTATATACTTTATGTGGTTTAGTTGTGTTTTCTTGTGAGTGACATTGTAGGGGTTGGTACTTGATTTGTATCCTTACATGCGTAGTTTACATCTCTTTTTTAAGATAGGTAGTTGTTTCTTATCCTTTATGGTAGTTTGGAGAATAACTCGTTTAATTAAAAATATATTAAAATAGAGAGATCATTACCTTAATGAAAGTTCAAATATGTTAATGAAAATATATGTGGGCCTTGGGGTGAAATCTTATTTGGGTAATTAGTAGTGTTACATTTTAGTTATTGGTTACGTGATATACCTTAATTGTCTAGAGATAGATACTTATAGAATCTATTATGCCTTGTGATAAATAGAAATATTGACGTCTCTATTAATTGTATTTGTCGTTGTTGCAACTTCTCTATCCATAAAAAATCTTCACAAACCTATAAAAGTAGAACAAAACTAGAATATAGCGGTAAGTGAGGTATCAATCCACATCTAAGGGTGAATACAAAATTAGAGAGGACATATATAGATTCATTTGCATTTTATTATTATTTTTCTATTTTTTTTGCTTTTTATATTTTTTTAATGGATTTTTCAAAGGAATTGTTTTGAACTAACTAACTATACTAATTTTATAACTACTAATTAAGAAGTAAAAGCTAATTTAAGAAAAGCGAGATAAACAAATTTGTCCTAATAAGTAAAATAACAAAATTGGACTCATGAGGGCTTCAAAATTTCGTCCCGTAAATGGGAGATTAGCCCTCAATAATCATCATCCAAAAAATATAAGATAAATAAATGAAGCATGAGATGATTAAAATAAAAGTAATAATAGAGGAATAGTTCAAACCATTTAAGCCTTGAATTGGAATGGAATCTTCAATTACATCAACACTCTCTCAATTACAATCCCTCACTCTTGTATTTATTGAATATAAAATAAAAATTACAAAATAAAAATAAAAAGGATAGTGGATGAATTCATAATGGACAATTAAATAATAAAAGAGATTTGCTAAAAAAGAAAATCCTAGCATTATAAAATTGTACATTAGAACTCATCCAAAGAAATAAATTATAGATCATTACTTTATATTGAGATAATTGCTAAAAATGCAGAATCTCAGTATAAAGGAATGGATTATAATTTACCTCCCATAATGGATGAATTCAACTACAACAATCTATTATGAATTAATTGCTAAAAATGCAAAAATTCATAATAGTGGGGTGGGGTTGAATTTATCCTAGAGATAAATTTCACTACACACCTCTATATTGGGATATTTGCTAAAAATGCAAATACTCAACATAGAGGGGTGGGGAGAATTTTATCACACAAAGCTTAAAAACTAATTTTGAGATCTCTTCAATGGCACCAAGTCTTCAATTTATATGGTGCACATGAAGTCTAGGGGTAAATTGGGTAGAACAAAGTTGCAGGTGGGGTGAGTGAGGTGATAAAATCTAATTTGGTCATGGGTTTTGAAGGGTGCAAGTGGAGTGGTTTGTTTGGGGGTATTTTAGGAATAAAGATTAAATGGGGATAAAACACATGTGGGTTTTAATGTTTAAGTTGGCTTCTTTGGTTTGTTAATAGGTGAAATCGTTTTTGGTGGAAGTGGCTAAAAATGGGAAATGGGTCTTGTTGTTGGGTTATTGTCGGACTTGGGTTGGAAATGAGGGTCGGGGCTAATGGCTGGGTATGGTGTCAAGTTCGGGTTGATGCCTTGTTTGGACCGAAAATGACAGTTTTCGGGTTCGAGGTTGATGGATGGAGTAGGGGTGATGGGTTACTGGGCGCTGGTCGTCGGAGCTCGCCGGCACAAGTTGATCTCGGCGGATCAGCGTAAGGGGAGTCACCGGAGGGTTCGAGTTTCGCCAGAGAGGGATTAGCGGGTTCCGACGGTCGCGGGTAGGGCTCCATGTTAGGTTGGTGGAAATGGGTGAAGGTGAGAGGTGGTAATGGGAGGATAAGGGAGGTAGAAGGGTTAAGGGTTCGTTGGTTATGGTGGTTATGTTAATGGAGGTTAGTGGGTTTAGAGGAGAGAGAAGAGAGAGGGTGAAAGGTTGAAGATGATAGGGGGTGTAGTTGGGTGTGTTGAGTGTAGGATAGTGTGGTGTGGGTGCGTGATTATGTTTGGGTGCGATGATATGTGTAGGATTAAAGGTGTGAGGGAGTGTTGGTAGTAGGGTGTGTGTGTTTTTTATTTGGACACCTAAGCCTCTACTAAAATTAATAAAACTAAAACTAAAAAATAAAATCTAACTAAAATAAAAATTAATAAAACTAAAACTAAAAAATAAAACAAACTAAAAACAATAAAAAATAAAAATATTAAAACTAAAAAAAATAAAATCCTAAGCTTATATAAAAACTAAAATAAAACAAAAGAAATAAAAACTTAAAATCTAAATGAGAACTAAAGTCCTAAAAAAAGATAAAATATAATAAACTAAAAATAAACTCCTAAAAACTAATCCTAATAAAACTAAAAACTAATAAAAATCAAAATAAAATAAAATTACACTAATAAAATAAAAATAAAAAATAAAACCTAGAAATCATAAATAAATAAAAAATAAATCCTAAAAATAAAAATGACTCAAATTAAAAATATAAAAAATATAAAAAGACACAAACTAAACGCACAGGCTTGGGGTGAAGCTTTGTACTAGGTTTAGACTCGGGTTTGGTTACGGGAGAGGGAATTAACTCCATAAAATGCGCATTCGCCTCGATATATAGCTTTTGACACCGCAAGCGGACGTTTGACCTACAAGATAAACATTTAAGCACATAAGACCCATTTTTCTGAGAATTAGCAACTAAAGTACGTCTATTCGGGGTATAAAATGTACACTTTTGGGTGCTTATCACCTTGGGTTTGGATATACGTGTAGTACTTGAACTTAGATGAGATCTGAGGTATTCATTGCATGTGAGTATCGAAGGTTTGAATGTTTATTTGAAATTAGTCACATAATTTATATTGATTTATTGGAGATATTCTTGCAACTTTAGGGCGCTGACCCAAGATTATAAATGTTCCCCCAAGCATTATTATTATATATTCAGGATGAGCGATCGGACTTGCAGTTATAGCGATACAGCTTGATATCCATAGAGTTGGAATCACTGGTTCATTATAGTTGTTATATGTATTCTGAAGTTGTATTCATAGGAGTTATCAGTTCTATTATATTATAATAAGTTGAACAATTGTAATAAGTGATTTGATTTAGTGGAATAATTTTTTAGAGTCCAATTATTTCAATTTGGTTATCCTTCTTATCATCATTTTTGAGTTTTTATTATGGATGGATTTGATTTATCATAATTTTTTATTTATTGATGATGCTAAAAATGATATAAATTGTTTTAGTGCTCCCGGTATTTCATGTCCAGCCTGATAAACTGGATGTGGGAAATCGGGTGTGTCACACGAGCGATGTGGCGATATCACTTCAATCGGTGTAGGTACATAAGGGTGCTTATGCATGACTCCATCTGGGTATAATGGGTGGAAGTTAGTATGCATGTAAGTGTGCGAGAGAGATAAGGTTTGGGATAGTTGATATCCCTTTCCCGATTAAGGATAGATAAAAATGGGATATGGTAGATGGTTACGTCTATGTTGTAATAAAGTATCGAGATATATATTGTCAAACATTGTGTTCAGGTGAGGGATTCAGTATCACGCCTATGTACACAAGGAGACTTGGGATCAAATCTTATGTAGTTTGGTTTCGTATGTATATTTGAGCATTTACATGGGTGTATGAGAGATAGTGGCTTTGAGATAGTTTAATATCTCATTAGTAGTATATATAAATGAGGGTGTAAGAGGGAGGTAAGAGATTATTGCATCTATGTGGGGATAATATATCATGAAACATATTATCGAGGCTAGAGCTCACGAGAAGGACTCGATATTGTGCCTACGTACTCGTGTATCCATGAAATCAAAGCCTAAATAATTCAGTTATGATTAGTATATACGTCTTTGCATGGTTTTATGTAGGGATACATTTGGGAGATCCCACCTTGAGATAGTTTGATATCTCGTTTGGTGTTATTTATATGTAATGGATGAAAGTTAATAGATGGGAGCATCACCGGAGATAACACATCATGAGACTTATTATCTAGGCTTGAGCTCACGAGAAGGACTCGACATTGTGCTTATGTACCCAAGAGGAGTTGGGATCAAAGCCTACATAGTTCGATTGTATATATGTTGTTGATGTCCAAAAATGGATCTATAGGAATGATCCATGCCATACGCTATACATAACTATCAAAAGTATAAAAAATAGAATAAAATAGAGATAAAGAGACGAAACACAAGATACAGAGTGGTTTAGCTATAAAAATCAGCCTATGTCCACTTTGGTGCCTTATTATCATTATTCTAATGCAGTTATATAAGATTTGGTGGACTTAGAGGCATACAAGAGAGAAGAAAAGATAAATACATGAATATCAAATTTGTGTTCTAAGAGAACTTGTAATGTTGACTGGAAAGAGGCTGCGGAATTATGTGGCTCAGGTGATTGGAGCATGTGACCTCAATATGCTCTCAGGTGTGGGGAAATAGAGAGAGTAGAGAGTTTAGAAGATCTTCATTGCCAAAAGTGTCGTCCTAAATGAGGAAATGAGGGCCTCTATTTATAGGAATTTAGTGAGAGTGCCACTTGCATGGTGAACGTTATATATGCATAAGTGTTGTTGATATGAAATTTTTCTACAAGGGGAACAACTGGCAAGAAATTACTAACTTGTCAATGTTTGTGCCAGGCACTACACCCGTGTCAGGGTAGGAGGCCACATCTTATCAAAGGCATGAACGTGATTGGCTACTATTCCTGGGACATAGGTCCATATCCTGTCTGTGCCAAGACTGTGATCGTGATCTTGATCCCCTTTGCCTTTTGATGCACGGCTCTTTATTCTTCCTGTGTGGGTTCCCTGCCACATGTAATTTTTTTATAGGTGGATATATTTTGGGCATAAAATATGCATTCAAGCATTTGTGTGGGTGTGTTATGCGAAATTACGCCTTCTAGATAGTTATAAATCTTTTTTTAGTTATATAGGGTTAAGGGATGGGAGATAAGAGATGGATGCATTTCAATAGGGATAACATATCATGAGACATGTTATCAAGAATCGAGCTCACAAAAGGACTCGATATCACGCCTACGTACCCAAGGAGACTTGGGATGAAGGCTTACATGGTTTTGTTGTGTATAGTATGTATGATTTTGAGCGTTTAAATAATGATGCGCGAGAGATCATGACTTGGGGATAATTAGATATCTCATTTATGGTATGAGTGAAGGATGATGTAAGGGAGATATGGGTTCATCTCTATGGAGAAAACTTAACATAAGACATATTATCGAGGTTTGAGCTCACGAGAAGGACTCGTTAGTACGACTACGTACTCGTGTAGCCATGAGATCAACTCCTACATAGTTTGGATGGTTCACATGTTCGAACGTGATGTGTGTGCAAGTGTAGGACTTAGGTTGGGAAGTGTAGAAGCTATATTTGAGATAGAGGTTAGATTCTATGGAGGTTTAAAAAGGGAGTCAACTTGAAGTTTCCAACAAAGGCATACATCACCTCGGGGGCGGTCACTAACTCGAAGGTGTTATTGAACCTTCGGTATAGTTTAGAGGTGTAGCACTAAGTATGTCAAGTTCTAAACATCCTAGGCCAAGGATATAGAGATAGAAGTCGAAAGAGTTTGGACTGGGGACGGATGCATCCTTAAGAAATAATACACCGAGAGACGTATTATGAGCCTTAGGCTTCACAAGTTTAGTTTGGTATAGAGCCTATGTACCCATAGAGACTTAGGATCAAAGCCAACATAGTTTTAACAAACGAGTCATATTTACAAGTGTAGGCGACGGGATACCTAGTGTGCAATATGCAACATTACGATATTTATGGAGCCTAGTTCTTATTATAGCATCTCCGTTGTGTTAAATTGATACATGTATAGGTTCAAATTATGTATAATAAGAGGTCGACGTTTGGAACGTATTTGATATGAAAATACATATTCGGAGTTCCGTCATAGGGACGAGCTTTGTTTGTTTAGAGAAGCGGGGGGGGGGGGGGGAATAATCAAATTTTAGACTTTGGCTTGGTGAAAAATTTCAGATTGACTCGGCTCATGGACATTTTCCTCAGAACAATTTTTAAAGTATGTTGTCATGTTTTGTAATGGTCATTATTGTATTTGATTAACATTTTTTTTAACATATCAGCATGTCAAGAAAGTTAACAAAGTTATTGGGTTAAAAACCATGCTTTAAAATATAAACGTTGTAAAGTGCATACCCGGTCCCCTAAACGGGGGCCAAGCTAAAAGAGATAAACAAGTATGGATACTTTATCTCAATATATATATATGGGGTATTCAACCCAAAATGTGGACATATTTTCTTTAATACAGGCACCATTTGACCTAAAATTCGGGAAGAGTTTCCTTACCCTTGTAGTCCGAACCGAATTTTTCCCGGGGGAATGTCCCCACTTGAGGTGCCCGAGGTGCGCAGAGCTCCATTTAGTCGAACAAATCTTTGTTTAGAAGTGCCAAAGTTTGTGGAATGCATTCAAAAGTTTGCTCCTATTTTTCTTTCGAGGTGACTTTTCATAAGTAGGAATCTCTGTTGGAACCGAAAAGACTTTCCGAAAGTATGAACTTTCCCCGAGGGCAAGTAACTCCTTAGAAGTATGAACTTCTTCGGGGATTTTCAAAATGATCTTGAGTATATTGAATGGTCAGGGGAGAAAAAGTGTGTAGAGGTCCATGCACTCAACTGCCCACAAGTAACCCTAATGGGGTGAGGGGTCTCACAAACGAGTAGATGTAGAAATAGTCGAGGGGCATGCCACACGAGCAGGTCCAAATGAGCCCTTAATTAAATAAGCAAAGACAAGCACTTAGAGAGAGGGTCCACAATGAGTCGCCCAAGGTAAAAGAAAGTCAAGCTAGGAATTTGATGAGAAAAGGCCACAACGCGAGGGTGTGCAACACCCCGTATTTTTTAGGATATAGAATTTAATTAATTAGGTGATATGGGATTTAATTAATCTGGAAAATTTAATTAAATTAGTGAAATGAGATTTAATTAATTCGAATTATTTTAAAATTTACATGTGTCGTAATTTGAGGTCGAGATTGGGTTTTTTAGTAAAGTAACTCGGACGATGATTATGAGTGCACGGTTGGATCCGAATAGGTAGAGATAGTCAGAAAAAGTACCCCGGGATAGTAATTGTGTCTCAGAGCATTTTTAGGCATAATCGGGATCACACGGGAGCGTTTGGGACATTTGGGCTTAACCCATAGGCTTAATTTCGGGATTAGTGATATAAAACCTACATTTGGGAGTTTGTGGTAGACACAACTCAAATAGAAAACCCTAGTTTTGAATAGGAGAAAAGAGGGATAAATTAGGAGAGCTTTTGGGAGCCAAACCGAGAGGAGGGTTATGTCCTTCGTCAAATCTCCGAATACAACAAAAGGAAATCAAACCCTATAAAATTATCCAGGCAAGTAGTTAAACTTTCTTCCAATTGATTTTCAATATTTTAATTCATATTATGGTAGGTGTAAATCATACTCATTTTTGGTGGGCTATCGCGTAGAAAATGAGTGTTTATGAATTTGTTAGTTTATGGGGATTAAAGGTGAAACTGATATTGTGTCATGAATCAAAACAGTCTATATATGATTTCATTTGTAGGATGATAATATCTTATTGTGAAATTTTGTAGTTCAAAGTTTAATTTTTGAGAAGATGGGCGTGGTAAAATCAAGAAAACGCAACTCAAATTATTACTGTCTGTATTGTTCATCGATAATGTTTATATGAGTTGTTTGAAGAATGAAAATTATTGGAGACACACCTGAATTAGTGATGAATTATAAGATTTAATTTTGGGTTGGGAAATAAAGCTCGGAAGAGCTATTAATGGTAGAAGCGAAGCATGAAGAAGAAGGGAAAAACCCAGCAGGTCGTTCGAATGACGCTGCAAAATGCGATTACTTTCGTCTTTTTTTTTGGTTTGATGTATGGAGATTTTTTATCAGTTCTTCCTTAGTTTTAAACTTTGTTGGGAAAAATTCTTAATTCAGTTAGCATCCAGAAGAATTACAAGGCAATAAGTAAGGAAAACATCTGGATACAATTAAGAGCCTTTTGGAAATGGGGTTTTGAGATATAATTTATTTAGATAGAGTTCCAATATAAATAATTAGAACTTGGGTGGAAAAAATTGAAATGGTTTTAAATACGAATGAAGTAGGGGGTCCGAAAATTATGGTTGAGTGACAACATTTAGGAAAAAAAATCGTTGAGGTGAAAATTGATAAACTAAGGGTCGTGGGGTTGACTCGAATATTTTTAGGCTGAGTGCTTCAGGAGTTAGGCATGGGGTAGCCGGTTTAATTTATCATAAAGATATGTAATAAATTATTTAACATTAAATTTAGCGAGAGGTGATAAACTTAATAGTGGGATGTTGTGTGACAAATTCTAAAGGGTGATGTTACGGACTGAATGGGTGTGTCTGGGTAATGTAGTTAGGAGACACTACTTTAATAGCAAAATAATTAATGTGTTATTAATTAAATTACAAATCGGGATATAGACTTGGGCATTTGGGCTAGTGCTACGGATGTTAGGCACGGATTAGCCGGACTTTGATTAAATATGACTATATGGTAGTGTGATAGTATATATAATATATATTATTTATATATATATATATTTCTGTGATTTATAAATATTGATGTGAGTGATATTTATAGGAATACATGCCCCTCTAGTGCTATCACAGGAGGTTGTGCAATGAGGGTGAATCCCCTGGCTAGAGAATGCAGGGCGAGTATAATCCCCAGGTCATAGCTTCCATTATTTTATATTACGAATCTTTTGGGGTGAGATGCTTTGGGTATGGTTCGATCTCACAACCGGGGAACTATGACCACCTCCTCTATGCTTATTTTATTTTTCTTATTCGGTTAGTTAACCGTCTCGGGATATCCGGGTCAATTGAGTATACCTAGGGTGGTAACATTTTAGAGAAAACATCTGGTGAGTCCTTACTCACGAGGATGGATAGATACTTGACATGTGTGTGAATGTTGTAGTATACTAGTACATATATAATATGAGTAAATAATTATATACGGGATTAATACATAAGTGTGAATATATTTCTTATATATGTAGTGTGAAAGTTATATGATTAAAAACGGGGATTTCTTATATAACTAGCGTGAAAGTTATGATTAAAAAGGTGTTTCCTATATAACTCGTGTTAATGTTATATGATTCAATATAGTTGAACTGATTAATAAGTTAATGAGAAGATGACTTAATAATCAAAGTAAAAGTGCTCAGGTTAGAGTAACATGGTAGAAAGAGGTGTGATACATCTAGTTAAGTGGGGTACTTAACAAGGAAGATTAGTAGGCAAGCGTTAGGTGTGCGCATTATATGAGAGGTGAGCTATACCTCACGAGAGTGCGACACTAGCTTAAATATGTACACTGTGCATGCATATATAATTGTTGCAGTTTAACTGCTTGCTAATTATTTTCAAAACGTTTTACTTAGGCTCTGACTCGTGTCAAAATATTTTTCAAAACCTTTTCGGTGTCTAGCCGCAAGGACGCCCAGTTTGAGGATTCTATCCATGGATGTTCAACTACAGCTCACGTGGAAGTTGCAGAACCTTGCTATAAATGCTTTATTCATTTATTCGTAGTTTAGGATCTTTACTTTGGTACTCATTTGGGCATGTCGCCCTCAGATTTAGTATTAAGTTATTTATTTGATCTTGTGTATCTAGGTTATTGTTTGAGTTTGTTGTACATTTTTATTATTGAACCGATGGTTGATTTTGTCCTCTTTATTCATCATTATTTATATTATTCATATGCGTTGTATTCAGTTGTCATTGTGTTGATGGTTTCATTATTATTTAATTTTGCATGTTGTTAATTAATGAAAGATAAAATTTGGCACCAGTGTATTTAATTTACTAGGTGGTTAGTAACTTTAAAAACTTTTTCAATAATGATGTTAAGAATGAGCCATATGAGACCAATGTTTTATATTTATCACAGGCTGACGACCTCGTATTTTAGTAGGCGAGGTGTCACAGATGGTATCAGAGCATCAGGTTTTAGAGTCCTTATAGGATCTGTGAGGCTTATTACATTTCATCACAGTATTCTTTGATATAGAGCCTTATTATAGAATTGTTGTATTCCTTCACGTATGTGACTTACGTTCTCATGATATTAAGTATAGTTAATGTGACTTATATACGAGTTCGGTTGGGCTTCATACATCGAAAATTTTTAGACGACCACTGAGGGCCGTTGGAAGGACTGTAGGGGAGAGGCTAAGTAGAAGTCATGGAATATTCTAGGAACGGTGACCGTGATAGAAGTCATCATGGCTATTATTCAAGCAGATGGTGTTGGGATAATCACTAAGGCACAGTAATTTCCCTAAACACCATCGTAGAAGGCGATAGTGTAAATTTATACTCACCCAGCATAGTCGATAAGGGGGGTGGGGGGAAGTCGGAGGCACTCTTCAGAAATTCCATCCATGAGGATTCAGAGGAAAGAAGGAGTGTGATGGGTTAATGGAAGGAGAAAACCCAAAGGATATTGTGTGGGGTGGTGTGCAGTGGAAACAAGGACTAAATTTGGGGCAAAATTTTTGGCTAAAAGGAGTGCTGTTGTAGTGATAGGAGTCAATCACCATAAATATGGAGAGATACCATGAATAATGAAGAATTTGGATTGCAGTTTGACCGTAAATCCTCTCATAAGATGTTTAAATAGAGAGCCAAAGGAGATTTCGATACTTGTTTAGAAAGGGTCGTACGGTGGTCTGTCATGAAGGAGAGTTGACATGTTTAGCTAACTTCAAACTCGACAAGGTGGATACGAAGAATCAAAAGGGTCCGTAAGTTAATAATGGACTCATGGGTAGAACATACAAGCATGGATTGAAAATTCGTCTAGAGTGATGGGCACATTTGTCGTCAATGTCGTACATTTACAAATTGATATCAGTGATTTCGTGAGAAGGTAATCGAAGGGAAATATTAAATTCAACAGTGATAATGAAGCACCACATGAGGGGATACCCAGTAGAGGACCCATTTTAATAGTTGAGATCAATAAAAGTCTTACCACGTGATGGTGGATTTAGTCAAGGCCGTCAAGTTCAGCAATGAGTCCCATAGGGACAACGGAGTCAAAGGAACAGCGAGGGTGGGAAAGTCCACTAGGTCTGTGAGGAGGACAACCCTGATGTAACACCCCGCCCACCCGGGGAGAGCGAATGGAGCGCTACTATCGATAAATCTAAACTAATCCAGAATATAACAAGGTATAGAGCATCTAAAACCCACAATACAATAAAATAATCCATTAATCTCAAATTCTTCAAATAAATACCAAGTCTCTCGAATTACATATAAAAGCTAACTCAAAAATAAAATACAAATCTCCAATGCTCTATACATCAAAATAATATAATCTTCTCATTGTATTCTCGAATATTCTTCCCAAAAACATCCATGCTAAAAATCATCCCAATAGGTCCATAGCGCTCAAATCCGCACTAACCTGCCAACTAAAAGAAAATATGGGGAAGTACACAATACGACAGGAAAGATGCTCAACAAATATTAGGGGTGAATAAAACGTCACAATACGAGTACAAATATTCAAATCAAATGCGAATCTCATAAGCAATTATATCAATATAATTTCTCAACAACACATTAACCGGGTCACCAGGCCTCACCACCATACCGCGCCTATGCATTTTTCTAGCATATCCGGAAAAAAGGAATATTGGCGGGTGACCAACTTCAGTGCCATATTAAAATATCATGACGACATGATCAACACCAAATATAATACCACATGAATCGAAATTAGATTCCAACAAATATTTTCAGATTTCCAAATGACTTTATCAATTCAAATATGAGTCAATAATCACAAGAAAACAAAGGGATTAACACTCGCGAGATTAAGGAGCATATTGTGTAAAACCCCATACCTTAAAATCATCCCATAATTTCAACCTCAAAATCTAATCACACCATCACGTTCCTCTTGCGAAAATAATTCAATGAAGTTCTAGCCCAAACTCGAGAAAAACCCAAATAAGCCTTCTAATCTAAGGTTGAAATCTTGAATAAGTTTAGGGCTATGGTTTGTAGATGAAAGGGAGTAATTTTGGAGAGATCTTCTGGTTGAAAAGTTTGAGAAAAAGTGATTTGAAAAGCCAAGCCACGAATTAGTTGATATATAAAGGATTAAGAGTTTGATTAAGAAAAGAATTCTAATCAGATACAAACACTAAAAATTTAATTCCTGACGATCGGACCGTTGGAATTGGATGAAATTTTACAGAGAATTAGCTAAAGATGAGAGAAAGCTGTCCAAAAATTTTTAGCTCAATCGGACCGTTCAATATGTTTAAATATTTTTTTTCTAGAGAGTTTTATGCTCCGAGGACTCTTAGAGAATTTTATATTTTGAGGAATCTTATATATAATAAAAATTCAATTAAAACTCCATTTTAATTCCGATTTTGAAACTGTTTGAAATTCTCGACTTTAAAAATAATAACCAACATATTTGAGCAATAAAAATAATTTTATCTCAAAATTTATTTTTCCTCTTAATTTCGAAAATACCCCCGAAATTATGCGGGTTGTTACACCTGACATGGACAGTGGATCCTCGAAAGCGGAGTGACACAAAGAGGTGTCTTATGTGTCAAAAGTGGGAGCACATGTGTGGATCTTGTCCGGCGTGAATTGGGGGATAGGAACGGGATGTCCAGTGGGGGAAACAATTATAATAAGTTTTTGGATTTGGTTAAGACGAAGGTGTTATGTCCAGGAACCATTTGAATCTCCAGTGCTATGGGAAATTAAAAGTATGGGTTTTATCCCAGGGTGATTGGGGTCTGTTTGGTGTGACATGGGCGAGTCACGGTAATTTGTTAGTACTAGATTTGCATGTGAAACAAGTTTAGTGTGGGTATAGGTAATACTATTAGTGTGTATATATGTACCATTGAGTTAGCGGGGCGACTATCTTTAGTTCCATCTGTAGGGGAGAAGATGGGGAAATCGAGAGGATATATTTTATGAGGATAACTCGTTTTGATAGGTGGTATTCGAGGTATGGTTTTATTTTGGGTACGCATAGTTAAGTGATGGTGGGAGGTTACAACAAGACTATCGTGTTCGTTGTTCCGGGATAGGATGTATATTTTAACGAAATCTCACTTGAAACAGGGTCGATCTTGTGGCGATATGTTTATGAATTAGACTTCAGAGGTACAGTTGTCTAGTTACATTGGATCCTGATTCGCAGGGACTTTTACTGATATGATTCAGGGTATAATGGATTACCGTTGAGCAGAGAGTTTTTAGGTCATTGTTGTTACGTGCTGAGATCTTAGTGATAATGAGAGCATTGTATCGTGTGACGCGTTGAGCGACATGGGCATAGACAATTTGATTTAGTTGTCAGGAGGTAAAAATTGTGATATCTTCGTTATGGGCTTTGGACCCACGAATTTTGATGACCGCTAATGCTAGGGGATAGTATATTGGGGAAAGTTATTTTGAGATTTGTTGCGGGATGTTATATGCATGGACCGTTATAAAAGTTGGGAGTAGTGAGACATAATTGGATGCTAGTGCATCGGTTTTAAATGTTAAATTATTGAACGTGTAGAAGAAACACATTAAGCTGAGAGCTATTACGATATATGGCTAGGGGAGCCGGGGAGTGCTATGAAGGAAGCATCGAGAAAACTTATGTACCACACGTATATGGGTGGGACAGTTTAGAGAAGAATTAAATTGAAAATTATGGGGTAATCGAGAATACCTGTATGATATAGCCACGTCGAGAGTGTGAAATTGTGCTTGAGATAAGTATGTTACGTACCAGACGTTAGTGATAATTATGATGGGATGTTTGGGCTATAGTTTATAGTATGGTGGGATTTTGAGTTGGATATTTCAAGGGATGATTTACTCGTACTAGTTATTACCCGAAGGAGGGTATAGTCTATATATGCGTGTATATATGCTATGGTGTGTTGCATAATAGACTTATAAGAAAATGTTTGTATTGTTATATTTGATTTCGGTGAGTAGGGATGGTTACTGATGGGATTCAAGGTGGATAGGTTTATTATCGAGCAGGGAGATATAGCTCGTGATTGATTCGCGCTATGAAACTAGTGATAGTAAGGGGCGCCGCATTATATGATGTCTTTTGTAAAATGAGAGTGGAAGAGTATACTTTTATGTCAGGAGGTGAGAATTTGGGGGTACGTGCCATGGACTGAGAGCCTAGCGGATCTCATCGACCGAATATGTTAGGTAGTAGTGTATCATGGAGGTTCCTTATTTGGATTTTGCTTTGCGATATGTCTCACGCATGAAACTTAGAGCAGCGTTGGAAGTGGGAAGATGTGTGGTCATTAGGACATAGGTTTGCTACCTTGGTTACTATAAATATATGTGTTTATAACTATGAGTTGAAAGTTATATTATGATTTAAGGCTAGTAGAGTTGGGTAACATTTGTCCGGATAAACATGGGTACAGGGTGTATGGGTGCCCTGGGTATTTAATTTAATTTATAATCCTCGATTAGAAGGGGTAGAGATACATGTAGCGATCTTAGAGACATGTGAGTAAGGAAGTATTCGAGGACTGGGGTACTAGACTTATCTTAATTTTGAGGATTTTTTTTTTGTAAGGAGGAAGTATGTAACACCCCATATTTTTGAGGATATAGAATGTAACTAATTCGGTGATATGGGATTTAATTAATCTGGAAGATTTAATTAAATTAGTGAATTGATATTTAATTAGTTTGGATTACTTTAAACCTTCCATGTGTCGTAATTTGAGGTCGGAACTCGAGATTTCAGTAAAGTAACTCGCATGATGATTCTGAGTACATGGTTGATTCCAAATCGGTCAAGATAGTAAAAAAAGAGTACTTGGCAGTAGTAATTGGGTCTCAGGGCATTTTTAGGCATAACCTGGCTCACATGGGGGTTTTCGAGACATTTGGGCTTGGCCCATAGGCTTAATTTCAGGATTAGTGATATAAAACCTACATTAGGGAGTTTGCGGAAGTCAAAACTCAAATAGAAAACCCTAGTTTTGCAGAGGAGAAATTAGGGAGAAATTGGGAGAGATTTTGGGAGCCAAACTGAGAAGAGGGTTGTGTTCTTCGTCAAATCTGCGTCTACAACAAAGGAAATTAAACCCTACGAAATTATTCAGGCAAGTAGTTAAACTTGATTTCATTTAATTTTTAGTATTTCAATTCATATTATGGTGGGTGTAAATCATACTCGTTTTGGGTTGGCTATCGCATAGAAAACGGGTGTTTATGAGTTGGTTAGTTTATGGAAATAAAATGTGAAATTGATATTGTGTTATGAACCAAAAGAGTCTATATATGATTTCATTTGTAGGCTGATAATAACTGATTGTGAAATTTTGGAGTTCGAAGTTTAATTTTGAGAATATGGGTGGGGTAAAATTTGAAAACCCAACTCAAATTCTTACTGTCAATATTTTCATCGATGATGTTTATATGAGTTATTTGAGGAATGAAAATTGTTGGAGAAAAACCTAAATTAGTGATGAATTATAAGAGTTTATTTTGGGTTGGAAAATAAATCTCGGAAGAGATATTAATGGAAGAATAGCAAAGAAGAAAGAAGAAGGGAAAAACACATCAGGTCATTCGAACAACCCGGGGCGGCGTTCGAACGACGCTGCAAAAACCGACCAATTTCGTTCCTTTTTTTGGTTTGATGTGTGGAGATTTTTTATCATTTCATCCTTAGTTTTAAACTTTTTTGGGACAAATTCTTAATTCAGTTAGCATCCATAAGAATTATAAGGAAAGAAGTAAGGAAAACATCTTAATATAGTTAATATATTTAGAGCCTTGGGAAATGGGGTTTTGAGATATAATTTATTTAGATAGAATGGAAATCTAAATAATTGGGAATTGGGTGAAATAAATTCAAAGGGTTTAAATACGGATCAAGCAGGAAGTCCGAAAATTATGGTTCAGTGACACCACTTAGGAAAAAAATTAATTGAGGTAAAAATCAATTAAATTAAGGGTCGTGGGGTTAACTCGGATATTTTTAGGTTGAGTGATGTGTGAGTTACGAACGTATTAGTCGTTTTAATTTATCATAGAGATATGTAAAAAATTATTTAATAATAAATTTAACGAGAAGTGCTAAACTTAATAGTGGGATATTGTGTGATAAAGTCCAATGGGTGATGTTACGGACATAATGATTGGGTCTGGGTATTGTAGTTGGGTGACGCTACTTTAATAAAAAATAATTAATGTGTGTTTAATGAAATTGCAAGTCGGGATATAGACATTAGCATTTGGGCTAGTGCTACGGGTGTTAAGCATGTGATAGCCAAAATTCTATTAAATTTATGTATACGCTAGTGTGATAGTATATATATATATATATATATATATATATATATATATATATATATATTGGGGTGAATAATATTTAGTGATATCACAAGAGGTTGCACGATCCCCTGGCTAGAGAGCGCAAGTTCAGTATAATCCCCAGATCATAGCACATATTATTTTATATTATGATTATTTTTGGGGTGAAATGCTTTGGGTATGATTCGGTCTCACAACCAGAAAACTATGACCACCTCCGCTACGCTTATTTAATTTTTTTTATTCGGTGAGTTAACCGTCATGGGGTATTCGGGTGGATTGAGTATACATTGGATGATAACATTTTCGAGAAAACATCTGGTGAGTTCTTACTCGGGAGGATGGATATATACTTAACTTGTGTGTTTTTTTAGTATATTAGTACGTATATAATATGAGTAGATAATTATATACGGGATTAATACATAACTGTGAATGTATTTCTTATATAACTAGCGTGAAAGTTATGATTAAAAAGGTGTTTCCTATATAACTCATGTTAATGTTATATGATTTAATATAGTTGAACCGATTACTAAGTTAATTATAATATAACTTAATAATCAAAGTGATATGCCCAAAGTGTATCGTTGTACTCAGGGTCACTAACCTTGGCCTGTCTCACAGCCGAGTTGACAGGAAGCTCCCAACTACCATCAGAAACGTAATCTTCTGAAAGTTCGGCCCCTCATCTACCAACCTCGGCTGGCTATTAGTCGGGGTCATTAGAGTCATGGGATCAAGATATGCTAATGTCGTACTCTGCCTCAGCCGACGTTACACCCTACCTCATTCATAACCTTGGCCAGCCTTCCAGGCCGAGCCCATATCGGCAATTGACAAGACAAAGCAATAGTCAGACTCCTCCATCCTCATACTCGACCAGCCGAGGTTACACTAGTCAATGGCACAAGTCCGAGCACATGCAAGCACATGGGAGGTTTAGAACAAGTAATCAAATCAGTTATAACCGAATCATTCCCCTCATGTGACGGAATATTGTGGTCATCATTATCTGCATAAGATCAACAAGGTGTCATCAGGATATTGGTGCGATCCTCATACACATGCTCATTGCATGCTTGGGGGTACATTACACCCCCCAAGCAATATATATACAGGTCTTCCTCTACCTTGTAAAGGGATCGATAATTCCAACCCTACCTGAAACTTTATTGGTTTACACAGTAGAGAGAGAAAGCTTAAAAATTGTATCTCTGTCCATTATTTCCTTCAACTAGTGAAATTACTCACATACTCATAGTGGACGTAGGCCAGATTGGCCGAACCACTTATATACTAGTGTTCCTCCTCTTCTCTTTACCTCCCTCTACTAGATATTTACTCTTTGTGCTGCCATTGTTATTACTAGCTTGAGCTTATCAACACCTCATCTGGTGGTGGTGTTTCCAGCATCATAATTTTGGCACTGTCTGTGGGAACATGAGGATTCATCTCTTCCACAATAGCTTCTTAACCTCACCGGAGACTCTGGTGGTGAACCAGGCCTCACCCTTCATGTGGAGTTATTTCACCGTTGAAAGAGGTCCCTTAAGGTTTCCAAGCTCTATAGTCCTTTTATCAAAAGCTCAAGCATATGGCACCGGGCTTACCACTACCTCCTCCACCATTTGGTATTGGAGGACCTAGTTCCAATTAGGCACCATCCCAGTACAAGATGGCTGAGGTGGCAGCAGCCTTGAAGTCATTTGCTGTGATGCGGGAGAAATTTTTCCAACTAAGATAAAACATAATAATGAGACCACCTAGGGTCTCACCAGAGATGATTACTCCAGCAGAATCTCAGCCACAACATGAGGCCAGGAGACCACCCTAGGCATCACGAAAGGACCAACCTAATCCTCAGTGGAGGAGGGATGCTGCTGACCCTAGGCATTTACGCCTGGGGAAGCAAGGAAACCCTTGCCCCGAGGATAGGTACGATGACATTTAGGCAGAGGATGCCCCGATAGACTTTTGGGAGCCATATGCAGTCTCAAACAACACTGTATATCATATAAGACAAAGTCGAGGTCAGTATGAAAGATGAGATGGTGATGCACGACAAAGAGGGTCAGCTTTTGATCACCTAAGTAGAGGATCGACCTTTGAAAGGCTCGGCCCGGTTAATGATCCGAGGTAGAGGTTATCCAGGTAAAGAAGCATAACTGGCTCACAAAGGGAAGGTGGTGATCATCGGCCTCATCATGGCCGACCCCCACATGGCCAAGACTGTGGTTAGGGGGAGGTCAACAGCCGACATTGCGCAACAGTTGGGGAACCCTCAATTCACCCTTTAGAAGTGGCTGGGGACAACCTCGAGCAAGACGACATTGCCAAACCATGGAATGACTCTATTCAGAGGTTGGAAGAGAAGCTATGGATCTCATAAAAAGCTGAGAGATATTACAGAGGCGCTACTCAAAGGGCTCACCATTTGTGGAAAGGATTGTTAACTTCTTAACCCTTGCCAAATTTAAACCTCCAGTGCTGTCTCCTAAGTATGATGGAAGTACAAACCCAGTTCATTATATCAAAATATATCAATCTGCAGCAGACATTTATTCAATCTCTGATGAGATGAGGTGCCGAGCTTTCTCAAGCACACTAACTGGGGCTTCACATATCTGGTTCACTTCTCTCCCTAAAAATTCAATCGAGAGTTTTAAAGGTTAGGCCGATCGGTTTATTCACAACTTCTATTTTGGGGTAAGACCTCAGAAGAAGACAACACACTTGCTTTATGTAAATCAAGGGAAGAATGAAAGCCTCAGAGACTATATCGTGAGGTTCAATAAGGAAAAATTGGAGGTAGAATATTATGAAGAGAGTATAGCCATGACAACCATTATTGGAGGACTTCAGAAGGGAAAACTACTCTGGAAGCTTGCTGAAGACCCTCCTAAGTCTATGGTCGAGAAGTTAGCAATAATTGGAAAGGTTATGAATGCATATGAAGCAATGGTTACAAAATATGAGGATGAGAACGGAAGTAACAGTGGGAAGTTTCAAAGGAAAAAGGATGGAAAGAAAAGGATTGCAGATGATAAGTTTGCACATTACACTCCTTTAACTATGAGATGTGAACACATTCTCAATGATATAAAGAATGACAGATTTTTGAGATGGCCGGAGAAGCTAAAGACTCCTACACATAAGAGAAATAAGAATCTATGGTGCGAGTTCTATAAAGATCACGACCATTTAACCGACAAGTGTTTCGTTCGGAAGGACGAGATTGAGAAAATGTTGAAGTTGGAAAGCTCAGAAAATATGTGGATGGTAGAGCTTCTAAGGGGGGAAGAGACGACCCAAAAATGAAAAGAAATGATAAATGTCGAGAGGATGACCCTGCCAAAAGAAATAATGACTCAGATAATGATGACAATGACTGTGACCTCCTACCAAAAGATGACAATGCCCCAGTGAAGAGGGTCGGTATGATCTCTTTCGATGTAAACACTATCTGTGGAGGATTAGTAGGGGGTGGATCACAGGTAGATGATCGCAAGGCTCATGTAGAAGAGGCCAAAGCTGTGACTAAAGCCGAGGTTATAAACTTGGCATCTACAGAAGTTACACGTGAGAAGAGGAAAAAGGTAAATATGGACACCCTCGTGGTCGGCTTCTCACAACTTGACTTCAAGTGTATCTTAGCTTCCCATTTAGTCATCACCACAAGGGTGCATGGGTGTGAAGTTTAGAGGATCCTCATTGATGGGGGTAGTTCTGTAGACGTTATGTTTTGGCCCCGTTTTAAGAGCCTGGGCCTCAGCAGAGCTAGGTTTGTCCCTTATCATCATCCCTTGATTGGATTTAGTGGTGAAAAGGTTATTCCATTGGGTATGTATGAAATGGATGTTATAATGGGAGATGAATGGCCTAAAAGGTTGACCAGAAAAATTAATTTCTTTGTGATGGATGAAAATGTCTTCTCAGCTTATAACCTCATCATAGGACTAGTAGCCCTCAAGTAATTTGAGGACGTGACTTCAACGGTCCACCAAATGCTAAAATTACCGACTCCTTATGGAGTAGGGTAAGTGCAAGGTGACCAAACATCAACACGTGAATGTTACTTCAACTCTGCAGAAGAGAGAGAGGCTCATAAGAAGGAAACAACTATGTACAACATCGACACACTTGATCCTTGGGATAAAACAAAACTCAAGAAGGGAGAGGTCGCATATGAGGTATAATCCATCGTCCTCAATGAGGACGAGCCGAAAAAAACCATCCAAGTCAGCAAAGCCCTAAGACTTGAGATTAAGGAGGAACTAGTAAAGGTGTTAAGGAAGAGACAAAGTATTTTTGCCTGGAGCCATGCAGACATGTCGGGTATTGATCCTGAGATTACGTGCCATAAACTTAATGTTGAAGAAGATGCTAAGCCCATCAAGCAGAGACGAAGAGTATACTTAAGAGAAAAGTATGATGTCATCAGGGATGAGGTTAGAAATCTTAAAGAGGCCAAGTTCATCAGAGAAGTTATATACCCTGAGTCATTATCTAACGCTGTTATAGTACCCAAGAGCAATGGGAAATGGAGGATGTGCATAGATTTCATTGATTTAAACAAATCTTTCCCAAAAGACAGTATCCCCTACCTCGTATTGATCAAATCGTGGATGCCATAGCAGGAAATGAGCTTATGAGCTTCATGGATGCATATTTCAGTTATAATCAGATCTTCATGAATTCGAAAGACTCAGAAAAGGCATCATTCATCACAAACAAGGTGACATACTGCTACAAGGTCATTCCCTTCAGCCTGAAGAATACAGGGGCGACCTACCAACTTCTTGTAAATAAGATGTTCGAAGATAAGATAGGCAAATCCATGGAAGTTTATATGGACGGCATGCTAATAAAAAGTCTCAAGGCCGACACTCATGTGGCTGACCTTGAAATAACTTTTGACACCATGGACAAATACAGAATGAAGCTCAACCCCGCTAAATGTGTCTTCGAGGTAAGAGCAGGAAAGTTCTGGGATTCATCATCAACCAAAGAGGAATAGAGGCTAAACCTGAGAAGATCAAGGCTTTGCTGGAAATGAAGACACCCAAAACTATCAAAGAAGTTCAGAGGCTAACCAGAAGAGTTGCTGCACTTAACAGGTTTGTCTCAAGAGCCACAGATAAGTGTATTCCTTTCTTAAAAGTTATAAAAGAGGCCTTCAAATGGAATGAGGAATGTGGCATTGCTTTTAAAGAGATTAAGTCCTACCTTGGTTCTCCCCTACTACTATCTCGGCCAATTCAGGGTGAGAAGCTATATGTATACTTAGCTGTCTCAGAGTCAGCCATCAGTGATGCGATAGTAAGAAAAGAGGATGGAGTGTAGAGATGAGTGTACTTCAATAGCAAGGCACTCCAAGGGTCTGAGAAGAAGTACCCTCAGATTAAAAAATTAGACTATGCTTTGATACATGCTTTTAGGAATATGAAGCCATACTTTCAATCCCACTCTATGGTCGTCCTCACTGATTCCCCACTCAGACATATCCTCTATAAGCCTAAGAAGTTAGGAAGGCTAATGACCCTAGCAATCGAGTTGGGGGAATACGATATTGTTTATCAACCTAGGGTTTCCATCAAGGGACAAGAACTCGCCGACTTTTTAGCCGAGTTTACCTGGGATGAGGCCGAGGTTGAGATCAATAAAGAGGTTACACATGAGGCAAAAGAGAGAAACGTCGACTATAATGACATATTTTATAGGTCCGTTATTAATTTGTTATGTCATATACTGCTACACCGTCAAAGAGACTTCAAAAGCCATATATATCAAAGACGGATCCGAATTAATCATGTTCTTCATCATTCAAGACTCCGCGAAGTTTACTTTGGTAAGGTTATGTTTTAATACCTTGGGCCCGTTTGGTTCTCTATTCAGAAAATTCGATTTAAACACTGTTTTTGAATACAGTTTTAAAATTCACTTTTTTGTGTTTATAATTATTGGTGTGCGTTTGGTAAAGTTGTTTTTAAATACAGTTTTTTGAAAATTTGACAAAATTGACAAATATGTATATTTATATCATACATATGCGTGTGTGTGTGTGTATATATATATATATATATATATATATATATATATATATATAACTTTCATACATACATGATACACGAATGTATACATATACATACATACATACATCATAAATTATATACACGTACATTTAATATCATGTATTTTTAGGTATATTTAATGAGGTATGTTAGGGAGTTTAACTCTCTCTCTCTCTCTCTATATATATATATATATATATATAATGATGTCGCATATATAATTCACTATAAAATTATATACATACATGAATTGATAATATTTTTTAATACATATGTACTATATGTATATTTTATATTATTCCATACATTAATAATATATGTATAAAACTATATATAAGTATCATGTATCTATTGATAATATTATTTAACTTTATATTATTCCATACGTAATTTTGTGTATATGTACATATATATTTTTTATTTATAAGAATTACACATATTAATGTATTATGTATGTATATTATATATTTAGGTATAATTGCTTTAAAATATTAAGAATGAATAATTCTGAGTTGAAAACTAAAAAAAACAGATGTTATAAAACACCCAAAATCTATTTTCTGAAAAACTTGATTATAACACATGAATATTATAATTCTGTGTTTAAAAACAGGTTGTCAAACGAAGATTTTTATCAGAATTGTATTTAAACACAGAAAACAGAATTTTAGTTGCAAACCAAACAGGCACTTAACTTTTCACTTAGAGCTTTTGGGATATTTTTATAAAATATTTTCTAAATGTTGGAACGGACTTTTTCGTCAAAATTTAAGAATGAGTATTGTTTCAAAGTGTTTAAGCGGATATTAAAATATTTTTTTTTGAAACTGTCGTTCAACCGACATTTGTACGCCGTTCAAACAACAAGCAGTGTCACGCGATGTTGTTCAAACGACATTTCTATCTCGTTCGCGTGACATGTAATCTTGTTCAAACAAATTTCGAGGCGGTGCAATTTTTGTATAAATACTCATTAAATGGTTCCGTTTTGTTTAAGAAGTCACAGCATTTTGATGAACAGAAAAACTGCGAAAGAAGAATTATTTTAGGCTTCTTCTTTTAGTGTTTAATCCCTTTTTGGATTTCAGTTCACAAAACTCTCGTATGCTTTAGTGAATTGTTTTGGTTTTCAAGAACACTTTGATTTTGTTCATCTTTCGTGGAGTGCATCTCTAGACCGTATGGCTGCGTGTCATTGAGGATCTTACTGCGTGAAGATTCTTTACTGAAGATTGGGCTGCGAGTCCTTGGAGGGTGCTGCGGGTATTCTCTTACCGAGTTCAAGACTGCGAGCGATTGCAGATTTATCTATCTAATTGTAAGTTGCGATTTATTAATTCATAGTGAAATAAAGGTTTTACTCGAAAGGTTTTTTTTTCTGAAATCTGTGTCTCAGCATATTTATTGTGTCGCATGCTTTATATTTATTTATGGGTTGACACACACACTTTACATACGTGTTTAGGGGTTGGATTAATTTGATTTAAAAATAAACTCTAATTAAATAAGTGTGCCAAATTAGAAATTTACGAATTTTATCAATTATCACACAGTCACGTTTTTTACTAATTGGTATCAGAGCAGGTTACACTAATTTATCGCGTATTCCTATTTTCCACAAAATCGTGTGATATTGATTTTTTTTAAAAAAATCACAATCTTTCCTATGGAGCACTTATATAATCAGATGCCTATTTTTGATGGGTCTAATTATGCTTATTGGAAAGCTCACATGAAATCTAGTTTAAAATCCATTGACAAGCGCGTTTGGTACCATTGCGAAAATGGGTGGACTCCTCCCACGATCACCGTTGATAATATCACCTCTTTAAAACCCGTGTCAGCCTGGACTGAAGATGATCATAAAATGTCAAAATTTAATTCATGTGGTTTGAGTGCTATTTCTAGAGCTATCACTCTTGATGAGTTTCATCGAATTATGACATGCACCACGTCTAAATAGGCATGGGATGTTTTGAAATTGACACATGAGGGTACGAACGCGGTTAAAGAATCAAAATTAGAAAATTTGGCCACCCAATTTGAGACTAACACCGTGTCTGAGTCTGAATTCTTTGATGATTTTTATGCATGTTTATCATACATTATTAACACATCTTTTAATTTGGGTGAGGTGATTGATAACACGCGTGTCATTAAAAATATTTTGAGATCTCTTCCAAAATGCTTTATTCCTAAAGTTACTGTTTTGAACTCTTTGGGAAATTTGAAATCACTTAAGTTAGAAGAACTTGTAGGAGATCTTCAAACCTATGAGATTGACATGTTTCCCAAAACCATTAAGGCTAAGGATAGTGACATTGCTTTAAAGACTCATTGTAAGAAAAAGAAAGAAAAATTTTGTGAGTCCGACTCTGAGGGAGACTTTGATTTTAATGATATGGCCTTGTTTGAGAAAATTTTTAAAAAACTTCTCAACATGAACAAAAATAATTCTTCCAATAAAAAGAGATTTTTTGAGAAAAATAAAAAGAAACGGAAGGCCAAAGAAAGCTGTGAGAGGGAAAAAGAGAATGACTCAGATGAGGAGTGTGAGGAAGATTTGGAGAACGTAACTTGTTTTGAATGTGGGGGTAAGGGGCATAAGTCGTTTGAGTGTCCTACGTGGCTTAGAAAGAAAGGGAAGAAAGTATCCATGCCTTCCACACTTAGTGATTGTGACGGTGATGACGGAGATAAGTCCGATAAAGGTTTAGCATATGGGATGGTTGTCGCTTTTTCTAGTCATGTGAGCACACACACTTTGTCTCACGAGAGTGCACACGAGAGCGACGATAGTTATTTGTGTTCTCCGAGTGAGGGAGAAAGAGAGAGTGAGAGTGAAGATGAAAGTGAGCTCCAAAAAGCATTTAGATATTTGTACACCGAGACCTTGAAAACAAAGATATATAATAGAGATTTAGGTCGTCGGGTTTTAGATTTAGAGAGAGAGAAGGAGGTTTTAAGAAAGGAGAAGTGTGATTTGACCAACACGTTGTCTAATCTAACGACACGTGTATCCCATCTCGAGAGTGATCTAGAACATGCCAGGGAGGTCAAAGTCAATTTTGAGAATGCACCTAAGAAGGCTGAAAAGGTGGTTCTTAAAGTTAAAGGTGAGAAGTTAGGAATAAGTCATGACGATGCTTCTACTTCCCAATTAGCTCCCGAGGCGGTTCCTACTTCAGTGCTAGATTCACCTGAGTCTCACCCTAACCCACCTAGGCATCCCATTCCTATTAAGAGAGTGCGTCCTAGGGTTTTTGAGAGAGGTGTTCGTAGGCCTATTTATGTTTGTTCACATTGCAAGAGGAAAGGTCACCTTAAGGAATTTTATTTTAAGTTGGGTTATGTGTCATGTTTTTCTTCTACACATGTTTCTGACACAGATGCACCCACACATGATACTTTACATGCTCCCGGAGACTACATGAGAGAGTTTGCACATTTAGGTGAGCAAGTTAAGTTTTTGGTAAAAACTTCACAATATTTGATGTAGGTTTTTCATAAGTTGGCACCACCTTTGGAAAACCCCTCCGTACCTAAGGATTGAGGTTTGACTTGTTTACTAACATAGGACGTTTTTCATGATGTCATTATTTGCCTATTGCTAGTATGTATCATCTTTGTATAGATTTGTTTTTTTGATAAATTTTTTGAAAAATCCAAAAAGATTTTTGTTTTTTTTTGTTTGCACCATTTATGGATGAAGACTTAGGATGACCGAGTCACAACATCGTTCCATTTTTTATGTGACTATTTGATAGAGTTTTGAGACAATATATCATGTCATCTCTGTGCTTTATAATGTTTGGAGTCATTAAGATGTAATTATGTGTTACTTCCTACATGTTTGACTCATGTTTTCCTTTATTGCACACATGCACGGATTTGTTTGATTATTGTGCTTGTCTTATCACATGTTGGTTGAGTGTTTTCACTTCAATCATGTCCTTAAAATGAATCATGCGCGATAAAACTTGATAAGAAAGTTGTGCATGTAAGAGCCGTTTGTGAGTTTGTGTGCTTTGTTTAAAAACAGTGAAGGGCTACGAAAGATTTTCATTTATCCTTTACGATTAATCCGCCGTTTAAATTGGACCTTAAAAATTGAAGAATTTTATTATTCGGGGTCCAAAGAGGTTTAAAAGAGCCCAAAAAATTTAAAGGCAATAAAAAGAAATTCATGCCAATTATGGGCCAATTAGGTTTTTGCACTAATTCTCCAAAGTTTGAGAATTTAGTTTATACCCCCTCTAAAAGAAAATATTTTTGAGGGAGTTTGGTTGGAGAATTTAAACGGGTTTGCACGTCCTTAAAAATTTTGAAAAGCGCTAAATAGTTTTGGACGTTATCGATGTGGAAATCAATTTGACTTTGATTTGTTGATTTTCATAAGACGATGTCATCTAAATTCAATAATTTTTACACTAAAGGATGTTTTTTATGTTCATTCGTTAGGAGTACACATATGCATCATGCACACATGATTGATTGAGTTTACTTTCCTATTGAATGTGTTCACACCCATTCATTTCATGTCCATGACTTGTTTGTTTGAGTTTAAATCCATGGTGTGATTTTTTTTGTATCTCATTTTTGTATCAAAAATTAAAAATTCAAAAATAGTTCGTGAAATTTGAGAGATACTCCTTTGCATGCGCGTAGCTTGATTTTGGTTTGCTATGCATTTTATCACGACACTCCATGTTTTGATTATTTCTTCTTATCTGTCTGTTTGGGGACATCCTAAAAAGGGGGATAAATAATTATCATGTTATGGGGGAGTTTTTGCATTATGGGGGAGATTTGATTATTAATGCTCTATTCTTATATCATTTCAAACTCGATGCGTCACGAAGGTATTCTGCTTTATCTCATGTGTGTAGGTACAAAGAGTGAAGATCATGATGTTGCACACCCTGATGAGAAAAGCTTCGAGATTTGACGAAGATGATTGAAGAACAGTTTTGAGGTCTTGCAAATTTATTCATGGGAGGGTAGATTTGTATAGGCATTTCGTTTTGGATAATTCGGATTTTTTATGTATGTACCGGCATAGACGTAGGGGGATATTTATAAGGACATATTTTATAGCTCCGTTATCAATTTGCTATGTCATATGCCACTACACCGTCGAAGATCTTTTAAGAGCCATATATATCAAAGACGGATCCGAATTAATCATGTTCTTCATCATTCAAGACTCCGTAAAATTTACTTTGGTAAGGTTATGTTTTTAATACCTTAACTTTTCACTTAGAGCTTTTGGGATATTTTTATAAAATATTTTCTAAGTGTTGGAGCGGACTTTTTCGTCAAAATTTAAGAATGAGTATTTTTTCAAAGTGTTGAAGCGGATATTAAAATATTTTTTTTTTCGAAACTATCGTTCAAGCGACATCTGTACGTCGTTTAAAAAACATCCCTGTCTCGTTTGCGTGACATGTAATTTCATTCGAACAAGCTCGAATTTCGAGGCGGTACATTTTTTGTATAAATACTCATTAAATGGTTCCGTTTTGTTTAAGAAGTCACAGCGTTTTGATGAGTAATTTTGAGGCTTCTTATTTTAGGGTTTAATCCCTTTTTGGTTTCAATTCACAAAACTCCCATATGCTTTAGTGAATTGTTTTGGTTTTCAAGAACACTTTGCTTTTGTTCATCTTTCGTGGAGTGCGTCTCTACACCGTATGGCTGCGCGTCATTGAGGATCTTATTGCGTGAAGATTCTTTGCTGAAGATTGGGATGCGAGTCCTTGGAGGGTGCTGAGTGTATTCTCTTGCTGAGTTCAAGACTGTGAATATTTGTGGGTTGGCTGCTCGTTGATCCATTGTAGATTTCTCGATGTAATTGTAAATTGCGATTTATTAATTCATAGTGAAATTAAGGTTTTACCCGAAAGGTTTTTTTTCCTGAAATCTGTGTCTCAGCATATTTATTGTGTTGCATGCTTTATATTTATTTATGGGTTGACACTCGCACTTTACATGCATGTTTAGGGGTTGGATTAATTTGGTTTAAAAATAAACTCTAATTAAATAAGTGTGCCAAATTAGAAATTTGCGAATTTTATCAATTATCACACAGTCATGTTTTTTACATCAGCCGAACATCAGATGAGACCGAGACGAGTATAGCCATGAAGAGAATAGTTGAGAATGAGGAAGAGAGATAACTCTTCAAGAAGGGGGACCCTATTAGAGGGAAACTTCTCTTCAAATGCAACCATTTGGAACCTCTTCATTGACGGATTGTCTTGTGAAAGCGGAAGTGGAGCAGGGCTGATAGTGTCAGCACCGGATGGTACTGACATTGAATATGCTCTGAGGTTCAAATTCAAAGCTTCCAATAATTAGTTAGAGTACGAGTAATTAATAGCAGGTCTCTCTTTGACAAAAGCCCTCAATGTCGGATAGCTCCTAGTCCACAGTGACTCAAGGTTAGTTGTGAACCAAATCATGGGGGTATATGAAGAAAAAGACGAAAGAATGGCCAGATATTTGAAGAGGATGAGATCGATGCTAGAAAGCTTCAGGGATATAAAGATGAAGAGGATACATCATCTAGACAACAGTCGAGCTGATGCACTCACGAGGCTGGACTCAACAATAAGGACATATATAAGGAGAAAAGTTCCAGTTAATATTCTGCTCAATTCGACCATCGAAGAGGGAGAGGTTGCTAGACCTTATGGGAGACTCATGGATGGATACTCTTATCAGATACATCATAGAGGGAGAGATGCCAGAGTCGAAGTTAGAAAGGAGAAAACTGAGGTTCAGTAATACTAAATTCTAAATTGTAAGAGATATCCAATATAAAAAGGGATTCCTTCTCCCTCTCCTCAGATGTGTCCACCCTTTAGAGATTACACAAATCTTGCACAATGTGCATAAGGTCTTTTATTCCAGTCACATAGGAGGAAGGTCGTTGGCTAACATGATAATCACTCAGGGGTACTGGTGGTCAACCTTTGCCAAAGATATAACCGCATATGTGAAGAAGTGTGATAAGTGCCAAAGGTTCTCCACCATTCCTCATCAGCCTCACCTACCTATGACATCAATCAGTTCTCCTTGGACATTCGCAGTATGGGGCATTGATTTCGTAGGACCCTTGCCAAGAGCTGTAAATAACTATCGGTTCTTAATAGTGGCAATTGATTATTTCTCCAAATGGGTAGAAGCTGAGCCAATTATCACAATCACTGAGAAGAAGACCTTCTAGTTCATCTGGAAGATCATCATATGCAGGTATGGTCTTCCAAACACCCTCATCTTAAATAATGGAACCCAATTCAAGAACATATCCTTAGAAAAATACTGCGAAAGAGTGGGAATCAAGCAGTTCTTCTCTTCTCCTGTTCGACCCCAGGAAAATGGCCAGACTGAGGTCATAAATCGAAAAATCCTTGATGGGATAAAAAAAAGGTTGGAAGAGGCCAAAGGAAGATGTATAGAGGAGGTATACAGGATGACAACGAGGACACCAATAGGAGAAAATCCATTCATGATAGCTCACAGCCCAGAGGCTATCATCCCAACAGAGATAGTGTTACCCACTCATAGAGTTTAGACATACGACCCTTAGAGGAATGGGGAAGAGAGAAGACTTGATCTTGATTTAATTGAAGAAATAAGAAAGGATGCAAAGATAAGGCAAGTTGAATATTAGTAGAGAACTGCAAGATTCTATAATTAGAGGGTAAAGTCTAGGCTAATAGCTATGGGAGACCTAGTCCTTAAGAAGACGTGGAAGAAAACCAAGAAGCTCCATCCCAACTGGAATGGTCCTTATAGGGTCATTGATGAGGTTGTTCCAGGTACCTATTGGCTAGAAAATCTTGAAGGATAACTTTTCTCCAACCCTTGGAATGCCGATCACTTAAATAAATATTACTTATGACGTTGCAATTGTTTTATCTTGTTGTAATACTTGTATAAGTTCATACAGAGGATGTTGACCTCAGACATTTTAACATCATTAATTTGGTGAATTATGAGGTGAAACACAACTAACTTGGTGACCTCAGACCTTAAATATCATTAATTTGGTGAATTATGAGGAGAAACACCACTAACTTGGTGACCTCAAACCTTAAACATCATTAATTTTGTGAATTATGAGGTGAAATATCATTAATTTTGTGACCTTAAACCTCTAAACACCATTAATTTGGTGAATTATGAGGTGAAACACCATTAATTTGGTGACCCCAGACCTTTAGACATCATTAATTTAGTGAATTATGAGGTGAAACACCATTAATTTGGTGACCTCAGACCTTTTAACATCATTAATTTTGTGAATTATGAGGTGAAACACCATTAACATGGTGACCTTAGACGTTAAACATCATTCATTTGGTGAAATCATGAGGTGAAACACCATTAATTTGGTGACCTCGAAACTTTAAACATCATTAATTTGGCAAATTATGATGTGCAACACCATTAATTTGGTGATCTCGGACCGTTAAACATCATTAATTTGGTGAATTATGAGGTGAAACACCATTAGTTTGGTGACCTCGGACCTTTAAACATCATTAATTTGGTGAATTATGAGGTGAAGCATCATTATATGTGTCTTCTATTACTTACTTTGATTCTCATTACTCAAATTATGTAATATGATGGACAAAGGAAACACCATAGACATGAAATAACAAAGCAATACGTAAAGAAAAGCAACGCAAATGAAGGAAATGGAACTCCATTCATTCGAGACAAATATTGTTACATTGTTCTAATAAAAGAGGTTATAGTTTATGAAATAAAAGAGGTTATACAAAAGCATCACAAAAATTTAGACACGCAGAAGATACACTCGGGCTTCAACCGACCCACCAGCATCAGGGTTGCTTGGCTCTGGGACATGGTTGGTAACTTTAACATCGTCATCCTGACGTCCACCATCCTCGGTCTTAGTTACCTTAAGCTGGCTCGTCTCAGTTGGGACACCCTCTTCAACCTCTTGAGGGTCCTTAGCGAGCTGAGCATTACCACAGCCGAGGACAATAAACTCCTCGGTCGATAGACTGCCAAAACTTTCTTTCTTTATTATAGCCCATCGACTGGTTTCCTTGATGCCTCTCTCCAAGTACTCCAGGAGGAAACAAATAAGTTCATAAGAGGTTTGAAATTCCTTAATGATTGTCTCTGAAGCATGCTTTATGGCATCCTTAATTGTAGCATTAACCTTGGATTGAAGGCTATCATCCTTTGCCTTAAGGGCCTTAGCATGATTAGTCTTTATACAAGAGATCTCATCATACCTCTCCTTCAGATCTTTCTTTAAATCAGTAATCTCCCTCAGGAAATCAGCTTCAACCCATTTTGCATCTTTTCCCTTCTGGATTAGAGGCAGCCTCATTAGAGTATAGTTAGCTAGGCGATAAAGAGAGAGAGCACTCTGAAAAAGAAGAATCAGATACATTAGCAACAATGAAATGCTAAGAGCAGAGGTAAAACTTAAGAAAATTGCAAATAAGTACCTGAACTTCCCTATGAACAGCAAACTCTGCTAACAGAGGGATATCCATCGAGTGAAGAAAGTTCTTACCATCCTCGATCATTGCGTGGTCGAGGGCATCAGAAGCCCAAACACTATGTCTTTTGAAGCTGTCACAAATTTTTAGTTGAGCAATTCGAGCTGATAAGTCATCATCTGAGGAGATTGGTATACCACGCTCAGTATTTTGATATTTGTTGGGCCTTGTATGGGAAGGTTTTGTGGGTGCCCTCCTCTTCTTTGATGTCTCAGCAGAAGATTTTCCCTTCTTTGTTTGGGAAGGGGGTGGTATAGTCTTGCCCCCATGCTTCTCTAGCAGTTTTGTGATGCTGGGAGCAAACATATTCCAAAGGTATTCAAAAAATTCTTCTAGTTTCTCTGTAAAAAGAAAACATCAGAGTTAGAAAATCGGACACATGAAACCTACAAGACTAGACTTGGTGTAAAATTATTTTTTCTTGAATACTTATGAAGCTCAGCCAAAGGTCCACTTCCAAGACCCGTATGAGATAAATAGTAAGGGGTCATCAGATGCTCGTACTTTAAGAGTTTACCATCTTCTCCCTAACTACGAAGATCTTCAACATGATTACAATTGTTTATGCTCAATCCAGGGTCAGTTTTGGCCGAGAAAGAGACCTTAGTCTACCTCATGGGTGTCCTTGGAACAGATTTTACACAAGCCTCATTAGGACCAAACTCCCAAGCCCCTGAGATAAATAAGAACTGAGGATTCCAATTATGGTTAAAAGTATGAGTCACAAGCAACATCTTATTTTTAAACTTCCTAGCAACAAAGTGATAGTATCTAGGGTAATTTTTAGCAGATGAGGGCATGTAATAATCTGAGAATACCCTAACTAGAAGGTTGGTATGATAAATCATCTTCCATAGTTTGATGTTCCTAACCAAGACCCTACAGGAATTGGGGGAAAACTGAGAAGGAAGGAGGTTGATAAAAGAAAGAACGTCTCGGATAGTGGGGTGAATTGGGAGACGAAAGTCGAGTTTGAACATATGCTCATAGACGTAGAGCTCTCCCTCTCGGCCGTCGAAGGATCTATCGTACTTCAAAGGCTTCCTTAAGTTAACGAATAAAGGAATGGCATGTAGATGTCTGAAGACGAGAATGTCGTATTCAGTGACAGATGTCTCAGGACCATCAACCTTGGAAGTGTCAAGTTCACTCCCTTTATAGTCATAATTATCATCAACAGTCTGAGTTCAAGGCTCAGATAGGATCAGGAAACCTTTGAGAAAACTCAGCACCTATAGCAGCCGACAGAGGAATGGTGTCAATAGGAGGGGGAACTACCACACTCGGTTCTAAGATTTCAATGGAGGAATACCTACAAGAAGTGCTAGCCTCTTGATGGGATGAGGAGTGGTCAGAAATCGTTGCTTCCTCAGAGGCTAAATTTCCCTTGGGGGAACAATACATATCCTCTTGGAAAGAGTCTACAGACTCAGCAGCCTCAGAGGTAGACATGGGGTCTGAAGAAGATGACTCAGACATTCGCTCAGGAACCTCAGGGACTTCAGCAGGTTCAGTAGGCTCAGGGTATAAGACCTTCTAGGGTGGAGGAAAAATTGGTCGGGGGGGAAAAGACTCAACCCTATGAGCCTCCTCCTGAGCTAACTCTATCTGTCTAATCTTTTCCAAGGTTTTCTCATGAAAAGATGGAAATTCTTCAGCAAGCTTATACAAAGGTCTAAGCATATGGTGGACGATACTACACTTGAGGGAGAAACTACAAATAGATAAATAACTTGAACTAAAGATCAAACAAGTAATCTAAAGGGTTCTCCACAAGAACACCAAGAACACCCTAAGCTAGTTCGCCGGTGAAGATGATCGGAAGGTCACCAAAAAACCTAAAAAAGGGAGGTTTATGGCTGAAATAACCTCGAAGTATACTGGTATGTCTCCAAGACTACTCAACCATTGTAATCCTAGCCCTATAACCACTTGATAGTGATGTAAACCCTCAACGAAAAAAAGGGAAGGTCGTCAAAAAACCAAAAAACACAATAAAAAATCATGTTATGCACAAACATACCCAGAAAATGGGAGAACAAGGATCAAAGGGGGTTACCTAAGCAACGAAGAGTGAAGTGCAAAGGCTTACAAGACCAAGACGCACAGGAAACTAGAGAAGTGGTCAACATTTTCTCTATGGAGGATTTGTGGAGTTTTGTAGCAAAGAAAGCCTTGGTGGGAGAAGTGAGGAAAAGAAAAGAATTGTGGAAAAAGAAATAGTTTTTAAACCTTCTCAATGATGGGGCATGACTTCCAATGACCTCATCATTACCCTAGGAAACCCAAAGGACGCCACCAGTACTATCATAACTTTGGGAAAATGCTAGTCACTTCAGTGAACAACATGTGTCCAAGGAACCACTCCAAACCCCAAGACATCAAATCAACCCTTCATTGAAATGACACTCATACCCCTCAGTCACCTGCTCACATAGAATACTAAGGTCTAGGGGTGATTGATATGCCCAAAGTTTACCCTCATACTCAGGGTCACTAACCTCTGCCTATTTCACAACCGAGTTGACAGGATGCTCCCAACTGCCATAAAAAATGTCATCTTTAGAAAGGTCGGACCCTCATCTACCAACCTCGGTTGGCCATCAACCAGGGTCATCGGAGTCATGGGATCAAGCTATGCTAACACCATAATCTTCCTTAGCCGACGTTACACCCTACCTTATGCATAACCTTGACCAACCTTCCAGGCCGAGCCCAATCGGCAATTGACAGGACAAAGCAACAATCACACTCCTCCAACTTCATACTCGGTCAGGCCGAGGTTACATCGATCAATGGAACAGGTCCGAGCACATGGAAGCACATGGGAGGTTTGGAAAACGTGAGCAAATTAGTTATAATCGAATCATTACCCTCACGTGAGGGAATATTGTGGCGATCATTATCTGCATAAGATTATCCAAGTGTCATCAGGATACTGGTGCGATCTCATACACATGTTCATCGCATGCTTGGGGGGTACATTACACCCCCAAACACAATATATATAGGTCTTCCTCTACCTTATAAAGGGATCGATAATTTCAACCATAACTAAAACTTTATTGGTTTATATAGTAGAGATAGAAAGCTTGAGAGATTGTATCTATGGCCATTAGTGCCTTCATCTAGTGAAATTACTCAGACACTCACAGTAAACGTAGGCCGAATTGGCTGAATCGCTTATATACTAGTGTTCCTCCTCTTCTCCTCACCTCCCTCTTCCAGATATTTAATCTTTGTACTGCCATTGTTATTGCTAGCTTGAGCTTATCAACACCTCATCTGGTGGTGTTGTTTCTAGCATCATCACAAAGTAAGAGTACTCGGGTTGAGTAGCGTGGTAGAAAGAGGTGTGATACGGCTAGTTAGGTGGGTTATCTTAACTAGGATGGTTAGGAGGCAAGCATTAGGGGTGCACATTAGATGAGGAGTGAGATATACCTCAAGAGAGTGTGACACTAGTTTAAATATGAAGAGTGTGCATGCATATATAATTATGGTAATTTAACTGCTTACTAAATATTTTCAAAATGTTTTACTTGGACTCTGACCCATGTCAAAATATTTTTCAAAGCCTTTTAGGTATCTAGCCATAGGGACACCCAGTTTGAGGATTCTATCCATGGATGCGTAGCTTCAGCTCATGTGGAAGTTGGAGGACTCTGCTATAGACCCTTCGTTCATTTATTCCTAGTGTAGGATCTTTACTTGACTACTCATTTGGGCATGTTCCCTTAGATTTAGTATTCAGTTATTCATTTGATCTTGTGTATCCAAGTTATTATTTTAGTTTATTGTGGATTTTTTGTTGAACCGATAGTTTATTTAGTCCTATTTATTCATCTTTATTTATATTGTTCATTTGTGTTGTATTCAGTTATCATGTGTCAATGGCTTCATTATTATCTTTTTCCGCATTGTAATACCCCATATTTTTGTAGAATTTTATTTTAATTATGGAATTTCGATTAATTGATTTAAATGGAGAAAATTTTAATTTATAATTAATCCGGATTTCATTGTAAGAATTACTAGCGTGACGAGAGTTAGTATTTATTGGAAATAATTACGTGGAATATTTACATAGCGAGTAAAGTAATATATGAATATGAGAATATTATTTTGGATGGGAGTGAAATATACGATAGTTACAATACACTTAGTTGGGACGCGCGTGTGAGTTGGGTGTGAGTCGTGTCAATATTACTTTATTGAGCTAAAAATGACAATTTATTTTGAAGTAACTCGTATGGCCATTTTGAGCACGTCGGTGTGTCCAGAAGGGTTAAAATAGTCAGAAAATTCTACTCGGGTGTTTTATTTGAATTCTAGGGCATTTTAGCCCAAAATGACGCCCCAGAGAGGTATTTTGGTATTTTGGGATTTTTAGTAAATTAAATGGACGAAAATAGGAATTAAAAAGAAAAAAGGAATGTGGGCATTAGGTTATCTGACAGTTTGTAACCCACGAGAGAGAAAGAGAGAAACTAAGAGGGGGAAGAAGAAGGAGACATAAAGAATTGGGCTAAGGATTCAAGTTCTCCCATCGAAAATCACACCAACACGTAGATCGCGAAGAGAGGATCATCCCCATACCAACTTCGTCCAAAGACTCAGAGGCTCACGAAAAGACAAGTGATTATCTTGTTATATTGTTACAGTATATATGATTCATGTTGTTAGAATTTGATAAATTGACATTAATACTATGAATTTGAGACTGAATCGACATTGAATTGTAAAATTGGAAGATAGGTTTGCATGTAGATGAATAACCCTATTCTGGTGATGATAAATCTAGGAATTTTAGGTTAGAATCACGAAATATAATTGGCAGTTTTGAATGCTTGTTAATGGTGGGTTTATTTTAAGTGGCTCTTACAGATTTAAGAATTAACTTAGATTCCCTTTAATTATGTAAGGATTTATCAGCTAATTATGTTAGAAAGTACCTTATGATGATTAGGAAGAGTTTAGAATCATTGATTGGGAGTTCGGGTGAATTTTAGATGAATTTGGATGAGGAAAAGATTGGAAAATGAATTTTGGATGAACAGGGGGACCCTCAGAATTTTCGTTCGAAGACCTGCTCAGGTCGTCCGAACGAGAATTACAACGAGAGTTCTAATGATATTTTTTTCTTCGTTCAAAGTAATAAGTTCGTTTGAATGACCTCGTTCGAACGAGAATCCTGGACTTCTAACGAGATTTTAGAACACGTATTTTTGGACCGGATAAGTTAGAACCTTTCTAGGTTTGTCCAAGTGAGAGAAATTAACCTACACTATTATTGAATGACTTAAATTCCTAGTTAGTAATGAGTTGAGAGAGAAACTATTCATGGGGATGTAGTGGGGTAATGAAGACTTAGAGAAAAGGTATATGTTAGAGAGATAAGTTGAAGTGGTGAAATAATGTGAATAGTAGAGACGATTATACTATACATGAACTCGAGGAATTGGGTTGTGAGAATACCAAGTGTATATATATTAAGATGTGTGTATGCTTGTTGAATAAATTATTATGTTTATACATACCCACGCTGCTTGCTATCGAGCGGAGGTTGCGCGTTATGGACAATCGTGCCTTGAGGAGACTTCAGGTGGGATATTGATTGATATCACTAGAGCATAGAACCTAGGTATGGGCTATCTATGAGAACAATAGTGCTGACGGTCGTATGGGTGCGTAGGTATGTGCGTAGCCCATTGGCTTAGGACTATGTTTGCCTCCAATATATGTGTTTTGTTTTGATGGTTCGCGATAGACTAGACCTTTAGTCATGTATGCAAATGAGCGATGCAATATGACATGATAACAGAATATGCAGGCACCGCATCTATGTCTCAAGGGTGCAATATTATATATATATATATATATATATATATATATATATATATATATATATATATGAGATAGAGTGAATATATGTATATACTTGTGTTGATATCTACTGTGTGAATTTAGTAGGTAAAATTTATAATGAAATCCGAAATTAATTAAGTAGTGGACACTTAATTGTATTAAACTGAAAATTCCTATTTAAGCTAAAGTAGGATTGATTATATGTATTGTACATTGCGAGGGAAATAATTAGGGACGATATCGGACTAAGATGGGTTATTAGATAGGAAGGACTAGTAGTATGGGAATATAATGAGAAGGATTTGTATATTCTCTAGGCGTGAACACTATATGAGAGGTGAGAATTCCCAAGTGAGTTCGATAATTTAACATGATAAATATATGTGCTAACAAATTATTTTAAGCACTTGCTGATTTTGAAAATGTATTCAACTCGGGCTCTAACTCATTTTCTGCAAAATCCCTTTCTTGTCAAACTATTTTAGGTGCTCAGCCACAGGGATACCAAGCTTAGGATTTCCATTCATGCGACGAGCTGGAGTTGCTGTGGAAGCTACAGGACTTTTGTATTAGACGCTTCGGAGTCTATCATTCCTACTTTTGAGTATTTACATCAGTCGGAAATGTTGTCCCTTCCTATTTACATATTCATAGATTTGATATTTACTTCGTTACTCTTCTCAATTGTTGGTTTATTTAGTTGGACTATTGTATTTGACTTTAGGCTATAAGTGTTTACACCAGTCCCTTTTATTATGTCAGTATTCATTTCTTATGTGATTGGATTAAATGGTGAATGTTTAGTTATTTTCCTTAAATGGTTTTATAATTAGTTGGAAAGATAAAATTTTTGACATCAACCTTTTAAATATTAGGTGGTTAGTTTTAATAATATAAGTTTTCAGCAGTGATGCATAATCTGAACCAACTGAATATTATGATTTAATTAATAAAGGACTGATCCCCAGGTATTTAATTAGGCGGGGTGTCACACACATGTTGTTAATTAATGAAAGATAAAATTTGGCACCAGTTTATTTAATTTACTAGGTGGTTAGTGTAATAACCCGTATTTTTATGACTTTTAAAATTGGGGATATATTAAATTTAATTTGAGGTATTAATTTAATATTAATCCGTCTTTTTTTATATATTTACTAGCATGATGTGAGTTAGTAATTATTGGAAATTTGTTGAATATTACTAAATGAGTAAAGTAATATATGAGATTGATTTTATTAAAATTCTCACGAGTGAGTAAAATGGCAATTATGGAAATTTAATTCGGGACGCGCCTGTGTCGTGTCAGAACTATATTATTATTATTATTAAAGTGAATAGATTATAAGTCATTTGTATAGTCATTTTGAGTGCGCCAAAGTGTCCGGAAGGGTCGAGATAGTCAGAAAAGTGTACCCGGGGGTTTAGTTTGGGCCTCGGGCATTTTTAGGCCTAATTGACATCCCAGGAGGGTATTTTAGACATTTTGTATTTTTGGGTCATTACACCCACGAATTTTCTTAATATTTATTAGACATTTAGAGTTGTCTCTTGGGGTTAACAAACACAAAGCCTAAGCCAGCCATTAGAGAAGAAGGTGAAGTGATTAGAGAAGAAGGTGAAGAGATTTGAGAAGAAGGTGAAGAGTTTTCAAGCAATCCAAGGCCTATAACTCACCCGATTGCACTGTCACCACCACAAAAATGTTGATCGCACAACGAGGAATGCAACCATATATTTTTCCATCAACAAATCATACCCTTGAATACGAGGCAAGTATCTATCTTGCTAAATTCCAAGTTAATATACCTTCCATGTTAGTCTAGGAATGAAAATCATTTGTTTTAATTGAAGAATCATATGTTTTGGAAGAGAATTCATATATGTTGTAGGGAGAACCCATGTAGTCTAAAATCTTGATCATATGCAAAGGATTACCCATGAATTTATTATGATATTTGGGAAGAAAATCTTGATTAAAATAGAGGGATTATTCATGCAAAATTTGGTTTTATAAAGAGATTTGAGATTAAATCCTTTTTTGATTGATTCGTTGAGGATTTATTGATGTCGTTACGTTAGAACTTGTTTATTTACATTACTTATACACTTGGATTACTTTGATGGGAGTTTGGTATGAAATTATAGAGGTTTGGAGGGGTTAAAATAGTTAAACCCGTAGGTTGAATATTGCAGAAAACTGGGCAGGAACTGCTTGATCGATCGATCAACTCAAGAACATCGATCGATCGATGATCGATCGATCGAACCCCTTTCCTCGATTAATTCGACCCCTCCTGGAAAACTGCATATTTTTCTCCTTTTTGTTTAACTCGATTAGGAGACGTAGGAACCCTTGATTATTATTTATGGAGTATAATGGGTTTTGAAAAGGACGAGTAGGGTCTAAATAGACTTCGTTGAGTGAAATTAAAATGAAAGGAAATTATGGGTTAACGAGGGAGTTATTCAAATATTAGAAATTGTGCGTACGGTTACTAAGAGATTGAGACTCATGAAAGATTCAGACAAAAAGGTCAGTGAGGGTATACCTACTGATATTTATACTTAGTGAGAGAGAATACTTCGAGATATAAGAAGTAAGTATAAAGTAAATAATAATTGAGAATAAAAGAGACAAATCCGTTATGAGGAATAATTGAGTAAAATTTGTGTTGAGAGCGGATAATAATAATTATGGTTCGTGGGCGAACCTAATTTAGTCTATATATATGACTGTGTGATTGTGCATATATTATGTATCTGTGTAAAAATCATACCCGGGATACTTTCTATCACGGAGGTTTCTGCGTTGGGACAGTCTTATCTCGATTGGACCTTTATCTAGGATATTGACTTGTACCCTATAACATAGGAATCCTTGGTACAGGCTATCCAATCGATAGTCAGATGGTCCTAAGAGACGTGAGGGTATGTGCTAACCTCTTAGTGACTTGGAACTATGCTTCGCCTCTATTTGTATGTGTATTGTGTTAATACAGTTCAAGAGTGATTCCGAACTAGTATTTCCCTTAGTTCGTATAATACGGGGACTTGATAGCAGAGTATGCCAGCACCATAGATCTTATGTGGGGTGCCGTTAGTATATATATACGTATATCTATATGGAAACTTTCTACTGTGCATATAAGTAGATAAGAAGTGAATAAATGCTTCAACTTTATTATAAGTGTTCGGGAATTTTATAACGGTAATGAGTCATTTTAAATAACGTAAGAAATCTTGAAGATAATGATTTCCTAAAGTAAATATCATAACCTTGCTTTTCACATGATAAAACTTATTGGAGGATAAGATAGGGAAACTGATGAAATTTATTAGTACGGTAGTCGTGCACACTAGATGAGAGGTGAGAATTTTCATGAGAGTGTCGCATACTAACATGGTTGTGATATTAGCCGATAAGCATTTTAAATACTTGCTAAAATATTTTTAAAACTGTTTTACATTCGGGATCTGACCCATTTTCTGTCATTTCTTTCTCTTTTGTATATATATGTATGTATTACAGGTGCCCAGCCATAGCGACGTCATGCTTAGGTTCTTTGGATTGGATGTGCTGCAGCTTATGTGGGAGTTGTAGGCCCTTGCTTTAGACGACTTTGCCATTGAATCAGTTCCTACTTTAAATCTTCATAGTTAGGGCATGTGTCGCCCAATTTCCTATTCCAGATGGAATTGTCAAAGATTTGTGATATTTCCAGCATTCAGTACTCCTCGGGAGTTAACTCTTGTCAGAATGATTTCATTTATAGTTCATAATTTGGTTTGGTTTATCTAGATGGTTTAAATGGCAGTGTAGTTATTGTTATCCTTTTATTTATGTGACTCTTAAACTGCTATTATTAAAAAGGTTTTCATATTGGTATTTAATAAAGGAAAAATGAGATTTTAAATGGTTTTGACACTTAGCTTAATTATTTAGGGTGTTCAAATTGGAAATATTATTTTGCGACCGTGATGCTGAGCATGAACCAACCGTTCACCTAGTTTTTAATTTAATGAAGGACTGATCACCCGAGATTTAATTAGGCGGGGTGTTACAGGTAGTATCAGAGCAGCAGGTTCTAGTGTCCTTTGGGGTTTGTATGACTTACTATACTTTCAGCTGAGCATTACTTTTTTTGATATAGAGCCCTATGATTAGGATTGTTGATTTTTATGGTAAGATTCAGTTCTCCTGCTTTAACGTATATATTAGTGAATCTTATTTGCGTTCGTACGTGTTCGTACAAGTAGTATGGCAGATGAGGGACATTGGACAGATAACGGAGGTCGTACTTAGGAGGTTATGAAGTATGTTCGAGGATGATGATCGTATTCGAGGTCACCCCTAGTATGGCATGAGAGGCGAAGACTATAAAGACGGTTATGACGCAGCCTACAAATTCCAAGTGCTGTTATAGTCAAAGGTTATGCCAAATTAGACTCACCCAACGTAGTACGCTTGGGAGAGGGTCAAATGAAAAATTGAGGAGAGTCATCAGTAGAAGTTCTAGAAATGCGGGAATTGGGTGTATTACCCAACGAAGGCAATATATTCAAAGGCTTGGACATATAGTGGAGTGTGGTTAACTAAAACTAAAAATTTGGGGTAAAATTTTTCTTGACTCATCGGAGAAAAGTTATAATAGTGGGAGTCAACAACCACTGCTCGCGAATGAGGGTACATTTACTATCTATGGAATTATGGGGCGCATAATTATTGTTATTAGGAACTCACATTAATTTGTAGCTATTAGAATTGTGTGGACCATAGGGTTACTAGACTTGGCCATTGGCACTATTATTTATGTAGACTCACCGATGGGTAGTGGGATGCCTATTATGTTCTTGTATATATCAAAACGTGAGTTAAATTTTATCGGGGATTTACTTGTTATAGACATGTCCGAGTAAGATGTGATTATCGACATGGAATGACTTGTTGGATATGAGACTAAGAATGATCGTTATAGCCAGCATATTGTCTTTGACAAGAGAGTGAATAAGAAGACTTTTATATAAATAGATAAAACTTTTTAGGATGTTATATACTATAGACTAAGTACCTGAGGAGTTTTGATGAGAAACTATTTTAGGTAGTAGTGTATCGGGGGGTTCCTTGTTTGGATTTCGCTCTACTAGACACCCCACTCATGAAACTAAAGAACATTGGGAGTCGAAGTAAGTTAGGCCTTTGGAATATGAGTTTATAACCTTTGCCATTATACATGTATATCTATGTATATATTTATATTAATCAGAGAGTTATGAGTTGTAGCATGGTTTGAGGCAAATTAAATCGCCAAATGAGAATGTGGAAATCATAGAAATACGGATTGTAGACTAAGTAGTCAGTTAAGTAAGGGTAACCTTACAGAGGAATAACATTCATTTAGACCTTATGATGGAATGTACACACGTTGGGTGTATGGGCGCCCTGGATGATATGATTGTAGTATTCTCCATGTTTGTGTCACAGTAAGTATTCTTGAGGTTAATGAAAGTAGAAGTTTTGACTTCCAGATTTAGTTGTTTGATGACTTAGGATCGTTACTCCCCATAATTTTTCCATGAGGATGGTATAGTATGGATTGGGTAAAGTTTAACTCAAGATAATTTAAACTAAATGGTAAGACTTGGAGTATAACCGTAGTGGGGGTATTCGGTAATGTACTGTATAGGTGGTACGACGAAAATTACATGAGATGTGAGATTAATAACCGGAGTTGTCCTTACCAGTTACGCTTTATTTTTCTGAATTTTGGGATGAAATTCCGTTATTAGGGGGGAAGTATTTAATACCCCATACTTTTATGGCTTTTAAAATTGGGGATTTATTAAATTTAATTTGAGGTATTAATTTAATATTAATCCGGAAATTATTCTTTTTATGTTTACTAGCATGATGTGAGTTAGTAATTATTGGAATTTTTTTGAATATTACTAGATGATTAAAGTAATATATGAGATTGATTTTATTAAAATTCTCACGAGTGAGCAAAATGACAATTATGGAAATTTAATTCGGGACGCGCCTATGTCGTGTCCGGACTAAATTATTATTAAAGTGAATAGATTATAAGTCGCTCGTATAGTCGTTTTAAGTGAGCCAAAGTGTCCGAAAGGGTCGAGATAGTCAAAAAAGTGTACCCGGGGGTTTAGTTTGGGCCTCGGGGCATTTTTAGGCCTAATTGACATCCCAAGAGGGTATTTTAGACATTTTGTATTTTGGGGTAATTAAACCCACGAATTTTCTTAGTATTTATTAACCATTTTGAGTTGTATCTTGGGGTTAACAAACACAAAGCCTAAGCAAGCCATTAGAGAAGAAGGTGAAGTGATTAGAGAAGAAGGTGAAGAGATTTGAGAAGAAGGTGAAGAGTTTTCAAGCAATCCAAGGCCTATAACTCACCCGATTGCACCTCCGCCACCACCAAAACGTAGATCACACGACGAGGAACGCAACCAAATATTTGTCATCAACAAATTAGACCCCTAAATTCGAGGCAAGTATCTATCTTGCTAAATTCCAAGTTAATATACCTTCCATGTTAGTCTAGGAATGAAAATCATCTGTTTTAATTGAAGAATTATATGTTTTGGAAGAGAATTCATATATGTTGTAGGGAGAACCCATGTAGTCTAAAATCTTGATCATATGCAGAGGATTACCCATGAATTTATTATGATATTTGGGAAGAAAATCTTGATTAAAATAGAGGGATTATTAATGCAAAATTTGGTTTTATAAATAGATTTGAGATTAAACCCTTTTTTGATTGATTCGTTGAGGATTTATTGATGTCGTTACGTTAGAACTTGTTTATTTACATTGCTTATACACTTGGATTACTTTGATGGGAGTTTGGGATAAAATTATAGAGGTTTGGAGGGGTTAAAATGGTTAAACCCGTAGGTTGAATATTGCAGAAAATTGGGCAAGAACTGCTTGATCGATCGATCGACTCAAGAACAACGATCGACCGATGATCGATCAATCGACCCCCTTTCCTCGATCGATCGACCCCTCCTAGAAAACTGCATATTTTTCTCCTTTTTGTTTAACTCGATTAGGATACGTAGGAACCCTTGATTATTATTTATGGAGTGTAATGGGTTATGAAAAGGACCAGTAGGATTTAAGTAGACTTTGTTGAGTGAAATTAAAATGAGAGGAAATAATGGGTTAACGAGGGAGTTTTTCAAATATTGGAAATTGTGGGTACGTTTACTAAGAGACTGAGACTCGTGAAAGATTTATACTAGAAGGTAAGTGAGGGCATACGTACTGATATTTATACTTAGTGAGAGAGAATACTTCGAGAGATAAGAAGTAAGTATGAAGTAAATAATAAATGAGAATAAAAGAGACGAATCCGTTATGAGAAATAATTGAGTCAAATTTGTGTTGACAACGGATAATAATAATTATGGGTCGTGGGTGAACCTAATTTAGAAAATACGAATATTTATATATATGACTGTGTGATTATGCATATATTATGTATCTGTGTAAAAATCATACCCGGGCTACTTGCTATCATGGAGGTTTCCGCATTTGGACAGTCTTATCTCGAATGGACCTCTATGGGGTATATGGACTTGTACCCTAGAATATAGGAATCCTTGGTACAGGCTATCCGATCGATAGTCAGACGGTCCTAAGAGACGTGAGGGTATGTGCTGACCTCTTAGTGAGTTGGAACTATGCTTCGCCTCCATTTGTATGTGTATTGTGTTAATACAGTTCGAGAGTGATTCCGAACTAGTATTTCCCTTAGTTTGTATAATACGGGGACTTGATAGCAGAGTATGCCAGCACCATAGATCTTATGTGGGGTGCCGTTAGTATATATATTATATGTGTGACTAATATATATATGTATATCTATATGGAAACTTTCTACTGTGCGTATAAGTAGATAAGAAGTGAATAAATGCTTCAACTTTATTATAAGTGTTCGGGAATTTTATAACGGTAATGGGTCGTTTTAAATAACGAAAGAAATCTTGAAGATAATTATTTCCTAAAGTAAATATCATAACCTCTCTTTTCACATGATAAAACCTATTGGAGAATAAGATAGGGAAACTAATTAAATTTATTAGTACGGTAGTCATGCACACTAGATGAGAGGTGAGAATTTTCAAGAGACTGTCGCATACTAACATGGTTGTGATATTAGCCAGTAAGCATTTTAAATACTTGCTAAACTATTTTTAAAACTGTTTTTCACTCGGGCTCTGACTCGTTTTCTGTCATTTCTTTATCTTTTGTATATATATGTATGTATTACAGATGCCCAGTCACAAGGGCGTCATGCTTAGGTTCTTTGGATTGGACGTGCTGCAGCTTATGTGGGAGTTACAGGCCCTTGCTTTAGACGACTTTATCATTCAATCAGTTCCTACTTTAGATCTTCATAGTTAGGGCATGTGTCTCCCGATTTCCTATTCCAGTTGGATTCGTCAGAGATATATGATATTTCTATCATTGAGTACTCCTCGGGAGTTAACTCTTGTCAGAATGATTTCATTTATAGTTCATAATTTTGTTTTGTTTATCTAGATGGTTTAAATGGTAGTGTAGTTATTGTTATCCTTTTATTTTTGTGACTCTCAAACTGTTATTATTAAAAAGGTTTTCATATTTGTATTTAATAAAGGAAAAATGAGATTTTAAATTGTTTTGACACTTAGCTTAATTATTTAGGTTGTTCAAATTGGAAATATTACTTTGCGACAGTGATGCTGAGAATGAACCAACCGTTCACCTGGTTTATAATTTAATAAAGGACTGATCACCCGGTATTTAATTAAGTGGGGTGTTACAGTTACTAACTTTAAAAAGTTTTTCGATAGTGATGATAAGAATGATCCATATGAGACCAACGTTTTATTTTGACCACGGGCTGACCACCCAGTATTTTAGTAGGTAGGTGTGACATGGTGCCACATCGTCTGAGCCTAAGACAAAAGGAAGCCAAAAATAGATTTTGGCAAGAGCATACAGTAGAAAGTGGTCCCTAGATTAAGGAAAGCCAACATAGGGTGTTTGGCGAGGGGATGCCAGGACAAGAAAACCCAAGATCAAAAGAGAGACAAAAGATAAGTCTCAAGGATGGCGATGGGATGCTCAATGAACATCCCAAAAATAAGATATAAACTATGTGACTAGGCCCAAAATATTGAGGAAATGCTCTATGAATAGGCAAATAATTATGTAAGGACACAAATTTCCAATTGAGTCCATGTATTGTGTTGGGTCAATTCCGGACAAAAACATTTATTCATAGGATAGTGTTTTATTGTAATACTCTCAAGCCTATGAAGTGTGTGTTGAAGACGTAGCGGCAAAGAATATAAAACTTCATTAAATGTACCGGTTTGCGTGTCTCGTTTCTACGTCATCAACTATGGTTCCATGCTCCCAAGGTATGAATGCAATTATATTTATATAGGAGCTTGGAACAAAGTTTATTGGGTGTTAGGTTTAATAAAAACCATGTTTTACTTTCAGAAAAAGTTAATTAGAACTTTAATTTAAAGTATATAAAGTTTCTGGGCCAAAATAGAATTTTAGAAAAATTTCTGGAAGTCGTTCGAAATGTCGTTCGAACGAGTTTTTTCGTTCTAACGAGGTTTCGTTCAAACGAGTTTGCCAATGAGCCTAAACTGGTCCATCGTTCGATATGTCGTTCGAACGAGATTGTTCGTTCTAACGAGGTATCTAACGAGATTCTAACGAGTCCAAACTGGTCACTCGTTAGATATCTCGTTCGAACGAGAGTTCGTTCGAACGAAATGTCGTTCGAACGAGAATGCCAGGCGGGAACAGTTTTTAGCAGTTTTTTGGCAGTTTTTACCCCATTATCCCACTTGTTTCTTAACTGATTTTTTCAGACTTAATTAAGGACGGGAATCACTTTTGAAGGAGTATCTTTTTTATACCATACAAACTCTTAGAGAGTGTTTTGAGAGCATAAACTAATAAGGAAAAAGATCATGTTTTGAGTGTTGTTTTTCAAAGAAAAATTCATATATCACTCTAGTGTTTACACCCAATAGTTGTTTATCCAAGTTTCAATATTCATATCAATTGCTTGGAGTTTTGGCACCGGTTATCTCTACCGAATTGAACAAGAGGAGTTTCGGGTTTGCTTCTACATCCCATCACAAAGAAGAAGACGTTTTGTGGCGATATTACTCACTTGGAGAAAGGCTCCAAGCTTGGGTGACGGTGTCCATACAAAGTCCTATCGGTGGATTCCGAGATCACGGTGGAGCTCCGTGGTTGTCCGCTAGGAAGAGGTGTCTACAAGGAGGAGCATCGGGGCTTGAGAGGGTTCGAGTCGAGTGTTGTAAGTCTCTTGTCTTGTATTTATAATTCCGTATCTAGTGGACTTGTGGCTAGGGCCATCCGAGGTTTTTTCTCGGCTTGGGTTTTTCCTTGTACATCGCGGCGTAGTGTGACATTGTTTATTTTGTCTTGCACCAAAATTTAGAACGCATGCTTTAGGATTAATTCAAGATAAAATCCGGTTTAATTGTCACACTCAACTTAAATTGGACTTTAATTAAATATTGGGTAAATTAGTTTAATTCAAGTCATTTGTGGAAATTGGTTTAGCCTAACTTTGTTTGAAATTTGGACAATCATGACTTAGGCAAATTCTAGGACATGGAATTATTTGATTGAATTTAATTGGTTTAAGTGAGTATAAATTAATTTGGTTTGTTTCATTAATTCTCACTTTGTTTTTGTTTGATTTTGTTTAATAAAAAAAATAAAATAAAATTTGGTATTGAAGTTGAACCATCTCACCTTGTTACGCTTCCGCATAGAGATTTAAGTTTAAAAGGAAATTTCAAGTTTGATTTTAATTTGGAATTTTGAATATTTTTAATTGTGAAAATTTTGAAATTAAAATCCGGGGATCCATAAACTCCAATGTTTTCAAATTGGTATCAGAGCGAAAAATGATAAATTATTTCGTTAAGATCCTTTAAATATTTGGCTAAAATGGAATTTTCCCCATTTTCAAAATTTCTAATTTTTGATGGTTCAAACTACGCGTATTGGAAAGCGCGAATGAAATCGGCACTTAAATCTACCGATGAACGTGCTTGGATGTCTGTTGTTAACGGGTGGTACCCACCAACTCATTTAGCTGAAAATGAACGTGTTCCCAAACCCGTCGATAGATGGACTGAAAATGAGTTTAAACTAGCAAATTTTAATTCCCGTGGTTTAAATGCCTTATTTAGCGCTGTCACACCGGATGAATTCCGACGCATTATGACGTGTGAAACCGCTAAAGAAGCTTGGGATATTTTACAATTAACTCATGAAGGAACGAGTGTCGTGAAAGCTTCAAAACTCCAAAACCTCACCACTCAATTTGAAACTATCAAAATGCATGAAAAAGAAACTTTTGATGAATTTTATGCTAGACTGTCTGATATTGTTAATTCATCTTTTAACTTGGGAGAGAAAATACCTGACGACCGTGTTGTAAAGAAAATTTTAAGGTCCCTACCCGATAGATTTATTCCAAAGGTGACTGTTTTGAATTCTTTACCCACTTTAGCCACTACAAAATTAGAAGAGCTTGTAGGTGATTTACAAACCTATGAACTGGATATGTTTCCCTCTAAAAATGAAAATAAAATCGAAAAGGGCGTTGCTTTAAAAGCCCGAAAAGAGGTCAAACAAGTAGTAGAGAGCGAGAGTGATAGTGACTCGGATGACATGGCTTTATTTGCTCGTAAATTTAGATAATTTCTTAAATTCAACAAAGATAAATTTAAAAATGATTTTAAGAAATTGAATCTTCTAAACATGATAAAAGCGAGAAGATTTCTAAAGCCGAAAAGATCCCTAAACCTAATAATGAAAATTTAGATAGGGACGAGTCCAATAAGTGTTTTGGTTGTGAAGGTTATGGCCATAGGGCTTATGAGTGCCCCACTAAACTAAGGAAAGAGGGTAAGCGACCCATTTCATATAATGCGACCCTTAGTGATAGTGATACGGAAGAGAAGCCCGATTCCCCCACTAAGAAAAATTTTGTGGCGTTTATGGCTAGTCATGTGAGTGATAGTGAGACCTCATCGATTAATGAAACCTTAACACATGACACTTCCAAGGTCAAAGTTTTTTATTCCCTTGTTTTTAATGATATTGAGAGTGGAGAAGAAAGAGAGAGTGAAAATGAAGAAGAGGTTGATGAGAGTGAACTTCAAAATGCCTTCCATGAATTATATAAAGAATCTATTAAATTGAAAAGAGCTAATTTGAAGTTAGAAGCGAGTTTAAGAGAGAGTGTCAAGGTCGTTGATGAAAATGTTTTAATAAAAGACCTTAGGACACGTGAGAGGACTCTTCGAGAGAAGCTAGAATATCTAGAAGGCGAGAGAGATAGCCTTAGGGGATTAATGGAATCCTTGAAAAAGGAGCTTCTTGTTTTTGAAGAGCGAAATTTTTTACTAGAATCTAACATTTTAGAATTGGAAAATAAATTAAAAGATTCTAGTAATGTCAAATTTGATTTGGAGTGTCGTTCGGAAAAACTAGATAAAATGTTAGGAACGGTCCAAATTAAAAACAACACATTTGGTTTAGGCTTCAATACTTGTAATGATTTTAACCCTAAAGCCAAAACCAACATTTTAGGAGAATCGACTAGGAATGCATTTAAAGATCACTCCTTAGGAAAATCTTTTCGACATGTTTTTACTTGTACACATTGTGGTCGAAAAGGTCATCTTAGGAAATTTTGTTTTGATCTTAAACGAATTCCTAGAAAATCCCATAGTAAAGTAACCACGGTAGTTAAAGTTCCTACACCCCAAGATAGTCATTCTTCATTAATTTGGGTTAGGAAATCCGATTTGGTTGCCTTACAAAATAGGGATTTTGATTCTCATTTACTTTCACATCCTTCCTCCCTTGCTAAATTTAAAGGATGAATGTGTTAGTGTTTGCATACTTTAGCGTTTGTACTTCATGCTATATTCATATGCTAAATGTATGTTTTCTTAATCATTTTCTAGTCTTTGATCCATGCTTATCCCACGCTAGAATTATGATTTTTGTTTATCTTTTGTATTATAATTCTTTCATTTTGTTTGCTTTAAATGAAAAATACAAAAAGATTTTTGTTTATCATTTGGATTTTATCTCTTGATAATTTGAACTTAAAGAAAAATTCAAATGATTTTTGTTTATCCTTTTGAGTATATATATTTATTTTTGGTTAAAAATGTTAAAAACTCAAAAAGATTTTATTTTGTGTGTATTTTGGTTTGACACACTTTATGTGGCATATACTTGTGCTTGAATCCCTCCTTTAACGCTCCCACGTGGCTAGAACTTTTGGTTTAGATTGTCAATCCTTAAAATTTTCTTTACCATATTTTTGTGGAGTAGTTGGACTTTGTATTGATTAAATGGATTCTATTTTTATATGCCTCTATTCACACATGCACGAACTCTCTTGCAATTTTAACTTCATATGTATATTTGAGCTATGTGAGGTGTTCTCCTACCAATCTTGTCATCTACATATTTGTGACTTAGGAGGACTAGTGCATGTCAAAATCCGTTGCATGTGAGATTTGTGTGAATAACGAAAACATGATAAATATAAATGTGCACGGGGAAGGGCTCCGAAAGGACTAAGTGATCCTTTGCGAATAGTAAGCCACCATTTTAATGGACCTAAAAGAAATACGTGGTCCAAAGGCCTAAAAACAGAAAATATGGCATTAAAAGAAAATAAATTGCCAAGGCCTATGTTTGATTGATATATTCATTCAACATTAATATAAATGCAAATTGAGGGAGATTGGATGATATATCAACGGTTTTCACAATGTCCGTTTATCCTAGTTGCATATTTCATGTCATGACTCTATTGGTTTGTAGAATCATCAATATGCTAGGCTTGTATGCATTGTGTATGTTTGTTCATTGAGTTCACTCTATATTGTCACATGAGGTTATATTTAAATGTGATGAAGTTTGCAATCAAATGAGAACTCCGTGAACGTTTATTAAGTGTTTGGGTCTAAATTTAATTGTTTCTAGTTCACACCCCTACACTTCCGTTTCCATATGACACATTTTTGCCATACGAGTGTGCAAACTTATTGTATTTTGTGTCATGTGTGTGTTTATATCTATACATGTGTGCGTGTGCCTTATTGATATATTTCTAGTACATATATATATATATATGATATTTTGTTTTGTCTTTGACTTGCTTTTATTGCCCATATGCTTTCATGTCTTATCACTTTAAGCTTGTACATGCTTTTATGTTTTGATTCTTTAACCTTTGTCTATTCCTGAACAAAAAGGGGGAGAAATGATAGGGGGAGAAATGGTGTCTAAACCTATTATTATCGTATCTTAGTTTGGGGGAGATTTATCTTAGGGGGAGACGTCCATCTAAGTAGGTCATGTTTTTTATAAAGAGGATAATTTATTTAGGGGGAGTAATTTAATTAAATTGCATTTAATATTTTGATATTCCCTATGAATTTGATGAGTTTGCTTAAGTGTGCAGGTATTCTACTAAAGAAGCAACTTTAAAAGGCAAAGAGTTTGATCCTTGGGTTGAGTCAAGTCTGGGCGGGTTATGTTTTGAGTCTAGTGAGCTTGACGGCCCTTTAGGATTTTTGTTTGGTTTTTGTCCCGGAATAGCCAAAGGGGGAGATTTGTAAGGACACAAATTTCCAATTGAGTCCATGTATTGTGTTGGGTCAATTCCGGACAAAAACATTTATTCATAGGATAGTGTTTTATTGTAATACTCTCAAGCCTATGAAGTGTGTGTTGAAGACGTAGCGGCAAAGAATATAAAGCTTCATCAAATGTGCCGGTTTGTGTGCCTCGTTTCTACGTCATCAACTATGGTTCCATGCTCCCAAGGTATGAATGCAATTATATTTATATAGGAGCTTGGAACAAAGTTTATTGGGTGTTAGGTTTAATAAAAACCATGTTTTACTTTCAGAAAAATTTAATTAGAACTTTAATTTAAAGTATATAAAGTTTCTGGGCCAAAATAGAATTTTAGAAAAATTTCTGGAAGTCGTTCGAAATGTCGTTCGAACGAGTTTTTTCGTTCTAACGAGGTTTCGTTCGAACGAGTTTGCCAACGAGCCTAAACTGGTCCGTCGTTCGATATGTCGTTCGAACAAGATTGTTCGTTCTAACGAGGTATCTAACGAGATTCCAACGAGTCCAAACTGGTCACTCGTTAAATATCTCGTTCGAACGAGAGTTCGTTCGAACGAAATGTCGTTCGAACGAGAATGCCAGGCGGGAACAGTTTTTGGCAGTTTTTACCCCATTATCCCACTTGTTTATTAACTGATTTTTTCAGACTTAATTAAGGAAGGGAATCACTTTTGAAGGGGTATCTTTTTTATACCATACAAACTCTTAGAGAGTGTTTTGAGAGCATAAACTAATAAGGAAAAAGATCATGTTTTGAGTGTTGTTTTTCAAAGAAAAATTCATATATCACTCTAGTGTTTACACCCAATAGTTGTTTATGCAAATTTCTATATTCATATCAATTTCTTGGAGTTTTGGCACCGGTTATCTCTACCGAATTGAACAAGAGGAGTTTCGGGTTTGCTTCTACATCCCATCACAAAGAAGAAGACGTTTTGTGGCGATATTACTCACTTGGAGAAAGGCTCCAAGCTTGGATGACGGTGTCCATACAAAGTCCTATCGGTGGATTCCGAGATCGCGGTGGAGCTCCGTGGTTGTCCGCTAGGAAGAGGTCTCTACAAGTTGGAGCATCGGGACTTGAGAGGGTTTGAGTCGAGTGTTGTAAGTCTCTTGTCTTGTATTTATAATTTCCTATCTAGTGGACTTGTGGCTAGGGCCGTCCGAGGTTTTCTCCCGTCTTGGGGTTTTCCTTGTACATCGCGGCATAGTGTGACATTGTTTATTTTATCTTGCACCAAAATTTAGAACGCATGCTTTAGGATTAATTCAAGATAAAATTCGGTTTAATTGTCACACTCAACTTAAATTGGACTTTAATTAAATATTGGGTAAATTAGTTTAATTCAAGTCATTTGTGGAAATTGGTTTAGCCTAACTTTGTTTGAAATTTGGACAATCATGACTTAGGCAAATTCTAGGACTTGGAATTATTTGATTGAATTTAATTGGTTTAAGTGAGTATAAATTAATTTGGTTTGTTTCATTAATTCTCACTTTGTTTTTGTGTAATTTTGTTTAATAAAATAAATAAAATAAAATTTGGTATTGAAGTTGAACCATCTCACCTTGTTACGCTTCCGCATAGAGATTTAAGTTTAAAAGGAAATTTCAAGTTTGATTTTAATTTGGAATTTTGAATATTTTTAATTGTGAAAATTTTGAAATTAAAATCCGGGGATCCATAAACTCCAACGATTTCAAATTATTTACTATCTAATATGATGAACAATCACTAACATTATTGCTTTCTTGCACAGGAATCCTTGATCGGACAAATAGGGCTCGAGCAGGCCAGTTGGGGATCTCTAGGGAGTTTTGGTTTGGTAGTTGAGGGAAAAGATTTGTTGAGCAAGATAAGTCCCAACCACTTCAATACCTAAGCAAAGAGAGAATACTACCTCGAGGTACCTAAGAGATTATTTGACCACCCACACAGTCCACACTTAGTTAAATAAGTGAGCAGCCAAGGTGCTTTTCATAAAATGTTTTAAACTAACCATTGGTGAGTGTCTCCTAAGGCCACCCACAAGTTTTTAAAGTTTTTTTTTTACCAAGTTACCATTTGAAATGATATTTACCAAATTATGTTTTTTGTTACTATGACCTACATATTTTCTTTTTGACTTTGGGTTGTGCCAGATGTCGTTTGTTAGAGTGGACAAACAACAAACAACCAAATGAGACAAAGGGTAAATTTCAGATGTTGTCTCAAAGAGTATATCATTTTGGTAGCACATACTAAGTCAACACTAGTATTATCATATAAATAGAGCCATTGGGTAAGGACAGTAAGAGGAACACAAGTTAGCACTCTTACTCTACCAAATTTTCACTAGAAAGTATTCTTTTCCTTCTCTCTCCTTGGTGTCTAAAGTGCTTGTCTCTTCAATCCCAACATCCACCACTTCCAAGTGATCCCCTTTCTCAAATATTATCATTATTGTAAAAGTTCTAATTAATCATTGTTTTCTTAGATAACAACTATAGAAGCTCCACTGCAATAGAAAAATGATAGTTTTCTTCTCCAGCTATTCTTGAGAGCTTGGTGACCTTTTGATGCTCATCTATTAGTATGGTTCATGCCTCACCCGATATATATATTCATAGAACCTTGTACAACTACCCTCATACATTTAGTGACTATGTTGGGGAGGTATCTCATTGTGATGGATAAATAAAGATACAATATTTCAAAGCAGGTAATGTTTGAAGATACTCCATCCAGTAATGGAGTTCAAAGCGATCATATAACCTAAGATGAGATTCTGGTGATTGGACCAAGAGCACCGGCTCCTCAAGGGTTAGGCTGATGCTGCCGCCGCCATGCCACTAGTGAGGATGAACTTGATGAACATATTTTTTGAATTTTTGAAGCAGAACAATATGGATATGGCAATTTTGAGCCAGTCTTGCATGACCCTGCAATGATGCCTGTAGGAGGAGAAATAACATCAACAACAACGCTAGAGGTAGATCCATCAAGAAAAATTGTGATGGAGTAGGTGGCGGAGCCCGCAATATCTCTAGTAGCGAAGAAAGTTAGCGCAAATGAAACACCTTCCAAAGTTGTTACTATGGAGGAGGTGAAGAAATTTCTTTACTCTTAAAGGGAGTCTTCTCACGTGTATGAAGAGATGAAAAATCCCTACCCATAGAGTATCAACAGGAATCCATAACTATATGGGTATGTTACTCCTCAGTTTATAAAATTCAATGGAAAGGGTGAAAAAACTAGAGAGTACGTGAAAAGGTTTGTGGAATACCTAGGTGTGCTTGAAAATGATAAAGAGTTGAAGCTGTGAGAATTCTAAAAAACTGTCACTAGAAAGGTTTACACATGGTACTCCCACTTGGCCCCAAACATTATTCCTACTTAGGAACATATGCATAGGAAGTTTTTGCAAAAGTTCTTTTTGGCAGAGGACAAATTCACTCTAAGAAATAATACGGAGGAGGTGAAAAAGCCTGGTGATGAGTTGATGATTTACATTAAACGCTTCAGTAAAGGGCATTGGACGTTCATGAAGATATATAAGAGGTTAGATTGATGCAAATCTATGTTGAGGGGCTATTGGAGCAATACAAAATTCACTTGGTCAATGAGACCAGGGATGACACTTTTGGGGAGTTTACTCGAGCGTCCAACAACATTGCCATAATTATCAAACACAGACCCTAGGGTTGAGAGCAAAAGTGACTTTACCGAAAGGGAGATTTCAAGTCTCTAGATGATAGGATATTAACTATGTTGATAGGAATTCTGAGGGTAAGAATGGAGGCCAGGAGTTCAGGAACGATAGTGCTATAGGATAGAGAAAGTATAGAAATGATGTCCCACCAGCGCTACCTTGTAGTGTAGTGGAGGCCATGGAATATTATCTCACATTAGTGCATAAGGGAGTGTCAGATCTCCCCATTCTATTAGTCAGATACCAACAGTGGTAGAGAAATCACATGCTAAGTTTTATGAGTTGCATCAAAGAGTCCACCTTACTACTAAGGACTATTTCTATTTACGAAGAATAATCGGCGAGCAGGTTGCCAATGGCAAGTTAAAAATCCCACAAGTATATGTCAATGAAAACCATCTACTAACTCACCATTATAGTAAAGAAAACATGTTGGTAGCATATAACGAGGAGGGAGCCCAGGAGCCTGAAGGATGGTGGAGTAATGAAAGATCATGTCACGAAGGGCTTACTGGATTGGAAAGAGAATAACAAGAAAATGATGGGGAAAGACGGTAAGTCACCCAAGAAGAAAAGTGGATATAGTCCTCGCTCTAGATGAAGGGGGACATCAGAAGTAGAATATGCGTGCACTGCACAAACATATGATATTGAAATTGATTCAGAATGCACAAATATTACGAGGATCCCAAAATTAAAATGGTTCTTCGACAAAATTGGAGTAAAGAATGATACCCGAACGATAATCACTAAGAAGATCCTAGAAGCATTCCAGCAAGGAGAGGATCCCACTCTTAATGTGACACCCCGCGTAATTAAATACCGGATGATCAGTCCTTTATTAAATTATAATCAAGGTGAACGGTCGGTTCATTCTTAGCATCACTGTCGTAAAATAACTTTTCCAATTTAAACACCCTAAATAATTAAGCTAAGTGTCAAAACCATTTTAGACATTACTTTCCAAATTTTATTTAAAACCAATAATTTAAAACTTTACATAATTCATAATTTAAGAATCATCCAACAAATATACCGGAACAAAAAAATCCAATTAATTAAACATCCAACTAAGTAATTCCAACATTAAAACTTAAAGGAAAAATATCTTGACAGTAATAAATCCCAAAGTGTAAATACTGGAAATAAACAAATCACAATATCCCATAAAACAACTGAATAATGGAAAAAAGGGCGACACTTCCCAACTGAATAAATAATGCTAGAAGTGGAATCAACAGATGAGGTCATCTAAACAGAAGGCCTGCAACTCCAACCTAAGCTACAGTGCGTTCCTTCCAAAGGATCCTATGCAAGACGGCCCTATGGCTGGGCACCTTTAATATATATATATATATACAAGAGAGAAAAGAAAATGGAAACGGGTCAGAGTCCGATTGTAAAAACGATTTAAAATTTGTTTAGCAAGTCTTTAAAATGTTTACTGGCCAATGCAACAACATATTAGTGCGGCACTCCCATGAGAAATTCTCACCTCTCTTCTAATGTGCATGCCTATCGCACTAACCCTCCCAACGGTTTAACTTATCTTATCTTAGGTTGCTCGTAAGATTTAAACTGACAAATTCAATTGTTTAAGAGGTTAATTTCATTTAACAACAAAGTTCTCATTTAAACCTTATTTACTAATAAAGTTTCTCAGTAACACATTATACTTTTCAAACACTTATTCCCAAATTGAAATAGTTATTCCATTCTTACTTACCATAGACACAGCAGGTAGTTCTCAAATTCAAGATTTAAATATATATATATATATATATATATATATATATATATATATATATATATATATATATATATTAAATACTCATATAATATATATATTCTAACAACACAACACATAATAATTATGGTGCGGGCATACTCTGCTATCCAGTCCCCGTATCACTAGTACTAAGGGAAATACAAGTTCGGAATCACTCTCGAACTGTTTTAAAACAAAACACAAACAATATTGAGGCGAAGCATAGTTTCCAAGTCTCTAAGAGGTCAGCACATGCCCTCACGTCTCTTAGGACCGTCTGACTATCGATCCGATAGCCTGTACCAAAGGATTTCTATCTTCTAGGGTACGAGTCAATATCCCCCATAAAGGTCCCATCGAGATAAGACTGTCCTAACGCGGTAACCTCAAGGATAACAAGTAGCGCGGGCATAATTTTTACACGTATATAGTATATGCATAAACACAGTCATATAATTATACTACTATTACCATATCAAGTTTAGGTACATACTCACGACCCATAATTATGATATTTGTCCTTATTACTCATTATTTAGTTATCACGTATAACGTTTGCCTCTTATCTTAATTTGTGGGATTATCCCAACTTATCAAGTGACACTCGTGGATTTCTATCCTCCCAAGTGTTATTTTAGTAGTTACTCATTTATTTTCCAACGTAACTACCTTACGCAGCTCCCCCTTTAATGCATAATTCCATCATCCCTTATATGTAAACATCCCCGTAAAATGTAAATCTCGTCTTACATTAAAGATTTCATATTTTTAATAAGTCCTACTGGTCTTCTTTATCTCTCCAAATATTTTAATAAGGATGTCCAAAGATTATTACTCATTTAAATTGAATTCAACTATTTAGAAGGGGAAATATGAGTCTGCCAGGAGGGGTCGATCGATCGATGGCAGGAGCTCGATCGATCGACGCATCGATCGATCGATACTCCTGGTTCGATTGATCAAACAGGTATGGAAAATCTGTAGAATACCAGTTACGGGTTCTATCATCCAATATCATCCAAATCCAAATTTCTAACTCCCAAACTCCCAGAAATTTATACCCCAAACATTATAAACCCAAATCAGCAATATTCTACGTAAAGCATGCGAGTTTTCATCAAGATTCATGGATTAAAAGGGGCAAAACTTATATAATTCTCATGAACCCTAGAAATTTATTTAACCTTGTTCTTCCTATTCTTTTCCTAGAATTTCTACTTCTAAACCAATATAAATTCGTGGTTCAACCTCTACATGTGAAAGGGATTTCCAGATTATTGTTTATATCAATACAACATGCTATTTCTAGTCACCAACATGGGTTTTCTTTCATAAAAACTCATCCTAATCAACCCTAAACTAATATGAATGAAGCATTAACGAAATTAAGCAAGATAAATACTTTCCTAGGAATTTTTGGTCTCTAATTTGTGCTGAAACCAGTGTGGTGGTGATCCTCGTTACGCAATCTATCGTTTGGCGGTGACGGCGGAGCAAACGGAGGAGTTCTTGGCCTAGAACTCTTTGGCAAGCTCTCTCCTTCCTTCTCAAATGGTCGTCACTTGTTTTTGGTTGTGTTAACCCTAGAAGACAACCCTAAGAATCTGATATAACCTTTCAATTTTCGTGGGTTTTCAGGCCTAAAAACGTAAAATGTCCAAAATGCCCTCATGGGGTGTTAATTAGGCCTAAAAATGCCCCGAGACCCAAACTAAACCCCCGAGTACATTATTTTGACTATCTCGACCCTTTCGAACACTTTGGAGGACTCGAAATGACCATACGGGTGACTTATAATTTATTCACTTTTATTAATCAACATTTAGTCATGACACGGGCGCGTTTCAACTTAAAATTCCAAAATTGTCATTTTATTCACTCATGACATTTAATAGAATCAATATTATCTATTACCTTGCTCATTAGTAATATCAATTTCCAAAATTGTCATTTTATTCACTCGTGACATTTAATAGAATCAATATTATCTATTACCTTGCTCATTAGTAATATTCAACAAGTTTCCAATGATTACTAACTCTCGTCACGTTATTAATAAAAAATAATTAATTTTTGAATTTATATTAAATTAATAACTCACATTAAATTTAATAAATCCCCAAATTTAGAAAGCATAAAAATACGGGGTATTACATCCTTCCACCCTAATAACGGAATTTTGTCCCAAAATTCGAAAAATAAGGCATACCTGGTAAGAATAAATCCGGGTATCTCTTGCGCATATCTGCCTCCCGCTCCCTGGTGGATTCCTCCACATTATGATGCTCCCACTGGACCCGTACAAGTGGAACTACCTTCGACCTTAATCTCCTTTTGCTATGGTCTAGGATAGCCACTGGTCTCTCCTCGTAAGAGCTGTCTGGCTATAAGTCTATCTCTTCTATCGCGATGCGGGTGTGGGTCATATCACCCCGAAGGTATCATCTCAATGATGAGATGTGGAATACATCGTGAATGCGATGTAAATGCTCTGGAAGTCCAAATCTGTATGCTACCGGCCCAATCCTCTCGATAATGGGAAATGGTCCCACGTATCTCGGGTCCAATTTCCCTTTCTTCCCGAACCTCATCACTCCTTTCATAGGAGATACACGTAGTAATACTTGGTCCCCCACATTAAACTCTCGAAATAACCGTTTTGCATCGGTGTATCTTTTTTGCCTGTCCTGGGCTACTCGAATGTGACTCCTGATCATCTCAATCCTAGCGGAGGTTTCCGGAATCGCCTCTGGTCCGAGCATATTGTTATCCCCCACCTCTAGCCAACAAGTTGGGGAATGAAAAGGCCTGCCATAAAAAGACTCAAATGGATTCATGCCAATCGTGAAGTGATAAGAGTTATTATAAGCGAACTCCACCAGTGGAAGATGTGGCTCCCAACCTCCCCCAAAATCAAGGGCACACATGCGTAGCATATCCTCCAACATTTGATTAGTATGCTCTGTTTGTCCATCTGTCTGTGGGTGATAAGCTGAACTCAACCTCAACTCTGTACCCATAGCCTCCTGAAAGCTCTCCTAGAAATACGACACGAAAATCTTGTCTCTATCTGACACAATATTTAGGGGCACCCCATGTAATCTGACAATCTCAGGAATGAACAACTGAGAATACTGACCCGTGGTATAGTCTGTCCGCACTGGTAGAAAATGAGACACCTTGGTCAAACGGTCCACAATCACCCAGATGGAGTCGTGGCCCCGCTGTGATGTAGGCAACCCTGTAATAAAATCCATGGAAATACTCTCCCACTTCCACGCGGGTATTTCCAATGGCTGAAGCAACCCTGACAGTTTCTGGTGGTCCACCTTTACCAGCTGACAGGTAGAACACTTGGACACGAACTCAACAATGTCCCTTTTTATCCCACTCCACCAGTATTGCCGCCTTATATACTGGTACATCTTATCTCCCCCAGGATGTACCGTAAATTGAGACCCGTAAGACTGGGTCATCACTGCATGACGTAAGTCTGCTCCTTCTAGGACTACCAATCTCCTATTAAACCTCAAACCCCATCAGAACTAACAGAATAGGACTCAGCACACTCCACTAAAAGTCGTACAATCTGCTCCTGGTAAAATGGGTCTGCGGTCTGTGCTTGTATCACCCTCGTAACAATCTCGGGTATCACTGTCATGATATATATGAAGGAACTGGCTACTGCATCCTGGTGACCCAACTCTTTCCACTGTACTTTCTAGACGTCCACTACATCGTCTACCGATCTATGGCTCAACGCATCAGCAACTACGTTGGCCTTCCCCGGATGGTATTGTATGTTGAACTGATAGTCCTTTACAAACTCTAGCCACCTGCGCTGATGCATATTCAACTATCGCTGAGTGAACAGGTACTGCAGTGACTTGTGGTCTGTGAACAAGCAAAATTTCTCCCCCAATAAATAGTGCTTCCATATCCTCAATGCAAAAATGACTGCTGCTAACTCTAGGTCATCGGTGGGGTAATTCTTCTCATGCGGCTTAAGCTTGCGGGAGGCAAAAGCTATAGCCTTCTCCTCCTGCTGAAGTACTCCCCCAAGTCCCCTAAACACGCATCGGTGTAAACCAGATACTCCACGCTCGACTTAAGTAAAGCAAGGACCGGTGATGAAGTAAGCTTGTCTTTCATCTCGTCAAAAGCCAATTGACAAGCATCGTCCTAAACATATGGTACCCCCTTGCGAGTCAGGTTCGTTAATGGACCCACTATTTTGGAGAAACCCCGAATGAATCTCCTGTAGTATCTGGCTAATCCCAAGAAACTACGTACTTCTGTCGGTGTTGTGGGCTGTCCCCACTCCCCCACTACTGATACTTTACTCGGGTTGACTACTATCCCCTGTTCAGAAATAACATGCCCCAAGAACTACACTTCACGTAACCAGAATCCACACTTATCGTACTTAGCATACAACTGATGCTCTCGTAGAGTCTGAAGAACCTGCCTCAAGTGCTCGGCATGATCCTCCTCGGAGTGTGAATATATCAGGATGTCATCTATGAAGACTATGACAAATTGATCCAGGAACTCTATGAACACTCGATTAATCAAGTCCATGAATACGGCTGGAGCATTTGTGAGTCCAATTGGCATCACTCTGAACTCATAGGACCCATATCTCGTCAAGAAAGCTGTCTTTGAAACATCCTGCTCCCTAATACATAGCTGATGGTACCCTAACCTCAGATCTATCTTCGAAAAGAAAGTTGCTCCCCTCAGCTGTTCGAACAGATCATCGATTCGAGGCAATGAATACTCGCTCCGTATCGTGACCTTTTTCAGCTCCCGGTAGTCCACACATAGCCTCAGTGAACCATCTCTCTTTTTCAGAAACAAAACAGGAGCACCCCATGGTGAGGTATTCCTGCGAATGAGGCCCTGACCTAACAGCTGCTCTATCTGATCTCATAACTCTCGCATCTCCGTCGGAGCCATACGGTATGGAGCGCGTACTATAGGTCGAGTATTCGGTAATAAATGTATGACAAAATCTATCTCTCGACTGGGGGGTAGGCTTGGTATCTCCTGAAATACATCGGAATACTCATGAACAACTGGGATCGAGTCTAAGGGAATCACAACCTCCTTAGAGGTATACTCCTCTATGTAATACAAATGAGTGGTCGAGCCTCCCTCGGGGCGAGGCATCACCACTACAAACATATCTTGCCCCGGAATGACAAAGAAAATACTCCCACCAAAATAATCTATAATGGCTCTGTAAGTTGCGAGCCAATCCATACAGATAATAACGTCGTGCTCATGCATATCTAAGACTAACATGTCTGCTGGTAATACCAAGCTACCAATATTTACTCCCACACCCCGACATATAAAGAAAATTAGCGATCCATTTCCTAGTTGTGAGTCTACACACGTTACAGTTCTCTCTGCTGTGGCTAATAACCCTAAGGCCTTCGCAAAATGGGTAGCTATAAAATAGTGCGTCGCCCCAGTATCAAATAAAACTCGACCCATAGTACCATGGATAGGAAACATACCCTCAATTGCGGGTGCTTCCTGGTGGACGTTATAGACACGTCCGTACTGTAACTACTCCTGCTGCACCGGAGCGGTTGGAATGGCTGGTAGGGCTGGTACCTGAGCTGGTGCTGGGAGGACGGCTGGAAAAAGGGGTCTTTGTGGCTCATTATGGGCACCCTGCTGTTGTGGGGCCCTATCACCCTCTAGACAATCCTGGCGCTTATGGCCATTCTTGCCATACACGAAAAATCGGCCCCTGAAATTTCCTCCCCTCTGACCCTACTGACCACGGCCCTGTTGGCCGTTACCGCCCCGCTACTGGCCCGTTGGCTCTGATGAAAACGCTGTTGGCCCTGCAACTGGAGGTGTTGGCCTTGTTGGCCCTGCTGACCCTGCCTGAATCCCCTAAATCCCTGCCTGGAATCACCGGATCGGAACCGCTTGGCAGGGTCCCCCTGATGGGAAATCTTCTCGTGCTGACGAGTCTGCCCCTGAGATTTCGGTGCTCCACTAGCGCCACTACCCCCTATCCTACCCTGCTGGCCGGACTCTCTTTCCCGCTTGCTTCCCTACAGATAGAAGCGGTGATCCTGGCAGTGTAGCAAAGCAGCATTGAGTACATCTCTATAGGTACTCAGAGATAGATTCCCTATAAGGTGCTGACGGATCCTCCAAGCTAACCCGCCCACAAATAATAGTATCTTCTTGCCCTCAGTGGGTGCCTCATATGGCACTATAGTGATAATGTGACACCCCGACTAATTAAATACCGGGAATCTACTCCTTTATTAAATTAAATCAAAATGCCAAGTTGGCTCAGTTAATAGCATCACTGTCGAAAACATTTTTAATGATTACTAACCACCTAGTATTTAAAAAGTAAGTTGTCAAATTTTAATTTAAGTCTGATTAACATTCAATCAAAGAGTAATGAAAGAGATAATGAAACCATTCACCATAATGAAATAATAGAATAACCATCACATAATGTAAACTAAGTCTGGAGGAAAACTCCTCACTACAATCCCACAAACTGAAATAACTAAACTGAATACTGAATTAATTACATGCCAAATAGTCTGAAAAACTGAAATGGAAAATGTCTCTAATAGAAATGGGCAACATGCCCTACAACTGATAAATACTGAATATGGAGTCAAGATGAAAGAAGCGTCTACTAGCAAGGCCCTGTAACCTCCACAAACAGCTACAGCTCGTCACCTGAATGGGAATCCTAAGCATGGTGTCCTTGTGGCTGGGCACCTAAAATGGTTTTTACAAAAAAATAGATTTGAAAGCAAACGGGTCAGAGCCCGAATGTGGAGATATTTTAAAAACTGCAAGTGCTTTAACAACATTAACACATTAAATGCAAAATACATGTTAGGACGAGCACTCACATGAAATTCTCACCTCTCGTCTCAATGTGCACTCCTAACGCAATTACCCATCTAAATGACATTAACACCTATCTAAGTGACATCATATCTAGCTAGACCGTCATAGGTTCTACCCTTATTACTCGGTTCCCATTATCATTCCAACGTTATTAATTAAATAGAGGCTTATCATAAACTCGGATTCTCAATTAAGCAATACAATTCATTATAGATTATCCCATTATATTCTCTCAAAGTGTTTCCGTGATTAAACACACAATACGATATAGAAGATCCCATCAATCAAGTGTATATTATTCACGTTATAAATATACAATACAAGCACCTCGAGACTAAGCTGCGGTGCACACATACTCTGCTATCCATCCCGGTACATCACGTACATAAGGATCACGCATTCCGAATCCCTCAGGAATCGTTCTCAAATAACACAATCACAAACAATGGAGGCGAACACAGTCACATCACATGGGTCACGCACATACCTACGCTCCCACGATCAGCAGACTTATTAACATCCCAATAAGTCCTTCTCTGACCTATGTTATCGAGGTACCAGTCTAAATCCCCCCCGTAGGCAACACAAGGATTAAAGGGTCCTAAGAGAACGCAAAACCTCCCGTGATAACAAGTATGGTAGGTATGGCATACACATAATATCATATACCAATACTAAGTAAGCACACATCTTAGTAATCACCATAGTTTTTTTGTGGTACATTACGCATTCATACCCACTTAAACTGTTACACACTTTATATACTCTCGGTTAATATAATTATACGAACCATCAATTGTTCTCACGCCGTAATAGACACTCACGTCTTAATCCATAATTGTCATTTGGTATAATTCACACTTCTATGTTTTACTCCTTATAATATCCCAAATATCCCAAATGTATCATTTTATCATCAAGGAAAGGTTATCTATACAATTGAACAAGTTTATGGGACTCCCAAAATCAAAACAGGGTAAAAAGCCTAAACTGTCAGCTCGTTAGAGGTCTCGTTCGAACGAGGCTGTTCGAACGAGAGTTCGTTCGTTCGAACGAACTGAGCCTTCTAACGACATCTCGTTCGAATGAAGGTATTGAACGAAATTTCTCCTCGTTAGAAGTCAGGGGTCAACTCCTTAGAAGTTCGTTCGAACGAGCTCGTTCGAACGACCTGGGAAGGTCTTCTAACGAGTGACCAGTTCCGAGCCCAGAATTTCTCAACTCGTTTTTCCCAATTTTTCTACTCCTCAAATCTCATCTAAAATTCGTCCCAACAATATTTTAAGGTCTCTAATCATCCCTAAACATATTAAGGTCATATACTAACGTATTTTAAGGGGTTAAATCATCCTAAACATCATTAAATTAACAAATCTCTACACTTTTCCCCCAAATTTCAAGAACATGAACCCTAGAATTTTAAGTCATCAATTAACCCAATTAAATCCGTTTTGATTCCGTACATAATGAAATATCATCAGAATAATCATCTACCTACAATTCTACATGCAATTTCTCCTCAAAATTTCAAGTTCTAAGTCCAATTTACATGGGTTTTCATTATACTTCCAAGAACAAAGCAATATTATTAATTCCCTACGCATGGAAGAAGCATTCTCTGAAATAATAGGAATTAAACCACTTGCCTTAAGAGTATCTCTGATTTTGAGATTGAATCGATGAGTTGTTCTCTCTCTCCCTGCAGAATTCTCCTCTTCTCTCTCTCTCTACAAGCTTTCCTCCAATGGTGGCTAGGGTTTGCATGGGAAATTTTAGAAACCTAATTCTAACAACCCCCGTAGTTTAATGGGTAATATGGGTTGTTAGTGGGTTTAGTGGGTCAATTCCCAATCAGATATAAATTCCTAATTTTCGTCATTTTTAATTCCCAAAAATACAAAATTACCAAACTACCCTTCTACGTTGCCGGTATGGCCTAAAAATACCCCGGAACCCAAACTAAACCCCCGGCTAGTGTTTTCTGACTATCTCGACCCTTCCGGACGCGTTGGCACACTCAAAATGACCATACAGTTTATAGAAATAAAATTTACTTTTATAATTAAAATAATTATATCCTGACGCGACTGTCACACGCGTCCCAATAAAATTTCCAAATTGCCGTATTTCAATCTCACGACAAATTTCATCAATCAATATTCAATTATCATCATATATACCCAATATAGTCAAATACCAACTCACATCTCATTAGTATTTTATCCGGATTAATTTCCAAATTAATTCACATTTAATTAATTAATCCCAAAAATAAATATCACGAAAATACGGGGTATTACATACTTCCCCCCTAATAACAGAATTTCGTCCCGAAATTCTAAACTAGAAAGTACCTGATAAGAATAACTCTGGATAACGTTCACGCATCTCATCCTCGCGCTCCCATGTGGATTCCTCGACATTATGATGTCGCCGCTGGACACGCACTAACGGAACTATCTTTGACCGCAGCTTCCTCTCACTTTAGTCTAAAATAGCAATCGCCCCCTCCTCGTAGGAGCTATCAGGCTGGAGATCAATATCCTCCAAAGCAATGTGAGAATGAGACAAATCGTTTCTAAGATATTTCCTTAGCGAGGAAATATGAAACACATCATGAATCCGGTGTAAATGCTCCGGTAACCCGAGTCTATACGCAACCGGTCCGATCCGCTCAATAATAGGAAATGGCCCCACATATCTCGGTGCCAACTTCCCCTTCTTCCCAAAATGCATAATCCCCTTCATAGGAGATACTCTGAGTAAAACCTGGTCCCCCACTTGGAACTCTCTGAAGGTTCTCTTCGCATCAGCATAGCTCTTCTGCCTATCTTGAGCTACCCGAATGCGACTCCGAATCAATTCAATCATCGCCGAAGTATCCTGAATTACTTTCGGCCCGAGTAGTTTGTTGTCCCCCACCTCCAACCAACATGCTGGGGAACGACAAGGTCTACCGTACAACTCCTCAAACGGAGCCATGCCAATGGTGAACTGGTAGGAGTTATTGTAAGAAAACTCCACCAGTGGAAGGTATTGCTCCCATCCACCCCCAAAATCAATGATGCACATTCGCAACATGTCCTCCAACATCTGGTTTGTGCGCTCGGTTTTCCTATCGGTCTGCGGATGATAAGCCGTACTCAACCGCAATTCTGTGCCCATGGCCACCTAAAAACTTTCCCAAAACCGTGAAACAAATATCTTGTCTCTGTCAGACACGATATTTAGGGGCACACCGTGAAGTCTCACTATCTCTGCAATGAAGAGCTGGGCATACTGTCCCGTAGTGTAGTCGGTCCTTACGGGTAGAAAATGAGCGACTTTGGACAACCTGTCCACAATTACTTTTTAAATTTGACAACTTACTTTTTAAATACTAGGTGGTTAGTAATCATTAAAAATGTTTTCGACAGTGATGCTATTAACTGAGCCAACTTGGCCTTTTGATTTAATTTAATAAAGGAGTAGCTACTTGGTATTTAATTAGTCGGGGTGTCACAGATAAGTCTTGTGAACTCCTCTTCATACTCAACAACAATAAAATTATCCTACTTCAAGTTCAGTAACTTTCTCCTCATCTCAGTTTGCATGGTGGATGGAAAATACTTGTGGTCAAACCGTTCCCAATATGACTTAATCGGGATAGTATCCCTCTCCTCCAAGGTGGTGGTGGACTCCCACCACTGAAAAGCGGCCCCCACTAGATTACTCGTCTAGAATCCTCAAACTCTAAAAGCTCCTTTTTCATAGTCTCCATCAACCCTCTAAGACTATCTCTCTCACCCTCGACGTACTCAAGCTTCTCTTTCAAAATTTTCTCATGTGCCCTAAGCTCTTCAACTAAAAAATCATTATTTTTTATGGCACACTCTTTCAATTTAAAATTTTCTTTCTTTGTTTTCAAAGTTTCAGCATAAAGTTCATTGAAAGCAGTTTGCAAGTCACGCTCATCTACACTTTCCTCCTCACTTTCATCCACACTCCCATCACCTTCACTATCATCACTAATCACATGGATGGGAAACTCTCGCCTAGAAGCATAAAAAACTTCTTCTTCCGAATCACAATCACTAAGGGTAGAAACTTGAGAAATCGGTTTATTCAATTTCTTCTTTAAATTTGTGGTACACTCATGTAACGTCTGACCAACACCCTCGCAACAAGGACACCTCTCAGATTCGTTTTCAACAGAAGATTTAAAACAAGAGTTCGTGTGAATTTTCCAATTAAATTTTTCAAAAATTTGACATCGAAGATCATCAAAACCATCAAAATCCATTTTTGTGCAAAATTAGGATCAAAACATAATAACTTAGTGCAACAGGCTCTGATACCAATTTGAAAAAGTGCGACTGTGTGATATCGATTTAAATTAAATTTGCAAGTTTCTAAGAACCCTTATTTACTTAGAGTCTACTTTTAAATCAAATAAATACAACCCTTAAACATGCATCTAAAGTGCGTGTGTCAACCCATAAATAAATAAAGCATATAACACAGTAAATATGCTGAGACACAGATTTCAGGAAAAAACCCCTTTCGGGTAAAACCTTTATTTCACTATGAATATATAAATCGCAACTTACAATTACATAGAGAAATCTGCAATGGATCAACGCGCAGCTAACCCACAAAGACACGCAGTCTTGAACTCAGCAAGAGAATACATGCAACACCCTCCAAAGACTCGAAACCCAAACAACAAAGGAAGAACCGCGGTTCTCCTTAATGACACGCAGCCATAAAACTTCGTAGAGACTCCCTCAGCAATGACACGCAGCCCTCGGTTGCAAAGATCTCTCCACAAAGATGAACAATAACAAATTTTGTGTTCTAGGGTTCCAAAAGATTCACAAAAGTAATTGGGATTTTTGTGTGTGAATCAAAAAGAGTCTTGGGACTCAAAAAGGTGAAGACTTAGAGTATTTAGGACTCTGAAAATCGTCTTGAAAAGTCTTAGAAAACAACTCGCCAAAGTTGGTTTAAATAAGAAAACTTTGAGCCTAAAAAATCTCGAATAGATCTGGCCGAATTTATCCTAAGCGGATCGGTCCGGTATGGGGGCGGATCGGTCTGACCTCGGATGGGTTCTTTTTTAAAACAGCCTTCTTCGGTTCGCAATCGGTCCGTGGTATACTGGATCTGCAGCAAGCGGATCGGTCCGGTAGGTATACGGACCGGTCCGGGGGCGAATCGGTCCAGTAGGGAGGCGTACCGGTCCGGCTTCCCAGAAAAATAAAAAACTTTTAAAAGCCTCATTTTTCTTGAAAAAACTTACTTCTTATTTTTATAAAAAACATTTTATGAAAATTTCCCAATACTAAATATGAACTTTAAGGAACATAAAAACAAAACTTTACCAAGTTCATTCCCGCAGAGGCTATGATGTTGAAGATGCTTTGATATTCGGATCCGTTGATGTAGATGCGATCTTGAATTTCTTCAACGGTGTAACGGCGTATGACATACAAATTGATAATGGACAAAAATGTCCTTACACCACTAGCTTAAATGAAGCCAACAACTGTTTCTGCACGTCTATTCCCTCATACATACGCAGATGCCTCTTGATATCTTTCTTCCATTGGATGACGATGATGATATCTGAACTACCCGAGAACTCAGGGGGATGCGCCTTCTGAAAGGCATCCTTAACCCGCTCGCATGCTGATGGAAGTTGTGCAGGTACTGGCACAACTGCCTGAACTTGGGGTGGAGCTTGCTGTACTACCGCTAGCGTGGCATTCATTGCCTGAGCAATAATAGCGGCTACCTCATTAACATTCATTGTTCCCTAAGCCGGAGAAACTGGCTGCTCGGCTTGGGCACGCCTATCCTTTGGTGCACATCTCGGAGGAATCTGAAACGTGAAGGAATTTATTAGTCTACAGTTATCATCAAATCTCAAATAGCAAAAGACGTAATCGTAAAAGCAAGAATAAAACAATCCTAAAATAGGGATCTATAACAAGAACGCTAAGCTGAAAGCGAAATAAGCCGTAGATATCCTAAGGACACTAGAACCTGATGCTATGATACCACCTGTGACACTCTGCCTAATCAAATACCGGGTGATCAGTCCTTTATTAAATTATAATCAAGGTGAAAGTTCGGTTCATTCTTAGCATCACTGTCGTAAAATAACTTTTCCAATTTAAACACCCTAAGTGTCAAAACCATTTTAGACATTACTTTCCAAATTTTATTTAAAACCAATAATTTAAAACTTTACATAATTCATAATTTAAGAATCATCCAACAAATATACCGGAACAAACAATACAATTAATTAATCATCCAACTAAGTAATTCCAACATTAAAACATAAAGGAAAAACATCTTGACAGTAATAAATCCCAAAGTGTAAATACTGGAAATAAACAAATCACAATATCCCATAAAACAACTGAATAATGGAAAAAGGGCGACACATGCCCAACTGCATAAATAGTGCGAGAAGTGGAATCAAAAGATGAGGTCATCTAAACAGAAGGCCTGCAACTCCCACCTAAGCTGCAGTGCGTTCCTTCCAAAGGATCCTATGCAAGACGCCCATGTGGCTGGGCACCTATAATATATACATATATACAAGGGAGAAAAGAAAATGGAAACGGGTCAGAGCCCGATTGTAAAAAAGATTTAAAATTTGTTTAGCAAGTATTGAAAATTTTTATTGGCCAATGTAACAACATATTAGTGAGGAACTCCCTTGCGAAATTCTCACCTCTCTTCTAATGTGCACGCTTATCGCACTAACCCTCCCAACGGTTTAACTTATCTTATCTTAGGTTGCTCGTAAGATTTAAACTGAGAAATTCAATTGTTTAAGAGGTTAATTTCATTTAACAACAAAGTTCTCATTTAAACCTTATTTACTAATAAAGTTTTTCAGTAAGACATTATACTTTTCAAACACTTATTCCCAAATTGAAATAGTTATTCCATTCTTACTTACCATAGACAGAACAAGTAGTTCCCAAATTCTAGATTTAAATATATATATTAAATACTCATATAATATATATATTCTAACAACACAACGCATAATAATTATGGTGCGGGCATGCTCTGCTATCCAGTCCCCGTATCACTCGTACTAAGGGAAATACAAGTTCGGAATCACTCTCGAACTGTATTGAAACAAAATTCAAACAATATTGAGGCAAAGCCTAGTTTCCAAGTCTCTAAGAGGTCAGCACATGCCCTCACGTCTCTTAGGACCGTCTGACTATCTATCCGATAGCCTGTATCAAAGGATTTCTATCTTCTAGGGTACGACTTAATATCCCCCCATAAAGGTCCCATCGAGATAAGACTGTCCCAACGCAGTAACCTCAGGGATAGCAAGTAGCTCGGGAATGATTTTTACACGTATGTAGTATATGCATAAACACAGTCATATAATTATACTACTATTACCATATCATGTTTAGGTACATACTCACGACCCATAATTATGATATTTGTCCTGATTACTCATTATTTAGTTATCACGTATAGCGTTTGCCTCTTATCTTAATTTGTGGGATTATCCCAACTTATCAAGTGACACTCGTGGATTTCTATCCTCCCAAGTGTAATTTCAGTAGGTACTCATTTATTTTCCAACGTAACTACCTTACGCATCTCCCCATTTAATGCATAGTTACATCGTCCCTTATATGTAAACATCCCCGTAAAATGTAAATCTCGTCTTACATTAAAGGTTTCATATTTTTAATAATTCCTACTAGTCTTCTTTATCTCTTAAAATATTTTAATAAGGATGTCCAAAGATTATTACTCATTTAAATTGAATTCAACTATTTAGAAGGGGAAATATGAGTCTTCTAGGAGGGGTCGATCGATCGATGGCAGGAGCTCGATCGATCGATGCGTCAATCGATCAATACTCCGGGTTCGATCGATCAAACAGGTATGAAAAATCTACAGAATACCAGTTACGGGTTCTATCATCCAATATCATCCAAATCCAAATTTCTAACTCCCAAACTCCCAGAAATTTATACCCCAAACATTATAAACCCAAATCAGCAATATTCTACGTAAAGCATGCGAGTTTTCATCAAGATTCATGGATTAAAAGGGGCAAAACTTATATAATTCTCATGAACCCTAGAAATTTCTTTAACCTTGTTCTTCCTATTCTTTTCCCAGAATTTCTACTTCTAAACCAATATAAATTCGTGGTTCAACCTCTACATGTGAAAGGGATTTCCAGATTATTGTTTATATCAATACAACATGCTATTTCTATTCACCAACATGGGTTTTCTTTCATAAAAACTGATCCTAATCAACCCTAAACTAATATGAATGAAGCATTAACGAAATTAAGCAAGATAAATACTTTCCTGGGAATTTTTGGTCTCTAATTTGTGCTGAAACCAGTGTGGTGGTGATCCTCGTTACGCGATCTATCGTTTGGCGGTGACGGCGGCGCAAACAGAGGAGTTCTTGGCTTAGAACTCTTTGGCAAGCTCTCTCCTTCCTTCTCCAATGGCCATCACTTATTTTTGGTTGTGTTAACCCTAGAAGGAAAACCTAAGCATCTGATATAACCTTTCAATTTTCGTGGATTTTCAGGCCTAAAAAAGTAAAATGTCCAAAACACCCTCCCGGGGTGTTAATTAGGCCTAAAAATGCCCCGAGACCCAAACTAAACCCCTGAGTACATTATTTTGACTATCTCGACCCTTTAGGACACTTTGGTTCACTCGAAATTACCATATGAGTGATTTATAATTTATTCACTTTTTTAATCAACATTTAGTCCCGACACGACACGAGCGCGTCCCGACTTAAATTTCCAAAATTGTCATTTTATTCACCCGTGACATTTAATAGAATCAATATTATCTATTACCTTGCTCATTAGTAATATTAATTTCCAAAATTGTCATTTTATTCACTTGTGACATTTAATGGAATCAATATTATCTATTACCTTGCTCATTAGTAATATTCAACAAGTTTCCAATGATTACTAACTCTCGTCACGTTAGTAATATAAAATAATTAATTTTTGTATTTATATTAAATTAATAACTCACATTAAATTTAATAAATCCCCAAATTTAGAAAGCATAAAAATACGGGGTATTACACTTAATTGGAATGGTCCTATAAGGAGGAGGATTAATTGATAGACATTTGAAGTAGTGTTCTCAAAGGAAGACATACGGGTACCCTACATCCACAATCGTCCTTTGTATGTCAAAGCCCTAGTGAATGAAACTAGCTTTCTAAGAGCACTTTTGGATGGGGGTTCATTGATTAACATCATGTAAATTAGCACCTTGTATGAGACTGTTATCTCTCGAGAGAAGATTGTGCCAGTACCACTTGTGATCTCCGACTTTGATTGCACGGGGATGCAGTGACTCGAATATTTAAACATAGGGATTAAGATGGAAAAATTCACATCCCACATCAAGTGTCACATTATCAATGCCAACACTATCCACCAACTCTTGATACGGTGAGTGTGCAAGCACACACATGTGATTGTGTTGTCGACATTCCATCAATGCATGAAAATAAATATTGTCGGAATAAAGATTGTGATCAAAGCTACTGAATGTCATTCTTGATGGAAGAGGACCACCTGGTTGATGAAACATTCTACACTAAGTTGGATGAAGAGATAAGGAATGTGATTAGTGGTTAGAGGAACCACACATAGCTAAGGAAGGTTTCCAGCTAAAGAAACCGGTGCACGAGAGACTAAATTAGCGAGTTGCCCATTCTAAAGGAAAAGTGAAAGTAAAGAGTAAATTTGAAGTTGAGGCAATGCCACCATGGACTTGCAAGAAAATTGTTTTGCCCAATGGAATGTTATCTATCGTTTATAACGGTCTATACGGATGACATTTTCGGACCAAAGGGTTAACCTGGAACTCGAATGTTTTGCGATTGATGATTCCTATATAGTAAAGAAAGTTGAAGAGTTAGAGGAAGATCCAGAATGTATGAAAGATGGACCACGTGAAAAGATCCAAGAGTTGTATGCAATAAATTCGGGAATAGATTGGGGATAATGAGTGTCCCATTTTTATTTCCAAGAGTTTTGAGTCCCAAGCAGCAGGAAGAAATTGTCAGCTTGCTCAAAGAATTCACCTATGTGTTCACATGGAAATACAAAGATATTCTTGGGATAGATTCGGAGGTGATCTCTCATAAGCTGAATGTTTTTTTAAATGATTTTCTGGTGAGACAAGCCACTCAGACATACAAAGCAGAATAGACTTGAAGATCAAGACAGAAGTAAAGAAGTTGCTCGCAGTGGGATTTATCAAACCTATCTAACACCTAATCTGGATTTCAATTATTATTCTTGTACCAAATAAGGACAACAACCAATATGGATCTCTGTGGATTTTAGAGACCTAAATTGTGCTTGCCTGAAGGATGAATTCTCGTTGCTCATCATGGATAGCTTGGTAGCTTCTATAGTTGGCCATTAAATGTACAATTTCATGGACGAGTATGTGGGCTAGAACCAGATTTGAATGGATCCGGTAGATGCAGAAAAGATTATCTTTATAACACCCTTGGTAAATTTCCATTATATGATCATGCCTTTTGGATTGGAAAATGCAGGAACCACCTACTAGCATACAATGATGCCAATATTTCATTATTTATACCATGACATATTGGGGTTTTACGTGGAAGACTTGGTGGTAATATCCAAGAAGGAAAGAAAACATTTGCAGGATTTAAGGAGGGTCTATGAGAGGTGTCGCAAGTACAAGATGAGGATGAACCCTTCTAAGTGCGCTTTTAGGGATACTGCAGGAAAATTTATAGGCTTTCTCATAAACAGTCAAGGGGTGTAAGTCGACAAAGAGAAACAGAAAGCCGTTATGATGATTTCCCCTCTCATGAAAGAAAAATCTAAGTCGATCTAGGGGGAGGAACATAAAAATGCCTTTGAGAGGATAAAAGTAATATTAACTTTCCCTTGTACAATGATACCACCAGAAGCAGGTTCACCCTTGCTTCTTTATCTAACTTCAATAGAGTGGTCAATAGGACCATTGATCACCCAGGAGAAGGCAGGGATAAATCGGCCTATGTACTATTTGTCACGAGTAATCTCGGACTCATAATCTAGATACACCAGTATAGAGAGTCATTGTTTGGCCCTAGTTTTCATTGCTCATAAGCTAAGACACTATATGCTCGCATTTACGGTGTAGATTGTCATCAAATATGATCCTATAAAATATTTTATGGAGCGAACTATCCTAGTAGGTAGAGAAGAAAGGTGGTTCTTAATATTTTCTAAATATGATTTGAAGTGTGTTGTCCCTAAGGCCATGATCTATTGGATAACTTCTCGAGTCAGAATTTTGAGCCTATTAGTGAAGAATTTCCAGGTGAAAATTTTCAAGACTGCTTAGCAGAGGAGATGGAAGAATGGAAGATGGAATTTGGTGGCTCTTATGATCAAGGGATCAATGGACTGGAATCATCCTCTCAAATGGAAAGGAAAAAGTCACTCTTTCTTTCAAGCTGGATTTCAAATCCTCCAACAATGAAGCAGAGTATGAGGATATCATACTTGTCTTGTTAAAGGCACTAAGGAGATGAATTAGAGTGTTGTGTATACTGGGGGGGTTTAAGTTAGTTGTAAACGAAGTTAATGGAGAGCTCGCCCTCAAACATGCTAAATTAGCCCTATACAAGTCAATTATTCAAAGGTTACTTAATCAATTTTTGAAAGTAAAGATAGAGAGGCATGCACGAACAATGAACAGGAATCCAGATGCATTGGCAACAATAAAGAAGTTGGTCATGGAGGATCAAGAGGCCACCATCACAGTCTGATAGAAAATAACGCCAACAACAGTGAATTCATTATTGCCAAGTGAGGATCTAGAGGACTAGAGGCGCCCAATAGTAAAGGAGTTAGAGACTAGAAAAGGTAAGATGAAGATGTCTGAGATGGTAAAGTTCCACTTGCTCCAAGGACACTTTATTTCAAAAGCCCAAGGGGATTCCTAATGTGATGTGTAGGAGATGAAGATGCAAAATAAAGGTTAGTAATAATGCATGAGAGGCATTACGGGGATACTGATAATCCCCTCTACTAGAGGCTGCAGCGAGGGAGTTATTATTGGCTGACTATGAGTGCGGAGGCTGCTCGTCTATAGCAGGGCTACTTAAAGTGTTAGACTCAGTTTGATCAACCAACTGAATCTAACTTCGTAGAAAATTTTGAGGATTTAAGAAAGCCTTACATAGCGTATCTTATGGATGGAGAGTTTCCAACTGAAAGACGGACCAAATATATTTGAAGAAAAGGGCTTCCCATTTGTACTTAGTGGAAGAGGAGCTCTACATGAAAGGATATAATGAGAAATTACCGTGGTTTATGTCCAATGGAGATGCAGAGAAGGTATTGAAAGAAACTCATCAACCTTCCCACATGGGTGGTGCTAAATTGTATTATTAGTTAATGATGTTGGAGTATTATTGGCCGATAATGGAGGCTAATTCTATCAGCTTCATGAAGAAGTGCAGGGCATGCCAAGTGCGTGACAACATGGTCTATACCCCCTTAGTAAGTTTGAATAGCCTAATAACACCCTACCCCTTTAACACCAGGCCATTCGATCTGGTGGCTAAGATCAAGCCATCTTCCAGTGGCAAAGCCTCCATCATTATTGCCACAGAGATGTACACTAAATGGGTAGAAGCAATCCCCTTGTAGAAAGTCACAACTCAAGTGGTGATGTAATTTATCTGAGAATAGATGATATGCAGGTTTGGCATTCCCAAGGTTATCCTCACAGATAATGGGAAACAATTCTTGTGCAAAGAGATGGAGATCTTTACAAATATATACAAGATTGTTCACAATAGTTCAACTATATCTTATCCTAAGGGGAATGGGCATCTAGAGGCTATGAACAAGACGTAGATCAACATTCTGAAGAAGATGCTTGAGGATATGCCAAGGGCTTAGGATTAAAAGTTTCCAATGGTGTTATGCGCTTATAGAACTTCAAAGAGAAAGTCAACAGTGTTTACCTCCTTCTCTTTGGTTTATGGGAAAAAAGTTGTCCTACCAGTAGAGTTGGAAGTACCCTTAGCTAGGGTGTCTCTAAGTATTGACCTCATACTTGATCCTAGGCATGTACAATCGGAAGCTTTGGATGAGCACCGAGATAAGGCCAAGGAAAACTTCAAAGTCTATACCCAACAACTATCTAGGGCTTAAGAAAATTTAGTTAAGCCTAAAGTGTTCCAAGTGAGAGATTTGGTCTTACGAGAATCCATTCATCACTTGAGAAGCATGTCAGCGTCAAAGTTCAAGACAAACTGGGAAGGACCCTTTGTGGTACGAGGAGTAGGAGATTCAGGCTATTTTCAGATTTTAAAGCCTGAGAGTGACTGTATTCATTCTATCAATTGTAAGTGGCTAAAAAGTATTATGCTTAAAGTGTTTCAAACGTTTTTAATTTCAAATGATAGCTCTATAATAGATAGTCCTTTTAGTAAAAAGAATTTTGAGCAAAAGACTTTTTTAAACAGCATAAATAGATGATATTTTATAGAAATGAATGACTATAAGTCCTTTTGACAATCCACATATGAGAATCTTCTAAAGATAATAACCAGTATTTTTTTTCAGTGTCTTTTGAGCACTCACTAACTAATAATTTGTGAGTGGATGCACCCATATTTTCTTACTTATTATATTTGCCGAAACATAAAAGAAAGAAATATGCGTTTTCCTGTAAGCAAAAGAAATTTTAACTCTTAAAGTTTATGAAATGGTCTAGAAGGTAAGGAACTTTACTCCATATACTTGGGGGGTACATACATTGTAAGGGGAAAGTATCGTGAGCAAAGTCTTTTCATTTATAATAGCTCAAACAACCTAAAAAAAACATGACACACAGTATTTTTGTCCATTGACTAATAGAATAATGACAATTTGATTTTATCTTGAGAACAAGTTTTAAAAAAGAATATCCTTAATTTCGTTCTATGATTTGTTTTTTTAAATGATTATTTGGGAATATTGAGAGAGGGTCAACCCCCACCCCCAAGTCATTCACTAAAAGTTCCAAATAAAATATAAAATAAGTACCCCGCAGATTATGGAGAAGTTTTAACATGTAGCTTGACAAGATTATGTGGAAGTACTCCCATAGAAAAACTGAGCAGTTCATAGCAGACATACAAAATTTTAAGTAAAAATAATGCAAAGAGAAAATAAATAAACAAATGAAAGAAAAAACTTTCATTTTCATTGATATAAAAGACTAGATCGAATGTGAGTAGTCTTTGTAGTTATAAGGATAAAAAAGAGAAGTTTCTTTACATATAAGCTCAACTAGATAAAAGGAAGAGGGTGGTCCATATTTTTTAACACACTCCCCCTCCAGCCTAATGAGGTGAGCATCATCCTTAAAGTCACTAGCCACGACCTTGGACAACTTAACCGCCAACAGTTGGATATGACTGCGAAGTTGAGTGGCTTCAGCCCGACGTCGCTCACTCCTAGCCTGCTTAGATGTCTGTGCCTTCACCAAGCCTTCACCAATTTCTTATAAGGAAGACCGATGAGATAACATACAAAATAATCAATCCAATCCATCTTGAAATGGTAGCAACTCTTTAAGTCATTGATAGATGCTAAGAAGAGATAGGTATCTGAGGAGGTGAGGTCAGTAGGCGCAGTGGACAAGTATTTGTGGAAGTGGATGGTAAGGTCATAAGGCTATCAATGTTGAGGATGCTATCCTGAGTGAAAGTCTCAGGATGGTGCTCGAGAATCAAATCTAAGACTCCCGTTTGAAATCCCTAAATCTTTGAGGGTAATAGACATGACATAAATCCCTCATAAAAACTTTGGGATCCTCCACTTCAATGTTATCATACCCCCTATTTAAATAGCTGGGCTCAAAGGGAAGTAGAAAGATCCCCTTGCTAGAATCCTAACTAGCATCATCAGATCGGGTAGCCTCAGAGCTGGGCTTATTATCACAAACTGCCTCTCTAGGCTCACTCTCATGCTCTAAAAGACAAAGATATGGAGAAATTATTGAGTGTAAGTAAAAGATAACTTACACAAATTCAGCTGAAAGAAGATGGAAAGGAAAAGAAAAATAGTAATAGGGGGAAGTTCTTACCCCTAAGCCCAGTGGAGTGAGCATGCTGCCAGCCAATCTATGAGTCCTCCTTGAACTGCTTCACTGACCTAGAAAAGGGAAAGCAAGATGATTTTAATAGAACACTTGCTCAGCAAAGGCAATATATAAAAAATTGATATTAAAAATAAATCAGGTATAACAGTATAATACTTGAGGAGTGCTCGCTATGATACTCATAGCTTGTTCCACAGTCAAAAGAACGCTTGGCTCACTAACATGAGAATAAGGAAATAAGGGAGTTATGGTGAGTGCATGCATGGTAAAAGAAAGAATGAAAAAAGAAAAACAAAAAGGGGAAAACAAAAAAGAGTGAATAAGGTATAACAATGTCATAGCTCACTCATTGTAATGTCCCCAAGTTGTTCCACTGTTATAGAAACACTCGCAACACTTACCTAAGAATAGGGAAACATGAATGTGTCAGTAAGAACTTGCACAGAAAAAGAAAGTTAGGAATAAGAATATGTTAAAATAAACATCGAATGGACCACCTCAATGGTGCTCATACTATGTCCCACAGACAAATGGACTTAAACACCACTAGTATGAAAATATAGGAATAAAGAAGAGGTCACCAACATGTCTTACACAGTAAAGAAAGTAAGAAAGGTAAACCAAGTATAACAACATGAATACTTGAGGGGACTCTACTGAGGGGGTGCTTTAAGGAAGGCGCACAACAGAGTCCATAACGGTGGAAACCTTTTAGGGGATCACCTAGAAAGAAAACAAATAGTGGTGACCCAAAGTGCTCGAAAATAAAGAAACTTTTATTTCTCAAAAATGAAAAATAGAACTTTTGGCAGGCGAACTGCTCACTTGAACACCATCTACAGAGTTGACTAACAAATTAAATAGGTGCTAGCCTAAAAACCTAGATAATAAATAAGCCACTAATCAAGTAAAGCATAGAGCCATACGTTGTTGAAAACTAGAAATAGTAAAATCAAGTACCAGATCCCTAGGGAGGGGAAAAGGGTTCAAATTAAATATGGGGATGGTAAAAGTGCTCGTACCAACCTATCAATGGGTAAGCTTGTTAGAAAATAAAAAAATTAACAAAGAAGAAAAATCGCAAAAGCTATAGGATTGAGTACCTATGGGACATGTCCATCGAAGCCACACTAAAGATAACTCAAGCAGGAAAAGACTGGACCTGGAGCTTATTATCCATAGAGAGAGAAACCCTAGGGATAGATATCCTCCCAGAGGGTGGCAAGCCTGGGATAATAACCACAGTGAGCAAGAGTATTCCCTGACTTACAAAAGGATTACTCGAAAGGGAAACCTATAAAATAAAGTTAAGACACAACAAAGTTAGAATGATCTTAGCAACAAACAAGAGCCAAAATATACTCAAATGAAAAATGCTAAAGAAATAACTCTAAAGGGATAGTGATAAAAGGACCGATTGAATAAATTCCTACTAGAGAGGAAGCAGGAGGCCTGGTAGGGAGACTGGGGCCTAAAGTCACCTATCAAGGGGGTAAACATACAAAAATAAGTTCATCAGGACCAATTCAAAGCTAATAGGTGATAAGACTTAAAGATATTTGAAAAATATTGATGAATATCTTCAAAGAACAATAGGACTCAGAAGAGCTCCTCATAGTAGTGGGAAATACAGTGGAGAGCTACAGAATAAAAAAAATGGAAAATATTAGAAAATATTAAAAATTGAGGAAAATTTAAATCCTAGAGTTGGTATAAAAACCTCTCTGGAAAGGCCTAAAGATGAGGTAAGCATATAATTACTCTCTATGAGGAAAAGTTATTGATGAATAGAGGAAGAATCAAACAACGGGGTGGCCCTAACATCAGAGGGACCACTCTTCCCCATAGTAGAAACCTGTTCAAAGGCAGAGTTAAAATTAGCAAAATATTACAAAAGTCAAATAAAAGAAATGAAAGAAAGAAGAAATAAAGTTGAAGAAACTTATAGTGCGTGAATAAGGAGCTTGGCTATAAGGCAAATGCCTAGTAGTAGGGCTGGTAGTAAAGGGGGAATAGATCATAGTGTCATTAAGATCACCACCAGAGCCTCTGGAAGTTGACAACAAAGCATAAGTGTCAGGTGAGTGACCTTGGTTTAGGTCAATAATACCAACGTCATTTGAAGAAGAACTATTGTCATCATAGGAAGGGGTTCTTTCATAATCAAGAAGTTCCTCTTCATATGAGTAGGGCGAGGAGAAAGCATTTGCGACCCATGACTTACAGTTTTACTAAGTAAAGAAGAAGTGAATAAAGTACCTTATGCATGAGGAGGGGATGGTGAAATTTTGGGATGAGAAAAAGGAATGCCTAGGGACTCATATCTATGCTCACGTATAGTCTAAAAATTCTATTCAATTCTTAGAGTATTTATGTCTAACTCTTGGTTTGGTAAAACAGAGGGACCATTGGGATCAGTTACCTTCCTTTTCTTCTTCTTCTTAGCTGCTCAAGTCCTCACAGGTAAAGGAGGGGGACCAACTATCTCTACTTGAGCAGGCATAAAATTTGATACATTTGTGCCTAGGTGTTTCCTCTTCAAGGGGGCCTTTGAATTAGCCTTATTCTTTCCTTTTCCTTTTATTTCCAGAGCCTTGGGCTCAGGTTAATTGGAATTTATTGACTCCTCACGCAATGGCCTCACTAAAATAGGGTTAACTTGATCGAGAGGGGTCTTCACAATAGTACTGCGACACCAAAGCTCTTTTTCGGTCCTCTTACCCAAGTACTTATGATTATAGGGAATTTCGGTGGAGATGAATTCATGAGGCACATCTTAAATACAATCCTTGATCAGAAAAATTTAACATTGCAACAAGACAAACCACGAGTGGATAAATGAAGGACTATAGTCACGAGGGGGAATGAAAAAGTTACCAAAGCGATCAGTTCTTTGGATCATCCCCTCGATGTTGAAATTATCATAATGCCTCAAAATATAGTTTATTGGCGAGTGGCTAGAGGGTCTACGGTGTACATTCCCTAGTCATATCCAAACTATATCCTCACTCGTTCGGTGTGATAAAATTATACTCCTTATCTAAGCTCAGTAAGTGAAGGGAAAACACAAGGCAATACCATTGCCATGATAGAATTATGAGGGAAATTAGGTACTGACTCAAGATAAAAAGTGCCAAGAGAGGTTGTGAAGAAACCCAAAGAAAAGACACTGCCCACTCATTTGTATTAAGGGAGAAAAGAAAACTCATCAATATCATCGATCAAAGAGCACAAAGATTGCTTGGGGTACTTCTTATGCCACCTAGCAATTAGAGCAACCTTGCTATATAATGAGCGAGGCTTTGGAGGAAAGTGTGGGAACCTCTCAAAAATGAACCCCGTCAAGATGAAAGAGTTGATAAAAATTTTCACATCAAAATGTCCATGGGAACATTCCATGTCCACATGGGCACGATCCAACTTAGTGCACATAGAAGCCAAGGTAAGAGCGGCAAGGGGAACATCCCTCCCTCGAGCAAGTCTGATTGCAAGATGAAATAATAATTCACGAGAAGAGTAAGTTGGCCTCCCCTGTAACAAAAACCTTCTCAAAAAGGTCACAAATAAGGCTTCCAAGTGAGAGGGGGAGTTAATTTTGAGACCATGTTGACTCTTGGACATCTTTCTCTAACTCCCCTATTTTGGGGTGAGCTCAAAATCCCTAAACCAGTATCTTTTACACTTAGCAGATGAGTGATTAATGGCACCAGTCTTGTTAATTTCCACATAACAAGGACACTCAGACAATGCCTGGTGAAGCTCCTCTCGTATCTCCCTCTTGGTGTCAACTTCATAACCATCAGTAAATACATGTGGCCCCAAGAGAGTAAGCCTAGTTAAATCGTAAATACCTTAAAGGGTGATAAATAATTCATCCTAACTAGTGATAAAAATTTAGGAGTCATCACTCCAACGAGAGGCTAAAATATTGAAGGTGTTAGTGTGCTTAGCGATAGATATAATCTTTTGTGTGTAATCAACCAAGATATAATCTACCCAGAGGTCCCACACATCTAGGGCACCTCCATAAAGGTTAGTTTTAATATGTGAAAAAGGAAAGTAACATCTATCAACTCGAACACTTAGAATACTATCAACTAAGACAATAGGAGCATCGATAAATTCCATAAAACCCAAGAGGGGATGGTCGTTGTTTTTCTCTATAAACTCAGCTTCAAACCTCTCAAGCGAGGACATAAAAATATTTTTCTCCCCAATGTAAGAGGCAAGGTGAACTGAAATCCATGTTCGCATGATTCTCAAGGTACTCCCTTTGAACCTTAGAAAGGGCGATATCAGTGCTAGCAGAAGGACCAGCCCCACCAAACCCTCTAGAAATGGTTGTAGTGGAAACAACCATGGAAGTAGCCATAATGGTGGCACCCATATAAATATTGGTGGTAACCGTGACTTGGATGGGTAGAGAACCCATAAGAATCTAGCTGATTGTAGTGGAAACAGAGATGGATGAAACTGTGGTGGAGAAAGCCATTGATATGGTGGAAGAATAAGGAAAAAGATGGAAGATTTGGGGACGACGCTCTCTTTCTCTCTATAAAACAATGAAAATATAAGGATGTAACTATCAAGATAAGAGTTTGTTTTTTTGAAATTAGTATTTATGCTTATGAAGGGTCGCACGCCTAGTGTCTCAAAAGAGAATAAATGATTGCCTAAATTATAGGATGTTTGTTCCCAAATAGACACGTATCTCCTCAAGAAGCTTAATGAGTATAAACCTAATAGGAGCATTAAATGCAAAAAAGGGTAAACCCTCAAATTCCAAAAAAAAATAATGATTATTTTGTGTTAAACTCTTTGGTCTAAACAATACAAACATTATCTCATATGATGAATAGTCACTAATATTATTATTTTTTTCACATGTAGCCTTGATCGAGCAAGCACGAATCGAGCAGGCTAGTTAGGATCTTGAGGAATTTTTGGTTTGGTGGATGAAGGACAAAATTTGTTGGTTAAGTTAAGGCCCAACCACTTTAATACCTAAGGATAAAGACAATACTAATAGGAGAGACCTAAGAGGTCACGCGAGCACTCACACAATCCACACTTAGTCAAATAAGTGAGAAGAGGGTGCCGCTCACAAAATGTTTTAAACAAACCATTAGCGAATGGCTATTAAGGCCACTCAACTTTTCAAAGATTGTTTACCAAGTGACCGTTTGAAAAGATATTTAAAAAATCATGTTTTTTGTTACTATGTGCAACGTATTTGCCTTTTTACTTTGGGTTATGTGAGATGTCAACTGTTAGATTGGACGGATAACATACATCAAAATGAGACGAAAGGTACATTTCAGATGTTGTATCAAGGAGTATCTCATTTTGGCATGCACATGCCAAGTCAGTCCTAGTATTTTTCTTATAAATAAATCCCTTTAAGCAAGGTCAATAAGAGGAACATAAGTTAGCACTCTTACTCTGCCAAATTCTCCCCAGAAAGTTTTCTCTTTCTTCTCTCTCCTTGGTGTTTGAAGTTCTTGTCTCTTCACTCCCAACAACCATTACTTCCAAGCCATCCCTTTTCTCAATTATTATCATTGTTGAAAAATTTGTAGTCAATCATTGTTTTCTCATATAGAAACTATAGAAGCTTCATTGTAATAACAAATAGATAGTTTTATACTCCAGATGCTTCTGAGATCTTAGTGACCTTCAAGACAACATCCATTGGAGTGGGTCACACCTCACCAGATCCAGATATTCATCGACCCCAGTATAATTACCCTCCTATAAAGTGAGAAAATCATATCGAAGTCAGGTTTTGGTTCCTATTTCATGGTTAGGGGTATTGGTCAGACCTTCTACCAAATGCCAAACGGCCTTGGACCGTATATTTTGGATGGGTTCACGTGTATGGTAGAGATAAGTTTCAGTAGATTTTATACTCATTACTTGGGGAGGGGGATTACCGTTTGGTAGAACAACCTTGGGGCCTTTTCCCGATCGGTAGAAGTCATAGGGTTTATTTTTGGCTCTTTTCTATAATTTGTTGCTTTTATAAGTTAACCCCAATTTTGTTGAGTTTTGGTCCCTCTGGTTTCCCTTTCTAGTGGTTCTATCTTTGGGACTTTGGTGAGACCAGGTTTATGTTATTTTATCTGGTGAGATAAAATTATCCACACCCTGATTGAAAATCGAGGTTTCCACAAATACGATCGACTGAGAGTGTGCACGTGCAAACACTCTTCTTCAAAATTGAAAGGTCCTAAATTGGGTTTTCCCATTTTAGGGAAGCATTGGGGTCTAAATTGTGATGGGTAGGAAACCCTATGTTGAAAGTGATATTATTTGGGAAAGAGGGGTGGCTTTGCCGAACGACATAAGGTCTATTGGTCGGGCCTTGGGGTTTAACCAAATGACACACGGTTTGATGACATTCAGCCAAACGATTAAAGGACTCAGAGTTCGAAACCTACTTAATGAAACCTTGAGTCTCCTTTTTTGGAAATGTACTCTTACTCCTTTTTAGCGATGCTTGTTCCCGAACCATCACTGTTACTTTTGTTTGGATATTTGTTGTGTATGTCCCTCTCGTGGTCTTATATCCTTCATATATATCGTGGATAGAGGAAGCAACTTGAGTTTCAGGATGATAGATGTCCCGTTCTTGTTGTCAGTGTTAATTAGTCTCCTATCGGGGACAAGAGCATCTACTTCGTTACTGATAGGGGCATAGGATGCCACTTCTCTCTCTTTGGGTTCTGGGACTCCGTCATCGTTGGAATCTCAGGCCGATTATTTCACTCTTCCAATGTTACCATTCTCTTTCAGAGTGATCCTTCATGGGGAGACCAAGTTATACACATTCCTTAATGTGGCTCCGCTTTTGGCATGCTGGCGCCATCTTTGGATCCCGACCTTTTTGCAAATTAATTGAGTTTTTAATAATTCATGTTTTTCATACTTATTTGATTGTTTATTGATCCTTTTAAAGTTTGAGTGATTTTTGCATTTTTATAAACTCTCAGCAGGTACTGGTTGACTCTTCCTACTGTGGGAGATGATGACGGGCTAGTCGTTGGCATATTTCACATTACTCCAATTAACTGCAGAGATTATGAGAGATGTTGATACTGACTATCTACGGCTGTCAAAGGGTCTTATCCTGATTTTGGGTAGTTTTACATATTCAATTGGAGTGTATGCATTGTCTGTGAGGTCTAGGGTGTCGAGTTCGGGGAATGTTGATGAGAGTCGTACCAGTAGTCGTCCAGGGAAGATGCCTCGTGCCTGATAGTACGTTGGGGTAATATTTTTGGGTCATATTTCGGGTGAGATTTGATGTAACCTCCCCAAAAGATATGTTCTTACGGTATTTTGGTTGGGGTAAGGCCCCATTTGTACTTATGTAGCTTATTGACTCAGGGAAAATAATAAATCCTCAATGCACTTTTTGCCATGTATGGGGATTTTTGCTATAAATCGTATTTTTAAATAATAAAACTCTACTTTTTAGTGACAAGTGGCTCATACTTTGTGTTTTCCTTTAATTATCGGTATTCTATGCATCAGAATAATGGATAGTGTATGTATAGACATAATGAGCTTAAGATCTTTCTATTATATTGGTGATGACATATGTATATGTTGGTAACAATAATAATAATAATAATAATAATAATAATAATAATAATAATAATAATAAAAAAAAAAAAAAGAATAATGATGCATAAACAAAAACAATAGGGAGTCCAAGGTCCTTATTAAAATGGTGTAACACAAAATAAGAAACATACATATATATATATATATATATATATATATATATATATATATATATATATATATATATATATATATATATATATATATATATATATATATATATATAAAGGAAAAAGTGCCCCATCTTTTTGATACATTTCTTTCTGGAGATAGATGACTTTTATCTAATGATGCACCCATTGTCTGTACTCATGTCGAAGTGGTGAGGGAAGGAAGTTCCCCTTTACTTTGCTTGATGATCTAGTAATAGCCTTTTGCTGTTGCTTTAGAATCTGAGTTCCGACCCTTGTCCCATATATGGTTTCATTTTATAGGGAGTCTCTAGTCAGTCAGTATGTCAATGATTCGTCTTAGGATGCGATGTGATTTTGAAGGGATGGTGTTTGGTGTTTTTTTTCCTGGGGAAAAAGTGTATATGGGCAGTGTATTTTACCTTTCTGACTTCTTTTGACTGTGGCTTTCGTATCATTATACTTTGTGTGACATATTTACATAAGGAGGACCATGCGGAGTCTTAAAATGCCCTTAGAGCACTTATTTTATTACCTGATAGTTAGTTTCTTTAGATCGTGCCATTTTTTTTTGAGTGAGGGTATTATGACCATAAGTAGACTTTTCCCATATCATAGGGTTTGTTGGTGTTTATTTAGATTGGTACCGAAGTGATATCTTGAGTTGACTACGTATCTCACATTTAAAGGCAACTAGGCATCTTTATTTAATGTTTGCGATAAAAATAAAATGGAGAATCAAGTCTACATAGTTCTCTCAAAATGAAAAAAAGGTTAGGGCTAAAAACGTTGTACCTGACTTCAAGCGAAAGGTTGATGGCTCAACTGGGATTTTTGATGTAGGACTGTGAATGTGTATAGGCTTGCATAGTCTTCCCTTCCCACTACGACGGATTGTTTTTGTGTTAAAACTAGTGTTTTCATTTTTTTCTCTTGAGGGCTTAAGGAAAGAATTTCTTCAATCAGTCTCCGTCGAGATCAACTACGGTAGCTTCCCCGTTGGAGTTTATTTTGGTGATGAGGTAGGGCCCTCCCTAATTCAAGAATAAATTTGTAAAAGGTGATGGGTCGCTGTAAATAAAAGGAAGAAATAAGAAGTTTTAAACTAAACAATAATTAATAAAACGAGGGTCGGGGTCGCGTCCTCGTCGTGGGTAAGCACGCGGAATTAGAATTTCGGTTCGCAAACATTTAATCGAGCTTTTTTAGTTAAACATAAACATCACACTTGAAGGGATTTTAACCCAACGATGCGAGATTAAACATTTAATTCAAGATGGTCACACATGTCTTAAAATCAGATTATCTCTATAAATACTAACGTTGTGTGACAAAGAAAGTTAAACGAATAATAAACCCATTTTAATCCGCAAGGTTTCGATTAAATATAATTTTACACGAAACCTAATTTTTGGAGCTCAACGCCCATTAATGGGGGACACACGACCCAAACCCTATTTAACTACTCAACACACATGATTAAACTAAGTAAATAACTAATTAATTAATTTAGATAAGAAATAATTAAAATACAACATTAAACTAGGCATGGAAAATAAATGCAAAGCATAAGTAAATAAACATGGAAATTAAAGGAACAAGGTAAGCAATAGTATCCACTTACTTAAATGGGTGTCAAACCACCAAGAAATGGAAGAGATGGGGTTATTATCACAAAATCCCCAAAGAAACTAACCCTACATCTAAAATAAGAGAAAAAAACTAAAAACTAAGATCCTCTACAAAAATACACCAAAGGGTGTATTTATAGTAAGTTACAAAAAAGGAAATAAAATAAAGAAAAAGAAATATAAAAGAAGATAAGTCTCCTAATAAGAAATAAATGAAAAAGGAAAAACAAAATAAAAAATAGAAAAAGGAACGTAGCCGCAAAAATATCGTAGGAAACAGAACACCGGTCGATCGGGGCCTCAGGTCGGTCGATCGTGGCACATGGGAGGGCAGCATTGGTATCGTTACAAGAAAAAATGTCAAAACCCGATTGACTGCAAGGCGACAATCAGTCAACCAACGATGACTGGATAACCCACCAATTCGCAGCCTTGCTACTATGCAAAACCAACCAAACTGTTGCGTTTTCGGACCAATAATAGCCGAAATGGACCCGCCATGGAAGGGCCAAACCGAGACCTGGAACAACAATAGTGACCTGCCATGGATTTAGATCTAAGCCGAGAGCTTCCATGGCTGCCAAAATGTGCAACCCGAGACCCACAATTCGTAAGCCACAGATGGATCTTCCATATGTGTGTGGCCAACGTCCAAATACCCGCTACAATAGTCAAAGCCGAGACGAAAATGCCATGTCCAAATGGGCAAAAACTCAAAACCTCTAATAATGTTGGCATACGCCAAAACAAGACCCATTTGTAAAAATGGAAAACCCAGGACCCGATATGCAAAATTGGTCAGAAATTAAAGAAAAATATGCGCGTGTGGTCAAATATTTTGCCCCAATTTCGGACAAAAGGCACCATTATGGGACGAACCCAAAACCCAAGCACAAACCCGAGCTTGGCCAAAAATCTTCCATGGCTAAGTGTTTGTTGTAAAACCAATTATAAGAAGAAGGACATGGTGGGTATTATTAGAATTATGAGTAAAATAATAAAATAATAATAAAATATAATCTTATATTTCTTCCCCGATTAAAGGTTCTTGTTTCCTTCGTTCGGAGTCTGATTCACGCACCGTTCATAGCCACGCAAAGTTTGACCCGAGGGCTACAACTTTCATGAATACTTAGGGAAACATCCTAAAGTGTAAAATTATCGAAATGCCCCCAAACGTGAAAATCATGACAAAACTTAATCGGAACGCGCTCAAACTTCATACTAAGAACTGTAACACCTATAAAATCTCAATAATGACTCAAATAACATGTTAACATATAAAATGGAGGTTGTCTGGTTATCGAGCATAATTATAGCAATTACGGTACACGAGGGGCTAAAATGCATAGGTTCGAGGGCAAAAATGTGCAAGATTTTATATGAATCACACCCCTAACTTACACATTGCTAGTCCCTAGCAATGAATTTCAAAGCAATAAGAACTATAAGAAAATCACAAAATGGGAGATATATACAAAAGCGATAAAAAAGATAAAAGCCACTTTCGTGGGTGAATGATTGCATTTAGCATATGCAATAAGCAGTTAAACCCTTAGGTTACCCTAGTGGACGAGTGTCGTCTCGTGAAGGTTTTCAGCGATGAAACCCGCAAACATCATATGATTTCTTCAAAATATGCCCAACACAACATGGGACAAAACCAATAATACGAAAAATATTTCATACGCATTATTAGCACAATCACACAATAGTCTATATTATTAACATTATAGAATGCACCATGTGCAATTGAAACCTTAAAAAGTGGGAGGGGATCAAGCACATGCAAAGTGTGATTTGGCAAAGACTTAAATAATTCGGATAAATGTTAAATCGAGAATATATCTCGATCCTCACGGGCATTACACTCATCAAATGAATTCACTCAAAACAGGGAGGTAAAATAGGACATGCGGGCATAAAGAGTAAATGTAAATGCAAACAAGGCCGCGCACATGTCACTAATGAAGAATGCTATATAGAAAATGAAAAACTTCAATCTCAATGAAAGATACCACTCATTAAAGGAGGAAAAATGTATTTTTAAAGATTTTCAAAACTATTTAAACTTTTGAATTGAAATGCACCCTAATATCACATAAGACTTTATAGGTTTGTAATATAGGCTAGGCTTGGGTACGAAACGAAGGATATGTATGTACGGATTCAAAGTGTTCGGAGATGAAAACTTCGGATAATGGGAAAATGCAGGCAATTTTAAAAATAGTAAAATACAATCCATAAAAGGCATTGAATATAACAATGTTGAGAGTAAACAAAGCTTATTCGAACACTATACACAACATATACAAATTTCTCTTTATTTTCTTTCTTCTTTTTCTCATGTTGTTCTTTTGTTTTCTTTTTCTTTCCACTTTCTTTTTTTCTTCTCTTTTTCACATATTTCTTTTGTTTAATTTTCACACTCTCACATGCCTAAATTGCAACCACAAGACAATAACATCATCCAATCCCAAGTAACATTCCAAACAAAGGCATGGAAGGTAATATGTATGGATTTAACTCTAATTTGGATTTAGTTATGGAATTTTGGGAAATGAAACGAAAGTCTAATATTTGGACTTAAAGGGGTTGACAAGGGGAAATATATAAGGTGAGGTAAAGGTCAATATGGATGATATAACAAAGATTGCCTATGATCATCTCATAAAGTTTACGCAATTCTCGAGTCAAAACAATATATGAAAATCATGCTCAAGTAACACTTGAAGATATAAACACAATTAATGAACGATCAATAAAAGAATAGAGAGATTACCGATAAATTCAACGTTTTCAATGAGGAAAGAATAGTGTATACACTCACAGACGACGAAAGGTACAAAGCTTACTCATTGTAAGTATATACAATGCAATAAAACATTACTAAGGTATAAAAATCTTAAACCAGATTAATAAAATAAGAAAAATTCATGTAGTTATTCATAATATCAATAATTGAGGACTAAAGTCTAATAGGTTCTAAAATCGAGAACATGCGTCATTGAGTTGTCTATCGGATCGGGCAATTATTTAAATTTATCTTCGAAAACGAAGGCAAAATGCCAAACAAAGGAGAAAAAGGAAAGAAAATCTTTTTGAAAATTTTCAATTCTTCAAAAAAAGCATGCTTGGGAAGAACATGTAATCAAATCAAAGAAACTACCAATGAATGGATAGAATATCCCACACCCGCTAACTTAAAACCTGACATTGTCCTTAATGTAAATTAAGAACCAAGTTAAATAAAGGAAAAGAGCTATATCACCCACAATAGAGCAATTACGAAAAGTACGAGTCCAAAGATTCTATAAAACATGTTAGTACCAAAGCATAACAAAAAGAAAGAATAAATTTTTTACATAATTACACTAAACTATAAGCAAGAATAAAGAAAAAAATAAAGAAAATAACAACTAACTATTTACAACCTACAATTTTAACTTCTAATTAACTATACACTAGAAGTTGAAAATTTTAAGGGTCCACCCAAAATACAATTTGACTTTGGAGGATCAACAGTGGACCCTCCCTTTCATGCATGCCTTCCGGAATATAGGAATTCCGTTTGAACAACGAAAGGCATGTGGGTGGTGGAAAAGGTGAACCATCGCCAATTATCAATTTTGGGCAGATGATGGGCGATTTGGATAATAAGGGGGAGAGGCACACATGGGTTCCAAAAAAAACTGAATTTCCTCCGAAATAGTTTTCAATTGGAATGGGAGGTGGTGCACAAGGAGGCAAATATGCCTTCATAGAAGGCGACCCGAGCGAGTACTCCTCATCGGTGAAAAGGTTTGGAACTATATAGTTTTGAACCGATTCATTAGGTACTAAAATTGGTGTGATAGTATAGAATAAAGATAGGGGTGAAAGAAATTCAATCTCAAGAGATGAGTTATCATCTCTTGAAGGTTAAATTTCGAAGGAAATAGGATCGTTTATAATGAAACTTTCTTCTTTGAGAATCAAAGAAGAAACGAGTTCATTGCAAATGGATACTACACCTATTTATTCCTCATTTTCATTCTCTATTATAACATGGGTCAAGTCAAGAATGATTTGTTCCAAAGTAGGTACAAAGTACTCATTCGATTCAAAACATTCCTCAACTTCAAAAGTCCTCGGAAGAAAAATTGTCGTCGAATTCAAATAATAAATCCAACTCATGTTCCCAACAATGATTTTCTTCCCGATAACGGCTTTCAATTTTCTCATTTTCAATCATGCGCAAGCCCTCATCGAAAGTCATATGGTGAGGAGTGGATTCTTGCAAATGAGAACTTTGAAAATTATCATCGGAACGACTATCAAAATCATTAACATAAAATTTTTGAAAGATATTGCAATCTGTGACAAAATTCTTATCATAAGGATCTTGCGACCCAAAATCGAAATGATCATTCCCAAAATTTATGTAATCCAAACTTTGACTTTTATAATACTCACCCAATGTCATTTTAGATGTTGTAATTTTTTGGACTTGTAAGTATTGACCAAAAGTCATAGGTTTACGAGGATTTTTAGAATTATCATTAGGATTATTAGAAAAATTGGAATAAGACATGCTTACCCCAATAAAGGCTCGAGATGGCTATTTCCACAAAGATGATGTGTGACCAAAAAAATTCAAGCGTTTCTTAGCGCTCAAATGTGCAAATCTTGCAAAAAAGGTTAAAATAAAAAATACAAATACTATGAAATAATAATATAATTACAATCTATAACAAAGCATTCCCCGACAACAGAACCATTTAATTGATGGGGAGAACCGCGGTGCGAGTGTATACAGATATACGCCCATCATTGGAATCGGCTCCCTCCGCTATGCAAAAACCTAAACTCTAACTACACTAGTTTTATAAGTATAGGGGTAAGTCGGGTATCGAATCTACAAGGAGTGTTTGACAGATTTTAATCAGTTTATTAATTCAGGAATAAAATTGTAAAAGGTTATGGGTGGTTGAAAATAATAGGATGAAATAAGAAGTTTAAACTAAACAATAATTAATAAAACGAGGGTCGGGGTCGCGTCCCCACCGTGGGCTAAACACGCGGAATTATAATTTCGGTTCGAAAACATTTAATCAAGCATTTTTAGTTAAACATAAACATCACACATTAAGGGTTTTTAACCCAACGATGCGAGATTAAACATTTAATTCAAAATGGTCACACGCGTCTTAAAATCCGATTATCTCTATAAATTCTAACGTTGCGTCACAAAGAAAGTTAAATGAATAATAAACCCATTTTAATACGCGAGGTTTGGATTAAATACAATTTTGCACGAAACCTAATTTTGTGGAGCTCAACGCCCATTAATGGCAAATGCACAACCCAAACCCTATTTAACTACTCAACACACATGATTAAACTAAGTAAATAACTAATTAATTAATTTAGACAATAAATAATTAAATTACAACATTGAACTAGGCATGGAAAATAAATGTAAAGCATAAGTAAACAAGCATGGAAATTAAAGTAACAAGGTAAGCAATAGTATCCACTTACATAAATGGGTGTCAAACCACTAAGAAATGGAAGAGACGGGGTTATCTCCACAAAGTCCCCAAAGAAACTAGCCCTAGGTCTAAAATAAGAGAAAATAACTAAAAACTAAGATCCTCTACAAAAATACACCGAAGGGTGTATTTATAGTAAGTTACAAATAAGGAAAGAAAATAAAAGAAAAAGAAATAGAAAAGAAGATAAGTCTCCTAATAAAAAATAAAAGAAAAAGGAAAAACAAAAGAAAAAGTGGAAAAAGGAAAGTAGCAGCAAAAATATCGTAGGAAACAGAACACCGGTCGATCGCGGAAAATGGGAGGGAAGCACTGGTATTGATCCAATCCAAAATGTCTAAACCCAATCGACGGCGAGGGGTCAACCTGTCGTTCGATGATGGCAAGACAACCCACCAATTTGGAGCCTTGTTGCTACACAAAACCAACAAGGACTGCTGCATTTTTGGACCAGCAATAGCTGAAATGGACCCGCCATAGAAGGGCCGAACCGAGACCTGCAACAACAATAGTGAACTGCCATGGATTTAGCTCCAAGCCCAAGGTGAGAATTCACACGACTCTAAACATTGTTTCTCTCATAATAAACGAAGTTACAACCATTTAAAATATTTTTGACATTTTAATTTCATTTTATAAACAAAATATCATCCTTAAAACATTTTTCGAGTCCCATAACATTATGAGTTTATACGTGAGAGTATCTCAAAATGCAATGTGATATTAAGACGTGAAATGTGCACCAGTAAACAATACAACATGATCTATCTTTGAAGCTTGGTCGTTACATCTTCAACATAAATACGTCATAGACCACGTGGGTATCCTGACAAGATAAAAATTTATCTATGACTCTAACAAGTTTTGTTCCAGAAATAAGTCAATTACATACAAATTAACTCAATTGGAAATTTTGTCATTACATAAACTCTCTCAAAATTTTCTCTAAAAAATTATATCTAAATTTTTTGTGTAAAATGTTGAGCCCAAGGGTCCTTTTTACAGGATAGGAGGCGAGATATTTGATTTTGGGTGAATCCCATTTAATTGATTGTAATTGGGTTGATAAATATTTCATGGGGTCTTGAGAAGAGTTGGAAAATCATTTTTTAATTATTATCCCTAATTTTCATCACTATTCACTCCATTATTCACACAACTAACTTTAATCGCATTTTTTACCCCCAAAACTTCCAAATCTCATTTTCTCGCAAACATCAAAGTTATGAGTCTTTTAAAGAACTTTCCAAAAACCTATGGTACGGCCTCAATGGACACGCAAACGATTTTATAAAAATCATTTAGTATTGTTGTGTCAACCGCATCGTGTCGTTACGTATCCTAATTTTTTTGCATATCAACTCCTTTGTTGTCCAAATTCCCGGAGTATATGTAAAAATGCAAAATAAATATAATTATTTCAAATTTAGGTTAATAAATATTTATGAGATTACACTTTTATTCTTAATTGTATTTTAGCCCCCGAACTTTTATAAGTCACTCTTTTCGACTCCAAATTCAACCAAATATTAGAGAGAACTTTATTTTGCTTAGATAAACATTTAGAATTACTTTTAAGATCATAAAGTCTCTAAAATTATGGGTTTACCCATGGGATTGGTAAAATTTTATTTTTAATTTAAATTCTTTTCAAACTTGCATTTTTCTTTTGAATTATGAAAGAATCTCTAAAATCTAATTATTTACGATAGAACCTAGCAAGGCCTATATTTGGGGAACATAAATAATACAAAATTAGGCACTCCTCACTTCTCGTCGATGAGAGATAAATAGTCATAACAAACTTGAATCCATCCAGTTTCAGCCACTTAACTTTTGTGCATGACCCGTAAGGATGGTATCTCATGTTCTATGGGTAGGACTACCTCCATGTCATAAACTAGGGAGTAAGGGGTGGCCCTTGTTGAGTTTTTATCTGTATTGTGGTATACCCAGAGGGCATATGGTACTTTGTCTGACTAGTGAATGTAAGTCTCAGTTATCTTGCTGATGATATTTTTTACATTTTTTTAGTGGCTTTGACTTATCCATTTGTTTTTGGCCTATATAGAGATGAATTATACCAAGTAATCCCTTATTCATGTAATGGGTTTGAGACCTCTTTCTCGAATTGGGACCCATTATCTTATACTAGCTAGTGAGGTACACCAAAGAAGCATATGATGTTTCGTGGTACGAATTTGGCCAATTTCTTACAATTTAGCACCGCGTAAGATTCATCCTCGACCCATTTAGTGAAATATTTGATTGCGACTAGGATGAATCCGTGTCTAGTGGATCCCTTAGGAGTTAAGTTCCCTTTGATGTCTATCCCCTAAGTGGAGAAAGGCCAGGGTGAGGTCATGTAGTAGATGTTGTCATGGGCATATAATTGACATTTGAGGCCCCTTATGACATTGTACGTGCAATCCTTTTTCATGGTTGTCTAGTAGTATGGCTATCTACGTATTTTCTTGGGGAGGGTGTGCCCACTCATGTGTGGACCACATTCACCGCTTTGAATTTAGTCCCTGATTTCCTGGGTTTCGTCTTTGGTGATGCACTGTGAGTGTATTGTGTCGAAACCATTTTTGTAGAGTTGGCCCTCACAAATCATAAATTAGGTTGCCAATCATCTTAAGGTGAAACTTTCAATTAGAGATGCATTGGGTGGGTAGTGGTTCCTTTTGAGAAAGTTCCGGATGTCGTAGTACCAAATCATGGGTCCCATGGTTATTTATTTGATGGCACCGACCTCAAAGCAATAGGAAGGGGTGATCCGATTGGTTATGATAAATGTGGTATTTGTAATCCCTTATGGCATGTATATCATGGAGTCTAGTGTGGAAAGTGAATCTGCGAAATTATTTTTAGCCCTTGGGAGGAAGTTAAATTCGAGATGATTAAATCGTGAAGCTATATCTTCTAAGTAAGCATGGTATGCCTACAGTGTGTCATCCCATATTTTTCATTTACCTAGTATTTTATTGATGACTTGGCTGGAATGCATAGGATTTTAGGTTGGTGATCCCCATTTCCAAGGTGATCTCGAGACCTGTGATGCAAGCTTCATACTCAATCATGTTGTCGGTGCATCCGTATATAAGTTTGATGGTCACGAGGAGTCATCGTGAGTTGGGAGATATCAAGAGAATTTTAATACCAAATCCCCTTTTGTTAGAGTACCCATCGAAGTAGGGTTAACGGGTTTCTCTATCATTTAGGGCGAAAAGATCCTTGTCAGGGAATTTTGCATAGTTTTCTTCTTCTTCATCTTTCAGGGGTTACCCTACGATAAGGTCAGAGATGGATAGCCCTTTGTTGAATTTTTGCTTGATATATGTGATCTAAAACTCGAATAACCTTGGTATCAATTTATGCATTCGGTTAGAGAGAACGAGTTTCTCAAAAAGTTATTTCAGGGGATCCATCCTGGTGATGAGTCGTATGTTGAAGGACATCATGTAGTGTCATAGTTTGCGAGTGATCCATATAAGGGATACACAAGCATTTTCCTAGGAAATATATTTGATCTTATAGAAGACTATCTTTTTGCTAACATAGTAGAGGGAATATTCCTTTCGAGAACTCTTTATATATTGGGCCAACATGGATTCAACAGTCGTGTTAGTTATTGTTCTATAGAGTAGGAGATGTTGTCCCGATTAGGGAGGTACTATCACCGATGGGTGAGTGAGTTACTCTTGTATTTTGTTGAATGCTTATTGGTTTTGAGCATTCCATTCTTTGGATATGTCTTTCTTAAGTATTTACAAGATAGGTTCGCCGATAGCAGTAAGCTATTTAATGAACCGACTTATGAACGAAATTTGAACTAGGAACCTTCCGACCCCCTTTTTATATTTTGGGTGGTGACATTTCTCATATGAATTTGACCTTTTCGGGGTCTACCTCGATTCCATCCTTGATCACAATTAAGCTGAGCACTTTACCTTTACTGACTTTGAAGTCACATTTTTGTAGATTTAGCCTCATTTTGAAGAGGCACAACCTTTAGAAGAATTTTTGAAGTGGCGGGGCATGTCTTTCTCGATCTTTAGATTTGATGATCATGTTGTCTACTGATGATGCTGGAAATAGCACCACCAATCCAGGTGTTGATAAGCTCAAGCTAATGACAACAATGGCAGCACATGAGTATATTAAACGGAAGAGATTGAGGTAAGTAGAAGAGGATGAACACAAATATGTAAGTGGTTCAGCCTAAATTGGCCTACGTCCACTGTGTGTGTGTGTAATCTCACTATGGCTGGGCACTAATGGCCATGGATACAATCTCTCAAGCTTTCTCTCTCTACTGTATATTTAGACAGAGTTTCAGCTAGGGTTGTGTCCATCCGGTCCCTTTTTAGGTAGAAGATGATCTCTATATATAATACGTTGGGGGTGAAATGTACCCCCCATGCATGCAAATGGGCATGTGTGTGTTAGCCTCGCCAATACATATAGGGAATGATGATGAAATATTCTCCCCATGTGTGGAGAATAATCTTGTTACAACTGATTTGTGCTCACGTGTCCTTATCCAAATGTCAACAAATGCTCGGCTGCTGCACTGGTGCAAGACCTCGGCCTGGGAGAGGCTGAGGTTGGGAAAGACAGTACTTATTCAATCTGAGGAGGTGCCCAGGAGGCTCGACGTGATCTAGGCCGAGACATTGAGTCAGGGTCGGCCTGGGCCGAGGTTGAGCTGTCATCATGATGGAGTCGTTGCTGGGGCCTTATGCTGGCTCGGCCTTCGTCAGGCCGAGGTTACCACCCCCTGGTATATGAGAGTGTTGTTGACGCCTAGGCAGCGTGTAATGTCTTTTTTAGAGGTAGAGTGTAGTGTCAGCCTGGGCCGACCTTATTAAGGCCGATAGCTGATATCGCGGGCCCATGGCTCATCCAGACTCGGCCATCATCTTGGACGAGGTTGGTGTCTCTTGGCCGAGGTTACACTTCGAGCATATCAATCACCCCCGGCCCTTAGTCATATATGAGAGTAGGTGACTAAGGGATTAGCTCATCCCCGAGGCCTGTCTATATATGAGCCTATACTTGCTTGACACCTGTCCAATGTTGGAGCATGCGTGCATAATGGTGTGCTGTCAGCCGCCCTTTGGGGTTCCCAAGGTAATGATGGGCCTTGGGATATGTGCCCAATTATTTAAGGGTTTCAAAAACTCTTTTCCCTCCTTCTTCTTCATTTCTTCCCATCTTGTTGTGATTAGCTGCTCTCGCGATTTCTCTCTAAGGCCCTTCTGATCAAGGCTCCCTTGCTGAAGGATCGTTGCATTTTCGTGAGTTTCCCTCGTTTTCCCTCGTCGTCACATTTCCAGGTACCTTATCCCCTGCCTTTTCCTTGTTTTTCGCTTCTAGTTTGCATTTTCCGGCGAGTTCCTAAGTTTTTCGGCGAACTCCATTATTTCAGGCGACCTTCAAACCCTTTAAATTTCCAAGTTTGATCTTTAGGTTGCTTAGATAAAGAAACCATTCTTGTTTGTAGCTTTTAGGAGTTTTCAAGTCTAGGGTCGTCCTCTGATGCTCAGACCCCTATATCAGCTTCTTGAGGAGTTCTCCTCCCTTAGGGATAAGACCTTAGCGAAGATTAGACAAATAGAGAGAGCCCAGGAAGAGGCTCGTAGGTCACAACAATTCCCAACTAGATCCATCTTTCCCCCATCTCTGAGGGTGATATATCCTGATCCCCCAGAGAACTTCTATCAGACAGAGGTCCCTGCCGACCCTACGCCGATGTATGAATCTGAGTCTTCTACCTCAGATCCCATGTTCATGGACTCATTTCAAGAGGCCATGGACTTCACACCTCAAGAAGGTCAGGCCTCTGATAAAGCCGAGGTATCTAGCCGGGCCTCGTCCCATGACCGTTCGTGCACCTCGTCCTCCTCCTCAGAGGTTGAGGTTATTGAGCCCAATGTGGCTATTCCACCTCCCCTTGACGCTATTCCTCTCTCAGATATCTCAGGGGCAGAGTTTTCTCAGAGGTTCGCTGGCAATCCGTCTACCTCTGCTCCGACCGACGTTGAGTTTGACGACGATGAAGATTCTGAAAGCGACGTCGATACCTCTAAGGCGAACGAGTATGAGAGCACAGTAACTGAGATGGATCTTCTCTGATTTAGGTATTCGTACTCCATTAGTCCCTCCATAAAGTTGAGGAGGCCTCTGAGGGAGGAGAGAGCCTACCATGGCCGAGAGGGAGAAATCTGCCTATACGAGCAGATGTTTAGGTTAGGCTTTCGTCTTCCAATTCACCCCATCATTAAATCCATTCTCTCCTACATTAACTTAGCCCCTTCGCAATTATCCCCCAATGCTTGGAGAGTCATCATTGGGTCTATCATCCTGTGGAGGGCAGTTCATCACTCTGACCTCTCGGTCCAAGTTTTTGTTGGTTGCTATGTGCCAACCTCGGCCAAAAACCATTCGAGCTACTATCACTTTGTACCTCGGAGGCCTGAGAAGAAAATGCTTCAGATAACCCAGACCTCTAACCATAATTGGAAGCCCCGCTACTTTTTTTCTTCTGGGTCATGGGAGTTTGGCTCATGTAATCCCTCTTCTATACATGAGCCGAGGATACCCATCAAATGGGGCAAGGTCTCTATGTCTTCCAGGGCCGACCCTGGCCTAAGTCCTCAAAATATTCAGAAAGTTCAAGCCTTACAAGATCAAGGGGCACATGGCCTCTTTATTAAGTTCGAACATCTGCTTACCCCTCATTATCTCTCGGGGATGAGCTTAGGTGGAAGTCCCCTAATCGATTTTGGTAAGGATTTTTTTATTTGAAGTTTAACCTCTGAACTCATTCATGCTTGATATCTAACTCTTATTTTTTTTTCTCTCTGCAGAGCAACCTCAAGACGTATCTGACGAGTTGTGGGAGATGGCTGCCCCCAATTTAGCGAGACTCGCGAAGAAGGCCGGCCTTAATTCTCCTCCTCCGGCTCCCTCAGCATCCAAATCCAAACCCTCGAAAAAGAGGGCCCCTGAGGCCCCCACCTCTGAGGATCAGAGGCCGAGCACGAGGCAGAAAAAGACCTCTGATGCTGTGATTCCAATCTCTTCGGCCCGACGGGGTGAAGCTGTCTGACAGCATTGTTGGTCATAGCTTATAAGCCCTTAACTCCATCAGCTCTACCATGACAAAGGCAGACAAGCGTTTCTTCAGGTCCATGGATACACAGCTTCTAGTGGAGTTCGGCCTTCACAGAGCCGTGCAGGTTTGACTTAATCTTTTTCAGAATTTCTTTCAAGTGTACCCTCTGACTTTCTTTTAATCTTAACCTTTTTCATCAAATGTACAGGGAGTGGCTACCCTGCACCATCTGTCGAACTGGACCTTGAGGAAATTGCCCCTTATCCAAAAGGGGCAAGAGGTAGAGAAGACTCAGAGTGCACTCAACGCTGAGATTGACCGTCTGAAGTCAGAGCTACAAAAATCTGAAAACAAGGTCCAGGGGTTGGAGAAAGATATGTCCCAGCTTGCCAAGGACCATACCAAGGCCCTGAAGGCCAAAGATGACGTTCTGCAGTAGAAGGTCAGCTCGATCGTGAAGGCTGCTCTTGAGGATGCCTCGCCCAAAATCATCTCTGACTACAAAACCTCAGACGAGTTCATGGGTTTTGGCTTTGAATACCTTGAAAGAGGTATTAAAGCTACTACCAGATGGGCTGAAGTTCGGGAGAAGGAGGTCGGCTCTATCAAGGCCTCTGACTTTGTAGGTCTGGGCTTTGCAGACCCTCAATTTGCCCAAGCGCTCCAAGAGGTGGAAGATGAGGCTGCAGCTCCTGCCGATACTGCGACTATAGGAGGGGCCGAGGTTGAAGGAGAAAATCCCGTTGATGATGCGGCTGAGGTGACCAATGCTGGTCAGACTGACCAGGCCGAGACTGTTGATGTCCTCCCCCAAAACCCTTAGGACTTGTAGCTTGTACTCTTGCTTTTGTAATAACTTGTAACTCTGTACTTTGTATTAATGGAATGCTTGTTACCTCTGCTGATTTCAATCCTCTGAGTGCTAAATAATACCTTTTGTTATTGAACGCTATGTGATCTCTTTTGTTATTTTTGGAATGGTTTTGTTTAAGGGTCTGAGGTCATCTGCATGGTGTCTGAGCTCAGACCTCTTCACCACCGAGTGGTGTTCTGAGGGTCTGAGGTCATCACCTCTGATGTTACCCTCATAATTAATCTCACCAATTTAATGATGTTAAGGGTCTGAGGTCATCTGCATGGTGTCTGAGCTCAGACCTCTTCACCACCGAGTGGTGTTCTGAGGGTCTGAAGTCATCACCTCTGATGTTACCCTCATAATTAATCTCACCAATTTAATGATGTTAAGGGTCTGAGGTCATCTGCATGGTGTCTGAGCTCAGACCTCTTCACCACCGAGTGGTGTTCTAAAGGTCTGAGGTCATCACCTCTGATGTTATCCCCCTAATTTCTGATATAGGAATGAAGTAGGAACTGTCATAGGAACTGATCTTTTATTAATAACTTCTTCATAATAAGATGGTACATTTACAAACTGTATGCAACATCACATGTAATATTTCTTCAAATGATCAGCATTCCATGGGTTAGCAAGGGGTTCCCCTTCTAAGTTTTCTAGCCTGTAAGTGCCATGCACAACCTCTTCTGTCACCTTGTAGGGCCCATGCCAGTTTGGGTGGAGCTTGTTTACCTTCTGTAGTGTCTTTTGCAGTACTAGGTCTCCTACTGCGATGGGTCTTGACTTCACCCTTTGGTTGTAAAATTTAGCTGCCCTCTGTTGGTAGGCTGCTTGTCTGACCTCAGCGTCTTATCTCCTTTCTTCAATCAAATCCAAGTATAATCTCCTATCTTCCCCATTTTTATCCGGGTCATAGGTCTGAACCCTATGAGTTGGGAGCCCAACCTCAGTGGGTATGACAGCCTCTGAACCATACGCTAGCATAAACGGGGTTTCTCCCGTAGGTGTCCTAGCCATTGCTCTGTAGGCCCATAGCACAGCGTAAACCTCTTCCGCCCATCTTCCCTTCGCATCTTCCAACCTCTTCTTGACCCCAACAAGGATTTTTCTGTTTGTAACCTCGGTCTGACCATTCGCCTGAGGTCGGCCAGGGGATGAGGAGAACTGCTTTATCCCCACTCTTAGGCAGTACTTTTCTAAAGAGGATTTCTTGAACTGGGTCCCATTGTCTGAGATGAGTGTGTTTAGGAGGCCTTATCTACATATGATGTTCTTCCAGATGAACTGGAAGGTCTTCTGCTCTGTGATCGTCACCATCGGCTCCGCCTCCACCCATTTTGAGAAATAATCGATGGCAACTATTAAGAATTTATAATTGTTAGCATCTCTTGGTAGGGGTCCTACCAAGTCAATTCCCCATATGGAAAATGGCCATGGAGAAGTGATTGACGTCATAGGCTGATGAGGTTGATGAGGAATAGAGGCGAACCTCTGATATTTATCACATCTCTTCACGTAAGCTGCTGCATCCTTAGACAAGGTTGGCCACCAATACCCCTGTGTGATGATTCTTTTGGCTAAGGGTATTCCTCCTATGTGACTAGAGCAAGATCCTTCATGAACCTCTTGTAAGACCCTGGGAACTTCCGAGGGATGCACGCATTTGAGAAGAGTCAAAAGGAATCCCTTCTTGTACAAGATGTCTCCTATTACTATGAACTTGGCAGCTCTATACCTCAATTTTTTCCTCTCCGACTTAGACTCAGGTAGCTCCCCCTCTCTAATATACCTGATGAGAGGGTCCATCCATGAGTCCCCAAGGTTCAAATTGTGACAAGGGGTACACACCTCTTCTTCCTCGATAGTTGCCTTTTCTAAGACCTCAATTGGGACAGTTCTTCTGATACTTATTTTCATTGCCGATGCCAGCCTTGCCAATGCATCTGCGTGGCTATTATTCTGTCGGGGTACTCTCTTCAGTTTTGTCTCTTCAAAGTATTCCAACATTTTCCTCACTTTCTTCAAGTACTTAGCCATCCTTTCATGCTTTGCCTCGTAGACTCCTAGTATTTGGTTGACAACTAATCTTGAGTCACTGTGGAGTAGGAGTCGCTTTACGCGAAGAGTTTTTGCCAGTGAGAGGCCTTCCATTATGGCCTCATATTCAGACTCGTTTTTTGAGGCCTGGAAGTTGAACCTTAGGGCGTATTCAACGTTGGTACCATCTGGAGCTGAGAGTATCAGCCCCGCACCGCTTCCACTATCACATGAAGAGCCATCAACGAAGAGGCACCAGATGTCTGTATCCGACGAGAATCTTCCCTCTTCCATAACCCCTTTTTTGAAGAGGTACCGATCCTTTTCGTTTTCTTCCACTCTCCCCCGGGCCCTGCCTGAGGTAACCTCTTCCTTTTCTTAGAAGACGTCTCGTGTCGTCTCTTCCAAATTTCGGAAGACACTTCGGTTTGTCTCTTCATCTTCTCCCAAGCCATTCTCTGTCTCGGCCTCTTCCCAGGTGAACTCTGCAACAAAGTCCGCTAGTGCCTGCCCTTTGATGGCCGTCCTGGGCTGGTAGGTCAGATCATACTCCCCTAACTCGATGGCCCAAGTCATCAATCTCCCGGACTTCTCAGGTTTATGCAAAACCTGTCTTAGTGGGGAGTCAGTGAGGACTGCCATGGAGTGAGCTTGGAAGTAAGGCTTCATTTTCCTTGAGGCGTGTACCAGGGCATAGGCCAACTTTTCCATGCATGGGTAATTTTATTCAGCCCCTTGAAGGGCCTTACTATTAAAATACACAGGCTTCTATATCCCATCGTCTTCCCGTATTATGGCCGCGCTGATGGCTGACTCAGAGACCGCCAGATACACATACAACTTTTCTCCTGCAATGGGTCGAGATAACAATAAGGGTGATCCCAAGTAAGACTTAAGCTGGTTGAAGGCCTTTTCGCACTCTTCGTCCCACTAGAAGGCCTTTCTCAGAATTTTAAAGAATGGAAGACACTTATCCGTTGCCCTAGAGACAAATCTGTTAAGCGCTGCTACTCTTCCTGTAAGTCTTTGGACATCCTTGATACTCTTAGGGGTCTTCATGTCAAGCAACTCCTTGATTTTATCAGGATTTGCTTCAATCCCCCTCTGATTGACTATGAATCCCAAGAATTTCCCAGCTCCTACACCGAAGACACATTTCGCCGGATTGAGCTTCATTCCTATATTCTTGAGATTGAAGGGATTGACTTATGTATGAGATCATGTAGGATGGGCATGGTCTCTATTTGGTAAGTTCCACCTATATTCTTGAGATTGAAGGGATTGACTATATAATAGTATGTTCCCTAGGGGCTAATGAACCCAGTTTTCTCTTGGTGGTCAGGGTGAATTTTTATCTTCCTGTATCCAACTAATCCGTCTAGGAAGGATTTGAGTGTGTTATTAGCTATACTATCTACCAATAAGTCAATGTGTGATATGAGGAAATACTTTTTAGGGAAGGCTCGATTAAGATCCCTGTCGTCTATGCACATTTGGACTATGTCACTGGCTTTGGGTACTAGTATGATATTGGCTAGCTATATGGGATATTTTAGTACTCGGATAAAGCCGACACTGAGATAATTATCTACTTCACCCTTTACTTTCAATGACCATTAGGCTATCAATTCATAGAGTCTTTTCTTTATGCTTTCGATATCTAAGAGAGCGAGCATCTCATGTATGACAATAGTCAAGTCGATGTCGGGCATGTCGGGGTAAGACTAAGGTTGCGTTTATTTTTCCATCTGAATTTGAAGTCTGAACACTAAATCTAAAGTCTGAAGTCTCAAATCTAAATTTGAAAAACATATTTGTTTTTATGACTAAATATACCTCTAAATGAATGTATTTGGACTGATTCAGATTTCAGATTCAGACTTCAGATATAGTCGTTAGTCTTTTAGTCATTTAAAAAAAACAATATTTAATCCTTATTCCGTCTGAATGGTTCATCTTAGGACTTAAGAGGCAAAATCAAACACCACCTAAGTGAATACGTTGAAGATAGAGAGGAGAATAATGAACTTATTTTCTTCGTTCTCGTCTAGGGAGGACCTTATTTGTAATTGTTTAGGGTTTGGGGGAGTGCCCAAGTTTATGGTCGTTGTGTCATCCTTATTGGGATATATAGGTCTATTTTTACTTTGGTCAAGTTTTTATAGGTATATTAAATATTTTAAATCCGTAAAGGTATCTTTATTAGCTGTGAGTTCTAATTAATCACTGGATTCATAATCATCACATATAAGATGCGAGAAAATATTAAAAATTACTATTTATTATGCCATCAAAGGGACGCAAGAAATCATTGATAATAGCAAAAATAGTCTTCTTTATAGAGGGAGACATTAGGAAATGGGATAAAGGAAGACTGTTTTCCTAACATTACAGACTCAAATGGTCTCTGGATGATAGGCATCAGGATGCATTTTACTGAAATCCAGTTGTTAAATAATGTGTCTCCCATAGTGTTGGTGATGAAGTGGGCTGAATTTTGTTGAGGGCACTTTGGAGTGGTCTTCAGGGGCTCTGGAACCTTGGCACAGACTATGAGCTGGGGCTGGTGATGTTCTTTGAGTCGGACTACTTCTTCCTCAAAATTTATAGTAGCATCCTTTACTGGGTCGACCATGGGGTCAGTGTAGGGGAATGCCTTAGAGAAGGATTAAAACAAGAGATGTGGATTTCTTCATTCCACTTATATTCCCAAGGGGCCTGATAGGTCATATACAGAGCCCGATCGAAGGCGATGTTTCAATGGGTGGGGTTATTGAGTCTGTAAGGACACAAATTTTCAATTGAGTCCATATATATTTTTGGCTCAATTCCGGACAAAAACGTTTATTCATAGGATAGTATTTAATTGTAATATTCTCAACCCTATGAAGTGTTTGTTGAAGACGTAGCGGCAAAGAGTATAAAGCTTCATCAATATGCCGGTTTGCGTGCCTCGTTTCTACGTCATCAATTATGGTTCTATGCTCCCAAGGTATATTATATATATAGGAGCTTGGAACAAGTTTTATTGGGTGTTAGGTTTAATAAAAAAATGTGTTTTATTTTCGGAAAGAATTAATTAGAACTTTAAAATAAGTTTATAAAGTTTTCTGGGCTAAAATCAAATTTTCCAAACTTTCTGGAAGTTCGCTCGATATGTCGTTCGAACGAGATTGTCGTTCGAACCAGATGTCGTTCGAACGAGTTTGCCAACGACTTCCTACTAAGGCATACTGGAACTTCGTTCGAAATGTTGTTCGAAATGTCGTTCGAATGAGATTGTCGTTCTAACGAGATTTTCAACGAGTTTCTAACGAGTTCATACTGGAACTTCGTTAGAAGACTCGTTCGAACGAGAATGTCGTTCGAACGAGATGCCAGGCGGGAACAGTTTTTGGCAGTTTTGAGCAGTTTTTTTTCACCCACTTCCCCACTTGGTTCTTAACCAATTTTTTCATACTTTATTATGTGCGGGAATACCATTTTCCAACTTAACTCTTCCATTCTAATTCATCTCTTAGAGATAATTTGAGAGAAAAATTGTTTAAGGAAAATGTTCATGTTTTGAGTGAGATTTTTAGAGAAAAATATACATCACTCTTGTTTACACCCAAATAAGTTTATTCCAAGTTCTCATATACATATATCTTGCTTGTAGTTTGGCACCGGTTTTCTCTACACCGAATTGAAGAGAAGTTTGCATTACTTTACCCACTTGGAGAAAGGCTTTATGTTCGGGTGACGGTGACCATATAAAGTCCTATCGGTGGATTCCGAGACCGTGTTGGTGTTCCAAGGTTATTCGCTAGGAAGAGGTGTCTACAAGAAGAAGCGTCGACACTTGAGAGGGATCGAGTCGTGTGTTGTAAGTCTTTTGTCTTGTACTTGTAATTCCGTATCTAGTGAATTTGTGGCTAGGGTCGTCCGAGGTTGTTTCCCGTCTTGGGTTTTTCCTCGTACATCGCGGCGTAGTGTGGTGGATTTATTTTATCTTGCACAATAATTTAGAATGCATGCTTAGGATAATTCAAGATAAAATTCGGTTTAAATTATCACACTTAATTTAATTTGGTGCTAAATTAAATATTGGGTAAAGATTAATTAATTCAAGTCATTTGCTAAAATTGGTTTGACCTAACGTTGGAATATTGATATTTGTGACTTAGGCAAATTCTAGGACTTGAGTTGAACTAACTTGGTTTAAGTGAAAAATAATACTTGTGTGTTTAAGTTAATTTCACTAGTGTTTTATCTTAATTTGAAATAATTTAAAATTTAGTGTTCTTTGTTTTAGTTGAACCATCACATCCTAACGCTTTCGCATCTCGTGTTTTATAAAAGGAAATAATAATATTTTAATTGAAAATTTAAAACCTGGGGATTCACATCGTTTTCAAATTGGTATCAGAGCTTTGATTTAGAAAATCTCTCATTTTTTCAAATTGGTATCAGAGCCAAAGCGATAAATTATTTCGTTAACGATCCTTTAAATAATTTTTGGCAAAAATGGAATTTTTCCCATTTTCAAAATTTCGTATTTTTGATGGTTCAAACTACGCGTATTGGAAAGCGCGAATGAAATCGACACTAAAATCTATCGACGAGAGAGTTTGGATGTCTGTTGTTAACGGGTGGTCCCCACCAACTTATTTAGTTGAAAATGAACGTGTTCCCAAACCCACCGATAGATGGACTGAAAATGAGTTTAAACTTTCTAACTTTAATTCCCGTGGTTTGACTGCCTTGTTTAGCGCTATCACACCGGATGAATTTCGACGTATTATGACTTTTGAAACCGCTAAAGAAGCTTGGGATATTTTACAACTAACTCATGAAGGAACTAGTGTTGTTAAAGCTTCAAAACTCCAAAACCTCACCACTCAATTTGAAACTATCAAAATGAATGATAATTAAACCTTTGATGAATTTTATGCTAGACTTTATGATATTGTAAATTCATCATTTAATTTGGGAGAGAAAATACCTGACAACCGTGTTGTAAAGAAAATTTTAAGGTCCCTACCCGATAGATTTATTCCAAAAGTGACCGTTTTAAATTCTTTACCAACTTTAGCCTCTACGAAATTAGAAGAGCTTGTAGGTGATTTACAAACCTATGAACTATATATGTTTCCCTCTAAAACTGAAGAGAAAATCGAAAAGGGCGTTGCTTTAAAAGCCCGAAAAGAGGTCAAACAAGTAGTAGAGAGCGAGAGTGATAGTGACTCGGAAGACATGGCTTTGTTTGCTCGTAAATTCTGAAAATTTCTTAAGTTCAACAAAGATAAATTTAAAAATGATTTTAAGAAATTTGAAACTCCTAAACATGACAAAGGCGAGAAGATTCCTAAAGCCGAGAAGATCCCTAAACCTAGTAATGAAAATTTAGATAGGGACGAGCCCAATAGGTGTTTTGGTTGTGAAGGTTATGGCCATAGGGCTTATGAGTGCCCCACTAAACTAAGGAAAGACGGTAAATGCCCCATTGCATATAGTGCGACCCTTAGTGATAGTGATAAGGAATAGGGACCCGATTCCCCCACTAAGCCTAATTTTGTGGCTTTTATGGCTAGTCGTGTGAGTGATAGTGAGAACTCATCGAAAAGTTCAACTAATCCAAACAATAACATCGGATACCAACCAGGATGCAATAAAATGATACCAATATGATATATAAATTATTAAGGATGTGATATTAACAAAGAATGCAATAAGATGGATACCAAACATGACACTTCCAAGGTCATTGTTTATGATTCACTTGTTTTTTATGATAGTGAGAGTGGAGAAGAACGAGAGAGTGAAAATGAAGAAGAGGTCAATGTGAGTGAACTTCAAAATGCTTTTCAAGAACTTTACAAAGAATCTATTAGATTAAAAAAGGCTAATTTGAAGCTAGAAGCTAGTTTAAGATAGAGTGTTAAGGTCGATGATGAAAATACTTTAATATAAGACCTTAGGACACGTGAGAGGAATCTTCAAGAGAAGCTTGAATATGTAGAAGACGAAAGAGATAGCCTTAGAGGTTTAATGGAATCCTTGAAAAAGGAGCTTCTTGCTTTTCAAGAGCGAAATGTTTTATTAGAGTCTAACATTTTAGAATTGCAAAATAAATTAAAAGACTCTAGTAATGTCAAATTTGATTTGGAGTGTCGTTCGAAAAAACTAGATAAACTCTTAGGAATGGTCCAAATTAAAAATGACACGTGTGGTTTAGGCTTCAATACTTGTAAAGAATTTTCTCATAATGCCAAAACCAATGTTTTAGGAGAATCGTCTAGGAAAGATTTTAGAGATCACTCCTTAGGTAAATCTTTTCGACATGTTTTTACTTGTACACATTGTGGTCGAAAAGGTCATCTTAGGAAATTTTGTTTTGATCTTAAACGAATTCCTAGAAAATCCCATCGTAAAGTAACCACGGCAGTTAAACTTCCAACACCCCACGATAATCATTCTTCATTAATTTGGGTTAGGAAATCCGACTTGGTTGCATTACAAAGTAGGGTTTTTGATTCTCATTTACTTTCACATGCTTCCTCCCTTGCTAAATCTAAAGGATGAATGTGTTAGTGTTTTGACCATATAAAGTCATGTCGGTGGATTCCGAGACCGCGGTGGTGTTCCAAGGTTATTCGTTAGGAAGAGGTGTCTACAAGAAGAAGCGTCGAGACTTGAGAGGGATCGAGTCGTGTGTTGTAAGTATTTTGTCTTGTACTTGTAATTCCGTATCTAGTGAATTTGTGGCTAGGGCCGTCCGAGGTTGTTTCCCATCTTGAGTTTTTCCTCTTACATCGCGGCATAATGTGATGGATTTATTTTATCTTGCATAATAATTTAAAATGCATGCTTAGGATAATTCAAGATAAAATTCGGTTTAAATTATCACATTTAATTTAATTTGGTGCTAAATTAAATATTGGGTAAAGTTTAATTAATTCAAGTCATTTGCTAAAATTGGTTTGACCTAACGTTGGAATATTGATATTTGTGACTTAGGCAAATTCTAGGACTTGAGTTGAACTAACTTGGTTTAAGTGAAAAATAATACTTGTGTGTTTAAGTTAATTTCACTAGTGTTTTATCTTAATATGAAATAATTTAAAATTTAGTGTTCGTTTGTTTTAGTTGAACCATCACATCCTAACGCTTCTGCATCTCGTGTTTTATAAAAGGAAATAATAATATTTTAATTGAAAATTTAAAACCCGGGGATTCACATCGTTTTCAAATTGGTATCAGGGCTTTGATTTAGAAAAGCTCTCGTTTTTTCAGAGTCCAAAACCTGGAGGTTGATATTGATTTCATCTATGCTAACTAGTATCCCCTTCTCAATGGTAATACTTTGATTGGCTAAGGTGGTGTACCAGTCCTGGAAGTGTTATGTGGGCAATCAGCATTCTGATTTGGAAAAAAATACGAGCAATTCTCATTCTGATTCGGGATTAGAGTTCTTTTTATCTGCTTCAGTAACCCATGAGATGTTGAGCTCATTCAAGATGACCTTATGGATCTTTTTGTAGTCTACATACAGTCCTTATTCATAGAGGATCTCAATTATTAGTTGCAAATATTTTTTAGTTTTATACTTTATGGTTTGAGGAGTTCATGATAGGAAAATTATTCTCCTTAGAGATGAAAATGACTATTCCACCCTTGGTGGGGGTCTTTGGGACCTGAGATGGGAGTTTTGATTTTAGGGGTATACCTGAGACCTGACCTTCCCTTATGTTCCATGTAAGTGATGGTTTTGAGGGTTCTTTGTTGGTTCCTTCCAAGGTCAAACCCTAGCATGAATCCAATTTTATGGATGATTCGGGAGCGTATACTCTGAATAATCGACTCCTCTCCTATCATGTGAGAAAGTGGGATAAATCAAAATCCATTGAGGTAGATGTTACTACTGTCGTGATGGCTATCTATGGGAAATGGTACTATTTCTGGTGACTATGGTCCAACCTTCATCCCCTTGTACTATGATGATTTCCATATCAAACTGGAATTTAGTGTCATGTGCAATAATGATGGTACTGCCCCCATAAGGTGTATTTCAGGCTCTCCCGAGTAAAAGGTTGAAGTTGGCTAGGAAGCCAAGTACTTAAAACTTGCCATTACATTTGAGGGGCCTTATTACGAGGGTGGGAAAAATGGCACCTAAAACCTCTCGATGAGTGTTATTATAGGACCTGATGGCCATAGAGGATTGTGTGAACTCTGAGGAGGTAGTCCTATACCGATGGAGATATAAAGAGGGAATACGTTAATGGTCTATCCATAATCTATCAGTAATAGAGGAATAATCTATCCATGGGTATCAGTGGTGATGTGGAGTAAGAATCAGGGATTGCGAACCTGTATGGGAAGATCCTCATTAGAGAAGCTGATGTACTGCTATATAGTGATAGATCAGATGGTAGCTGACATCGCATCTAGAGTTAGGTCTATAGGAATAAGATCTTAGGATAAGGGAGCCTCAGTGTTCTCGAGACATAGCTAATAATTCTCAAATACTGATGTTAGCCAATGTTCGTCTGAGTTTTTCTTGGATCTTGTTGTTTTCCTAATGCGGAAGTGTGATAACCCTTTTAAGGGGGCTTTATCCTTACTAGATAGGTTCCAAGAAGTGGAGTTTTTACCTGACCTGGTGAGGAATTCAACCTCTTTGTATGGAGAAGTCACAAGTTCTCCTCGGGCTTTGTGTTTAGATTTTTTAGATGGAGTAGAGGATCAGCTAAAGATACGGGACTACAAATAGATGATGTTAGCTTTAGGGCCATTACCTCGGTCCAATACAAGATAGGGGCTAGTTTTGATCCTTTAAGAGTTTTTTTCTAAATTTTGGCCGAGGTCCTAGACATGGAGTCATCTATCTACCGTATGGGTACATCAGAACTCTTGGTGGATGTGGGAATTTTTGCCATTGTTGCTAGGATTTGGCCATCTATCGAATCCATCATATTAGGTGATGGTTCTGTGGACATGGATGGACCTGACCATATGTCATTATCAGAAGTTGTCTCCTGGTGCTTGTCCTTATCGAAGGAAGTTTTAGGTTCTTATGGGTCCATTTTTTTCATGATTCTAGGGGCCTCGCAGAAGATGTCTCCATAGTAGTATTTGTATTTTGCATATTTCAGCCTCCAGGGCGAGATTTCTTTGATGAATCTATCATGGATTAGTGAAATCACTACGAACTGTAGGTTATCAAACTTTACCTAAGCGTGGTCATAAAGAGCAGGGTTGACTAGTTCCATATCCACAATATATGAGTATCTCCGAGAAGGGTGACGTTATGGTGGAGGATGGACTCAGGGGGTTATCTCGTCTCAAAGTTTGATTATTCCCACTATGTGGGAAGAATTTAAGTAAGTGTTCCTATGGCTATATCCTACATTAGTGTAGTGGAGGGTTCATGGAGATACCCTAAGTATGAAGAGGTCCAATTCTAACTATAAGACAAGATAGTGGAGCTAACTATAGGGATTAATGGGATCTTCCCTAGGTGGGATGAACTCAAGAGATATAATCAATCTGTATGGCCCCACATATGGCATTCTATGTTTCCATTGGAAATTATCCCCATCCTGTAGACTGGACATTCTGGTATATGTTAATGTTTGTATGCCAGATCTCCTTATGAGTGTTAAAGAACTTGAGGGATGTCCCTTAATATGATAGGCTTAGTTGTAAACTGTCTGCAATGTAGCCCCACTTTTTCATGCGACAATTCTAATGCTCATGTTTCTCTAGTCGGTTAAGATCCTTTATAATAGCTTTGTACTTGATCTTGAACTTGTAATCTTGAATGCTAGGAGATTTGATGGACGTGGGTCCTTGTTCATGGAGTTCGAGTACTTTCCCCCGGGACTAGCCCTATTATGTCATTATTTCCCAAATTTGGGGGATGAGGACATATTCATCTTTGTACCCCAAGGAGGTATTACCCCCAATTATTAATAGATAGTCAAAGAAATCCATGATGCCCTTCTTGGGAAGGTTGGTGTAGTATATTTGCTAAATTTTGGTGACTGCAGGATTTAGGGTGTGATTCATCTTGACAAAAGCGGTGTTTTACATAGTGGAGATTTACCTGAGCTTTGCACCCATAATTCAAGAAGTATCGATTCCAATTTCGGTGTCTGTTCTCTCATGTGAATGGTACCCAAAGGGAGAACTAATGATTCATTTCCTGAAGGATCGGACTGGGCAGTCATTCCTAATTATTTATCGCATTGGGCTTAAAATAGTATTTGAGCATCTATGACTTGCTGGTCTTCATGGAGAAGGATCCATCTTTATTTTGGAAGGCTCATGTGCTGGGCATATGCTATTGTCTTGGGTTAACCATCAATTAGGCCTTCCAAGCAGCATCCCTTTGAGATATGTGGGACCTAACTCTTTTTTCCTATTCGTACAATAGTTGGTGACGAATTTAAAATTTCCAAGTGATGTGGTCATCTTTACTATGATGTCTGTCTCGTTCACTCATTTTTCAAAAAATTATAATATCGAGGCATGTGATTTATGGGTCCCTCTGCTTGGTGACTGGAAAAAGTGGTTCCCCCATTATTTCTTTAAGAGTTGATCAAGAAAGTGTTGGATGTATTGGGCGAGTAGGTACCGTTGTTGGATCTTGAATACGTGAGGGAGAAAGTGTCTGCATTGGAGGTGGATCCTTCCCATATTGAGGATTGGATTAGTACTATAAAGGATATATGTTGGATGTCTTGTAAATCTTCTTCGTACATCTCTTCCCATTCGGTTGAATGATCTGCTTCATATGGGGATGGAGTGATGAGTTCGAGCTCTTTTGAGAGCATGAATTCCATAACCAAAGAGTATGTGCGGGATGTAATGGTTAGTTTACATGGAGTATATGACCATGATGAATAATGTCATATGTTTGATGGTGGGATCAATTTCTTTGGTGATTTTTAGGGCAGGTGATCATGCGCTTAGAGGGCTGGCTTTTTGGATTTTAGAGTGTGTCCTCATCCTCAGTTTGTGATGAATGGGGACTATCAGGGTGGATGGGTTGGTATTTTGAATGAGTGTTTCTAATAGGGTGGTGGTTCCTGGATGGGTTGATATGGTAGGGGAATGTTGGTGACATCAGGATTTGATCAGATGAGGCTCCCGACATCAATGAGGTCTTAGATGGAAAACCCTAGGGACAAATAATTATCGATATTGTGGAACTATCCTTGATGGAGCTTGTAACGGCGTCAGCTCACCATTTTTTATTTTGGAATGAAAGGGGTGGTCTAAGGTTGAGATGTCTTAGTAGACCATCCATTTTTAGGGAAAAATATACTCAACTGAGGTGAGCCTGGAAATTAGTGAACTATTTTGATGAATCGCTTAATTCTTTGGTAAGAGGAACATCTTAGTAGTTTCTAGGGGGTCCTTGTTGGAAATTTGTAATGGTGTCTATCATAGTTTGGTAAGTATTTGAAGCTGGGCTTGATTTGGGTTTCTAATTGACCAAGAGGGTGGTGATGTGAGATGTCGAATCTCCAAGTGATTTCTTAAGGGCAAAGAAATGATTTGCAGCTCAATGAGGTTTCTCAGTTGATTTAGTAGACCTACCAGTCAAACTCTCCTAAATCTTGCACCCGGTATGGTTGAGTTCTTTGAAGTCATGGATCTAGGCAAGACCAAGTTCATTATGTGCTTTTTTTTAGAAGTTTCTGCTCATCATCTCTGTTTGGTCATTTTCTAGGGGCGATTAAGCATCTAAACGGCTTTCTCTCTCCAATGAGTGACTAAGGTGCCAACTTCCTATCCTTATTCTTTCTTCATGATGTTTAGGTATTTATAGGTGACGAAAAGTTCCTCATTATATTCATAATACTATAGGAAAACACGATATATATCATCCCAGGTTTTGGCAATCCTCATAGGTTTCAGCCCCACAGATCAGGCAAGGGCTCATCCAGACAGAGTGGAAGATAACATGCTCTTTAAAACCTTCAGTATTACATTTTAAACCTACATCTGAAGGTGGTAGTTGGATAAGTGGGAGATTGGGGGGACCTTTGCTTTGTATGTTTTGAAGACCAGTATCTTAAATTTCTGTAGTAACTGGGCTTCCGGATAGAGGGCCATTTTTTATGTTTATGATCGTATCGGTGGTTTGCATCTTACAGATGGATTTCTAAAGGAGACTCAATTTAGATTGGACTTATGTGATCTGTTCATTTAGGAGTGGGGGAACAACCTCATCTATTGATGGGGGAGCCACAAATTTAAATCGTGGGTGGCCTTTTATGGCGGCGTGTGCATACTCAGGGTACTGCTGATATGGTTCAAAGTATCCATGTAGGGAAAATAGTGGTTATAAGTGAGGGGTGACAACATTAGAAGGGACTGGTGAAGGAGCATACTGGGGATTAATTGGCACTCCTTTGGCAACCACCGTAAGCGGTGTTCCAATGTTAAGAATATGAGGAGGAAGTATGTTCTCTCTTATTTCGGGTGCAGTAGTGGCCTGTTGTAGGCAGGCTTATGCAAGGTTCAGGGTCTTGATCTCACACTGCATCATATTTTGTGAGATGATGAGATTATCAAGCTATCTCAAAATTTAATCCATTGCAAATTGAACTGGATGTTCTTCAATAAACATTGTGTCTATTGTGGAGAAAACTTAACAATCGTGGGTGGGTAACTCGTTGATGAAAACTAATCAGTCACATGGTTTGCAAACTCGGGCTTCCAGTGTAATAACTTAGTAGGATCCCTCTGATGATGTTAGCAACTCCAGAAAAAGTTGGGGCACTATTGTTTAGGTTTTTACGAACAGAAGGACTAACAGAAAGACAATACATAGGGGAGAAGGAATCACAAATGTATGATGTTTTCTTATGAAATTATTTTATCTATTTTTAACCTTGTTTGGTCAGTATTTTTTTTTGTATTTTCTATTTGGTAGTGTATTCAAATGATGAGAACTTTAACAAAGTACCGTTAGATTCAGCTGAATAAGGGTGAGATGTCATCTCTTATAGGAGGAACGAGGAAACACCAAACCGCAGTCTAGTATTTTCTCAAAATAAAATGTGGTTTAGGGAAATCCAACGTAAGGTACCTCTATTTTAGCAATGACTTGCGAATTCATATTGTTTATCTTCCTTATAGAAGGGGAATACATTCAACCTCGAATCTGAGGGGTTTTGGACCAGCCTTCTACTGTCTGACATTTGGCCCGTAAGTATCTCTTATTTTTGTGCCCGTAAGTATCTCTTATTTTTGTATATTCAAAAGGGAAATGTGACTAGTTGATTTGTGGATCATTTTTTATTACCATGGGTCATGATATACCAGGCTACTGGGATGGATCAACCTTTAAAGTAAATGTAAATCCACTTTTATCATAGTACTGAATAGTTGACACACCGTATTCAATACACCCCAGTACTAAACAAAATTCAAATGCTCCTTGTTACCGAGACTTTGGGAATAAGAGATAAGTTGTTCAATATACGAAAATAATGATGACACTCATTGGTGACTAGCCTTTCGGGGAAGCAACCTTTTAAAAGTGTTAGCCTTGTCTGGTGAAGTGAATTCTCAAAATTATGAACCTCTTCTTAAGTAAGAATTTTCATTTTGGTAAAGTGACTTCCCTAAGGTAATAACTTCTTTCAACTATCCACTTTTGGGGCCTCGAAGGTATAGGGTTTAGACAATATGAAAATCAAGACTATACAGTGAGTGATGAAAACAAATAATCTTTAATTTTTTTCATACTTTGATATTTATTTTATCGCAAGGTACTTTGCGTGTACCTATATGATTAGGAAAATGTACAATCGTGTACATGGGAACGTAAGCACGTATCTATGTTTTGAGGGATTCTAAAACTAAGGCCACTAAATAGTTTTAAAATTTAGGATGGAAGAATAAAGATAGATTGATTATCTTGGGTTATCCTCAGAGGAGTCTCCACTGTGACATTGGAGGCCCTGAGAATTGTTGGATGTGCCTCGAGGAAATTACACGGGACATGCAGAGTTCTTATCTCTCAGCCCTCCACTTCCCCCTAGGGTTGGGTTATCGATTCGAGGTTGGACTTTATGACTTTCCCCTTGAATATGTTTGATGTCATTTCATGTTCGACTCGCACACCCCTGGTTTTGGGCTTATGCCTAAGTATGTTTTGTGAGATAAGGGGTTTAGTTTGTTTGTTCATAGTTGCCAATTTATTTTATAAAAAACAAACAAAAGATTAGGGTTAGACCTTTTAGGGTAATCTATATGCAGGTTTAAGGTCATGGTAGGTCCAAAATGTTTTGTTGTGTAGGTTTAAGAACCGAGTTATGAGTGAGGAAGGTATTAAGAACCCTATTTGTTTTATATGCATCCTTAATAATATGCTTACTATCACTCTTAACATTAATCGATTACTTTTTAATTACTTTTAGAACTGTTTTAAAGACCTTAGTTTGAGAATCCCTTAAACGTAGATAGTTGCTCAAGTATGAAAATTGTATCAATGGGCGGTGTGCGGACGTCATTTGAATCAGTGTGACTACATAAGGGTGCTTGTACACGATTCCATGCGGATTTAACTGGTGGCCATTAGTATGTATGTAAGTGTGTGAGAGAGATCGAATTTAAGATATTTTTATATATCTCTTTAGGTTGAGGAAAGATCAGTTGTGATTAATATATACGTGTTTCCATGCTTGTACACAGGTATATATTTGGGAGATCCCTCCTTGAGATAGTTTGATATCTATTTTGGTGTTATTTAGATGTAATGGATGAAATTAAAGAGATGGGAGCGTCTATATGGGTAAAACATTTCATGAGACATGTTATCGAGGCTTGAGATCATGAGAAGGACTGACTATTGCGCCTATATACCCAAGAGGACTTGAGATCAAAGCCTACATAGTTCGACTGTTAAATGCATTCGGGCATTTGTGTGAGTATGCTATGATAGATTTCTCCTTCGAGATAGTTAGATATCTATTTTGAGTTATAAAGGAGTGAGGAATGGGAGATGAGATATGAATGCATCTCGATAGGGACCACATATCATGAGACAAGTTGTCGAGGCTGTAGCTTAGGAAAAGAACTCAGTATTGTTCCTATGTACCGAAAAAGACATGGTATCAAAGATTACATAATTCAATTATATATAATATGTATGCTTTTCAGTGTTTAAAATGGATGCATGAAAGATCACGAGTTTGATATAATTCAATATCTCATTTTTGGTATGCGTGAAAGACGGTGTAAGGGAAATATGAGTGCATCTATGTGGAGATATTATATCATGAGATATAATATCGAGGCTCGAGATCATGGTAAGGACTTAGTATTACAGTTATGTGCTCATGTAGCCACTAGATTAAAGCATACATAGTTCGGGTGGTTCACGTATTCGAACGTGATTTGTTTGCAAGTGTAGGACTTGATTTGGGAGGCGAATAAGCTATATGTGTTCCAGAGGTTAGCTTCTATGGAGGTTTAGAATGGGAGTCGACCTAAACTCACCGATAAAGACATCCATCACCTAGGTTGATCACTAACTCAAAGGTGTTGTTGAACCATTGGGTTGGTTAGTAAGTGTAGCGCTAAAGATGTCATGTTCTAGACATCCTTAGCTCGGGAGATAGAGGTAGAAGTCGGAAGAGTTTGGACTATGTTTCGATGCATCCCTAAGAAATAATACATTGAGATACGTATTATGGGGCTTGTTCTTCACCAGTTTAGTTTGGTATAGTGCTTATGTACCTGAGGAGACTTTGTATCAAAGTCAACGCAGTTCCAGCAAATGAGGCAAATTTATCAGTGTAGGAGGTGGGATAACGAGTATACAATAGACAAACTTACAATATTTATGAAGCCTAGTCCTTAATATAGAATTTTTGTTGTGTTGGACTAATATATTTATATGTTAAAAGTATGTCTAATCAGAGGCCGAAATTTCATGAGTATTTGATGTGAAAACACATATTTGGGGTGAGGCCGCCGGGGCGGGCTTGGTTCATTTGGATAAGCTATGGGAGTAGTCGAATTTTAGACTTTTTCTTGGTGTAATGTTTGGGACTGACTCGGTTCAGGGTCATTTTCTTCAAAATGATTTTGAAAAGTAAATTAACAGATATTTGTAATGGTTGTTGTGGTATTTGATTAGCATTATTTTAATATATGAGCATCTCCAGTAAATTAATAGAGGTGTTGGGTTAAAAGTCAAGCTTCAAAATATAAATGTTGTAAAGTGCATACCCGGTCTCCTAAATGGGGGTCGAGCTTAAATAGATAAACGAGTATGTAAACTATATCATAATATATAGGGTATTTGACCAGAGATATGTGACAACCCGACTAATTAAATACCGGGTGGATACTCCTTTATTAAATTAATACAAAATGTCAAGTTGGTTCAGTTAATAGCATCACTATCAAAAACATTTTTTTTTATAACTACTAACCACCTAGTATTTGGAAAGTGAGAGGTCCATTTTAATTAAATCGGATTAACATGCAATAAATGAATTATAAAAAAATTAACATAACCATTCACAATAAAGTCTCAATAGAGTAACCATCAAATAATAATGAGTCTGGAGGAAATACTCCTCACAACAATCCCAATACTGAAATAAATAAAATAAGTCTGCATCCTAAATTAATTACAACCCAAAGTCTGAATAACTGAAATATAAAATGTCTCTAAAGGAAATGGGGCGACATGCCCAACAAAATAATAAACTCTGATAAAGGAATCAAGATCGAAGATGGAAGCATCTACTATCAAGGTCCTGTAACTTCCACAACAGCTACAGCTCGTCACCTGAATGGAATTTCCATGCATGGTGTCCTTGTGGCTGGGCACCTAAAAAGGTTTTTACAAAAGATAGATTTGAAAGCAAACGGGTCAGAGCCCGATTGTGGAGTATAGTTTAAAAACAACAAGTGATTTAATGACATTAAAACAATGAATGAAAAATACATGTTAGTACGTGCTCTCGCATGAAATACTCACCTCTCGACTTATTGTGCATTCCTAACGTACCCGTACCCATTCTAGTAATTCTCATATCTATCTAGTCCAAAATAAGTCCTAACATTTCTACTCGGTTCGCATTTTTATTCCAACTTTATCAATTAAATAGAGAGTTTTACTTTAATTCTCGGATTCCCAATTGTTAGCAAAACCATTTACTAGAGATTATTCCCTCTTTATCTTATCAGAGCGTTACTATAATTATACTCACAATTAAATACGATAACTATTTCCAATTAACCATATATTATTCTCATCATAAATATACGGTACTAGCACCCCAAGACTAAGCTGCGGTGCACACATACTCTGCTATCCCATCCCGGTACATCACGTACATAAGGACCACGCATTTCGAATCTCTCAGGAATCGTTCTCAGATAATAGCAATCACAAATAATGGGGGCGAACATAGTTCACATCACATGGGTCACACACATACCTATGCTCCCATGATCAGCAGACTTATTAACTTCTCAATAAGTCCTTCTCTGACCTATGTCCTCGAGGTACCAATCTAAATCACCCCCGTAGGCACACAAAGATTAGATGGCCCTAATCGAATGCAAACCTCCCATGATAGCAAGTATGGTAGGTATGTTATACACAGATAATTACATACTAAGCATTCACACATCTTAGATGTTACCATATTTTTATTAGTGGTATACTTATAGTTCTTATACCAACTTTTAGTGTTACACAAATCACATGTCTCCGGTTTATATATATTTAAGTCATCAATTATCCTCACATTGTGATTAGTCATTAGCGTCCTAATCCACAAATATCATATGGTTCGAGCCACTATTCTATATTTTACTCCTTAACATATCCCAAATTTCCCAACTATACCTATTAGTTAACAAGGGAAAGTTATCTCATCAATTAAACAAGGTTACGGGATACTAGAAATCAAATCAGGCCAAAAAGGCCATTCTGTCAACTCGTTAGAAGTCTTGTTCGAACGAGGTCGCTCGAATGAGTTCGTTCGAACGAATGGCTTCTAACGAGATACCAACTCATTAGAAGTCATATTGTCATCTCGTTAGAAGTTCGTTCGAATGAGGTCGTTCGAACGACCTGGGCAGGTCTTCTAACGAGATGGCAGTTTCAACCCAGAAATTTCCTACTTCGTTTTTCTCAATTTTTCTCTTCTCTAATCTCATCCTAAGATCATCCTAATCGTGTTTTATGGTTCTTAAACATCACTAATACTTCTTAGGTGGTATCCTAACATATTTTTGGGGTCTAATCTTCCTAAACAACATATAATAAACATAAATCCCCAAATTCTACCCCAAACCCTATGAATATGAACCCAGAATTTGATGTCTTCAATTCATCCTTATAAATCCGTTTTTACATCATAGAAAGTTGTATTTTGTGTAGAACAATTACCCAATAACATTATACATGCAATCCCTATATCATATCATGAATTTCTATCTCAAATTTCATGGGTTTTCATCAAACACCCAATATAATGCAATTATCTCAATTCTAAGCATGGAAGAAACATTCCCTTGAAATTAACATAACTAAACCACTTGCCTTATGATTTGACTCGATGTTGAAGGATTGAAGGTTGGCTTTCTTCTTCCTTTCTAGAGAATTCCTCCCAAGAATGGTGATGGCTTGATCTTTTTGGCTATTGTAACTTCTCTCTAACTTCCTCAAAACTCCCGTAACCCTCTCTTTTGATAAATGCTGGTAAGGGTTAAGTGGGTTAATAAATAACCTACAATTAACTCCCAAAATTCGTTGGTTAATTTTTCCAAAATTACAAAATTAGCAAAATGCCCTTTTAAGTTGTCGGTTTATCCTAAAAATGCCCCGGGACCCAAACTAAACCCCCGGCTAGTGTTTTCTGACTATTTTGACCCTTCCGGACATGTTGGCGCACTCAAAATGACCATTTGGTTGATAAAAATAAAATTCACTTTTTAATTCAAACAATTACAATCCTGACGGGACTGACACACGCGTTCCAACAAAATTTCCCAAATTGCCGTATTTCAGACGCGCGATAATTTCAATATTTTCAATATTCATATATTTCCATATGTACACTTTATAATCAAATACTAACTCACATCTCGTTAGTATTACATCCGGATTAATTCTCAATTAATTCACATTTAATTTAATTAATCCCATAAATAAATATCGATAAAAGTACGGGGTATTACATACTTCCCCCCTAATAATAGAATTTCGTCCCGAAATTCGGAAGTAGAAGGTACCTGGTAAAAACAACTCTGGATAATGTTCGCGTATCTCATCCTCGCGCTCCCATGTGGACTCCTCAGCATTATGATGCCGCCACTGAACACGTACCAACGATACTATCTTTGACCGCAATTTCTGCTCGCTTCGGTACAAAATAGAAATTGGCCCCTCCTCATAGGAACTATCGGGCTGGAGATCGATGTCCTCCAAAGCAATGTGAGTATGGGCCAAATCGTCCCTAAGATATTTCCTTAGCGAGGAAATATGAAACACATCACGAATCCTATGCAAATGCTCCGGTAACCTAAGTCTATATGCAACGGACCCAATCGGCTCGATGATAGGAAATAATCCCGCATATCTAGGTGCCAGTTTCCCCTTCTTCCCAAAATGCATAATCCCCTTCATAGGAGATACTCTGAGTAAAACCTGGTCCCCCACTTTGAATTCTCTGAAGAACCTCTTCGCATCAGCATAACTCTTCTGCCGATCCTGAGCTACCCGAATGCGACTCCGTATTAATTCTATCCGTGCTGAAGTATCCTGAATCACTTCCGACTCAAGTAGTTTGTTGTCCCCCACCTCTAACCAACATCCTGGTGAACGACAAGTTCTACCATACAAAGCCTCAAATGGATCCATGCCAATGGTGAACTGATAGGAGTTATTGTAAGAAAACTCCACCAGTGGAAGGTACTGCTCCCATCCACCCCCAAAGTCTATGATGCACATACGCAACATGTCTTCCAACATCTGATTTGTACGCTCGGTTTGCCCATCGGTCTGCGGGTGATAAGCCGTACTCAACCGTAATTCCGTGCCCATGGCCTCCTGAAAACTCTCCCAAAACCATGAAACAAATATCTTGTCTCGGTCAGACACGATATTTAGGGGTACACCGTGAAGTCTCACTATTTCTGCAATAAAAATCTAGGCATACTGTCCCGTAGTGTAGTCTGTCCTTATGGGTAGAAAATGAACGACTTTGGTCAATCTGTCCACAATTACCCAAATGGAGTCGTGACCCCTCTGTGACGTAGGTAATCCCATGATAAAGTCCATGGAGATGCTCTCCCATATCCACATCGGGACCTCTAATGGCTGTAGAAGTCCTGCCGGTCTCTGATGATCCATTTTAGCTGATAAGTGGCGCATTTAGAAAGAAACACGGCAATATCTCTCTTCATCCCGCTCCACCAATACTGACGTCTCATATCTTGGTACATTTTCTCCCCACCAGGGTGTACAGCGAACCGTGAGCCATGCAACTCTGCCATCACCTCATGTCGCAAGTCTTCCCCTTCTGGAACGACTAGTCTCCCATTGAAGCGTAATCCTCCATCTGAGCTAACGGTATAGGACTCTGCTCCCTCTGCTAGTAATCGAACTATCTGCTCCTGACAGAACGAGTCATTTTCCTGCGCCTTTACCACCTTCGTGACAATCTGCGTTGTGACAGTCATCACAAACATGAACGATCGGGCCACTGCATCTTGGTGTCCTAGCTCCTTCCACTTAGCCTTCCACACCTCGGCCATCTCATCTACTGGCCTGTGGCTCAACGCGTCTGCTACCACGTTAGCCTTCCCCGGGTGATATTGGATATCAAACTGATAATCCTTCACGAACTCAAGCCACCTCCGTTGCTGCATATTCAACTCCTTCTGCGTGAATAGGTACTGTAGAGACTTGTGGTCCGTGAACAATTGAAACTTCTCCCCCAGAAGATAAAATCTCCAAATCCGAAGGGCAAATACAACTGCCGCTAACTCCAAGTCATGGGTGGGGTAATTCTTCTCGTGAGGCTTAAGCTTACGGGAAGCACAAGCTATGGCCTGACTCTCCTGCTGTAATACACCTCCAAGTTCTTGTAAGGACGCATCGGTGTAGACTAGATACTCAACTCCTGGTCTCGACAATGCTAACACAGGTGCTGAGGTCAACTTGTCCTTCAACTCATCGAATGCCAACTGACATGCATCACTCCAAATTAATGGCACACCCTTACGAGTCAGATGTGTCAAAGGACCCGCTATCTTTGAGAAATGCCGAATAAACCTCCTGTAGTATCCTACTAGGCCCAAGAAATTACGGATCTCAGTCGGTGTCGTGGGCTGTCCCCACTCCCTCACCGCGGATACCTTCCCCGGATCAACAGATATCCCCCGGTCTGAAATAATATGCCCCAAAAACTGAACCTCCTTCAGCAAAAACCCACACTTCTCATACTTTGCATACAACTCGTTCTGACGTAGCGTCTGCAAAACCTGCCTCAAATGCTCGGCATGCTCCTCTTCCGTCTGGGAGTAGACCAAAATGCCATCAATGAAGACAATGATGAACTGGTCTAAGAACTCTCTGAACACCCTATTCACAAGTCCATAAACACGGCTGGAGCTTTGGTCAAGACAAAAGGCATAACCCGAAACTCGTAGGAACCATATCTTGTTAAAAAAGCAGTCTTCGAGACATCCTCTTCACTAATACGTAACTGATGGTATCCTGATCGCAAATCAATCTTTGAGAAGAAAGAAGCTCCTCTCAGCTGGTCGAATAAGTCATCGATTCGGGGCAACGGATACTTATTTTGTATCGTGACCTTATTCAACTCCCGGTAATCTACACAAAATGTCAACGATCCATCCCTCTTCTTTACGAACAACACAGGGGCACCCCACGATGAAGTACTCCTCCGAATAAAGCCCTGACCCAACAACTGTTCAATCTGATATCGTAACTCTCTCATCTCTGCTGGAGCCATACGGTAAGGTGCGCGGGAAATAGGCCGAATGCCCGGCATCAAATCGATCACAAAATATATCTCCCTACTCGGAGGTAACCCAGGTATATCCTGAAATACATCGGCCAACTCCCTAACAAATGGAATTGCATCAAGTGGTATTACCACTTCCTTAGAGGTATCCTCCTCTATATAGTACAAGTGAGTGGATGATCCTCCCTCTGGGCGAGGCATCGCCACTAAAAACATCTCCTGCCCGAGAAAGGCAAAGATAATACTCTTACTAAAACAGTCAATCATGGCTCGGTACGCAACTAGCCAATCCATACTAATAATCGCATCGTACTCAGTCATCTCTAACACTAACATATCAACGGGTAGGATAAGCCTCCCAATCTCTATACCCTCACCTCTACAAATAAGGGAAATCACAGAACCCCTACTCAATGGTGAATCTACACACATAACCGTGCTCTCGGCTGTGTCTAATAACCCAATAGTGCATGCAAATCTCATGGCAATGAAACAATGTGCGGCCCTCGTGTCAAATAAAATACGCCCCATAGTCCCCTAATAGAGAACATACCCTCAATGGTCGGTGGATCCTGTGGGGTTGCGGCATGCTGGAGCTGGTACACTCTCCCATACTGAAGCTGTCCCTGCTGAACTGGAACCGCTGGAACGGGTGGCAATGCTTCCATCTATGGCGATGCTGGGAGGGTGGCGGGAAACATAGGCCTCTGTGGCTCATGTCGAGCACCCTGCTGCTGTGGGGCCCTTCCCCTATCAGGACAATCCTGGCATTTGTGGCCAGTATTTCCATAAACATAACACTTCCTCGGGAAGCTTCCCCCACGCTGTCCCTGCTGTCCTCGGCCCTGGTGGCTGTTACCATTCCTCCCCTAGCCATGATGGCCCTGCTGAAACTGGTGCTGTTGACCATTCTGATCCTGTTGGCCCTGATGGCCGTTCGGACCCTCATGGCCCTGCCTGAAACCTCCCTGTCCGTTTCTGAAATTCCCAGATCTGAATCTCTTAGGATCCCCCTGTTGGGAACCCTGGTCACCCTGCCTGTACTGTCCCTGAGCAGATTGTGCCCCACTGGAACCATTTCCCCCAGTCCTGCCCTAATGGCTGGACTCTCCTGACCCCTTGCTCTCAGACATGTTAAAGCGATGATCCTGGCAGTGTAGCAGTGCAGCGTTAACCACATCAGAATAAGTGGCCAACGATATATTCCCTAATAAATGCTAACGAATCCTCTAAGTCAATCCATCTATGAACTTCTGAATCTTCTTCTCCTCAGTCGGTATCTCATCGGGGACAATGTTCAAGAGATTAGTGAATTCGTCCTCATACTCGGCCAAAGTCTTTCCCTCCTGCTAGAGGTTCATCAATTTCCTCCTCATTTCCATGTGAACAGCTGATGAAAAATATTTACGATCAAACCGCACCCAGAACTCCTGTATAGTGAGAGTGTCCCTCTCCTTGGTAATGGACTCCCACCACTGCAATGCAGAGCCTACTAGCTTGAAAGTAGCTAGTATCTGCTTCTGAACATCGGTGCACTTGTACATCCTTAAGTTCCTTTGAATATCTTTCCTCCACTGACTTGATACCACAACATCGGAGCTACTTGCAAACTCCGGAGGGTGTGCTTTCTGAAAAGCATCACGAACGCATTCCCAAGAAGACGGGAATGCATGTACCTGAATTGGCGCGGCTACCGGCGCCTGGGGTGGTGCCTGCTGTACAGCGACTAGGGCGGCATTTACCATTTGGGCTACAATAGCTGCAACCTCGGCGGCATTCATAGTGCCCTGAACAGGTGCAGGCTGTGGTTCTGGCTGTGCAACCCTAAGAACTCGCTACGCACGTCATAGAGGCATCTGAAATTAGAGAAAAGTCTTATAAGTTCTCATTTATTAACTCAAAATAGCTGAAGAGTGAAGCATACACAAAAGAATACAATAGTCCTAAAATATAGGGCTCCACATCAAAGAAAGCTCAACGGAAACAAAACAAACCGTACAGATCCTAAGGACACTAGAACCTGATGCTCTGATCCAACCTGTGACACCCCGACTAATTAAATACTGGGTAGCTAATCCTTTATTAAATTAATACAAAATGTCAAGTTGTTTGAGTTAATAGCATCACTATCAATTTTTTTTTTATAATTACTAACCACCTAGTATTTGGAAAGTAGGATGTCCATTTTAATTTAAATCCGATTAACATGCAATAAATGAATTATAAAAAAATTAACATAACCATTCACAAAAAAGTCTCAATAGAGTAACCATCAAATAATAATGATTCTGGAGGAAATACTCCTCACAACAATCCCAATACTGAAATAAATAAAACAAGTCTGCATCCTAAATTAATTACAACCCAAAGTCTGAATAACTGAAATATAAAATGTCTCTAAAGGAAATGGGGCCACATGCCCAACAAAATAATAAACTCTGATAAAGGAATCAAGATCGAATATGGAAGCGTCTACTATCAAGGCCCTGTAACTTCCACAACAGCTACAGCTCGTCACCTGAATGGAATTTCCATGCATGGTGTCCTTGTGGCTGGGCACCTAAAAAGGTTTTTACAAAAGATAGATTTGAAAGCAAACGGGTCAGAGCCCGACTGTGGAGTATAGTTTAAAAACAACAAGTGATTTAATGACATTAAAACAATGAATGCAAAATACATGTTAGTACGTGCTCTCGCATGAAATACTCACCTCTCGACTAATTGTGCACTCCTAATGTACCCGTACCCATTCTAGTAATTCTCATATCTATCTAGTCCAAAATAAGTCCTAACATTTCTACTCGGTTCGCCTTTTTATTCCAAAGTTATCAATTAAGTTGAGAGTTTTACCTTAATTCTCGAATTCCCAATTGTTAGCAAAACCATTTACTAGAGATTATCCCCTCTTTATCTTATCAGAGCGTTACTATAATTATACTCACAATTAAATACGACAATTCTTTCCAATTAAACATATATTATTCTCATCATAAATATACAGTACTAGAACCCCGAGACTAAGCAACGGTGCACATATACTCTGCTATCCCATCCCGGTACATCACGTACATAATGACCACGCATTCTGAATCTCTCAGGAATCTTTCTCGGATAATAGCAATCACAAACAATGGAGGCGAACATAGTTCACATAACATGGGTCATGCACATACCTACGCTCCCATGATCAGGAGACTTATTAACTTCTCAATAAGTCCTTCTCTAACCTATGTCCTCGAGGTACCAATCTAAATCCCCCCGTAGGCACACAAAGATTAGATGACCCTAATCGAACGCAAACCTCCCATGATAGCAAGTATGGTAGGTATGTTATACACAGATAATTACATACTAAGCATTCACACATCTTAGATGTTACCATATTTTTATTAGTGGTATACTTCTAGTTCTTATACCAACTTTTAGTGTTACACAAATCATATCTCCCCGGTTTATATATATTTAAGTAATCAATTATGCTCACATCGTGATTAGTCACTCGCGTCCTAATCCACAAATATCAGATGTTTCAAGCCACTATTCTATATTTTACTCCTTAACATATCCCAAATCTCCCAACTATACCTATTAATTAACAAGGGAAAGTTATCTCATCAATTAAACAAGGTACGGGATACTAGAAATCAAATCAGGCCAAAAAGGCCATTATGTCAACTCGTTAGAAGTCTCGTTCGAATGAGGTCGTTCGAACGAGTTCGTTCGAATGAATGGCTTCTAACGAGATACCAACTCGTTAGAAGTCATACTTTCATCTCGTTAGAAGTTCGCTCGAACGAGGTCGTTCGAACGACCTGGGCAGGTCTTCTAACGAGATGGCAGTTTCAACCCAGAAATTTCCTACTTCGTTTTTCTTAATTTTTCTCTTCTCTAATCTCATCCTAAGATCATCCTAATCGTGTTTTGTGGTTCTTAAACATCACTAATCCTTCTTAGGTCGTGTCCTAACATATTTTTTGGGTCTAATCTTCCTAAACAACATATAATAAACATAAATCCCCAAATTCTACCCCAAACCCTATGAATATGAACCCAGAATTTGATGTCTTCAATTCATCCTTATAAATCCATTTTTACATCATAGAAAGTTGTATTTTGTGTAGAACAATTACCCAATAACATTCTACATGCAATCCCTATATCATATCATGAATTTCTATCTCAAATTTTGTGGGTTTTCATCAAACACCCAATATAATGAAATTATCTCAATTCTAAGCATGGAAGAAACATTCGCTTGAAATTAACGTAACTAAACCACTTGACTTATGATTTTACTCGATGTTGAAGGATTGAAGGTTGGCTTTCTTCTTCCTTTCTACAGAATTCCTCCCAAGAATGGTGATGGCTTGATCTTTTTGGCAATTGTAACTTCTCTCTAACTTCCTCAAAACTCCCGTAACCCTCTCTTTTGACAAATGGAGGTAATGGGTTAAGTGGGTTACTAAATAACCTACAATTAACTCCCAAAATTCGTTGGTTAATTTTTCCAAAATTTCAAAATTACCAAAATGCCCTTTTAAGTTGCCAGTTTATCCTAAAAATGCCCCGGGACCCAAACTAAACCCCCGGCTAGTGTTTTCTGACTATTTCGACCCTTTCGAACACGTTGGCACACTCAAAATGACCATTCGGTTGATAAAAATAAAATTCACTTTTTAATTCAAATAATTACATTCCTAACGCGACTGACACGCGCGTCCCAATAAAATTTCCCAAATTGCTGTATTTCAGACTCGCGACAATTTCAATATTTTCAATATTCATATATTTCCATATATACAGATCATAATCGAATACTAAATCACATCTCGTTAGTATTACATCCGGATTAATTCTTAATTTATTCACATTTAATTTAATTAATCCCATAAATAAGTATCGATAAAAGTACGGGGTATTACAAGATATGGGTAGAGGTTGAGTAATATAGGGGGCCTTTGACTCGAAATCGAGGCATAGTTTCCTTACCTTTATAGTGTGAAGAGATTTTTCCCAGGGGAGTGTCCTCACTTGACTTGCTCGAGGTGTGCAAAGATTTGTTCATTCGGGAATAGCTTCCTTTATAAGTGTCTACATTCCGAAGTGCGTGCCTTTATTTTTCTTTTTGAAGCGACTGTTCAAAATTACGAACCTCTTTTGGAACAAAAGAGACTTTTCAAAAGTACAAACTTTCGCACAAAAATATGAATTTTCCAAAGGATGAACTTCTTTAGGGTTTTCAGAATGATCTTGAGTATCTCGGACACTCGAGGGAGAAGAAAGTGAGAAAATTGGATCAAAGTTGGGTCTTGATTACCATTTCAAGGTTGGTGGGTGGATCCATTTATAGGGGTGTGGGAGAAGCCTTCCACAGAATGGCAGAAGGTCTTAGACCGTAGATTTTGGATAGGGGCATGGGTATAGTGGAGGATATATTCGGTAATATTTTGTAATCATTACTTGGGGAGGGGGATTACTGATCGGTGGAACGACCATGGGGCCTTTTACTGATCTGCAAAAGGTTCTGGGTTTATATTTGTCCTTTTTATACATTTTTTGCTTCTATAAAATTAACTTCAAAAAGTTTTCTTTGTGTATTTTTGGCCCCTCTTTTCTCTTTCTAGTGGTTTTATCTCTGGGACGTATGTGAGACCTTATTTAAGGTATTTTAGCCAGTGGGATATAATGAGCCACACCCCGATTGAAAATTGTAATTGGATTGTGCACACTTATTTTCAAAGTTGATTATGGTACATAATATAATTCCCCACATTAAGCTTTTGATACACGCTTGGTCAAGTCAATTTGTTATTGATCGACTTTAACTAGCATCTAATCAATTTTCTTGATTCTTAGGCTTAACTCATTTTTCAACCTCTATCGGATTATAAATAATCCACCAGTTAGGCTTATTAGTGGATTTTTTTTAATAAGGAAATCAATGGGGGTATCACAATCCTTGGTATCCCCGTATATAGATTCCTCTGAATTAAGATCTCAGGCTTACTTACATAATTGTCACCCAATATTCGAGGATGATCTAATTCAATATAATATTGAATCTTTCCTATAGAAATCAAATCAATAACCATATAATCATCCCAGTCCTCATTATTCTTAGGATTAGGAATCTATGCACACTTTTCAAATGGTGAGAGATTTCTCGAGTCTATTCTTGCCTTCCCTTAAACTCTAATCTCACGGGTGGTTCCGTTCAATACATTCTTAATATATACCAATCACAATCATCTGTTGAACTGTCTCACAGTTCCTTAACGATTACTGGTTCCCCGTATTTTGAGACAAACTTCTAGGATTCCATCTCAACCGTTCCGATAGGATGTCCACTCCCTATCTAGGTTTTTGGAATTTCAATAGTGCTATAATATAAATCTCAATCTCCTAGTGATCAACCCGAAGCCGACTCACCAAAATTATTACTGAGCTTTATTTATATTTAAACAAAATATAAGGCATTCTCCTAATCACAATTCTTATTTCAAAATTAACGGACACCTTTACTTAAAAGTAACCAACATATATGGTTTTAAGAATAAAACCCCAACAACCGAGATGTGTGAGGATCACCGTTGTGACATTCGTGGTGGATTCCTACATATCGCTGTGAAGAAGGTAAAGTAGTTAATATTGCACCAAGGCTTTAAGGATTTGAGCAAAGTGGAGTAAGTCTGTGTGCCATTGTTGTCTAATTCCTATATCATGGTGAATTTGTGTGGATGGACTGTTTGAGGTTTTTCCCGTTATGTTTTTTCCTCGTACATCATCATTTATTGGTTTGCCGATTTATTTTATCTTTACTATATCACTTAGATATATGTTTAGGGCAAGATAAAATTGGTTAACTGTTTTCACAATGCATGTTATAAAAGGTGCTTAAATAAAACTAGATTAATTGTTTATTAGTTTAATTTTAATTGGGAAATTAAAAATGGTTGTCTGTGGCAATATATATAACCCTTAGGATCATAATAGAACTTTCAAATTGGTATCAAAGTAGGTGTCTATAATTTAGTTTCGCACAAATCTGGGAATTATTGTTATGTAGGGTCAATCTTTATCTAGGCCACCTTTATTTCAAGGGAAAATTACATGTATTGAAAAGTGTGTATGAAATTGGTGCTTAATAAGTCCCTCTATGAGAGGGTATGGGTAGTTATAGAAAGAGGCTGGTCCCCACCCATAACACTAGTAGGTTATCTTATTGTCCCTAAACCCATTGAGTGTTGGAGTGAGGAGGGACATAGGTTGTGCAACTACAATTCTCATAGTCTTAATGCTTTATTTTATGCGCTACACCAAAGGAGTTCAACCAAATTATGATGTGTGAAATGTCCAAAGAGGCTTGGGATATACTTCAACTCACCCACGAGGTATCAAATGCAGTTAAAGATTCAAAACTTCAAAATCTCACCACATAGTTTGAAACCATCTGGATGGATGAAAGCGAAACCTTCGATGAGTTATATGAAAGATTTTCTGATATTGTAAACTCATCTTTCAATTTGGGAGAGAAAATCCCATAAACTAAAATTCTTAAGAAAATCTTAAGGTCCTTATTTGAAAGATTTAGTTCCAAGATCAGTGTCTTGAATTCATTAGGAACTATTGGCTCTATAAAACTCTAAGAGCTTGTGGGTGACCTTTAAACCTATGAGCTCGATATGTATCCACTCAATAAGAATAAGAAAGATAAGGGAACTACTTTAAAAGGTAGGAAGGAGGAAACAACCGGTTTTGATGAATAGTTAACACTGATTTAGATGATATGACCTTGTTCATTAGAAAATTCGAGACATTTCTCAAGTTTAAGAAACAAAACTCTAAATTTGATGAAAAGAAATTTAAGAAGAAAAAATTTAATATGGACGAAAAATTACCTAATGATCATGACTTTAATAATAATTGAAATGAAAATTTTAAAAAGTTGAATCTAACAGATGCATTGGATGTGAGGGGTATGGCCATAGGGAAGTCGAGTTTCCCACTAAGCTTTAAAAACATAGGGAGAAGGCTTATTAAAATTCAACTCTTCGTGATTGTGAGTCGGAAGAGGAATATTATTGTACCGTGTGTTGATGTAAAAAACTAGAATATATATAATTTTTTTATCACAGATAAAATAAGTAAATAAGAGAGATATAAAAGATTTTTAAAGTAGTTCGTCTAAAGAGAAAAGCCTACATCCATTGTTGTGTATTGCCTTGCCTTTGTTTAGGTGTGTCGTTCTCCCTTAAATTCAGGGATTACAATATAGTTATAGTCCGTGAGGGAGTACAAGAGTTGGCATATCAAAGGATGGAATGCCTTTATAAATTAGGCATATACATTTGTACAACGTTCATAATGTATACAACTGATGGCGTTTTACTGACCAGGGTGGTCTGTCTTCCTATTATTGGTCGGTTCTTAATATATTGGACATAATTCCTGGACTTAGTCTGGGGAATACTCCTTACTAAGTAGGACTGATGCCACGTTGGATAAAATATGTTCATTTATGATTAGTCCACATAATAAGGAGATTTTTTACATCAACAGAAGCCCCCCAATGTTTCATACTTGAGTTTTTAGCGAAAGCGTGAAATATTTAGCCCTAAAGTTTTTCGGGCAATAATTTTGATGGTTGGTTAGTTAACGAATGCACATACTTATGAAATTGTTGATTTAACTGATGGTACATAACGCCGATGGAATTTTTGCAATTATTCAATGTTTTGACGAATCATTTTTGGGCAAATATGTATTTTTTGGCTTAGCCGCCAACAGTTCGATCGACGCTTCCTTTAATCATTACCCTCGCCAGTTTTTGAGGAAATGTATAAAACGCAGGAAAAATCACAATTGTCTTCTACCTCAAACCTTCTGATTTTTTGTTGCTATCATCATGAGCTTTCTGTGCGACCATTTCTTCCATCCTTCAGTTATTATTGAATCCTCAAATCCTTTTAAGAATCTTCTCTCTTTTCCTTTTCTTCATCTTTGCACATGGTATACTCAATAGTGTCTCTGGAGGAATTTAGGAATGAGTGGAATATCCCTTCATGGGTGGATTTGGAGCTTCCCAATCTTTCTACGAACCTTTTTTCTTTATCTGAGGGCTATTGGCTCGCTTTTATTTTTATTATTGAGTGTGGGTTCCCTTTTCCCCCAAACCGACTTTGCCTTGAGTTTTGCTAGTATTTTGATGTGTTCCCTACTAGAATAGCCCCCAATAATTGAAGAGTAGTTCACGGGAACCATATAGGAATCCCAGAGATCTTGTTTTGCTATAAGTGGGTCACAAGTGATAGTACTTAACTAGGGTTGTAAATAGAGCTTTAGTTGTAAATCTTATTGACTCCAATAGGTATTACTTCGACCATGGAGTGATTGCCAAAAATTGGCAATATACCCCTCTACCAAGGGGTAAAATGTAGAGTGGGTCAAAATTCTGTCTGGAAGGCCATGGTATAGGTTGTTTTAAATTCTTATGTGACTTTGTTAACAACTCTTTTTAAATATTTTACCAATTGTTGATACTAAATTTTATCTGTTGACTTTGGTTGCAGTTGATTAGAAGAGGATCCGTCCCAAGGAGGGTGATATTAACCTCAGGGAGTTGAAGTTTATTTGGGGTATTCATTAGAAGATAGGGGATGATCACATTAGGTCTGCATCATACCTATTGGAGTACAAAAATATCATCACCTATTTTATTGCTCGCTCAACTATTGTTGTTGTTCCCTCTTGAGTGATTCATCTTGATTAAGACCCTATCTCCACTTCGTCTTCCACTGCATGTGGCAGTGGTGAACTTGTTGTTGCCTCATCCTCTTCTACTGATTCAGAGTTTCCCCTTTCCACAACCATAAGGAAGAGGAAATTCCCCAATATCTTGGGTGATATTATTGCTACTGGTTCCACCAAGTAGGCTGCTGGTGGGGCCATAAATAAAGAAAAAGATGGGAAGAAGCCCCCAACTAAGAAATATGATGAAGCCCACCTCAAGACACTGAAAAAAGGGATTCCTTTTAGGCTGGATGAAGGCCCTTCTGCTATCACCGACCAATAAAAGTTGGTCGATTTACCTGATTCTGGCTCACCAGTGGCCATTGGCCTTGGCTTAACCAGATAATTAATAAATTTTGGTAACCTTTCATATCACAGGGGAGATGCGTCTGTAATGCCCCAGTCTAAAATCTCTTAAAGAACTGGTCAAATCCTTGCATTGGTAAGTAATATTACTTATTCTCCTTTTTTATTCATATCTTTGACATTTCTTGTACTAACTTGCTCTGATTTTCTTTTTGCAGTTCTTGGTTGATTTTAACCAAATACTAGAAAAGGATTATGTCCTCCGTTCTTCTTCGAATGAGGTAGAAGAGGCATTTGAAGATCTTAAGAAGTCCTTCTTGAATCCCAACAAGCATTGGCGAATGAGCAGAAGAAATGGGAAAGAAAAATAAAGACTACAGAGAATGAGAGTGCAGTTGCTCGAGGGCCGGTTGTCGAGCTGCAGAAGAAGTTGGGTGTATAGAAGGCTAGAAGGTTGAAGGCCAATGAACCTGAATTCAACAGGGGTTGGGACCAAGCTATTGGCACTGCATTTGCTCAAATTGAGTTCTCCAAGAAGAAACGTTTCAAGGATGGCTGGTCGGTAGCCCTTGCAGAGGCTGGCACTCCCCAATACTCTAAGTTATTTTTCAAGCTTGATCCTAGGTCTCCTCCTAACATGGATGAGGAGATTGAGGATGATGGAGGTTCAAATGAATATACCATTGTTTTGGACTCTGCTGACCAACTTCAAGAAGCTGCAATTGATTCTTCAACCCCCTTTCTTCAGAGAAAGTTACTCCACAAGTCAATCCACCAAGCTCTTCCCCAAGTTTCTAAAAAACATGGGGCATGATAGAGAAGTGGAGGCTAGGCTTTAAGCCTTAGAAGCCTAGGCGAGCCTTAGGTGTAAAAAGGCGTGAAAAGGCATTTAGGGCTTCTTAATATATTTTAATATTTTTTAACCAGAGCAAGGCTATTAAAATACTAAAATTATACATATCATAAAAATATGTATGAATATATGTAAATTACAATACTATATGATTATTTTGGATGAGATAATGGTCCTGTTAGTAAAAAAAATCTTTAAAAGGCGATATCGTTTCACTAAAGCATTGGTATTATTAGAAAAAAGTGAGCCTTAAGGTTTTTACCAAGAATAAGACGTAAAAAACTTAAGGCGGGACGTTTCTCCCAAGCCTTAAGCCTAGGCAGAGCCTAGCCTAGGCGGGTTTTTCAGAACAGTGCTCTGCCCCTTGCCAAACTGGGGCCACTTCTGATATAAAAAAGGTGTAGACTTATAAGTCGAGCATATTTTGTTTCTCTTTAATTGTACTTTTCTTTTGATTTTGTGTTGATGTACTTGTAATCAACATTTTATCAATGAAAAGGAATGTTACTTTAAACTTGACTTGTTCTTTTATTATTGATTGGAAATTTTTCTTGCTCTTTATAGTTCATGTATAAATTTGATCAATTCTCTTCAACTGATTGTGAGCTTCTTTAAAGATGTAATGGTCTATTCAAGGCTGGTCACTTGACTATAACCGAGGAAGAATTATCTAAGTTTCTCGGAGAGGGTGCTTCGGATCAAGCTAGAGAATCCTACCTTTATTTGAAGTGTCTTGTTGATCGGGCAGTGTCAAATAATGTGGCTTATTATCAAATGATTGAAGAGTTGTAAGAAGATCACAAGGAGACTACAACTCTTTTACATGTTGATTATGAACAGAAGTACAAAGTTCTGAGTGAAGGTTGTGGTTTTGAGCAGAAGTTGGAAAAGCATGCAACTTTATTTAAGAGGCAGAAATTTCTATTTAATCGTGAAGTAGAGGAGGCTAGAGCCATTGCCAACCCGCTAGAAGAAGAGACTAAATGTTTGAGGGATGAATTGAACTCATTGAAGTCTTCTTCTACTACTATTATTCTTGTTGATGATGGGGTTTCTTTCTTGGAGACTGAAAATGCCAGATTAAGGGAAGAAGTTGAGACATTGAATAAAAATAAGTCAGCTTCATCTTCCCGAGCAAAAACTAAAGCTGGCCGAGCTACTACAGATGAGTCTAGGATGCAGCAGACTCTTGCTAATCAAGTTGGTTGAGAGAGATGTTTTTCGCTATTTCGTTGTTCTTGAAAGCTCCTTTAATCAAAACCTTTCATACCTACAAAAATTTAACAATATTAGAGTGTAGAGGTAAGTAAATGAATCAATCCAAATCTAAGGGTGAAACAAACAAGAGAGGCATGCAATTCATTTGTTTATTATTCTATTTTTTGATTTTTTGATTTTCTATTTTTTTTTAGCTTTTTCAATATTAAACAAGTTTGAGATTAAGGTAAAATAAGACTACTAAATCAAAGATGTAAATAACTAACTAAAAAGTAAGTGAAGATATTAAGTAAATCTAACTAAATAAAATCTAAAATATGAGATGGGTGAGGAAATAAAAGTGAGGAGTAACACAGGATAGGATAACACTATATATTCTAGTTAATTAAAATTAATTAATTCATTAAAAGTAATTATCCGAATTTAGTATCAAAATAACAAATGAACTCTCATTGCAAATGTAATTTTGCCAATAATATTTTAAAAAATTAAATCTAACACTCATACAACTCTTGAAATATAGATCCAAACATCATCTAACATATCACTCGATAGGATCGATCGATTAAACTAGTTTAAATCATAAAAGTAAACCTAGAGTTGGAATTAAAGGAATAATACCACACTTGGGAAACTCCTATCTCTAGTTCGAATCTAAAATGGGTATTATAACTAGCATTTCCATTTTTTCTCGAAAATCATTTACCCTCTCTCGAGGCGTAAATTAAAATGTAAGAGTGAAAAATTAATCATCAAATGGACATTTAATTTAGATTAATAAATTAAATTAGGATTAACATTAAATAATGGGTTATCCCACCCCTTGAAAAGGGTTTTGGCCTAACATGATATCAAACATGATAATCAAGCATTCAATAGGCATTTAATATAAAAAAAAGTAGAGAGAAGAACAATAAAACCAATCTCTTGAATTCAATAGACTTTAATCCTTGAATGAGAAGCATACAACCCTCCAAGTGAGTGATCAACAAAAATATAAATGAAAAAGTCACTCAACTTGAATCTCACAAAAAAACATTCTCACTAATCTGTAAAAAAATAAAATAAAATAAATTCTAGTCCAAATAAAACTACACTAAAATGTTATTTCTCTCTCTAAAATTCTCTCTCTAAAACCCTAGATTATCTTCCTCAAATTGGGTCTTCTTCTTCTTTAAATAGTGTGACCATGGAGCTTAGGGGTAATTTGGAGTGGTACACACTAGTGTGCATGAAGGGTGTGAGGTGTGAGGTGTGAGGATATTTGGGTGAGGGTAAGATATTGTGTATGAGTGTGTTTGGGTGTATATGAGTGTAGGTTAGTGTGGTGTGTGCGTGTTTAACTTTGCACCCTAAATAAAATAAAATAATAAAATAATCCCAACAAAATAAAAACAAGTAAAATAAAAATAAAAACTAAACTAAACTAAAAATAAAACTCACTAAAAAAAATAACACGACGCACAATACAAACTCTAAAAACTAAACACGACTCAAATAAAAACTAATAAAATAAAACAAAACAAAACAAAACAAAAAATAATAATAAACTAACAAACAAAAATAAAGGAAAACAAATAATCAACGCACTAAAATAAAACATAAAAATAAATAAATCCTCTAAAAATAAATAAAATATATTAAAAATAAAACTCAAATAATAAAAATAAAAACTACAAAAGAAGTAAAAATAAAACATAAAGTCATATAAAAATAAAATCTAGTAAACTAAAAATAAAGACAAATTAAAAACTAATAAAAATAAAAAGTAGAAAATCTAGAAAATTCTAAATAAATCTAAAATAAATCATAAAAATAAAAATGACTCAAACTAAAAATAACATAAAAAAATCTAAAAACCACAAACTAAATACACAGGGCTCGGGTGATGGTTTGGGCTAAGTTTAGGCTCGGTTAAGGTTATGGTACTAGGGAATTATCTCCATAAATTCCACATTTGCCTTGAAATAAGCGTCGAAATTTCGCAAACGACAATGAAGCCTGCATATTAAACAGTTACCCATATAAGACCCAAATTGCCGAGAATTAGCAACTAAAATACGTCTATTCGGAGTATAAAATTTACACTTTTGGGTGATTATCACTGCTTAATTGAAGTTAAAAAATTTGGCCATTACTGACATGTCCCAGAAGCTTCAAACTCAGTTTGAGCACCTTTCTACTCAATCCACCCAATTACAAGCCAAAGATGGAGTGTTGAAAGAGTTGCACCACTAGGTTGAGAGGCTAAACTTCCAATTCCATAAACAGCCTAGGGAGATCTTAATGGAGGGATATGATGAAGCTCTGGGTCATTTTGATGAATGGTTTAAGCAAGCTCAGAATGAAGATTACAAATTGGGATGGACCAATTACATAATAGTGTTGAAGGTGGAACAGAACATCCCTCTTTGGAACTAGTACGATCCTAATTTGTTGGATTATGAAGATTTTTCTATAAAATTGGATGTTGATTGGATTCCTGCTAACACAATCCCCAGTGCCTGATTTCAGATTACGTAGGGGATTATGGCCTTCATGACGAGCTAGAGATTGTTCATCCTCCTTATCTATTAGATAGATCGAGCAATTGTAATAGAATAATGCTCCAGGATTTCAACTTTATCAATTTCCCTTACATATTGGATGATCCTCCAGCAGGCATGGAACCAGTTTCCAGTTCTTCTAAAGCTGAGGGGAAACGTCCCTTAGAATAAATTTTATTCATATTATTCAATTGTGAGCAGAATCATGTAAGGACTATTTAAGTGAATGAAATATATTTGATCAACTTATCTTGTTAATCTTTAAATGAGAATGACTTCTTCTTTTTCATTAGTTCTATTGACACACTTAAGCTCTTGCCTATGTTTGGCATCAATTATTAATGAGCTCATAGGTTTTACTAGTACACTTAGATTAAAATCCAAGTTTAGTACTAGTTACCCATATATTTCCATAGGTTCTACTAATGCACCTAAATTTTTAGATTTTTCATTAGTCACCAATGGTGACCAGGCGTATGTGTCTACATTCCTTTTTAGGAATTTTCACAACCTTCTGCCCTCACTTTGCCCGTTGGATAAAATTTTGTTTGTCCTTAACTTCAGTGGGATAAAATCTTGTTGTCTCCTTGTCTTCGATAACTAAGTTTCTTTAGGACTTATAATCCTTATTTACTTAGGTTTTTGTCTTCTACCGATCAAGATTTGTTTCTTGAGGACTTAGAATCCTTCTTTACTTGGGTTTTTGTCTGTTGCCGATCAAGTTTTGCTTATGTCGAGTAGCGTTCAAAGATCAGTAAGCAACTATGTAGTTGTTGTTGCAAAGGTCCTATTCTGGGCACTGATCAACGGTATGGTTGTTGTCCGAGCTACTTTTTAAGTTTTTTCGAGCAACTTTCAGCCGTCGCAGATCAAGTATATAGTATATCGTAGTGCATAAGAACTACTACTTCCAAAAAATTGAAAAAAGAAATGGCGAAAATCATCATTTTTATTAATACGAAAATGACATGAGTACAATGTGTTTCATTACATCACTGATAATACTTCATAAGATGCTCATCATTCCATGGATTCTTGAACTCTTTTCCCTCTAATGTCTCAATTCTATAGGTTCCAAGTCAGACAACTTTTGAAATACGATATAGCCCATGCCAATTAGCCTCAAGTTTGTTTTTCTTCTAGATTACCATCTTTAACACATAATCTCATTCATTCAAGTTGGTCGTCTTCATTCTTTTATTATAGAAACGTGTTGTTATCTGTTGATAAGCAACATTTCTTAAAGTAGCATCCTCATATACTTCCTCCAGCATATCAAAATCCAATCTTCATATTAAATCACTTACACAAGAGTTGAATTTCAACACTCTATGGGATGGGAGGCCTAATTTAGTAGGTATTACTGCCTCAGTTCCAAATACCAGCATGTATGGAGATTCTCCAATGGCATCCCTGGGAGTTATTTGGTATGCCCACATAACAGAGTGAAACTCATTAATCCAGTTTCCCTTGGCATCATCGAGTAGTTTTTTCAAGCCATTAAGTAGAGTTATATCTGTAACTTCAGTTTTCCCATTGCTTTGAGGATGACCTGGAGCATAATACAACTTTTGGATAGTAGACTGAGCATAATAAGGAGTAAATTCTTCATTATTGAACTACGTGTCGTAGCCGGTAATGAAGGCATAAGGCAACCCATATCTAGAAATGATATTCTTCCAAATGAATATGTAAACCTTCTCATATGGCCTGTCGAGTAAGGGTTCTACCTCCACCCATTTTGTAAAGTAGTCCACAATAATAACTAAGTACTCGAATCTTCCTTGGGTGGTCCATAGTGGGCCGACCAAGTCTACTCCCCAAATTACAAATGGACAAGATGAAGTGATTGGAGTGAGATCAGCCTGTAGAGTTTTGCGAATGTTGGAATATCTTTGGCACTTATCACAATTCTTAGCAAACACTGCACAATTTGTTTGCATAGTGGGCTAATAGTATCCCTGTGTACTAATCCGCTGTAGTAGTGTCCTGTCTGCTATGTGATCTCCAAAAGACCTTTTGTGCAATTCTTGGATCAGGTCTTAAACCTTTGTTGGATGAACACAACGTTGCAAGATAGATTTCAATCCTCTTATGTATAACACTCCTTTGTCCATAACATATCTTGCTGCTTTATACTTTAGCTTTTTGGCCTCAATTGTATCTGTTGGCAAAGTTCCTTCTTCAATTTAAGCTCTGATGGGATCCATCCAAGATGCCCCCATATCTACTATGATAAAATTCATCATTAAGTCTTCATCTCCTATTTGATACAATCTCGATGGGGGTAGTTCTTCGGAGCTCAATTCTTGTTACTGAATCTAGACGAGTAAGTGCATCTGCTCGGGAATTCTTCAATCTTGGTACTCTGCTCATCAGAACAACTAGTATTTTAGCTATCACCTTAAATGATTTAGACATGTATCCAGTCGTCAACTCTCTTTTATCTCCATAAAACTTTAATATTTAATTCACCACAAATTGAGAATTACTTTGTGCCACAACTTGCTCGACGTTCAGTGATTGGGCCAAAATCAATCCCACAATAAGAGCTTCATACTCTGCTTCATTATTTAAGTCATGGAACTAGAGTCACAGAGCATATTTAATATCTATCCCACAAGGAGTATTAAGTATTATACCTACTCCACTACCGGTCGCATAAGATGATCCATCAATGTACAAGTTCCATGTCGAAAGATTATCATTAAACGCTTGGTCTGTCAAAATTCCATGATGGAATGTTTTTCTCCTCGCTTCCTCATACTTCCCAAAAATCTCCTGAGATCTTAAAGAAGAATCTCATAGGTTGGAAGTGATTTCTTTTGACCTTTCTTCTAATGAGGGTTACTCGGATGGTTGGTCGTTGACATCCTTAGTTAGACTATCCCTTCCTATGTCTTGTTCTGCCTGCACTCCTTGTTGCTCGGGGATCTCAGGATAAGTGAATTCGACAATGAAATCTTCCACGACTTGGTATTTGAATTAAGACCTTATGTTATACACAATATCATACTCCCCCAATTTTACGGTCCAGTACATTAATCTGACAGACTTCTCCGATTTATGCAAAGCTTGCTTAAGAGGCATATCAGTATATACCAAAATTGTATGGGCTTGAAAGTATGTCTTCATCCATCTGGACGCCTCAATCAAAGCAAATGATAACTTCTCTAGGCATGGGTATCTAATTTATGCTACTCAGAAGGCTTTACTAGTGTAGTAGACTGGTTTTAAAACTCCATTCTCTCCTCGAATCAGGGAAGAACTTACAGCTGACTCTGAAATAGCTAAGTATAAATATAATATTTCTCCCAAAATTGATTGAGAAAGCGAGGGGGTGATCATAAGTAATTTTTTAAATCCATAAAACCTTGTTCGCTCTCATCGTTCCATTCAAAACTCTTTCTAAGCACTTTAAATAACGATAGGCACCTATCTGTAGCTCGAGACACAAATATGTTCCGAGTTGCTACTCGCCTAGTTAGCCTTTGTACATCTTTTTTGTGAGTTGGGACTACATTTCAATTAGTGCCTTGATCTTATCTGGGTTTGCCTCAATTCCTCTCTGATTTACTATATACCCGAAGAACATTCCTTCCTGTAATCTAAACACACACTTGGTCAGGTTTAATCTCATCTGGTGCTTTTTTAGCTAATCAAAAGTTTAGCTAAAATCGACAATATGATTGGTTGATTTCTTGCTCTTAATCAGCATATCATCCACATAAGCTTCCATATTTTTGCCTATTTTCTCCTCAAAAACTATGTTCACCAATGTCTGGTAAGTAGCACCCGCATTTGTCAAATCAAATGGCATAACATTATAGCAATAAGTTCCTCGGGGAGTAATAAAAAAAGTGCTTTCCCAGTTTTCAGGCTTCATCTTGATCTGATTATAACCAGAGTATGCATCTATGAAATTAAGCAGTTCATATCTTGAAGTGGCATCAACAAGCTAATCAATTCGTGGTAAAGGAAAATGATCCTTTGTGCATGATTTGTTTAAATTCGTGAAGTCTACACATATTATCCACTTCTTATTCTTCTTCTTGACCATTACTACATTAGCCAACAAATCTGGATACTTTACTTCATCAATAAAATCAGCTTTTTGAAGCTTTTCAATTTCTCCTGAATGGCTTGATTCTTCTCAGGCCTAAACATTATCCGCCTCTGCTTTACAAGCTTAACATCCTTATTAACATTGAGCTCATAGCAAACAAAGTTAGAGTCAATCTCGGGCATATCTTAATGACTCGAGGAGAACACATTCTTCCTTTTTCTAAGGAGATTCATTAGTTCCTGTTTAAGAACAACTTCCAACATTGTTCCTATTTGAGTGGTGTGTTTTGGCTTATCTTCGTCTAGCACAATTCTCTCCATTGCTTCCACTATTTAACCTTTCACTAATTCCGTTTCTTCTCTTGGATCTAAGGTTTCAACCTGAGATTCACTATTAGGTTATGAGGTTTCCACTTGGTAAGTGGTAGTATTTCTTTTTATTTCTTCTAAATTTTCTTGCTCGGCAGATGAGTAGTAGCATTCTTGAGCTACTTTTTGGTCACCTTTTACCATGCCTGTCCCAAAGTTGGTCGGGAACTTCAAGCATTGATGGACTGTAGATGGTATAACCTCAAACTTCTTTAACTCTACTCTTCCTATTATTATGTTATAAGCAGAATGAACATTTTTTCCATTATAAAGAAAAGTATCTTCTCAGTTCGGCTAGCTGGTCATGTACCGATCAACACCTCTACCATAATTGTTCCTAAAGGGAATACTTTTTCGTCAGTAAAACCTAATAAAGTACTATGGTAAGGCTCCAACTTCCTTAGCTTGAATTCCAAACTTTCAAAATAAGGATTGAACATAATACCCATCGAGCTTCCATTATCAAATAGTACTTTGAAAACAATTATATTATCCTTTCTGACTTTAATTACGAGAGGATCATCATGGTGGTACAGTACCCCTGAGAGCTCATTTTTAGAGAAGCTGATCACCAACTTATCTTTGTTGACCTTCCTCGGTCGATCTTCTTCAGCTGGATTAATCCTATATATATAGGAACAAGCTTGTGCCTCGTTGAGGTAAGCCTTCCTTTCAGTAGTATGGTCTCCTCCTCTTGTGTTTCAACCTGTAATTATTTAACAATCAAAAGAACCAAACTAAGCATGAATACCTCATGTTCTGGTTGCCTGGGTATATTGGGTAGTCAGGATCGTTCTCTTGACCATCCTCAGGAGTCCTATTTTTCTCGTCTCTGGGCTTGCAAGAAGACTTTGACCTTTGTCGAGCTCCATCTTTATTCTGTCGATTAAAAATCTGTCTAACTTTCCTCTTCGAATGAGATTTTCAATTTTGTTTTTGAAAGGCAATGTAACGATCCTTTGTATGGCCATGGTCTCTATGAAATTCATAATATATAGAACTATCCCTCTTAGTGGGGGAACTCCTCAGCTTCCCAGGCCAATGTACATTCTTACTATTCTTGATTTCCTCCAAAATATGGTAGATGCCCATTGTAAATGGAGTGTAATTGTTTTTATTCTTGAGCCGATCAATAATCCATTTTTTTTATTCCCTGTGCTCCTTGGAATCTTTGTGCTCCTTTTTATCATCTTTACATTTCACTTTTTCCTTCGAGCTTCTCTTGATTGTTGTAGACACCACATTCTAGGACCCCCCAAAGTCTCTCCCTAGGTCCCTAGAGCCTCTTCATTTCACTACAAACCCTAGGTCTCACTCTGAGTATTGATATAAAGGCCACTGGGCGCTCTCGGGACCCGATTTCCCCCAATCAACCTCACTATCAGTGCAAAATCTCTTCGAATATCAATAGGGCAATGAAACCCCTTTCCAACGATCCGCCCCGTGCATGAAACGTCATAATCGTTCAGACGAACGATTAATTTTCCCCTAAAAATTGATCCGGAGGTCACCAGGCACTCCCAAGCTCCGTTTGACCAAGGTCAGCCATTCATCTCGAATGCGACTGAATGAATCTCCAAAGTTCACTGAATACCCTTTCTTGTAAGCACATAAATTTCCATTTAAGTGCTTTGTAGTTTTGTCTCAATTCCGGACAAAAATATTTGAGTCATAGGATAGTATTCTTGAGTATCTTTCAAGCCTATGACGAGTGTAAAGTTGAAGACGTAGCGACTGCTTTCCAAGTGAATATCATTCCCGAGTTTCAAGTGCCTCGTTTCACGTCATCAACATAATAATTCAAGTCTCCCAAAGGTATGGATGCTTTTATATATTTGTAGGACACTTGGGATAATTTTAATGGGTGTAATTTTATTTTAAAATGAATTTCATTTCCAGAAGGTTACGTTAGAACTTTGAATAAAAAGTTATTGGGATTAAAATGTAATTTAACCATTCTGACATTTTGTTCGAAATTGTCGTTCGAACGAGAATGTCGTTCGAACGAGAATTTCATTCGAAATAGTTTGACAACAACTTTTCCCTTTTGGCCTCTAGAACATCGTTACATGGTCGTTCGAACGAGAATGTCGTTCGAATAAATATCTCGTTCGAACGAGATTTCTGGCAGGAAAACTTTTTGGCAGTTTTTCTCCACTATCCCATTTTTTTTATTCCCACTAACTTTTCCAGAATTAATTTGTGCGGGAACCAGCATTGGAAAAGTAACTTTTGACATTTTCTAAACATTTTTTGATTGAACAATTAAAGAGGTAAAAATTTATTAGTTCAAAAGTTCATTGTTTAGTGTTTTTGAGTATCCCCGAATTAATTTCTACAAAAACACTTACACCCATTAGTTTAAGTTTAATCCAAGTTCCTATTGTTATATAATTGCGTGGAGAGTGATGATCACCGGGTATTACTCTACCTAATTGAAGAGTTTGTTTGGGTTTACTTCTACATCCCATAAAGAAGAAGTTCATTATTTCGCTGCGGCATACTCACACGGTGAAAGGCATTGTGCGAGGGTTGACGGTTGTCTAAAAGCTTCATTGGTGGATTCCAAGGTTCCGGTGGATTTTGAAATTGTTGACTAAGTAGAGGTTGGTACAAGAAGATGCGTCAGGGTCTTGAAGGGAGTCTATTCGAGTTAAGTAAGTCATTTGTCTTGTACTTGTAAAATTTCGTACTTGGTGGACTTAATTCTAGGGTCGTCCGAGGTTTTTTCCCATTATATGTTTTTCTTCGTACACCGCGACGTAGTGGTTGTGAATTTATTTTATCTTGCAAATCACCTAGAATGCATGCTGAGGATTAAAAGATAAAATATGGTTGAATTCACTTCTCTTTTTTAATTTGGTGCTAAAATAAGTTTGGGTGAAACTTAAGTTGATTTAATTCAAGTCAAGCATATTTAATATTTGGGTAATGTTTAACTTCATTTAATTCGAGTCTAAATAATTTAATTTGATAAAATTTTCTTTTTCCTAAATAGAAAAATGAATTAATCATGTTAGGGAAAATTTATAGGACTTGGGATTAAATTAATTTTGTTTAAGTGAAAAGTTGTGTCGGAGTATCTTAATCTCACTTTTAGTTTTGTTTAATTTTAATTTCAAAGAAATTAAAATTTGTTGTAAGTTGCTTATGTGTTTGGACCATCTTTATTCTGCATTTAAAAGGAAATTAAATTTAAAAAATTTAAAATTAGGGTCACCGTTTTTAACAAATGGTATCAAAGCTGGAGCACTAATTTATTGCGTTAAGGTCCTTTTAAATATTTTTGGTTAAAAATGAAATTTTCCCCATTTTCAAAATTTCCTATTTTTGATGGTTCCAACTATGCGTATTGGAAAGCGCGTATGAATTCGACACTAAAGTCTATCGATTAGAGGGTTTGGTTGTCAGTCGTTAGCGGGTGGCCTTCACCTACTTATTTGGCAGAAAATGAGCGTGTTCCCAAACTCGCATATAGATGGAGTGAGAATGAATTTAAACTTACAAATTTTAATTCCAAAGGTTTAAATGCCTTGTTTAGTGCAGTCACACAAGATGAATTTCGACGCATCATGACGTGTGAAACAGGTAAGGAAGCATGGGATATATTACAATTCACTCATGAGGGAACTAGTGTCGTTAATGCTTCTAAACTCCAAAACCTCACCACTCAATTTGAAACAATCAAAATGAATGAAAAAGAAACTTTTGATGAATTTTATGCTAGACTATCCGATATAGTTGATTCATATTTTAATTTGGGAGAGAAAATTTTAAGGTCCCTACCCGAGAGATTTATTCCTAAAGTGACCATTTTAAATTCCTTACCCACCTTGAACTCTACCAAACTTAAGGAACTAGTATGCTATTTACAAACTTAAGAACTAGATATGTTCCCCTCCAAAAATGAAAAGAAAATTGATAAGGGTATTGCTTTAAAAGCCCGAAAGGAGGAAAAATAAGTTTTGGATAATGAGAGTGATAGTGACTCGGAGGACATGGCTATGTTTGCTAGGAAGTTTAATAAATTTCTTAAATTTAACAAAGATAAATTTAAAAATGATTTTAAGAAATTTGAAAATTCTAAGCAATGACAAAGGGGAAAAGATCCCTAAAACATTTAATGAACATTTAAATAGGGACGAGTCTAGTAGGTGTTACGGTTATGAGCGTCATGGCCATAGGGCATTTGAATGCCCCACTAAACTAAAGAAAGAAGGTAAACATCCAATTTCATATAATTCTACCCTTAGTGATAGTGATAAGTAAGAGGGGCCTGCTTCCCCCATTGAGCGCAACTTCGTGGCCTTCATGGCAAGTCATGTGAGCACCGATAGTGAATCTTCCCCTGAAGATATACAAATACATGACACTTCCGAGGTCAAAGTTTATGATTCCCTTATTATTTATGGTTGTGAGAGTAAAGAAGAGAGAGAGAGAGAGAGAGAGAGAGAGAGAGAGAATGAAAATGAAGAATTGGTTGATGTGAGTCAACTTCAGTTTGCATTTCAAGAACTATACGATGAATCTATTAAATTAAAAAGAGAAAATTTGAAGTTAGAAGCTTGTTTAAAAGAGAATGCCTAGGTTGTTAATGAGAGTGCTGTGACAACCCGCTCAATTAAATATCGGGTGATCAATCCTTTATAAAATTTATAACAGAATGTTCGATTGGTTCATTCTTAGCATCACTCTTAAAAACTTAAATCCAATTAATTACTTAACATTTAATTAAGCTAGTGTGAAAACATTTGCCAATTTAATTTGAAACCAATTAATTCAATTAATTTTTGAACATTGAATTATAAACCACACACAATAAATGAATGCCGATTGAATTAAATACAAAATAATTAAGACTGGATAAAACCTTCCAGTTCAAAGTCACAACTAAAACCAAAATATATACTCAATCCAATAGAAAATAACTACAAAAGAATTGAGTACAATCCCGCCAATGAGAATGGGCGACACCTGTCCGAACTAAAACATCTGAACTAGGAACTAAATAAAATGAGAGAAGCGTCTAATCTCAATGACCCGCAACTTCCACAACAGCTACAGCTCGGCAAACCATCCAAGTATCTAGAACTGGTGTCCCTGTGGCTAGGCACCTGAACTAATACATATATATATATAGATATATATATAGCAAAATAGAGAAGAAATACAAGAAACGGGTCAAAGCCCGAGGTGTAAAAAAGATTTATCAAGTATTTAAAACTGGTTCTTAAAACAAGTCTTATACGCATGTTAGTTGTCGAACTCTCACGCGAGCTTCTCACCTCTCATATATTGTGCACGCCTAACGTACATCTAATCTCTCCCGTATTGCCCATACAATATTCTATTCAGATAGTTTATCTCACATACTAAGTTTCATTATTCACTGTTTGAATGGTTAATCTTTTATCTACTATGATTATTTCATTTCTCATTTCCATTTTATCTACCATTCACATAAAGTAGAAAGTTACCCAAGTAAACTCATACAAATATATAGTCTCATCATCCCTATATATATATATATATATATACTAATCCTGCACCCTTAGGTTATGACCACTTAATGCAATGTAATGATTATTATTATTACCAAGTCTATGAATTTCACACAGTAGAAATATTCACAAGTTCATATATATATATATATATATATATATATATAGTCACATCATCCCTATACATATATATATATATATGTACTAATCCTGCATCCCCGGGTTATCACCCATTAATGCACCTATTAATAATAATCCAGCACCCCCGGGTTATCACCTATTAATGCGCCTATCAAGAGAATCCTGCATCCCCAGGTTAGCACCCATTAATGCACTTATCAATAAAATCTTGCATCCCCGGGTTAATACCCATTAATGCACCTATCAATAATAATTCAGCACCCCCGGGTTATCATCCATTAGCGTGCCTAACAATAATCATCCTTGTACCCCCGGGTTATCACCCATTAGTACACTTAATCAACAATGTTATTGCACCCCTGAGTTATCACTCATTAGTGCACCTAATAGTAAGATTCTTGCACCCCCGGGTTATCACCCATTAGTGCTCTTAACAATAATATTACATAATAGGCATACACATATCCTATTAAAATTTATAGGTATTTTCCCAACCTACATATATACTTCTCATCCTTATTTTAATTCAACACTATGTTTAGCATAAATATTTAGATTACTATATCTCTCGTAATATCAAAGGTATACTCTCTCTATACCAAAATAATTAAAGTATTAGTTCTCACATACCTTCCCAAAATTCTGTCTTGTTTAAGTTTACTATCGGGCAGTTTCTCTCACTCCAATAAATCGGCAAACTCAAACTGAACTCTAAGAAAATTTTCATAAATTCACCCTATCGCTCGAACCAGAATGACATGTCGTTCGAATGACTTCGCGTGAGATCCCCATCTCGTTTGAACCACTTCGCGCGACTTCGCGCGAGACCCACTATTTCGTCTTTGTCACCAAAATTTAGCGCTTTTCACCATTTTCGATCCTAAAAACCTCTAAGATTTTATCACCCAACACCTCGTTATCAATCCCAATTAAGCCATAGCAGTTTCTATGACATTCGTATCATCCTAGGATCATTAATACGTCATCAATTTTCATATTTATATTAAATCCCCAAATTAGTTCATATGAACCCTAGTTTCCAAATTTTCAATTAAAGAAACTAATGAGTTCAGATTCGTTCATCAATATGTAATTCAAGTTCGTGAGTAATCCTCTATATACATGAAGGAATTCCAACCACTAATTCACCCAGTCCATAATCATAATTTAAATCTCCAATTTTCACCCAATTAACATGTAAATCATGATTAATTTCACCTACACTAACATGAGCATGATTATTGCTAAAAGAAAGCAAGTAATAAACACTTGCCTCAAATGTGACGGTCTGATCCATTGGCGATGTTGTTATATACGCGTTCCTCTCTTTTTGATCTACGCGTTGGGGGTCACGGTTGTGCAAGGTGAGGATAATTTGGCCTTCCCTCTTGGAGTTTGGTTCTCCCTCACACCCTCTATGGACGTTCTTTCCTTCCTGTGTCTCAAAAACCTAAAAGGCTTTTCTTGGCTGATAAAATAACTCCCAATTTTAGTCCATTAGTTTAACTCAAAATTACAATTTATCAAAAAACCCTCTTGTGACGCCGGTTAGGACTAAAATTGCCCCGAGACCTAAACTAAACACCCGGGTATACTATTTTAACTATCTCAACCCTCTTGGACTCAACGGCGCACTCGAAATGACCATACGAGTTAATAAAAATAATTTCTCTTTATATCCCATTCAATTAGTCCCGACACGACTCACACGCGTGTCAGACTTAAATTACCAAACTGTCGTATTTCTCACTTCTGACAATTTATCAAATATCATAATTCCATATTACATATCACACAGTAATATTCAATAATTCTCAACTATAAGTATTGACCCTTGGCACGCTAGTTAATAGTTATTTTAATCCGGATTAATAGCAAATTAATTTCTCGTATTTTAATTTAATTAATCCAACAACAATAATTAATCGCATACTTATTCCCATAATAATCATTATTATTTAAATCGTCAAAAATACGTGGAGTTACATAATTCCCCCTTACAATGGAATTTCGTCCCAAAATTCAGAAAAGTATACCAGGTACAGACAACGCTGTAAAAATATTGTGCATCGCATCCTTGCGCTCACAAGTAAGCTACTCCGTCCTACCCATAAAGTACGCTACCGAGTACCCTTAATAATGAACACTTCATATGTGTTTGTTTTTAAACTGTAGGTTATCCTGTCATAAAGGCTCTTGCCCAAGCCTTTCCGCTTAAGTTTCACTACTTAAACTTTATTTTAGATATTCACCATCTAGCTGTCTACTATTTGCACCCTAGTAGATTTATCCTCTTTTAATAAACATACAACTTCATTTCATGTCTTTCATATAATCAAATTGGCTGTGTAATTTATATTTCATACACAATATATACGATAATATCGATTCTTCTTCGACATTTGTAATCAAATTGGTCCCCCACCTTTAACTCCAAGTAGGAGAATAATAAAGTTTACCATGCCATACTTCTACTAGCACTCTGCCCGAACATGAACTTATAGGAGTTATTTGGACACAAACTCTACTAGTGGACGGTACTGCTCCCGTCCTCCTCTAAGATCTCAAGGTCCACATAAATTTTTCTCTCCCGGATCCGATTAGACCGCTTGTCCTGCCCATCCCTCTGTGGGTATTAGGCCGTACTCAATCACATTTTAGTACCTATAATCTCACCATCTCAGCTACATGAGAAGATCCTTGGGGATACTCTTCCATTCTCTAGTGTAATGAGATCCTACTGGTTTCGAATTGTTTGCCCTTTTTCTAACAGTCAGCTGACCCATTACAAGACTAACTTTGAAAATTACTCTACATTAAAACCATTACCACTGTTATTTGTATCCTGATACATTTTATACTCTCTTGAATGTACTTCTAATCGTGATACGTGTGACTTTGTCGTACTGTGTGACACAAGTCTCTTTTCCCGCTCAAAAGTCGCAGTTTATTTTAAAATGTAAGTCTCAATAAATCTTACGGAGTAATCTTTGACTTACCCGACTACATGTTGTCGAATTCAGAAGATAATCATAATGAACCATTTGATTTAATCCCCTAGGGGGCCCATACACCCTATGCCTCGCACATCATTATACAAATGACATAAAATTTGCTTACTTCAATTCTTGCACACTCGGTATGCTGATGTGGTAGGGGTGCACTCAACCACCCCACTAGTTAAAACTTAGTCAATCCTTCAAAGGTATCATTGCTCTATTCCTAATGATACTAAGGCTAGGAGACTCTATTGGCCTTAAGTTATAAAATAATTATCAACTCTCAATTATATTCCTTTATAGGTACAATAAGCAACATACGAAACTTATGCACTATCGACCAACTTCTCTCCAACTCCCGACGTTCGCTAGTTTCATGCGTGGGATGTCTCGCAATGCGAAATCCAGACAAGGGCCCCCCGATACACTATTATCTAACCTAGTCTATTTTTGAGGTTCGAAAGGCCTTCAGTACATACTATGTACTCTCCCACAATCTACGTATTGTGACATAAAAGAATACTTATGCACTCTCATGTATCTAAAAGTTCAACATGAAGCATATCACCCTTACTAACCCAAGTACTCAGCGCAGTAAATATAACTGCTTCTATCTCTCTGCTTAAAGAAGGACACAATGCATCCTAAGTCTCCTTAGTAAAATAAATTCCTACGCACCGAAATCACATATAACTAGACAACATACTCGCTGAGGTCTATAATACCATGAAAATTTTCATATGTTCATATATCTGGGCCCAACCCTATTTCAGGTGGCGCCGCACAAAATAAATATTTCTCCTCCCGGAGTATCCAGCACGACAGTCATATCACTACATTTACTATTGTTTAACTATACGGCAATTAATCACTACACATTACCATAATAAACTCTACTAAAGCTAACTCAATGCAGTAGTAAATTATAACAACAGAACATATTCTTAGGGCCCACCCGCTTCACTCATGGGCAGCATCAAAATGCCCTGCTAATAATGAGAAATACGTTTGTAATATGGCTGTTAAAAAGTAAAGTTCCTCACTCAACTCGACTCGCACATGAATTTTAGGATCTCCAATTTACATATCAGTTGTGACACACCTGTGCCACTAGAATTAATCCTTTACTCACAACGAAGAAGAAAAACCTCACCAGTCTTGCCAAATTATAGGGTCTCAGCACATGGCTGTCATCACAACCCATGAACATCTACAATCGTCATACATCCTTGGATTTCATCCTATAGTTTTCCTCTCTCGTCATGGACAATTTATTCCGTCATGTGGGTTTTGCGCCATTATTGAAACATTGGCCCAAACACTCTAGGCCTCAATTATCGCTTTATTGAACTCCCGTTTACATCCCGGGCCCCGTAGACCCTGACATACTATATGCTACTATTAACAATGACCTTATTGGTACAGCCTGAACGCATCACTCTCGGGTTATAAATTTCCTAGGCCTAATTCTCTTGACCCTTAATTCCTTTGTTGGAAGTATCACTCCTCCAGTTGTTATGCCTCACTAGCATGATTTACCATTTCTAATCTTTTCGGTCTCACTTCTCAATTGTGGACACCTTCAACACTTGTAGTTCTACTTACTTCACATAAGGAAACTTCACGAACCATTTCCCCGTCAGTGGTCCCACTGACCATTTTGGAAATGTCCTTCTCTCGGACCAAGCAGTCTTAACTTTTGGCTACACTTGCCTTTCGGAACTATGGTTGGCCTCCACGGCCCTAATTAACTTCATCGTCACTTGTAGGAAGTTAATAAACTTAAAATCATCTAATCGTGTTCCCTATTGGGTATACTCTCATGTGGGGTTTTACTAACACCGTTAAGTTCAGTTTTGCTTTTCGTCCAGATTCTCTAACCATTCTGGCTTGCTTGTTCTGGAAAGAACGCAAGAACTAGTCACCGTATAACCTTGATGACATCAAGATTATTCATCCTAGCCAGATTTCTCATTTATGCTTGTGTTCTACTCATGGTTTCTTTACCAACTATAGACCCTTTGGATAATTTATGTCCCTCTTCCAGGTACGAAATTCATAATGAAATTTAACCTTTCTCTCATGATCGCTTTCTATCTTACTTATTGCTAAACATCAAAATTTCACTCGCATTTTGTTACCACATCGAATGGAAGACCTTACGGTCAAATCGTACCCAAATTTCTCTCTAAATTTCAAACACACTTATTCATGTATAGTGATTACCACTAATCACTACATGATGCTCCTAATAGCTATAGATTTTAACTACAAATTTAATTCTGAGTGTCGTCACACCCCACTCTACACCATTGCCTTCGACTTTCCTACTTCTGTTGATCTGTTACATTTTCTCATTTTCTTCTTCGCATCTTCACCGATGGGTTTTCAAAAGGTTCCCTCTAATTTCCACTTTATCGACTATGCTAGGTGGTACTGAAATCACTCCACCGTTATTTATGACTGTGTCCAGGGAACCCACAGTTCTCGAGTGATGATGTTACTATCTCTTACTTAAGTAATCCTCATGGTGATTTTTGTCCCGATCACTCTTTCCCGATTACTCTATGTCTTCTGTTGAGCTCCTTCTCCAGCAATTCTTCTTACGACCCTCGCTGGTCATCTTAAAATGTTCGATGTTTGAATCACACAGAATTTCATATAATAAGTCACATCCATTATAATTCGTAGCAGGAGAACGTAAGTTGCATACGTAAGGGAACACAACAATCATATCATAAGGCTCTACATCAAAGAACGATGCGCTGAAACGTAATAAGTCGCACGGATCCTAAGGACACTAGAACTTGATGCTCTGATACCACCTATGACACCCTGCCCAATTAAATATCAGGTGATTAGTCCTTTATAAAATTTATAGCAGAATGTTCGGTTTGTTCATTCTTAGCATCACTGTCAAAAACTTAAATCCAATTAATTACCTAACATTTAATTAAGCTAGTGTCAAAACATTTCCCAATTTAATTTGAAACCAATTAATTAAATTAATTTCTGAACATTGAATTATAAACCACACACAATAAATGAATGCCGATTGAATTAAATATAAAATAATTAAGACTGGATAAAACCTTCCAGTTCAAAGTCACAACTAAAACCAAAATATATACTCAATCCAACAGAAAATAACTACAAAGGAACTGAGTACAATCCCACCAATGAGGATAGGAGACACCTGCCCGAAATGAAACATCTGAACTAGAAACTGAATAAAATGAGAAAAGCGTCTAATCTCAATGACCCGCAACTTCCACAATAGCTCGGCAAACCATCCAAGTATCTAGAACCGGTGTCCCTGTGGCTAGGCACCTGTACTAATACATATATATAGCTATATATATATATAGAAAAAGAGAGAAGAAATACAAGAAACGGGTCAGAGCCCGAGGTGTAAAAATGATTTAGCAAGTACATAAAATTGGTTCTTAAAACAAGTCTTATACGCATGTTAGTTATCGAACTCTCACATGAGTTTCTCAGCTCTCATCTATTGTGCACGCCTAACATACATCTAATCACCCCTAGTTATACCTCCCAGTCTAACTAGTCAGAAACCATACTAATACTAACTATGCTCACTAGTATTATTCCCGTATCACCCATACAATACGATATTCAGATAGTTTATCTCACATACTAAGTTTCATTATTCAGCGTTTGAATGGTTAATCTTTTATCTACTAAGATTATTTCATTTCTCATTTCCATTTTATCTACTATTCTCATAAAGTAGAAAGTTACTTAAGTACAGTCATACATATATATAGTCTCATCATCCCTATATATATATACTAATCCTTCACCCTTAGGTTATGACCACTTGGTGCGATCTAATGATTATTATTATTACCAGGTCTACTAATTTCACACAGTAGAAATATTCCCAAGTTCATATATATATATATATATATATATATATATATATATATATAGTCACATCATCCCTATACATATATATATACTAATCCTGTATCCCTGGGTTAGCACCCATTAATGCACCTATCAATAAAATCCTGCATCCCCGGGTTAGCACCCATTAGTGCACCTGTCAATAATAATTCAGTACCCCGGGGTTATCACCCATTAGCGCGCCTAAGAATAATCATCCTTATACCCCCGGGTTATCACCCATTAGTACACTTAAATAACATTGTTCTTGAACCCCCGAGTTATCACTCATTAGTGCACCTATTAGTAAGATTCTTGCACCCGCAGGTTATCACTCATTAGTACCCTTAACAATAATATTACATAATAGACATACACACATCCTATTAAAATTTATAGGTATTTCCCCAACTTACATATATACTTCTCATATGTATTTTAATTCAACACTAAGTATAGTATAAATATTTAGATTACTATCTCTCTTGTAATATCCAAGGTATACTCTCTCTATACCAAAATAATTAAAGTATTAATTGTCACATACCTTCCCAAAATTCTTTCTTGTTAAAGTTTACTATCGGGTAGTTTCTCTCACTCCAATAAACCGGCAAACTCAAACTGGATTCTAAGAAAATTCCCAGAAATTCACCCTATCGCTCGAACAAGAATGACATGTCGTTCGAACCAGAATGACATGTCATCCGAACGACTTCGTATGAGATCCCCATCTCATTTGAACCACTTCGCGCGAATTCGCGTGAGACCCACTTTTTCGTCTTCTTCACCAAATTTGAGCATTTTTCACCATTTTTTATCCTAAAAACCTCTAAGATTTTATCACCCAACACCTCATCATCAATCCCAATTAAGCCATAGCAGTTTATATAACATTCCTATCATCCTAGCATCGTTAATACGTCATTAATTCTCGTAATTATATTAAATTCCCAAATTAATTCATATGAACCCTAGTTTCCAAATTTTCAATTAAAGAACCTAATCAGTTCAGATTCGTTCATTAATATGTAATTCAATTTCATGATTAATCCTCTATATACATGAAGTAATTCCAACCACTAATTAACCCAGTCCTTAGTCATAATTTAAATCTCCAATTTTCACCCAATTAACATGTAAATCATAATTAATTTCACCTACACTAACATGAGCATGATTATTTCTAAAAGAAAGATAGTAATAAACACTTGCCTCAAATGTGACGGTATGATCCGTTGGTGATGTTGGTATATACGCGTTCTTCACTTCTCGATCTACGCGTTGGTGGTCACGGTTGTGCAAGGTCAGGATAATTTGGCCTTCCTTCTTGGAGTTTGGTTCTCCCTCACACCCTCTATGGTCGTTCTTTCCTTCTTGTGTCTCACAATCCTAAAAGACTTTTCTTGGCTGATAAAATAACTCCCAATTTTCGTCCATTAGTTTAACTCAAAATTAAAATTTAGAAAATGCCCTCTTGGGACGCCGATTAGGCCTAAAATTGCCCCGAGACCCAAACTAAACATCCGGGTATACTATTTTAACTATCTCGACCCTTTCGAACTCAACGGCGCACTCGAAATGACCATACGAGTTAATAAAAATAATTTCTCATTATATTCCATTCAATTAGTCCCGGCACGACTCACACGCATATCAGACTTAAATTACCAAACTGTCGTATTTCTCACTTTCGACAATTTATCAAATATCATAATTCTATATTACATATTACACAGTAATAATAAATAATTCTCAACAATAAGTATTAACGCTTGGCACGCTAGTTAATAATTATTTTAATCCGAATTAATAACAAATTAATTTCTTGCATTTTAATTTAATTAATCCAACAACAATAATTAATCGCATACTTATTCCCATAATAATCATTATTATTTAAATCGTCAAAAATACGGGGTGTTAGAAGTGCATTAGTTGATGACCTTGGGACATGAGAGAGAGCTCTTCGAGAGAAGCTTGAGTATGTAGAAGGCGAGAGAGATAGCCTTTGAGGTTTGATGGAATCCTTGAAAAATGAGCTTCTCGAGTTTGAAAAGAGAAATGGTTTTCTTGGGTATATGATTATAGAGTTTGAGAAGAAAGCGAGAGAATCAAGTAGTGTCAAATTTGATTTGGAGAGTCGTTTGGAGAAATTAGATAAAATCTTAGGAGCAGTCCAAATTAAAAATGACACTTGTGGTTTAGGCTTCGATTCTTGTAACGATTACACCATTAAAATAGAAACCAATATTTTAGGAGAATCCTCTAGGAACAATGTTATAGATCATTCCTTAAGTAAGTCTTTTCGACGAGTATTTAAGTGCACTCATTGTGGTCGAAAAGGTCATCTTAGGAAGTTTTGTTTTGATCTTAAATGAGGTCCTAGAAAATCCCAACGTAAGGCAACCGAGGTAGCCAAGTTTCCTATACCCCGAGGTCGTCATTCGTCATTAGTTCTGGTTAGCAGATCCGAATTGGTAGTTTTGCAAGATAGTATTTTTAATTCTCATTTACTTTCACACGATACCTCTCTTACTAAATCCAAAGGGTGAATTTGTTAGTTGTCTGCATACTTTAGATTTTGTACTTCATGTTATATTATCATGCTTATTGTATGCCTGTTTTATCATTTTCTAGTCATTGCTTTCACATATCACATGCTAGAATTATGATCTTTGTTTATCTTTTGTATTATATTTCTTCCATTTTAGTTTGCATTAGATGAAAAATACAAAAAGATTTTTGTTTATCACTTGTGTTTTATCTTATGAGATATTTAAGATTAATGAAAAATACAAATTGATTTTGTTTGTCTTTTGAGTAAATATTTTTATTTTTGGTTAAAAAATTTCAAAAACTCAAAAAGATTTTTTTTTGTGTGTGTATTTTAGTTTGACACACTTTATGTGGAATATACTTGTGTTTGAATCTCTTCTTTTTCTCTTCCATGTGGCTAGAACTTTTGGTAAGATTGTCAATCCTTAAAATGTTCTTTACCATGCATACATGGAGAAGTTGGATTTTGTGTTGCTTAATGAATTCTATTTTTATATGCCACAATTCACACATGCACGAGCTCACTTGAAATTTGAACTTCACATATATTTGAGCTTTGTGAGGTGTTTTCCTACCAATTTAGTCATTTATATATTTTTTACCTAGGAGGATTTGTGCATGTTAAATCCGTTGCACGTGAGATTTGAGTGATATATAACATGATATATATAAATGTGCATGTGAAAGGGCTCCGAAAGTAAATATCATCCTTTGCGAGTAAGCCACCGTTTGCTTGGACCTAAAAGAATTACATGGTCCAAAGGCCTAAAAGAATAATGGCATTAAAAGAAAATATTTACCATGGCCTATTTTTTTTAGTTGATTTATTCATTAAAAAGATTAAAATATATATGCTTATTTTGAGGGAGATTGGATGGTATATCAATGGTTTCCACAATGTCCGTTTATCCTAGTTGTACTTTCAATGTCATGACTCTATTGGTTTGTAGAATCATCAAAATTCTAGGCTTGTATGCATTGTGTATGTTTGTTCATTGAGTTCAATTTATATTGTTACATGGGGTTATATTCAAATGTAAGAAAGTTTGCAATCAAATGAGAACACCGTGAACATATTTTAAGTGATTGGGTCAAAATTTAATTGTTACTAGTTCACACCCCCACACTTCCATTTACCACACCTATTTGGACACGTTTTTGCCATACAAGTGTGAAAAGCTTAATGTATTTTGTGTCATATGTGGTGTTTATACCTTTGAATATGTGCGTGTGCGTTAATGATATTTATTATGTACTCTTATACGTGGTATTTATTTTTCCTTTGCCTTGCCTTTTAGTCCATCCATGATTTTAATTCATATTTGGTATCTACCTTGTTCCATATATTGGTTGATATCACATGCTTAGTATCGTTCATATCAAATTGGTATCATTTTTCTTGCATCTTAGTTAGTATCTTTTTTTTGTATGGATTAACTACGTTTTTGTTGCACGTATGCTTTCATGCTCTTATCAGTTTATGCTTCATGTTGTCTAATTAGTTCTTTTATCCTTTGTCTATTCGTGAACAAAAAGGGGGAGGATGATAGGGGGAGAAATGGTATCTAATCCTATTATAATCTTATCTTAGTTCTTGGAGATTTAACATAGGGGTAGATTCGCGACCTTCTTAGGTAGATCATAGTGGATACAATGGGAGAATTAATTTAGGGGGAGTATTTATTTTAATTTCATTTAAAATTTTGATATTCCCTATGCATTTAATGTTTTGCTTAAGTGTGCAAGAATTATTCTAACGACAACTTTCATCGGCAAAGATAGTAATCATCCTCAGATTTTTAAGTCAAGAGAATATTTTATTTTGGGTGGGAAGTTTTTGAGTCTAGTAGAGCTTGACGGCCCTTTAGGATATTGTTTCGGTTTTTCTCCCGGAATAGCCAACGGGGGAGATTTTGCAAGGACACAAATTTCCAATTGAGACCTTTGTAGTTTTGGCTCAATTACAGATAAAAACATTTGAGTCATAGGATAGTATTATTGAGTATCTTTCAAGCCTATAAAAAGTGTAAAGTTGAAGACGTAGCGGCTACTTTCGAAGTGAATATCATTGTCGAGTTTCAAGTGCCTCGTTTCACGCCATCAACTTAATAATTCAAGTCTCCCAAAGGTATGAATGCTTTTATATATTTGTAGGAGACTTGGAATAATTTTAATGGGCGTAATTTTATTTTAAAATGAATTTTATTTCCAGAAGGTTACTTTAGAACTTTGAATAAAAAGTTATTGGGCTTAAAATGTAATTTAATCATTTTGACATTTCGTTCGAAATTGTCGTTCAAACGAGAATATCATTCGAACGAGAATTTCATTCGAACGAGTTTGCCAACTACTTTTCCCTCTTGGCCTCTGGAACATCGTTAGATGGTCGTTCGAACGAAAATCTCATTGGAACGAGATTTTCGGCGGGAAAAATTTTTAGCAGTTTTTCTCCACTGTCCCATTTTTTGTTCCCACCAACGTTTCCACAATTAATTTGTGCGGGAACCAACATTGGAAAAGTAACTTTTGACATTTTCTAATTAATTTTTGAGAGAACAATTAAAGAGAGAAGAATTTATTAGTTAAAAAGTTCATTGTTTAGTGTTTTTAAGTATCCATGAATTAATTTCTATAAAAACACTTACTCCCATTAGTTTAAGTTTAATCCAAGTTCCTATTGTTATATACTTGCTTGGAGAGTGTTGGGCACTACGTTTTACTCTACCGAAATGAAGAGTTTTTTTGGGTTTACTTCTACATCCCATAAAGAAGAAGTTCATTGCTTTGCTGCGGCATACTCACACGGTGAAAGGCATTGTGCGAGGCTTAACGGTTGTCTAAAAGCTTCATTGGTGGACTCCAAGGTTACGGTGGATTCCGAGATTATCGAATAAATAGAGGTTAGTACAAGAAAATGCGTCAGGGGATTGAAGGTATTCGAGTCGAGTTGAGTGAGTCATTTATCTTGTACTTGTAAAATTTCGTACTTAGTGGACTGAAGGCTAGGGTCGTCCGAGGTTTTTTCTCATTGTGGGTTTTTCCTCGTACATCGCGACGTAGTGGTTGTGAATTTATTTTATCTTGCAAATCACCTAGAACGCATGCTTAGGATTAAAAGATAAAATATGGTTTAATTTACTTCCCTTGTTTAATTTGGTGCTAAAATAAGTTTGGGTGAAACTTAAGCTGATTTAATTCTAGTCAGGCATGTTTAATATTTGGTCAATGTTTAACTTAATTTAATTCAAGTCGAAATAATTTAATTTGAGAAAATTTGGTTTGGCCTATATAGAAAAATGAATTAATCATGTAAAGGCGAATTTTAGGACTTGGGATTAAATTAATTTTGTTTAAGTGAAAAGCTTTATTGGAGTATCTTAATCTCACTTTTAGTTTTGTTTAATTTAATTTGAATGAAATTAAAATTTGTTGTAAGTTGTTTATGTGTTTGAACCATCTTTATTACACAGTTAAAAATAAATTATATTTTAAAAAAATTAAATTAGGGGTCACCGTTTCCAACATTTCTAATGGTTCAACCCGTGTGCGAGTCTGACCAACGGTACGGACGAACGATCCATTTTACTCCAAAAGGTCACCGGGTGCTTCTGAGCCCTCATTGACCAATATGAACTTTTCGAACTAAGAAAATATCTTTGGAATGTCAAAGTACATCTCCTAACCTTTCCAATGGTCCGCCCCATGCAAGATTCTGACTTACCATGCGGATGAACGATCCATTTTCATTCGACGATCTCCCGTCCGCCGATCTCCCCTCCTACGGACCGACGTGCACTTTCGAGCCACATTTGACCCAAAGTCAACTCCCGGACCTTCAAGAGGACCAAAGAACTCATAAAAGTTTCTGATGTACCTTTCTAAATGTATGCCCCATACATAATTCAGATTAATGGATTACGTTCTACGGCTATTTTTCTAGGAAAATCTGCACGAGACTACTAATTGGTAGGTCCAGATCGCTGTCGAAAGGTAGGACAAGGGAAGTGTAGATCGCCAACCACCTGACCCTATAAAAGGAGGGAATTACCTCACTACCAAGCACACCAACACCAGAGATCCATCACCATCAGCGATCTCAGCAACATTCTCTCGAAATCAGTGAAGCTCCCCATGTGAAGTTCCATTCAAGCTTACATTACCGTCCTTTTCATACCCAATTTGGTAAAATCGTATTCTCTTTCATCCAACAATTATATCACATTTAAAGGAGTTCCTCCAAGATCAAAGATCAAGCTTTAAAGAAGGTCCAATTTCTTCCCCCTCTCTTTAAATTCCTTGTTTTTGCATAAATTTCATTAGATTCATAATTTCGTTCCTACTCTAGTTCAAACACATTAATATCTACATTTTTATTAGTATATTTCATATATTTTATTTTCTATAAAAAACCCAAAACAAAAAAACATGCCCATAAATTCCGAACGGAATTATCCATTACACTTTTTTAAAATCAAAAACACATTTTCTACACACACACATATATAATAAAATTTCGTTCGGATTTATGGGATAAACCCCACCCCCATGACACATTCGAACTGCGTGGAATTTGATGCCTTTAAAATCTACGTAGGCATTTCAGATTAAAACTCAAGACTCGAGTCTAATTTTCTAATTTTTTAATTTTTTGATTTTATAATTTTCTCAATTTTACAAATTCCCTAATTTTCCTAAAATAGCCCATTTCCATTTTATCATATGCTAATATTACATAGTATGCTTGGTCTCATTTCATCCAACATGTATTAACGTTTCATGATAACAATTAATATCGCGATAAATACACAAATCATATTTTCTATATATATTATTTTGGGAACATTCCTATGGATGACCTCACTCTACATTTCCCATGGTATGATTTGAATGAGACCAATTTCCATTATATATACACATGCACACAATTCACGGAGAAAAAAGAGAAAATAATAAAACTAACCCATGAGAGACCGAAAGGGCGGGATGGGTGCCTAACACCTTCCCATTCTATAACTTAGCCCCCGAACCTTCGATTTATTGGTTTCGTATGCATCGGTTTGTCCTTGATATCGCTCTCTCAAAGTGGAAACATGTTATTTTGCTTGTTTCGTGAAAAATAGGTTGGCAACTCCATCTCTTTACATTTACCCCACACTGATGATGATCGAAGCACCTCGAAAAAGGGCGCGAGATTGTAATTTTTTGACGGATCCTCCACCCCCTTCCCCTCGAAGATTTTCTCGAGATGGACACAGTGGCGACTTCGTTGGGGATTATTTTACATAAGAGGTCTAAATTATGTTTACATGAGTGTTTTTATTTTCGTGTGTGAGTATACCCCCATTTGTATGTCCCCCCTTCCTCTCTTTATTTCCTGTACATAGACACCTCATGGTTATGCCACTACTCACACACTTGTAGAAATTCTCCATGTACACTTCACACCATGTGCACCTACGGTCAAATACACAACTTATAAATCCATGCTTAGGTGTCACTAACACACACCTCTACTTGTATAAATACATTCTCACTTACACTTATCACACACCACTCACTTTTACATATCCATGCTTGGTATTGATTTATTTCTTATACATCATCCCCCTGCTTGTCATAATGCTCATCAATAAAGATACTCTCTCCATAATATACTAATCGAGAATCATTCATGATACACCCAACATCACTAAAGGGCATTATTATTGACCAAATTTTTTCCTGTAACTAGGGGTCACTTCATGATTGGCATTGGTCCGACAGGTCTAGCCTAAGCAATATGACTCTCTCCTTCCATTAGCCAAGTACCTTCGATGTATATCGAACGGTTCCCCCGTATCTTACCGCTTGACCAAAGTCATGACGGGAGGTATATCGCAGGGAACTCGTTCACGTACATCGAGTATATCGAATTCTCTTTCACATGTACAATCCCCATGAGGTATATAGTGAGGCAATTCACGTATACTCAGGTATATCAAATGGCTTGTCCACACGTATCGATTGCCCTCAAAATCAAGACGTATATTGTGAAAGTCATGCCAAAGGGGGGAAACCTTCCAACTAACCCAACAACTGTATACCCGCATATAGCTACCAAACCTAGGATAAGCATATTTAGTTTGTCGGTTTCAACCCCAAACTCTATCGAAATTCCTGGTTGGCATGCCACCCAAATTTTTGTGCATTTTGGAAAATGGGACCCTACCCACGAGCCTGGTAACAAGTCCATCCATTGTTTTTACATATTCTTCAAACCCAATTTTTTCCAGGTTCGGGTCCCGTCCGGTATTTCTCTTTTTGCATTTAGGTAAACCCAATAAGTGAGAACCTAATAAACATAATAATAATCATGTTGAGACACGTCTCTCACTTTTCCTTATTTAATTTTCCAAAAATTATCCAAAAACATTTTTCCTCTTTTACCCAAAATATTTCCTCCCTTTTTTACAAAAAAAATGTGTCAAGAATATGACTTTCCTCTTTTCCAAAAATAAAATCCCAATTCTTTCTCCTTCTAAGGTTGATCCCATACCCTTGGCCTGGATCCCTATTAGCTTCGGTCTTCAGTCGAATCGCCCCAAAGCTCCTTCAGTACCTTTACTTCCTCCGAGTCTGAGATTTATCCACTTTCCATGGAGAACACCGATCAAGTACCAAATGTGCAACCATGTTGGTTAACAGTTCTAGCTCAACTAACTGCCAAGATTGGAAATCTTTAAACCAAAGTTCATGAGATGCAACGAAATCGGGTCATTATTCCCAAAGATCCTGAGGTCCTCTTCCCTCACGCTATGGGTTCGCCCGCACCCGCACATAATTAAATTCCTAAGGAATAATAACATGCTCTATCTGCTCCTCCTGTTAACGGATCGCCATCAGCCCAGCTTCCTATTTTGAATCTTACCTAGACAGGGGCTAACTTACCCGCAACCATTGATCCAAAGGAGGAAGAATTGAACAAAGTCAAGGAAGGCCTCAAGATGTTGATCAAGAAATTCGACCAATTCAGACTCTCTAGGAATTACATGGACTACACCCACATGTCTCTATATCTTAAAGCCAAGTTACCATAAAAGTTCACGATGCTCGACATTGAGAAATTCGGGGGTAGTGGACCTTCAATTGTTCATCTCTGCAGTTATCACCGAGCCATGACGCTCCTAGGGGCATCCGAAGAAATAATGGCCCAAATGTTCCAATACTTTGAAGGATAGCACTCTCCGTTGGTTCTTATCTCTCGAAGAGTCCAAAATCCGCTGTTGGGAAGATGTTTCTCGCAAGTTCATGTCACAGTACAAGTACAACAAGGAGTTAGAGGTTACCTACCATGACTTAGAGTTGCTAAAGAAGAATACTGAGGAGTTAGTCAGTAACTTCATAGCAAGGTGGAGAGGGAAATAAGCCACCATGACCAATCGGCCTTCTGAAGAAGAACATGTCAGCATCGTGAAAAATAACTTCTTACCCCTTGTCCGAGCAATGATGGGATGAGAGTATTACTATCATTTCTGAGCCCTCTGAGAAGCAGGAGTGGAGATCGAAGAAGGTTTGGCCAAGATAGAGGTCAAACCAAAGAAAAAATCTAGACAGTTCACTCCTAAAAAGTTTTAAAAACTATCTAATACCGTAGTTTCCACCATCAACAACATCTCTCAGCTTGCCACTTCATGGGCACCAGAAAGGCGCTCTAACCTAGTTTGAAATGAATAGACCGAGATTTACTCTCCCCTCTCCAAAGTTTACCCGACCCTCTTTAGCCGAAATCTTATCAAGCCCTTGGACCCTTTACCAAACCCACTTCCTAGAATTTTCAAGCCTGATGCCCACTGTGACTTCCATCAAACCTCCGACCATACCACTAACCAGTGTTTTCACCTCCGAAATGTGATCCAATGTCTGATTTAATGGGGTATCATTGCCCCACCAGCCAATCCTAAACAAATTTCTACCCAAAATCCACTCTCAAATCATGAAAATGCCATCTTCCTAGAAGAAAATAAATAATTTGACCCATCTTCCCATATCATACCAAGAAAATCACTAATCATACCCACATACTCTCCCACACCTCTCCAAACATGCCCATACTTTCTCTTTCACCCTACTAGCTTTGTCTATCAGGCCTTATCACTCCTCACTAGAGCATGCATCATTGTCCGCACTCGTTCCGGAGGTAAAGACATGGATTTTTCAGAAGTGTTAAACTAACTCCTAGAGTTTGGGATGAAATTTCCCCCAGATTACCGTCGACTATCATAGATACGTTATGTTATTCTTAGAAGATCAAAAATGGACCCGAGAGTTAGGCAATGGGGTGGTACTGATCGATGAGGTCAGTTTAGATGATACGGTCCAGATCATGATGGATTTATTCCGAAAGACATGTGATATTTATAGTATATCCGGGCTACTCGATTATTTGAAACTACAAGGGCGTCGAGTCCCTTCAGTTTCACATCTCCCTACCGAATGGGAGGACTTTTATGAAGAGGCCGTTAAAGTCGTGTAATGTATGAACTATTCATGGAAAAATAATATTGTTACCACCGAGTGGGGGGACGAATTCGATGACTCAGATGAAGAGCAGAGTTTGGAAAAGAATAGTCCGATAGTCAGCATGTGTGGGATGATATCATTTGAAGAGTTACTAGGATAGATCAACAGGGTGGATGAAAAATTCGATATCGATGAAGAAATAGGATTTCCATTTCCCCTCATTTTGTGAACTATATGGCCAGGTCAGGAAGGCATTACCAAATCCCAATGCTAAAACCATTAGCGAGCGATAAAGGGAATGGAGTTGAGAATATTCCTACGTCGAGAATGACCCTCGAGGAAAGCAAGATCCTCGATCAGTTGAAGAAAACCCAAGACAATATCACTCTATGGGGACTTTTTATGTCTTCCCAGCTACACTGAAATGCTCTGATCAAGCTACTCACGGGACCCACAGTTCCTCCCTCAACCATGCCAAAAGAAATCATGAATCTAGTCGAATCCTTGATTTCTACTAGAATTATCTCCTTCTCTAAAGAAGAAATCCCCAAGATTGGTCTAGACCACAATTATGATCTCAATATCTCTATCGAAGTCATGGGGAAAACTGTCACAGCTCTTAATGTTTTCCCGTTGAGGACCCTCAATTGTTTAGGCCTGAAAGTGAGTGACCTTACTCTGACCTATGCATCCATAAGTGCTTATAATAATACTCGCCTAGAGGTAATGGGATCTATAAATCTTGTAATAGGGGATGGCCTTATGAATCCTGTTGTTGAATTCAAAGTCATAGATATCCCATCATGTTTTAATCCGTTGCTCGAACAATTGTTGAGAGTGTGCCAGCAATCAACGTCTAACTTATTTAATTAAATTCCAATTTTAACCCAATTTAGTCTTAACTTCTTGAAAATAATTGTGACATATAGATGTGATAAATCAAACATGCAAGACAATCACAATTTGAGGAAAAATCACCCCAAAGGGGTAAAACCTTTTTATTTCACTATAATTTATAAATATCTAATCACAGGATTACAATGAAATATAGTGACACACGAAATATCCGCATGTGTTGGTTTGATGTCGTTAGCAAGAGGTCCCATAAGAACTCCAAGATCAGTAGTGGAAAATTAGCCTTCTTCTTCTCCATGAGAACTCGAGATGAGCAGAACAATTTTCTTAGGTTAAGAGGATTCACATAAATGATTGGGAATTGTTTGTGAATCAAAACAGTGTGTAAAATAAAAAAATGAAGTCTATTTTAATGCAGAGGAACTGTAGAAACATCAGTGCCAAGACTTGAAAAAAACGTGTAGAATAAACAATGCTTAAATACATAAATCGAGGCGGTGGATTGTTCAAACGAGATGGAGTGTCGCTCGAACGACGCCACTTGTCATCAGAGAGACTTAGCGCAACATGAGCTTTCGTTTGAACGATCTGAACGATGTGTACTGTTTGCCTCTAAACTTAGAATTTTTTTTATTTCCAGATAAAATATTTCAAACTTAAAAAATTTATTTTAAAAGCGTTCCCAAATATTTATGCAAACATTAAAAACTCCAATTAAATTATTTGACCATAAGTGCAAGTGGAGTAGTGGGAATAAATGAATGTTGAAGATGCACGCTACATGATAGGACAATGTTTATTCACTACTCACATATGAAAGTAGTGGGTGTGTGATAACTTCGGATCCAAGTCGAGGCCGTCTTGGATGAACATGGAGACGTGCTGAATGTAGTGGTATCAGACATACTTGAAGTGATCTGGATATACAGAAAGATTTCCTAGATACTAAACGGACATTTATAAAATTGTGTCCTTACAAATCTACCCCCTATGTCGATGCCGGTACATACATAAAAACTATCCCGATTATCCTACCCAACCCAAAAGTTACATAGAATTTAATATTCCCATTAAACCCCAAAAGTGGAAATACTAAATGACATGTCTTCAACTTATTCAACATCTTCAAACTTTTTTTGTCATCATCAGGGTGTCCAAAAATAATCCTCAATTAAGTACCTGCGCACATGAGATAAGAAACACTTCCCATGATGCGTAATAGTTTGAAATATAATGATAAGCAAAAGTAACTATCAATTTATGCTCAAGCAAATCACTATAAAATCCAACAAAATTCTCCCCCATAATTCGTTCTCCCCCTTTTATGATGTCCCCAAATAGTCAAATATGAAGAACATAAGGCAAATGCAAATGGAGAATGTCACAAGGTAACTAAACTTTCTCTTTTTGAATTTTTAAATTTTTTTCTCATAAAATATACAACAAATAATCACACTATGAAAGAACACCAAAACAACTAAGTCGTTGATAGCGCAAATGTAGGGATGTGAACAAATTTGACAGGAAAATCAATACATACAACCATAACATATGTGCAAGATGAATGTTGGATATTCATAATGAATGAACTCAACATCTTCCTTAGGTGTAAAAATTATGGAATTAAAAGAAATTGACTTAATCAAATCAACAAATCGAAGCTCAAAGTGATTTTCACATTAATAACATCCAAAACATCGAAACATTTTTTTATGACTCTCAAGGACGAGTAAACTCATTTTTTATTTCTTTCCATCCAAAATCCCTCATAAAAAATTATACATTATATTTTTCTTTTGAGAAGAACTCAGAATGATTAGTCAACCTTGACTGAAGAGGAGGTCAGAATTCATGAAAACTGTCTCCGGAGATTCCCTAAATGAAAGATTCATCAGAGAGGGTGAAGATTTCCCTTCTGAGGCTTCCCCAAACCATGGTATGACCATGCAGATAAAAAGATGAGATCGGGAATGGATATATTCTTTGAAAACAACTACCCATGGGCTGAGAGTTCCTAGCACCATGTACAATCGCTCACTGAGGAAATTGGAGATTCTGAGGAAAGTGACTCGGAGGATTCATATGATTTACAAACACTGGGGCTAACACTCTGCACGTTCCACTCAGGGGCTACCTCATCGAATCCATCCCATATGATCAAAGCTACTAATGCGCCTCTCCTAAATTGTCATATTGTACTAATACCACCTACAGATATTCAACATAACCCTTAAGTTTATCCCCTTTCTTCTTCCTTAGTTGTTCCCTCTATTCTGAAGTAATCGAGACCTCCTTTGATGATATTCTCAAGCTCCTTTTCCTATCAATGAAATAAATGAAGATTTTGAGTATCTTGTTGTGCCTTACATTAATTGTCTTGATTCTAATCAAACTCTTGATGATGATGATTTTTTAAATGAACAATTCTTAACTAATTTAAATAAGGATAATAACAAATAATATAACCGCGTTCAAGTTAATGAAGATGAAACTGTTGTTATTAATATTCATTTTAGTAACCAACTGTGCGAGATTAGGATATGGGCCACCCTTGGTGAGCATGAGCACGTCCAACTCGAGGAATTACTGAAGGAATTTATGGATGTCTTGGAATGGTCCGACGGTGACATGTCCGGTATCGACCCTGAGATAGGTCAGCACGAGATTCCAACTCTCCCCGAATGCAAATTAATCAAACAGAAACTGTGAAAGCTCCACACCGAATGGTCACTCAAATTTAAAGACTAAGTAGTCAAACAACTAAACGTGGGCTTCATTCGTGTGATCGAATATCCCACATGGCTAGCCAATATCATACCCTGCCGAAGTCTGGAGGGAAGGTTCGCATGTCTGTAGACTATCGAGACTTGAATAAGGCCTCTCCAAAGGACGATTACTCGTGACCCAATATTCGATATGATTGTGGACAATACGATCAGTCACGCTCTCAAGTCATTCGTTGATGGCCTTATCAGATATAACCAGATCAAAATGCACCTCGATCGTCAAGAGAAAACCGCATTCATCAACCGTTAGGGAACCTTTTGCTACACTTTCATTCCATTTTGTCTATAAAATGCAGGGTCTACCTACCAGAGGGTTGCCACAACCATTTTTCAAGATCTGATACAAAAGGATGTTGATATCTATGTAGACAACATGGTTATTAAGTACCATACTAGGGAGGGTCTTGCCCCCACTCTCCGAAAGTTCTTTGAGCGATTGCGACAGTACCAGATGCGAATTAACCCACATAAATGTGTCTTCGATGTTAGCAAAGGAAAACTATTGGGATTCATGGTTAGTGAGAAAGGGATAAAAGTAGACCCTTCTAAGATAAAAGACATACTCGATATAACACCACCTCAAACAGAGAAGGAAGTTCAGGGATTCCTCAAGAAATTATAACTTCAGCCGGTTCATCAGCCAGTTGACTTATATCTGTGAACCCATCTTCAAAATCCTCTGAAAACATTCAACCAAGGTCTAGAACGACGCTTGTCAAGAAGCCTTTGACCAAATCAAGCAATACCTAACCCTACCTCTAATACTCATGCCACAGCAAAGATACTATAGCTGGGGCTCTAATAGCCCAATACCTTGAAGAAACCCGCAAAGATAGGGCCATTTACTATGCTAGTCATATGTTAGCCGACTACGAAGTTAACTACACCGCCTTGGAAAAAGCATGTGTTGCTCTTGTTTGGGTTACCCAAAAGTTACGGTACTACATGATCGCCTTTCCCATCAAACTTATATCCTTGGTGGATCCTATCAAGTACTTTCTTAGAAACCTTCCCTGTCCAACCGAATGGCTTGTTGGTTGATACTCCTAGATGAATTTGATATTACCTATGTTACGCAAAACGCCATGTAAGGAAGATCCATATTTGACTACCTTGCCGACTACCCCATGGAAGAGGTCGATGTCTGGATCTATGAGTTTCCACATAATAATATCTTTTGTACCTCACAAGAAGACCTTCGATGGCAAATGTTCTTCAATGGCACTGCTAACAAGAAAGGGTATGGCATTAGGATACTCCTAGTAGCCCTGATGACTCTCACACTCACGTTGCCATGAAGTTGGATTTTTCCTGCACCAACAACATAACTGAATATGAGGCATGCACGGTAGGCCTCAAATTTGCCCTTACAAAAGGAAATAGATACCTCAATGTCTACTAGGATTCAACCCTCATCATCGGTCAAATACTCAGAAAATGAAAAATCAAGGACGGGAAACTTTTAACCTTCCAAGCCCACCTTGAAGAGCTAGCTTCCTAATTATAAGAAATCACCTTCCACTACCTACCCTAAGTGAAGAATGACCTAGCCGGTGGAATTTCTACCTTAGCCTCCATGATTGACATGCTCGAAGGAATAACATGTCCCCTTTCCTTGTCTAAAAGCAAGATAAAACAACCCACTGCTACTACATTGAGCTCATCACGGAGGAAGATCCTGAGATAACCAACCTCTGGTACTATGATATTTGGTGCCTCCTCAAACCTGGTAGATATCCCTAAGGTTCTGATAAGAAAGACCAAAACCACCACAGACTAGATGCTGAGTACATTATCTGTAATAAAGCACTGTTTAAGAGAAACGTCGACGGAACCCATTTGCACTACATTGCAGGGGCTGACGTTGAAGAAATGATGCAGAAGATTAACACCGGGGAGTGTGTACCCCACATGAATGGCCATATGCTCGCTAAGAAGATAATTAGATAAGGATACTATTGGACTACCATAGTTCATGATCGCACAACCTACGTTCAAAAATGCCTCAAATGCTAGTAGTTTTCCAACCTACAATAATTTACCCCATAGGAATTGTACAACATAGCCTCTCCTCGGCCATTTCCACATGGGGCATCGACATCATATGGAAATTTACACCAAAACCATTTGATGGGAATAATTTCACCCTAGTCGCCATTGACTACTTCACTAAATGGTTCGAAGATGAGTCACACACAATCTTGAATGCCAAGAAAATGCCCAATTCATCAAGAAAAACATAATTTACTGATATAGGTTCCCACACGACCTGCTATCAGACAACGAGTTACACTTCGAGGCAGAAGTTACATAAGTGGTCGACGAGTACGTAATTCAGAGACACAAATCTTCTCTGTACCAACCTTAAATCAATGGAGAAGTTGAAGAAGACAATAAGAACCTTAAAGACATTATCAATAAGATGACCGAGAGTTATAGAGATTAGGCCGAAAAGATCCCTTACGCCCTCTGGGGCTACCACACTTCAGTTTGAACCTCTACTCCCCTTAATCTCTTATCTACGACATGGAAGCAGTCCTACTCATGGAGATAGTAATCCCTTCATTGTGTGTCATGCTAGAAAGAAAAGTCAGTGAGGAGGACTATCACCAAAGCCGTCTCAATGAGTTATCCCTCTTGGACGAAAGGATACTGAAAGCTCTATATCACATACAAGGGTACCATCGCCATATAATGTGACCATTCAATAAGAGAGTCAAGTATTACAGTGTCCGAGAAGGAGACTTAGCCTTCAAAGAAATAGTAGTGCCTATATAGGATCCCAAAGGAAATTCAAGCCTAATTATAGCTGTCCCTACATTGTGAAGAAGATCCTGTCTGGCGGCACCGATATGCTCACCAACCTTAATGAAGAAGAAATGGCCCGTCCAGTCAACCTAAACCGTCTCAAGAAATTCTACCCCTAGTCCGTAATACCAGCGCGTTGCGACTCTTCACACCTCCCTTTTATTCTAAAAAAGTCTTCATTACCCTCTACTCAGAACTATGTGGGATATGATCCTCTAAAAACCTTTTTCTTTTAAAAAAATAAATTTCAAAAAAATTTCAAAAGCCTCAGAGGTACGTAGGCAGCTCATCCGCCTCATATGAGCATGACCCCTTTCTTTTTTCACAAAAAGCTATTCTTTTCTTACCCCCTAGGACAATAGTTCATTTTTACAAAAACATGAACAAAAGGATTATGTATTCCTTAGCAATCAGTATAGATAATTAAAAATGCAAAACTCATCAAGAGGCAATACTAGATGATAAAAAACTCCTTTATTTCATTATTCGAAATTCGATACGATTACATCAACATAGGAAGTCAAACGAATTCCCTTGTCATCCCACTCCTACCTTCCTAAAAGAAAAAAATAATAATAATAAAAACAAGCCCACTACTCCTGAAAATCACCCTCCAATTATTCCCACATTATAACCCTCAAATTATTTCCAAACACAGAACCACACCCATTACAAAAACTTCACAAAATCCTACCCGCAACTGCCAGGTAAAGTAAAAAGAGGTCTGCTTGAGGCCTACTAACCAGACATATTAGTACTCCTCGACTTCCAGAATGGGCAGCAGCTCCCCCTACCAAGGCACTGACAAGTGCAAGCCTCGAGCCCCAGACTCTACAAACTAGTTCTCCCAGCTCTCAATGTCCAGGCCTATGCAAATAAAATTATATGAGAAGAACTTTGGCACCACCGACAAAGGATACTCATGTGGGACCGCCATATGGAACCTCTTTGATAACCACAAGAACAACATTACAGGGATATCCCTCAGAAAGTCTGAACGACCTTCCCGCTAGGCATCTAGACCATTCAAAGTCTCTGCCAGTATTACCGCCATAGGATTGTGATAGTAAAACATCCAAGAAATAATAGCTGAAAGTTAGGGATTCACCAGTACTTCCCCAGTTACCAATAACAGTTTTGAAACCATGACCAGAATGATGTCCCCAGCATGACCGGCATCACTGACATCCTATAAATGCAAAGAATGTAGCAGCGTATGAAGAGAAATCATTCCTCCTGTGACCAACAGCCTGGCTACCAAAAGTGAAATGTGGAGAAGTCCTTCCAACATCTCCTTAGGGGACTAGGAAAACTCAGTCATAGTCAGTGAAACGCTGGGATTTATCCCCAACATGGAAGAAAATGCGTCATAGGTCGAATAGATTTCTTCCAACCCGAAGTGAAAGACATGGTCTTCAGGCTACCATAATTCCACGGCTTCCATCAACATATTCCACTCTATGGACCGGTTGTACCATAAAGAGACTCGCCACATGTTGAAAGTATCATAGTCAACATTATAGGAATACATTGATTCCAAGGTTTTGAGATAGTTCGCAAACTCAACACTACCAGGGAGAGACATATCACAAAAGAAGAATAAAGAGAGCAGAGAAGGATGTAAAGGAAAAAGGATGTGGAGGTGTGAAGAAAAGGTCCATCCACACTCCTATTTATACTTGAAAACTCTCAAGCAAAGATAAGAAACTATGCAAAAATAGGAGGAAAACTTTCCCCACGAAGTTCCAAGCAATTGAAGAAAGTGCAATCAAAGCCTTGGGTTAATTGGACTGGACTGATATGCTGATAGGCAGGACAGGGTTCATGTCGATCGGTAACCCCCTATTTTTAGGAAATCCCCTTTTTTCCTCTTTTGTCAAAGACGAAAAACTTAATATCAATAATTTTTATCTTAAGGGAATTCTGAATTTCCCTATCCTTATGTTTTTACTTATCCTATTTTAAAATAAAATCCTTCTCAAATCATTTTTTAATTCTTTTTACGGTCTCGGTAGAAAAGTAAAAAGATCATGTGCATTAATCACTAAAAATAAAATTCACAAAAAAGTTCATTTCACTTGCATAGTTACCCGTTGTGTTACATCTGTGTTGCAGGAAAAGAAAATAAGAAATACAACTGGATGCAGCCTGAACCCAATTTTCTCTCTCTCTCTCTCTCTCTCTCTCTCTCCACCTACAAACTCTCTCCCTCTCTCTTCTTTCTTTCTCTAAGAGCCTCCCTCCCTACTACGTGCCCTCTTCCCTCTGTGGAGAGACGATGTGCCACCATTCCAAGAGCTCGACCAGTCCTCAGACGAGGCAGACAGTATCAAACAAGAAGGAATAGGAATTGCATCCTTAATGTGGGCACTCTCCTAAAATATCCAATCCAAAATATCCCTCAGCCAAGGGGTGGAGACTCAGATGTGTTGCAAAAGAAAATAGAAAAGAGCAAATCAGTCAGTCTGAAGGAAAGAACAGGAAATTAAAAGATAAAGAGGCAAAAAGTATACTGCAGGTTGAAGGAACTCCTCTGTCAAGCCCAACTCCTCTGGGTCCATTGCATTAGGATGGTACATCATATGCACTGACCCTCCATCTACTCGCCAAATGTTTTAACCAAGCGAGAACAACCGTACAAATGGAGCCTCCAAAGACTTCACCACCGCTAATGTCATCAAACCGCTTACACTGTAGGAAGACCCTACCTGCCAACTTAAGACCATGCAAGGAAGAGGCATCATGTCATATATGGTGGGTGGCATTAAACTATCTCGACAAAAAGGTACATATAATCATGCATCGCCTCCGTGTTGGTATATGATGAGTAAGGCTCACCCATTATTGCCACCACTCGGGTGTCGTTCGATATCTCTCGCACACACCTCATGAAGATCGAGGGTTTCACTGGTGGTACCACAACCTCATCCTCCATAATCTTCCTAACTACTCGCTCCCCGAGGTACCAATAATAGCTAAATTTATGCACAAACAGACGCCGCATATGCTCATGTCCCCCCGTCACCCCCATATGCTGGATAGTTGTCCCTCATGGATAAAAGGTCACCTGTAAATTCCCCACAAAGAGAAAAAAAGGATAAATATCAACAAAATATCATCAAGGGAAAGGAAGTCTCAAGGAAAAGGGGGACTTATTCGCTCACTTATCAGGCCATTCAAAACCTAATGCACTGTCTCCAGAGAGAGGGATTTTTTTTTATTGCTGATTGGACTTTCGTCACCGATACATCCGGAGTAAGTCCCAAACATACTCATCCTTCAAATCTATCAATTGGTTGTTAAAACCAATTACCTCATAGAATCACGTCTGCAAAGGATAAAAGGTCAACACTTATGAAATCAAGAATAAAATGGACGAAGGAAAATGTGAATGTGAAAAATGAAGAATACCTCAAAAAGATACGTGGCTCCAGTAAAAGTTTGCAGGAAACACTGGTTGAATGCATCAAGAGAATAATAAAGGGTCACCAAGTTCAAGCTCCCCCAGTCACAAATATGGATGTCCACCCTCAAGAATAGCAAAAACTACATGTATACGACATCGCCACTCGTCGCCACCCCAAAACCTCCCAGCAACAACAAAATGAATAGAGCAGTCGTCTGATGTACATGACACCCATCACGCTCATCAATCCTCCTCCTCACTAACAACTCCCTCAAAAGAGACAAATGAAGAGAGTCCCAAGAAATCACCCTCTCCATATCGCACAACTTCACTGTCGCCGCCTTCAGCGTTACCCTTAGTGTCCTATCCACCTCATCTGCGTACCCTCACAATCTATCCCCATCAGCTGCTGCACATCTATGGGAGTCACCATCATCTCCCCAAAGCCAAAATGAAATATTTGAGTGGTTTTCCACCACCTCTCCCCCAGAGCACAAAGAACATCCATAAAACGAGGAGTATTATCCAGAGCATATGCCAGCCTCCTAAAACCGACTGATGACACCATCCAACGCACCACAAATGGAAGGTGCTCCCAGACATCCTTAAGCCCCGTCATCCCTCAAGCATGCATAGTCAACATAGAAACATCAGACTGTCAAAAGAAAAAAGTAAAAGAAAAACCTTTGTGAAGTTTAAGAAATAAGGAAATATCGCCAAGAAAAAAGGGAATAGAGTACAAAAAGTCATCAATATTTACATAGCCACCAGGGTTCACCACCATCGAAGAGAGATGATGCGAAGGCTTGTATAAGAGAGTACGATCATTCTCCACTGGATCGAATGAGTCAAAAGAGTTTTCATTACCCAAAGCAAGGGGCACCCTATCCCTCCATTCCAAGCCTGCCCAGTCGTCTGCCACGCCACGTGTGTTGCGCTACTTGAGAACTCAATCATATATTGACTTTGGAACGATTTTCATAAGGTAATTTCAGAAGAAGGAAAGTCTAAAAGTCGTGAAAAATGAGAAGAACACGCCCCTTTTTTTATAGGAGGCCAAGGGGCATGTTGATCGGAATCTCCCTGCCTCCCATCGATCGAAATTGTCCCTCCACCTACTCTAGGTACCGCAAAAGACCTTGCCACTACCGCTTGGTACCCCTCTATCTGTGCCAGTCGGAACCCCCTTTGAAATTTTGTACAGAAAGCCTAAAAATCCCAAACAAGACCCTGAAAATTCACAAAATTCCCAAATGGATTTGAGAACCTTCTCCACCAAGAAAAGCATTTTTTACCACACTTATTTCTCTGGTAGAACTCTTATCTCCCCCAATGAAATTCTCGAAATCAATTTCATGTCTCACCAACAATGTCTTCAAAGGACATCACAAAATTCAAAAATTCCCCGACTGAGAAATATCCAACCCTCGGATCATTCCCTTTTTCATAGCGAAACCTAAAATCAAATGCTTCCCCAAATCCCTAGAAATAATACAAGATATGTATCCCCTGTGGAGTCTCCAAATTTCCCCAAGAAATTTAAGCCCACAAAATTAGCTTTGACCTACAGAATTGGTTGCTCCCATTTAAGACTGTAGAATTGGCTTCGACCAGCAAAATTGGTCGCTCCTATTTAAGCTCGCAGAATTGTCTTTGACCATCATAATTGGTCACCCCTACTTAAGTCCTCATAATTGGATTCGACTTGCATAATTGGTCACTCCTATTTAAGCTCGTAGAATTGGCATTGAACCGCAGAATTGGTCGCTTATACTTAAGCCCTTAGAATTGGATTTGACTCGTAGAATTGGTCACCCCTACTTAAGCCCACAGAATTGGATTTGACCCGCAGAATTAGCTTCGACACATAAAATTGGTCGCTTCTACTTAAGCCCTCAGAATTGGCTTCGACCCACATAATTGGTCACTCCTATTTAAACCCGTAGAATTATCTTTGACGTGCCGAAATTGTCATCCCTACTTAAGCCCTTAGAAGTGGCTTCGATCCATAAAATTGGTCACCCCACTTAAGCCCGCAAAATTGGCTTTGACCCGCAGAATTGGTCGCTTCTATCTTATGCTGGCAGAATTGTCTTTGACCCGCAGACTTGGTCACCCCTATTTAAGCCCACAAAATTGGATTTGACCTGCATAATTGAACACCCCTACTTAAGGCCGCAGAATTTGTCACCCCTACTTAAGCGCTCATAATTGGCTTTAACCCACATAATTGGTCACTCATATCTTAATCCCGCAGAATTGGTGACTTTTATGTAATCCCATAGAATTGGTTGCATTTACTTAAGCCCTTAGAATTAGCTTTGACCAACAGAATTGGTCAACACTATCTTAAGCTCGCAGAATTGGCTTCGATCCACAAAATTGGTCCCCACATCGGTCACTCCCTAGCTTTGACCTCCGTCATCACCTCCTCTTAGGTCCTTACAATCATCCATCCCCAGCAACCCCTTAGGTCCTAAAAATTGACCTCGACCCTCTGAACCGGTCATCCTCACTCCTTAGGTCTGCAGAATTGACCTCTATCATGTGATGTCTATTCGATGACTTTTAATTGTTCCAAGATCACCCGTAGAGGATCTTTGTAGACACCACATTCTAGGACCCCTTAATCTCTACTTAGGTCCCTAAGCCTTCTTCATTTCATTAAAAACCCTAGGCCTCACTCTGAGTATCGATCCACAATCCACTAGGCACTCTAGGGCCCTAATTTCCCCCCAATCAACCTCACCGTCAGAGAGAAAGCTCTTTGAATATTCAAAGGGCATTGAAACCCCTTTCCAACTATTTTCCCCATGCATAAATCGGCATAATCGTTCGGACAAATGATCAATTTTCCCCAAAAATTGACCCTGGGGCCTTTGGGCGCTCCCGGGCTCCATTTGACCAAGGTCAACCCTTCAGCTCAAATGAGACTGAATGAATCTTTGAAGAGCACTGAATACCCTTTCTAACGGTCCTTCCCATGTGAGATTCAGACCTACCGTACGGACGAACAATCCATTTTACTCTGAGAGGTCATTGGGCATTTTCGAGACCCAGTTGACTAAGGCCAACTTTTTAAACCAAGAAAACCTCTTTGCAATGTCAAAGTACATCTCCTAAACTTTCTAATGGTCTACCACATGCGCGATTCCGACTTACCATGCAAACGAACGATCCACTTTTGTCCAACGATCTCTCGTCCAAAGGATTGATGTGCGCTTTCGAGCCAAATTAGACCCAAAGTCAACTCCTGGACGTGGGAGAGGCCTAAAGGACTCTTAAAGGCATCCAAAGTACCTTTCTAACAGTATTCCCCATGTGTGATTTGGATCAATGGATTATGTTCTTCGATCATTTTTTCAACAGAATTCTGCACGAGACTGCCAATTGGGAGGTCCAGATCCCTGCCTATTGAAAGTGTGTCTATGATCATCTACTGATAGGCATGATAAGGGAAGTGTCGGTCAACAACCCCCTATCCCTATAAAATCAGTGCATGACCTCACTACAAAGCACACCAACACTAGAGATCCATCAGCATCAGTGATCTCAGTAACATTCTCTCGAAATCAGTGAAGTTCCCCATGTGAAGTTCCATTCAAGCTTACATTCCCATACTTTTCATACGCAATTTGGCAAAATCATATTCTCTCTCATCCAACATTCATCTCATATTCGAGGGAGTTCATCCAAGATCAAAGATCAAGCTTCAAATAAGGTCCGATTTCTTCCCTCTCTCTTTAAATTCCTTATTTTTTCATAAATTTCATTAGATTCATAATTTAGTTCCTACTTTAGTTCATACACATTAATATCTACATTTTTATTAGTATATTGAACACATTTTATTTTCAATAAAAAAATAAAACAAAAAATAAGGTTATGCCCATAAATTCCAAACAGAATTACCCATCAGAATTTTTCAAAACCAAAAACAAATTTTCTACACACACACACACACACATCTATGATAAAATTCCATTAGGATTTATGGATTAAACCCCACCCCATGCCGCATTCAAACGATGTGGACTTTGATGCCTTTATAGGCTACATAGGGGTTTCAGATTAAAACTCGAGACTCGAGTCCAATTTTCCAATTTTCTAATTTTCTCAATTTCACAAATTCTCCAATTTTCCTAAAATCTCCCACTTCCATGTTTGTCATATGCTTATATTACATAGTATTCTTGTTTGCGTCTCATCCAACGTGTATTATTATTTCATGATAACGATTAATATCGCAATAAATTCACAAATCATATTTCTCTCTCTCTCTCTCTCTCTCTTTATATATATATATATATATATATATATATATATATATATATATATTATTTTGGGAATATTATTATGGATGACCTCACTCTACCTTTCCTATGGTATGAGTTAAACGATTCCAATCTTAGTTATATATACACATGCACACACATCATGGAGAAATAAGGGAAAATAATAAAAATAGTCCATGAGAGACAGAAAGGGAGGAATGGGTTCCTTGACCTTCCCATTCTGTAACTTATCCCCCAAACCTTCGATTTATTGGTTTTGTATGCATCAGTTTGTCCTAGATGTCGCTCTCTGTAAGTATCAACATGTTCTTTTGCCTGTTTTGTGCAATATAGGCTGGCGACTCCATCTCTTTATATTTACCCCACACCGATAACGACTGAAGTGCCCCCAAAAAGGGCGGGAGACCGTAATCTTTCGTGGGATACTCCACCCCTTCCCCTGGAAGATCTTCCCGGGATGGCCACAGTTGACATTGCCTCCTCGGCACTCATGATTTTGGCTACCTTGTCCATCAACTCTGTCATCGTCTTTGTAGGATCTTTAGCAAGAATTTAGTATAGTTTCTTAGGGAGAAACCCACTCATAAGGGTTGTATTAGCTGTCTTTTACTCATAGTCAACAACCTCTAATTTTTCATTATTGAATCGAGTGATGTAATCTCTGGTACTTTCTCCCACCTTTTTCCTTACACTGAGAAAATGAGCAATTTGTTTCGCTCATTATCTCCAAAGCAGAAGTTACCAATAAATAGCTCGACAAGATGATAGAAGCTAGAAATTTTCCCCCGAGGAAGACTATTATACCAGATCTGAGTAGGTCCTAAATTATCCTTGACAATGACCTGTATCTCATCTCGTCAGGGAAGACATAAATATCAGTTGCTACCTCATAGTTCTCTATATAAAGGATGGGATCATTTTTCCCATCATATTTGGGTGTTACTACGGGATCTTTAAACATTGAAGGTGTGGTGAAATCCACAATATCTTGAACGAAAGGAGATCCTTTCATAAAGCTTATTTGCAAAGGGTTATTGGCCTTGGGCATTTATCCCAATCTATCTTCAAATACTGGATGGACATTGTTACCAGCATCAGATTTATGTGTTGTACCTTTTTTATTTCGACCAGCTATTTGTTCTAAATTTTCTTCCTATGATTATTCCTCAGCATGGGCAGTTCATCGGGCATCTGATCTAGATTGGGCTGAGCCTTCCGTTTGATTCATTGGTTGTTGAGTGTTTCTCGACAATTCCCAGGGAACATTTATGTTCCCCTTGGTTCCAAATGATCAAAGGGAGATGCCCGACTTAACCTCTATAAGGCAATCAATCTTTCAGGAGTAAAAGAATGAACGGCATAGGGCTTCGATGTTCTGAGAGAAGAACTTTCTCCCATGAGATAGGAGGTATCTTTAGTAGTCCTGGATTGGTTATGTCTACTGCTTCTTGGAGGCAGTGGTGGCATAATTTCACAAGCATATAAGGAAGGTGTCCTGTCTTGCTGGGTTTGCGCTAACGACTTCATGATATCTTGTATAGCCTCTTGTCCTCTAGCGAGACTAGCTAAGATTCCAGTAAAATCATTGTGAGTTAGTGGAGTTGAAGGAATAGTTGGGATGCCATCACTTCTTGTACTTGACCCAGGAATATTAGTCATGTTTGGTAAAAGATGAGTGAAAATGCTTAAAAACACGTTCCCATAGATAACGTCAATCTGTTGATGCAAAAAACTAGAATATATCTAATTAATTGATCACAGATAAAATAAGTAAATAAGAGAGACACAAAAGATTTTTAAAGTGGTTCAGCTAAAGAGAAAAGCCGACATCCATTATTGTGTATTGCCTTGCATTTGTTCAGGTGTGTCACTCTCCCTTGGATTCAGGGATTATAATGTATTTATAACCTATGAGGGAGTAAAAGAGTTGGAATATCAAAGGATGGAATTCCTTTATAAATTAGGCATTTACATTTGTACAACATTCATAATGTATACAACTAATGACGCTTTACTGACCAGGTTGGTCGGTCTTCCTACAGTTGGTCGGGTTTTTTAATATGTTAGTTCCCATTCCTAGACTTAGTTGGGGGATTACTCCTTGCTGACTAGGACTGATGCCACATTGGATAACACATGTTCATTTTTGATTGGTCAATGTAATAAGGAAATTTTTGACATCAACACTGTGGATCATAGCTTCATCATTTTCACGGGGAGTAATGTGAGTTCAAATGAAAATTCTTTCAATGTTAAAGATAATCATATGTTTGGAAGTTCTGAGGCCCAATCTTTTGATTCCCAAGTAAATGGTGAAGAAGAAGAAGAAGAAGAAGAAGAAGAAGAAGAAGAAGAAGAAGAAGAAGAAGAAGAAGAACAAGAAGAAGAACAAGAAGAACAAGAAGAGGAGGAGGAGGAGGAGGAGGTGGAGAGAAAACTTCAAGTAACCTTTCGTGAGTTGTTGAAATTAAAAAGGGCAAACTTGAGGTTAGAAGCTAAGTTGAAAGAACATGCCACTAGTAACGATGATGCTAAATTAATCGGTACTTAAGGGAATGTGAGAAGACTCTTAGGGAGAAGCTCGAGTATGTTATGGGAAAGAGAGATAATCTTCATGGACTTTTTAAAAATTTAAAGACGGAGTTCTTAATGTTTTATGAATCTAGTATTTTCTCGAGTCTAGGATTGAGTAGTTAGAAGGGAAATTAAAAGACTCGAGTAATGTCAAATTTGATTTAAAATCTAGGTCAGAGAAGTTTGATAAGATTTTAAGCACCCTCCAAATAAAAAAAAGACAAGGTTGGATTTGGCTTCGATGATAACAATGTTTTCGTTGCTAAATCTAAGACCAATATTTAGAGAGAGTTGATTTTAGCCAAGGACGTTGGATAAGGTCATACCAAGGGTAACACTCCTCATCATATCTACACAAGAACACATTGTGGTAGGAAAGTTAACCTTATTAGGTTTTGCTTTGATATTATAAAAAGGTCTTAGGAATTCTAAGTCTAGAGTCACCAAGGTTCCCAAATCCCAAGATCATCACGTTACACCTATATAGGTTAGGAAATCTAATTTGGAGGCTTTGAACATTAGACTTGTTGATTGTTGCATGATTCTTCTCACGTTATATCTAATGTTTGATTATGTTCGCATGTTATTCATACACTAGTTTTTCTACTTCATGTTATATCTTATTGCTAGTTGTATGATGTTTGTGTCTTTTGTATTTTATTTTTTTATTTTGTTGAGTCTTATTAAATAAATACAAAGATTTTGTTTGTTTTTTGAGTCATTTTTTTAATGTTTAAAAACTCAAGACGTTTTTTTCTTTATTTTGTGTAATAATTTTACACATTTTATATGGCATATCGATGTGTTTAAATGCCATTCGTTCCATGCTTTCCACATGGCTAGGATTTTTTTATTATGGTTTACAATGCTTAAGATTAGTCTTAATCATTCTTGCATCGAGTTATTCAAACTTTATTTGCCTAATGAATTCACTTTGCATATGCCTCCGCACACACCTTGAACGAACTCTTTTGGATTTTCACTACTTATGTTGCATGGCCTAAGTGAGGTGTTCTCCTATCAATCTTGTCATATACATATCTATGTGATTGATGGATTTGTGTATGTAAGAACTAGTGCCCAAGAGATTATTTTAGTTTGAGAAATATGATAGTGCAATGGAAAAAGGGCTATGAAGGGAGTAAATCTCGTTTAAGTGAAAGGCCACTATTGGCAAGAGCCTAAAATAAAGGAGAAGCAAAAGTAATTAACATAAAGATATTGCCAAGGCCAATGCTTCAATATTTATATCTTCAAACTGAGAGGAAACAAATTGAATATGTTTATTTTGAGGGTATTATAAGTTAAAGATCAATGGGTTTGCACAATGAGTCCTTGTTATGCTTAAATGTTTAACACTATTGACTTGACAATCATCAAGATTTCTAGTCTAGTGTGCATTTTATTTGTTGGTCCATTACGAGTTCACATTATTTGTCACTTTAGGCTAAATCTGAGTTTAATAAGTTAATGCAGTCAAATAGAACTCTTGGACTATCTTGAGCATTTGGGACATATTCCTTTTGTTTTTCCAGTTCAATCCCCTTCACTCTACACCAAATTTCTTTAGACACATTTATGCCATAAGAGTGTGGAAAGCTTTTTGTTTTATGTCTTTTGTGGTGATTTGTACCTATATATGGTTGTGCATTATTGCTATAATTATGTATATATATATGGTATGTTTGTTTTGGGTCTTTGCATTGCATTTAATTAATTTTGACCTTATGCTTCATTTGTATCTTATTGGCATCGTATATGATCATATTGGTGTCGTTTGTTTCAGTATGTACATTGGTACCATATGTTTCACTATTATAGATTATTTGTCTTTAGGTTGTAGAGTATTTTTGTCTTTGCAATTTGCACAGTGAATCATTGCATTATATTGCTTACTTTATATTGTTTTTTATTCTCACATGTGTTGGATTTAAGGTGAGAATTTATTTATGTTTAGCACTTTACATTTGTCTATTCCTAAACAAAAAGGGGGAGTGCAGCAAAGTGAGCAAAGATACTCAAATTTTGCATCTGTCAAGTGTCTGTACTTTTACTTTTGGTGTTAGGATTGAGGCTTAGGATAGCTTGATTACCCAAAATTTTCTTTTTGGTTTTGTACCGAAATATCCAAAGGAGGATATTTGTAAGGACAAATTTCCAATCGAGTCAAAATCTATGTATTTTGGCTTTATTCCGTTTGGAGAAAGCCATTTGCGTCATTGGTTATGAATTGATTTTTTTTCCTTCAAACCTATGCTGCATGATTGAACACCATAGTGGCCAAGTAAAGCTTTTTCATCACTATGTCATGTTTCATACCAAATTTTACCTTTAACGTCCATGGGATATCAAGAGGTATTAATGCATGGTATGTTTGATCTATGGATATATTTTTGGGTGTTAGTTTTTAAAATGTTTCTTGAGCCTATTTTTAAAAAAGGATTTTAAAAGACTTTTTTTAAGTTTGAAAGTCGTTCGAACGAGTTTTCTTTGTAGTTCAAATGAGGTTTAATAGTTTGTTCGAATGAGATTTTATTTCATTCAACTGTGTTTTTATTCAAACGATATTTGAGCAACCATTGAGCAAGAAGATATTGCTTTATGGAAAGTTTTCGTGCTAAGGTCATTTGATCCTCGTTCAAAAGGGTTTGGCATTGTCGATCGAACTAATTTTCCTTAAAGTGCGTGCCGACTTAAATTTTATAAAAATCTATTTATATCACGTTTGAGCAATAGTTTCATTTTTAAGTCTTTTAAAATCAGTATTCCAAGATCAATACATATCCTTAAAAACCCTTGTTTACACAAATTTTTTAGATACAAGTTTCATATTCATATTCAGGTTTTAGCACCAAAGTTTGATTACTCTTCATCTTTGTTGAGTATTGTTTCATATGGTGGATTCCATGTGTGTTGTGGTTTGACGCGGTGGATTCCATGTTCATTGTGGTGATGGTTTACTAGCCAAGATTGGTGGATATCGACATGTGCGAGGAGCACACATTGTGGCATTCTTTGGCGGATTCTTCATTATTACTATGAAGAAGGTCAAGTAGTGAAAACTGCACCAAGTCTTGAAGGAGTCGAGCAAAGTGGAGTAAGTATGTTTATCACTGTTGTGTAATTCTTATATCATAATGAATTTGTGTAGAAAGGTCGTCCGAGGTTTTTCCCATTATGGGTTTTCCTCATACATAAGTGTGTTTTGGTATATTAATATATTTTTTTATTGCTATATTACTTATATTTATGATTAAGGAAAGATAAAATTGGTCAATTGTTTTCACAATGCATGTTTAAAAGGTGCTTAGTTAAAATTGGATTAGGTTTAATTTTAATTTGGAAAATAAAACTGTTGTTGTGTGGCAATTCATATAATCCTTAGAATCTCTTTGATTTAAATTGTTTTCATTAAATAATTAATCAAAGTACAAAGGTGTAATGGTAGGAATTATCCTTATTATCCATTTTAAATAATAACAAGTGGTTTCTATCAGTCACTCCCTATTAATGATAAGGTGGTCCAAATACTGCACTGTCATAGTTTGGAGAGGTTATGGATGTAGTAATGATCCTCATATGTACAGTGGTGGTGGAGTTATTTGGTCGGGTGTCCTTCCTTTGAGGGCCCCATTGTAGATATGTGATAAATTAGATTAATGTCCCCATTTACAATAAGGAGTTTCTCGTGTTGGGGTATAAGTAACCTACTATGATGGAGGACCCTAAAAATAACAAAGGTAGCTTCTTCCCATGTTAGATATTCCTCTTACACGAGATAAAGATAATAGTTCAGTTTGGTATTGGTATTGGTATTGTTAGGTTTTACAACTAGAGGGTGAACCAAAGGCCAATCGTTGTGGGGGACCTAGTCCTCAAAAAGACATGGCAGAAACCTAAAAATCTCCACCCAAATTGGCATGGCCCATACAGGGTCATTGATGAAGTTGTCCCTGGAACCTACAGACTAGATAGCCTTAAAGGGGAACCCTTTTCCAACCCTTGAAATGCAGATCATATGAAGAAATACTATCATTAATGTTGTAATGTCCTATCAGACCACAATCGTAATGAATGTGTTGCTCCAACGGAGCACTTGGAATGTTAATGAGAATGCTATATTGGCCCCTCATCTTGTGTTTTTTTAATTCTAGTATGATTGGGGTTATCCTCATTAAATTCCCTCAGCTAAGATGAGGGTGAATGGTAGGGACGACCCTCCATTGACTCTCAAGAAAGACGAGGGGGGAGTTGAAATTTAAAACCATTAATTTGGTAGATAACAACCCTCGGTTATAATGAGAGTGAATGGTAGGGACGACCCTCCATTCACTCTTAAGAAAGACGAGGGGGGACTTGAAATCTAAAACATCATTAATTTGGTAGAAACCACTCGCGTCTATGATGAGGGTGAATGGTAGGGACGACCCTCCTTTCATTCTCAAGAAAGACGAGGGGGACATCTATTTTAAAAATCATTAATTTTGTGATATCCACCCTTGGGTATAATGAGGGTGAATGGTAGGGACGACCCTCTATTCACTCTCAAGAAAGACGAGGGGGGACTTAAAATTTAAAACATCATTAATTTGGTGGAAACCACCCTCGGATATGATGAGGGTGAATGGTTGGGACGACCCTCCTTTAACTATCAAGAAAGATGAGGGGGGACTTATATTTTAAAACATCAATAATTTGGTGGAAACCACCCTCAGCTATGATGAGAGTGACTGGTAGGGACGACCCTCCTTTCACTCTTTAGAATTACGAAGGGGGGCTTATATTTTAAAACATCATTAATTTGGTGATAGCCACCCTCGGCTATAATGAGGGTGAATGGTAGGGACAACCCTCCATTCACTCTTCAGAAAGATGAGGGGGGACTTGAAATTTTAAAGATCATTAATTTGGTGGAAACCACCCTCGGCTATGATGAGGGTGAATGGTAGGGATGACCCTCCTTTCACTCTCAAGAAAGACGAGGGGGACTTGTATTTTAAAACATCATTAATTTGGTGTAAACCACCCTCGGCTATGATGAGGGTGAATGGTAGGGACGACCCTCCTTTCACTCTCAAGAAAGACGAGGGGGGATATATATTTTAAAACATCATTAATTTGGTTATAGTCACCCTCGGCTATAATAAGGGCGAATGGTAGGTACGACCCTCCATTCACTCTCAAGAAAGACGTGGGGGGACTTGAAATTTAAAACATCATTAATTTGGTGGAAACCACCCTCGGTTATGATGAGGGTGAACGGTAGGGACGACCCTCCTTTAATTCTCAAGAAAGACAAGGGGAGACTTATGTTTTAAAACAATATTGATTTAGTAATAGCCACCCTCGGCTATAATGAGGGTGAATGGTAGGGACGACCCTCCATTCACTCTCAAGAAAGACGAGGGGGACTTGAAATTTAAAACATCATTAATTTGGTGGAAACCACCCTCAGTTATGATGAGGGTGAATGGTTGGGCGACCACTCTTTAACTCTCAAGAAAGATGAGGGGGGACTTATATTTTAAAACATCATTAATTTGGTGGAAATCACCCTCGGCTATGATGAGGGTGAATGGTAGGGACAACCCTCCATTCACACTCAAGAAAGACGAGGGGGACTTATGTTTTAAAACATAAATAATTTTGTGGAAACCACCCTCGGCTATGATGAGGGTGAATGGTAGGGACGACCCTCCTTTCACTCTCACGAAAGACCGGGGGGGGGGGGACTTGAAATTTAAAAGCATTAATTTGGTGGATAACCACCCTCAGCTAAGACGAGGGTGAATGGTAGGGATGACCCTCCATTCACTATCAAGAAAGACGAGGGGGGATTTGAAATTTAAAACATCATTAATTTGGTGGAAACCACGCACAGCTATGATGAGGATGAATGGTTAGGACGACCCTCCTTTCATTCTCAAGAAAGACGAGGAGGGGACTATATTTTAAAACATCATTAATTTGGTGGAAACCACCCTCTGCTATGATGAGGGTGACTGGTAGGGATGACCCTCCTTTCACTCTCAAGAAAGACAGGGGGAATATATTTTAAAACATCATTAATTTGGTGATAGCCACCCTCGGCTATAATGAGGGCGAATGGTAGGGACGACCCTCCATTCACTATCAAGAAAGACGAGGGGGGACTTGAAATTTAAAACATCATTAATTTGGTGGAAACCACCCTCGGTTATGATGAGGGTGAATGGTAGGGACGAACCTCCTTTAATTCTCAAGAAAGACAAGGGGAGACTTATGTTTTAAAACAATATTGATTTAGTAATAGCCACCCTCGGCTATAATGAGGGTGAATGGTAGGGACAACCCTCCATTAACTGTCAAGAAAGACGAGGGGGACTTGAAATTTAAAACATCATTAATTTGGTGGAAACCACCCTCAGTTATGATGAGGGTGAATGGTTGGGCGACCACTCTTTAACTCTCAAGAAAGACGAGGGGGGACTTATATTTTAAAACATCATTAATTTGGTGGAAACCACCCTCAGCTATGATGAGGGTGAATAGTAGGGACGACCCTCCTTTCACTCTCAAGAAAGATGAGGGGAGACTTATATTTTAAAACAACAATAATTTGGTGGAAACCACCCTCGGCTATGATGAGGGTGAATGGTAGGAACGACCCTCCTTTCACTCTCACGAAAGACGGGGGGGGGGGGGGGGACTTGAAATTTAGAAGCATTAATTTGGTGGATAACCACCCTCGGCTAAGATGAGGGTGAATGGTAGGGACAACCATCCATTCACTATCAAGAAAGACGAGGGGGGGCTTATATTTTAAAACATCATTAATTTGGTACCCTCGGCTATGATGAGGGTGAATGGTAAGGACGACCCTCCTTTCACTCTCAAGAAAGACGAGGGGGGCATATATTTTAAAACATCATTAATTTGGTGGAAAACACCCTCGGCTATGATGAGGGCGAATGGTAGGGACGACCCTCCTTTTTCTCTCAAAAAAGACGAGGGGGTACTTATATTTTAAAACATCATTGATTTGGTGGGAACCACGTACGGCTATGATGAGGGTGAATGGTATGGACGACCCTCCTTTAACTCTCAAGAAAGACAAGGGGGGACTTATATTTTAAAACATCATTATTTTGGTGATAGACACCCTTGGCTATAATGAAGGTGAATGGTAGGGACGACCTTCCATTCACTCACAAGAAAGATGAGGGGGGACTTGAAATTTAAAACATCATTAGTTTGGTGGAAACCACCCTCGGCTATGATGAGGGTAAATGGTAGGGACAACCCTCCTTTCACTCTCAAGAAAGACGAGGGGGGACTTGTATTTTAAAACATGATTAGTTTGGTGTAAACCACCCTTGGCTATGATGAGGGTGAATGGTAGGGACGACCCTCCTTTCACTCTCAAGAAAGACGAGGGGGACTTATATTTTAAAACATTATTAATTTGGTGATAGACACCCTCGGCTATAATGAGGGTGAACTGTAGGGACGACCCTCCATTCACTCTCAAGAAAGACGAGGGGGGACTTGAAATTTAACATCATCTTTTATTTAGTGGGAAACCACCCTCGGCTATGCAGAGGGTGAATGCTAGGGACAATCCTTCTTTCACTCTCAAGAAAGACGAGGGGGGAGTTTATAGGATGGTTAATTCAAATATCATAGCCAAGACAAATCACACAAGAGGCAAGCATAGAAGACAAGAAGAGAGATTCTATTATAAATTTTTATAAATGTTTGTCCAAGGAAATAAAGTACAAATATGTTTTTTACATACAAAGGGTATGGATTAAATATAGCCACCCTATTCAACAATGTCAAATAGCTGGGCTTCAACATCAACTAGAGGAGTCTCTTCAATGACCAAAATAGGCCGATCCTCAGAGGTGCTGGTACCTAAGATGTGCACATAAGACTCTACATGGGCTAGAGCCTCAACTATGAGGGGGTCTTCTATCTCCACTAATTCAAGAGAGGGATGGATAGATGACATGGCATCAATAAATTTTAAGACGACCCACCGACAGGCTGTACTAATCCCTCTCTTCAGGTAGTCAAGGCTAAAGCCTTGGAATTCATCGGAGAGATTGTAAGCCTCCACAGCATCGACCTCGGCCTTTCTCACTTCCCCAGCAAATTCAACCTTGAATTGAACTCCCTGATGGGTCAAAGCCTCTTCCTTCTCCTTGATGAGGCTGTCCTTCACCCTCAGGTCGGCCTCATGCTCCTTCACCTGCTCATCCAGGACCCTTGCATGCTCAGTCCCTGGCAGTCTCCAGCTCAGCCTTGGAAGTCTCCATCTCAGTCTTCAATTTGACCTTATGCTGAATAGCTCTCTCAGCCTCATAGATCTTCTGCTGGTTTGCATCCATCCACTTAGTGGCTGATGTGAAGGCGCAGACACACTGCACAAAGGCACACATAGTAAGGGACCGAGGGAATAGTTGATTAAATGTTGGTGAATCAAAAAATAAAGTTGAAAGAAATACTAGAGCTAGAGTGTGGAGACCGTAGTCATAAACCTCGACTGGGGACATATTTGATAAGAATTCATAATCTACAGCCGAGGATGCAGAAAACATTGAGGCTTTAGTCGCCCTCAGGTTGGCTATGAGGGAGGAGCGTTCAGCTTTGAGGAAAGTCAGATTCTGAGACCAATAAGCGCCCATGCTGAAAGAGGACCTGGTCCCCTCAGTGTGTGCCTGAGACACCTCTACCCTCACCCTTGTTTATGAGTTAGGCCTAGAGCCTTAGGTACTTCTAGCTCCTTCCGTTTATGATTTTCGATGATCGAATCCACCTTGGTCGGCCCCACGGCCTTTGTCTTCTTCTGAGTCTGCTGAACATTAAACTTGGAGCAGTCATCTCCCAATGTTGATCAGATATATTTACAGGACGACCTGAAAAGGAGACGATACATAAGAAATAGACAGTGGCAAATAGGCAACACAAAGAAAAAGAAAAATAGAGCAAGAGTCAACTCACATAATTCGGTTAGGGGACCGACCCTCAGACCAGCTTCTTTGAGGAAATGAGGGGTCATTAAATCTTTAAATTTGGCAAGTTCACCCTCTTTTCCTTCTTCCCTGAGGTAGTCAACAATGTCCCTCTCATCCAAGTTGAGTCCGGGGTTGGATCGTGCTCTCATTGAAGGGTTGGACTGTCGTCTAAAGGCTCTACCCCGACGGTGAATTCCCAATCCCCAGAGATGAAGAAAAATCTTTTCTTCCAATCGTGGTTTGAAGTTTGTGCCACATGAAGAAGTATTTTTTCGGACTTCCTCGCCCCTAGATGAAAATACCCAAGTTGCTTGGATGAGGAAGTGATATTGTAGCAGGCTATAAAAAAATCGGTCGAAGGCTTGTCAATGAAAGTATTCTTACAGATGGAGATATAGCCGAGGATGATTCTCCAAGAGTTGGGAGGAAGTTGAGAAGGAGCAACCCCAAGGGAAGATAGTATGTTAACTATTGCAGGGTGCAGAGGGAACCTAACACCTACCCTGGGCATCTTCTCATAAATATAAACTTCCCCCTCATTCCCCTCTAAGACTCTCTCATCTGCATTTGGGACCCTTATCGTTATATTGGGTTATACCCCAAAGGTGTGCCTCCACAGCAAGAGGTCACAATCCCTAACGGATGAGACGTAAGTCGAGGCACTAGAAGTGTCTACTTGATCAGCATCCAAATCCTCACTATCGTCATTAACCTTCTCACCCTCAGATCTCTCGGCCTCATCGACTATCGGCAGACCATCTAAAAAGGCCAGCTAGAAGGCAAGAGGGGACAGGGATTTCACGGGGATAGCCTCTGAATGAACCATACCATCGGCCTGTCGATTCGGACTAGGAGTTGATCTTTCTCTTCACCCAGAGGGCCCAACAACCATTGGTGACGATGCTCTCTCGTTTATTTGTCCCTCGCATGTCTAACACTCAACTGGACGAAAGGAAGACCCACATGACTCAGATGGTATTATTATGGCTAAAGGAATGGGGAAGATGGGTCATACCCAATTAGGGTTGGCCCCTTGTCTTCGCTCGTACTCCTCCTCTAAATGCCTCATCTCAATGAAGAATTTATCCCTCAAGGTTTGAAATTCCTACGCTAAATCATAAAGTCTTTTAAGCATTAAAGGGAAGACCCTACACTTCAGCAATTTGTTCAAACTAACTACAAACAGGTTTGGTATTGGACCAAGTTGACTTTTGGATCAAACCTAAGGAAACAAAGGGTTTTGTGGATGAACACTCAAGAACAGGAGGAACGCACTTCACTGGAGAAGAACACCAAAGAACACAAGTAAACCTAATAAATGTCATAAAAAGGCACTAAACCCCCACCGAAAGGATGGGGAGAACCCTAAGTATCCTAAAATCAAATATTCAATCCTATAACCCCCATAGCGAGGCAAGTTTTCATGCCGAAAAGGCAAAGAAGCCAAGAAAAAATGGAAAGAAACCCAAATTCAAGAAACAAATAGAAATTGAAGGATAATAGAGGAGTCTAAGTCAGAGGAATTACCTGAGGATAAAGATGAAGAGTGAGCAAAGCCTGAGACACAAAAGATGTCGCGGAAATAGTGGTTTGAATAGGTAGGGAGCTAGAGAAAGAAATCTTGCACACGAAGAAGAAGAAGAAGAAGAAGAAATGATTATTTGAAAAATCATTTAAATATCTTGTTCATAAGTGGGCCCATTAACCAAGGCTGTGCACAACCCACGAGGAGAGGCATCATTAGGGCATAAAGACCCAGGCTGAGTGTGCAGCCGCCACATCTGGGAAATAGAAACGATGATGAACACCTGACAATATGTAACTTGATAGATGTCACTTATCCATCTGACCACCCACTTAAGAATTCCAAGGCAAAATTACCCCTCAGCCATCTCAACAAACATCAATGGCTAAGGGCTGGGGGTGATTGATATACCAATACACACCCTCGACCAGGCCAAGGGTGTCCCCATCTCAGACGAGGGCTTAAAGATGGGATGAGGGGTCAATTTTTCCACAGTTCCATCATAGTAAGGGTCGGCCATGCCGACCCCTATCCTATAATAGACAACCCTACAAGGGGCCGACCCCTAACCATGGATCGAACGAGCCTTCAAGGGGACGACCCCTAACCACGGACCAGACGACCCTATGAGGGGATGACAATACGAGGTCCACATCTAGCCGAGCCCAATGCGAGCATCCACTTTAGCCTTGGCCTGGCATCCTAGGCCAAGGGTGACATCATCACAGCGTGTTATTTGGGAGACATGTGGAACAGTGTGCGTGGAACTCATCACATGAGGGAATATTATTTCATCATTGATCACAAGTGGCACGTTTAGGTGTTAGTAGGGGATTAGCTAGATCATCATTCACATGCGTCATGCATGCTTGGGGGTACACTACTCCCCCAAGCCTTATATATACTTATCATCTTTAACCCTGTAAAGGGATTGATAATAGTAACCCTAGATAAAACTCTACTTGTACACACAGTAGAGAGAGAGTGAGCTTATGAGCATTGTATCCAAGGACATTAGTGCCCATATTTAGTGGATCACACACTCAAAGTGGATGTAGGCCTGATTGGCTGAACCACTATACATCATTGTCTTCATTCTTCTTATACTCATCCCCTTCTACACACACACATATGTAACTCTATTGTTGCCATTGTTGTTACTATTTGATCTCTCCACCTCTTATCCGATGGTGTTAAATCTTAACATCATCATCATGAATGTATGCATCAACGATACCCAAATCATGGCATGAGTTATTGAGTAGTTCCTAAAGTTTGGGATAGTTGTTCCTCTATCCACTCGATGTTATGGATCATTTATTTTTTTGCAGATCAGGTTGATGGTTAGTTATGGTGTTATTCTCTATATATGGTGACTATTGTGGAAGGTGTCTGAGCTTCCTGTTCCATAAAGAAAGCCTAGAGACCATCTTCAAGATATTAGAGAGAAAAGGAATGAGGACCAAAGTATGGATATTTAAATAGTGAAACCCAACTTGAGGGTTGGGTATCAACTTTGATGGGTGAAAAGTAAAACATGTCATCAATCTTCAAGGTTTCTATATTTCATTCCCCCAAGTCTAACCTCTGCCTTTTGATTAGTGTAACAAATGTGGATGTTATCGCTCTTTGAAAAAATATTTATTTATGACATGATTCACGAGTCACTAGTGTCATAATCTGGTATTGGGTAAGTCCAATGTGATCTTTTTGTGCTTCTTTCAGAGAGAGTATGGCGTGTACCATTCGGTCAAGGTTTACACGGTCAAGGTCTACAGATGAGGATCTATGTAGGAGGAAGGTTTCGCTATGTGTTGAGGATGGTGTGGACAAGTTATGCTTATATTTATTCTCTTACTAGGTGAGCTTTCGACTTTTTTATTTCCATTGGGAGATTGGGTTCTCAAGTGGTATGGGTATAATGACATTCGGGAATGACATGAAATATGATGGTTGGAATAAGTAGTAGGTCTATGATGAGACCTAAGAGATAGAACTCTTGATCATCCTAAGATATTTTATTATTCTTGGGCTCGTGTTATTGTAGTGGATTGTTGAATATGTTGGCCTTCGGAGGCCCTGGTGTAGAGAAGTGTAACACCCCATACTTTTTAGGATAAATAATTTATCTAATTTGAATAATTAGAACTTAAACTAAATTGATGATTTGGAGAAACTATTTAATTTGGAAAATTTATTTAAATTGGAAGATTCAACTTATTTGGAGCATTGAGATTTAAATTAATTCGGGTTGTTTCTTTTAAGAATACATGTGTCGTAAATTGAGGTTGAAATTTAAGATTTCAGTTAAGTAACTCGAATGATGATTCTGAGTGTACAGTTGAGTCCGAAAGGGTTGATATAGTAAAAAAAGAGTACTCGGGGGTAGTAATTAGGTCTCGGGGTAATTTTAGGCATAATAGGGCCCACATGGGAGTGTTTGGGCCATTTTAATTTGACCCATAAGCTTAAAAACAGGATTAATGAAATAAAAGCTAATTAAGGGAGTTGGGGGCAACCATAACTCAGTGGGAGAAAATCTAAATCCGTAAAGGAAGTTTGGGAGAGCAAATTGGGTATCTTTTGGCAGCCAAACTAAAGAAAGAGGAGTGTGTACTTCGCCAAACATTCGTCTACAACAAATGAAATCAGACCTTACAAAAATTATTCAGGCAAGTAGTTAAACTTTCTTTCATTTAAATTGCGTTATTGAGATTCATATCTTGGTGGGTGTAAACCATATTCATTTTGGGATGAGTTATTATAGCAAAATTCATTTTCGGAGGGTATTAAATGTTAAATCCGGGTTTTGGGGATTTAAGCATTAAGGGTGAAATTTATGTGATAATAATATCATATGAGACTAGAATATGACTTAGAAATGATGACCTGTAGAAATTGTTGATGAATTCAGATTATTGAATCGAATGGAGGATTGTTATTTATGTGGAATTCAGAAAAATCCAATTTATGAACCCTAGAATTTTAATGGAAATCCCTGAGGTTTAATGTCATATATTAGTTTTTGAACATTTATATAGATGAAATAAATATGTGATATAATGTAATCGAGGTTTGAATTGAACTTGGAAAGCTTCAGAGTTTAAAAATGGTGGAAAAAGCACTCGGGGAAGATGATTGATATCTGGTCGATTGATCGATCGACCCAATTAATCGATCAACCGATCCCTTTATTTATTATAAAATATGAGATTGTAGATCTTTTCATCATGGTCGCGTGGGCATCGACCTCGTATTTTTCTGATTTTTTTATTTGATATGATTTTTCTACGATATGGTGCGCGAGACCAATATATTTAGGAATAAATAAATTCGGGTTATTTGGAGATGTCCATAGATGAGTGAAGGACTGTGGAAAAATATAAAGGAACATTATTTTATCCTTGGGGTTAGATATGGATGAATTCGGAGTATGGATTTAGGATTATTAATAATGAACGACACTCGATAATATATGTTAAAAATATACGAACGTATTCGAATGGGAATTTCGGATGAATTTAGCATACGGGCTGGTATCTTAAGGTGGAATTTAATTGAAAGAAATTAAATGGAACCTAATTCTTAGAGTCTTATGGGATGAGTATTATGGAATATTAAATTTAATTAGGGCGTTAAACTTATTAACCGAACTTGGTGACATGAATTCTAAAAGGTTAAAATACGGACCAATAAAGGGAGTCTGAGCATTTCGGTTGAGTGATACCACTTGGATAAAAATTAATTGAGGTGATAGTAATTAAATTAAGTGTCAGAATTTTGACTCTGATGTTTCTCAGGCTAGTGCTATGGGAGTTAGGCACAGATTAGCCGATTTAATTTATTATAGAAATATATAATAAATTATCGAATAGTTAATTTAACGAGAGGTGTTAACCTTAATAGTGGATTTTTGTGTAACAAATTCTAAAAGGTGAGGAAATGAACCATATGTGTGAGTGAGAGTATTGTAGAGGTGACACTACTATAATAAATTAATTAATGTGAAATTGATAAGATTAGTCAATGTAATTTGAAATGTAATGAATTCAGGGGATGAGCGAACCTATGACTTAGATCAGTAGGATATGAGTGAATTACCTATTGCAATATTTTAAAGGATAATTGGGACACTTTGAGTAGTGAGCGATACTCGGGAATATACAATGAGATGTATAATTGAAATTAAATAATACGTTGGATATTCGAGAGATATATATGCTATGTATGGAATATATGATATAGGTTGTGTGTATACCTATACTGATTTGTATTATTTATTATGTGTATGACATACCTACCATAATTGCTATCACAGGAGGTTGTAGGAAGAGGACAATCTTGTCTTGTGTGCCTTCGGGGGATTTAGATTTGGTACCTCAAGAACATAGGGCTGTGAAGACTTATTTGTGAGTTGATAAGTCAGCTGACTATGGGATTGTAGGTATGTGCGTTACCCATGGATTTGTGATCTATGTTTGCCTCCAATATGTGTGATTTGTATTGATGCAGTTCCAGAGTGATTCAAAATCTGTAGTCCTTTGTACAGTGCGTGATATACCTGGACTTGATAGCAGAGTATGCATGCAATGCAGGTCTCAACCTAGGCGTGTTGTATTGTATATATATATAATTAGTGTGATAAATATATATACTTGTGACTTATTCTACGACGTGTATTACATAAATTATGCACCAGGACATTATAGCCTAATATACTCGCACCGCAACTCAGCTTAGGGGTGAAGTGTTACTATATTTATATAACAGAGTGATATATGTATACGCCTTATTTTATTCTTCTATGTGGGCTTAGTGGAAGAGAAAGATACAAATATTAAAAATAACTATATTATGGGGAGAAATAAACATATACTAAGAAATTTATAATGGGATAGAAGACATGGAAATTCGCTAACATATTGTATGTGTTAGAACATGAGGCCCCAAATTTTAAAGTCTTTACTACAAAAAGTAATGTACTTTTTGAAGATGCGGAAGCGAGATGGTTTAATTAAAAACAAATTTTAATTCTTTTACAAATTAAAATTAAACAAACTCAAAGTGATATTAAATTAAACAACAAATACATTTTTCACTTAAACCAACTTAACCCAAGTCCTAGAAATTTTCCTAAGTCATATTTTCAATATTACCAAGCTAGGCCAAACCAAATTTAACAAATTAAATGATGAGTTGAATTAAATTAACACTTACCCAAATTCATGTTAGCACTAAATTAAACAAATAGTGATTTAAACCAAATTTTATCTTTTTACCTAAGCATGCCTTCTAAGTGATTTTGCAAAAGATAAAATAAACAAATAACCACTACGCCGCGATGTACGAGGAAAAACCCACAACGGGAAAAAACCTCGGACGGCCCTAGCCTTAAGTCCACTAAGTACAGAATTTACAATTACAAGCAAGATGACTTACAACACTCGACTCCTCCAAGCCCCGATGCGTCTTCTTGTAACTACCTCTGCCTAGTCGACAATCCCGAACTCCTCCGGAGCCTTGGAATCTACCAATTAGACTGTAGGAACCACCGTCAACCACACATGGTGCCTTTCACCATGTGAGAATGCCGCAAAAAAACAAGACTTCTTCTTTGAGGGATGTAGAAGTAAACACAAACAAACTCTTCAACTCGGTAGAGTAAACCCAGTGCCAAACACTCCAAGCAAGATATTTATATGGAAACTTGGAATAAATAAACTATGGGTGTAAAAAAAGTGTTTAAAGATTTTTTCTTGAAAAATGAAACACTCAAACTTGAACTTTTTCTTTTTAGAATTTTGCCCTCAAATGCTCTCTTGGAGATGGTAGGATGTGAAAAAGTTGGTTCAAAAGAGCCGGTTCCCTGACTAAATAAGCCTGTCAAAAGTTAGTGGGGAAAAAGTAGTGGGATAGAGGTGAAGAATTGCCCAAAATTGCCAATTTAATTTCCTGTCGAAAATCTCGTTCGAACGAGATTTTCGTTCCTTTTAACAAAGTTCCTTTCGAACGACCCTTCTAACAAAGTTCCAGTGGCCTGATTGGAAATCTCTTTGCTAAACTCGTTTGAACGATATTCTCGTTTGAACAAACCAACTCATTCGAATGACAATATCGAACGAAGTTCCATTAGCAAGTCATTGGCAAACCTCATTCGAACGAAATTCTCTTTCGAACAAAAAACTCGTTCGAAAGACAATTTCGAACAAAAAAACAGAATGCTTAAAAATTTGATTTTATGCCAGAAACTTTATTTTAAAGTTTTAAAGAAACCTTCTGAAAGTAAACAATAGTTTAAACAAAACTTACACCCAATACTAATTATTCCAAGCTCCTATATAAATATCTACTGCATTCATACCTTTGGAGTAAACGGAATAAATGTTGTTGACATAGAAACGAGGCACAATAAACTCGGCATTTGATGAAGCTTTAATCTTGGCCTCTACGTCTTCAACTTTAGTATGTCATAGGCTTGAGGGATGGTCAAGAACTCTATCCTATAACTCAAACATTTTTGTTCGGAATTGAGCCAAAACAACAAAGGACTCAATTGGAAATTTGTGTCCTTACAAATCTCCCCCTTTTGCTATTCCGGGAAAAAAACCAACAAAAATCCTAAAGGGCCTACAAGCTCTACTAGACTGACAAAAATGTCCCACCCAAAATAAAATTACAATAGTTTGACTCAAATAACCCAAGGATCAATATCTTTGCCGATGATGAAAGTTATCGCATTTAGAAGAATTCCTGCACACTTAAGCAAACTATCAAACGCATAGGGAATATCATAAATATTAAATGAAATTAAATAATTACTCCCCCTAAATTAATTCTCACCTTTATCAACTATGATCAACCTAAGAAGATAACACTCTCCCCCTAAGTTAAATCTCTTAAACATAGATACGAGTATAATAGGATTAGATGCCATTTCTCCCCCTATCATTCACCCCCTTTTTGTTCAGGAATAGACAAAGGCTAAAGAATCAAAACATAACTTATCTCCCCCAGTTAAAGCATATACTCCCCCTAAACTAAGCAAGGGATGAATAGAATGGGATAACAAGCTAAACATGCAATTATGCATAAAGTAACGAGAACATTAAAGCACACGGGCAAAAAAATCATAACTAATCTAACAAATAATAACGGATATCAACTAAGATTCAAGAAAATGATACCAATATGATACATAAAGTATTAAGCATGTGATATCAATAAAGAATGCAACAAGATAGATATCAATCATGAAGTAGAAGCATAGATGGACTACAAAGCAAGGCAAAGACAAATTGAATTCCTCGTATATGGGAACATAATAAATATCTTTAACGCACACGCACATATACTAGGTATAAATACCACACATGACACAAAATAAAATAAGCTTTTTACACTCGTATGGAAAAAATGTGTCATATGGAAACGGAAGTGTTGGGGTGTGAACTAGTAACAATTCAATTTAGACCCAATCACTTAAAACATGTTTATGAAGTTCTGAATTGATTGCAAACTTCATCACATTTGAATATAACCTCATTTGACAATATAAAATGAACTCAATGAACAAACATACACAATGCATACAAGCCTAGACTTTTGATTATTCTACAAACCATTAGAGTCATGACATTGAAAGTATAACTAAGATAAACGAACTTTGTGCAAACCGTTGATATACCATCCAAACTCCCTTAATTTAAGAATATAGAGTTTAATCTTTTGAAAGAATTGATCAACTAAACAAAATAGGCCTTGGCAAATATTTTCTTTTAATGCCATTATTCTTTTAGGCCTTTGGACCACGTATTCTTTTAGGTCCATTCCAAATTGTGGCTTACTATTCACAAAGGATAATAATTCCTTTCGAAGCCCTTCCCCATGCACATTTATATATAACATATTTATATCTCACAAATCTCACGTGCAACGGATTTTGACATGCACTAGTCCTCCAAGGTCACATAACATGTAGATGACAAGATTGGTAGGAGAACACCTCACAAAGCTCAAATATACATATGAAGTTAAAATTTCAAGTGAGCTCGTGCATGTGTGAATTGAGGCATATAAAAATAGAATCCATTATATCGACACAAAATCAAACTACTCCATGTAAGCATGGTAAAGAACATAATAATGATTGACAATCTAAACCAAAAGTTCTAGACACATGGAAGTGAAAAAGAAGGGATTTTAACACAAGTGTATGCCACATAGAATGTATCAAACTAAAATACACACATAAAAAATCTTTTTGAGTTTTTGACAATTTTTAACCAAAAAAAAAATATGTACTGAAAAGATAAACAAAAAAATCATTTGTATTTTCATTAAGCCTAAACTACTAAAAGGTGAAACACAAATGATAAACAAAAATCTTTTTATTTTTTTAATTTAATGCAAACTAAAATGAAAGAAGTATAATAAAAAAGATAAACAAAAATCATTATTCTAGAATGTGATTAATCATGGAGCATAGACTAGAAAATGACTAAAACAAGCATACAATTAGCATGATGATATAGCATGAGGCACAAAATCTAAAGTATGCAAAAAATTAACACATTCAACCTTTAGATTTATCAAGTGAGGAAGCATGTGAAAGCAAATGAGAATAAAAAATCCTATCCTGTAAAGCTACCAAGTCAGATCTCCTAAGCCAACCTAATGGCGAATGACTATCTCGGGGTGTAGGAATCTTGGCTACCTCGATTGCGTTACATTGGGAATTTCTAGTTTCTCGTTTAATATCAAAACAAAATTTCCTAAGATGACCTTTTAGACCACAATGAGAGCACCTAAAGACTCGGCGAAAAGACTTACCTAAGGAATGATCTCTAAAGGCTTTCTTAGGAGATTCTCCTAAAACATTGGTTTTGGCTTTATGAGTTGATTCACTACAAGTATCGAAGCCTAAACCACAAGTGTCATTTTTTATTTGGACCGTGCCTAAGATTTTATCTAGTTTTTTGGACCTACACTCCAAATCAAATATGACTTTACTAGAGTCTTTTAATTTATTTTCTAATTCTGAAATTCTAGACTCTAACAAAACATTTCTCTCTTCAAACTCGAGAAGCACATTTTTCATTGACTCCATTAATCCTCTGAGGCTATCTCTCTCGCATTATATATATTCAAGCTTCTCTCGAAGAGTCCTCTCACGTGTCCTAAGGTCTTCAGCCAACACACTCTCATCAGCGACCTTGACACGCTCTCTTAAACTAACTTCTAACTTCAAATTAGCTCTTTTTAATTTAATAGATTCTACATAAAGTTCTTAAAAAGAATTTTTAAGTTCACTCACATCAACCTATTCTTCATTTTAACTCTCTCTTTCTTCTCCACTCTCACTACCATAAAAAATAAGGGAATAATAAACTTTGACCTTGGAAGTGTCATGTGTTAAAATTTCATCATTAAAAGAGTTCTCACTATCAGTCACATGACTAGGCATAAAAGCCACAAAGTTGGGCTCAGTGGGGGAATCAAGTCCCTCTTCATTATCACTATCACTAAGGGTTGCATTGTAGGACATTGGTTGCTTACCCTCTCTCCTTAGTTTAGTGGGGCACTCTTTTGCCCTATGGCCATACCCTTCACAACCATAACACCTATTTGACTTGTCCTTATTTAAGTTTTCATTAATAGTTTTAGGGATCTTTTCGGCTTTGTCATGCGTAGATTTTTCAAATTTCATAAAATTATTTTTAAATTTATCTTTGTTAAATTTAAGAAATTTTCGAAACTTTCTATCAAACATAGCCATATTTTTCAAGTCACTGTCACTATCACTCTCTACAACTAGTTTTTCCTCCTTTCGGGCTTTCAAAGCAACACCCTTTTCAATTTTCTTTTCAGTTTTAGAGGGAAACATGTCTAGTTCATAGGTTTGTAAATCACCTACGAGCTCTTCTAATTTCCTATAGGCTAACGTGGGTAAAGAATTTAACACGGTCACCTTAGGAATAAATCTATTGGGTAGGGACCTTAAAATTTTCTTTACTACTCGGTTGTCGGGTATTTTCTCTCCCAAATTAAAAGATGAATTAACAATATCGAAAAGTCTAGCATAAAATTCATCAAAAGTTTATTTTTCATTCATTTTGATGGTTTCAAATTGAGTGATGATGTTTTGGAGTTTCGAAGCTTTAACGACACTAGTTCCTTTATGAGTGAGTTGTAAAATATCCCAAGCTTCTTTAGCGGTTTCACACGTCATAATGCGACGAAATTCATCCGGTGTGACCGCACTAAACAAGGCATTTAAACCACGGGAATTCAAATTAGATTGTTTAAATTCATTCTCACTCCATGTATCGGTGGGTTTGGTAACACACTCATTATCTACTAAATGTGTAGGTGGGGACCACCCTTACAGACAGATAACAAAACTCTCTTGTCAATTTCATCAGTGCTTTCCATTACACGTAATTACAACCATCAAAAATAGGAAATTTTTAAAATGGAGAAAATTCCATTTCTATCAAAAATATTTATAGGATCTTAAACGCAATAATTTAGCGATCCTGCTTTGACACCACTTGTTGGAACACGAGGCCCCCAATTTTAAAGTCTTTACTACAAAAAGAAATTTCCTTTTTGAAGATGCGGAAGCGAGATGGTTCAATTAACAACAAATTTTAATTTCTTTTACAAATTAAAATTAAACAAACTCAAAGTGAAATTAAATTAGGCAACAAATACATTTTTCACTTAACCCAAGTCCTAGAAATTTTCCTAAGTCATATTTTCAATATTACCAAGCTAGGCCAAACCAAATTTAACAAATAAAATGATGACCTGAATTAAATTAGCATTTACCCAAATTCATGTTAGCACCAAATTAAACAAGTAGTGATTGAAACCAAATTATATCTTTTTACCTAAGCATGCGTTTTAGGTGATTTTGCAAAAGATAAAATAAACAAATAACCACTATGCCGCGATGTACGGGGAAAAATTCACAGCGAGAAAAAACTTCGAACGGCCCTAACCTTAAGTCCACTAAGTAAGGAATTTACAATTACAAGCAAGATGACTTACAACACTCGACTCGACTCCTTCAAGCACCGATGCGTCTTCTTGTAACTACATCTCCCTAGTCTATAATCCCGAACTCCTCCGAAATCTTGGAATCCACCAATGAGATTGTAGGAACCACCGTCAACCACACATGGTGCCTTTCAGCATGTGAGAATGCTGCAGTGAAACAAGACTTCTTCTTTGAGGGATGTAGAAGCAAACCCAAACAAACTCTTCAAATCGGTAGAGTAAACCGGGTGCCAAACACTCAAATCAAGATATTTATATGAAAACTTGGAATAAACAAACTATGGGTGTAAAACAAAAGTGTTTATAGATTTTTTCTTGAAAAACGAAACACTCAAACTTGAACTTTTTATTTTTAGAATTTTTCTCTCAAACACTCTCTTGGAGATGGTAGGATGTGAAAATTTTGGTTCAAAATAGTTGGTTCCCGCACTAGATAAGTCTTCAAAAGTTAGTGGGGAAAAAGTAGTGGGATAGAGGTGAACAACTGCCCAAAACTACCAATTTAATTTCCTACCGGAAATCCCGTTCGAACGCGATTTTCATTTGAACGAAGTCTCATTCGAACGACCCTTCTAACTAAGTTCTAGTGGCCTGATGGAAAATCTCATTGCCAAACTCGTTCGAACGACAATATCGAACGAAGTGCCATTGGCTAGTCATTGGCAAACCTCGTTCGAACGAAATTCTCGTTCGAACGAAAAACTTATTCGAACGTCTATTTCGAACGAAAAAACAGAAAGCTTAAAATTTTGATTTTATCCCAGAAACTTTATTTTAAAGTTTTAAAGAAACCTTCTGAAAGTAAACAAGAGCTTAAACAAAACTTACACCCAATACTAATTGTTCCAAGCTCCTATATAAATATGTAATGCATTCATACCTTAGGAGTAAACATAACAAATGTTGTTGACGTAAAAACGAGGCACAATAAACTTGGCATTTGATGAAGCTTTAATCTTGGCCACTAAGTCTTTAACTTTAGTATGTCATAGGCTTGAAGGTTGGTTAAGAACTCTATCCTATGACTCAAACGTTTTTGTCCGAAATTGAGCCAAAACAGCAAAGGACTCAATTGGAAATTTGTGTCCTTACAGTATGGGTAATACGGGTGGGTACAATGAGTTAGTATGTGGAAGGAGACTTGTTATGTTTGATTAGGTGGGGTAGCTTAACTAGGAATGGTTGAAGTCAAGCGTTAAGTGTGCACATTAGATGAGGGGTGAGCTATGTCTCAAGAGAGTGCGACACTAGCTTAAATATGAAAACTGTACCATCATATTTAATTATTACAATTTAACTTCTTGCTAAATATTTTCAAAACGTGTAAGGACATATTTTTATAAATGTTCATCACAATTAATTATATCGTATACCGTTACAACCATCAAAGAAGTTCAAGAGCAATCTACCTTAAGACGGATCTGAATATATCAAGGTTCTTCAGCAAAAGCTTCCGCAAAGTATACTTTGGTAAGGTTATGTTTTAAATACCTTAACTTTGCACTTAGAGCTTTGGGGTATTTTTACAAAATATTTTCTAAGTGATGGAGCGGACTTTTTTCATCAAAATTTGAGAATGGGTATTTTTTCTAAGTATTGGAGAGGATATTAAAATAATATTTTATGACGTTCCAGTCATTCAAACAACTTTGCTCTGTCGTTCGAACGACATTGCATTATCACCCGAAGTCGCTTGAACGATACGTGCATCTCGTTCGAGTGAGATATCCTTTTCGTTCGAACGACCGAGTCAGTGCGATTTTCTATAAATACTCATTAAATGGTTTCGTTTTCATTAAGAAGTACCAGCATTTTGAAAGACAAAAAACTGTGAATCTGCAGAATTCTTTTTGACTTTTTCTTTTAGGGTTTTCATCCCTTTTGTTTTCAATTCACAAAAATCCCATATGCTGTGGTGAATTGTTTTGGTGTTCAAGAACAAACTTTACTTTTGTTCATTCTTTGTCGGGAGAGCTCTACAACCGACAACTGCGTGCTATTGTGGAGGGTGTCCTTGTAAAGATTTTAGACTGCGTGTCTGGACTGCGCGTCTTGGTGGTATAGCTGCGTGTGAACCATTGCTGATTTATTTCTGTGGGCGAAAGGAAGATGGTATGTAAGTCAATGGTCTTGTAAACTTGTCAGATTTCTAAAAATAAAAGGTTTTGCCCTTCGGGGATTTTTTTCTGAAATTTGTGTTGCATGATTTATTTATGGTTTGACACACGCACACATGTAGTTCCTTGTTTAGGGGTTGTTTCTAAATAGACTCCAAGTAAATAAGGTTTAATTGGAAAACTTGCGAATTAATTTAAATCAGTATCACACGTCGTCACATTTTACAAAACACTTTACTTGGGCTCTGACCCGTGTCAAAATCTTTTTCAAAATATTTTAGGTGTCCACCCATAAGGACGCCCTATTTGAGGATTCTATCCAAGAATGCGCACTTACAACTCATGTGGAAGTTGCAGGACTTTGGTATAGATGCTTCATTCATTTACTCCTAGTGTAGGAACTTCTCAGTACTCATTTGGGTATGTCACCCTCAAATTTTGTATTCAGTTTACTTATCGAACTTTGTGTATCTAGGTTATTATTTCATTTACTGTTATATTTTATTGTGGAACCAATGATTAATTCAGATATCTTAATTTATGTTATTCATATGCGTGGGATTCAGTTATTAGTTATGTTGATGGTTTTATTATTATTATTTATTTTTCGCTTGTTGTTAATTAATAAAAGATAAAATTTGGCACCAGTCTAATTAAATTACTAGGTGGTTAATAACTTTAAAACATTTTCGACAGTGATGATAAGAATGAGCCGTATGAGACCAACGTTTTATTTTTATCACAAGCTAGACACTCGGGATTTTAGTAGGCGGGGTGTCATAGATGGCATCAGAGCATTAGGTTCTAGAGTCCTTAGGATCTGTGTGACTTATTACATTTCAGCATAGCATTCTTTGCTATAGAAACTTGTTATAGGATTGTTGTATTCCTTCACGTATGCGACTTACGTTCTCCTGCTATTAAGTATTATGGATGTGATTCATATACGAGTTCGTTTGGTCTTTATACACCGAACAACTTTGGGACGACTAGTGAGAGTCATTAGAAGGACTGCAAGTAGGGAGACTTAGCAAAAAGCATGGAATATTCTGGAAACGGTGATCACGATAGAAGTCACCATAATTATTGTTTATGATAAACGACGTTAGGATAAACACCAGGATGCATTTATTTCCCTAAACACCTTCGTAGGAAGCGGTGGTGCATATTCAAACTCACCCAGTGTAGTCGGTAAAGGGGTGGAGTAGGGGAAATCCTTAGAAGAGCCCTTCGTGAGGATTCGGTAAATAGGGGGAGTGTAACAGGTTAATAGAAAGCGATAACCCAAAGGCAATTGATTATGGTGGAGTGCGGTGACACCCATAATTAAATTTCAGATAAAATCTTGGCTCATAGGAGTGGCGTAGTAGTGGTGGGAGCCGGTCACCACAACCATGTAGAGATACCATGGATAACGATGAAATTGGGGTGCGGTTTAACTGCAAATACCTTCGTTAGTTGTTTAAACATAGGGGTAAAGTACATTTCAGTCCTACTTCAAAAGGGGTCGTACATGAAGGAGAGTTGACTTGTTTAGCAAACTTCGTTCCCAATGAGGTGGATACGGAGAATCAAACAAGGGTCTGTAAGTTGAAAATGGACTCGTGCTAAAAATACCGAAGCGAGGATAGGGTAAATTTAGCTAGAACGACGGGTGTTATTATAGATTCGTGTGTAAATACGACTATAGTGTGTGGTTATTCACCATTGAGTAGAAGGTCTCTCTTTAGATCCATTCGCAGGGGAGTGAGTGTGAACACTGAGAGGATATATATATATATATATATATATATATATCCTATGAGGATATCTCATTTTGAGAGGTAATATTCGAGGTATGGTTCTATCCTACATACGGACTGTTAAGCGATGGTGAGCGGTTACAACAAGCCTATCATGTTCGTTGTTCCGGGGTAGGATGGGTATTTTTATGATGTCTCACTTAAAAAAAGGGTCGAGCTCATGACGATAGTTTTATAAAGTAGATTCAGAGTATGTCGAGTTTACCATTGAGTGGAAAGATTTAACTCATTGTTGTGTGAGAGCATAGTATCGTGTCACGCCTTGAGAGATATGGGCATAAACGATTTGATTTATGTATTGGGATATAAAATTTGTGATATCTTCGTTATGTTCTTGGAATGCATGGATTTTGATGACCGACAATGCTAGGGGATAGTGCATTGGGTAAAGTTCGTTTGAACTTCGTTACGGGAGGTTACACACATGAATCGTAATAAATGTTGAGAATAGCGAGACGTTATTGGATGCTAGTGCATCGGTTTTAAATGTTAAATTATTAAATGAGTAGAGGAAACACTTTAAGCTGAGAGTTAATATGATATATGGCTAGTGGAGCCAAGTAGTGCTACGAAGGATGCACTGAGAATTTTTTTGCACCACAAGTTAATGGGTGGGGCAGGGTCGAGAAGGACTTAATTTTCAAATTGGGTTAATCAAGAATACCCGTACGATATAGCCACGCTAAGAGTGCAAAGCTAAGCTCGAGATAAATATATTACGTACGAGATGCTACTAATAATTTTACTAAAATGCTTAGGCTATAGTATATAGTATGGTAAGACTTTCTGTTCGCTATTCTGAGATATGATTTACATATTCTAGTTATAACTTGAAAGAGGTTTTAGTATATATATTCATGTATATATGTTATTGTGTGTTTCATAATAGACTTATGAGGAAGTTTTTGTATTATTATATTTGATCCCAGGGAATAGGGATGTTTACCGATGGGGTTCAGAGTGGATATGTTTAGTAACAAACGAGAATATATAGCTTATGATTGACTCACTCTAAGATACTAGTGATAGTAAGGGGTGCTATATTGTATGATATCTTGGGTAACATGAAAATGGTTGAGTATACTTTTATATCAGGAGTCGGGATTTATGGGTATGTGTTATGAACTGAGGGTCAAACGGATCTCATTGATCGACAATTCTAGGTAATAGTGTATCAGGGGGGTTCTTTATTTGGATTTCTCTTTATGAGACATCCCACGCATGAAACTTAGCGCAACGTTGGAAGTGGGGAGATGTTTGGTCACTAGCATTAAATAATTTTTCTAATTTGGAGATTATAGCTTAGTATACTCACACCACAACTAAGCTTAGGGGTGAAGTGTTACTATATTTATATAATAGAGTGATATATGTATACGTATGATTTTATTCTTTTGTGTGGGCTTAGTAGAAGAGAAAGATAGTGACATTAAAAATAACTATATTATGGGGAGAAATAAGCGTATACTCATAAATTTATAATGGGATAAAAGACATGGAAATTCGGTAACATATTGTGTGGGTAATCCGGGTGGGTACAATGAGTTAGTATGTGGAAGGAGACTTATTATGGCTGGTTAGGTGGGGTAGCTTAACTAGGAAAGGTAGAAGGCAAGCGTTAAGTGTGCATATTAGATGAGTGGTGACCTATGTCTTAAGAGAGTGCGACACTAGATTAAATATGAAAAGTGTTCCATCATATTTAATTATTGCAATTTTACTTCTTGCTAAATATTTTCAAAATGATTTACTTGGGCTCTGACCCGTGTCAAAATATTTTTCAAAACATTTTAGGTGTCCACCCATAGGGATACCCAATTTGAGGATTCTATCCAGGAATGCATAACTGCAGCTCATGGGGAAGTTGTAGGACTTTGTTATAGACACTTCGTTCATTTACTCCTAGTGTAGGAACTTCTCAGTACTCATTTGGGCATGTCACCCTCATATTTTGTATTTAGTTTACTTATAGGACTTTGTGTATACAGGTTATTGTTTCAGTTACTGTTCTATTTTATTGTGAAACCAATAGTTGATTCGGTTATCTTAATTTATGTTATTCATCTTTGTGGGATTCAGTTATTAGTTGTGTTGATGGTTTTATTATTATTTATTTTCTCCTATTGTTAATTAATGAAAGTTAAATTTTGGCACCGGTCAAATTAAATTACTAGGTAGTTAGTAACTTTAAAAAGTTTTCGACAGTGATGATAAGAATGACCCATATGAGACCAACGTTTTATTTTGATCACAAGTTGGTCACTCGGTATTTTAGTAGGCGGGGTGTCACAAGAAGAACCTTTATAAATGAGATCTTATTTGTCTTCCCGAAGGCTGAAGACCCAATCAATAGATGGTCCATAGACTGGTGATACTCACAATATTGGTTCTTATTTGGTGGAGGTCTTATAGGTAGGGTGATAAGTACCCTTTCGTTTTGAGGTCCAAGAAAACCTTCCATGTTAGGGCATCTTGGGTTACAAGTTTGTGGAACATGTATTTTTTACATGGGTGACTTTACTGGTGCTGATACATCATTAATTGTGGATGTTTTATCTTACTTGAGGAAGATAAAATGGTTAAATCGATTCTTTGTCTTGATATCCAACTGCCTATTCCAAAGGGATATGCACACTTTTATTTTGGATACCACGTGAATGATGGAATTGAAGTGGGGGATGTACTAATTCTAGAAATTTTCCTGGTAGAATTGTAAGAGGTTTATCTATACAATGCTAACTAGATCTTCCTCTTAGGGTTGCTGAATCATTAGTACTAATTTTCTTATACAAAGGGTCAGGAAAGTCCTTAGGCGCTCAGTATGTTTTTGGCATGTGACATCTAGGTCTTGTCTCGTAATCTCTAAGTCATCATTGTACTGGTATTAGTGGATGAATTCATGGAAACTTTTGGTCCAGGTTTGGATGCAAGTGTCCCTAATGGAGAAAGACCACTTGAATGCCCCCTAGACAGGGCTAGTTGGAAATTTTGGGCCATTACTTTTTCATCAGCCCCTCGCACTTGCATCGAGTGAATATAATTTCGTTAGTGGATCATGGGCAGTTATAGTCTTGTAAACTACTTTATGTTTAACATTTAAAAGTTTGAAAGGATCCCAACTTCTGGGTATAGGGAGACTCGTTGATTATCTCTAAGTTATCAATAGATTTAAGGTTGCAAAAGTTGCCTTGTAGAGCCTTAATACTCATCCTTTGGTCTTAACAAAATATCATGGGTTGATTGGTGTGAGGTTGATGCTATAACTATATTGGGTGGTTGGTTACTGATGCGAAGGCATGTATATGGTTTCCTCCATAACTCTCATTGGTAGTACAAAGTTGATCCTGCTAGAATGGATCAACATTCTCTTAGACTAATTGTACTGCTACAAGAACTTCTGTGATCATATTTAAAAGATTTTTAGTAGATAACATTTCAAATATCTCTCAAGAAGTCCACAAAACTTTGAAAAATCTTTTGATGCTACCTGATTATTATTTCCAGCTATTCTATAAAGATTTTATACAATGATGGAAGATACCTATATCTTGTTCCCTAATAAAAAGTTGTCCAATGAACATTGCCTTTCCCCTATTAAAGATGAGAAATCCACATGAAGCTCTATCGGATGAATGAGGAAGTCACATTCTCCTACGTAGGATCATATTATGGATGAATTCTTTAATAATTCAATAAGTACTTCAATATCTTCTTTAGATATGATTAGCTACGATTAGAATGATGTGTATGATTCTTTCACTAAGTGTCTTTGAAAGCAAAAATCACTCAAATTTTCCTCGCAAACATAGATATAGGTATGGATCTAGTTTTCTCTCAATTTGAAAACGGAACAAATGAAACTAAAAAATGAGACACAAGTGGTATTCTTTCAAACTCAAAAAATGCCTTTAGAGGGTATGAACATGAGTGAAGGGAAGTTGTTTTAAATGTTTGAGAGAAATATATTTATTTATAAAAAAATATAGAAATCTGATCATGTCAAGTGAATGACTCAAAATACCTCAGTGGGCATGGTTTTTGACAATCAGCAATGTCACGCCAAAAACCTATTGTCATTCACACATGTATAAAATACATCTGTGCACACGACTTTAGGAAGAAATAATGCCAGGCATAAAATAAGGCATCCATGCATACGAACACAATATCTGACCATGTGCACAGTTTTAGAGAAAAAATTGCCAATCCTAAAACCATGCAATCTGTGTGCACATGCATGAAATAAGTTTGTGAGAATGAATGTAGGCATAAAAAAAATTCAAATAAAAATGTATTTTCAAAAGAAAGTCTTTCCCTTTAGTACAAACACCACGCTGCTGAAAAAATACAAGTTCACTTGTTTCATTATAAAAACCAAATTTTGAAGTGAAAATACGTGCGTGTGCATAGTCATAAATGCACATAAGAATGAACCATAAAAGGATATTATTGACTTGGGTAGAAATGAAAGACTTTGTTGTAAAGAAGTCATACGATCTTACAAGTTCAATGTTAACTGATGTATAATGAACAAGACACTCTTTACCTATCACATATGAATTAAATCAAGCATTTTGGCTTGACTATGAATAAATTATATGCTTTGACATAAAAATGATCATACCAAACTAATATAAATGTATTCATACATTTACAATCTCCCCCATTGGTTATTCCGTGGAAAAACCCCAAAATCCCCAAATACTTGATTATGTGAGAGTGCACCAACAATCAATGTCAAACTTATTTAATTAAATTCCAAATTTAGTCCCAATAGGCCTTAACTCTTGCAAACAAACATGAGTTAATAAAGAAATAATCTAAGCATGCAACAATCACGATTGAGGAAAAATCCCCCGTAGGGGCAAAAACCATCTTATTTTCACTATAATTTTGTAAAGAACCATTTACACGGGTTACTGACATACAAAATACCCTCAGGCGTCAGTTTCGATGTCGTCGGCAAGAGTTTTCGCAAGAGCTCCAGATGGTCAGCAATGGAAAAGCTTTGTCTTCTCCACAAGTGTACTCCAGATGAGTAGTATAGTCTTTCTTGGGGTTCAGAGGATTCACATAAAGAAATGGGAAATATTTATGAATAAAAAAGGTATTGAAACCTTAAAATACGAAGTCTAGAAGCAGGGTATGTTTTGCGAAAACGAAGATATGTAGACTTGGAAAAACATGTAGCACGAACACTGTTTAAAAAGGAAGTTAAGGCGGTGCGTCGTTCGAATGAAACACGGTGTCGTTCGAGAGATATGGCATCTCATTCGAACAAGATATGATGTCATTCGAATGACATTAGTGACGTGCCACAGAAAAACTCCTTTAAAACGATTCTACGTGTTTATCCTCTTCCAGACTTCAAAAATTTATTTAAAACAATATTTCCAAATATTTATGCAAATAATTAAACAGTCCAATTAAAATTATTTTTACCATAAGTATATAGAGTAGTGGGAATGTTGAAGAGTACGTTGCTTGACACATGATGCGCGTACGAAGATGATGGATGCATGAATTCAGATTGAGGTGGTCGAGGATGATTGTGGAGATGTGCCAAATGTAGCGGTATCATACATATTTAATTGTGATCTAGGACACTTGGAAAATTCATAGATTCTACCTCGAACATTTATAAATTATGTCCTTACAAATATCCCCCTATGTCTATGCCGGTACATACATAACAATATCTGAATTATGCTGCCCAAAATAAACAAATTGACATACAATATAATATCCCCATTAAACTCGAAAACTGGAAATACTAAATGTGTGTCTTCACAAATTCGATGATCTTCAAATCTTCAACTCTTCAAACTTTCTATGTCATCATTGAGATGTGAAAAAATGATTCTCCATTTCAATACCTACACACGTGAGACAAGAAACAAATACCCCAGACGCGTAACAGTTTGAAATATAATGATAAGCAGAAAAAAATATCAATTATGATCAAGCCAATCATTCTATAAACAAACAGGTGATTCTCCCCCATAATTCGTTCGCCCCCTTTTTATGATGTCGGCAAATAGACAGATATGAAGAACATACGGAATGAAAATGGAGAATGTCACATGGAAATTAACTTTCTCTTTTTGAATTTTTTAAAATATTTTAAATCAAACAAAATCACACCATGAAAGAACACCCAAACAATTAAGTCCATGATAGCGAAAATGAAGGGATGTGAGCGCATTTGACAGGAAAATCAATACATACCACCATAACATATGTGCATGATGAATATTGGATATTTCTAACAAATAAACTCAACATCTTCCTTTGGTGTAAAAAAATTTGGAATTAAAAGAAATTGACTCAATCAAATCAGCTAATCAAAGCTCAAAGGGATTTCCACACCAATAATGCCCAAAACATTTTCATGCTATTTCAAGACTGTTTAATGAAGTGCAAAGCCGGTTAAATTCTCCGACCCAAATCCATCATATATATATATATATATATGTTCCTTTCGAGGTGATCTAAATTCTCAAGCATTGGAGAATTAGTGAATAAACCTAATGGCCCATTATTGGCATATATTTATTTTTATTGCCATTCAATATTTTTTCGGGCTCTTTTAAACCTCTTTGGACCCTGGATAATTAAAATACCTCAATTTTTTAGGGCCAGTTTAAACGGAGGTTTAATCACAAAGGATAGATGTGTACCTTTCGTAGCCCTTCACCATTTATAAAAATTCACACAAACTCACGGAAAACGGTTTAAAACATGCACACCTTTTATTATCTTATTTTATCGCATTTGATTCGTTGTATAGATAGAATTGAGATGGAAACACTCAAGCCAATATATTATATACAAGTACAATACTCAAATAATACCGTGCGTGTGTGCAAAAATGGAGATAAGGAGCCAAACATGTAGAAGATATCACAAATTACCTCTCAACGAATCCAATCAATGTAAAGCACGTGGATTAAATGATGTAGCATCTCAAATCACTATCAAACAGTCACATGAAAATTGAATGAAGTTGTGACTATGGTTATCTTAAATGTTCATCCATAAGTGATGCAAACAAAATACAAAACTATTTTTGTGTTTTTCAAAAAAAAAATTATCAAAATAAATCTTTTTGGTTTTTTCTAATTTTAAAAGAACAAAGAAATATACAATCTAGAGATAGGAAGAAAATGATATGATCAAAGAAAAGTGTATCCTACTCTAGATATGGTGACTACCTCTCAGTCAACTGTGCAAATTCCTAAAGACTGCCTAAGACTCTCGAATATAAGGGCATCTAAAGGCTTCGTGAAGATATCGTCTAACTGGAAGTCGGTAGTTATAAAAATCAAGGATGCGACCTTTTCCTCTACAGGATCACGGATAAAGTGCTCGCATATCCTAATGTGTTTTCTGTGCGAATGCTGGACTGGATTATAGGATATATGTATCGCGCTCGTGTTATCACAGGAAATAGTCATGATGTCTTGTGATATCCCATAATCCTCCAACATCTGCTTCATCCATAGAAGTTGCCTGCAACAACTTCCGGTGGCTATGTACTCAGCCTCTACAGTGGATAAAGAGATGGAGTTTTGCTTATTGCTCAAATGAGAGATAAGAGTAAAACGAAAGAATAAACACCCATTAGAAGTTATCCTACATCCATTTGTATCCCTGGCCTAATGGGTATCCGAATAGGCGGATAAACGGTCACCGGTATCAAAGGGATACCAAATGCCAAGTGAGAGAGTCCCACTCACATATTTGATAATACGTTTAAGAACGAGTAAGTTTGACTCTTTTAGGGATGCCTAATATCGCGCATAGACTCCAACACTAAAGGCTATGTCGGGATGACTTGCAGTTAATTAGAGAAGACTACCTATCATACTCCGATACAAGTTTTGCTCTACGTCCTTTCCTGAAGTGTCCTTATTAAGCTTAGTGGAGGTACTCATTGGTGTACGTGCGTCCTTAGCGAAGTCTAGACCAAATTTCTTCAAAAGGTCTCTAGCATACTTTTATTGGGAGATGAACATCCCACCCTCTAGCTAACGAACCTAGAGACCAAGGATGAAAGTAAGATCACTAACCATGCTCATCTCAAACTCACTCTTCATATCCTCCTCAAAGTGCTAAGCATGTTGGGAGCACGTGGATATAAAGACTATGTCGTCCACATATCAACTCCCCCTCTCTTGAATCCATGGGCTAAAAGATAGGAAGTAAGCCTTTCGTACCAAGCACGAGGTGCTTGCTTCAAAACATACAAGGCTTTACTCATATAGTAGACGTAATCAGGGTGCTTAGGGTCTTAAAACCCTTTTGGTTATTCCACATAAACCTCCTCCTGTAGAATGCCATTTAGAAATGAACTCTTGCCATCCATTTGATATAACTTGAAGCACTGATGACATGCGATGGCGAGTAGTAAGCGGACGGACTCAAGCCTCGAAACAGGAGCAAATGTCTCGTCAAAGTCCACACCCTCAATCTGTGTGTAGCCTTGAGAGACCAACCTAGTCTTATTTCGAATAATGGTACCTATCTCATCCACCTTATTCTTGAATATACACTTGTTACCAATCACATTTGTCTCATTAGTCTGGGGGACCAGTTCCCAGACATCATTCTTTCTAAACTGATGAAACTCATCCTGTATAGCACATATCCAGTGTTCGTCTTTGAGTGCTTCATTATAGTTCTTAGGATCGACTTTGGACGTGTAGAAAACATGTCTAACAACGTTATCTAGCTGAGCACGAGGCTTGACCCCAAGGGTGGGATCTCCTAATATAGTAGAAGGATCATGACTATTGCCAACACAAGCATGAGTGTCCCCTAAGTCGGGAATGGGATCCAATCTGGGTGTGGTAGGTATAACGAGATCATCCGTAAGAGCATCACCCTCACCCAAAAGGTTATAATCAATAAACGTTGGTGGTTCGTCATCTTTCACAGTGACATTTATTGACTCCATAGCCATAGAGCTATTCAGGTTATACACCCGCTAAGATCTATTAGACGATGAATAACTTAAAAATATCCCCTCGTCACTCCAGGAATCGAACTTTTCTAATTGCTCTCTATCCCGTAAGATGTATCATTTGCTCCAAAGACACAAAAATATGAAAGGTTGGGCTTCTTTCCAGTCCACAATTCTTAGGGCATCATAAGAGTGTGTGAACAAAGATATACCCGATTCACCATGTGGCATGCGGTAGACATAGCCTCTACCCAAAATCTTCTTGTAACATTACGACCCAAAACCATAGATCTATCCATCTCCTGAATCGTCCAATTCTTCCTTTCAACAATCCCACTTTGCTGAGGAGTCCTAACGGCCAAAAATTCATGTTTGATTTCGAGGCTATCATATAAAAGATCTACTTTTTCTTCGTTAAACTCATTGTCATTATCACTACGTATTCTGCTGATAGTGACACCGTGTTGATTTTGTAGGGCACAACACTTGGTCGTAAAGAAGTCCACAACATCGGATTTCTCTTGTCGAAAACCTACAATAGAATAGCGAGAGAAATAATATACCATCACGAGAATGTACCTCTTACCACCTAAACTCTCAGTACGTGTAGGAACCATAAGATCCATATTTATCAACTCAAGGATGCGAGAGGTGGTAATGGAATTTAACTTCTGATGGGGGCTATAAATTTACTTTCCCAACTGGCAAGGTCCATAAACTATGGAAGTTAGCTTTCCAAGCGGTGGTAAACCATGTACTAGGTCCTTTTTGGCTAACCTTTCCAAATCTCGAAAGTTCACATGACCTAGATGTTGGTGCCACAGATCCATAGAAGTGATCGCAGCGCTGTTGCAGACAAATGAGGACTCGGGCATAATGCCATAACAATTGTCTTTAGTCCTTACCCCATGCAATAAAATTTTATCGATTTGATCATAGACAGGGCATTTATTCCGATCAACCTTTATTGTAAGGTCAATGTCGCACAGTTGGCTAATGCTGGGTAAATTTGCCTAGAATCCTTTGACTTACAACACATTCTCTAGCTTTGGAAATCTTGGTAACTCTACTGTACCTCATCCTACTACGCTAGACTTGATCCTGTCTCCAAAACTAACTTTACCTTCCTTATGGTCCTCAAGGAAGGTAAACAACGAGACGTCACCAGTTATGTGCCTAGAGCACCCACTATCGAAGTACCAATATAGGGAATTATGTGCTTTAAGAGAAACATGAACAACAAGGGATTTTGCGTTGTGTTTAGGTACCCAAGCACTGGTAACCTTATGTTTGCCCTTGTCATTGTTAACTCTAGTCGAGATTTTATAAGTGTCCACTGACGGTATAGAAATTTGTTGGAACTCTTCTACTATACTCTGAGATGTGGCGACTAAAAACTCAACTCGCTCTTTAAGACTCTCAAAATCAGTAGTGGCATGTGGCAGAGCAAAAGTACATCGTGTCCGACCCAAACTGTATCAAAACTCACAAAGGTGGCCCTTTCTTTTGCAATAAGTACATACATATGTATATTTAGGCCGACTTTGATTTTATTTTCTCGACCAAACTATCTTCTGGTTTCTAGGTGGGTGGCCATAAGGATTTGTAATAAACTCAATAATCGGTTCTAATGTCATATGGGACGTGGAAGCTCCATCAAAATCTATTCTCGACATCTCACTTATACCCAAAGTAGGGGCGAGGAGCATCTTTAATATTTTGTCAGATCTATCCTCAATTCTTACCTTGACTTCCCTGGCTCTCTCAAGGTCCTGAGTGATTTGGGTTACAAGGAGTTCCAGTTTCTTTCTAGTGTCCAGGAAGGAATAGAGCTCACTCATCAGTTCAGCCACTTGCTTATTCAAGTCCCCTTTTCTTTCACAAACACACTTTCTCTCTGTCAACACAGGCGGTCTCTCTCTCTCTCTCAACACAATGGACATGGAGGTCTCTCTCTCTATCATCTCTCCTAATTCATTCTCTAGAGAAGCAATCCTAAGAGATAACTCTTTGTTATGATTTTTGGTTTTGAAAGTATCAGCATATAAATCAGCACAAGTGAATCGGACATCACTCTCTCTCTCACTTACATCTCCCCCCCCCCACTCACACTGTAATCACTGTCGAGTTGTCCTTGTCCGATTGCATCCTTATTGTCATGGGGAGCACTGTCGGTACTCATATGACTAGCCATGAATGCGATGAAGTTAAATTCATGTGATGACTTGTCTCCAGAGTTCACCGACTCGACTTCGATATCGTCACTAAGGGTGGTGTTTAATGCAGATTTGGATTGTTCTTGACGTTTCAATCTAGTAGCACACTCAAACCCCCTATGACCTCTACCGCCGCACTGAAAACATCTATCACTTTCTTTCTTAGAGGTATCATTTTTATCCTTCTCAAATTTCTTTTCAGATTTATTTTTCTCCAAATTATTTTTATCTCTAAAATTTCCATTTTCCTTTAATCTGAGAAATTTCTTGAAATGTTTGGCAAAAAGGAGCAAATTATCTTAGTCAAAATCAGAATTAGAATCAGACATCTCTTCCTCTCTTTTCTTAGAGGACTGACCTCTCTTTGACCCCTCACTCTTTTTGGCCTGGGCTTTAAGAGCTACCCCTTTATCTTTTGATTTTATCATGTTAGGGAACATGTCATTAAATTCATAGGTCTGTAGGTCTCCAACTAACTCCTCTAATTTTATCTTATTCAAATTACCTAATGAATTTAACAAGGTGACTTTGGGGATAGATCTCTTAGGCAGTGATCTCAAAATCTTCTTAACTACCCTAGCATCAGGAATTTGTTATCCTAAATTAAAACTAATGTTCACGATATCAAATAAGCCTGCATAAAATTCATTAAAATACTCATTTTCATGCATGGAGATAGTTTCAAATAGAGCAGTTAAGTTTTGTAATTTAGACTCTTTCACTGCATTTGTGCCTTCATGGGTAAGTTGTAGAACATACCATGCTTCTTTAGTCGTGGTACACATCATGATGCGTCAAAACTCGTCAGGTGTGACAGCTCCGTAAATGGCACTAAGCCCACGTGAGTTATATGTGATCCATTTAATTCCTCCTCAGTCCATGTAGTCATAGATTTTTAAGTAGTTACGTTTTCTACAGTCACAATGGGAGGCATCTACCCTCTTTCACACACAACCCAGGCACGTTCATCAATCGCATTTAGGTGAGATTTCATGCGAGCTTTCCAATAGGCATAATTTGACCCGTCAAAAGTTGGAACTTTATTAAATGAGTTATCCATTGAAATTGCGGTTTTTCAAAAAATATATTTTTAGAACAAAATCGATATCAAGAAAAAAATTACACGATAAGTTTGTGTAAATGGCTCTGATACCAATTTGAGAGTGCGCAAGAAATCAATGTCAAACTTATTTAATTAAATTCCAAATTTAGTCCCAATAAGCCTTAACTCTTGCAAACAAATGTGATTGAATAAAGAAATAATTTAAGCATGCAATAATCACAATTGACGAAAAAAACCCCACAAGGGAAAAACCATCTTATTTTCGCTATAATTTTGTAAGAACGGTTTACACAGATTATAATGAAAATACAAGTAGTGACATACGAAATACCCTCAGGCGTTGGTTTCGATGTCGTCAGCAAGAGTTCCCGCAAAAGCTCCAGAAGGTCAGCAATGGAAAATTTTCGTCTTTTCCACAAGTGTACTCTAGATGAATAGTATAATCTTTCTTGTGGTTTAGAGGATTCACATAAATAATTGGGAAATATTTGTGAATAAAAAGAGCTATTGAAACTTTAAAATATGAAGTCTGGAAATAGGGTCTGTTTTGTAGAAATGGAGATATGTGGACTTGGAAAAATGTGTAGCACGAACACTGTTTAAATAGAAAGTTAAGGTGGTGCATCATTCGAATGAAACACGGTGTCATTCTAGCAAGATGGCATCTCGTTCAAATGAGATACGATGTCATTCGAAGGACATCAGTGACGTATCACAGAAAAACTCCTTTAAAACGATTATGCGCATTTATCCTCTTCTAGACTTCGAAAATTTATTTAAAACAATACTCCAAAATATTTATGCAAATAATTAAACACTCCAATTAAAATTATTTTTACCATAAGTACCTGGAGTAGTGGGAATGTTGAATAGTACGTTGCTTGACACATGATGCACGTACGAAGATGATTGATGCATGAATTCGGATTGAGGTGGTCGAGGATGATTATGGAGACGTGCCAAATGTATCGGTATCAGACATATTTAATTGTGATCTAGGACACTTGGAAAATTCCTAGATTCTACCCCAGACATTTATAAATCATGTCCTTATATTACGAGAAACAAGACTCACTCCACATTAGTCATATAATAAGAGAAAAAAATGTCATAATAAACATACAATCTAAAAGATTGACACCATAGACAAATTTGAGTCCGGGTCTAGGCTGAGTCGAAATATCAAGTCGATATCTGCAAAACATGAACAATAACATTGGTATGACAACACAAAGAGTAATTACCATTGCGCTGCATTCCTCTGGTGAATATGTCAATTGGAATGGAATATCATGCGAGTAGTTTATAGCAATATAAAAATTCCCCAAAATCATATCAATATCACTACAAATCACAGAATAAATAAAACTTCCCCATCTCAGGAAAATATCCCCCTTTTTTCATAAATCAGAAAAATATAGCAAGATCATAGTATCTTAACAAGTAATATTCAAGTCACATAAACTAACATAGACAATCTCTAAGAAAGATAAAAAATATGTACAATGACAAAAGCTAATCATGGATAAACTGAGGGGAAATATATGAGGATGACAACATATTAGTATGCATGTATAAACATGTGGATATATCTTGAAATCATGCATTGTACATGGTGAAATTCAGGAACTACATACAATGGAAACATATAGAGTGGTACCAAGAACAAACTAAAATTCATCAGAACAGAGGGCCATGAGAACAATATAGAAACACTACCATGCGAAGTTTTAAAATAATAACAATAAGAAAACAAATTCACGGGATCTGAGGGAATGCAGGTGAAATTAATCCGTGCGAATTAACTTCCATTAAATTATTTCGCAAGGAAAATAAAAGAACTAGGCAAATGGATGAATATGTCACTATGTGAACGAAAATGTCTAGTGGCCAAGCTCAATAACCATGCTTCAGTAGTGTGAGAAAAATGAAGTGAACTAGTTTGAATGGGAATAGGAAGAAAACCAACAAGTAATCTACAAAATTTATATTTTTTAGTAATCACACCAACACCAAGAAAGGTTCTCTGAACCTTATACAAATAATAGGTCTTAACACAACCAACACAATCTCCATTCATGAAATACGTAAGGCTCAAAACTAATGCTCAATTAAGGATCAATAGCATAACCAAAAATAATATTCTATAAGGAAACATAACAGAAAATACCAAGGCCAATTAAGTAGAAAAATGAACATTCTCACATGAAATAAGTACGTAACATTCATTTAAGATTGTAAAACCAAAATTATCGACATATGCGGGGCATTCTAAGCATATTAAATTAATATTATAAACACAAAAAATAGTAAGGAATGAATCATTTAAGCTCGTATATGGTAGAAGAATGGGAAAACACAAGTCTTAATAGAAAATTGCAGTTCTTGACAATTTTGCATGCTTTTTGACAAAAAATGAAATATTATCACCTGTTTAACTTTAAGAACATTTTCATCTACTTCAAACACCATCAACATGTTCTTGTAATAATTTTTATGCCAAACTAATGTAGACCTTCATAAGAATTTCAAGCTAGATTCCTATCTTGTTTTTAATGGCGATTAAACACTTTGCTTATGGATTTTTTCAACATATTGTCTTTTACCGATGATTGGATTTTCACATAAACTTCGGTTGTCATGTACTTAATGATACTAAAATTCAAATTATTCTTTAGCACAAAAATGGTAACCCTTATCATCACGTAAAATTCATATTTTTCAACTCCATAAAAAACATATGACTTCTCCTTGTCATAAGTAGACCATGGAGGTTTTGAGAAACTCATGCAAGATTGATTTTTGACTTATAGAATCACAAATCCTTTGTGAAAAGACAAAATTCACTAAAATATGTGCATTTGTTCAGTGTAATGAGTATAAGATTTCAATTTATCAAACACAAACAAGTATTGTCATCATGATTATTTTTGAAAACCTTATTTTGACAAACACATTCAACAATCCATTCAACTACAATCTTATAAATACCTAATAAATTTTTATGCAATTATATTTATTATGCAACAATTTTAGTATGAGATTTGATCAAAAATAAAAATATAGTAAATTATTTTCAGCGTTTTCAATACCTCAACTAGAACATGTATTATATATACAAATACTTAAATGTGCAGCTTTCACTCACACGGACATTAGTCACTAAATTTCAAATTAACCTAAAAAACTAGAATGTAACTAAACCTAGAGATGTCTAGAGGGTTTGTGAAAGTGTCAGCCAAATGCTTTTTGATAGGGACATAATTCATATTGATGACTTTTAGTTCAACCAAATCCCTAATGAAATGATATACCATAATTCAATATATTTTATCATTGAATGTCTCACCAGGTTTTTAGATATATTAATTGCACTTATGTTATTGCAATATAAATCCATAGTTCATTGTTCTAACCCTAGCCTTTCACCATTTGATTCGCCCGAAGGAATTGGGTGCAACAACTCCCGAAGACGATGTACTTGACCTCGGTCTTAGATAACGATATCAAAATTTTCTTTTTCGAAACCCATGACACCATGGAGGTACCAAAGAAGAAACACCCTCCCGATGTAGTTTCCAATCAATGAAACCCCCGCCCAAGAGTTCAAGAATGCATATAATAATTTATTAGTATCAAGAAGATATCACGCCCCTATCTTTTGCATTCCACTCGCAAACCATACAACTCTCTTGACTAGTTGTAGGTTTGAATTTTTAGATTTAGCTTGATACCTAACACACATTCCTACATTATAGGAGATATTGAGTCGACTACCAGTTAGATAAACAAAATTACCAATCACACCCCGATAAATATTTTATTCCACATCCTATCATATCTCATATTTGATTAACTTAGATCTAATACCCATACGTGTCTTTGAATGTTTTTCCATTTCCATTCTAAATTTCTTGAGTAGTCCCTTCTCATACTTATCTTGGAAAATAAATATCCTATTTTCCATTTTCGTATTTCACAACACAAGTAAAAAAATCAATTTAACAACTATGCTCATTTGAAATTCATTTTTTCATCTCCTCTAAAAAACTATAGGAAAACTTACCAATGGTCAAACCGAACACCACATCGTCAATGTGGATTTGAGCTACAAGAATGTGATCCCTGGCTTTCTTACAAAAGTGCTCTATCTACTCTTCTTCCAAACCCACTCTTTAGGAGGTATGCAATCAACCTTTCATGCCAAACTGTAGGAGCTTGTTTCAACCCATAAAAATCCTTGGAAGCCTCTAATGATGCGAGAAATCATATTTAGGCCATTCTCAAACATCATATCAAGTGTAAAAGCATAAATAAAGTAAGTATAGGGAATTAATGCAATATATATAGTGGATCATCTATAAAAGGAGCCTAAGTTTACTTTGGTGCCTTACTCTCATTATATGTAATCATTAGTACAAGATTGGTGTGCCATTAGTGGCATATAAGAGAGATGGAGAGAGTTGAATACATGAGAAATGTATCCCTGTGTGGTGGGAAATGCAGCTTGTAGAGCAAGTTTGTAGAAGGTTGCGAATTGTAGTGGCCCAGGTGACCTGGGAGTTTCTAGAGAGAGAGTGAGTAGAGATTTGGGAAGGGATTCACTGCCAAATCTTATTTTTGTAATTGTGAGGTGAGCACTACTATTAGTCAAAAAGAGGTGTCAAGTGAATGGAGCAAATGACATATGTATGAGTGGGGTAAGTAGGGAATCCTTCTAGAAGTTGAATAGCTGGAAAATACATGCTGACGTGGCTAAGTCTGCGAAAACATATGTGCTACTAAAGGGCTATATGGCTGCGACCTGCTTAGGATACATCCGTGGCCTCATAATGTATTGTATGGATGACCGTCGCGGTCTGTCTGAGTCCCATGCAGCGATAATATGATAGGTTTAATAGGGACTACCACATCCAATCTCGTGCGTAGGAAACGACAATACACTTAGGTCTTCCATGTCTTAGGTTTCAATATTGCGCATATGAGCCTCAAAACATGATTTTGAAACTTGGGATCATCAAAACCCTTTGGATACTCAACACAAACTTCTTTATTTAAAACATCATTTATAAAATAATTTTTGATGTCCATTTGATAAAACGTAAATTTTAAGTAGTAAGAAATTGCAAACAAGATTCATATGCTTTCTAACCTACAAACCAAAGAAAAAGTCTCATAAAATAAACTCCCTAAATTTGTGAGAATCATTGTGAAAAAAAGTCTCAATTTGTTTCATACTATAAAAAAAATTCATTTAGTTTCCTTTTGAATACCCACTTTGTGCTAGTAATGTTTTATTAACATAGCTTATATACTAATTCCCACATTTTAGGACTTTCAAATTGACCAAGCTCTTCTTGGCTGGTACCTATCCAATTTTCATATTTTAAATTATTTTTAGCATTATTTGGTTCATTTTTTAAAGTGAAACATTGAAAGTTGAGTTCATTTAAAAGTTTATTTCTAATTCTCACTCCACTTTCAATATTTCCAATGATTTTAGACAACGAATGTTCATTTTGAACCTAAGTTGGTACTCCCTTTTCGATATGAGACACACATTGGGAAAAAGTTCCCAGTAACTCCCTCCTACTCTCATTAGACTCACCAACTTCATCTCTTATAATCTCTCCCATCTGACGATCTCTATCTTCACCATTAACCTCATTATCAAGAGTGATACGAAAAGTTACATCATCAGTCACCACAACATTGTAAGTTTCCATCACTTTGTTACTTTCTAAATTATAAACTTGATATATATTAAACTATTTTTAGAATAACCAAGAAATATTCCCTCTTCATTCCTTGAATAATTTTTTTAAGTGTTTTCTTTCCCTAAGAATGTAACACTTACTTCCAAAAACTTTAAAATACTTGATTTTCGGTTTCTTTCCGTTCCACAAGTCATATGGAGTATTTTTGGTAAAAGGTCTAACTAAACCAGATTAGATGTGTGACAAGAATTTTGCATAGCCTTGACCTAAAATATCTTTGGTAAATTCTCATGTTCAATAATACACCTTTCCATTTCTTGGAAAGTGATATTCTTACTCTAAAAAATCCCATTTTGTCACGGAGTTGCAATGGACGAAATTCATGTTAATAAACCTCAACTTTTGTGTCAATGAATTTAGAACCATAATCACTCCTTAAACTCACAATTGGAATGGATTGCTCATTTTGAATTTTTTACACACGGACCCAATTATGTCATACGAATATCTCTTCTCCCTCATAAATCCTATAAATGAAAATCTGTAGGAGTTATCCACTATGAAAAAACAGTATCTCTTTCCTCCAATACTCCCAGTTTTGTAAGGACCAATCAAATCAACATCCACTAACTAAAGAGGCATATAAGTAGTTATTTCTTTAAGATTCTTGCATGGGCTCTAGTTTTTTTTCCTTTTAATATGTTCCACAAATCTTACTCTCTAGTTTTCCTATCCTAGGAAGATCTCTCGTCCTTTCTTTCTTAACTAGACTATCCAAAACCTTATAATAGATGTGACCTTACCTTTATTTCCATAAATCAATAACTCAATTTTATAGTAATTTTCATTGGATATCAAACCTTTTATCAAATACCATAATCATCCTTCTTCCCAAGACATTACCCTTTGGACAAGATAACTAAGTGACCATCATCACACATTTGTCTCATACTAATAAGATTATTCATAAGTCCTTTGACATATAAGAGATTATGGAGAGACATACTCTCATAAATATTAACTTAACTTTCTCGCTCACGCTAGACTTGTATCTATCACCCAAAGTAACTAACTATCCCTTATATTCCTTTAGTTTAGTAAAAAGGACTTGTTACCCATGATGTGACGTGAACAAGTACTATCAAAATACGAATTGTTCGAGTTTGACTCTTTAAGAATAATAAGAACAAATAAAAGCCTATGATCCTCTTACCTAATCCACATTTCTTTGATTTTTTTCATTTCATACATAGTTTCCTTGAGTTTCTTAATCTTATTCTCTAGTTTTGTATTCTTTCATTTGAAAACATTTTTCTTTGGACCTACTGAATATGAATTACGCTTGTCTATTTGAAATTTATGACAATAATGTCTCAAATTTGATCTCATATATCAACATGAGAATTTGTAACTTTGAAATGTCTTTCGAGGAAATTTCACAAAATTCTTAAAGTTTCTCGATCCAATATGATTTTAAAAGACTTTGACAGTCAAAATTATTTGCATAATGTTCTTAGGATTAACCTCATCTAAAGTTTTTGAACATTTTAGGTTTCACATTTTCAAAATTCTTTTCAAACTTCACATCATGTGTCCTTGTTGTTTTTTTAGTTAAGTTATGCTTCTCCAGTCCTTTTCATTTATTATTGATTGAATAATCAAAATTTTCAATAGCTTGAGGAGAACCTGCTTGATTCTCTTCATTAGTTTACTCATGCACAGAGATGGTAGAGGAAGTTGAATAAACATCAAAAGAGTTAAAACTCAAACCTCCTTTTCCATTTTGTATCATCGATTTATCAAAAAGCATATTGTTTATTTTATTGTAATAATCTCGTAATAAAAATTTCATTTTCATTAGCATTTTCCAAATCATTCATGATAGAATTCATTTTTATTTCAAATTCAAGTTTCTTTTATCCAAAAAAATAATTTTCCTTCTTAAGTTATTTGTTATCTTTCATAATAGATCTTAATCTCTCAATCTTTTTAACACAATTCTAAGTTGATATAAAACTTATTGTTTCTCTTTAGCCACAACATTCTCTTCTTCAATAACTTTGATCATGTTTTTGAATTTGATGATTGATTTCTTCACCTTAAGTGACTCATGAAACAATTTATTATAGGCATGATTTATCACACTCATTTCTTCATTGTCACTAGATAAATCATTATTAGTATCAATTTCATGTCTAAACTCAATAGAAACATGTGAATAGATCTTAGTTGAATAAGAGTGTGATGAAGATGGCATATTCTCTAAAATTACCCCTAAGGCATAGTAATTTGAAATATTCATGGTAATGAAGAAATCGAATAAGAAAGCAAGTACACAAAATCACAACAAAGATTTACTCAAGATGTTAAGCCCAAATCTGAGCAACTAAACTCAGATACCTATTAAAAATGTAAATGTACAACCTAATTGCAAACCTAGATGGGGATGAAAAGGTTTCTATCCATATTTTAACAAATTTTGATTTTAATAACATATATATTAATAATTAACGAGGTGAAATGTGCTAGAGCTAAATGAAATTACTAGATCTAAGTGAATTGAATAAATAACAAGATATAGTAGCAAAATCACGCCAATAAAATGTCCACAAGTCAGATTTTATGAGGAAAAACATCGACTCGGGGATAGAAACCTTGACGTACTACTCCTTCAGCTTGAAAAGATTTTATACAATACATGAGATACATATATTTTATTCCCTAACAAATCGTTACCTGATGAACATTGAAGTTTCCCCCATTGAAGATAAGAAATCCACCCGAAGCTCCATCATATGAATAAGGTTCGTATTTTTTTTACTCAGGATCATACCGTGAATGAATTCTTCATTAATTCAATCACTATTTCAAGATGTCCTATAGATCTGATTAACTCTAATTAAAATGATTTGTGTGAGTTTTATAAGTGGATTTAAAATAAAAAAATCACTCAAATGATTCTCACAAACATAGATTTGATTATGGATTTAGTTTTGTCTCAATTTGAATACGGAACAAGTGCAATTAATAAGTTAATGCAAATGGTATGCTCTCAAACATGAAAAATGTCCTCAGAGTGTATGGAAATGTGTAGAGGGAAAATTCTCTATTTAGAAGAAATTTTCATAAACTTGATTGCGTCATGCGCACAGATCAAAATGC